>OU342741.1:44392973-46883383 GCA_910589775.1 Avena eriantha
GCTAAACATTCACCGTCAGAACTATCACCAAAAACAACAACAGCCTTACCAGTACCTTGATCCTTATCTTTCGGTTGGTAAATCCCGTTCCCTTTCTCCTTATTTTGTAGCTTCCAACAATCATCAATAACATGATTAGATTTATTACAATACCTACAGAACTTGTCCTTTCCCTTGGACTTCGAACGATTTCTGCCATCTTTGCTCTTATCTCGATTACCATAGTTGTTAGATCTCTGCTCGATCCTGCCACGAACCTGCAGAGCTTCAGCCTTGGATGACGCCCCGTGTGCCTACACCATAGTTTTCATCTTTCCCCTCTGTTTGAGGGCCTCTTGTACTTCATCAAGGGTTATTTTATCATGGCTCAAACAATATTGCATGACGAAAGTGTGTATAAGAACTAGGCAGCGAGCATAAGAGTAATAGAGCTAGATCCTCATCATCATATTTTACTTCCATAGATTGCAAATCAGAAACAATCTCTCTGAAAATAGATAAGTGATTCATTACCGATCCACCTTCCTGCAATCTATGCGAGAACAACTTCATCTTCACGTGCATCTTACTGGTTAGATCCTTTGACATGCAGATCGATTCCAGTTTTAGCCAAAGAGCAGCAGCAGATTTCTCTGCCAAAACTTCCTGCAAATATTATTGGACAGATGAAGTTGAATCAAAGACAAAGCCTTACAGTCCTTCCGCTTCTCTTCTCCAGACCATCTCTTAGCATCCTCTTTCCCGAATCCTTCCAGCGCTTCATCTAGATCTGAAGTTTGGCGAGAATTGCATGTATCTTCACCTGCCACAAGCAGAATCTTGTGGAGTAGTCCAGCTGCGGTAGATCGAACTTCAATGACGACATGTCGCAAACCCTAGATTAGAACCTGGGGCTCTGATACCACTCGTTAGCTTTGCGACAAGTAAATAACGAAGAATGAAAATAAAATCGCAACAAGGGGGACACAAATTTAACGTGGAAAACCCTCTCCAACAAAAAGAGGGAAAAACCATGGGCACCAGCCAGCAGAACTTCATTATAAGGGGAATGTTTACACAACGTCGGGGATTTCATAGATGCAACTCATCCCAGCCGGCGGCTTACAAGAGGTTTATATAGGGGTGGTAACCTAGGTCATCAGCGATCCGTACCATGGGGGCTCCGGCGACGGGCCTCGCTCCGCTCCATCAGAAGTTGGCCTTTACTTTGTAGAATTTGGATCAACATATAACAACAAATATCTCCCTTCTTGCAATCCTTACGTTTCTTGTTATGCATATTTTGTTTTTGCCTCAAGATTTTCTTTTCTTCTTGTATGGTTGTTGATTATTTGTAAAGTGGAGCTAAAACCTATTTTGAAACAATATTTCATCACTATGATGCTTGCTCATTCTCTAGGAGTTTGTTTTGGTTCTTCATCTATTTGATCGGTTATGCTAAAGCTCGGATGACTCGAAATTGTAGATTGTGTTATTTTTGTGCTCATCAAGCCAGCAACATAAAGGTATAATAGCAAAACTAAATACAGATTTTTGTTTTGCGGGGCAAGGGTAGGGGTCTCAAGCACCGAGAAAGATGACTAATGGGTAATAGAGCTACAAGGATGACCACGAGGCATCATACAAGCCTTCTTAGTCTGTGTTATGCATATGCCCCTCTTTTCTCGTGGCTTATTAACGCTTAGAGACGAGGTGGGTCCATATTGCAATCTTGCACTAGTAGAAAAATGCTCATTGGTGCCGTGCCAAAATAAGTGTTGGTGGTGTTCACCCCACAAGCCACCAACGACACGCTACTGGTACAAATTAGTGGTGGCGTGTGGACGAATCACCAGTGATACCTCTGATCTGCATCATGGATGTAGTATAGTAGACTTTTCCCTAGAAGATATAGATTTAATCGAACCTTGGGAAACAATTGTGGTAGGTTGAGTAGCTTTTGCAAGACTTGTTAGTTCGCGTCAATCTCGTTTACCGGACCTTTCCAGTTTTTTTGTTATCGGGGTTGTATCAACAGATGGAGATAGGTCAAGGGTTAGGTTTCACCTGCAACTATGCATACATATGGGATAAAGCTAATGATAGGCATATTCATGTGTAAATAATCTAATATATAGGATTTGTGGGAAGCACAACCATATATACTATAGCCCCTGCGAGCCACATGCAAATCATATAGTCTCTTGGTCCAACCATTATACCACGAAACATCGGGCTATGAACGATTTTTAAGTAAAATACAGACCAAAACATTAAGATCTATGATGTTGATGTTGTTACCAAATGGATCACTAAACGGCTATTGTACTCCCCTTGTTGTCACTAGGTTTCATGTGTAGGCGTTGTTTACCACATATCTCACCTATCACCTTGATCAATCCTCAAGGTCTTGGGTATCTGACAAGTCCTAGGATTGAGGTAACAGACAATGATACAAATAAAAATGTAGTATAAAATCACCACATAATATTCTCGTGTAATTAGATGTACATAATGGCTGCGAGACTATTCCCCAACCCGCAGCCCATGAGGGCGACTCACTCATAATAAGATTTAGGATAGAAAACATTGTACAATTACCTAGATCAATGCCAAAATATCCTTACAAAGCCACTAACCACGAGGAGATCCTGAATACAAGTTATGGCTATAGCTATGGCTATGAAATGGAGATGGAGATGATGAAATATGGTGGTGGTGAAGTGGTGGATCTTTCTCGGTGTGTTTTAGATGCAATTTGAGAATGGCGGCTCTCTTTGCAGCGACTGAGAGTCTCAAAATATATAGGGGGCTTCATGCGAGTTGCTCCGTTTGACCCGAGGAAGCCGCCTTCATGTGGTACGGACACACGGTACGGGCAAGCTTTGCCAGTACCAGTGCTCGTTAACACTCCTAGACATTGGGTTTCTACTCTAGCTGACTTGGTTGAGTTGGCAACATGTGATTCTCCTTTAATTGCTCCAAATTGCACCACAAAAGAGTGATTTCCTGCACATCACAATTTAAAACAAAGACATATTTTGCAATAGTTAGTCATTAGTGGCAAGGCTAGAGAGATATTTCATCAATTGTTTGACTTAATATAAGATTTAAACGTGCATAAAGATGGCTATTTTCATAGCCATCAATAACCCCAAGCTTAAACCTTGATCTTCCTCGAGCAACTTAGCATTTAAAATGAAACAACGTGAAAGCAAGTTCAATTGCAATTGGTAGTCTCATGCCTCCATCACTTCTTTCATCTGAAAATTTAGCATACAAAGAGTAGTGGCCATAGTATCATACAAGCTTTGTTAATTAAGACAATCACAATAAAGGTTTTACGAGCATGAATAACTTAATATGAAGCAATTATTCAATTTCTCTAATTAACTCTCAGCTTGCCAAGGAACACTTGAATATTTCATATTAGCATATTAGGAGTGAGAGATCATCTCAAAAGAAGCATAACATTGGAGTGTCTCATTAACACCCAAATTAATAAATCAAGACCATCAAATACTTCTATTCTATTCTTTGCTCTTTCCAGGACTTTTCAACTTAGTAGTAACGAGACCATGCTAAAACTTAGTGAGTTTAACCGGACTGTGTAGACCAGGACAAATATTTTGGACGTTGCTACATAGCGACCGGTCTAAAAAGTAAAAACCTAGCGGGACAGTCGGATAGGAGCAATTGCATGCACCATACCTTTCAAAGCACTAAACGGCAAGATTTTTAATTAGTCGGCTCAATTCAAATATAAAAATTTAAAATGTTTTCTAGGTCAAACCATTTGTCTGATTAAAAATTTGTTTTCACCGTTAGGCTAGTCGTGACGAGATCTTTGAAACTAGATCCTAAGTTGATATGTTCTGATAACGTTTTTTGGACCAAAAGTTATCCACCCGTAACACGTGAGTTATCCGGGCTTTAGCATGTAAGTTACCCACCCAATAACATATAAGTGATCCACCACAACAAAATTACCCACAGATCACGTGTTAGAGGTGGGTAACTTTTTTGTTTACCTACAAGTTACCCACCAGTAACACAAGAGTTATCTAGGCTTCAGCATGTAAGTTACTCACCCAATAACATCCATCACTATAAAAATTTACGCACGGATAGAATATAAAATGTTATTCTAACGGCACGGTCTCGTCGCACGTCGCCGCTCTTGCAGCGTACAGACTACTCAACTTGTATAGGCTACCGCGTCAAACATCAAACATAATTTCTTTCAAGGAACTAAATCTAAACTTCTTTTATATATGATATAAACAGTCTTATGCCCCAACCATCAACCACACTAAGTCATATTGAATAACGTGACGTGCAACCAGTAGTCTAGCGGCTCAACTTCGTCGTCCGTCGTCGCAACCGCGGCGTACCGGTGACAAGCCTCAAAACGTTTTAGGGTACCAAGCCTTCATCGCTCATCGATGCTAACACATTGATGACAATAAAGTCTCGGTATCTTAACACCCAGACTACGACGTTCCAAATAAACTTGCTCAACACTTATATGAGAACGTCATATCTAACACGTTTATATGGTGGATAACTTATGTGTTACAGGGTGGATAATTTACATATTACGACATGGATAACTCACGTGTTAGGGGTGGATAAGTTTTTGGTCCGAATTTTTTTATCAAAATATATCAATATGGGATCTAATTTTGAAAATCTCGTCGCGACTAATCCAATGGTGAAAACGGATCCTAAATCAGACAAAAGGTTTGATCTACAAGACATTTTAAATTTTCGGTTTGATCCAAAACTAGTTGACAACGCGTGTTCACACCTCCTTCTAGGTTTGGACAACCAGCGACTGGTCTAAGAATAGATTTCCCCAATCTTTTATAGCCTTTCGGTCAAAAAGCGGTGTATCATCTTTCGTTTGCAACGTAGACCATGAGAGTGTCATAATTTAACCATTATAGCATTGCTGCTACGAATTCTTACTCAACTCATAGCCTAAATCCAAGAGTTTCCTCCATGGTGATCATTTGTAGGCTAGGAGAGTTGTGGCATACCATGAGTGCAACAGTGGTGCAGACACGCATAAAGCAATATCATACTTTGATCAATATGTCAAGTTTTGGCATGTATCTCAACCACCGCTAAGCATTTGTTCCATCAAACAAAACCATTTTAAGAGTAGCATCCAGTCTATCATTATATCTACGGTGTTGAGTATCTTCAAGGCTAAACTCTTAGGGGGTGTTTGTCTGGGATTTTGGTAGCTTTCTATTAGAAAAAGCCAGAAAAACGAACCAAATGGCCAGCTGCGAGTTGGGCTTTTGCCGAAGTACTTGGAGAAAACAGGCATGGGAGGGAAAGCACCTCGGCAGGTGCTTCCCGCAGCTTCCCGGCGCTGCAAGTGAACCGTTTTCGCACTTGGACATACCGGTTGGATGAAATTACAACAGATTGCCACCCAAGCTGATAGAAACTACCGCAACAAAGAAAAAACAGAACATTATCCCCACGCTGCCACACATCCGATAGGGTTCATCCCCAACGCAGCCATTGTGGTCGCTGATGTACGGTCGGCTCCAAACGGTGGCCTGCCTCCTTCCCGCGCTGGACCTCCTCCCCGCCGCTGAACCTTTCTCTCTTCGCCGCCTCCCGACCGCTTGATCCACTCCACGCACGACAGCGTGCCGTCCAGCAGCAACCGGCCCGAGTTCCGCCGCCGCCAAGACCGCCCGATCCCGTCCTGGCTCAGCTACCTCCTTGGCGTCCGCGCCCAGCTGACCTCCTCCCTATCCGAACTCCTCCCTGGTCGACCTCGTCCCAGTTTAGAGGCCAGCCCTTGGTTCCTTGCACGACATGGCGCTGCTAGTTTTTTTTTGCGGGTGAGACATGGTACTGCTTGTTCTGTGTGTTGAATCCCGTGCATTGTAACATTGTGTATTGTAACTACTAGTCCTAGTCTACAGGCATAGCTTAGTCAATGTCTTGCATTTACCGTAGAGTGCCCCTGCATGTGCTCACACGATCTACACGATCGCTACTCCCTGTTGTATATGTATTCTCTGTACTTGGCAATACAATTCAGTTGAGCCTTTCTATTCAGCTCTGTGCTGGTATTGATGTGTAGTGCTAGAAATTTCATGGTGTGATAGTACTGCTCTAAATTGACACATGCCTCTCTTCCTGTGATAGTGGTGCTCGAAATTCTGCTATGATAGTGCTCTAAATATCGGTGTAATTCTGCAGTGATAGTGCTCTAAATATTCGTGTTGTTTGATGTGGTACTGCTATAAAAATTCCTACATGTCTCTCTTGATGTGGTATTGCACTTCAATAGTGAAGTATACATGTTATATGAGTCACAGGGACATTACAAATAATTCCTTAGCACAGAGCCAGACAGCTAGTCAAGTTGCCAAACAGTCAAACTCAGAGAAGCAGCTTTCCCTGCACAACAGCTTTCCTTGCACAACAGCACAGTCAGCCATAGCTAGCCAGCCACAGCCTAAACAAACAGGCCCTTAAGACAATTAAACCTCACACAACTCATAATTTGAGAGTTCTTCTTATTGTATTTGTTTGGCAATATTATTTCTAAGGCAAGACTCGGTTAACTACAAGAACTACAACAAGAGCAAGCACAACAAATTAGTCATTCAAATAAAAGCTTTACTCTAACTCTCAAGATTTACTCCCACTAGCATAACATCTCAACAATACTAGAAACTAGCATAAGCATTCAAAATTTCAAAGTGGGAGACATAGGACATACCTCTCACGAGTGACTTCACAATTCTCTTCCATATGGTGTGTTCCTTCAAAACTCAGAGTAGATCACTCTCATTAATAAAATTAAAGAAAAAAGGAAAATGGTAATCCACTTTTCACTAATAAAGATAAAGGAGAAATTTTTGTATTTTTCAAGACTGGGTTTAAAGAAAAAAGGATTGGCGAAAAAGCAAGGTACTAAAAACAAAAATGAAACAAAAGCAGTGAAGTGTTGGAAAGAGCCCAACACGAGTGTGTAAAATCTCACGTGGATCTGAAGTACAGTCTCATTATTAAATAAATAAATTGATTAGGGAACACATCCCCAAGCTTAGAATTATGCAAGCCCTCTTGATGCTCATTGTGGTGGTGGAGGAAAGTTATCCACGTTCCATTGGTCACTCCACTGGTTAAACTAGGACGAGAGGTGCGCGGTGTCGTCTTGAAGGTTGATGGCGAGGTACATCACATTCTGATTGTTGCCTTCAAGCACGTACAGGTCCTCATACATGGTGTAGCATTTTTACGGTTTCTGTTCCTGCTCGGGTCCTTCTTGTTGTTATTCTTCTTTGTCTTCTCCTACGGGTACCTCCTCACGGGGTAAATTTGTTTTAACCTGCGCATCATAATGCAAACGTCCCTCCTTGATAGAGAAGAGACCGTGAGGTAAAGGAGCAAGGCTTAAGTGATCAGCTCTAGGTATTTGAACAAAATATCTACCTTGTTTCTTTCTAACCATGCAACAAGCATTAAGAGTAGCAAAACCGAGATGACGAACACCTACCAACGGTTGTAAGTTATCTATGTTGATATGTAGTGCTCAGACACGGACATTGATCACTCCTCCACAGCAAATAGGACCACGAGTCTGATGAGACTAGTACTCCAAATAGAATACAAGAAGAGTGCCCAAGTTTGGTGTCAAGTTGCATCGAGGGATGGCAGGTTTTACGATGATCATCATGTCATCCTCATTAACTCTTGTAAATTCACCACGGGCCTGTAGGGTGTTTATAATAACATAATACAAATAGTGTACTATAGTATATTCATTTTGATTACCCTAGGAACAGGACCAAAGACTCTCATCCTGTTGAAATAACTAAAAGGGGTAGGATTAGTCATAAAAGTAGAAAACGGATGTCGGAGAGGTTGTTGACGAATCCATAACTAAAAGGGGTCAAGAGGCAGAGTATACTCATGATTCATTAGACAGAAAGAGATCAAGTCTAATCACGGTCTATCCTCCTCGAAGACAAAACTCGTACCCACCGTATGCTTCAAGGTGCTAAGGAATTTGCGAGTCAACCGGCGATAACTGGCAGCATCCTAGAGGGAAAAATCAAGCAAACCAACATTGTTGCAAAGTAAATTAAAGGCATGCCAATGCCTAGTTGGTTCAAAGTATATGAACACACTCATTTGGTGGATTTGATCTCTCAGTCCTTGAGACGGCAACGGTTGAGGTAGGAGTCCTTGGTGAACTCGATACCAAGTGAAGCAAGGGTGGCATATTGAACGGGTGGTGCAACTTGTGCCACCACTTCACGCGAACGAATCCTTTTGTTCATATAAAAATAAAAACTTGATCAAATTAAATTTTTGATCCAATAAAAATAGGAAATGAATTATCCTCTACACATTCTACAAAGGAATCTCCTCTAAATGTTAGAACTAATCATGCTCATTAAGAAAAATGGTTCATGGAAAGACCAAGGTATAGATTGATAATAGCAATAGATAGAGCATAATTTTGATGTAAACAAGTGAAGGAACAAAGGAGAAACATACCTTCGTTCGTTGGTGTGCAAGGAATTGAATAAAAAATGAGTAGAGGTGAAGATCCAATTGAGGTGTTTCGAGGTTTGGAGGAAGAAGAAAGAGAAAGAGGGGATTTTTGATTAGGTTTATCTCTCTCCCAAGCATTATAGCGCATATGTACACATGGTACGGGTGGGCGGTACGGTCGCGGTCCACTCGTACCAAGGGTCGTTACCTCGGATTTTCATATCTCAGGTAATAAACTCGGTACGGGCGCGTGGAACGGCCGGACACGCCCATACAGGTGACCATTAACCATTTAGTAACTTTCAGAAAAATGATATTTTCTTCGTGACCCTGTTATGGGCATGCGGTATGGTCGGATCCGGTCATACCGATGCTCGTTAAGATATTTATTCTTCTTGATAAAAATATGATTTTCCATCTTATCGCCAGTGAGGTGGTACGGGCGCATGGTACAGGCGGATCTGAAGGGTTCGTAGCAGAAAAAAATATGTTCCTACCTATTGAAACACCAATGCTAACATCTATCTACCAGTTAATGCAGTAACAGTGGTGGAGGTTTCGGTGACATACTCTTGTAGAACTAAAGCATTTAACGTCCCACAGGGAACATGGATGAAGTACTCGAACTCGTAGCCAGCCTCAAGATCACAAAGCTCCTCTCAAGTCATCCTAGGACCTTGCACGACAACCCAGATTCCACTAATGGCAGCACCTCCGTGGTTTCGCACACGTCCGGTGTCCGACGATGACTCTCGTTCTCCTTGATCTAGCCGAGATGCAGAAGTAGACTCTATAGAACCGGGATCCAGTGGCACGACATCGTGTCGGGGTGTTATTATCTCCCACGTGTGTAGTTCTTCTTAGAACCGCACCCACGAGATTCAACACAGAGAAAGAGAGAGAGGAGAAATTGCCTAAGTAAAATGACCCAGGTAATTCCCCAATTTTATTGTTATTTAATCCATCCTATTCCCCTCTATATATAGGATAAAAGGAGGAACCCCACATTGCCACCTAGCAATGTGGGACTAAAGGAGGAGGGGAGGGGCACGCGGTGGCTAAGGAGGCGTCAGCCGACCGTGTGGGCCCCACCTTCCCCCTACGCATGACCCGAGGTAGTGGCTGGTCCGGGGTGGGCCCTACCTTCCTAGCCTGCCCGCCCCACCCGGTGTCCCGGCCAGTGGGAGCCCTAGACGCGGCGGCGGTGGCGCGTTGAGTGGCCTCCCTCTTGGGCCCTTTTCCCTTCAGGGAATTTGGCCCAATAGTGGAAGTTGCCAAAAAAATATTTTATTATTAATTCCAATAATTTATATTAAAGCATATTTAAACATTTCCTGATGATCAAAAACTCCTTGTCGGTCACTTCGAACAACTTTGGACTTTACCCAAAACACTTCTGGTGTTCTCTTATCTTTCTATCGGTGATCCCAATGCTTCCATAATGATCTTAGAACATTGTAATACCCTAAGTGTGTTATCGTATGGTTCATGAATGTCATAGACATGATCAATATCTCTCTCTTATCAATGATCAATAGCAAGACCGGGATGCCCATAATGACCCCCATGCATTCCACGATTGCTTTGTTATTTGAGCCATAAACTCTGTGTTCGGTTCCTTTTGTTACTTCGATACATGACTTGTCCGAGATTTGATTATTAGTATGAACATACTAATCTCTTTACTGACAAGTCTACTTATCTCATTATCGTGATATTGTATCCCCATGACCTAATCATACGCTGCAGCTAATTGGATACGATGTCACCGATTGGGCCCAATGTATCTTCCCATCACACGGGTGAACAAATCCTGATTTTTATGCATACGCCTCAACATGACCCTCTGGAATACCAAACATGCACCTTTATGATCACCCTATTACGGTGTGATAGTTGATAGAGTCAAAGCAGCTGTGAGTGACAATGATTAAATATGATCTCACGGTCTGAGGAGAACATCACTTTATTTCTAATTAATGCAAAGATAAACCATGCGACTTTGATCATGTCACAATACTTATGTGGGTAATGTTCATCACATCATTCATCAATGACATGACTTCATTGTCAACTGGCATAACTGCTCCATGACCAAGAAACCTTGATCATTGGTTGCCTAATGAACTAGTTGTATAGAGGATACTAGGGACTATGGTTTGTTTATATACCACAATCGTATTAATGTTTTGTCTTGATACAGTTATAGCACGACACAAAACTAGTATGAACTAATTGAGGTATGATAATTAATGTATTCATTATTTTCCTCTAGGGGAAATCTCCTTCATTCTCTCACTTGCACTAGAGTATGGATAATCTAGTTGCATTTGTTACTAATCATGAACACAAATGTTTTGATCATGCTTGCCTATGGGAAACGTCTTGTCTTTGATATGTGTTACCAGATCATATGTCCTTTCAAATCATTAATGTGTCCCTTAATTTTGACATTTACACCATTATCACATAATGTGTCAAAGTATTTGTTTGGCAACAGAGTGAGACTTTGTTTCTTAGTGTTTAACAATGACGATCGATCAATCATGAGAACTTTCAAAGTTGTCATGTACACTAGAAACACACTCAGTTGAAGTCGAACTTCATTATCCAAACTCGTAGTACTTGCTGTTTCTGAAGTAGTTTCCTACTTTGATATCTATGTAGATTCTCCCTTTCATTAAGGTCCAATGGCATGCCCAATACTTGTTCAGTAATTTATATATATATTAATCACCTTAGAACCTATTCTTATATTCTAGAACGTGGGTTTCTATTTTAGCCAAGTATGCAACATGGTGCTATGTGGAAGAGACATATGACATGGTCATATGGGATGAAGATCATCCCTTTCTTTCATTTTGACCATAGTTTACAATATCTAGTGTTTCTCCTAGTTTTACAAGTAAGAACATACTTCTTATCTTATTCCATTCTAAATTACTTCAGAATCTAGGACATTTTGAACTTTCTTCAGAATCTAAATGAAACACTTTTGGCTTTTATTGTTCATTAAGTACATCAATCTATCTTGATAAATATCAATGTGTTAATGTACCATTCAACTTCATTCACAGAATGTTTACTAATTTAAATATCACTAATATCAAAACACATCATTCATTGCATGTCGAATACATATGCTATAATGTTGGCATGGTCCCACTCAAATATGCTATCATATATGAGACATTTGTGATATCCTCATAGCTCCCACTCAAATATGTCATTCACACATTTGACCAAGAAACTATTTAGATCCCACTTAAATACTTCACAAGTGTAGATCTTCTAAATATTTTGACAGTCACAAAATTCTTTGATATGTTATCAAATCGAGAATTTTCCATCACGAGACTTTAGCATCCAATTGCTAAGTGTAAATCCAACAGACTAAAGCATCACTACAAATTGTAGTCAATCATTTCAAATTTTTTAGGACAAACATCGTGACAAATCGAGCTTGATGTCTTCCTTTAAAGTTCCATTTATTCCTTATAACTTCACAGTTATCCGGGAAAGATTTAAGTAATTCACTTACTTCATAAGATCAAGTAATTCATTATTTTTCTATCTTAAATGTAACTTTCTTTTGGGATCTCATGACTTTTATTCATTTCTCGTACTTAGGTCCATCATCGCTTCTTTGCAATTCGTAGGTATGTATTGTTCATTAAACAAGACAAGTGAATCAAAAATATATTTCCACACAATGGGAAATATAGTATTGAATCCTACTTTCTCTAGTAAAGTGCTTAATCAAAACGTCATGATCATTATCATTAGTTTCACCTCTTCTTGTAGAGTTTCATTTTATGGAACACATTCCACTGTGCTACTCAACATTTGGAGTAAGATTGAATATCTTGATTTTGTACTTTACTAACTTCCATGAACATTCTTATCGAGAAATTTTCTTGATAATAATGCAACGGACAATACCTAGTTTGTCTTTTTGGTTATGGAAAACCGTATTCATAGTAGTTTATGAATACTTCTACAAAAATTAGTATTATTCGTACCGATTTTATCAAAGTCTCCAAAAACATGAATTTGCCATAACTCTTATGGTGTTGTTTCCATGAATATGAGGATTCCCTATATTCATAAGTGTTTGCTTCTATTTTAACTTGTATCTACAACTTTATACGATAACCTAGTAAGAGATTACTTCAGACCATGTGTATCTTATACATCATGATTATGATGCTTAGACCATATCAACATGCTTTGATATAGTTAATCATAGCAATCTATGAAATGACTTTGACAAGACCTTTATGTGCTATTTTAAAACTCAAATACAAGTCATTTCGATCGAATCATAGAGACTTGTATTCTCTTGTCAATTTCATATCCATAATTTATTCTGAAGGTATTTGAACATTTCAAACGGTTTCAGACTCATGCTTTTGCAATACCGAAATAATGATATCCACACTTGTTTGATGAATAATACATCACTATGTACAATATTGAACAATCTAATGCACATTCTGTTTTACCAAAACGTATTATGTTTTTAGTCATCTTTGCCTAAGGGGCATGGTACCGTGAGTGTCAAAAGATTTAGCATCTCATGATTTCGTCTTTTCATGAACATTCATCTACACAATACAATTATGACTTCAAACTATAGTGTCATTTCATCATTACGCTTGGATATCTTTTAGCTTTTAATGTTATAAATTCATCAACCATTATCTTCAAGGTTATAATAAGAATAACATATTCATAATCAAAAAATGTGACCATAATAGAAATCATTCATAATAATAGAACAACTGGTTTTTCACCGAGTCATTATGAATAACCGTCTCGCGAGATGCACGACACACTAATAAGTTCACACACTCAACCCGATTACAAAATTGTTCTAATAACAAATCCGGAAGATAAAATATAGAAGGAGAAGTGTCGTTAGCGATCAACATCTTGCTTGCCATGAAAGCGCCACGTCTCCTCGTATCCTCCACACAACGCTCAAGTAGACGACCCTGTTTTCATAAAACAAGAACAAGTATCAGTATACTTGATGAAATTGCAATAAGTGTTTGTGTGAGAAACACATTTATAAATTTTATATCATATATACCTTCCCCATCGACAATCTCTCAGATAGGCTCTACCTGGATAGTTCTCAATTGTTGCATGAATTGATGAAAGGGGAGTGGACCCCCTCTCATCACATAGCCACGAATGACCTCTTTGTACCTAGGGGAAGCGAGCGCAACACCCCATCTGTCGCAAATTGGTCATCCATCCAGTAGTCAACCTCATACACGAGGCGCGCATGAAGCATGTGCATGATCTCCAAGTGACTAACTAGGCACGTGTTTTCTTTCATCTTCTGTAAAAGAAACTTATCCAACACTTCAAACTTCAAAAGCTCGACTTGTTCTATCGATCAACATTGCCTTTATTTCATCGATCATATCATATGGCACGATTTCTGGAAAATGCACTCGCAGGCTAGGCACCATCGCCCACCGCATGGTGCAACAGATCAAGTCATGATGATCGATAAACTCATCCTTTTCCTCCTGAGTTGCACTATCATCAGGAGCATCTCCTAGTGGTTCTGATAGTGAGTAGAGTACATCATTCTGTGAAGTTTGACCCATCTAACTCAAGATCCCCATCTCTCAAAAAAGTTCCATAGTCAAAATTCATAGGTTTGATTGCCACGATCTACAAGGACATTTGCAAAGACATAAGACTAAGTTCATAATATGAGTTTAGGATTTGTAATCAAATTATTACATGATCTCCCACTAAAACTAACATCCCTAAGTTTGTCTTAGTGATTACACGATCCATATTCACTATATCATACCCGATCGTCAAGACGTTTGATATAGTTGCAATGATGGATAATGTTGTGTCGATCACATCATTCATGTGACTCGTGCTCGATCTTTTGATCTTCTGTGTTCTGAGGCAATGGATGTACATGCTAGGCTCGCCAACTTAACATAAGTGTATTTGTAGTGCATACATGGCTTGCAACCACCGTATGCGGACATCGATATGTATAGCACCCGATCATCACAGCCTGCTTCATAACGATGGAATTTCTTGGTGGTGCACACTTTAGGGAGAACACTAGTGTTGGTATTAATTAGGGATTATCTTAAATTTCTTCCATCACGTATATAATACAACTAAGAAAAGTAAGATGCATAAAGGATTAACATCACATGCAATTTATAATGTGTGATATGATATGATCCTTCATGTCTCGCACCTTGATCACCATCGTACGTCGCGCCTTGATCTCCATCATGTGCCTACCAGCATGAAACCAAGTCCACGACGCTTCTAGTTGATCTTCCATCATGATCCAGTACTACTATCATTCAGTAACAACATATAAACTATTTTACATCATGATCTCGGCATGCATGCCGTAGGAATAGAACGAACAACCTTGTGGCTCATGACGGTTGCTTTACATGAAGGTGCATTTCATAGAACAATATAAAACAATCATATCACATCACTTGCCCCTGCAAAATGAAGTTAGATTCCTCTACTTTATCTCTTGGGTGTTTTACGTGGTTGTTGGCCTTACAAGATAAAGCCGTTCATACCTACGAACTTCAACCACAACATTGATCAAATTGTTTTTTCCACTACCCCCTTTCGGGCCCTCCTTTACAAATTTCATATCAACTACTGTGAGAGAGATAGACACCTGCTGGCCACTTATATGGTACAAGTCATATGTCGAGCGTGGAACCAGTCTCACGTAATCTTATGCGTAAGGTCGGTCTGGGACGCATCATCTCACAGTGCCGCGATATGAACAAGTACACGTGGGAGGGTAACAACTAGACGATCAATGCCCACATTCAACATGTGTTCTACTCGTACAAGCATGACCATGCATTGATCGGCTCTGATACCAGTAAAGGGGATTGTAGCAGAAAACAAACAAAATCCTAGCTGTCACAACACCAATGCCAAGATTTATCTATGAGTTAATGCAGTAATGGGGATGGAGATTTTGATGACATACCCTTGCAGACCGAAAGTATTTAACGTCCCGTGGGGAACGTGGATGAAGAAGTCGAACTCCACTACAAGAAAAATTGGCTTTTACAACAGACAATTTTCGTGGTTGAAGGCCTATTTTTCGTGGTTAAAAAGTCTTCTATGACGGATGGCCTTCGTGGTAAAAGCCCCGTCACAAATGAATCTACCATGGTTTTTTTGCGACCATGGCGGATCTCACCCTTCAACCGCAAAAACTTGTTCCATCGTAGATCCGTTCTCCAGCCTTGTTGACTACTAATGTAGTGCAAACTACCACGTGGAAAACTCCGTTAACAGCTAGTTACCACCGTTAACATTCACATAAACCGTGGTAGAAGCCAGGCCTAGACAAGGCCTACTAATTATTAAGTGGGATGGCCCATTAGGAGATCCCAATAAGAAGACAACCTATTACTGTTTCATCCTGCAATGTTTGAAATGCGCCTACTAGTGCAGCCATTGCAGCCCATAAACATTTAGGACCATCACTATTTCGGCCTACATAAGGCCCACTTTGGTCCAATAATGTGCGGCCCCTTACAAGCCTGTGCCAAGTCGGTTTGATACTGTTAAGGCTTGCGGCCGACCCGTCACTGTTCTTGCAGCCCGTTGTGAGCCGCCCACTGAGGGCCCTTTTTTGATAAGGTTTGCTACTATTCTGGCCTTTTATTGTTCTGCGCTTCTACTGTTCTGGCCTTTTACTATTCTATCATGTTACTGTTCAGGACCATATGCATTTCGCCCTTTCGTGTTTACGCGGACTGCTAAGATTCTGACCTTTTACTATTCTAGCCTGGTAAATTTTCCGGCATGTTACTACTTTGGTCACCTATTGTTCTAGCATGTTAATGTTTTGCCCTTTTACTATTCTGGCTTGTTACTATTCTATCCTGATACTGTTCTGTCCTTTTACCATTCCCGTCTATGGGTCGCCCCATTACTTTTACAGTCTTTTACAATTTAGGCCTTTTTGAAGCCTATGCCGATATCATAAAAGGTGTACAATTAGCGAGCATCTTTTACTATTTATCATCGACCCAATACAAGATGGGCCAATAACAAAGCCCGATATTGTTCCCTAATCGACCTGGCTGGCGCAGTTATGGTACCGCATACCTCCATTTGTGGACGGTGTTAACTAAGTGCCTAAATGGCCTATGCGATTTATCTAGATATTACATCAGCTGTAAACTTCTTAAAAATATTACTCCCTCCGATCCATATTAATGTTCTCATATTTGTCTAAATTGGGATGTATCTAGTCAAGTTTTTGGGCTAGATACATCCAAATATAGACAAATATAAGAACATTAATTTGAATCAGAGGGAGTACATATTATCAATTCAAGACAAAGAAAATTTGGCATTTTAGTTGACAATCGAGTTGATAGCAGTCCTCAATTTTCTTTCTCAATCTATCACCTACATCTCCATTTTGAGTGTGACAACTACATTAGAAAACCACCTTGAGACATGATCTTGCAGCCCCCTCTTTGGTGGCAATAGCAATAATTACAGTCTAAAACTAAGTAATAATAAGTTAATATACATCAAACAAGGCAAACTACTCATTTGACTGATACGACAGGAGCTATGAACTGGAGTTTACTACTGGTCAATGGTTCAATTATTGACCATCATGTAAACAAACAGGACAAGCAAGCATTAAACAACTGTGTCTGCTGTCAAACAAGCAATCAAACAATGTGCGTGTGTAGCTTAGAATTTCAGCAAATATAAACTAGCCAGGTCATTTCAACAAATATATATGGAAGCAATTGTATACCCTAGAATGCTAGAGACGTCGGGTGACTCAAAATTTGGGGTGAGCTAAACAATGGCATGTTGTTACTATCATAGCTAAGAATGAACCAGATAAAAATTATAACGACATCATACGAGAACTTGTAGAGCAGGAATGCAAACCAGAAATGAACTATACAGTAGATGATAGTTATGTCGTTGCTTAGGACGAACCAGAATGAGATACAAAATATAATGGTGTGGCTTGTGAACCAGTAGAACAGTACAAGCAAGCATTAGACAGTGTGCCTACAATGAAATGAGCAATCAAACAAAGTGTTTATTAGAATTTTAGCAAATATAAACTAGCCAGGTCATTTCAACAAATATATACGGAAGCATTTGTATATCCTGGAATGCAAGAGCCATTGGGTGACTCATAATTTGCGGTGAGCTACACAAGTGCATGTTGTTACCGTCGTATTTAAGAACGAACCAGATAGAAATTATAATGGCATCATAAGAGAACTTGTAGAGAAGGAATCCAAACCACAAATGAACTACATAGTAGAGAATAGTTATGTCGTTTCTCAAGACGAACCAACACCAGATATGAAATATAATGACATCGCGTGTGAACTTGTAGAAGAGGTCAATTAAGTATTAGACAAGTGTGCCTACAACGAAATGAGCAATCAAACAAAGTGTTTCTTAGAATTTCAGCAAATATAAACTAGTCAGGTCATTTAAAAAATATACATGGAAGCAGTTGTATAATCTTAAAAGCAAGAGATGTTGGGTGACTCAGAATTTGCGGTGAGCTACACAATGGCATGCAGTTACAGTCGTACCTAAGAATGAACCAGATAGAAATTATAATGGCATCAGAAGGGAAATTGCAGAGCAGCAATGCAAACCACGAATGAATCTACCATGATTTTTTTGTGACTGTGGCGGATCTCACCCTTCACCCGCAAAAACTTGTTCCATCGCAGATCTGTTCTCCACCCTTGTTGACTGCTGACATCATGGAAACTATCACGTGGCAAACTCCGTTAACGGCTAGTTACCACCATTAACGGTCACATAAACTATGGTAGAAGCCAGGCCTAGACAAGGGCTACTAATTATTAAGTGGGATGGCCCATTAGGAGATCCCAATAACAGACAGTTTGTTATTGTTTCGTCCTACACTGTTTGAAATGGGCCCACTAGTGCAGCTGCTGTGGCCCGTAAACTTCTAGGCCCGTCACTATTTCGGCCATAAGGCTCGCTTTGGTCCAATAATGTGCGTCCCATTACAAGCCTGTGCCAAGTCGGTCCGATACTGTTAAGGCTTGCAGCCGGCCCATCACTGTTCTTGCAGCCCATTGTGAGCCGCCCACTAAGGGCCCTTTTTGGATAAGGTCTGCTACTGTTCTGGCCTTTTATTGTTCTGCGATTCTACTGTTCTGGCCTTTTACTATTCTATCATGTTACAGTTCATGACCATTTGCTTTTCGCCCTTTCACATTTACGCGGCCTGCTAAGATTCTAGCCTTTTACTATTCTAGCCTGGTAAATTTTCCAGCATGTTACTATTTTGGTCGGTTACTGTTCTAGCATGTTAATGTTTTAGCCTTTTACTATTCTGGCTTGTTACTGTTCTATCCTAATACTATTTTGTCCTTTTACCGTTCCCGTCTATGGGTCGCCCCATTACTTTTACGGTCTTTTACAGTTTAGGCCTTTTTCAAGCCCATGCCGATATCATAAAAGGTGTACAATTAGAGAGCATCTTTTACTATTTATCATCGGCCCAATACAAGATGAGCCAATAACAAAGCCCGATATTGTTCCCTAATCGACCTGGTTGGCGCAGTTATGGTACCGCCTACCTCCATTTGTGGACGGTGTTAACTAAGTGCCTTCATGGCCTATGCAATTTATCTAGATATTACATCAGTTGTAAACTTCTTAAAAATATTACTCCCTCGGATCCATATTAATGTTCTCATATTTGTCTAAATTGGGATGTATCTAGTCAAGTTTTAGTGCTAGATACATCCAAATCTAGACAAATATAAGAACATTAATTTGAATCAGAGGGAGTACATATTATCAATTCAAGACAAAGAAAATTTGGCATTTTAGTTGACAATCGAGTTGATAGCAGTCCTCAATTTTCTTTCTCAATCTATCACCTACATCTCCCTTTTGAGTGTGACAACTATATTAGAAAACCACCTTGAGACATGATCTTGCAGCCCCCTCTTTGGTGGCGATAGCAATAATTGCAGTCTGAAACTAAGTAATAATAAGTTAATATACATCAAACAAGACAAACTACTCATTTGACTGATACGACAAGAGCTATGAACCGGAGTTTACTACTGGTCAATGGTTCAATTATTGACCATCACGTAAACAAACAGGACACGCAAGCATTAAACAAGTGTGCCTGCCGTGAAACGATCAATCAAACAATGTGCGTGTGTGGCTTAGAATTTCAGCAAATATAAACTAGCTAGGTCATTTCAACAAATATATATGGAAGTAATTATATACCCTAGAATGCTAGAGACGTTGGGTGACTAAGAATTTAGGGTGAGCTAAACAATGACATGTTGTTACTATCGTAGCTAAGAAAGAACCAGATAGAAATTATAATGGCATCATACGAGCACTTATAGAGCAGGAATGCAAACCAGAAATGAACTATACAATAGAGGATAGTTATGTCGTTGCTTAGGACGAACCAGAACGAGATACGAAATATAATGGTGTGCCTTGTGAACCTGTAGAACAGTACAAGCAAGCATTAGATAGTGTGCCTACAATGAAATGAGCAATCAAACAAAGTGTTTATTAGAATTTTAGCAAATATAAACTAGCCATGTCATTTCAACAAATATATATGGAAGCATTTGTATATCCTGGAATGCAAGAGCCATTGGGTGACTCATAATATGCGGTGAGCTACACAATGGCATGTTGTTACTGTCATAGCTAAGAACGAACTAGATAGAAACTATAATGGCATCATAAGAGAACTTGTAGAGAAGGAATCCAAACCACAAATGAACTACATAGTAGAGGATAGTTATGTCGTTGCTCAAGACGAACCAACACCAGATATGAAATATAATGACATTGCGTGTGAACCTGTAGAAGAGGACAATTAAGCATTAGACAAGTGTGCCTACAATGAAATGAGCAATCTAACAAATTGTTTCTTATAATTTCAACAAATATAAACTAGTCAAGTCATTTTAAGAAATATACATGGAAGAAGTTGTATATCCTGAAAAGCAAGAGACGTTGGGTGACTCAGAATTTACGGTGAGCTACACAATGGCATGCAGTTACTGTCATACCTAAGAATGAACCAGATAAAAATTATAATAGCATCATAAGGGAACTTGTCGAGCAAGAATGCAAACTACAAATGAACTACACACTAGAGGATAGTTATGTCATTTCTTAGGATGAACCAGCACCATATACAGAATATAATGGAATCACTTGTGAACCTGTAGAAGAGGCTATGCAAATCAACAGGTTCAGTGTTTCATTTTGAGTTCTATATAAAGAGAAAGGAAATAGTTAGTATTGCAGCTTTTGAAGAACCAGATGGCAACAAGAAAAGTATAGTCGAACTAGTACGAATAGTTTAAATGGGTGGTACTGTATAGCAGAACGATGCCAGGGAGGAAATAATGGCAGGAACTTAGCTCAAGACCAACCAGATAGATTCAGTAACTGTAGAGTAGGGAATCCACACTAATATATTCCACTGACTTTACATTTAAAAGAACTACACAATAACAGGTAATTACTGTTGTACGGAGTAGATAAGAGCATGTGCATGACTTGAAATTTGAAGAGCAGCGAAAGCAAACCAGCATGTCCAGTGATCTTGTATGTAGTAGAAAGAAAGAGGCATGCCTAGTAACTTGTATGTACTAGCACAGTTACAAAAATGCAGTTCACTGCGACAGGCTTGAACCTGCTATACTGCTAACAAGACAAAAACTGGGTTGGACATTTGTTTACCTTGGTCGGAGAGGTGTCTAAGCATCATTGGTACCGTGGGGGTGGCGTCTAGGTTACCGAGGGTGTTGTGGTTGCGGTGGCTATTGGCATCGGGGAATCAAATCTTGGGTGGTCGATGTCGACTTGAGCACGGTGGATGAAAGCATTGATGTCTATGCACTTCTATTCTTGTAGACAGTTGTTGGGCCTCCAAGTGCAGAGGTTTGTAGAATAGCAGCAAGTTTTCCCTTAAGTGGATCACCCAAGGTTTATCGAACTCAGGGAGGAAGTGGTCAAAGGTATCCCCTCTCAAGCAACCCTGCAATCAAGATACAAGAAGTCTCTTGTGTCCCCAACACACCCAATACACTTGTCAGGTGTATAGGTGCACCAGTTCGGCGAAGATATAGTGAAATACAAGTGCTATAGATAATTATAAGTGGTATCGGTGATAGAAAATAGCTTGATGGCACGGAAGAGACTAAAGGTAAACTGAAATAAAGATGGAAGCAAGGAAACATGTAATAGATCTAGTTACAAACGGTGTTTCAATGCTTAGAAACAAGGCCTAGGGATCATACTTTCGCTAGTGAACACTCTCATATAAATATATTCTTTTTTATGATACTACGCTGAACTACTCTCCGGTTGGACACTCTAATCGATGGTAGGGCTATAACAGCACACCTCAAAGTTCATCTTTCCCATCTAGATAACCCCACACTGTTACCTTGAGTACTAGATGGGTCCAACAAACACCACAATTTCATAAAGACATCCAACTCCAAATATAACTCATAACAAGTATTTGTAATCTCTAGCCTAAGTGCCACCATGGTGTGCACACTGTCAACTTCACACACATGGGGAGAGCAAAGATCTATTAAAGCACTTGAGTAGCAAGGTATATCTACTTGATTACAAAGCTCATGATCACAATATGATCACGCATAGATAGAGGTATGAACACATAGCTACCGGTAGAAATCTTAGCCTCGAAGGAGAACTACTCCCTCCTCATCATGGGAATCAGCAACGGCGATGAAGATGGTGGTGGAGATCGATGGAGATGGCTCCGGGGGCACTTCCCCGTCCCGGCAGGGTGCCGGAACAGAGACTTTTTGTCCCCCGAATCTCCCCTTCGGTGGCGGTGGCGCTACGAAATTTCCGTGGCTGGAGGCTTGACTATTTAGGGTTTTTGCATCGGGGGGCATCTTATAGGCGAAGAGGCAAGGTCGGTGGGGGGCCAGGGGCCCCACACCACCTGGTGGCACGGCCAGGGCTAGCCTGCACCATCACATGGTGTGGCCGCGCTGTGGCCCCTCTCTGTCTCGTCTTGTGGCTCTGTGAGTCTTCCGGTAAAATATCAACTTTGGCTTTTGTCCTGTCCAATTCCGAGAATATTGATTTTCTGACTTTCCTAGAACCAAAAACAGTAGAAAACAGGCAGCTGGCACTGTGACTCTTGTTAATAGGTTAGTCCAAGAAATCATATAAAAATTACTCCAAAGTGTGGACAAAACATAAGAAAGTAGATAAAACCAAGCAGGAAACATCAAAAATTATGGATACGTTAGCAACGTATCAACATCTCCAAGCTTAACTCCTGCTCGTCCTCGAGTAGGTAAGTGATAAAAAGAAAGAATAATTTTTGAGGTGACATACACCATCATAAACTTGATCAAAGTATTTGTAAAACATTCATAGCTGGGATCATAGTACTTCAATCATAATCATGAAATACAAAGTTCTAACAATAAGACAAAGCAACTATGTTGCAACATGAAAAGGCACAAACAAAGGATTCATGAATAACAATGCTTTGCAAGACGTTTATTTGTTTCACATAAAGAAAACATAGCATAGTGGCATTCAGCTTGTCCCTCATAGAGTAGCAAATAAAAATGCATAGGACACCTTCAAAGTTCATAAGAGTGACTAGATACAAATAGTTTAAAACAAGAAATATCAAAGCTATGCATCAATCAACAAGTCTTGGGACAATGCACATAGAACTAAGAATGGCCACTATGCTCTCAAAGTAGGTGCATAAAGATAGAAAGTGGAGACTCAACATAAAAGTAAAAGAAAGGCCTTCATAGAAGAAAGTAGGGATTCAAGTCTCATAAAGAGCTTCCAAAAATTATGGTACTTTTTAGCTTTTAGCTCTCATTGCCCCTATCATAAGCATCTTGAAGTGATTACGGTTAAAGTGAACAAACTATGGTGTATATGCTTAACGAAGTATAAGTTGGAAATCTCATGTCCCTTGAATACGAGGGCCGCTCCTCATGCTACTCAAGTTTAGTCACCGGTAAGTTCTTGTCATTATAAGTACATGTGTATCATAGAGAACCGCCAACAGGGTACCCCTTGCCCGATGATACGGAAGAATCCCCATATCAAAATGACAAGGCAAGCAGACAACGAGCATCTCAGCAATCTTCTTATTTACCATGGGAATATGGTGCTTTTTTCTCTCTTTCCGCTTTTCATAATCTTTTTTTCTTTTTCTCTTTATCTGACTCTTTTTTTATAAGAAGAATGCTTCATAGATAGCTCATTATGGTTACGCTGCAGGTTTCCACCATGTCAGCATGGATTAGACCAGCGGCCTAGTCGTTTCTCTAACACATATACATAACTCCATGGACTTACAAGCTCCCTTTCATTTCACATCGACGACATCCATAGACAAAAGAGCATGATATCAACTAGGTACAAAGTACAAGTGCAATGTTGAAAGCATTCCCCATGACATCATGGTTCTGCTAATCCCCAACAAATAAGTTCAAGTATATACAACATAGAAGACACAATGGTTCAAGTTTATTAAGGGCAAGAAAATTAAAGTGTGCCATCAAGTTCGTGAGAGCTTTAATCACTAGTTTTCTCATAACAAGTTTAATTCGGAAGGTAGATAAAAACATGAATATACTTGGAATAGCAGATGCTAATAGGTAGGTATGGTGGACTCTTTGGAATAACTTGGTTTCATTTGGAGTTGTATGCATGAGTGGAACTCATACTTGGTATGGGGGCTAGCAAAAGACTGGGAGCAACCAACTAAGAGAGCAATAATGGCCATAATCATGCAAAGCGACAAAACATCATTAATCAAATCATAAAGTGATACTACAAGTCGAAAACTAAAAGATCATAAAGACTATGGTGACTTGGGATAGTCATAACATGGTGTGAGCATGCGCCAAGTCAACCCAAATAAAGCATCAAAGGAGAATACCACAATACTATGCTTTAATATGCTAAAACAACGCATGATTCTTCCAAGGCAAATGAAGCAATCTCAATTGTTTATAACAAGTCATGCTACAACAAAGAATACTAAGCATAAAGCCAAAACAATATCGAGCATGACATGACAAAGCATAGTCCATAGTCAAAAACAAGCTCTCTTTACCACTTAAGCATGAACTTTCCTACTCTTTTCCAAACCAAAACCAAACCAAACTATTTGAAAACCAATGTATGAAAGAGGGGGTCCAACCAATTTATTTGCCAAACTAAGCAAACAAAAGCAAACGAAAAACCAAAACGGAAACGAAAAAGAAGACGCTCCAAGAACAACACAACTGTGCATGAAACAATAAAAATGAAGCGTTTGGAAGAAACCTGGGATTTGTTGTTGATGAAGAGGGGGATGTCTTGGCATCCCCAAGCTAACGCTTGTACTTATTGGATATTTCTTGGGGTGACACGCGTGGAATCCCCAAGCTTGAGCTTTAGTCCATCCTTCATCTCATTACTCATTCCTTCCATACACCTGAAATTTTTCCTTCATACAAAACTTCACACAATCTTTATTAGCAACATTAGTGCACTCAAGATAATAAGTCTTTAGGTTTAGTTCCAACACCAATAAAACTTCCATTCAAAACACAATCTATTGTATCACTTCCCTCAAAAAGCTCAATTCCCCAAAAGAACTCAAAAAGGAACCAACAAGAAGCAAATGCAGAAAATGGCAGAAATCTGTCAAAACAGACCAGCATGTAAAGACGATTTTTTAGAAGACCCTCTGTTGCTCAAATGAAAAAGTGTTGAACTAATGAAAGTTAGATAACAACCTGGGGCAGAAGCACAAAAATTCACGCCTCAAAAGGACGTACAAAGATTTTACACGAAGTTTTACGGTGAAGCACATAAATCTGTTTCGGGACAACAACTTTCGCAATCATTACTTCTCTCTCATTAGAGGTTACTCTTAGCACAAAAAACAAATAAAAAGGATAAGGAGTGGTTATTACTAACCTAATAACTTCCAAGACTCATCTAAAACTTTTGGGTTATCTCCCAATAAGTACTTTTCTTTAACGCCTTTAAGTTAGGCATGATAGTTTGAGAAGATGCTCACATAAGAAATATGAATTGAAGTAAAAGGGAGCATCAAGAAGCAAATTAAAAGCACATTTAAGTCTAACCCACTTCCTATGCAGAGGAATCTCGTAAATAAACAAGTCATGAAAGCACAAAGCAACAAGCATAGTAAAGCAAAACAAGTGCAACTTCAAGACTTTCAACATAAAGAGGGGAAACTTAATATTATTGAGATGCATAAAACTATGTTTCCCTCTCTCATAATAACTTTCAGTAGCATCATGAATAAAATTAACAATATAACTATCACATAAAACATTCTTATCATGAGCC
This sequence comes from Avena eriantha, assembly GCA_910589775.1. Taxonomy (NCBI): domain Eukaryota; kingdom Viridiplantae; phylum Streptophyta; class Magnoliopsida; order Poales; family Poaceae; genus Avena; species Avena eriantha. Next base: position 44,418,960 of record OU342741.1, read on the forward strand.
ACATGCATAAAATGATTATTAGTCTCCACATAAGCATAGTCATTCTTATTAATTATGGTGGGAGAAAATTCAACAAAATAGCTATCATTATTATTCTCATCACCATAATCATCAAATATAGGAGGCATATTATAATCATAATTGATTTCCTCCTCAATAGTAGGTGGACTGAAAATATCATATTCATCATTGCAATCATCATAAATTGGAGGTATAGTATCATCATAAGCAATAGAATGGTTATCTTCCAAAGTGTGTTCATTTGTAAACGTATCATCATTGGAAGGAACATGGAAAGCACTAATAGTCCAACAATTATTAATATCATCATTTTCTGAATCCGAAGAGATTTTCAATATCAAAAGTAGTGTGCTTTTCCCAATCATGATCACTACTATAGGTAACATGCATAGGAACATCATCGAGTTCAGACTCATCAAAAACTATAATAGGAGCAACATGCTTAGGGGAAAATACCGTTTTCTCTCTCCTTTTACTCCTCCTTTTCTTCCTTTTCTTCTTCTCTTTAGGAGGGAGAGGCTTGAAAGGAAACGTCTCCATATACCCTGGTTCATTGTTAGAGACAATAGAAGAAACTTTGGAGGATTCCTCCTTTTCATTAATAAGACCAAAACACATATTAGTCATGTCATATTTTGGTAAGATATCATCTTTTATAATAATTTGTATGTAAGTATTTGTGTGGCAATTATCAACACAATAAAGATGACAACCATGCAGGACACTATTCATATCTACCAAAGAGTTTTTTCTTCATAACTCTTCACACCCCAAAAATAATGTAAGTTCATCATGCTGATTAGGAGTGATCATGTCATCACAACACAAACTTGCAGTACTCATTGGATTAGAAGGGCTATTATTATGGCCTGAGCATTGAAAATTGAAATGACCCACTTCAAAGCAAAGTTCACAAATAAAAGGATAGATGGCACAAACTTTTTACCAAGATCATTTAGAGCCCTAAACCATGTTCTAGTTTTTTCATTCCTGTGGGTGATACAATATTCTTCTTCAATTTGATTATTCTCACAAGGTCTATGTATTCCACAAAAATTAACATGCTTATAAGAAATAGTACTTTCAGAGGTTTGAGCATGTTTATTGCTATCATTAATAACAATTTCATTTTCCATGCAAGTGTCTTTAAAAGGCTCATGATACATGCCCCATTTTTCTTTAGGAGCATTAATGTGAGAAGCAAAGATTCTATAACAATCAACAAGAATTTGAGGACCAAGACCATATTTAGCACTAAGATCTTGAAAATCAGCAGTTTCAATGAAAGACTTAATGCAATCATACTCATAGTTTATACCTGGTTCTTTACCTTTGTTGTTATCCCAATCTTCGGTATTTCTTTGAATTGTTTCAAGAAGATCCCACTTAGATTTGACCTCCTTACTTGTGAAGGGTCCCTCTAAACAAGTGTCTATATAGTCCTTGTAATGTCCTGAAAGCCTTGCATAGAAGTTATTAATAACAATATTACTTGGGAGCTCATGAATGGGACATTTGAGGATTAGTGACTTCAATCTCCCCCATGCTTGGGAAATACTTTCTCCATCATGTGGATGGAAATTATAAATGTAGTTCCTATCTTTATGAATTTCATGAGGAGGATAAAATTTAGAGTAAAAGAGAGATTCAAGTTCCTTCCACTCCAAATGATGAGGATCATCTAGTAGCTCATACCACTCCCTTGCTTTGCCCTTAAGTGAAAAAGGGAATAGCTTCCTCTTAACTTGGTTCATTGAAATACCTGCACACTTGAAAAACTCGCATAATTCATGTATAAATAGTAAATGATCACCAGGATGGACAGTTCCATCTCCAAAATAGCAGTTATTCATAACACGTTCAACAATTTTTATAGGTATTTCAAAAGGGATGCTTTCAGTATGTGGATTTAAAATATCATAAGTATCATTAGAATTACCACATATGGGATATGAAGTATCATCAGAGCAAATTTTCTTCTTTAAAGCTAGGGAACTAAAAAGATCATTTTCACAAAAACCAACTTCCCCAAGCTTAGCCATTTCCATAGCATTAGTAACAAAGGTGTTCAAAAGATGCATACTAATAACATTGCTATTAGCATGCAAAGAAAGTTCCATGGGTTTTTTAATTTTCTTTTCAGACAATTCAAGTTCTAACTTAGGAAAAATACTAAAAAGCTCTCTAATTTTGTTGTTGTTTTCCATTAAGCCTAACTGGTGAAAACAAGAAACAAAAAAGACAAAATTGCAGAATCTAAAGGAAATAACTTCGAGCACTCACACCGGAGGATGTGAGTACCTTTTACCTTACCTCCACGGCAACAGCGCTAGAAAATAGCTTGATGTCTACGCACTTCTATTCTTGTAGACAGTTGTTGGGCCTCCAAGTGCAGAGGTTTGTAGAACAGCAGCAAGTTTTCCCTTAAGTGGATCACCCAAGGTTTATCGAACTCAGGGAGGAAGTGGTCAAAGGTATCCCCTCTCAAGCAACCCTGCAATCAAGATACAAGTAGTCTCTTGTGTCCCCAACACACCCAATACACTAGTCAGGTGTATAGGTGCACTAGTTCGGCGAAGAGATAGTGAAATACAAGTGGTATAGATAATTATAAGTGGTAACGATGATAGAAAATAGCTTGATGGCGTGGAAGAGACTAAAGGTAAACTGAAATAAAGATGGAAGCAAGCAAACATGTAACATATCTAGTTGCAAACGGTGTTTCAATGCTTAGAAACAAGGCCTAGGGATCATACTTTTGCTAGTGAACACTCTCATATAAATATATTATTCTTTATGATACTACGCTGAACTACTCTCCGGTTGGACACTCTAATTGATGGTAGGGCTATAACAGCACACCTCAAAGTTCATCTTTCCCATCTAGATAACCCCACACTGTCACCTTGAGTACTAGATGGGTCCAACAAACACCACAATTTCATAAAGATATCCAACTCCAAATATAACTCATAACAAGTATTTGTAATCTCGAGCCTAAGTGCCACCATGGTGTGCACACTATCAACTTCACACACATGGGGAGATCAGATATCTATTAAAGCACTTGAGTAGCAAGGTAGATCTACTTGATTACAAAGCTCATGATCACATTATGATCACGCATAGATAGAGAGATGAACACATAGCTACCGGTAGAACCCTTAGCCTCGAAGGAGAACTACTCCCTCCTTATCATGGGAATCAGCAACGGCGATGGAGATGGTGGTGGAGATCGATGGAGATGGCTCTAGGGGCACTTCCCCGTCCTGGCAGGGTGCCGGAACAGAGACTTTCTGTCCTCCGAATCTCCCCTCCGGTGGCGGCGGCGCTGCGGAAATTTTCGTGGCTAGAGGTTTGACTATTTAGGGTTTTTGCATGGGGGGGCATCTTATAGGCGAAGAGGCAAGGTCGGTGGGCGGCCAGGGGGCCCACACCACCTGGTGGCGCGGCCAGGGCTAGCCCGTGCCACCACATGGTGTGGCCGCTCTGTGGCCCCTATTCATCTCGTCTTCTGGCTCCGTGAGTCTTCCGATAAAATATCAACTTTGGCTTTTGTCCAGTCCAATTCCGAGAATATTGATTTTCTGACTTTCCTGGAACCAAAAACAGCAGAAAACAGGCAGCTAGCACTATGGCTCTTGTTAATAGGTTAGTCCAAGAAATCATATAAAAAGTACTCCAAAGTGTGGACAAAACATAAGAAAGTATATAAAACCAAGCATGGAACATCAAAAATTATCGATACGTTAGCAACGTATCAAGCATCACTGAGGCAGATCCGGTGTAGTGAATGGCGATGCTCGTGAAGCTGGTCTGGAGTGATAGACATGGAACTCATTGAACTAGATCATGTCCGGTGGACACCAGTGAAGCGGGTCCGGTACAGTTGTATAGCTTTTAGCGGTGGGGAAGCAGAGCTTGGACGGTCGATGGCGCCATCGACCTGGTGAACGAGAGTGCAGCTCCGGTACAGTGGCAGAGAGACCCGATAAACTAGATCCGTTGGGGTGGGTGATGGCTCTGAAATATAGCCATCTACGTCCACATTTAAACTGGATATTATTCATATTTTTGATGAAATATCTCTCTAAAGCGTTCCACTAATGCCTAATAATCAATGGGGTATGCAATCCTTTCTTTCTATTTTTCCTGCGCAGATAATGACATTTTATGATGGGAATCACTACATTAAAGTCAAAGATACGATATTTCCAACAACCAGAAGAAACCAGGAGTCGTGGGTCGGAGGCAGACGCTTTAACGACCAACTATACGACCGGAATAAAATTCCACCCATATAGTTCCGGCCGTATAGTTGCCAATGACACCGCTAGGTCAAAAAAACAACTTTCATGAAGGGACCCCTATATAAAGAAGCCTCGGGTGACGAGAAAAGATCCTCGAGAGTCCCTGCCCCAAATCATCAGCCGCCTCTAGATCTCCATCCACCACACTGAAGATCCACCAGAAGAATAGACTTAGATCTAATCTCCAAAGCCTCTTTCCATCTCCATAGCCATATTCCACCACTTGTAATAGTAGATCTCATCTTCGATTGGTGACAGTGTAAGACTATTTGCTATCAATCTTATGATTTCCATTACAATGTTTGTGATTGTTGATCTCATCTCTATGTGTGAGTAATTCTCCTTGGGCTAAGGGCTTCGGCCTAGCCATGTAGCTTTTTGTGTATATTATTTATCATAGATGGGATCATGTATTAGTTTGTATGACATGCTGATTATTGTATCCTCTCTTGACTCAGTCTAAGGACTTGTTAGGTACCCAAGACCCAGAGGATTGAGCCAGGTATAGGGAGTATGAGTAATGACTAATCTGCAAGTTGGGAACCCCAGTGACAGAAGGGGTAGTACAGTTGTATGTGAGGGATTTACTTGGGATTAACGGTGATGTCACTATGCATATCATTAGTTCTCTTTCTCCAATGGATGAGACTAGTAGGTTATTGCTATAAGCAGTTGTGGAGGCAATAGAAATTATGGATGCACTACCCACATATAATTTATCTTGCTCTAACAATTACATGCATACATTATTTCTATCTTTTCTTCCCATCAGATGTTTTGCACAACTACAGGTGAAACCGAACGCCCTAGGACCTCTCTCTCCATCATCGACAACAACAAAAAGACGCAAACTCTTGGTCCGGTAAGAACACAAAACTAATTCTAAAACTCCCGAAGGTCCATTAAAGTAACTTCAATATGCATCTGCTTCGCGAGGATTCGATAAACCTAGGTCTACTAGGGAAAAAGAAGCTATACTACATCCATAATCTGGATCGAAGGTATCAACCCTTTTTTTGGCGCCGTTGCCGGGGAAGCAATAACTACCCTGGTGAAGTTAGTAGGAACCTTGCTAGTTTTAATTCTTGTTTTTAATTTTGTTAGTTTGCTTCCAGTCTTTATTTGAAAAACCAAAAAACATTTGTTAGTCTTTAAATTTTTTTCTTTTACTATTATAAGTCTCGTTCTAAGAAAACCCCAAACATAGGAAATATGGCTAAAAAGAAGCTTGGGGAGTTTTCTACTCCCAACAATGATTATTTGCATACTCCTATTACTCAGCCAACAATTGTTGATGTTGACTATGAAATTAATCCCCATTATTTAAGTTTGGTTCAATAGAATCAATTTGGAGGCTCTGCTATTGAGGACGTAGGTATGCACTTGAATACTTTCACTAAAATATGTTATATGATGCGTATAAAAGATGTTGACCCCGATGCAGTCAAATTGCGTTTATTTCCTTTCTCTCTTAGAGGAAGAGCAAAATAATGGTTGCTATCTTTTCCTAGAAATACTATTACATCATGGGAGGAATGCACTTCTTTATTTATGACTAAATTTTTCGCACCTGCAAAGACTATGCAACTTAGATATAATAATACTGGTTTTAGATAGGAAGAGCGTGATCCACTAGCGCTTGCATGGGAGAGGATGAAAGAATGCTTGAGAAACTGTCCTAGTCATGGGATAGAAGACTGGTTAATTCTCCATCTATTTTATAATGCTCTTAACCCTATGTCTAAGTCTATGCTTGATACTGCAGCTAGAGGAACATTTATGGGTAAACATACTACCGAAGCAAAACAGCTGCTAGACAATATGCAAGACAACCATTCCCAATGGCATGTGGATAGATCAGACACGAAGAAGGTGAACTCTGTCTCACCACAAGAAAATGAAGAACTCAATGCTAAGTTGGATGAGCTCATACTAGCCATAAAAGGTAAGGAAACCCATGTAAGAGATATCCCTGAAACAAATATTGAAGAAATAGACTTCATAGCTCATAATGATTATAACCCTGCTTGGTAACAAAATGATTATAGCTTATAATCCTAATTTTTAGAAACATTATTCTAGTCCTGCAGGTAACTCTAATAATAATATGAGAACTAGTAATGGTAGTCTCCAAGAAACACTTAAGTCTTTTATAGACTCACAAAATGAACAAAACAATATTCTTGTTTAAATAACAAAGAACCATGATGCTATGCTTGGTAAATTATCTAACCGAGCGGTAAGTTTGAGAAATGATTTGTAGGCCCTCCAAGAAAGAACGAGTATCGTTGAGGCATAACTAGGTAAGATAACTGAGATTCAAACTCTCATTCTAGCTAAATTTGCAGGTAAAGCTGAGCCCAATCCTATTGAAGACCTCAAAGGGAGGAGCCTGAAGAACTTGATTATAGTAATGCTCCTTCACCAAGGGAGGAGCCTAAAGAACTTGATTATAGTAATGCTCCTTCACCAAGTTATACCATTGAATATCTCGTAAAAAGGATCAACGTTAAGATTCCGATAAGTGAAGGTAATGAGGAAGCTATGTACCATCACTTTGTTAATCAGGTAGCTATAAAGGTACGTGAGCTAGAGGAAGAATATAAGAAAATTACTAAAAATTTACATGTGAAGCTTGATGAAATATTTGAGCCTACTATTAAGATTAAAATTGGGACCAATGAGATAGCTGCACTTTGTGATCTACGTGCAAGCGTCTCAACAGTTCCAAAGAGTCTTTTTAACAAGTTAAATCTTGGCTCTTTTGAGATCACTGAGTTAAAATTGCATCTAGCAGATTCTACCTACAAACAAGCTATAGGAATTAAGGAGAATACTTTTGGTATACATTAAAGGTTGTCCTGCTCTTATTGACTTTGTTATTGTTGACATGTTTGAAGATGCTACTGCTCCTATTATATTAGGCCATCCTTTTCTAAGAACTATTAAGGCTTTGATTAATCTACATGAAGGGAACGTGAAGCTTTAATTGCCTTCGCGGGATCCTTTTGTTATTCATTTCCCCAGGAAGAAGAAAGCCAAGCATGATGAAAAGGAGGCCATCACTTTGAAGGCTAACTACTTTGGAGGGGGTGTTCCACTCATCTGACCTAAGTGAGAAACATTGAGGTCAAGCTATTGACCATAAAAGAGCACTTCATGTGAGGCAACCCATGTGAAATAAAGGTTTGAGTAAAAGTTTTCCAGATTTAGTTTAAGTTTATATTTAATAAAGAGTGCTAAAAAACTCCAATTGAGGAGAAGAAGTTCGGTAGTACTAAAAATCCTGTTTTGTTCATGTTGTTGTTGGTCGACAATATTTACTTTCATTTTTCAGTCAAAACAAGGTATATCACTAAGTTACAGGATAAGAAATAATTTTCGAAGAAACAGATTTTTTTATGCATACAGAAGGTTTAACGACCAACTATATGGCGGGAATAATTTTTTTGGCCGTATAGTTCCGGTCGTATAGATATCTTTTGTCATCGACAATTTTAATTTTATATGTACTGACGGTTTAATGACCAACTATACGGCGGGAATAAAAATTCTGATCATATAGATATTGGTGCTTTCGTACAAATTCTTTTCCATGCACTGACGGTTTAATGACCAACTATACAACAGGAATACAAATTCTAGCCATATAGTTCCTATCATATAAATATAGATGCCTTTGTACAATTTCTTTCCCTAGGTACAGACGGTTTAACGACCAACTATACGACGGGAATAAAAATTCCGGCCGTATAGTTCTGGTCGTATAGATATCGATGTCTTTGTGCAATTTCTTTTTCCAGGTACAGGCGGTTTGATGACCAACTATACGTCGGGAACATATTGTTCCGGCCGTATAGCCGCGCCGCCAGGTGGAAACCCTAAAATTTTGACAACAAGCCAACTATACGGCGGGAACATATTATTCCGGTCGTATAGTTCCGCCTGTATAGTTGTGTCCAACCACAAAATCGCACGGGAAGGTACCTCCAAACCCAAAACTTCAATCCTTTTTCTCTCTTGTACCTCCAAACCTTCTCAAAACCTCAAGAGATCTTCATCTCTACTCGACTTTGTTCGACTTCCTCACACACAAGTGATCTACGGTATGTTTCTCCTGCGATCCTCCAATTACTTTTTGTAAATTCATCTTCGATCTATTGTCATTATCAATCTAGGGTGAGACCTACTATGAACTAATTGCCATGATTCTCTTGCCTAGATTATTATTTTGAGGAGATTCTTTAGTGTGCTATGATGAGGAACATGCTATACTTACTGTTGTTGGATCAAAAAGTTTATTTTTGTCTTTCTTCAATGTTTTAGATGATGAACACAAGGAGCCAAACTTGTGCTCATGCCGCTGCTAGCGCCTCTCGGGCTGTCACTCAAGAACGCATGGGGATACGGTTCAGGAATGAGCTCCAACGTGATCGCTTCAACAAGATCAAGAACCGCGAAGTGAAGGCCACCAAGTGGGCTTGCCCCATTATATTGAACCAACTCGGTATTTATGATGACTTCAATTTACTCTGCAATAGAGCTGGCCTGCAAAACTTTGTGTACAATGATGTGCCTACCTATCGCCGCTTAACTATTGAATTCCTAAGTTTGTTGCAAAGCACCGTTAAACTCTAGCAAGGAGAGGACACGATTTCTTTCCAACTTATGAACAACAACTACACTTTAACACTAGATGAATGGTGTGCATGTTTTAATTTGCCAAACAATGATGTTAATGCCTTACGTGCATCCTTTACTGGCTTAGACCCTTCCCCTGCATAATATTATAATGGAGTTTCACTACTAGAGTGAGCAAGGGGAAGAATATTCAACATCCTGCAATTCGCTATTTGTTCTATGTTATTGCTAACACCTTGCAGGCACGTAATGAGTTCACGAGACTCAACGAGGAGGACATCTTAGTCCTTGCAAAGGCTGCTTTCACCAACTGCAACTTGTCACTCATCTTGGGCGCCATCCTTGTGCGCTACCTGGAGCACCAATCCTCCCAAAGCCAAGGACCAATCACAGGTGGAGGCGTCCTCACCGTGCTTGCCACTTCCCTAGGTATCGACCTAGGTGAGTGGCAACATGTGCTAGGTGAGCGACGTGTTGGTTTCTGTACTTTAAAGGCTTGTGTAATGCTCACTAGGAGAGGTGGTGTTTATTACCTACATATTGCTAGAGCTGGGCATCTCTACCCCGCTCCTATGCATAATGGTCTTTTCTCTATCGAGGAAGGACGTTCGTTATATGACTTGCAGGTTGAGCAACACCAACCCGAGGAGGAGATTTCGGAGGAGGATGAGGACCAAGAAGAGGAGCAAGAAGTTCCTTATCAAGAGGAGCAGCCACAAACCCTGTTCGCTACATACCGAGACATCCAAGAACTTGGAGGGACTGTGGATAGGATGCATAACCACTCTTTGAACCTCCGAGGAACAACTAGTAATTTATTAACTCAATTTGCAAACTGGAGTAACGATTTTTTCTCGCCACCACAATGATTTGAAGGGCTTGCAAAAGCCTAATCTTGGGGAAGTTTCCTCATGTATCTTTATTTGGCGTTCATTTGCTTTTATTTATTTCAAGGTTGTGTTTTTAATTCGAGTTTATAAGCACTCGTGTTGGTTTCCCCAACACTTTATTTTTAGTTCTTTCTATTTGCTTTCGAGATTTTCTAGCCGAGCTTTGCCACAAATTTTTTATTCTTTAATTTCCTCTCTTGAAAACAACAAAAAGATTTCTCCATTTTTCTTTATTTTCCATCGTTCTTTTCTTTCTGCCTCGAGGTTCACATATATTTGCAGGAGAGTGATCGACTTCGAGTTTCCAAGAAGCAAATAAAAAAGGAAGAGCGAAGTGGAACCAAACATGGGAGGTATGCCTTATGACTCCCCACTTTTGAAGTTTGAGAAACCCATGCGATCTCAATACGAGTTCGCTCTGATCATAAAATTGAGGATTTCCTTCGAAATAGCAGGAGCTTGGTCGGTCCGTAATCTTTAGGCTATTCACATGGAAGAAAGGAAACTAAGCTATTGTTTCTAGACTCTTAGTGCTCCTAGGCGTGAAGTTCGTAAGTGGGATCGGATAGTGAGCTCGACTCCGGACGAAAGAACAAGTCGAGCGAAGCCCGATGAAAGGACAATAGAGCAGATTCGCAGACTCAGAGAGATGGGATTGGTACAATCAACACGAGGGTTTGCAGGTCTTTCTTATGGAAGTTTCGACTGGTCATGGATTTCTTTGTCTACAACAGAAACTGGTAGCTCATCAAACAGCGCTTTTGAGCTTTCTTCAGGATTTGGCCCGAACTGTTCGGCAGATTCCCACGTGTTACGCACCCGTTCGCTACTTTGTTCTCAACTATTCTGATTCTTTTTTCGGAGGCCGTTCGGTCAAAGCCGTAGCGCGCGCCCTGTAGTTTTGAAGCAGGGCGAGACAACTTTAGCTAGGAGCCTCTTTTCCTTCTGCCCAGCTCCCCGAAAACAACGTCATTTTGAGTTTTGGGTCATAGGGCGGGCAGTGCAGTCCGGGGCACAAGGGTCCTAGTACTACCCAGGTGCGAAGAACCCCGGAGGCGACTGCAATGAGCAAAAATGTAACTCACCGGCCTAAACGACGAGCAAACACTCGAACGTGAGAGCAAGGTATCACCCAACGAATGGACGAGCTCCAAGGAGGGAGGAGAGAGGGAGGCAAGAACCATGCTTTCAGAGAAGTGGCGGTCCGAATCCACTCTGACAAAATAAAATAACAGACTAAGCCGTGCCGTAATAGTTAGTATTAAATGTTGAGATGTTATATTGGTGGAGTGAGTCTTTGTACTGTAGTAAGATTTTTGTTCGCATGGGTATTTAGTTGGGTACGTTTTGTTCCAACTCTCGTAGTTAACTCAGTCTTGCCTAAAAATTGCTAAACAATTATAAGAAGAAAAAGTCTCACAATTGAAGGCTTGGGTGTTGTAGTGCTTAGTCTTGAAGGCTTATTTCTAGAGACACTCAATGCCACTGAAAATGTTGATTGACTTGATAGCTCTCTTTAACAGGATTTGTTCGATTGAATTAATGTTTAGTAGTTTTTGTGAGCATGCCAAACTTTGACTTGTTAATCATAATAATGATATATCTTTATGCGTGTCAAACTTCATGGGATGCCAACAACTCCGTTGGCCTACGAATGATCTTCATGGAGGAAACTCCTAGATTCCGGCTATGAGTTGATTAAACACATGTAGCAGCAATGCTATAGTGGGTAAGATTCTTGGCACTCCCGGGTAGCTATGTTCATGATGGAATCACTCCTCTGGCTCTTATGAGTAATCATTATGCAAAAGGAACAAAAACCTTAGTAATGCCACGAGTGTCCATCACATCTCGATAAACTAATATTTTTTGGCATGCTGTCAATTACTTAATTACTGAAATTCTTGAAGGACAATGAATAAAAAAGTAGTGCTTGAAAAGTCTTGATTTATTGATGTGGGAGAATTGAGATACTCTAGTATATATGCTTTTCATGACAACTCTCACACTCTCAATTTACATGATTATACTTTATTGTTCAACCTATGAGTTGATTACATGACATGGAATAAAGTTTACTCATTTGAATCATCCATGTTAACAATAATTTTGCTGCACTATAAGGATGCATAAAACCCGTACGATATGCTTGCCATTACTCTATCTATGCTGAAGTTTTTCAGATTTATGAAGTGGAGGAAACATGAGACTACCAATCATGAGTAAGATCATCATCTCGTTATTTCAGTTTAAATGCTGAGTTACTTTTTGATTTTGGTTTTCTTGCTCGGGGACGATCAAAGTTTAAGCTTGGGGAGGTTGATGGCTCGGAAATATAGCCATCTACGTCCACATTTAAACTGGATATTGTTTATACTTTTTATGAAATATCTCTCTAAACCCTGCCACTAATGCCTAATAATCAAAGGGGCATGCAATCCTTTCCTTCTATTTTCCTGCGCAGATAATGACATTTTATGATGGGAATCACTACATTAAAGTCAAAGATATGAGATTTCCAACACCTAGAAGAAACCAGGAGTCATGGGTCGGAGGCAGACGCTTTAACGACCAACTATACAATCGGGTAGTTTCCAATGACACCGCTAGGTCAAACATAACAACTTTCATGAAGGGACCCCTATATAAAGATGCCTCGGGCGGCGAGAAAAGAGCCTCTTGAGTCCCTGCCCCAAATCATCAGTCGCCTCCAGATCTCCATCCACCAAATCGAAGAGCCACCAGAAGAATAGACTTAGATCTAATATCCAAAGCCCTTCTCCATCTCCATAGCCATATTCCACCACATGTAATAGTAGATCTCATCTTCGATTTGCGACATTGTAAGACTATTTGCTATTAATCTTATGATTTCCATTACAATGTTTGTGATTGTTGATCTCATCTCTATGTGTGAGTAATTATCCTTAGGCTAAGGGCTTCGGCCTAGCCATGTAGCTTTTTGTGCGTGTTATTTATCATAGATGGGATCATGTATTAGTTTGTATGACAAGATGATTATTGTATCCTCTCTTTCCTCAATCTAAGGAATTGTCAGGTTCCCAAGACCCCAAGGATTGAGCCAGGTATAGGGAGTATGAGTAATGACTAATCTGCAAGTTGGGAACCCCAGTGATAGAAGGGGTAGTACGGCTGTATGTGAGGGATTTACTTGGGATTAACGGTGACGTCACTATGCAGATCATTAGTTCTCTTTCTCCAATGGATGAGACTTGTAGGTTATTGCTATAAGTGGTTGCGGAGGAAATATCAATGATGGATGCACTGCCCACATATAATTTATCTTGCTCTAAGAATTACACGCAAACTTTATTTCTATCTTTTATTCCCATCAGATGTTTTGCACAGCTACATGTGAAACCGAACGCCCTAGGCCCTCTCTCTCCATCATCTTCAACAACGAAAAGATGCAAACTCTTGGTCCGGTAAAAACACAAAAAGAATTCTAAAACTCCCGAAGGTCCATTGAAGTAACTTCACTACGCATCTGCTTCCCGAGGATTCGATAAACCTAGGTCTACTTGGGAAAAATATGTAGGGGTTCACGTATGAAAACAATAATTTTTTACCCTACGCCCCTGAACCCCTGATGCTGCCAGGACCTATCTATTAGTAATGCAGTAACGGGAGGGGCTTTTCGCGAACTTACCCTTGAAGACTGAAAAGCGTTGTCAATGCTCAGGAGAGCGTGGTTGATGTAGACGAGCCGAAGCCGACCTCAAGGTCGTGATGAAGTCCTTGTGCTCCTGTGGCTCCAATGACTTGAGTGCCTCAAGTGTGACACCTCACGGGGAGTTACATGCATCCGGTGCCTAGCGATGACTCCCGCTTCCCCGATCTAGCAGCAGTTGCGGAATTAGAGCTCCTAGATCTGAATCCCGCAGCGCGACGGCGCTCTGCGGTGAAGATGTCTCTCATTCGCGCAGTCTGAACTTGGGACCACAGTCACAGGAGAGAGAGAGAGAGAATATCAATTGGAGGTATCCCCAAAAGTGAGGAAACCTTTATTGAATATTGGTTATGCCTTTTCTAGTCAAAATACCCCACTATATATAGGGGGAGGGGAGGTACTACCTCCCTCAAAGTCCCAGGGTGGGACTAATCATGGGAGAGGGGGAGGGGGAGGCACCGCTGTCCACCCCCATGGGCCCCACGTGGGGGGGTCCACTAGGGCGCTAGCCACCCGCTTAGCCCCTTTCTCATTTTTCCTTTCCCTCTTGGGCCCTTTCCCCTCCGGGATTAGCCCATTAAGCCTTTTTGACCTTTAATTGATTTATCTTTTATTAAATAATTATGAATAAATGATTAAATCAATATTTAACATTCATTCACAGATTATTCAATCTCCGTGGATATGGAACACCTTCCACCTCCACTCCAGACATCCTCCGGACTTACCGAAACCCTTCCGGTGTTCTCTCTTCTCTTCTTTGGTGATTCTATCGATCATGTAAACACTCTCTAAGAATCATCAAGCCCTTAAGCGTGATACCCCACGGTTCAGGAACACTCCATACATGGTCGGGACACTCCTAGACCAATGATCGACAGAGGGACCTTGATGACCATGTGACCCCTATGCATTCCACGAAGATCTTTCATCATTTGAACCGGGACAATCATGTCTTATTTCTTTTGTCTCTCGATACTTGCATTGCCCGAGATATGATCAATGAAATCACCATGTCGCGTTCAATCTCGTTACCAAAAATGCTACTTGACTCGTTTTGACAAGTGATATCCCTGTGATCAAATCACACACTGCGCAGCTATTGGATATAACTTCTCCGAGTGGGCCCTTGAGTATCTTTCCGTCACACAGATGGACAAATCATGTTCTTGACATATATTGCCTCTACGGTTCCTCCGAATACCTGAACACACCTTTATTGTCACTATATTACCAAGTGACGTTTGATGCTATCTAAGCACTCTCGGGAGATAATGATTGATATAGTCTCACGTTCTAAGGAATAGTCTATGAGGTCTATTCTAATCATCATTACTGGAACTTCGTGACATGATCGGGTCATGATGTTTAGGTTGGGTATTGGTCCATCATCTCATTCTCCGAATGAGTTGACTCCATTTCCAACTGGCATAAATGCCACATGATCAGGAAACCTTGATCATCTGTTGACCAATGAACCAGTGACTAAAGTTTCACCGGGAACCCCTGGTTGTTTATATATCACACATGTATTGATGTTTCATTTCCATACAATTATAGCATGATATAAAACTTAATCATAAACTTTATGAAATACGATAATAATCCTTATTATTATTTGTCTCTAGGGCATATTTCCAACAGTCTCCCACTTGCACTAGAGTATAAATAAACTAGCTGTATTTGTTCTTAATCATTGGCACCATATATCCCGGTACCCTGAACATGCTTGCTCATGGAAGAGGTTGAGTCTTGGGCCTCTACTTTACAGTCCCAAATGCTTTGCAACTTACAAATGTCACCTTGGTTGACATTAATACTTTATCATCACATGATAACATCTTTGTGTATGCATTGTCGCTATAGCAGCAGAACGAGGCCGAATTCCAGGAGCCTACTGTGACTTTAGATCAACCTTGAGGGCTTTCTCATGGGCATTGTGCCCTAGGACACATCATTCTGTGTTAAAAGCGAACTAGCCCTTCCATAACATTATACATCACTTTAGATGGTACCCTTATCTATTATTATAAATGTAATCATCGAAACACGAGTGCACCCTGTGCAACTTTTAATGTTTTGTTCACCTCACTTCCTACTTGACTTTAGTTGGTATTGCACGAGTTTCCAACATATTCCCTTATAACATAACCCTTTATGCTTTAAGATATGCCATCCTTTATGGATTTTGAAAATATCTCTAAAGTTCTCTATTAGCCACTGCGGACAAACTTAGCACAACATTCCGTGATTCATACTTAATCACTTTTCAAACGTTTCTTCTTGGATCATATATTATGTTAAGTTATCATCATTGTTTTCTAAGACAGAACCTATGTCTCAACATAGTGGATGATGATCATCCTTTTCTTTCTTTCAACCATCGATGTTAGACTTAATTATGTTCCTAATTTGATTTATCAAGGACCAGTTCCTTAATTAACTTATATTCTGAAACTCTTTTCAGAATCCTTTAAGGAATACTACATAATATCGTAATATTCTTATTATCAACTTCTACTCCCTGTAAACCTTTATTTATCAGTACTTGTGCTTTTATTCTTAAAGTGTCGTGTACACACTTAAGAATCACTCATCTAATCTCCCACTCAAATATGTTCCCAACTTGTTTGGGTATGAGTCACTACTCTTACTCAAACTATGTTCCTACATATTTGAATTTGAGACTTATTTTGCTCCCACTCAAAAATATGTCATTCACATATTGTTTTAGTAAGACTTTCATAGCTCCCACTCAATTTCATGCAAATTTCATATCCACTCACTATTTTGAATGACTTCAAAATCCTTTCATCAAATATCAAACTTGGAGATTCACTATGAGACATTAGTACTTTACTAGTTTTAAATCCAGCAGACTTTCAGCACACTTGAATCAAATTCATTTGAATTTGTCCAATACTTGACAAATTTTGCTTTTGTCATTGACACCTTTTCCACTATGGCTTTGCAGTCATTTGGGAAAATTCAAGTAACCCCTTTACTTGTAAGATTCAACAACAAATTGCTTTCTAATCTCAAGGGAATTTTGCTTCTAGGATTTCTCTTAATTCTAGTTTACCATTATTTCGTTAGTAGTATGTAGGTATGTCATATTCCGGTAATCATGACAAATGATTCAAAAATGTCTCCATACAAGATATGGGTTGCATTTTGAATCCTACTTTATGTAGTGAATACAACAGTGGGGAAAACATGATGATCACTACCATTGATTATTTCCTTTGTGAAGAGTATCGTTCATGAATGCTTTCCGTTGTGCTTCTCAACACTCTGATGCAGGGTTTTGAATCCTCATCATGTTTTTCACTATCTTACATTTGCTCCATAATCGAGAGAAAAATCACTAGAAGTGAACTTTCTCGAGAATGCACCAAAATCTAAGCAATACTAGTTTTGCTTTCCTTTTGGTTTCAGCTATGGATTTCATATTCAAAGTTTTCCAATGAATACTCTACAAGGACTTATTCACTATTGTTTTGGTTATATCAAATAACCCCAGAACTTTACGATGATCCATACTAGGTATGGAGCCGATCTCACGAATCCAGATGGTTCATTATATGTTCTAATTGAGTGCTGACTATTTCAAACTAATGGTCTCTACATCTATACTACAATGATTTATTTAGCGCCATCTATTCACCCACTTTTATATCTAATATTATATTGTGATGCTTGCATTTTTGACATTTTAAACGCATTGCGTTACACAATTTTCTTTATGCCATTCTTATAAAGTCGAATTTCATTACTATTGATCAAATCGTAGTAATTAGATTCTCTTTTATGTTAATACCTTCATGCGCTAAAATTCTTTGATCATATCAAATAGTTTCATGCTTATGTTTCTTTGGTAATCTTCTTTACAAAATTTAAACAATCATATAATGATAATCACCATTTTTGTTAAAACACAATACATCGAATATGTATTCTCTTTTAACAATTCATCAAACACTTTGTATTCAATTAATACGCAATTCTTAAGTTATTTAGCCGAACTTAGGCATGATTTATATGTGACAAGAAATCGAATGTATTTCACATATTATCACATAACTTTGAATTTAAACAATGGTTTCATTCAGTAATGAACATATCATTAAGTTGGGTAATCTTAAGGCATTTCAATATTTTACAAATGTTCATGTATTATCAATTAGTTTCAAAACTAGGATAATTCACACATAATCGAACAAGATATGAATACGAATAGAAATTATTCATAAAACTAGAACAACTGTTTGTTACAAGCTCATATGAATAATCATCTCACGAAGTGTGAGACACACTAAAGAAGTTCACATATCCATCGATTAGAATAACTACCCAACAACATAAACTAAGTGATAAATGTTGAGGAAGAGTGTCGTTGGCCATCATCATCATGCTCGCCATCAACACACAATGTCACCTCCTCTCTAGCAAGCACCTATCATGCAGAAGGACCCGTTTTCAGCAAAACAGAACAAGTATCAAATATACTTAACACTACAACATGTGTTTGCAAGATTATAACATTTATAAAATTGTATATCAAATATATACCTTCATCATCGATGACCTCTCCAGTGATTGGTTCAACCTTTACGTTCCTAAAACATAATATGAACTCCTAGAAATCCAATGTTTCCGTATCACCACTCATGATGCTACTCCGGACATGTCCTTCATAGCTAGGAGGCAATGATCGAAGCAACATGCCTATCACAAATGGATCATCCATCTAGTAGTCCATGAAGTACACCAGTATCATGTGTGCATCAAGCATGCGCTCCAAGTGACTCTTCAGACAATTGTGTTCCTCCATCTTTATGGAAAGGAACTCTCCAAGTAGTTTGTGCTTCCACATGCGCACATGGCTTATGAACTCTGCTCTCAGCTGATCCACCATCGCATATGGATCAAGATCACCCATGAGTGGATGGAGTTCATCCACCATCCCGTAACGCATTATTATGTGAATGTAAGTGGCCATCTCTTGACGATAGTGGCGGTCCGCCAGCTCTTGTGGGGTCTCACAGTAGTCTGGCTCAGTCAAATCCATCGTGCGACGTATGTAGTCTACCACATGATTCCTAGTAAGAAGATCATTCTGGCGCACAAGCCAACTAGGGAAGTTGGATCCATCAAGTCTAAGTTTCTCACCAACTACCCATTCTTCAATGACAAACTAAGCTTCACGGTGAGCCATCTCTACATTTATAATTGCATAAGGAATTTAGACTAAGTTTATAATTAAATGAGTTAATAATAACTCCACTAAGAAACACCTATCCCCTAAAGGGTTCTAGTGATAACACGACCCCTTTTCCCCACATCTCCCCCGATCATCACGGCCATCAATGTGGGTTCTAGGGTGGACGCTAAATGTCGGTCACATCATTCATGTGACTTGTGCTCGATCTTTTGACCATCCGTGTTGCAAGGCCATGTCTGTACATGCTAGGCTCACCAACTCAACCTTAGTGTATTCACTGTACAACGTAGATATGTCTGACACCCGATCATCACGGCATGCCTCATACGGAAGAACTTTCTTGGTGGTGCACACTAAGGGGGAACACAATCATTGGTAAATTTAACAGGGATCTTCTTATTAGGCTACCGTCAAGTATCTAATACTAGCACACAATAAGATATACAAACAATAACATTGAATGCAAATGCGATGGGATATGGTCCTTCACGTCGTGATATCCATCCGGCGTCACCGGATTCCGGTGCCAGGGTTCTGGCGCCGTAGACACCAGGGTACCGGTGTCTTTCTGGCATGGTAGTCCGTCACCTCCGTGACTATCTACTACTACTTCGTAACACAAGGTAATCACTTTAACTTTGCCACAACCATATTGTTGGGGGGATACCCCCGGGTAGGGTCACGCCGGGGTATAAAGGCCGAGTTAGCCGAGGTTTGGCAAGGCCAAAGTGGATGCTGGCCGGGTCACCTCAAGGCAGGCCGAATCACGGGGTAACCCGGACCAGGGGGCGTTCGCCTAACTAAGTCTCAACCGACTTAAGCAGTAAGTCGGAAGTGCCTGTTTTACTTGTATGCAGGAACAGGTGTGGCCGGATCAACTATGATCCGGGTCACATCTAGCTTCTAGGAGAAGGAAGGAATCTCGCTGGTCAAAAGAAGCCCTGGTACGCGGTACCTGAGCGAAGCAAGCAAGGGTAGGACCACCGGGGCGTGTCTAACAAGGGTGACGATGCCCATGTCGGCTGATGCGGGCGCCGCAGAGGCTCACGTAGCCTCTGCATGTGTGACATGGGGGAAAAGCACCCCGGTTGGCTTACTACTTTGGGAGGAGGCATATTCCACGTATGCCCTAGGCAGAGACCGAGCTCCCTCTATAAAAGGGGGCTAGGGTTTCAGTAGAAGGGGTTCCGCGATGGGTAACCCGGAGAAATCCGCTGGAGCCGCATCGTCTCCTCATGGTGGTCCAAGGAGAGAAGAGGTAGTAACCTCGGCTAGACGGAATAAACAAATCGTCCCGTATGAGCCAACACGGGCAGGGAAAGGAAAAGAAGCACAGAAAAATGATGATCGACGGAGTGCGAGCCGAGGTGAAGCTGGCCGAGGTAACCGCGACCAAGGCAATGCCGGTCAAGGAAACACAGTCAACGGCAATGCCGGACAGCGAAACTCGGCAGGAGCAGGACAACCGCAACGACAGAATATACCAAGGCAAGAGCAAAGTGCCGGCCGAGGTATGCAATAGAGAGGTGCTCCACGTGAGCAAGACAGGTATAATGATGGAGACACGGAAATGGCAAACGCGGGATACCCAAGACCGGACTATCATGTGATAGGGTCAAGATTGGGAAGCAGGGATTTGATGCCGGATGATGCCAGGTTGAAACTAGATCGACTGTATAGGTCGGAACAGATCGAATGTCAAGGTCCACCGGGTCGTGCGTGTTTTGGACCCCGGATCATGAAGGAGCCACCGGTACCCAACTTCCAGTTACACAGGGGCACGAAGACGTATGACGACAGTACCAAGCCGGAGGATTGGCTGATAAACTATGCTACGGCTGTGAAAATTGCCATTGGCAACTTGAGATGGGATGTACGATATGTACCCCAGATGTTGGAAGGACCGGCAAGGGTATGGCTGAACAATTTGCCACCCGGAAGCATCAACTACTGGATAGATTTTTAGGAAATGTTCATCAGCAATTTCTCGAGTACGTATCAGAGGCCAAATAGGCCGCAGACCCTAGCTATGTGCAAGCAAAGACCTAATGAGACAGACCGGGAGTTCTTGACCCGGTGGTGTACCGTGAGAAACTCGTGTGAAGGCGTGATAGAATCACAGGCCATAGCATGGTTTGCACAAGGGTGCCGATATGCAAGCGAGCTGTGGCAAACGTTGCAAAGGAAAATGCCAACTACGTTGGCAGAGATGATCCGGATTGCAGATTCGTATGCTTTGGGTGATCCGACTCAACCTAGGCTCATATCAAACGAGTCAAACGATGAGTACTGTCAGAGGGATGGAGCCGGATCATCCCGGAGGAATGACTACAGAGGAAAAAAGAAGAGATGATAGACCAGAGCATCGATACGGTTCGCAAAAAGTTGCGGTTGTGAATCAGGATCAGCCTAGAGTAGGGGGCAGTCAGCGCCAGAAAACTGGAGGCCAATGGACACCGAGAAACGATGGCAAGAAAACTTGGACGCCAGAGCAAAAGAGACAGTGGCAAGAAAAGAAGGACCGTCCGAGGTATACTTATGAGTCGATGTTGGACCAGCCGTGTAAGTTTCACACGCCAAATCCGAGTAACCCAGCGGGTCATACGACGAGGCAATGTGAGTGGATGCGCAAGATTGAACAAGATGGTTTAGGGAATGATCAGCCTCGGCAGGAGTTACCCCGGTAGCAATTGCTCTCCGGAGCGAACACGCAACATCTAATGTTGCCTCCCCCTCCACCGAGGTATGATAACAATGAGAGAAGGGATGCAGTGCATCAAGTGGAAAATCAGCATCAGCCGGATCAGAGGTACCCCAGAAATGAGGGGATAAATGAGTACAGAGAGCATCATCAAAGCTATTGTGTGTTCACCACTGAGGAAACAGATAGAAAGAGCTTGCAGCATAGGCATATGTAGGTGAATGCAGTGATGCCTGCAGTGATGAGGTACATGCCTTGGTCTGATCAGGAAATCACCTGGAGCATAAAGGATCATCCCAAGCTTATGCCAAGCCCTGGTTCGTATGCGTTGGTGCTGGACCCGACGTTCATTGGGCCTAGCATTAATGTAAGGTTCTCAAAGGTACTGATTGACAATGGCAGCAGCATTAACATCATGTACGCGGACACAACGCGCAAGTTGGGTATCTCGGAAAACATGCTATAGCCCACGAGGACAACCTTCCATGGTATTGTGCCCGGCATTTCTTGTGAGCCCATAGGCAAGGTCCGGGTTGACGTATTGTTCGGCACGAGGGATAACTGCCGAACCGAAAATTTGGAGTTCGAGGTGGTGAACTTGGAAAGTGCGTACCATGCGTTACTCGGAAGGCCAGCGCTGAACAAGTTCATGGCAAGCTGTCACATTAGCTACTTGAAGATGAAATTTCCCGGACCAAACAGAGTGATTACCATTGCTGGGGATTTCCGACGTTCCATGGAGTGTGCGCCGGCCGGGTCTAACTTAGCCGAGTCACTTGTGATTGCGCAGGAGAAAAGGAAAATTCAAGAGGTGGCGGCATTGGCTCAGTCCGCGCAGCAGTATATGCCGGTGCGGAGTAACCCGCATGGAAGTGTCTCTTTCCAAGCCACGAAGGACACCAAGAAGGTTCCAGTTGATGACATGTTCCCGAAGCGCACCTTGACAATTGGTGCCGGGTTAAGTGATAAATAGGAAAGCGAGCTCGCCAGCTTCCTCCATGAGAATCGGGACATTTTTGCTTGGTCCACACAGGACTTGCAAGGTGTTCCGAGGGAGCTGGCCAAGCACTCTTTGAATGTAAGACCCGGAGCTAAGCCAGTGAAGCAACCTCTCCGCCGCTTCGCCTAAGATAGGAGGAAAGTCATCGGGGATGAGATAGCTCGGTTGCTAGTTGCAGGATTTATCATGGAAGTTCTTTACCCGGATTGGCTGTCTAATCCGGTGCTGGTGGAGAAGAAGAAGGATGACCCAAACGTGGCAGTGGTTTGGCGAATGTGTATCGATTACACGAACCTGAACAAGGCGTGTCCAAAAGATCCATTTCCACTTCCAAGAATAGATCAGGTCATAGACTCAACTACTGGATGTGAATTGTTGTCATTCATTGATGCATATTCTGGTTTCCACCAGATACCTCTGAATCCGGATGATCGAATAAAGACTGCGTTTATTACCCCGTATGGGGCTTATTGCTATCGCACCATGCCGTTTGGTTTACGTAATGCAGGGGCAACGTACCAAAGATGTATGCAAAAATGTTTGCACGACCAAATAGGTCAAAATGTACAAGTGTACGTGGATGATGTGGTTATCAAGACCAAGGAAAGCAAAACGCTCCTTGACGACATCAGGCAAACATTCGCGAACCTAAGGAGGTTCCAGATGAAACTTAACCCGGAAAAATGCACCTTCGGTGTCCCGGCTGGGAAATTGCTCGGTTTTCTTGTTTCTAGCCGAGGTATCGAGGTCAATCCAACTAAAACCTGGGCCATCAAACGAATGGAACTGCCGAAGTGTCTTAACGATGTCCAGAAGTTCATAGGTTGCCTGGCCTCGTTAAGTCGGTTTGTATGTCAGTTGGGAGAAAAGGCATTGCCTTTTTACCAACTCATGAAAAAGTCGGACAAGTTTGTTTGGACACCGCAGGCCAATGAAGCCTTTGCCCACTTGAAAAAGATGTTGGCCACTGCACCAGTGTTGGCCTCACCACTATCAAAGGAGCCAATGTTGCTCTATATAGCCGCAACCAACCGAGTTGTAAGTGTAGTGATAGTGGTGGAGCGTGACGAGGAAGGTAAGTCGGTGCAAAGGCCAGTATATTACTTGAGCGAGGTGTTGTCAGCCTCAAAGCAGAACTACCCACATTATCAAAAGGTAGCATATGGCGTGTACATGGCCGCTAAGAAGCTGAAGCACTACTTTGAGGAGCATCCCATCTAGGTCATTTGTGAGGCCCCCATATCCGAGATAATGAGTAACAAGGATGCGAGTGGCAAGATTGCAAAATGGGCAATTGAGTTAGCTCCTTATGCTCCGCAATATGATAGAAGAGAACCCATCAAATCCCAAGCTGTGGCGGACTTTTTCGTGGACTGGGCTGAGGTGCAATACGACCCGCCACTACCCGATCCAAACTATTGGCGAATGCACTTTGACGGATCAAAAACCAAAACCGGGCTAGGTGCCAGAGTTGTACTTACCTCGCCAAAGAAGGACCAGCTGAAATACGTGCTGCAGATCCATTTTGCGGCATCAAACAATGTCGCTGAGTATGAAGCACTTGTGCACGGGCTCAAGGTGGCAAACGAGATTGGGATACGTCGGATCGTATGCTTTGGCGACTCAGATTTGGTGGTGCAGCAAGTGTCGGGAGTGTGGGACGCCCTGGATCCAAACATGGCACTGTACAGATTTCATGTGCAGAAAATATGTGGTTACTTTGAGGGATGCGAATTTCATCATGTACCCCGGGTGGAAAATGAGGCCGCCGACATGCTGTCGAAGCTCGGGTCAACCCGACAAGCAATTCCACAGGGTGTAGCATTAGAGCACCTCGGGAAACCATCCATCAGGCCCTCCCTAGAAACCGACTCAATCTATGTCCCGGAGGACACGGAATCCGGAGCTGTGTCCATGGACATTGACATGCGAAGTGGTGCAAGAAACCTGGGGACTGCCTCGGCAAACCTAGGGACTGCTTCAGTAAACCCAGGGACTGCTTCGCAAGACCCGGGGACTGCTCAGTGTGGTCCGGTTGAAGTTATGCCGGTGGATCAGATGGAGATTGATGAGGATGTGTTCCCTGTGCGAACAATACCGGCTTGGGCACTACCTATATTTCAATTCCTGAAAGATGGGACGTTACCCACTGAGGAAGTGTTGTCCAGGCAAACACAGAGGAGGGCAAAGGCTTACACGATCATCAATTCCGAACTGTACAAAAGAAGTGTGACCAATGTCCTCCAGCGATGTGTTGACCTGGAAGAAGGGCTTGACATCCTCCGAGATATACATCAGGGGGAATGCGGGCATCATGCCTCATCCCGAGCCTTGGTAGCAAAAGCTTTCCGGCACGGATTCTACTAGCCAAATGCCTTAGAGCAAGCGGAAGATCTGGTGAGAAAGTGTAATGGTTGTCAGAGGTACGCTACCAAGACACATATGCCAATGTCGGAACTCAAGACCATACCAATTACTTGGCCATTTGCCGTATGGTGCTTGGATATGGTTGGCCCGTTCAAACCAGCAAGGGGAAATATGACTCACATTCTGGTAATGGTGGACAAGTTTACGAAGTGGATTGAAGTAAAGCCTATAAGAAAATGTGATGGAGCTACGACCGTAACGTTTCTCAAAGATATCATCTTGAGGTACGACTATCCTCACAGTATCATAACTGATAATGGCACAAATTTTGCGGAAGGAGCATTTGCGCGTTTTTGCCGGGATAAGAAGATCCGGCTGGACGTAGCCTCGGTAGCCCACCCAGCATCGAACGGACAAGTGGAAAGATCCAACGGATTAGTATTATCCGGGATAAAACCCTGGCTCATTGAGCCGCTACAAAGATCAGCGGGGTGCTGGATAGAAGAACTACCAGCGGTACTGTGGAGTTTAAGAACAACTCCGAATCGATCAACAGGCTATACGCCATTTTTTCTGGTATATGGGGCAGAAGCTGTATTACCAGCCGACATAGAGCATGATTCGCCTAGGGTCACCCAATAGACAGAAGCCGAAGTGCAAGAAGCCCGGCAAAATGATGTTGATATGCTAGAAGAAGCGAGAGAACTGGCATTGTCCAGATCCGCCATATATCAGCAAAATCTCCGACACTATCATAGCCGGAAAGTATGCCCCCGAGTCTTTCGGGAAGGCGATCTGGTGCTCCGGTTGGTACAACGTACTACTGGCATGCATAAATTATCCCCCCCATGGGAAGGGCCATTCATCGTGAGTAGGGCATTGCACAATGATTCTTATTATCTTATAGATGCAAAGCCACAGGAAAAGAACAAGGCGTACAGGTCCGGAGAGGAATCTAAGCGACCATGGAATATAGCTCTACTTCGTCCTTTCTACACTTAACTAAGAAGTGTATGTATCCGAGTCATCTCATATGTCGGTATGTATGTCGGAAGTGAGCTTATCAATGAAAGTTGGCACCTCGAGCAGTAACTTGGGGACTGCCTTAATAATATTTGTCGTTTTTTGTGCGTTAGCTGGAATAAGTTATTCTACTTAACTCGGATTAGTAATGTGTGAGAACCAAGAACCTAACTCTTTGACTTGCTGCTGTCCAACAAGAATTGGCTTCATGGCAAGCAAGAGAACAAGTTTGGAATTGCGTAGCACATGAAAAACGACTAAGGAAAAGAATTTATTCGAGCCGACGTTTGTTTTTCGGACTAACCCTGTATTTATTTTCAAGTTATTATGCAGTTTTATTTTTGAGCTAAGTCTAAAAGTTTCCCAGTATTGTTAAGACAATTTTTGAAGCTCGGATTCGTAAGTCGTAAAACCGAATCAAGGTAGACACGAACCGAGCCAAGAGATTGGACGAACAAGAAAAAGAAACCCGGGGACTACGCCCAAGTTAATCCGGCATAAGAACTTAGTAGAAAAATATCACATGTATATGGAATACAAATCCACCCGGCATTCCGGGGATCTGATAAATTTTCAAGTTTTTTTGCTCAAGGAGCGGCAGGAGGAGGAAGTTCGGCATCATCTTCGCCATCTTCAATATCCGAGGCGTCATCTTCTCCATCACCGTCCGAGCCATCTTCATCATTCTCAACCTCTTCGTCCCAAGTGGTTTCCAGGAAGCTCGGCCCCTCAACCCATTCATGAATGGGAACATATTCGATGAGGCTATGGGCGCAAGCCTGGCACTGAGCCACCCACTCCGGGTCATTGGTCCATCTGGATCCTGTGCGCAGGCGTGTCAGGAGGTTGAGATCAATTTTCTCATACCACGTGAGTATGTGGTGGAGAATGGTATCAGCTGCGGCACGCCCAGCGGACTCTCTCTAGAGGTCGAGCTGAGTCTCGGTTTCCATTAGCTTCTCAACGAGAATTGTGGTGGTCTCCGGAGTATCTTTGCCGGGCCAGAACGTGTTGAAGATGCGAATTGCAACGTCGAGGATGTCCTTGCCATAATTTTTGATGAGCTCCACGCGAGATGACAAGCTGACCAACAGGTCCGCCATGTCATAGGGAATCTCTTCACCATCAGGAGCGACAGGAGTACCCCTTTCTCGGCGGAAGTCGGCAACTGCTGCGCTCGCAATAGCAGCGCCCTCTAGAAATTTGCCTGGAAAAGAGATAAAGGAAGAAGGTAAAGAAAAGACATATGAAGTAACCCGGAGAAGTAGGTCGGATAAGGGGAAGGAACTTACGTGATATATGGCTGAGGATCCGGGTCAGCTCCCTGGTGCAGTCATCATGTCTCTTGCGAAGCTGCTCAAGCTCAGCGTTCGCCGACCCTAGCTGGATGTCGGACTCCTTGAGTAAATCCTGGTCCTTAGCGATCTGGAGATTGAGGCGCTCGCGCTCTTCTGTGTAATTCTGGCTAACCTTTTGGAGTTCGGATTGGTGCTGGGCCTTCATTTTCTCCATCTCAGCCTTGAGCCTGGCGATCTCATCGTCCTTGGTCCAGAGGAGGGCGAGCTCATCATCTTTCTTCTTAAGCTCGGCTTGGTGTTGCCCTGCTTGTTCGAGAAAATGCAGCATCATATCAGGCACGGGCACACTATCTTCAAGCGATGCTGAAATAGTGTGTTGATCCGGCAGAGTCGAGGTATGAATGTTTGCCGAGCCAAGGAGAGAAGCAAATGGAAAGCACTGCAAGGTCGGACGAAAATGACCTACCCTTGATCTGCTCCAGATTCTTCCGCATAATCTTGTTCTCAGCCTCCACCCCAGCTGTGGAAACTGAATGATGAGATTAGTTCGGTAGAGGAAGATGAAGAAAAGCGAAGAAGCGCTAAGGAAGAAATTTATCCCTTTTCTCGTATTCCGCGAGAAGTGCAGCCTGCTTTGCGCGTAGCATCTTGTGGGTATCCAGCAAACGTTGGAATTCAGCACTCCGGTGATTGGTGGTCACCTGAAAGGGATACAGAAACATAAATTAGCTTGGTGCATATTCGAAGTGTACTAAAATCCGGGCCAAGTGGAACTTAACCCGGCTCTAGGTGTGTGCATATTCGAAGTGTACTAAAATCCGGGCCAAGTGGAACTTAACCCGGCTCTAGGTGTGTGCATATTCGAAGTGTACTAAAATCTGGGCCAAGTGGAACTTAACCCGGCTCTAGGTGTGTGCATATTCGAAGTGTACTAAAATCCGGGCCAAGTGGAACTTAACCCGGCTCTAGGTGTGTGCATATTCGAAGTGTACTAAAATCCGGGCCAAGTGGAACTTAACCCGGCTCTAGGTGTGTGCATATTCGAAGTGTACTAAAATCCAGGCCAAGTGGAACTTAACCCGGCTCTAGGTGTGTGCATATTCGAAGTGTACTAAAATCCGGGCCAAGTGGAACTTAACCCGGCTCTAGGTGTGTGCATATTCGAAGTTCTCATGGAGCTACGTTAGTTTTCTAAAGAGCATCCGGCCGAGTAACAAGTTACTCCCCCGGAGGCTCGGGGACTAATGGTTATTATCTACAACATGTAAAGGGGAAGCGACGTACCTCCATCATCCGCCCCGCGAGGTTAATTGCCTTAGCGGCTGTGTTCATTTGAGTAGAAAATTCAGCGGGGCCGAACTTCTCTGGAAGATCGTCGTTGTGGACGAACTCTGCCTTGTTCCAATTCATGACAAATTCAATCAGGCTCAGAGGGTACCGCTCACCGGTGGGCATATGGGGCGCCACCAAGCCCTTCGCGTGCGCTTCTTTCCTATCAACCAAGGCAAGGGCTGGGCTGGTGTGCAGAACCATCTGCTGTGCATCAGTTGGCTCGGCAGGGGCGTCCTTCACTGCTGGAGCTTTCTTGGGAAGCATTGATGCGAGGGTACGCTGCCCAGCCTCGACGAATGCTGGCTTGGTAGCGTCTGGAGCCTTTTTGCCCTTGGCTTGTTGGGAAGAAGAAGTCGTCGCAGCGGATTTCCCCTTAGGAGCTACCGGGGTAGTTCCTCGCCGAGGTTGAGAAGACTCGGACGAGGCAGAGGAGCTCGGCACTGGTGCTCTTGTTGTTGGACTTGGTGCCGTTGCTGATGTTTTTGCAGCCGGAGTTGGTGCTGATGCCGGAGTTGGTATTGGTGCTGGTTTGGTCGCAGGTACTGGAGCTAGTGCTGGTGCCGAGGTAGTTTTAGTGGTTGCTGGTTGCGGCGAAGCCGAAGTTGTGGATGTCGTCGCCTCGGCTGGACCGGTCTCCCCCGCTCCAAGGTTACCCTCCTCTTGACGAGGTGGAGCAGAACCCGGAGCAGCCGCAGAACCCTCTGGAATAGGGCTCAGCGGACGTGAATTGTCGTGACGAGGGGGAGAAGGGCTAGGCCGGAGCGATGAAGAGATGCTAGATCCACTCTGAGGGACCTCCACCGGAGCCCTGCAAAAGAGAATAGTGTCAGAAGAGAAATTACAACAATGCAAGGAAGAGCAAGTTACAGAAGGAAAAATGACTTACACATCCGAGGTTTGGGCCTCCTTGGGTTTCCGAGCCCTTCGTGTTGGGGCCTTGCCTGCAGGCTTGGAGGTAGTCTTGTCCCCGGACTTCTTTCGCCTTTTAGCGGGCTGAGAAGGTCCGGAGGAGGAACTTGGAGCAGCCCCGCGCTTCTTCTTCGGTGCTACCGGAACAGGTTCGCCCGTAGCAAGGGGAGGGTCCTCGTGGATGTGCCCACTAGGATTAGCTGATGCCAGAAAAGCAAAAGAAAGGGGGACAACCTCAATAGGTTCAATCACCTCGACATTCGAGTCATCTTCATCATCGGGCCAATCTCTAATAGAAGAGAATTTACCGGTGGGTCGCTTTGTAGTGTCGGTCATCGGGAGGAACATCTCCTGGTCCGGCTCTTCCTCATCCGGAGTCTCCCGGTCCAGCGCCCACTTAAGGGTCGAATCGGTGCCATCCTCAAGGGTCTGCTGAAGAAATAACTAAGGAAAAGAATGAACAAAAGAGTCAAAAATGCAACAATAACCGACATGTAATTAGTCTGGGGTAAGTTTGCAACATGAAGCTTACCACGGGAGGAAGCCTATCGCGGCAATGATGCTCAATTCCCCAAGTCCACTCAGAGGAGAAGTCCTTGTGGGTGGTGAAGAGAGCCTTAACCCGACGATATATCTCCGTGTTGCTCAGCTCGAAGGATGAGGTCCGGTTGGGGTCGCGGCCGAAGCTCATGTGGCACACCTTGTGGGTGCCCTTCTGGAGAGGGGAAATTCGGTTACGCACGAACGTGATCATAGCATCCTCGTTGCGCAACCCAAGCTTCTTCAACTCCGCGAACTTCTTGTTGACCTGGTTGGCCAAGGCCATGGGTTTCTTGGGGACGATATCCCATAACTCCGGGTTAGGTGGACCCGGAGTATAGGGAAGGAGTCGGATCAAGTCTCTGGTGCCCGTATTCCAGACATAAAAGAAGGTCCGGGCCCACCCTTTGCAGGAGTCTAGCCCGGTGACCCGGGGGAAAACGGGAAGCCTCCGGGGTGAGATGGACGCAGCTCCAAATTGAGTGAGCTGCTTATCCTCCGGATCAAGTTGGATGTTTGGGATGAAGTTACGACGAAGGCCGAAAAACCGGATCCATAGCTCCTTCGTGGGCCATAGTCTGGCATAGCCTTCGATCGTAGAAGCAAAAGCGGAAAGAGAGGTGATGGCGTTGGCAGGAAGGTGGTGCAGCTGGAGTTCGTAGGTACTAAGCCAATCCCGGAAAAGTCGCTCACCGGCAAACCGAACCCCCGTTGGAAGTGGGACAAGAACACAACGTACTCACCCGGATTGGGTGAGGGGGCCAATTCGGAGGAGGCAAGACGAGCGGCGATGCCGGTGGGGATGCATCTGGTCCGGTAGAGCCAGTCTAGGTCATCTTGGCAGACCCAAGACCCAGCTCACGCTCCACGGTCCGCCTCCGCGGCGTCCTCCTCCATCTCCTGCTCAGCGACGATGAGCTCCTCCTCCGTCATCTGGTCTTCGCTGCCCTCGCTGACGCTAGCGGCGGCGGGGGGAAGAGGCCTAGATTGGCGAGGACCCGTGGCGAGGGAGTTGTGTAGCGGTGGCGGCGACACAGAGGCACGGGGAAGCAGTGCGGCGGCGGCGCTGCTACTTGGAGCACTGGCGGCGGCGTGGTCGCGAGGAAGACGAAGAAGAAGAGCAAGGGGCAGAGGGGCGCGGAAGGGGAAAACTCCTAAGGGGTGCGTCCCTCCCCTATTTAACCACTCCCTCAAGGGGTGAGTGGGATCGTGTCCTGCGAATGAGCCACAGGGTGTGGCCGTGTATAGCCCGCCTCGGCCAATCAGCAGGGAGCCACACGAAAGGCAACAGGGCGGAGATGATCCCATGACGTGACGCTGTGATGCGGTAAACGAGGAGGCAGGCATGACGTGACCCGCGCACAGTGATAACTGACAATTACTGCGGCGGTTACTGTGCTAGCCCTTAAAATAAGACAACATAATGATTACCCTCCACTTGGGTTGGCGTACGAGAGAAGGAAACAAGACCCGGATGGAACCATGGTAACCCGGCCAGCAAGTGAAAACTTGGAATGTGCAGAGGGAAAGTAAAACCATGAGGTCCGAATTAAAGTGGTAACCCGACCGGCAAGTGAAAACTTGGAATGTGCGAAGGGAACGTAAATCCATATAATTCGAGGTAAAGAGGTAACTCGAAAATAACAACCAGAGCTCGAAATTGAACCTGATGTGGCCTTAGCGGCCAAGGCAGCTAAGACCGCACCAGCTTCGGGGACTAATGTTGGGGGGATACCCCCGGGTAGTGTCACGCCGGGGTATAAAGGCCGAGTTAGCCGAGGTTCGGCAAGGCCAAATCGGATGCTGGCCGGGTCACCTCAAGGCAGGCCGAATCACGGGGTAACCCGGACCAGGGGGCGTTTGCCTAACTAAGTCTCAACCGACTTAAGCAGTAAGTCAGAAGTGCCTGTTTTACTTGTATGCAGGAACATGTGTGGCCGGATCAACTATGATCTGGGTCACGTCTAGCTTCTAGGAGAAGGAAGGAATCTCGCTGGTCAAAAGAAGCCCCGGTACGCACTACCTGAGCGAAGCAAGCAAGGGCAGGACCACCGGGCGTGGCCGACAAGGGTGACGACGCCCATGTCGGCTGACGCGTGCGCCGCAGAGGCTCACGTAGCCTCTGCATGTGTGACACGGGGGAAAAGCACCCTGGTCGGCTTACTACTTTGGGAGGAGGCATATTCTTAGGAATATGCCTCCACGTATGCCCTAGGCAGAGACCGAGCTCCCTCTATAAAAGGGGGGCTAGGGTTTCAGTAGAAGGGGTTCCGCTATTCTGATTTGGCTAGGGTTTTAAGGGTGGTCTGTGGGTGAGAGTAAGAGAGCTCCTTCTTCCTCCTCTCGCCAATACAGCTCTAGGAGCACTTGTAATCTTGGAAGCAAAGCAATACGAACAACTGTGTGGAGAATCACTTCACTATCCCTCCCTGGATTCCCCTAGCGTGTATTAGTCCCCATCTTTAGCCTATCCATGGCATCTGCTGTGACACCACCACGACACATATCACAAAGCAAAGCCCCCTACAAAACAAAGTTAGACGTGTTGGGGATATACTTTCCGGGTATCCTCACTATGTCTCACTTACCAAGGTGGCCTACTTTGGGTTAGATCTTTGCTTCACGGGTGGCCTAGTCAGGGAGAAGAGACGGAGTCTAGTCCGGCTACGGGAAGGCCCAGATGACTTACCGACATAGGACTGTAGTGTTACTTGTAGTTCAAGATGTACTCTGTAACCGACTCTTAGTTGTAGCCGGATAGGTCTCTCCTGTAAACCCTAGGCTATATATATATATAAGTCGTCCTAGGGAGAGCCTTTAGGGCACCTGACAATAGTCTACAATCTCAACTTGCACAGGTGAAATCCTTGTAACCCATATTCCGGCTTTGTCGTATTACTGGATTGCTAGCAGGAGTAGGATCCGTCCAAAGCCGGCGGATTCGAACCTGGGTAAACTTGTGTGCTCACCGTCCCGAAATACCATACATCTCACACCCCTCTCTTCCGCCTGCCTCGAGGACCTCCTCATGGCATACTTGTCATCAATCTGACGACAGTTGGCGCCCACCGTGGGGCAAGTGAGCTTCGAATCTACGTTCCGGGCGGAATCTGCAAGAATCGGAATCGGCGAGACTTATTATGAGAGTGATTTTAACTTGAGTTTTGAAGCAACACATCCCATAAGGAAGAGAAATATGAAGTCACTCATGAGAGGTATGTCGTCTCCCACTTTTGAAGTTTGAATTGTTTATCTTATTTAGTTGATTTGCTGAAATGTATGCTAGTGGTAGTAATTCAAAATAGTTAGAGTAAAGCTTTTTATTTGCATGAGTAAGTAGTTTTGAAAGCTTTTGCTCTAGTTTATAGTTAGCCGAGTCTTGCCTTGGAAATAATTTTTCCAAACAAGTACAACAAGAAAATGTCTCAAATTTATGACTTGTTTGATGATTGATTGTCTTAATAGTATACCTTTGAAGATACTTAACCCCATAGATGTTTTGATAGACTTGATGGTACTTTTGAAGGGAGTTGTTTGATTGAAATAAAGTCTAGTGGTAATTGTGATTCATGCCAAATCTAACACTGTGGATCAAAATTGTTATACTATTTAGAAAAGTTTATAAGTTTTGATGCGCACCTTTGGATGCCAACAACCCCGCTAGCCTCGAACGATCAATGGTACAACCCCTGATTTTGGCTATGAGTTGATGACATCGGTGAAAGTTGTCACCATAATGGGCAAAAGTATTGGTACTCTTGAAGGCTATGTAAACCATTTGTTAAAATAATCACTCGATGATCCTTGAAGAAAATAATGATCCACACTAAACTGTCTTTGGCATGGTCTCGTTACTACTCTATGAAGTTTCTTGAAAGATAATAATTGGAATAGTAGTGTTTTGATAGTCTTGATTAACTAATGTGGGTGTCAATAAGATACTTCACTGTTATGCTACTTGGGACATGATCTCTCTTACTTAATTCTGCTATTATTAAACATTCAAGTGTTCCTTGACAGGCTGAGAGTTAACTAGAGGAATTGGATTGATTATTAAACTTCTAGTTATTCATACTTATATTAAACTCTACTTTGATTGCTTTGAGTTAGCAAAGCTCGTATAGTATTCTTAGCATCTCCCTAACTTTGATGAGCTTTTCAAATGGAAGAAGTGATGGACGCATATGACTACCAAATGTAAGTGAATTCATAGTCTCATTATTTCAGTTTAAACACTGAGTTATTTATGGTTTTCTTGTTTTCTTGCTCGAGGGTGATCAAGGTTTGAGCTTTGGGGAAGTTGATGGTTGTGAAAATAGCCACCTTTATCCATGTTTAAACTTCTTTACTAGTCAAGTAATTGACCAAGAATCTCTCTGGCCGTGCCACTAATGACTAATTAATGCAATAGTTTTGAATAGTGTTGTGCAGGAAATCATGCTTTCAAGGCGAAATTAGGAGTCAAT
Source organism: Avena eriantha (assembly GCA_910589775.1). NCBI lineage: Eukaryota > Viridiplantae > Streptophyta > Magnoliopsida > Poales > Poaceae > Avena > Avena eriantha. The sequence goes on from OU342741.1 coordinate 44,453,373, forward strand.
AATGAAGATTTTGAGGAAATCCACACGGCCAAGCAATCCTAGGTCGAAACCCTGGCTCCGAAGGGCTTAAGGACCACAAGTATGGGCAAGGTCCTCCCGTATGTACAGCCCGGTCGTACCAGGTTGCGTTGGCTTTGTCTCGTCGTACCCTATGACTTTCGTGAAGGCACCTATATATTTTGAGGTCCCAGCCACCGCACAGAGTACTGTCACTCTCAGATTGCATCACAACACCACTGAAGGAGATCCACTAGCATAGTTCATCCTCTTCACCATCCATTCTCTCCATACCCATAGCCATTAGCTTGTACTTGAGATCTCCTCGTGATTCAGCCACTATTGTTTTATATTCTTGATCTTATTGATATGAGTGAGAAGTTCTCATGGTATGTAGGTTGGGGTGAAACCTCGCAGCAATTATGTGCATCTAATCCATGGGAGTACTGTGTATTGATTGAATAGAGTTTTGTACCTTTGTTTCTTTGTCTCTTGTCTCGATCTATGAACTTGTAGGTACCCAAGATCCTAGAGATCGGTAAAGGCTTGAGGTGAGATACTTGTTTAGCAGTGATATCATAGGAAACCTAGTGACAGAAAGGGGAGTACGGTATTCGCTTAGCGATCCATTTGGGAACAACAACAACATCACTTCTTAATGCTTTGGTTTGTGTTTTTCACTTAATAATTGTTGTAAGCCCATTATTTCATAGTTACAATGGATGGATCAGAAGACTATTGTTATGCATGTGATTCGCAGGGGCTCTAGTATATCGGGATGTGTTCCCATAAATTTTATATTTGTTAAATCATTACACATGAATATGCGTATTACTATATTTATCCCTTATGATGTGCAACTGCAGGTGAATCTTCAACCCTGGCCTATTTCCATCCATTGACATAGCCCATGTTATAAAGTAACTTAGAAAGGTCCGATGAACAAAGGTAAACCAAAGAAACACGTCTTGTAGACTTGCCTTATTTTTTCCTTTTAGCATTATTTCCCAAGGATTCGATTAAACCTAGGTGTACTAGGGAAAAAGGTACAATACCGCATCCGTAAATCTGGATTGAAGGTATCATCAGGTAATGCATTTGGTACCAAATCCGCTCTACTATATGTGAAATGAACAGATTATGCTCTTATGTGATGACATTGTACTATGATGTGCTGGTGCACAACTGGTTGTATTGTGTTTGAATCTGAGCTAATTGTGTGAATTCTGAGCCTTTTGCATGATGACAATATTTTGTCTACCATTTTTTATATTACACCCAGCCACACATGTTAGCACTAATTTGTGGCATGTATAAAAGCTGGTGTTTACCCAAGCTGTCAGAACCTAGGCAAGTCAAGACCACCGTTGTAGTTGTATTGGAAACATCAGTGCCTAAGAAGGCTAGATAGAGGTGTGGGAAAACGGCAAGGAAGCTATCAACGACGTCCACAAGCGGGATTAGATACAAGCCAACATAATTGAGACGCATGAAGTATCCAGGTTCAGAGCCCTCGTGGTGAGGTAAAACTCCTACTCCTGCCGATCTGACTAAGGGGTGATATGTGGGATAATACTTGCTCCTCGAGCTATATGAACTGTCTAGCTACTCAATCGCCAACCCTTGCTACGAGAGTCTTGCCCCCTTATATAGGCTGGGGCAACGATCTTGCTGGCCAGGCCGGCTAGCGGGTCCCACAGGCGGGCCCCAGCCGGTTGGTCATCTACAGTACCGCGTAGTGGTGGGTCTTGTCAAGAGTACACACCGTGTGGGTCGTCGTGGGCACAATGAACGTCGTGCAGGCCTGGCGTTAGCAACCGGCCACTATGCCCCCGTCAGCTACAAAGTCTTCGGCATGGTCCTCGTCCGCCTAGTGTCTTGTCGCTATACCAGGGTGTACCGTGCACTGTGCAGCACGTCACCCTGCCTCCATCTTGATTTCGTTTGGCTAGGCTCATCTACCTGGATCCATGTCTTGCCAACCTTCCTTGTTCCGGGTACCTTCTGCGTCATCTCGTGCTTGCGTCCGGCTAGGATTTGCTAGTCGGTCGCAACCTGTTTGCCCTTGTTCTTGTCCGGCTAGGCTATCCGAGGGTCATCCCCCGACACTAGCCCCTGACCACGAGTAGATTTCGCCCTTAGGTGAAATGTGTGCATGCTCCCCTCCTATTTTGAATTTGGGTCTGTCTATGAACTGGTGGTTTCGATGCCTCGTGACGTCAGTGCTGACGCCGGCCATGCTCGCACGCGCCATCATTGCGCTGCCGTGCAGCATTGTGTCTTGTCACATGTCGCCTAGGGAACCGTCGCCTGGCTCTTCGGCTTCTGCCCCTAGATCTTCTGCACGCGCGGTGTGGTCACAAGCGATCCAGAGTGGTTGGTGGGGGTGTGGCGCGGCCCAACGGGCGCCACGCGACAACCCGGACGGTTGCTCTCGCTCGGGGTTAAATACCTCCCGAGGGAGCAGTTCCCCCACCCCGCCGCTTGCCTTCCCCACTTTTGCTCCTATGCTCGATGTTGTCGCTCGCTATCGAACTTGCTGCGCCGCCCGCTGTCGAACTTGCTGTCCGCCCATTCGTGGTTTCTAAATACACAGGCCCCCGCTTTTCAACATCCGCAATGACTACCGAGGAAGAGGTGATGGCTGCGGACCGTGGTGCCTGGTGTGGATCATCGTTGATGGAGGATCACATCGCCAAGTACCGTGCCACGTGGGTCCTCCCGCCAGAGTCGGAGGTGGCGGTGCGGCTCGCCCAGGAGGGGGAGCGGGTCATCTTCCTGTCCCATCTCGCCCACGGCTTCGCACTCCTGGCGAACCCGTTTCTTCTGACCTTCCTCGCTTTCTTTGACCTGTGCCTCCACCACCTCGGTGCCAACACCATCGGCATCCTCGCCCACTTCGCCGCCTACTGCGAGTGCTACCTCGGGATCCAGCCGGATCTTGGGCTATTCTGCCGGTTCTTCCGCGTCCGGCCAGAGGTCTAGTTCGCCCATGGCCCGCTGGTCCCCTGCAGCGGCGCCTCCATCTTCTCCCACGCGTAGACCAGCTACCCGAAGTTCCAGCTGCATGATACGGTCCGACTTTGACAGCAGTCGTATTTTTACGTCCGCAACATCACCAACGTCGACCGGATCAATCTTACGGCCTTCCAGGACGTGGAGTCCAGCCGGCAGCACTAGGATATGATGGTTCACGGCTCGAAGGCGGAGTCGGACGAGATGCTGCATCGAATGAGGTAACTTGTCATCGCCAGCTTAACCAGCCTGGACATCACGCTCAGCTGGATGTCCTGGCTGATGATGCGACTACAGCACCAGGCGTGCAAAATGTGCTTCTACTCCGACCGGCTGGACCCGACCCGATTCCCCCATCGTGATCCCAGCTACCACAACCTCAGTTAGTGGGTGTGGATGATCATGAAGGAGAACCTCGTCGAGAACTAGAAGTTCGGGCTGGCTCCATACACGCGCGAGAATTGCGCGCCTCGGGTAAGTATTCTGTCTTTTCCTTTCTCTTTCATCTCTTGTTGCATGTGTTCATCCGGTTAACGCTTTGCCGTTTCCCTTTCGGCAGAACTTTGTCTGCATCATCCGGGAGGAGGGCGAGACTCCCATTCAGGTTTTTACTGCTGATCTTCCGGAGCCGCGCGCGTGTCGGTCTGACGAGGAGTCCGACAGCGATGCCAACGTCTTCCCCAACCGGAAAGACGAGCTGGGGAATGACCCCCACACGACGGTTGTTGAGGAAGAGGAGACTGCCCTGGCCCCCGAACCAAGCCGGTGCCGGGTGGCGGATGGCGACTCTAGCCGGTCCGCCGCGGGGGGAAGCGGATCAAGCCGGCCTGCGGTGGAGGAGCCCGCAGCCAAGAGGAGCTGGACCAATGCGCCGCACCCGAGCCGAAGTGCCCGCAAGAAGGCGCCGCCCCTAGTGGTCCAAGGGTAAGACCTTCCCCTTCCTTCGACAATTTTTATGCTTGTTTTTCTATTTTTCTTCTTACGACTGTCGTGGCTTGCTTCTCGTCCCTTTCTTACTAGTGATATCCTTTCCCTTTCAGCACCCATATCTCCTTCAGCGCCGCGAGCCCTGCGCGCGCGTCCACCGCCTTGCTGCCTCACGCCCCTCCTGCCAAGCCGGCTACCGCCTCTGTCGCCGCCCCTTCTACTCCGTAAGGGACCCTGCTGCTGTGCTGTGTGGATCTGGCTACTGGGGACCGGGGCCGACAATGCCTCGCCGACCACCGTGGTCCAGCTAGACACTACCATGCTGAGCCCGAGTAGCGGCGGGGGATCCTCTACGGGAGCAAGGGCATCCGTGTCCGACAAGGAGCTGGTGGTGGTAGCCAACGACAACTCCGATGACGAGCTGGGAGAAGAATGGCATGTGGCGCTCCACGAGGCGAAGGTGTCCCTGACCCTCAACATCATCGACAACTCCTCCCCAGCCGCATATCTGGCGGATTTGGCTGCCAGCCTGGAGCTGGTGGTGAAGGAGGTCCGGCTGCTCGACGGCTCACTCGGGGCCAGCCGGATGCTGGAGCAGAAGCTCGCCGCGGTGAATGGCACTTTGCAAAGTAAGTTTGCTATCTAGCTTTGGCATTTTCCTTTGCTTCTCTTTCTTTCCTTTTTTACCTACGTCCAGTTGTTCCTGTAGCCGTCATGATCTGTGCCTAGCGGGAGATCGACCGGCTGACCAAGGCGAACAAGTGCCTCAGCTAGAGCAACTCCACCCTCCGCCTCCAGAACAAGGAGTGGCACTCCAAGGCGGAGAAGCTGGAGGCCATCATCAAGGAGCGCGACAGCGCCCTTGTTATCTAGGCTCAAGCCTTCGAGCTCCTTGACACCCAATGCAAGGACTAGGAGAAGGAGGTTAAGCGGCTAGCAGAGCGGGATAAAGCTCTTCTAGAGGAGCTGATGCAGATTGGCTGCACTGCTAAAGGTAAGATTTTTTACCGAGTCTCTCTCCTTGTCCGGATCCGGTAGCCATACCTACTTTGTTTTTCTGGCAGAGTATTATCCGGCGTAGACCTGCTGGCCTACAACCGGCTCCAGGTGAACTGGCCGGGTGAGCAGCCCACTTCTTGGTGAGGAGGCCGCTGAGCTGCGGAAGGCTGCCCACGCCGTCTTCAACTTCCTATGGCCGGATGCGGATGCACCGTACACCATCGCCTAGCTAGCAGTGAAGGTCGCGGAAGTACCGGCTGCCATCGACTGGCTGAGGGACTTGGTAGTGTGGGCCGGGGCCGAGATGGTGCTGGCACTGATGCTATCTTGGTACAAGGACGCGCACGTCGAGAAGATCGACGGAGGCTTCCGCGCCGGTGTAGATCTTGCTGCTATCTGCCAGGCCCATCCGAGACTTCGTGCTTCCGCCATTAAGATCGCCGGCTACACCGATGTCGACGAGGTCGTCACCGACTCAGAGTCTACCGAGACGCTGGACACGAAGGCCGAGCCGACCCCACATCCGGATGGTGGAGAAGCCGGAGCCGAAACCTCCAACGCCCCTCCTCCTCCTCCTGAAGCTGCGTCCAGCCAAGACCAGGCTCATGGCAAGGGCCCCGCCGTTTAGATCTGATCCCCGGGATGCCGGGTGGAACTATAATAGCTTTCCCTTTGTTGAACTTTCCCTTTGTTGAACTTGCGTGTGTGCACTGGTGAACTTGCGGGAGCTTCGACTCCCCTTATCTTTATGCATCGAATGTTTGCCTTTTGATTTTCCTTTTGATTTTATGTACCTTGTATCTCTTTCGACTTTTTCCAATTAGGCCCACCCAACTATCTTCATCCGGCTGAACTCTTTTAGTCGGAGGACTACTGATTCCAGTGGAGGCGCGTCAGTGAACCCAATGGGTGTAGCCCCCAAGATTCGGAGTTCTTGATGAAGACAAGGACTTCGGATCTTCTCTCTTTCTTCCTTTCCTTTCGATTCTCGCTTCTTTCCAGCTGAACATCTTCAGCCGGACAGCCTGACCTTCACTTCGGCTGAACACCTTCAGCCGGATAGCCTGACCTTCCTTGACCAATCGGACAACCATGACCAATAGTGGGGGTGCGTCAGCGCACCCACTAGGTGTAGCCCCCGAGATTCGTAGTGTTGGCAAAGCCAAGTGCTTCGAATCTTCTCTTCTCTTCTCTTCTCTTCTTTTCTCTTTCCCTTGCCCTCACCTAAACTCCTTTAGCCGGCTGGAAATACATGATTCCACTAGGGACGTGCGAGCGCACCCAGTGGGTGTAGCCCCCAAGATTCGGAGCGCTTGGCGAAGGCAAGGACTTCGAATGTTCATTGCTTTTGATAGGCGACTCGGTGTAGTCATGTAAAACAGACATATAGATGGATTTGTTTAATATATTAGTCGGCCAGTATGTGCATTATTAACCGGGTAAAGGTTTGGGTTTTTTCAAAAACTAGCTTGTGCTTCTCTAGACACTTAGTCACTTTCGCGTGCGCTATATTATTTACCATGTGTCCTTGCCGGGCACCCGGGTTGCGGTCTGGATCTGGAATCAAAGGGGGAGCTGAAAATACATTGCGCATGGTACTGGTGGCTTAGTAGCCAGAAAATATCAAACTAGGCACACGGCTAGAATGTCCAATCTGTCCATCTTTTCGCCATTTTTCATGTGGGATGCCTTGGGCTTTTGCTCTTGCTAGCCAGACAGCCGGGTTGCGGTTTGTAGTTGAGACGAATAGTGGGCCTCTAACACCATCGCACACTACTCAGTCGGTTTATAGAATTAGCAGATCGGGAAAACCAGCGAGCCTCGGGTAAGGGTTGCTAGAGTCGGAAAAACCGAATCGAAGAAGAACGATATGCAAATTCGTGGCAAGGATCCCCCGAGTGTCTCAAGGGGTTCCACACTTTTCATTTATCCATAGGGTTCATGAGATATATACACTATCATACGACCAGGTGTAAAATGATGGAACGGGGTTGCATTCTTGGGGCACTCTATCTCCTCATCCGACTTATCCATCTTGTTCTTGCGCGGCTGCTGCATGTCGATGAGCTACTAGGAGTTGTCATGCAGTGCCCGACTGATGATGATGGGGCCTTCCCAAGATGGCGACAACTTGTGCATGCCCTTCGTGTCTTGCACCAGCCGTAGAACCAGATCGCCCTCGCGGAATGTGTCGGGCCGAATCCGGCTCGAATGGTAACGACACAGGCTTTGCTGGTACAACGCTGATCTAGACAACGCCAGCTCGCGGGCCTCCTCGAGGAGGTCCACGCCATCCTCTTGTGCCTATTGGTTGGCCTTCTCGTTGTAGAGGAGCTTGCGGGGCGAGTCGAACTCGATGTCTGCGGAGAGGATGGCCTCCGAGCCATAGACAAGGAAGAACAGGGTGAAGTCGGTTGACCGATTTGGGATGGTGCGGAGGCTCCACAGCACAGCCGAAAGTTCCTCGATCTAGCATCCGGGAGACTGCTCCAGGGGCTCGATGAGTCGCGGTTGATGCCGGCTAGCACTAGGACGTTTGACCTTTTGACTTGCCCATTGGACCGAGGGTGCGCTACGGATGCGAGGTACAGTCAGATCCCCTTGTTGCTTCAGAACCGGGCGAAGGCCCCCTTGGCGAAATTCGTGCCATTATCCGTGATGATGCTGTTGGGGTAGCCGAACTGGTTGATGATGTCCATGAAGGAGGTGATGACTGTCGTCCCGTCCAGCTTCCAGATAGGCTCCGCTTCTATCCATTTGGTGAACTTGTCCACCACCACCATCAGATCGGTCATGCTCGCGTGCGCCCACTTGAAGGGATCGACCATGTACAGCCCCCAAACAGCAAAGGGCCATGTGATCGAGATGGTGTTGAGCACCACAGTCGGCATGTGCCTCAGTTGTCGGAAGCGCTGGCACCTGTTGCATGCGCGGACCAGCTGCTCCGCATCCTCGAGGGCGGTGGGCCAATAGAAGTCGTGGTAGAATGCCTTGGCGACTATTGCCCGAGATGAAGCGTGGTGCCCGCACTCAACCTGGTGGATGTCCTTCAATAGCCGGTAGCCTGTGTCCACATCGACACACCGCTGGAATATGCTAGACACACTACGCTTGTATAGTTCTGTGTTGATGATGGTGTGCGTGTGTGCGCGCTGTTGGATCTGCCTGGCCTCCACCTCTTCATCCGGGAGCTCCCCATTGGCGATGTAGTTCATGAAGGGTTGTGCCCAAGATGGTACCTCCTAGATGGTGAGGATGCTCTCTTGCTTCGGTTGGAAGTTGTCAGGGGACCGTCCGAGTGGGGTACCAAGAACGGCAGCTCCCGAGTCGCTTGATGAGTCGGTAGCCCCTGGGTCTTTCAAGCGGGAGGGTGTGGGCATGCCGGAGTCGGTGTGAGCCTTTTTCTTCACTAGCCGACAACCCCTGGGCTTCCGGTCCAAATGATGGAGTCACACTCGGGAGATGGGGTGATGGATGGCTTGCGCAGATGCTCAAGGAGACCCCTGGCGGTATCGCCTGCCTGGTGGACCCGACTCAGGCGAGCAAGTCGTCTGCCTCATTGTTGACACGGGGGACATGGTGGAACTTACATCCGTCGAAGCAGGCACTGAGCTTCTGCACTTAGAAGCGGTAGAGGGCCATGTTCGCATCACGAGCGTGCCATTCTCTGGATACTTGTTGCACCACCATATCCGAATCGCCAAAGCAAAGGATCTGGTTGATGCCAATCTCCCTGCCAAGCCGGAGGCCATGCACCAATGCCTCATACTCGATGACGTTGTTGGAGGCCTGGAAGTGGATTTGGAAAATGTACTCCACCGGTCCCCCTTGGGAAAGTTGAGGATGATGCTGGATCCCAAGCCCCCGAGCATCTTCGAGCCATCGAAGTGCATCTTCTAGTGATCTGAGTCAGGAACCGGTCGTAGGTACTGGGTCTCCGCCCAATCGACTAGGAAGTTCGCCAGGGCCTGCGACTTGATCGTGAGCCTTAGCTCGTACTGGACAGAGTAGGCGGCCAACTCGATTTCCCACTTGGCGACTCGTCCGGTGGCGTCCTTGTTTCCGATGATCTTCGAAAGGGGTGCGGTGCACACCACCTTAATCGGATGCTCCTAGAAGTAGTGCTTGAGCTTCTTGTACGCCAGGTACACTCCGTAGCACATCTTCTGGTAGTGGGGGTAGTTCTGCTTAGAGAGGGAGAGAACCTCTCTTAGGTAGTAGACGTGCCTCTGCACCAGCTGATCCTTGCCTTCCTCGGGGAGCTCCACCACCAGGATGACGCTGACGACCCGGCTAATGCCTGCTAAATAGAGCAACATCGGCTCCTTGGTAGCCGGTGTGGCTAGCACCGGTGCCGTGGATAGCATGCGCTTGAGGCCGTGAAATGCGACATCGATTGCGAGGTCCAGGATGTTGGGTCCGCAGCATAGAAAACAAAAAATTTCCTACGGGGTGAACTACACGCCAAGATCTATCTACTAGGTACAAACCAACGGGTGGACATACATCCAACGAGAACTTACCCTCGAAGACAACGAGTTTTTTTAATGAGTAGGAACTCGTGGTTGATGTAGTCGTACACTTGCCGATCTCAAGATCGTGAGGAAGTCCGAGCGCCGCAACTCAGCAGCGCATCCGCACTCGCACACACGTTCACCTCCTCGCTCCAGCGGAAGCAGCAACTCCTTCCAGACGAAATGCCACCGGGAACATGTATCTCGCTAATCCAAGACCATGGGGGAATAATTCTAGAGGAGGAGAGAGATCCTTCACAAGGAGGTGTGTGGATGAAGGAGGGAATGGGTGGCCTTTTATAGGAGGAGGGGGGGGGGGGGTTCCCCTCCTCTCCATGGCCGGCGCACGGGAGGGTGACCCCTCACCTCCCCCATTCATGTGGTGGTAACCCCTCCACATTAAAATGCCTCTTCACATTCCTTTTTAAAGTCTCCACTTTAAATGCATTAAAATTCTCCAAGTTTAATGCTCTCTCATTTAATAAAACTCTTTTATTAAATTTATTCAGAATTTTGTTAATTACTTTAATTAACAAACATTCACATATAGCCCCTTGCAATATTTCAATATCACATGTAGAACCACTTTCTGCAATTTCACCCGAAACAATTTCCGGTTTCTATTGAAACAATTCCTGCGCTTTGCAATTCTATCGTCTGAAAGATATGTGCTCCAAAATGGTGTCTGATAACTCTTAAGTGTGTCACCCTACAGTTCGCGAATAATGCAGACATGATCTAGACCCTTCTCCGATCAATAATCAGCAGCGGGACCTGGAGATCCGTACTGACTCCTACACATTCAACGATGACTTCTGTGATCGTGAGAACCTTTAACGCTTGTAACTAAATCCCTTTGTCTCGCGATATATTACATGTCCGAGATTCGATCATCGGTATCTCCATACCTAGTTTGATCTCGTTACCTACATGCACTCTTTTCTCGTTCCTGTGATATAACATTCTAGTGATCACATCACTTGCTTGCAAGCTATCTCAATGTGATATCACCGAGAGGGACCATAGTATATCTATCCGTCATCGGGATTGACAAATTCCACTCTTGATCCATGAGCCTCAACATAACACCTTCGTAGTACTGAAACCATCTTTATAGTCACCCTGTTATGGTGTGATGTTTGTTGTTATCAAGATACTCTTCAGGTGTTAGAAATTAACATGATCTCATTGTCTAAGGATAAAGATTACTTCGTATGATGTTATAGCAATATAAACATAATGACTTGATCGTAATGCTATACTTCGGATGAATGTTCATCACATCATTCCACCAATGGTGTAACCTTGTTATTAACAACATCCAATGTCCATGATCAGGAAACCTTGATCATCTTGTTAATCAACAAGCTAGTCTATAAGAGAGGCATAACTAGGAACCCTTTTTGTTTATTAAACAAACATGTATTGATGTTTCCGATCAATGCAATTCTAGCAGGCAAAATAAACATCTATCATATATAAGGAATACAGAATAACAACTTTATTATTGCCTCTCAGGACATATTTCCTTCAGTCTCCCACTTGCATAGAGACAATAATCTAGTTCACATAGTGATAAATCTAACACCCATGGAGTTCTGGTGTTGATCATGTTTTTCCCTAGGGAGAGCTTTAGTCAATGGATCTGCTACATTTAGGTTCGTGTGTACTTTACCAATCTTTATATCTCCATCCTTGACATGCTCGCGGATGGAGTGAAACCGGCGCTTAATATGCTTGGAATTCTTGTGAGACCTCGGTTCCTTTGCGTTGGCTATGGCTCCATTGTTGTCACAATAGATCACCATTGGGTACAATGCACTAGGAACCACACCTAGTTCCGTAATGAACTCTTTCATCCAAACTGCTTCCTGTGCCGCTTCTGAAGCAGCAACATATTCTGCCTCCGTCGTTGATCCAGCCACCACAGGTTGTTTGGAACTCCTCCAACTAACTGCTGCTCCGTTCATGAGAAATACGTATCCGGATTGAGACTTAGAGTCATCCGGATCGGTGTCAAAGCTAGCATTGACATAACACTTAGCGACTAGCTCTTCTTCACCTCCGTATATAAGAAACATATCCCTAGTTCTTCTCAAGTACTTGAGGATGTTGGAATCCAGGCTTCTAGCCATTTGTTGGAATCCAGGCTCATCATCGCTTCTTCATACGTCGCAGGGTCATCCATTTCATCAACGATGAAATTCACAGCAGGATTGCCGTACAGTTCAGGAGCTGCGCGTGTCCTGCTTGACCTGCGAGGTTCGGTAGTTTCCTCTTTCGGAGTTTCATGATCAATATCATTAGCTCTCTCTTCATTAGGTGAAGTCAACTCCAAAATAACTTCCAGTGCTGCGCCACTCGCCATTTCATGAAGAGAAGGTTCCATAACCTCTTCGAGTTCTACCTTCCGACTACTCACACCTTTCGCGAGAAACTCCTTCTCAAGAAAGGATCCATTCTTGGCAACAAAAACCTTGCCCTCGGATCTGTGATAGAAGGTATACCCAATTGTTTCCTTAGGGTATCCTATGAAGATGCATTTTTTCGCTTTAGGTTCGAGTTTATCCGGTTGAAGTTTCTTCACATAAACATCGCATCCCCAAACTTTAAGAAATGACAACTTAGGTTTGTTTCCAAACCATAATTCATACGATGTCGTTTCAACGGATTTAGATGGTGCCTGATTTAAAGTGAATGCAGCTGTTTCTAGTGCATAACCCCAAAATGACAGTGGCAAGTCAGTCAAAGACATCATAGATCGAACCATATCCAATAAGGTACGATTACGATGTTCCGACACACCATTACGTTGTGGTGTTCCGACAGGCGTGAGTTGTGAAACTATTCCACACTCTTTCATGTGTGTGCTAAACTCGTAACTTAGATACTCTCCTCCACGGTCAGACCGTAGAAATGTGATCTTTCTATTACGATGATTTTCCACTTCATTCTGAAATTCCTTGAACTTTTCAAAAGTTTCAGACTTGTGTTTCATCAAATAGATATACCCATATCTACTGAAATCATCCGTGAAAGTAACAAAATAACGATATCCACCTCGCGTCGACACACTCATTGGTCAAAACACATCAGTATGAATGATTTCCAATATATCTATCGCCCGTTCCATTGAACCGGAAAACGGCGTTCTAGTCATCTTGCCCATAAGGCATGGCTCACATGTATCAAATGATTCAAAATCAAGTGATTCCAAAAGTCCATCAGAATGGAGTTTCTTCATGCGTTTAACGCCAATATGACCTAGACGGCAGTGCCACATATATGCAGATATATCATCATCAAGTTTAATCTTTTTAGCATTACCATTATGAATGTGCGTAATATTACTATCGAGATCCATCAGAAATAAACCATTCAACATAGGTGCATGACCATAAAATATATTATCCATATAAATCGAACAACCATTGTTTTCAGATTTAAACGAATAACCACTTTGCATCAAACATGATCCGGATACAATGTTCATGCTAAGTGCAGGCACCAAATAACAATTATTTAGGTTTATGACTAATCTCGATGGCATATGGAGAGGCAGCGTTCTGACGGCGATCACATCAACTCTTGATCCATTGCCGGCCCGCATTGTGACCTCATCCCTTCCTAGTTGTCGCTTGTTCCGCAGCCCCTGAATCGAGTTACATATATTAGCAACTGATCCCGTATCAAATACCCAGGTGCTACTGTGAGTACTAGCCAAGTACACATCAATAACATGTATATCACATATACCTTTGTTTGCCTTGCTGAATTTCTTGTCCGCCAAATACTTGGGGCAGTTGCGCTTCTAATGGCCAGTCCCCTTGCAATAGTAGCACTCGGTATCAGACTTAGGGCCAGCTCGGGGTTTCTTTTTAGGCGTGGCAACAGATTTTCCACCCTTCTTTCCCTTGTGCTTGCCTTTCTTGTCCTTCTTGAAACCGGTGGTCCTATTGATCATCAACACTTGATGTTCTTTCCTAATCTCCACTTCTGCAGTCTTAAGCATTGACAGAAGCTCGGGAAGAGTCTTCTTCATGCCCTGCATATTATAGTTCATCACGAAGCTCTTGTAGCTAGGTGGCAGAGATTGGAGAACACGATGTATGCCTAAGTCAATGGGAATCGTTATTCCCAAGGACACAAGCTTATCGGCGTACCCAGACATTTTGAGTACATGCTCCCTAACGGAGCTGTTCTCCTCCATCATTGTGGCATCCCGCAAAAACCACTACTAGAAAATCGCGTTGTTTTGTGCATTGCATCATCATGACCGCATGCTCATGTCATCATGCCACCTTGCATTTGAGCATCGTCATGTCATCTTGCATGTGTTTGTACAAAACTATTTTCGAAAAGCCTAGTTTTGTTTTCTAAATGCCCCGTCTTTAATTCAAATTAAAACCCGGGTCTCCGGATTATTTTGTTTTATCTACCAACGGTTTTCAAAAGCCCCATTTTAAATAATAAAATATTTCTTTTATTTTTAGGAGGCAGCCCGCCAGGCCCGAAAGCATAGCCGGCCACCTCTAGATAAAAATCCTACCTACCAGATATCACCCAAAACTTTTCCCACCAAATATCCTACCCCTATTTCCCTACCCAGCCCCTCCACATCACCTCCACCAATCCCGGGTCGCCACCTCCCCTCTCTCTCTCCTGGACCTACCCCACCCACACACGCACTCACACACACGCGCACGCGCAGCCAGCCGCTCCCAGGCGCCCACCCCAACCCGCCTGCCTCGGGCCCCACTACCCCGGCCAACTCCCGCCCGCTCCACCACCTGACGCGCCCTCTCCCGCCCACCTGCACGCACCCCACGACACGCCCACCGCGCCAACTCCCCTGGGCCTCGATACGCTCCCCTCCTGTCCCACCTGCCCCGCTCCCCCGTACCGACTAGGGGCATCGAGATCCCACCCTTGGCCCCACCTGCCGCTCGCCCCGTGCCCCGCACCCCCTTTTCTCTTTCTCCTCCTCTCTCCCGCTACCCTGCGTCTCAGCCGCAGGGCCGCCGCCTCCTCCTGTCGGCCGCGACCCGCCCGCCGGTCCCGTTTCGCCGCCGCCGTCCTCTCCCGCATCCGTGGCCGTCCATCTCGCCGACTCGACCCCGCGTCGCCTCCTCCCGATACCCTGCCGTCGTCCCTGCCGCCAGCAACGGCCGCGCCCGCCCGGCGCCTCGTCGCCACCGCCTCCGCCCTCTCCCCCACGTCTTCCTCCTCGTCGCCAGATCCTGCCGCCGCTAGCTCCTCCCTGCAGGCCCCGGCCGTGCCGCTGCTTCTCTGCCTCGGAACTCCGCCGACCTCGCCTCCGATCGCCGCCGTCCCCTCTCCCCTGCGCCCGCCGCCTCCTCCATGCGCGGGAGCGCCACCCTCGCGTCGCCTGCGACTCCGCCGCCGGACGCCTTCTCCTCGCCGTGCCTCCTGTCGTCTTCCCCGAGAAGTCGACCCGCCTCCCCAAGCTTCCCATCGGGATCCGCCGCCACGCCCGCGACTCCCTCCCAGAGACAGCGCCAGGCCCTTCCTCTCCTCCGCCACGAGTTCCCCTGGTCGACGCCGGCCGTGGGTCCCTGCTCGCCCCGGCCTCCTTGTGCTCAGCTGTTGCTGCCCGTGCTCCTTCTAGATGGATACGCTATTGTGTGGTGAGACCGATAACTTGTAACCCTCTAGCAGTAGCATGTATGTGATCTGTTCGTTGAAGCCAGATGGTCACTTGTGCTTTGTTCGTCTCTGTTCCCTCGAGAAGATCTGCATTGAATCAGTGTGCTCGCAAGGTGACAAGGTTCGACAAGATCTTCCGAAGACAAGGATGCACCTCAAGATCGCCTACCCGGAACCCCAGAACCCCGATCCCGGAGTCCGAAGATTGTTCCCGTCGAACACGAACCTTAGCACGCCAAGATCTCCTTCACCGATCCGATGGCCGAGACCTTGAAGACCGATCCCGTCGAACCCCTTGATGAACTCCAAGACCTTCGCCCTAATGTGTGACCTCTTTTCCGAGCCCTATTTTATAAATTGACATCTATATAAATTGTTGCATATCAATTGTACATGCCTGCATACATATTTTGTGGGTCCGGGTTATGTAGTCGATTCACCTCAGAAGTAAATATGGAGACTATATGCGGGCTATACTTGTCTCATATCGCCTCCATTTAAATTTGTGTAGCAAACCGATGACATGCTTTGCATTGATAAATCAACATTTAAATTGCGGGGTTCTAAACAACTTGAACCATTTAATTAATTGTCGGGACCCCGGTTCCGCTTAATACTGCCTAATTGTACCGCATCTGCATCATATCATAAACATGCTGGATCTTCTGCCGTAGTATTAAATATTGCATCCGGTGTTTCTTTTAGTGTTTCGCTTCTTCGCGGATTAGGCCGATGAGTTGATGCGAGTATCGGCAAGTTCTCCGGATATGAACCTTCGGCAGTGTTTTCCCAGGCGAGCATCTCTTCCCCTTCTACCTATTTTGCATTTATAGTCTTTACTTCCTCCTGTTGATCTATTGCTATCCGTGTCGTGATGCTTTAGTTTCCGTGCACCAGTTATATCCCGTGCAGCCTCTATATTGCCTTGAACACCTCATATTACCTGTGTTTCGTAGATAGCTGGCCTTGCGAGTCGTAGTTGCTTGCTCAGGTGTGATCTTGTGTTGTCGAGTACCACAGTTGTTGGAATGATGGCAGATGTTTATTTGTGGAGATGCTTATTGGTGGAGTTGATCATGACTTTAAATACAACTATCAAAATGCTAGCTATAACTAATGCAGAGGCATCGGTGGGCAATAGATGTTATTTGGTTCTTCCACGCTCACTTGTGTCCCGTAGGACCCCGAGTACTTGATACTTGTTCCTTGATTTTTGCACTATCCACATCCGGGAGGCCTATGGACCCCCTGAGCCAGAGCTTGATTCATTTCTATTTCTTGGGGCCACAAAGTAGTTTGGGGCTTAATTACTATCCTGTACTTATGCCATGTTACTACTTTATTTGCGATTGTGCGTGGAGCACCTGTACTGTTTAGGATCGCGGAGTGTTTTCACGGTATTGACAAGCCCAGTCACACTTTCGGGTTCCCAGTCGTTTACAACCATTGACGCAAACCCTGGGTCCGTTCCGGAGCCAGCCAACTTCGTTGCGGGTAGCTTAGTGGGGTGGCCCCTGAAATATTTCTGAATCCTATGATCGCTTTGTCGTGAATGCCTCGTTGGGTTTTGAGTTGGTTTTCCGAGGTTGATCGAGTGTGTGTTGCTATTTGTGCACCCCTGCAGGGTAAAACTTTCTGAAAGCCGTGTCCACGGTTATGGACGACTTGGAGCACAGTATCTCGATCATAGACAAGCATAACTAAAGTAGTGCTATAAATTTGACTGGATATGTGACTAGTAATCAACTCAAGTATAACGGAATGGACATTAAAAATGCCAACAACTGCTGGATCTGGGTTGTTTTGTTATATATGCCTAGTAAGTATTGCAACTCCAATGGAATGTGATAAAAGTGTCAATGACCGTTGGGGTTGGGATTTCCCAGGACAATTATATCTGACTAGTAAATGTTCCACTATAACGGAATGTTAACTAAAACTGCCCACTACTTATGCCATCAGAATGACTCATGCTATCTATATCTGATTATTAATTGCTGCAACTATAATGAAATGAGTAAAACTGCCAACTGTGTGAGTTCCTCGGTTTGACTTCCTCGTTTGGTCTCGAGGGGGAATGCCAGGATGGGTTTGTTTGGTGTTAGCTTCAGGTTGGATCCGAATAGGTCTTTCTTATCCCTCTCTGATAACCGCCAGTTGTATTGAGTCTCTATAGGTTGTTTAGTGCCGCTGCGCTGCCGCTTCAGCCCACCATACCTATGTAGGCGAGAGCCGCCGAATTCTAGTCTCGCTGTGTACTGGCCTCAGTACTGACGCTCCTCTTTTTCCTTTGCCCTTTGTCGGCACCCCTTTTGTTTTAGCAGGTTTGAGACCGCTGTCGTTAGCAGGGTTACCCTTCCGGCTTGGCCTGGGCAGGGTTATGAACGCCATTGGTTATTCTTCAGGGCTCTTAGCCCCATTTGCATCTTGTCCGTAGTCGGACGCTTTATCGTTTCAAGGTGATTTGGATCTTTGTATTGTATATCTGTATTCTTGACTCATGGAGTCGTTGATGTATATAAATCTGTCTGTGGGTCCCATCGAGGACTGGTGTGTAATGATATTACTTCGTTTTCCACCCGCACGGAAGTGCCTGGTCGGCGTCCTTGAATCGTTTCTATGCGGGCTTGGCGGAAATCGCTAAAACTTGCATAGGGCCGATTTGAGGGTGCTACAATCATGCAGCTAAAGAACTTTTCAGTAGCATTATAACTCTCTACGGCAGCATGGGTACCGAAAATCATTTTCAATTCTCCCATGGTATCAAAGGCGTTGCCATTTTCGAAGCGCTTTCGATGTTCTGGCTCTAGCCCATACAGTATGCCGCAATGAACTAAGTTGTGGTCCTCCTGACGAGTCACATAGACATTCTTTTCCTCGTCAGGGGCATCGGGAGCTGGTGGGGGCCTAGCGGCGCATCTAGCACATATTGCTTTTGTGCAGTAGTGAGGAGAATCCTCAAATTCATAGCCCAGTTGGTGAAGTTGCTACCATTCGCAGCAAGTTTCTCTTTCTCCATGAACACATTGAAATTAAAAGCAGGTGGTGCCATCTACAACAGAATTTGTAAAGTTTATTTAGACTAAGTTTATGATAGATTGAGTTCAACTAATCCAAATTACTAATGAACTCCCACTCAAAAACAACATCCCTCGTGCCTTTTTGGTGATTACATGAACTAAATCCACTACACCAAGTCCGATCATCACGTGAGTCGGTGTAGCTTCAAAGGCGAGCATCTGTATGGGCATCATATCAACCATATGACTCATGCTTAACCTTTCGGTCCGTGTTATGAGGCCATGTCTGTACATGCTAGGCTCGCCAAGTAAGAACCTTAGTACTCGCGTGTGTAAAACTGTCTTACACCCGTTGTATGAAAGCGTAGAGTCGAGTACACCCGATCATCACGTGATGTCTCGAAACACGATCCATAGAACGGTGCATACTCAAGGAAGAACACATTTTATCTTGATATCTAAATGAGGGATCATCTTACAATGCTACCAAAAGCGCCAAACTAGCAGTATAAGATGCTAACATCTAATGTGTAAAGTGAGATGATATGGTCCATGCATTTGATCTCTATCATTTGCATCGTGGTATGATATCTATCATTCCTTTGTGTGTAAGGCCAAGGTCTATGGACCTTACACGTTGAATGTGTTGTAAGAGTATCTATCATACATCTACTTACAACAATACCATATCAATACACTAGCCTAGCAACGATCTAAACTAGACGCCTCTAATTTATCAATTGTAAGTTTTACGTGGCTTAGGGCTTTCGGAGATAGAACCGTTCTCACCTACGAACATGAACCACGACGAGGATAACTAAGTTATTAGCAACTCGTTGTAAATCAGATATTGACTATAGTAGGAGAGACAGACACCCGCCAGCCACTTATGCAAAACAAGTTGCATGTCAGTCGTGGAACCGGTCACATGTACGATGACATGTAAGGTTGGTCCGGGCCGCTTCATCCCACTATGCCACCAATATCCAAAATACATAGAAGATGCAATAACATGATCATCATCGCCCACAGATAAACATATGTGTACTACCCCTGCAAAGCACCTACGCATAGATCAGGCTCTAATACCACTGTTGGGTCCGCAACATAGAAAACAAAAATCATCCTACGGTGTGAACTACACGCCAAGATCTATCTACTAGGTACAAAGCAACGGGTGGACATACATCCAACGAGAACTTACCCTCGAAGACAACGAGTTTTGTTAACGAGTAGGAACTCGTGGTTGATGTAGTCGTACACTTGCCGATCTCAAGATCGTGAGGAAGTCCGAGCGCCGCAACTCAGCAGCGCATCCGCACTCGCACACACGTTCAAGCCACCGAACAACCTCCACCTCCTCGCTCCAGCGATCTAGCAGAAGCAGCAACTCCTTCCAGACGAAATGCCACCGGGAACATGTATCTCGCTAATCTGAGACCATGGGGGAATAATTCTAGAGGGGGAGAGAGATCCTTCACAAGGAGGTGTGTGGATGAAGGAGGGAATGGGTGGCCTTTTATAGGAGGAGGGGGTGCCCCTCCTCTCCATGGCCGGCGCATGGGGGGTGACCCCTCACCTCCCCCATTCATGTGGTGGTAACCCCTCCACATTAAAATGCCTCTTCACATTCCCTTTTAAAGTCTCCACTTTAAATGCATTAAAATTCTCCAAGTTTAATGCTCTCTCATTTAATAAAACTCTTTTATTAAATTTATTCAGAATTTTGTTAATTACTTTAATTAACAAACATTCACATATAGCCCCTTGCAACATTTCAATATCACATGTAGAACCACTTTCTGCAATTTCACCTGAAACAATTTCCGGTTTCTATTGAAAAAATTCCCGCGCTTTGCAATTCTTTCGTCTGAAACATATGTGCTCCAAAATGGTGTCCGATGACTCTTAAGTGTGTCACCCTACGGTTCGCGAATAATGCAGACATGATCGAGACCCTTCTCCGATCAATAATCAGCAGCGGGACCTGGAGATCTGTAATGACTCCTACACATTCAACGACGACTTCTGTGATTGTGAGAACATTTAACACTTGTAACTAAATCCCCTTGTCTCGCGATATATTACATGTCCGAGATTCGATCATCGGTATCTCCATACCTAGTTTGATCTCGTTACCGACATGCACTCTTTTCTTGTTCCCGTGATATAACATTCTAGTGATCACATCACTTGCTTGCAAGCTATCTCAATGTGATATCACCGAGAGGGCCCAAAGTATATCTATCCATCATCGGGATTGACAAATTCCACTCTTGATCCATGAGCCTCAACATAACACCTTCGTAGTACTGAAACCATCTTTATAGTCACCCTGTTACAGTGTGACGTTTGATGTTATCAAGATACTCTTCAGGTGTTAGCAATTAACATGATCTCATGGTCTAAGGATAAAGATTACTTCGTATGATGTTATAGCAATATAAACATAATGACTTGATCGTAATGCTATACTTCGGATGAATGTTCATCACATCATTCCACCAATGGTGTGACCTTGTTATTAACAACATCCAATGTCCATGATCAGGAAACATTGATCATCTTGTTAATCAACAAGCTAGTCTATAAGAGAGGAATAACTAGGAACCCTTTTTGTTTATTAAACACACATGTATTGATGTTTCCGATCAATGCAATTCTAGCATGCAAATAAACATCTATCATATATAAGGAATACATAATAACAACTTTATTATTGCCTCTCAGGACATATTTCCTTCAGTCTCCCACTTGCACTAGAGACAATAATCTAGTTCACATAGTGATAAATCTAACACCCATGGAGTTCTGGTGTTGATCATGTTTTTCCCTAGGGAGAGCTTTAGTCAATGGATCTGCTACATTTAGGTTCGTGTGTACTTTACCAATCTTTATATCTCCATCCTTGACATGCTCGCGGATGGAGTGAAACCGGCGCTTAATATGCTTGGAATTCTTGTGAGACCTCGGTTCCTTTGCGTTGGCTATGGCTCCATTGTTGTCACAATAGATCACCATTGGGTACAATGCACTAGGAACCACACCTAGTTCCGTAATGAACTCTTTCATCCAAACTGCTTCCTGTGCCGCTTCTGAAGCAGCAACATATTCTGCCTCCGTCGTTGATCCAGCCACCACAGGTTGTTTGGAACTCCTCCAACTAACTGCTGCTCCGTTCATGAGAAATACGTATCCGGATTGAGACTTAGAGTCATCCGGATCGGTGTCAAAGCTAGCATTGACATAACACTTAGCGACTAGCTCTTCTTCACCTCCGTATATAAGAAACATATCCCTAGTTCTTCTCAAGTACTTGAGGATGTTGGAATCCAGGCTTCTAGCCATTTGTTGGAATCCAGGCTCATCATCGCTTCTTCATACGTCGCAGGGTCATCCATTTCATCAACGATGAAATTCACAGCAGGATTGCCGTACAGTTCAGGAGCTGCGCGTGTCCTGCTTGACCTGCGAGGTTCGGTAGTTTCCTCTTTCGGAGTTTCATGATCAATATCATTAGCTCTCTCTTCATTAGGTGAAGTCAACTCCGAAATAACTTCCAGTGCTGCGCCACTCGCCATTTCATGAAGAGAAGGTTCGATAACCTCTTCGAGTTCTACCTTCCAACTACTCACACCTTTCGCGAGAAACTCCTTCTCAAGAAAGGATCCATTCTTGGCAACAAAAACCTTGCCCTCAGATCTGTGATAGAAGGTATACCCGATCGTTTCCTTAGGGTATCCTATGAAGACGCATTTTTTCGCTTTAGGTTCGAGTTTATCCGGTTGAAGTTTCTTCACATAAACATCGCATCCCCAAACTTTAAGAAATGACAACTTAGGCTTGTTTCCAAACCATAATTCATACGGTGTCGTTTCAACGGATTTAAATGGTGCCCGATTTAAAGTGAATGCAGCTGTTTCCAGTGCATAACCCCAAAATGACAGTGGCAAGTCAGTCAAAGACATCATAGATCGAACCATATCCAATAAGGTACGATTACGATGTTCCGACACACCATTACGTTGTGGTGTTCCGACAGGCGTGAGTTGTGAAACTATTCCACACTCTTGATCCATGAGCATCAACATAACACCTTCGTAGTACTGAACCCATCTTTATAGTCACCCTGTTACGGTGTGACGTTTGATGTTATCAAGATATTCTTCAGGTGTTAGCAATTAACATGATCTCATGGTCTAAGGATAAAGATTACTTCGTATGATCTTATAGCAATATAAACATAATGACTTGATCGTAATGATATACTTTGGATGAATGTTCATCACATCATTCCACCAATGGTGTGACCTTGTTATTAACAACATCCAATGTCCATGATCAGGAAACCTTGATCATCTTGTTAATCAACAAGCTAGTCTATAAGAGAGGCATAACTAGGAACCCTTTTTGTTTATTAAACACACATGTATTGATGTTTTCGATCAATACAATTCTAGCATGCAAAATAAACATCTATCATATATAAGGAATACATCATAACAACTTTATTATTGCCTCTCAGGGCATATTTCCTTCACAGGAGAACTTGTCCGTCTTCTTTATCCGCTTGTAGAACAGGATTGCCTTCTCGCCCAACCGGCTGACGAAATATCTAAGGGAGGCTAGGCATCCGGTGAACTTCTGGACTCCGAGAAAGCTCTTGGGTGGCTGCATCCTCTCGATGGCTACAATCTTCTCTGGATTCGCCTCGATTCCTAGTTGTGAAATGACGAAACCGAGGAGTTGGCCGGATGGGACGCTGAAGACACACTTCTCCGGATTCAGCTTCATCTCGTACTGGTGAAGGTTTCCAAATGTCTCCCCAAGTCTTTGAGAATGGTTCACTTCTCCTTCATCTTGATGACGACGTAATCCACATAGGCATGCATGTTCCGACCAATCTACGAGTGCAAGCATTTCTGCATGCAGCGCTAATAAATGGCGCCTGCATTTTTTAGACCGAGAAGCATGGTTACGAAACAGAAAGCCCCGTATAGGGTGATGAATGACGTCTTCAGCTGGTCAGCCGGATTTAACCGGATCTGATTGTAGCCAAACTAACAGTCTGGGAAGGACAACTGGTCCCAGTCGGCCGTGGAATCGATAACTTGATCGATACGAGGCAAGGTGAAGGGGTCATTCAGGCATGCCTTGTTCATGCTAGTGTAATCGATACACATGCGCCAGGTCTTGCTTTTTTAACACCAGGACTGGGTTGGCCAACCAGTCCGAGTGGTACCCCTCCATGATGGATCCGGCTGCGACGATCCAGGTGATCTCATCACTGATGATCTTCCTCTTCTCCTTCGCGAACCAGTGGAGGGGCTGCTTGACCGGCTTGGCATCCGACCGCACGTGGAGTGAGTGCTCCGCGAACTCCCTCAGGACACCCGGCATGTACTTGGCGACCATGTGAAGATGTATCAATTCTCACGGAGGAAGTTGACGAGCGCGCCGTCCTATTTGTTGTCCAACCGAGCACCAATGGTGACGAACTTGGTCGGATCAGTCGGGTCGAGCAGGATCTTCTTTGTCTTCTTGGCCGGTTGGAAGGCCACATCCCCAGTCGGCTTCCTGTTAGCCGGCACCTCTTGCTGAGCCAATGCAACATTGCGCATGATCTCGCGCTTCTCCTAAGCGATGATGAGGGCTTTTGCCATCTTCGAGCCTACCGACGCGCACTCTATCGACCGCCTAAAGCAGCCGGCCACGATGATCACGTTGTTAGGCCTCGGCATCTTCGTCTTGAGGTATGCATAGTGGGGGATGGCTATGAACTTGGCAAGGACGGGACGCCTGACGAGAGCGTGGTAGGAGCTTGTTAGGTTCACCATCTCAAACCGCACAGGCTCGCGGTGGAAGTTCTCCTCGGTTCCGAAGATGACGTCCAGCCGAATTTTTCCTAGTGGAGCGCAAGCTGGCTCTGGCAATACGCCATGGAACACCGTGGTAGTTGGGCGCATGTCACTTTCGCAGATGCCTAGCTTCTCCAGGGAAGACCGGTAGAGCAGGTTGAGGCTGCTGCCCGCGTCGATGAGAACATGAGAGAAGCGTCATATGCGCTTGTTGGAGACAATGAGGGGGTTGAGAACTATCGCGTAGCCCCGGGATTTGGCAAGCGATCCGGCTGGTCCTCTCGGCTCCAGGTGATGGGAGTATCTAACCAGTTTAGGTACTGGGGGACCAAGGAGACGATGGTGTTCACCTCCTTGGAGCGCTACCTGCGGCTATGCTGGTCATCCGGCTCGTTCTCGAAGATGTGGTAAGCGGCTCGCGGCTGCAGTTAGTCGTTATTGTTGTTGTTGTTGTCGGCTCCCCTAGCCGGTGGTGGCGGTTCACTGGGAGGGGGGCGGCGGGGGATAGGGTAGGCCATCTTGGTCCTTCATCTAGCGGGTCCAGCTGCAATTCTGGGTGTTGTGCGTAGCCGGCTTGAAGGGTTCGCTATGCCACTTGCATGGGCCATCGAACATCGGTTCGAAGGTGAACCACGGCTTCTGCCTCCTTGTGTCACCAGCCGGTGCCTCTAACACGCCCTCCACCATGTTGACCTGCCTCGCGTGGTAGCGGGGCTTCTGCTGTCCGGCTTGGCCATTGCCCTAGAAGTGGTTGTTGTTGCCTTGCCACCTGGACAATTTGGCTTCTCCACCCGGGTTACTCGGCCGTTTGCAACTCGGATCCGTAGGGATCGGTCGACCGTCAGCATTGACCCGAAGGGGTTTTTTCAGTATACCATCAACCGTGGCATACTGGTCTGCAACCGTCATGAGATCTACCATCGTTTTCGGCTCGTTGCAGAGTAGCCGGTGGTAGATCATGGTGCCTTCTCGGCACCCTTTGACGAAGAACCCGATCGCCTGGCTCTCCAGGATGCCCTTTGCAAGTGTTGTGTAGCTCCGTCCACCTAGCGAGGTACTCGCAGTCTGACTCGCAGTCTCCCTAGATGCATAGGGCAAGATCACGAGGGCGACCCGGGCGCTTGTACGTGCCGTTGAAGTTGCGGACGAACGCCTTCTCGAAGTCAGGCAACACGTTGATGCTGTTAGGCGTGAGGCTATTGAGCCATGTCCTCGCCGACCCGGACAGCATGAGGGGGACGTAGCGCACTGCCACGCGCTTGTTCCCATGGACAATGCTGATTGTCGTGGCGTAGTCGGTCAATCAGTCTTCCGGTTTCATGTTGTTGTCATACTTGGGGGTGTCCCGCAGCAGCGTGAACTTATCCAGGAACGGCTCGTTCCGGATATGAGGTCCGAAGCAAACTGGCCCAGTAGAGTCTTCCTCCTCCGTGATGCGTGCTTGATCGAGGAGCACGATGCGGTCACGGGCGTCTAGGGTCTCTAGATTGGGCACTCCTGTACGGCCCGAGAGACGGGAACCGGTAGGTCATGGTGCTCTGGTTGGTGGAGGGGCAGTGGTGGGTTGTTGTTCATCATTTGCCCCTAGCACGGCTGTCCCTTGTCTGCGGTGCTTGCTGCGCTTACTACAGGATTTCCCCACCGGAGGAGAGGATGCCTACTGGCGGGATGTGCCCTTGATGTTGCCGGGCGGCTTGCTCCCCTAGAGCCGCTAGGGTTCTCGTGCATCTATCGGATGGCATCGGCCTGCTCGGTTGCGATCCGGAGAAGATCTTCCACTCGGGCGTGTTGTCGGTCTTGCTCCTCGCCCTCTAGGTTGGGCAGCTCGTCCGCCGCAGCTCGCATCACACGCAGGTTCTTGATGGGCGTGCTGTAGGTAGGCCAGGTGAGGAGAGGAGGTGGATCTGACTCACCGTCCCTCTCCATGCTTCCGCCTTGCTCGCCGCCCCGGCGTCGCACTTTCCCGCATCGGCTCGGCTCCTTGCTAGCCGGAGTGTGGCCGTGGGCACAGTCGTACTCGTGCATGGTGATGTCGATCTGCTTCTTGGTAGTAGCTAGGTCGATTGCATCCCGCAGGAGGAGCTCCATTTCCATGGTGAAGTTCATGGCGGCTTCCTCCATATCATCTCCGAGGGTGACCGGAGTGAGGACTCGGTCGATGGCGGCCTACACCGGGTCCTTCGGCCGTGGAGGGGTGGAAGTTCCGGCTTCTTCGCCGACACATGCCTGAGGGCGGCAGTGCTGCGTTCTGGAGCCGGCCATCATGACCACCGCGCCACACGAAGCGACGGGAACGCCACCGCAGGGGAACATCGGCTCCGTGACAGAAACAATCTCCCTAGGGAAACACTCTAGCACGGTGGTGACGTAGACGGGCAGGTCGCCGAATAGTAGGATGGGGCCGTCCACCGGGAAGGTGGATCTGGCGAAGCATGACACGTTGTCGATGATGCAGTCAATTTTTCCTAGCATAAGCATGAGGCCGGAGGCCACGCACTCACCGGTTAAGGTGCGGGGTCCCATGCAGAATGTGACTCTGTTCGAAGCCTTGTTTGCCCCACGGTGGGCGCCAACTGTCATTGTATTGGAAACGGCAGTGCCTGAGAAGGCTAGATAGAGGTGTGGGCAAACGGCAGGGAAGCTATCAATGGTGTCCGCATGCGGGATTGGATACAATCCAACGTAACTGAGACGCAGGAAGTACCCAGTTTTGGAGCCCTCGTGGTGAGGTAAAACTGCTACTCCTGCCGATCTGACTATGGGGTGATATGTGGGATACAACTTGCTCCTCGAGCTATATGAACTGCCTAACTACTCAATCGCCAACACTTGCTACAAGAGCCTTGCCCCCCTTATATAGGATGGGGGCAATGATCTTACTGGCTAGGCCAGCTGGCGGGTGATGAGTGCATATTTGCATCATGTTTTACATTATGATTTTGCTTTGTAGATGTAGGATCTTGGTATTTTACGGTGTTCACGCGCACATTTTATGTCTGTTTTCACCAGGATCAGGACAGATGATGGATCCAATGGATTAAACTCTTGGAGCAGTTGCACTAAGGAGAAAAGGAGTAAAAAACAACGTAAATCGCTTATTTGGGAAATATTAATAATACCAGAAGAAAACCAGAAGCGAACAAGGGAGGCAGAAAGTTCAATGACCAACTATACGGCCGGAGCAATTTTCCAGCCATATAGCTCTGGCCGTATAGTTGGTGTCGCCTCCGCCTCGTCAAATAGTTTCACCCCATGCAATTGGTTCGAGGAGACGACATACAGAACACCTAGAAATCACAGAAACCTCAGCTTCGGAAGGCATCTGGAGGGGGAACTCATCCACCGAGGATCCATTTTCGCCCTGCGCAGATCCAGGAGGCTAAGGCATCGATCTTCATCATCCACCGCTGCATCACCACCATCTCCATCCATCCCATCTACATCTTTTCTAGATCTTGTTGTAATTCTTATACTCGTTGTGGATTTATACAAGTACTATTCATCCATGATTGTTTCCATTACCATTGTCATGATGTTGATTGCCTCCATGTCTGAGTTGATCATTAGTTCTTGGGGAGATGGATAAAACCTAGTATGAGATGAAATAAGATAAAGTCTATTATGATATTCATCGTTGTGACCATGTGTTAGATTTTCTACATCTTGATGTTGAGAGAAGTCGACCTCTCAATATTTGCCTCTTGTGGGGACTTGATGGAGGAAACTACTTGTTGGTAGACGGAGGCGTGCTAGCACTTACAGTGACTATAAAGCTGTTGGCACCCCTTACGTATCAACTTGGGAAACCGAGGAAACTCACGGAACACTATCCATGCCATGGGATACGTCCTACGGGATTACGTCCCTTAATAGCGCAGTAATTCGATTGATGTTGATTGCTGACTGATGTGGTTATGAGGATGATGTGAGCAACGGTTGTTGCCTATTCATCCAAATACGGAGTTCCTCCCACACATACATAGTTGAGAATGTTTATGATGATAATCTTTATCTTAGATCTTTACAATACTAGTGGTGTATCCGCTACTCCCTGAGAACGCCTTTTCCATACCATAGTTCCAGTCTCTCTTACATACGCGATACTTACTTTCTGTACTTAGTTGTTTTACTTTACTTTACTTTAATTATTGCTCTTATACCTAAAACCCAAAAACACCTTTTTACACAATACTCGCATTTTATCTTGTCACTTAGAACTTTATCTAGCATTTCTATCGTAATATTTATTTCAATAGTTATTAGACTTCAGACTCTTGCTCCCTATGGGATCGATATCTTTATTTCTAAACTAGCTACAAACGATCTGTACACTTGCAGTCATCAAGCTATTTTCTGGTGCTGTTGCTAGGGAGCTAAGCGTTGTAGGTATTTTAGTTTTTGCTTATTCATTTTTGTCTTGCTAAATTTTGTTTTGAGTTACAGGTTTCCACCAACATGATGGAGTTTGAGCATATGACTAGTGCTAACCCACTCAACCACTTTGGGAAGCCCTATGATATTTATAAAAGAGACAACTCTAATGAGAAGACAAGGGGGTTTGAAATAAATCCTCTACTACCTAGTATTCTACATAAGAAGCAATTCGCCAGAGATGAAGAAGATCCTGATCCATATGAGCATATTGCATGTTTTAAAGATATATGTGGCACTTTTCTATTGACGGGATATACTACCGATGAGGTAAGGGTTAAACTTTTTAGTCAAACTTTGACAAGTATAGCTCTCTCATGGTATAGATCTCTACCCCTGAAGCCACTACTACTTGGGATAATCTAGCTTGTGAATTTCTATCAAAATATTATCCATTATCAAAATCTTTTGGAATCAGGCGTCTTATAGTGACTTGAAAGAATCATTCTAATGAATGACTAGTAAGAGATTATATTAGATTTAAAGATTTACTACGACTATGTCCTCATCATGATTTGCCTGAATGGTATTTACTACATATCTTTTATGGCGGTTTAATCGAACCTAATAAAATTGAACTAGACTCTTTTGCGGAAGGAGCCTTTATGAATCTTCCTATACCTAAAGCTTGGGCTTTACTTAATAGAATTCATGATCATAGAGTTTCAAGGAATTTTGGTCTAGGAAGTAAAGGAGGCGTAGATATAGAGCTTGATTGTATTCATGACTATAATAAAAAAGGCCATGTCAAAGAATTATCTAAAGAACTTTATTTGGATACAGATCTTGTGTTGCAAGTTGTTAAAGCTTTTAAAGAACATATTAAAGCTCCAAAGGAGGGTCCAGTCAAGTATGATCCACCACCCGAACCAAAAAAGAAAAGAGAAGATGAATCAACACTGGCCTCCGTAGAACCATTATATGAAGTGCCTTTCCCTAACAGTGCGCAAAAGCATATTTTTGAATATGAGCAGGTCAAAGCAGTACAAGAAAAGAGGGATGAGGAAAGCATGCCAGAAGTCGTGGAACATCTGGAAGAAACCAAAGATGAAGAGGTAACCAAGGAAGCAAGTATGGCTATGTAACTCACACTGTAACATTGTTGAACTTGAGGAAGAGACTTCCGTATTGGTTGAAGGTAAAACAAAGGTAAAAGATGTGGGTAAGCCTATTCTTCCCTGCATATTCAAAGAAACCTCTCATTACGGTTTATGTGATCTTGGCACCGAAGTTAATGTTATATCTTATGATTTCTACTTAGAAATAAAAGAAGAAATAGAACTGGCTACAATTGAAAATACTGATATAACAATTATGTTAGCCAATAAAAACCTTAGAATTCCAATGGGAGTAGTTGATAATGCAACTACCACAATTGGCAACAAAAACTTTCCTATTGATTTTGTAGTTTTTGATATGCTAGTTGACATTCTTTGCCCAATTATATTTGGGAGGAACTTTTTGGGTGATATAGGTGCCTATGTTAACTTCAAGAACGAGATTGTGTCTATTAAGCTTGGGGGAACAGAAACTAAATTCCCTTTTTCCAAATTTAAAGACAGGCCTCCACAAATACAAGAAGAAGAGAGAACTATTGAGGAAATGGCGGCTCCTTTCTTTAGTAATCAAGAAGAAGAAATAGATGAAGATCCAAATTATGAAGAAATAGTTATGGAGGACAAGTCCTTGGGAGAACTAGAAAATGAATTCGATTCACTTCCCGTTTTGGGACCTCCAACTGATGAGGCTTTTGAAGAGCCATAAAAGAGAGGGGACAAGGAATTACCACCCCCAGAGTTGAAGACTCTACCAGAAAATCTTAAATACAGGTTTTTAGATGATACCAATAAATTCCCTGTTATTATTAGTGCTAAGCTTTCAGGAGAAGAAGAAGAAGAAGAACCCATGAGGATACTTAAGGAGCATCACCAAGCTTTCGGGTACTCAATGGATGAGATGAAGGGCATTCGTCCCATGATAGCCGTCGATCAAATATTCATGGAAGAAGGTCCTAAACCAGTTGCAGATTTCAATAGAAGACTGAAGCCTGAAATGAAAGAAGTGGTAATAAAAGAAATTGTATGCCTATTGGATGCAGGTATAATTTATCCCATTAAATAAAGTGAATGGGTAAGTCTTGTTCACTGTGTTCCTAAGAAGGGCGGTTTTACTGTTGTTCCTAATGAAAACAATGAATTGGTACCTACTAGAACTGTTGTTGGGCATAGGATGTGGATAGACTTCAGGAAATTAAACAAAGAAACTAGGAAATATCACTATCCATTACCGTTCATAGATCAAACTTTAGAAAGGCTAGCAAACCATACTCATTTTTTCTACTTGGATGGATACGCTAGTGTCTCTCAAATAGTTGTTCATCCGGATGACCAACTTAAAACAACTTTCACAAGTCCTTACAGTTTACATGCTTATCGACGTATGCCTTTTGGTTTATGTAATGCTCCAGCTACTTTTCAAAGATGCATGACTGCTATTTTTGCTGATTTTATAGAACTTATAATGGAAGAATTTATGGATGACTTTTCTGTCTATGGAACTTCATTTACTAGTTGTTTAGATAATCTCAAAAGAGTTTTGCAGTGTTGTGAAGAAACTAATCTCGTTCTAAACTAGGAGAAGTGCCATTTTATGGTCAAAGAAGGCATAGTCCTTGGACACCAGGAATCAGGTAAGGGAATTGAAGTCATTGGAGCTAAGGTTGAAGCAATAGAGAGAATTCCACAACCTAGGGATATTAAAGGTATAAGAAGCTTTCTTGGTCATGTGGGTTTTTATAGAAGGTTCATTAGAAATTTCTCTAGAATATCTAAACCTTTGACAAACCTCTTACAAAAGGGAATAAGATTTAATTTTGATGATAAGTGTCTTGAAGCCTTTGATAAACTCAAAAATGCTTTGTATCCCAGAACTACCCTAAGGAAGAAAACAAATTTTTTGCTGTATTCTTCTCTTGTGATAAATTTCGTTCTTATATAGTTGATGCAAAGGTAAGAGTTCACACGGATCGTGATGGCTTAAAAGAACTCCTTGAAAGGAAAGACCATAAGTCAAGGCTGGTCCGTTGGATTCTTTCACTTCAAGAATTTGAATTGCATATTATGCAGAGACAAGAAATAAAGATGTTAGATGCAGTGTCCATGTTTGCCCTGCAAGACACCAATCTTATTGAGAGGAACTTTAGTCCTGGTGATTTTCGTTTAGGGGAATTATTCAATGAACTAAAGTCAATTCCTCCAAAAGAGAAGAAGTCTTTGTTATGGGAGCAGTGGTGGAGGCAGCTTGTCGTGCAAGCCAGGGCAAATTACAGCTGGTAGTTCAGTTGTTGAGTTTTTGCCCATCTAAACTCCTTCAGTAATCACTATTTCTTAGTAGTATTTTAATGGAGTTTGCCAAGCCCGGGCATGCCGTGCTGTGGCACCGCCACTGTATGGGAGGAACTTTTCATCCCCGAATAAACATTGGTAAGTGCAAGGTAAGTGTTCTTACCCAAATAAGTGATTTGTTTTCACAATTCTTACTTTTAAAAATTCTGCCTTTGAATTCCTTGTATTTTTCTGAAGTTTTAGAGGGGGTTTCCCAACTATACGGGCAGAGCTATACGACCGGAGAGGGAGCTCCCACCGTATAGTTAGTCGTTAAACTCTCTGTATCATCTTCGTGAAATTGTTTTAGCTATCGGAGCCTATACGGTCGCAACTATATGACTGGAGCAAAAAATTCTGGCCGTATAGTTGGCCGTTAAACTCTCAAATGGTTTTGCTTTAGGTGTCTGTATCTATATGGTCGCAACTATACGATCGGAGCAAAAATTCCGGCCGTATAGTTGGTCGTTAAACTCTCAGACACTTTTGGTTTTGATCTCTGTATCTATACGGTCGGAACTATACGACCGGAACCAAAAATTCCGGCCGTATAGTTGGTCGTTAAACTCTTAGACACTTTTCGGTTCGATCTTTCATTTATTATTCATCTATTAAAAAAAGTTCCGAGTCGTGATTTAATCGACCTGGACTCGAGATATTTGGAAATATCTGCCTGGAACCAACTATATGGCCGGAGCTATATGAGCCGCACCCGTATAGTTGGTCGTTACGCTACACGACACTTACAAATCCATGATTTCTTTTCCTGTTTTGTTTAGATTCTTTTCTTGGGCGACAATTTGGTGTTTCTTGCGAGTTTTACTAACCTCTAACCCCCTTATATACTGCCATTGTATCCTTCTAAAATCATAATCTCCAGGAACCAATCTAGCAATGCGCTATCCTGTCCCAGGTCGTGGAAAACCCATGGGGCTCATTGTCCGTCTAGGGACCGCTCAAGTAGCCCGTCCATGGAGGACAATGATGAGGAGGTGGAGAGGTTTAGCCCAAGGTACAAGGAGTACGTTGAGCCAAGCTACTTCAACAATGATTCCGATGATGATGTGGTTGACGTCTACATCCGCCATGATTTCTATGATCCATCGGAGATCAATTGGGCAACGACGAAGAAAGCTCAACAAGAGAGAGAAGATTGCAAACCGCACGGAAAAGGGCGCGAGGAGACGGTCAAGTTCATCACTACGGATCAAAGGCCGGACAGGCGTAAGGAATTATCTAATATTGGTGTAGGTGCTAGCAAGGGATCCGAGGTACCACTCGACAAGCCAACCATTGGTGCTCGCATGAAGTTCAAGCCTCAAGAAGAGTGGAGGTACGGTTTCCACTTCCTCGATCCATTAATTATGGATGAGGGAGAAGAAGTTGTACCCAGGACCAAGGATCGTGTACGGCCATTGGAGATATTAGAAGTAGGAGCTACTCCATCACGTTTAAGTTCGCCACCGTCTCAATGATATGGAAAATAAGGAAGACCTCTTTCCATTGGTGACTAAGCTTGTAGATAGAATGGACACTCTGCAGTCTGATTTGTGAAGGTGCTACAGCCGCATAACTACTTTGTAGGAGACCGACAAGAAGCTACACACTGCGGTGTTACATGCCATGGCACCCCATTGATCTATAACAATCACGGTATCAAATAATCGCAAGGGGTTATTTGATCCCGACTGGCTTGATTCCAAGCTTGGGGAGATATTTAAGACCTTGTAATCTATCTTATAAGTTTTTATTACTATTTTCTCATTAGTTTAAACTAGAAATAAAGTTTGCATCATTAGAATTCCCTTTAGGAATAGTCGATCCCTTTTATTAAATTCCGAGTTTATTATTATATATGGAGTAATATTGAGTTTGTATTTGCTTTATTGATATATGAATGGCTTGAGTATAATTTTACTTGCACTTGATGATAGCAATAGTAGTCTTCCACACCATTGGTATTAATAGAACACCTAAAGATAATTTAGTCAATATGTTGTAAGTCTATGGTTTGATTTATAAAGAAAAATTATCTACACAGTTAAGTTGAAAAAGAAACCTTGAACAAAGGAAATAAAAAGTGCTATCAAAATAAAGTAGGAACAAGTCGAGGTAGAATCTTCAAGTCATAAGAATGCTTCATATACAGTTGGAATTTGGTAATTGAGATCGTTAAACTTTGAATTCCTACATGAAGTGGAATGTATGGCTAGCTCCTTTGCACAACACTTAAACAAAATTTAGAGCATATATATACAAAAGAAAAGAAAAAGAAGAATAAAAAGAGCGAGTGTGCAAAGAGCAAGTAGGCATATACCACTAAATTGTAGTATGACAAAGAGATACTTTTGAGA
Source organism: Avena eriantha (assembly GCA_910589775.1). Taxonomy (NCBI): domain Eukaryota; kingdom Viridiplantae; phylum Streptophyta; class Magnoliopsida; order Poales; family Poaceae; genus Avena; species Avena eriantha. The sequence continues at coordinate 44,487,538 of OU342741.1, forward strand.
TTCTAAATCCCAAGTGAATACGTTGATCCTAAAACACTTGGGACTACCTCGTTAACTTATTCGGTTGAACCAGATTCTTTTACATTATGTTGAGATTCATCTTTTATGAACTATTGATCACTAAGGTCTGGAAGCCTTCTAAATACTATTCCGATGGTTCGAGTAAGGTACTATTCATGAACTTATTCCTATGTATCGTACATTATAAACACATGCTACAATTGCCTCAATTATTTTATCAACTCAGCTTCATGAATATGAGGATCACATCCATTAAGCTAGAGCTTGCTCGGGAGGAGCAAGAGTCTAAGCTTGGGGAAGTTGATGAGTGCATATTTGCATCATGTTTTCCATTATTATTTTGCATTGTAGATGTAGGATCTTGATATTTTACAGCGTTCGCACACACATTTTATGTTTGTTTTCACTAGGATTAGCACAGATGATGGATCCAATGGATACAATTCTTGGAGCAGTTGCACTGAGGAGAAAAGGAGTCAAAAACAACATAAATCACTTATTTGGGAAATATTAATAATAACAGAAGAAAACTAGAAGCGAACAAGGGAGGTAGAGAGTTCAACGACCAACTATACGGGCGAAGCAATTTTTCCGGCCGTATAGCTCCTGTCGTATAGTTGGCACCGCCTCCGCCTCGTCAAATAGTTTCACCCCGTGCAATTGGTTTGAGGAGACGACATACAAAACACCCAGAAATCACAGAAACCTCACCTCCGGAAGGCATCTGGAGGGGGAACTCATCCATCGAGGATCCATCTTTGCCCTGCACAGATCCGGGAGGCTAAGGCATCGATCTTCATCATCCACCGTTGCATCACCACCATCTCCATCCATCCCATCTACATCTTGTCTAGATCTTGTTGTAATTCTTATACTATTCATCTATGATTGTTTCCATTACCATTGTCATGATGTTGATTGCCTCCATGTCTGAGTAGATCATTAGTTCTTGGGGAGATGGAGAAACCCTAGTATGAGATTGAAATAAGATAAAGTCTATTATGATATTCATCGTTGTGACCATGTGTTAGATTTTCTACATCTTGATGTTGAGAGAAGTCGACCTCTCAATATTTGCCTCTTGTGGGGATCTGATGGAGGAAACTACTTGTTGGTAGATGGAGGCGTGCTAGCACTTACAATGACTATAAAGCTATTAGCATGCCTTACGTATCAACTTGGGAAACCGAGGAAACTCATGGAACACTATCCATGACATGGGATACGTCCTATGGGATTACGTCCCTTAATAGCACAGTAATTCGATTGATGTCGATTGCTGACTGTTGTGGTTATAAGGATGATGTGAGCAGCGGTTGTTGCCTATTCGTTCAAATACGGAGTTCCTCCCACACATACATAGTTAAGAATGTTCATGATGATAATCTTTATCTTAGATCTTTACAATACTAGTGGTGTATCTGCTACTCCCTGAGAATGCCTTTTCCCTACCGCAGGTCCAATCTCTCTTACATACGCGATACTTAATTTCTGTACTCAGTTGTTTTACTTTACTTTACTTTATTGCAGTTATAACCAAAACCCAAAAACACCTTTTTACACAATACTCGCATTTTATCTTGTCACTTAGAACTTTATCTAGCATTTCTATCGTAATATTTATTTCAAGAGTTATTAGACTTCAGAGTCCTGCTCCCTGTGGGATCGATATCTTTATTTCAAAACTTTCTACAAACGATCTGTGCACTTGCAGTCATCAACGAGTCCCACAGGCGGGCCCTAGCTAGCTGGTCATCTACACTACCGCGTAGTGGCGGGTCTTGTCGAGAGTACACGTCGTGCGGGTCATTGTGGGCACAGTGAACCTCGTGCGGGCCTAGCATCAGCAACTGGCCAATGTGCCCCCATCAACCACAAAGTCTTCGGCATGTTCCTCATCCTCTTGTTGTCTTGTCGTTGTACCAGGGCGTATCATGCACTATGCAGCACGTCGCCCTGCCTCCGTCTTGATTGCGTCCGGCTACGGTCATCTAGGCGGATCCATGTCTTGCCAACCTTCCTTGTTCCGGTTACCTTCTGCACCATCTCCTGCTTACGTCTGGCTAGGCTCTGCTAGCCGGTCGCAACCTATTTGCCCTGTTCTTGTCCGGCTAGGCTATCTGGGGTCATCCCCCGGCAACCGTGTATGGTTTATATTGTGTGATTGCATGCTTTCGAGTAGGTCAAATCGTTTGGGCAGATTCAAAGCCAACCAAACCATCTCGAAATAAAACCGTTTCTAAAAAGATGATTGTGCTCTATAAGACTTGATATGACACGACTTTATGTCAATTAGTAAAATTCCCTCCAGTACTTCCATGTTTCAAATCCTGGGCTGCCCAAATTATTGGCTAAGTAAAAAAACTTAATAAGGCGCAAGATATTTTAATTTCCTCCCTTACCAAGATAATTTTTTTAGATCTGGTGGAGCTAAAGCTAGGTAAGGTGGATCATCGACCCGTAGTAAATTATTGAATTTTCACCATGCATCTACCGAAGAGATAGCCTATTCGCCTACTCTGGACCAAAATATTGCTAATTTAGATTCCGGGGTTAAGTGGGACACCGATCCCCAACACATTGAGTACATAAAATAGCCTATTTGCCACCACCCTGGGCCAAAACTTCGCTATTTTATCCTTCCGGTGTTAGGTGGGCCGCCAACCCCTAACACATTTTTAAGCATGAAGCACATTGATGTTTTGCTAAGGATCCCATAGCAATACAAGAAATGTTTCCTTCCGCAACGACTTGGCCCGACGGTCGTTGTAGAAGGCGCGTCTTCCGCGATGAATTTCTCGGGTCGACCGTGGCCGATAGAAAACTTTTTTCTGGTTTCGTGTCCCTCTACGACAATGGAACCACTAAAAATATGGAGGAATCTTGGCTGGCGCATGGCAGAAGCAAGATTTTTGTTTCCTCCCATGATGTTAACTTGCCGAAGTGTTTTGAGGCGTGTGGGTCCCGAATGTCAGTGTCTCTAGCGGATCATACTTTTTGGTCGTGCCTCCCGGATTTGAACTCGATAACGTTGCTCGATGCATCTGTTGTTTAGTCAGGCGTGTGGGTCCCAAATGTCAGTGTCTCTAGGAGACCATACTTTTTGGTCGTGCCTCCCTGATTTGAACTCGATAACGTTGCTCGATGCATCTGTTGTTTAGTCAGGCTACTGGGTCCCACATGTCAGCCTCTCATTAGAAGAATTGTGTGTATGATAGATTTTTTTTCCTTCGCTCGTGCTACCCTTTTCCGAAGTTGATAGCATTACTCGATGCATCTACCGTTTAACCAGGCTGCTGGGACCCACATGTCATCCTCTCATTAGAAGAAACGTGTGTATACTATATTTTTTCCTTCGCTCGCGCTACCCTGTTCCGAACTTGATAGCGCGGATCAATGCATCTTCCGTTTAATCAACCTCATGGGACCCGTATGTCATCCTCTCATTAGAAGAAACGTGTGTATGATGGATTTTTTACCCTTGGTCACGCCTTTGTTTCAAACTTGATAGCATTGATCGCTACATCAGCCATTTATTCAGGCTGGTGGGTCCCTTTTGTCAGCCTTACATTAGAATAATTATGGGTATGATGGAATTTTTTCTTCTCTAGCGCTACCTGTTCCGAACTAGATAGTGTTGCTCGACGAATCTGCCATTTTCTCACGCTATCGGGTCCCCCATTTCAGCTCCTCGTTACAAGAAATGTGCGCATGCTAAACTTTTTTCTTGCTCGCGCCTCCCTATTTCGAACTGGCAATGTTGCATGATGCAGCATCTGTATAAGGTTGCACTGCTGGGTCCCACACATCAGCCTCTTTGTAAATGAAACGTGTGTATGATGGACTTTGTTTTGGCCGTGTCCGCTGTTTTGACCTTGGCAACTTGCTGGGTCCTGGATGTCAACCTCCTCTATGTAGGAAATGTGTCTATGTTGGGTCCTAGCTGATAAACCTCCTCTATGTTGGGCTGTTTTTTCGGGTCCCAGATGCCAGCCTCAGAGTATAAAAAATGCTCATAAAGGCCGAATTAAAAAGATTTTGGCTATTCTACGTAGGCTTCTCTACGTAGATTATACTCCATAGGCTATGCTCCATGGGCTTCATTCTCAAATTTCACTAGGCTATGCTCAGCAGTCCCCTGACCCCTAAAAGGCTGAATTAATCTATTCTCGGCTATGATCCATGGGCTCCTTTCTCAAATTGCACTAGGCTGTGGTCAGCAGTCCCCTGACCCCAAAAAGACCAAATTAAAATGTTCTAGGCTAAAGAGGGGCCGAATGAGCTACTAGATTTCTTCTCCTGGTTAATAAAAATTGCATTGTGATGTGCTCAGACAGATTCTAAATAAAGATCTCAGAGAGGGAGGGGAAGCGATAATACTTTTTGGCAGATATTCATGGAAAAATTCAGCAGTATAGAATAAGGTAGAAAATTTATCAACAGATTTGAATTTCATATTCAGGAGCACTTGACCAATTCAACATCATTTCAAAAGTGACCAATTCAGTAATATAGACAATAGAATACAATAATAGTACACATAGAGAACCACTTCTTGTTACAACTCTAAAAACCTTGTCACGCAATCAGTTTGTCCTCTTCACCAAACACACTCTACCATTGCAGCAAGCAAAACTGACGATCAAATCTGCTTTGAGTACCTTCTTCTCACATCAATGCCTGTGTGACCCCCGTATGCAATCCAAAATGCCCAAGTCCCGTCTAGATTGTGACAAGGCCATGTTTCAAAAGAAAAGCAAGACTATCTACTGCCCTTGATTTAAACAATTACTAGTACATTAGTATTAGTTCCACAAAATGCTTTAGTAATAGCAACGATAGAATATTTTAGAGATTCAGTAGCTTTCCTGCTTGAAATTCAATAGCAGTACAGAGAGAATCAGTTCTTGTTCCAGCTAAAAACCTTGCGCCTGATCAGTTTGGCCTGCTCTCTAAAGATACTTGATCATTGGAGCAAGCAAAACTAACAATCAAGTCTGCTTTTGTGTGAATACCTCGTCCTTACGCCAATGCCTATGTGACGGCCCATATGCAACCTAAACAGCCCAAGACTCATCTAGATAATTGTGACAATGCCAAGTTTCAAAAGAAAAGCAAAACAATCTGATGCACTTCATCTCACCAAGTACCAGTACATCACAGTTTGTTCTAAAAACTATTGTACTAATTGTAACGACATAGCATTTGATAGATTCAGTAGCATCTGAAAGATCCAGCAGTACAAAATAAAACTATAAAAATATCAGAAAAATTCCCGGTTCATATTCAGTAGCACTTGACAGAGTCAGCACAACATTCAAAGTGAGAGATTGGCAGTACACAGATAGTTACCAAAAGAATTGAAAGATTCAGCAATGCGGACATTGAAATTCAATAGATGTAACAAGGCTTGATTCAAAAGGAAAGTGAGACCATATTTTGCACTTGGCCAGTCGATCTGAACAAGTACTAAACAAAACTTTTGACAGGTTCAATAGCATTTGAAAGATTCAGCAGTACATAATAAGAAAGAAAAATATCGATAGATTCCCATTTCACATTTAGCGGCACTTGGATATATTCAGCGGCATTTCAAAGTGACATATTCAGTTTGCCCTTTTCTCTAAACACTCGTCATTGGCAGAGACAAAACTAACGATCAAGTCTGCTTTTGTGTGCATGCCTCCTTCTCACATCAAGGCCTGTGTGTGACCTCCATAGGCAACTCAAAATGCTCAAAGCCTCGTCCAGATTATGAGTTTATGACAAGGCCTGGTTACAAAGAACAGAAAGACCATCTACTGCATTTGATCTAAACATGTACTAGTACATTAGTATTAGTTCTATAAAATACTCCCTCCATTTCAAAACATAAGATTTTTAGCTTTGTGAAAGGAGTGTATCTAGACTCGTTTTAGTGTGTAGGATCACTCCAAACCTAGATGAACCTACACACCAAAGGGGTTTAGATACAATCCTTTCACAAAGCTAAAAAATCTTATATTTTGAAACGGAGGAAGTACTTAGTTACTAGCAAATATAGAACAAAGGCAAAGTGGTACCATCTCCTGCCCTTGATCTAAACAACTATCAATATATAGTACAACATTCCAAAATACAAGAACTACTACTATACTTGTACTACTTTGCAGCCAACATAGTTCAACTGGGCTGATACCAACTGAGCTATCCTATTATATAGTATTACGATTACTTACGGTAGTTTGGTTCCAATTGTGGGCATTGGCGAAGCTCGGGATGAACCATAATGGAGTCTTCGGAGATTTGCATGCAACATTGGTTGAGAAAATAACAGCTACTTCTTCAGTATTTAGACTGAAATAACATATTTCAGGAAACGGTGTATTCCAAGTCCTAATGCATGGTGGGACGTGTAGACACAGTTGCTTCTCCTCAGATATCCTGGGGCAACATCTACACCGCCTACTGCAATGTTAATCAGATAGTTCAATCCAAGAAAGGAATATGCTCCCAGGTCAGCAATCGCTACCATGGCTTAGGTGGATACAAGTAAATAGTGTCCTTTGAGTACACCTTGCAGCCAAACCCACTAGCATAAGTGCGACCGCAGCGATCAATACTATGATCAGCAACAGGATTGCCATGACCATAATAAGTATCGCCATAAAACTCCTCATTAGTAATGCCCTCAGTATGGATAAGAAGAAGGCGAGATTCATATGCAGATATTTCTAAGAACCATAATCTAGGTCTGTGCTCATCTATGGCATCAAGGTTTCCCTCCTCGAGATGCCCGCTAGGTGGTGACTGGAGCAGAATAGGACCTTGAAAAAGAAATGCAGCCAAATTAGCCAACACTAGTTTACATCCATTAAAACTAAAGCTAGTGTTTAGAACATGAATGGATAAAACTTACCAAAATACAGATGATTCTAGACATAAACACTGCCACTCTCAGTGGATGCAAACACCAAACCCTTGTGGATAAGTGCATCAATGTATCTAAAATAGCACTGGAAGTGGTTCTCAAGAACTGTCCATGCATACTCATCGCCATCAAGGGTAGCAATTGAGTATTCGAAGATAGTGACAAGGGAGAAATCTAAATAATCTGCCACAGCTGTGGGAGCTCGGCAAATAGCAATCTTCCGGAGGAGAATTGGGCGATCATTATGCATGAATGTAAATGGGTAGTTGGTGGGTACAAACTCATTTACTTGTGGGAGAGGAACGCATTGATGAGTGTACACATTGACAAGCTCCCACTTGCACTTGGACCCAAGAGTGGCGATCTAATCTCCATTGGCACCTACCCACTGCTTACCCATACAATTCGGGAAAACAGCGACGGAGGAGAACTTGTCTAGCAGCGTCAGCTTTCATGTTGTGTTGTTGCCCTCGAAGTACTCGTTGCATTCCCATGGTTTCTTAGTCAGGTGAGAATGAAGAACACAAGGGAGGCCAAACGGTTGAGAAGCATGTAAAGTTGCACTATATATTGCCGAGTCAAGAAGATGTTTGGACGAACTGGTGAGGCTCGCGGCGGTGATGATGTCGTATCTGGTTATGAGTTCTTCAAGCGGGCCTTCAGTAAAAACCTTCTGGAACAGCTCAGAATCATCACTTTGCTTGCTCGGTCCTGCCATCCCAAGGGAGCTGATGGAAGTGGACGGTGGCTTGATTTTGTTTTTTGGAAAAGAGGGAAGATCGATGGCGGCAGGCGAGACAGGGAGAATAACAACCACTCTCATAATGTGTGGTGAATAGGATCGGAAAGCGACATTGTGGAGGAGAAGAACGGCGACGCTTGGCGTAGAGGTAGGGTAATGGGTAACTGGGGATAGAGCGTATAGGCGAGGTTGAATAAAATGAAAACGGACGCATGTTCCTCTGCTCCAGTTCCCTTCAGAATAGTACTACTCTGCTCTAGTTTCCTCCACAATAAATCTTTCTTGTAAAATGAAAACAGAGTACTACTGAGTAGAATGTAGGGGTAGTTGTAGGGGTAGCGATCCACCTGTAATAATAATTTCTCCTATTCTTAAGCTCTTTTGTGGTACTAGTTTCCAACAAAAAAACTCATGTGTAATTTCTGGACCTCTATAATATATATGCACGCAAAACAAATTGTGTTTTCTCTCTCCTTCACTCCCTCATCACCACCCACACACCGGCCGGCTGATCTCTCCCTCGTCCACAACGTGGCGCTGTGCACGCGTGTCGACCAATGACCTGCCTTGTGTCGGCGGCTCCGTGTCTGTGTCTGGCATGTTCATCAGCTGCGTTGGTGGGAACCATTTTGATCCTTGGCGGCAAAAAGTATTACTACTGTACAGTAGAGTAGCAATTCAAACTTTCCCAATTTCGAAATTTTCACTTCCTTCACAAACATCCGGGAGGAAGGATATTCAAAAGATCACCATTCGTAGTACTACTAGTACGAGTACTACTTAAGTGCTGGACAAGTAATTGGTTGATTTGTCCAGCCAAAAAAATGTCCCATCACATTGGATACCCACCATTATGATCTGGCCAACATTCCTACTTCGCAGTAATCCACCTCCATACCCTAGGAAGAGGAAGCACCAAGCACACTGATACATTGCAAATGTATCTATAATTTTTGATGTTCCTTGCTTGGTTTTATCTACTTTCTTGTGTTTTGTTCCAACTTTGGAGTACTTTTCATATGATTTCTTGGACTAACCTATTAACAAGATGCCATAGTGCCAGTTGCCTATTTTCTGTTGTTTTTGGTTCCAGGAAAGTCAGAAAATGAATATTCTCATAATTGGACGGGACAAAAGCCAAAGTTCCTATTTTTCCGGAAGACTCGCGGAGCTAGAATACGAGACGGAGGAGGGCCAGGGCCTGGCCACACACCCCCAGGCGCGGGCTAGCCCTAGCCGCGCCACCAGGTGGTGTGGACCCCCTGGAACTCCACCGACCTTGCCCTCTGGCCTATAAGAAGCCTCCCGACACCAAAACCCTAAATAATCAAGCCTCCAGCCACGAAAAGTTCCACAGCGCTGCTACCACCGAAGGGGAGATTCGGGGGATAGAAAGTCTCTGTTCTGGCACCCTGCCGGGACGGGGAAGTGCCCCCTGGAGCCATCTCCATCAATCTCCACCGCCATCTCCATCATCGTTGCTGATTTCCATGATGAGGAGGGAGTAGTTCTCTCTCGAGGCTAAGGGTTCTACCGGTAGCTATGTGTTCATCTCTCTCTCTATGCATGATCTTATTGAGATCATGAGCTTGTAATCTATAGATCTATTATGCTACTCAAGTGCTTTAATAGATCTCTTCTCTCCCCATGTGTGTGAAAGTGACAGCGTGCACACCATGGTGGCACTTAGGCTAGAGATTACAAATACTTGTTATGAGTTATATTTGGAGTTAAATGTCTTTATGAAATTGTGGTGTTTGTTGGACTCATCTAGTACTCAAGGTGACAGTGTGGGGTTTTCTAGATGGGAAAGGCTTACGTTGTGGTGTGCTGTTATAGCCCTACCATCGATTAGAGTGTCCAACCGGAGAGTAGTTAAGAGTAGTATCATGAAGATAATATATTTATATGAGAGTGTTCACTAGTGAAAGTATGATCCCTAGGCCTTGTTTCTAAGCATTGATCCACCGTTTGCAATTAGATCTGTTACATGTTTGCTTGCTTCCATCTTTATTTCAGTTTTACTTTAGTATTTTCCACGCCATCAAGTTATTTTCTACCATCGTTACCGCTTATAATTATCCATACCACTTGTGTTTCACTATCTCTTCGCCGAACTAGTGCACCTATACACCTGACAAGTGTATTGGGTGTGTTGGGGACACAAGAGACTTCTTGTATCTTGATTGCAGGGTTGCTTGAGAGGGAATACCTTTGACCACTTCCTCCTCGAGTTCGATAAACCTTGGGTGATCCACTTAAGGGAAAACTTGCTGCTGTTCTACAAACCTCTGTACTTGGAGGCCCAATAACTGTCTACGAGAATAGAAGTGCGTAGACATCAAGCTATTTTCTGGCGCCGTTGCCGGGGAGGTAAGGTAAAAGGTACTCACATCCTCCGGTGTGAGTGCTCGAAGTTTTTTCCTTCAGATTCTGCAATTTTGTCTTTTTGTTTCTTGTTTTCACTAGTTAGGCTTAATGGAAAACAACACAAAAATTAGAGAGCTTTTTATTATTTTTCCTAAGTTAGAACTCGAATTGTCTGAAAAGAAAATTAAAAAACCCTTGGAACCTTCTTTGCACGCTAATAGCAATGTTATTAGTATGAATCTTTTGAACACCTTTGTTACTAATGCTATGGAAACGTCTAAGCTTTTTACTTGTAGTATCACTATATATTCATATTATATGCATTTGTCATTAGAAAAGTCAGTATGTTTTTACATATAGTTGGTCGAACTTTATAAAAGATTGACATTGACCAAACCTAATATGCGTCCTAATTTGGGAAAGAGTAAGTAGTATGAAGAGTATGGCTTGATCATCTTCTCTCTCGAGAAGGATCCGTACCCGACTGTTTTCCTTCCTAAGTTTTAGGGTTGTTTGTGCTAAATGTATGGACCTCGATGTAATTTTCCCTTTTTTAGGTTCTTGATGTAAAATGTGCTCCCACCATCCATGTAAAATTCTAACCAAACAGTGTAAGTGGTGAAATTTAAACGAATTTAAGCTTACTTGTCAACGAGTATGAACATTCTTGGATTTCAAGCCGAACGACCAAGGTCAAGGCCATATCAACATCATACTTTATGTTGACGATCCCATATCAGAGAATTTGCATGGCAAAAAATTTGGCCATATTTTGAAATCAATTGAAGAGGAAGTAGTATGAGAATTTGGCTCAGATCAGTTGATCTCTCGAGAAGGATCCGAACTAGAAAGTTTTCCTTTTAGGGTCCTTTGTGCTAAAAGTATGACCTCGATGTAATTTTCCCTTTTTTGGTCCTTGATGTAAAATGTACTCCCACAGACCGTGTAAAATGCTAACCTAAAAGTAAGTGCTGAAATTTAAACGAATTTAAGCTTAGTTGTCAACGAGTATGAACATTCTTGGATTTCAAGCCGAACGACCACAAGATCAAGGCCATATCTCTACATCATACTTTATGTGGATGATCCCATATCCAAGAATTTGCGTGGCAAAAGATTTGGCCATATTTTGAAAACAATCGAAGAGGAAGTAGTATGAAGCGTATGGCTCGATCAGCTGCTCTCTCGAGAAGGAGCCGAACCCGACTATTTTCCTTGCTATATTTTAGGGTCCTTTGTGCTAAATGTACAGACTTCGATATAATTTTCCCTTTTTTAGGTCCCTCATGTAAAATGTACTCCCACGGACCGTGTAAAATTCTAACCTGAAAGTGAGTGGTAAAATTTAAATGAATTTAAGCTTAGTTGTTAACGAGTATGAACCATTCTTGGATTTCAAGATGAACGACCAAGGTCAAGGCCATATCTACATCATACTTCATGCATATAATCCCATATCCAAGAATTTGCATGCCGACAAATTTTCCCATATTTTGAAAACACTCAAAGATGAAGTAATATGAAGAGTATGGCTTGATCAACTGTTCTCTAAAGAAGGAGCCAAACCCAACTGTTTTCCTTGCTTAATTTTAGGGTCCTTACTACTAAATGTATGGACCTCGATGTGATTTACCCTTTTTAGGTCCTTGATGTAAAATGTACTTCCACCGCCCGTGTAAAATTCTAACCTAAAAGTATAAGTGATTAAATTTAGACGATTTTAAGCTTACTTGTCAACGAGTATGACCATTATTGGATTTCATGCAGACAAATTTGGCCAAAATTTTGATAACAATCAAAGATGCACTAGTATGGCTCGATTAGCTACTCTCTTGAGAAGGAGCCGAACCCGACTATTTTCCTTGCTTAATTTTAGGGTCCTTTCTGCTAAATGTATGGATCTCGGTGTAATTTTCCCCCTTTGAGGTCCTTGATGTAAAATTTACTATGACCGACCGTGTAAAATTCTAACCTAAAACTAAGTGGTGAAATTTAAACAAATATAAGCTTAGTTGTCAACGAGTATGAACATTCTTGGATTTCAAGCCAAACGACCACAAGGTCAAGGCTGTATCTCTACGTCATACTTTATGCCGATGATCCCACATATCCAAGAATTTGCATGGCGACAGATCTGGCCATATTTTTAAAACAATCAACGATGAAGTAGTATGAAGAGTATGGCTCGATCAACTGCTCTCTCGAGAAGGAGCCGAACCGGACTATTTTCTTTGCTCAATTTTAGGGTCCTTTGTGCTAAATGTATGGACCTCAATGTAATTTCCCCTTTTTAGGTCCTTGATGTAAAATGAAGTCCCACCGCCCGTGTAAAATTCTAACCTAAAAGTAAGTGGTGAAATTTAAACGAATTTAAGTATAGTTGTCAACGAGTACGAAAATTTCTTAGATTTCAAGATGAACGATCGGTCAAAGCCATATCTACATCATGCTTTATGATTATGATCCCATATCCAAGAATTTGCATGCCGACAAATTTGGCCATCTTTTGAAAACAATCAAAAATATTAAAAAAAAGAATCAATTTCAATTTTCCAAGTGACGGGGATTTATTTTCTGAAAACCAAGTAAGAAGAATTTATTTTCGTTTTGTGTTAAACAATTAAAGAGCGAGAAGAGACTATGAGAACAAAGGAGGCAGCGAGAGAGATATGAAGAGGAGGATTTGAAGGTGGTGCAATGTCAGAGCAAAGTTAGGATGGGTTCCTGACACGAGGTACAAGGTACAATGAGTAAGAGTAAATTTCAGGACCTCTACAATATATATGCATGCAAAACATTTTGTATTCTCTCTCCTTCACTCCCCCATCACCACCCAGACCCCGGCCGACTGATCTCTCCCTCGTCCACAATGTGGCGTCGTACACGCGCATCGACCAACGACCTGCCTTGTGTCGGCGACTCTATGTCTGTGTCTGGCGTGTTCGTCAGCTATGTTGGTGGGAACCATTTTGGTCCTTGGTGGCAAGAAGTATTACTACTATACAATAGAGTAGCAATTCAAACTTTACCGGTTTCGCAATTTTCACTTCCTTCACAAACATCCGGGAAGAAGGATATTCAAAAGATCACCATTCACAATACTACTAGTACGAGTACTACTTAAGTGCTGGACAAGGAATTGGTTGATCTGGCCAGCCAAAAAAATGTCCCATCGCATTGGATGCCCACCATTATGATCTGGCCCACCTTCCTACTCTGCACTACTCCACCTCCATACCCTAGGAAGAGGAAGCAGCAAGCACACCCGCATCAAGCTGGTTCGAAAGTGAGGAGCGATCCTTTTTTCCGTGAAGCAAGAAGTACACCCTCCTTCCCAAATTAGGACGCGTATTACTTCTGGTCAAAGTCAAATTTAATAAACTTTGACGTATACGACATCAACTAAGTCAAATTTAATAAAATTTGACGTATACGACATCAACTCAATGTTATTAGAATCATCATGAACTATATTTTCATATTATATGCGTTTGTCATTAGAAAAGTCAGTATGTTTTTACATATAGTTGGTCGAACCTTATAAAGATTGACTTTGACCAAACCTAATATGTGTCCTAATTTGGGAAAGAGGAAGTAGTATGAAGAGTATGGCTCGATCAGTTGCTCTCTCGAAAAGGATGATGACCCACAAGTATAGGGGTGTATCACGGTATTTTTGATAAGTAAGAGTGTCGAACCCAACGAGGAGCAGAAGGTGTTGGCGAGTGACTAGGAGTAGGAATTCTCTATAAATACTTAGCAAACGGATTTTTAGGGGGTATTGATAATGCGGATAAATAAAGTATGAGTAAATAAAAGATAATAAGAATAAATGCAGAAAGTGGCCCAATCCTTTCTTTAGCAAAGGACAAGCCAGTTGTATTACTTAGGATGACCAAACGTTCCCGAGGACACATGGGAATATCGTCAAGTGCTTTCGCTTCATATAGTTGATTAATCTTCTTTAGTTTGCTAAGTGCTGTGTGGGTGAACCTGTGCTAATGTACCGACCTTCCTAGGACTAATAAAAACTTGTGATTATACCCCTTGCAAGCATCCGCAAGTACAAGAAAGTAATTAAGGTAGAAACCTAACCACAGCTTTAAACTCTAAGACCCTGATGTCCCTTGTGCAAAGGTTTCCTAACGGGGGTTTAGGTTTCTGTCACTCCGGCAACCCCTACGATTAGTAGCCAAATACACAATGCATTCCCCTAGGCCCATATAGGTGAAGTGTCATGTAGTCGACGTTCGAATGACACCACTAGAAGAAACAAACCACAACTTAAATATCAAACCATTGAATCTTTCTCAACACAATTCCACTACTAACAACATGACTTCTCCCATGTCCTAAAGAACTAAACGAACTACTCACAAGACATCATATGGATGATGATCAGAGATGAAATAATGATGTATAACAATCTGAACATAAACGATAATTCAATGGTTCACTCAATAGCATCAACTACAAGGAGTAATCAACAACGGGAAAGTTTCCCCTAAGAACTATGCAAGATTCAACCCAATGGTTACAGCGGTATTGAAGTGGTGATGATCGTGCTGGTGGAGATGATGGTGGTGGTGATGGTGATGATGATCCCGATGAAGTCCAGCTTGATGGTTGTGTTGATGGCGACGATCTGCCCTCTCCGGGAAGGAATTCCCCCGCCAGAATTCTGTCTGCCAGAGAGATCTTTCTCTCTCCGTGTTTTCTGCCCCGTAGAGGTGGCGGAATCTTTCTGTGGTCGCTCCCCTAGACTTAGGGTTTCAGGAGGATAATATACGCCAGAGGGGAGAGCCTGGAGTGGGCCAGGGCGGCCACAACACCTGCTGGTGCGGCCTAGGGCTGCCCGCGCCAGGGGGTGGTGTGGGCCCCCTGTGGCCCATCTCCACTCCCCCTTCTAGCATCCTTCGTCTTCTGGAAAAATAGAATTTTCCATGTATTTTCCTGAATTTTCTGATCTTCGCGAATTTTGCCTCCAAATTGCACCTTATCCATCAGAATCCTGACTGCAGCGGTCCATGCTCCAAAAGTCATCAACCATGCAAAAACAGATGAAATAACATAAGTATCATCTCTTAATATGAAATATATCAATGAATAATAGTAAATTATGATATGGAATAGTGATGCAAAATGGACGTATCAACTCCCCCCAAGATTAGACTTTGCTTGTCCCCAAGAAAAACTGAACTCAATAAACATGACCTCAGGTTTATGGAGTGAAGAGTCGATAAAAGAATACGGACAAGAAGCATCGCAGTCATCAATACACAAATCATAATAGAAGAAAACTCACTATTATATAACTTAACTTGCAATAAGGATTGAATGAACGAGAAGCATTCCCTCTCAGTACAGGTTTTTGGCTAGCAAGGCTGGGTAGCAAGCATAAGAGTTGAAGGAAACAAACAAACAGACAAGTGATAAAAACAAACATGCAATCTTCCTTGGAAGCACAAAATATCTTAACTAGAGAATACTAAACTTATGAGCAAATCAAGAAAGAAAGATGCTGAAATTATATTTATTTAAGAGTACTTTTGTCTCTTTCATTCAGTTCTCAAAATAGTGTTGCTACTGACTGCCAAAACCAACTAAATTAACTCAATGATCCCAAAGTGATACCAATACTAGCGACAAGATCAATCATATAACCATGAATTGAAAACTAATATAAGATATGCGAAAGAGTAAATGATAGAACTTCTCATTAATATTCCATAACGGCAAATCACACCAAGGGATACATAGATAACTAACGAGAGGGGGGACACTTCCATAATGCAAACCATCCTACATGATAGCTTCTCTATTCATGATATGACTCAACTAAAAAGGTAAAAAGATAGAAGATAGTGATGTGATACCGTGGCACTCCCCCAAGCTTGGAACAAACCAAGAGGATGCCAAAACCTGATGACAAATTACTCCTTTGGTGATGGTGGTATTCTCTCATCATCGTCCGACTTCCAAGGTAAGGGCTCCCCATCAACCAAAGACATCGTGGTCTCCAACATCCTAAAACTTGCAGCAACACTTATGTGTTTAAACCTAACCTCGTACTCACAGTTTTGGTTATGCATGTCGTAGATCTGCGTTTGTAGTTGGTTGGTTGTTTGGTGGAGCAACAGAATTTCATCCTTAAGCTCAGCAGTCTCTTTCTGGTGTTTAACGATGAGTTCGGAACAAATATTATTGATGATGTCCACTTCGCATTCTGCCATCTTCCTGTAACTAAAGACTTCTTGCTCCAGCGCTTCCATCCTGTCCTCCAGACTTCCTTCACCTTAGGGCCCTGAACCTCTTTTATCTGTACATCCCCATCTTCAAACAACAACTCCTTGGGATGAATTTTCAACTCGCGCATGTATGGGTTGATGATATCCGCTGAGGAATCTTCCTTGGCCGATCCAGAGGAAGACATTGTGGCTCCAAAACTGGGACTCTACTTGTCAGAAACAGATAGAAACGAAAACACAATGAGAACACAATATACGAACCTCGGAGGATCCGGGGGATTATATATTATGAATGTTTATAATAAAAGGAAGGTACTGGGAGAAAACGGGTCGGAGACGGAGTCCGAGCTGGCCACACCACCTGCTGGCGAAGCCAGGGGCCTGCGCCAGGGGGTGGTGGGGGCCACCCTGGCTCCGTTTCCGTCCCTCTTTCACTTTGTAGCTTTCCTTGTTGGATAAAAACTGCAAAAATATAACTAGATAGAATTTTCATGGAACTTTTCTTACCACAACTGTTACCTACTCGAAAACAGACTCTGCAGGTCTCTGAAGTTGTTCTTTGATAAAAATTTCTGGAGTCACCACTTGAATAGCATCAATATCTTCATTGTAGGAATCTCCAGTAATATAGTGCTTGAGTCGCTGCCCATTCACCACTTGTGTAGTGTTATATTTTAAATAAGAAAATTTTATTGCACCTGAACGATTTACTTCTTCAATAACAAAAGGTCCTTCCCATTTTGAAAGTAGTTTCCCTGCAAAAAATCTGAGACAAGACCTATACAATAGAACTTTTTCACCAACATGGAACTCCCTCTTAAGAATTCTTCTGTCATGCCATCTTTTAACTTTTTCCTTAAAGAGTCTAGCATTCTCATATGCTTCACTCCTCCATTCATCCAATGAACTTAAGTCAAATAATCTTTTCTCACAAGCAAGCTTAGAGTCTCTATTAAGTTATTTAACTCCCAATAAGCTTTGTGTTCTAATTCTAAAGGCGGGTGGCAAGCTTTCCCATAAACCATTTGTAAGGAGACAGTCTGATTGGATTTTTAAAGGCAGTCCTATAAGCCCATAAAGCATCGTTCATCTTTTTAGCCCAATTTTTTGTAGATCTATTAAAAGTATTTTGCAAGATGGATTTAATTTCTATATTTGATAACTCTACTTGCCCACTAGTTTGGTGGTGATAAGCTGAAGCAATTCTGTGATTAACATCATATTTAGCAAGGGACTTTCTAAAACCACCATGAATGAAATGAGAACCTCCATCAGTCATAAGATACCTAGGCACTCCAAACCTAGGAAAGATAATATCCTTAAGCATTTTTAAAGTGGTCTCCCCATCAACACTTTTTGTAGGTATGGCTTCTACCCACTTAGTAACATAGTCAACAACAACAAGAATATGGGTGTAACCTTTTGAAGGGGTAAAAGGACACATAAAGTCAAATCCCCAACAATCAAACGGTTCAATAACTAAGAGTAATTCATAGGCATCTCATTGCGTCTAGAAATGTTACCTACTCGTTGACACTCATCACATGATTAGACAAATTTTCTTGCATCTTTAAAAAGGGTAGGCTAGTAAAAACCTGATTGTAGCACCTTCTGTGCGGTTCTATGTCCCGCGTGATGTCCTCCATAGGCACTACCATGCCATTTCCGCAATATCTCCTTGTGTTCATATTCTAGAACACTTCTTTGCATAATACCATCTACTCCTTCTTTATATAAATGTGGGTCATCCCAAAAATAATGCCTCAAATCGTAAAATAACTTCCTTCTTTGCTGAGCTGTAAAAGTTGGAGGCAAATACTTGGAGACAATAAAGTTAGCATAGTCAGCATACCAAGGGCTCCCTTGCGATCCTACCCCTATTGTAGCTAATTGTTCATTTGGGAAACTATCATTAACATGAATAGGATCAAAAGAGATGTTTTCCAATCGAGATAAATTATCAGCAATAGGATTTTCAGCACCCTTCCTATCTACAATATGTAGGTGAAACTCTTGTAAGAGCAGTACCCATCTAATAAGCCTAGGCTTAGCATATTTCTTTGTCATAAGGTACTTAATAGCGGCATGATCAGTATGAATGGTAACTTTTGAGTCAACAATATAAGGTCTAAAGTTATCACAAGCAAAGACAACAGCTAAGAATTCTTTTCCAGTAGTAGCATAATTCCTTTGAGCAGCGGCGAGAGTCTTACTAGCATAATGGATAACATTTAACTTTTTATCTATCTGTTGCCCAAGGATAGCACCTACAGCAAAATCACTAGCATCACACATGATTTCAAAGGGTAAGCTCCAATCAGGTGGTTAAACAATAGGAGCAGTAATTAAAGCCTTTTTTAGGGTTTCAAAAGCTTCCTTACAATCATCATCAAAAACAAAGGGTACCTCCTTTTGAAGAAGATTAGTGAGGGGTTTTGGTATCTTAGAGAAATCTTTAATAAACCTTCTATAGAAACCAGCATGACCAAGGATACTACGAATACCTTTACATCTCTTGGACATGGAATTTTCTCAATTGCCTCAAGTTTAGCTCTATCAACTTCTATGCCTCTTTCAGAAATTTTATGTCCAAGGAAATCCCTTCATTCACCATGAAGTGGCATTTCTCCCAATTAAGAACAAGATTAGTTTCTTCATATCTCTGCAAAACTTTATCAAGGTTATGCAGACAATTATCGAAAGAAGTTCCATAGTTGGAAAAGTCATCCATGAGCACTTCCACAATTTCCTCAACAAAAACCATGAAAGATAGCAGACATGCATCTTTGAAAAGTGGCAGGAGCATTACACAAACCAAAAGGCACACGTCTATAAGCATAGGCTCCATAAGGGCATGTAAAATTAGTCTTTTCTTGATCTTGTTGTTTAACAGCAATTTGAGAAAAACCAGAGTATCCATCAAGAAAACAAAATGGGTCTTTTTAGACAACCTTTCTAACATTTGATCAATAAAAGGTAGTGGGTAGTGATCTTTCTTAGTAACTTTATTAACTTTTCTGAAATCAATGCACATCCTATAACCTACTACTATTCCTTGGGGAATAAGCTCATTATTATCATTAGGCACAACGGTAATTCCCCCTTTTTAGGGTCACAATGAACAGGACTAACCCATTCACTATCAGCAATAGGGTAAATAATACCAGCATCAAGCAGTTTTAATACCTCGTTTCTTACCACTTCCTTCATCTTACGATTTAAACGACGTTGGTGCTCTATCACTGGCTTTGCATCTAGTTCTATATTGATAGCATGATGACATATAGTAGGAGAAATCCCCTTTAAATCATCAAGAGTATAGCCCATAGCCCCTCGGTGTTTCTTCAATACCTCCAATAGTCTTTCCTCTTCCTTCCCTGAAAGTTTAGAACTAATAATAACAGGATATATTTTATTGTCATCAATGTAGGCATACTTAAGATCGTCAGGTAAAGGTTTTAGATCGAAGGCCGGATCCCTTTTGGGTGGCAACATGGTACCCAAATCTTCCAAAAGCAAATTATGTTTAAGCATCTTAGGTTGATGACGGAGAATCTCGTCAATCTCATTTCTTTCTTCCATGAAGATTTCACTTTCATGGTCTTCCATAAATTACTACAAAGCATTGTTAGGAGCAAGAGAAATAGAAGCAAGTTGTTCAACTCTAAAATCCTCATTATGGATTTCATTTTCACAAGGTTCTCTAGTAAATTTCGAAAAAATAAACTCATAAGATTCCCCATCAAATTTAGTTAAAATTTTCTCCCTTTTGCAGTCAATAATGGCTCCACAAGTACTCAAGAAAGGTCTACTAAAAATGATAGGGTAGGTTTTACTAGCAGTTGAACCAAGTACTAGAAAATCAGCAGGATATTTAATATACCACAAAGAACTTCCACATCCCATACAATACCAATTGGAGAGATGGCCTATCTATTAGAAAGGTGAATAACCACATCAATCTCTTCTAGTTCGCAAGGACTGATTTCATACATAATTTCTTTGTAAAGCTCGTAAGGAATAGCACTTGAACTTGCACCAGTATAACATAAGCCATAATAGCAATGATCACCAATCCTAATAGAAAGCACAAGGACACTAGCCTTTTTAGTTCTATTAGGATGCGAGACAATATTTGAAGCATCCTCACAAAAGACAATGTGTCCATCTTCTACACTTTTAGTGACAAGGTCTTTCACAATTGCTATAGCGGGTTCAATGGTTATTTGTTCATCAGGCTTAATAGCTCTCTTCGTACTTTTATTGATTACACTAGTTATCATGGTATGCTCCTTTACTTTATCTGGGAAGGGCATTTTTTCAATATAAGGTTCAGGCAAAATATGATCGATAGTGCAAACTTCAGTACTTCTAGAAGGAACATAATCAACAATATCCTTATATGGTGCATGATACTTATTCCACTTCTTCTTAGGAATTTCAATATGAGAAGCAAAAGCCTTAAAACAATTTGCAATAACTTGAGAGTCTAGACCATAAACATTACTAATGTTACAAAAGTCATCAGTTCCCATAAAAGATTTAATGCATTCATAATCATAATTTATACCTGACTTTCTTCCTTTATCATTCTCCCATGCTTCAACATTGTCTTGAATACGGTCTAGAAGATCCCATTTAGCTCTTTATTCCATGCGTGTAAATGATCCAGCACATGAAGCATCGAATAGATCCTTATCATGAAGAGAAAGCCTTGCATAAAAGTTATTGATAATAATATTGTTGGGGAGCTCATGAATAGGACATTTGAGCATTAGTAACTTCAACAAGCCAAACGTTGTATATTTGATTCCGATCTTTATGAATCTCACTAGGAGGATAAAATTTTGAATAAAAGAGAGGTACTAATTCCTCCCATTCAAGAGCTTGACCATTTTTCAGCAGCTTATACCATTCCTCATCACTTCCTTTTAGTGATAATGAGAATAACTTCTTCTTGACTTGATCAGTTGTAATACCTGCACACTTGAACAACCCGCATAATTCGTGTATAAAGAGCAAATGATCACCGGGATGGACAGTTCCATCTTCAAAATAGTAGTTATCCATAACACGATCAATAATTTTGTAGGTATTTTAAAAATATCATTCTCAGCAGGTGATGGTTCATCTACTACCTTAGCAGTGGCAGTAGTATTACGAAATAAGAAATTAAGTGAATTGTCCATATTGAAATAAAGTAACTAATAGAAGTAAACAATACTCACAGTAGAAGTTTCCTTTACCAGTTCCACTCTCCAATATCACTTCAATCCCCGACAACGGAGCCAGAAAATAGTCTTGATGGCCCACAAGTATAGGGGGTGTATCGCAGTATTTTTGATAAGTAAGAGTGTCAAACCCAACGAGGAGCAGAAGGTGCTGGTGAGTGACTAGGAGCAGGAATTCTCTGTAAATACTTAGCAAACGGTTTTTTAGAGGTTTTTGATAATGCAGATAAATAAAGTATGAGTAAATAAAAGATAATAGGAATAAATGCAGCAAGTGGCCCAATCCTTTCTTTAGCAAAGGACAAGCTAGTTGTATTACTTAGGATGACCAAAAATTCCCGAGGACACACGGGAATATCGTCAAGTGCTTTCACTTCATATAGTTGATTAATCTTCTTTAGTTTGCTAAGTGTTGTGTGGGTGAACCTGTGCTAATGTACATACCTTCCTAGGACTAATAGATACTTGTGATTATACCCCTTGCAAGCATCCGCAAGTACAAGAAAGTAATTAAGGTAGAAACCTAACCACAGCTTTAAACTCTAAGACCCTGACGTCCCTTGTGCAAAGGTTTCCTAACGAGGGTTCAGGTTTCTGTCACTCTAGCAACCCCTACGATTAGTAGCCAAATACACAATGCATTCCCTTAGGCCCATATAGGTGAAGTGTCATGTAGTCGACGTTCACATGACTCCACTAGAAGAAATACACCACAACTTGAATATCAAACCATTGAATCTTTCTCAACACAATTCCACTACTAACAACATGACTTCTCCCATGTCCTCAATAACTAAATGAACTACTCACAAGACATCATATGGATCATGACCAGAGATGAAATAATGATGTATAACAATCTGAACATAAACGATAATTCAATGGTTCTCTCAATAGCATCAACTACAAGGATTAATCAACACCGGGAAAGTTTCCCCTAAGAACTATGCAAGATTCAACCCAATTGTTACAGAGGTATGAAGTGGTGATGATGGTGCTAGTGGAGATGATGGTGGTGATGATGATGGTTATGATCCCGATGAAGTCCAGCTTGATGGTGGTGTTGATGGCGACGATCTCCCCTCTCCGGGAAGGAATTCCCCCAGCAGAATTCTGTTTGCCGGAGAGATCTTTCTCTCTCGGTGTTTTTCGCCCCGTAGAGGCGGCGGAATCTTTCTGTGGTCGGTCCCCCATTCTTAGGGTTTCGGGAGGATAATATACGCCAGAGGGGAGAGCCTGGAGTGGGCTAGGGTAGCCATACCACCTGCTGGCACGACCTAGGGATGCCCGCGCCAGGAGGTGGTGTGGGGCCCCTATGGCCTATCTCCACTCCCCCTTCTGGTATCCTTCGTCTTCTGGAAAAATAGAATTTTCCACGTATTTTCCTGGATTTTCTAATCTTCGCGAATTTTGCCTCCAAACAACACCTTTTCCATCAGAATTCTGACTACAGTGGTCCATGCTCCAAAAGTCATCAACCATGCAAAAACAGATGAAATAACATAAGTATCATCTCTTAATATGAAATATATCAGTGAATAACAGTAAATTATGATACAGAACAGTGATGCAAATTATGATATAACCGTACCCGACTATTTTCCTTGCTTGGTTTTAAGGTCGTTCGTGCTAAATTTATGGACCTCGATGTAATTTTCCCTTTTTTAGGTCCTTGATGTAAAATGTACTCCCACCATCCATGTAAAATTCTAACCTAAAAGTGTAAGTGGTGAAATTTAAATGAATTTAAGCTTACTTGTCAGCGAGTATGAACATTCTTGGATTTCAAGTCGAGCGACCAAGGTCAAGGCCATATCAACATCATACTTTATGCCGATGATCCCATATTAGAGAATTTGCATGGCAACAAATTTGGCCATATTTTGAAATCAATCAAAGAGGAAGTAGTATGAAGAGTTTGGCTCAGATTAGCTGATCTCTCGAGAAGGAGCCGAACTAGAAAGTTTTCCTTTTAGGGTCATTTGTGCTAAATGTATGGACCTCGATGTAATTTTCCCTTTTTTGGTCCTTGATGTAAAATGTACTCCGACCAACCGTGTAAAATGCTAACATAAAAGTAAGTGGTGAAATTTAAATGAATTTAAGCTTAGTTGTCAACGAGTATGAACATTCTTGGATTTCAAGCCGAACGACCACAAGATGAAGGCCATATCTCTACATCATACTTTACGCCGATGATCCCATATCCAAGAATTGGCATGGCAAAATATTTGGCCATAGTTTGAAAAATATCGAAGAGGAAGTAGTATGAAATGCATGGCTCGATCAGTTGCTCTCTCGAGATGGTACTGAATTTGACTATTTTCCTTGCTCAATTTTAGGGTCCTTTGTGTTAAATGTATGGACCTCGATATATTTTTCCCCATTTTAGGTCCTTGATGTAAAATATACTCCCACCGACCATGTGAAATTCTAACCTAAAATTAAGTGGTAAAATTTAAACAAATTTAAGCTTAGTTGTTAACAAGTATGAACCATTCTTGGATTTCAGGATGAACGACCAAGGTCAAGGCCATATCTGCATCATACTTTACACATATGATCCCATATCCAAGAATTTGCATTCCGAAAAATTTGGCCATATTTTGAAAACAATCAAAGATGAAGTAGTATGAAGAGTATGGCTCGATCACATGCTCTCTTGAGAAGGAGGCAAACCTAACTATTTTCCTTGCTTAATTTTAGGGTACTTAGTGCTAAATGTATGGACCTCGATGTAATTTTCCCTTTAAGGTCCTTGATGTAAAATGTACTTCCACCGCCCATGTAAAATTCTAACCTAAAAGTTTAAGTGGTAAATTTAGACGATTTTAAGCTTACTTGTCAATGAGTATGACCATTATTGGATTTCAAGCTGAACGACCAAGGTCAAGGCCATATCAACATCATACATTCTGCTGATGATCCCATATGAGACAATTTGCATGGCGATAGATTTGGCCATATTTTTAAAACAATCAAAGAGGAAGTAGTATGAAAAGTTTGGCTTAGATCAGCTGATCTCTCGAGAAGGAGCCGAACAAGAAATTTTTCCTTTTAGGGTCCTTTATGATAAATGTATAGACCTCGATATATTTTTTGCTTTTTTCAGGTACCTGATGTAAAATGTACTCCGACCGACTGTGTAAAATTCTAACCTAAAAGTAAGTTGTGAAATTTAAACGAATTTAAGCTTAGTTGTCAATGAGTACGAACCATTCTAGGATTTCAAGACGAATGACCAAGGTCAAGGCCATATCTCTACATCAAACTTTATGCTGATGATCCCATATCCAAGAATTTGCATGTCGAAAAATTTGGCCATATTTTGAAAACAATCGAAGATGAACTAGTATGAAGAGTATGGCTCGATCACCTACTCTCTTGAGAAGGAGCCGAACCCGACTGTTTTCCTTGCTTAATTTTAGGGTCCTTTGTGCTAAATGTATGGATCTCGATGTAATTTCCCCCTTTTGAGGTCCTTGATGTAAAATGTACTCTGACCGACCGTGTAAAATTCTAACCTAAAAGTAAGAGGTTATTTAAACAAATATAAGCTTAGTTGTCAACGAGTATGAACATTCTTGGATTTCAAGATGAATGACCACAAGGTGAAGGCTATATCTCTATATCATACTTTATGCTGATGATCCCCCATATCCAAGAATTTGCATGGCGACAGATTTGGCTATATTTTGAAAACAATCAAAGATGAAGTAGTATGAAGAGTAAGGCTCGATTAGCTACTCTCTCGAGAAGGAGCCGAACCCGACTATTTTCTTTGCTCAATTTTAGGGTCCTTTGTGCTAAATGTATGGACCTCAATGTAATTTTCCCTTTTTAGGTACTTGATGTAAAATGTAGTCCCACCGCCCGTGTAAAATTCTAACCTAAAAGTGAGTGGTGAAATTTAAACGAATTTAAGCATAGTTGTCAACGAGTATGAAAATTTCTTGGATCTGAAGACAAACGACCGGTCAAGGCCATATCTACATCATGCTTTATTATTATGATCCCATATCCAAGAATTTGCATGCCGACAAATTTGGCCATCTTTTGAAAACAATCGAAAATATTAAAAAAAGAATCAATTTCAATTTTCCAAGTGATCGAAATTTATTTTATGAAAAGCAAGTAAGAAGAATTTATTTCCTTTTTGTGTTAAAAAATTAAAGTGCGAGAAGAGACTATGAGCACAAAGGAGGCAATGAGAGAGCTGTGAAGTGAAGGATTTGAAGGCGGTGCGATGTCAGAGCAAAGCTAGGATGGGTTCCTAACACGAGGTACAGGGTATAATGAGTAGAGTAAATTTCAGGACCTTTACAATATATATGTATGCAAAACAAATTGTGTTTTCTCTCCTTCACTCCCTCATCACCACCCACACCCCGAACGGCTGATCTCTCCCTCGTCCACAACGTGGCATTGTGCATGCTCGTCGACCAACGACATGCCTTGTGCTGGCGGCTCCGTGTCTGTGTCTGGCGTGTTCGTCAGCTGCGTTGGTGGGAACCATTTTGGTCCTTGGCGGCAAAAAGTATTACTACTATACAATAGAGTAGCAATTCAAACTTTCCCGGTTTCAAAATTTTCACTTCCTTCACAAATATCCGGCAGGAAGGATATTCAAAAGATCACCATTCGAAGTACTACTACTACGAGTACTACTTAAGTGCTAGACAAGGAATTGGTTAATCTGGCCAGCCAAAAAAACGTCCCATCACATTGGATGCCCACCATTATGATCTGTGGAACCTTCCTACTCCGCACTACTCCACCTCCATACCCTAGGAAGAGGAAGCAGCAAGCACACCCGTAGCAAGCTAGTTTGAAAGTGAGGAGCGGTCCTTTTTTTCCGTGAAGCAAGTAGTACACCCTCCTTCCCAAATTAGGACGCGTATTACTTCTGGTAAAAGTCAAATTAAATACACTTTGAATAAGTATACAACATGAAATTAATGTTATTAGAATCATCATGAACTATATTTTCATATTATATGCATTTGTCATTAGAAAAGTCGGTATGTTTTACATATAGTTGGTCGAACTTTATAAAAGATTGACTTTGACCAAACCTAATATGTGTACAAATAATTTGAAATTTGATAGTTGGATCAAGACTGGAAAATCCTAATATAGCAAACCATTGGATCTTATATATCCATTATAGCATCTGGAAGATTCTAGTGATAGTATTTAGCACAATGAACATTATGCACAAACCTCAAAACAAACTTCTCAATAATTCTAGAATATTCTTTGTTATTTCTCTAGAGCATGTTGAGTGGGCATCCACTATGTTGTCCATAAGGTTATCCATATGAGAAAAAGTCGTCCATAAGGCTATCCATATACATAGTGGAGGTTCACTTTAGTGAAATTTCCTTAAGGGTGACCTACAAGCTTGGGTTGTCCATAAGCAATAAACAATTATTTTACTCTCCCCTCTCTCTTGCTTGTGTTTAATTTTAACAGACACGTGGGTCCCAACTTATGGTGAACTTGATCTTATACATTGTAGCTATTTCTATAAGATGTGTACGTCCCACCTTATAAAAAAGTTCACCTTATACATAGATGATAACCTTAGGTAGCTAATAGGTTGATTTCTACCCCCTCCCTTTCAAAATATATAAGATGTTTTAGGTTTGTGAAAGGAGTATATCTAGAGCCTTTTAGTGTGTAGGTTCATCCAGGTTTGGAGTGAACCTACATACTAAAAATGGTCTAGATACACTCCTTCCACAAATCTAAAGAATTTTATATTTTGAAATGGAGGGAGTACATGATACAAAGTACAAGAACCAAATATACACCCGATAATTTATTGACGTGGCTCAAAATTATAATTATTTTTTGAGCTTTACCTATTATGATTTTTTAAATGATATGTCATACTTCTATTATTTGATTCTCATCACGTGTGCAATTTACTAGTATTCATCTAATATGCGGAACAAAGTCGTGCGACCAAATCGGCTGGATCGCGCGGAATGGCTCGATAATTCGTGGAATTAGCTCTCCTGTCTCGCTAACCTTCAGCGCACGCGACACACGCAGTGGCCACAGGTGGCACACGCTCCAGAATAGTGCATGGAGCAGGTCCGATGGCGGCAGGTGGCGCAAGCAACGTAACGGTGCAGGAAGCTGACCCGGCAACGGGAGGTGGCGCACGGAGCAGGCCTGACAGTGGCAGGCGGTGCACGCGGTCGGTTACTTCCGATTACTCACTTCCGCAGCAATGATTTTTGCCGATTTTGACCTCCGAATTTGGCTCCAATTTTGACCTCCAATTTTATAAGATTCTTTGTCACTTTTAATTATGATTTGGTAAGCAGATTAAGTTTAATCTCAAATCAACGGAATATATAGTAGTGTTTTGGTTCTAGGTTCTGTTCTTTCATTCCACCAACCGAACAAAAAAGGTAACCATTTTATTCCTCGATTGTTTACGAACCGACATGCGGTCGGAACCATTCCATGATATCGGAACGGAACCATTCCGTTCGGTACCGTCTGGTTCTGGACCCGAACACACCCTTAACTTCCGATGGGTTTGGTGGATGTACTCAGTTGAGCCCTCTGTTTAGGATTATAAGGCTAGAGGGCCAATTCGCTAATACTACCAAGTATATGAATTATTCACTCTAATTAATTTATGCACGCACCACTGGTTTTACATGCATGAGATGCTAGATAAAATAGGGGACATGATGAGAGATCAAACAACATGCATTGGGATATTGAGAGAAAAGAGATATATCTAAATTAATGAGTCACGGGAATTTAGACAATAAAGAAGATAGGTCTTATAATTTCTAACAATTTTAAAAAGCTCTCTGGCCTAATAATCCCAAACAGAGGTAGGAGTACTACTCAACATACATTTGAGAGTACTACCTAGTAGTACAATAGTGGAGTACGGAAGTAGTAGTACTCCCCTCCTATTCATATTAATTGTCACTGGATTGGATGTACTCCTATCTAGCACTAACACATGTCTAGATACATCCATTTTCGCGACAAGTAAATATAGCCATTTTGGGAGTAGTAGTTTGGTTGGAAGAAATCATATTCTTTCCGTAGTAGGGATGGTGATTTTTTGCTATTAGTAGTACTAGTACTATATATGTTTATACTGTACTACTCAACATACATTCGGTCAATTGGCAAAAGTACATCTTGCGGTTATATTGCTATAGTCCTACTATTAGTTTTTAGGTGCGCATTCACCCTCTATCTTTCAGCACTACTCCGCCCTTCAGCAGTATAAATGGAATTACTCAAAAAAGTCTCTACCACTATAAAATTAATCTGCCATGGCTGTTGATTGACGAGACAATTCATTGGGGGTTGCTGGCATGCTACGATGCCTAAATTTACACTCCTACTAGCACTCTGCAGTGAAAATAAAAGAAACAGCTGTGATTTCTTACATTAATTCTAACCTTCACCCCTTGCATGCCTACAATATATACATGCATTAACTTCTGCGAGTAGTAGTACAAGTACTATCAACCAAGGATACACCAAAATGCAAAGATATACTCATAGGTCACATGGTGTACCATTCAGAGTCTTCGTCTTTGGTCTGCTTGCGCTTGCCCTTGCCCTTTTTCTTTAGTTCTTTTTTTTGGTTGAACATTTAGAGAGTTTGTTGACCCCTCTCGAAGTTCACTATCCGTCTGTATACCTCGTAGGTCGCGTAGGCGTCGAGGCTTGCATACTGGATCTGCTCTTCGGTCAAGGGCATTGATAGCTCCAAATTTCAACACTTTTAACTATTGTTTTTCCTCTTGTTTATTGCCAGATTTCACCGAAGATAACCTCTTTCCACTAATGTTAACATCGCAATTAGCGATTCCTTGGTTTCTTGTGATAGTTTTCAAGTAATGAACATTTAATGGAAATCTAATAGCATTTATGGGCTAAATGCACCAAAAGAAGTCAATCCCCAATTAGAGCCACTTTCATTGGAGGTGTAATGTATGCATAACGACCACTGGTACGGTCAGGGCGCACCCATACTACACGCTGATGCCTTCCTTGTATCAATACGAGAAACTTCCATGAAGAGGGAGAGACGAGAACAAACACAAAACAGAAGATACAGCCGTCGTAAGACATCTAGAGGAAAAGGTCTAATCTGGAAGAGGAGAAGAACTTTGGCTCGTTACTCGATGATCTCCAACCTCTAAACCACACACTCACCATCATTCCCATCATTACTTAGAGAGAGATTGGTACTTGTAAGATTAGGGTTTGATACTTTGATCTACCTTTGGTTTGTATTTGATTTGATCTTTAATCGCTATTATGGTTTGATACTATAACTTTTAGATGATTTTACTTGCAATACAATTATGCCTTTGATTTGTCTTCCTCTCATGTCTGAGTAAATACCCACAGGCGTGGGATATGTAGGGGATTGGTGAGATGTGTTGTGCCTCCTTTAAATCCATCCATTTTTGATCGTTGTAGTTCTTTATTAAAATAGTGAGAATGATTATCTATGTTTACCTAATGCTTGTTATATAATTTAAGGGCCTAGGTAACATGATTCAAAGATCTCATATGTATGAACTTATATGCTAGTAATTCAGCGACCCCCGAGTGACACGGACGATATCAATGAAGAGCTAGTACTACTAGAGGACAACAAGGAACCATCAAGATTAAAGCCTTGATCTAGTCACAAGACCTTAAATAATACGCTGACCATGGCCGTGGTAATAGGCAGATGGATCATTGGGACTGAGAAGAATTGGCCATGAGGACTCCTAGTCGGTATATGGGTTGCTTGACTACTCACTTATAAATCAGAAATATCACTATCACTTATTCCACTTATTCCATTTGGCACTTCCACTATCACCATGAACTATTTCTCTCCACGCCTAACTTCTCATCTGCATGACCTTTACACACCTTTCGCATCTTTAAGTTTATGCAATTTACTTATTTCCTAAGCAAGTTTCCTCTATCTTTTACTCACCACTTCCACCGTCAACCTTTGCAATCAATTCACTCAAGACCTATGACACCTTGGGTGCGACAGAAACACCGCATAAAAACACTTTCCTGGGCTCCTTGTTGGGATCGATATAAAAACTAGAATTAATACTTTCGTGAAAACATTCTATGATGAACCTGTGCACTTGCAGGCCATCAAGATATTTTCTGGCGCCGTTGCCGGGGAGCTAAGCGCTAAGTGTTGTTTCTTGACAATAGCAATTGTTGACACCATTCATGATCTCCGTTGAAGACAGAGGTACCACTCGATCATTAAATAATTATTACCTCCAGATATTGATCATGTTCCGATTAAGAGACAACTAGAGTTTATGGAATGATTACTAATTCGCGTACTCTATACGTGAACAACTTGATTCCATTGATGGCATGTCGTGGAAATGGCCACGACGGTCGCTGCCACTGGCAGCAATTGAGTGTTTCGTGAGGAAGAGTTGGCGGCTAATCTGCGGTGCGAGATGGGGGCGGATGCACATGGGTTTACCTAGGTTCGGCCCCCGGGAGGGTAAAGATCTACTCCTGCTAGATTAGATTATGGGAGAGCGAGTTACAGGGGTGGCGAGCTTGGCGGCTAGGCAGCGAGTCGCTTGAGGGGGTGTGTGATGGAACGTAAGTCTCCAGGATACCCTAGGGAGGTTTATATATGAGGCACCTCCCTAGGGTTTACAAGTTATCACCGAACAAGATAAGGATCCGAAGATGTTGACCTAATCCGACTAGGCTTCTGTTACACTCCTGGGCCTCCAGTCGCCAGTCGTCGGGCTGTTCCTTCCTTCGTAGTCTAGTCGCCGTCTTTCGGACACACTCGCAGGACCTTTGGCCCAATCGGAACGTCCTGCTAGGCATACCCCCTTCGGCATATGCCCATCAGTAGTACCCGAGGCCATCGTTGATGCAGGCGCAGGCGTCCTCTTGGCGTTCGGAGCAGGCGACCCCAATTTGGGCGTCTAGTCGAGTCGACGATGGACTCCATTAGAACCAAGGAGAATTTCCCCATGTTCCCATTCGTCGTATCAATGAATGTTATTGCCGCCAAGTCATCGCCTTGGCGAATGAAAAATATTGGCGGGTAGCAGGTGAATAAGGGAGTTGGACCATCAGATCTAGTCAAACTATCCGTTGGAATTTCCAACGGTAACTTCGGCGCAATTACCGTGAGTAACGGCTATCTCGATTTTGGCGGGTGGCGTTTCCCATATAAGGGGAGTGATGGTTCAGCTCTGCTGACCTTTCTTCGCATTCTTCATTCTTCCTCGTCATTCTTCCTACCTCTAATCCCCTTGCCTACGTCCTTCCGACTTGTCCTTTCCGCATCGTGCGATTCCACATCCTACCGAATGGAGCCTACCAAAGTCTCATGGGGAAATCCAAGTGCACCACGGCCCAGCTTAAATCCTTCGAGGATGCCGGAGTGCTCCGCAAGGGGAACTGGCGGGTTCCCCCCTCCTCCGAGACCGAGTCGAAGCCGCGACTCGGCGAGTTCATCTGCTTCCTCAGTCATCTTGAGAGGGGTTTGGGGTTCCCCACCTCACTCTTTTTCCGCCGCTTCTGCGCGTATTAGGTGATCAAGCCATCGGATCTTGGTCCGCATAGCGTCGACCAGCTGGCGATCTTCGTCGCCTTCTACGAATGTTACCTCGCCTATAGGTCGTATTTCCCGCTATGGCTGGAGCTCTTCCACGACCGCATCAGGCGCGAGGCGTCCAGCGGCTTGATGCTGGCCACAGGTGGAGTCACATTTCAACTGAAGCCAAAGGCCAATATCGTCAAGCTCCTCCTGCTGAAGAAGGCTGCCACAGAGTGGAAGAAGAGTTGGTTCTACGTCAAAGAAGCCACTCCCTCTGGCGTGGTGGCTCTTCCTGAGTTCGTCGCCGAGAGGAGCGAGCCCCGTCGGTTGGCGCCGAAGAAGCATCTCGAAGACCAGCGGATGGCTGTCGCGGAAATGATGGATGAGGTCCAGAAGCTGAAGGACCAAGGGTTGATTCCGATCAACCTCTACAACTGCTGGCTCGGGCGGCGCCTAGTTCCGCTGGCGGCTCGGCCGCACTGGATGTATGAATAAAGCGGGAAGCATGACCCATCCCGAACTAGTAAGGATTCATGGGAGGCCGAGGATTACAAGGCCGCCCTGAAGAAGGTCACCAACGCAGAGTTTACCAGCGTGGCGGTCGGGGTCGCCCCGTACACTCCTGTGAAGAATGAAGCCCCCATAGTAAGTTCTCTTCCCAATCGCTACGTCCGTGTTTTAGTTTTTAGTCTCCTCGCTTGGTGTTTTACTCGTGGTGGTTCTCAGCTTTTTCACGTGTTGGAAGGCTGGCTCCCTCCGCTCGATGAAGAGGTTCCCCAGGAACTAGTGGACGACTCCGAGGGGGACCCTTCCGACAGCGACGGGGACGAGGAAGAGGTCCCTCCCCCAGCGCCTGCGGTTTGCAAGACCTGCATGCAGAAACAACGTGAAATCGAGGCGAGCCGTAACTTGGACGAGCATGACAGAGGCGACGAGGTCGCACAGGAGCATACGTCCCGGCGTACTGCTACGCCATCAAAGCCCGCACGCAGGCCCAAGTCGCCAGCGAAAAGGCCCACATCGCCGGCCAAGTCGGCGGTGGTGTTCGAGTCGGATGACGACTCCGACGATGAAGGTTCTCCCGAAGTCTCGCACAAGGCCCCAAAGGATGCAGTCCCGACAAAGGGGTCGGAGGGCGAGGATACTGAGGTAGTGGTAGAGGTTCCCCTGGTGGCGATTGCGCCGACGGCCTCAGGGGTTCCAAGCCAAGAAGCGGCTGAGGCAATGGCGTCCAAGTCGCCACAGCCATCAAGGGCGGCCGCGTCGGAGCCGGAGATCCCGGCGACTGCAGCTTCATCGTCGAGGAAGCCCGCGGTTTTGTGGGCTTCAGACGTCTTCGAGAGGGGGCTCAGCCACATGTTGGGCCCCGAGTTGGACAAGCCCGCCCACATTAGCACCGGGCTTCGTGTCCTCCCAGTCGCTAAGTAAGTACTGCTCCCTCGTCCCGATTCGCCTTGCTCTTTTGTATTGTCATTATATTGATTGTGGGGGCTCGTGCAGGTCGGGGGCCAAGAAGATTGGCCGTCCTTCGGTGGCTAAGATTCCACCAGCCACCGACATGGGAGAGGGCGACCTACCCAAGAAGAGAAAGGCCACCGGAGATGTGGCGACCGCCGAAGTCGTGAAGAAGCAGAAGGGGGGCGCCGATGACGCTATGACCAAGGTCAGCGCCGCGGAGTCAGCTGCTGCGCCAGTCGCCAAAGAGGTGGTGGCGACACGATTGGAACCAGCCTTGGCTACGTCCGTGCCGGAAGCGCCGGTCCCGACAACCAGCGCCCCCGCCAGAGCGTCGGCGACGTTCCCGCGTTTCATGGCGAGGGGGTTTCGAGGTGTGGCGGACACGCAGTCTCCGCAGAGTCCAGAAATTGTGGATGCGGACATTGGGTCCTGTCGCGGGCGCACTTCCTTCACGATCCCGTCGACTGACGCCGAAGAACTTCACAAGATGCTCGGCGCTGCTATTCAGGTATGTCTAGTCCCCGAATTCCTAGGCGCTGAATTTCGGCGGCTAGGAATTGATTTTCTTTCTCTTTCTCCAGTCCCTGAATTCCTAGTCGCTGAATTTCGGAGGCTAGGAATTGATTTTCTTTGTCCTTCTCCAGTCCCCGAGTTCCTGGTCGCTGAATTTAAGCGGCTGGGAACTGGGTGTTGTTTTGCCAAATGCTGAGGCGAGTTGTTTGTTTGCAGGGATTGCAAAGGGAGTCGATCGATAGGCAGGCCGCGAGAGAGCGCTTGGAGCGTGACTTGCACGAAGCACAAGAGGTGAACCAGCGGCTTCAGGAAACTATTGGTGAGTATCTATTTGTCTTAATTCTCCTCTTTTGGGTGTGAGCTAGTCGCGTACAGTATGCTGATGGCTTCTTGCAGATGGTTTCCCGGCTGAGATCTCCAAGGCCCATGAGGGGTATGTTCCGGTCGCCGAGCTGGACGCGGCGAATGGACGAATAGCCTCCCTGGTCAAGGATTTGGAGGAGGCAAAAGCGGCCTCAATTTCTTTGGAGGAGCGAGCGAAGGCTGCCGTCGCTGTGGCTGAGGAAGAACGCAAAGCCACGGATTCCATCATCGTGGGGCTACACAACGAGCAAACCGCCTTGGAGAAGCACGTCAAGGAGAATTGCCGCAAACTCCTTGGTGAGTCTCTGTCTTCGCCTGACCCTTTTGCCGAGTCCCCGCTTTGGGGATTTCATAGTTTCACTCACACCTGACTTTGCAGCTGTGGTAGGCCAAAGCGACCCGGTGGTGCAAACTTACAATGCCTCGCACTGGGTGACTGCCGTGGTGAATGTGGCCACGGCCTCGGTGTTGTGCGTCCAAGCGGCTCTTCTAGGCATGTCCCCCACCGAAGTTATTCCTGGGGGGCTTACGGAGGTGTGGCGCTATCTGGAGGAGGTGCCCACCTTTGTGGAAAGGATGACGCGCTCAGCGTTCAGTTGCGGGGCTGCCACAGCGTTGAGCTTGGGTCTCGCCCATTTCCCCGACGACTTCGACCTTGACGATGTGACTAGTGGCTATCCATCGACGACCGGCACGGTGGAGATGTCAGAGGTGCTGAAGCTGACCGTGAAGGCCGCCCCTTACGCTGATCGTGTCTTCGCGATGGGGGATCTACTGCCGTATCAGGAGACGGTGTTGGCGTCTAGCGACCCCGAGCCGGAGCATCGCGACATGATGTCGGAGCAGCCCTTTCGGTCATCGTTGTTGAAGTCGCTGATGACGTACCCGACAAACCCGTGGCAGCCTTTTGTTCACGTCAAGGCGGGTGGCGCTGCTTCTTCATGAGGGCCTGTGGAGTAAACAATGTAATTGTCCAAGTTGTGATGTATGCCAAGTGGCGAATGCTGTAAGATATTTTTGCAATATAAGCCAAGGGGAGTCGATCGACTCGTATTGCGACTAGGAATGTGTGGCGTGTTTTGTTTATGCATTGTTTTGATTGAGCGAGTCCCCGAGCGCGTCCGCCCTTTAATGGGGTATAACTCGATTGTATACTTTTGTGTGTTGGTTTGTTTATGCATTGTTTTTATCCCTCGCGTCTTCTGAGTGGCGAGTCCCCGAGCACAAGTAGGACTGACTTATAAGCGAGTCCCCGAGCATGGCGTTCGACCATATTGGTCATGCTCCTGTTGCAGGTTGTGAGTTCGTTGTTTGTAACGCGTCTCTTCCCCTGGCCTAGAGGGCTAGTCGCTTGGCGAGCCCTAGGCAGCTCTCTTACTTGGTGTGTTCCCGTGCCGTGTGGGGGTTCCCATTTTGCGGGGTCCCCGTGCGTGGTACATAACCGTTCGAGTCGCTTTGCACTAGGGTGGGAGGGACAGGTCGCTGTGAGAAGCGTGTACCAGTTGTCTTGGCCCAGTGGGCCAGTCGGGCTAGGCGACTCCAATGGCGGCTCCGGGTTGGCGTTTTTCATGGACGACCCAAGGCCCGAATATTTCCGGTGCCCTTGTGCCGCACTACTTAGCCGCGCCGGTCACTCGACCAGAGGTTGACTACCGTAAGTAGCGTATTGCTAGTATGTACAAGTGCGAGTGGCACAAGGATATGGCGAGTGGACACAATTTGTGCGATCCGGATGAATTTCATTATATATTCCGATGGAGTACAATGTGAGGTTCTAAGTATAGAACTTTCTAAGGAGGTTTACATTCCATGGCCTCCCGACCTCCAGTTGGCCGTCACCCCGTATGTCAATGAGGTAGTAGGCATCATTGCCAAGGACTCGGCCTATGGCGAAGGGCCCCTCCCATGGGGGGAGAGTTTGTGCATGCCCTTCTTGTCTTGGGCCAGTCGTAGGACCAGGTCGCCTTCTTGGAAGGTGCGAGTTCGCACTCGGCGGCTGTGGTAGCGGCGGAGTCCTTGCTGGTATATGGTGGTGCGGGAGCGAGCCAGGTCGCGTGCCTTGTTGAGTTGATCGATGCTGTCTTGGCGAGCAACCTCATTGGCCGCCTCGACGTAGTTGGCGACTCGAGGTGAGTCATGCTCCAGGACGGTTGGCATTATGGCCTCGGCGCCATACACCATGAAGAAGGGCGCGAACCCGGTTGTGCGGTTGACGGAGGTGTGAATCCTCCATATCACAGAGGGGAGCTCGTCGACCCAACATCCTGGAGTGCGCTCGAGGGGCACCTAGAGTTGCGGCTTGAGCCCATGGAGTACGCTCTGGTTGGCACGTTCTGCATGGCCATTTGACTCCGGGTGAGCGACTGATGCGAGGTCGAGTCGGATGTCGTGTTCTTCACAGAATTCCGCCATGGCCCCCTTGGCAAAGTTGGTGCCGTTGTCTGTTATGATGCTATGCGGGTAGCCGTACCGGTAGATGAGTTCGCATAGGAACTTGGTGGGTGTCTTGCCGTCGCAATTTTTTATCGGCCTGGCCTCGACCCATTTGGTGAACTTGTCGACGGCGACCAGGAGGTGAGTGAAGCCAGACGGGGCCTTCTTGAACGGCCTACCATGTCCATGCCCCATACGGCGAATGGCCACATGATGGGGATGGTCTTGAGTGCCGAGCCAGGGAGGTGCGTGTTGTTGGCGTACTTCTGGCACCCGACGCATTGTTGGACGATGTTGGTGGCGTCGGCGTGTGCGGTGAGCCAGTAGAAACCGTGCCGCATGGCCTTGGCGACTAGCGACTTGGCACCGGTGTGATGGCCGCAGTCGCCGGCGTGAATGTCCTGGAGGATCTTGCGGCCTTCTTCTGGCTGTACACAGCGCTGGAACACGCCGGTCACGCTGCGCTTGTGGAGCTCGCCGTTGATGATGACGAAGGATTTGCAGCGGCACACGATCATTCGCGCCTCTGTCTCATTGGTCGGTAGGAGTTTGTGTTCCAGGAAGGCGACGTATGGTGCTGTCCAGTCGCTAGGTTCCACAACCATGGCGACTAAGGCCGGTTCTGGTTGAAGTGGGATCCCGACGTCGATCTCTTTTGGTGCACTGACCGATGGTTTGTGGATGATGTCGAGGAAGACGCCTACTGGTGGTGCTTGTCGGGTCGATCCGATGTGGGAGAGGGCGTCTGCCTCCTTGTTTTTGCGCCTGTCGATCCACTCGACGGAGTAGCCGTCGAAGTGTCCCCCCAACTGGTTGATAGCTTGGTGGTACGCGATCATTGTTAGGGAGACGGCGTCGCACATCCCGGCGACTTGGCCGGCGACTAGGTCGGAGTCGCCATAGCATCGTAGGCGGTTGACGTTCATCTCCTTAGCGGCTCTCATGCCGTGAAGGGCTTGAAGTTGGTGCAGGGCTTGAAGTTGAGGTGGAGCACGTAGCGGAGCTTGTCTCCTTTGGGGGAGGTCAGGATGACCCCAGCCCCTGCGCCGTCGGCGTTCTTGGAGCCGTCAAAATGGAGCGACCAGTAGTGGAGGTATGGGAGCTTCTCTGGCTGCTGTGCTTCTTCCCAGTCTGTGAGGAAATCAGCCAGGGCTTGTGACTTGATCGCTTTGCGGGGCTCGTACTTGATGTTGTGGACGCCGATTTCGATGGCCCACATGGCGACTCGCATGGTCGCCTCGCGATTGTGTATGATGTCCTGCTGGGGTGCGGAGGAGACCACCGTGATTGGGTGCTCCTGAAAGTAGTGTGGGAGTCGCCGCTGTGCTCGGAATACCGCGTACACCAGTTTTTGGTATTGCGGGTAGCACTATCGTGAGTCCGTTAGGACTTCACTGATGTAGTAGATGAGGCGTTGTATGGGGCTCTCCTTGCCCTCTTCTAGTCGTTCAACGACCATCATGGCGCTGACGACTCAAGTAGAGGCCGTGACCTAAACGAGCATTGGCTCTTTGTTGAGTGGCGCGGTGAGTAGTGGTGCCGCGAGTAGCACTTCTTTGAGCTCTTTGAGTGCATCAACCGCCTCCGCGTCCCATTGGAACGTGGGGTTCTTGTGCATCAGGTGGTAGAGGGGCATTGCCTTCTCGCCTAGTCGGGGGATGAAGCGACTGAGGGCCGCGACTCGCCCTGCCAACTTCTGGACGTCGCGCAGGCACTCAGGTTTTCCGAGTCGCGCGATGGTGTCGATGTTGGTGGGGTTGGCTTTGATGCCTCGCTTGGAGACTACATAACCCAAGATTTGTCCGGTGGGGACGCCGAAGGTGCATTTTCCGGGGTTCAGCTTGATGTTGTCCCTCCGCAAGTTTGCGAAGGTTTCGGCTAGGTCGGCGAGCAGGTTGTCCTGGCGGGTGGATTTTACCACCACGTCGTCGATGTAGACATGAATGTTGCGGCCAATTTGGCTCGCTAGACACTCCTGCATGCACCTCTGGTATGTGGCGCCTGCATTCTTGAGGCCGAACGTTATGGCCGTGTAGCAGAATGCGCCGAATGGCATAATGAACACCGTCTTCTCCTCGTCCTCGACCGCCATCTTGATCTGGTTATAACCAGAGTAAGCATCGAGAAAGCACAGCGTTGAGAAAGCACAGCGTCGAGAAAGCACAGCGAGTCGATGATCTGATCGATGCGCGGTAGGACGAACTCCTCCGTCGGGCAGGCGCTGTTGAGGTTGGTGTAGTCAATGCACATTCTCCATGTGTTGTTCTTTTTTAGAACCAAGACTGGGTTTGCCAGCCACTTAGAGTACTTGATTGGCCGGATGAAGCCTGTGGCTAGCAGGCGCTGAACTTCTTCGGCGATTGCTCGACGGCGCTCTTCATTAAAGGGCCAGAGCGACTGCTTTACTGGTCGCACTTTGGGGTCAGCGTTGAGTTTGTGCTCAGTGAGTTCCCTCGGGACACCTAGCATGTCAGATGGCTTCCATGTGAAGATGTCGTGGTTCTCACGGAGGAACCCGATGAGCGCGCTGTCCTATGCGGGGCTCATGTGCGCCCCAATGGTGATTGTCTGGTTGGAGTCGCCTGGGACGAGCTCGACGGTGCGGGTGTGCGTGGTTGCCTCGAACGTGGAGTTCGTGGCGGTTGGTTTCTTCAGGATGGTGGGGTCGTCCTTGTTGATGTTGCCCGCGTATTTCGCGAGTTCCTCCACGTGGTCGGTCTCTGCGGCGATGACGGCGTTGGCGAGCTTGGCGCCCTTGTCCCCGCATTCCACGGCCATGTCGGGGTTGCCGTGGACGGTGATGATGCCGCTTGGCCCGGGGAGCTTCATCATATTGTAGGCGTAGTGTGGGGTCGCCATAAACTTTGCGAATGCCTGGCTGCCCAGGATGCAGTGGTAGGGGCTGCGGAAGTTCACCAGCTCGAACACGATCCTCTCCGTGCGGTAGTTTGCTGGAGTGCCGAAGGTGACTGGCAGCGTCACTTTCCCGATTGGGTACGCCTTCCGACCAGGGACGATGCTGTGGAAGGTCGTCAGTGTTGGCTTGATGGCTGCTTCTGGGAGCTAGAACCTTTTGAACGTGTCGAGGTACAAGATGTTGATGGATCTCCTACCGTCCATTAGCGTCTTGGGCAGCCAGTAGTCGGCCACCTTGGCCCTGACTACCAGGGCGACTCGCCCTGGGTATTCGATCCTTGGCGCATGGTCCTGGCGGCTCCAGGTGATGCTCTGCTCGGACCAATTTAGGAAGCGAGGGATGTCGACTTGTGTCACCGCATTTACGGCGACCGCGCGAGCGAGCACCTTCTTCTCGCGCTTGGTGCCGAGTCCGGTGAAGGTATGTAGCAAGCCGACGGAGGTGCCGAAGCCGCCGTCGTTCCTGTTGTCCCGAGGTGGGTTGTTGTTGGGGTCCTCCCTTGCTCGTCTCGCCTTCTCAATCTCTTTGAGAGAGTGGCAATCGGCGGTGGTGTGGGTGGC
This sequence comes from Avena eriantha, assembly GCA_910589775.1. Taxonomy (NCBI): domain Eukaryota; kingdom Viridiplantae; phylum Streptophyta; class Magnoliopsida; order Poales; family Poaceae; genus Avena; species Avena eriantha. The sequence continues at coordinate 44,527,904 of OU342741.1, forward strand.
GGGTTTTCCCTCCCTGCTGTGGTAGATGCAGGGCTGATTGAGCAGGGCAGCGGGGTCAAATTTCGGCCTCGTCGTGTTGTTGGCGCGGTAGTCCCTGCTGTCGCGGTAGTTTCCTCCGTCGCAGCGGTAGTTCTTGGATTCGCGCTGGCCATAGCCGGCGTTGACGACGAAGTCGACACGCCCATCCGTGCGGCGCTTGCCGGTGATGCGGGTGTTGCTGTAGCGCATGTCGCGTAGGCGCCCGCTGTCGTGGATGCTAGTGCGGCGTCTTCCTCCCGACTCGTCGTCGGAGTCTTGGTTGGGGTCCTCCTCCACATAGCGCTTGGTGATCTCGAGGAGGTCGGGGATGTTGTCGAGCGTCCGGTAGACCCTCTTGATCTTGGCGACCAGGGGTTCGTACCGGCACGCGTTCTTGAAGCAGTGTATCGCCATGTCTAGGTGGATGCCGGAGGCGTTTATCCATAGTTCTTGCCATCTCTGGATCCACCGGCGAGTCGACTCGTGTTGTCCCCGGATGCATCGCTCCAGGTCCTCTATGGTGGTGGCGCGGGTGTAGGAGCCCTCGAAGTGCCTGACGAAGGCGTCCCGCATTTCTTCCCAGGAGTTGATGCTGTCGACAGGGAGCGTGTTGATCCACTGCCGGGTCGCACCCTCCATCATCAGGGGGAGGTAGCGAACAGCGAGCAGGTCGGTGTGGCCTGCGATTCCCATTGCCATGAGGTATGTGTCCAGCCAGACAGCGGGGTCGTACGTCGGGTCGTACTTCTCGATCTCCTTGGGGGCCTTGAAGTTGGCGGGGTATTTTTCCCCGCGAATCATTGGTCTGAAGCATTGCGGCCTAACTCGACTGAGCGAGCCTCTTGGTTCCGGGTCGCCACGGTTGGTGAGGGTGTGCCGCAGGTCGTAGGGCTGGTGCGACCGCCACGCCTGGTTGTTGATGATGTTCGTTCGGGCATCGAGGGGCTGCCCATTGGTAGGGACCGTGTTGTTCGCCAGTCGCGGCTCGTTGGTTGATAGCGCGGGATTGGCGACCCGTGGTTGGTTCGCTAGGGGCTGGGGTGGTGGGCAAACTAATGCATTAGCCACGGTGGGGTGGCCGCTTGATGTCGCCCTGCTTGCTGATGAGCGGGAGTACATCCGCCCCCGCGGGTCGACTCCCGCGGCTTGTTGCTCGACGGCCCTTACGAGTAGGGCCTTGGCGTGCTGGATCTGTAGCGTGCCGTCGCCTTGGATGTCGAGGTTGGCGATCACGGCGTCGGCTGCGACGACGTTGTCCATCGGGGTGGAGTATAGTGGTAGCCCGTTGGCGTCATGGGCTTGAGGCGAGATGATGATCCGCGGTTGTGATGACCCACAAGTATAGGGGGTGTATCGCAGTATTTTCGAGGGAAGTGAAACCCCATTTATTGATTCGACACAAGGGGAGCCAAAGAATATTTATAAGCCTTAACAACTGAGTTGTCAATTCATCTGCACCTGGAAACAATCTTGCTCACAGCAGTTTATCAGTAGCAACAGTTTTGTAGTAGGAATAGTAAAGTAGCAGCAGTAGTAAAGTAAAGACAATAGTAAACAGTGGGATTCGAGTGCGGTAGGCATAGGGATGGATGGATGGGCGTTGCATGGACAAGACAATTCACATAGCAATCAGAACATAGGGAAATTGCAGATAAATAATATAAAGCATCCAAGTACTAGACAATCCTAGGCATGTGTTCCATATATAGTCATACGTGCTCGCAATGAGAACTTGCACAACATCTTTTGTCCTGCCAGCCCGTTTGTAGCGGGGCCTCTAGGGAACTACTGGCAATTAAGGTGCTCCTTTTAATAGAGCGCCGGAGCAAAGCATTAACACTCCGTGAACACATGTGATCCTCACATCAAAGACTTTCCCTTCCGGTTATCCCGATTTCCGTCACTACGGGGCCAGAGGTTCCGGACAACAACGTGTGTATACAACTTGCAGATAAGACCAAAACAATACTCTCATAATGAATCAATAACATGTTCAGATCTGAAATCATGGCACTCGGGCCCTAGTGACAAGCATTAAGCACAACAAGTCGCAACAAAGTCATAAAGCACTAATAAAAGATACTAGACAGCATGCCCTAACAATCTGATGCCAATACATGAATGATCTCATCCAATCCCTACCATCCCCATAGCCTACAGCGGGGGATTACTCACTCATAGATGGGGGGAACATGGATGGTCGATGGAGAAGCGATGGTGATGATGATGACGATGATCTCCTCCAATTCCCCGTGCCGCCAGGGTGCCAGAACAGAGTTTCTGGTGCTGTTTCGTGGAATCTGGTGGTGCCGGCGGAGCGGAACTCCTTCTGGAAAAACGTCGACCCCCCCGGAGTTTTTAGGTCAGAAGGCTTCTTATAGGCGAAGAGGGAGACCGAGGGGGTGCCTAGGGCCACCACACCATGCCCTGGCACGGCCAGGCCCAGCCCGCGTCTGGGGGGTGTGGCCAGCCTCTGGCCCTCCTCCGTCTCGTATTCTGTCTCCTGGAGTCTTTTGGAAAAAAGGCACTTTGGATTTTGTCCTGTCCAATTCCGAGAATATTCATTTTCTGACTTTCCTGGAACCAAAAATAGCAGAAAACAGGCAGCTGGCACTGTGGCTCTTGTTAATAGGTTAGTCCAAGAAATCATATGAAAAGTACTCCAAAGTGTGGACAAAACACAAGAAAGTGGATAAAACCAAGCATGGAGCATCAAAAATTATAGATACATTTGCAATGCATCAACATCCCCAAGCTTAACTCCTGCTCGTCCTCGAGTAGGTAAGTGATAAAAAGAAAGAATAATTTTTGAGGTGACATGCACCATCAAAGACTTGATCAAAATATTTGTAAAACATTCAAAGCTGGGATCATAGTAATTCAATCATAACATGAAAGACAAAGTTCTAGCAATAAGACAAATAAACTATGATGCAACATGAAATGGCACAAACAAAAGATTCATGAATAACAATGCTTTGTAAGACGTTTGTTTGTTTCACATAAAGAAAACATAGCATAATAGTATTCAGCTTGTCCCTCAGTAGAGTAGCAAATATAAATGCATAGGAGACCTTCAAAGTTCATAAGAGTGACTAGATACAATAGTTTAAAACAAGCAATATAAAAGTATGCATCAATCAACTAGTCTTGGGACAATGCACATAGAACTAAGAATGGCCACTATGCTCTCAAAGTAGTGCATAAAGATAGAAGGTGGAGACTCAATATAATGGTGGAAGAAAGGCCTTTTGTAAAAGGAAGTAGGGATTCAAGTCTCATAAAGAGCTTCCAAAAATTATGGTATTTATAGCTTTCAGATCTCATTGCCCCTATCATAAGCATCTTGAAGGTGATTAAGGTTAAAGTGACACAACTAAGAGGATATGCTTGACAAGTTATAAACCGAAATCTCATGCCCCTTACTTACGAAGACCGATCCTCATGCTACTCAACTTCAGTCACGAGTAAGCTCTTGTCATTGTAAGTATATGTGTATCATTAAGAACCGCCAACGGGGTACCCCTTGCACATGATACGGGAGCTTTCCCATAATCAAAATGACAAGGCAAGCAGACAATGAGCATCTCATCGATCTTTTTATTTGCTATTTGCATAGGTTTTTATTGAGGATGCTTCATAGAGTGCTCATTATGGTGATGCTGCAAGTTTCCACCATGATTAGGCATGGCTAAGGCTAGCGGCCCAGGCGTTTCTCTAACACACATACAAACTCCATGATCTTACAAGTTCCACTTTTATGTCACACCGCCGGGATCCATAAGCAAAAGAACATGATATCAACGGGGTACAAAGTACAAGTGCAATGTTGAAAGCGTTCCCCATGAAACATGGTTCTGCTAATTTCAACTTATAAAGCGCAAGCATATACGCAACAAAGAAGGACCCAATGGTTCAAGTTTATTAGGGGCAAAAAGTAAAGTGTGCCATCAAGTTCGTGAGAGCTTTAATCACTAGTTTTCTCATAACAAGTGAAAGGTAAAGAAAAGCATGAATATACTTGGAACAGCATAATCTAGTAGGTAGGTATGGTGGACTCTTTGGAATAACTTGGTTTAGGGAGTTGTATGCATGAGTGGAACTCATACTTTGTTGTGGAGGCTAGCAAAAGACTGGGAGCGACAAACTAAGAGAGCAATAATGGCCATAATCATGCAGAGCGACAAAACATCATTGATCAAAGCATAAAGTGATACTACAAGTTGAAAACTAAAGGATCATACAGGCTATGGTGACTTGAGATAGTCATTTCATGGTGTGAGCATGCGCCAAGTCAACCCAAATAAAGCATCAAAGGAGAATACCACTATACTATGCTTTAATATGCTAAAACAACGCATGATTCATCCAAGACACATTAAGCAATCTCAATTGTTTATAACAAGCCATGCTACAGCAAATAATACTAAGCATAAATCCAAAACAATATCAAGAATGGCATGACAAAGCATAGGCCACAGTCAAAAACAAGCTCTTTTTACCACATAAGTATGAACTTTCCTACTCTTTTCCAAACCAAATCAAACCAAACTATTTGCAAACCAAAGTATGAAAGAGGGGGTCCAACCAATTTATTCAGAAAACTAAGAAAACCAAGCAAACTAAAAACCAAAACAAAAAACGAAAAAGAAGACGCTCCAAGAACAACACAATTGTGCATGAAACAATAAAAATGAAGTGTTTGGAAGAAACCTGGGATTTTTATTGATGAAGAAGGGGATACCTTGGGCATCCCCAAGCTTTGACTCTTGTACTTCTTGGATATTTCTTGGGGTGACACGCGTGGAATCTCCAAGCTTGAGCTTTAGTCCATCATTCATCTCATTACGCATTCCTTCCATACACCTGAAATTTTTCCTTCATACAAAACTTCACACAATCTTTATTAGCAACATTAGTGCACTCAAGATAAATAAGTCTTAAGGTTCAGTTCTAACACCAAATAAACTTCCATTAGAACACTAGCTACTTTAGCACTTCCCTCAAAAATCTCAATTCCCCAAAAGAACTCAAAAAGGAACCAACAAGAAGCAAATGCAGAAAATGGCAGAAATCTGTCAAAACAGACCAGCAGGTAAATATTAATTTTTCGAAGACCTTCTGTTGCTCAAATCAAAAAGTGTTGAACCAACGAAAGTTAGATAACAACCTGGGCCAGAATCACAAATAATTTCAGCTCAATCCTACATACAGATCTCTCTCACGAATTTTTACGGTGAAGCACAAAAATCTGTTTCGACACAGCAACTTTCCCAATCATTACTTCTCTCTCATTAGAGGTTACTCTTGGCACAAAAAGCAAATAAAAAGGATAAGGAGAGGTTATTACTGAAGTAATAACTTCCAAGACCCATCTAAAAATTTTGGGTTATCTCCCAATAAGTGCTTTTCTTTAACGCCTTTAAGTTAGGCATAAGGAAAAACTAAAATTGATAGAATAGAAGTAAGCGGAGATAATCATGGTGAAAACATTGTTTTGTTCAATGAAATTCTTTTGCTAACAAGGTTGATCAGGTCTTGTTACCAAAACAATTTCATATGAGACAAAACTTTGTATTCCACTAATGATTATGTTACCTCAACCTTGATAGCAATGGTCCCAGTCATAATAGTTTCAAATTTTTCTCTTGGTATGGGACAATATATTTCTCCAACTTGAATGCCCTCAACATGTTCAATTGAATTCAAGCCATAAGTCCTTTCAATATTCTTGGGGAAATAGACAATATGTTCCTTGTCATTAACATTGAAGGTCACCTTCCCTTGATTACAATTAATAACAACTCTTGTAGTGTTTAAGACAAGGTCTCCCAAGAATAATAGACATATTATCATCTTCAAGCATAATAGTTTGAGAGGATGCTCTCATAAGAAATATGAGTTGAAGTAAGAGAGAGCATCAAGAAGCAAATTCAAAACACATTTAAGTCTAACCCACTTCCTATGCATAGGAATCTTGTATGCAAATAAATTCGCAAAGAACAAAGTGACAAGCATAGGAAGATAAAACAAGAGTAACTTCAAAACTTTCAACACATAGGGAGGTGTTTCAATACCATGAAAACTTCCACAACCATTTTTCCTCTCTCATAATAATTTTCAGTAGCCTCATGAAGAAACTCAACAATATAACTATCACGTAAAGCATGCTTTTCATGATCTACAAGCACTAGAGCTTTATTATAAACACTTTCAAAAGAATCCTCAGGAACATAACATTCATCCTCCTTTAGTAAGCATGGAGGACAATCAAATAATGTAAGGGATAGAGAGTTACTCTCATTAGAAGGTTGGCATGGGTAGCTAATCCATTCTTCCTCCTTTTGTTCATCACTCTCCTCCTCTTTTTCATCTAATGAGATTTCAGGTTCATCAATTTCTTCTTCCATAGGATCCTGCAAGGCATTAGTCTCTTCCATTTGTGGAAAGCATCTAAAATATTCAAGAATATAGACATTTTCATCCTTGTAATTATCAGAGCAAAATTTAAGTATACCATAAACCTCATATTTGTAAGGTGAATCATCAATACTTTCAAGCAAACTAGCAAGCTCAAAAGCACCCTTCCAAGCAATAAATTCTTCAATTTGTTCCGCATCATAAAAGTCATAAATTCCTTTAGCATAAGAAGATATGGTATCATTATCATTATAATCACATTGAAAAGGGAGGTGTTTATACCACTTTCTGCAACAAGACTCATCACAGCAATAAGTAACATTATAAGTAGAGCACACGTTTCTAGCAATGGTATACAATCTATCAATGTGTTCCCATAAGTGTTTCCCTTTTTGTGACAAGCGGTGTTCCTTATAATAATATTTTTGATCTTCCGTGAACCCACCTTGCCAATAAGCTTCAGTTTCAAAGAAACCAACCATTGACAATAAGCATGATAAGGCAAGACAATAACAGACCAACGAAAATAACAACTAGAGTAGGAACTATTTTTTTTTGTATTTTTGATAAAGAAACAAGAAAACAAGGAGAAAATAAACTTAGCTTGAACAATAGTGAATACAAGTGGACTTGATAAATAAAGCTATGCTCCCCGGCAACGGCGCCAGAAAATAGTCTTGATGACCCACAAGTATAGGGGGTGTATCACAGTATTTTCGAGGGAAGTGAAACCCAATTTATTGATTCGACACAAGGGGAGCCAAAGAATATTTATAAGCCTTAACAACTGAGTTGTCAATTCAGCTGCACCTGGAAACAATCTTGCTCACAGCATTTTATCAGTAGCAACAGTTGAAGGAAATATGCCCTGAGAGGAAATAATAAAGTTGTTATTATATATTCCTTATATATGATAGATGTTTATTTTACATGCTAGAATTGTATTGATCGGAAACATAAATACATGTGTGTTTAATAAACAAAAAGGGTTCCTAGTTATGCCTCTCTTATAGACTAGCTTGTTGATTAACAAGATGATCAAGGTTTCCTGATCATGGACATTGGATGTTGTTAATAACAAGGTCACACCATTGGTGGAATGATGTGATGAACATTCATCCGAAATATAGCATTACGATCAAGTCATTATGTTTATATTGCTATAACATCATACAAAGTAATCTTTATCCTTAGACCATGAGATCATGTTAATTGCTAACACCGGAAGAGTATCTTGATAACATCAAACGTCAAACCGTAACAGGCTGGCTATAAAGATGGGTTCAGTACTACGAAGGTGTTATGTTGAGGCTCATGGATCAAGAGTGGAATTTGTCAATCTAGATGACGGATAGATATACTCTGGGCCCTCTCGGTGATATCACATTAAGATAGCTTGCAAGCAAGTGATGTGATCACTAGAATGTTATATCACAGGAACGAGAAAAGAGTGCATGTCGGTAACGAGATCAAACTAGGTATGGAGATACCGATGATCGAATCTCGGACATGTAATATATCGAGAGACAAAGGGATTTAGTTACAAGCATTAAAGGTTCTCACGATCACAGAAGTCATCGTTGAATGTGTAGGATTCAGTACGGATCTCCAGGTCTCGCTGCTGATTATTGATCGGAGAACGGTCTCGATCATGTCTGCATTATTCGTGAACCGTAGGGTGGCACACTTAAGAGTTACCGGACACCATTTTGGAGCACATATGTTTCAGACGAAAGAATTGCAAAGCGCAGGAATTGTTTCAATAGAAACCGAAAATTATTTCGGGTGAAATTGCGGAAAGTGGTTCTGCATGTGATATTGAAATATTGCAAGGGGATATATGTGAATGTTTTTTAATTAAAGTAATTAACAAAATTCTGAATAAATTTAATAAAAAGAGTTTTATTAAATGAGAGAGCATTAAATTTGGAGAAATTTAATGCATTTAAAGTGGAGACTTTAAAAGGGAATGTGAAGAGGCATTTTAATTTGGAGGGGTTACCACCACATGAATGGGGGAGGTGAGGGGTCACCCCCCCATGCGCTGGCCATGGAGAGAGGGGGCAACCCCTCCTCCTCTAAAAGACCACCCATTCCCTCCTTCATCCTCACACCTCCTTGTGAAGGATCTCTCTCCCCCTCTAGAAATATTCCCCCATGGTCTCGGATTAGCGAGATACATGTTCCCGGTGGCATTTCTTCTGGAAGGAGTTGCTGCTTCCACTGGATCGCTGGAGCGAGGAGGTGGAGGTTGTCCGGTGGCTTGAACGTGTGTGCGAGTGCGGATGCGCTGCTGAGTTGCGGCGCTCGGACTTCCTCATGATCTTGAGATCGGCAAGTGTACGACTACATCAACCACGAGTTCCTACTCGTTAACAAAACTCGTTGTCTTCGAGGGTAAGTTCTCGTTGGATGTATGTCCACCCGTTGCTTTGTACCTAGTAGATAGATCTTGGCGTGTAGTTCACACCGTAGGAAATTTTTGTTTTCTATGCTGCGGACTCAACAAAAGTTTTGTAGTAGAAATAGTAAAGTAGCAGCAGTAGTAAAGTAAAGACAGTAGTAAACAGTGGGATTCGAGTGCGGTAGGCATAGGGATGGATGGACGGGCGTTGCATGGACAAGACAATTCACATAGCAATCAGAACATAGGGCAATTGCAGATAAATAAGATAAAGCATCCAAGTACTAGACAATCCTAGGCATGTGTTCCATATATAGTCATACGTGCTCGCAATGAGAACTTGCACAACACCTTTTGTCCTGCCAGCCCGTTTGCAGCGGGGCCTCTAGGGAACTACTGGCAATTAAGGTGCTCCTTTTAATAGAGCACCGGAGGAAAGCATTAACACTCCGTGAACACATGTGATCCTCACATCAAAGCCTTTCCCTTCCGGTTATCCCGATTTCTGTCACTTCGGGGCCATAGGTTCCGGACAACAACGTGTGTATACAACTTGCAGATAAGACCAAAACAATACTATCATAATGAATCAATAACATGTTCAGATCTGAAATCATGGCACTCGGTCCCTAGTGACAAGCATTAAGCACAACAAGTCGCAACAAAGTCATAAAGCACTAATAAAAGATACTAGGCACCATGCCCTAACAATCTGATGCCATTACATGAACGATCTCATCCAATCCCTACCATCCCCATAGCCTACAGCGGCGGATTACTCACTCATAGATGGGGGAAACATGGATGGTCGATGGAGAAGTGATGGTGATGATGATGGCGATGATCTCCTCCAATTCCCCGTGCCGCCAGGGTGCCAGAACGGAGTTTCTGGTGCTGTTTCATGGAATCTGGTGGTGCAGGCGGAGCGGAACTCCTTCTGGAAAAACATCGAACCCCTCGGAGTTTTTAGGTCAGAAGGCTTCTTATAGGCGAAGAGGGAGACCGAGGGGGTGCCTAGGACCACCACACCATGCCCTGGCGCGGCCACGCCCAGCCCGCGCCTGGGAGGGGGGTGTGGCCAGCCCCTGGCCCTCCTCCGTCTCGTATTCTGGCTCCTGGGTCTTTTGGAAAAATAGGCACTTAGGCTTTTGTCCCCTCCAATTCCGAGAATATTCATTTTCTGACTTTCCTGGAACCAAAAACAGCAGAAAACAGGCAGCTGGCACTGTGGCTCTAGTTACTAGGTTAGTCCAAGAAATCATATGAAAAGTACTCCAAAGTGTGGACAAAACACAAGCAAGTGGATAAAACCAAGCATGGAGCATCAAAAATTATAGATACATTTGCAATGTATCAGGTTGGTCCGGCGGGGGCGCGCGGCGCATGGGTGGTGGGGGGGCCCTATCGCCGGCGCACCAGGTGGTGGTCTTGCAAGGTTGCTCCCGCATGGCAGCGCGTTCTCGCAGTATTCGCGCTCGGCGGCGCGTGCGGGGTCGCATTCGTCGTTGAAGTTCAGGACGCGGCCCTGAACCTTGGAGTTCAGGCGGGTCCTGATGCGGCGTTGGTGATAGAGCGACAGCTCCCGCGCCATCTCTTGTTCGAGGCGGTATTTCTCGTGCTCGGTGAGTTCATTGTGTTGTGCCTCCGCGAGCCGCAGGCGGGCTTGCTCCACCTCCATGGCCGTCGCAGTCGGCGGGATCTGCGTGGCGAACGGATCTGGCGGGGCGGCCGTGCTGCCCGCCATGTAGACCGCGTTGAAGCGATTGGATGTGGCGACAAAATCCTCGGGGGATTCCGAGTCGGAATCAGAGTCAAAGATTCCTAGGATGGAGGGGTCCTCAAAGTCCTCGGGGTTGGAGACTCGCGTGATGGAGTCCTCCAGTGATGCGGCGGTGATGGATCCGTCGACCGAGGCAGGGGTCACGGAGTCGGCATCGTCTTTAGGGCGTCGTCGTTGGTGGCGGCGTTAGTCTCGACCGCGTCGCTGGTGGCCGAGTTGTACTCGGTGACGAGGCCCCTAATGGAGCGGACCTGCTCCTCCGAAAGCAGATCACGGTGTGGTGGCGATCCGCCGACGATCACCGTCGCGGCTGGGTCGATCGTGGCGGTGAAGCCGACGAAGAGGTTGATGGAGCCGATCAGCATCACCGCAGCGAGAGTGACCGGACGTGACGCCAGGATGTAGCTGCTGGGAAGGATCTGTAAGATCCCGCCGATGGAGATCATGCGACCTGTGGCGAGCGGTCGATCGATCAGCGAGTAGGGTCTTGCCGCAGAACTCAGGCCAGTCCCGCTATGCCCCACGATGGGCGCCACTGTCATGGAAATGGCCACGGCAGTTGCTGCCACTGGCAGCGATTGAGTGTTTCGTGAGGAAGAGTTGGCGGCCATCTGCGGTGCGAGATGGGGGCGGATGCACATGGGTTTACCCAGGTTCGGCCCCCGGAGGGTAAAGACCTACTCCTGCTAGATTAGATTATGGGAGAGCGAGTTACAGGGGTGGCGAGCTCGGCGGCTAGGCAGCGAGTCGCTTGAGGGGGGGTGATGGAACATAAGTCTCCAGGATACCCTAGGGAGGTTTATATATGAGGCACCTCGCTAGGGTTTACAAGTTATCACCGAACAAGATAAGGATCTGGAGATGTTGACCAAATCCGATTGGGCTTCTGTTACACTCCTTGGCCTCCAGTCGCCAGTCGCTGGGTTGTTTCTTCCTTCGTAGTCCAGTCGCCATCTTTCGGACGCACTCGCAAGCCCTTTGGCCCAATCGAAACGTCCTGCTGGGCATACCCCCTTCGGCATACCCCCATCATGGCATATTTCACCATCACCCGAGGGGCCGCACCTGAGCTACCTTTGGGAGAATATTGGAATCCATCTAGGCACTTGAGGAAAATGCCTATTCTTTGCCCTGAACTTGAAGGTCGGGAATTTGAAATATATCCTAAGCTAATATATATGATGAAAGAAATTGCTTTCGTAGGAAAAGAAGAGGAAGACCCTAGTGACCACTTGACAAGGGTCTATGACCTTTGCGCTACTCTTAAACCAACAAGTTTACCAATAGAGTTTGTACTTCTTAAATTCTTTCGCTGATCTCTGAAAGATAATGATCTTGCTTGGTTACAATCATTACCCAATCATACTATAAAAAGCTGGGGAGATTGCATCCGAGAGTTCATGCATAAATATTGTTCATTTACTAAAATCATGCAGATCAAACGAAGTATAACAAACTTTCTTCAAACAATTGGAGAAACCTTTTATCAAGCATGGAATAGGTTTTATGCAATGATTATGAAAGTACGAAATCATGGTTTTCACGAAGAATTAGTTATTCTTTATTTTATAATGGGCTCAATGATGAGACAAAAGAAATGATTGATCTATCTGCAGGAGGAGCCATATGAAATTTGACACTGCCGGAATGCGTAAAACTTTTCGAGGTAAGATCGTTTAATTACTAACAATACAATCCAGTTGTGGATATTGAACCACGAAAAGGTACGATTCACATACCACCAGATCTTATACCTGAAGTCAAAAAGTCTATGGAAGAAAAAGGTATAGCCTCGGAACTTCTGAAAGACAATAAAGTTGACATTCTTCAAACTTATGCAATAGAAGATGACATAAATCTTGTAATGCAGAAGTTTAAATATCAACAGAATCAATTCTGTGAGAAAAACTATAAATGTCGTATGACACAAGAAAAGAATATAAGAGATCTAACAGAAGTCTTTGATGACTTGGGTCAAGCCACAAAATATTTATATAGATATCTAAGTATGGTTAAAACTAAGTGTGAGAAAAAAAATGAAACCCAAACTTTGATTTTGAACTAAGGAAATTTCAATACTATTTCTACAAACATTGTTACTAGGCGTGGTACAGAAACTCAGGAACCACAAGGACCACCTTGGTATCAAGAATAACAAGCTCAAAAAGCAAGAGAGACTCAGGAGATGAGTCAAGAAGAAGAGGATTTAGTCGATCCCCGGGATGACAATGATTATGAGGCCTAGAAAATGGAGAATGAAGCTTCCAAAACTAGAGAAGAAGAGGAAGTAGGGGTCAAGCATACACTAAGACAATCGATTCAAGGGAAGAAGCCGGTCTCAAAAGGAACAAGAAGAGCAAGTTATCATCCCGTGTGAAGAACACACCGATAAGTAGAAATCAGCTGCAAGGAAAAAATAAAAACAATGTTGAACCAGTGACAAAGGTAAAAGAGAAGGTAATACCTACTTAAAAGAAAATACCTTATCCTAATCGAGTTCAATACGAACTGGATAAAGCTATTTATGATTCTTTTGCTGAGGCACTGGGCACCTTGCATTTAGAACTTCCTTTAACTGATGCTATTCAAGTTCCTACTTATAAAAAGTTTATGCGAGACATCCTTAATAGAAAGAAGAAGGTAACTAAGATTGTAGCAGTAATGACAAGCTTTGGTGATAAGCTTCCTGCTAAGCTCGGGGACCCAGGGATACCAACCATCTCCTGTGCAATAGGGAAAACTAATATATTCAATGCTCTTTGTGATTTAGGGGCAGGTGTTAGTGTTATGCCTTATTACCTATTTAAGAAATTGAATCTTGGAGAATGTTCTCCTACATCAATAACTCTACAGATGGTGGATAAGACAACTAAACAACTTGTCGGTGTGATCAAAGATGTTATACTTATAATAGATCAACATGTTATACCCACTGATTTTATAATTCTTGATGTTCCCGAGGATGACAAACTATGTATCATCCTTGGAAGACCTTTTCTTAGCACGACTGGTGCTAACGTAGATTTCTATAGCGGTAGGATTGTCTTCAATATATATGATGATCAGATTGTTTAATACTTTCCAAAGAAACAAGAACACAATGGAAAATATATTCTGCCACCTAAGCATGATCAAGCAGCAAGAACTTATGATTAGTCAAAACTCTAGAATAAGATACTTAATGGGAGTTAACCCATTCTTAATAAATTAAGTTTAAATTTTACTTATGATTACTATTTTATTATTTGTATGCTCTAATAAAATTATTTTGATTTTTGAGTTCATTCAGAGAATTTACATTAACAAAGTTGAGAAGCAAGGGGAAAATGAAGAAAATAAAAAGTGTTCAGAACAGATAACGAGCAGTGGTACGGCCGTGGTACGACCATACCGCGTACCCGTATTGAGTCTCGACGAAACTAGCAAGAGGAATAGTGTCGGTAACGACCAATAGTATGGTCCGGGTACGCCCGTACCCCGCGCCCGTACAGAACCTCGACGAAATCGACCAAGGTTCCTCGTATGGATAACGACCTACGGTACAGCCAGGGTACGCTCGTATCGCACGCTCGTACCAGGTTTGATCTCGAACCCTAATGTTGATACAACGGTAACAACCACCGGTATGGGCGGGCTGCGCCCGTACCGTGTGCATCGCCAGGTAAAGGCCAACGGCGGCTGGCTCCCAGCCAGCCTCCTTCTTCTTCCTCCTCTTTCTTCCTTGTTCTTTCTCTCTCCACCTCAAACCCTAGCCTCCTAAAACCTTTAATTCTTCATTGATTTCGTGTTTTTTAGTTGGGAAATCTTCACATCCGTAAGTTTCTCATATGATCCATACTCTATTTCCTAATATCCATGGTTAAATTCATTACATTGGCTAATTAGATGAGTTCATCATATTTTGAGATTATTGTTGATTTCTCACGTTAGTATTTGTAACTTCTACGTGTAATCATTTGTTCATATGATAGAAAGTTGATGCCTATATTTTTCTTCAAACATTTCGCAGCACAATGCATAACATTGGGTGGATTTTCCGCTCGGGCAGGGCTCAGGTACGGCGGGAGTCTCGGGCTTTGCCAAGCCGCCGGGTTCGAAGAAGAGGTGCTCGGAGGTGGATAGCTTGAGGGCTGCCATGAGCCGGGACTATGAGAGGGTGAGCAACTGTAAGGTTTTGCCCACCAAGTGGGTAAACCGTTAGTTCCTCTCCCGCTAGGGTCTTTTGGAGGACTTCGAGCACATGACTGTGCAAGCTAGCATGGTCAAGTTCTCCTACCTCTCTGTCGACACCTACAAGTTCGCCATGTTCGAGTTCCTTTCATCGTTCCATTATGATCTCAAGGCCCAGGAGCGTAATTTCATTGTAACTTTTGTACTCAATGGGAAGCTCCACAATCTGACCTACTATGAATTTTGTGATAGTTTTGGATTCTCCCATGAGGGAGAACTCGATATTAATGACAATGTGCACATAGAGGCAATGCAATCTTGGGGGGGGGGATTCTGTCCACAAGAACAATGATTACAAAAAGAGCGCCACCATCCAAAATCCTACTATTCGTTATTTTCATACCTTCCTTGTTAATTCTCTTTTTGGAAAGGTGGTGTCGGGGCAATAGCAGGCCCCAAAATGAGTGTGATTCATATGGAATTGCATCCAGAGATGGTGTGCAATGTAAACTTGGGTGCTTTGCTCATCCAGCACTTTCGTCGCCAAAGGTCAGCTTCCGTGGGGGAAATTTGTTGTGGTGGGTTGATCACACAGATCGCCTACGCAAATGAATTTGTCCTACCACACGACAGAGTTTTGGCTAGTAGTAAGGCCCTATATAACGTTCATATGGCTAGCACCAAGTTCATGGGGGTCTATAGACCCGAACGTGCCCTTCGTGCTTACTAGTTTTATTTTGAACCTAATGGTGATCTCCACCAAATCTTGCTTCCTTTTGCCCAAGATTTTGGTTTGCCAGGAAACAGAGTTGGGTCCTCACCGAGGAGGAGTTCAACAGGCACTGGTCCTCTCAGGAAGGACTGCGCCGTAAGGTGGCCACCCTAATTGGGAAAACGCAGCAGCTGACCAACATCAACAAGATCAAGGGCAGAAATATTGGAATGTTGCAGGATGGGACGATTACAGTCAACAACACCGTCACCAACAGCCTTTCCACCAACACCAACAACAAGGTATGCCTCCACCATAGCCGGGATTCAAGTATGTCCCAAGGAGTGATTTTAACTAGGTGGTGCATCGCATTGACAACATAGAAAACATGTTGTATGATACGAATGCGAACATAGTAAAACTCACTCAAGACTTCACATCTTTCATAACCGACTTTCCAAACCGCTACCTGAACTTCCCATATCAGCATTCGCCACCTGACAGTAGAGACAACTGATTCCAGTTAGGCAAAAAGCCTAAGCTTGGGGAGGTTAAACTCCTCCCACCTTTGTGCATTCATATTTTTCTTTGTTATTTTTAATTGTTTTTGTTTCCATGCAAATTTACTTTCAGTTTTGCATTTGATAAAAGAAAAAACCAAAAATATTAGACTAGCTTCTATTTTTATTTGTGCAAATTTCTCTCGGCTCTTGTTGGTTCTTTCTGCAGGTTGCTCACTTCTAGTTATCGAGCTATGGAGACAAATGCAAAGAGTTGGCTCAAGTAGGAGGCGAGAAAGCAAGAGGAGGTACCACATTCTTATTTTCCTTCTTCCTGTAAGCTTGTTGATGAACATTTTATGTCAGTTTGGTTGCACTTGAGTTCGACTCCACGCTTAATTCATTATCTTTTATGAATTAAGCTTGAAGGTTTTTGTCAACTTGTTGGTTAAGACATTTGAAAATTAATATAAGTTTGAAAAACTACTCTTTGGATTCAATTCCAAACTTTTAAGAATAAGAGGAATTGTATATCGACAACTTTCGTGCCATGTTTTTGTCTTAAGGGCTTAATCTTAGTAGTGCTCAACCCCACATACTGATTGTTGGCTTGATGATACCTTCTGAAAAAGATTTGTTTGATAGAATGATCTTTTTAGAGTGGGAGAGGGAGATGCCAAAACCTAAATTGACATGCTGTAAAGAAAAAGAGAATAGGAAAGAGAGAAGAAGTAAATAAAAGTACTTTGTTTCAAATACACACCTTTGGGATGCCAACAACTCCGATAGCTTATGAACGATATATGATATAACCCTGGCTTTCAGCTATGAGTTGATGGCATGAGTGGCATAAGTGTCGCTATATGGGCAAAATTATTGGTATTCTCAAAAGGTTGTGTAGGCGTTTTCAAAAGAAATTCGTTGATCCTTGAGAAAGAAGGAAAAATTTATCATCAAAATATGAGCTGAAAAACTTTTGATACTTTTGATCTTTGGCATCACCTCACCACCTAAAATGTAAATGGGCAAGGAAAAGAAGAGGTATTTGATAGACGTGATTATCAAAGTGGGTGATTAATGAATAAGCTCTAAGTATATCCTTCTTTTGACATCTACATGTGCACCCTTAATTTTGACTCAAGCAACCTCGCTTAAAAACATTTTCACTCTCATAACAAGTATAGGGGGTGTATCACAGTATTTTCGAGGGAAGTGAAACCCAATTTATTGATTCGACACAAGGGGAGCCAAAGAATATTTATAAGCCTTAACAACTGAGTTGTCAATTCAGCTGCACCTAGAAACAATCTTGATCACAGCAGTTTAAAAGTAGCAACCTTTTTTAGTAGCAATAGTAATGTAATAGTAGTAGTAAAAGTAAAGACAGTAGTAACGATTGCAGTAAATAGTAGGATTAAAGCGCGGTAGGCATAGGGATGGATGGACAGGTGTTGCATGGACAAGACAATTCATATGGCAATCAAAACATAGGGCATTTGCAGATAAATAAGATAAAGCATCCAAGTACTAAATAATCATAGGCATGAGTTCCATATATAGTCATACGTGCTCGCAATGAGAACTTGCACAACATCTTTTGTCCTGCCAGTCCGTTTGCAGCGGGGCCTCAAGGAAACTACTAGCAATTAAGGTGCTCCTTTTAATAGAGCACTAGAGCAAAGCATTAACACTCCATGAACACATGTGATCCTCACATCAAAGACATTCCCTCCGGTTATCCCGATTTCGGTCACTTCGGGGCCTTTGGTTCCGGACAACAATATGTGTATACAACTTGCAAGTAAGACCATAAACAATACTATCATAATGAATCAATAACATGTTCAGATCTGAAATCATGGCACTCGGGCCCTAGTGACAAGCATTAAGCATAACAAGTTGCAACAAAGTCAAAAAGCACTAATAATAGATACTAGGCACCATGCCCTAACAATCTGATGCCATTACATGAACGATCTCATCCAATCCCTACCATCCCCACAGCCTACAGCGGGGGATTACTCACTCATAGATGGGAGAAACATGGATGGTCAATGGAGAAGCGATGGTGATGATGATGGCGATGATCTCCTCCAATTCCCCGTCCCGGCAGGGTGCCAGAATGGAGTTTCTGGTTCTGAATCACGGAATCTTGTGGTGGTGGCGAAGCGGAACTCTTTCTAGAAAAACGTTGACCCCCCCTGGGTTTTTAGGTCAGGAGGAAACTTATAGGGAAGAGGGAGGCCGAGGGGGTGACCTAGGCGGCCACACCACCCCCAGGCGCGGCCTGGCCTAGCCCGCACAGCCAGGTGGTGTTGGCCCCTCGTGGCCCTCCTCCGTCTCGTCTTCTGGCTCCTCGAGTCTTCTAGTGAAATAGGATTTTTGGCATATTTTCTAGGATTTTTCCTAATAGTTGATTTTCTGCACAAAAACTAGACACCAAGGTAATTCTGCTGAAATAGCGTTAGTCCGCGTTAGTTGTATCCAAATCACACAAGTTTAGATGAAAAACAATAGAAAAATTGTTTGGGAAAGTAGATACATTTTGGACGTATCAACTCCCCCAAGCTTAGCTTATTGTTTTTCCTCAAGCAATTAAGTTGAAAACTGAGTGCGATAAAAGAAACCTTCACGGACACATTTGCTTCATAAGATGTATATATTATCAGCATATGGTCAACTACTCAGGCAATTCATAATAAAGAGTATGCAACTAAGTTTACTTAATAGTCATTGCAAACTATGAAGAGATTCCAACTCAAAAATAATAAGTAGCATGAAACATAAACATAAGCAACATTGCAATGCTCATAACAAGGTATGATAGAATGGTATCTCGCTTGCCTTTGATTGTAGAGCAAACATAAATGCAAGGCACCTCTGAAGTTCAAGTGAAGACTAGAAGTAAAGATATCAAAGATACAAGCATCAAAGTCATAACACAATTAATCAAGTTTTGAGACAAGCATATTACACTAAGAATGACAACTATGCTCTCAAGAAAGTGCTCTAGAATATGTGGAGACTCAACAAGGAAATTAAAAGGTTTTGAAAAGTTTGAAAGGCTTCAAAATGCTGAAAGTATGGTACTTGTTAGCTTTGAGCTCTCATTGCCCCTATCATAAGCATCTTTAAATGGTTAAGGTTAAAGTGACACAACTAAGAGGATATGCTTGACAAGTTATAAGTTGAAATCTCATGCCCCTTACTTACGAGTACCGAACCTCATGCTACTCAACTTCAGTCACAAGTAAGCTCTTGTCATTGTAAGTACATATGTATCATAAAGAATCGCCAACGGGGCACCCCTTGCACATGATACAGGAGATATCCCATAATCAAAATGACAAGGCAAGCAGACAATGAGCATCTTAGCGATCTTTTTATTTGCTATTTGCATAGGTTTTTATTGAGGATGCTTCATAGAATTCTCATTATGGTTATGTTGCAAGTTTCCACCATGATTAGTCATGGCTTAGGCTAGCGGCCCAGACGTTTCTCTAACACACATACAAACTCCATGATCTTACAAGTTCCCCTTTTATTTCACACCACCGGGATCCATAAGCAAAAGAATCATGATATCAACGAGGTACAAAGTACCAGTGCAATGTTGAAAGCGCTCCCCATGATACATGCTTCTTCTAACTTGAACTTATAAAGCGCAAGCATATACGCAACAAAGATGGACACAATGGTTCAAGTTTATTAAGTGCAAGAAAGTAAAGTGTGCCATCAAGTTCGTGAGAGCTTTACTAACAAACTTTCTCATAACAAGCAAACATTTTATTCGGAAGAAAACAATGCATATTGAATATGCGGGGAATAGCAAACGATGCTAATAGGTAGGTATGGTGGACACTTTTGGCAATATTGGTTTTGGGGAGTTGGAAACACAAGTATAGCATACTCAGTGCAAGTGAAGGCTAGCAATAGTAAGGGAGAGACAAACGAGAGAGCAATAACTGTCATAATCATGCTTGCAACAAAACAGGACTAATCATGGCATGAAGGTGATTCAAGACCCCTGAGGCAAAATAATTCATCGAGGCTTAACTGATTATTGTTTCAGTCATATGCATGCGTGAGCATGTGCCGAGTCAATTCAAGTGAAACATTCAGAGGAGGATACCACAGTGGCATACCAAGTTATGAATAGAACAATGCAAGCAAACATTCATATGACATGCTACAAACTATTAGCAAGCTGGAGCTAATCATAAGAAAGCAAGAACTACTAAGCATCCATAAATAACTTACACCCTACATGAACAGGCTAAGCACGCCCACAATGATGAGTATATGTACAAAAATGAAAACAAATAGAGTTTGTTACCAGCCTCTTACCACACCTCAAGTTGTCATTAATCCTCATTATTGCCATTCACTTGTGTGGCTTGAATAATAACATGAAACCAAATTCCACTATGGACTGCTGAACCCTGTAATGAACTTCACAAAACCAAAGAAGAAGAACAAATATTTTTGGTGTTTTCGATTTTTAAAGGCAAGAGCAAAAAGGAAGAACAAGCAAAGCAAAATATTTTTGGGTTTTTCAAATAGTTCAAACAAAACAAAAAGGAAAAAAGCAAACCAGGGCAAAAAGAAGCAAATAAAGAGAAACAACGAAAATATTTTTGGTCTTTTTGTGTTTTTGAAAGCAAAAGTAAGGAAATAACGAAAACTAAAAAGAGAACGAAGCATGGATATACAAAGTAC
This sequence comes from Avena eriantha, assembly GCA_910589775.1. Taxonomy (NCBI): domain Eukaryota; kingdom Viridiplantae; phylum Streptophyta; class Magnoliopsida; order Poales; family Poaceae; genus Avena; species Avena eriantha. The sequence continues at coordinate 44,548,627 of OU342741.1, forward strand.
CGACTAAACATGATATGTAGATGAGTGTGATGTCGGTGTACCTCCCCCCAAGCTTAGGCTTTTTGCCTAAGTGGGTATCAATCCCAACGCGGCTAATGGTCCCAAGCAGGCGGATCATTGTATGAATGATCGTAGTTGGGCCCTTGTGTAGAAGAAGAAGCTCCCTAATCATAGGTAGGATACTGGTACGAGGACTCCCCCTCGTTCGAGGGCTGGACCGAATCATCTCTAACCTCCCTTTTAGCATCCTTCTCCTGTTGGCAGAGCTCTCCTAGGTATGCATCGAGTTCTTCCTCGGTGAGTGACCATCCTTCCCTGGTATCAAGGTTAAACAAAACAGGTGCAGGCAAAAGAACAACACGCTCGGACTTACTCCTTCTCCAACCAGCCTTGAGAAAGGTTATTTGATAAGACAAATCACTCAAATTAGACCAAGAAGAAACGAATGTATGTTGTATCATGGAATTAAGGTCCAGCCAATCTATATGAAACTGTAGGTCTAGATGATGAGGCACTAAACCATGCAAAGCTATTAAACGAGAGGAGATGAGGCCTCCGCAAATTCCACCTTGCTCGTGGTTAGCAGCAAGACGGAAAGCTATCAAGGCACCCAAATTATATGTCCTATCTCGTTTTAAAGCAGCTGAGATGATGCTAGATCATATGAGGATAACGTATTAGCAGTTTTCCTAGCAAGAACACACTTGCAATAAAGTAAGCAAAGTAGCGAATAGACGGAAGATGAATGTTACAAATTTTCCCACACTCCTTTGAGAAGCTACTCCCCTTGGAAAATCTCCGCATACAAGTCCATGAGTGGTGTAGGTCGCTCTTTAATCCTTCCACATGATCCCCACTTAGGTACCTTAACAGCTGCACAAAAGTCATCAAGAGGAAGGTCAACAGCTATATTGTAGATTTTATAGTGAACCATGGGGTTAGGCAAAGAGCAACTAAATCAAAAGTCATGCACTACATCCATAGTTAGTTTCACAAATTGACAAGGTTCATCTTCCACAAAATGCTCCAATCCTGCATTGGCAATTAAAGTATGGAAATCCTGAGAAATTCCTGCAGCCCTCATGAATTCGGAGCATGGATAGATGGAAGGAAAAACTTCCTCCTCTCGGTGAACCTTCATAACCTCAGGCACCCTCAGTTCATGTTGGTTGAGTTGATGTTTATTCATCTTCTATTCTGAAATTTAAACATCCATTACACAAGTGATTGCAAAGTGATTATATAATGAAGGGGACTTGTAAGAAGCCTAAACATGCATCAAAACAGTATCGCTAAGCATTGAACAAGCTTACAAGCTCTCATAACCTGTCACCTATAGCAGCAAAATACTCAAGATATAAACCACTAAACACAAATCTACTTGGACAAGCGGAGGAGTCACATACCGGAGAACAATTGCTCCAAATTTCAGCAACAAAGATGGGCTGAGCAAGGAGATCGAAAAATCATGGACAAGAACAGCAAGAACACGAATTCGATCAATGAACTGGTGTTTTCTTGGGAGAGAGAGAGCAGTGGGGAGTGAGAGAGTGAGTGGAGGGCTAGGGGTGGCCCACACCATGGCCAGGCGCGCCCCTGGGCTGGCCGCGCCACCAGGTGGTGTGCCTGCCTGGTGGGTCCCCTGGTACTCTCCAGGCACTTCTCTGCCCCTTTTTCACGTAAAAAATTAATATGAATTTACTAGAACTTTTCGAGACACTTTATTTTTGAGCAATTTTCAGGTATAGATGAATGATTTTCTGACAGAAAAAAGTTTCTGGAATGATGCAATGACAAAACAAAACTAAAACTTTAGAAATTCTAGGACACTCAAATATGCAAGCAACAAACAATAGAAAAGTAGACTAAACAAAAGCAAAAACTAGAATGGATAAAAATAAAAGTAAGCGGAGATAATCATGGTGGAAACATTGTTTTGTTCATTAAAATCCCTTTCTTAACAAGGTTGATCAGGTCTTTTTACCAAAACAATTTTATATGAAACAAAACTTTTGTATTCCACTAATGATTATGTTACCTCAACCTTGATAGCAATGGTCCCAATCATAATAGTTTCATATTTTTCTCGTGGTATGGGACAATATATTTCTCCAACTTGAATGCCCTCAACATGTTCAATTGAATTTAACCCATAAGTCCTATCAATCTTCTTGGGGAAATAAACAATATGCTCCTTGTCATTAACATTAAAACTCACCTTTCCTTGATTACAATTAATAACAGCTCCTATAGTATTAAGAAAAGTTCTCCCAAGAATAATAGACATATTATCATCTCTAGGCATTTCAAGCACAACAAAATCAGTTAATATCAAGCAATTATGAGCCACTTGAACGGGTACATCCTCACATATACCAATAGGAATAGTAGTAGATTTATCAACAATTTGCAAAGATATATGAGTTGGTATTAGTTTTTCTAGTTGAAGTCTCTTATAGAGATAAAAAGCATAACACTAACTCCTGCACCCAAATCACACAAAGCAGTTCTAACATAACTATTTTTAATAGAGCAAGGAATAGTTGGAATCCCTGGGTCTCCAAGTTTCTTAGGAACTTTACCATTAAAGGAATAATTAGCAAGCAAAGTAGAATTTGTTCATTAGGGATCTTCCTTTTATTGGAGACAATAGCCTTCATATACTTTGAATAAGGAGGCAATTTAATAGCATCAGTCAAAGGAATTTGCAAGAATAAAGGTTTCATCCACTCACAAAACTTGTTATAGTGTTCATCTTCCTTTGACTTGTGTTTCTTATCAGGGAAAGGCATAGGTTTTTGGACCCAAGGCTCTCTTTCACTACCATGTTTCTTAGCAACAAAATCTGCTTTAGTGTATTTAGTATTCTTAGTGTGCCCTTCAGGTTCTTCTTCAACTTTTTCTTTATTAGGAGTATCATTTTCCTCATTACCACTTTCAGTTTCAGCATTAGAGACAGATATACTATTAGGATTTTTAGCAGGTTCAGAAGGTTCTATAATAGTTTTATGTTTCTTTTTTCCTTTTCTTTGGAGTAGTACCACTATTTTAAATTTGTTGATATCCTACTCAATTCTTTTAGGATGCCCCTCAGGATATAGAGGATCCTAGATGGCAGCACCACTTCTAGTTCTAATTTCATAAGCATGTTTTTCTTTAGCAGCATTAACTAGCAAGTCTTTTTGTACCTTAATAAGCTGATCAATTTGAGTTTGGACCATTTGAAAATGTTTAACAAGCATTTTAACATCGTTAGAGGTTCTTTCCACAATATCTTTTAACTCAACAATAGCTCTAGAGTTTTCTATTAAATGATTTTGCACCCTTTTATTAAAATTATCTTGCTTAACAATAAAACGTCAAATTCTTCTAAGCATTGATCAGGAGGTTTAGAGTAAGGGATATCACCTTCATCAAAATGTTGGAGAGCGTGTACCTCAATAGTGGATGAGTGGTGGATTGGCTTACATAATTCTTCTATAGGAGGTAAATTCTTGACATCTGCAGCTTTAGTTCCCTTCTCCTTAAGACATTTCTTAACTTCCTTCATCACTTCATCATTTAGTTCAATTACTCCCCTCTTCTTTGATGTTGGTATAGGCACATGGATAGTTGGTTCAGGTATAGTTGTCTCAGGTATAGCTGGTTCAGGAGGAGTCCAATCTCCATAATTCTTGCTTATTTTAGCCATTAATTCATCAGCTTCCTTGGGAGTCCTATTCCTGAAAACACAATCAGCACAACTATCCAGGTAAGTCCTAGATTCTTCAGTTAGTCCATTATAAAATATATCAAGAAGCTCATTCTTAGGTAATGGACATCCAGCCTGTGCATGAATCAAAGCACAAAACCTTGCCCATGATTCAGGCAATATCTTTTTTTCTCCCTGTTTAAAATCAAAAAGTTCCTACAAAATAGCATGTCTAGCACTAGGAGGAAAATATTTCTAAAGAAAGGTACTAATCAAGCAATCAGGGCTATCAATAGATCCAGGAGGTAAATTATTAAACTAGGTTTTAGCTTCTCCTTTCAACGAAAAAGGGAAAAATTTAGCAACAAAGTAGGTGCGCGTCTTAATATCATCAGAAAATAAACCACTCATGGTAGAAGGCTCAGTCATATGTGCTACCGCACTTTCATTCTTAGTCCTACAAAAAGGTTCTTTCTCAACAATAGCTATGTAAGATAGATCAAGAGAGAAATCATAATCCTTATCTTTAATGTTTATGGGAGATGCAGCAAACTTAGTATTAGGAGATAATTTTGGTTTTATAGTACGCCTCTTAAGGAGACACTTAATAGCACCCCTATCATGGGTGTTTTGACATTGTTTAATAAATTCATCGGTCATCTCTATATAACCGTCTTCAATATCATAGCTTTCTCTAGACTCAGGTGAACTGATAGGTGTAGTAGTGTCTTCATTACGAGTTTCAGTATTTCCAGCTATAGTTCTAGCAATCGTAGCATCTAGGAAAGGACCTAATGAACCACTCTTATCGAGCACATTAGAAGCAGCATCATAAATATCAGAAGTTTTAGACTCAGCAGTAGTAGCAGTGTGTGTAGCATGTGTATGTGGTGGTGTAAGGAGCTTACTCATAACAGATGGTGAATCAAGAGCAACAGAGGTGTTCAGAACCGTACCTCTTCTTGTAGTGGATGGTAAAATAGGGACCTTGCCATCACGAGACTTACCCATGATGGATGAATGGCAGCAAAAAATAATGAATCCAAGTGAACTTGATAAATAAAGCTATGCTCCCCGACAACGGCGCCAGAAAATAGTCTTGATGACCCACAAGTATAGGGGGTGTATCGCAGTATTTTCGAGGGAAGTGAAACCCAATTTATTGATTCGACACAAGGGGAGCCAAAGAATATTTATAAACCTTAACAACTGAGTTGTCAATTCAGCTGCACCTGGAAACAATCTTGCTCACAGCAGTTTATCAGTAGCAATAGTTTTGTAGTAGCAATAGTAACATAATAGCAATAGTAAAAGTAAAGACAGTAGTAACGATTGCAGTAAACAGTTGGATTAAAGCGCGGTAGGCATAGGGATGGATGGACGGGTGTTGCATGGACAATACAATTCATATGGCAATCAAAACATAGGGCATTTGCAGATAAATAAGATAAAGCATCCAAGTACTAAATAATCATAGGCATGTGTTCCATATATAGTCATATGTGCTCGCAATGAGAACTTGCCCAACATCTTTTGCCCTGTCAGCCCGTTTGCAGCGGAGCCTCAAGGGAACTACTGGCAATTAATGTGCTCCTTTTAATAGAGCAACGGAGCAAAGCATTAACACTCCGTGAACACATGTGATCCTCACATCAAATCCATTCCCTCCGGTTATCCCGATTTCTATCACTTTGGGGCCTTTGGTTCTGGACAGCAATATGTGTATACAACTTGCAGGTAAGACCATAAATAATACTGTCATAATGAATCAATAACATGTTCAGGTCTAAAATCATGGCACTCGGGCCCTAGTGACAAGCATTAAGCATAACAAGTTGCAACAAAGTCAAAAAGCACTAATAATAGATACTAGGCACCATGCCCTAACAATCGGATGCCATTAAATGAACGATCTCATCCAATCCCTACCATCCCCATAGCCTACAGCGGGGGATTACTCACTCATACATGGGAGAAACATGGATGGTCGATGGTGACGATGATGGCGATGATCTCCTCCAATTCCCTGTCTCGGCAGGGTGCGAGAACGGAGTTTCTGGTGGCGGCGAAGCGGAACTCTTTCTGGAAAAACGTCGCCCCCTGGGTTTTTAGGCCAGGAGGCAACTTATAGCCGAAGAGGGAGACCCAGGGGGTGACCGAGGCGGCCACACCACCCCTAGGCACGGCCTGGCCTAGCTCGCACGGCTAGGTGGTGTGGGCTCCTTTTGGCCCTCCTCCGTCTCGTCTTCTGGCTCTGCAAGTCTTCTGGTGAAATAGGATTTTTTGGCATATTTTCTGGGATTTTTCCTGATAGTTGATTTTTTGCACACAAAAACTAGACACCAAGGTAATTATGCTGAAAATAGCGTTAGTCTACGTTAGTTGTATCCAAATCACACAAGTTTAGAGGAAAAACAATAGCAAAAGTGTTCAGGAAAGTAGATACGTTTTGGACGTATCAAGGCGCTGGAAGAAATTGATTTCCAAAGCCTTGCAAAAAATTTAACAATCTCATTTGAGTTATAAGAACTATCAGCTAGCGAGTCACTTGTGTTTAGGAATCAAGCTTAAGTGCAATTGTTCAGATATATTATGCTCGTGTTCAAGGTTGCGGGATTTGAGATGATGGAATATGATACAACCTCGAACTTGTAAGTTTTCATCTTAATTCAATTCTTTGCTATTACTCAGTATAGCATTGTCACTCGAGGGCGAGTAACCGCTAAGCTTGGGGATATTGATAGCTCCAAATGTCATCACTTTTTACTATTATGTTTCCTCTTGTTTATTGCCGGATTTCACTGAAGATAACCTGTTTCCACTAATGTTAACATCGCAATTAGCGAACCCTTGGTTTCTTGTGATAGTTTTCAAGTAATGAACATTTACTAGAAATCTAATAGCATTTATGGGTTAAATGCACCAACATAAGTCAATCCCCAATTGGAGCCACTTTCATTGGAGGTATCCTATATGCATAACGACCACCGGTACGGCCGGGGCGCGCCTATACCGCCAGCCCATACTACACGCCGACGCCTTCCTTATATCAATACAAGCAACTTTCGTGAAGAGGGAGAGACAAGAAGACACAAAGAACAGAAGATACAGCCGCTGCAAGCCATCTAGAGGAAAAGATCGGATATGGAAGAGGAGAAGAACTTCTCCTCGTTCCACGATGATCTCCAACCTCTAAATTACACACTCCACCATTATTCCCATCATTACTTAGAGAGATAGAGAGATTGGCACTTGTAAGATTAGGGTTTGATACTTTGATCTACCTTCGGTTTGTATGATTTGATCTTTAATTGCTATTGTGGTTTGCTACAATAACTTTGAGATGATTTTTACTTGCAATTCAATTATGCCTTTGATTTGTCTTCCTCTCATCTCTGAGTAAATCCCCATAGGCATGGGAGATGTAGGGATTGGTGAGATGTGTTGTGCCTCCGTTAAATCCATCCATTTGTGAATGTTGTAGTGTTTTATTTAAATAGTGAGAATGGTTATCTATGTTTGCCTAATGCTTGTTATCTAATTTAAGGTCCCAGGTGTAACATCCCAAAACTTTAATCCAAGGTTATTAAGATCCAAATCATCAAAATTAGGGTTAACAAAAACTTTTCCAATTAAAATTATTAAAGCATTCATATGGGTGTGCATTTAAATAGGTGTTGTTTTGAATTCCCATGATAAAGTGATCCATTGATTGTAAAATGATTCTTAGGTGAAATAAACATCATCTAGATCATTCCCAAACAAATCCCAAAGAAAAACAAATCAAAATGAATAAAAGGAGCAAATGGTCATTTGTGCCATTTTAATCAGCATGCCTACTTTAGCTATTCCTAGAACTCAAAACCTAACAGAAACAAATATGGATCTTTGCACCCCTTGCTAGTACTTGTAGTAGTATACCAAGGCCCACTTTGTGATCTGCCAAAAACTTTCAAACACTAATTTTAAATGGCATTTCAAAATTGAATGTAGTTCATATGGTAAGATCCCACTTATTCAAAAACTACTCAAATGAGCTCCATTTTCAAAACCCAAGAAACCACAGAGGCTTAAGCATGTGTCTAGCAAACCGACCAAAATTCATCCAAAATTTCAAAAACTTTTCTCATGCGGCCATTGTGTCGAACAGGTGGAATGCAGAGAATAAACTGCCTACCTAATATTGTTTGTACTTAAGCCATTGTCCCCCATTTGACCTCCCCTGCACTCCCTTGTCCCCCTGAGTCTAACCAAGCCAGCACCGGCCTACCCCTAAGCCGCAGCAGCAGTGGAGCATCGCCACTTTATGGTTGCCGCTGGCCAATCATGGACAGAGCGCCACAGACCGCGCCGCGTCATTCTAGCGCCACCACTTTCTCCGCCTAACACTACCACCGCCCCTTGTCCACCCCTCGATCACCCCCAGGCCCAGGACCACACCCCAGCGCCGCCGCCCATTCTCTCTGTGTCGAGCTCAGCTCGCGCCAGAGCGCGATCGTTGCCAGCACTCAGTAGACCGCCACTAGACATAAAATCCCGCACGCCGCTCCACCTCGACCCCAGTACCCTGCTAGACATGGCCGTGTGCCTCCGCGCGACCCACAGTCGCTATGCGCCGCGTCGAGCACCGCCTCTGTCTCCCAGAGCGTGGGACGCTCCCAACCAAACGCCACCGCCCCTAGCCGCGCATTAACACCGTAGAGCATCGCCAGGAGGCAGGACACTGTCCGCCTACACCGCCCATGCCTCTAGCCGCCTATATCAACGTCACCGGTGAGTTCGCCGTCGTGGCGCTCGGTCCCCTCGTCTCCCTATAAAAGGAGCCCTCTCCAGCACAAACTACTCACACCATTCCACTCCCCTCTCCTCACTGATCCTTCCCCACCTCTCTTCGGAGCCGCTCGAGCCCTAGTTCGCCGGAATTTAGCCGGAGGAGCCCGCTGCAGAGGAGGAGAAGGCACCGTCGATTTCGTACACCCCAGGAGCTGTCGCAACCACCCCTGAGTCCACCGTTGACAGCACGTTCGATCGTCCCCATCACCGCAGTAGCTGGAGCCCTGGTATGCCCCCTGTGCACCCCCACCGAGCCGCTAGGGTTAGTTCTCACCGGCGAACTGTTCACCGAAGACGACGCTCCTCGGCCGTAGATCTCACTTTTAATCTAACGGACCACATCGCCCCGTACCACTTCGCGTGTAAAGAGCCGCTAACCTTTGGACCCCCCTTGTCAGCTGTTCTCTGCGCCGCGGAATGCCACTGGGCCGGCCCATTTCTTTTCCCGCGCTAGCTCAGCAATTCAAACTTAGATTTTTCTAATTAGGTTTGAACTTAGTTCTGTCCCCTAGTTTGAAAATCAATTCAGAGAGATCTACAAATCCAAATTGAGTGATTCCAATTTTGATAGAAAGATACTGTAAAGGTCTATCCAAGCCCGTTGGATTTAATTCATTTAGAGTTAGAGATCTCTCCTAGTAAAAATAATAAGATAGAAGCTTTTGCACATTCAAACATTTTTAGAAAATCAACCACAATAGCTTTTGAGTTGATTCTAACTCTCAAAAATCACATTTAACCATACCTATCTAAATATGAAATAACATTAGGGTTTACATGCAGTGACTTTGGACTAGTACCAAAATAATGCTATATAGGTATTTCTAGTCACTTTAAATCATTAAATAATAAACTTAAACTTAAGTAAATGTGATCCAACCCTTAAATCACATTCCCACATGTTAGAATATGTGGTGATGACATGTGTCCACATGATCCCATATTTTAAGTGGTGAATATTAAATCTTAGTTATTTTCAATGAGTAGAAATTACTTTTCTTAAATAAAAAGAATGAATCTAGTTAATAAAACTTGTGATGCTTGTGATGATAATAGATCATCAAATGTGTGCCTTAGTATGCTAAATAGACTAGTTAAGCATTGTTTGGTGATTGTGTCTTCCGTATGTATTTATAGATGATAGTACCGACCAAGCTTTCGAGGAGGAGGAGTTCTACCAAGAGGAGGAGGAAGAAAACTTCAACCACTTCACCAACCAAGGCAAGCCATCATTAACAATGCAAGATAACACTTGCAAGGATAATGCTTAGCAAGCTAGAATTAAGCTAGATAATTTGAGCAAGATGCACTAGGCATGCTTTGGTTATACCACCTTGACTATTACTTACCCCAAGTATTAATTTTCAAGCTTTACTTCCTTTACTTTACCAAAGGTCCCTTACTTGTTTTGAAGGTAGCATAAAGAGTATAAAACTTGACCTATCTAGATAACTTTAGATGTCATTCTATGGCATGAGGTTGATCCCATCTTTTCACCTTAGTGAACACTCTTAACTTAGTAGTTTAGAGTAGATAAAACTTGAGTTGCTTTAGATGGTAACACTTGGTGAAAATGAATTATGAAAAGCTTGGAATGATGAGTCATTCTATCGAGATGTTTTGACATGTGTTGAGAAACACAAATGGTTTATGATGATGAAAATGTTGAGGCATGAGCCTTAACCCTTTTACAAACTGATGGTTGGATTCAGATGCGATACCATTCCAAATTTACCGTACAACCACAATACCTGAATTGGGTAATGCTTAGCCAGAAATTTATATGCATTAGTATTAGTTCCCTCGCGGGAGAGGTTTGAGCTGAGGCTACCTCTCAATGTTGTCCACCTATGCAGTGCCCAAGATGACAGATGGTCATGGTTGGGAGGCCATGCTCATAGGAGAGGTGCTTATACTAGGGTGTGTAAAGGAAAGGTTATGTTTGATTATCTGCATACTAAGTATGATGATTCAGGGTTATCCCTGACAGATGTATCGAATCTTGTGGTGAAAGTGTACCACCTCTACAGAGTGTCAAACTATTCGAATAGCCGCGTCCGCGGTTATGGACAGTTGGAGTGGCCATACTATTTTTATGTCAGATGTTTTCAAAAAAACTTATGAAATGAATGATGAATCTTGACTTAACCACAACAGGGTTGTGACTATGACACTAGCTTCCCGACTTAAGTGATTCTAGAAATTTATTTTATCTTTCTTTGTTTCTAAACTCAGATTAGGTTTCAAACTTAACTTTATAGTTAAACTTAGAGTTAGCACTTTACTCTAGAACTATACTACTTGTTAGTGGTAGTTTGCGAGTACTTAAAGAGTACTCATGGCTTTTTTCCCTGGCTATTCTCATGGCCAGACTATGAAGGAGACTACCAAGATGATGGCCAGCAGGACGGCTATGATAACTAGGACTATCCGCCTTCGTCAGCATTGCCTGTGCCCCTGAAGATGGACCCCACCGCTACGCTTATTATTTATTCCGCTGCTTGTTGTATTAAGACTGGATCATGAGATCCTTTATTTGTGTAAGACCTTATGTATGGTTTGTAATGGATGATGTACTGTGATATCCAATCTGTTATGTCTCGCAAAAATGGTAATTCTGGGATTCCGAGGTATGGCATAACAGGCATCTGGGACTAAAAATCCGGGTATTGACAAGTTGGTATCAGATCCATCCTGACCATAGGAGACCCTAGTTAGAATGGACGTCCGAACAAAAACTTAATTTCAAAACCAAAGTGAGTATTTATGAAAAACTATTTCCTCTCTTATCCTTGGGAATTCATTCTTTCTCAAAAATTCATGTTCCTCAAATTCTTACATTACTACTTAAAATTTGACACACTTGATCACTTCACTAACTTCCTCATCCTTAATTCTTGTAGATGGAGACTCAGTTCAGCAAGTTCTACCAGTTGGGAAACGGAGGCCAGTTGATCTTCGAGAGGGACCTAGATTCACTATCGGAGTTACTGGGATGCCCACATCCGGAGTTTCTTGGAGCTCAACTTTCAGGACCCCCGGGAGGAGATTTGCAATGGTTAGTCACCGCTGATCTTCGAGGAAGCATCAAAGCACCGATGTCTGGGAGAATCCAGTTCTCCGTGAGAGAAAACAACTGGCTAGATGGATTAGCCAGGGAAATGCATGAAGCTCTCGCACGTCTATGTGCCCTTAGCGTCAACCAAATCCAAGGAACCCGTTTTGCTCACTATGCAAGACGTGACTTCATGGGAATGCCAATGGAGATGCCAAGTCACCTGGAGTTGAAGCGTCAAGTGGAGAACCTTGACTTCCTGCTGTATGATCACCAGAGGGAATTAGACAATGCCAGGGAGTTTGCCAACCACAACCATGCCATTGCCGACCAGAAGGCCTAGACTTTCTCACTGCTTGTCAAGGATCGTTAGTCTCTTCGCCTCCAGCGCGAGAAGAAGGATCGCACCATCGCCCGTCTTTGCAAGAAGGTGGCCGACCTCGAGAAGACCGTCAAGGAGCAAGAAGCTCAGCTTGCAACAAAGGAGGAAGAAGAGGAGGGTGAAGACATCCAGGGAGACATGGATTCTTACCTCAGCAATGATGATGATTTTCTGGAGGAGGATGCCATGGACTTCTACACTGACAATGAGGACTCCGACTTGATCGACGATGAGTAGATGCACTAGAGCACTATCGTAGCATGAGATGTATCGGTCCCACTGTATCGTAGCTTGCAGAATGGTTCTTCAAACCATCTATTTTCCTTTATTGTTGTGTTTGTATCATGTGTTTGTTTGAGTGAATGAAATGAAGTTAGTTGCAAAACCTGAGTCAAACTCAAAGTTTTAGCTTTGAAACGAAAACCATGAACCTTAGAACTTTCCCTCTTACCCCTTTATCTACCTCAATGTTCAGATGACTCGTGGAAACCCCGGAGGGAGCAGCTCATCGCAAGACCCAATGCTGCAGATTATGCAGATGTTAGTTGCAGACCATGAAGCAAGCAGGGCAGAGCGCCAGGCCAACTTAGCAACATTGCAGCAGATAGCTCAGATGGCCCAAAACAACCAAGGGCGTGGAAACCAGGATCACCATGGATCCAAACTCAAAAACTTCCAGAATATAAATCCCCCAATCTTTAACCAAGCTAAAAACCCACTGGATGTTGACGACTGGTTACAGACAATGGAAAACAACTTAGAAGTAGCAGGAGTGGATGAAAACGAGAAAGTTCTTTTTGCCACCCACTACCTTGCAGGAGATGCAAGAGCGTGGTGGACTAGCATCCGCAACATGAACCATGGTCACGTGATGACATGGGAAGCTTTCAAAATCAAGTTCAGCCGCACCCACGTGCCGCAGGGTCTAGTCACTAGAATGAGGGATGAATTTCGTGAATTGAAGCAAGGCAGAATGAGTGTAGTAGAATACCGTGATAGATTCCTGTCACTGGCAAGGTATGCACCTGATGAGATCAACATAGAGGCCAAGAAGAAGGAGAGATTCATGAACGGACTACATGATGAGATGCAGACTGTCCATGTCAACATCTGCTTCCAGGATCTCGAAGAGCTAGTCGACTCTATAATTCAAACGGAAGGAAAAATTAACCAGGCAAACGACAACCCAAACATCGTATGATGCAGCAATCTGGATCCAACAGTCACCAGAAGTACCGTCCCAACCCCTCACCAGGATATGCACCAAGAAACAACCGACCCCCAATGTCTCGCCCAAGCTACCCCAACCGTAGCTGAGGCAATGTGAAGCTCGGAGGAAACAACAATCACTCTGGTAACACCAGCAATTTCAACAGTGCCCCTCCCAAGAGCAACAACAACAACAACACTACACCTAGAACTGGCAGCAATGTTGTGCCTATCGCAGCAAAAGACAAGTCCCAGATCACCTGCTTCGAGTGTCGAGTGAAGGGTCACTATTCCAATGAGTGTCCCAAGAAGACTGCCGCCACTGCCAATGTGAATACCCTAGCTCAACAGCAGCATCGTGTTCAACCAGGACGAAGATTTGCCCCAGGGAACCCTCACAACCGCAATGGCTGTCTCTTTCACATGAATGCCGAGGAAGCCCAAGAAGCGCCAGATGTAGTGCTGGGTATGTTTTCTGTCAACTCAGTTTTAGCAAGAGTGTTGTTTGATTCTGGAGCATCGCATTCATTTGTCACCGAAGAATTTGCATGCACTAGTAAGATTCACCCAACCAACTTGAAGCATGTCATGATAGTTGAAATCCCCGGTTCAACTACAAAAGCTAGAAAAATTTGCAAAGCTGTGCCTATCAGAATACATGGGATAGATTTTTATGCCAACTTAATTGTACTTGGAACCAAAGGATTGGAAGTAGTACTAGGTATGGACTGGATGTCAAGGCATAAAGGACTGATAGACTGTGCTAAGAAAGCCATCACCATGACCAGTAGCTCTGGAGTCATAGTAGATCATATCTCTGAAACCTTACCCCGTCAATTCAAGTGCAACAAAATTCTAGCCCTACCCACCATAGACCAGGTCAGAGTAGTCTGTGAGTACCCCGACGTATTCCCAGATGAATTGCCAGGCATGCCCCCAGATAGGGATATTGAGTTCATTATCGAACTAATCTCCGGAACCGGACCCATATCCCAGAGACCCTATAGCATGAACCCCTTAGAGTTAGTGGAATTGAAGAAGCAGTTGGATGCCATGTTAGCAACAGGCTTGATTCAACCAAGCGCATCACCCTGGAGATCACCTGTGTTATTCATCGACAAGAAAGATGGAGGCAACCGTCTGTGCACAGATTACAGGAAACTGAATGACGTCACCATCAAGAACAAGTACCCCTTGCCAAAGATAGAGGATCTATTTGATCTGTTTACTGGAGCCCAGGTATTCTCAAAGATTGATCTTATGACTGGTTATCACCAATTTAAGATTCGTGCAACGGATATTCCGAAGACCGCCTTTACCACTCGCTATGGTTTATACGAGTATATGGTTATGTCTTTTGGATTAACCAATGCCCCTGCTTATTTCATGAATCTCATGAATAAGATCTTTAAGAATTTCCTAGATAAGTTTGTAGTTGTGTTTATCGACAACATCCTTATCTACTCCAAGTCAGAAGAAGAGCATGAGCAACATCTGAGAATCATCCTAGAAACTCTGAGAGAGCATCGGTTATATGCCAAGTTTAGCAAGTGTGAGTTTTGGCTGAAAGAAGTAGGATTCCTAGGAAATATTGTGTCTACCGGAGGAGTCTCTGTTGATCCTGCCAAGATCAAAGATTTCGAAGAATGGGAAGCCCCAACCACTCAAACCCAAGTCCGTGCATTTCTCGGATTAGCGGGATATTGCCACAAGTTCGTAGAAGGATTCTCGAGCATCGCCAGACCCATGACCCAATTGCTGAAGAAGGACAAGAAGTTTGAATGGACTGACAAATGTGAAGCCAGTTTTCAAGAGCTCAAGAAGAGATTGATATCAGCCCCAATATTGATCATGCCAGACATCAAGAAGTCGTTTGATGTGTATTGTGATGCATCCAAGATTGGTCTTGGATGTGTATTGATGCAAGAAGGCAAAGTTATAGCCTATATGTCTCGACAACTAAAGCAACATGAGCAGAACTATCCGACCCATGATCTTCAATTAGCAGCCGTAGTGTTGGCATTAAAGACATGGCGTCATTATCTGATGGGTAATTGCTGTGAGATTTACTCGGATCACAAGAGCTTGAAGTATATTTCCACTCAGAAGGAGCTGAATATGAGGCAAAGGAGATGGATAGAGTTAATCAAGGATTATGACCTTGACATTCACTATCACCCTGGCAAAGCCAATGTGGTAGCGGATGCTCTTAGCAGATTGCCGCGTAGGCTGAACACCATGATTAAAGAGAAGCCGCGAAGTTTGTATGAAGAGTTAGAGCAGTTCCGAACTGAGCTAGTTAGCAAAGGATTCTTAGCCAGCATTGAACTTCAACCCATGTTGATCAGCCAAATCAAGGAAGCCCAGAAGGGAAATGAAAGTATCGGCGGAATCAAATGTCGTATTGGTACATGAAAGGTACCTAGATTCACCTCGAGATTTTGGCAGAAAGTCCAGGAAAGATTAGGCACCAAGTTGAACTTCAGCACCGCTTATCACCCGCAAACTGATGGACAGACTGAGAGAGTCAACCAGATCCTAGAGGATATGTTGAGAGCTTGTGTGTTAGAGTATGGATCAAAATGGGAGGACTGCCTGCCTTTTGCAGAATTCTCATATAACAACAATTATCAAGCTAGTTTACAAATGGCACCATTTGAGTTCCTATACGGAAGGAAGTGTCGCACCCCTTTGAACTAGTCGCAAGTAGGAGAGAGTCAGATTTTTGGACCCGACATTCTCCGAGAAGCCGAAGAGAAGGTTCACAAAGTCCGTGAGCACCTCAAGACCACCCAATCCAGACAGAAGAGTTATGATGACAAGAGAAGGAGAGACCTTACTTCCAATGTCGGAGATTTTGTATATCTCAAGGTTTCGCCATTGAAGGGAACCCAACGCTTTAGTCTAAAAGGAAAGTTAGCCCCCAGATATATCGGGCCCTTCAAGATTCTGAATTGTCGAGGAGAAGTATCGTATCAACTGGAACTGCCTGAAGAGATGTCAGCCATCCACAATGTGTTCCATATCTCGTTACTTCGCAAATGCCTAGAAGTGCCGGAGAAGACCGAAGTTTTCAAAAACATCGATCACAGAGCTGTGGAGATCAACAATGACCTGACGTATCGTGAAGTGCCCATCCGTATCTTGGAGGAAGCTTACAGAACCACCAGAACCAGGAGTATCAAGTTTCTCAAGATTCAATGGAGAAACCATACCGAGGAAGAAGCCACCTGGGAGCGAGAAGATTACATTAGGACTGAGTTCCCAGATCTCTTTAGTTCCTAGTTTTCTTTCGTAAATCTCGGGACGAGATTTTGTTTAAGGGGGGAAGGTTTGTAACATCCCAAAACTTTAATCCAAGGTTATTAAGATCTAAATCATCAAAATTAGGGTTAACAAAAACTTTTCCAATTAAAATTATTAAAGCATTCATATGGGTGTGCATTTAAATAGGAGTTGTTTTGAATTGCCATGATTAAGTGATCCATTGATTGTAAAATGATTCTTAGGTGAAATAAACATCATCTAGATCATTCCCAAACAAATCCCAAAGAAAAACAAATCAAAATGAATAAAAGGAGCAAATGGTCATTTGTGCCATTTTAATCAGCATGCCTACTTTAGCTATTCCTAGAACTCAAAACCTAACAGAAACAAATATGGATCTTTGCACCCCTTGCTAGTACTTGTAGTAGTATACCAAGGCCCACTTTGTGATCTGCCAAAAACTTTCAAACACTAATTTTAAATGGCATTTGAAAATTGAATGTAGTTCATATGGTAAGATCCCACTTATTTAAAAACTACTCAAATGAGCTCCATTTTCAAAACCCAAGCAACCACAGAGGCTTAAGCATGTGTCTAGCAAACCGACCAAAATTCATCCAAAATTTCAAAAACTTTTCTCATGCAGCCATTGTGTCGAACAGGTGGAATGCAGAGAATAAACTGCCTAACTAATATTGTTTGTACTTAAGCCATTGTCCCCCATTTGACCTCCCCTGCACTCCCTTGTCCCCCCTGAGTCTAACCAAGCCAGCACCGGCCTACCCCTAAGCCGCAGCAGCAGTGGAGCATCGCCACTTTATGGTTGCCGCTGGCCAATCATGGACAGAGCGCCACAGACCGCGCCGCGTCATTCTAGCGCAACCACTTGCTCCGCCTAGCACTACCACCGCCCCTTGTCCACCCCTCGATCACCCCCAGGCCCTGGACCACACCCCAGCGCCGCCGCCCATTCTCTTTGTGCCGAGCTCAGCTCGCGCCAGAGCGCGATCATTGCCAGCACTCAGTAGACCTCCACTGGACATAAAATCCCGCACGCCGCTCCACCATGACCCCAGTACCCCGCCAGACATGGCCGTGCGCCGCATCGAGCTCCGCCTCTATCTCCCAAAACGTGGGACGCTCACGATAAACCCTACCACCCCTAGCCGCGCATTAACACCGTAGAGCATCACCAGGAGGCACGCCACCGTCTGCCTACGCCGTCCATGCCTCTAGCCGCTTGTATCAGCATCACCGGTGAGCTCGCCGTCGTGCCGCTCGGTCCCCTCATCGCCCTATAAAAGGAGCCCTCCCTAGCACAAACTACTCACACCATTCCACTCCCCTCTCCTCACTGATCCTTCCCCACCTCTCGTCGGAGCCGCTCGAGCCCTAGTGCACCGGAATTTAGCTGGAGGAGCCCGATGCAGAGGAGGAGAAGGCGCTGTCGATTTCATCCACCCCAGGAGCTGCCGCGACCACCCCTGAGTCCGTCGTCGACATCACGTTCGATCGCCCCCATCACCGCACCGCAGTAACTAGAGCCCTGGTATGCCCCCTGTGCACCCCCACCGAGCCGCTAGGGTTAGTTCTCGCCGGCGAACTATTCGCCGGAAACGACGCTCCTCAGCCGTAGATCTCACTTTTAATCTAACGGCCCACATCGCCCCGTACCGCTTCGCGTGTAAAGATCCACTGACCTGTGGACCCCCCCTTGTTAGTTGTTCTCTGCGCCGTGGAATGCCACTAGGCCGGCCCATTTCATTTATCGTGCTAGCCCAGCAATTCAAACTTAGATTTTTCTAATTAGGTTTGAACATAGTTATGTCCCCAAGTTTGAAAATCAATTCAGAGATATCTACAAATCCAAATTGAGGGATTCAAATTTTGATAGAAAGATACTGTAAAGGTCTATCCAAGCCCGTTGGATTTAATTCATTTAGAGTTAGAGATCTCTCCTAGTAAAATAATAAGACAGAAGCTTTTGCACATTCAAACATTTTTATAAAATCAACCACAATAGCTTTTGAGTTGATTCTAACTCTCAAAAATCACATTTAACCATACCTATCTGAATATGAAATATCATTAGGGTTTACATGCAGTGACTTTGGACTAGTACCAAAATAATGCTATATAGGTATTTCTAGTCACTTTAAATCATTAAATAATAAACTTAAACTTAAGTAAATGTGATCCAACCCTTAAATCACATTCCCACATGTTAGAATATGTGGTGATGACATGTGTCCACATGATACCATATTTTAAGCGGTGAATATTAAATCTTAGTTATTTTCAATGAGTAGAAATTACTTTTCTTAAATAAAAAGAATGAAGCTAGTTAATAAAACTTGTGATGCTTGTGAGGATAATAGATCATCAAATGTGTGCCTTAGTATGCTAAATAGACTAGTTAAGCATTGTTTGGTGATTGTGTCCTCCGTATGTATTTATAGACTATAGTACCGACCAAGCTTTTGAGGAGGAGGAGTTCTACCAAGAGGAGGAAGAAAACTTCAACCACTTCACCAACCAAGGCAAGCCATCATTAACAATGCAAGCTAACACTTGCAAGGATAATGCTTAGCAAGCTAGAACTAAGCTAGATAATCTGAGCAAGATGCACTAGGCATGCTTTGGTTATACCACCTTGACTATTACTTACCCCAAGTATTAATTTTCAAGCTTTACTTCCTTTACTTTACCAAAGGTCCCTTACTTGTTTTGAAGGTAGCATAAAGAGTATAAAACTTGACCTATCTAGATAACTTTAGATGTCATTCTATGGCATGAGGTTGATCCCATCTTTTCACCTTAGTGAACACTCTTAACTTAGTAGTTTAGAGTAGATAAAAACTTGAGTCGCTTTAGATGGGAACACTTGGTGAAAATGAATTATGAAAAGCTTGGAATGATGAGTCATTCTATTGAGATGTTTTGAAATGTGTTGAGAAACACAAATGGTTTATGATGATGAAAATGTTGAGGCATGAGCCTTAACCCTTTTACAAACTGATGGTTGGATTCAGATGCGATACCATTCCAAATTTACCGTACAACCACAATACCTGAATTGGGTAATGCTTAGCCGGAAATTTATATGCATTAGTATTAGTTCCCTTGCGGGAGAGGTTTGAGCTGAGGCTACCTCTCAATGTTGTCCACCTATGCAGTGCCCAAGATGACAGATGGTCATGGTTGGGAGGCCATGCTCATAGGAGAGGTGCTTATACTAGGGTGTGTAAAGGAAAGGTTATGTTTGATTATCTGCATACTAAGTATGATGATTCAGGGTTATCCCTAATAGATGTATCGAATCTTGTGGTGAAAGTGTACCACCTCTGCAGAGTGTCAAACTATTCGAATAGCCGTGTCCGCGGTTATGGACAGTTGGAGTGGCCATATTGTTTCGTTGTCAGATGTTTTCAAAATAACTTATGAAATGAATGATGAATCTTGACTTAACCACAACAGGGTTGTGACTATGACACTAGCTTCCCAACTTAAGTGATTCTAGAACTTTATTTTATCTTTCTTTGTTTCTGAACTCAGCTTAGGTTTCAAATTTAACTTTATAGTTAAACTTAGAGTTAGCACTTTACTCTAGAACTATACTACTTGTTAGTGGTAGTTTGCGAGTACTTAAAGAGTACTCATGGCTTTTGTCCCGAGCTATTCTCATGGCCAGACTATGAAGGAGACTACCAAGATGATGGCCAGCAGGACGGCTATGATAACTAGGACTATCTGCCTTCGTCAGCATTACATGTGGCCCTGAAGATGGAGCCCACCGCTACGCTTATTATTTATTCCGCTGCTTGTTGTATTAAGACTGGATCATGAGATCCTTTATTTGTGTAAGACCTTATGTATGGTTTGTAATGGATGATGTACTGTGATATCCAATCTGTTATGTCTCGCAAAAATGGTAATTCTGGGATTGCGAGGTATGGCATAACAGGCATTTGGGATGAAAAATCCGGGTGTTGACACTAGGTAACATGGTCCAAAGATCTCATAGGTATGAACTTGTATGCTAGTAATTCGGCGACTCCCCAGTGACACGGATGATATCAATGAAGAGCTAGTACTACTTGAGGACAAGAAGACACCATCAAGATTAAAGCCTTGATCCGGTCATAAGGCCTTAATTAATGCGCTGGCCATGGTCGTGGTAACATGCAGATGGATCATTGGGACTGGGAAGAATTGGCCATGAGGACTCCTAGTCTATATATGGGTTGCTTGCCTACTCACTTATAAATAAGAAATATCACTATCACTTATTCCACTTATTCCATTTTGCACTTCCACTATCACCATGAACTGTTTCTCTCCACGCCTAACTTCTCATCTACAAGACCTTTACACATCTTTACTTTTATGCAATTTACTTTTTTCCTAAGCAAGTTTCCTCTATCTTTTACTCACCACTTCCACCGTCAACCTTTGCAGTCAATTCACTCAAGACCTATGACACCTTGGGTGCGACAGAAACACCACATAAAAACACATTCCTAGGCTCCTTGTTGGGATCGATATAAAAATTGGAATTAATACTTCCACGAAAACATTCTATGACGAACATGTGCACTTGCAGGCCATCAGGCATGTTCCCCACTACTTGTGGTCCACATCCTTCTTGTTCTTCTTCATGGCTTTGTAATGGATGTCTATGAGGGCCACCGTGTAGTCAGCCAAAGAATCCTTCTCATTCATGGAACCGGCTGGCTTCCACCTCTTATGGATGTCCACGAAGTTCGTCACTAGCACTAGAGAGCGTCTAAGCCTGATACCGTCGTTGCCTATGTCGACGCCTGCAAAGGAAATGTTTGGGTTGGCGAGGAACTCCGCTATATTGGAGCATGGCTGGTTGGCTTGGCAGATCTGGTAGACCAGGCCATCCGTGCCCACACATAGCTAGACGACAGTAGCCTTCTGTGTCGATGATTTCTCGTTGGGGTACTTGACGTCGAGGCTAACAATCTTGTCATCCGCCTCCTCCAGGAGCTTTTGGATTTTCTCGATGTAATTGTTCAACACCGACACACTGTTGGTATATGCCACCTATAGTATGGTGTTGTTGCCAGGGTCCGGGAAGGAGTACATCTTGTCAAATGGCGGTGCCATGGACAGTGATTGACGCCTTCTTTTGTTTTGTAGAGGTCCGACAGGGTGACATAAAAGGAATGGGATCGAGAAGATGAAAGGCCGCTAGGAAGATCGGGAGATGCATTCATAAGCGGTTGTGGAGACGAAAGGGCATGCAGTTTCCCCCGTCTCCGCATTCATTAAAAATGATATGTCATACTTCTATTATCTGATTCTCATGTGCAAGGCATTTGTAACTCACTAGTTATTTCTTATCTTACCATTATATAGTGTTCGAATAACTTTAAATATTGACCGTTGGATCAAGACTCGCGAATCCCAACATTTCTAGTCATTGGATCTTCTTTTCCATTCTAGCATCTAGAAGATTCTATTGATAGTCTTCATCACAATGAATGCTATGCACAAAACTCAATACACACTTCTCCATCATTCTAGAATCTTCTATCTCGTTTCTCTGGACTATGTTACCAAAATTTTCAAGTTTTAGATAGCTAATAACCGTTGACTTCTATATGATATACAAAGTACAAGAACCAAATATACACGCATACTTTATAGATGTTGATCAAATTTATATTTTTTTATTTTACCTATTATAATTTTATATAGTGATGATATGTTAGACATCTATTATCCCAGTCTCACGTGTAGGACATGTGCAACTTACTAGTTATATACAGTGTACGAATAACTTCGAATATTGAGCGCTAGATTAAGACTCTCGAATCCCAACATTGTCATCCGTTGAATCTTCTTTTCCATTTTAGCATCTAAAAGATACTACTTTTGATAGTATTTAGCACAATATATACATATTACTACTCCAAGTTACTTACCACTCTAACCAGCCTTAGAGCATCTCTAGCATGGAAAAAATAGGCGCTATTTCACGCTATTTAGCGTGATATAGCGTATTTGGAGAGTCCACGCTATTTTTTCAAGATTTTGCTCGCTATGGTGCTAATTTTTAAATAGCTTGCTATATCACGCTAAAACATCGTAGCGTTAGCGCAATTTCAAGTATAGGATGTTATTTTCTTGTTGGCGGGTTTGGAGTAAGATACCATATGATGAATGTGTCGAGTAAGCAAACATACGATGGACATTTTGATTGTTCAACTTAAGTGATCGTGTCAATCCGCCGCCTCCTCCTGTAGCACCCGACGCTGTACCTAGATTCAGTCCTGCCATTTCTCCTCCGACGAAATTGATTATACATGTACAATTATTACTATAGGAAATTCATTAAATACTAAAATCCCTTATATTCATGATATACATGTTATATTTTTTATTTTTTACAAAATACTATTTTGTAAAATAGCACGTTATTAGCATGCTATAACTTTCATATTGTCTAGAGAAAAGCCACGCTAAATTAATTAGCACGCTAGTATTTTTTTCCCTTGATCTCTAGTGGTTTATCTAAATTTGGTAGTCTCTTAGAGCATCTCTAGTAGTTTGTCTAAATTTGGTAGTCTACATCTTCACATAGATAATGGTGTGAAAAGATTTCTTTTTACACGACTTTAGTTTTCTAGTGGATAGTCTGCACACAAATAGTCAATATACACAGCAATTAAGTGCAACAAATGCTCTGATTTGGCGTGGGAGTGAGCTCGCGAGCGACTAGCTTTGCGTTAGACATGGTGGCTCAGTTGTCCAAATATGGATAACAAGTATCTAGTTTGGAGGATGTCCAAATTTTAGACCACTGGATACACAAGCCACTAGAGACCTTTCTTGGGTCCGTGGTGGTCTATATTTGGCTTAGACTATCAGATACACAAGCCACTAGAGATGATCTTAGGCTGGTCATAGTGCGTACTAATAACATACTAGTTCGTGTTACTATCTTCATGTGTGTACGTAATTAAGCCGAAGGCAGAGACCTTGTTTTTGCAGAAATGGCTCCGGAAATACTCCGTATCTACAAAGGCTATGATATTACAGTAAACTGTTTTTTCTAGTCATTGAACTATAGCTACTCCTAGGATAGGACATTATTATTCTATATTTTTTGAACTGTATAGCCAAATTCAAAATCCCAGAGCGGAAAATTCTCCAACCTCACCTCCACCAAAATATTTCGACTGGTCATACGCCCCAAGTTTTAGCCATACGAAATTCCTTTTCTACCCCTGACAATGGCCTATCTACTAATGTCGGGGCGTGGGTATGGTTCGTAATCCCCTGGGGTCACCACAACTCTGAAGTTGGGTAGTTCACCTTCCACCGATGCCATTTACCCCATAGAAACCCTAAACCCCTATCTCACCTCGGCTCCTACACCACCGCACCAGAGCATCCCTGCCACGCTTCGCCGGCCTACACGCCACCCAACCCCCCTCTTACCTCCAGCACTTGCACCAACGCACCGTAATCATCTCTGTCGCACTTCATCGGCCTACACGCCATCCAACCCTCTATCTCACCTCCAACTCATGCACCACCGCACCAGAACATCACCGCCGCACTTCGCCCGCCAACAGGCCACCCCAAACCCCCTATCCCACCTTCGGCTCCTGCACCACCGCACTTCGCCAGCCTACACGCCATACCTCGATACCATATACTCCTCACCAGTCTACTAGATCAGTCGATGTCCACCTTACCAAACCTAGTTCGCTGACACCCTCTTCCATACAACTGTCTTAGTTTGTTGACTCCCTCGTCCACAACACCTGACCTGCTTCACCTACGCTGGTGTGCGCTACATTAGATCTGCTTCATGGACTCAAGAGTCCACTACACCAGATCTACTTTATCCACACTCTTGTGCAGCGCCTCGAATCCATAATCGGTCGTAACAGATCTGCTTCACCGATGATGATGTGCACTACACCGAATCTCCTTCACCGGTCATCTTGTCAAGCAAGCCAGATCCATCAAAAACCTCCACGGATCTGCTTCACCACCGCCACCGAGATCATTCAGCTTCAGTGCGACTCACCACTACCGGGCACCCTTGGTGTCCTTGACGTGACCTGCAAAGATGTCGTGTATGCGTAGATGACGCCGTGACCTAGGTAAACCAGATCTACTTGTTCGTTTCAATATAGCAGGTATAAGCCTATGACAGTGAACTGTATTTCTGTATTGGTGGTAAATTCCTACCTCAATACTGTCTTAATTCATATCCCACTCTTCCTTTATAAATTCGGTGTAGTCTATGTTAAATCTAGGCGTTAAACTACTCCTTCTGTTTAAGGCGTCCTTGTTCTGTGTGTTTTTTCTTTGACCAACAATTACTCTTATTATATATAAACAATTATGGTAGAACAAAACTGACATCATTAGAGTTCATTGGTATTATGTTGTTCATGGCAAATGTTAATTCACTGAACATCTAAAGCTGCCTACATGTTCTACAAGTTCACAAGTTATGTCATCATAATATGCATTTGCTTTGTTCGTTGCTACAATACCGACTGCATGTAATTTTGGAGTTCATTGGTAGTTTTAAGCCACTGAACATGTAGGTTAACATTCTCTGCTCTACAAGTTCAGAATTTATGCTATTTTAATTTCAATCTGGTTGTACTAAGCAACCACAATAACTGTCTTCTCTTATATAATTCATCGCATATTTTATGTCATTAAACTTGTTCTTTTTGCATTCCCTCTGCAAGTTATGCCATTATTATTTGTTTTAATTAAGCTCCGACAGTAGTTGTCACCTGTTGTGTACTACTTCTTCCACTTCAAAATATAAGATGTTTTAGCTTTGTGAAAGGACTGTATCTAGACACCATTTAGTGTGTAGGTTTACTCCAAACCTACATGAACCTACACACTAAAAGTGGTATAGATACACTTCTTTCACAAAGCTAAAACATCTTATATTTTTTAACGGAGGGACTACATCCGTTTCGTAAAATAAGGTCTATACTTTTTAAAGTCAAACAATGACAACTTTGACCAAGCTCATAGAAAAATATATTAAGGGTTAATTTGTGGAATTTGTGTCTATGAAAATATATGCCCCGCTGTATCGAATGACATTGGTTGGCATGGTAGATGTTCCTCGTATGTTCTACAAACTTGGTCGAATTTTGTGTCGATTGACTTGCGAAAAATGTATACGCCTTATTTACTTTGGATTGCATGCAGTATTACATGGCAAGTTTTAAGGCACTTAACATGGCTATCTGCATGTCCTGCACTATAAATTCAAGTTTCTCAATTATAGTTTATGTAGCAGCAGTATCTACCATATATTATGTAGTTCATGGCATTTTAAGTTACTTCACATATGGGTTTGCATTCCTTGCTCCATAAGTTCACGAGGTATACCATTGTAATGTCTATCTTGTTCGTCCAAATGTTAGTATAGTAACTGCCTACTCTGTAGATTGTGACAAATTTTATGGAACTTTTCATATTTGTTTGCAACCCTTTTTCACAAGTTAAATCATTGTAATTTCTCTCTTGTTCGTGCTAAGAAGTGACTATAACTGTATTCTATTTTGTCGCCATGGCAAACTCTATGTCATTTAAATGTTTGTTTATATTCTGCCATTCCCTGCTCCACATGTTCACAAGTGATTATACTATAATGTTTATCTAGTTCTTTGTAAATAGCAACAACCACTATCTCATATTATTTCCTCTCACAAGAAATACGAAGAACTATAGAGTGAATCGCCCCTACAATCTTGTAAGTACCCATTACTTTCTATTCATGAATGCAAACCTGTTTTATGTGAATGAGAGGCCTTAACTTATATGCAGAGGAGCAACAATAAAGTAGATGGATCGTCTATCCAAGTACTGGATGTGATGGATGTCTTCAAGGAACAAACTGACAATAGGATGTCCTCCAACAGGACTGCACAAATAGAAATAGTAAGTCTCTTGTTTTTACTAAGATGGCTTAGTGTCAGATGTGTGTTTGTACGAGGCACCACATGATTCGGCCAGTGATGAGAACAAGATTGAGCTTAAACAAGACTGGACAAAAACCAAATGTAAATCCCTCGATTTATAATTCAATGTGATCACTTGATTTCGGTGATGATCTATTCTTTCTATATTTGACTTATGTTCATCTATCTATCTATCTATCTATACGTTAACTAGACCATGATTAGGTGGTGGTGATTTAAATATATCCACTTTTATGCTATATTTAAGAGTTTGTATGCACTCTGGAGGTAGTCACTGATACGTCCATTTTGCATCACTATTCTATATCATAATTTACTGTTATTCATTGATATATTTCACATTAAGAGATGATACTTATGTTATTTCATCTGTTTTTGCATGGTTGATGACTTTTGGAGCATGGACCGCTGCAGTCCGGATTCTGATGGAAAAGGTGTTGTTTGGAGGCCAAATTCGCGAATATCAGAAAATCCAGGAAAATACATGGAAAAACATATTTTTCCAGAAGACAAAGAAAGCCAGAAGGGGAAGTGGAGATGGGCCACAGGAGGCCCACACCACCCCCTGGCGCGGGCCACCCCAGGTCGCGCCACCAGGTGGTGTGGCCGCCCTGGTCCACTCCAGCCTCTCTCATCTAGCGTATATTATCCTCCCGAAACCCTAAGACTCGGGGAGCGACCACAGAAAGATTCTGCCGCCTCTGTGGGGCGGAAAACATCGAGAGAGAAAGATCTCTCCGGCAGACAGAATTCTGCCGAGGGAATTCCTTCCTGGAGAGAGGGGAGATCATCGCCATCAACACCATTGTCAAGCTGGACTTCATCGGGATCACCATGATCATCATCACCGCCATCATCTCCACCAGCACCATCATCACCACTTCATACCGCTGTCACAATTGGGTTGAATCATGTATAGTTCTTATGGGAAACTTTCCCGGTGTTGATTACTCCTTGTAGTTGATGCTATTGAGTAAACCATTGAATTATCGTTTATGTTCAGATTCTTACACATAATTATTTCATCTCTGATCATGATCCATATGATGTCTTGTGCGTAGTTTGTTTGTTCTTGAGGACATGGGAGAAGTCATGTTGTAGTAGTGGAATTGTGTTGAGAAAGATTCAATAGTTTGATATTTAAGTTGTGGTGTATTTATTCTAGTGGTGTCATGTGAACGTCGACCACATGACACTTCGCCTATATGGGCCTAGGGGAATGCATTGTGTATTTGGCTACTAATCGTAGGGGTTGCCGGAGTGACAGAAACCTGAACTCCCGTTAGGAAACCATTGCACAAGGGACGTCGGGGTCTTAGAGTTTAAAGTTGTGGTTAGGTTTCTACCTTAATTACTTTCTTGATCACAAGTATGTATTAGTCCTAGGAAGGTTGGTGGACTGAAAATATCATATTCATCATTGTAATCATCATATATTGGAGGTTTGGTATCATCATAAGAAATAGAATATCTATCTTCCAAAGCTGAGGAACTCAAAAGATCATTTTCATAGGAACTAGCTTCCCCAAGCTTAGACTATTCCATAGCATTAGCAATAATGGTGTCCAAAGAATTCATACTAACAATATTGCTATTAGCATGCAAATAAAGTTCCATAGGTTTTTAAATTTTCTCTTCAAACACTTCATGTCCTAACTCAAGATAAATACTATAAAGCTCCAGAAAATAGCTTGATTTCTATCCACTTCTATTCTT
The DNA here is from genome assembly GCA_910589775.1 of Avena eriantha. Classification (NCBI taxonomy): domain Eukaryota; kingdom Viridiplantae; phylum Streptophyta; class Magnoliopsida; order Poales; family Poaceae; genus Avena; species Avena eriantha. The sequence goes on from OU342741.1 coordinate 44,576,787, forward strand.
GTAGACAGTTGTTGGGCCTCCAAGTGCAGAGGTTTGTAGAACAGCAGCAAGTATTCCCTTAAGTGGATCACCCAAGGTTTATCGAACTCAGGGAGGAAGTGGTCAAAGGTATCCCCTCTCAAGCAACCCTGCAATCAAGATACAAGAAGTCTCTTGTGTCCCCAACACACCCAATACACTTGTCAGGTGTATAGGTGCACTAGTTCGGCAAAGAGATACTGAAATACAAGTGGTATGGATAATTATAAGTGGTAACAGTGCTAGAAAATAGCTTGATGGCGTGTGGTTGATGTGGGAAAAGACTAAAGGAAAACTGAAATAAAGATAGCAGCAAGCAAACATGTAACATATCTAATTGCAAACGGTGTTTCAATGCTTAGAAACAAGGCCTAGGGATCATACTTTCACTAGTGAACACTCTCATATAAATATCTTATCTTTATGATACTACTCTTAACTACTCTCCGGCTGGACACTCTAATCGTTGGTAGGCTTATAATAACACACCTCAAAGTTCATCTTTCCCATCTAGATAACCCCACACTGTCACCTTGAGTACTAGATCGGTCCAACAAACACCACAATTTCATAAAGACATCCAACTCCAAATATAACTCATAACAAGTATTTGTAATCTCTAGCCTAAGTGCCACCATGGTGTGCACACTGTCAACTTCACACACATGGGGAGAGCAGAGATCTATTAAAGCACTTGAGTAGCAAGGTAGATCTACTTTATTACAAAGCTCATGATCACAATATGATCATGCATAGATAGAGAGATGAACACATAGCTACCGGTAGAACCCTTAGCCTCGACGAAAAACTACTCCCTCCCCATCATGGGAATCAACAACGGTGATGGAGATGGTGGTGGAGATCGATGGAGATGGCTCCGGGGGCACTTCCCTGTCCTGGCAGGGTGCCGGAACAGAGACTTTCTGTCCCCCAAATCTCCTTTTCGGTGTCGGCAGCGCCGCGGAACTTTTCATGGATTTCTAATTGACGATTTAGGGTTTTTGCATCGGGAGGCATCTTATAGGCGAAGAGGCAAGGTTGATGGGCCGCCAGGGGGCCCACACCATGCCCTGGCACAGCCTGGGCTGGCCCACGCCAAGGGGTGGTGTAGCCACCTTGTGCCCCCCCTTCGTCTCGTCTTCTGGCTCCGTGAGTCTTCCGGAAAAATATGAACTTTGGCTTTTGTCCCGTCCAATTCCGAGAATATTCATTTTCTGACTTTCCTGGAACCAAAAACAGCATAAAACAGGCAGCTGGCACTGTGGCTCTTGTTAATAGGTTAGTCCAAGAAATCATATGAAAAGTACTCCAAAGTGTGGACAAAACATAAGAAAGTAGATAAAAACCAAGCATGGAACATCAAAAATTATATATACGTTAGTAACGTATCAACATCCCCAAGCTTAACTCCTGCTTGTCCTCGAGTAGGTAAGTGATAAAAAGAAAGAATAATTTTTTAGGTGACATGCACCATCATAAACTTGATCAAAGTATTTGTAAAACATTCAAAGCTGAGATCATAGTACTTCAATCATAACATGAAAGACAAAGTTCTAGCAATAAGACAAAGAAACTATGTTGCAACATGAAAAGGCACAAACAAAAGATTAATGAATAACAATGCTTTGCAAGACGTTTGTTTGTTTCACATAAAGAAAACATAGTGGCATTCAGCTTGTCCCTCATAGAGTAGCAAACATAAATGCATAGGACACCTTCAAAGTTCATAAGAGTGACTGGATACAAATAGTTTAAAACAAGCAATATCAAAGCTATGCATCAATCAACAAGTCTTGGGACAATGCACATAGAACTAAGAATGACAACTATGCTCTCAAAGTAGGTGCATAAAGATAGAAGGTGGAGACTCAACATAAAAGTAAAAGAAAGGCCTTCATGGAAGGAAGTAGGGATTCAAGTTTCATAAAGAGCTTCCAAAAATTATGGTACTTATGAGCTTTCAGCTCTCATTGCCCCTATCATAAGCATCTTTAAGTGACTGAGGTTAAAGTGAACAAACTATGGTGTATATGCTTGACGAAGTATAAGTTGGAAATCTCATGTCCCTTGAATACGAGGGCCGCTCCTCATGCTACTCAAGTTTAGTCACCGGTAAGTTCTTGCCACCGTAAGTACATGTGTATCTGAAGCGAATATGCCTGAGAGGCAATAATAAAGTGGTTATTATCTTATTCCATGTTTATGATAAATGTTTATTTTGCATGCTATAATTGTATTAATTCGAAACGTTAATACATGTGTGTTTAATAAACAAAATACAAAGTTCCTAGTAATGCCTCTTATATAAACTAGCTCGTTGATTAACAAGATGATCAAGGTTTCCTGACCATGGACATTGAATGTGTTAATAACGAGGTCACAACATTTGTGGAATGATGTGATGAACATTCATCCGAAGTATAGCATTACGATCAAAGTCATTATGTTTATATTGCTATAACATCATACGAAGTAATCTTAGTCCTTAGACAATGAGATCATGTTAATTGCTAACACCGGAAGAGTATCTTGATAACATCCAACGTCACACCGTAACAGGGTGACTATAAAGGTGGGTTCAGTGCTACGAAGGTGTTATGTTGAGGCTCATGGATCAAGAGTGGGATTTGTCCATCCCGATGATGGATAGATATACTCTGGGCCCTCTCGGTGATATCACATTGAAATAGCTTGCAAGCAAGTGATGTGATCACTAGAATGTTATATCACGGGAACGAGAAAAGAGTGCATGTCGGTAACGAGATCTAACTAGGTATTTGGATGCCAATGATCGAATCTCGGACATGTAATATATCACGAGACAAAGGGATTTAGTTACGAAGTTAAAGGTTCACATGATCATAAGAGTCATCGTTGAATATGTGGGAGTCAGTACGGATCTCCAGGTCCCCCTGCTAATTATTGATTGGGGAGGGGTCTCGATCATGTCTACATTATTCGCGAACCGTAGGGTGACACACTTAAGGGATACCGACACCATTTGGAGCAAAGATGTTTCAGATAAAGATTTAAGAAAGCGCTGGAATTATTTCAATAGACACCGAAACTGTTTCGGGTGAAATTGCTGAAATTGGTTCTGCATGTAATATTGAAATGTTGCAGGGGGTTTTATGTGAATGTTTGTTAATTAAAGTAATTAAAAAAATTCTGAATAAAATTAATAAAAGAGTTTTATTAAATGAGAGGGCATTAAATTTGGAGAAATTTAATGCATTTAAAGTGGAGACTTTAAAAGAGAATGTGAAGGGGCATTTTAATGTGGAGGGGGTTACCACCACATGAATGGGGGAGGTGAAGGGACACCCTCCCCTCCTCCTATAAAAGGCCCCCTCTCACTCCTTCTTCCTTACACCTCCTTGTGAAGGATCTCTCTCCCCATCTAGTATTATTCCCCCATGGTCTTGGATTAGCGAGATACATGTTCCCGGTGGCTTTATCTGGAAAGGAGTTGTTGCTTCCGCTGCTTTGCTGGAGCGAGGGACGGAGGTTGTCGGGGTACCGGACGTGTGTGTGATCACGGATGCACCGCTTTTTTGCGGTGCTGGACTTAGTGGTGCTGGACTTGCTGGAGCTAGATCTGATGGACGTGCTGGAGCCGGACCAACTGGATTTCATCACGATCTTGAGATCGGCAAGTGTACGACTACATCATCCACGAGTTCCAACTCGTTAACAAAGCTTTATTGTCTTCAAGGGTAAGTTCTCTATGGATGTATATCCACCCGTTGCTTGTATCTAGTAGATAGATCTTGGCGTATAGTTCCCATCATAGGAATTTTTTTGTTTTCTATGCTGCAAACCCAACAGTGGTATCAGAGCCAGATCTATGCGTAGGTGCTTTGCACGGGTAGTACACATATTTTTATATGTGGGCGATGATGATCATGTTATTGCATCTTTCATGTATTTTGGATATTGGTGGCATAGTTGGATGAAGCGGCCTGGACCAACCTTACATGTCATCGTACATGAGACCGGTTCCATGACTGACATGCAACTAGTTTTGCATAAGTGGCTGGCGGGTGTCTGTCTCTCCTACTATAGTTAATATCTGATTTACAACGAGTTGCTAATAACTTGGTTATCCTCGTTGTGTTTCCATGTTCATAGGTAAGAACGGTTCTATCTCCGAAAGCCCTAAGCCACGTAAAACTTGCAATGGATAAATTAGAGGCGTCTAGTTTAGATCGTTGCTGGGCTAGTGTCATGATATGGTAATGTTGTAAGTAGATGTATGATATATACTCTTACAACACACCTAACGTGTAAGTTCCATAGACCTTGGCCTTACACACAAAGGAATGATAGAGATCATACCATGATGCATATGATAGAGATCAAATATATGGACCATATCATCTCACTTTACACATTAGATGTTAGCATCTTATATTGCTAGATTGGCGTTTTAGTAGCATTTTAAGATGATCCCTCATTTAGATATCAAGATAAAATGTGGTCTTTCTTAAGTATGCACCGTTTTGTGGATCGTGTTTCTAGACATCACGTGATGATCGGGTGTACTCGACTCTACGCTTTCATATAACGGGTGTAAGCCAGTTTTACTAAGGTTCTTACTTGGCGAGCCTATCATGTACAGACATGGCCTCGGAATACGAACCAAAAGGTTAAGCATGAGTTATATAGTTGATATGATGCCCATATAGATGCTCGCCTTTGAAGCTACACCGACTCACGTGATGATCAGACTTGGTGTAGTGGATTTGGTTCATGTAATCACCAAAAAGGCACGAGCGATGTTGTTTTTGAGTGTGAGTTCATTTCTAATTTGGATTAGTCGAACCATATTTTTCATAAACTAAATCAAAGTGAATTTGCATAATTTGTTGTAGTCATTGGCATCTGTTTACTACCTTATGCTTAGTTTTAATTGAGATAATATAACTATAAAATTCTGGATATTTACCTTACGAACTGGTATCGCATTGTTTTGAATGTCAATTTAAAGTTTATAAGTCCTATTGAAAACTTTCAGCAAACTCTATTTACTCCATGAAGTTTAATAAGTAGTATTAAATCAAGAGTAAGAATTCCAATATTAGTATCTAAAGTATCATGTTTGCCTCCATGATTATTAATATTCAAAAGTTGTTTTAATATCAAGATTATATAGGAGCTGAAAATTGTTTCAGAAACCATCATGTGTGAAAGATATTGTGATATCTGAAACAATGTTTTTTGCATTATGATAGAGTATAATTTAGCAAAATACATGTTCTCATATTATGAGAATTTGTGAAGGATGGGGATCCTAGGCATCCGGATTTCCCAAAAAGGTTTTTGGGAACTAACATTATACTCGTGATTCTTCCTTACAGGCTATAGTAGCTTGATCATGAAAGTTGTCATGATAAGGATGAATAGAAGATATAATTTAAATGTTTACTACACTAATAGATTACTAAAGAATGGATTTTTGAAAGAATACCAAACATTTGATGTTGGTGATCCACTTCAAAGTGCAAGTCCAAAGGTATTAGTATTTGACTATATGCGCTTTGTACTATGTGTCATGTGAATGACACCACTATTGATGTTGATAGATTCTTTTAGAAGGAAAAGGAATTGCTGAAAGAGAATCTATAAAATATTTGGTAGAAAAGAAAAATTTGGAAATGTCCAGCTTAGGTATATAGAAGATATACATGTTATGGTTGTATTCCTTACTTGTTAAACAATGTGGTTCTTAGGTATTGTATACCGGTATTGGATACCGAATTGGTTGGTATGAAGTGTCATACAGGACAACGCAATTCATGACTGCAATGGCCTAAGTAACTAGCAAGAGAATAAGTGATGATGTTCATCGAAAACAAATAAAGTGTTATTGTGTTTTTCGTTGTCGTCAAACCTAGCCTTCAAGATTTGTTTTAATAATTGTTATTTTGTTCCGGTATTATGAGAACAATGGTTTTTCAAATAATTACCGTAATCCATAAAGGATGGATGAACTTTTACAAGTCTAGTGGGAGAAATCACATCCATAAACACTATTGCTAAAATGTCGCAAGACAAATGATTGAAAAATCACTTATGAAGTGACATCGTTGTTTAAATTATATTGGAAAGAAAACATGAAGAAACTCCATGTTGATGGATTTTTGGAGTCTTTGATTTTGATCAATTGACGCTTGTGAGACTTTCCTCGAGATAATTGAAACTCCGTCCCTAGGCCAAAGAGGAACGGATGACTAACTTATTGGATATTATGCATGTTGATGTATATAGTCCATTATGTGTAGCCATATGCGATGGATATTTTTTCTTCATATGCTTTCTCCAGAAATTTAAGTGAATATATCTATATATTTACTTAATAAGGAAGAAGTATGAAACATTTGAAAAATGTTCAAAGACTTTCAACATGAAGTGAAAAATCATTATAACAAGAAAATAAAAGAGTTTATGATTTGATCATAAAGGAAGACATTTGAGTTACATGTTTATCAAAACACCTAAAATTTGAGGAATTGTTCCATGATTTGTGTTTCCCGATAAACCATAGGAGTATGGCATATTCGAGAGATGAAATCAAACCATGTTTGACATGGTAAGATCAAAGGTGTCATTTATAAAACTACCATTATGTTTTAAGGATTGAAGCTTTAGAGACTACCGCTTTTACACTGAAAAGAGCACCATCGTGATCCGTTGAAATGACACCATATAAGTTATGGTTTGGGATAAAACCCGAATTGTCTTTTCTTAAATTTTGGTATGATATGCATAAGTAAAATGTTTACAACCAAAGTCAAATAAGCACGTCTTTCTAGGTTGTCCCAAAGAATTTGTTGGGAATTTCTCCATAACACCAAGGACAAAAGAGTTTGTTGGAATGTCAAGTTTCTCGAGAAAGAATTTTTCGCGAAAATTTAAGTGGGAGGACAATAGAACGTTGATAAGGTTGTTGAACCTTTGCTATATGTGCTACGTAGCGCAGCGCCAGAAAGTGTCCCGGTGGTGTCCACAATGCTCATGGCTCCCGTGATTACAAAGGTTGTGATCTCGGAGATTAGAGTTCCTATTGAACCGTGTGGGTCAGTAAGAATCAAATAGTGTGATTTGATAAGCAAGTCGTTATTGTTTTGACAATGATGAACCGACTACATACAAAGAAGCGATGATGGGCCCTGACTCCATAAAATGACTAGAAGTCCTAGAATCCGTGATAGTATCCATACACGAGAAATCAAGTTTCTAAACTTGGAAGACCCTCTGAAAAGGCGTAAAGCCTATCGGTCATGTTTGGATCTATAAAGAAATAGACATGGATGTTTAACATCTATGAAATAGTCGACATGTCGGAAATAAGTTTACGACAATGTTCAAGGAGTTGACTATGACAAGATTTGATCTTTCATAGCGATATATAGTCTTGACAGATTAATGTAGCAACCACTACATATAATTTGGTATATGGTAGTTGAATAAACAAAACAAGGTTCTTCTAATAGAACGGTTACCTAGGACGTGTACATGACATGGTCTGAAGGGTTTTGTTAATTCAAAGGGTGCTAAAAGGGCATGCAAACTTCAATAGTTGAAGTAAGCATAGAGGAGTTGGAATCTTCACCATGATGAAACTGTTAAAAGAGTTTAAATTCATCGGGGATGATGAAGATGCTTGCATTTGCAAGAATTTCATTAAAATAAGATTTCGATGAAAGACTTGGGCAAAACCGGAATATTTGGCATCAATATCTATATGGATAGATTGAGGTGCTAATATGGTTGTGCCAGACATACATATATGAGATATTGAAAGGGTTCAATATGGAAACAACAAGAAAGGTTATTGCTGCATGGAAAAGATTGTATCAAGATTCAAGTGTTTCAACACTTGGTGAGTAAAATCACATGAAGAGTTTGATCGATTATACCATGATATGTATATATCCAGAATGTCCTATGCTCTAAATGTTATGAGCACATACCAGAATGATTCATAAGATGATCATTGGACAATAGTAAAGATATTCTTATGAGCTTTGGAAGAACTAAGAATATATCATGTATAAGTGACAAATAGTTAAAGGTAGTTCATTGTAAAGTGTTACATTGATACTAGTTTTGTCACAAGATACAAATTAAATTTATCTCAAATTAGACTATGGGTGGAACAGTGTAATGAAAAGGATGTTCCATGATGGATTTGGATAAGTTCCAAAGTTGAAACATTGTGATAGATACTACAACAAAAGGCTAAGTATATGACTGCTATAGTAGCAGCAAAGGAGGGCATTTGTGTTAAGTAGTTTGTTATCAAACTAGGTGTGGTTCAAAGTGGGCTAATACTATGAAGATATATTTTATGACAATAATATCAACATATGTTTACCCGGACGAACTAAAGGTCTCACCAAAGGACCAAATTTATACAATGACATCTCATTTGAGAATGAGTGATGCGTAGAGACGCAAAGACATGCAAATACACACGCACCTGAAAATGCCAGATCCAGAGATTATGTTAACCACTAGCAATCGCGTATATGCAACACCAAAAAGCCATAGGTGTTCAATACGCAAAGTTTTTCAAACTAGACTATTGACTCTACTGCAAGTGGGAGACTGAAGGGAATATGCCCGAGAGGCAATAATAAAGTGGTTATTATCTTATTCCATGTTTACGATAAATGTTTATTTTGCATGCTATAATTGGAAACATTAATACATGTGTGTTTAATAAACAAAATACAAAGTTCCTAGTAATGCCTCTCATATAAACTAGCTCGTTGATTAACAAGATGATCAAGGTTTCCTGATCATGGACATTGGATGTTGTTAATAACGAGGTCACAACATTTGTGGAATGATGTGATGAACATTCATCCGAAGTATAGCATTACGATCAAAGTCATTATGTTTATATCGCTATAACATCATACGAAGTAATCTTATTCCTTAGACCATGAGATCATGTTAATTGCTAACACCGGAAGAGTATCTTGATAACATCAAACGTCACACCGTAACAGGGTGACTATAAAGGTGGGTTCAGTGCTACGAAGGTGTTATGTTGAGGCTCATGGATCAAGAGTGGGATTTGTCCATCCCGATGACGGATAGATATACTCTGGGCCCTCTCGGTGATATCACATTGAAATAGCTTGCAAGCAAGTGATGTGATCACTAGAATGTTATATCACGGGAACGAGAAAAGAGTGCATGTCGGTAACGAGATCAAACTAGGTATTTGGATGCCAATGATCGAATCTCGGACATGTAATATATCGCGAGACAAAGGGATTTAGTTACGAAGTTAAAGGTTCACACGATCATAAGAGTCATCGTTGAATATGTGGGAGTCAGTACGGATCTCCAGGTCCCGCTGCTAATTATTGATTGGGGAGGGGTCTCGATCATCTCTACATTATTCGCGAACAGTAGGGTGATACACTTAAGGGATACCGACACCATTTGGAGCAAATATATTTCAGATAAAGATTTAAGAAAGCGCTGGAATTATTTCAATAGACACCGAAGCTGTTTCGGGTGAAATTGCTGAAATTGGTTCTGCATGTAATATTGAATTGTTGCAGGGGGTTTTATGTGAACGTTTGTTAATTAAAGTAATTAACAAAATTCTGAATAAAATTAATAAAAGAGTTTTATTAAATGAGAGGGCATTAAATTTGGAGAAATTTAATGCATTTAAAGTGGAGACTTTAAAAGAGAATGTGAAGGGGCATTTTAATGTGGAGGGGGTTACCACCACATGAATGGGGGAGGTGAAGGGACACCCTCCCCTCCTCCTATAAAAGTCCCCCTCTCACTCCTTCTTCCTTACACCTCCTCGTGAAGGATCTCTCTCCTCCTCTAGTATTATTCCCCCATGGTCTCGGATTAGCGAGATACATGTTCCTGGTGGCTTTATTTGGAAAGGAGTTGCTGCTTCCGCTGCTTTGCTGGAGCGAGGGACGGAGGTTGTCGGGGTACCGGACGTGTGTGCGATCACGGATGCATCGCTGCTTTGTGGTGCTAGACTTGGTGGTGCTGGACTTGCTGGAGCTGGATCTGATGGACGTGCTGGAGCCGGACCTGCTGGACTTCATCACGATCTTGAGATCGGCAAGTGTACGACTACATCATCCACGAGTTCCAACTCGTTAACAAAGCTTTATTGTCTTTGAGGGTAAGTTCTCTATGGATGCATATCCACCCGTTGCTTGTATCTAGTAGATAGATCTTGGCGTATAGTTCCTATCGTAAGAATTTTTTTGTTTTCTATGCTGCAAACCCAACAGTATCATAGAGAACCGCCAACGGGGTACCCCTTGCCCGATGATATGGAAGAATACCCATATCAAAATGACAAGGCAAGCAGACAACGAGCATCTCAGCAATCTTCTTATTTACCATGGGAATATGGTGCTTTTTTCTCTCTTTCCTCTTTTCATAATCCCTTTTTTTCTTTTTCTCTTTTTTCTCAATATCGGACTCTTTTTTTATAAGAAGAATGCTTCATAGACAGCTCATTATGGTTACGCTGCAGGTTTCCACAATGTCAGCATGGATTAGACCAGCGGCCCAGGCGTTTCTCTAACACATATACATAACTCCATGGACTTACAAGCTCCCCTTTCATTTCACACCGACGACATCCATAGACAAAAGAGCATGATATCAACTAGGTACAAAGTATAAGTGCAATGTTGAGAGCGTTCCCCATGGCAGCATGGTTCTGCTAATCCCCAACAAATTAGTGCAAGCATATACAACATAGACTACAGAATGGTTCAAGTTTATTAAGGGCAAGAAAGGTAAAGTGTGCCATCAAGTTCGTGAGAGCTTTAATCACTAGTTTTCTCATAACAAGTTTAATTCGGAAGGTAGATAAATACATGAATATACTTGGAATAGCAAATGTTAGTAGGTAGGTATGGTGGACTCTTTCGAATAACTTGGTTTTATTTGAAGTTGGATGCATGAGTGGAACTCAAACTTGGTTATGGAGGCTAGCAAAAGACCGGGAGCGACCAACTAAGAGAGCAATAATGGCCATAATCATGCAGAGCGACAAAACATCATTAATCAAAGCATAAAGTGATATTACAAGTCGAAAACTAAAGGATCATTAAGGCTATGGCGACTTGGGATAGTCATAACATAGTGTGAGCATGCGCCAAGTCAACCCAAATAAAGCATCAAAGGAGAATACCACAATACTATGCTTTAATATGCTAAAACAACGCATGATTCTTCAAGGCACATTAAGAAATCTCAATTTTTTATAACATGTCATGCTACAGAAAAGAATACTAAGCATATAAACAAAAAAAATTAAGCATGGCATGACAAAGCATAGGCCATAGTCAAAAACAAACTCTCTTTACCACTTAAGCATGAACTTTCCTACTCTATTCCAATCCAAACCAAACCATTTGAAAACCAATGTATGAAAGAGGGGTCCAACCAATTTATTCAGAAAACCAAGCAAACGAACAACCAAAACAAAAACGAAAAAGAAGACGCTCCAAGAACAACACAACTGTGCATGAAACAATAAAAATGAAGTGTTTGGAAGAAACCTGAGATTTTTATTGATGAAGAAGGGGATGCCTTGGGCATCCCCAAGCTTTGACGCTTGTACCTCTTGAATATTTCTTGGGGTGACACGGGGTGGCATCCCCAAGCTTGCTCTTTAGTCCATTCTTCATCTCATTACATCATTCTCTCCATACACCTGAAATTTTTCCTTCATACAAAACTTCACACAATCTTTATTAGCAACATTAGTGCACTCAAGATAATAAGTCTTTAGGTTCAGTTTCCAGACCAATAAAACTTCCATTAGAACACAAGCTACTGTAGCACTTTCCTCAAAAATCTCAATTCCCAAAAGAACTCAAAAAGGAACCAACAAGAAGCAAATGCAAATAATGACAGAAATCTGTCAAAACATACCAGCAGGTAAAGATGAATTTTTTCGAAGACCTTCTGTTGCTCAAATCGAAAAGTGTTGAACCAACGAAAGTTAGATAACAACCTGGGGCAGAAGCACAAAAATTCAACCTCAAAAGGACGTACAGAGATTTTACACGAATTTTTACGGTGGAGCACAAAAAAAAGTTTTGGGACAGCAACTTTCTCAATCATTACTTCTCTCTCATTAGAGGTTACTCTTAGCACAAAAAGCAAATAAAAAGGATAAGGAGCAGTTACTACTGAGGTAATAACTTCCAAGACTCATCTAAAACTTTTGGGTTATCTCCCAATAAGTACTTTTCTCTAATGCCTTTAAGTTAGGCATGATAGTTTGAGAAGATGCTCACATAAGAAATATGAATTGAGGTAAAAAAGAGCATCAAGAAGCAAATTCAAAACACATTTAAGTCTAACCCACTTCCTATGCATAGGAATCTTGTAAAGAAACAAGTCATGAAAGAAAGCAACAAGCATAGTAAAGCAAAACAAGTGCAACTTCAAGACTTTCAACATAAAGAGGGGAAACTTAATATTATTGAGATGCATAAAACCATGTTTCCCTCTCTCATAATGACTTTTAGTAGCATCATAAATGAAATTAACAATATAACTATCACATGAAACATTCTTATCATGAGCCACATGCATAAAAGAATTAATACTCTCCACATAAACATAGTCATTTTCATAGGAACTAGCTTCCCCAAGCTTAGACTTTTCCATAGCATTAGCAATAATGGTGTCCAAAGAATTCATACTAACAACATTGCTATTAGCATGCAAATAAAGTTCCATAGGTTTTTAAATTTTCTCTTCAAACACTTCATGTCCTAACTCAAGATAAATACTATAAAGCTCTCTAATTTTGTTGTTGTTTCCATTAAGACTAACTAGTGAAAACAATAAACAAAAAGGAAAAATTGCATAATCCAAAGGAAATAACTTCGAGCACTCACACCGGAGGATGTGAGTACCTTTTACCTTACCTCCCCGGCAACAGCGCCAGAAAATAGCTTGATGTCTACGCACTTCTATTCTTGTAGACAGTTGTTGGGCCTCCGAGTGGAGAGGTTTGTAGAACATCAGCAAGTATTCCTTTAAGTGGATCACCCAAGGTTTATCGAACTCAGGGAGGAAGTGGTCAAAGGTATCCCCTCTCAAGCAATCATGCAATCAAGATACAAGAAGTCTCTTGTGTCCCCAACACACCCAATACACTTGTCAGGTGTATAGGTGCACTAGTTCGGCGAAGAGATACTGAATACAAGTGGTATGGATAATTATAAGTGGTAACAGTGCTAGAAAATAGCTTGATGGCGTGTGGTTGATGTTGGAAAAGACTAAAGGAAAACTGAAATAAATATAGCAGCAAGCAAACAGGTAACAGATCTAATTGCAAACGGTGTTTCAATGCTCAGAAATAAGGCCTAGGGATCATACTTTCACTAGTGAACACTCTCATATAAATATCTTCTCTTTATGATACTACTCTTAACTACTCTTCCGTTAGACACTCTAATCGTTGGTAGGGCTATAATAGCACACCTCAAAGTTCATCTTTCCCATCTAGATAACCCCACACTGTCACCTTGAGTACTAGATCGGTCCAACAAACACCACCATTTCATAAAGACATCTAACTCCAAATATAACTCATAACAAGTATTTGTAATCTCTAGCCTAAGTGCCACCATGGTGTGCACACTATCAACTTCACACACATGGGGAGAGAAGAGATCTATTAAAGCACTTGAGTAGCAAGATAGATCTACTTGATTACAAAGCTCATGATCACAATATGAGCATGCATAGATAGAGAGATGACCACATAGCTACCGGTAGAACCCTTAGCCTCGAGGAAGAACTACTCCCTCCTCATCATGGGAATCAACAACGGTGATGGAGATGGTGGTGGAGATCGATGGAGATGGCTTCGGGGGCACTTCCCTGTCCCGGCAGGGTGCCGGAACAGAGAATTTATGTCCCCCGAGTCTCCTTTTCGGTGGTAGCGGCGCTGTGGAACTTTTCGTGGATTTCTAATTGACGATTTAGGGTTTTTGCATCGGGAGGCATCTTATAGGCGAAGAGGCAAGGTCGGTGGGCGGCCGGGGGGCCACAACATGCCCTAGCGCGGCCTGGGCTGGCCCGTGCCAAGGGGTGGTGTGGCCCCTCTCCGTCTCGTCTTCTGGCTCCGTGAGTCTTTCAGAAAAATATGAACTTTGGATTTTTGTCCTGTCCAATTCTGAAAAAATATTCATTTTCTGACTTTCCTGAAACCAAAAACAGCAGAAAACAGGCAGCTGGCACTGTGGCTTTTGTTAATAGGTTAGTCCAAGAAATCATATGAAAATTACTCCAAAGTGTGGACAAAACATAAGAAAGTAGATAAAAACCAAGCATAGAACGTCAAAAATTATGGATACGTTAGCAACGTATCAGTCACATTGTCTATTGCTGGCACTACATGAGTTGGCCAATGATTACAACAAGATGACCTTTAACGGTACTGCACAAAGACCAAACGTAAATCCCTTGGTTTGTAATTCAATTTGCTCACTCAGTCATGGTGGAGATCTCTTTATGTTATATTTGACCGATGATCATCTATCTATCTATATATACGTGAACTTGACCATGAGTAGGTGGTGGTGATTGAAGTATATCCACTTTTATGCTAATTTATATTCTATTATAATATTAGAGATAGCCACCATGATTGAGCTTATATGCACTCTGGAGGTAGTAACATAGTCTAGTGTTATATGTATGAGACTAGTATAAATTACTTGGTTTTGGTGGGGAGTAACTTGGACTAGTAAAAATGCATACAATACTAGTCCAAGTTACTCTACCAACACTAAAGGGGTCTAGATACATTCGTTTCACAAAAGCCATAACATCTTATATTTTGAAATGGAGGGAGTTCTAGCTAGACTACTCATAGTGAGATTGTCATAGCTAGTATCATCTAATATGATACCCAGTTACTATATATATGTACTATAACCATCTTAATATGATCTGGAAGTCTATCGTACATCTAGTGTTTGATTGCTTAGTTCATTACCTCAATAGCTAATCTACATGGTGCACATATAGATTCTATTGCCAATTTGATTCTTTAGTTTGCTCATGATTAAAGCAATGTAATGATTTTCTTAACTTAAACAATGGAAATTTATGTGAGAAATACAATGTTTGATTAATAATAAACAAGAGACATTGGGCATATGTTCTGAGTCATGTCTGCTGGATTTCATCTATACATGATCGGAAGATCTTGCGAGTTCAATATTTGCCATTAGATGGTTCATGTGCATTTTTAGTTGACTTGTGATTGCAACAATGCGATTCTATCGCGGTTTCCATGGATAAAATATGGATAACAGAGCTCGTGCACCTTTACTTGACATTATATATGTTGGATTTTTTTTAAATAATCTGGCAGTTTATATGATGCATACGGCGTATGATTGCTCTATTTCCTATATACCTACTCTATATGGTGCACAAAGTGCTTCTATCAAAAGAATGTCACGTTCTGCTTAATTTGATCACCACTTCATACCAGAATACATTGTTTAAATACATCATTTACCTTGCAAGGTACACAATGTATCATTTGCTTGTTTGTCTACTGGATTTTCTTGCCTGGTTATATGTACAATGATATTGTCAGCAGTTGGAAATACAATAGTTGTAGGCATTACAAAGAAGGTTTGTGTTACTTTTTGGATGCAACCAACTATTGTTTTTGGCAGCAAATGCCTCATATTTTTGTTTCTCTTTTTATTTACTAGCCCGACAATCAAAATAGTTGAATGATCTGGCTACTGAAAAGCAATGGTTGATATCTTGTTTCTCTGAAATTATGTTGCTAGTCTATTTAATACACACTTGATCTATTGCTTGTTTTTCCAAGGTACTATCATAGTTTCCCGGTGATTAAAACAATGCCACCTTCTATGGTTGGAGGTCCAACCTTACACTTATCTAGCTAGTTCATACTATAGACCATTTTTAAATGCTATTTTTATATTTTAGATTAATGCTTTGTTGTCCCGACCAGTTCTAAGCAGCTAAAGGAATCTCACGCACCTCTTTTTGTTATATTTTCTATATTTCCTTTATGCAGTGATATGATTAGTTTATGAGGGAAAGAGTTGAGTTGCTTAATTTTCTACATTCACTGCCACATAGTTTAGTTAGTCCGCATGAGACACAAATGTTGATTGCTTGATTTGTTATATTAGGACAATGCCAATTTTGAAATTATTTGCAACAAACATGGTGTTTTTTCGCCTGCTTTGCATCTCTAACTTAATATGTCTTAGTTTTAGCATGCAAATAATCTCTAGTGCTTGTTCCAGAGTGGCTATGATACTGTCACATGTACGCATCGGTCCAGGACGTCGATTGTTCTTGTTATTCCAGAAAGAGATGTATGAGACACATCATTGATTGTTCCTGAAAAATGAAGAATTAGAATTATTTTACATATAAGATGGTCGCCCTGGTATGCTGTGCTGACTTGTTTGCTTTGTTTCAGACTGCACATGGAGCTATGGGAGCAGAAGGGAGGAATTCTACGTTAAGTATTGAGGTCATTTCACAAAGGAGTAGTGACATTGGTTATTGCTTGCGTTGGCCCACTATTCCAGTTTTCCCAGCACAAAGAGGTGTTACAACTGCACTCCAAACAATTGATTTAATTGAAAAATAAACAAAGAAATTAGATAGAATAATACAGGAACTGAAAAATCGACAAGATTGTACGGACCGTCTACTTGATAATCTCTTCTGCGGCTATCATGGTATGCCAGTTATTACTTGTATGGGGATGTAAGCTCCATAGAAGAAACCCTATTTCAACCCATATCTGGTGATGTCTGTGTAATGCTTTATCTTGTTTTTGTTGAAATTCTGGTTTATAATAAATTACAAAAAAATTATGTTGATGTAATAGGGTGATCCTAGCACCGCCATTTGCGGGCCGAAATATTAACGAACTGTTTAAAACAAAAATTGCACCATAGTTATAGAATACGCAGATATGCTGGCCAGCAGATGGGCCAATAAACAGTAAAATGCTGTAAGTGGTAGGTCAGAATATTGGTGGACCTCATAAGCGACCAAGGCCCTAAAAACGTATAGGGCTGAATAGCAAAACGCAAGAATAGTAAAATGCCCAAAGATTAATACGCATGAACAATAAAAGGCCCGCATAGTAAAAAGCTAGAAGAGCAAAACGACAAGAAGAGTAAAAGGCCTGAGCTGTAAATGATCATAATAGTAAGCCTAGAACAGTAAAAGGCCAGAAGAGTAAAAGACCTAAACAGTGAATGGACGAAACAGTGAAATGCCAAAACATAACAAGGCCATAACAGTAAAGGATCCTAACACTAGCAACCTAGAAATGTAAAAGGCCATAACAGTGAATGGGTAGAACAGGAGCGGACCCTACGGGCTGTAGGAACAGTAATGGCCGGCGGCAGGCTTTAAAAGTGCCAGACCTACTGGCACAAGACACTAATGGGTCGCATATTATTGTACCAAGGTGGGTCTTCTTTAGTCCGAAACAGTAATAGGCCTGAAATCGTACGTGTCGCGGAAGGCTGCACCAATGGGCCCACTTCAAACAGTGCATGGAAAAATAGTAAAGGGTCATAATCTTATTGGGCTCTCCTCGTGGGCCGGACCAGTTAATAATTAGCAGGTCTTGGCTGGGGCAGGCTTCTATCACGGTTTCTGTGATCGTTAATTGCGGTAAATAGGTGTTAATGGCAGTTGCCACGTGGTGGTTTACATGACGTTAGTAGTCAACGCGGCTAGAGAACAGATCTACGACGGAACAAGTTTTCGTGGCTGAAGGGTGCGATTCGCCACAGTCGTAAAAAAACGAGATAGATTCTTTTGTAACGGGCTTTTACCATGAAGAGCATCCATCGTAGAAGACTTTTTAACTACGAAAAATAGGCCTGCAACCACGAAAATCGTCTGTTGTAAAAGCCAACTTTTCTTGTAATGTAGGTTTACATGATTGGCCGCAAATATATAGTTTAGATCGCCCTAAGTCTTCTTAATTTGCATTTTCCGTGCCATTCCTATAAAGTCTAGGCCACGATTCACCTACCTAAGTTGTATACAGACCATGTACAATTCGTTCGGATCGCTTCCTTTTCATTTTAAGTGAGATAAACATAATCTAATAAGGAGAAAATATATATTGTGTACTGACTGAACATTCTTAACCTTTATATTGGTGTAGTGGCAACGCATGCAGTTGACATGTGCTCAAGTCTCGAGTTTGAATCTAGGTCTATAAATATATGGTATGTCATTTTGCATTTTGTTGTTATACCAATATTTTTTATACTAAGAGGCATACAACGTCGACCCACCTATCTACAGCAACCCTCAACCTTTACAAGGTCAAAATTTAACAGGCGGGTATGAAAATAAAACTTAATTACCTAGAAATCACGTTTAACAAATTATTCAACATACTTTCCCTCAAAAAAATTATCCAACATACTAGTATAGAGAGACCCAGCAAGCAAACTAAACATTCCTGTAACAAGCAAACGTTGTTAGGTCAAAACAGTGGATATGATCGGAAAAAATCTATCATACACATGTTTCATTCAAAGAGAGGCTGACATGTGGAACCTACCAGCGAGATATAACGGCTGATGCATCGAACAACGTTATCAAGTTCGGAACAAAGATCCGCGATCGCAGAAAAAAGTCTATCATACATATGTTTCATTTAAAGAGAGGCTGATATGTGAGAACTAGCGGTGAAACAAAACGACAGATACATCGAGCAACGTTATCAAGTTTGGAACAAGGAGGCACGAGTGAAAAAAGTCCATTGTATAGACGTTTCATTTAAAGAGAGGCTAACATGTAGGACCCACCTATTTAAATAAACGGCAGATGCATTGATCAATGCTATCGAGTTCAAATCGGGGAGTTGTGAGCCAATGAAAAAATGCATCATACACACGTTTCTTCTGATGAGAGGCTGACATCAAAGACCCACCAGGCTGAATAAACGGCTAATGCATCAATTAATGTATCGGGTTCAAAGCTGGGAGCCATGAGCCAAAGGAAAAAAATCCTTTATACACGTTTGTTCTAATGAGAGGCTGGCATCAGGGACCCATCAGACTGAATAAACGACTGATGCATCGATCACGTTATCGAGTTCGAATCAGGAAGGCACGAGTCAAGAAAAAATCATCATGCACACATTTGTTCTAATGATAGGTTGGTATAAGGGACCTAATAGACTAACTAGACGATTGTTGCATCGAACATCGTTATCAAGTTCGGAACGAGAAAGCACAAGCGAAGAAAAAATTCCATCATACGCATGACTCTTGTAACGAGAGGCTAGCATGGGGACCGGGCAGCTTGACTAAATGGTAGATGCATCAAGCATCGTTATCGAGTCAAACCAGAGAGGCACGACCGAACAATATCGTTCGCTAGAGACACTGACATCTGGGACCCACACGCCTCAAACAATTTTGGTGAGTCAACATCGCGCGTGGAACAAAAAACTTACTTTTGTCACGCGCTGGCCCCGCTTATTTCACGTTTTAACGATTTTATCGTGCTTCTACGATGCTCGACGGACCATACCGTTACGGATGACAACAGTTCTTGTAGTGTTGTACAGTTCGTGGAGTTTTTTCTCCTGCACTCGAGTTTTGGGAAGAACTTTAACACTTAGAAGGAGGAGCTAAATATGATACTCCCTCTGTCTCATTTATTTAGCGGACATGATTTCCAAGTTTTATATTTGAATGTCGATTTGATTATCAAAATATTAATTACATATCATGTATATTTTACCGTTGTATCCATGTTCGAATAGAGTCGGCAATCGTATGATTTTTATAACATATACCACATATATTATTGGGGTTTTTGGAGTAAGAAGCTGAATTTATCCATAAAAACAAGAAGTTGAAATTGACAGGGCTTATTGGAAGAAAAAATGACCGAGCTTTCCCCTTATTTCGTGCGTAACAGAAATCCAGAAGGATCACGCTTGACTTCCTACCGACAATAGAACTTTCCCATCATACTAGTCAAGAGGCTGATGCGTGCCCCGGACCTGTCACGAACACACACAAAATTCCCTAGTCCACTATAGAAAAAAAAACAATCCTCGTGTCCTGCTCGACAGGTATAGTTGGTCCCCAACCCCCTTGTTCAGTCATGATGCCAAATCGACCAAAGCCGACGACAGCGGCGTCGGAGATCAGATCGCTGCAAAAGTAGCAACACCGGCAAACCCTTGTAGCAGCGGAACTGGCCGCCGATAACACCTTCATCCTCTCTATTAGTGTAGCATCGTTGTGAAGTGAATATTCCCGAAAGATAATAATAAAGTGGTTATTATCTTATTCTATGTTTGTGATAAAATGTTTATTTCTCATGCCATGATTGTGTTAATTAGAAACATTAATACACGTGTGATTAATAAACAAATAAAGAGTTCCTAGTTATGTCTCTCATATAAACTAGCTCGTTGATGAACAAGATGATCAAGGTTTCCTAGTCATGGACATTGGATGTTGTTAATAACGAGGTCACAACGTTGGTAGAATGATGTGATGAACATTCATCCGAGGTACAGTAATACGATCAAAGTCATTATGTTTGCATTACTATAACATCATGCGAAGTAACTTTAGTCCTTAGACTATGAGATCATGTCAATTACTTACACAAGAAGAGTAACTTGATAACATCAAACGTCACAGCGTAACAGGGTGACAATATATGTGAGTTCAGATACTCCAAAAGTGTTATATAGAGGCTCATGGATAAATAGTGGGATTTATACATCCCGATGACGGAGAGATATACTCTGGACCCTCTCGGTGATATCACATTGACATAGCTTGCAAGCAAGTGATAAAACCACTAGAATGTTATATCACGGGAATGAGAAAAGAGTATTTGTCATAACGATATCAAACTAGGTATGGAAATACCGATGATCGAATCTCGGACATGTAATATATCGCAAGACAAAGGGATTTAGTTACGATATTAAAGGTTCACATGATCACTGGAGTCATCATTGAATGTGTGGGAGTCAGTACGGATCTGCAGGTCCTACTGCTGATTATTGATCGGAGAGAGGTCTCGATCATATCTACATTATTTGTGAACCGTAGGGTTACACACTTAAGGGATACCGATACCGTTTGGAGCAAATATGATGCCAGAGAAAGATTATGAAAGAGTTAGAATTATTTCGCTGGACACCAAAATTGTTTCGCGTGAAATTGCTGAAATCGGCTTTGCATGTGATATCGAAATATTGCAAGGGGTTTTATGTGAATGTTTGTTAATTAAAATAATTAAAAAATTCTGAATAAAAGAAATAAAAATGGTTTTTATTTAATGAGAGCTTCCATTAATTTGGTGAAAAATTAATGCAAAGTGAGTGGAGTTGGTTTTAATGGGAGTGAGCTTAGTGGAAGCTCTACTCACCATTATGGAGGGAGAGGTGGGAGCACCACCATGCCCATGAGCATGGAGCCTTGGGGGCTGCCCCTCCCCTATAAAAGAAGCTCCCCTCCTCGTTCACTCTCACACCTTCTCGTGAAGGAGCTCCACCACCGGCGCAACAACACCACCACAAACATGGGTAGCAGTACCACCAAGCGCCGACGGGGCCTCTAGGCAGCGTTGGCCTGAGATGGCTGGACGGGGAGATGAGTTGGTCGGCGTCGGAGATTGGGGAGGGGATTAGGAACACGAGGTGGAGATTCGTTGGTCGTGTAGGGTAGTTGGGATAGAAGATAAGGAGTAGATGCGGGGTCCGCAGGACACGCGACAGTGGGAACGACCTGGATGATTGGAAGCTCATGTTAGGGCATCTCTAGAGGGGAGACCCAAACGGTCCACCCAGGTCCGTTTCTATCCTACTAGACATTCGGGCTAAAAATACAGCCTCTAGCGGGACGTCTCATCTAGACCGATCCAGGTCGGATGACCCATCCGGCCACCAAATTTTGGTCATCGGTGGGTCGTATGCCCTGGTTGTCCATCCGTGGTAGCTGGCCCATGTGCAATCAGCTGTTACTATGAAGGTTTTCGGTATCGGGATACTAGATAGTATCATTTTCTTGTCAGCAATACCATATCGTAGAATCGTATCGTAGTATCATGGTACTATGAGATTTTTGATTTTAAACAAAATGCAAGAATATTTAAAAAAAACCTCAAATACATTTAATTTAATTATTAATTTTAATTTAAGCATATTTCATGTATTTTGTATAGGCATACATAAACCAAAAACTAAGGCCATATATATACTTCAAAGCTAGTACACAAATAGCTTTATTTTAATCGTACAAACTCATGTTTTATATTGGATGTACTTAAAAATAATAGAAATTTTACTATTTAAGTACCTAGTTCACTTTGCAAATATAAAACAATTTTACCTTTTTTAGCTTGTAAAGCCATTGTGTCATTGCTCTTTACTAAACCGTGGGATCATATGGTACTGTATTGACTTTATATCGAGATACTAATGCCTTTCACAATGGAGGGTCTCTTAGCACGTTTCATAGGTGACAATGGAGTGTTTCTTAGTTGGTGTTTCTTAGAAGGGTTGCATTTAATGATTATAGTCTCATGCATGTGTGTGATTGGTCTAGCCAAGTTTTTGCCTATAATACCGTGCAAGAGGTGTAGCTTAGCTAAGATATAACAACACTCTCTTTCTTCATTAAATGACATGGCTCATAGGAAAGCGCCTAGGATACTGCGCTAAGAAACACCCATTGTGAAAGGCCTAAACATACTATGATTACTATTCATGATACTATCGAGATACTAAAGATACTATGATTACTATCACGATTGGTATTGATTGTTGATGGTGGTATCATGAAATCGTACTCCTCTGTTTCAAATTACTTCGCTGGCGCACTTATATTGGTGGGCTAGTACTCCCTTATTTTTATTTAAAAAATCACAGAATTTTTTAAATAGATAATATGAAATATACGTATATATAAATAAAATTCAGAAATTTTTTGGATAAAAAATAAAAGAGTATTAGTCCATCTAGGTAAGCGTGCGAAGCAGAGGGAGTAAGATATTACAATCTTTATCGGGACATTGACAACCATGGTTACTACTCCTACTATTTTAATTTTATTACAGCAGTTAGGATGTGTGGTTGACCGGGACCGCCCGTACTCTGGGGTGGTGACCGGGACCCACGCCGCGGCGCCCACTCCCCTCCGGTCACCGTCCCGTCCCGCTTTGTCCTTTCTCCCACTGCTCCCTCCCTGCCGCCGCTGCGGCAGCGCCCTTTCGCGTTAAGAATGGCACCCACCCAGCCCGACATTTTTATACACCCTTTCCCTCCGTCGGATACCCGTAGCTCGCCTAGCCTTTCCGTCACTTCACCTCATTTGTTTAGATATCTCCTTGTCGCTTCTCTCACTGTCTCGTTACGCGTGTTTTCCTCCCTAAACAATCCCTCTGAACCCGGTACTTAATTAGCGGCAAATTTTGTACAGTATCTCTGCAGCTGCGAGCATGGACGCGATCGATGGAGTGGCTTTTTGGTGGGAAGCGGCACACGAAGCTAGCGGAAAACAACAGCGCTCGCGTACGTCTTTCTCGCCGTCGCTTTCCTTCCTCTTTGCTCCCGTCCCGGACGCGTCTCCGCCTCCACAGGCCACAGATATGGAAGCGAAAATAAAAGTAGGTAGTAACACCTATCATGCACACCGAATATAATAAAAATAGATAAGCAAACAGACAGACAGAGATGCGCGTCGGAATAAATCGTAATTTCCACGTCACTTTCCGTTGGGGGGCCCCGCGTCGTGTTTTTTGTTTCCTTGTTGTTGGGTGCGCGACGCTGCCTGTCTCTTCTCCCCGCTGCCGCGTCAGCCGGTGCGGATCGCGACGACGATTCACAGGGCGCGAGCGAGTTCACGGCCTCGCCGTTGCGCTACCAAAACGGGACGTCGGGAACGGACGGGGAGACCAGCAGGCCGCGACTCGCAGGGGAAGGTAAAAAAGGCAGGTGTGATTGGCGCTGATACCCACGGATCACGGACGAGACGAGAGAGCCCGGAAAAGGAAGCGAGGATTTCGGGGAAAATCAACCCACGGGGGCTTTTTGGCTCGCCTTTTGCCGCGCGCGCGCGCGCTCCTTTCTTTTCACTGCCTTTCGCGTGCACGCGCGCGGGCGGTGCGTGTGACTTTGCGCGGGGCCGGACGCCGCGCTTTCGCGCGCAGACACGGTGAAAGAACGCACACATGCGACGGGACCCTCCCTCCCGTGCCGTGCGCACGCACATGGATGGATCCAATGCAAGCTCGATCGGGTAGGCGTCGCTGCCTTCCGAGGCTTCTGCGCTCCTCGCTTCACTTCGGCTCCGTTCCGTTCCGTTCCGGTCCGGTTTTTCTACCAACCATGACAGAATTCCGTCCCGTTTCGTTTAAGGTTTTGCAGGGCCGCGTCGCCGTCCGCGTCTCTTTGGAGTCTTCATTTCCTACTCATACCGGGTAACAGTAGACACCGGCACGTAATGATTGAGCCTCGCACAAATATCTTCAGATGGCCTTGTTCGGCAGTCTGGGGGATTTTTCCTGCAACGAGCCGCAGCGACTAAATTTGCGGCCACGTACTCACGTGACGGTGTCACCTGTCTCGACACACGCGGCACATCGATGCCGCACGATCATACTACGTCTACCGGTCGTACGTACGCAGGTCGTTCGTCGTCAAATGTACACCACGTCGAACGGCCTGTCGGCAATTCCTTCTAGTACTACCCCAACTCTGTGGCCGTAGCACATGTCGTATTTAATTCGCCCTGCAGGGATGCATGGCATGGCATGGCAGCAATATTCGACAGCGACAGACGGGCTGACTTGTCGTCTAGCGCAGTCCAAGATGAACTCGGCGATAGGAGTATAAAATTTCCAGTAATAAACACTGCTATACTATATTTGTTTTTCTTTTCAGATACTACCACACGTAAGAATGGTTTGACGCTACGGAAGGAGGAGATCAGAGTGCGGGGCCCACCGGCGCGTACGAAAAGAAAAGGCGAAATGGAAAAGGTGCCTCCCAGTTTCAGAGCCTCACATGGACCGAGTCAGGGAGAGGGTCCGGATCCAGCGTGCTACGTGACCGTGTAGGCAGGACTGTGGCAGGTCGCATGTCAGTGTCACATCGCCTTGCCCTGCTGGCCTAAATAAAACCCCAGTGCTCACTTGCTCTCTTTTAACACCATTTTCCATTTTTTTTCTTGGAGAAAAATATGCTCGCTCGCACTGTTGCTTCGCGCAATGCGAGCCAGCTGAGCACACGTAGGAAACAAAAATATGTCGCTATCTCCCACGCAAAAAAAAATATGTCGTTATCTGAAAACGACCAGCAAATTTGGGTGAAAACAACCCTGAATCTCTTTGTCTGCTCGGGTTTTCTTAGCCTCGCTGTGCAAGTGCAAGAGCCAAAGAGTGCATGCTTACCAGGACACGCCGCTGGACGTGAGTGCTACTTTGTGGTTGGTAGAGTCATACAAGCTCATCATCTACTCTGAATTTCACATTTGGACTTACCCGGAAAAAAATTAATTTCGCATTTTAGTGGAGATGTCCATGTCCAGAAATTACCAAGGATGCTAGTGTTTCAAGCATAGCTCTGGAAATTGTAATTCGGTCTCGTTTTAACTACTCTCCGTATGTTGCATCGTGAACGACGACACGCCACATGTGAGATTATTCGAATTGATTTAGTTCGGTTGTGGAGCGACACAAGGGACAGAGAGGAGCAATGCCCTCCTTTCTTCAACACCCCAAAGCTACTAGGTAGAGCACGGACGGCTTGTTGCCATGGTCGGCAGCAAACCAAAACGGGGAGGACCGTCTTTACCTCGCAATTATTTTCGATCCTTTGTGACGTTTTCTAGTACTGTAGCTGTAATACTTTCGTATACTGCGATCTTTCCTTCGGTGCTTTGTGGATCTTGCAGTTTAATATCTCAGTCGTACTCCGTAGTGTATCCGGTTGACCAGATTTACATTTTCTATAACTGTAGCTGTAATAATCATCGAAAATAACTATAGTAACCGGTACACGCGTGTCTGTAGGAAGGAGAGAGGTGGTGACATTGTAAAACCCATCTTGGGTTTTGATGCATCTCACGGTGATATCGTCGGTCCACTCTGCCTTCAATGGCTTGGTGTCTAGGAGGTGTGAGAAAGAAAATAAGTTTAGAGCTTTGTGCGTGGATCTAAAGCCTCGTGCTCCATTTATATAATTATATAATTATGATATGTACAAGTTATATACGTATATGTCTCGTATACGTGTTATACGACAGGTGGGGTTAGAGTGTAATTATAATTCTAACACTCTCCCTCAATCTAAACCGTTACATACAGGATTAAATCTAGCTAACATATGACGTGTCGTGTGGCTGGCTTATTAAATACATCAACCAGTTGGTCACGAGTGGAGATGAACCTGACGTCCAGTTCACCGGCAGCTACTCGTTCTCGGATAAAATGAAAATCGATCTCAATGTGCTTAGTTCGAGCATGAAAGAAGAATTTGCCGTCAGATAAGTAGACCTAAGATTATCACACCATAATATGGGGGTACGCTGCCGAATCACACCAATCTCCTTGAGTAGAGAGTCTACACATATAGTTTCAGTAGCACCATTAGTCAATGCTTTATACTCGGCCTCGGTACTCGATCTCGAGACCGTGGGTTGCTTCTTCGAACTCCATGAAATCAGATTGGAACCAACAAAAACTACAAACTCACTGGTGGATCGTCTATCGTCCATACACCCTGCCCAATCAGCGTTGGTAAAGATACTGATGATAATCGACGGTGACTTGTGAAAGCACAAGCCAATCTCCAATGTCCCTTTGACATATCGCATAATTCGTTTAACACACTCCTAGTGTACATCAGTGGACTGCGACAGGAACTGGCAAACCTTGTTTACAGCAAAAGAAATATCTGAACGGGTGAGTGTCAAGTAGTGTAGTCCTCCAACAATACTGCGATACCTGTATGCATCATCTGAACTGAGTTGTGTGCCTGAGTCTCTAGCCAAAGTCTCGGAAGGAAGTGGAGTGACGGCAGAATTACAATTCTCCATGTTGACTCGATGGAGAAGATCAAGAGCATATTTTCGTTGGGTCAAGCGTCATCCCCCTGAATTGTATGTTGCCTCCAATCCAAGAAAGTACTCTAGCCGCCCTAGGTCCTTGATAGGAAAACTGTAAAAAAGTGAACGAACAAGATGATCCACAACCTCCGGAGTAGAGCCAGCAATAACTATGTCATCCACATAGATCAACATGAAAATTTGCACTCCATCATGCGAGTAGATAAATAGTGATGTATCAGCCTTGGACGAACAAACCCAAGCTGATGAAGGAGCTGACTCAAGCGATCATACCATGCTATTGGCGACTGTTTCTGTCCATAGATATACCGCTGAAGCTTGCAGACATGAGAGGGATACTGGGCATCCTCAAAACCAGGAGGCTACTGCATATAGATATCTTCGGCCAGGAAACCATGCAAGAAGGCATTGCTGACATCGACCTGTCGAAGAATGCAACCACGTGAAATGCGAGAGACAGTACGAGAAGAACCGTGGCGGGCTTCACAACAGGACTAAAGGTGTCCCCATAATCAATCTTGTGCTGCTGTGTAAAACCACGACCTACCAAGCGTGCTTTATGCTTGTCAATGGATCCATCTGGACGATGCTTGTTTTTGAAAATCCACTTGCTGCCAACAATATTGACGCCAGGTGGTTGAGGGACCGGAGTCTAGGTGCCAGTCTGCCGCAATGCAGCAAACTCATTAGTATGCCACGCCGGCTCGAGAAGCGCCTCCCGATGTGACATAGGATCAGCAAAGAAGGCGCGGCGATGTGGACCATACCGGACAATACCGTCAATGTACGTATTCTCTCGACGAGTCTAGTCACGGTGACGCATAACCATCGCATACTGTGGCTCAGCAGTAGGATCAGCTGAAGGCGTCGCGGCTGACGGAGCGGTAGCGGGTGATGCGGGCTGGCCAGGAGCCGACACAGACTACGACCCATGGGCTTGCGCGAGAGGAGGCATGCCGGCGGAGGGTGGCGTCGCCGGTGGCTCGGGCCCAGCGCCCGAGGACGGCCCGTGCATGGCCACTCCATGCACGTCGATCGGCGCGGCATCGATCGCCTGCTCCTGTGGGCGAGGGGTCGCGGGCACCTGCATGGGAACAACATCACCTTGCACATGTGGATCAGTAGACAAATAGGACAAGTCATAATTGCACACAAGTTCACTAGTAACTGGTTCATCAGAAGGAAAATGGATAGTTTGTTCAAGAGCGGAAACATCGACCGACACGCTGGGAGTGGCAATGGGAAACACCATCTCATCAAAGACAACGTCATGAGAGATGTACGCACGTCCCGTGGATCTATCCAAGCACTTATACCTGTTTATGCATGGGGCTATACCCTAGAAAGAAGGACATCTTAGAACGAAACTCCAATTGTTGAGAATTGTATTTGCAAAGACTAGGCCAACAGACACACCCAAATTTACCAAGGAAATCATAGTTAGACTGAACATGCATAAGACGAAAAAGGGGTGTTTCCTTGTTGATGAGGGACTGGGCATACGGTTAATGATATAACATGTCGTATGAAACGCATCATCCTAATAACGCAGGGGAAGCTATGAGTGTGCAAGGAGAGAAAGACCTGTTTCAACCAAGTGACGGTGTTTGCGCTCGCCAATCCAATTTTGTTGGGAGATGTGTGGGCACGAGACATGATGGATTATGCCTGTGCGCTCAAAATAACGATGAAGGCGATGGTACTCCCCACCCGAATCAGGCTGAACTGTCTTGATCTTAGCGTTCAAGAGATGCTCAACATGAGCCTGGAATGCATAGAAAACCTTTTGAACATTAGACTTATGTTTAAGAAAATATATCCAGCAAAAATGAGAGTAGTCATCCACAAAACTGACATAGTACTTATACCCCCAGAAGAGACACTAGCCAGGCCCTAAACATCGAAGTGAATCAATTCAAGAGGCTTAGTGAATAAGGCATCATATGACTTTTAGCATGCTGGCAATCATCACACACTAAAGAATTATTGTTTGAGGGAGAATAGGAAAGATTATTTGTTCTAACAATATTTTCAACTACATTATTGGATGGATGACCGAGACGATGATGCCAATGCTGGGAAGTGACATTGGTCGACGCATGACGCGATGAAGACAATGCTCTGATGAACAGTATAGGGTATAATCCACCAGGACTCCAACCGAGAAGAAGGACCTTCCCCGTGACCTTGTCCTTAACACAAAAGAAAGGATGGTGAAATTCAACAAACACGTTATTATCATAAACTAGACAATAGACTAATAGGAATTTTAAATGAGCATATGGCATATGGAGGATATTTTTAAGATGAAGAGATGAACCCGCTAAGAGTGAATGACCAATATGCGAAATTGACAGACATGTGCTCGTGGGTGTGAAGATATGCCAGCACGCTCGTTAGGTGATCGGCCTCTCCTGATTTCATAATGCTGTGGAGGTGGGTAGTTGAAGTCAAAACGGTTGTGGCAGTTTGCGGCCTCGTGCCTCCAGATGCCACAGAGCTGGAAGCGGGGTCTCCCGCGGCGCTGGCCGTCATTGCTGCCTCCATTGCGGCCACCATCATTACAACCACCGTCATTGCGGCCCCCGTTCCCACCGCCATTACGACCTCCATCATAGAGGCCATAGTGTATCATCCCAAAACTTTAATCCAAGTGATCAAGATCAAATCTACCCAATTTAGGGTTAACAAAACCTTTTTCTATTTAAAAATAATTAAGCATTCATATGTGTGTGCATTTAAATTAGGCGTTGTTTTGAAATGGCATCTTTGAGTGTTCCATTGGTTGTAAAATGATTCTATGGTGAATTAAACATCATCTAGATCATTCCCAAACAAATGCAAAAGAAAAAGAAATCAAAAGAAATAAAATAAGGAAATGGTCATTTGTGCCATTTTAACTAACTAGCCCACTTTGGCCATTCCTAGAACTCAAATCTTAACAGAAACAATTGTGGTCCTTTGCACCCCTTGCTAGTACAAGTAGTGATGTACCAAGGTCCACTTTGTTTCATCCCAAAAACTTTCAAACACCAAATTTAAATGACAATTGAAAATTGAATGTAGTTCATATGTATAGATCACACTTATTCAAAAACCACTCAAATGAACTCCATTTTAAAATCCCAAGCAAACCTAGATGCTTAAGCATAAGATGAATCACTCCACCAAAAATCTCCCAAAAATTCAAATATTTTCTTCAGGCGACCATTATGTCGAACACTTAGTGAGCACTAATCAAACTGCCTAACTATTACTGTTTTAGAGCAGTGATCAAATGCCACTTAGGCCTAAAACCCCTCCCATTATCTCCCCTAGTACCAACCCTGCCATCAAGAGGCTACCCCTTAGCCGTTTGCAGCAGTGCCACGCCACCTGAGCGCCATGCTCGCTGGTCGAGCATGGACAACTCCTAGCCGACCGCCCCTCCCTCTTTCGCCATGTCTAGGAGATAGACTGGACCACACCACGACTCCCCGCCCCTTCCCCAAGCCCAGCCAGGCCCTGGACCACCTCAGCACCATGCCGCCCTTTCTCTCTGCGCCATGCGCAGCGCACGTTAGAGCGCGATCGCTACCAGCACGCAGCATACCGCGCCGTGACACCATATCACGCACGCCGCTCCGCCTCGACACCCACACCCCGCCAGACACGGCCGTGCACCGCCACGTGACCCATAGTCGCCATGATCGCTATCGAGCACCGTCTCTGTCCCCCAGAGCGCGGGAAGCCCCCGACCAAATACCACCCCCTAGCCGCGCCATTGCGCCGTAGCAGACCGCCTACCGTTCGCCTACCTCGCCCATGCCAGTAGCCCCCTGTTTCGCCGTCACCAACGAGCCGCGCCATGCTTCTCTGCCGCCGCGTCGAGCCTATATAAGAAGGCCTCCCCGCACCATCTCTTCACACCATTCCACTCCACTCTTTCCACAGACCATTTCCGCTCTCTCGCCGGAGCCGCTCTAGCCGCCGTTCGCCGGAATTGTACCGGAGGTAGCCGCTGCAGAGGAGGAGAAGCTTCCGTTGATTCCGTCCACCTCAGCCCTGCCGCGACCTCGCCTGAGTCTGCCGTCGTCCACCAGTTCATTCGCCCGCCTCGCCGCACTAGCTGGAGCCCTGGTACGTCCCCAGTAGACCCCCACCGGCCGTTTAGGATTCAGTCTCGCCGGCGATGAGTCCGTCGTCGACGACGACCCTGAGCCGTTGATCTGTGTTCTAATTGTGTGGCCTAGATCGTCCCGTACCGTTTCGGGATTTAAGTATCGCTGACATGCGGGACCCCCTGTCAGCAGTCCTCTGCGCCGCAGAGCGTTATTGGGCCGGCCCATTTAGTTTTCCGCGCTGACCCGTTTAATTCAAATTAGGTTTTTCTATTTAGACCGAAAATCAATTATGTCCCTTAGTTCAAAAATCAATTCAAAGAGTTTTGCATATCCAAATTGAGTGATTCAAATTTTGTTGGAACGGTAATGAAAATCTCTATCCAAGCCCGTTGGATTTAAATATTTTAGAGTTAGAGATCTCTTCTAGTAAAAATAACAAGACAGAAGCATTTGCACATTCAAACATTTTTCTAAAATCAACCCTAATAGCTTTAGAGTTGATTCCAACTCTCAAAAATCACATTTAACCATACCTATCTGAATATGTAACAACATTAAGATTTGCATGCAGTGACTTTGGACTAGTACTAAAATAATACTATATAGGCATTTCTAGTCACTTCAAATCATTAAATATTAAACTTAAACTTATTAAAATGTGATCCAACATTTAAATCACATTCCCATATGTTACAATATGTGGTGATGACATGTGTCCACATGATCCCATATTTTAATTGGAGAATATTAAATCTTAGTTCATTTCAAGGAGTAGAAATTACTTTTCTCAAATAAAAAGGAATGTAGCTAGTTAATTAAACCTTGTGATGCTTGTGATGATAATATCATCAAATGTGTGCCTTAGTGTGCTAACTAGACCAGTTAAGCTTTGTTTGATGATTGTGTATCCCGTATGTATTTATAGACGATAGTACCGACCAAGCTTTCGAGGAGGAGTTCTACGAAGAGGACGAGGAAGAAAACTTCAACCACTACACCAACCAAGGCAAGCCATCATTAACAATGCAAGATAACCCTTGCAAGCTAGATAACCTAAGCAAGATGCATTAGGCATGCTTTGGTTATACCACTTTGACTATTACCTACCCCAAGTTTTATTTACAAGCTTTTCTTTCTATACTTTACCAAAATTCTTTACTTGTTTGAAGGTTGCATAAAAAGTATAAAACTTGACCTATCTAGATAAACCTAGATGTCATACTATGGCATGAGATTGATCTTAGCATCCCACATTAGTGAACACCCTTAACTTAGTAGCTTAGAGCTAAATCAAAACTTGAGTCACTTAGATGGGAGTACTTGGTGAAAATGACTTGTGAAAACCTTGGAATGATGAGTCATTCTATTGAGATGTTTTGACATGTGTTGAGAAACACAAATGGTTTATGATGATGAAAATGTTGAGGCATGAGCCTTAACCCTTTTACAAAACTGATGGTTGGGTTTGGATGCGATACCATTCCAATTTTATCGTACAACCACAATACCTGAATTGGGTAAGGCTTAGCCAAAAGTTTATATGCATTAGTATTAGTTCCCTCGCGGGAGAGGTTTGAGTTGAGGCTACCTCTAAATGTTGTCCACCTATGCAGTGCCCAAGATGACAGATGGTCATGGTTGGGAGGCCATGCTCATAGGAGAGGTGCTTATACTAAGGTGTGTAAAGGAAATGTTATGTTTGATTATCTGCATACTAAATATGATGATTCAGGGTTATCCCTGACAGATGTATCGAATCTTGTGGTAAAAGTGTACCACCTCTGCAGAGTGTCAAACTATTCAAATAGCCGCGTCCACGGTTATGGATAGTTGGAGTGACCATACTGTTCCGTTGTCAGATGTTTTCAAAACAACTTATGAAAGGAATTGTGACATGACTTGACCACAATAGAGTTGTGACTATGACAATTAAGTTCCCACTTAGGTGATTTTCAAACCTTATTTTATCTTTCTTTGTTTCTGAACTCAGCTTAGGTTTCAAACTTAACTTTACAAATAAACTTAGAGTTAGCAATCCTACTAGAACTACCTTACTTGTTAGTGATAGTTTGCGAGTACTTAAAGAGTACTCATGGCTTTTGTCCCTGGCTATTACTATGGCCAGACTATGAAGGAGACTACCAAGATGAAGGACAGCAGGACGGCCATGATAACTAGGACTATCTTCCATCGTCAGCATTTCCTGTGACCCTGAAGATGGACCCCACCACTACGCTTATTATTTATTCCACTACTTGTTGTATTAAGACTGGATCATGAGATCCTTTATTCGTGTAAGACCTTATTATGGTTCGTAATGGATGAGGTACTGTGATATCCAATCTATTATGTCTCGCAAAAATGGTAATCCTGGGATTGCGCTGTATGGCATAACAGGCATCTGGGATTGAAATCCGAGTGTTGACAAGTTGGTATTAGAGCCATCTTGACCATAGGAGACCCTAGTTAGAATGGACGTCCGAACAAAAACTTAGTTTCAAAACCAAAGTGACTAGTTATGAAAACTATTTCCTCTCTTACCCTTGAGAATTCTTTCTCTCAAAAAAATTCATGTTCCTCCAATCCTTACATTACTACAAAATTTTGACACACTTGATCACTTCACTAACTTCCTCATCCTTAATTCTTATAGATGTAGACTCAGTTCAGCAAGTTCTATCAGTTGGGCAACGGAGGCCAGCTGATCTTCGAGAGGGATCTTGATGCACTATCGGAGTACTTGGGACGCCCACATCCAGAATTCCTTGGAGCTCAACTTCCTGGACCCCTAGGAGGAGACTTACAATGGCCAGTCACCGCTGATCTTCGAGGAAGTATAGAAGCACCAATGTCCGGGAGGATCCAGTTCTCCGTAAGAGAGAACAACTGGCTAGATGTATTAGCCAGGGCAATGCATGAAGCTCTCGCACGTCTGTGTGCCCTGAGTGTCAACCAAATCCAAGGAACCCGCTTAGTTCACTAGGCAAGGCGTGACTTCATGGGAATGCCAATGGAGATGCCAAGTCACGCGGAGTTGAAGCGTCAAGTGGAGAACCTTGACTTCCTGCTGTACGACCGCTAGAAGGAATTGGACAATGCTAGGGAGTTCGCCAACCACAACCTTGCCATTGCCGCCCAGAAGGCCCATACTTTCTCACTGCTTGTCAAGGACCGTCCGTCTCTTTGCCGCCAACGCGAAAAGAAGGAT
Source organism: Avena eriantha (assembly GCA_910589775.1). Classification (NCBI taxonomy): domain Eukaryota; kingdom Viridiplantae; phylum Streptophyta; class Magnoliopsida; order Poales; family Poaceae; genus Avena; species Avena eriantha. Next base: position 44,611,304 of record OU342741.1, read on the forward strand.
CGCACCATCGACCGTCTTCGCAAGAAGGTGGACGACCTCGAGAAGACCATCAAGGAGCAAGAAGCACAGCTTGTAGCAAAGGAAGAAGAAGAGGAAGGTGAAGACATCCAGGGAGATATGGACTCTTACCTCAGCAATGATGATGACTTTATGGAGGAGGATGTCGTGGACTTCCACATCGACGATGATGACTCCGACTTCATCGATGATGAGTAGATGCACTAGAGCACTATCGTTGAGTGAGGAGTATCGGTCCCATTGTATCGTAGCTTACAGAATGGTTCTTAAAACCATATGTTTTCCTTTGTTGTGGTGTGTGTGTGTGTGTTTGTATCGTGTGCTTTGCTTGAGTGAATGAAATGAAGTTAGTTGCAAAACCTGAGTCAAACTCAAAGTTTTAGCTTTGAAACCAAAACCATGAACCTTAGAACTTTCCCTCTTACCCCTTTATCTATCTCAATCTTCAGGTGACTCGTGGAAACCCCGGAGGGAGCAGCTCATCGCAGGACCCAGTGCTGCAAATTATGCAGATGCTGGTTGCAGACTGTGAAGCAAGCAGGGCAGAGCGCCAAGCTAACTTAGCAACTCTGCAGCAGATAGCTCAAATGGCCCAAAACAACCAAGGGCATGGAAATCAGGATCATCAAGGATCCAAGCTGAAAAACTTCCAGAATACCAATCCCCCAATCTTTGGCACTTCGGAGAACCCACTAGATGCTGATGACTGGTTGCAAACAATGGAGAAGAATTTGGAAGTAGCCAGAGTTGATGACAACGAGAAAGTTCTCTTTGCCACCCACTACTTGGCAGGAGATGCAAGAGCCTGGTGGAACAGCATCCGCATGACAAACCATGGTCAAGTGATGACATGGGAAGCCTTCAAAATCAAGTTCAGCCGCACCCACGTGCCGCAGGGCCTAGTCACCAGAATGAGGGATGAATTCAGAGAGTTAAAGCAAGGCAGAATGACTGTAGTGGAGTACCATGACAGATTCCTGTCGCTTGCCAGGTATGCACCAGATGAGATCAACACGGAGGCCAAGAAGAAGGAGAGATTCCTGAACGGACTGCATGATGAGATGCAGACTGTCCTCGTCAACATCCGCTTTGAGGATCTCGAAGAGCTAGTCGACTCTTCCATTCAGATGGAAGGGAAGATTAACCAGGCAAACGACAACCGCAAACGCCGTATGATGCACCAAGATGGATCCAACAGCCACCAGAAGTACTGTCCCAACTTGTCTATAGGATATGCACCGAGGAACAACCGACCCCCAATGTCTCGCCCAAGCTACCCCAACTGTAGCGGAGGCAAGATGAAGTCCGGAGGGAACAACAACAACCCCAGCAACACCAGCAATTTCAACCGTGCACCTCCCAAGAGCAACAACAACAACAACAACAACATCATCAACAACAACAACAACAATAACAACAACGCACCTAGAACTGGAAGCAATGTTGTGCCTTTTGCAGCTAAAGACAAGTCTCAGATCACTTGTTTCGAGTTTGGAGTGAAGGGTCACTATTCCAATGAGTGCCCCAAGAAGACTGCCGCCCCTGCCAATATGAATGCCCCAGCTCAACTACAGCGTCGTGTTCAACCAGGAAGAAGATTTGCCCCAGCGAACCCTCACAACCGCAACGGCCGTCTCTTCCACATGAACGCCGAAGAAGCCCAAGAAGCGCCAGATGTAGTGTTGGGTATGTTTTCTGTCAACTCAGTTTTAGCAAGAGTGTTGTTTGATTCTGGAGCACCGCACTCATTTGTCACCGAAGAATTTGCATGCACTAGTAAGATTCACCCAACCAACTTGAAGCATGTCATGATAGTTCAAATTCCCGGTTCAACTACAAAAGCTAGAAAAATTTGCAAAGTTGTGCTTATCAGAATACATGGGATAGATTTTTATGCTAATCTAATAGTACTTGGAACCAAAGGATTGGAAGTAGTACTAGGAATGGATTGGATGTTAAAGCACAATGGATTGATAGACTGTGCTAAGAAAGCCATCACGATGACCAGTAGCTCTGGAGTCTCAGTAGAGCATATATCTGAAACCTTACCCCATCAATTCAAGTGCAACAAGAGTCTAGCCCTACCCACCATAGACCAAGTCAGAGTAGTCTGTGAATACCCCGACGTATTTTCAGATGAATTGCTATGCATGCCCCTGGATAGGGATATTGAATTCATTATCGAACTAATCCCCGGAACCAGACCCATAGCCTAGAGACCATATATCATGAACCCCTCAGAGTTAGTAGAGTTGAAGAAGCAGTTGGATGCTATGTTAGCAACATGCTTGATTCAACCAAGCGCATCGTCATGGAGATCACCAGTGTTATTCGTCGACAAGAAATATGGAGGCAACCGTTTGTGCACCAATTACAGAAAGCTGAATGACGTCACCATCAAAAACAAGTACCCTTTGCCAAAGATAGAGGAACTATTTGATCAGTTGACTGGTGCCCAAGTGTTCTCAAAGATTGATCTTGGGACTGGTTATCACCAACTTAAGATTCGTGCAACGGATATTCCGAAGACCGCCTTTACTACTCGTTATGGTTTATACGAGTATACGGTCATGTATTTTGGATTAACCAATGCCCCTGCTTATTTCATGAATCTCATGAATAAGATCTTTATGAATTTCCTAGATAAGTTTGTCGTTGTGTTTATCGACGATATCCTTATCTACTCCAAGTTAGAAGAAGAGCATGAGCAACATTTGAGAATCATCCTGGAAACCCTGAGAGAGCATCGGTTATAGGCCAAGTTCAGCAAATGTGAGTTTTGGCTGAAAGAAGTAGGATTCCTAGGACACATTGTGTCTGCTGGAGGAGTCTCTGTTGATCCCACAAAAATCAGCGATGTCGAAGCATGGGAAGCTCCAACCACTCAAACCCAAGTCCGTGCATTTCTCATATTAGCGGGATATTACCGCAAGTTTGTAGAAGGATTTTCGAGCATCGCCAGACCCATGACCGAATTGTTGAAGAAGGACAAGAAGTTTGAATGGACCGACAAATGTGAAGCCAGTTTCCAAGAACTAAAGAAGAGATTGATTTCAGCCCCAATATTGATCATGCCAGATATCAAGAAGCCGTTTGATATATATTGTGATGCATCCAAGATTGGCCTCAGATGTGTATTGATGCAAGAAGGCAAAGTCATCGCTTATCTGTCTCGACTGCTAAAGCAGCATGAGCAGAACTATCCGACCCATGACCTTGAATTAGCCGCCGTAGTCTTGGCATTGAAGACATGGCGTTATTATCTTATGGGAAATCGCTGTGAGATTACTCAGATCCCAAGAGCTTGAAGTATATTTTCACTCAGAAGGAGCTGAATATGAGGCTAAGGAGATGGATAGAGTTAATCAAGGATTATGACCTTGACATTCACTATCACCCCGGCAAAGCCAATGTGGTAGCGGATGCTCTTAGCACATTGCGATGTAGGCTAAACACCATGATCAAGGAGAAGCAACCCAGTTTGTATGAGGAGTTGGAGCATTTTAGAACTGAGCTAGTTAGCAAAGGATTTCTAGCTAGCATTGAATTCAACCCACTTTAATTAGCCAAATCAAGGAAGCCCAGAAGGGAAATGAAAGTATCGACGGAATCAAACGTCGTATTGGTACATGAAAGGTACCTGGATTCACCGAAGACGAAGAAGGAGTTCTGTGGTACAAAGGACGTATCTGCGTGCCAGCAGATTCGGAGCTGAAGCAAGTTATCATGCAAGAAGCTCATGATACTTTTTATTCTATCCACCCAGAGGCACGAAGATGTATCAAGGTTTGAAAGAGCAACTTTGGTGGCACAAGATGAAGAGAGAAATCGAAAGCTACATCGCCAAGTGTGACATATGTCAAAGAGTCAAAGCAGAGCATCAGAGACCTGCAGGACTGTTGCAACCATTGCAGATTCCAGAATGGAAATGGGATTCTGTCGGAATGGACCTTATCACTGGATTGCCTACTTCTAGTAGGGGAAATGACTCAATCTGGGTCATCGTTGATAGACTGTCCAAGGTAGCTCATTTTATACCTGTCAATACAACTTACAAGAGTTCAAAGCTAGCAGAGTTGTACATTGCTAGAATTGTTAGTCTGCATGGAACCCCCAAGACCATAGTATCAGATCGAGGAACCCAATTTACCTCGAGATTTTGGCAGAAAGTCCAAGAAGTATTAGGAACCAAGTTGAACTTCAGCACCGCTTATCGCCCACAAACTGATGGACAGACTGAAAGAGTCAACCAGATGTTAGAATATATGTTGAGAGCCTGTGTTTTGGAGTATGGATCAAAATGGGAAGACTGTCTGCCTTTCGCAGAATTCTCATACAACAATAGTTACCAAGACAGTTTGCAAATGGCCCCATTTGAGTTCCTATACGGAAGAAAGTGTCGTACCCCTTTGAATTGGTCGCAAGTAGGAGAGAGTCAGATTTTTGGACCTGACATTCTCCGAAAAGCCGAAGAAAAGGTTCACAAAGTCAGTGAGCACCTCAAGACCGCCCGATCCAGACAGAAGACTTATGCTGACAAGAGAAGGAGAGCCCTGACTTTCAATGTTGGAGATTTTGTATATCTCAAGGTTTTGCCATTGAAGGGAACGCAACGTTTTAGTATGAAGGGACAGTTAGCCCCCAGATATATCAGACCCTTCAAGATTTTGAATCGCCGAGGGGAAGTATCGTATAACCTGGAACTGCCCGAAGAGATGTTAGCCATCCACAATGTGTTCCATATCTCGTTACTTCGCAAATGCCTAGAAGTGCCGGAGAAGACCGAAGTGTTCAAAAACATCGATCACCGAGCTGTTGATATCAAAAAGGATCTTACGTATCGTTAAGTGCCCATCCGTATCTTGGAGGAAGATTACAGAACCACCAGGACCCGGAGTATCAAATTTCTCAAGATTCAGTGGAGCAACCATACCGAAGAAGAAGCCACTTAGGAGCGAGAAGATTACATTAGGACTGAGTTCCCAGATCTATTTAGTTCCTAGTTTTCTTTCGTAAATCTCGGGAAGAGATTTTGTTTAAGGGGGGAAGGTTTGTAACATCCCAAAACTTTAATCCAAGTGATCAAGATCAAATCTACCCAATTTAGGGTTAACAAAAACTTTTTCTATTTAAAAATAATTAAGCATTCATATGTGTGTGCATTTAAATTAGGAGTTGTTTTGAATTGCCATGTTTGAGTGATCCATTGGTTGTAAAATGATTCTAAGGTGAATTAAACATCATCTAAATCATTCCCAAACAAATCCCAAAGAAAAAGAAATCAAAAGAAATAAAATAAGGAAATGGTCATTTGTGCCATTTTAACTAACTAAACCACTTTGGCCATTCCTAGAACTCAAATCTTAATAGAAGAAATTGTGGTTCTTTGCCCCCCTTGCTAGTACAATTAGTGATGTACCAAGGCCCACTTTGTTTCATCCCAAAATCTTTCAAACACCAAATTTAAATGACAATTGAAAATTGAATGTAGTTCATATGTATAGATCACACTTATTCAAAAACCACTCAAATGAACTCCATTTTAAAATCCCAAGCAAACCTAGATTCTTAAGCATAAGATGAATCACTCCACCAAAAATCTCCCAAAAATTCAAATATTTTCTTTAGGCGGCCATTATGTCGAACACTTAGTGAGCACTAATCAAACTACCTAACTATTACTGTTTTAGAGCAGTGATCAAATGCCACTAAGGCCTAAAACCCCTCCCATTGTCTCCCCCAGTACCAACCCTGCCATCAAGAGGCTACACCTTAGCCGTTTGCAGTAGTGCCGCGCCACCTGAGCGCCATGGTCGCCGGTCGAGCATGGACAACTCCCAGCCGAACGCCCCTCCCTCTTTAGCCATGTCTAGGAGATAGACCGGACCACGCCGCGACTCCTTGCCCCTTCCCAAGCCCAACCAGGCCCTGGACCACCTCAGCACCGTGCCGCCCTTTCTCTCTGCGCCATGCGCAGCGCATGCCAGAGCGCGATCGCCGCCATCACGCAGCAGACCGCGCCGTGACACCATATCACGCACGCCGCTCTGCCTCGACACCCACACCCCGCCAGACACGGCCGTGCACCGCCGCGCTACCCATAGTCGCCATGATCGCTGTCGAGCACCGCCTCTGTCTCCTAGAGCACGGGAAGCCCACGACCAAATACCACCGCCCCTAGCCGCGCCATTGCACCGTAGTAGACCGCCCACCGCCCGCCTACCTCGCCCACGCCAGTAGCCCCCCTGTTTCGCCGTCACCGACGAGCCGCGCCATGCTTCTCTGCCGCCGCGTCAAGCCTATATAAGGAGGCCTCCCCTGCACCATCTCTTCACACCATTCCACTCCCCGCTCTCCACAAACCATTTCCCCTCTCTCGTCGGAGCCGCTAGAGCCGCCGTTCACTGGAATTGCACCGGAGGTAGCCGCTGCAGAGGAGGAGAATCTCCCGCCGATTCCGTCCACCTCAGACCCTGCCACAACCTCACCTGAGTCCGCCATCGTCCACCAGTTCGTTCGCCCGCCTCGCCGCACTAGCTGGAGCCCTGGTACATCCCAGTAGACCCCGACCGGCCGTTTAGGGTTCTGTCTCGTCGGCGATGAGTCCGTCGTCGACGGTGACCGTGAGCCGTTGATCTGCGTTCTAATCTTGTGGCCTAGATCGTCCCGTACCATTTCGGGCTTTAAGTATCGCTGACATGCGGGATCCCCCCTTGTCAGTAGCCCTCTGTGCCGCTGAGCGTTATTGGGCCGGCCCATTTAGTTTTTTGCGCTGACCCGTTTAATTGAAATTAGGTTTTTTTATTTAGACTGAAAATCAATTCTGCCCCTTAGTTTAAAAATCAATTCAAAGAGTTTTGTAAATCCAAATTGAGTGATACCAATTTTGTTGGAAAGGTAATGAAAATCTCCATCTAAGCCCGTTGGACTTAAATGTTTTAGAGTTAGAGATCTCTCCTAGTAAAAATAACAAGATAGAAGCATTTGCACATTCAAACATTTTTCTAAAATCAATCCTAATAGCTTTAGAGTTGATTCCAACTCTCAAAAATCACATTTAACCACACCTATCTGAATTTGTAATAACATTAAGGTTTGCATGCAGTGACTTTGGACTAGTACCAAAATAATGCTATATAAGCATTTCTAGTCACTTCAAATCATTAAATATTAAATTTAAACTTATTAAAATGTGATCCAACATTTAAATCACATTCCCATATGTTAGAATATGTGGTGATGACATGTGTCCACATGATCCCATATTTTAATTAGAGAATATTAAAGCTTAGTTCATTTCAGGGAGTAGAAATTACTTTTCTCAAATAAAAAGGAATGAAGCTAGTTAATTAAACCTTGTGATGCTTGTGATGATAATAGATCATCAAATGTGTGCCTTAGTGTGCTAACTAGACCAGTTAAGCTTTGTTTGGTGATTGTGTATCCCGTATGTATTTATAGACGATAGTACCGACCAAGCTTTCGAGGAGGAGGAGGAATAAAACTTCAACCACTTCACCAACCAAGGCAAGCCATCATTAACAATGCAAGCTAACCCTTGCAATCTAGATAACCTAAGCAAGATGCATTAGACATGCTTTGGTTATACGACTTTGACTATTACCTACCCCAAGTTTTATTTACAAGCTTTTCTTTCTGTACTTTACCAAAATCCTTTACTTGTTTGAAGGTAGCATAAAAAGTATAAAACTTGACCTATCTAGATAAACCTAGATGTCATTCTATGGCATGAGATTGATCTTAGCATCCCACATTAGTGAACACCCTTAACTTAGTAGCTTAGAGCTAAATCAAAACTTGAGTCACTTAGATGGGAGTACTTGGTGAAAATGACTTGTGAAAACCTTGAAATGATAAGTCATTCTATTGAGATGTTTTGACATGTGTTGAGAAACACAAATTGTTTATGATGATGAAAATGTTGAGGCATGAGCCTTAACCCTTTTACAAAACTGATGGTTGGGTTCGGATGCGATACCATTCCAATTTTACCATACAACCACAATACCTGAATTGGGTAAGGCTTCGCCAGAAGTTTTCAAAACAACTTATGAAAGGAATTGTGACATGACTTGACCACAACAGAGTTGTGACTATGACAATTAAGTTCCCACTTAGGTGATTTTCAAACCTTATTTTATCTTTCTTTGTTTCTGAACTTAGCTTAGGTTTCAAACTTAACTTTACAAATAAACTTAGAGTTAGCAATCCTACTAGAACTACCTTACTTGTTAGTGATAGTTTGCGAGTACTTAAAGAGTACTCATGGCTTTTGTCCCTGGCTATTACTATGGCCAGACTATGAAGGAGACTACCAAGATGAAGGACAGCAGGACGGCTATGATAACTAGGACTATCTTCCATCGTCAACATTGCTTGTGACCCTGAAGATGGACGCCACCGCTACGCTTATTATTTATTCCACTGCTTGTTGTATTAAGACTGGATAATGAGATCCTTTATTCGTGTAAGATCTTATTATGGTTCGTAATGGACGAGGTACTGTGATATCCAATTTGTTATGTCTCGCAAAAATGGTAATCCTGGGATTGCGATGTATGGCATAACAGGCATCTGGGATTGAAAATCTGGGTGTTGATACATAGCCACCGTTGCCTCTATTGCGCCCCCCATCCTAGCAATTGTAGCCGTCGTTGCCACCGTTGTTGCGGCCCTGCCCCTGCTTGCCATCATTGACGTATGGATGTTACAGAGCGCCACCGCCTTGGTAGGCGGGGTTAGGGCACATCGCGGTGTTCACCGAAGAAGACCACCCCTCGAACCGCGCCTCTGTGCCTGGAGCACTTCAAAGGACAAGACATGAGAGTAAAACTCGGAGTATGCGACGGACTTGTCTCCGACCGTGTAGTTGGCGGCGATGGACTTGATTGCGGATCCAAGTCCGGTGAGGATGTGGTCTACGAGTTCATCATTGGTGGCAGGGGCACAAACGGCTGCCATAGCGTCGGCGAAGCCCTTCATCTCGTGCATGTAGACTACCACGAACATCTCTTCCTTCCTGGTGCTCTCCAGGAGATGTGACGCATGTTGGCACGGCTTTGAGCACCGTGCATCGTGTGGACCGCCTTCCACATGGCGTCGGCCGTTTTGCTGCCAATCAGCTGACTGGCGATGTCGCTGTCCATCGAGCCAAGAAGGATGCTCAGGACCTTCTGATCCTGGATCCACCATAGGAGGTACTCGGGGTTGTCGACAGTGACAACCTTGTCACCGGTCCCCTTGGTGCGAGTCTTCTCCGGGGTAACAACGTCAGCATCGAGGTGCTCATGGAGTTAGTTGTCGGAGACGTGCGGAAGCATGATCCCCTTCCACATGGGAAAGTTGCCAGTGTCGAGTCGGACGGAGATCCCGAAGGAAGAGACCATGGGAACCGAGGAGGACGACGAGGCGGTGAGGGTGTTCATCGCGCTAGACAGCTAAAGCGTGGAGGAGCCCATCGTGCCGGCGGCTCGGAAGAACTTGAGCGGCGGCGGCGGAGGCAAATCGTGGCGCCTGCGGTTCGGTCGAGTCTCGAGCGGCGGCGGCGCGGCTTTGATACCAAGAAATAAAATAGGTTTAGAGTTTTGTGCGTCGGTCTAAAGCCCCACACGTGCTCCACTTATATAACCATGACTTGTACAAGTTACATATGTATACGTCTCGTATACGTGTTACATGATAGGTGGGGTTAGAGTTTAATTACAATTCTAATAGTGTGACGTACCATGAACTCTCGACGGTGGGATGGTTCACGTTATTTGATTTGACCATTTTCGGCGTCTTGTTCATGATGTAGAGATGACGGCTACGTCCCGAAGTCGGAATAAGATCCTCCGGTTCTATCCTCGCACTGGTAGTGGTGCGCCTAACACTGGCCAAGGACGCGTGAAGTTGTATGTCCGACGGATCTTTTGGGATCAGGTTATTTTTTATATTCTTTGGTGTGGTTTGAGGTTAGCCTCTGCCGAACTACGACTGTTATCTACATCGATGATTGTTGTTCTGATACGCTTGTCCTTCGGGCACTTAGCATGACGACTTCACGTCTGTCTACTTCAACAAGTTCTACTACAACAAGTTACCCAACAAGTTCTACTGTTATCTTCACAAACCATTGGAACATCATTCAGGAGTTCAAGATCCAGCAACACTAATGTCTTCCATATGCGTATCGGTCGTGAATGAATCACACTCATACCACCAAGAACTAGCAAAACCTTAATTGGTCAGCTAACATATAACTAGCCACGCCAGGCCACGAGTGATGCGGCAAATTTATTCTCTGGAACCTAACGCAGGCACACAACGATCCTCCTGGTCTCCTCCCTAATGCACACACATCGACCCAAAGTCCCAACGAGTGGCTCAAACAAATCCGACGGTTGATGAGCGCAGATGCTCGATTCTCCTCCTGGTCCTTATTTTTTGAACATGAGAACTGAACGTGTTTTGGAGCCGATGGAGTGGTCGGGCCCGGTGGAACCCTGTCGCTGTTAAGGACACTAATTTCGGCTCGATCGCGACAACTCTCCAAAGTACAACGCACTTGTGTAGGAGTAGCTTAATTACACCAATGATGTGATGAGCGTGTAAGCTTCCTAATCACGACCATTAAGGCATTAAGTATTATCAGCGAAGCGCTAATTGTCTGGGGATATTTTAGCTCGATTGGGCAGAAGAGACGATCGATCGAGACGCGCCTAATTTGGTCTGGTTGCTGTCAGACGGACAGCGACTTGGCACGTACAATTGCTGCTGAGTTTAGTGATTGCGAGGAATCTGATTCAGCCGTGGAGAAGGTTGATTAGTTCGATGTCGGCCCCTCCCTTAAGCGTAATTAACATATGAGCTATGATATACACACGATGCTTCACGGATGACTCGCGTACGACCTCTCCGCTGCACCATCGATTTTGCTTGTCGTCCGTGAAGCAGTTTCGTTAACATATGGCAGCGATTTTCCGTTTTCGGTAAGGACGGTGTTATGCATCGGCCATTAGACCTGGTGAGAAACCGCCCCCTCCCGACCCACATATCTTCATAATGGTCTACCCCTTGCAGCATACGGCTACCCACTCAACCACATTTCTATACTATTGCACCATTATCGTGACATTTCTTTGGATATGGGTCAAAATTGTACTGACAATGTCACACCGTTTTAAAAACACCAAATTGAAAACGTGCATTCAGTATAGGATACCAACGATTGTACCAACTCAAGAAGACATTTGCAGCAGAACCACCAAATCTTCGCAACATCTCGCTTTTGTGTATGTCACAAAATGCACACAGATATCAACATGTCAAAACACCCATGCAACATAAACCCGTGAAAAACGACCTTGTGCTAGAGCACCAACCCCGTCGCACCCGAGCTTGTTGAGGACGACTCCAACTCACAGGAGCACATTTGGCACCTGATCCGATGACACCTCGGGCCTATCCACCGTAGCCAATTGCCTTCCCGAAGCTCGAAGGCATGCATGGCTTTGTAGAGTCAGTCCATCGTTGGGTCTTTCCCATCTGGATTTGGGGGATGAGCAACACATGGCATGGGAGTGGAAGCTAGGGAGGAGCACTAGAAGAGGACCAGTGGAAGAGGGCGACATAGGAAGGATGGGGAAGGTACCCGTGTAGGCTTGAGCGAGAAATGAAAAGAGCATCAACGCTTGTGTGGGGCTAGGTCGGCGTGATAGAAAGAAAGGATGCATGAAGACCGAGCCGATCAAATCGTTTGTTCAGGCATTGTATGTGCTACTAGAAAAAATGCATGACAATCTGTAATATGTTTATGCAATCTGCCTAAGATGCATAGTTTGTCTTCTCTCTTTAATTTAGAGGATTATATTTTGTATTGAATACTAGATGAAAATCAATACCATGGTTAATCGTATCCAAGAAGATCGACTGCCTGTGGCAGCCCAAGAGATCTCAACTCAACAAATGCCTTAAGAAGCATGCTCGTCTCAATCTTCGACGAGCGCAATCGCCGGCGATGTTGAACTCAAGGCGGCAAACAACAAATGCATAAAATAACACAACGACTATGCTAAAGCCATGCCCAGTATGGCTATGCTCTTCTACTTATCACACATTTGTGTCGATGTGGTCTTTTTTTAGCACGCACAAGTATATACGTGTGGGGTCGTAAGATGCCACATCATATCGAGATACTATAGACGCCATGATTCATATTAGAATACAAGTAAGATGCTCTCAAAGAAAGATACCGTCACGATACATCTTGATTGGTAACGATAGGATCGCGAAAGCGTATCTCTTTACATGCATCCATGACGGTATGGCAGACGAGACCGGCCGTGTGGACTAGCGTGCTTCCCGGGTGGTCCACGGATCGTCGTTGTCCAAACGTGCAACGCGGCAGGGTTTTAATGGTTTAGGGTTTTGTCCGCGTTGTGCCATGGACCATCTCAAACAGATCAGCTGCTCGGGATGTCGTTTGCTTGCCATGCATGGCAGGCAAGCTAGGCATATGCATCCACGCAAACCAAACAATAATACAGTAGCCTAATTCCATCTTTGCATGCAACTTGCAAGTGAAATCATTCATGCGCCTAGCCGGCTGCAAGCAAATGTGCGGCTGATATGTGGTTAAGCCTCCGGCCTCATTAACCGGACGGTCTCTCGGCGCGGGACACCGTCATTAACTACCAATTCATCGCTACATTTAAGGAGTGTGCCAGTACAAACCTGTTATGTTCTTCCAGTTCCATTGCCCGCGGCTTTAATCAAAACCATCATCAGTATACTCCATACACGGTGCTAATTAAATCAAGTGCTTAACGATAACAACCACACCGAACAAAACAGTATGGTACGACTCGTCGAATAAGAAAGCCGCGGTACGCACCTCACCATTATAGGAGTATATGTTTCTTTTGACAAAGCCGAAACATTCTTCAGATGTATTAAGTGGCGTTATTATGATAGACATGAGTAGTAGAGTTTTTGTTGCATTGCCAACCAAATCATGATTGAGTAAGAAACTTTAGTACAGTCACCCGCTTCCCATACGTACTACAAGGATCTTTGTTTAATCGCCGCTGATAATGACCTCGCACTATTAATCAGTGGCGCCTACCTGGCCGCTGTCTCCACACATTTGGCGGAAAGATACCGACATATACTAGCTGCTAGCTAGTGACTTTAAGAGCCGAAACTTGACACCTATTTAGCCTTCAGGCTTCAGCCATTCATGGCCTAGCTAGCTAGCTAACTCAAATTTAGCGTGTTAGAGCACTTGGGTTCACTTGCCCATGCGTAGCTCATGTCTTGTCAGTTTTTGTCATCGTCCCAGATATATAGTAATATACAGGATCCTAAACTATTTGAGGGACCTCGTGGTCAAGCTTAATCAGTGGCTGTCCAAGTTCGCACTATTTGGCCGTGATATGCGCATCAATCATTAGGCATTAGCGATAATCTATGATGAAGATTTGCAGCGTTTCTTGCGAGGACTTCAAAATGTGCTTACCAAGATTGTTGGCGTAACCTAGACGGAGCATTCACAAGTCAAGTACGAGACGGACGCAAAATCTTAAAATTCTCCGGGGCTACTGTTTGGGATATGCATAATGGGTGACACCATATCATAGCTCTAATCCAGATAATCCGGGTGACCCACATTGGTAGCAGGCTCAAGACCTGGTGTAAAGGGGTTCCGCGGCAGAAAACAAAAAAAAAATCCTATGTTGGAGCGCCCTGACTGCCAGGATCTATCTAGAGTAATACAGTAACGGCCGAGGTTTCAGATACATATCCTTGTAATCCGAAAGCGGTTAATGTTCTGAGGGGAACGTGGATGAAGTAGTCATACCCGAAGCCGACCTCAAGGTCGCGAAACTCCTTGCAAGTCACCCCTTATTCCATCATGCAACAGCTCCAGCTCACGACATCCAATGTGCCACAAGTGGAAGCACCCTCGTGATTTAGCACACATACGGTGTATGATGACGGCATCATGTTCTTTGATCCCCGTCGAGAGTGTGGAAGTAGATCCTCTAGTTGGAATCCCCTGCATCGCAACGGTGTGTTGTAGGTGTGTCGTCTCTTGCGCGTGCCATCCTTTCAAGGACCGCGCTATTGCGCGCGCGAGAGAGAGAGAGAGAGAGAGAGATTCCCTAAGGAAAGTGCTCAGAGATTATTGGATTATTGTTGTGTGTTTAATCCCACCCATGTGCATCCCTTTATATAGATGGAGGAGGGGTACTCCCCACCAAAGGTTTCCCATGTAGGACTAAGGGGTTGTTTGGTTGCCGGCCACATTTTGCCAAGCCTAAGATTGGCAAGTGTGGTAGCCACAAAAGCGTGGCTTAGAATTTGGAAGCCACAAAGTGTGGCAAAAGTTGGCAAAAAGTTTACTCCATAACATGTGGGTCGTAAGAATAATAAAGTGTGGCAACTTTGAAGTGTGGCAAGAACCAAACGCTTGCCAAACTTTTGCTTGGCAAAGTGTAGCTGGCAACCAAATAGCCCCTAAAACTAGGCAAAGGAAATAGAGAGTGAGGAGGGGCAACCAGCTAGGCCATCGGGTGTCTGGGTGGGCCACCCGCGCACGACCCAGCTTGCGGCAAAAGGCAGCAGTAGGAGCACGACCCGGGTGGGCCAGCTCTCTGCACACGCAGCGCGACTACGAGGAGGCGGCAGCTACGCTCGGCCAGGTGGGCCGGATGCGGCCCGATAGCGCACAGCGCCCCCGGCGCTTGCCTGCGCCCGAGTGGGCCGGCTGGTTGCGGACCACTACCAGCCTCCTGTGCAGCGTCCAGCCATTGCCCACTTCAGAATAAATATTTATATTAAAAACAAATAAGAAATTATTATTATTTATTATCCTAGTTGGTCCCATGAGCCGAAGGGCCGCATGTGCCCACTGGGCCACACGCGCGCGGCAGGGGAAGGAGGAAGGAGTCCCTAGCCGAATCGGACAGGGTTTCCCCATGGCCGATAGATGGGGGGCAGGGTGGGTTAGAAGGTTTGGGGGAGGAGTCCTCCCCGGATCTGACTCCCCCCAAGTCGGTTTGGAGGAGAGGAGAGGGAGGAGGAATCCATAGCGAGGTCCAACTCCTCTCATACTCTCTCTCTCTCTCTCTCGTTGGTTCTAGGAGGCATTGGTTGAATCCATGTAGGACATGGACTCCTAATCCTACTCTTCCCTTGGGAGGGGAGAGGCCACCTATATCTATATATATATGAGGGGAGAGGGCAAGGGCAATCACACTAGTTCACAAGGAGCCCAGCCCCAAACTACCGCCGCCCTAGTCGCCGCCCCGGCCTCCTGTCCTCTTCCTCTTCCTCTTCCACATGTTGTCGTCGTCAAGCAGAGGAGATCTTCATCAACACCCATAGCCGCTCGTGTTCTACCCCATCTAGATCTAATCTAGCCGGACAACAGAGTGTTGTCGGATCTTCATCGACACGTTCCCGTTTTGTCCACGAGTTCTTGATCTCGCCTCGATGCAGTGCCTCTCTCGTTGCACGTGTGGATACCGGTGGAGGTGCGATACTTGGAGCACTAGATCATCAGAGCCGTCTGTGGGATAATACATCTCCTCGTGACTCGCTAAGGCGAGGATCGATGCACGACCAACCTGGTCATCGACAAACTTCCGCTAGTTCGATCTTCGAGAGTATGATCCATTACCTCCCCCCTTGCATTGGATCTTGGTATGCGCTAGAATTTTTTTTTTTGTAGCATGCTCCCCAATAGCTCAACCCTGCGAAGTGTGTCTTTCGGGCGCCAACATGCAAATTTTTGGGTTTCATCGTTTCGCATTGCGGAATCAAGGTGAAGCTAGAGAAAATCGAGGCCATCCTTAACATCAAAAGTCCCATGAGCCTAAAGGATATCCAACAACTCACGGGTTGTGTTGCAACTGTAAGTAGATTCATCAGCCGACTTGGTGACAAGGCAAGCCCACTCTATAGGTCTATCAAGAAGGAGGAAAAATTCATTTGGACGGACAAAGTGGATGCTGCGCTGCAATATTTGAAGAGATTACTCTCCTCTGCACCAATCTCATGGCGCTAGAATCAATGGATCCCATGCTAGTTTACATGGGGGCAACCAACCGGGTTATCAATGTCGTCGTCATGGTGGAGCGTCAAGAAGCGAAGCACGAACACGGAGTTCAGCAGCCCATTTACTATGTAAGCGAGGTCTTGTTGGAATCCAACAAGTGCTACCCACACAGCCAGAAGTTAGCTTATGGATTTTCCCTTGCTTCTCACAAGCTAAGGCATTATTTCTAGGAGCACCCAATTGCAGTAGTGAGAAAATCTCCATTGTTCGACATCATCAACAATGGCGAGGCCATAGGAAGGGTGGCGAAGTGGGGCATAGAACTTTCCATATTCAAATCACCTATAAGAGGTGTGACGCTATCAAATCTCAAGCATTGGCAAATTTTATTGCAGATTGGATGAAAACCCCAGCTAACACCCTTGCACCAGAACCAGAGTTTTGGGTCATGCACTTTTATGGATCCAAGATACTCAACGGCTCGGGGGATGGTGTACTACTACAATCAGTAATAGGAGAAAAGCTTCAGTATGTCTTGTATATACACTTCAACGCTAACAACAACATGGCAGAGTATAAAGCTCTTATTCACGGACTTCGCGTGGCCAAGGTTATTGACATCAAGCACATAGTTTGCTATGGAGATTCTAACTTGGTTTCCCAGAAGGTGGCTGGCACCTAGAATGCACGGAACCCTATGATGGTGGCATATCAAGACAAATTGGACGAGATAGCCAAGAGTTTCAACAACTGTCAAAAGGGAGGATAATGAAGCGAGCTATCTCCTAAGCTTGGATCAGCGCGCAAGCCAATCCCACCTGGCGTATTCCTGAAACATCTTCAGGCACCTTCCATGAAGGGCGCATACCCCGACAACCTGGATAGAGTTGATTCATTTGTAAATATAGTGATAGTGATCCCTCCGACATGGACTATCTCAAAGACGGAACCTTGCCGACAGACAAAGTTGAAACCCGACATGTAGTACATAGAGAAAATGCCTACACCATCATCGATGGCCATACAAAATAAGCACCACACACATATTCATATGGTGCGTGTCTCATTAAGAAGGAATCGAGATCCTAAGGGAGATACATCTCAGTGACTGTGGGCATCATGCCACTCCCAGATCATTGGTCTCTAAAGCCTTTAGGCAAGGATTTTACTGGCTTACTGCCAAGGCAGATGCTGACAAGCTTGTTGAGACGTGTCTTGGGTGTTAGTACTACACGAGGCAACCACATGTTCTAGCTCAGGAATCGCAGACTATACCAATCACATGGCCGTTTGCAGTCTGGGGACTTGACATGATTGGACCATTGAAGATGAAACCTTGTGGGTTTACTCATCTACTCGTAGTAGCTGATGAATTTACTAAATGTGTTGAAGCTAAACCCATTAAAAACTCGAGGGGGTAACAACCCTCAAATTTTCCGGGATCTCGTGGTGAGGTTTAGTCTCCCACATAGCATCATCACCAAATCCGGCAGCAACCTATCGCTCAAAGAAGTGGAGGCTTATTATCATAACAAAGGTATCCGCCTTGACTTAGCATCTGCGGCACATCCACAATCTAATGGTCAAGTTTAGATGGCAAATGGATTAATTTTGCTAGGAATCAAGTCATTTTTAGAGGCATTGTTGCATCATGCAGATGGAGCCTGGGCCGAAAGAATTACCATATGTGTTGTGGAGTTTAAGAACAACTCCCAACAGATCTACCGAATATACTCCTTTCTTCATGATATATGGAGCAACATTCCTTCCTTTCGACATCCTCCACAATTCACCGCGAGGCGCCGCCTGCGGTGAAGATGAAGTTGAAGAGTCCAGACAGCTATTTATGAACCTGCTTGAGGAAGAACATGTCCTGGCAGCTAAGAGATCTTCCATCTAGCAGCAGAATCTACGTAGCTACGTAGCTACCATAATCACCATGTTCGGTATCGCTCATTTAAGGAGGGTGATCTAGTGCTTTGCGTCAAGGAGAAGAAATCCCACAATATCCCTACCTTGGGAAGGACCGTTCGCCATAAGCAAAGTGTTGCTCAATGGTTCCTATTACCTTATTGATATCCATGATTTGAAAAATAGTCCAGTCAAAGACCGCAAATGCAAGCGACGTGGCCCCGATAATGACTTTCTAGAAACCGACCGGTCTTGAAACATAGCACAACTACATCCTTTTTATACTTAGCATATTTGCTTTATGTAATATGCACCTTATATGGTCAATGAAATAAAATATTTGGTTTACTCATATTCTAAGTCTTTTACCTCCTTTAATTATTCATTTTTGGATAAGGTCAAAATTTATTGCGCAAGTTTGCATTTGCACTTGTGAAATTTACGTCTTCGGGCGTTAGCTTAAGTTTTGTGGTCTACACGTTTTCTGTTGTTTTCATGTGGATTATGGAGTGGTGATTTTTTATCACTCAACAACCAGAGGTTTTTCTCCTTAGGTTATTGACGGTGCTATTAAGCATCATCACCAAAGGGCAAGGTTCTATGCTAAGAGTTTTCCGTCTCATGAAAGGTCAAGCATAAGAACTAGAATAATGGATAAGCCAGAAATTGCTTAAAACATACAAAAATATACATGTCGGACTTAGTTAAGTATCTAAAAGCTTGTAGCCAAGTTTTCCACCCTACTGATATGTTTTCTGCTGCATTACAATAAAAATATATACAGACGATTGTTTAATACATCATTATTTTTTACACCTCTAGTGCAGGGGACTTTGATGTAGCATCGTCGGCAACACCAGCCCCACTAGTATCCTCAAAGTTTGACAAACTGAAGGAAGACTCTAAATCTGCATGAGATGAGTCTAGAACATCCTCGGCAAGGACGAAGTCATCCGGCTTCACAAGCTTGGCCATGCGATTGTCGTATCCAGCATGATAGTTCCAGATAGTATAGATATTGATCTATTTTCCATATTCATCAACTGTCGGCATCTTGAAAGTGATCAACTTGATGTCGACATCATTGTAGTGAGCTTTGGCTAGCGCTAACACCATCCTTGGTCCTGCCCTGATGGAGGAAGATTTCCAGCTCTTGATATTCTCAGAGGCTCGTCGAAGGATCTTAGAGAACTTGGTGGTAGAGTGTACTGCCTTGATAGTGATATCTAAGGACTAGGTTATCTCCTTAACTTGCTCGATGATAGTGCCGATGATGTTTCCGGCAAGACCAATCTAGATGGAGATCCGACATGCTTTCTCCCATGTTGGTTAATCCAATGGAGGCTATAGTAACAAGTGAATCAAAATGCTACAAGTTTCAAGCAACACAAATCATCCAACTTACAGAATTAGAGAGATGGAGAAGAATTATGGAACATGTTGGTCTCTGCCTGTCGGCATGCTTCTGCCAAGATGGCATGCTCTTTTTGAAGTTTCTTGAAGGCTTCTAGGTTTCTAGAATTTTGCACTGTGACTTCATCATTCCTCTCCTTGAGCACTTAAATCTCCTTCTTGAGCCTCTCGACCTCGGTGTTGGAAGACTCTTGCATGGATTTGATGGTTTCTTAATGCATCTTGATGGCGTCTTGCAGGTATTGGTTCAGAATCTTATTCTCATCATCCAGCTGTTGGATATGTTTAGATTTCTCTATAATCTCCTTGGTTGTGGCAACAGCATCTACAAGTTGGAACACAATAACAGTTATGAGTTCTCAAAACTAAAGATCTGAGGAAATAATGGTGGAGTGCAAACAAGGCGGACGCTTGCCCTTTATGATCAGTTCCTTCAGGAAGGCGACCCTACCATTCTTCTCCTTTAGTTCCTCCTTTAGTTTGGAAAACCTTTTAGAGGCGGTCATCCTCCGAGACGCTCATTCTGCACAACATAAATGCTTTAATTTCTCTGGTTCATCTAGCGGAAAATTTATGTTTCTCAACTAAAGGATTTGGGGCTATAGTATGAGAATCTGACCTAATTCGTTACTCTAAGAGTATCAAGTCGGTATTTTCAATTTCAACTAGAAACTCGGGGGCTACAACACGGAGTTTTCACTTAGTTTTCTCTAAGAGCACTTAGGCCCAAAACTTATAGTTTTCCGCCTAAGAGCTCGAGGGCTATAGTGGGATATATTATAAAGATAAAGTACCAAGGACTTACCGTAGCAATGATTTTCAGATTGTTCACGGCTCCGACAAAGCTATCATGCATGATGTCGACCTTCTTGAACAAATCATCAGTGCTTAATGTCGAAGAAGTGGAGGTGGTAGAAGTGTCCTAGCCAAAGGAACTGAGGAGGCCCTAGGTACTCTTTGATCCAAAGATGTTGGAGCTATCTAGGAGGTGGTCGCCTTGCTGGTCACTGGATTGGCCGCTGCAACCACCATTAGTTCGTTTCCCTTTGGTACGACATCCTTAGCTGGAGCTTCAGACGTTTGGTTAATGGTGCGCTCTCTTGCTTACCCTGGGTGCTGGGAGGAGCAACCTCCATTGCAAAATAACTTGAATCATCTTGTCTTGGATTGATATCTGTCTCCATGGCAGAGGCTTCAGGTGCAGCGATGAGTGAGGTTCCTCCTAAGCTAGCAGAAACGACAGCGGCAGGAGTTGTTGGAGTGCTGGCATGATATGATGTTGGGATCTTGTCCCGAATATCCTTGGATGCACGAACATCCTTGGAAGTGCGTCCCAAACCACATGTACTCCTCTTTCTGAAACATACAGGTTAAAGTATAAGTACCGGAAAGAGTAAGAGCTAAAACAAAGACGGAGAAGATAAGTGCTTACACATAGACCTTGGGAGCCATGTTTTCCTAACCAAACCCATAAGTTGATAGAAGGTTAAGTGAGGAGAATGACCGAAGGAACCAAGCCGGTCAAACCAGTGTCAACAAGCCATTCTATCCGCCTTACAATGCGAGAGGCTTCATTGTCCGAGGGAATTGGGGCTTTGGTCCTCCAGTGGTGGACTCTACAACAATACCATCGACGAAGTCGGGATATGTAGATTGGTGGCCCTCCATAGGGATATCCGGACCGTAGAAGTATGTCTCCTGCCAATTCTTGACGGATTCGTGCCCGACGCTGACGGGAAACCTCCGGTTCGGGCAAATGTTAAAACTAATTATCTTGTAGCTAGCAAGTTCTTACTTGCTAATGCCCGACTCCCTCTTGACAATGATGAAGTACACGAAGATGTCTAGCCTAGGATTAACTCCAAGGTATCCCTCGAACAAAGCTACGAAATTGCTAAGTACAAGAATGCTATTCGGAGCAAGGTTATGTGGGTGGACATGGATGTACTCTAGAACTTATAGAGAGAAGTTGGAAATGGGAAGGGATATACCATGCACCAGCTGGAATTTGAGGTACACCTTTTCTTCGACTTGGGAAGAAGGAGTGACCTCTTCGGCCGCCGCCAGCCACCAATTGAGTCCCTCTGCCGATGGGAGGCACCCCTCGGCGACGAGGTCCTTGAGCTTGGAGGTAGTGAGCTTGGAGCCCCTCCACACACACCTGTGGGAATCCATATCAATGTCTTCATCTTCCTCTATAGTAGGGTCACACGCTGCCAATTTCTGGTCACCACCGGTGGTATTCTCCACCATGACCGTCAACACCACTCCTTCTGGCGGAACCACGACCTCCTTGGTCGGCTCGTCCTGAGCATCAGACGGTGCCGCCTTGGAGGGACTATTTGTGCTCTCCACTGGAGATTGGGAGGATGAGTAAGAGGATTGTGGTTTAGGGTTCACCACACGGGAGCTCGAAAGGGTGTCTGTCACGAAGAAGAAGATGAAGGTTGGGAAAGGTAGGTGAATGATGCATAGTAACCGCCACAGTAATTTATAAGGACACAAACATCAAAAATTCGTGCAAGTGGATATCTGTTGTGGAACGTATGCGGTAATTTCGTCACGTATCCGCACATGCCACCAATGCTTAGGATTTATCATGTGGGAAAATAGCACATGATGGTATAACTAGTCCTTTATAAGTTTCGAGATAGCGTAGGTTGTACCCTATGCAGTGGACATGTCTTATCTGAAGATTCTTTGGAACAGCCAGATAATTTCTGACTATGGAGAAGCAATTGAAGACTCAACATTTCTCCGACTATGTGTTAAACCCGGAGAGACTGAAGATTTCAACTGTTATTTTGGAGGACTTCAATATGTTGCTTACCATGATTGCCGACATCACCTAGGCGGAGCATTCACAAGTCAAGTGCGAGACCGCGTAAGATTTTAAAGTTTTTCGGGGGCTACTGTTAGGGATATGCATCGACACCATAGTATAGCTCTAATCCAGAAAACCCGGGTGGACCATAGTGGTAACATGGCCCATGGCCTACTAGGTGGCCCAACTAGAAGGATCCAGAAGGGAGGCCCATGCCGGAATACCAGGGAGGCTACAACACCCACATAGACGAAGTTGGAGCATTGGAGTACAAGACACGAAGACTAGTTATATTAGTATTAGTGTAGGACTTTGTAACCTATATGGTATGGACTTTACCCTATACCCCTAGGTTCTGCGCCTTTATAAGCTGGACCTATTGGAGCCTTTAGGGCATGAAACAACTCGTGCATAGCGAACCCTAAAATCTCTATAACCCGGTGTATTTCTATTATAGTGATTGGAAGCAGAATTAGGATTTTGCCACCGTCGTGGGATCTGAACCTGGGTAAACCGTGTCACCTCGTACCCGCCAACTCGCCGCCTTACCCACCTCTCTCTCCATGCTCTGTGAGGATCCCTTCATGGCGTAGTCGTCGGCAATACACGACATATAGGTTATTTAGAGCAACTCTAATGGCAACCCTAAAACCTTCTACCCTAAAAAGATTAAAACAACTGCCCTAAAAGTCTTTAGGGTAGAAAACCGTGTCTCGGTTTTCTTGTTGCCCTATAACAGGGCTTGGGTGCTACCCTAAACATTCATACAAACATCAAAATTGCACACAACAATATTGCAACTACCTCACATTGCACTAATCAGAGAACGCCTCCTCCACCACCATGTGCTTGCCATGAGCCACGGAGAACTGTCGCATGAGCTCGTCATCAGCCTCGGCGGTGGAGAGACGACGACGCTGCGCACGGCGGTGCTCCTGCACGTTGCGGCCGGTGCGGATGCGCGTCTCGGTGACGTTAGCGACGAAGACGGCTTGTTCGACGTTCTCGACGTCGTCGAAGTTCAGAAACGACTTGAGGAGGCCGTGCTCCCACACGGCGGCATCGAAGGCACGGGCGATCTGCTCTTTGGTCTTGACGGTGACCTCCACGGCGTAGTGGCCCGAGGACCGCTGGCGCACGCAACGGTAGCCGGTCACGCTGCGTGGTGGCAATGAGGCGGCGGAGATGGACGAATTGGCCGATTCCTACGGGAGGAGGTGGGCGGCGGCGAAATCTGCACGATTTTGTGGCCGCGGGCGGCGGCACGGCCGGAGTTGGCCGGATCAGCCGAGCATGCGATAGACGGGATCTACAGGATTTTGTGGCCACGGGCGGCGGCGCGGCCGGAGATGGCCGGAATCGAGGGCGGCAGGGCGGCAGCTGACACTGCAGGAGGGGGGTGAAATTCACGCTAGAGCTTTTTAATTTTGGCCCCAAAGCACTAAAAAAACTGTTTTTTGAGCCGCGAAGGATTTTTAAGGGTGCCTATGGAGTTGCTCTCACGCCCATTTTGTCTTCAGATTTCCCCCGGTCCGATCGGTCCCGGAGTATGCGATCTCACGAGCACGCCGCCGGTACCGTTGCCGTTGCACATGCGCAGTCAGTCCCGACGCTGTGATTTCGTATGACAGTAGTACGAGCGAGATGCGAGGGCGACCAGGGTCCAAACAAAGAAAACGAGCCGAGGAATAGAAAGCAGCAGCAGCACGGGCGAGCGAGCATTCCTGTGTCGTTTTCGGCTTTTCATCGCGTCAACCGGTGAACGCGCCCGCTGTTCTTTCCTGCCCTTTTATATTTCTAGGTCGGGTTAACAGGCCCGGCCCGGCCCGGTGCTATCCGATCTGTTTGGACGGAGGACAGCTGCAACATGGCAGTGGCAGCTGCGGGTCTCGGTCTCGCTGATTCAGCACCATGTGCTCTCTGTCATCAGCTGTCCTTGTACAGTCAGATGGCAATCATCGACCTAAAGTAATTGCTGCTACCGGTGCTGCTAGGTCGACCCCCGAGCTCACACCATCAGCAGCAGACCAGCAGTAGATATTGTTATTTACAGGTTGACCGGTATAGGTAACGATTCTACGTGAAGGCAGATTTTCTCCAGGGATCGGAGGGTGCCAATTCTCTCGTTGAGAGTTGAGATGCAGACAAGACGAGCTGCAGCCTGGAGGAGACACTCTACGTGGGTCGGCTTTAGATTGGTTGCACAAACTATAACAACTGGTAGTACGGGCAGTTTGCTGGCGCCAAGTTGAGGAGCCGCTGTCTGCGAATACCGGACATTAAAAGGGCACATCAATGCTGTGGGCGCGCCGACTTTTACGTGGCCGTGGCCGTGCATGCCGCGACGGGTAACATGGGGAGGCGATCCAGCCGTTCACCGCTCATGGCGACGCGACCGGGACGGAGATTACCAGCCGCGAGCGAATGTCTGGTAGGTGGTCTTGTAGTAATTGGTCGTGTCTCGGTCGGAGGTTGGTTGGTAACCAGCTGGTCCCCTAATCTTCCATCTACTATGCGGAGTAGCTGCCGTGGCCGTGGGAGTGGTACCATCGCCATGTTCTCTCCCTGCTGGGGCGGCAGGGCTACGAGCAGCTGCCACTGTGTGCATGCGCGCTCCTTAACCTCTTTTAGCAGATCCTCCCTCGTCCATTTAGCAGCAAGCACTTATTATTCCCGCCATAACCCACATCAACCGGTCAATCACCACGCCTGTCATCCGTCATGTCATGTCATGATCCTTCGTGCATGCAGACATGCAGTTCGGTTGATCGCGAGGTAAAAAAACTAACCAGGCTACGTTTCGGGACAGCCGATGGGCCCCGTTGCATGTGCGGTCGTACACTGGTACGGGTAACCAGCCGCTAGCAACAGCCCAAGTTCAGTAGGGCAACGGCGATAGATCGATGCAGGTAGCTGGCCTAGCTTAGCATAGCAAGTTGAGGCGAAGCAAAAAAAGTTTTCTGGAATTGACAATGTTCGGTGACCAGTGTGCAGATTACAGCACGAGGCCCGTGATACGAACCGGAGCAGAGCAGTGGGTCGATGGCAACCGGACACTGTCCAAGTTCTTGCCGTTTCGAATCGAACGAGACGGAACACTGTCCGCCGGTCAAGGCCGCGCCTCCTAGAGACTCACGCAGAGGACAAACGGAGAAAAGATCGCGCCACATGCATAGGAGTGGAGCGAAGATTATAGTACTATGCCTTGCGCTCCTTTGTTACGTCTCGGTCGACAAGTTTGATCAGCCAGCCATGGATTCCTTGTGGCGAAGGGTCGGGTCGGGTCAGGCGGCCACAAGGTGAACAGCAGGAGACGGACCAAAAGGGTGCCCCCAGTCCAATCCGGCACTGCCACGCCCCCCTACCGATTGGCCTCTTGCTGGGACACAGCCGAAAGTTCGGGAAGCCACCGCTACTGTACTGTGGAAGTGCAGAGCTGGAGATCACTCGCCTGCATGCCTACTCGTTACCAGTTCATCTGTACGTGTTGTTTAAACATTATTTTTTTTTAAAAATAGTACTGTACTACAGCATATCGATCAAACTATCTTAATCTTAAGGAAGCTACTCCCTCTGTCCCAAAATAAATGACTTAGGTTTGACTAGATTCAGATGTATCTAGTACTAAAATACGTATAGATATATGCGAATCTAGACAAATCCACGTCACTTATTTTGGGACGGAGGAGATATCTGCCACATCTATATCACCTGGATACTTATTCCAGAAAATTTTCTAATGACAAGTCAACCGGAGACATTCTAAACAGCTAATCAAGCTCATGTTGAGCCTAGGTGTTCTCACTGAATACCTGTTTTCTTTCGTCGGACTGTTGATAAGTCCACACGTTCCTCTGTCAGAAAAGGGAAAGACGAGTGGCAAGTAAACGCAGTTACCGATCGTCGAGAAGGGACTGTTGGTAAATCGACACACCTGGTTAAACGCGGACACGTCGCTGCCGCAGTAGCTGTAGAGGATTTCAGTCTCAGGTGGATCAATGGATGAGAGAGCGAGACCATGCCTTGATGTTGCACTTGTAAATTGTAATTTGTATATTGGTACAAGTTGTTAACGCTCCTCTTCGTCGGATCGTATGGCCCTATCCGTTTTAATAAGTCCCCTTGTCTTTATGCAATCATCTTCCTCATGTTATAATAGTACTACCTCTGTTTGGCATTATTAGTTTTAATGACCAAGTTGCTAATATCAGGACACTTTATAACTCTCTCTCATTAATCTATAAATGGCCAATAGTCTTACATGCATGAGAGAAGTGGGAGGAAAAAGAGAACATGCATTGGACGAAACAGACTAAGGCTGGTCATAGTGGGCGTATCATATTACTAGTATCATGCATATGATACTATGTATGATACTACCTCTCTAGTGGTTAGTATCATCTAGTAGTATCATAGTACCATTGTATTTAATTTTTTCTACAATCTCAATGCAATTGTGTGTATGAGATGTATTGGTCATTAAATTACCTAGTTTTAAGAGCTATGATACGGTATCATACTACTAACACCTTTCTCTTTATTAATTGTGGTGCCACATCAGATTTTTGACAAGGTGGCATGCATGATACTCTTTATGATACTCCCACTAGGACTAGCTTAATAAATGAGATCCCTTATAATCCTAACCAATATAAAAAAAACTCTCCGGACCTATAATTCCGAACAGAGGTAGTACTATGTATGAAGGCTAAGTACATGAGATGAAAAAAAAAAGATTTATGATGTTTATCATAACGGTGTAGATTAACCAGATGTGCCAACACACAATTGGTGCACACCCTTCGTATCGAATTAGTGTCATAGATACGTCTAGATTCACATATATCTATACACATCTAGTTCTACACCAAATACAATTACACTAACCTATTTTATGTTGGCAATAAAGCTAGCATCTGAAATTCCCCAAGTTTTTTTTTCGAGAGAGTTGGTACAAGATATGCAAAACAAGTAAGCACCGATGGCACTCAGTACACACCACTGGCGGACTGACAGTACTACTGGAAAGCGGCTAATTAATCAGAGAAACGAAAATGGCAATTTGGTGCCACAGAGAAGGACAGTACGACGGGTTAGTGTATACGTTGTTTGCACTTACTTTTGGCATACCTTGATTCCATGCTTCCTTGTTGGCGTTCATTTTTTGACCTGATAAGCCCTTCACTCAGATTTCTTTTTGGCTGGTTATAAACTTGACGTGAACTGAGATGCGCTGAAAGTGTCGTAATTTCAAGTGCATGTAGTTTGTGCATTTGACCCAACCTTTTTGACAGACTTTTTTATAGGCAGTTGGAAAGTTAAAAAGTTCAGTGAAATAAAGAGTAATGAAAAAGCAGCTCATCCTTGAACTGTTCACAAACAACTTCTGGCAACCTCAGCAACTCAACTAGGGAGCACGAGAATAAAGCAAGAGATATGATAGCCTTAAGGTTGATCAGTATCTTTCTGTTTTTCCATGTCCTATCTTTACCTTTTCTCCCAGTGCCGTGTAATCCTATTTAAAGGATCACGATTCAAGAAACGTAAGTGGTATCCAAAATATATCCATCTCCAAAGAGTGGGTCTGCCATTCCTATGACTAAAGTTGTAAAAAGCACTGCTATAAAATAATACTCCCTCTATTTCAAATTACTCCGCGCGCACGCTTATCTAGGTGGCCTAGTATTCTTTTATTTTTTATCAAAAAATTCTTAGAATTTTTAGTATACGTAGTGCATATTTCATACTATCTATTTCAAAAATTCCAGGATTTTTTTGAATGAGAAATGAGAGAGTACTAGCCCACCTACATAAGCGCGCCGGCGGAGTAATTTGAAACAGATGGAGTAATTGTACAAGCCACAAGACTTAGATTGTTTATCACCATAAAGTATCAAGTGAATAAGCTCAAAGATTATACTTCCTCCGTTTCAAAATATAAGATGTTTTAGCTTTGTAAAAGGATTATATTATACCCTTTTTAGTGTGTAGGTTTATTCTAAACCTAAATAAACCTACACACTAAAAGTAGTCTAGGTACATTTCTTTATAAAGCTAAAACATCTTATATTTTAAAACGGAGAGAGTATACGTGAAAAGTGGAGCTAGTGCTAATAGCCGCTGTGATATTTCTCTCCTCGTTTAGTCGACTCGCTCTTCGAACAATTTAATTACACTTCAGAACTCAAGCTCACCAAATCACAACTATACCTATAGCTTCAGAACTTGTGTTTCTTTCTCCGATTGTATCTTTCCATGTTCACATTGTTTCCAGGCTCACATAGTGACATCCAGGGCCCTTACAAAAAGAGTAAGGCCATCTCCATCGGCCCGATCCATTCAACTATTCGATGTCCGAACGTATCCGCATGGATGGGGGACAGTCCAGCGGGGGACCCATTCGACCAACACGGTGTGGATCGATTCGCGATGACCCATTTACAGCCCAAATTTGTGCTGGTTTTGCGTCGGCCCGGCTCGTCCGAGCGCGTCGTTTCCTTGTCCTCCCCTATCCCGCCAGCCAGTGGGTGAAAACCCCCATCCCCCCGAAAATCGACATCCACCCACCTTGCGCCGCCACTTCGTCGCAACACTGCGGCTGGCCTCCTCCACTGTCTCATCCACCTAACACTTGTTGAGTTCGCCATAGTTCTTGTTAGCTTTACGACAATCAAATAACGAAGAACGATAAACAAATCACCGCAAAGGGGACACAAATTTAACCTGGAAAAACCTCTCCAACAAAGAGAGAAAAAACCACGGGCGCCAGCCAGCAAAAATTCACTATAATGGGGAGTGTTTACACAACGTCGGGAATTTCACAGATGCAACTCATCCCAGCCGGTGGTTTACAAGAGGTTGATATAACGGCCCAAGCCTCCGGCGATGGGCCTCGCTCCGCTCCGTCAGAAGTTGGCCTTTACTTTGTAGAATTTAGGTCAACATATAATAGTTCTCCAGCTCCACAGGCAGCCTCATGCCCGACATTGGTACACGTTGGCATCACCGGAGTAGCTCGACATCCCCGATCACCAGCCGAGTCTACGACGCGCCACAGACCAGGACGTCGCCGGTTTACTGTGTTAAACCCGCTTCCTACCGCTGATTCATCCATGCCATCCCCATTTTGTCTGCCCTTGGCTCCGAATCCTACCTGGCCCACATCGCCCATAATCTATTCAGCCATTTACATGGCCGGAGCGATGGCAACGAGCTCCAACTCAATCAAATTCTTCTACGACAATTTCATGGACATGTCATCCGACGACGACTCTGGCGAAGATACCGAGTTCATGATGGTGACGACGACCCTCATCACGGACCAAGGATACACCTTTTCATCGCCAACACCTATTCTTAACAAGGATACACCTTTTCATCACCTACTCCCATTCTTAACAAGGATACACCTTTTCATCGCCTACTCCCAGTCCATCCCAATTACTCCTTCGTTCGTACTTTTGGTTTCGCTTGTTGGTCTAGCTTGCGCAAATACAATGCACAAAAGTTATTTTTTTGCTCTACAATGTGCATTTTCCTATGATATAGTCCCATACATAAGGGCACAAATGTCTGGACCACTCCACATGATGTGTTTAGATTTCGTGTGATGTCATATTCAATTAATATGTTCTTCCATATTCGACTCCCAGTTTTGTCATCGACGTGTCCACCCTTGAATAGGGCATCTCTGTTTTTTCCATCTGATGAACGAGTGTCAATATGCAAATGATGACATGTCCTACTTGTCTAATGACGTACCTTTTCCTGGAAGTACTCCCAGTGTGCAGGTCTCTATGATGGATATGAAAATAGCCTCTTTGTGTGTTTAAATCTTATTTTATATCAAAAAATTGACCAAATAACTTTATTTGTATGATAAAGGAAATCACACTGTCAACACCCGAATTTTTAATCCAAGATGCCTGTTATGCCATACAGCACAATCCCAGGATTACCATTTTTGCGAGACATAACAGATTGGATATCACAGTACATCATCCATTACAAACCATAATAAGGTCTCACAATAAATAAAGGATCTCATGATCCAGTCTTAGTACAATCAAGTAGCGGAAAATAGCGTAGCGGTGGGGTCCATCTTCAGAGTCACAGGCAATGCTGACGATGGAAGATAGTCTTAGTTATCATAGCCGTCATGTTGTCCTTCATCTTGGTAATCTCCTTCATAGTCTAGCCATAGGAATAGCCAAGGACAAAAGCCATGAGTACTCTTTAAGTACTCACAAACTACCACTAACAAGTAAGATAGTTATAGTAGGAATGCTAAGTTCTAAGTTTATTTGTAAAGTTAAGTTTGAAACTTAAGCCGAGTTCCGAAACAAAGAAAGATAAAAGAAGTTTAAAAACACCTAAGTGGGAACTTAGTTATCATAGTCACAACTCTGTTGTGGTCAAGTCATGTCACAATTCATTTCATAAGTTGTTCTGAAAACATCTGACAACGGAACAGTATGGCCACTCCAACTGTATATAACCGTGGACGCGGCTATTCGAATAGTTTGACACTCTACAGAGGTGGTACAGTTTCACCATAAGATTTGATACATCTATTAGGGATAACCCTGAATCATCATACTTAGTATGCAGATAATCAAACATAACCTTTCCTTTACACACTCTAGGATAAGAACCTCTCCTATGAGTATGGCCTCCCAACCATGACCATCTGTCATCTTGGGCACTACATAGGTGGACAACATTGAGAGGTAGCCTCAGCTCAAACCTCTCCCGCGAGGAAACTAATACTAATGCATATAAACTTCCGGCTAAGCCTTACCCAATTCAGGTATTGTGGTTGTACGGTAAAATTGGAATGGTATCGTATCTGAACCCAACCATCAGTTTTTATAAAAGGGCTAAGGCTCATGCCTCAACGTTTTCATCATCATCATAAACCATTTTTGTTTCTCAACACATGTCAAAACATCTCAATAGAATGACTCATCATTCCAAGGTTTTCACAAATCAGTTTCACCAGGTATTCCCATCTAGAGTGAATCAAGTTTTGGTTTAGCTCTAAACTACTAAGTTAACAGTGTTCACTAAGGTGGGATGCTAAGATCAATCTCATGCCATAGAATGACATCTAGGTTTAACTAGATAGGTCAAGTTTTATACTCTTTATGCTATCTTTAAACAAGTAAAGGACTTTGGTAAAGTAAAGAAAAGTAAAGCTTGTAAAAATAAAACTTGGAGTAGGTATAAGTTAAATGGTATAACCAAAGCATGCCTAATGCATTTGCTTAGATTATCTAGCTTGCAAGGGTTAGCTTGCCAATAATAGCTTGCATAGTTAAGAAACTTGCAAGTGCTAGCTTGCCTTGATTGGTGCACTGGTTGAATTCTCTTCCTCCTCTTCTTGGTAGAATTCCTCTTCTTCGTAGACTTGGTCGGTACTATCATCTATAAATACACACGGAATACACAATCACCAAACAATACTTAACTAGTCTACTTAGCATACTAAGGCACACAAATGATGATCTAGTATCATCACAATCATCACAAGGTTTAATGAACTAGTTTCATTCTTTTTATTTGAGAAAAGTAATTTCTACTCATTGAATTTAACTAACATTTAATATTCTCCAATTAAAATATGGGATCATGTGGACACATGTCCTCACCACATATTCCAACATATGGGAATGTGATTTAAATGTTGGATCATATTTTAATAAGTTTAAGTTTAATAATTAATGATTTAAAGTGACTAGAAATGCCTATATAGAATTATTTTGGAACTAGTCCAAAGTCACTGCATGTAAACATTAATATTATTACATATTCAGATAGGTATGGTTAAATGTGATTTTTGAGAGTTGGAATCAACTCAAAAGCTATTAGGGTTGATTTTATAAAAATGTTTGAATGTGCAAAAGCTTATGTCTTGTTATTTTTACTAGAAGAGATATATAACTCTAAATGATTTAAATCTAACAGGCTCGGATAGATCTTTTCATTAGCTTTCCAACACAATTTGAATCACTCAATTTGGATTTATAAAACTCTCTGAACTGAATTTTGAACTAAGGTACATAATTGATTTCAGTCTAAAATAGAAAAATCCTAATTTGAAATACTGGGTCAACACGGGAAACTAAATGGGTCGGCCCAGTGGCGCTCCGCGGTGCAGAGGGCGACTGACAAGGGGGGTCCACATGTCAGCGGCACTTAAAACCCGAAATGGTACGGGGCGATCTGGGCGCTATGATTAGAATACGATCTAACGGTCCACGGTCGTCGTCGACGATGGACTCGTCGCCGACAAGACTGAACCCTAAACGGTCGGTGGGTGTCTACTGGGGACGTACCAGGGCTCTAGCTAGTGCGGCGAGGCAGGAAAACAAACTGGTGGATGACGGTGGACTTAGGCGAGGTCGCGGCAGGGGCTGAGGTGGACGGAATCGACGTCAACTTCTCCTCCTCTGCAGCGGCTACCTCTGACGCAATTCCGACGGACGGCGGCTCGAGCGGCTCCGGCGAGAGAGGGGAAATGGTCAGTGGAGAGTGGGGAGTGAGATGGTGTGAAGAAATGGTGCTGGGGTGGCCTCCTTATATAGGCTCGACGAGGGGACCGACGGGTGTGGGCTGGCGTCTCCAGCGAGGGCGGTACAGAGGGCAACCGGCGTGGGCAAGGTAAGCAGACGGTGGGCGGTCTACTGGCGGTTCTCTACGGCGTAATGGCGACGCTAGGGGCGGTGGCATTTGGTCGGGGCTTCCCGCGCTCTAGGAGACAGAGGCGGTGCTCGACGGCGATCATGGCGACTGTGGGTCGCGCGGCGGTGCACGGTCGTGTCTGGCGGGTTGCTGGGTTGATGGCGGAGCGGCGGGCGCGATTTGGTGTCGAGGCGTGGTCTGCTGCTTGCTGGCGGCGATCGCGCTCTAGCGTGCGTTGTGCATGGCGCAGAGGGATAGGGCGGCACTGCTCTGGGGTGGTCCAGTGCCTTGCTGGGCTTGGGGAAAGGACAGGGAGTCACGGTGTGGTCCGGTCTAGCTCCTAGACATGGTGAGAGGGGGAGGGGCGGTCGGCTGGGAGTTGTCCATGCTCGACCGGCGAGCATGGCGCTCAGGTGGGGCGGCACTGCTGCAAACGGCTAAGGGGTAGCCCCTTGATGGCATGGTTGGTACTGGGGAGACAATGGGAGGGGGTTTAGGCCTTAGTGGCATTGGATCACTTCTCTAAAACAGTAATAGTTAGGCAGTTTGTTTAGTGCTTACTAAGTGTTTGACACAATGGCCTCAAGAGATTTTAAATTGAATTTTTGAAAGATTTTTGGTGGGTGCTTTGATCTGATGCTTGGTAGACTGTGGTTGCTAGGATTTGTTAAATGGAATTCATTTGAGTGGTTTTTGAGAAAGTGGTATCTAGACATATGAACTGGATTCAATTTTCAAATGTCATTTAAATTTAGTGTTTGAAAGTTTTTGGGATGAAACAAAGTGGACCTTGGCACATCACTACTTGTACTAGCAAGGGGTGCAAAGATCCACAATTTTCTCTGTTAGCATTTGAGTCCTAGGAATAGCCAAAGTAGGCTATGTGATTAAAATGGCAAAAGTGACCATTTGCTTATTTAATTTCTTTTTGATTTATTTTTCTTTAGGATTTGCTTGGGGATGATCTAGATGATGTGTAATTCACCTTAGAATCATTTTACATTCAATAGATGACTCAATCATGGCAATTCAAACAACTCCTATTTTAAATACACACATATGAATGCTTAAAGATTTTTAAATAGAAAAGATTTTTGTTAACCCTAAATTAGGTAGATTTGATCTTGATCACTTGGATTAAAGTTTTGGGATGTTACACACACTTTTATGGAAAAATCTGGAGCAATTATGGCACATTAAGATGTTGCCAAATATGGTTTGGTGGCCATCTGTGGGATCTACGATGTCATCGTCGTGGCCTTGTGTGACACATTCATGTGGGATGAAAACAACGCAGGGATAATGTACATCGCCTCTGACGAGGAGGACGCTGAGGAGGCCCGCGAGGACCAGGTCAATGGCTACGACGATGGTGGCAACATCATTGACTATATTTAGGGTTCACTTCTATTTCTATGTAATTACTATTTAGTTTATTTAGGAAGAACATGTATTGGGGCTAGCCATATTGTACTTGCTTGTGTGGGCGGTCCATCCCTATTCCCGTGTACCGTTTGTTGGTGCTCCTCAGAGTGTTGTGTCTGCTGTGCTGCCGGCTATGATGTGGGGAGCGCCGGTGGAAATGCTCTTAGCCTTGTTGTGCAACAGTGCATGCTTACCGGGACTCAGCCCTTACATGTGGCGTGAGTGATGATTTGTGGTTGGTAGAATCATACAAGCTCATCTACCCTGAATTTTACTTACATTTGATTGGTAATGTCCTAAGTTACGGGCTGTAGACAGGAGAGAGGCCCCACGTATCGTCCTCGCAAGGGCTGTTGGGTCCGCAGCATAGAAAACAAAAAATTTCCTACGGTGTGAACTACACGCCAAGATCTATCTACTAGGTACAAAGCAACGGGTGGACATACATCCAACGAGAACTTACCCTCGAAGACAACGAGTTTTGTTAACGAGTAGGAACTCGTGGTTGATGCAGTCGTACACTTGCCGATCTCAAGATCGTGAGGAAGTCCGAGCGCCGCAACTCAGCAGCGCATCCACACTCGCACACACGTTCAAGCCACCGGACAACCTCCACCTCCTCGCTCCAGCGATCCAGCGGAAGCAGCAACTCCTTCCAGACGAAATGCCACCGGGAACATGTATCTCGCTAATCCGAGACCATGGGAAATAATTCTAGAGGGGGAGAGAGATCCTTCACAAGGAGGTGTGAGGATGAAGGAGGGAATGGGTGGCCTTTTATAGGAGGAGGAGGTGCCCCTTCTCTTCATGGCCGGCGCATGGGGGGGTGACCCCTCACCTCCCCCATTCATGTGGTGGTAACCCCTCCACATTAAAATGCCTCTTCACATTCCCTTTTAAAGTCTCCACTTTAAATGCATTAAATTTCTCCAAATTTAATGATCTCTCATTTAATAAAACTCTTTTTATTAAATTTATTCAGAATTTTGTTAATTACTTTAATTAACAAACATTCACATATAGCCCCTTGCAATATTTCAATATCACATGCAGAACCACTTTCTGCAATTTCACCCGAAACAATTTCTGGTTTCTATTGAAACAATTCCTGCGCTTTGTAATTCTTTCGTCTGAAACATATGTGCTCCAAAATGGTGTCTGGTAACTCTTAAGTGTGCCACCCTACGGTTCGCGAATAATGCATACACGATCGAGACCCTTCTCCGATCAATAATCAGCAGCGGGACCTGGAGATCCGTACTGACTCCTACACAATCAACGATGACTTCTGTGATCGTGAGAACCTTTAACGCTTGTAACTAAATCCCTTTGTCTCTCGATATATTACATGTCCGAGATTCGATCATCGGTATCTTCATACCTAGTTTGATCTCGTTACCGACATGCACTCTTTTCTCGTTCCCATGATATAACATTCTAGTGATCACATCACTTGCTTGCAAGCTATCTTAATGTGATATCACCGAGAGGGTCTAGAGTATATCTATCCATCATCTGGATTGACAAATTCCACTCTTGATCCATGAGCCTCAACATAACACCTTCGTAGTACTGAACCCATCTTTATAGTCATCCTATTATGGTGTGACGTTTGATGTTATCAAGATACTCTTCTGGTGTTAGCAATTAACATGATCTCATGGTCTAAGGATAAAGATTACTTCGTATGATGTTATAGCAATATAAACATAATGACTTGATCGTAATGCTATACTTCGGAGGAATGTTCATCACATCATTCCATCAATGGTGTGAGCTTGTTATTAACAACATCCAATGTCCATGATCAGGAAACCTTGATCATCTTGTTAATCAACAAGCTAGTCTATAAGAGAGGCATAACTAGGAACCCTTTTTGTTTATTAAACACACATGTATTGATGTTTCCGATCAATACAATTCTAGCATGTAAAATAAACATCTATCATATATAAGGAATAAGATAATAACAACTTTATTATTGCCTCCCAGGGCTTATTTCCTTCAAGGGCGACAGGGGCAGCGACTCAAACCCTAGTTGCCTCCACCCCTCCCCTCCGCCTCCCCCGCTCTTTCCGCCGTCGCCCGAGGACGTCGCCGGGAAAACCCTACGAAGTTGACGGCGGCGAGCCGTCTCCCGCTACAGGCTACTTCTGTTGCAGTCTCCCGAGCGTGTTAGGTCGGCTCCCCGTCATCGTCCTCTTCCCCAAACGATGTTCTCCAGCCTCTTCCCACTTATTCTCCTCCCGTTGACCTCCCTCCTTCGGCTAGCCATGTCGATCTGATGGGCTAGCCCCTACAAGATCCAGTGGACTTAATGGCTGGGGATGGGCTAGGTTCGATAGTCTTGGGGGCTAGTAGCATTCCTTCGTCGAGCGGTGTTTGGGGGCTAGTAGGATTCCTTCGTCGAGCGGTGTTTGGGGCCCTCACCGACGGCTTTTCCTCCGGCCATATCTGCGCCATTGGGGTGGTTGCTGGATCTGGGTAGGTTTAGGCCGGGTGCAGGTGCTGAATCCGGGTTCCTTGTTCATGACACTTGTGTTCCTAGTAGGGGACGGAACACCGCTGCTTTCACGGGTGTGTGCACTGATGATCGTGGTTTACTCCATCTCCGCATCCTCGTGGCGAGGGCCCTCTCATGGTTGAAGATGGTTCCTCGGTGAGAGCATTGGTTGGGCTGACCACCACCAGGTGATGCCGACATTTGTGGGTGTCACTCCCCTTCTTGAAGGCATCACCATGTGGCTCATCTAGTACCAGGTGCTGGATCCCACCTCTCCTCGTCAGCTTGTTGTCCATGGTGTCTTTGTCGGGTGGTTGCTTCAGCAATGTTTGCGAAGACTCCCTGTGATCTCCTCATCGTCTCTGTCCGCTGGTGCCAATGGATTTTTTTCTTTTACAATGGTGATTCTCCCTATTTGGGTGGTTGTTCGAGAGCCTAGGGGGACTCGTCAGCGCCATGCCATGGGTGATGTCGGTGGTTGCTTCCAAAAACCTTTGGTTGATGTGCATTATTTGATCGGTGACACGTTTGGTGTCTAGGGATGGTGTTTCGAGGCCTCGGCAAAAGCTTTGCATGATTCCATGCCTCAACGATGACGCTCTTCGGTGTCGTTTTCCTCCTTGGAGGCGTCTAAGTGAAGGCTTGTTGCCATGGTCGGCAGCAAACCAAATGGTCGGGGGGACCGTCTTTTACATACTCCAAAGCTACTAGGTAGAGCACTGACGGCTTGTTGCCATGGTCAGCAGCAAATATGTCTAGGCATGGGTAGCCCAGCCCAAAAAAAGCACGACGAACCGGGTTTTTTAGGCCCGCGTGTCGTCGGATTGAGGACAAGTACGCCATGAGGGGGTCCTCGAGGCGTGCGGAAGAGAGGGGGTGAGACGTACGGTCTTCCGGGACGGTGAGCACACAAGTTTACCCAGATTCGAATCTGCCGGCTTTGGACGGATCCTAATCCTGCTAGCAATCCAGTAATACGGCAGAGCCGGAATATGGGTTACAAGGGTTTCGCCTGTGCGAGTTGAGATTGTAGACTATTGTGTTGTAAGGTGTTCTGCCCTAAAGGCTCTCCCTAGGACGGCTTATATAGATATCCGGCCTAGGGTTTACAGGAGAGATCAATCCGGCTACGACTAAGAGTTGGTTACAGAGTACATCTTGAACTACAAGTAACATTATGGGCCTAAGTCGGTAAGTCTTCTGGGCCTTCCTGTAGCCGGATTGGACTCTGTCTTCTCTCCTGACTAGGCCGCCCGTGAAAAAGCTCTAACCCGAAGTGGGCCACCCTGGTCAGTGAGGAACTGTGAGGATACCCGAAAGTATATCCCCAACAGCAGCCCCCGGAGGCCTCCAAGATCCAAAGTCAAATTTTATCATCGTTTAGCTTGATCTTCGGCTTGCAGAATCTTGAAGGGTTCCTGAGACTTCACAAAAAATACGATCCGGGTCTTAAAAGTAAGTCGGACCTTTCAATAGGTTACTCAGATTTTCTAGCTCGATTTTAAACTAAGCCGGAACTTGGTTTCTATGCCACCTGACACAAGCATGGTCAAGTCACGTCATTTGACACGCATGCCGTCAGCACGACCATTGGTGGGTCCGCGGTTCGCGGAACCGAGGCGCCGTTTCAATGCGAGCGTGGAGATCGAGGAGACGCAATCATCGCGTGGGTCCTTCCGAGTTCTTTCCACGACGCGTGGTGGTTACATTGTAGCATTTGCACGAATCTTGGCGCAGTTAGGTGGATATAAGGGGTTTGGATTTCTCCTTCTCCTTTCCACCAGTCTTTGCCGTTTCCTTTCCTCCCAATCCTCCTGCGCGCTCAGAGCTCTCTCGTCCTTCCCCCACAGAAACCCCCAGTGCCACCACTTTCATGTCATCTTCTCACCGGAGAAAATGGCTTTATCGTCTTCTTCCTCCGATTTGGCGGCGGCATCAGCAGCGGCGACGGCGGAAGCAGCAGCGGAGAAGGAAAGCTTCCGGGGAATCTGGATGCCCTGCGCCCTTGACAAGGACGGCCTCAAGAACGTGGAGAAGGAGGGGCTTCTCGCCGCCGGCGACTGGCGGACCGGCTCCGGCGAAACCGTCTCCAACCCGCGCGAGGGCGAGCGTGTCCACTTCGGCACCCATCTAGACCGAGGTCTGTCTTTTCCTCCCTCGGAGTTCTTCTCCGAGGTGATAGATCACTATGGAGTTCAACTCCACAATCTTCCTCCCAATTCTCTTCTAGAAATGAGCGCATATGCTGCTCTTTGCGAGGGCTTTCTTGGCATTAGGCCGAGTTTGCTTCTCTTCCGGTATTATTTCCATGTCCGGAGAAATTTCATCACTGCCGGTGTTCCTTATATCACCGGCACTATCAACTTTTCACTTAGACGCGACCGGGCTTATCCCAAAATTTCAGCCAGTGACTCGGTCAAACAATGGCCAGCCACTTTCTTCTATCATAGGGATATTCCGGCTCCCGGCAAAGCTACTGCTTTGCCGGCTTTTGTCGACGGAGCCGCCACGGCCCAGCCTTCCTGGGACGAGGCTGCTCCGGCTCTCACCGACGATCTGATGCTCACTAAGAGGCGGATTGAATATCTGATCAAACACATGGGTCTGAAGGGATCCGACTTGGTCCAGTGCTGGGTCTGACGTCGGATCCAACCACTTCAGTACCACGGGGATAGACTGATGCACTCCATCACGTCTTCCAAAAAATACTCCCTCCGCATCAGTCCCTAATCCTACGCCACTCAAGGCTACATCAGCCAAATCAAGGAGCGGATCGAGAGGATGATTCCAGAGATTTCTCTGGATATGTACATAGCGGAAAACCCCGTGGTGCCGGTAAGCTTACATCAATACACCTTTTATGTGTTTCAATCTTTAAGTTATATACTGCAATGCTGATATGCTTTCTTGTTTTCCGCTTGCTGACCTCCCCGAGTCGGAGCTTACTCCACTCGAAGGATATCCTCCTGAGTTTTCTCAGGAGACTGAAGTGGTCCCATTGCCAGACCTTGCGCTCAAGAAGCGCAAAGCTCCGACAGTGGCTGTTGGCACAAAGGAAGTGCCCGTTGTGAAGAGGTAACTTTCATTCACAATTTCCGCCTTTGTACCTTTCTCGAATTTCTTTCTGAGATGTAATGTTTCCGACATTACTACATTCTCAGAGCAAAGCCTCTCATCAAGGGTAAGGGGAAAGGGATTCATGTGAAGCCCCTGCGTCAGACGAAGCTCACCATAGCTTCTCCTGTCGTGGCTCCTCCAACTCCTGCCCCTCAACCTTCTGCAACTCCGACGATCATTCCTTCTCCGGTGGTCGCAGAAGATCCGGCTCCTCCAACGGAGCCTGCGATCCTTGGGTCGCAGACTGACGTCACCGTGGGTGCGTCAGCTCAAGATAAGGGTGAACCCTCTTCGGGTAATGATCCCTCGGCTGAAGTCTTCGCCGAAAACCTCCTCAGCAATCCGGGACTTGCCAAGTTTGGCCTATCCCGGAAATCTGCAGAGGAAATCCAGCGGCTGGCCAGGCAAGTCCTGGACAAAAGCCATCTATCCCCCGAGGAGGAAGCGCAAGAAGCAGAGGACGTCAAGTTCTCTGACCTTCTCGCTCAAGTCCGCCTTCGCGACGAGAGGATCAGGATTGGCGAGCTTTCAACGGCCCCAGTAATCCCTCTTAGCCTCGCCGAGAAGGTGGCAGCTGAAGTGAACGCGGGTTTAGACAAACTCACCCGCGAGCAATTTGTAAGTCGGAATTCCAACTCTTATTTTTACATTATGTTATATCATATCCTCTAGCCCCCAAGCATGAAGTAGAATATAGAATCCGAGTTTATGCTTCATTAGGATGCCAAAGAATGAACTAGTGTAGCCCCCAAGGCTCGTGCTGATATTTAGCAAAAAATATTAGCCCGAGTCTTAAGTAGCTTTCTGACTTTGGGTATTCTAACTTACAGAAAGTATGTTCCTATAACCAGGAATTATTATCCAATGTCTGTGATAAGCGGAGAGAGATCAAAGCTCTCCGGCTTAAAAATGCTGAGCTCAAGGTAGCCAAGGATGAAGCCGAAGGTAAACATTTCGAGATTCAAACCTTGTCTTTTGCTTTTTCAATGTCGAATTTTTCTGAACTGTTGTTCTTTTTGACTTACAGCGTTGGTGAAACAATCCATCACTATGATTGAAGAGGCCGAGAACCTCAAGACCCTAGTGGTGGAGAACAAGGGACTTCGCCAAGAGCTGGATAAGCTCAAGGTGGATCATGAAACGAGCATAGCTCAAGTCCTGGAATCCTCCTCCGTGGCCACTGAAGAGCGCGATCGCAAGATTTCCGCTCAAGGTAAAGTTATCTCGGACCTCAAGAATGAGCTTGGCAGAGAGAAATATCTCTCCGAAGCGCTCCGGGCTGAACTCCAGAGTCTCCGGGAGGAGAAGACCAAGATTGACGACGTCATTCTTGGTACGTTCCATCTGTCTGACTTATCATTTCTTCAACTTTCATCAATGTCGGATTTTTATTGACTTGTTTTGTGTATAGGTCCTCTGAACATGACGGACTCTTCCTCCTCCGAGCCCCGCACCCACCGGCTTACTCAAGTCGGTGATCTTCTGCATGACTTCTGCCAGTCTATTGAAGACATTGGCGAGTCTCTCAGGATTCCGGACATGCCAAGCATGTCGGATTTTCAGGTGCGGGACAAGGCCAAGGAAATGCCGCAGCTTGTTCGGGACTGGAACATGTCCTGAGCACGGATTGCTGTGCAGAATGCTCTCACCATGGTCATGAGCCACCATGGAAACATGCAGATATGGCAAGTGACCAGAGGGTATTGCAAGGTAGACGAAGACGGCCAGGAGCAAGACCTTCAAGCCATCATGCACTCATGCGCCGGATACGGGTGCCACGTAGCTGATCTAACCAGCTACGAGATCCCCTTCTTCACCCGCGTAGATACTCCGCCGCCTCCTCCAGAAGAAACCCAAAAAGTTTCCGACGATGAACGGACCACCCCGGATCCGGACATCTCGGAACGATATCAAGGCGGAGTAACCAGCGAGCCGACAGCTCCTTCATCTCCTCCTGCATCATAAACCAGAAAACTATGTATTATTCCGGAAAGACATGATGCGTTTTGTAAATATTAAATACTATTGACTTTTGCTAGTGCTAAGCTTTTAATCTAGTCAGCACTTTTGGCTTTTGAAATTTTTGCGTGCCTGAAATGTTCACATAAGCACTTGAAATTTTCCGTCTCTACTTATCGTTTATCTCGCTTTCCGCCTCATCCCTTTCGTCAGCCGGCTAAACTTCAGCCGGAAACTTTGCCGAGCAACGGAGCTCAATTGCTAAACCAGTTTAAATCGGAAACAAAGCCGGCTTCTAGTACCAACAATTCACTACTCGGAAAATACCCGCATCCAACAATAAGCCAAATAACCCAAGTAAATACTAGAATTTTTAGAGTTATACCCGAAGGTAGCAGTTTTAGAATCGGAAATCTAAACCAGAACGAACATGAGCATAAAGTACTTTCAAACATTCTGGGATTTTCGACTATGACATGATCATTAGGAAATAAGATAGTAAAAACTTCTCAGAAAAACTTTGAGGTAACCAAAACTTTTATTTCTCACAGAACATGTATATGTGTATGATTATAAAGAAGGATAAACTAAGAATAAAAGGGACGTAGCTGAGCAATATTACACGGTCTGTCTAACTCATCCGGATTTGTACTGCCTCCAGCTCTCTTTCTCTTCTTAATAGCAGGTATTTCTTTGATTGGCCTCATGTCAGTTAAGTAGTACGATCCATTATGCAATACTCGACTAACTAAAAATGGCCCTTCCCATACTGGGAAAGTTTGTGCTTTCTTTGTTGCACAAGCCGGAGAACCAAATCACCTTTATTGAAAGATCTAGTTCGAACTCT
This sequence comes from Avena eriantha, assembly GCA_910589775.1. Classification (NCBI taxonomy): domain Eukaryota; kingdom Viridiplantae; phylum Streptophyta; class Magnoliopsida; order Poales; family Poaceae; genus Avena; species Avena eriantha. Next base: position 44,654,067 of record OU342741.1, read on the forward strand.
CTGGCTATGATACTTGCGTAACTTCTGTTGATAGGCTGTAGATCTCATTTCAGCAACGATGCGAACTACTTCGACTAAGTTGAGATCATTTTGTCGAGAAATCTCGGCATCCTCTTCGATATACGCGGCCACTCTAGGAGAAGTATGAATTAAATCGCTAGGAAGAACTGCTTCTACGCCATAGACCAAGAAGAAAGGTGTGTATCCTGTTGACCTGTTCAGAGTTGTTCGTAAACTCCAAATCACAGAGGGTAATTCCTCTGCCCAAGCCCCCGCAACACGTCGTAGTGGTGCTTCGAGTCTTGGTTTCAAGCCTTGTAGAATTAAACCATTTGCTCTTTCGACTTGTGCATTAGCCTGTGGATGTGCGACTGACGCAATATCAAGCCGGATATTTTGCTCATCGCAGAATTTAGCCAATTCTCCCATGGAAAAGTTACTTACGTTGTCCGTGATAATATTATGCGGATAACCATACCGGATTATAACATCTTCGAGAAATCTTTTGGCTGTTGCTCCGTCACAAGTAGTGACAGGTTTAGCCTCGATCCACTTTGTGAATTTGTCCACCATCACTAAGAGGTGAGTGAATCCACTTGGGGCTCGTTTAAAAGGTCCTACCATATCAAGCTCCCAGACCGCAAAGGGCCATGTTATAGGTATTGTTCGCAGCTGATCAGCCGGAACATGAGCTTGCTTGGCGTACTTTTGGTAGCCTTTGCATGTCTTGACTAATCGTTTGGCATCTGCCTGAGCTGTAAGCCAGAAAAATCCATGTCGAAAAGCTTTTGCCACTAAAGATTTGGCTGCAGCGTGGTGACCACACTCGCCTTCGTGGATTTCCCTGAAGATTTCCACTCCTTCTTCCGGAGATATACAGCGCTGAAAAACCCTAGAAACACTCTGTTTATGGAGCTCACCTTTAACAATAGTATAGGCTTTTGCTCGTCAGATAATCTGTCGGCTCAGTACCTCGTCTTCGGGTAATTTGCCATCTACCAAATAATCGAGGTAGGGTTGAGTCCAGCTGGAGATTATAGCCAGAACTGCTATCAAAGGTGAGTCGGATTTGGTCGGATATTCCTCATCTACTCCCTTTATCGAGGGAACTTTGAGGTGCTCTAAAATTGCGCCATCCGGGACCTCTTTCCGCATAGAGCCTATTCGAGATAGTGCATCTGCTTCCTCATTTTCTGCTCGAGGGATGTGTTGAACCTCAAACCCCTCGAACAATTTAGATAGATCATCCACGACAACTTTATATGCTGCCATGTGCTTATTTGCATTACAAATATCCGAGACTTGATGAGCAACAAGATCCGAATCTACGTAACACATCAAACGTCGGATGCCAATATCCTTAGCAATCCGGATTCCATGCAGCAGTGCTTCATACTCGGCAATGTTGTTTGTCGCTGTGAAGTGGATATGCAACACGTATAAAAGTTTATCTCCTTGGGGTGATTTGAGCACCAGGCCAGCCCCCGAGCCCCCTCGAGCCTTAGATCCATCGAAAAAGAGGGTCCAATATTCCGACTCAGGGAGGACCATGTTCTCCTTGGTCTCTGTCCAATCAGCGACAAAGTCAGCAAGGATCTAGGATTTGATTGTTGTCCGTGGTTTGTACTCAATATCGAAAGCTGCAAGCTCTATGCCCCATTTGGCGACGTGTCCTGTGGCATCGCTATTGTTGATTATATCTCTCATGGGAGCTTTGCTCATCACGGTAATTATATGCTCCTGAAAATAGTGTCGTAACTTACGAGATGCTAGAAAAACACCGTAAGCCAACTTTTGATAGTGCGGATACCGCTGTTTTGATTCTGTCAGGACCTCGCTGACAAAGTACGTCGGACGCTGCACCAGGTGTTCCTGATTTTCTTCTGGTCTCTCCACTACCATAACGATACTGACAACCTTATTTATCGCAGCAATGTAGAGCAACATCGGTTCCTGAGGTTTCGGCGCTGCAAGGATAGGAGCAGATGAGAGTACTTTCTTCAGGTCTTGTAATGCAGCTTCAGCTTCGTCAGTCCAGACAAGATCCTTGGTCTTCTTCAGGAGTTTGTATAATGGTGCGGCTCTTTCACCAAGCCGGCTTACAAATCGACTAACCGCAGCAATGCAACCAGTTAGTCTTTGTACGTCCTTCAGGCGAGTTGGCCTGGAAATATTGAGAATAGCCTTGATCTTGTCACGGTTCACCTCTATGCCTCTTTGAGACACGATGAAACCTAACAATTTTCCGGCTGGTATTTCAAAGAAGCATTTCTTCGGGTTAAGCATGATGTTGTATTTTCGTAGATTGGCGAATGTCTCCTCCAAGTCGGAAATCAATGTTTCCTTCTTTTTGGACATGACCGTGATATCATCCACGTATGCATGTACATTGCGTCCGAGTTGATCATGGAGGCAACGCTGCATCGTGCGCTGGTACGTAGCTCCTGCGTTCTTCAGCCCAAAGGGCATCGTAACAAAACAGAAGGTTCCGAAAGGGGTTATGAATGAAGTCTTGACTTTGTCAGATTCCTTCATCCGGATTTGGTGATAACCGGAATATGCATCGAGAAAACAGAGGAGTTCCAAGCCTGCCGTACAATCGATAACTTGATCAATTCTAGGTAGAGCGAACAGATCTTTTGGAAAAGCCTTGTTCAAGGCAGTATAATCAACACACATCCTTAAATCAGTGGTGTCCTTTTTAGGGACCATTACAGGGTTGGCCGACCAATCAGTATGGATGACCTCTTCTATGAATCCGGCTAGCTCGAGCCGCGCTAGTTCCTTAGCTATTGCCTTACGCTTTTCATCGCCAAACTGTTGTAAGGACTGTTTGACGGGTTTAGCGTTCGGGTTTACATTTAGAGAGTGCTCGGCAAGTTCCCGAGGTACTCCGGTCATGTCAGATGGATGCCATGCGAAGATATCTTGATTTGCTTAGAGGAACTTGACGATCATGCTTTCCTATGCGCTACTTAGGCCTACGCCTATCTGGGTCACCTTGGAGGGGTCATCATCCTTCAATGGCGTCGTCTTCGTCGCTTCTGATGCTTTGAACTCCGGATTTGGCTTTGTGACCTCCTTCTTCTTGCGGGCATCTCGGACGGATCTATGCTCTTCTTGATCTCCTAGTACTCCTGGGGGTGCAGCACGGCTTCGGCAAAGGCGGCATTTCCATCTTCGCACTCTCGCGCCTTCTTCGGGTCTCCCTTGATGGTGATCACGCCGTTGGGACCTGGAATTTTTATCATATTGTAAATGTAATATGGATGAGCCATAAAAGCCCAGTAAACCGGACGTCCGAATATACCGTGGTATGCGCTCTTGAACGAGAGTACTTCGAAGGAAAGTGCCTTCGTCCGATAATTCTTTGGAGTTCCAAAAGTAACATCCAAAGTGATCTCTCCCAGGGAATTAGCTTGTCTTCCTGGGACAACTCCGTGAAAGATCACAGAGCTATGGTTCAGCTGTGTTTCCGAGATCTTCATCCGGCGTAGCGTTTCGACATAGGGAATATTGATGCTGCTACCACCGTCCATGAGGGTCTTGGAGAAACCATAACCGTCAATAAGTGGATTGACATTAAGGCGTATTTTCCTCGCATGTGTAGTTTAGGCGGATGATCAGCGCGGTCAAACGTGATTGTCACTTCCGACCAGTCCAGATACTGAGGGACAGCCGGAACTGTTGCATTGAGCTCGTGGAGAACTGCTTTCTTGACCTTTGTTGGTTGAGATCCGAGGAAGGTGACGTAAGTGTCCTTCTTGGTGGGAAAAGTCTTCTTCCCTTCCTGCTTGGGATTTGAAGCATCAGCTTCCTCCATGTCGGAATCTTCCTTGGTCTCCTTGTCTTTTTCGGGGTTTTTCTTTCCCTTCTTCCGCTTAGCTTTGTAGCCCGCGGTATCATCTCTCTTGATGTCGTCATTAAAATGACATTCAGCGTTGGTGTGGGATGAGCCCCCATTGGCATCTAAGTGATGCACACATGGGTTATTGGCAATGTCGGCCCAAGTGTAGGTTTTGCCTGGTTGTTGCTCTCCTCTACCTTGGACCTTGATGTCCCACGGCCACGCCCGCGGCCTCCGCCATGTCCTCCTTGTCCTCCAGACCCGGAAACAGTAGTGACCACTGCTGTCTCCACGTTGGGTTTTTCTTCCGAGGTATTTTTGCGCTTCTGAGCCTATTGCTTTGGTTGTTTTGCCGACTGAGGCACAACCAGGACATTGAGTAATCTCTCTGCATCATCGTCAGCATCTGCATACTTGCTCGCTGTTTCTATCATCTCTCCCAGATCAGTAACCTTGTCACACTTTAAGCGATGGCGCAGTAAACCAATTGGGAGACCTGCGATGAAAGCTTCAATCGCAGCTTGATCGTTTACTCCTTTGCAGGAGTTCTTTGTGTCGATCCATCGTCCGACATAATCCCGACAAGTTTCTCCGGCTTTCTGGGTGCAACGCTGTAGGTCTCCAACCGTACAGGGCCTCCGATATGTGTATGTGCCTTCGAAATTTCGAAAGAATGCACTTTGCAAGTCATACCAGTTGTGGATGGTGTTTGCCGGAAGTTCATTGATCCATGATCGTGCCGTCTTCCGCAACATAAGTGGGAGATATCGGGTTGCGACCAGGCTGTTTCTCCCTTTAGCGATGTAGCAAGCTTGGAAGAAATCCTGTAACCAGGTGTCTGGCCGAGCAATACCGTCATAGGCTTGGATATGTCTTGAGATAGCAAATCCTTCCGAGAATTTTGTAGCTCTGATGCGTGGTCCGAAGCACTTTGGGCCCACGTACACGTCATCGTTTTCATAGCGTCGAGCCTCTATGTTGGAGTTGATCATGTGCCTTGCGTCGTTCGGGGATAGAGATCGTCCCGAATGTCGGCTATGGCTGCGGTGCCCTGGAGCCGGACTTCGGCTTCTGCCACCACCTCCTCCGCCATGTCGTCCTCCTTGACCTCCTTGGGGGCCATTGTGATAACTGTGTGGTGGAGAGGGTGGTGCAGCTGGATAGTTTTCGGCTGATCGCAGGCCTCCGTCCGGAGCATCATTATTCCGGTTCTGGGGAGGTTCTTGACTATGACGAGCCCCCTGTCGGCTTGTTCCAGCGTGGTTTCCGTCGTTCCTTCGTCCGTCGTTCCCACCATGGTGAGGCTCAGCCGGACGGCTCTCATGTCTAGGAGGTGGCATTCTCTGACAATCCTCCTCCCGACGTTTCTCCTTATCTTCTCCCTTTTGATCGTTGAATTCTCGTCGGGGAGGATTCCTCAGATTCAGTGCCGCGATCGTGTCTTTCTCGGCTGCTGGAGCGACATTGCTCCAGTTATGTGTAGCTCTGCGATGCTGTCCCGACGATCCGGTTCTTGAATAATTGTCTTCCCTGCGTTTGGGGTGATGGTACTGCGCCCAAACATAACGGGATCTTACGTCAGCCCATGCCGGATCTGTGCGACATTGGTCAGAATCCAAGACCAGTTTTTGACTTCCGGACAGGGCGACCTTCTGCTGCTCCAGTCCCTTGTTGAGTAGCTTGATACCTAAGCGTATCTCCTCTGGCCCTGGATTAGCTGATAGAATTTCACGAGCTGCCACGGTATTTTGCACTGGTGTTGGGTATACCCAATCTCCGTTGCTATCCTTCCGTGGCTTCCCCATCTCATCTCCGAAAAGGACGGCACGAACACGTGGGAATTGGTTGTCATCTATGTGACGCTTTCGTGTCTTCTGATGTAGACGGGACATGTACTCCTTGTTTGACATGCGCTTCTTCTCCACCTCGATGTTTTTGGCTTCATCGAGGAGTTGTTGACGACACGCTTCTAGGGCTTGGGCCCTTTCGTCTAGCTCATCTGCAGTAAGTTCTGCAGTTGTAGGGATAGGTGTGGTTAAAGCGGCATCGATGAGTTTACGCGCACCTTCAGTGATCACGTGTCCATCCACCGATGCTTCTTTTTCCGGTTCGTCTGGGATAAGTGCTCCATCCGAGTCTTCTTCGTATTCCTCGGCGATTACCTCCTCTATGAGGGGATCTTTTGCCGAGGTCTTGTTCTTCTTGTTCCTCTTCTTTGCCTTCTTGGCAGCGCCGGTAGCAAAGACGGCTTTGGGTCCGTTTCCTGGAGTCAAGCTCTGATCGGTACTTTCGGACATCTGGACTTCGGGATTATCTCCGACGTCCATGTCATCCTGCGCTTTGGGAGAGTGTTCCCCGGATCCTTCATCCATGGCTTCTCCTTCTTCTGCAGCTTTGGAGTTGTACTCCTTTTCATATTCCACGGAGAACTTTTGGAAATCTGCCGACGTCATAGATTCATCCAAGGATGCGGGAACGTCGGCGTTTGTTCCAATTGCCTCCAGCACCGAGTCGGTGTTTTCTCCAGCATCGGCAGAGCTGGATCCGGATCCAACATATCCGACGAAGTGCGATGCGTGCTTCCTGAGGTACCTGAGGAAAGGCCTGTCTGTCCCGGCATCGTCAGAGCCGGAATCAGTGTCGTTGATATGCTCCTCCTGGATTTCGACTTCCACGGGTGGGTCGATCTGGGATCCGGCTTCTCCAGGGAGATCCACTCCAGATTCGGCTTGGACCGTGAGGTCTTCTTCAGGCTCAGATTTCTCCACTATCTCCGCAACTGGTGCGGGCTGGGTAGGATTAGGGTTTTCTGAGATCCGGAACTCTGCCGCCTCCACAGACAAAGGGGACCCAGAAGATTCGTCTGCCTCTATCATCACCGCTGAGGTGGGTTGGGCAGGTTCAGCGAAACCGATGTAAACATCGATCTCGCCAAAAGACATGATTGTATAGGCAGTCACGACCTCCCTAGCCGGAATCCAAGTCTCGTCGAGAACGATGAGAGGGACGTCGCTGGCGTAGAGGATGCGACCGACGGCGATGGTCTCGCCGATTCCGATTCTTGTAGATTCCGCTCGGAACGCAAATCCGTAGCTCACTTGCCCCATGGTGGGCGCCAACTGTCGGATTGAGGACAAGTACGCCATGAGGGGGTCCTCGAGGCGTGCGGAAGAGAGGGGGGGGTGAGACGTACGGTATTCCGGGACGATGAGCACACAAGTTTACCCAGGTTCGAATCCGCCGGCTTTGGACGGATCCTACTCCTGCTAGCAATCCAGTAATACGGCAGAGCCGGAATATGGGTTACAAGGGTTTCGCCTGTGCGAGTTGAGATTGTAGACTATTGTGTTGTAAGGTGTTCTGCCCTAAAGGCTCTCCCTAAGACGGCTTATATAGATATCCGGCCTAGGGTTTACAGGAGAGATCAATCCGACTACGACTAAGAGTTGGTTACAGAGTACATCTTGAACTACAAGTAACATTATGGGCCTAAGTCGGTAAGTCTTCTCGGTCTTTCCGTAGCCGGATTGGACTCCGTCTTCTCTCCTGACTGGGCCGCCCATGAAGCAAAGCTCTAACCCGAAGTGGGCCACCTTGGTCAGTGAGGAACTGTGAGGATAGCCGGAAGGTATCCCAACACCGCGGGCTAGACCTGGGCTTCAGATCTACAGCCCACTGAGTGCACGGGTCAGGCTCGGGCTTGGAGAAAACGCAAAATAAGGAGAGGCCTGGCCTGTGGCCCGACGGCGCAAACGTTTGTGCACCTGACGTGCTGGGCTCGAGCCTGATTTTGAAGCTCGACTGTCGGGCCGAGCTGGGCTTGGGCCTAGAAAATGTGCGGGCGGGCTTTGTGCGGTCCGGCCCGACCCAAAAATGCAAAACCAAACGGCCGGGGAGGGCCGGCTTTTACATACTCAAATACAAGTAGAGTAGCAATTATTTTTGATGCTTTTTTGCGGGGAATTATTTTGGATTCATTTGTTACGTTTAGTCATATTACTGTAGCAGTAATACTTTCGTGTAATGTCATCTTTTGCTTCAATGCTTTGTTGATCTTGCAGTTTAATATTTCAGTAATATCCTGGTTTATTTTTTTGCAAATTAGTCATATCCGGTTGACCAGATGATTGGACCGACCTACGGTTGTTGTCGCAAGCAATCTTAGACCAGCCACAGTGTGGTGTAAAAACGATTCCTAGTGGAGTTTAAACCGGTTCCATACACTGCAGACCACCAGTGGGAATCTGTTCAATGCTTCTGACACAAAGAAGCGATTTAATTTATTGGTTCGGTTCCAATAAATAAAGAACTGATTTTCGGGCTTGACACAAGAACAAGCCGTTGGCTTCCCGCGAATGGATTGAGTTGAGGGAGAAAAGAAATACTGCTCCGTATGTGTTGTTCTTAGCTGGGCCCTATTGCTACAGGTTAAACCGATTCTACACAGTGTGTGGGCAAACAAGCAGGGCACCTTTTCGTTCGAACCGGCTGTGGCTGGTCTTAGGTGGCCTGTTTTTCCTTGAAAATCTCAGTCATCACGCTCCAACAACACTACGTATGCCATATGCGTACCGGTCGTGAATAAATCACTCACACGACCAACAACTAGCGAAACCATGATTTGGTCAGCTAACGTGTAACTAGCCACGTCACGAGTGATGCAGCAAATTTATCCTGAAGAACCTAACGCAGGTACATAAGGAACGATCCTCCTGTCTCGTCCCCTTTTTTTTTGCGAATGCTCCTGTCTCGTCCCAACGAGTGGCTCAGACAAATCCGACGGTCGATCAGCGCAGATGCTCGATTCCCCTCCTCGCTCTTGTTTTTGGAACATGAGAACTGAACGTGTTTGGAGCCGATGGAGTGGTCGGGCCCGGTGGAACCCTGTCGCTATTAAGGACACTAATTTCGGCTCGATCGCGACAACTCTCCACGCACTTGTGGAGTAGTAGCTTAATTACACCAATGATGTGATGAGCGTGTAAGCTTCTCTTTGGCAGCTCCTAATCACGACCATTAAGTATTGCTAGAGGATCAGTGCTAATTGGCTGGGAATATTTTAGCTCGATTGGGCAGAAGAGACGATTGATTGGGACGCGCCTCTAATTTGGTCTGGTTGCTGTCACACGGACAGTGACTCGGCACGTACAACTGCTGCTGAGTTTAGTGATTGCGAGGAACCCGATTCGCCCGTGGAAGGTTGATTAGTTTGCTATATATCCCCTTCCCTTATGCGTAATTAATAGATGGCAGTGATTCTGCTTTTTGGCAAGGACGGTGCTATGCGTCAGCCAGCAGATCCCCTTTAGGCACATAGATCTTCATGAAACGGGTGATCTCGGGCCGTCCCACCCTTGTAGCATGGAGAACACTTAACCACGCAACAATTTTTCTATGCTACCGAAGCATTATTGCGGCATTTCTTGCGATGTGTATCAAAATTCAGAAAATGTCACAACATTTTAAAAACACTAACACAATGCATACGACAAATCTTTACTGGTCATAACAAAACTATATGAGAGATAATGGAAAACATGCATGCAATAGGGGATACCAATCGTTTGTAGCAACTCAAGAAAACATTTACAATGGAAACCCCAAATCGTGGCAATATCTCGCTTTTGTGTTCGCCCCAAAATGCAGGTGGATTTCAACATGTGAGAACACGCATGTGGCACAAATCCACGAAAAATGGCCTTGTGCTAGAGAAGCAACCTCGCCGTACCCGAGCTTGTCGAGGACGACCCCAGCTTACTGGAGCGTGTTTGGCACCCGATTCGCTGACACCTCGGGCCCATCCACCGTAGGCAATTGCCTTCCCGAAGGTCAAAGGCATGAAGCGCGTTGTAGAGTCATCCATCGTTGTGTCTTTCCCATCTGGGTTTCGGGGATGAGCAACAATAGACATGGGAGTGGAAGCAAGGAGAAGCACTAGAAGAAGACCAATGGAGTAGCGCGTCTGAGGAAGGATGGGGAAGGTGCTTGCTGACTCCATACATGTAGGCGTGAGTGAGAAATGAAAAGAACATCAACGTTGGTGTGGGGCTAGGTCGACATGATAGAAAGAAAAGGTGCATGCCATGTGTAGATGGTCGATCAAATCATTTGTTGAGTCGGGTATTGTATGTGCTACTAGAGAAAAGTGCATGATAATCTGGATTATATGTTTGTCCGATCTGCCTACAATTACATAGTTTGTCTTCTCTCATTAATTATGAAGATTATATTTTATAAATAAATACTACACGAAAATCAATACCAAGATTAAACGCATCCAAAAACAAGAGAACGCGACCGACTACCTATGTCAAACCAATAGATCTTGACTCGACAAATGTCTTAAGAAGCATGTTCATCCCAATATGCGACAAGCTTCATCACTCGCAATGTTGAATTCACGTATGTAAACAACAGACCCACGAAAACAACACAACGACTATGCTCAAGCCATGCCCAAAACTTATGGGTTTGCTCCTCTACTTGTAACACCTTTATGTTGATGTGGCTTGTTTCTTAGCACAAATGTGAGATCTTACGGTACCAACGCCATATTGAGATACTATAGACAACATGATATGTATCACGATACGAGTAAGATGGTATCAAATTAAGATACATCACAATACATGCATGTTGATTAGTAACCATAGGATCGCAAAAGCGTAAGAACCATGCTCATCCCAATCTGCGACAAGCGTCATCACGGGCAATGTTGAATTCACGGCAGTAAACAACAACTGCATAAAAACAAGGTTTTTTAAGCACAAAGTACATGCGGAATCGTACTGTTACAACGTTATATCTGGCATGTTATAGACACCATGGTACGCTATCGCGGTACTAGTAAGATGCTATCGAAAAAGTAAGATACCGTCACGATACATGTTGATTAGTAACGATACGATCGTAAAAGTGTAAGATACTATCATAATATCTTTTTTTTTGAACGAGAGAGGCCACGAAGGGCCTGGAATCTGCATTAAAACGGCGGTGGGTGTAGAATAACTGACGAGGGTTTAACTCATCAATGCCCATTGTTATGGACTTGGGTTTTGGAGAAGGAGGGAGCGCTAGAGGCATCAGTCGGCTAGCAGACAAGCACACAGAGACGCAAGGTTTACCTAGGTTCAGGCCTCGTAGAGGTCCCTACTCCTGCTTGTCTGCTCTTGCAATTAATGAAGGAATCGAAGATTACAGGGGTGCGCAGATGCAATCTGGCGAGAGTTGTGGAAACTAGGGTTGCGCGTGTCCTCCTCGCCTCCCCTCCTGGACTTTATATAGATAGGTCAGGTCTCGGGTAGCAGGTCGAGTCCGTTACAAATTAGAGTTTTTTCCTTTAAACTTTCTATCTTTAAACTTCTTCTTGTCTCGCAAGTCATTGAGAGTCCGTGAGCCACTCTAAGTTTTCATTGGACCGTGGCAACGCCGTGGGCTTCCACCGTACCTGAACCGTATATACCAAACTCGAGTACCTGCAGGATATACCCATGTCAATAACAGAAAGGACCTCCAGAAAGAAATAAAAAATAGCACAGTCCTGCAAAATTACATTCAACACCCTAGAAAGAATCGCAGAAATGCGATCATGTCCTTGGTCGCCGCCAGATCTTGACAAGTCGCCGCGGCCGCCGGCGACTCCACCGGGGACGAAACCACTTGGTGGAGAAGCGGCGTCGAGCGCCACGCCGTGGTCGGAGAAGACCCTCCAGCAAAGGAGGGAGATGATGCCTGAGCGCACCAACTCAGGCGCAACAGGGCCATGCTCATGGCCAAGGATAGCTCCGGCCAACTTGTGCCGGCGCTTGGGAGCTGCTGCGGGTGCTACAGATTCCAAGGGCACCAGGTGCCAACTTCTCGATGACGCAGACTTCGCTTCGCCCAGCTTCTCTCCCTCGCCTCCTTGGCCGGCCGAGAGAAGGAGCAGCGCAACGAAACTAAGCCATAGAGACCGGCGACGCTTGGTGAAGATGCCCGCCTCGCTCTCCTTCCTCTCGACAACCCACCATGGGCGCCGCGAGTCGAAGAAGAACAGGGACCGCCCAACGCCGTGTCGGAGCGCCAGAACGTACGAGCAGCTGGACGACCAGCTCCCCCTAACACATATCTTAGCGTCGGCATGCATCCCCTCCTCACGACCACCGCCGGCCAGGGGATACGATACCGCCGCTTCGCCTTGCGGGAAGAGGAGGTCAGAAGCCCTACTATTATTGAGGGAGGTGGCGTCGCCTACCACCGCCCCTTACTCCGACCAGGGGAGCCACCAGGCGATGAGGACGAACCCTAAAAGACCCAAGATCTAGCTTCCACGATCTTGATCTACACCTCGACTACCGGGCAAGAAGCCCAACACAACGGGCAGAACGCCCAACGACCTAAGCCTACATCTACATCTACGAGGAGGAAACCGAGCTGCTCTATCTACCCCTTCCCCAGCGGCTGCGCCGCTCGAGAAGGGTCGAGAGAGAGATCGGGGCGAGAAGACGACTCTCAAGGGGAACTGTCTCTAGAACCGTGAAGGGATAGGACCGATACTATTATAATATCGGAATATGCATCCATGATGGTACGACCGACCGGCTGTGTGGACTAGCATGATTCCCGGGTGGTCCATGGGTCGTCGTTGTCCAAACGTGCAACGCGTCAGGGTTTTAATGGTTTTAGGTTTTGGCTGCGTTGTGTGCGATGGACCAGTTCCCACGGGTCAGCTCCTCCTATGTTTGCATTTGCATGCCATGCATGGCAGGCAAACTAGGCATACGTCCATGGCAAACCAACCAATGCAATAATATAGTACTAGCCTAATTATTTCTTTCCATGCAACTTGCAAGCGAAATCGACACTGTAAATTAGCACTGCTCCTCCGCTTACTGATGAAGAGTGGGGATGAAACCACTCATGCGACATGCCGGCTCCAAAGCGAATGTGCGGCTGATATGTGGTTAATGCGATACACCGTCATTAACCGGACGGTCTCTCAGCACGGGACACCGTCATTAACTACCAATTCATCACCACATTTAAGGAGTGTGGGGTGTGCCAAACCTCTTCTGCTCTTCCAGCCAAGGACGACACGCTTATCTTGCCCACGGCTTTAATCAAAACTACTCTGATCAGGTATACTACATACACGGTGCTAATTAAATCGAGTGCTTAACGATAACAACCACACCGAACAAAGCTATGGTACGACTCGTCGAATAAGAAAGCTCCCGTACGCACCTCACCGTATAGGTTTCGTGTCTGGCGTGCCATACTTTCCCTGTGACAAAACCGAAACATTGGCGTTATGATGATAGACACGAAGGGTAATACTATTTGCTGCTTGCCAACCAAATCATGATTGTGCAAATAAAAGAGGTATATATATTTTTAGTCTCATAACTTGCACCTTAGGAGCATTTTAGTCCCACATCTTGCAAAATGAGCAAAAACAGTGCCACAACTTGCAACAGAGAGCAAATTAGTCCAATTCAACCGAATTTCAGCGAATTTGAACAAATTTGGCCGCGCAAGCGCTGCCACGACCACGCGCTTTAGCGTTTCAGTCCAGAAAAGAATTCTGGCGTTGTTCGTATGTCCTCAACGGTTTAGACTGAACCGCGTGGGGTCGGTGAAGATGGACGAGCATGTGGTATGCACGTGCGGCTGTGCCCTGGCAACGTTTTCTTGACCGCAGCTGAAAAGCTTGCCTGGTCTGCCGACCTCTCCTCAACGCTCTACAACATCCGACGGCTGAGGCGTGCCCTACTTCTTTGTCAACGATGACAGCAACGTCGCCGTGCGCCATGGCGCAGCCATGCTGCCCGACTAGGAGATCAACCTCACCAAGGTCGTCGCCTGGGCTGCCGGCGGCTTTGGCCTTCCGCTGCCGCTGCTCATGCACTTCACCGACGTGCTGCGCACTGTGTCGAGACCCTCAAAGCGGCCTTCAGCTACGCCATCAGGTCCACAGGCTACAACGGGAGGTATACCAGGGCGTTTAACCTGTCAAATGCAACCGGGACAGTCGAGGACATCGTCGAGTTCAGCACGCCCTTCGGCTTTAGCCTCGAAGCCGGCTCCAAGGCGGAGCTGCTGCTCACCATGAGTTGTCTCGCCGTGCGTGGCACCCCGACGCCCTACTCATCTGCAACGAATACAAGGACCTCGAGTACATCTCGCTCGCCCTCATCGCCCGCACTATGGGTCTTAACACCGTTATCGTGCTGGAGTGGGGGGAGGAGCTCGAAAAATCGAGGCCAACTATCGCCTCAACATCCGCCCTGTGGTCGGCATGCGCGCCAAGCTACACACCAAGCACGTCACTTCAGCGCCAACTTACTACCCCCTCTGCATGGCAATTTTGGCATGGCCAGTGCTCATGGGTTTGCTCGCATCGATATCATCTTGGAGGAGTTCTAGGAAGACATTGTTAGATCACCCGGTGTATGATGTACAACCGATCAGTCCTTGAGCCATGATTTTCAGACTATAAATAGTGTCCCGTTCTTCACAAATTTCTCATAGCATCAGCCTGAGCTCCTTAAGCTAGCTAGCTGCAGCAATGGCAGCCATGACGGGGCAGTTGCGCCAGGACACTTGGTTTGTTCTGATGTCGTTCGCGCTGGTCACACAGGCCTTCGTACTGCTACTCACACGTCTGACAAGCCGTGTCCCACCGCTGCCGCTGGGACCCATGCCACCACCAATCATCGGGAACATGCTCATGACGGACCAGCTCACGCACCGCGGGCTGGCCGCTCTGGCTAGAAGTACGGCGGCCTGTTCCACCTCCTGCTCGGCCGCGTCCACACGGTGGTGGTGTTAACGCGCGAGTACGCGCGCGAGGTGCTCCACGTCTAGGACATCGCCTTCTCCAACAGACTCCCAAGCACCGCCATCGCGTACCTGATCTAAGACCGCGTTGACATGAGGTTCGCCCACTATGGCCACTTCTGGCGCTAGGTACGCAAGCTTAGCGCGGTCAGGCTCTTTAGCGACCGCCGCACTGACTCGTGGCTTGCCGTCCACGAGGGCTCTACAACACTTGTCCTCACTATCACCGAGAGCGCCGGCCAGGCCATCAACGTCGGCGAGCTCATTTCCACGCTAGCCAACAACGTTGTCCTACGGGCCGCCTTGGTCGATCATCGACGAGCACGTGAGGAGCCAAAAGAGCACGGACGACGCGGATGCCCGTGGAAGATGGCAAGTGGGGAGAGCAGCGGCATGAGCAGCTACTCAGAACGGTCGGCGGTCGATGCGCCGAGGATGATATGAGTGGTAGTTCATGCGCGGGCTCACCGTGTGACGAGGAGCTTAATTATCTTCTTATGTTCTTGGACGAAACTGAGGCTAGGGTGGTTTTCAAAAAATCTTCACTGACCCCTCTCGTGGCAGGACCTATGAACGACACCATAACTCTTTTCTGCACTAAAATGCAAAAGCATGTGGTCGTGACAACACACGCGCGGACGAATTCGGTCAAATTCGGTCGAATTGGACTAATTTGCTCCGAGACTTCAAGTTGTAGGACTAGTTTTGTTCACTTTGCAAGATGTGGGACTAAAGTACTCGTTCTGTTCTGTGCATGCAAGTTGTGGGACTAAAACTGTATATACCTCCGAATAAAAAAGAAAATTCAATACAGTCTCAGTCTCTCCATCACCGCTAATCCCATAGGTACAACAAGGATAGTTGTTTAATCGACTCTGATAATGACCTCGCATTCCTAGTCAGTGGCGCCTACTTGGCCACTGTCTCCACACATTTGGCGGAAAGATACGACATGTAGCTACTGGTAGCTGGCTAGTGACTTTACGAGACTGAAATTTTGACACCTATTTATCCGTCAGCCACTCATGTTCTAGCTAGCTAACACAAATATAGTGTGTTTAGAGCTCCCCCCACAGATCAGCTCCTCCTATGTTTGCATTTGCATGCCATGCATGGCAGA
The DNA here is from genome assembly GCA_910589775.1 of Avena eriantha. Lineage (NCBI taxonomy): Eukaryota > Viridiplantae > Streptophyta > Magnoliopsida > Poales > Poaceae > Avena > Avena eriantha. The sequence continues at coordinate 44,669,852 of OU342741.1, forward strand.
CAAGCTAGGCAAACGTCCATTGCAAACCAACCAATAATACAGTAGTAGCCTAATTCTTTCTTTCCATGCAACTTGCAAGCGAAATACGTCCATCCCCGCTTGCTGATGAAGAGTGGGGATGAAACCATTCATGCGACATGCCGGCTCCAAAGCGAATGTGCGGCTGATATGTGGTTAAGCCTCCGGCCTCATTAACCGGACGGTCTCTCGGCGCGGGACACCGTCATTCATCATCGAGTGTGTCAGTACAAACCTGTTCAGTTCTTCCAGCTAAGGACGACTCGCTTATAGTACTCCCTTCCACCCATATTAGTTGACTCGAATTTGTCTAGATTCGAATGTATCTAGACATGTTTTAGTATTAGATACATCTGAATCTAGAAAACTCCAAGTCAAGTAATATGGGTCGCAGGGAGTATATCTTGCCCGCGGCTTTAATCATAACAATCGTCAGTACTTTTTCTTTTGAACAGGCATACGCCGAGCGCGTGAGACCTCTGCTGGGCCAGACAACACAATACCTAGAAAAAAAGACGAAAAACGAAATAAGATGCTGGGCAGCAGCACACACACGCCCGAAAGAAAGCAAAGAAAAACAAAATGGAGACGAAGACGGATCAACTAAACGAGGAAGACCGCAACTGCTGCGCACTCCGAAAAATTCCCACCATGCTCCTAGCCACGACTCGTCAAGTACCAAGCAGCACCCTCAAGAGAGAAAGCGAACGCTACTGCCCGGGTCAGAGACTGGCCCTAGGGTTTCCCCCGGTAGACAGAAGGAAGTGGATGAAAGGTAGCCACCACACCCTCCAGGAAGGAAAGATGCCACCCGTAGACGGCACCACGCCGGTGCCAGTCGAGCCGACAAGGATTTCTCTCGAAAAAAACCCTATCCACAACCCCCGGGCGATCCTTTGCAAAGAAGCGCCGCGAGGACGAGTCCTCGCCACCACCAAACTTGCCGCCCACGAGCATGCGCCACTCCGGTCCTGAATCCGCCATCTTCATATCGCCGAACAAACCGACGCGAGGTCTGCAACATTGAGGCACGTGTAAAATGAAACAGGGCCCACGGTACCGTGACCGCACGGGAGGGAACAGCCTCCACCGCCCGAGGCGGTAGTCGACCGGACGCGGCCACAGACACACCAGTCCCTGATCGATCCGGTCGGGCCCAGCGAGCCCGTAAAGCCTCCGCGGAGGCAAACCAGTCCCACGGCGGTCCAGACGGGCCCGTAAAGTCCGCAGCCACGCTGCAACAGGCCGGTCGAGGTCGCCGTGAATCCCACCCCAACTACCCACCCCAAACTGTAGAGCAGCCAAAGACGACCCGGTCGGCCCGCCAACTACCTAGATGGGGCCCAAAGGGGCCCGATCTGGGCTATCATGGCGCAGCCAGCCCCGCGCGCCTGCCTGCCGTAGCTATGCCGCGATGCCCCGCCGCCACAGCCGCGCCGTCTCGTCCCCCAGCCTGTGTTGGGCCCCCGCCGCCAAGTGGAGGAGCCCCGTCTCCGCCCGCCTGACGCGGGGAAAAGCAAGCCGCCGCTGGCGGCGCCACACGGGCAACACCCGGCGGTCCTGGCCGGCGGCGGCGACGGGAGGAAGAAGGGGAGTTGGGGGCTAGGCAGGGGACGTCGTGGGGGTTGTTGTGTGTGGTGGCGGTGGGGGAGGAGCGTCAGTTTTCAACGATGTCGTTAAGTCTCTCCGTCTTAATGTGAGTTGTTTGCAAGATCCATCGTCAGTACTCCAACACGGTGCTAATTAAATCGAGTGCTTAACGATAACAACCACACTGATCAAAGCTATGGTACGACTCTGTCAAAGTATGTTTAGTGTCGACGTGCCGTACTTTCGTGTGACAAAACCGAAACATTCTCCAGATGCATTAAGTGGTAGTATTTGCTGCCTGCCAACCAAATCATGATTATATTGTGCAAATAAACAAGAAAATTCAATATAATACAGTCTCAGCCTGTCCATCACCGCCAATCCCATACGTACTGCAAGGATATTTGTTTAATCGGCTCTGGTAATGACCTCGCATTCCTAATCAGTGGCGCCTACTTGGCCACTGTCTCCACAGATTTGGCGGAAAGATAGGACATATAGCTACTGGTAGCTCGCTAGTGGCTTTACGAGCCGATTTTTTTTGACACCTATTCATCCCTCAGCCACTCATGGCCTAGCTAGCTAACACAAATATAGTGTGTTTAGAGCACTTGCGTTCACTTGCCCATGCGTAGCTCATGTCAAGCCAGTTTTTGTCATCAGGGCAGCCACAATATGTGTCAAAAGTGGTTCCAAATTTAGTTTGTGGCTTTTGGAACTAGTTCCTCAAGGTTGCCAACGCTAAATTTTAGAGAATCCGAGCACCAACCTGCGCCGATGCTAACTAAAAATTTGGCTTCGGTAACGTTGTAAGGAGATTGGATATATAGCATCGTTGCTATATTATACCGACGTGGCCAATTTAGTTTTTTGCACACTGTGGCTGCCCTCATACGAGATCTTTACTATTAAAAGGGAGTTGGTGATCGTAGGTCGTCCTCAAACATCAAATTTGGATGTATCTGGACCGTCCGATATTTATTAGACAGATGTTGATCACGAGTTCCAGCGTTCGCTCTAAAATTACCTACGGATGCCACCGCTGAAATACCGCTTCCAGCGAACGACCCCACACAGGCGAAATCCCTTATCCACATCCACATCCAATCTCAAAATTCCCCAAAATGCTTCGGCGTCGGCGTGGGGTGGGGGGCACCCGACGCGGTGGCAGACCAAGCATACGTCGTGTCCCGCGTGGTGGCGTGGCTGCCTGCTCGCCGCGTACCTGCAACTCGAGTAGCGCAGCAGCGGGGAGCTGTGCGGTGGCATGGGTATCGCGGGCGCTGCCATGGGGGGCGGACGCCGTCTTGGTCCTTGCTGGCGCAGTGCTATCTCGGTCCTTTCCGGCACAGTGCTGTCTCGGTCCTTGCCGGCCGGGTGCTGCTCGTCGCCGGGTCCTCGGAGGATATTTCTCTGTTCCTCTGTTTCAGATTCGGTTGATATTTATTCTGGTCGTTTTGCTTTGTATTTGTCCGCTGAGATCTCTCTCTTCCCCCTTCAGTTTTCGTTCAGATTTAAGATGGAAGTGAGGATCCTTTCCCCAACTTATCGACTATGATTATACTATGCGCAAATGTAGTCCTTATCAAAGGATTCCAAGCCAGAAATCTGATCCATCTCTGAGAATCCTTTCTACATCTTTTCTTTGTCTCTTTTGTTTTAGCCCCTTTTTATTTTTCTGTCCCGATATGTTTGTTTTCCCAAGAAATTTTGGATATGACGTTATGTCCCTTTCTGCAACTTATCGACTGTGATTATACTGTGCGCAAATGAAATCCATCGGGATTCCAAGCCAGAAATCTGATCCATTATTTTCGTCTCTATTTTCGGAAAACACTTTTTTCCTGATTTTTATTATTTTGGTACTTGTAAAATTCGATGGATGTGAGGATCCTTTCCCCAAATGATCGACTATGATTATAACGTGCGCACATGTAATCCTTTTCAGAGGATTCCAAGCCAAAAATCTAATCCGTCATACTAGAAACAAACACCTTTTTTCCCCGATGTTTTTTGGCCTTTTCGTTTTTGTTTTGTGGTGGTAATATTGGTCCAAGTAAATTGCATGGATGTGAGGATCCTTTCCCCAAATGATCGACTATGATTATAATGTGCGCACGTGAAATCCTTTTCTGAGGATTCCAAGCGAGAAATCTGATACATTTATTGTTGACATTTCCCCCAACCGGGTTTTATTGTTTGATTGTTAATTTTCTTCTGGTCCAGAAATATCAACTGAAACGATCAGAAGTTCAGAGGAGCCTCTGCTCAATGGTGCGAGCTAGACAGCTGCCGAGAATTCCACCGTCGATTCTTCCATATTCATGAGCGCCGGCTTTGTCATCTTCCTCACATTTTCCTAGATGTGGCCCTCTACGCTCTAATCTAAAGCCTGGCTAAACTCGGGCATTGGTCTAGACCGGACTCGATGGAATCGGTGCTGTCGTTGCGCCTAGCCTTCTTTCAATGGAATTGGGTGCCGCCACTGCGCCTGGCCTCCTTTCAATGGAATTGGTGCTGCCTTTGCGCGTGGACACCTTGGATTTTCGTCCATCTCAAACCAGGAAGCATACAAGAGGAAATGTCTCTTATACGAACTCTATTCGAACACAAACTTTGTTCTAAAATGCCAATAAAAAGAGCTTGAATCCCTTGATCGAAATCCTAGATCGATTCCAGTCCAAGTCCGTTGATCGAAATCCCAGATTGATTGCGCTCAAGGTCGACATTGCCGCCGTTTCACCATTCTGCTGACCGGATCTTCGCATTGCTTGCGTACGTGCTCTGCAACCTTAATCTTTCTCATATGTGTCATCTAACGATATCTCTGTTATGTTTCTTGCATAGATTTTGCACACAGCGAGGATAGATATGCATACCTTGGTTGGATAGTTGATTTGTAGGTTAACAGAATTCTAAAATTCTAATGATCGTACTATTTAATATTGATTGAGGGAAGAGTAAAAAAAATTAGTACTGCATATTAGATCTATGTAAAAAATAGATATCTTACTGAAACTGAAACTGCTTTATCATTGCTTTGTTAGGAGTGTTTTGCTAGCAGGTTATATTTATCTAGATCTTACCATCAGTATACATACCTGAGAGCTAAAACCGAGCTTGCTAGGGTTAACAAGCCTATATATCTCTGTTGTTATCTTTATCTCTACTACCTAAAAAGAACATAGCATTCTGTTTCCTGGCACAAGGTGTTTCGCTCCTCCGTCGTTGCCCGTCTCCTCTGTATCTTGCATTTTCACCCCTCAAATCAACCCGCAGACCAGAGGAGAAAAGAGGCCCCGTACCAGCCGCAGTCAACGCCGCGATGCCTCCCTCCAACATCACCTCCTCCCCATCCCCTAGAGCCTGCGACCTCACGGCTCGCGCCGCTGCCATCAGGCTCACGTCGAGATAACTCACGCCTTCATCGCCGCCAGTTCCACCTCCGACTCACCCCACCATAAAGATCCGCCCTCTATGACCTCTCCCCTCCCGGTGAGCCGCCGCCGCCAAACTCCAGCACCACCGTGGCTAGGGGTATCAGCTACGGAGCCCCGATCCCAGCTTTGGCCGCATGTACCGCCCCACCGTCGATCTCCTCCTCCTCTGCCTCTGCATCTCCTCGTCGGCACGAGCAACTTCACCGGCGGCCATGCTTCTCCCCAATGTCCACATCGGACACATCAAGGTATAGGCGGTTCTGATTTTTTTCTCCGATTATTTTTTAGATTGGTGAATTCTTGTACTTAATGGTCATATGGATAGTTGTGTGCCCAACAACTTCCTGGAGGTGCTAAATGCAGGCGCAGTTTGGGTACAGAAGCATATATATTCCATTAGTTTGATTTAATCTTAAGCCTCTACTACTGGAAATTGACCCTGGGGAGTAGTGAGTAGTGGGTTGCATATTCTTGTGGATTTATGTCATTTATTTCATACAATAGAACCTGCTAATTACAGTCCATCTACAGGCTTTGAAAATTTACATGGTTCTGATTACTCAACTTAGAATGAAGTATTTACATGGTTCTGATTACAGTCCATATATTGGACGCGCACTCATCTTTTTTATGGTCACTTGATCAATTCCTAAGAGTAACGTTTATTGCTTTTTGGTTCCTAGACATACCTAATATATGCTACTGACCTCAGTCCATGTTGATGAGGTGTCCAAATCATCTGTTTCAGATGCTTACGGCGACCAAACACATGTGAAACGCATACTGTCCATAATTTCATGGTGGCAGTTTTGAGAACTATTCTTGCACTCTTCGCTTAAGAAAAATAAATAAATTCTTCAACATTGCAGTTGTAAGTATTTTTCAACAGTCTATTGCTCTGGAATGTTCTGGCTAATTTTGCTTAAAGTTTTCTCAAATAATTATGTCAGACTCACTGCCAGATGACCAATGGAGAAGGAAGAGCATGCGCAACAACAACAGAAGTTGGACCACATGCTTGGTGGCATGGAAGTACAGAAGAAGTGGGCTTTCTGCTCTATATCTTCAAGGTAGAAATATTTATTATGTGTTCCTCACTATAGTAAACAAGTTGGAATTATTGGATCCTAATGATGTTTGCACTTAATCAAAATACTTGATTGAAGTGTGCTATATTATGTTAATAATTATAGAAATAGAACCGAATAAGATGTTGAGTTGCTTTAATCTGCGGTTAACATGCTTGTATGAACTATCGTATTTCTTTCATTGTTCTTACTACCTAGATCTAACCATGTTAGCATGCAGAATGTGCGACAGTTTAAGGTGCATTACTTTCACTTTTGTGAATCTATAAGAAGATAATATGCCCTGGGTAGCTGATAGTAATACAAAGTCCACCTTAATCTATTTTGGTATTGCCATGCAAAGTGCATCTTGTTTTTGAAGCTAACATAACTTACGCATTCTTAGATATCAAGTTCATATACCCTGCTCCAATGTGACTATCTCAACTACGGCGCCAATGGAATGTTGGTATTCGTTACTAAAACCTTGGAGCATGGCTTTGACTATTCCTCGACGATGGTCGGGTAAGTTTTTTTGGTTCTCCTCCCCAGCTTTCCTTCTCTGTGTAGTCCAGCCAACTAGCAGTGGCTTTTATGTATCTGCGCATGTTCAAGAAGAATCGTACCATTGCAAATATAATTTGCTTTAGTATTGATGATATGGAAATATAGAGAAATATAATTTGCTTTTCGTATCTCGTGCGCTAGGGCTCTGGCCGCCTCAAGGTCTCCACTAACGCGCACCCCACCCATGTCTACCACCTTGAGGTCACCATCCTGACCACCCGCCACCCTGGCGTCCATGTCCGGCGTGGTGGCGATAACAACCATGGGCACGTCGTCGCGGTGCGGTGTGTGTGCTTGTATCAGTATCAATGCTGGTCAACATCATCGGCGTTGGTACGGATTTTGTACATCAATTTCTACAACATGTAGTGGAGCTGATGCGAGGGGGAACATCCTGTGACGACCTCGACGCCTGCTACTGCTCCATCAACAAGAAAGGTACCCATCTTTTCCCCTTTAGGATGACATATGGATCGAAAAAATCATGGTTGGAATGAAAATATGAAAAACTATATAGTACACTGCAGTGTTTTTGTTGTCTAGGCATGTGAATTCAGTTATTTAAATGGTAAACCAACTATATCAGTAATTGGTGCAATGGTGATAGAGTTTTAGACTTTCAATTGTTGTTTCTGCTCTGCTTTGTAAATTTGGTAATCTAAACATTATTGTAGTGCAATATGTTCACTGGAAGTACCTATATAAAGTGAGGTTTCTTTTTCATCAGTTGCTCAGTAGTATATGGTAAAAGATGTTAACTTACATGTCAGGCTATGTATCTGCCTCCCATCTAACTTGTGAGCTCCCTGACCAAAAACGATGAGGCAATTTTTCAAGAAATCTCTACTGAAAAGGTGCAAGTTCAAATTAATCCAGATGTGTCATAAGAACCTATATTGAGCACTTTATACAAATATTATCTTTTGCATAACTGTTGTTATGTGCTAAAACCTCGCTCAGACAGGAACAAAACTGTTGTGACTTGCTATGGATCAGCAGCACAATGAACTTGGTGACAAGCCCCTATGTCCTCTGCACCACAATAGGAGCCCTGGTCGCCCTTTTCTCCCTCGTCGGTTGCGCCACACAACAGCACCACCACCCAAAAAATAGCTAAATAGCTAAAACTGTAAGTTTAGGTTTAGCAAGACGTTAATTAAGAAGCAGCATGTCTACCATGTTCCATTGATATGAGTGATGCTCCATACTTTCGTTAACATTCTCCCTAGAGAAAAGTTATATCATTAACATTCTCCCTGGATAAAAGTTATATGGTATTAACTGTTGTGACTCTCTAGATATCGTTAACATTCTCCCTATACAAATATCCAGTTGGCTGCCGCGCCATTTCAGTTAAGTGACTCGAACGAAGTCCTATATCTTAATAGCACAATTGTAGAAAAACTGAAGCTTTTGTCCATGAGTAGCACAAGCTTGTGCTTGACCATCATGTCATCTAGCAGTATGAAAGGGAAGTCATTATAATGCTACTAGGAGTATATTATGTCATGCTATTTATTTATTTTTGGCAAACTAAGTGTTTATGTATAACCAAAATATCTTTCAGGAGATTTATTGTACTGTCAGGTTGTTGCGTAGAGAGGAAGACAAGTTATTCTTATTAATGAAAAGGAAGAGTTGCTTTTATCACTATTTTATTTTCTTGGAGTCAGCATTGCACTCTATACTGCTAGGATGCACTCAGTATACTGAATAGCATCAGCTTACTGTCGAAGAGTTCAGATTTCTTAACAGAGGTGATGATCTGCTGTTGTGCCATCGCAAAGTTTAGCTATATGTTTCGTATTTTCTTTTTGGATTTTTTTTTCTAATTATAAGTTATTTGTATTGTAGTTTGCTTGAGTTTACACTACAAGTACAGGTGTTAATTTATAGTGTTTGTCTCGTACTATAATCATATTATTTACAAAGCTTTTGTATTACTTCACAGATTAATCTTGCCAAATAATAGGGGTGTCCGCTAGGTGATGAGAGAAATATGAAGTGGATCATAGAGATGAGATGATGTCCACCGGTGATCGACAACACTTGATCTGTTACTATGTTTACCCTTCAACTACCGATGGGACGTGTAAAAATAAGATTAAAATTGTGGTAACGTGTGTAAGGTTGGCAGTGGAATAGATAAGCCATGGAAATATGGGGCGGGGGCTGGTGCTTCTTCCGTACTATTTTCTTGGAATAGCCTAGGCAAAACTGAGTGGGTTTTCCATGTTGGTGAATGCTCTTATCAGATTTTACTTCCATGTGTTGCTTAATTGTTGAGATGCAAATGTGTGGTTCTTATATCATTGTCCCATTTCTTTTATTTTTGTGGGACATGATCAATGCTTAGCTGACCATGTTTTGGTTCAGATTCAGAAAATACATAAGGTGCTTTTGTGTTTTGGCTAAAACTTTGTCCAGATTCGGAAGATACATACCTTAATTTTTTCCTTTCCTTTGGTATGGGTTTAGAATATGTCTACAAACTTTGCTATCTATTGTTCGGGAGATCACTGTAGAAATTTCGTTTTTACGTGATGCCATTTGTCTTGGATTCTAACTATGGCACTGTATATTATGTCCGATTACATGTTCTGAAGAGATGTTATATGCTACTTTAATCTTGCGAGGATCTCAAGTATGTCGGGAAATAGAATACATTTGCATACACAAGTTGCTGATTTGAATCACTTTTTAATGACTAAAAATACAAGAGTGAATTAAACTTGTCTTTCTTACAAAATTCACCCAAAAGTTTCATGCTGCTATTTATGGATGATAAGATTACTTCGTGCTTCTATTTCTAACATAAGAAACTTAGCCTTAGTTTGGTAAAACAAGATATTAATCAACTAACTATGGAGTGCAATGTGTGAGAAACTTAATAAAGCACCACCATCTCCGCAAATGATGGGAGCTCTGATAATACTCACTTGAACTGTGCAAGGCTAGATCACATTGAGATCAAAGCATGAGGTGAGATAGATTTTATTGTCCGTAGCAACGCACAGGCACTTAACTAGTATATAGTAAACAGGATCCTAAACTATTTGAGGGACCTCGTGGTCAAGCTTAATCAGTGGGCTCCCAAGTTTGCACTATTTGGCCGTGATATGCGCATCAATCATCAGCGACAACCTCTGCTACTTGCTAGGCATACTGTACGTAATGGAGCTGCTATATGAGGAAATCAGATGTACTGCTCTCTGATCACGCCTTCTGGCACAAATAACCAAGATCATATTATTATTACGAAATTTGCTTGGTATAATTAGAATGCTTCACCCTTTGCTACTCTTTGCTGCAAACAAAAACTCCCTCCATTCACTAATTTATGAACTTTTAGTTTTTTATGGAAATTTGCAATCTAGACATGTTTTATTGTTTAGGTTTACCTATTTAGTCTGAATCTAGTCTACTTTGAAATATCTAGAAGATCTTACATTATTAAACGGAGGGTGTAATATTGTTAGCGGCCACATGGCTTGGGTGAGCACACCAACAAACGGCAAGATGTAATTTCCAATAAAAGTATTATCCGGCTATGCTTCTCAGCTTATATTTTTGTGTTTAGTTAGGAAAATATCTACTGCCATCAACGTGGTTGTAGTAGCGCAACATTATAGATATAAAAATCCAGATTATTGACCATATCGAGGAAGAAACATAATGGGTGGCAGTGCATGTGGACTGCTACTTTTATGGTGCTCCTGGATTACCGAGTAATGATTTTCAGGATGAAAACCCAGGGTCTCGTCTTCATTGTTTTTTGAATAGCCAATCACATCCCTCTCGGGGCAACAGTTGCGAAAAGTTGGAAAGACAGAGCACGTCCCGTGCCTCCCGCGTCGCCTCCCCGAGCATGGCGACCGGGGCAGCTCCCTCTCCCCGTCCCTTCCCGAGCGCAGTCTCTCCCCTTTCCCTCACGTCGCCGCCGGCGGCCGTTGCCTGCATGGGGGAGATGCGGGGCCGGCGGCGGTGGTTCCTTCCCTTACTTGGCACAAGAGGCCCATCTTGGAGGGACGCATATTGGTGGCGATGCAGCGAGGTCGACGGCGCTCCGGCGCGGGGACGACGCTGCCACTTGGTGCTCCGGCGGCAGGGCATAGCAGGTTTGGCCGGGGAAGCTCCGTAGGCCATATCTGGGTCAGGGCGGGCTGTGACCGGCTTGGTCTCGCCGCCTCCGTTTGACCTGACGAGCAGATCATGACGAGGATGGTAGTGATTATGTCGCGCCTACTGCAGCATGACAGTGGGAGCTTCACGGGCCCATTTGGGTCCGGCCGGGCCTATGGCAGTGTTCAAGCGGGTAGCGGCTGTAGTGACCTACGTGCAGCAGCGTGTCGGCGGGGCCTTTACGGGCCCGATCGAGGCCTGGTCGGGCTTGCATGGCCTGGTGTATCCATGCTGCCGCATCCGGTCGTCACTCGCCATTGGCGGTGGAGGAGCTCCTCTAGGTGGTTGTGTTGTCTGTTGTCGGCCGCCGACTCCATTGTTGGCCTAGTGTGCTTTTGTCGTTGCGTTCGACCGGTTACCGCCTATGGCGGTGGAAGTTGTTCCCTCCCGCATGGCTATGGAACCGCTTCCCCTTGTCTTTGGTTGGTTGATCTCGGTCTGGCTGGTCTCATAGCGTTTTCCATGGTGAGACGACAATGGTGACTTCAACATCGTGGTGGCGCATGTGGGTGGGCGGCAAGTGTGGTGGAGTGTTACAGAGTGTCCATGGTTGTGGTTTTTTGGGGGTTGGGAGAAATCCCTGTCGGTTTGGCCAGCACCGGCGTGGTGACACCTGTGGGCGCCGCCCTTCCCTTTTGAAAGACATCGGGTGTAGCTCTTTCCCACTCTCCTTCGCATACTAGGAGAAGTCTGAGGACTAGTCCGAGCAGGAGTGGCGTCGTCGTCGCATCCCTTCTTAAAGGTGTTGCTTGGTATGGGGCGTTTCGGAGGCACATGAGTGTGGTGCGATTTCTCTAAAGGACATAGCGATTGCGGGCCATCATTGCTTTTGTCGATCTGGCGCTGTCGGCGTTAATTTCTCTTGGTTATTCTCTTTTGTGTTTGATTGTGTTTTTGCTCTAGCAGTGAACTCGAAATTGTACCATGTGATTGCTATATTAATATAGCGGGGCGAAAGCTATTGAGAGAGAGGGGGAGGGAGGGAGAGAGAAAGAGATAGAGAGAGAGAGGATATTGTTTTGTGATCTCCAATTTTCTCAAGGGTGAAAACCCAAGATCTTCGATCAAGGGACGCGAACGCTTATGTTGTTTTCCTTTTGAACGCTTGATTTTAGAGAATCTTTTTTATAGTCCGGGTGTTGTGTTCGGTGATGGTTAGAGTGCCATTGTTGCGAGCGTTTCAACGTTTCGACTAGGTCTTTGTTTCGCTAATTTGTTTTAAATAATACATTTTTTTAATGAATTTCACGAATATTACGCAAAAAAGGAATTTTTGGATCTAATGCACTGTCATTTTTTGAACAAACGACGTTCCCGAGTCGTTGTTTGACGAGACGACCTGCGCGGGCCGTCTTTTGAGGCGTTGAAAGGGCCGCAGCGGACCCCACCCTGCCGGGCTGCAGGCGGACAACGCGTGCATCGTTGGACGGTAAGACGACGAGACAGGCTCGTCTTTTCGTGCAACGGCCGACCGCTGCGTCGTCCTTTGAGACAACGACGAGACGGCGTCATTTTTCATGCAACGACCGGCTCCCTACTTATCCCCGCGCCGCGCCTAGCCAGCCCCGCGCCGGCACATTCTTCTTCCTCCTTCTCTCTCGTGTTCATCTGGTCTTCTGCCCACACGAAGAGCAGCGATTTGGAGCAATCTTTTGCCCTGTTTTCCACCAATATCTGCTGCTGAAACACATTAGACAGTTAGTATAGTCCCGATCTACTAATGGGATAATCTGGTGAGGTGATTTGAGGCTTTTTTTAGGGGATTTCGTGGTGTTCTTGAGGGGCAATGGCTATGGTGGAAGTTCGTGGTGCAGCTTGAGTGGAGGCCTGTTCTTGAGTGGAGGTTGTCGAACCGTTGAGTGGAGGCAGCTGCACGGCAGGATTTCTCACGCTTCAAGGGTAAACCCTAATTTCTTGCTAACTGTAGTCATCTGTGTAGTTTTATTTCATCTGTAGTGTTGGATGTGGTTGGTTAGCTGCTAGATTATTCGGCTATAGGATTATAATTATATTTGCGGGCTATACAAGATTATTCGGCTATAGGAATATTAGTATATTTTTTTGCTAAAATCTGCCATTGTACGGGCATTTGACAAATTGTGGTATTTTTTTAGGCCAGAAGTTATGTCCAATAATGTAGTGTTTAGGTTCTACTATGGTGACGGTGTCGTCAAAACAAACCAGAATGGAGTTGATTTGAGCGATTTTTATTGTATTGATGAAGTGCTCCAGGATCCCGAAACCATCCCCATTATTGAGTTGAAAGATTGGTTATGTGCTCGTTTAGGGCTCCCTCCCACCCATATTGTCGGTGTGCATGTATTATGGACAAAGTCAAAGGATTAAACCTGATTTTTTTTAGACCGATAGAAGAGCAATTGGGTCAAATGGGTGAAAGCCTGTCTGCATAGGGTAGTTAACCCCAGTGTCTTAGTGCTTCCTGTGGCGAAAGAGCCTGTTTATGATCAGGGCCAGAGTAGTCAGACACACCATGCTGGTGGTGGTTATGATCATGAGCAGAGCAGTCAAGCCGAAGACGGAGGTGGTGGTGGCTACTATGATGACCAGAGCAGTCAAGGCCAAGATGGCGGTGGTGATTATGAACCTGGTCAGAGTAGTTATGCACACACCGATGGAGGTAGTTATGAACCTGGTCAGAGTAGTTTTGCACACACTGGACATGAATCAGCTGAAGGTAGTCAAGGGATAGGAGAAGATATTTTCAGTGGTGAGGTTGATGAGGACGAGATACACGACGGTTGGTTGCAAGATCAGATGGAAGCCGAAGATTCATAAGGGTACAGCGATAGCTCTTATGATTCCGCTGAGTCAGATCAAGAGGACCAACCTATTTCGGCATCATGGAATCGAGACCACACAGCAGCAATGAATGTGAACGATGGGCATGATTCCTCGTGGCACTATCACGCCAACAACATCTCCATTGGTGCATTATATCCTAGCAAGAGGCATCTACAGGAAGCAATCGTTGAGTGGGAATTGTCCACGCAGCAGGTTTTCAAAACAAAGGTGTCATCCCAACAATATTTGACTTTGGTTTGCGAGGTAGCTGGGTGTCCTGCCAGGGTCCATGCCCATGTTCCTCGATATGGCACCAACTAGAAGGTTAGCGATGTTGTGCAGCACACATGTCAACTTGACAATGTCCTGCAAGACCATCGTAATCTCACGTCAACCCTCCTGGCTAGACTGTTATACACTGAGATAGTGGAGACCAAAGCCATGGTTGTGAAAGCTATCATCAACAAAGTTGCCGTCAGATTTCGCTACAATATATCTTATGGAAAGGCTTGGAGGACTAAGCAGAGGGCACTGGAGACAAGATTTGGTTCATTTCGAGATGGATACGACTGTGTTGTTCGGATGCTCCAGACACTGCAGGCTAGGAATCCAGGCACATACCTCGACATCCAACACTTAACATTGCCTCAAGAACCCAATTTGAGGGTGCTTCATCGAGTGTTCTTCTCATTTGCTATTTGCATAGAAGATTTCACTCACTATCGACCAGTCATTTGTGTAGATGGAACATTTCTCACTGGCAAGTACAGGGGCCAGATCTTGACTGCCATAGGTCAAGACGGGAACAATCAAGTTGTTCCACTTGCATTTGCTTTCGTGGAGAGCGAGAACACTGAGAGTTGGGTATGGTTTTTCAGGCAGCTGAAGATAGCAGTTGTGAGGGACGTACCGAATGTATGCGTCCTACATGACAGGCATTCGGGTATACTCAGCGCGATAAGGAAGCTGACTCAGCCTGCTCCAGATGAACCAACTCCATGGCTAGACATGCAGAGTCGTTGGTGCATGCGGCATCTAGGGGCTAACTTTTTCTCACAGTTCAGGAACAAGGCCCTGATGAACCTATTCAAGAAGCTTTGCAAGCAGAATCAGGAGTGGAAGTATATCAAGTGTCGGGCCTATCTAGATGAATTCACAAAAAAACATGTTAGGCAAAGGAGAGCAGCTAGAGCAGCAGCTGTGGCGGCTCATGCGGCCGCGGTAGCTGCACAGACAGTAGCTGGAGCAGCACCACCCGAGGAAGAACCAATTGCTCTTTGCGATTTGCCAGGATTTGACCAACCCGGTACTAGGAGGAGGCCTGGCAGACGGATTAAGAATTTTCAGGAATGGATAGAGCACGAGCCTGTGGAGAGGTGGTCTCTGTTTCACGACACTCATGGTGCTAGGTTTGGCATCATGACTACAAATCTTGCCAAAACTTACAACTTCGTCTTGAGAGGAAGCAGGGCTCTGCCATTAACAGCTATTGTGGAGTGTATTTTCATCAGAACGTTGAAGTACTTCAGAGACAGATTTCAGCTTGCTCAGATGCATATCATCAACAACCCAAACACGAGGTACTATTCAAAGATAATGGATTACATAAATGCCAAAATGGAAAAGGCTCGGTCTATGCACGTCGTCGCCATCGGTAATCAAGAATGAAGATTTGAGGTTCGCCTCCCTTCCAACAGGATCAGATCTGGAGAAGAGGTAAAGACACAAGAGGTGAGGATAGGCAATGAGGCTTGGCCGACATGTGAGTGTACCTGCAACAAACCCAAGCTGCTGCATCTGCCTTGCTCTCATGTACTTGCTGCGTGC
The DNA here is from genome assembly GCA_910589775.1 of Avena eriantha. NCBI lineage: Eukaryota > Viridiplantae > Streptophyta > Magnoliopsida > Poales > Poaceae > Avena > Avena eriantha. Next base: position 44,685,345 of record OU342741.1, read on the forward strand.
AGACGGTTAGGTATGGATGCGAGATCGTTTGTGTCTCCTTGTTTTCTTAAGGAGTCGGTGATCAATACATGGACTGGCGAGATGATGGGATATAGAGCATGGGGCAATTTTAACAAAGTAAACCCCGGTGAAAGGATTTACATCCCAGATCCTGAACTAATGCGGACAGGCAGAGGAAGGCGACAATGTGTTCGGATCCGTAATGATATGGATGAATCTGAAGTCGGAGGCCCTACTAGACAATGTTTTCTATGTAATCATTTTGGTCATAGAGACACCAATTGCCATATCTTCAGGACTAGAGGAGCGGCTCCTCGTGGACGTGGCAGACGTGGCAGGCGAGGAACAAGAGAATGGAACCATGTTTTAAATTTGTAATTCGTATGGAACCATGTTTTAAATTTGTAATTCGTATGGAACCATGTTTTAAATTTGTAATTCATATGGAACCATGTTTTAAATTTGTAATTCGTATGGAACCATGTTCTAAATTTGTAATTCTTATGGACAAATTTGTAATTCTTATGGAACCATGTTCTAAATTTGTAATTCTTATGGAACCATATTCTAAATTTGTAATTCTTATGGAACCATGTTCTAAATTTGTAATTCTTATGGAACCATGTTTTAAATTATGCAGATGGCGGGATCTTTGCTTAATGCTGATATTGATAGAAAGCACCGGTCAACTTTATTGGATGTGGAACCAGGGAGCTTAAAGCACCTTATCACTCACACTCCCATGTCTAACTGGATAATACACCCTTATTGGCTACAGAGGTATAAGACATTTATTCCTAATTCGTATGGAACTATGTTATAAATATTTGAGGGCCATAGTAAACAAATTGTAATTCTATCTCAGTATGCAGGTGGAAGTGGGCCGGGCTATTACCATTTGTGCGTCTAGTTGAGGCCACTCATACCCAGGAGATAGAAGGACGACACCATGGATTCCAGACCACGCGCATGGGCTACGACGGGCCGTTGCTCACCTGCTTAGTGGATCGATGGCGGCCCGAGACTTACACTTTCCACTTTCGGTGGGGGGAGATGGCTCCTACACTGCAGGATGTCTTGTACTTGCTCGGCCTGTCGTTGGCTGGAGTGTCAATAGGCCCGGTGGATGCACCGGATAATTGGGCCCAAGAAATGGCCCAACGATTCTATGGCATTCGTGAAGGAGTTCCGGAGTTCACGTATGAAAATCATGGGCCCAAATTCGATTGGTTGCAGAACTATCAGGTTTGTTTGCTACTAAGTATCTTCATATTTGACACACCTATTTGCATATGACAAGATGCTAAAACTTGTTCTATTAACCAATGTAGATACATAGGTTCGGGTACCTAGGTGTTCTGATGACTGAGTCACAAATTACGCGCAGCCTTGAGGCGTACTTATTGTGGCTACTTGGGAAGGTTGTGTTCACCGAGAACCACGTCTCAACCATCAATGCACGCTACATCCGCTATGCTAGAGAGATCGCGAAGGCAACATGCCAGAACGACATCACCCAATGGAGTTGGGGGTCTGTTGTCTTAGCTGCAACATACCGAGGTATGTGCACGAGCTGTACGCTAACCAAGGAAAAATCTGCCTTGCTAGGATGCCCATTGTTGCTGCAGCTGTGGTCATGGGAGAGGTTCCCTATTGGCCGCCCGGAGGTAGAAAAATAAAGCGGTAATCGTCCAGGGAGAGCAACCCGTTGTCTATGAGTCTGATATGCTGTTTGACCACGAGAGAATTGACATTCCTACATTTGGTACACATTGGACACGACGCAAGGTAAGTTAAAAGGTTATGTTAATTACTTGGTCCATATTGCACTACGAAGGAAACTAACAACTATTTAATCCAACAGTGTCGTTTCGCGGGAGAACAAGTAACCCGCTGCTACCCGGCATTCAGCGAGCAGTTCGACACGTTGAAGGAGGAGTCGGTGATTTGGGAGCCGTACACCACAGCTGAGGCAGCCGCAAGATATCCCGGCGGGTTATCTATTATGTGTCGTAGAGATGAGGACTACTGGCTCACTAAATCGAAGATCATTTTCGATTGTCAGGTGGAGGAGATGTCTCAATAGAGGGTCATGAGGCAATTCGGTCTTCACCAGATGGTAGATCCTCCATGTCCGGAGGCGCCCCTTTCATCGGACGTACATATGTAAGTTAATATATTATGTATCTATAATTTTACACCGATTGTGTACTTACAAAATCTAACTGCAGGCACTCTCGGAAGGGTACTAAAAGAAGTGCAAATCAGTGGCTTCAACGGGTTAATACTTATATCAATGGTTGACAGAATGCAACAACTGACGTGTGGATCGCTCCTGCGTTTGATATGGAGCTATTCCGTGCATACTTACAGAGGTACATGAGCATGACACGGTTGCGTCCCATCCACCATGCACATGATGATGAAAGATACCCTAGCCAGTCGACTATGGAGCCCAGACAATCAGCGGTAAATACACTTTTCTTCGTCACTGCACCTGGTATCCTATATAATGTGTACTTATCCACTATACAAATGCAGGCCGATATGACATGGGAGCTATAGAATAAAGTGAATCAGTGGGGACGTTCGCTCTCGTCCGCTCCTCTTCTACTACCATGTCAAGGAGTTCAGTCCTTCGTAAGGCGTGTACACGAAAGACTACAGAGTATCTATGCGACCATCACGTGCACGAACGTTTCAGACGTCGTTCAGCACCGAGCAACACAGCGTCCACCTCGTCACTCCATGGGGAGGGCCCGCCGCGTCGCTCCATGCAGGCTCGCCCGCCACGTCACTCCACGCAGGAGCGCACCCCGTGTGCAGACCAGACACTACTCCGAGGCTCACAACAGGAGACACCCACTGCACCTATCCGCCACGGGCCTCGTCCACGGATCTCACAGCAGGAGACACCGATAGCACCACCCCCAGACCAGGCTGGAGGCTCAGCGTGACAGCAGCAGCAGGAGACAACGAGAGCACCACCCGCAGACCAGGCTGGAGGATCGGCGTGGCAGCAGCTGCCGCAGCTTAATTTCGACCAGTGGCAGCAGCAGCTGCTGCAAGTCCCATTCATGGGCTATCGTCCTGAGGGTACGTATTTTCCTATCTATTTTGGTTACATGTAGTGTATAATCGTTGAGTACTTAATATTTTTACATGGCAGGAGGATATGGAGACCAAAACATGTCCTCAATGGGTTCGTGGGCGACTAATGAGGAGGATCAGCAGACTCATCAGGATCAGGTTGACTGGTTTGGACTGTATCAGACGCAGCAGACTCAGGAGACGCAGCAGACTCCACCACCTATCCCCACACAGGATACACAGACGCAGGGTGACAAGTCAACTCTACCTTCCTGCAATGTGGTGCCTCCTAGAAGGTACGGATGGGGTACACCGACGCCAGGGCAACCTCGTGACCGGTGGTCGTGATATCTATCTATGTATCTGTCTGCGTATCTGTCTATGTATCTTGTATCGGTCTAGTTATCTGTCTATATATGAGACTTGTATCTTGTATCAGTCTAGTTATCTGTCTATGTATGAGACTTGTATCTTGTATCGGTCTAGTTATGTGTCTATGTATGAGACTTGTATCTTGTATCGGTCTAGTTATCTGTCTATGTATGAGACACATTTTTTATTCGACAAACACTACAGCATAGCTTGCAACACAGTTCAACATAACTTGCGGTAAATAAATAAGAGCGCTCTCTATCCCTACGACTATGCCCTTACACTTCAATGATGGCTTCTTCATGGCCTGCTCTTCTTGCCCTTACCCTTCGACGATGCCTCGTCTTTACCCTTCTTCTTGGCCTGCCTTTCGTCCCACTCAGCACTCCACTTAGTCCCAACGGCAGGCGTCATGAATATATCATCTTCATCTTCACTCTCTTCTAGCTTGTCATTGCTCTTCTTGCCCTTACCCTTCGACGATGCCTCGACCGATGATGGCTTGCCCTTACCCTTTGATGATGCCTCATCTTTACCCCTCTTCTTGGCCTGCCTTTCGTCCCACTCAGCTCTCCACTTAGTCCCAATGGCAGGCGTCATGAATATATCATCTTCATCTTCACTCTCTTCTATCCAAATCCAAGGGAGCGTGATGTTCTGCTGCCTTGCCCCTTCATTAGAGAATCTTTGCTTGCTCCACCTAGCATTGATCCGAAGTAGCTCTTGATGTATCTCCTCTGGAGTCCTCTTCGGCCACCCTTTCCTACGCAATCCCTCACGCAGCTCAGTGAGGAGACAATCACTACCAATTAGTTTCTCCAATGGGGCTGGATTGTTGTCTATCGTAAAGTTCCTAGCCAAATGAAAAAGGTCGACAGACATGTCTGGCACGAAACTGCGATCATAGGGAAACATACTGGCTAAAAACGGGTTGGCTGCTGCTTAAACAACTGCGCGAGGAGGGGGTTTTATAGGGTAACATTATGGCGGGAAGCATTTTGGCGGGAAAGATTTTGGCGGGAGATATTTTGGCAGGAAGCATTCTGCCGGAAAACATTCTGGCGGGAAGCATTTTGACGGGAATGTTTTTTGATGGAAAGCAACATTGGTCTGACATGTTGAATTAAAGATACATCACAACACCATAACTGAAATGAAGATACATCAAGACACTACAACTGAAAGGAAGTTACATCAAGACACTGCAACTGAAATTAAGATAATCGGGACACTACAACTGAAATGAAGTTACATCAGGACACTACAACAGGAATTAAGATACATCGGTACTGAGACATACGTCTACCTTCCATGAGTCCAGCGCGGGTACTTCCCGGTCTTGTCCCCACGTTCATCTGCCGCCCGCGCCTCGGCAGCTCTTTCTCTTAATCTCCTCCTTTCCGCCTCACGGGCCTCCTTGCGCACCTCTTCCTGGCGCTCGCGGATTGCCTTCTCTTCCTGTTCAGCTCGCGGTTTTGAGCTTTCTCTGCCTGGAATTCTTTCATTTCTCTCTTTCGTTCCTCCTTTGCCTCTTCGGCCATCCTTTCAGCGCGTTCCTCTTCATGAAAGGCAGCCCACGCAGCTCAGTTCTTGTCATGACACTCTTTCTTGGCCCAGGCTGGCTGCTCGGTGTCAATCCAATGGTACCACTTGCAAAGTGGAGGAGGAGACTGCAAGAAAATCAATGGAATGAATAAAAGAACTCATGATAACATGAATGATTCATAATAATCATGCTTTGGGAACATACGGAGGCCTCTCGTACGACGAACTTGCTTGCCGGGGAGGGCTTGCGTCGTAGTTTGGACACATGAAAAACTTCATGCCCATGCAGGTGGAGAAATCGATCGACTCCTTGACCTTCGCGAGATGGCCGCACCAACAACGCTCGTGTGTCACCCCTTCTGGCAGCCTGGCATCTTTCGTCTTTGTAGGCTATACTCGGGGTCCGAACATGGCACACTCATGATGGAGAGGGGAAGGAAATGGGAGAAATAGAGGAATAACAGGATGGAGAGATACCATCTCGGTGCCAGTATTTATAGAGGCAACTAGTAGAAATTGGCGGGAGAAAACAGCGGGAACAAGTGGCGGGAGAGAAACAGCAGGAAGAATTGGCGGGAGAAAACATCGGGAAGAAGTGGCGGGAGAGAAACGGCGGAAAGAATTGGCGGGAGAAAACAGCGGGAAGAATTGGCGGGAGAAAACAGCGGGAAGAATTGCGGGAGAAAACAGCGGGAAGAAGTGCGGGAGAGAAACTGCGCGAAAAAAAAGCGGGACAAATACTGGCGGGAAGAGGTGGCGGGAGATAAACGGTGCAAAAAAGTGACAGGAGAAATACTGGCGGGGAAAAAACGACGCAAAATAGTGGCGGGATTCTACCGGCAGGCAATAAACTTTAAACGGCTGGATTAGCCTAACGTAGTGTGCATGATCCATGCAACCGTCTGCTTTTCAATAACTGTCACGCTGCGTCGTCTTTTCAAAAAAGATTTGGTATTGTCGTTTTTTCAAAAAACTACCAGCTGCCAGCCGATCATGTCAGTCGTTTTTTCAACAAACGACATGGGCTGTCGTTTTTTCAAAAAACGACCTGACGCTGGTCATTTGTTCAAAAAATGACAGTGCGCTACATATGTAAATTCCTTTTAATATTCGTGAAATGTATTCTTTCTTTCTTTTTTTGGTTGGTTGCGTGCATTCTTGATGTTGGTGTAGAGGCTGAATGTAATTGGTATCTTCACGATATTAATATATTGACCTTTATATAAAAAACCACCTAGTTGAACGTGGAGTCCGGGAATGTGTACGCCTCCGCAATGTACAAAAAGACCAATGATGGATCCACTTGGAAATCTTGTTTATCCTTTATGCGATACTTATGGACACCAAAAAAAATGCAATAGATGTAAGAAATGACTTGGGTCGCGTGCGAGTGAGTCCTTTGTAAGCCATTTGATTTTCGTTATAGCAGGATGCATAAAAGAATTAAAACATAGTAACTGATTCCCGTTACCGGGGTCTGATCTGTCTCGGAGAAGGAGATCCAGGAGCACGAGCACACCGCCGGTACCGCTGCGGCTGCACATGCGCAGTCAGTCCCGACGCCACGATCGGAGCCATGACGCGCCCGCGCTCCTTTCTTTTCCTTCTATGTCGGGTTAACATAACCCGGCCCGGCCCGGTTGAATCCGATCCGATTGGAGGGAGGACAGCTGCAACGTGGCTGCTGCAGCAGCTGCGGGTCTCGGTCTCGCTGATTCAGCAGCATGTGCCCTCTGTCCTTGCATAGTCAGATGGCCATCATCGACCTAAAGTAATTGCTGCTACTAGTTGTACAAGTGTACTCGTACTACTGGCTACCAGTGCTGCTAGGGGTCGACCCCCGAGCTCACGCCAGCAGCAGCAGTAGATATATTGTTATTTACAAGTTGACCGGTAGAAGCAGCAACCAACGATTTCTATGTGAATGCAGATTTTAATTTTGATCACCTGCCGGAGGGAGCCAACACCCTGCGATGCAGCGAGACGAGCCGAGTTGAGGAGGCGCTGTCTGCGACTACCGGACATTGAAAGGGCGCATCAATGCTGTGGGGGCGCCGATTCTTACGTTGCCGTGGCGGTGGGCGCATGCTGCGACGGGCGATCCAACCGTTCCGGCTCAGCAGCATCCATGGCGACGCGACCTGGACGGGACGGGATCCCGGACGGAGATTACCAGCCGCGAGCGAATGTCCGGTAGCTGGTCTTGTAGTAATTGGTCGTGTCTCGGTCGGAGGTCTAGGTTGGTAACCAGGTCCCTTAATCAGCCATCTACTACTTGTACTATATGGATATATGGAGTAGCTGCCGTGGTACCCGTGTTATATATGTTCTCCCTGTTGGGGCGGCAGGGCTACGAGCTGCTGCCACTTTGTGTAAGCATGCGCGCTCCTTAACCTCTTTTAGGAGTAGATCAGTAGATCCTTGCTTGTCCACTTCGTGCATGCAGTGCGGTCGATCGCGAGCTGGCAAAAAAACGAATCAGTCAGTCCGAGATATATTTACTTTACACCCTACTAGTACCATTCCAGTCTACGATTCGATTCGAGACAACTGATGGGCTCAGCGCTGCCCCGTTGCATGTGCGGTCGTACACGGCACGGGTAGCCAGCCAGCCGCTAGCTACAGCCCCAAGTTCAGTAGGGCAATGTGGGACAGATCGATCGATGCAGGTACCTGGCCTAGCTTAGCATTGCACGCAGAGGAGGCGACGCAGCGGAGTTGGGAACCGACAATGTTGTTGGGTGACAAGTGCGCAGACTACGGCACGAGGCCCCAGCGGACAGTGCAGGCTCTGCACGATCCCGTGAAGGGGGAGCAGTGTGTGTGGGTCGATGGCGATCAGACGCAACGGTCAAGGCCGCGCTCGAGACTCATGCATAGGACAAACGGAAAAAAAAAGATTGCGCCACATGCATAGGAGTTGGAATGGAGCTAGCTAGCTATGCACTCCTTTGTCATGGCTCGGTCGACAAGTTCGATCGGCCATGGATTCGAGGCCACTCGGTGAACAGCAGGAGATGAATGCCGCCAGTCCGATCCGGCACTGGCACGGGCCCCACCACCCCATGTGGGTACCGGTTGGACTCTTGCTGGAACACGGCCGAAAATCTCGGGAAGCGACCACCACCCTACTGTGGAGTGTGGAGCTGGAGATCTCTCGCCTCTACGTCATAGCCTACTCGATATGTACCATTTTATCTGTACGTGTCGTGTAAACATTATTAAAAAAGGTTGTCTTCTGCAAAATCATAACTGTCTGAAGGAAGCTACTTATTACTAGAAGAGAGAAATCTGACGCATACACTTATTCCAGGATTTTTTTTCTTCTATTCACAAGTCAACCGGAGACATTCTGAACAGCTAATCAAAGCAGATGTTGAGCTTAGGTGTTCTCCCTGAAGATGAACTAACTAACCTGTTTTCCTTCGTCAGTCTGTCGCTAAATGCCTAAATCGACATGTTTTTCCTCTGTCAACAGAAAAGGGAAAAGGCGATTGGGCAAGTAAATAAACCTAGTTCAAAGCTCCGGAGAGGTTGTTCTATTTTTTCTCTCTTTGGGTGTGCTTGTGTTCAGGGCCGGCCCTGACATGCCAGAGGCCCGGTGCAAGATTTTTTTTTGGGCCCTGTACATAAGAAATTATAGAGGTGTTTGCATATTCGACTTTGTGTATTGAACAAAATCATAGTATATAATATTTATATTGATCAAAAATACTCAAATAGTTTTTTTTAAAGGCACATGGAGAAGCCAGGAATTCTACTGAGCATTGCAGACTGAGGAAGAATTTATAGGAAAATCAACTCCTCCATTACCTCAAAACGGGTTTTTTTTGGGTTCAATATATGTTATATTTATACTTTCCGTCCAAAAATAATTCACCTGCATTTGTCTAGATTCACATATATCTATACACTAAAATATGTTTAGATGCATGCGAATCTAGACAAACTCAAATCAGTTATTTCTAGATGGAAGGACTAGAAAAATCAATTCCATTACTCAAGGAGAGAGGGCGCCCAGCATCGGCGGTGGAAACGAAAAGAGGAAACTGAGAGGAGAAATAGATTTGATGAGCATAGCACTCTTCTTCGTTAGCAATACATGCGTGCGCAGGCCTGAACGGATGAGCTGCTAGCAATTGAACTGATCGGTTGATCAATTTTCTTCTCTGATCTAACATGCATGCATGTGCGTTCCTGGATGGGGCCCTCAGAAATCGGGGGCCCTGTGCCACCGCACCGGCTGCACAGGCCCAGGGCCGGCACTGCTTGTGTTGTGGCTTGAACATCAATATCGTTGTATCGAGTGGTTGCTATATTAGTATAGCTGGCAAAAACCTAATTCGAGACAGGTCGTCGAGAATGGTGAAGACGGAAAAGTGGAGCACTACTCGGTTATTAAACGCAGACACGTCGCTGCCGCGGTAGCGGTCGAGGCTTTCAGTCTCAGGTGGATGAGAGACCAAGACCATGCCTTGTTGCATTGTATATTGGTCCAATTTGTTTAGCCCTCCTCTTCGTTCAAACGACAGCCTCGGTCCATGCCTATAAAGTATGCATAAGAATTAATCAACTAGAGGGAGGGATCTGATCATGTTATCATCGGGTCGTATGGCCCTACCCGTTTTAATAATTCCCCTTGTCTTCTTGCAATTATCTACCCTCATGTTATATACTATGTATCAATCATCAATGTATGTATGAAGGCTCAGTACGAGAGAGAGAGGAAACAAACTACTCACTCCATCTCAGACATATTTTATAACTAGATAAATCTAAGACAACTAATTTAAGATGAAGGCTAGTATAATATTTATCATAACGGTGTAGATGAACCGAAAGTAATTGGTGTACTTCTTTCGTCATGAATTAGATGTCGCATATTTTGTGTAAATTTTTATACATCTAGACGTGTATAGATACATGCTGAGTTTAGATCAAATCCGTGGCATCTAATCCTGGATGGAGTGAGCGTGAGAAAAAAAAACCAAAATCTGTGTTTTCAGTTATGAGCAGTAAAGTACGCACGGAATACAATTACATTTCAAAATTTAAGCATATTTTATATTGGCAATAAATAAGGGTGTGCACCTGGATGGTATCTCGAATTCCCCTAGTTGGTACTGTACAAGATATGCAAAACAAATAAGGAGCACTGATGGCACACGGTACACACACCCCCCCTGGCGGACTGACGGTACTACTGGAAAGCGGTTAATCAGTCATAGAAACGAAATGGCATTTTGGTGCCAGAAGGAAAGTATAACGGGTCAGTATATGTTACGTACTGCACTTACTTTTAGCATACCTTGATTCTGTACTTCCTTGTTGGACTCATTTTCAACATGATAATGCCTTTACTCAGATTTCCTTTTGGCTGGTTAAACTTGATGTGAACTGAGATGCGTCGTAATTTCAACTGCTTGGAGGGGAACGTCTTCGTGCAGTACTTGCATAACACAAGCTCTCCCTCCGTCGTAAAAAAGCAAGTTGTCAAGGTGAGATCGTATCAAAGTTCCACTTCTATTTCATTACCAAAATCTAGTTTAAAGGAATACGGTGGGATCCCACTTCTCCTCGAAGCTTTACGTCCCGCTATATTAATATAGCAAACGACTGATACAACGTCCAAACACTGCTGGGGCAAACCAGCACAAGTCAAGCCCAAGACAAAAAGCAAAAAGAAAGAAGAAAGAAAAGAAAATAAAGTCGATAACAGAGGTGCAACGAAAATGGAGGTAACTTGCAACAGTTGCGCCCTCCAGAGAAGTACTACCACACGTCTAGCAGTCCAAAGCGCCGCGTACCAAACAACACCTCCAAGAAGGGGAATGACGACGATGGTGACACTGCTGCCCGGACAAGAACTAGGGTTTCCCCTGGTACGCAATGGGAGGTGGGGGAGGGATACACCTGACACCCTTCAAGAAAGGATAGCGATACCCGCAGGCGTCACCGAGTTCGTGTCAAGCAGACAAGGATTTCTCCCGACCCCTCAAGAACCACACCCCCGGACACGTTATAAAGCTCCACCAAGCTCTTCGCCCACGAGCATGCGCCACCCAGGTCTTGAAGTCGCCACCACCGTCAGACTGAGAACTACGAAACGAGGCTGGTAGGCCGAGAGAGCGGAGGCTTCGGCGACGGTCGGCCTGCCACCCGCACGCGGGAGAGAACTACCTCCACCACCAGAAGGCGGTAGCCGACCGGATGCAGCAGCAAGACAAACCATGCCCTCTGGACCGGCCCAGCCCGAATAGGCTCATGAAGTCCCGCCCCCGCGCTACAGCAAGGGTGCCACCCTGCACGCCAACCCCAGCACCAGGCCCTACTCCTCCGTATACTGGGGGATTAGCCAGCACGACGGATCCCTGCCGCCAAGCAGTAGCTCCATCGGTACCGAGATCACCCGGGCTTGCCGGATCGTCGTCGGTCTAAGGATCGCAAGCCACCTCCGCCGAAGGGACGCCCTAGCAGACCGCCTTCCGAGGTCGCCGCCCCAACGTCCACGAACTTGAGTTCATGCCACCACAGACATCACACCCAAACGGCCGCCAGATAGGTAGGGTGTTCGGGCATTATCTCCTGTATCTATGAGGCTGCACAACCACCAAGGTGCGGGGTACTACCCGCATCCACCCGAATCGGTCGCTGTCCAAACGCAACGGTAGGGCCGAACAGCCGGGTTCAGGCCTAGATCATCTTGCAGGCCTCGAAGGCCCGCATGCGTAGATCAGGCCCGGATCAGCCCCGCCACCGCGCTGCTGTGCCTCGGTCGCGCCGCCGTCCAAGCATTGGAGAGAGTCGTCCCAGGATCACCACCACCGCGCGTCGCCGATTGTCGTGCTCCGCCACCGCCGCAAGCATGAAGCCCCGAGCTGGCCTAAGGCACCGTCGGAGGCTGCTCCCACCACGCCACCCGGGAGCAGGGCAGGCCGTCGCCGCGGCCACACTGTCACCGATGCCACCACACCACCGCCGGCCGAGGTCGCCCGGGCGCCCTAGAGTTCCGCCACCGCCTAGATCTCCCCCAGATCGTGTCACCGCCGGGGAAGAGGGGTCTACTATCACCGGCCATCGCGAGGGCTTTTCCCTATGGCCTCCGCCAGTGACGGCATGGGAGGGGAGAGGGAGGACGACGGGGCAAGGGATTGGGGGCCGCCTGGTCACCCGTGCGGGGGGACGACACGGGACGGACGAGGGACGTTTTTTTCCTCGCTCTTCTGTAACCAATTGGTGGGATTCCACTTCATACCCTAGTAAAAAGAAAATTATAGATTTGTCTAAATTCGAATGTATCTACACTATTTAGTACTCCCTCCGTCCCAAAATAAATGACGTGGGTTTGTCTAGATTCGGATGTACTTATATACTAAAACGTGTCTATATACATCTGAATCTAAACAAACCCACATCACTTATTTTGGGACGGATGGAGTATATAGGTTCGTCCAAATTTAGACAAACTTGCAAAATCCTTTCCGGAAACGGAGGGAGTACTAGTAGTACCTGCTACAAACATAAAAGATCATTACAACAGCTAGTCCTGCATTTGACCCATCCTTTTGAGTGACTTCTTTACGGGCAGTTGGAAAGTAAAAAGTTGCGTCAACTAAGGACTAAGGAGTAATGAGAAGAGGCAGCTCATCCTTGAACCGTTCACAAACAACTTCTGGCAACCTCAGCGACTCAACTAGGGAGCATGAGAATAAAGCAAGAGATATGATAGCCTTGAGATCCATCAGCGTCTTTCTGTTTTTCAATGTCGTATCTTTTACTTTTTTTGCCAGGGCGAGTAATCTTAGTTAAAGGATCACGATTCAAGAAAAGGAAGTGGTATCCAAAATATATCCATCTCCAATGAGTGGGTCTGCCATTCCTACAACTAAAAAATTGTACAGTACAAGGTAACGCTGTCAAAAAAATAATTGTACAAGCCAGAAGATTTGTTTTGTTTGTGATCATCAGGTATCAAGTGAATAAGGTCAAAGATTATATAGGTGAAAAGTGGAGCTAGTGCTATAACCGCTCTGATATTTCTCTCCTTGTTTAGTTGACTCACTCGTCAAACAATTAAATTAGACTTCAGAACTCAAGCTCACCAAATCACCATCGTACCTATATAGCTTCAGAACTTCTGTTCCTTTCTTCTGTCAAAAAAAAAAACTTCTGTTCCTTTCTCTGGTTGTATCTTTCCAGGCTCACATAGCGACATCCAAGGCCCTTACAGAAGGACTAACTGGGCCAGGTTAAGCAGGCCCAGTATAGATGCAAAGATTTGACCTGAAAATAGTAGCCACAGTCCCTAGTGTTATGTTAACCATAATAGGTATCCTGTTGGACAACAGTAGCCTATATGGGCTTGAGTCTGAGATAACCAAAATCGAAAGCTTACCTATCATTAGATTGTGCCTGTCCCCCAAAATCTTCGATGTCCCCATTTTTCTTTCTTCATGATCAAGTTTAGAGGTAAGTTAATAGGTCCAGAAAACAGTACTGTATTGCTGTGTATGAATGACTAGATGAATAGTTAAGAACGAACAGTCCATAGATAGGCAGCATGTCCTACACTGAACCATCCGTAGATATCGTATTCAGAATAATATTCTGTATACTGTGGCGCCCATAATTTGCAGAGTGTTGAAAGCTACATCCCAACCAAATCCTGCTCACACAAGGAAGCAAACAATTCTAATCACAAAGGTGTCCTGGTATAACTAGGAATGCAAATGACGCGAACCACATAAGAAACCACATGGATCTAACAGGTCGAAACTCGGGATGGGATGGCACGTAGGAGCAAATGTACAACAAACAACGTTAGGTAAATCCAGAAGAACACATTCTGTTTTTGAGACTCGGCAGCCTAGCTAATCACACCGATCGAGGTGGGATTTAATGAAAATTGAACTGTCTTTCTACGAGCTGATGAAAACTGCCGGAAAGTTTCACCAATTAGCCTGTATTGATGCCAACTCAAGCCTGTAGTTTAGAAACAGAAAGGAGGTGTTTGGATTGGCCGATCTGCGACATTCTTTAAATTGAAGTGATATGAAGTAAAGATATCCAGGGAGAAGAATTTGAAATGGTAAAATAATACTACTCCCTCCGTCCAGAAATAACTGACTTGGCTTTGTCTAGATTTGAATATATCTAGACATGTCTTAGTGTATAGATACATTTGAATCTAGACAAACTCAAGTCAGTTATTTCTGGACGGAGGGAGTAGTATTAACATACCTCATGAGTTTACCAAGATGCAAGGTTATTCGCCAGGATGGCTGACTTGCACACAGAAGGTCTTATGTAAAAAAAAGGAGTGTAAACACCATGATCAGATACATAATTAAGAAAGAATGAAAATCAGCAACTGTATAAGTAAATGCAACTAGGGTCAGCAATGCTGTCATTATCTTGCATTGTATGCATAAATAACACATATTTGGTATAATATCTTGCAGATACAATTTACTACTTACACTTTTTGATCTGAATTTACTACTTACACTTGGCTAGATAAATTAGATCAAAATGTCCATACATGTGATCCAGGAGTGAAATTACAACAGCATAAACTATACGGTATTATTGTTTATACAACATTTTGGTCCTGAAGTCAAATTACAACCGTGTAGACTATACATTATATGTTCAGTATCCTCCAAAGGGCCACAAAGAGCCATTCACATGGTTGAAATCATCACCCTGCAGGTTAAGGACGGTAAACTGTATTGATCCACGTGAGAATTAACCATAAGAAAAGTCACTGTTTCTTCAGTTATAAATTCTAAAAACTCTTCGAAAAGCACAACAAATCACATAACTTGCCAATTTGTTGATTTACCATCAACTATTTGCCATTCACAGACAAAAATCATACTACCTCTGATTCAAATTAGCTGTCGCGGGTTCAATGAACCTAGACAGATTTATGCAACATTTTGCCTAAATCTGCGACAATTAATTTGGATTGGAGGGAGAACTAATATTATTAACTAAAACACAAATGTGATTCTGTAGTTGCCCAAGGAGACACAATAGCAATAAGACATTGATAAGGTCGAGAAAAATAACATATAATAGCACAATCAGTTCTACATAGAACAATATGTCGAAGGAAAATAGGAGTATTCAATATTGCACTTTGATCCATAGTACTGACAAAATAAATTTTCACAACAATGGACACTCTTATGTTTACCGAGTTAGTGATGTTATCTTGAGAATGCTTCCAGTTGCTTTGAAAATTTTGCTCCAAGGAGGTATAATCATCACCATAGGACTGCGCATAAACTTCTACTTGTTGAGGATTGGACGAAAACGAAAATACGCTTGCCATATCTCCGTATTCACCAGATTGTAAATCATTCTGCAAGTCAAAAATGAGTTAAAAGGAAAAGATACATTAGCTATATTCTGACTAGTCAATAATATATCAAACTGACATGTTGCAACAGTATTATATCAATAGCATCTAAAATGTCACAGAAGTACATCTTACATTACTATATTCAGGAGCCACCTCTCCTGCGCAGGCCTGATAGTATCCCGAAATCATCGACCAAGAAGGTTGATAAGGTTCAAGTGGAACGTCGGGTACGTATGCATAGGGCTGTATCTCACATGACTGTCTCGACATTTCCAAATTTTCAATATTGGTCTGGTTGGTATATGTTGAGAAATTCTAGATAACCATTAAAATGTTATCCAGTTAGATAACTCAAATGTGACAGAAATACATCAAAATACTGAGAAACATGTTATATGGTTTTCATGAGGACAGATGCAGTCATCTTGAATAAGCAATTGCATGTACTCCCGCCGTTCACTAATGTAAGACCTTTTAGATATTTCAAAGTGGACTAGATACACTCCAAAATGAGTGAACCTACACACCAAAACATGTCTACATACATGCGTTTTAGAAAAAGGCTAGAATGTCTAACATTAGTGAATGGAGGGAGTATATATCAACTATTGATGTATCAATGCAAACTGAAAGCACTAAGTAAATCATAGTGATAGCTAACAAACCTCATGGTACTCCAACTGGTGAGAATAAACTGTTTCCGGAGGTTCAACCTGAACATGCAGTGGTTGTTCGCGGAAGTGTTGATTGTAACAATAAATAGGTTGAGATGAAAAAGTGTTTTCTGCGCCATAGCTGGACAAAACCTCCTGTATGTGAAAATGAGATGTGGTTTACATGTGCAGATAACAAGCAGTCAAGCAGGATAGGTCTGAGTGCAAGTTATAACTAACGAATTGTGGATTGAATATCATGCTCTAGTTACTGAAGGATCTCTTAAACATAAAAAAAATATTTGATTCGATGTTTCTTGTGTAATAATGATCCTATTTTTTATAGGTCAGATATGCCCATGATAATATTAGTCAGGCATTCAGGCAGAGCAAACATATTTGCAGATGTATAGTTAGACAGCACTGAGGTGCCTGTGGCTAAGCAGATAAAACAAACATTACGACTGACCAGATTAAGAAAAGAATACAACTTTAGGGTGTCTGTTCACAAAAGTTTTGATTGTCAGATAAATTGGTTGAGATGAAATAGTATTCTCTACACTATAACTGGAGTCCTTTGTGAAACTGAGACGGGATCTGACGCTGACAAGCAGGAGACATCCAGGCGCAAGTCATAACTCATAAGTAATGAATTATGGATTTGATTGCCTACTCTAGTTATGAAAGCATCTCTCAGACATACAGGTCCTTGATTCGTTTTGCATTTCTTGTCCAATCATGCTCTTTATATAGGTCACATATGATATGTACATTGATTAAATCGGTCGATTTGACAGCACAAATCGATGTGCCTATGGTAGTTAGAAAACACTGACATGGCTATGCCTATAGCGTTGACAGATTAAACATTATAATTGACCCGCATCAACAGAGTTATTACAACAATTACACGTAACTGATGAGGATCGAAGCTCAGGATATGTCTTCTGACGAGGATGATTAACTGAAAATCCCCTGGAGACCTCTGCTTCTGCATGTCCTTGTGTAGTGGCACCAGGAAAAACTTGTATATTAAAATTCTGTAGGTTTGTGTGGGGAGTTCTGGTCGTTTTTGTTCTAGTTTCTGTGACTTGAACAGCTCCTGGGAGTCTGTTTTCAAACGCTATTAGAGAGAGGGTGTGCAGTTGTTCTCTGTTCAGTAGCCTGGACTTTTACTCTTTTGTCATCTACGTGAGGTTAGCCCAGTTGTTCTTACTTCAGTTTGTTTTCTAGCTTTTTGGTCTGGTTGCATGGACACTCTTGTTCCGTTATCTTTGCTAGTGGAACCCGGGGATTTTATCTCCGTTTGAAAAAACACAATTAAATGTAACTGAGCTAAATGCACAGGCTGACAACTAGTCAGTAGCCACTGTTTCCAGAGGTTCAACCTGACCATGCAGTGGCTGCTCACTATAGTGTTGATTGTAACAGTAAATAGGTTGAGATGAAAAAGTGCTTTCTGCACCATAGCAGGGCAAAACCTCTTGTATGTGAAATAGGGATGTGGTTTAGATGCAAAGATAACAAGCAGTCAAGCAGTATAGGTTCAAGTGCAAGTCATAACTGACAAATCATGGATTTGTAGCCCTGCTATAGTTACTGAACCATCTCTCAAATATACAAAAAATCTCCTTCATTGGTTCAATGTTTCTTGTCTAATGATCCTCTTTTTATAGGTCAAATATGCCCATCGATAAGATAGTCAATCAGGCATTCAGGAGAGCTAACATATGTGCAATGTATAGTTAGACAACACTGAGGTTCCTATGGCTAACTTATTCAGTGACATATTAAACTTTATGGTATCTGTTCGCTAAAAGTTCTTGTTGTCGAATAAATAGGTTGAGCCTAAGTAGTATTCTCTGCACCATAACTGGTCTTCCTGTGTGAAACTGAGATGCTGTTTTAGATGTGAAGATAAACAAGTAGGATAGGTTCAGGTGCAAGTCATCTGTAATGAATAATGCATTGCATTGCCTACTCTAGTTACTGAAGCATTTCTCAGACATACAGCTCCTTGATTTGTTTTGCATTTCTTGTCTACTGGTGCTTTTTTTTATAGGTCAAATATGTCAGGTGATGAGATTAGTCAATTGGGCAGAGCAAATCGATGTGCCGATGGTAGTTAGACAACACTATTTGGATATGGCTAACCAATTGACAGATAAAACAAACATTACAGTTGACCAGCACAGCTGATTTATTAAAACAACTACACTTAAAATGCAGAACTGACAACCAGTCACTAGTCGGCTCACATTTAGATCACTGAAAAGTGAGAAATATACCTGGTACTGAGACTCCTCTTTGTAAACATCCTGGTAGCTCTGATTGGGAAACCACGAAGTAGGTTCATCCGAAACAACATCAACACTGTAAGATTGTCCGTAGGACGTATCATATGATCCATAGGTAGAATGGGCATATGCATACGTATCCTCTTTCGCATCATCGTACCAAGCTAATCGCTGTATCCAAGAACAAGAAAATGCAGAGCAGTCAATTAATAGCGAAGAAACATAAACACTCGATACTATGCAAGTCAAAAAACAAAAGCAAAAAAGAAGAACGGCTCCAACGGTGCGGCGAATTTCCTCACATTGCTCTGATCTGTCGCCTCGGCGTCATCGTGCCACTGCATACTACCGACTGCAGTCGCCTCGCTGGCATAGTGCCACTGCACACTGCTAATCGCGGGCACCTCGGCGTCATCGTGCCACTGTCCATTCCCAATTGCCGGCACCTCGCTGGCGTGATGCCATTGCACACTCTCAAATGCAGGAACCTCGCTGGCTTCGTGCCACTGTATATTCCCAGTTTCAGGGGGCGGCACCTCGACGACCACGGCGTCCTCCACTCCCCCCTTCTTGTTGGCGTACACGGGGACCCCGTGGCAGTCTTGCCCGATCCGGCGCTCCCCGTACCCGTCGGCGTGGCCGAAGAGGAAGTCCAGCCCGCGCATGCACTGCCTCCAGTAGTCGCGCGGCCCGCACCGCGTGTGACAGCAATGCGGCCTCGGCGGCAGGTACGGCCACCCCCGGAACAGCTCCGGCGTGGGGTACAACGGCCGGCACCGCGGCGCGTCGTCCCCGTAGTCGTGCGGCTTGGGCCAGTAGAAGGGCTGTGCGACAGGCGCTGGCTCCGGCGGAGGGGGCGGCTGCGTCGCCGGCTGTGGCGAAGCCGGCGGAGGCTTCGGTGGCGAAGATGGTACCCGCGGCGGCTTAGCGGGAACAGGCGCGGGCGCAGGGGCGGGACGTGGCGGAGCGGAGCGCGGCGGGGCGGCGGCGGGGGAGGAGACGGGGTAGCAGGTGGAAGGGGACGGCGGGAGGGGGGCGCCGTAGGTGGCGGAGATGTCGTAGCCCCCGCCGTAGGGGTGCGGGTTGTACTCGTAGAACTCGTCGTCGTCTACCTGGTCGTCATCGGCGGCGGCGGCCATGGAGCGATGTGGTCAGCGGTGGCGGTGGTTACGGCTGTGGGACTGGCAGACTGTGGCGTGGGGAGAGGAGGCGGAGTGGGAGGGAGTGGGAGTAGAGAGGAGTGCATGTGCAGGGTGGGGGGAGGGAGGCGGCTGGTGGCATGTTGATTTCGGGGTGATGGCGACGGCGAGGCTGTGACGGAGGCGTGGTTTGGAAGCCACTGGACGGTTGGGGCCGCCTTGGAGGGAGGAAGATGCCGTCGCCATTCGCGGATGGTATTATTGCGCACCCAGATCGAGGGCGTGCCATGGAAGTGGGTGCGAGTAAATGTATGTTTTGGCGGCTGGTACAACGAACTCGGATTTTATGTTGGCCGACGAACTGGTGGGCCTGTGTCAGGCTTCAGAGCTGCTTGAGCTTCAGGCCCGTCTTCAGAACTGGAAGCATTCTTTTGTTTCCACCTTTTGTTTTTAAGATTATTTTCCTTTTTTCTTGAGAGAAGCAATGTTCAGGTATCCTTAAACCAATGATATCCTAAAAAACAGTTGAAGGAACAAAAATGATCTTGCACTTGTCACATGTTCATAGCTCGAATCACGATATGTGCAGCAGTAAGCTAGAGAAAGTGCAGTGTGACAAGTCAACAGGAAAGTGTAGCATGTTGCCTTTTCTTTCAAGGATAGACAACCAACGATTGCTCGTCTTTTCGTTGAGATTTAGCAACCGAGGTTTTACAATGAGTCACCACTACTCTTCGTCCTGACCTGCTAGCCGTGATTTGCTATCATGTCTTGATCTCGCAGTTTCCTGCTGCCGATTAGTCATGCCTGTGGTCTACCAGTCGAAGGTTCTGGTCCACCATTGGCTTTGAGAGAAATTTCGAATAGTATAGGGTATATTCTGGTTCCACTTTACTACCCGAGCCATGCATCAGAGCTTGAACTTCAGGCCCGTCCTCAAGGAAGCATGCTGCATGCTCTCATTTTCTTTCCTTGAGGAAATGCAGTGTTCAGGTATCCTTGCAAAACTACTAAAGAAGATATCTTACAAATTCAGTGCAAGATAAAAATAATTGAGGTTGCACCACATCATGTGCTAGCACCACATCTTGGTCCACATCTCGAAACGCGATATGTGCTGCCGTAAACAAGAAAAAGTGTAGTGCGACAAGTCAACAGGAAAGTGTAGCACGTTGCTCAAGTAAAACACAATTCATCTCCTCCGAGAAAATAATACTAGTACTAACCAGTAATGGATGTTATCTTTGTTTCTGAAAAGAAGACTTACAATAGTACTGTGTAATGTTTGACCAAATTTATAAAAACAACACCTAACAAACACCATTAAATACATCATAAAATATGTTTTTATATGACATCTATATAGTATTATCGTTTTGGATAGTTTCTTTTGATAAATTTAGTCAAACTTTATATTTCTTCACTCTCAAAAAACTTATAGGCATTTTTTTAGGAAGGGAGTAACAACTTATATCGAATATAGGACTTCTGAAGCATAATCAGCATTTCAAACATCGGTATAAATAAGATGTTATACAACACAAGACCAACCACCTAACAGCTCATCTAAGGGACACCAAGCGATCCTAGACTTACGCGTCGTAACCAATATCCCCTCGCGTCGCTCCGTACGGAGCGACTCGGGGGAACCCCAAGCCACCGCCGCGGGACCCCTCCCACCATCGACCCCCTCTGCCACCGCTGCCACGAGCCATCACCGCGGTGGCGACAAGCGCCCTCACCTCCAAATGGGTTGGGGGAGCTCGCTGTGGAGGCGCACATCGCGGAGTCGAGCGGCGCAGCTCGATGTGGATCTTGGAGGAGCGGCGACGCGGGTCGCTGCTTGCTGGTGCTCCGGCTGGGCTCCAGCGACGTGGCGGCGGGTCTACGGTGCAGCAGTGGCTGGCGACGACGTCCGGCGCTCGGGCCAGATGGGCCTGGGCGGGCCTTGCCTGTCCCGGATCGCTGTAGCTCGGCCGCGGGTAGCCGGAAGGCTAGCCGTCGTGGTCCTCCTCCTCCTGGGCCAGTGATGGCCAGAGTTGTTGCTCCGGTGGCAGCAACGTCCCTGATCTGCCTTGTGTTGACCATCTCGGTCTCAGATCTGGCGAGCTAGGATGTTGCTACGGTGGTGGGCAACATCCTCCTTTACCGGCGGCTGAGTTGCTTCCTGCGGTGGTAGTCCATGCCTGCAACATTCTGCTTGTCTCCATTTCGCCGGGGGGAAAGGTCATTGGCCCGGGTGAAAACCTTGCTCGGAGCTTCCGATGCTGGCCACGGTGACGCCTGCGGGTGCCACTTTCTCCTTGGAGACATGATCATGGGCCTGACCATTCCTCCCTCGATGCCAGGGGAAAGCCTAGGTCCGCTTTGTTGGACCGAGCAGTGGTGGCGCTTCAACGCCGTTTCCCTTCTTGAAGGCGCTGCCTAGGCTGCAAGGGATGTCCCCAATTTGGCATTCGGAGATGGTGGCCTTTTCGGTTTCCCCGCGAGGTTGGGTTGTGTTGCATTATGCTGGCTACCACTCAAGGAGTGAGTTCTCCGGGGCGCAATGGACATCATTGTCAACACTTTTCGGTCGTCTCCTTCCCAAGCTCGGTCATACCCTGCCACTCACTCGGTTCGCTCGCCGATTCTGCTAGGTGCATGAGTAGTGGTACGTTGGTCTGGGCAACCTTGGTGTTCGGTCATGCTTGGGTGGTGTTTGGCGTTGGCTGTGACATGGTTTGGAAGATCAGTGCCTCGTCTCTTCTCCATTTTTGGCTGGAGGTTGGGCTATGTGAGCTTGTTGTTTGGAATAGGAGTGTGTTGTAAGCCGAATGGCGTGTGTGGTGTTGTAGCCATTCTTTGGCGTTCTTGTCAACTTAATTCAAAGACGCGCACATCCGTTGCGGGTTCTCGAAAAAACCACCTAACAAGCTAGGACAAAATATTTAGCCCCTCATTCTCCTAGCAACCACCCTCGCTGACACATGTGGTTGCTCCCAGGCAAAGACCGCATGGTGTAGGCGCGAGGGGGGGGGGGCTCCTAACGCATGTCTTGGTTAGTGCGAAGGTATTATCGCGCTGCTTAGGAATGACTTGGTCGTGGTGGTTATTTTGGACAACGGTGTTGCAAGGTCCCGTAGCGGCGGCTCTCTTGGAGCTTGGTGGTCGTGCCGGAGTTGCTTGTACCTAGGGCCAGGGTTGGGGCCATGTGCTAGCTCGGGCTGGCTGGGGGCAGAGCTGCTTCTTTGTCGGATCTGGATCTAGGCTGCTTCCTGTGGGTGCTAGCCGCCAAATCTGGGCATGCTCGAGTGACATCTGCGTTGGCTAGGGCAGGTGGGCATCGTTTGGGTTAGGAATCTGCACTGGTCGATGACACCCCTTTTGGTTGTGGCGAACGTCTCCTACCGATCTATTGGGATGTGCGTGGATCTTGGATATCAGGGTGGTGGCCATGGAAGATGGAAGCCACGACGATGGGCAGGAGTCATGGCTCAAGTGCTAGCTGGTGTTCATGGCCGTTAGGGCGGTGTAACTCTGGCAAGTGGCAAGAAGTGGAGGTGTGTCTGCAACCATCTCAGTGTAACTCTGGCGAGTGGTTGGTCCCCTGTCAAGGTGAAAACCTGTCTTTTTAGCCAACAATGGTGACACTCATGGGCGTCATTCCCTTCTTGAATGCACCATTTTGGATCTTCTCTCGTTCCTTCCCGATGCTCCGGGTGAAAATCGAAGATCTCTTTGGATCGGGTGGTGGTGGAACTCTTGTGTCGTTCCCTTCTTGAAGGCGCCTCCTTATGGTCCACGGATTGTTTCTCTACGGGAGGTAGTATGGTGGCAGTTGATGTGACATTCATTAGAGGTGGGGTCTTCTTTGTGGTTGTGTGCTCGTCTCGGTAGGGTGCAACATGCGTTCGTGCGCCTTCTTGAGTTCTAGGATGAGTTTTAGCTCGCCGATTTCCGCTTTTCTTATCGACAAAGATAATGGTCCCTACTTTGACAATGGTTGAAGGTGATGCATCACTGTGTTGTCGGTCTAAATAATGGCTTCATCTTCGTTCGAGTCTTCATGTTTATCGTTGCCGTCTACCCAACTTGATTTTCTATTTTTGCCTTTGTTCAAGTTGTTGGCTTGTTTTGTGTGTGTCTCAAGATGGTTGAACACTTTGTATCTCCATGCAATCATTGATCTATGTACTTATGTCTAAGAAATGAGATTAAAGCGCGCGGCGGCTGGAGAAAGAAAAACGAAGGAACTAGCTTGGATAGAGCTGAATCGGTGTGCCAATGTCTCAGTTTTTATAGAAAATTCAAGCGGCTGGCCCGAGTATATGGAACTCAGGACCCACGGGTATCGTCCACCATCCACTCCCACACCAGAGCTCGAGATATGTTTCTTCCTTGGTGGTGGTGGCTCGAATAACCCAAGAGAGTAGAGGCAGCAATGTTGATGGTGATGCAAGCTACGACGACCTTCTTGTCGCCCTTCGTCTCCTCCACCCCAAAGCATCAACACTCCTTTGTCTCTGGTGGGGGCGGCTCTGTTTGAATCCATCCCCGCCATCATCTTCACGCCCTCCTAGGTCCATATGCATCCCCGTTTATTCCTTGTAGATTTTCTTAAGAGCGATTGAGGAATCGAATTTCCACTAGATTCCAACTTCATTTTGTAGCCACCGAGCCGACCCTTGAGGAGATTAACCTGTGTGTCGACCTGCTCGTACGCTCCTTCCAACTCCTACACTTTTTGAATTTTTTATTTTCGCCTTCACCTCTACCTGCTGATTTTGCAATCTCCGTCTAAATCTAGAAGAAGACCACGGAGGTCGTAGGTGATTTCAAGGATACGCCCATCTACATCGTCGGTAATTCGGATTGGAATTGACCAACGCGTCTAAACTAAACCCACCCCCTCTCGCAGGGACGAACTACAATGCCAAGCGCAACATATCCAAGCTGTTGGCCAACTCCATCATCCACTGTGCAGCGAGGAGCTCCTCGAGGATGTCCTCGGTGGCAAGGATGCCCTCGCCGCATTCTAGGACTCCAACGATAAGGGATACCTCGAAGTTGAGGTACCCTCTCGTCACATCCCAAATCCATTCGTCCATTCAACCGATCCTACTTAGCACCAATCCATATGTATGCCTCTAGAACCGTTTGCCAGACCAAAGGGTTGAAGCAGCTCACCTCCATGGGCAGCCTGGTGCTCCGCTGTAGCGATACACATTTTAGTGCGTATGTGATGGGTTCGTAGCATGGAAAACAAAAAAATTCTACCGCAAGAACGAAAAAAAATCCAGATCTAATCTAGATAAAAGCCAAGATCTAATCTATTAGACATGTGCAACGAGATAGATCTGTACTAACCCTTGTAGATCCGAAAGCGTTACGAGATTGGATCTCGTGGTTGATGTAGTCGATCACTTGCCGATCTCAAGATCGAGTGGACGATCCTTTCGGTGCCGCGTTCCGGCAGCGCTTCCGCAGTCGGTCACACGTACGGAGTCTAAGCAGACCTTCCTCTCCTCGTTCCAGCGAGCAGCGGAGGTAGTAGATCTTCTCCACGGAATCCTAGCAGCACGACGGCGTGGTGGTGGTGGTGGAGTAGAGAATTCTGCAGGGCTTCGCCTAAGCCTGAGCAGAAGAGAGAAAGAGGAGAGAGGCGGCTAGGATTTGGAGTGGTGGAGGGGGCCAGGGGGTGGCGCCTCCACCCCTCTATTTAAAGGAGGGAGGGCGCCTTGGGAGGGGGAGTCCTAGTAGGACTCCCCTCCCTCCTTGGCCGGCGGATTGGGGAGGGGGAGGAGTCCTCCTCCCCCACGACTCCTTGTCTTGCCCCACAAGGACTCCTTGATCCCTTTCTTGGTTTTCAAGCAAACTCCAAGAAATCTTCCAGAACCTTCCGGAACATTCCGAAACCTTCTAGAATCCTCATACAAATACTCCGGAACATTTCCTAACTCAGAAAATGATCCCCAATATATGAATCTTATTCTCCGGACAATTCCGGATCTCCTCGTGATGTCCCGGATCCAATCCGAGACTCTGAACAACATTCGGTCTCCAACGCACATTCCATATCTACTTAAAACAACTTCGAACCTTAAGTGTGTCACCCTACGGTTCGTGAATATGTAGACATGACAGAGACACATCTCCTATCAATAACCATCAGCGGGACCTGGAGATCCATAATGGCTCCCACATACTCAACGATGACTTCGTGATCGATATAACCATTTACATACGAAACCAATTCCCTTTGTCACGCGATACTATACTTATTCGAGGTTTGATCGTCGGTATCTCCATACCTAGTTCTACCTCGTTACTGATAAGTACTCTTTACTCGTTCCATGTTATGTCATCCCTTGTGACCCAGTCACATCCTTGCAAGCTAACTAGATGACATTCCACCGAGAGGGCCCAGAGCATATCTATCCGTCATATGGATGGACAAATCCCAATCTTGGTCCATGCGCTTCAACACATACTTTCAGAATACCCAATGACACCTTTATAACCACCCAGTTATGAAGCGGTGTTTGATGTCATCAAAGTACCCATCCGGTGATGGTGATTAACACAACCTCATGGTCGAAGGATTAGGTTACTATGCATTTAAAAGCTTATAGCAATACGAACTTAATGACTTGATCTTATGCTACGCTTACTATGGGTGTGTGTCCATCACATCATTCTCCTAATGATATAACCTTGTTTATTAATCACATCCAATGTCCATGACCAGGAAACCATGATCATCAATTAATCAACAAGCTAGTTCAACAAGAGGCTTACTAGGGACTCTTTTATGTTTACAAAACACACATGTATTAGTGTTTCCTAATAATACAATTATAGCATGGGATGTAAACATTCATCATAAACACAAAGATATAATAATAACCACTTTTATTATTGCCTCTTGGGCATATCTCCAACAGTCTCCCACTTGCACTAGAGTCAATAATCTAGATTACATGGTAATATATCTAACACCCATGGCGTTCTGGTGTTGGTCATGCTTTGTCCTAGGGAGAGGTTTAGTCAACGGATCTGCCACATTCAGATCAGTGTGTACTTTGCAAATCTTTATGTCACCATCTCGGACATACTCGCGAATAGCGTGGAAACGTAGCTTGATGTGCTTCAGCTTGCTATGTGACCTTGGCTCCTGTGCATTAGCTATGGCACCTGTGTTGTCACAGTAGATGGCCATCGGGTCCAACGCACTGGGAACCACGCCAAGTTCAGTAATGAATTCCTTCATCCATACGGCTTCTTGTGCAGCCTCCGAAGCAGCTATGTATTCCGATTCAGTTGAAGATTTCGCCACAACGCTTTGCTTTGCACTCCTCCAGCTCACTACAGCACCATTCAAAATAAATACGTATCCCGACTGTGACTTCGAGTCATCCGGATCGGTGTTCCAACTAGCATCGGTGTAACCATTTACAACAAGCTGTTCATCACCTCCATAAGAAAGAACCATATCCTTAGTCCTATTTAGGTACTTTAGGATATTCTTGACCGCTGTCCAGTGCTCCATTCTAGGATCACTTTGATATCTGCTAGTCAAACTAACAGCATGTGCTATATCCGGTCTTGTACACAGCATGGCATACATGATAGAACCTATGGCCGAGGCATAGGGAATATTATTCATTTTCTCTCTATCTTTTGCCGTAGCTGGACTTTGAGTCTTACTCAAGGTCTTACCTGACAACATGGGCACGAATCCTTTCTTGCTCTCTTCCATTCTAAACTTCTTTAGAACTTTGTCTAAGTATGTACTTTGTGAAAGCGCTATTAGGCGTCTTGATCTATCTCTATAAATCTTGATGCCTAGAATATATGCCGCTTCGCCAAGATCCTTCATTGAAAAACTATTATTCAAATAGGCTTTGACGATTTTAAGAAGTTCTTTATCATTCCCAATCAACAATATGTCATCTACATATAGTACTAGGAATGCTACAGAGCTCCCACTCACTTTCTTGTAAATACAAGCTTCTCCATAAGTTTGTATAAATCCAAAGTTTTTGATTACTTTATCAAAACGTTGATTCTAACTCCGGGATGCTTGCTTCAGTCCATAAATGGAGCGCTGAAGTTTGCATACCTTGTCAGCTTCTTTAGGATCGACAAAACCCTTGGGTTGTACCATATACAACTCTTCCTCAATGTCACCATTAAGGAACGCCGTTTTGACATCCATCTGCCAAATCTCATAATCGAAATGTGCAGCAATTGCTAACAAAATCCTCACAGACTTTAGCTTCGCTACTGATGAGAAAGTCTCATCATAGTCAACTCCTTGAATTTGTCGGAACCCTTTCACAACAAGTCGAGCTTTATAGACGGTAACATTACCATCAGCATATGTTTTTCTCTTGAAAATCCATTTGTTCTCGACAGCCTTACGGCCATCCGGTAAGTCCACCAAAGTCCACACTTGGTTTTCGTACATGGATCCCATTTCGGATTTCATGGCTTCTAGCCATTTGTCGGAATCTGGGCTCACCATAGCTTCTTCATACGTCGCAGGGTCATCAGCATTGTCCACCAACATGTCGTTCAAGGCAGAGTCATACCAATCAGGAGTGGTACGAACCCTCGTTGACCTGCGAGGTTCAGCAGCAACTTCGTTTGAAGTTTGATCATTATCATTAACTTCCTCTCCAATTGGTGCAGGCGGCACAAAAACATCTTCCGGTGCTGCGCTACTCTCAAATCCGAGAGAAGGTTCGATAACCTCATCGAGTTCTACTTTCCTTCCAGTCACTTCCTTCGAGAGAAACTCCTTCTCAAGAAAGGATCCATTCTTGGCAACGAAAACTTTGCCTTTGGATCTATGATAGAAGGTATACCCAATTGTTTCTTTAGGGTATCCTATGAAGACGCATTTCTCCGCCTTGGGTTCAAGCTTATCAGGTTGTAACTTCTTTACATATGCTTCGCAACCCCAAACTTTAAGGAACGACAACTTATGTTTCTTACCAAACCACAATTCATACGGTGTCGTTTCAACGGATTTAGATGGTGCCCTATTTAAAGTGAATGCGGCTGTCTCTAATGCATAGCCCCAAAACGATAGCGGTAAATCTGTAAGAGACATCATAGACCGAACCATATCTAAGAGAGTTCGATTACGACGTTCGGACACACCATTACGCTGTGGTGTTCCCGGCGGTGTCAACTGCGAAAGTATTCCACGTTTCTTTAAATGCATGCCAAACTCATAAATTAGATATTCACCTCCGCGGTCAGAACGTAGAAACTTAATCTTCTTGTTACGATGATTTTCCACTTCACTTTGAAATTCCTTAAACTTCTTGAAAGTTTTGGACTTATGTTTCATAAAGTAGACATACCCATATCTACTTAAGTCATCCGTGAAAGTGAGAACATAACAATATCCACCACGCGATGCTACACTCATTGGACCGCACACATCGGTATGTATTATTTCCAATAAGTCTGTAGCTCGCTCCATTGTACCAAAGAATGGAGTCTTAGTCATTTTTCCCATTAGACATGCCTCACATCTTTCAAGTGATTCAAAATCAAGTGATTCAAGAAGTCCATCAGAATGGAGTTTCTTCATACGCTTCATTCCAATGTGACCAAGACAACAGTGCCACATGTATGTAGAATTATCATTCAATTTTGTTCGTTTAGCATCTATGTTGTGAACATGTGTATCACTACTATCGAGATTCAGTAAGAATAAACCATTCATCTCAGGTGCATTACCATAAAAGATATTACTCATATAAATCGAACAACCTTTATTCTTGGACTTAAAAGAGTAACCGTCTCGCAGTAAACAAGATCCAGATATAATGTTCATGCTTAATGCAGGCACCAAATAACAATTATTTAAATTTAAAACTAATCCCGAAGGTAGATGTAGAGGGAGCGTGCCGACGGCGATCACATCAACCTTGGAGCCATTTCCAACGCGCATCGTCACCTCGTCTCTCGCCAGTCTTCGTTTATTTCGCAGCTCCTGTTTCGAGTTACAAATATGAGCAACCGAACCAGTATCAAATACCCAAGCACTACTACGATTACTAGTAAGATACACATCAATAACATATATATCAAATATACCTTTCTTCTTGATGTTGCCATTCTTCAGATCCGCCAGGTACTTGGGGCAGTTACGCTTCCAGTGACCAGCACCCTTGCAGTAGAAGCACTCAGTTTCAGGCTTGGGACCAGCCTTGGGCTTGTTTGCAGGTGCAGCAGCTTCCTTGCCGTCCTTCTCGAAGTTGCCCTTGTTCTTAGGCTTGCCCTGTCTCTTGAAATTGGTGGTCTTATTAACCATCAACACTTGGTGCCCCTTCTTGATCTCCACTTCAGCAGTTTTTAGCATGGACGATAGTTCAGGCAACGTCTTGTTCATGCAGTGCATATTGTAGTTCATCACAAAGTTCTTATAACTCGGTGGCAGTGATTGGAGGAGTCGGTGAATCCCCAACTCATTAGGAATCGATATCCCCAACTCTTGGAGCTTGTTTGCGTACCCAGACATGGTGAGCACGTGCTCGCTAACGGAGCTACCCTCTTCCATCTTACAGTTAAAGAACTTTTCGGAGGCCTCATAGCTCTCCATGGCTGCGCGAGTCTCAAAAATTAGCCTGAGCTCCTTAATGATCTCGAACGGGTCGTGGTGCTCAAAACGCTTCTGGAGCTCCGCTTCTAAACCGTACAGGATGGCACACTGAACTGTGGAGTAATGATTTTTCTGAGTGGCGTAAACATTCTTTACGTCATCGGTGGCATCTTCTGCATGTGGGTCACCTAGCGGTGCTTCGAGCACATAGGTCAACTGACCAGCCCTGAGGACGATCTTCAGTCCACGGAACCAGTCCGTGAAATTGCTTCCATTGTTCTTAAGCTTTTCTTTCTCTAGGAACGCATTGAAATTGATGGAGGGGGTCGGCATAATCTACAACAAATTTGCAAGTAGTTTAGACTAAGTTTATGATGAATTGAGTTCAAATTTAATTATTAAATTAGCTAGGTGAACTCCCACTCAAAACAACATCCCTCACATTGTCTTAGTGATTGCACGAACCAAGTCCACTACACCAAGTCCGATCTTCACGAGAGAAGATGTAGTTTCATCGGCGAACAATCTTCATGTTCATCATATCATTTATATGACTCATGCTCTACCTTTCGGTATTCCGTTTTCCGAGACCATGTCTGTACATGCTAGGCTCGTCAAGATAACCTTAGTTTCTGCATGTGCAAATCTGGCTTGCACCCGTTGTATGCACACGTAGAATCTATCACATCCGATCATCACGAGATGCTTCGAAACGACGAGTCTTAGCAACGGTGCCAACTAAGGGTGAACACTTTATTACTTGATATTTAGTGAGAGGGATCATCTTATAATGCTACCGTCGCGATCTAAGCAATAAAAGATGCATAAAGGATTAACATCACAGGCAATTCATAATTAGTGTGATATGATATGGCCCTTTCTTCTTGCGCCTTTGATCTCCATCTCCAAAGCACAAACATGATCTCCATCATCACCAGCATTGCGTCAAGGTCAGTGGCGCCGCTTCATGGTTGTCCATCATCACTAGCAACTATTACAACTACTTGGAATAAAGCTATTACAAGATGAATAGACACGCAGGTCTTAACAGAATTAAAGACAACCATTAAGCTCCTGCCGGTTGCCATATTACAACAAGGATCATTGCATACATCAAATATAATCATAATCACATGATGGCCATATCACATCACAAAACCCCTACAAAAACAAGTTAGATGCCTCTAATTTTCTTTGCATGTTTTACGTGGTTTAGGGCTTTCGAATAAGAACGGATCTTACATATGAAACTGAACCACAACGTTGATACAAGTGCTATCAAGTGCAAAGTGTAAATTAGATCTATACTATGGTGGGAGAGACAGACACCCGCAAAGCCACTTGTGCAAAGCAAGTTACACGTCAAGCGTGGAGCAAGTCTCATGTGGGATGACATGTAAGGTTAGCCCGAGCCGCTTCATCCCACCATGCCGCAAGATGCAAAGTACACAAAGCAAAAGACGACACGAGCACCAATGCCCACAACACCATTGTGTTCTACTCGTGCAACAAATCTACGCATAGACACGGCTCTGATACCACTGATGGGTTCGTACCATGGAAAACAAAAAAATTCTACCGCAAGAACGAACAAAAACCCAGATCTAATCTAGATAAAAGCCAAGATCTAATCTATTAGACATGTGCAACGAGATAGATCTGTACTAACCCTTGTAGATCCGAAAGCGTTACGAGATTGGATCTCGTGGTTGATGTAGTCGATCACTTGCCGATCTCAAGATCGAGTGGACGATCTTTCCGGCGCCGCGTTCCGGCAGCGCTTCCGCAGTAGGTCACACGTACGGAGTCGAAGCAGACCTTCCTCTCCTCGTTCCAGCGAGCAACGGAGGTAGTAGATCTTCTCCACGGAATCCTAGCAGCACGACGGCGTGGTGGTGGTGGTGGAGTAGAGAATTCTGCAGGGCTTCGCCTAAGCCTGAGCAGAAGAGAGAAAGAGGAGAGAGGCAGCTAGGGTTTGGAGTGGTGGAGGGGGCCAGGGGTGGCGCCTCCACCCCTCTATTTAAAGGAGGGAGGGCGCCTTGGGAGGGGGAGTCCTAGTAGGACTCCCTTCCCTCCTTGGCCGGCGGATTGGGGAGGGGGGGAGGAGTCCTCCTCCCCCACGACTCCTTGTCTTGCCCCACAAGGACTCCTTGATCCCTTTCTTGGTTTTCAAGCAAACTCCAAGAAATCTTCCAGAACTTTCCGGAACATTCTGAAACCTTCTAGAATCCTCATACAAATACTCCGGAACATTTCCTAACTCAGAAAATGATCCCCAATATATGAATCTTATTCTCCAGACAATTCCGGATCTCCTCGTGATGTCCCAGATCCAATCCGAGACTCTGAACAACATTCGGTCTCCAACGCACATTCCATATCTACTTAAAACAACTTTGAACCTTAAGTGTGTCACCCTACGGTTCGTGAATATGTAGACATGACAGAGACACATCTCCTATCAATAACCATCACGGGACCTGGAGATCCATAATGGCTCCCACATACTCAACGATGACTTCGTGATCGATAGAACCATTTACATACGAAACCAATTCCCTTTGTCACGCGATACTATACTTATCCGAGGTTTGATTGTCGGTATCTCCATACCTAGTTCTACCTCGTTACTGATAAGTACTCTTTACTCGTTCCATGTTATGTCATCCCTTGTGACCCAGTCACATGCTTGCAAGCTAACTAGATGACATTCCACCGAGAGGGCTCAGAGCATATCTATCCGTCATATGGATGGACAAATCCCAATCTTGGTCCATGCGCTTCAACACATACTTTCAGAATACCCAATGACACCTTTATAACCACTCAGTTACGAAGCGGTGTTTGATGTCATCAAAGTACCCATCCGGTGATGGTGATTAACACAACCTCATGGTCGAAGGATTAGGTTACTATGCATTTAAAAGCTTATAGCAATACGAACTTAATGACTTGATCTTATGCTACGCTTACTATGGTGTGTGTCCATCACATCATTCTCCTAATGATATAACCTTGTTTATTAATCACATCCAATGTCCATGATCAGGAAACCATGATCATCAATTAATCAACAAGCTAGTTCAACAAGAGGCTTACTAGGGACTCTTTTATGTTTACAAAACACACATGTATTAGTGTTTCCTAATAATACAATTATAGCATGGGATGTAAACATTCATCATAAACACAAAGATATAATAATAACCACTTTTATTATTGCCTCTTGGGCATATCTCCAACAGTATGTTCGGAGCAAAATGACCTATTACGCACTAAAAGAAGACTAGATAAATGTTTCTGTAAAAAGCTAAAACATCTTACGAGTATATTTTGAAACGGAGGGAGTAGGATACATCGACCCTTTGAGCGTGGGGTGGGAAACAAAGAGACATCGACCCTTTGAGCCTAGAGTTGTCGAGATCTGGTTTGCAGCAGTGGCTTTATATTGATAAATTTCCACCATCTTCTCGTGGATTATGCATTTTGTCATGAGTGGTAGCACCGCTATTAATATTAATGGGGTAGTGGGTCCATATTTCAGACCCTCCTGTGGAGTTAGGCAAGGGGAACCGATCTCCCCCTTCTCTTTAACTCTGTGGTGGATGCCCTGGCAGAGATCTTGGACAAAGCCAAGATCGCTTTCCATGTTTCGGGGGTGGTAGGGCATCTGATCCCCGGAGGTGGGATCACCCACCTCCAGTGTGCAGATGATACTATGATCATGGTGCAGGGATCGGACCTTGACATCATTAACCTCAAGTTCCTGCTCGTGTTCTTTGAATCCATGTCGGGCCTCAAGATTAACTTCGACAAAAGCGAGGTCATGATCTTGGGATTTCCGGATGAGGAGAGGCAACGGATTGACGACCTACTAAACTATCGCTTGACAGACTTCTCGATCACATATTTGGGAATACCCATGAGAGACTCTCGTGTGCTAATCAGGTACCTTGCCCCCATGGTCGGAAGGTTAGGTCTAAGGCCAAACCGTGGCATGCGCGCCTCACTGATGTCTACGCACTTCTATTCTTGTAGACAGCTGTTGGGCCTCCAAGTGCAGAGGTTTGTAGAACAGTAGCAAGTTTTCCCTTAAGTGGATCACCCAAGGTTTATTGAACTCAGGGTGGAAGTGGTCAAACCAAGCAACCCTGCAATCAAGATACAAGAAGTCTCTTGTGTCCCCAACAAACCCAATACACTTGTTAGGTGTATAGGTGCTCTAGTTCAGCGAAGAGATAGTGAAATACAAGTGGTATGGATATAATATAATGGTGCTAGAAAATACTTTGCTGGCGTGTGGTTGACGCGGGGAAAGACTAAAGGCAAACTGTAATAAAGAAGGAAGCAAGCAACGAAAAGGCTAGAAAAAGGGCGCACTCTCGAAAGGTTGCGGCCGCGTCGCTGCTGCTGCCTGCACGTAGCGGGTGCGGAGTGCCTCACGCGTTGTACCAGCCTTCTCTCGTGCTGACATGTGGTGGATGCGGAGAGGGTCACAGGTCCTTTTTCCTTTTCTTTTTGTAGATTTGAACATGAAAACTGCGATATCTTTCAAACGGAGAGTCCAAATCGATATCCGTTTTCACAGCCATACTAGTCACGTCCAGATCTTCAAAATTAGATCCATTATTCATATGTTTCGACGAACTTTTTTCTCGTACTGCCTTTGATGCTTAGGTTGCACTGCCTTTTGGTCGAGTACACGGTGCCTTTGGTTGCAATGCACGGCACGGTGTCCAGGCAGTGTACTATGCACTATCCAGGCAGTGCACCGTCCATGCACTGCCTTGTTGTTCTGTGTTGCACTGCCTTATTTCACAGTGCACCGTGCGGTGTCCAGACAGCGTACTACGCACTGTCCAGGCAGTGCACCGTCCATGCACTGCCTTGTTGTTCTGTGTTGCACTGCCTTAGTTCGCAGTGCACTGCGTGGTGTCCAGGCAGTGTACTGCGCACTGTCCTTGTTGTTCTGTGTTGCACTGCCTTAATTCACAGTGCACTGTGCGGTGTCCAGGCAGTGTACTACGCACTGTCCAGGCCGTGCACCGTCCATGCACTGCCTTGTTGTTCTGTGTTGCACTGCCTTAGTTCGCAGTGCACTCTGCGGTGTTCAGGCAGTGTACTACGCACTGTCCAGGTAGTGCACCGTACATACACTGCCTTGTTGTTCTGTGTTGCACTGCCTTAGTTCGCAGTGCACTGCGCGGTGTCCAGGCTGTGTACTGCCTCGCTGTACTGCCTTGCACTGCCTTTGGTCGTAGTGCACTGCGTGGTATCCAGGTAGTGCACCGTCCAAGCACTGCCTTGTTGTACTGCGTTGCACTGCCTAAGGTTGCAGTGCACCGCGTGATGTTCTTGGAGTGCACGGTGTACTGCGTTGCACTACTTTTGGTCGACAGTAAACGAATTGCACAGCTCGTGCACTTCCTTATTGCACTACGTGGAACTGCCTTTCGTCGCGTGCACTGCATGAGCAGATAGCCACGTGTCGGGCTGCCATGTGGCTAGAAATACACGCGTTGTCGTGCGGCCAGAAATACATGCGCTGTCGAGCTACCAGAAATATGCACGGGTGAGCTTCCACACGCCACGTGTTGTGCTGCCGTGCGGCCGGAAACGTGCACGCTGCGGCCGAAACGCGCGCTTCGTGAAGCGCGCGCTCCCACTAGTCGTTCCCAGCAAGCAAACATGTAACAGATCTAATAGCAAACGGTGTTTCAATGCTTAGAAACAAGGCCTAGGGATCATACTTTCACTAGTGAATACTCTCATATAAATATCTTCTCTTCATGAAACTACTCTTAACTACTCTCCGGTTAGACACTCTAATCCATGGTAGGGCTATAACAGCACACCTCAAAGTAAGCCTTTCCCATCTAGATAGCCCCACACTGTCACCTTGAGCACTAGATGGTTCCAACAAACACCACAATTTTATAAAGACATCCAACTCAAAATATAACTCATAACAAGTATTTGTAATCTCTAGCCTAAGTGCCACCATGGTGTGCACGCTGTCACTTTCACACACATGGGGAGAGCAGAGATCTATTAAAGCACTTGAGTAGCAAGGTAGATCTACTTGATTACAAAGCTCATGATCACAATATGATCATGCATAGCGAGAGAGATGAACACATAGCTACCGGTAGAACCCTTAGCCTCGAGAGAGAACTACTCCCTCCTCATCATGGGAATCAGCAACGGCGATGGAGATGGTGGTGGAGATCGATGGAGATGGCTCCGGGAGCACTTCCCCGTACCGGCAGGGTGCTAGAATAGAGACTTTCTGTCCCCCGAATCTCCCCTTCGGTGGCGGCGGCACTGCAGAACTTTTCGTGGTTGGAGGCTTGATGATTTAGGGTTTATGCATCAGGAGGCTCTTATAGGCGAGAGGGGAGACCGAGGGGGTGCTGGAGGGGCCCACACCACCCCTTGGCATGACCTGGCCTGGCCTGCGCCACCAGGTGGTGTGGCCAACCCCTGGCCCCTCTCCGTCTCGTCTTCTGGCTCCGTGAGTCTTCCGGTAAAATATCGACTTTGGCTTTTGTCCCGTCCAATTCCGAGAATATTCATTTTCTGACTTTCCTGGAACCAAAAACAGCAGAAAACAGGCAACTGGCCCTGTGGCTCTTGTTAATAGGTTAGTCCAAGAAATCATATGAAAAGTACTCCAAAGTGTGGAACAAAACACAAGAAAGTAGATAAAACCAAGCATGGAACATCAAAAATTATAGATACGTTAGCAACGTATCACTCACATCTAAGGGGAGTAACACTATCCTGATCAACTCGTGCCTATCCAGCCTCACCATGTATCAGATGGGCCTATACCTGCTTCCTGAGGGTACCCATGCAGACTTTGTGAAATACCTGTCTAGGTTCTTTTGGGTAGCTAGAGATGGGCACCAGAAGTACCATATGGTGAACTGAGCAGATATTTGTACCCCCAAAACCCTTGGGGCCTAGGGGTTCTAGACTCATGACGCTTCAATGTGGCCTTGTTGAAAGAGTATGAGTTTGGCGGAATATGTTGGTTATATTATTGAGCCTTATGGGCGAGTATATATAGGCGTACAGAGGATTATCTTGGAGTACGAGTCAAGTTAGGCTATACTCCTAACTATCCTAAACTACCATAATAACTATATATGTATCATACTCTAACATCCCCCCGCGGTCGTAGCGATAGCGTCGTGAACAACTGGAACATCACGAACGGTCAGACTTGAGATAAACCGAAGGAGCATTCAGTAGGCTGACATCCCCCACAGTCATAGCGGAAACGTCTTGGACGGTGTTGCGTCGTGGTAGCTTGAACTGTAGAGGAAGCTGGTGATGCTCAAGCAAGGTGGTAGCCCTTGTGTGGATGTCGAGGGAGCCGAGAGCGTGAGGCGGTGCCATGGTCGAGGTAGCCATGCGATGGGTCGCCGTGGTCGATGTCGTGGTCGGGGATGCCTGTGTGGAGGTAGCCGCACGTGAAGCCACAAACGCATAGTGTCTGAGGAGGATGACAGAGACGTGTCGAGGCAGTTGTTGAGGGTGTCGATGCAGAAGTCGATGCAGTCCGAGCCATCGAGGACGAGGTGCGGCCATAGTTTTGCCAGAACTAGATGCACGTCGGGGACGAATGCACACTCTGGTTTTGCCAGAACAGAGTAAGCAAAGAAGAACTCGTCGGTGACGCGGTCGAGGCAGTCGTAGAGGGGTCGATGCTGAAGAAGACGTTGTCGAAGCCTATGAAGACGAGGCACCGATCCAAGTTTCCAAGACTCGGGAACATGTCGGTGTTGCCAATACTAGGCGTGCGGGGGAGGGACCATCATGAACTTGTCGCCATGTCAGAAATACTAGCAAAGGTAGCCTCTAGAGTGGTTGCAACGCGCAGAGCGGCTAAGGGAGAGATGTCAGCGCTGTCCGCGGTTGTCGGAGTAGAGTAGCAGGTGGTGTAGTCGGGGATGAGGCGATGACGCTGGTGGCGAAGTTGTAGTGGACGAAGACGTAGAAGGCGGCGAAACCAGCGGCGACCTGGGTTAGTCATGTTGGATGCCTAGAGTGGTGATGGGGTAGTCAATGGGACCTGTGACGGCGAGAGGACGCCCTGCAGGTTACCTTGTGAAGCGCGACGGCGGTGCTCGAAGTAGGCGAGGAAGACCTGGCGACATGACGAAGACCATGTGCAGATGGAGGCGATCCGCACCGTAGGAGATGGCGTGGTGAAAGTCGAGGCCGTCAATGCACGAGGACGGCGAAGTAGACTGCATGCAGCTATGCTACGACCCGAGAGGGTGGCATAGCTACAGGGCGCAAGTCGGTGCAGCGGCTGGGAGACCACCAGCGACGTACATGCCAAGGAAGGTGTGTTGCAAGCCGGTAGCATGGACCAAAGGTGGCGGCACTGCGGCCCGACAGGGCGACACAGCGGCAACCCGTAGCTCGATCGATGGTAGGCGCGTGCTCGGGGACGTGCTTGGCGTAGACAGGCGCGGGATCGGTTGATCAGACCGACAGTGCACCATATGTGCCATGGCGTGGACGATGCGTAGATCGGATTCGATGGCAACATTGTTGGTGAAGTCCCGGACGATGACGACGAAGAGGATCTAAGGGGGCAGTCGCGGTAGCCTTCCGAGGAAGGCGTAGCAGCCGTCCGTGGTGCACGGCAGCCTGCCGTGAGGCCGTGACAGCCTACCGAGGCAGGCGCAGCTGTGGAGGGGCGGACGCCGATGGTCAGAGTAGAGGCGCGGCAATGATGACGGCGGTGGGCGACTCAAGCCAATCTAAGATCGGTAAACCAAAAACGAAAACCGATCAAGGGATCGAAAAAATATACTTATAGGACAGCTGATCACGGATCGGCGGACGAACCCTACGTACGGATCACGCAGCCCCCAACGGAGATCATTGAGATCGATCCCCCGGGGGTGGCGCAGCGGAAGCGTGCGGCTAGGGTTTAGACCGATTAGGCTGATACCATGAAAGAGTATGAGTTTGGCGGAATATGATGGATATATTATTGAGCCTCATGGGCGAGTATATATAGGCGTACAGAGGATTATCTTGGAGTACGAGTCAAGTTAGGCTAGACTCCTAACTATCCTAAACTACCATAATAACCGTTTCCGTATCATACTCTAACACTTGATACTGAAGTGGGTGTGGCGGATCCTCCAAGATGATGGAGGCCTTTGGCCGCAACTCATTAAGGCTAAGTACCTCAGGGGCCGCCCCCTGTTAGCGTGTGAGCGGTGGGAGGGGTCCCAATTATGGCGGGCCATCCAAGACATTAAACACTTCATTTGCCGAGGTGCTCGCTTCGTGGTGGGGAATGGTCGAGAAGTCCTGTTTTGGCTTGACCCCTGGTTATAGGGTGTCACCCTCTGCCAAGAATTCTCAGCCCTATTTGCCATCTGCGCAGTTCCCAAGATGTCAGTGGCCGAAGCAGCTCAAGTGGGCCACTAGAACATCCTGTTCTAGAGGACCTTTAGTGACGCTGAGGCTACTGACTTCCTGAGGTTGTGGGGTTCCTTGCTGTTGTCCCTCACAGAGGCAAGAGATAAGGTAACTTGGGAACAGTCTCCCTCGGGAGCCTTCTCGATTAGTTTGGCTTATAGGACCCTCTTCCAGGGTCCTGAGTTACCTTGGATGACACATCTGTGGAAGTCAACCTTACCCTTGAGCTTGCATATTTTCGTGTGGCAACTTCTACGGGATCGTCTCCCATCAGGGGTGGAGGTGTCGAAACATAATGGCCCAGGCAATGGGTTGTGTCCGCTATGTGGGATACTGGAGACGTGTGACCATATTATGTTCACATGCCCTGCCGCTCGGTTCCTGTGAAACTTTATTCGAGAGGCTCTAGGGCCTACTTGGCAGACCCAAGCCTCGGCGAGTTCCTATAGATAGAGGCAAATCGCACCGGAAGGAGGCGTCACCTCTTTTGGGTCATGTTTACGGCCATTACATGCACACTATGGAACATTTGGAATAAGATGGTGATAGAGCGAATCTTTACTCGACGTGCTTCTGACTCTGTATTCTTTTTGCTTGCCTACTGAAAGGGCATTTATGCCCTTCCGATTGTTTTGATGTTTGTTGACAACACTTGGATAGTTTTAATCTACTGTTAAATGTGTCAGGAGGTATCAGCTACTTGAGTGTATTTTGTATCTAAGGAAAAGGACTTCCCAGGATCAACACTGTGCAGGAACAAAGTCCCTGCCGGACTGTTCAGCTGATTCATGCCGGAGTGTCCGGCCTCGGCCGGACTATCTGGTTGGATTCTGCTGGACTATCCGGTCCTGGTGAGTGGTCGACTTGCTCGGACATTCTGTTTGCCATACTACCCGGACACAATCCAGACACTGGCTGGAAACTTTGCCAGGCCAGAGTGTCCGGCTGATGTTGGCCGGACTATCCGGGGTAAGTGGCTCCCAACGGCTCTAATTCCAGGGGGCTATATAAAGGCCCTTTTTTCTACCTTGGGAGCTACACGTCCACCTCAAGAACAACAACACCATTTGAGCCACCAAATCCACAAGATCTCATCACTCAAGCATCCAAAGTCGTTGATATTTGGAGAATTGGAGGAGGAGGCCTTGATCTATAGGTTCACCAAGAGATATCTTCATTTCCCCCTCATTCACTTGAGGGCCCCTTGCTCTAGTGTTTCATTGGAAACCCTAGCTTGTGATTTGGTTCTTACTAGCTTGTCTTTGATTGTTTGATAGCTTGCTTGTATTCGGGAGCCTCCAATTAGGTTGTGGATGTGTGCCTCGAAGTTGTTGTAAAGGTGTCGGCTTCCACCTTGAAGGTTGCCACTATAGTGGAAGAGGTGAATTGAACCCGTTGGGGTGAGGTTCATCGGAGAACAAGGGAGGCCTCTCATGGCATTGGTGGTTTGAAACCACCCCCTGTCCAAACATAGACGTACTTCTCTTCAAAAGGAAGGAACTACGGTAAACAAATCCTTGTGTCTCTGTGTGCTCCACTTTGGTTACTTCTATCCTTTACCGCACTTTACGTATCTAGTTCTTGCTTAGTGTATGTGCTAGATTGACATATAGGTAAATTCACCATAGTTGCATAATCTAGATAATTTACCTTTTGTGTCAAACCCTAAATTGAAAATGAGTAAATTTGAAGTAACACCTATTCACCCCTCCCTCTAGGTGCCCATACGATCCTTTCAATTGGTATCAGATCCTCGACTCTTTATTCGGGATTAACCGCCTAAGAGATTATGGGTAACTCAGGAGATGAGGGAGGGAGTGAGGCTAGCCACTCGGTGACCATGGTAGATCTCAAGAATTTGGAAACAAGCTTGAGCTCTACCTTGGGAAACGAAATCCAACTGTTGCGTCAACTTGTTGAGCGACTTGTTATGGAAAAGTCAGCCTCACCTCCTCCCTCTCAAGAGGAAATACCACCTAACCCTAAGGCAAATGCTCCGGCTAAGCCAATGGGTGAAGTGGTGGGGGATGAACATAATTCCACTGACTCCACCAAAAAGGGTGATGGGAAGTAAGATCACCATGCGGTTCTCGGATGGTACTCTCCCGACCCTCCAATCCCTCAACCCCATATAAATAATAGAGGTGACCCACCTAAGTTAGCTGCACATACCTTTGCTCAGTGGCAAGTTTTAATGAAATATCATGTGCGCAACTCTTGCATTGACTTGTGGAACATTATTGAAGGACTCAAAGTTGAGGATCCAACCAACTTGACTAGAAGAGAAGTGGTCAATAGCCAACTCAATGCAACAGCCTTGCACATGATCCAACTTGGAGTGGGGCCAAAGGATTTTCCCCACACTGAGCTCTACAATACCGCCAAGGAAGCTTGGGATGCTCTTATTGACTTGTTTGTTGGCAATGAGAGCATGAGAAGAAATTGGTATGATGCCTTGAGCAATGAGGCTAGAGGTTTCTTTATGATGGATGGTGAGGATCATGAAGACATGTATCAAAGACTCAAATCCACAGCCACCGCCATCAGGAATGTTGGTGCCTCTCACATTGATGATGCTTGGATCAAGAGGAAGTATGTGTTGGAAATATGCCCTAGAGACAAATAGTAGTAAGGACTATTATCATATTTCATATAGTTTATGATTAAGTTTTATATCATGCTATACCTGTATTGAGTGGAAACATCAATACACGTGTGATATACAAACAGCCA
The DNA here is from genome assembly GCA_910589775.1 of Avena eriantha. Taxonomy (NCBI): domain Eukaryota; kingdom Viridiplantae; phylum Streptophyta; class Magnoliopsida; order Poales; family Poaceae; genus Avena; species Avena eriantha. Next base: position 44,727,599 of record OU342741.1, read on the forward strand.
GAGGTTCCCAGTGAAACTCTAGTCACTGGTTCATTGGTCAACAGATGATCAAGTTTCCTGATCATGTGGCATTTATGCCAGTTGGAAATGGAGTCAACTCATTCTGAGAATGAGATGATGAACTAATACCCAACCTAAACATCATGACCCGATCATGTCACGAAGTTCAAGTTATGATGATTAGAAATGGATCCTTGTAGACTATTCCTTAGACAATGAGGCTATATCAATCACTATCTCCCGAGAGGGCTTAGATAGCATCAAGCGCCACTTGGTAATACAATGGTTATAAAGGTGTGTTCAGGTACTCGGAGGAAACCGTAGAGGCAATATATGTCAAGAGCAGGATTTGTCCGTCCATGTGACGGGAAGATACTCAAGGGCCCACTCGGAGAGGTTATATCCAATAGCTGCGCAACGTGTGATTTGATCACAAGGATATCACTTGTCGGAACGAGTCAAGTAGCATTGTTCAAGAACGAGATTGAACACGACATGGTGATGTCATTGATCAGATCTTGGGCAATGCAAGTATCGAGAGACAAAGGGAATAAGACACGAGTGTCCCGGTTCAAACGATGAAATATCTTCGTGGAACGCACAGGGGTCACATGGCCATCCAGGTCCCTCTGTTGATCATTGGTGCGGGAGTGTCCCGACCATGTATGGAGTGTTCCCGAACCGTGGGGTATCACGCTTAAGGGCTTGATGATGCTTAGAGAGTGTTTTATAGGATCGGTAGAATCACCGAAGAATAGTAGAGAGAAAACCGGAAGGGTTTCGGTAAGTCTGGAGGATGTCCAGAGTGGAGGTGGAAGTGTTCCATAACCATAGAGGTTGAATAATATGTGAATGAATGTTAAATATTGATTTAATCTTTTATTCATAATTATTTAATAAAGATAAAATCAATTTAAAAGGTTAAAAGGCTTAATGGGCCAATTTCCGGAGGGGAGACGACCCATTAGGGGAAGGAGCGAGGGAGAAGGGACAAGGGGGTGGCCGGCTAGTCCTAGCCCCCCTCCCCCACGTGGGGCCCACTAGGGCCGGCCGGCGGCTGCCCCTCCCCCTCCTCTCCTTTAGTCCCACCCCGGGACTTTGAGAGAGGTAGTACCTCCTTTTCCCCCATATATAGTGGGCGTATTTGGCCAGATAAATACACACAATAATCAATAAAGGTCTTCTCACTTTTGGGAGGACCTCCAATGGATATTCTCTCTCTCGCATGACCATGGTCCCAAGTTCGACCTACACGAATGAGAGAAATCTTCACAGCGAAGCGCCATCGCGCTGCGAGATTCGGATCCAGGAGCTCTACTTCCGCAACTGCTACTGGATCGGGGAAGCGGGAGTCATCGTCAGGCACCGGACGTGTGTAACTCCCTGCGAGGTGTTACACTTGAGGCACTCAAGTCGTTGGAGCCAAAGGAGCACAAGGACTTCATCACGACCTTGAGGTCGGCTTCGGCTCGTCTACATCAACCACACTCTCCTAAGCATTGACAACCCTTTTCGTCTTCAAGGGTAAGTTTGCGAAAAGCCCCTCGCGTTACTGTATTACTAATAGATAGGTCCTGTCAGCACCAGGGGTTCAGGGGCGTAGGGTAAAAATTATTGTTTTACGCAGAACCCCTATAGTGGTATTAGAGCTAGATCTATGCATAGTAATGCTAGTACGGGTAGAACACACGAGATGTAGCATGTGGGCATTGATCTTTTAGTTGTTACCCTCCCACGTGTACTTGTGTATACCGCAGTAATGCTTGATGAAGCGGCCCCCAACCGACTTTACACGTTCATTCGCGAGACTGGTCCGCGCTTGACATACGGCTTGTACCATATAAAGTAGCTTAGGGGGGTGTCTTTCTCTCTCGCATTAGTTGGTATGCCATTTGCAATAGAGGGCCCCGAAAGGGGTGTAGTAGAGAAAACTACTTGATCAGCGTTGTGCTGAAAGTTCGTAGGTAAGAACGGTTCTTGTGCGAAAGCCCATCCAGCCACGTAAAACATGCAAAGATAAAGTAGAGGCGTCTAATTTTGTTTTGCAGGGGGCGTTGCTTTGTGATATGGTTGTGGCAAAGGTAAAGTTATTACCTTATGTTATGTGGTAGTAGATAGTCATGGCGGTGACGAACTACCACGCCGGAAAGACACCGGTACCCTGGTGTCTACGGCGCCAGAACCCTGGCGCCGGAATCCGGTGACGACGGATGGAGATCACGACGTGAAGGACCATATCACATCGCATTTACATTCAACGTTATTGTTTGTATATCTTATTGTGTGCTAGTATTAGAGACTCGACGGTAGCCTAATAAGATGATCCCTGTTAAAATTACCAACGATTGTGTTCCCCCTTAGTGTGCACCACTGATACGTTGCAAAAGTATCCATAATTTTTGATGTTCCATGCTTGGTTTTATCTACTTTCTTATGTTTTGTCCACACTTTGGAGTACTTTTCATATGATTTGTTAGACTAACCTATTAACAAGAGCCATGGTGCTAGCTACTTGTTTTCTGCTGTTTTTGGTTCTAGGAAAGTTAGAAAATGAATATTCTCGGAATTGGACGGGACAAAAGCCAAAGTCAGTTTTTCACCGAGGGACACCAGGAGCCAGAATACGAGACGGAGAGGGGCTGGGACCTGGCCACACCACCTGGCCGCGCGGGCTAGGCCTGGCCACGCAAGCTAGGCCTGGCCGCACCAGGGGGTGGTCTGGCCGCCCCAGACACCCCCTCGACCTCCCTCTTTGCCTATAAGTTGCCTCCTGACCTTAAAACCCAGGGGGGGTCGACGTTTTTCCAGAAAGAGTTCCGCTCCACCGCCACCACCAGATTCCACGATTCGGAACCAGAAACTTCGTTCTGGCACCCTGTCGGGACAGGGAATTGGAGGAGATCATCGCCATCATCATCACCATCGCTTCTCCATCGACCATCCATGTTTCCCCCATATATGAGTGAGTAATCACCCGCTGTAGACTATGGGGATGGTAGGGATTGGATGAGATCGTTCATGTAATGGCATCGGATTGTTAGGACATGGTGCCTAGTATCTACTATTAGTGCTTTTTGACTTTGTTGCGACTTGTTATGCTTAATGCTTGTCACTAGGGCCCGAGTGCCATGATTTCAGACCTGAACATGTTATTGATTCATTATGATGGTATTGTTTATGGTCTTACCTGCAAGTTGTATACACACGTTGTTGTCCAGAACCAAAGGCCCCGAAGTGACAGAAATCGGGATAACCAGAGGGAATGGCTTCGATGTGAGGATCACATGTGTTCACGGAGTGTTAATGCTTTGCTCCGGTGCTCTATTAAAAGGAGAACCTTAATTGCCAGTAGTTCCCTTGAGGGCCCGCTGCAAACGGGCTGGCAGGACAAAAGATGTTGTGCAAGTTCTTATTGCGAGCACGTAAGACTATATATGGAACACATGCCTATGATTATCTAGTACTTGGATGTTTTATCTTATCTATCTGCCATTGCCCTATGTTCTGATTGCCATGTGTTGGGGGGATACCCCCGGGTAGGGTCACGCCGGGGTATAAAGGCCGAGTTAGCCGAGGTACGGCAAGGTCAAAGCAAGTGTTGGCTGAGTCACCACAAGGCAGGCCGAATCACGGGGTAACCCGGACCAGGGGATGTCCACCTAACTGGGTCTCAACCAACTTATGCCGTATGTCGGTAAGATATATCTAACTTATATGCAGGTAGAGGTGTGGCCGGATCAACTAGGTATGATCCGGGTTATATCAAGCTTGTAAGAGAAGGAAGGTATCTCGCTGGTAAAGGGTGACCACTGTGTGTAGAGCGTGAGCGAAGCAGACAGAGGCCAGGACCACGGAGGCGTGGCCAACAAAGGTGACGATGCCTATGTCGGATGACGCAGGCGCCGCAGAGGCTCACGTAGCCTCTACATGGATGACGCTGGGCAAAAGTGACCCGGTCGACTTACTATTTTGGCAGGAGGCATATTCCAAGGAATATGCCTCCACGTATGCCCTAATTGGAGACCTGGTTACCCCTATATAAGGGGGGCTAGGGCCTCTGTAGAAAGGGTTGGTCTTGACTTGGTTGATCTCTAGTGGGTGGTGGTTTACTTGTGTGTTCCTGAGGGCAGGCTAGTGGTGAGAGTAAGAGAGTTCTTCTTCCTCCTCTCCCCAATACAGCTCAAGGAGCACTTGTAAACTATGGAAGTGAATCAAATACAAAGCAACTGTGTGTGGAATCACCACACTATCCCTCCCTGGATTCCCCTAGTGCATTTAGTCCCCACCTTTAGCCTATCCATGGCATCTGCCGTGACACCACCACGACAGTTGGCACCCACCGTGGGGCTAGCGGCGCTAGCAGGGGTGAAGATCCGGACGGGAAACTTCATCGGCACCGGCGAACGCATCGTCTCCGGGCTCGTTCAGCGCTTTGGAGCGCTGGATTTCGTCAGCGACAACGCTGGCTGCTTTGGCAAGCGTCCTCTTCCGCACAACGGCCTCTTCGTCAAGCTCGGCGCGCACAAGATCTACGTTGCTGCCGATGTGTCGTGCATTCACCTGCGACACGTTGTCGAAGGAGGCGAGCCACCCCTTAGTGCGGCTCGCGGGGCGTGTATCACTCGCTCCCCGGACCACGCCGAGGTAATGATGACCGCGCCTAGTGCTGGTGCAAGCAAGGATCCGACACCAGATCCGGAGGTAACACCTAAGGCACCAAGGAAAAGTAGAGGTCCTCCACTAGAAAGGCCAGAAAATGTGCTGCAGCAGGCAATGATAGCTTAGCAAACCTAGTAGCAGCAGTAGTAGATCCGGCTCAGGCACAGGCCGAGCTAGAGGAGACTAGGCAAAAAATACTAAAGGGTGCAAAAAAGATAGCAGCGGCTCAGCAGTCGTTGAACATGACACTGCGTGAGTACGCAAAGGAAAATAAGGTAGATGCTGTGAAAGTGAAGGGGAGAAACCTCATGAGTGAAATGAACAAAGAGGGTGATACTAGGATTGAGGAATCAGAAAACTGTCTGTCTGTGGGGCTACCGAAGTATAGTACCCCGGCAAAGAACCTCAGGGTGGCAGATGCAGCTGCATCCAAGTTAGAGGGTCTGACGGGTGACAGCAAGATAGGGTCAACGAGTTGGTTCGGATCGCGGACAGGCAAAATGAGGAGTTGCTCAGGGCTAACCCGGAGAGAGCTGGGGCCTCCAAGATCATTCATTCGGCGGTGGGTAACCCGGAGAAATCCGCTGGAGCTGCATCGTCTCCTCATGGTGGTCCTAGGAGATAAGAGGTAGTAACCTCGGACAGGAGGAATAAGCAGATAGTCCCATATGACCCAGCAAGGGCAGGGAAAGGAAAGGAAGTCAGAGAAATGAGAATCGACGAAGTGTGAGCCGAGGTGAAGCTGGCCGAGGTAACCGCGACCAAGGCAATGTCGGTCAAGGGAACGCTGTAAACGGCAATGCCGGACAGCGTAATTCGGCAGGTGCAGGGCAACCGCAGCAGTGGAATATACCACGGCAAGAGCGCAGTGCCTTCCAAGGTATGCAACAGAGAGCAGCTCTGCAGGAGGAGGATAGATACAATGATTGTGATTCGGAAATGGTGAATGCTGGGTATCCCAGGCTGGACTATCACGTGATAGGGTCAAGATTGGTAAGCAGGAACTTGATGCCTGATGACGTCAGGTTAAAACTGGATTGGCTGTATAGGTCGGAGCAAATTGAGTGTCAAGGTCCTCCGGGTCCAACGTGTTTTGGGCCCCAGATCATGAAGGAACCTCTGGTACCTAACTTTCAGTTACCTAGAGGCACAAAGACATATGACGGCAGTACAAAGCTGGAAGATTGGTTGATTAACTATGCAACAGCTATAAAAATTGCTACAGGCAACTTGAGATGGGCTATGAGGTACGTACCCTAGATGTTGGAGAGGCCAGCAAGGGTATGGCTAAACAATTTGCCGCCCGGAAGTATTAACTGTTGGATTTATTTTGAGGAAATGTTTGTTAGCAATTTCTCAAGCACGTATCAGAGGCCCAACAGACCACAGACCCTAGCGATGTGCAAGCAGAGACCGAATGAGACAGACCGGGAGTTCTTAACCCATTGGTGTACTGTGCGAAACTTTTGTGAGGGCGTAATTGAGTCACATGCTATAGCTTAGTTTGTGCAAGGATGCAGATATGCAAGCATGCTATGGCAAAGGTTGTAAAGAGATATGCCAACTACATTGGCAGAAACAATCCGGATTGCTGATTCGTACGCGTTGGGTGACCCGACTCAGCCCAGGCTCATGTCAAACGAGTCAAGCGAAGAGGGCTATCAACGAGATGGGGCTGGATCTTCCTAGAGAAATGATTACCGGGGTAAAAGAAGAGATGACAGACCGGATTATCGGTACAGTTCGCAACAAGTTGCGGCTGTGAATCAAGATCAGCCTGGAGCAGGAAGCAACCAACGTGAGAAAACCGGAGGACAACAATGGACACCAAGAAATGATGGCAAGAAAACTTGGACGCCAGAGTAGAAGAAATAGTGGCAGGAAAAGAAGGACCATCCGAGGTATACCTATGAGGCAATGCTGGATCAGCCGTGTAAATTTCACACGCCAAATCCGAGTAACCCAGCGGGTCACACAACCAGACAGTGTGAATGGATGCGAAAGATAGAACAAGGTGATTCGGGGAATTCTCAGGCACCTCGGAGTGATCAACCTCGGCAGGAGCTTCCCCGGCAGCAATTGCTCTCCAGAGCGAACACGCAACAGTTAATGTTGCCTCACCCTCCGCCGAGGTATGACAACCATGAGAGAAGGGATGCAGTGCATCAAGTGGAAGACCAACATCAACCGGATCATAGGTACCCCAGAAACGAGGGGAGGAATGAGTACAGAGAGCATCATCAGAGTTACTGTGTGTTCACCACAAAAGAGACAGACAGAAAGAGCTTGCAGCGCCGACATATGGAGGTCAATGCAGTAATGCCGGCCGTGACGAGGTATATACCTTGGTCGGATCAGGAGATTACCTGGAGCATCAAAGATCATCCGAAGCTTATGCCTAGTCCTGTCTCATATGCGCTGGTGTTGGATCCAACATTCATTGGGCCTAACATCAATGTGAGGTTCTCAAAGGTGCTGATTGACAATGGCAGTAGCATTAACATCATGAATGTGGACATGATGCGCAAGTTGGGTATCTCGGAGAACATGCTCCAAGCTACAAGGACGACTTTCCATGGCATTGTTCTAGGCATTTCTTGTGAGCCCATAGGAAAGGTCCAGGTTGACGTATTGTTCAGCACAAGAGATAACTGCCGGACTGAGAATTTGGAGTTCGAGGTTGTAAATTTGGAAAGCGCATATCACGCGTTACTCGGCAGGCCAGCTCTGAACAAGTTCATGGCAAGTTGTCACATCAGTTACCTAAAGATGAAATTGCCTGGGCCAAATGGTGTAATTACCATAGCTGGGGATTTCCGACGTTCCATTGAGTGTGCATCTACCGGATCTAACCTAGCCGAGTCACTCGTGATCGTGCAAGAGAAGAGAAAGATCCAAGAAGTGGCGGCATTGGCTCAGTCCGTGCAGCAGTATATGCCGACGCTGAGTAACCCGCATGGTAGTGTCTCATTCCAAGCGACAAAGGATACCAAGAAAGTGCATGTTGATGATATGTTCCCAGAGCGCACCGTAACAATTGGTGTCGGGTTAAATTACAAATAGGAAAGCGAGCTCGTCAACTTCCTCCGTGAGAATCGGGATATTTTTGCTTGGTCCACACTGGACTTGCAAGGTGTTCCGAGGGAGTTGGCCGAGCACTCTTTGAATGTGAGACCCGGAGCAAAGCCGGTGAAGCAACCTCTCCGCCACTTCGCCGAAGACAGGAGAAAGGTCATAGGAGATGAGATAGCTTGGTTGTTGGCTGCTGGATTTATCATGGAAGTGCTTTACCCGGATTGGCTGTCTAATCCGGTGCTGGTGGAGAAGAAGAAGGACGATCCGAACGTGGCAGTGGTTTGGCATATGTGTATCGATTACACGAACATGAATAAGGCGTGTCTAAAAGATCCATTCCCACTGCCAAGGATAGACCAAGTCATAGATTCTACTGCTGGGTGTGAGTTGTTGTCGTTCATTGATGCATATTCTGGTTTCCACCAGATACCTCTAAACCCAAGTGACCAAATAAAGACTGCGTTTATCACCCCGTATGGGGCTTATTGCTATCGCACCATGCCTTTTGGTTTACGTAATGCTGGGGCAACGTACCAAAGATGTATGCAGAAATGTTTACACGACCAAATTGGTCAAAATGTGCAGGTGTATGTGGATGATGTTGTTATCAAGACCAAGGAAAGCAAAACGCTCCTTGACGATATCAGGCAGACATTCACGAACCTAAGGAGGTTCTGAATGAAGCTTAATCCGGATAAATGTACCTTTGGTGTCCCGGCTGGAAAATTACTCAGATTTCTTGTCTCCAGCCGAGGTATCGAAGTTAATCCAACTAAAATCCGGGCCATAGAGCGAATGGAACTGCCAAAGTGCCTTAACGATGTCCAGAAGTTCACTGGTTGCCTAGCATCCTTAAGTCGGTTTGTATGTCGGTTGGGAGAAAAGGCACTGCCTCTCTATCAACTCATGAAAAAGTCGGACAAGTTCATTTGGACGTCGCAGGCCAATGAAGCCTTTATCCAATTAAATAAGATGTTAGCCACTGCACCAGTGTTAGCCTCTCCACTATCAAAGGAGCCAATGTTGCTCTATATAGCCGCAACCAACCGAGTTGTAAGTGCAGTAATTGTGGTAGAGCGTGACGAGAGGGTATGTCAGTGTAGAGGCCTGTATATTATTTGAGCGAGGTATTGTCAACTTCGAAACAGAACTATCCCCACTATCAGAAGGTGGCATACGGTGTGTAAATGTCGGCTAAGAAGCTAAAACACTATTTTGAAGAGCACCCCATCAAAGTAATATGTGAAGCTCCCATATCCGAGATAATGAGTAACAAGGATGCAAGTGGCAGGATTGCAAAATGGGCAATTGAGCTAGCCCCTTATGCGCCACAATATGACAGAAGAGAAGCAATCAAGTCTCAGGCTGTGGCGGACTTTTTTGTGGATTGGGACGAGGTGCAGTATGAATCACCATTGCCAGATCCGAACTACTGGAGGATGCACTTTGACGGGTCAAAAACAAAAACCGGGTTAGGCACCGGAGTTGTGCTTACCTCGCCCAAGAAGGACCAGCTGAGATGCGTGCTACAGATCCACTTCACTTCATCAAAGAATGTTGCAGAATATGAGGCACTTGTGCATGGGCTCAAAGTGGCAAAAGAAATTGGAATACGTCGGATCCAATGCTTTGGTGACTCGGATCTCGTAGTACAGCAAGTCTCCGGACAGTGGGATGCTTTGGATGCAAACATGGCATTATACATATTCCATGTGCAGAAGATATCTGGTTACTTTGAGGGATGCGAATTTCACCATGTACCCCGGGTGGAAAATGAGGCTGCCGACGTATTGTCGAAGCTCGAATCAACCCGACAAGCAATTCCACCTGGTGTAGCATTAGAACACCTCAGAAAACCATCTATCAGGCCATCCCCAGAATCCGAGTCAATCTGTATCCCGGAAAATCCAGAGTCGGAAGCTGTGCCCATGGACATTGACCCGGGGACTGTCTCGGCAAACCCGGGTGTTGGGGATATACTTTCCGGGTATCCTCACAGATCCTCACTGACCAGGGTGGCCCACTTCAGGTTAGAGCTTTGCTTCACGGGCGGCCTAGTTAGGGAGAGAAGACGGAGTCCAATCCGACTACGGGAAGGCCTAGAAGACTTACCGACTTAGGCCCATAATGTTACTTGTAGTTCAAGATGTACTCTATAACCAACTCTTAGTCGTAGCCGGATTGATCTCTCCTGTAAACCCTAGGCCGGATATCTATATAAGCCATCCTAGGGAGAGCCTTTAGGGCAATACCAGACACCTCAATAGTCTACAATCTCAACTCACACAGGCAAAACCCTTGTAACCCATATTCCGGCTCTGCCGTATTACTGGATTGCTAGCAGGAGTAGGGTGCATCCAAAGCCGGCGGATTCGAACCTGGGTAAACTTGTGTGCTCACCGTCCCGGAACACCGTACGTCTCACACCCCTCTCTCTCGCATGCTTCGAGGACCCCCTCATGGCGTACTTGTCCTCAAACCGACAACAGTTGGTGCCCACCGTGGGGCAAGTGAGCTTCGGATCTATGTTCCGAGCGGAATCTGCAAGAATCGGAATCGGCAAGACCATCGCCGTCGGTCGCATCCTCTATGCCAACGACGTCCCTCTCATCGTTCTCGACGAGACTTGGATTCCGGCTAGGGAGGCCGTGACTACCTATACAATCATGTCTTTTGGCGAGATCGATGTTTACATCGGTTTCGCTGAACCTGCCCAACCCACCCCAACGGTGATGATAGAGGCAGAAGAATCTTCTGGGTCCCCTTTGTCCACGGAGGCGGCAAAGTTCCGGATCTCAGAAAACCCTAATCCCACCTAGCCCGCACCAGTTGCGGAGATGGTGGAGAAATCCAAGCCTGAAGAAGACCTCACGATCCAAGTCGAATCTGGAGTGGATCTCCCTGGAGAAGTCGGATCCCAGATCGACCCACCCGTGGAAGTCGAAATCCAGGAGGAGCACATCAGCGACACTGATTCCGACTCTGACAATGTCGGGACAGACAGGCCTTTCCTCAGTTACACACTAAGGTGTATGATACTACAAGGCGCTAGCACAAAAGCAATCCTCGAAACCATTAAAAGTTTCGATATGGCTGATCGCGAAAGCCGCAGGTACCTCAGGAAGCACGCATCACACTTCGTAGGATGTGTGGGATCCGGATCCGGCTCTGCCAATGCTGGAGAAAACACCGACTCGGTGCTGGAGGCAATTGGAACAAACGCCGACGTTCCCGCATCCTCAGATGAGTCCATGACGTCGGCAGATTTCCAAAAGTTCTCCGCGGAATATGACAAGGAGTACAACTGCAAAGCTGCAGAAGATGGAGATGCCATGGACGAAGGATCCGGGGAACACTCTCCCAAAGCGCAAGATGATATGGAAGTCGGAGACAATCTCGAAGTGTAGATGTCCGAAAGTACCGATCAGAGCTTGACTCCGGGAAACGGACCCAAAGCCATCTTTGCTACCGGCGCTGCCAAGAAGGCAAAGAAGAAGAACAAGAAGAACAAGACTCCGGCAAAAGACCCTCTAACAGAGGAGGTGATTGCCGAGGAATACGAGGAAGACTCGGATGGAGCACTTATCCCAGACGAGCCGAAAAAAGAAGCATCGGTGGATGGACACGTGATCACTGAAGGTGCGCGTAAACTCATCGATGCCGCATTAACCACACCTATCCCTACAGCTGCAGAACTTACTGCAGATGAGCTGGAAGAAAGGGCCCAAGCCCTAGAAGCGTGTCGTCAACAACTCCTTGATGAAGCCAAAAACATCGAGGTGGAGAAGAAGCGCATGTCAAACAAGGAGTACATGTCCCGTCTGCATCAGAAGACACAGAGGCGTCACATAGATGACAACCAATTCCCACGTGTCCGTGCCGTCCTTTTTGGAGATGAGATGGGGAAGCCATGGAAGGATAGAAATGGAGATTGGGTTTACCCAACACCAGTGCAAAATACCGTGGCAGCTCACGAAATTCTATCGGCTAATCCAGGACCAGAGGAGATACGTTTGGGTATCAAACTACTCAATAAGGGATTGGATCAGCAAAAGGTCGCCCTGTATGGAAGCCAAAAGCTGGTCTCGGTTTCCGACCAGTGTCGCATAGATCCGGCATGGGCTGACGTAAGATCCCACTACGATCGGGCACAGCATCATCACCCCGAACGCAGGGAAGACAATTATTCAAGAACCATATCGTCAGGACAACACCGCAGAACTACACATAACTGGAGCAACGTCGCTCCAGCAGCTGAGAAAGACGCGATCGCTGCACTGATTCCGAGGAATCCTCCCCGAAAAGGAGAAGATAAAGAGAAACGTCGGGAGGAAGATCGTCAGAAAATGCCACCTCCTAGACATGAAAACCGACCGGCTGAGCCTCACCATGGTGGGAACGACGGACGAAGGAACGACGGAAACCACGCTGGCATAAACCGGCAGGGGGCTCGTCATAGTCAAGAACCTCCTCGGAACCGGAATAACGACGCTCCGGACGGAGGCCGACGATCAGCCGGAAACAACCCAGCTGCACCACCCTCTCCACAGCACAGTTATCACAACGGCCCCCAAGGAGGTCAAGGAGGACGACATGGCGGGGGAGGTGGTGGCAGAAGCCGAAGTCCGGCTCCAAGGCACCGCAGCCACAACCAATATTCGGGACGATCCCTATCCCCGAACGACGCAAGGCACATGATCAACTCCAACATAGAGGCTCGGCGCTACAAAAACGATGACGTGTACGTGGGCCCAAAGTGCTTCGGACCACGCATCAGAGCTACAAAATTCCCGGAAGGATTTGCTATCTCAAGACATATTCAAGCCTACGACGGCATTGCTCGGCCAGACACCTAGTTATAGGACTTCTTCCAAGCTTGTTGCATCGCTAAAGGCGGAAACAGCCTGGTCGCAACCTGATATCTCCCACTTATGTTGCGGAAGACAACACGATCATGGCTCAACGAACTTCCGACGAACACCATCCACAACTGGTATGATTTACAAAGTGCGTTCTTTCAGAATTTCGAAGGCACATATCAGAGGCCCTGTACGGTTGGAGACCTACAACGTTGCACCCAGAAAGCCGGAGAAACTTGCCGAGATTATCTCGGACGATAGATTGACACCAAGAACTCCTGCGAGGGAGTAAATGATCAAACTGCGATTGAAGCTTTCATTGCAGGTCTCCCAATTGGTTTACTGCGCCATCACTTGAAGTGTGACAAGGTTACTGATCTGGGAGAAATGATAGAAACAGCGAGCAAGTATGCAGGTGCTGACGACGATGCAGAGGGATTACTCAACGTCCTGGCTGTACCTCAGTCAGCAAAGAGAAAGCAACAGGCTCAGAAGCGCAAAAACACCTCGGAAGAAAAACCCAACGCGGAGATGGTAGTAGTCACTACTGTTTCTGGGTCTGAGGACGAGGAGGGCACAGCGAAGGCCGTGGGCGTGGCCGTGGGACATCAAGGGTCCAAGGTAGAGGAGAGCAACAACCAGGCAAAACCTACACTTGGGCCGACATTGCCAATAACCCATGTGTGCATCACTTGGACGCCAATGGGGGCTCATCCCACACCAACGATGAATGCCGTTTTAACGACGACATCAAGAAAGATGATACCGCGGGCTACAAAGCTAAGCGGGAGAAGGGAAAGAAAAATCCCAAAAAAGACAAAGAGACCAAGGAAGATTCCGACATGGAGGAAGCGGACGCTTCAAATCCCAAGCCGGAAGGGAAGAAAACTTTTCCTACCAAGAAGTACACTTACGTCACCTTCCTCGGATCTCAACCAGCAAAGGTCAAGAAAGCAGTTCTCCATGAGCTCAACGCAACAGTTCCGGCTGTCCCTCAGTATTTGGACTGGTCGGAAGTTGCAATAACGTTTGACCGCACTGATCATCCGCCTAAGCTACACAGGCGAGGAAAATACGCCTTAATCGTCAATCCACTTATTGACGGTTATGGTTTCTCCAAGACCCTCATGGACGGTGGTAGCAGCATCAATATTCTCTATGTAGAAATGCTACGCCGGATGAAGATCTCGGAAACACAACTTAACCATAGCTCTATGATTTTTCACGGAGTTGTCCCAGGAAGACAAGCTAACTCCCTGGGAGAGATCACTTTGGATGTTACTTTTGGAACACCAAAAAATTATCGAACGGAGGCACTTTCCTTCGAAGTGGTCACGTTCAAGAGCGCATACCACGCTATATTCGGACGTCCGGCTTACTGGGCTTTGGATGTTACATTTACAATATGATGAAAATTCCAGGTCCCAACGGCGTGATCACCATCAGGGGAGACCCGAAGAAAGCGCGAGAATGCGAGTATGGAAATGTCGCCTTTGCCGAAGCTGTGCTGCACGCCCAGGAGTACCAAGAGATCAAGAAGAGCATAGATCTGTCCGAGATGCCCGCGACAAAGAAGGAGGTGACAAAGCCAAATCCGGAGTTCAAGGCATCAGAAGACACGAAGACGACGCCATTGAAGGATGATGACCCCTCCAAGGTGACCCAGATAGGCGCAGGCCTAAGTAGTGCATAGGAAAGCGCGCTCGTCAAGTTCCTCCGAGCAAATCAAGATATCTTTGCATGGCAGCCATCTGACATGACCGGAGTACCTAGGGAACTTGCCGAGCACTCTCTAAATGTAAACCCGAACGCTAAACCCGTCAAGCAGTCCTTATGATGGTTTGGTGATGAAAAGCGTAAGGCAATAGCTAAGGAACTAGCGCGGCCCGAGTTAGCCGGATTCATAGAAGAGGTCATCCATACTGATTGGTCGGCCAACCCTGTAATGGTCCCTAAAAAGGACACCACTGATTTAAGGATGTGTGTTGATTATACTGCCTTGAACAAGGCTTGTCCAAAAGATCCGTTCGCTCTGCCTAGAATTGATCAAGTTATCGATTCTACGGCAGGCTCGGAACTCCTCTGTTTTCTCGACGCATATTCCGGTTATCACCAAATCCGGATGAAGGAATCTGACAAAGTCAAGACTTCATTCATAACCCCCTTCGAAACCTTCTGTTTTGTTACGATGCCCTTTGGGCTGAAGAACATAGGAGCTACGTACCAGCGCATGATGCAGCGTTGCCTCCATGATCAACTCGGACACAATGTACATGCATACGTGGATGATATCGTGGTCATGTACAAAAAGAAGGAAACATTGATTTCCGACTTAGAGGAGACGTTCGCCAATTTACGAAAATACAACATCATGCTTAATCCGAAGAAGTGCTTCTCTGGAATACCAGCCGGAAAATTGTTAGGTTTTATCGTGTCTCAACGAGGCATAGAGGTGAACCGTGACAAGATCAATGCTATTCTCAATATTTCCAGGCCAACTCGCCTGAAGGACGTACAAAGATTAACTGGTTGCATTGCTGCGGTCAACCGATTTGTAAGCCGGCTTGGTGAAAGAGCCGCACCATTATACAAACTCCTGAAGAAGACCAAGGATTTTGTCTGGACTGACGAAGCTGAAGCTGCACTACAAGACCTAAATAAAGTACTCTCATCTGCTCCTATCCTGGCAGCGCCGGAACCTCAGGAACCGATGTTGCTTTACATTGCTACAACAAATAGGGTTGTCAGTATAGTTATGGTGGTGGAGAGACCAGAAGAAAATCAGGAGCACCTGGTGCAGTGTCCGACATACTTTGTCAGCGAGGTCCTGACAGAATCAAAACAACGATATCCGCACTATCAAAAGTTGGCTTACAGTGTTTTTATGGCATCTCGTAAGTTACGACACTATTTTCAGGAGCATCCAATTACCGTGGTGAGCAAAGCTCCCATGAGAGATATAATCAACAATAGCGATGCCACAAGACGTGTCACCAAGTGGGGTGTAGAGCTTGCAGCTTTCGATATTGAGTACAAACCCCGGACAGCAATCAAATCCCAGATCCTTGCCAACTTTGTCGCCGATTGGACAGAGACCAAGGAGAACATGGTCCTCCCTGAGTCGGAATATTGGACCCTCTTTTTCGATGGGTCCAAGGCTCAAGGGGGCTCGGGGGCTGGCGTGGTGCTCAAATCACCCCAAGGAGATAAACTTTTATACGTGTTGCAGATCCACTTCACAGCGACAAACAACATTGCCGAGTATGAAGCACTGCTGCATGTAATCCAGATTGCTAAGGATATTGGCATCCAACATTTGATGTGTTACGGAGATTCGGATCTTGTTGCTCAGCAAGTCTCGGATATTTGTAATGCAAATAAGCACATGGCAGCATATAAAGCTGTCGTGGATGATCTATCTAAATCGTTCGAGGGGTTTGAAGTTCAACACATCCCTCGAGCAGAAAACGAGGAAGCAGACGCACTATCTCGAATAGGCTCTGCGCGGAAAGAGGTTCCGGATGGCGCATTTTTAGAGCACCTCAAAGTTTCCTCGATAAAGGGAGTAGATGAGGAATATCCGACCAAATCCGACTTGCCTTTAATAGCAGTTCTGGCTGTAATTCCCAGCTGGACTCAACCCTACCTTGATTACTTGGTAGACGGCAAATTACCCGAAGACGAGGTGCTAAGCCGGCAGATTATCCGACAAGCAAAAGCCTATACTATTGTTAAAGGTGAGCTCCATAAACGGAGTCTTTCTGGGGGTTTTCAGCGCTGTGTATCTCCGGAAGAAGGAGTGGAAATCTTAAGAGAAATCCACGAAGGCGAGTGTGGTCACCACGCTGCAGCCAAATCTTTAGTGGCAAAAGCTTTTTGACATGGTTTTTTCTGGCTTACAGCTCAGGCAGATGCCGAACGATTAGTCAAGACATGCGAAGGCTGCCAAAAGTACGCCAAGAAAGCTCATGTTCCGGCTGATCAGCTGCGAACAATACCTATAACATGGCCTTTTGCGGCCTGGGGGCTTGATATGGTAGGACCTTTTAAACGAGCTCCAAGTGGATTTACTCACCTCTTAGTGATGGTGGATAAATTCACTAAATGGATCGAGGCTAAACCTGTCACTAGTTGTGATGGAGCAACAGCCAAAAGATTTGTCGAGGATGTTATAATCCGGTATGGTTACCCGCATAGCATTATCACGGACAACGGGAGTAACTTTTCCATGGGAGAGTTGGCTGAATTCTGCGACGAGCAACATATACGGCTTGACATTGCGTCAGTCGCACATCCACAGGCTAACGGACAAGTCGAAAGAGCAAATGGTTTAATTCTACAAGGCTTGAAACCAAGACTCGAAGCACCACTTAGACGTGCTGCGGGGGCTTGGGCAGAGGAACTACCCTCTGTAATTTGGAGTTTGCGAACAACTCCGAACAGGTCAACAGGATATACACCTTTCTTCTTGGTCTATGGCGCAGAAGCAGTTCTTCCTAGTGATTTGATTCATACTTCTCCTAGAGTGGCCGCGTATATCGAAGAGGATGCCGAGATTTCTCAACAAAATGATCTCGACTTAGTCGAAGAAGTTCGCGTCATTGCTAAAATGAGATCTACAGCCTATCAGCAGAAGTTACGCAAGTATCATAGCCAAAGAGTCCAAACTAGATCTTTCAATATAGGTGATTTGGTTCTCCGGCTTGTGCAACAAAGAAAGCAAAACTTTCCCCAATATGGGAAGGGCCCTTTTTAGTTAGTCGAGTATTGCACAATGGGTCGTGCTACTTAACTGAAATGAGGCCAGTCAAAGAAAGACCTGCTACTAAGAAGAGAAAGAGAGCTGGAGGCAGTACAAATCCGGATGAATTAGACAGACCGTGGAATATTGCTCAGCTACGTCCCTTTTATTCTTAGTTTTATCTTTCTTTGTAATCATACATATGTACATGCTCTGTGAGAAATAAAAGTTTTGGTTACCTCAAAGTTTTCCTAAGAAGTTTTTACCATCTTATTTCCTAATGGTCATGTCATAGTCGAAAAATCCCAGAATGCTTGAAAGTACTTTATGCTCATGTTCGTTCTGGTTTAGATTTTCGATTCTAAAACTGCTACCTTCGAGTATAACTCTAAAAAATTCTAGTCTTTGCTTGGGTTATTTGTCTGATTGCTGGATGCGGGTATCTTCCGAGTAGTGAATTGTTGGTACTGGAAGCCGGCTTTGTTTCCAAGTTTAAACTGGTTTAGCAATTGAGCTCCGTTGCTCGGCAAAGTTTCTGGCTGAAGGTTTAGCCGGCTCACGAAAGGGACGAGGCGGAAAGCCAGATAAATGATAAGCAGAGGCGGAAAATTCTAAGTGCTTATGAAAACATTTCAGGCACGCAAGTAATCTAAGACAAAAGTGCTGAATAGATAAAAAACTTAGCACTAGCAAAAGTCATAGTACTTAATATTTATAAAAAACACATCATGTCTTTCCAGAATAATACATAGTTTTCTGATCTATGATGTAGGAGGAGATGAAGGAACTGTCGGATCGCTAGCTACTCCGCCTTGATATCGTGCCGAGATGTCCGGATCCGAGGTGGTCCGTTCATCGTCGGAAACTTCTTCAGCGTCTTCTAGAGAAGGTGGCGGAGTATCCACACGGGTAAAGAAGGGTGTCTCGTAGCTGGTCAGATCAGCTACGTGGGACCCATATCCGGCGCAGGAGTGCATGATGGCTCGAAGGTCTTGCTCCTGGCCGTCTTCGTCTACCTTGCAGTACCCTCTGGTCACTTGCCATATTTCCATGTTTCCATGGTGGCTCATGACCATGGTGAGAGCATTCTGCGCAGCAGTCCGCGCGTAGGACATGTTCCAGTCCCGAACGAGCTGCGGCATCTCCTTGGCCTTCTCCCGCACCTGGAAGTCCGACATGCTTGGCATGTCCGGAATCCTGAGAGACTCGCCAATGTCCTCAAGGGACTGGCGGTAGTCATGAATAAGATCACCGACTTGGGTAAGCCGGTGAGTGCAGGGTTCGGACAAGGAGGAGTCCGTCAAGTTCAGAGGACCTATACACAAAACAAGGATAAGAAAAAACCGACATTGATGAAAGTCAAAGAAATGATAAGTCGGATAGATGGAACATACCAAGAATGACGTCGTCAATCTTGGCTTTCTCCTCCCGGAGACTCTAGAGTTTAGCCCGGAGCGCCTGGGAGATATCCTTTTCTCTGCCAACCTCATTCTCGAGGTCCGAGATAACCTTATCTTGAGCGGCAATCTTGAGATCGCGCTCTTCAGTGGCCATGGAGGAGGACTCGAGGACTTGAGCTATGCTTCTTTCATGATCCGCCTTGAGCTTATCTAGCTCTTGGCGAAGTCCCTTGTTCTCCACCACTAAGGTTTTGTGGTTCTCGGCCTCTTCAATCATAGCAATGGATTGTTTCACTAACGCTGTAAGTCAAAAAGAACAACAGTTCAGAAAAATTCGACATTGAAAAAAGGCAAAAGGCAAGGTTTGAATCTCTAAATGTTTACCTTCGGCTTCATCCTTGGATACCTTGAGCTCAGCATTTTTAAGCCGGAGAGCTTTGATCTCTCTCCGCTTATCACAGACATTTTTTAACAATTCCTGGTTATAGGAACATACTTTCTGTAAGTCAGAATACCCAAAGTCAGAAAGCTACTTAAGACTCGGGCTAATATTTTTTGCTAAATATCAGCACGAG
Source organism: Avena eriantha (assembly GCA_910589775.1). Classification (NCBI taxonomy): domain Eukaryota; kingdom Viridiplantae; phylum Streptophyta; class Magnoliopsida; order Poales; family Poaceae; genus Avena; species Avena eriantha. The sequence goes on from OU342741.1 coordinate 44,746,908, forward strand.
CCTTGGGGGCTACACTAGTTCGTTCTTTGGCATCCTAATGAAATCATAAACCAGGATTTCTATATCCTACTTTATGCTTGGGGGCTAGAGGATATGATATAACATAAGGTAAAAAACAAGAGTTGGAATTCCGACTTACATATTGTTTGTGGGTGAGTTTGTCTAATCCCGCGTTCACCTCAGCTGCCACCTTCTCGGCGAGAGTAAGAGGAATTACTAGGGCTGTTGGAAGCTCGCCAGTCCTGATCCTCTCGTCGCGAAGGCGGACTTGGGCGAGAAGGTCAGAGAACTTGACGTCCTCTGCTTCTTGCGCTTCCTCTTTGAGGGAAAGATGGCTTTTGTCCAGGACTTGCCTGGCCAGCCGCTGGATCTCCTCTGCGGACTTCCGGGATAAGCCAAACTTGGCAAGTCCGGGGTTGCTGAGGAGGTTGTCGGCGAAGACTTCAGCCGAGGGATCATTACCCAAAGAGGATTCACCCTTATCTTGAGCTCACGCACCCACGTTGACGTCAGTGTGCAATCCAAGGATCATAGGCGTCGTTGGAGGAGCCGGATCTTCTGCAACAACCGGAGACAGAATAATCGCCGGTGTTACAGAAGGTTGAGGGGCAGGAGTCGGAGGAGCTGTGGCAGGGGAAGCTATGGTAAGCTTCGTCTGTCGCAGGGGCTTCATAGGAATCCCTTTCCCCTTACCCTTGATGAGAGGCTTTGCTCTGAGAATGTAGTAAAGTCGGAAACATTACATCTCAGAAAGAAATTCGAGAAAGGTATAAAGGCGGAAATTGTGAATGAAAGTTACCTCTTCACAACGGGCACTTCCTTTGTGCCTACTGCCACTGTCAGAGCTTTGCGCTTCTTGAGCGCAAGGTCCGGCAATGGGACCACTTCAGTCTCCTGAGAGAACTCAGGAGGATATCCTTCGAGTGGAGCAAGCTCCGACTCGGGGAGATCAGCAAGCTGAAAACAAGAAAGCATATCAGCATTTCAATATATAACTTAAAGATTGAAACACGTAAAAGGTGTACTGATGGAAGCTTACCGCTACCACAGGGTTTTCTGCCGTGTGCATGTCCAGAGAAATCTCCGGAATTTTCCTCTCGATCCGCTCCTTGATCAGCCATTTGATCTGGCTTATGTAACCTTGGATGGTATAGGCTTTGGGGCTGCTGCGGAGAGTCTTTTTTGGAAGACGTGATGGAGTGCATCAGTCTATCCCCGTGGTACTGAAGTGGCTGGATCCGACGTGAGACCCAGCACTGGACTAAGTCGGATCCTTTCAGACCCTTGTGCTTGATAAGATATTCGATCCGCCTCTTAGCGAGGATCAGATCGTCGGTGAGAGCCGGAGCAGCCTCGTCCCAGGAAGGCTGGGCCATGGCGGCTCCGTCGACAAAAGCCGGCAAAACAGTAGCTTTGCCGGGAGCCGGAATATCCTTATGATAGAAAAAAGTGGCTGGCCATTGTTTGACCGAGTCACTGGCAGAAATTTTGGGATATGCACGGTCTCGTCTAACAGAAAAACTAATAGTACCGGTGATATAAGGAACACCGGCAGTAATGGAATTTCTCCGGACATGGAAATAGTACCGGAAGAGAAGCAAACTCGGCCTAATGCCGAGAAAGTCCTCGCAAAGCGCGGCATATGCGCTCATCTCTAGAAGAGAATTGGGAGGAAGATTATGGAGTTGAACTCCATAGTGGTCAATCACCTCGGAGAAGAACTCCGAGGGAGGAAAGGACAAACCTCAGTCCAGATGGGTGCCGAAGTGGACCCGTTCGCCCTCGCGCGGATTGGGGACGGTTTCGCCGGAACTGCTCCGCCAATTGCTGGCGGCGAGAAGCCCCTCCTTCTCCATGTTTTTGAGGCCGTCGTCATCGAGGGCGCAGGGGATCCAGATTCCCCGGAAGCTCTCTTTCTCCGCAGCTGCTTCCGCCGCCGCCGCCGCTAGAGAAGAAGAAGAGGATCAAGCCATTTTTCTCTCCAGTGGAAAAGGTGACCTTAAAGTGGCGGCGCTAGGAGCTCTGTGGGAGGATTGGGAAGAAAGGAACGGCGAAGGACTGGTGGAGAGGAGAAGAAGGAATCTAAACCCCTTATATCCACCTACATGCGCCAAGATTCGGTGCAAACGCTACAGTGTAATTGCCACGCGTCATGGAAAGAACTGGGAAGGGCCCGCGCGATGATTGCGTCGCCTCGATCTCCACGCACGCATTGAAACGGCGCCTCGGTTCCGCGAACCGCAGACCCACCAACGGTCATGCTGACGGAACGTCTGTCAGATGACGTGACTTGACCATGCTTGTGTCTGGTGGCGTTAGAGACCAAGTTCCGGCTTAGTTCAAAAGCGAGCTGGAAAATCCGAGTAACTAATTGAAAGGTCCGACTTATTTTTAAGACCCGGATCGTATTTTTTGTTGTAAAGTTTCAGGAACCCTTTAAGATTCTACAATCCGAAGATCAAGCTGGATGATGATAAAATCCGACTTTGGATCTTGGAGGCCTCCGGGGGCTACTGTTGGGGATATACTTTCCGGGTATCCTCACAGATCCTCACTGGCTAGGGTGGCCCACTTCATGTTAGAGCTTTGCTTCACGGGCGGCCCAGTTAGGGAGAGAAGACGAAGTCCAATCCGACTACGGGAAGGCCCAGAAGACTTACCGACTTAGGCCCATAATGTTACTTGTAGTTCAAGATGTACTCTATAACCAACTCTTAGTCGTAGCCGGATTGATCTCTCCTATAAACCCTAGGCCGGATATCTATATAAGCCGTCCTAGGGAGAGCCTTTAGGGCAACACCAGACACCTCAATAGTCTACAATCTCAACTCACACAGGCGAAACCCTTGTAACCCATATTCTGGCTCTGCCGTATTACTGGATTGCTAGCAGAGGAGGGTCCGTCCAAAGCCGGCGGATTTGAACCTAGGTAAACTTGTGTGCTCACCATCCCGGAACACCGTACGTCTCACACCCCTCTCTCTCGCACGCCTCGAGGACCCCCTCATGGCGTACTTGTCCTCAAACCGACGACACCGGGGATTGTCTCGGCAAACCCGGGGACTGCTTCACAGGACCCGGGGACTGCACAGCGTGATCCGGTTGAAGTCTTGCCGGTGGATCAGATGGAAATCGATGAGGATGTGTTCCCACTGAGAGCTGTACCAGATTGGGCACTGCCCATATTTCAATTCCAAAAAGATGGAACCTTACCTGCTGAGGAGGTGCTTTCAAGGCAAACTTAGAGGAGAGCAAAAGCATACACGATCATCAATTCCGAGCTATACCAAAGGAGTGTGACTAATGTCCTCCAGCGATGTGTTCACCCAGAGGAAATACTGGACATCCTCCGAGATATACATCAAGGGGAATGTGGGCATTATGCCTCGTCCAGAGCCTTGGTAGCAAAAGCTTTCCGTCATGGGTTCTACTGGCCAAGTGCCTTAGAACAAGCAGAGGACTTGGTAAGGAAATGCAATGGTTGTCAGAGGTATGCTACCAAGACACATATGCCAATGTCGGAGCTCAAGACCATACCCCATACCAATTACTTGGCCATTTGCCGTATGGTGTTTGGATATGACTGGCCCCTTCAAACCAGCAAGAGGGAACATGACCCACATCTTGGTCATGGTTGACAAATTTACAAAATGGATTGAGGTGAAGCCAATAAGAAAATGTGATGGAGCTACCGCCGTGACATTCCTGAAGGATATCATCTTAAGATACGGTTATCCTCACAATATCATAACAGATAATGGCACAAATTTTGCTGAAGGAGCATTTGCACGTTTCTGTCGAGATAAGAAGATCCGGCTAGACGTAGCCTCGGTAGCTCACCCCACATCGAACGGACAAGTGGAAAGATCCAACGGATTGGTACTATCCGGGATAAAACCCCGGCTCATTGAGCCGCTGCAAAGATCAGCGGGGTGCTGGATAGAAGAACTACCAGCGGTACTATGGAGTTTAAGAACAACTCCGAATCGATCAACGGGCTATACGCCATTCTTTCTGGTATATGGGGCAGAAGCTATATTACCAGCCGACATAGAGCATGATTCGCCTAGGGTCACCCAATACACAGAAGCCGAAGTGCAAGAAGCCTGGCAAAATGATGTTGATCTGCTGGAAGAAGCGAGAGAATTGGCATTGTCTAGATCCGCCATATATCTGCAAAATATCCGACGCTATCATAGCCGGAAAGTAAACCCCCGAGTTTTCCGGGAAGGTGATCTGGTACTCCGGTTGGTACAACGTACTGCTGGCATGCATAAGTTATCCCCCCCATGGGAAGGGACATTCATTGTGAGCAAAGCATTGCACAATGATTCTTACTATCTCATCGATGCAAAACCACAGGAGAAGAACAAGGCGGACAGGTCCGGCGAGGAATCTAAGCGTCCATGGAATGTAGCTCTACTTCGTCCTTTCTACACTTAGCAAAGAAGTGTATGTATCCGAGTCTCTCATATGTCGGTATGTATGCCGGCAATGAGCTTATCAATGAAATGTTGGCACCTCGAGCAGTAACTCGGGGACTGCCTTAATAATATTTGTTGTCTTCTGTATTTATTATTTATATGTCGGCTGGCGTAAGTTGCTTCTACCTAAGCCGGATCAGTAATGTGTGAGCACCAAAAAACCCAACTCTTCGACTTGCTGCTGTCGAACAAGATTTGGCTTCATGGCAAGCAAGAGAACAAGTTTGGAATTGTGTAGCACATGAAAAATGACTAGGGAGAGGAACTTAATCGAGCCGACGTTTGTTATTCGGACTAACATTATGTTTACTTTATATTTACTTTGCTGAATTATTTTGAGCTAATCCTAAAGTTTCCAAGTATTGTTAAGTCAATTTTTGAAACTCAGTCTCGTAAGTTATAAAACCGAACCAAGGTGGACATGAGCTGAGCCAAGAAATTGGAGAAACAAGAAAATGAAACTCGGGGACTATGCCCAAGTTAATCCAGCACAAAAACTTAGTAGCAAAATATCACTTATGTGCTTAATACAATTGCACCCGGCATACCGGGGATCTGATGAAATTCAAAGTGTTTCTGATCAAGGAGCAGCGGGAGGAGGTAATTTGGCGCCAGCGGGTGCAGCTCCAGCTTCGGCTTCAGCGTCATGTTCGTCTTCCTCGACATTCGAAGCTTCGTCCCCTTTGTCCTCACCCGAATCATCTTCGGCATTTTTGTCGTCGGCAGCGCCGAGGAAGCTTGGACCCTCATTCCATTGATGAACAGGGGCATATTCAATGAGGCTATGGGCGCAAGCCTTGCGCCAAGCTATCCACTCCGGGTCGCTGGACCACCTGGATCCGGTGCGCATGCGCGCAAGGAGATTGAGGTCGATCTTCTCATACCACGTGAGCACGTAGTGGAGAACGATTTCAGCCCCGTCGCGTCCAGCAGATTCCCTCCAAAGGTCAAGCTGGGTCTCACAGTCCATTAACTTGGCGACGAGAGCTACGGTCCCTTCCGGAGTATCTTCACCAGGATAAAAGGCATTGAAGATCCGGATTGCCACATCAAGAATGTCCTTGCCATAATTCTTCACAATTTCAACGCGAGAAGACAAGCTGACCAGCAGGTCCTCCACGTCATAAGGAATTTCTCCAGCGCCTGGAGCAATTGGGGTACCCCTCTGCTGGCGGAACTTGGCAACAACAGTGGTTGCAATGGTATTGCCCTCCAGAAATTTGTCTGAAAACAAGACAAGTGAAGCAAGTAAGGAAAAGCCAAAAGAAGTTGACCCGGAGAGATTCATGCCGGCTAAAGGAAAAGAACTTACGAGAGATGTGGCTGTGGATCCGGGTCAGCTCCTTGGTACAGTCATCACGCCTTTTCCGGAGTTGCGCAAGTTCGGTATTCGCCGACTCAAGCTTAACGTCGGCCACCTTAAGAAGTTCTTGGTCCTTAGTGATCTGGAGATTGAGGCGCTCTTGTTCTTCAGTAAAGTCTTGGCCTGCTTTCTCCAGTTCAGACTTGTGCTGCGCCTTGAGTTTCTTCATGTCTGCCTTAAGCTTGGCAATTTCCTCGTCTTTGGTCCGGAGGAGGGAAACCTCATCGTCCTTCTTCTTGAGTTCAACTTGGTGCTGCCCTGCTTGTTCGAGAAAATGCAGCATCATGTCAGGCATGGGCACACTATCTTCAAGAGAGGCTGAAATAGTTTGTTGACCCGGCAAAGCCGAGGTATGAATATTTGCCGAGCCAAGGAGAAAAGGAGATAGAGAGCATAGCAAGGTTGAGCAAGGATAACTTACCCTTTATCTGGTCTAAGTTTTTCGTCATGAGGATATTCTCAACCTCCACCCCAGCTGCGAAAACTGAATGATGGATTAGTTCGGCAGAAAAAGACGAAGAGAAATGGAAAAATGCCAAGGATAAAACTTACCCCTTTTCTCGTGTTCGGCGAGAAGCGCAGTATGCTTCGCACGCAGCATCTTGTGAGTATCCAAGAGACGCTGAAACTCAGCGCTCCGACGATTGGTGGTCACCTGAAAATAGTACAAAAAGATAGCTTAGTCTTGTGTATATTCGAAGTGTACAAAATCCTGGCCAAGTGGAACTTAACCCGGCTCTAGGTGTGTGCATATTCGAAGTGTACAAAATCCGGGCCAAGTGGAACTTAACCCGGCTCTAGGTGTGTGCATATTCAAAGTGTACAAAATCCAGGCCAAGTGGAACTTAACCTGACTCTAGGTGTGTGCATATTCGAAGTGTACAAAATCCGGGTCAAGTAGAACTTAACCCAGCTCTAGGTGTGTGCATATTCGAAGTGTACAAAATCCGGGCCAAGTGGAACTTAACCCAGCTCTAGGTGTGTGCATATTCGAAGTGTACAAAATCCGGGCCAAGTGGAACTTAACCCGGCTCTAGGTGTGTGCATATTCGAAGTGTACAAGATCTGGGCCAAGTGGAACTTAACCCAGCTCTAGGTGTGTGCATATTCAAAGTTATTAAGGAGCTACGTTAGTTCTCTAAGGAGCATCCGGCCGAGTAACAAGTTACTCCCCCGGAGGCTCGGGGACTAATGGCTATATCACTAATATCTACTAAATACTAAGGAAAAGGCGAAGTAACGTACCTCCATCATCCGACCTGCAAGGTTAATTGCCTTAGCAACGGTATTCATTTGGGCAGCAAATTCAGCGGGACCGAACTTCTCCGGGAGATCGTCATTGTGGATGAACTTCGCCTTGTTCCAGTTGTTTACAAACTCGATCAAGGTCGGAGGATAGCGTTCGCCGCTGAGCATGTGGGGTGCAACTAGACCCTTATCATGAGCTTCCCTCCTCTCAACCTGGGCAATGGCAGGGCTGGTGTGCAAAACAAGTTGCGCATCAGCTGGCTCGACAGGGGCGTCCTTCGGTGGTGGAGTCTTTTTCGGGAGCATGGACGCAAGTGTACGCTGTCCAGCCTCGATTGACGCTGCCCTGGTGGCGTCAGGAGCCTTTTTGCCCTTGGGTTGCTACTGTGAGGTGGAAGCTGCTGCGGTGGATTTGCCCTTGGGAGCGGCCTTACTGCTTCCCTTGCTGCTAGTGCCTTCTCGCCGAGGCTTGGAAGACTCGGACAAGGCGGAGGGGCTTGGTGCTGCTGTTGGTGCTTGTGTTGTTGCTGCTGGTGCTGGAGCTGATGCTGGTACAGATTTCCGTTTCAGCGGGGGTGCTGAAGGAACCTCAGTGGTGGCTGGTTGTGGCTGTGCCGAAGAAGGAGCAGCTACAGCCTCGGCAGAACCGCTTCCCCCTGTTCCGAGGAAGAAGCAGATGCGACCCCCTCTTCTTCGGTGCGACCGGGACAGGCTCACCTGTGGCAAGGGGAGGATCTTCATGGATCTGCCCACCGGGGTTAGCTGATGCCGGAAAAGCATAAGAAAGGGGGACAGCGTCAAATGCCACCATCACCTCAACGTCCGAATCATCTTCATCGTCGGGCCAATCTCTAATGGAAGAGAGTTTACCGGTATGTCGCTTGGTCGCATCAGCCATCGGCAGGAACATCTCCTGATCCGGTTCCTCCTCGTCCGAGGCATCTCGGTCAGGCACCCATTTAAGAGAAGGCTCGGTGCCATCCTCAATGGTTTGCTGAAGAAACATCTAAGGGAAAGAAAAGGCAACAAGATTAAACCTACAACAAAAACCGACGTATGATTTAATTCGGAAAAAGTTTGGGGCACGAGACTTACCGCAGGGGGAAGCCTATCTCGGCAAAAATGTTCGATCCCCCACGTACACTCAGCAGAGAAGTCCTTGTGGGTGGTGAAGAGGGCCTTGACCCGACGGAAGATCTCGGTGTTGCTCAACTTGAATGAGGAGGTCCGGTTGGGGTCACGGCCCCAGCTCATGTGACAGAGTTTATGCGTGCGTTTATGAAGGGGGGAAATCCGGTTACGGACAAATGTGATCATTGCATCCTCATTGCGCAATCCCTGATCCTTCAGCTCCTGGAACCTTTTGTTGACTTGGTTCGCCAGGACAGTTGGCTTCTTGGGGATCTTGTCCCACAGATCCGGATTAGGAGGACCCGGAGCATAGGGGTGTAGCCGGATCAGATCTTCAGATGTGCTATTCCGAACATAAAAGAAAGTTCGGGCCCAGCCCTTGCAAGAGTCAAGACCCATGACTCGGGGGAAATTGACTGTTTCCTAGGAGAGATGGAAGCTGCTCCGAATTGTGTGAGCTGCTTGTCCTCCGGGTTAAGATCTATATTCGGAATCACGTTCCAGCGGAGGCCAAAGAACCGGATCCAGAGCTCCTTCGTGGGCCACAGTCTGGTGTAGCCCTCGATGGTGGAAGCGAAGGCGGAGAGAGAGGTGATGGCGTTAGCCGGAAGATGGTGCGGCTGAAGCTCATACGTGTTGAGCCAGTCGTGGAAGAAATCTCTAACAGGAAGACCGAACCCACGTTGGAAGTGGGAGAGGAATACCACATACTCACCCGGATTGGGTGAGGGGCAAGCTCTGCGGCGACGAGGCATGCGGTGACGCCCTCCGGGATGCGCCTGGTGCGATACAGCCAGTCCAGATCGTCCTGGCAGACCCAGGACCCAGCCCAGGCGCCGCAGTCGGCGTTCCCCGCGTCCTCCTCCATTTCCTGCTCCGCAACGGCGAGCTCCTCTTCTGTCATCTCAAGGTCACTGACCTCACTGGCGCTAGCGACGGTGGGGGGCAGTGGCCTAGACTGGCGAGGACACGTGGCGGAGGAGACGCGCAGAGGTGGCGGCGATGCAAGTACGCGAGGAAATGGTACGGCAGCGATGCAACTACACAAGTGCGGTGGCGGCGGCGCTGTCGCGGGGAAGAAGAAGGAGAAGAAGAGGCGGAGGGGCGCGAGAGTGGGGAAAATACCCAAGGGGCGCGCCCCTCCCCTATTTAACCGCGCCCTAGAGATGTAGTGGGATCGCACTATGCAGACGGGCCACACGGTGTGGCCGTGTATGACCCGGATCGACCAATCAGCGACGAGCCACGGGAAGGGCCACAGGGCGCAGCAGATCCCACGACGCGACGTTATGATATAGTTAATGAGGAGGCAGGCACGATGTGACGTGTGCTACAGTAAATTCTGACAATAACTGCGGCGATTACTATCGCAGGCCCTTAAAATGAGGCAAAGTAATGATTAGCCTCCACATGGGGAAGCGTACAAGAAAATGAAGAGTGACCAGAATGGGTATGAGGTGACCCGGCCAGCGAGTGAAAACTTGGAATGTGCCAAGGGAAAGTAAACCTATCAAATCCGGACTATGAGGTAACTCGGAAAAGAAGTGCAAGGCTCGGTAAAATTGAACCTACTGTGGCCTTAGCGGCTAAGGCAACTAAGACCACACCAGCTTCGGGGACTAATGTTGGGGGGATACCCCCGGGTAGGGTCATGCCGCGGTATAAAGGCCGAGTTAGCCGAGGTACGGCAAGGTCAAAGCAAGTGCTGGCCGAGTCACCTCAAGGCAGGCCAAATCACGGGGTAACCCGGACCAGGGGATGTCCACCTAACTGGGTCTCAACCGACTTATGCCGTATGTCGGTAACATGTATCTAACTTATATGCAGATACAGGTTTGGCCGGATCAACTAGGTACGATCCGGGTTATATCAAGCTTGTAAGAGAAGGAAGGTATCTCACTGGTCAAAGGGTGACCACTGTGTGTAGAGCGTGAGCGAAGCAGACAGAGGCTAGGACCACGGAGGCGTGGCCGACAAAGGTGACGATGCCTATGTCGGATGACGCAGGCGCCGCAGAGGCTCACGTAGCCTCTACATGGATGACGCTGGGCAAAAGTGACCCGGTCGACTTACTATTTTGGGAGGAGGCATATTCCAAGTAATATGCCTCCACGTATGCCCTAATTGGAGACCTGGATACCCCTATATAAGGGGGGCTAGGGCCTCTGTAGAAAGGGTTGGTCTTGACTTGGTTGATCTCTAGTGGGTGGTGGTTTACTTGTGTGTTCCTGAGGGCACTTGTAAACTGTGGAAGTGAATCAAATACAAAGCAACTGTGTGTGGAATCACCACAATATCCCTCCCTGGATTCCCCTAGTGCATTTAGTCCCCACCTTTAGCCTATCCATGGCATCTGCCGTGACACCACCACGACACCATGTGAATTGTCTTGTCCATGCAACGCCCGTCCATCCATCCCTATGCCTACCGCACTCGAATCCTACTGTTTTCTGCTATTGTTACTGATGTCTTTACTTTTACTACTGTTATTACTTTACTATTCCTACTACAAAACTGTTGCTACTGATAAACTGCTGTGAGCAAGATTGTTTCCAGGTGCAGCTAAATTGACAACTCAATTGTTAAGGCTTATAAATATTCTTTGACTCCCCTTGTGTCGAATCAATAAATTGGGTTTCACTTCCCTCAAAAATACTGCGATACACCCCCCATACTTGTGGGTCATCAACCACCAATAAATTTCTTCGGTATGAGGCGATCCATGGTATAGGCATGGGTGTCAGACATATTTACGTTTGCATACAGTGGGTGTAAGCCATGTTGCACATCGAATACACTAAGGTTGAGTTGGCGAGCCTAGCACACCATAGAAGCGTGGCCCCAGAACACGGATGGTCGAAAGATCGAGCACGCGTCGCATGAATGATGTGACCAACTTTTAGCGTCCACCCTTGAACCCACATTGATGGCCGTGCCGATCGGGGGAGATGTGGCTGATAGGGGTCGTGTTATCACTAGGAACCCTTATGGGGATAGGTGTTTCTGAGTGGAGTTTTTATTAACTCATTTAATTATAAACTTAGTCTAAATTCTTTTTTGCAATTATAAATGTAGAGACGGCTCACCGTGAAGCTTGCTTTGTCAGTGAGGAATGGGTAAAGGGTGAGAAACTTAGACTTGATGGATCCAACTGCCCTAGTTGTCTTGTGCGCCTGAATGATCTCCTTACAAGGAATCATGTGGTAGACTACATACGCCACACGATGGATTTGATTGAGCCAGACCACTATGAGACCCCACAAGAGCTGGCAGACCGCTACTATCGTCAAGAGATGTCCACCTACATTCATATAATAATGTGTTACGGGATGGTGGATGAACTCCATCCGCTCATGGGTGATCTTGATCCATATTCAATGTTGGATCAGCTGAGAGTAGAGTTCATAGGCCATGTGCGCATGTGGAAGCACGAGCTGCTTGGAGAGTTCCTTTCCATACAGATGGAGGAGCACACATGTCTGAAGGGTCACTTGGGGCGCATGCTTGATGCACACATCAGACTGGTTCACTTCGTGGATTACTAGATGGATGATCCGTTTGCGATAGGCATACTGCTTTGATTGTTGCCTCCCAGCTACGAAGGACATGTCCGGAGTAGCATCATGAGTGGTGATACGGAAACATTGGATTTCCAAGAGTTCATATTACGTTTTAGGAACGTAAAGGTTGAACCAATCACCGGAGAGGTCATCGATGACAAAGGTATATATTTGATATACAATTTTATAAATGTTATAATCTTGTAAACACATTTGTAGTGTTAAGTATATTTCATACTTGTTCTGTTTTGCTGAAAATAGGTCCTTCTGCATGAGAGGTGCTTGCTGGAGAGGAGGTGACGTTGCGTTTTGATGGCGAGCATGATGATGATGGCCAATGACACTCTCCTTCAACATTTATCACTTAGTTTTTGTTTTAGGATGATTATTGTAATCAAGAGATTATGAACTTCTTTAGTATGTCTCACACTTTGTGAGACGATTATTCATATGAGTATGTAACAAACAATTGTTGTACTTTTATGAATGATTTCTATCTATGTTCATATCTTGTTTGATTATATGTGAATTATCCTTGTTGTTTGAAACTAATTGATGATGCATGAACATTTGTAAAATATTGAAATGCCTTAAAATACCCAACTTAAATGATATTCAATATGGAATGAAAACCATTGTTTAAATTCAAAGTTATGTTGATAATATGTGAAAGTCATTCGATTTCTTGTCACATATAAATCATGCTTAAGTTTGGCAAAATAACTTGAACACCGTGTCTTACTTGAATACAAAGTGTTTAATGAATTGTTAAAAGTAAATACATATTAGATGTATTATGTTTTAATGAAAATGGTAATTATCATATGATTGTTTAAATGCGTAAATAAGTTTACCAAAGGAAACATAAGTATGAAACTATTTGATTTGATCAAAGTGTTTCATCAACAAAGGGTATAAATATAAAAGAGAATCTAATTACTATGATTTGATCAATAGTAATGAAATTCAACTTTATAAGAATGGCATAGAAGAAATTGTGGAATACAAAGCGTTTTGAAATGTCAAAATGCAAAGCATCACAATGTGATATTAGATATCAAAATGGGTGAATAGATGGCGCCAAATAAATCGTTGTAGTGTAGATGTAGAGACCATTAGTTAGAAATAGTGAGCACTCAATTAGAAAATATAGTGTACCATCTGGATTCGTGAAAGCGACTCCATATCTAGTATGGATTGTCGTAAAAGTTTTGGGGTTATTCGATATAACCAAAACAATAACGAATAAGTCCTTGTAGAGTACTCATTGGAAACTTTGAATACGAAATCCACAGCTGAAACTAAAAGAGAAGCAAAACTGGTATTGCTTGGATTTTGGTGCATTCTTGAGAAAGCTCACTTTCAGTGATATTTCTCGATTATGGCGCATATGGAAGATAGTGAAAAACACGATGAGGATTCAAAACCCTGCATCAGAGTGTTGAGAAGCGCAACAGACAACGTTCCTGAACGATTCTCTTCACAAAAGGAAAGAATCAATGATAATGATCATTGTGTTTTCCCCACTAGTGTTTTCACTACATGAAGTAGGATTCAAAATGTAACCCATATCTTGTATAGAGACATTTTTGAATCATTTGTCATGATTATCGGAATATGACATACTTACGAACTACTAAGGAAATAATGGTAAACTAGAATTATGAGAAATCCTAAAATTCACTTGAGATTAGAAAGCAATTTGTTACTGAATCTCACAAGTAAAAAGGGTTTACTTGGAATTTTCCCAAATGATTGCGAAGCCATTGTGGAAAAGGGGGTGAATGACAAAAGCACAATTTTTCAAGTATTGGACGAATTCAAATGAATTTGATTCAAGTGTGTTGAATGTCTAGTGGATTTAAAACTAGTAAAAGTACTAGTATCTCACAGTAAAACTCCAGGTTTGATATTTGATCAAAGGATATTGAAGTTGTTCAAAATAGTGAGTGAATATGAAATTTGCATGAAATTGAGTGGGAGCTATGAAAGTCTTCCTAAAACAATATGTGAATGACATATTTTTGAGTGGGAGCAATATAAGTCTCAAATTCAAATATGTAGGAACATAGTTTGAGTAAGAGTAGTGACTCATACCCAAATATCTTAAGAACATATTTTGAGTGGGAGCTTATAGGAGTGATTCTTAAGTGTGTATTCGACACATTAAGAATAAAAGCACAAGTGCCAATAAATAATGATTTATGAGGTGTAGAAGTTGATGATAAGTGTATTATGATATTATGTGGTATTCCTTAAGGGATTCTGAAAAAGGTTTTGGAATAAAATTTAATTAAGGAACTAGTCCTTAATAACTCAAGTTAGGAATAGTATTAAGTTTAAACATCAATGGTTGAAAGAAAGAAAAGGATGATAATCATCCACTATGTTGAGACATAGGTTCTATCTTAGAAAACCATGATGGTAACTTAACATAATATATGATCCAATAAGGAATGTTTTAAAGTGATTAAGTTTGAATCACAGAATGTTGAGCTAAGTTTGTCCGCAGAGTCTAATAGAGAACTGAAGACATATTTTCCAAATCCATAAAGGATGACATATCTTAAAACATAAAGGGTTATGTTATAAGGGAATATGTTGGAAACTCCTGTAAATACCGATTAAAGTCAAGAGGAAGCGAGGTGAAAAAAACATCGAAATTTGCATAGAGTGCACTAGTGTTTCGATGAATACATTTATAATAATAGATAAGGGTACCATCTAAAGTGTTGTATAATGTTATGGCGGGGCTAGTTCGCTTTTAACGTAGAATGATGTGTCCCAGGGCACAGTGCCCATGAGAAATCCCTCGAGGTTGATCTAAAGTCACTATAGGCACCTGGAACCAGGCCTCGTTCTGCTGCCATAGTGACGATGCATACACATAGATGTTATCATGTGATGATAAAGTATTAATGTCAATCAAGGTGACATTAGTAAGTTGCAAAGAATTTGTGACTGTAAGTATAGACCCAAGACTCAACCTCTTCCATGAGCAAGCATGTTCAGAGTACCGGATACATGGTGCCAATGATTAAGAACAAATGCAGCTAGTGCATTTGTACTCTAGTGCAAGTGGGAGACTGTTGGAAATATGCCCTAGAGACAAATAGTAGTAAGGACTATTATCATATTTCATATAGTTTATGATTAAGTTTTATATCATGCTATAACTGTATTGAGTGGAAACATCAATACATGTGTGATATACAAACAACCAGGGGTTCCTAGTGAAACTCTAGTCACTGGTTCATTGGTCAACAGATGATCAAGTTTCCTGATCATGTGGCATTTATGCCAGTTGGAAATGGAGTCAACTCATTCTGAGAATGAGATGATGAACTAATACCCAACCTAAACATCATGACCCGATCATGTCACGAAGTTCAAGTTAAGATGATTATAAATGGATCCTCGTAGACTATTCCTTAGACCATGAGGCTATATCAATCACTGTCTCCCGAGAGTGCTTAGATAGCATCAAGCGCCACTTGGTAATACAGTGGTTATAAAGGTGTGTTCAGGTACTCGGAGGAAACCGTAGAGGTAATATATGTCAAGAGCGGGATTTGTCCGTCCATGTGACGGGAAGATACTCAAGGGCCCACTCGGAGAGGTTATATCCAATAGCTGCGCAACGTGTGATTTGATCACAGGAATATCACTTGTCGGAACGAGGCAAGTAGCATTGTTCGGTAACGATATTGAACATGACGTGGTGATGTCATTGATCAGATCTCGGGCAATGCAAGTATCGAGAGACAAAGGGAATAAGACACGACTGTCCCGGTTCAAACGACGAAAGATCTTTGTGGAACGCACAAGGGTCACATGGCCATCCAGGTCCCTCTGTTGATCATTGGTGCGGGAGTGTCCCGACCATGTCTGGAGTGTTCCCGAACCGTGGGGTATCACGGTTAAGGGCTTGATGATGCTTAGAGAGTGTTTTATAGGATCGGTAGAATCGCCGAAGAATAGTAGAGAGAAAACCGGAAGGGTTTCGGTAAGTCTGGAGGATGTCCGGAGCGGAGGTGGAAGTGTTCCATAACCATAGAGGTTGAATAATATGTGAATGAATGTTAAATATTGATTTAATCATTTATTCATAATTATTTAATAAAGATAAAATCAATTTAAAAGGTTAAAAGGCTTAATCGGCCAATTCCCGGAGGGAGAGGGCCCATTAGGGAAAGGAGAGAGAGGGAGAGGGGAAAATGGGGTGGCCGGCTGGTCCTAACCCCCCGCGCGGGGCCCACTAGGGCCAGCCGGGGGCTGCCCCTCCCCCTCCTCTCCTTTAGTCCCACCCCAGGACTTTGAGGGAGGTAGTACCTCCTTTTCCCCTATATATAGTAGGGGAGTTTAGCCAGATAAATACACACAATAATCAATAAAGGTCTTCTCACTTTTGGGAGGACCTCTAATTGATATTCTCTCTCTCTCTCTCTCTCAGTCACTCTCTCTTGTGACCGTGGTCCCAAGTTCGGACTGCGCGAACGAGAGACATCTTCACCGCGGACACCGTCGCGCTACGGGATTCGGATCCAGGAGCTCTACTTCCGCAACTGCTACTGGATCGGGAAGCGGGAGTCATCGTCAGGCACCAGACGTGTGTAACTCCCCGCGAGGTGTCACACTTGAGGCACTCAAGTCGTTGGAGCCAAAAGAGCGCAAGTGTTGGAAATATGCCCTAGAGACAAATAGTAGTAAGTACTATTATCATATTTCATATAGTTTATGATCAAGTTTTATATCATGCTATAACTGTATTGAGTGGAAACATCAATACACGTGTGATATACAAACAAACCATGGGTTCCCAGTGAAACTCTAGTCACTGGTTCATTGGTCAACAAATGATCATGTTTCCTGATCATGTGGCATTTATGCCAGTTGGAAATGAGGTCATCTCATTCTGAGAATGAGGTGATGAACCAATACCCAACCTAAACATCGTGATTCGATCGTGTCACGAATTTCAAGTTATGATGATTAGAAAAGGATCCTCGTAGACTATTCCTTAGACCGTGAGGCTATATCAATCACTGTCTCCCGAGAGTGCTTAGATAGCATCAAACGCCATCTGGTAAAATGGTGGTTATAAAGGTGTGTTCAGGTATTCGGAGGAAACCGTAGAGGCAATATATGTCAAGAGCGGGATTTGTCCATCCATGTGACAGAAAGATACTCAAGGGCCCACTCGGAGAAGTTATATCCAATAGCTGCGCAACGTGTGATTAGATCACGGGGATATCACTTGTCGAAACGAGTCAAATCGCATTGTTCAGCAACGAGATTGAACTCGACATGAAGATGTCATTGATCAGGTCTCGGGCAATGTAAGTATCGAATGATAAAGGGAATAAGACACGACTGTCACCGGTTCAAACGACGAAAGATCTTCGTGGAATGCACAAAGGTCACATGGCCATCCATGTCCCTCTATTGATCATTGGTACGGGAGTGTCCCAACCATGTCTGGAGTGCTCCCGAACTGTAGGGTATCCCGCTTAAGGGCCTGATGATGCTTAGAGAGTGTTTATGGGATCGGTAGAATCACCGAAGAAAAGAAGGGAGCAAACCGGAAGGGTTTCGGTAAGTCAGGAGGATGTCCGGAGTGGAGGTGGAAGGTGTTCCATGGCCACGGAGATTAAATGATATGTGAATAAATGTTAAATATTTATTTAATCATTTATTCATAATTATTTAATAAAGAGAAAATAAATTAAAAGGTCAAAAGGCTTAATGGGCCAATTTCCGGAGGGAAAGGGCCCATGAGGGAAAAGGAGAAGGGGGAGAAGGGGCAAGGGGAGGCCGGCTAGGCCAAGCCACCCCCGCGTGGGGCCCACTAGTGGCCGGCGGCCACCTCCTCCCCCCTCCTCTCCTTTAATCCCACCCCAGGACTTGAGGGGAGGTAGTACCTCCCCTCCCCCTATATATAGTGGGGTATATTGGCCTAGAAAAAACACCGAATAATCAATAAAGGTCTCCCCACTTTTGGGAGGACCTCTAATTGATATTTTCTCTCTCCCCCTCTCTCTCTCTCATGACCGTGGTCCCAAGTCTGGACTGCGCGAGCGAGAGACATCTTCACCGCTGAGCGCCGTCGCGCTGTGGGATTCGGATCCGGGAGCTCTACTTCCGCAACTGCTGCTGGATCGGGGAAGCGGGAGTCATCATCAGGCACCGGACGTGTGTAACTCCCACGAGGTGTCACACTTGAGGCACTCAAGTCGTTGGAGCTAGAAGGAGCGCAAGGACTTCATCATGACCTTGAGGTCGACTTCGGCTCATCTACATCAACCACGCTCTCCTGAGCGTTGACAACACTTTTCGGTCTTCAAGGGTAAGTTCGCGAAAAGCCCCTCCCGTTACTGTATTACTAATAGATAGGTCCTGGCATCTTCAGGGGTTCAGGGGCTTAGAGTAAAATTTATTGTTTTTATGCGCGGAACCCCTACAGTGGTATCAGAGCTAGATCTATGCGTAGTAATGCTAGTATGGGTAGAACACACGAGATGTAGCGTGTGGGCGTTGTTCTTTTAGTTGTTACCCTCCCACGTGTACTTGTGTATACCGCAGCAATTCTTGATGAAGCGGCCCCCAACCGACTTTACGCGTTCATTCGCGAGACATGTCCACGCTTAACATACGGCTTCTACCGTATAAAGTGGCTTAGGGGGGTGTCTGTCTCTCTCGCGTTAGTTGGTATACCATTTGCAACGGAGGGCCCTGAAAGGGGTGTAGTATAGACAACTACTTGATCAACGTTGTGCTGAAAGTTCGTAGGTAAGAACGGTTCTCGTACGAAAGCCCATTCAGCCACGTAAAACATGCAAAGATAAAGTAGAAGCGTCTAACTTTGTTTTGCAGGGGGGCGTTGCTTTGTGATATGGATGTGGCAAAGGTAAAGTAATTACCTTTCGTTGCATAGTAGTAGATAGTCACGAAGGTGACGAACTACCACGCCGGAATGACACTGGTACCCTAGTGTCTACGGCGCCGGAACCCTGGCGCCAGAACCCGGTAACGATGGATGGAGATCACGACGTGAAGGACCATATCACATAGCATTTACATTCAATGTTATTGTTTGTATGTCTTATTGTGTGCTAGTATTAGATACTCGACGGTAGCCTAATAAGAAGACCCCTATTAAAATAACCAACGATTGTGTTCCCCCTTAGTGTGCACCACCAAGAAAGTTCTTCGGTATGAGGCGATCCAGGGTGACAAGCCTGGGTGTCAAACATATCTACGTTCACATACAGTGGGTGTAAGCCATGTTGCACAACGAATACACTAAGGTTGAGTTGGCGAGCCTAGCACGCTAGAGAAGCGTGGCCCCGGAACGTGGATGGTCGAAAGATCGAGCACGAGTCGCATTAATGATGTGACCGATGTTTAGCATCCACCCTTGAACCCACATTGATGGCCGTGACGATCGGGGGAGATGTGGCTGATAGGGGTCGTGTTATCACTAGGAACCCTCACTGGGGATAGGTGTTTCTGAGTGGAGTTATTATTAACTCACTTAATTATAAACTTAGTCTAAATTCCTTTTGCAATTATAAATGTAGATGGCTCACCGTGAAGCTTACTTTGAGATTAAGGATTGGGTAAAGGGTGAGAAACTTAGACTTGATGGATCCAACTTCCCTAGTTGGCTTGTGCGCCTAGACGATCTCCTTACTAGGAATCATGTGGTAGACTACATACGCCACACGATGGATTTGACTGAGCCAGACTACTATGAGACCCCACAAGAGCTGGCAGACCGCTACTATCGCCAAGAGATGTCCACCTACATTCAGATAATAATGCGTTACGGGATGGTGGATAAACTACATCTGCTCATGGGTGATCTTGACCCATATTCGATGGTGGATCAACTGAGAGTAGA
Organism: Avena eriantha; assembly: GCA_910589775.1. NCBI lineage: Eukaryota > Viridiplantae > Streptophyta > Magnoliopsida > Poales > Poaceae > Avena > Avena eriantha. The sequence continues at coordinate 44,766,597 of OU342741.1, forward strand.
TTTCATAGGCCATGTGCGCATGTGGAAGCACGAGTTGCTTGGAGAGTTCCTTTCCATACAGATGGAGGAACATACGTGTCTGAAGAGTCATTTGGAGCGCATGCTTGATGCACACACAAGACTGGTTCACTTCGTGGATTGCTGGATGGCTGATCCATTTGCGATAGACGTATTGCTTCGGTCATTGCCTCCCAGCTACAAAGGACATGTCTAGAGTAGCATCATGAGTGGTGATACGGAAGCAATGGATTTCCATGAGTTCATATTACGTTTTTAGAACGTAAGGGTTGAACCAATCGCCAGAGAGGTCATTGATGACCAAGCTATATATTTGATATACAGTTTTATAAATGTTATGATCTTGCAAACACATTGCAGTGTTAAAGTATATCTAATACTTGTTCTGTTTTACTGAAAACAGGTCCTCCTGCATAGAGGTGCTTGCTAGAGAGGAGGTGACGTTGCGTGTTGATGGCGAGCATGATGATGACGGCCAACGACACTCTCCCTCGACATTTATCACTAATTTTATGTTTTAGGATGATTTTTGTAATCAAGAGATTTTGAACTTCTTTAGTTTGTCTCACACTTTGTGAGACAGTTATTCATATCAGTTTGTAACAAACAGTTGTTCCACTTTTATGAATAATTTCTATTCGTGTTCATATCTTGTTTGATTATGTGTGAATTATCCTGATTGTTTTGAAACTAATTGATAATGCATGAACATTTGTAAAACATTAAAATGCCTTGTTTAAAATACCCAACTTAATGATATTTCATTAATGAATGAAACCATTGTTTAAATTCAAAGTTATGCGATAATATGTGAAAGTCATTCGATTTCTTCTCACATATAAATCATGCCTAAGTTCGGCAAAATAACTTGAACACCGTGTATTACTTGAATACAAAGTGTTTAAAGAATTGTTAAAAGTAAATACATATTCGATGTATTGTGTTTTAACGAAAATGGTAATTATCATTAAATGATTGTTTAAATGTGTAAAGTAGTTTACCAAAGGAAACATAAATATGAATCTATTTGATTTGATCAAAGTGTTTCATCAACAAAGGGTATAAATATAAAAGAGAATCAAATTACTATGATTCGATCAATAGTAATGAAGTTCGAATTTATAAGAATGGCATAAAAGTGATTGTGAAATGAAAAGTGTTTTGAAACGTCAAAATACAAAGCACCACAATGTGATATTAGATATCAAAGGGGGTTGAATAGAAGGCACCAAATAAATCGTTGTAGTATATATGTAGAGGCCATTAGCTTAGAAATAGTTAGCACTCAATTTGATTTAGTGAACCATTAGAATTCGTGAAAAGTTTTGGGGTTATTCGATATAACCAAAACAATAGCGAATAAGTCCTTGTAGAGTATTCATTGGAAACTTTGAATACAAAACCCATAGCTCAAACCAAAAGGAAAGCAAGATTCGTATTGCTTGGATTTTGGTACATTCTTGAGAAAGCTCACTTCTAGTGATGTTTCTCAATTATGGAGCAAATGGAAATTAGTGCAAAACACGATGAGGATTCAGAACCCTGCATCAGAGTGTTGAGAAGCGCAACGGACAGCATTCCTGAATGATTCTCTTCACAGAAGGAAAGAATCAATGATTTTGATCATTGTGTTTTTCCCTCCACTATCGTTTTTCACTATATGAAGTAGGATTCAAAATGTAAATCCATATCTTGTATGGAAACATTTGTGAATGACTTGTCATGATTCTTGGAATATGACATACCTACGAACTACAAAGGAAATGATGGTAAACTAGAATTATGAGAAATCCTGGAAGCAAAATTCCCTTGAGATTAGAAAGCAATTCATTGCTGGATCTCACAAGTAAAGGAGTTACTTGGAATTTTCCCAAATGACTGCAGAGCCATAGTAGGAAAAATGGGGTGAATGACAAAAGCACAATTTGTCAAGTATTGGACAAATTCAAATGAATTTGATTCATGTGTGCTAAATGTCTAAGTGGATTTAAAACTAGTAATAGTACTATTATCTCATAATAAATCTCCAAGTTTGATATTTGATCAAAAGATTTTGAAGTTGTTCAAAATAGTAAAGGAGATATGCAATTTGCATAAAATTGAGTGGGAGCTATGTAAGTCTTCCTTAAACAACATGTGATTAACATATTTTTAAGTGGGAGCAATATAAGACTCAAATTCAAATATGAAGGAACATTGTTTGAGTAAGAGTACTGACTCATACCCAAATATGTTAGCAACATATTTTGAGTGGGAGCTTATAAGAGTAATTCTTAAAAGTAAGTTAAGGATGAAAGCGCAAATACTTATAAATAATGATTTATAAGATGTAGAAGTTGATAATAACTGTATTATGGTATTATGTAGTATTCCTTAAGAGATTCTGAAAGGGATTTTCAGAATAGAAGTTAATTAAGGAACTAGTCCTTAATAACTCAAATTGGGAATAGCATTAAGTTTAAACATCAATGGTTAAAAGAAACAAATGGATGATCATCATCCACTATGTTAAGACATAGGTTCTATCTTAGTAAACCATGATGATAACTTAGCTTAATAAGTGATCCAATTAAGGAACGTTTGAAAGTGATTAAGTCCGAATCACAGAACGTTAAGCTAAGTTCGTCCGTAGTGTCTAGTAGAGAACTGTAGACACATTTTCCAAATCCATAAAGGATGATATATCTTAAAGCATAAAGAGTTATGTTATAAGGGTATATGTTGGAAACTCCTGTAGATACCAATTGAAGTCAAATAGGAAGCGAGGTGAACAAAACATCGAAAGTTGCACATAGTGCACTAGTGTTTCGATGAATACATTTATAATAATAGATAAGGGTACCATCTAAAGTGTTGTATAATGTTATGGCGGGGCAAATTTGCTTTTAACGTAGAATGATGTGTCCCAGGGCACAGTGCCCATGAGAAAGCCCTCGAGGTTGATCTAACGTCACTGTAGGCTCCTGGAATCAGGCCTCGTTCTACTGCCATAGCGACGATGCATACACACAGATGCTGTCATGTGATGATAGAATATTAATGTCGATCAAAGTGACATTAGTAAGTTGCAAAGGAACCGGGACTGTAAAGTACAGAACCAAGACTCAACCTCCTCCATGAGCAAGCATGTTCTAGGTACCGGTTATATGGTGCCAATAATTAAGAACAAATGCAGCTAGTGTATTTGTACTCTAGTGCAAGTGGGAGACTGTTGGAAATATGCCCTAGAGACAAATAATAGTAAGGACTTTATCATATTTCATATAGTTTATGATCAAGTTTTATATCATGCTATAACTGTATTGAGTGGAAACATCAATACACGTGGGATATACAAACAAACCAGGGGTTCCCAATGAAACTCTAGTCACTGGTTCATTGGTCAACAGATGATCATGTTTCCTGATCATGTGGCATTTATGCCAGTTGGAAATGAGGTCATCTCATTCTGAGAATGAGATGATGAACCAATACCCAACCTAAACATCGTGATTCGATCATGTCACGAAGTTCAAGTTACGATGATTAGAAAAGGATCCTCGTAGACTATTCCTTAGACCGTGAGGCTATATCAATCACTATCTCCCGAGAGTGCTTAGATAGCATCAAACGCCATCTGGTAAAACGGTGGTTATAAAGGTGTGTTCAGGTATTCGGAGGAAACCGTAGAGGCAATAGATGTCAAGAGCGGGATTTGTCTGTCCATGTGACGGAAAGATACTCAAGGGCCCACTCGGAGAAGTTATATCCAATAGATGCGCAGCGTGTGATTAGATCACGGGGATATCACTTGTCGGAACGAGTCAAATAACATTGTTCAGTAACGATATTGAACTCGACATGAAGATGTCATTGATCAGGTCTCGGGCAATGTAAGTATCGAATGCCAAAGGGAATAAGACACGACTGTCACCGGTCCAAACGACGAAAGATCTTCGTGGAATGCACAGGGGTCACATGGCCATCCAGGTCCCTCTATTGATCATTGGTACGGGAGTGTCCCGACCATGTTTGGAGTGTTCCCGAACCGTAAGGTATCACGCTTAAGGGCTTGATGATGCTTAGAGAGTGTTTATGGGATCGGTAGAATCACCAAAGAAAAGAAGGGAGAAAACCGGAAGGGTTTCAGTATGTCCGGAGGATGTCCGGAGTGGAGGTGGAAGGTGTTCCATGGCCACGGAGATTAAATGATATGTGAATAAATGTTAAATATTGATTTAATCATTTATTCATAATTATTTAATAAAGATAAAATAAATTAAAAGGTCAAAAGGCTTAAAGGGCCAATTTCCGGAGGGAAAGGGCCATGAGGGAAAAGGAGAAAGGGGAGAAGGGGCAAGGGGAGGCCGGCTGGGCCAAGCCCCCCCCCCCCCCCCCGCGCAGGGCCCACTAGTGGCCGGCGGCCACCTCCTCCCCCCTCCTCTCCTTTAGTCCCACCCCGGGACTTGAGGGGAGGTAGTACCTCCCCTCCCCCTATATATAGTGGGGTATATTGGCCTAGAAAAAACACCCAATAATCAATAAAGGTCTCCCCACTTTTGGGAGGACCTCTAATTGATATTTTCTCTCTCCTCCTCTCTCTCTCCCTCGTGACCGTGGTCCCAAGTCTAGACTGCGCGAGCGAGAGACATCTTCACCGCGGAGCGCCGTCGCGCTGCGGGATTCGGATCCGGGAGCTCTACTTCCGCAACTGCTGCTAGATCGGGGAAGCGGGAGTCATCGTCAGGCACCGGACGTGTGTAACTCCCATGAGGTGTCACACTTGAGGCACTCAAGTCATTAGAGCCAGAAGGAGCGCAAGGACTTCATCACGACCTTGAGGTCGGCTTCGGCTCGTCTACATCAACCACGCTCTCCTGAGCATTGACAACGCTTTTCGGTCTTCAAGGGTAAGTTCGCGAAAAGCCCCTCCCGTTACTGTATTACTAATAGATAGGTCCTGGCAGCTTCAGGGGCTCAGGGGCATAGAGTAAAATTTATTGTTTTTATGCGCGGAACACCTACATCAAGGACTTTATCACAACTTTGAGGTCGGCTTCGGCTCGTCTACATCAACCATGCTCTCCTGAGCGCTGACAACCCTTTTCAGTCTTCAAGGGTAAGTTCGCGAAAAGCCCCTCCTGTTACTGTATTACTAATAGATAGGTCCTGACAGCATCAGGGGTTTAGGGGCATAGGGTAAAAATTATTGTTTTCATACACGGAACCCCTACAGTATGTGAGTGCACTCATGACTTTCGAGCCCACTAACTTGAAGAGTCTCCAAGGAAGACACAACTACCATCTCATGACCTCCAATGAAGTTATGCAAGAGATGGTTGCTTTCAAGGTTGCTGCCAAGAATGCCAAAGACGCTTGTGCTCGTGCTATTGGAATGAGTAGTGGTGTGAATCTTGCCTTGAAGGCCAAGGTTGTGGCGTATGATGAATAAGAGAGTGATGATACACTCTCAATGAGCCACCCCGAAGATGTCAAGGTTGCTCATGGTGAGTACATGGCCTTCTATGCAAGAAACTTTTGGAAAGACCCCGCCAAGGCCAAGATGGAGATGCAACAAAGAAGCAACCCCAATGGGAGAAGAGACAATGGGTCTAAATTGAGAAATTGCTTCAATTGTGGTGACCGCTATCACTTTGTTGCCGGTTGTCCCTATGAGAAAAGAGAATACCATGGGGGTAAACTTGTGTTGAAGAAAACCTCCAAAGCACCTTTCAAGAAACCCTTCATCAAGAAGAATCCCATCAAAAATCAGTCGGGTGAAATTGTCTTGATAACACATGAAGAATTCTCCTCCTCCGATGATGATGATGATGAAGAGGATACATAAAGTGGTGTGGCTGCTCTTGCCACTACATCTACTCCTACCTTCTCACTCTTCGACTCTCCAAATGAGAACATCTCCACCAAGAACGTCACTTGCCTTATGGCAAGAGGAATGGAGGTATTATCATCATCACTCCCCACCTCCTTAGTTGATAATGAATTTGATGATGAAATGTATCTTGAGGTCAAAAAGGAATTAGTTGTTTTTGATGTGTTTATGAACAACTTGCAAGGGGAGCACAAGAAACATTTTGTGGACCTCTTAAATCAACTTTCACAGATAGAAGAGCTTCTAGATGAGAGATGTAAATTAGGAAGAGACCACATGATTGAGGTAGAAGCTCTAAATAATGCTCTAGAAGAAGAACAAGAGACTATGATATCTCTTGAAACTAAACTTGAGGGGCTTGATGAAGCTAATGACTTAATTACTAATAAACTCATCAAGGAACGTGACCATGCTATCGCTAAATATAAAAAGGCCAAAAAGGACAAGATTGAGTTTGGTGTTGTTCATGAAAAACTTGCCGAGGACTTTAGGATGCTTGACAAGGCTCACAAGACCTTGGAGAGTGAACTCTTGTTGCTCACAAAGTCTCATGAAAAGACTCAAACTCAATTGACCAATATTCCTTCACCTAGTACTTTCATTCCTTCTAGTTGTACAAATATACTTGAAGAAAATGCTAGGTTGAAGGGGGAGCTAGCTAAGGCCACCTTTCCCAAAGGAAGCAAGTCAATTGATGACCTCGTGAGTAAGAAAATACCAAATGGTGAAAAGGGGGCATTGGATTTGTCTCTAAATCTAAGAAGAAGAAGAACACCAAGAAGAAGAAGGCCAAGCCCGCACAAGAAAAACAAAAGGTCATTGTGGGTAGTAAGACCACGAGTGACAAAACTATGTCTCATGATGACTTTGCGAGAAGTGCTAACCCTCACTATGTTTTAATGCGTGATTATTATGGTGATGTATATGCACAATATGTTGGCCCATTTGATGGTTATATTGCTTCGTATATTTGGGTTCCCAAGACCCTCATTGTTAACAAAAGAGGACCCATTGAAAAATGGGTACCTAAAAACTAGTTTGATCTTTTGTAGACCTACACTTCTAGAGGGTCAAAATGGGTGCTTGATAGTGGATGCACAAGTCATATGACCGGAAGCGCATCTAGTGTCAAGGAGTTGAGACCAAATGTTGATCAAATATCCGTGACCTATGCCGACAAGTCAAAGTCTAAGGTAATGGGTTTTGACAAAGTTGTGGTTGCACACGATATCACTCTCATGGACGTCATGCTTGTTGAGACCCTTGGCTATAATTTATTTTCAGTATGTGCTCTTAGAAAGATGGGCTTTGCCGTCTTTATTGATAATGATATTGTGATCCTCATGTGAAGCAAGTCTCTAAAGGTCGCTTTTGTTGGGTACGTCGAAAATGACTTGTATGTGGTGGACTTTTCGGGGAAAACCACTACAAGTGTGATGTGCTTAATCGAAAAGGCCAATGTGGGTTGGTTATGGCATCACCATCTAGCCCATGTCAACATGAGAACTTTGCAAAGCCTCCACAAGGATGGTTGATACCTTTGATCCGGATTACGGATGTAGTATAGCTTCTTTTTCCCTAGTAGACCTAGGTTATCAAATCATCGGGAAGCGAATGCGTAGTGAAGTTACTTTAACGGACCTTCGGGAGTTTTAGAATTCCTTTTGTGTTTTCACCGAACCAGTAGAATTCCGTTGATGATGGAGAGAGAGGGCCCAGGGCGTTTGGTTTCACCTGTAGCTATGCAAAACATCTGATGGAAATAAAAGATAGAAATATAGCATGTGTGTACTTGTTAGAGCAAGATAAATTATATGTGGGTAGTGCATCCATAATTTCTATTGCCTCCGCAACCGCTTATAGCAATAACCTACTAGTCGCATCCATAGAAAAAAGAGAACTAATGATATGCATCATGATGTCACCGTTAATCCCAAGCAAATCCCTCACATACAGCCGTACTACCCCTTCTGTCACTGGGGTTCCCAACTTGCAGATCAGTCATCACTCATACTCCCTATACCTGGCTCAACCCTCGGGGTCTTGGGTACCTGAAAAGTCCTTGGATTGAGGCAAGAGAGGATACAATAATCATCATGTCATACAAACTAATACATGATCCCATCTATGATAATTCACATGCACAATTGCTACATGGCTAGGCCAAAGCCCTTAACCCAAGGAGAATTACTCACACATAGAGATGAGATTAATAGTCACAAACATTGTACGAAAAATCATGAGATTGATAGCAATAGTCTTACAATGTCGCCAATCGGAGAGAGATCTACTATTACAAGTGGTGGAGTATGGCTATGGAGATGGAGAAGGGTTTGGAGATCTGGAGGCGGCTGATGATCTATGGTAGGGACTTTCTTAGGGGTCTAGCTCTTTTTCTCGTCGCCTGAGGCTTCTTTATATAGGGGTCACTTCATGAAAGTTGTTCTGTTTGACCTAACGGTGGCGGCGCCAACTATACGACCGGAGCTATGTGATCGGAATTTTTGCTCCAGCCGTATAGTTGGTCGTTATGGCGTCTGCCTTCGAAGTAAGGTTCCTGGTTTCTTCTGATAGTTGGAAATCTCGTATATTTGACTTTAATGTAGTGATTCCCTCCTTTAAACAACATTATCTGTGCAGGAAAAATACGAAAGAAAGGATTGCATACCCTCTGAATATTAGCATTAGTGGCAGGGTTTGGAGAGATATTTCATCAAGAATATGACTAATATCCAATTTAAATGTGGATGTTAGATGGCTATATTTCAGAGCCATCAACCTCCCCAAGCTTAAACTTGATCGTCCCAAGCAAGAAAACCAAAATCAAAAAGGAACTCAGCATTTAAACTGAAATAACGAGATGGTGGTCTTACTCATGATTAGTAGTCTCATGTTTCCTCCACTTTATAAATCTGAAAACTTCAGCATAGATAGAGAAATGGCAAGCATATCATATGGGTTTCATGCATCCTTATAGTGCAGCAAAATTATTGTAAGCATGGATGATTCAAATGAGTAAACTTTATTCCATGTCAAGTAATCAACTCATGGGCTTGCCTTTGAACAGTTAAGTATAATCATGTAAATTAAGAGTGTGAGAGTTGTCATGAAAATCATATATACTAGAGTGTCTCAAATCTCCCACATCAATAAAATCAAGACTTTTCAAGCACTACTTTTCTATTCATTGTCCTTCAAGAATTTCAGTTTTTAAGTAATTGAGAGCATGCCAAAAAAAAATTTAGTTTATCGGGTCATGATAGACACTCGTGGCATCACTAAGGCTTTTGTTCCTTTTGCATAATGATTTATCATAATATACAGAGGATTGATTCCATCTTGATTATAGCTACCCGGGAGTGCCAAGAATCTTACCCACTATAGCATTGCTTCTACAAGTGTTTAATCAACTCATAGCCGAAATCTAGGAGTTTCCTCCATGAAGATCGTTCGTAGGCCAGCAGAGTTGTTGGCATCCCATGAAGTTTGACACGCATCAAGCTATATCATTCTTATGATTAACAAGTCAAACTTTAGCATGCTCACAAAAACCGCTAAACATTAATTCAATCGAACAAATCCTTTCTAAGAGAGCTATCAAGTCAATTAATATTTTCACTGGTGTCGAGTATCTCTAGAAATAATCCTTCAAGACTAAGCACTACAACACCCAAGCCTTCAATTGTGAGACTTTTTCTTATTACAGTTGTTTAGCAATTTTTAGGCAAGACTTGGTTAATTATGAGAGCTGGAACAAAACATGCCCAATTAAATACCCATGCAAACGAAAATCTTACGACAATACAAAGACTCACTCCACCAATATAATATCTCAACATTTACTACTAACTAGCATGGGTTTATCAAACTTCAAAAGTGGGGAGTCATAAGGCATACGTCTCATGTTTGGTTCTACTTCTCTCATCCTTTTTTATTTGTTTCTTGGAAACTCGAAGTCGACCACTCTCCTGCAAACATATGAATACCTCGAGGCGGAAAGAAAAAGAAAGAGGGAAGATAAGGAAAAATGGAGAAATCGTTTTGTGATTTTTAAGAGAGGAAACTTAAAGAATAGAAAATTGGTGGCAAAGCTCGGCTAGAAAATTTCGAAAGCAAATAAAAAGAACTAAAGATAAAGTGTTGGGGAAACCAACACGAGTGCTTATAAACTCAAATAAAAACACAACCTCTAAAATAAATAAAAGCAACTGAACACCATGTAAAGATACATGAGGAAACTTCCCCAAGCTTAGGCTTTTGTAAGCCCTACAAATCATTGTGGTGGTGGGAAAAATTCATTACTCCAGTTCGCAAATTGAGTTGAGAGGTTACTTGTTGATTCTCGGAGGTTCAAAGAGAGGTTGTGCATCCTCTCCACAGTTCCTCCAAGTCCTTAGAAATCTTGGTATGTGGCGAACCGGGTTTGTGGCTGCTCCTCTTGATGAGGAACTTCTTTCTCCTCGTCTTGGTCCTCGTACTCTTCAGGAATCTCTTCCTCGGGTTGGTGTTGCTCAACCTGCACATCATATAGCAAACATCCTTCCTCGATATAGAAAAGACCATTAGGCATAGGAGCGGGGTAGATACGCCCAGCTCCAACATTATGCAGGTAATAAGAACCACCTCTCCTAGTGAGAATTCCACAGGCTTTCAAGGTGGAGAAACCAACACGTGTCTCACCTAGTACCGGTTGCAACTCACTTAGGTCGAGTCCTAGGGCAGTGGCAAATACGGTGATGACGCCTCCTCCTGTGATTGGCCCTTGGCTTTGAGAGGCTTGGTTCTCTAGGTAGCGCACAAGGATGGCACCCAAGTTGAGTGACAAGTTGCAGTTGATGTAAGCAGCCTTTGCAAGGACTAGGGTGTCCTCCTCGTTCGGTCTTGTGAACTCATTACGTGCCTGCATGGTGTTACCAATAACATAGAACAAATAGCGAATTGCAGGATGTTGAATATTCTTCCCCTTATTCACTCTACTAGTGAAACTCATTCCATTATAGTATTAATCGGGGGAATTTAAGCCAGTAAAGGATGCGCGTAAAGCATGAATATCATTGTTTGGAAAATTAAAGCATGCACACCATTCATCTAATGTTAAAGTGCAGCTGTTGTTTATCAGACGGAAAGAAATAGTATCATCTCCTTGCCATTGTTTAACGGTGCTTTGCAATGAACTAAGGAATTCAATGGTTAAGCGCCGATAAGTAGGTACATCATTGTACACAAAGTTTTGTAGGCTAGCTCTATTTCAAAGTAAATTGAAGTCATCAGAAATACCGAGTTGGTTCAGTATGATGGGGCAAGCCCACTTGGTGGCCTTCACTTCGTGGTTCTTGATCCTATTGAAGCAATCACGATGGGCCTCATTCTTGAACCGTATCCCCATGCGTTCTCGAGTGGCAGCCTGAGAAGCCCTAGCTATGGCACGAGCACGAGTTTGGCTCCTTGTGTTCATCATCTAAAACACTGAAGAAAGGTAAAAATATAACTTTTTGATCCAACAACAGTAAGTGCATCATATTCCTCATCATAGCACACTAAAGAATTCTCCTTAAAATAATAATCTAAGCAAGATAATCATGGCAATTGGTTCATAGTAGGTCTCACCCTAGATTGGTAATGACAATAGATTGAAGATGAATTTGCAAAAAGTAATTGGAGGATCGGAGGAGAAATATACCATAGATCACTTATGTGCGAGGAAATCAAACAAAATTGAGCATAGATGAAGATCCCTTGAGGTTTTGAGAGAGTTTGGAGGTAGAAGAAGGAAAAAGGATTGAAGTTTTGGAGTTGGGAGTACCTTCCCGTGACATTTTGTGGTCGGACGCAACTATACGGGCACAACTATACGGTCGGAACAAAGTGTTCCGGGCGTATAGTTGTCCTTTTGTCAAAAATTTAGGTTTTCCTCCTGGCGGCACAGCTATACGGACGGAACAAAATGTTCCGGCCATATAGTTGGTCGTTAAACTGTCTGTCCCTGTGAAAGAAAATTTGCAAAGGCATCGATATCTATATGACCGGAACTATATGGCAAGAATTTTTATTCCTGACATATAGTTGGTCGTTAAACTCTCAGAACATATGAAAAGAAATTGTATGGAGGCATCGATATCTATACGGCCGAAGCTATACGGCCGGAATTTTTCATTCCCACCATATAGTTGGTCGTTAAACTCTCATTACATATTACAGAATAATTTACGATAGCAAAAATAACTATACGACCGGAGATATATGATCGAAATTTTTATTCCCGCCGTATAGTTGGTCGTTAAAGTCTCTGTATGCGTAAAAATTTTTTGTTTCTTCATAAACTATTTATTTTCCTATAACTTAGTGATATACCTTGTTTTTGATAGAAAATTGACAGTAAAAATTATTGACCAACAATAGCATGAATAAAGCAGAATTTAAGTACTACCAAATTTCTTCTCCTTGAATGGAGTTTTCTAGCACTCTTTATTAAACAAAAACTTAAACTAAAACTAAAAACTTAACTCAAACTTTATTTCACATGGGTTGCCTCCCATGGAGCGCTCTTTATGGTCAATAGCTTGACCTTGATGATACTCACTTGGGCCAGATGAGTGGAACACCCACTCCAAAGTAATTAGCCTTCAAAGTGATGGCCTCCTTTTCGTCATGCTTGGCTTTCTTCTTCCTAGGGAAATGAATTACAAAAGGATCCTGCGAAGGCAATTGCAGCTTCACGTTCCCTTCATATAGATTAATCAAAGCCTTAATAGTTCTTAAGATAGGACGGCCTAATATAATAGGAGCAGTACCATCTTCAAGCATGTCAGCTATAACGAAATCAATAAGAGCGGAACAACCTTTAATGTATACTAAAGTATTCTCCTTAATTCCTACAGTTTGTTTGTAGGTAGAATCTACTAGATGCAATTTTCTCAATAATTTCAAAGGAGCCAAGATTTAACTTGTTGAAAAGACTCTTCGGAATTGTTGAGACGCTTGTACCTAGATCACAAAGTGCAGCTATCTCATTGGTTCCAATTTTAATCTTAATACTAGGCTCAAATATGTCATCTAGTTTAACAGGTATTTTTTCAGCAATTTTATTGTATTCTTCTCCAAGCTCACGTACCTTTTATTGCTACTTGATTGAGAAAATGTTGATACATAGATTCATCACTACCTTCACTTACCGGAATCTTGACATTGATCCTTTTTACGAGATCTTCAATGGTGTAGCCTGGTGAAGGAGCATTACTATAATCAAGCTCTTTAGGCTCCTCCCTTTGGATCCTCATCATTTTGAGTTCCTCAACAGGATTAGGCTCAGCTTTACCTGCAAACTTAGCTAGAATGAGAGTTTGACTCTCGGTTATCTTACCTAGTTGTGCCTCAACGATCCTCGTTCTTTCTTGAAGGGCCTGTAAATCATTTCTCAAACTAACAACTTGGTTAGATAGTTTACCAAGCATAGCATCATGGTTCTCCGTAATTTTAACTAGAATATTATTTTGTTCAATTTGTGAGTCTATGAAAGACTTCAGTGTTTCTTGGAGACTACCATTACTATTTCCCATATTATTATTAGAGTTTCCTGTAGGACTAGCATAGTGTTTCTGAAAGTTAGGATTGTAACTCTTCTTCCAAGCAGGATTATAATAATTACGAGCTACGAAGTCTATTTCTTCAATATTTGTTTTGGGGTGGCACTTACCTGAGGTTCCTTACATTTTACTTCTAGTATGAGCTCATCCAACTTAGCATTGAGATCTTCATTCTCTTGTGGTGAAACAGAGTTCACCTTCTTCATGTTTGATCTTTCCACATGCCATTGGGCATGGTTGTCTTGCATATTGTCTACCAGCTGCTTTGCTTCGGTAATATGTTTACCCATAAATGTTCCTCCAGCTGTAGTGTCAAGCATAGACTTAAATACATGATTAAGAGCATTGCAAAATAAATGGAGGATTAACCAATCTTCCATCCCATGACTAGGACAATTTCTTAGGCATTCTTTCATCCTCTCCCATGCAAGCGCTAGTGGCTCACGCTCTTCCGGTCTAAAGCTAGTAATATTAGATCGAAGTTGCATAGTATTTGCAGGTGGGAAAAATTTAGTCATAAATAAAGAAGTACATCACACCCATGATGTAATAGTATTTTTAGGCAAAGATAGCAACCATTCTTTGCTCTTCCTCTTAGAGAGAAAGGAAATAGACGCAATTTGACAGCATTAGGCTCAACGTCTTTTATATGCATCATATCACATATTTTAGTGAAAGTATTTAAGTGCATACATGCGTCTTCAACAGCAGAGCCTCCAAATTGATTCTGTTGAACCAAACTTTTAAGTAATGGGGCTTAATTTCATAATCATCAGCAGCGATTGCTGGCTGAGTAATAGGAGTACGCAAATAATCATTATTGGGAGTAGCAAACTCCCCAAGCTTATTTTCAGCCATACTTCCTATGTTTTTGGGGTTTCTTAGATAAAGAATTATAACTGTAAAAACAAGAATTTAAAGACTATCTCTTTTTTTGGTTTATCAAATAAATACTGAAAGCAAACTAATAAAAATTAAAATCAAGAATTAAAACTAGAAGGGTTCCTAATAACCTCACTAGGGTAGCTATTTCATCCCCGGCAACAGCGCCAGAAAAAGGGTTGATATATTTGATCCGGATTACGGATGTAGTATAGCTTCTTTTTCCCTAGTAGACCTAGGTTATCGAATCCTCGGGAAGCGAATGCGTAGTGAAGTTACTTTAATGGACCTTCGGGAGTTTTAGAATTCCTTTTGTGTTTTCACCGGACCAGTAGTTTGCGTATTTTGGTTGTTGTTGATGATGGAGAGAGAGAGTCTAGGGCGTTCGGTTTCACCTGTAGCTGTGCAAAACATTTGATGGAAATAAAAGACAGAAATAAAGCATGCGTGTACTTGTTAGAGCAAGATAAATTATATGTGGCAGTGCATCCATAATTGCTATTGCCTCTGCAACCGCTTATATTAATAACCTACTAGTATCATCCATAGAAGAAAGAGAACTAATGATATGCATCGTGATGTCACCGTTAATCCCAAGTAAATCCCTAACATACAGCCGTACTACCCCTTCTGTCACTAGGGATCCCAACCTGCAGATCAGTCATCACTCATACTCCCTATATCTGGCTCAACCCTCGGGGTCTTGGGTACCTGACAAGTCCTTGGATTGAGGCAAGAGAGGATACAATAATCATCATGTCATACAAACTAATACACGATCCCATCTATGATAATTCACATGCGTAATTGCTACATGGCTAGGACGAAGTGAAGGAGATATGCCCTGGAGGCAAATAATAAATAGGTTTTTATTGTCATATCTCAATTAGTTTATAATAGTTTCATATTGTGCTATAACTATGCCAAGTAGAAACATTGGTACAGGTGTGGTATGAAACAACCAAGTCCCTAGTAGCCTCTATTCATACTAGTTTGTTGGTCATGAGGATGATCTGGGTTTCAAGATCATGGGCATTTATGCCAATTGACAACGGGATCATATCATTGGAGAATGATGTGATTGGCATTCCTCGAAGGATTACAACACGATCAAGTCATATAGTTCATTGTTGCAACAACTATACCTAGACTCCTTTTCCTTAGACCGTGAGCTCATATTACTCATGGTTTCCCGAGGATGCTCAGACTGCATCAATCGTCATCTGGTAATACGGTGGCCATAAAGGTGTATGTTGGGTATTCCGAAGGAATAGCAGATGACATGTGACTGCAAGACCGGGATTTGTTCACCCACATGACGGGTAAAGATACATACGGTCGGCTTGGTAAGATTACATCCGTAAATGTTGCAACATGTGACTCGGTCACGGGGATGTAATATCACGGTAACAAGAAAACATAACTTATTGTGAACGAGATTGAACAAGGTATGGGATACCAATGATCAGATCTCGGACAAGTCATATCAAGAAACAAAAGGAATTGGATGCTACATTTAGCGGTTCAAACGATATTGTCATCAGGAATGCATAGGGGTCACATGGATATCCCTGGTCCCTCTGTTGATCATTCATAGAGATCATGTCTAGAGCATTCCCAAGCCGTGAGAGGATACACTTAAGGGTATGATGAGAGCGATCATTCGTAAGACGGAATCACAGTAGAGAAAGAGAAAGCCAAAATCGTTTCGTAGAGAGATCCGAAGTTGTTCGGAGAAAGAATAAAGGACCAGAATCATTACGGGAATTCCGAAGTTGTTCGGATGATATAGAAAGGGGAACCGAAAGGTGTTTCGGGTTGAATCAGGTTTTGTAATATGTATTTGAAGGGAATATGCCCGAGAGGCAATAATAAAGTGGTTATTATCTTATTCCATGTTTATAATAAATGTTTATTTTGCATGCTATAATTGTATTAATTGGAAACGTTAATACATGTGTGTTTAATAAACAAAATACAAAGTTCCTAGTACTACCTCTCATAAAAAATAGCTTGTTGATGAACAAGATGATCAAGGTTTCCTGATCATGGACATTGGATGTTGTTAATAACGAGGTCACAACAGTGGTGGAATGATGTGATGAACATTCATCCGAAGTATAGCATTACGATCAAAGTCATTATGTTTATATTACTATAACATCATACAAAGTAATCTTAGTCCTTAGACCATGAGATCATGTTAATTGCTAACACCATAAGAGTATCTTGATAACATCAAACGTCACACCGTAACAAGGTGACAATAAAGGTGGGTTCAGTGCTACGAACTTGTTATGTTGAGGCTCATGGATCAAGAGTGGGATTTGTCCACCCCGATGATGGATAGATATACTCTGGGCCCTCTCGGTGATATCACATTGAAATAGCTTTCAAGCAAGTGATGTGATCACTAGAATGTTATATCACGGGAACGAGAAAAGAGTGCATGTCAGTAACGAGATCAAACTAGGTATTTGGATACCGATGATCGAATCTCGGACATGTAATATATCATGAGACAAAGGGATTTAGTTATGATGTTAAAGGTTCACACGATCACAAGAGTCATCGTTGAATATGTGGGAGTCAGTACGGATCTCCAGGTCTCGCTTCTGATTATTGATCTGAGAGGGGTCTCGATCATGTCTGCATTATTCGCGAACCGTAGGGTGACACACTTAAGGGATACCGACACCATTTGGAGCAAATATGTTTTAGATAAAGATTTAAGAAAGCGCTGGAATTATTTCAATAGACACCGAAACTGTTTCGGGTGAAATTGCTGAAATTGGTTCTGCATGTAATATTGAAATGTTGTAGGGGGTTTTATGTGAATGTTTGTTAATTAAAGTAATTAACAAAATTCTGAATAAAATTAATAAAAGAGTTTTATTAAATGAGAGAGCAATAAATTTGGAGAAATCTAATGCATTTAAAGTGGAGACTTTAAAAGAGAATGTGAAGGGGCAAATTTATGTGGAGGGAGTTACCACCACATGAATGAGGAGGTGAAGGGTCACCCCTTGAGGCGTCGGCCATGGGGAGGGGTACCCTCCCCTCCTCCTATAAAAGGCCCCCCCTCTCACACCTTCACACACACACCTCCTCGTGAAGGATCTCTCTCCCCCTCTAGTATTTTCCCCCATGGTCTCGGATTAGCAAGATACATGTTCCCGGCGGCTTTATCTGGAAAGGAGTTGCTGCTTCCGCTGCTTTGCTGGAGCGAGGGACGGAGGTTGTCGGGGTACCGGACGTGTGTGCGATCACGGATGCACCTCTGCTTTGCGGTGCTGGACTTGGTGGTGCTGGACTTGCTGGAGCTGGATCTGATGGACGTGCTGGAGCCGGACCTGCTGGACTTCATCACGATCTTGAGATCGGCAAGCGTACGACTACATCATCCACGAGTTCCTACTCGTCAACAAAACTCGTTGTCTTCAAGGGTAAGTTCTCCATGGATGTATATCCACCCGTTGCACTGTATCTAGTAGATAGATCTTGGCGTCTAGTTTTCATCGTAGGAATTTTTTTTCTATGTTGCGAACCCCAACAGTGGTATCAGAGCCTGATCTATGCGTAGGTGCTTTGCACGGGTAGTACACATATGTTTATATGTGGGCGATGATGATCATGTTATTGCATCTTCTATGTATTTTGGATATTGGTGGCATAGTGGGATGAAGCGGCCCAGACCAACCTTACATGTCATCGTACATGATACCGGTTCCACGATAGACATGTAACTTGTTTTGAATAAGTGGCTGGCGGGTGTCTGTCTCTCCTACTATAGTCAATATCTGATTTACAACGAGTTGCTAATAACTTGGTTATCCTCGTTGTGGTTCCATGTTTGTAGGTAAGAACGGTTCTATCTCCGAAAGCCCTAAGCCACGTAAAACTTGCAATGGATAAATTAGAGGCGTCTATTTTAGATCGTTGCTGGGCTAGTGTCATGATATGGTAATGTTGTAAGTAGATGTATGATAGATACTCTTACAACACACCTAACATGTAAGTTCCATAGACCTTGGCCTTACACACAAAGGAATGATAGAGATCATACCATGATGCATATGATAGAGATCAAATGCATGGACCATATCATCTCACTTAACACATTGGATGTTTGCATCTTATATTGCTAGTTTGGCGTTTTAGTAGCATTTTCAGATGATCCCTCATTTAGATATCAAGATAAAAATGTGTTCTTCCTTAAGTATGCACCGTTCTATGGATCGTGTTTCGAGACATCACGTGATGATCGGGTGTACTCGACTCTACGCTTTCATATAACGGGTGTAAGACAGTTTTACACACGCGAATACTAAGGTTCTTACTTGGCGAGCCTAGCATGTACAGACATGGCCTCGGAACACGGACCGAAAGATTAAGCATGAGTCATATAGTTGATATGATTCCCATATTGATGCTCGCCTTTGAAACTACACTGACTCACATGATGATCGGACTTGGTGTAGTGGATTTGGTTCATGTAATCACCAAAAAGGCACGAGGGATGTCGTTTTTGAGTGGGAGTTCATTTCTAATTTGGATTAGTCAAACTCAATTTGTCATAACTAAATCGAAGTGAATTTGCATAATTTGTTGTAGTCATTGACATCTGTTTACTACCTTACGCTTAGTTTTAATTGAGATAATAGAACTATATAATTCTGGATATTTACTTTACAAACTATTATCGTATTGTTCTGAATGTCAATTTAAAGTTTAAAAGTCCTATTGCAAACTTTCAGCAAACTCTATTTACTCCATGAAGTTTAATAAGTAGTATTAACTCAAGATTAAGAATTCCAATGTTAGTATCTAAAGTATCATGTTTGCCTCCATGATTATTGATATTTAAAAGTTGTTTTAATATCAAGATTATCTAGGAGCTGGAAAATTGTTTCAGAAACCATCATGTGTGGAAGATATTGTGATATCTGAAACAATGTTTTTGGTTGCATTATGATAGAGTATAATTTAGCAAAATGCATGTTATCATATTGCATGAGAATTTGTGAAGGATGGAGATGCTAGGCATCTGAATCTCCCAAAAGGTTTTGGGAACTCAAATTATACTCGTCATTCTTCCTTATAGGCTATAGTAGCTTGATCATGAAAGTTGTCATGATAAGGATGAATAGAAGATGTAAGTAAAATGTTTACTACACTAAAATATTACTAAAGAATGGATTTTTTAAAGAATGACAAACATTTGACGATGGTGATCCACTTCAAAGTGCAAGTCCAAAGGTATTAGTATTTGAATATATACAGGCTTTGTACCATGTGTCATGTGAATGACACCACTATTGATGTTGATAGATTCTTTTAAAAGAAAAGGAATTGCTGAAAGAGAATCTATAAAATATTTGGCAGAAAATAAAAGGTTGGAGATGTCCAACTTAGGTATATAGAAGATATACATGTAATGGTTGTATTCCTTGCTTGTTAAACAATGTGGTTCTTAGGTATTGGATACCGGTATTGTATACTGAATTGGTTGGTGTGAAGTATCATACAGAACAACACAATTCATGAACTGCAATGGCCTAAGTAACTGGCAAGAGAATAAGTGATGATGTTCATCGAAAACAAATAAAGTGTTACTGTGTTTTTCGTTTTCGTCAAACCTAGCCTTCAAGATTTGTTTTAATAATTGTTATTTTGTTCCGGTATTACGAGAACAATTGTTGTTCAAATAATTACCGTATTCTATAAAGGATGGATGAACTTTTACAAGTCTAGTGGGAGAAATCACATCCATAAACACTATTGCTAAAATTTCGCAAGACAAATGATTGAAAGATCACTTAGGAAGTGACATCGCTATTTAAATTATATTGGAAAGAAAACATGAAGAAACTCCATGTTGATGGATTTTTGGAGTCTTTGATTTTGATCAATTGACGCTTGTGAGACTTTCCTCAAGATAATTGAACTCTGTTCATAGGCCAAAGAGGAACGGATGACTAGCTTATTGGAAATTGTACATACTTATGTGCATAGTCCATTATGTGTAGCCATATGCGATGGATCTTTTTGCTTCATATGCTTTCTCCAGAAAATTGAGTGAATATATTTATATATTTACTTAATAAGGAAGAAGTTTGAAACATTTGAAAATTGTTCAAACACTTTCAAGATGAAGTGACAAATCATTGTAACAAGAAAATAAAGAGTTTATGATTCGATCATAAAGGAAGATCTTTGAGTTACATGTTTAGAAAAACTCTTAAGATTTGAGGAATTGTTCCATGAATTTGGATTTCCTGGTAAACCATAGGAGTATGGCATATTCGAGAGATGAAATCAAACCATGTTTGACATGGTAAGATCAAAGGTGTCATTTATAAAACTGCCACTACGTTTTAAGGATTAAAGCTTTAGAGACTACCGCTTTTACACTGAAAAGAGCGCCATCGTGATCCGCTGAAATGACACCATATGAGTTATGGTTTGGGATAAAACCCGAATTGTCTTTTCTAAAACTTTGGTATGCATAAATAAAAAAGTTTACAAACAAAGTCGGATAAGCACGTATTTGTAGCTTATCCCAAAGAATTTGTTGGGTATTCCTCCATAACACCGAGGACAAAAGAGTTCGTCGCTTGAAACATCAAGTTTCTTGAGAAGGAATTTTTCACGAAAAGTTAAGTGGGAGGACAATAGAACATTGATAAGGTTGTTGAACCTTAGCTATATGTGCTAAGTAGCGCAACGCCGGAAAGTGTCCCGGTGGCGGCTAAAATGCTCATGGCTCCCCTAATCACAAAGGTTGTGATCTCAGAGATTAGAGTTCCTATTGAACCGTGTGGGTCGGTAAGAATCAAATAGTAAGATTTGAAACAGAAGTCGTTATTGTTTTGACAATGATGAATCGACTACATGCAAAGAAGTGATGATGGGCCATGACTCCCTAAAATGACTAGAAGTCATAAAATCCGTGATAGTTTCCATACATGATAAATCTAGGTTTGAACTTGAAAGACCCTCCGGAAAGGCGTGAAGCCTATCAGTCGTGTTTGGATCTATAAAAAATAGACATGGATGTTCAACATCTATGAAATAGTCGACATGTCGGAAAGAAGTTTACGGCAATGTTTAAGGAGTTGACTATGACAAGATTTGATCTTTCATAGCGATATTTAGTCTTGACGGATTAATGTAGCAACCACTACATATAATTTGATGTCTGGTAGTTGAACAAACAAAACAATGATCTTCTAATAGAATGGTTACCTAGGACGTGTACAAGATACAGTCCGAAGGGTTTTGTTAATTCAAAGAGTGCTAAAAGGGCATGTAAACTTCAATAGTTGAAGTAAGCATAGCGGAGTTGGAATCTTCACCATGATGAAACTGTTAAAAGAGTTTAAATTCATCGGAGATGATGAAGATGTTTGCATTTGCAAGAAATTAAGTGGGAGCGCTGAGACATATTTCTAATACATTATGTAGAGGACATATTGTTGATTGGAAATGATGTATCTTGTATTGACACAAGTTAAGAATTTCATTAAAATAATATTTCGATGAAAGACTTGGGCAAAACCGGAATATTTGGCATCAATATCTATATGGATAGATTGAGGCGCTAATATGGTTGTGCCAGACATACATATATGAGATATTGAAAGGGTTCAATATGGAAACAACAAGAAAGGTTCTTGCTGCATGGAAAGGATTGTATCAAGATTCAAGTGTTTCAACACTTGGTGAGTAAAATCACATGAAGATTTTGATCGATTATACCGTGATATGTATATATCCAGAATGTCGTATGCTCTAAATGTTGTGAGCACATACCAGAATGATTCACAAGATGATCATTGGACAATAGTAAAGATATTCTTATGAGCTTTGGATGAACTAAGAATATATCATGTATAAGTGAAAAATAGTTCAAGTTAGTTCATTGTAAAGTGTTACATTGATACTAGTTTTGTCACAAGATACAAATTAAATTTATATAAATTTAGACTATGGGTGGCACAATGTAATGGAAAGGATTTCCATGATGGATTTGGATAAGTTCCAAAGTTGAAACATTGTGACGGATACTACAACAAAAGGCTAAGTATATGACTGCTATAGTAGCAGCAATGGAGGGCATTTGTTTTAAGAAGTTTGCTATCAAACTAGGTGTGGTTCAAAGTGGGCTAATACTATGAAGATATATTGTATGACAATACTATCAACATATTTTAACCCAAACGAACTAAAGGTCTCACCAAAGGACCAAATTTATACAATGCCATCTCATTTGAGAATGAGTGATGCGTAGAGACGCAAAGGCATGCAAATACACACGGACCTGAAAGTGCCAGATCCGGAGATTATGTTAACCACTAGCAAACGCGTATATTCAACACCTAAGTGTTGTATATACAAGTTTACAAACTAGATTATTGACTCTAGTGCAAGTGGGAGACTGAAGGGAATATGCCCGAGAGGCAATAATAAAGTGGTTATTATCTTATTCCATGTTTATGATAAATGTTTATTTTGCATGCTATAATTGTATTAATTGGAAACGTTAATACATGTGTGTTTAATAAACAAAATACAAAGTTCCTAGTACTGCCTCTCATATAAACTAGCTTGTTGATTAATAAGATGATCAAGGTTTCCTGATCATGGACATTGGATGTTGTTAATAACGAGGACACAGCATTGGTGGAATGATGTGATGAACATTCATCCGAAGTATAGCATTACGATCAAAGTCATTATTTTTATATTGCTATAACATCATACGAAGTAATCTTAGTCCTTAGACCATGAGATCATGTTAATTGCTAACACCAGAAGAGTATCTTGATAACATTAAACGTCACACCGTAACAACAGGGTGACTATAAAGGTGGGTTCAGTGCTACGAAGGTGTTATGTTGAGGCTCATGGATCAAGAGTGGGATTTGTCCATCCCGATGACGGATAGATATACTTTGGGCCCTCTCGGTGATATCACATTGAAATAGCTTGCAAGCAAGTGATGTGATCACTAGAATGTTATATCACGGGAACGAGAAAAGAGTGCATGTAGGTAACGAGATCAAACTAGGTATGGAGATACCGATGATTGAATCTCGAACATGTAATATATCGAGAGACAAAGGGATTTAGTTACAAGGGTTAAAAGTTCTCACGATCACAGAAGTCATCGTTGAATGTGTAGGAGTCAGTACGGATCTCCAGGTCCCGCTGCTGATTATTGATCTGAGAGGGGTCTCGATCATGTTTGCATTATTCGCGAACCGTAGGGTGACACACTTAAGGGATACTGACACCATTTGGAGCAAATATGTTTTATATAAAGATTTAAGAAAGCGCTGGAATTATTACAATAGACACCGAAACTGTTTCGGGTGAAATTGCTGAAATTGCTGAAATTGGTTCTGCATGTAATATTGAAATGTTGCAGGGGGTTTTATGTGAATATTTGTTAATTAAAGTAATTATCAAAATTCTGAATAAAATTAATAAAAGAGTTTTATTAAATGAGAGAGCATTAAATTTGGAGAAATTTAATGCATTTAAAGTGGAGACTTTAAAAGAGAATGTGAAGGGGCAAATTTATGTGGAGGGAGTTACCACCACATGAATGAGGAGGTGAAGGGTCACCCCTTGAGGCGCCGGCCATGGGGAGGGGTACCCTCCCCTCCTCCTATAAAAGGCCCCCTCTCACACCTTCACACACACACCTCCTCGTGAAGGATCTCTCTCCCCCTCTAGTATTTTTCCCCCATGGTCTCGGATTAGCGAGATACATGTTCCCAGTGGCTTTATCTGGAAAGGAGTTGTTGCTTCCGCTTCTTTGCTAGAGCGAGGGACAGAGGTTGTCGGGGTACCGGACGTGTGTGCGATCACGGATGCACCGCTGCTTTGCGGTGCTGGACTTGGTGGTGCTGGACTTGGTGGTGCTGGACTTCCTAGAGCTAGATCTGATGGACGTGCTGGAGCCGGACCTGCTGGACTTCATCACGATCTTGAGATCGGCAAGCGTACGACTACATAATCCACGAGTTCCTACTCGTTAACAAAACTCGTTGTCTTCGAGGGTAAGTTCTCCATGGATGTATATCCATTCGTTGCTCTGTATCTAGTAGATAGATCTTGGCGTATAGTTTTCATCATAGGAAATTTTTTGTTTTCTATGCTGCGAACCCCAATAGTATTTACATATTAATTAATGTAATTAATATTAAATATAATATTAAAATATAATTTGAAGGGTTATTCTACTAATGGGCCAAACTTCCTAGTGAATAAAGGCCCATTAGGGAAAACCGAAGGGGAGAAGGGCCAAGGCCTAGGCGCCTCAAGGGGGCCCACCCGGCCAGCCTAGGGCTGTGTGCGGGGTGGGGCCCACCCCTGGCCGGCTGGCTCATGAGGCCCATGCGCCTCCCCCCTCTCCCTTGATTAGTCCCACATGGGAAACCCAAAGGGGAGGGCACACCCCCTCCCCCTATATAAAGGGGTGCCCATAGGTGGGAATAAACACACCAATATTTGGAGAAGTCCTTTGGTTGACTTCCTCCTTCCCTATCTCTCTAGCCCTTGTGACCATGACCCCAAGTCTGGGCTGTGCGAACAAGGCACACCTGCAGTACGCTGTTGCGCTGTAGGGATTCCTAGCCGGATATCAACTTCCGCACTCCCGGCGGGATCGGGGAGACGGAGGTCTCATCGTGCACCAGATGTGTACAAAGACACGAGGCGCAATACTTGGGCTGCTTAAATGTCGTGAGCCGGAGTTGCTGCACGATGAAGATGAAGAAGGAGCAAGGGGTGACCTGCGAGGAGCTTCGCGACCTTGAGGTCGGCTACGAGTACGACTACATCAACCACGTTCCCCGCGGAACGTTAACCGCGTACGGTCTACAAGGGTATGTATTCTCTACGCATCGGCCATTACCGCATTACTACATAGATAGATCCTAGGCAGTTTTGGGGTTCCATCGTAGGAATTTTTTTGTTTTTTGTTGCGGATCCCCTTCAGTGGTATCAGAGACGATCTATGCGTAGGAGTGTTGTATAGCCAGTACACACAAGTATTGTGCGGGCATTGATCCCTTAGTTGTTACGCTCTAACATGTACTTTTTTATATCGCGGTATTGTTTGATGAAGCGGCCTGGACCGACCTTACACGTATTCGTACACGAGATTGGTTCCACGCTCAACATACGGCTTGTACCGTATAAGTGGCTAGCGGGTGTCTATCTCTCATTCAATAGTTGATATACCCTTTACAATGGAGGGCCTTGAAAGGGGTGTAATAGAGACAACTGTTGGATCTATGTTGTGGTCGGAAAGTTCGTAGTTTAGAAATGGTTCTATTGCGAAAGCCCTAACTACCACGTAAAACTTGCAATAGATAAATTAGAGGCGTCTAACTTATTTTGCAGGGGGCGTGTGATTATGATATGGCATTGGTCGTTACGAAGGTAAAGTGGTTTACTTTTTCGTTACTAAGTAGTATAGTAATAGTCGTCGTTCTGATGGACGACCTAGTGGTGGCGTCGTGGACTTAGTGTCAAACCAAGGGCAAGATGGAGATCATACTGGAGCACTTGATGTAGATCAAGGCGCAAGAAATACCATACCATATCACATTATACATATGATGTTGATACCTGTTTTACATCTTATTGTGTGCTAGTATTTAGATACTCAACGGTAGCAAATAAGATAGTCCTTATTTAATTCCAATGTTCCGTGTTCCCTTGTGTGTGCACCACCAAGAAAGTTCTTCGTTATGAGGCGCCCTGCGGTGAGTAGGGGTCAGACATATCAATGCTCGCATATAGTGGGTGTAAGCCATGTTGCACAACGAATACACACAAGTTAGATTTGGCGAGCCTAGCATGTGCAGACATGGCCTCGGAACACAAGAGATCGAAATATTGAGCATGAGTCACATGGATGATGTGATTGACATTAGTGAATGTCTACCTTTGATGCTGCACTGATGGTCGTGATGATCAGGGGAGGTGCAGAGGATAGGGATCATGTGATCACTAAAATCGTCCAAGGGATGACAATTTTAGTGGAGACCAATTATAAATTGATCTCTTATTATAAACTTAGTCTAGATGTCTGTTTGCAAATATCTTAGTAGATCATGGCCTATCCCATTGAGGTGCTTTGCGACCATGGGAATATATTGCTTAATATGGAACTTAGCAAAAGGGTCCAACTTCATAGATTAATACCCACGCCTAAGGCATATCCTCGTAAAAGGTGATCTTATCTTCTTGATACAATAACCATTAGGAGATAATTTGATGACTCCAGAATGTTTGTGTTTTCTCCATAATCATCCAATAAGACATTCTCCATTCGATGGAGAGTAGGACTACATTTTGTATTCTACAGAATAAGGCACATAGAGTATGAGCTGTTGGATGGGTTTTCCTCCATCATGGATGAAAATAGGTTGTTTGGAAAAATCACTTGGCGATCTCGCATTAGAGTTTGAGAACTCTTAGAAGGGATTGATTGCAAATGGAGGTTATGGATGAAAAGGTATATGTAAGATATACAAATTATAAATGTGGTTCTTGCAAAACTCGTTGCAGTTTGCAAAGTATTTGATACTTCTCCTCTTTTGTGAAAACATGATGATCTGCATGAGAATTGCTGGTTTTGAGGCAACGTGACTTGATGACGGCAAGCAAATCAGTTGATGGCCGACATCACCTCTTTCCTCAAAGTTTATCATTTGGATTAGTGGACTTGAATATAATTTTTAATTCTTGTGTGTGTGTCTTGCTTTTGGCGAGACGGTTATTCATATGAACAAGTTACAAGCCAGTTTGTATTATTCTTATGAACAATACCTTATGGTCACATTATGACTATAAACAAGTTATTCTCATCACTATGTTAATGACAATAGTTTAAACATTTATAAGAGGATTAGAATGCTAAAAGATATCCAAAGTTTAATAATGAAATGACACTATAGTTTAAGTCATTTTGGTTATTGCATGTTCTTAATGAAGATCGGGGTCCTAGATGCTTAATCTAGAGACTTTGCAAAACCATGCCTCTTGGGCAGAATGACTAAAACTCCGCATTCTGGTAAACCGGTGAAATGCGAAGAAATGTTGAATCTTATACATAGTGATGTATCGTATTTTCAACAAGTAGTGGAAATCATTAGTTAATTTTGGACTTAAGTGAATAAGCATATTTACTTAATGAAACATGAAGTTTTGAAATGATTTGAATTGTTCAAATGAGTTCACAACAATAAGAGGATATTGAAATTAACGAGAATACGAAGTCTCTTCGATTTGATCGACATGACTAAAGTATTCAAGTTAAGTTTAGCATAAAAAGGAACTTGTGAAAGATGTTTCACAAATTATGATAAATGGATGAGTTCAAACAATGTTGAAATGTATGAACATCAAAATCAATATGTATTAGATACATATGGTATAATATTATCTCTTATCAGAGTTATAGTTGTCGTTTAGAGTTAAGGATCAAAATAAGCAAACACTCATTTGAAATACAAAGGAACATCTAAAGATTCATGGAAACAACACCATAAGTGTTATGGCAAGTTCGAGTTTCTGGAGATTTTGATAAGTCAAAATCGTGGCGAATAAACAAGTCTTTGTAGAGCATTGTTAGGAAGCTATGAATGCATCTTCCACAAAAGGGGCAAACCTGTTGTTGTCCAAAGTTGACGTGTCTTGATGAAGATATAGGTGGAAGAAAGGAAAAGATCAAAACAAGGTATTTGACCTTACCTCCAGATTGTTGAGTGGCGCAGCGGAATTTGTTTCGTGAATCCAAACTCTACATATAGAGGAGAAACTGTTGATAATGATCATAAAGGTTCAGTGAATACGTTTACTAAATAAAGTAGGATTCAACTATATATTCTACAAGTTTGTGGAATTATATTGTTGATTCACTTGTCATGTTTTGAACAAGACATACCTACAAATTAAAAAGAAGCGTGATGGACCTGAGTGCGAGAAATGACTAGGAATCATTAAGTTACATTTAAGATTGCAAAGTAACATGTTACTTGATCTTATTAAAGTAAAGAAGTTTACTTGATACTTCTGAATGACTGCAAAGTCATAAGAAGGAAATGAAACTTAATGAATGACAAAAAGCTCGATTTTCACAAGTTTGGACAAATTCAAGGAGTTGACTACAAACAGTAGTGATGCTTAAGTCTTTTGGATTTACACTAGAAATATATGGATATTGAAGTCTCGTAATTGGAATTCTCAAAATGACGATGATCAAAGAATTTTGGAATGTCCAAGATTATCGAGGGGACCTAGATTTGAGTGGGAGCAAATCAGCTTGGCTAATTCATAATATGTAGCTGACATATTTTGAGTGGGAGCTAAGTGAAATCCCTGGATCTCAAACATGAATGTCATATTTGAGTGGGAGCGTGAAATCATTCTGGGATATGTGGACGACATATGTAAATGATGTGATTGGTGTTAATAATATTTAAGTTAGATAAATAAGGATGAAGTTGAAGTTATTAAACAATAAGATCTATCGAGATAGATTGGTGAGTTTAATAAACACTAAATGTCGAATGCTTCATGGACTTGATTCTGAAACATGTTCAGAATGTCCTAAGCAAGATTCTGAAGAAGCTCAGAATGGAACAAGGTGAGAAAGTAGTTCTTACTATATGAAGCATTGAGTTAGTATTGCAACTATGGTTGAAAGAAAGAGATGCGTTGCATCTCCTATGCCTCAGTCATAGGTTCTCCCATATAACCATGTTGTATACTCGACGTAATGTGACCCGAAGTTCTGGTTAGTAGGACAAAATCTTAACTATAAGAACATGTCTTTAAGTGATTCCTAAGTTGATCACTGAACCAGAATTAAGTTTGTACTTAAATGAAAAGAAGCAATGTAAGTGGCATAGTTGCATTTCATGCACTAGGATCTACATAGATATAGAAGTATAAAGGCTTCATCTGATGTGATGTATAATGTTATGGCGGGGCTAGTTCGCTTTTAACGTAGAATGATGTGTCCCAGGGCCCAATGCCCGTGAGAAAGCCCTCAAGGTTGATCTAAAGTCACTGTAAGTTCCTGAAACCCGGCCTCGTTTTGCTGCCATGACTACAGTATATACACAAAGGATAGCAAAGTGTGTTTCGAAGTTTAGATGACAACGGTGAAAACGACCGTCATCATAAACACTAGAAACAAAGTCTCACTTTGTCGCCAAACAAATGCTTCGACCCATTATAAGATAATGGAGTGAATGTCAAAATTAGGAAGACATTAATGATTAGCAAAAGACATAGTGATCTGGTAAAATAGAACATGGACATGACGTTTCCCATGAGCACGCATGATCTGTAAACGCATATGGTATATGGTTTATATGAGTAAAATGCGAGCTAGATTATTTGTCCTCTAGTGAAAGTGGGAGACTGAAGGAGATATGCCCTTGAGGCAAATAATAAATAGTTTTTTATTGTCATATCTCAATTAGTTTATAATAGTTTCATATTGTGCTATAACTGTGCTAAGTAGAAACATTGTTACAGTCGTGGTATGAAACAACCAAGTCCCTAGTAGCCTCTATTCATACTAGTTCGTTGGTCATGAGGATGATCTGGGTTTCAAGATCATGGGCATTTATGCCAATTCACAACGAGATCATATCATTGGAGAATGATGTGATTGGACATTCCTTAAAGGATTGCAACAAGATCAAGTCATATAGTTCATTGTTGCAACAACTATACCTAGACTCCTTTTCCTTAGACCGTGAGCTCATATTACTCACTGTTTCCCGAGGCTGCTTAGACTGCATCAACCGTCATCTAGTAATATGGTGGCCATAAATGTGTACGTTGGGTATTCTGAAGGAACAGTAGATGACATGTGACTGCAAGACCGGGATTTGTTCACCCACATGACGGGTAAAGATACATACGGCCGGCTTGGTGAGATTACATCCATAAATGTTGCAACATGTGACTCGGTCACGGGGATGTAATATCACGGTAACAAGAAAACAGAACTTGTTGTGAACGAGATTGAACATGGTATGGGATACCAATGATCGGATCTCAGACAAGTCATATCAAGAAACAAAAAGAATTGGATGCTACATTTAGCGGTTCAAACAACATTGTCATCAGGAATGCATAGGGGGCACATGGATATCCCTGGACCTCTGTTGATCATTGATACAGATCATGTCTAGAGCATTCCCGAGCCGTGCGAGGATACACTTAAGGGTACGATGAGATCGATCATTCATAAGACGGAATCATAGTAGAGAAAGAGAAAGCCAGAATCGTTCCGTAGAGAGATCCGAAGTTGTCCGGAGAAAGAATAAAAGGACCGGAATCATTCCAGGAATTCCGAAGTTGTTCAGAGGATATAGAAAGGGGAACCGAAAGGTGTTTCGGGTTGAATCAGGTTTTGTAATATGTATTTACATATTACTTAATGTAATTAATATTAAATATAATATTAAAATCTAATTTGTAGGATTATTCTACTAATGGGCCAAACTTCCTAGTGAATAAAGGCCCATGAGGGAAAACCGAAGGGGGAAGGGCCAAGGCCCAGGCGCCTCAAGGGGGCCCACCCGGCCAGCCTAGGGCTGTGCGCGGGATGGGCCCCACCCCTGGCCGGCTGGCCCATGAGGCCCATGCGCCTCTCCCCTCTCCCTTGATTAGTCCCACATGGGAAACCCAAAAGGGAGGGTACACCCCCTCCCCCTATATAAAGGGGTGCCCATAGGTGGGAATAAACACACCAATATTTGGAGAAGTCCTTTGGTTGACTTCCTCCTTCCCTCTCTCTCTAGCCCTTGTGACCATGGCCCCAAGTCTGGGTTGTGCGAACAAGGCACACCTGTAGTACGCTGTGGCGCTGCAGGGATTCCTAGGCGGATATCAACTTCCGCACTCCCGGCGAGATCAGGGAGCCGGAGGTCTCATCGTGCACCAGATGTGTACGAAGACACGAGGTGCAACACTTGGGGCACTTAAATGTCATGAGCCAGAGCTGCTACACGATGAAGATGAAGAAGGAGCAAGGGGTGACCTGTGAGGAGCTTCGCGACCTTGAGGTCGGCTACGAGTACGACTATATCAACCATGTTCCCCGTGGAACATTAACCGTGTATGCTCTACAAGGGTATGTATTATCTACGCATTGGCCGTTACCGCATTACTACATAGATAGATCCTAGGCAGTTTTGGGGTTCCATCATCGGAATTTTTTTGTTTTCTGCTGCGGATCCCCTTCACGAAGCCCTTAGCCCAAGGAGAATTACTCACACATAGAGATGAGATCAACAATCACAAACATTGTAATAAAAATCATGAGATTGATAACAATAGTCTTACAATGTCGCCAATTGGAGAAGAGATCTACTATTACAAGTGGTGGAGTATGGCTATGGAGATGGAGAAGGGTTTGGAGATCTGGAGGCGGCTGGTGATCTATGGTAGGGACTTTCTTCGGGGTCTGGCTCTGTTTCTCGTTGCCCGGGGCTTCTTTATATAGGGGTCCCTTCACGAAAGTTGTTTTGTTTGACCTAATGGTGGCGGTGCTAACTATACAACCAAAGCTATACGGTCGGAATTTTTGCTCCGGCCGTATAGTTGGTCGTTATGGCGTCTGCCTCCAAAGTAAGGCTCCTGGTTTCTTCTGGTAGTTGGAAATCTCGTATCTTTGACTTTAATGTAGTGATTCCCTCCTTTAAACGACATTATCTACGCATGAAAAATACAAAAGAAAGGATTGCATACCCCTCTGAATATTAGCATTAGTGGCAGGGTTTAGAGAGATATTTTATCAAGAATATGACTAATATCCAGTTTAAATGTGGACGTTAGATGGCTATATTTCAGAGCCATCAATGGTCATATTGTTGGACTAGAAGAAAATGTTTGCTTTGCCAAAGATCGTGTTTGCAGGGCATGTGTTGAAGGAAAGATGCATGATTCTCCCCACAGGGCAAAGAACTACATCAAGTCCAAGAGGATCTTGGAGCTCCTCCGTGTGGATCTCTGTGGTCCTCCATCTCATGCAAGCCTTGTTGGGAAGAAATATTGCTTGGTGATTGTTGATGACTACTCAAGATACACATGGGTATATTTCTTGAAGCTGAAAAGTGAGACCCAAGAAAACTTCATTGACTTCATCAACATGGCTCAACGTCAACACAATGTCCCTGTGTTAACAATAAGAAGTGACAACGGTACCAAGTTCAAGAACTACACATTGAATGGATTTCTTAGTGATGAGGCGATAAACCATCAATATTCCGCTGCCTATACCCCTCAAAAAAATGGTGTAGTTGAGAGGAAGAACCGAACTCTTATTTATATGGCAAGGACCATGTTAGCAGAGCTTAAATCTCCATACAATTTCTGGGTTGAAGCAATCTCCATCGCATGCCATGCATCAAACCGTCTCTACCTCCTTAAAGAATTGATCAAGACTCCATATGAAATTCTTACCGGTAACAAGCCCAACGTTTCATACTTCCAGGTGTTTGGTTGTAAGTGTTTCTATCACATTAAGGGTGTTCGTTTGTCCAAATTTGATTCCAAAGCATTAGAGGGTATTTTTGTTGGTTATGGTCTCGAATCCAACACTTGTAGAATCTATGAAAAGCTCTCTGGAGTTGTCATAGAATCTTGTAGTGTGGTTTTTGAAGAATATGATGGTCCCCAAGGGGCGCGTGTTGATGTTTGTGATGTAGATGATGAAATGCCTCAGGATGCCATAGGAAGAATGGGTACAGGATTCATCCACCCCGTTGAGGAACCCCTTATGGCGGAGTGGAGCCCTCATCTTCACAACAACAACAAGCTCCTATTGAGGAGGAAAATGACCCAAGCCAAAGACAAGCCGTGGACCCCCAACAAGTTGATCAGGCAGAATCCTCTAGCTAGGAGGAGCTTGAGTCTCCATTTGCTAGAATGTCCAATGCTGCTCAGTTTATTGTACAAGGAAGATCTATAGAAACTGCCATCAGAACAACCCGACGCCTGTCTAGAAGTGTGCCTGATCAAGACCAAGGTCAAACTTTGCCTCTTAATGAAGAGAATGACTCCAATGATGATCAAGGTCAAGTTAATGGTCAAGACGAGGACCAAAATGATGAAGTGATCCCCACAAGAAACAACAATGAGATCGAAACTCGTCACCAAGCTAGAATGGACAGAATATTGGAATTAAGAAACCGCACTCTTGAGAATGTGGTAGGAGATCTAAGAAGAGGGATATCCACTCAAGATCAATTGAAGAACTTTGGTGAACACCAAGCACACATTTCCATGGTGGAACCAAAGAAAGTATGCGAAGCTCTTGAAGATTCGGATTGGTTGGAAACAATGCACAAAAATCTCAACAACTTCGAGAGAAACAAAGTGTGGAAGTTAGTTGAAAATCCAAAAGATTGCCGCAATGTTATAGGCACCAAGTGGATATTCAAGAACAAGCAAGATGAGCATGGAATTGTGGTGAGGGACAAGGCAAGATTGGTTGCACAAGGGTTCTCTCAAATTGAAGGCATTGATTATGGAGAGACATATGCACTTGTGGCTCGCCTTGAGTCCATCCGTATCCTTCTTGCTTATGCGGCACATCATAAATTTAAATTACAACAAATGGATGTAGAAAGTGCATTTCTTAATGGTCCATTGCATGAGTTGGTATATGTAAAGCAACCCCCGGGGTTTGAGGATCCCAACTTCCCAAACTACGTCTACAAACTTGATAAGGCGCTCTATGGGCTCAAACAAGCTCCACGCACGTGGTATGAGCACCTTAGAGAGTTGTTGCTAGATCGTGGGTTTGAGGTTGGGAAAATCGATCCCACTCTTTTTACTAAGAAGGTCAGTTGGGACCTTTTTGTATGCCAAATATATTTAGATGATATTATCTTTGGCTCATCTAACAAAGCTTTTAATGATGATTTCTCAAAGCTTACGACTGACAGGTTCATGATGTCTATGATGGGAAAATTGAGGGTATTTCTTGGTTTTGAGATCAAGCAAGTAAGAGGAGGAACATTCTTTAACCAAGCCAAGTATACTCAAGATATGCTCAAAAGATTCAACGTGAAAGATCTAAATGGAGCTCCCACTCCCATGGCAACAAAGACCCATCTTGAACTAAACCCAAATGGTAAAGATGTGGATCAAAAGGTATATCGGTCTATGATTGGTTCCTTGCTTTACCTTTGTGCATCTAGACCCAATATTGTGTTGAGTGTAGGAGTGTGTGCAAGATATCAAGCGACTCCTAAAGAAAGCCATTTGATAGCGGTCAAGAGAATCTTTCGATATTTGGTTCATACCCCAAACTATGGTATTTGGTATCCTAGGGGCTCAACTTTCTCTCTTTGTGGATACACGGGTTCGTATTGGGCTAGTGATAAGGATGATAGAAAATCAACCTCCGAGGCTTGCCAATTCCTTGGAAGGTCCTTGGTGTGTTGGTCTTCTAAGAAGCAAATTTGTATATCTCTCTCTACCGCCGAAGCTGAGTATGTGGCAGTGATACGTTCCTAACGTATCCATAATTTTTGATGTTCCATGCTTGGTTTTATCTACTTTCTTATGTTTTGTCCACACTTTGGAGTACTTTCTATATACTTTCTTGGACTAACCTATTAACAAGAGCCACAGTGCCAACTACCTGTTTTCTATTGTTTTTGGTTCCAGGAAAGTCAGAAAATGAATATTCTTGGAATTGGACGGGACAAAAACTAAAGTCAGTTTTTCACCGAGGGAAACAAGGAGCCAGAGTACGAGACAGAGAGGGGCCAGGGGGCCTCCACACCACCTGGCCACGTGGCCCAGCCTGGCCCGCGCCAGGGGGTGGTCTGGCTGCCTCCGACACCCCCTCGGCCTCCCTTTAGCCTATAAGATGCCTCTGATACAGAAGCCCTAAGCACCCAATCATACAGCCATGAAAAGTTCCGCAGCGTCGCCGCCACCGAAGGGGAGATTCGGGGGACAGAAAGTCTCTGTTTCGGAACCCTGCCGGGACGAGGAAGTGCCCACGGAGCCATCTCCATTGATCTCCACCTCCATCTCCATGGCCATGGCCACTGCTGATTCCCATGATGAGGAGGGAGTAGTTCTCTCTCGAGGCTAAGGGTTCTACCGATAGCTATGTGTTCATCTCTCTCTCTATGCATGCTCATATTATGATCATGAGTTTTGTAATCAAGTAGATCTACTTTGCTACTCAAGTGCTTTAATAGATCTCTGCTCTCCCCATGTGTGTGAAAGTGATAGCGTGCACACCATGGTGGGACTTAGGCTAGATATTACAAATACTTGTTATGAGTTATATTTGGAGTTGGATGTTTCTACGAAATTGTGGTGTTTGTTGGAACCATCTAGAGCTCAAGGTGATAGTGTGGGGTTATCTAGATGGGAAAGGCTTACTTTGAGGTGTGCTGTTATAGCCCTACCATGGATTAGAGTATCCAACCAGAGAGTAGTTCAGGGTAGTATCATGAAGATAATATATTTATATGAGAGTGTTCACTAGCGAAAGTATGATCCCTAGGCCTTGTTTCTTAGCATTGAAACACCATTTGCAACTAGATCTGTTACATGTTTGCTTGTTTCCATCTTTATTTCAGTTTGCCTTTAGTCTCTTCCACGCCATCAAAGTATTTTCTAGCACCGTTATCTTATATCCATACCACTTGTATTTCACTATCTCTTCGCCGAAATAGTGCACCTATACATCTGACAAGTGTATTGGGTGTGTTGGGGACACAAGAGACTTCTTGTATCTTGATTGTAGGGTTGCTTGAGAGGGGATACCTTTGACCACTTCCTCCCTAAGTTCGATAAACCTTGGGTGATCCACTTCAGGGAAAACTTGCTGCTGTTCTACAAACCTCTGCACTTGGAGGCCCAACAACTGTCTACAAGAATAGAAGTGCGTAGACATCAGACAGCTACTAGTGCTTGTACTCAATTGCTATGGATGAGGCAAACTTTAAAGGAATACGGTGTCCATTGTGACAAAGTGCCTCTTCTATGTGACAATGAAAGTGCTATTAAGGTTGCCTACAATCTGGTGGATCATACAAGGACAAAGCATATTGAGATTCGTCATCACTTCAATAGAGACCATGTTGCTAGAGGTGATATTGAGCTATCTTATGTGTCAACCAAAGACCAACTTGCCGACATTTTCACGAAGCCTCTTGATGAAGCAAGATTTTGCTATCTGAGGTATGAACTAAATATCACAGATTCAAGGAGCTTGACTTGATCACCTTGCATACTCACCTATGTCTTGACTCTTATTTGGCTTACGTGCAGGCATGGAGATAGGGGAGTGTGGTCCTAATACATTGGACTATCCCTGCCCCCATAATGCCAACATTAAGCAAATCAATTCTCTTAATATCATTTAGTGATATGTGAGCTTCGTTGATGAGTAGTGGCTATGAACCCAAGGATAATTCTTCGCAGTGTCATGCCACAAACTCTTACATGGTGGCCTCGGCCACTGCCCTCTTCATATTTGAAGAGTAGGTTCTTGATTGGTTTGGTTTGGATCTTAATTTGTTATCTTCTTGAATATCTATGGTTTCTTGGTTCTTCATAGTACATCTTCTGAATCCCAGGACTATTCTCATATCTAAACATGCTCCTCTTGCCACACATTTGTCCACTTCTTGAATCTGGGGTTTTCTGGTCGTGGGGGGCAAACTGTCTGCACTGAACCGATCGGAGTGTCCGGCCAAGCCGGATATTCCGCTTGATTCACTCTGAACACTCCGACCGGGCCAGACACTCCGGTGAATTTCACCCGGATAGTCTAGCCCCAGCGGATCGATCCTACAAAAGGGGTCGGGGAGAAGTGGACGATTCAGTCATCCTTTTCCTCCCCGACTTCCTCTTCTCCAAACGTTGCTGCCCCCGACTAGGAGCACCACAGGGAGGGCTCCTCCACCCCAGATCCAGCCGCTGCCATCGGCCATTCCCTCCCCTTTGCTGATGGGACCCGTTCTCCTCCAGTGAAGGTCTCCATGGATGCTGGTAGCTCTCGTCCTCGTGGGTCCAAGGTTGGTCAAAAGACCCGTCCTCGCAGGTTCCGTGATGAAGAGTTTGAGGTTCATGTTGATCCTTCCATGGTCAGACAGACTACTCGTGACCGTGCTGTAGCTAAGCAAGAGAAGGTTAGAAAACTGAAAAGAGATGAAGCCAAGCGCATGAAGTATGAGGCATCGACCACACTGGCAGATTTGGGCACCGAGGAGTTTGTGGAGATGAGAGTCCAGCATTTCTATTCTCTGCAGCGCACCTCCGAGGATGATCGCTTCTAGAGAAATGAACAAGCCCTACTCTTTTCTGAGGTGTTTTGTGCTTTCAGGACTCTTGTGTTCCCCATGTAGTGGTTGGATCTTCAGAAGCTCTAAGCTCATAGGTACTTTGAGGATGCTCTTTGGGTGACTGAGAAGATGGGGCTGCACACCATCTTTCAAGCAAAAGAATACTACAATATTGAGTTGGTCCAGCAGTTCTATGCCACGGTGGTCTTTGGGGACACTACTGATATTCCCCTTGAGTGGATCTCTAGCACTACTAGGTGTCGTTCCAACATGACTCAGTTTACACACATCCTTGGAGTGCCTTTCAACCCCAATGCTCCTAGTGGTCTCAGGATGCATGTACATGGTCAGGCATATGACAAGAAGATGTTGGCTCCAATCTACTCTCAGAATGGTGTGGTTGGCCAAACCACCAACATCAAGCTCATCTACAACATTCTGCTTCGCATGTTTATCCACACTCTCACTCCCAAGGCGGGCAACAAGGATGAGATAAGAGGTGCAGAGATCAATCTTATGGCCCATGCTCACTCAGTGTATGCTCATGGTCCAGATCATCTAGGTGGTGACATAGATGTCATGGATTTCATCTATCAGGACATGTACAAGTGCATCACTGACAAGAAGTGTCCTCTGTTTGCTCCCTATGTGATGAAGCTCATAGCTGCTTAGGCTCTAGCAACTCCACTTCTTTACACTGATCTTGTTCCACACCTTCCTGTTAAGCTACAGAGGAAGGATGCCCCCACCACCAAGGCACCTCGTGGCTACCCCCTGCTCAGGACATATTTGAGGATGATGAGATGTATGCGGACGCTTCTGACAGTGATGATGGGTCTGAGGAGGTACCGGAGGCTGTGACCCGTGGCCCTCGCCTGAAGCATGCTAGCAATGCATATCACTTCACCACCTCTAAGGAGGAAGTGCACAAGAAGGTGAAGAAGGCCTCCTGGTGGAAGAAGCTTCTCTTATGCCAGAACATTGATATTCGCCATTGAAAGTATGATGCCTACAAGGCTAACCGGAATGTCATGAAGGAACTCAAGCGGATCAACCAGACCATTGATGTTGATCTTTCTTAGCAGCAGGTGTCATATGGCACTCTTTCCTATAGTCACTGGAGTCAGGGACGTGTGGACTAGTCCATGTTTGAGGACATGTCTTCTTCTTCTCGCCCTCATGGCCAAAGCTCTACTCAGGATGATCAGTATGATGAGGATGGGGATGAGAATGCAGAAGATGAGGAGGATGAGGATGCAGAATATGAGGAGGATGAGGATGCCGACGACGATGACTACAGTGGCTAGAGTTGGCTTTGGGATGCTTTAGTTGTCCTCTTTCCCCTTTTTGGCATCTCGATGCCAAAGGGGGAGAAGTAACCCATTTTATTAGGTTGCTACCTGGGATTTGCATGGGTACACGAGCTTCACATTATTTCGATTTGCCTCTTTGAAGTGTCGTGTCTTTATCCTACTTGTTTGAGTACTATGTTGTGTTGAACTCTGTTATGTGTGTTGTGACATGCTTACCCGGTTATGTTAATGACTGTGTTATGCCTAGCTTATTGATCTAGTTGTTATTATATCATGTCATAACTTGTTAGCTACAAAATCTAGTGAGTATGTGATCCTAGGGTATGTGATCTTGTATTCAAATGCAAAGCTAAAATTGGTCACACATCTAGGGGGACCCTTACGATAGTTTATAAATCTTCTATTGTGAAAATTATTTCCTATCCTATATGCAAATCTTTGGGTTGTCATCAAACACCAAAAATGGAGAGATTGAAAGGGCATGTATGCCCTTCCGATTGTTTTGATGTTTGTTTACAACACTTGGATAATTTTAATCTACTGTTAAATGTTTCAGGAGGTATCAACTACTTGAGTGTATTTTGTATCTAAGGAAAAGGACTTCCTAGGATCAACAATGTGCAGGAACAAAGTCCCTGTCGGACTGTCCGGCCCCGACCGAACTATCCGGTTGGATTCTACTAGACTATCCGGCCCTGGGGAGTGGTCGACTTGCTCGGACATTCTGTTTGCCATATCGGATACTACCCGGACACAATCCGGACACTAGCCAGAAACTTTGCCAGGCTAGAGTGTCCGGTTGGTTTCACCCGGAGTGTCCGGCTGTGCCGGACTATCCGGCTAATGTTGGGCGGACTGTCCGGGTTAAGTGGCTCCCAACAGCTCTAATTCTAGGGGGCCTATATAAAGGCCCCTTCTTCTACCTTGGGAGTTGCTCGTCCACCTCAAGAACAGCAGCACCATTTGAGCCACCAAATCCACAAGATCTCTTCTCTCAACCATCCAAAGTCGTTGATCTTTGTAGAATCGAAGGAGGAGGCCTTGATCTATAGCTTCACCAAGAGAGATCTTCATTTCCCCCTCATTATCTAAAGTCTTAACCGTGAGGGAATGTGAGCGATATGAGAGCATCTATGGAACACGTTGCCGGCTGTGTGCCTATGCGTGTGGACTCAGCTGTAATACACACGTGTACACGCATACAGGCACAAACACGTACACGTATACAGGCGGTATACATGCTCGTACTTAGGCTCTTTATTTCATCTCTCTCACACGCATGAGACGGACACGTCCTCTCGTTCCCCACTGGTGCTTGCACCACCGCCTGCCACCGCCCTAGCCATCGACGACCACTCCCGGCGCTGCTCTGCCTCTCTCTACTCTTGATATCCCTCTACCAAGGTTCCTGATACATTTATAACGTATCCATAATTTTTGATGTTCCATGCTTGGTTTTATATACTTTCTTATGTTTTATCTACACTTTGGATTCCTTTTTATACACTTTCTTGGACTAACCTATTAACAAGAGCCACAGTGCCAGCTGCCTGTTTTCTGCTGCTTTTGGTTCCAGGAAAGTCAGAAAATTAATGTTATCAGAATTGGACGGGACAAAAGCCAAAGTCAGTTTTTCACCGAGGGACACTTGGAGCCAGAATATGAGACGGAGAGGGGCCAGGGGGCCGCCACACCACCTGGCCGCGCGGCCAAGCCTGTCCCGCGCTAGGGGGTGGTCTAGCCGCCT
The DNA here is from genome assembly GCA_910589775.1 of Avena eriantha. Classification (NCBI taxonomy): domain Eukaryota; kingdom Viridiplantae; phylum Streptophyta; class Magnoliopsida; order Poales; family Poaceae; genus Avena; species Avena eriantha. Next base: position 44,807,378 of record OU342741.1, read on the forward strand.
CGGGCACCCCCTCGTCCTCCCCTTTCGCCTATAAGATGCCTTCGATACAGAAACCCTAAGTACCCAATCAAAATTCCATGAAAGAGTCTGTAGCCTCCGTCATCTCCATCCCTAGATCGGGAGGGATCTGAAGCTCTTCCCGATACCCTGCCGGCGGGGAGAATTCACCCTAGAGGCCTTCTTCATCACCATGCAAGCCTCCGGTGTGTTGCGTGAGTAGTTCATCCCTGGACTACGGGTCCATGTAGGAGCTAGATGGCCGGTTCTTCTCCTTTGTGCTATCATGTTTAGATCTTGTGAGCTTTGTTCATGATCAAGATCATCTATTTGTAATTCTACATGATGTTTTTACGGGGATCAGATGGATATTAAGATGCTATTTCAGATTCATTATTGATTCTATCATGTCTTTGTTAATTGTGATCTTGCATGCTTTCTATTGTTAGTAGCTATCTTGGCCAAGTAGATGCTAGCAACTCCAAGAGTTAGCATTTATGCTCGATAGTGGGTTCATGCCTCTAGTAATCTAGGGAAGTGACAAAAATCTCTAAGGTACTAGATGTGTTGTTGCTACTAGGGAGAAAATAACAATCCTTTGTTCATAGAACGATCGTATTGTTTACTTTACACGCAATTTGTAATGCAAGTATCTGTTGCTTGCAACTTAATACTGGAGGGGGGTCGGATGATAACCTGAAGGTGGATTATTAGTCATAGATACAGTTGGATTATGGTCTATGTATAATGTTGTAATGCCCAATCGAATCTCAAAGGAGTCAGGATGATTAGTATATGCATGTATTGCTTTCTCAATGTTTGTCAATTGCCCCGCTGTAATTTGTTGACCCAACATATTATATATCTTAAGGAGAGCCACCACTAGTGAACTATGGACCCTGGTCCTTTCTTTTACCATCAATATACAACTGTTTACTGCTTTCTGTTTACTTTCTGCAAACTATTACTTTCTTCCACACAATACATTTAATCCTTTGTTTTTAGCAAAACCGGTGAGATTGACAACCTCACTGTAAGTTGGGGGCAAAGTTCTATGGTTGTGTTGTGCAGGTTTCCACGTTGCTGCTGGCGCCGGTAGTGGCCCTGCCAAAGTCCAGCTAGCAACACCTTGGAGGTGTTTCCTTGCTCCTACTGGATTGATAACTTTGGTTTCATAACTGAGGGAAAACTCACTATTGTACTCATCTTACCTTCCTCTTGGGGTTCCCCAACGAGCTCGTTAATACACGAGTCAGCAAGTATATTTTTTGGCGCTGTTGCCGGGGAGTCAAGGACATCTTCACAAGGGGAGTCCCTCATAACCAATCTCTTTACTTTGTTGTTTTTGTTTTGCTTAGTTTATTTCTGCTTTGTTTGCTTGTTTCTTTATCAAAAACACACAAAAAATAGTTGTACTACTTTGCTTTCTTTACTAAAAACACAAAAAAATGATTAGTTTTGAAAACACTAAGTTGTGTGACTTCACTAGCACCAACAACAATGATTTCATGAGCACACCTATTGCTCCACCTATTCATGAGGCTACTTTCTTTGAAATTGAACCTGCTTTACTCAATCTTGTTATGAGAGAACAATTTTCTAGTATTGGTAATGAAGATGCTGCTGCTCATCTAAATAACTTTGTTGAACTTTGTGAGATGCAAAAGCATAGGGATATATATGGGGATATTATTAAGCTTAAATTGTTTCCTTTCTCTTTGAGAGGAAATGCTAAAGCTTGAATTCGTTAACTAGGAATAGTATTTATTCTTGGACTAAATGCAAAGATGCTTTCATTGGAAAATACTATCCTCCTGCTAAGATTATATCTATGAGAAGTGAAATAATGAAGTTTAAACAATCTGATAATGAACATGTTGCTCAAGCTTGGGAAAGAATGAAATCTTTGGTAAAGAATTTTCCCACTCATGGACTGACTTCTTGGATGATTATCCAAACCTTTTATGCAGGGTTAAACTATTCTTCAAGAAATCTATTGGATTCTGCTGCTGGAGGTACCTTTATGACCATTACTTTGGGTGCTGCAACAAAGCTTCTAGATAATATGATGGTTAACTATTCTGAATGGCATACTGAAAGAGGTCCACAAGGTAAGAAGGTAAATTCTGTTGAAGAAACCTCCTCCTTGAGTGATAAAATTGATGTTATTATGTCTATGCTTGTTAATGGGATGGCTCATATTGATCCAAATCATGTTCCCTTAGCCTCTTTGGTTGCTCAAGAAGAGCAAGTTGATGTGAACTTGATAAGAAATAACAATTTTAGCAACAATGCTTATGGTAATAACAATTATAGGCCCTACCCTCCTAATAATACTTATGGTTATAATGTAAACCTGGAATACCTAGTGGAGGAAGAATTTTAGAAGTTGAAAGAACCACTAAAAACTTCATGCAAATGCAATATGAACAAAATAAATTATTTACTAAAACTATGGAGGAACAATCTACCCTTTTGAAGAATATTAGTCATCAACTTGAGAGTTTGAATAGGGAAATTCCTAGTTTGCAATTGAAACTTTCTAATGCTGAAAGAAATATATCATCTTTGTCTGAAGCACAATCCTCTTTGATTAATAAAATGGCTGCTAAACCTGAAACTATTGATAATCCCTTTGCTGCCACTAATGCCATACAAGTTAGAATTGATGAAAATGTTAGACTATTAGCTGAATTGCATGCTAAGTGGGAAAGAGAAGATGAAATTTCTAGAAACATTAGTGTTTCTACTATCACTACCACTAGTGTTGAGGCTAGTAATATCTCTACTACTTTAGATGATAATTATGATTTTGATCTTGATGGTTGCAATATCTCTGAAGTTATTAAGTTCCTACAAAAGCTTGCTAAAAGTCCTAATGCTAGTGCTATGAATATGGCCTTTACAAAACACATTACTGATGCTCTCATAAAGATTAAAGAAGAAAAGATGAAACATAAAGCTTCTATCCCTATAAAACAATAAGATGGTTGGGAACCCATCATTAATATGAAAGTGAATGATTTTAATTTCAAAGTTTTATGTGATCTTGATAGTAGTGTTTCTATTATGCCTAGAAGGATTTATGATATGCTTGATTTACCACCATTAGAAGATTTTTATTTGAATGTCTCACTTGATGATAATGCTAAAAATAAACTCATGGGGAGTATTAATGATGTTCTTATTATGGTTAATAATTCCTATGTCCCTATTGATTTCTATGTTTTGGATGTTGAATGGAATGCTTCTTGTCCTATTACTTTGGGAAGACCTTTTCTTAGAACTGTTGGTGCCATTATTGATATGAAAGAAGGCACCATTAAATATCAACTCCCACTCAAGAAAGGTATAGAACACTTCCCTAAGAAGAGAGAGAATATTTGTTTTGCATCTCCTATGAAAACAAAATTTGCTCTTAATGCTTCTTCATTTGAGAACACTTGATTCTTTTCTTGCTTCTTATGCCTAACTTAAAGGCGTTAAAGAAAAGTACTTATCGGGAGATAACCCAAAAGTTTTAGATGAGTCTTGGAAGTTATTACTTCAGTAATAACCGCTCCTTATCCTTTTTATTTGTTTTTTTGTGCCAAGAGTAACCTCTAATGAGAGAGAAGTAATGATTGGGAAAGTTACTATCCCGAAACAGATTTTTGTGCTTCATCGTAAAAATTCGCGTAAAATCTTTGTACGTCGTTTTGAGGCGTGCATTTTTGTTCTTCTGCCCCAGGTTGTTATCTAACTTTCGTTAGTTAAACACTTTTTGATTTGAGAAAAGAAGATCTTCTAAAAAATTGGTTTTTACCTGCTGGTCTGTTTTGACAGATTTCTGCCATTATTTGCATTTGCTTCTAGTTGGTTCCTTTTGAGTTCTTTTGGGGAATTGAGCTTTTTGAGGGAAGTGCTACAGTAGCTTGTGTTTTAATGGAAGTTTTATTGGTGTTGAAACTGAACACTAAATACTTATTACCTTGAGTGCACTAATGTTGCTAATAAAGATTGTGTGAAGTTTTGTATGAAGGCAAAATTTCAGGTGTATGGAGAGAATGATGTAATGAGATGAAAAATGGACTAAACCTCAAGCTTGGGGATGCCATCCCATGTCACCCCAAGAAATATCCAAGAAGTACAAGCGTCAAAGCTTGGGATGCCCAAGGCATCCCCTTCTTCATCAATAAAAATCCCAGGTTTCTTCCAACCACTTCGTTTTTATTGTTTCATGCACAGTTGTGTTGTTCTTGGTGCGTCTTCTTTTTTGTTTTTGTTTTTGTTTTTCGTTTGCTTGGTTTGCTTAATTTGCTGAATAAATTGGTTGGACCCCCTCTTTCATGCATTGGTTTTCAAATAGTTTGGTTTGGATTGGAAAGAGAGTAGGAAAAGTTCATGCTTAAGTGGTAAAGAGAGCTTATTTTTGACTGTGGCCTATGCTTTGTCATGCCATGCTTGATATTGTTTTGGCTTTATGCTTAGTGATCTTTGCTGTAGCATGACATCTTATAAACAATTGAGATTGCTTAATGTGCCTTTGAAAGAATCATGCGTTGTTTTAGCATATTAAAGCATAGTATTGTGGTATTCTCCTTTGATGCTTTATTTGGGTTGACTTGGCACATGCTCACACCATGTTATGACTATCCCAAGTCACTATAAGCCTTTATGATCCTTTATTTTTCGACTTGTAATATCAATTTATGCTTTGATCGATGATGTTTTGTCGCTCTGCATGATTATGGCCATTATTGCTCTTTTAGTTGGTCGCTCCCAGTATTTTGCTAGCCTCCATAACCAAGTATGAGTTCCACGCATGCATCCAACTCCTAAAACCAAGTTATTCCAAAGATTCCACCATACCTACCTATTAGCATTTGCTATTCCAAGTATATTCATGTTTTTATCTACCTTCCGAATTAAACTTGTTATGTGAAAATTAGTGATTAAAGCTCTCACGAACTTGATGGCACACTTTACTTTCTTGCACTTAATAAACTTGAACCATTGCGTCCATCTTTGTTGCGTATATGCTTGTGCTTTATAAGTTGAAAGTTAGCAGAACCATGTATCATGGGGAACGCTTTCAACATTGCACTTGTACATTGTACCTAGTTGATATCATGTTCTTTTGCTTATGGATCCCGGTGGTGTGAAATAAAAGGGGAACATGCAAGATCATGGAGTTTCTGTTTGTGTTAGAGAAACGCCTGGGTCGCTAGCCTAAGCCATGCCTAATCATGGTGGAAACTTGCAGCATAACCATAATGAGCACTCTATGAAGCATCCTCAATAAAAACCTATGAAAATAGCAAATACAAAGATCGCTGAGATGCTCATTGTCTGCTTGCCTTGTCATTTTGATTATGGGATAGCTCATGTATCATGTGCAAGGTGTACCCCGTTGGCGGTTCTCTATGATACATATGTACTTACAATGATAATAGCTTACTTGTGACTAAAGTTGAGTAGCATGAGGTTCGGTCTTCGTAAGTAAGGGGCATGAGATTTTGGCTTATAACTTGTCAAGCATATCCTCTTAGTTGTGTCACTTTAACCTTAATCACCTAAAGATGCCTATGATAGGGGCAACGAGAGATGAAAGCTAATAAGTACCATAATTTTTGGAAGCTCTTTATAAAACTTGATTCCCTATTTCCTTCTATAAAGGCCTTTCTTTTACTTTTATGTTGAGTCTCCACCTTCTATCTTTATGCACCTACTTTCAGAGCATAGTGTCCATTCTTAGTTCTATGTGCATTGTCCCAAGACTTGTTGATTGATGCATAACTTTGATATTGCTTGTTCTTAAACTATTTGTATCTAGTCACTCTTATGAACTTTGAAGGTGTCCTATGCAATTATATGTGCTACTCTATGAGGGATAAGCTGAATGCCACTATGTTATGTTTTCTTTATGTGAAACAAACAAATGTCTTGCAAAGCATTGTTATTCATGAATTGTCGTGGTGGTGTCACGGCAGATGCCATGGATAGGCTAAAGGTGGGGCCAATATGCACTAGAGGAATCCAGGGAGGGATAGTGTGGTGATTCCACACACAGATGCTTTGTATTCTCAAAGTTCACTGAGTTCACAGATGCTCCTTGAGCTGTATTGGGGAGAGGACAAAGAAGAAGCTCTCTTACTCTCACCACAACTTCTCTCAATCAACAAACTACTCAACCGCCAGCCTTTTCTACAGAAGCCCTAGCGCTCCTTATAAAGGGGAGGCTAGGTTGCCAGCTAGGGCATATGTGGAGGCATATTCCTGGGAATATGCCTCTCCCAAAGTAGCAAATCGACCGGGTCTCCTTTTCCCTCGTAAGCCATGCAGAGGCTTCGTAACCCTCTGCGGTGCCAGTGTCAGCCGACATAGGCTACGTCACCTTTGTCGGCCACGCCCTACTGGTCCCTCCTCTGTTCGCTTCGCTCATGCTCCAGCACACAGAGACCACCTTTTGACCAGCGAGATACATTCCTTCTCTTGCAAGCCTGGTACAACCCGGCTCAGGCCTGGTTAACCCGGCCACGTGGGTACCTGCATACAAGTTACAAATAGCCTGCTAGCATACGACATACGTCGGCCAGGACTCAGTCAGGTGGACATCCTCTGGTCCGGGTTACTCCGTGATTCGACCCGCCTTGAGGTGACCTGGCCAGCTTTCGCTTTGACCTTGTGGTACCTCGGCTAACTCAGCCTTTATACCCCGGCGTGACCCTACCTGTGGGTATCCCCCCAACATTAGTCCCCGAAGCTGGTGCGGTCTTAGCAATTTCAGCTGCTAAGGCCACAGCAGGTTCAATCTACCGAGCTTTTTGCTCCCCTTTCCGAGTTACCCTGTAGCTCGGATTTCGTGGCTTAGCTTTCCCTTGGCACATTCTGAGTTTTCACTCGCTGGCCGGGTTACTCAATGGTTTTCCGTGTTATCCTTCCTTATCTCATACACTTCCCCGCGTCCTATGTGGAGGGTAGTCATCACCTTGCCTCATTTTAAGGGTCTGCGCCAGTTACTGTATTTATTGTCAGGGGTTACTGCTGCAAACATCGCGTCGTAGCTGCCTCCTCGCTAACTGCATCACCACGTCGCGTCATGGGATCCCCTGTTTCCTGTGGCCCTTCCTGTGGCTTGCCTCCGATTGGCTGATCCGGCGGATACACAGCCACACCGTGTGGCCTTAGTGCACCGCCCGATCCCACTATCAATTGCAATGGCACCGTTAAATAGGGGAGGGGGCGCGTCCCTTGGTTGTTTTCCCCTTTCTCTCGCGCCTCAGCCTATCTGCTCCTTCTTATTCCTTGCGACAGCGCCGCCGCCGCTTCTGATCCACAGCGCCACCGACGCGCCTCTCTACTTTGTCACGGGGCAACGCCAATCCAAGCCTCTGTCCCCCACCTCTGATCGGGCCGGTGAGGATAGTGACCTGGAGATGACTGAGGAGGAGCTCGTCGTTGTCGAGGAAGAAGAGATGGAGGAGGAGGGTGAAACTCTGGAGAGCGGTGCCTGGGCCGGTTCTTGGGTGCGCCAAGACGATCTTGATTGGCTCTACCGCACTCGCCGCATCCCCGAAGGCGTGATTTTCTGCCTTGCCTCCGAGGAGCTCGCTCCCTCACCCAATCCGGGTGAGTTCGTCGTCTTCCTCTCTCACTTCCAGCGCGGCTTCGGCCTGCCAGTGAGTGACTTCTTCCATGATTTCGTCAATACCTATGAACTCCAACCTTATCATCTTCCGGTGAATGCCATTACATCCTCTCCTCCTTCGCATCCGTCGTAGAAGGATACCTCGGCTTGTGGCCTACTAAAGAGCTTTGGATCTGGTTCTTCGGTCTGCGGAGGAATATGGTCCCGGACAAGGAGAATGCCCCGGAGGACAAGCACCTGACCCAATGTGGTGCCGCCTCCATCTCACCCCGGAAACAATCTGTCTTCCCTCAAGTCACGGGGCCTGATTCTTGCAAGGGCTAGGCCCGGACTTTCTTTTATGTGAGGAATGGCTCGGATGAGGATCTGATCCGGCTGCGCCCCTTCGCGATGGGTCCTCCTAATCCGGCTCTTTGGGACCGGGTTCCCAAAAAACTAATTGTCTTGGCGAATTAGGTTAATAAGAGGTTCAAGGAACTGAAGGATCTGGGGCTTCGCAACGAGGATGTGATGATCACATTCGTCTGCAGCCGGATTTCCCCCCTTTAGAAGCGCACACACAAACTCTACCATATGAGCTGGCGACTTGACCCCAACCAGACCTCCTCCTTCGAGTTGAGCAACACTGAGATCTTCCGCCGAGTCAAGGCCCTCTTCACGACCGACAAGGACTTCAGCGCTGAGTGGGAGTGGGGGCTGGAGTATTACTGCCGGGACAAGCCTCCTCCTGCGGTAAATCTCATTACCCAATCCTTCTCTGAGTTATATCCTATGTCAGAGCATGCTGTTTATTTGATCCCTTTGCATTTTCCTTTTAGTTGTTTCTTCAGCAGACCATTGAATATGGCACCGAGCCTTCCCTCAAATGGGGGAAGGATCGACTTGCTCCCGACGAGGAGGAGCCGGATCAGGAAATGTTCTTGCCTACCCCAGACGCAACCAAGCGACCATCTGGTAACTTATTTTCCTTAAGGAATTGGCCTCATGATGAGGATGATTCTGACATTGAGGTGGTGGAGGTATTTGACCCGGTGCCCCTTTCTTACGCGTTTCCGGCTTCAGCTAACCCGGCTGGGCAGATCCATGAAGATCCCCCTCTTGCTACGAGTGAGCCGGCCCCAGCCGTGTCTAAGAAGCGGGCTGCCACTTCGGTTGCTTATTTCGGGCCTCCCAAGACAACCAAAAGGCGGAAGAAGTCCGCTGACAAGGTCGCCAGCAAACCTCCGACTAAGGCCATAGTTCGGAGAGCGCGGAAGTCCAAGGAGCCTCTGACCTCTGATGAGTGAGTTTATTTTTCCTTGTACCATTTTCCGCTTCAAGTTTCTTTGTCTTCACGCCTCTCTCTCTATTATATAATTTGCCATTCGTTGTTTAATTTGATAGGCTGCCGTGGAGGTTCCCCAGAGCGGCTCCAGCATTGCTTCATCTTTTCGGCGTTCCCCATCTCCTCCTCGCGACGCTGACACACGCCCACTAAGCTCAATTCAGGAAGGCTCGGTGGCTACACCGGATCTTAGTCCACCTCGCCCAGAGGAGGGCAACTTCGGTGTAGGGGGAAGTAGTGCCGCCGAGGACAAGCTAAGGCCGGATGCTCCCAGCTCCTCATCGGCTCAGTCGCAACCCGTCGTCCCCGAGATAGCAACAGCAGTAGCAACACCAACGCCAACACCAGCACCAGCACAAGCAACAGCACTCGTACCACCAGCAGCACCAACAGCAACAGCAACAGAAGCACCAGCACAAGCACCAACTCCTCATGTCTCGTCCCAGTCCTCCAAGACTCGGCGAGAAGACCCAACTAGCATTAAGGCTGCACCCAAGTCCAAATCTGCAGCTCAAGCCTCAGCCTCCCAACAGCAACCCAAGGCCAAGAAAGGCTCTGGTGCCACTAAAGCATCATCTATTGAGGTTGGACAGTGCACCCTTGCGTCCATGCTGCCAAAGAAAGATGCCTCCTCCGGGTCAGCTGGCAGCAAACAACTTGCATTACATACCAGCCCTACTGCCGCCCTAGTTGCGAGGAGAGAGGCCCACGCCAAAGGCTTGGTCGCACCCCACATGCTTAGTGGAGAGAGCTATCCTCCAGGTTTGATCGAATATGTCGATAATTGGAACAAAGCAGAATTCGTCGATCCAAACGACGATCTCCCGGAGAAATTTGGGCCCGCCGAGTTTAGCGCACAGATGAACACGGCAGCCAAGGCTATCAACCTTGTTGGCCGAATGATGGAGGTATGCTACTTACTCTTTTCCTTAATATGCACAAGTGCTTAGAGATATCTCCATTAGTCCCCGAGCCTCCGGGGGAGTAACTTGTTACTCGGCCGGATGCTCCTTAGAGAACTAGCGTAGCTGCTTAGTAGCTTAGAATATGCGCACACCTAGAGCCGGGTTAAGTTCCACTTGGCCCGGATTTTGTACACTTCAAATATGCACACACCTAGAGCCGGGTTAAGTTCCACTTGGCCTGGATTTTGTATACTTCGAATATGCACACACCTAGAGCCAGGTTAAGTTCCACTTGGCCCGGATTTTGTACACTTCGAATATGCACACACCTGAGCCGGGTTAAGTTCCACTTGGCCCGGATTTTGTACACTTCGAATATGCACACACCTAGAGCCGGGTTAAGTTCCACTTGGCCCGGATTTTGTACACTTCGAATATGCACACACCTAGAGCCGGGTTAAGTTCCACTTGGCCTGGATTGTGTACACTTCGAATATGCACACACCTAGAGCCGGGTTAAGTTCCACTTGGCCCAGATTTTGTACACTTCGAATATGCACATGGCTGAGCCAGCCTTGCTATTTTTAGATCACTACCAATCGTCGGACTGCTGAGTTTCAGCGCCTTTTGGACTCACACAAGGTGTTGCGCTCGAAACATATTGCTCTTCTTGCTGAGTGGAGAAAAAGGGTAAGTTTTCTCCTCGACTTCTCCCCCCATCTTTCTTTGTCTTTCCCCACCAAATTAATCTGTCATTCGGATTGCACAGCCGGAGTGGAGGCCGAAAATACAATTATGAGGAAAAACTTGGACTAGATAAAAGGTAATTTGCCTTGGTTACTCAGTTTCCGTGCTTTCTCTCCTTTCTCCTCGGCTGGGCATGTCATTGTATTGGGAAAGGCAGTACCTGAGAAGGTTAGATAGAGGTGTGGGGACTAGCAGGGAAGCTATCGATGGTGTCCGCATGCGGGATTGGATACAAGCAAGCGTAGCTGGACGCAGGAAATACCCAGGTTCGGAGCCCTCGTGATGAGGTAAAACTCCTACTCCTGCCGATCTGACTATGAGGGATATACGAACTACAAGCGCTCCTCGAGCTATATTCTCTAGCTGCTGCCTTAAATGCACTGAGACCAACCCTTTCTACTAAGGCCTTGCCTCTCCTTATATAGGCAGAGAGGCAATGGTCTCACTGGCCAGTCCGACTGACAGGCCCCACAGGCGGGTCCCAGCCGGCTGGTCATCTACAGTATCCGGTACAGCATGTCCCATCGGAGTATGAGCGATATGGCTGTCATAGGCACAGTGGACGCCGTGCAAGCCTGTCGTCAGCATCGGGACACTGTTCCTACGTCATCCCCGCAAAGTCTTCGGTATGGCTGAGTAGTTGCCCGTCTTGTCGTCGTACAGGGCGTACCGCGCACTGATCTACACGTCGTCATGTCTCCTTGATTGGTTCCGGCTACGTTGCCGTAGTCGACTGCTTCTTGTCGATCCGGCTACCATGTAGTCCGACTGCCTTGTCCGGGTGCACTTGGTCAGCCGGATGCAATCCGACTGCCCTGTTTCTTGTCCGGTTGGGGTATCTAGGGATCATCCCCCCGACACTAGCCTCGAGCGCGTGTGGATTCCGCCCTTAGGCGAGCGCGTGCTCCCTCTTCGTTTTGAATTTGTGACCGGCTACGCCTAGCGGTTGCGCTACCCACAACATCAGTGCTGACGTCGGCCACGCGCGCACGCGCCATCATTGCTCTGCGGCGGGCAGCGTAATGTCCCGTCACACGTCGCCTCGGGAAGCTGCCGCCTGAAGCTTCGGTTCCCGCTCCAGGATCCTCTGCGCACCCCGCGTCTGCACACGGGATCTGGGCGGCGGTTGGGGTGAGGGTCACCTAGATGGGTGCCACGTGGTGCCGTGGACAGTTGTTCTTCTGGCCCTTTAAAGGGATGCCCCGGGGGAGGCAATTCCTTTCCTCCGCTCCCCCGCCTCCAGTTGCCCTCTTCCTTCTGCACCTCTGCCCTCTACACCTTGCCGTTGTTGTCGCTGTAGCCCGCTTCGCCGCCCCTTTGTCGTCGTCTTCGGTACGAATCACCATCAGTCGTCTACCACCGCGCCCTCCAACGAGCCAGAGATGGCCATTGAACGTGGAGCATGGTGTGGCTCCTCCGTCACGGAGGACCACATCCAGAAGTACCGCGCCACCCGTGTCTTTCCGCCGGAGGAGGAAGTAGAGGTGCGGCTAGCACCGGCGGGAGAGGTGTCGCCGCACCCGACAGAGGGAGAGCGGGTAATCTTTCCTCGCATCTGGCGCGCGGGTTCGCGCTGCCGGTGCACCCGTTCTTCCTCACGTTCCTCGCTTTCTTCGACCTCCGCCTCCACCATCTAGGCGCCAACGCAATCGGCACGCTGGCACACTTCATGGCTTTCTGCGAGAGTTACCTCGGGATCCAGCCGGATCTCGGGCTCTTCTGCCGGCTCTTCCGAGTCCGGCCGTAGGTGCAGTTTACGAAGGGGCCGCTAGTCGTCTGTGGTGGCGCCTCCATCTACTCCCACACGCAGACCAACTACCCAAAGTTCTAGCTGCATGACACGATACGACTGTGGCAACAGTCGTACTTCTACGTCAAGAACCGCACCAACATGGACCGGATCAACCTTCCGGCATTCCAGGATGTCAAGTCCAGCCGGCAGCACTGGGACTTGAAGATCTATGGCGACAAGGCGGAGTCGGATGCGATGTTGTAGCGTATGCGCTCCCTCGTCACCTACCGGCTGACCGGCCTGGACATCACCCTCAGCTAGATGTCCCGGCTGATGATGTCGTTGCAGCAGCGAGCGCACAAGATGTGCTTCTACTCCAGCCGGCTGGACCCGACCCGGTTGTCGCGCCGCGATCCCCGCTACCACAACCTGAAGGAGTTGGTGTGGACGATCACCAAGGAGCGTTGCCGAAAGGCTGGACCTTCAGCCTAGCGCCCTATAACCGGGACAACCGTGCGCCCCGGGTAAGCTCCTTTGGCCAGAATTTATGTTTCTCTTGCTCCTCTTTTTTGTTTTATCCAACTAATCTCTTGTAATTGGCAGATCTTCCCTTGCATCCTTCGTGAGGAGGGCGAGGCCCCCCTCGAGACGCTCACGCCTGACTTGCCCAAGCCGCGTGCTCGGCGGTCTGGCGAGGAGTCGGATGGGGACGGGGATGCCTTCCCCAGCAGGAACGACGGACCGGCCGCCGAACCCCACGTGGAGGTTGACGAGGAGGAAGAGGTCGTGCCGGCCTCCGATCCGGTGCAGCGCCTTGTGACGGACGGCGACTCTAGCCAGTCTGGCGCTGGCGGGAGTGGCTCCAGCCGTTCTAGCGCTAGCCGGCCTGCCACAGAGGAGCTGTCCCCCAAGAGGAGCCGGACCAGTGCCCTTCCACCTAGTCGCCTTGGCCGGAAGAAGGGGCCGCCTCCGGTGGTGCAGGGGTACGTCTTCCTTCCTTTTTCTTTTACCATCTTCTATTTCTTTCATTTTCTCCCTTTTTGCCTTGGGCTTATTTGCTTCTTTCTCCTTCTTCTCTTCTTCTGTCCTCTTAGCACGTTGGTCTCCTTTGGAGCTGCGAGCCCAGCGCGAGCGCCGACCGGGTTGCCACCGCGCGCCTTGACCACGTCCGCCAGCGCCCCTCCTTCTTCCGAGGCACCGCCTCCGCCGCCGCCTCGAGCTAAACCGGTTGCCTCAGCCGGAGCGGAGGGCCCCCAGCCGGAGGTGGTGGCCCAGCCAGAAGCGGAGGGTTCTCAACCGGGCTGCTCTTCTGCGGGAACACGGGGGGCGGCTGACGGCAAGGAGCTCATGGTTGTCGGCGACGACAACTCCGAGGACGAGCCTAGGGAGGAGTGGAGGACAGCGGTGGTTGCCGCGAAGGAATCCTTGGCCGTCAACACCGTGGATGACGACGCCTCCTTCGCCGCCTCGCTGACAGACCTCGCCGCCACCCTCGAGCTTGCGGTGAAGGAGATCCGGCTACTAGAGGTCGCAGCCAGTGGGAACCAGTCCTTGGAGAAGAAGCTCGCTGCTGCTAACGGGACTTCCTAGAGTAAGTTTGTCTCAACTGGAATCGTCCTTTTTTTTGCTGATAGCCGACTCTGTCGCAGCTATCCTCGTGTGCGCTCAGCACGAGATCGATCGCTTGAAGAAAGCGATCGACCGGTTCAGCAAGTCCAACTCCATTCTGCGGCTGCAGAACAAGGATTGGCACGTGAAGGTGGACGGTCTGGAGGCCATCGTCAAGGAGCACGACGCCTTGCTCGCCAACCGGATCGAAGCCTTCAACCTTCTCGAGGCCCAGAACAATGACCAAGAGAAGGAGATCAAATGGCTGGCGACAAAGGAGAAGGCCTTGGTGGAGGAACTGATGCAAGTCGGTCACACGGCTAAGGGTAAGTTCCCTTTTTCCGTCTCCCTGTCTTTCCGGATCCGGTAGCCGGATCTGACTATCTTTTTTCTGACAGCGTTTTATCCCAGCATAGACCTGCTGGCGTACAACCGGCTGCAGGAGAACTGGCCGGGAGCGCAGCCGATGGCCCAGGAGCTCGTCGTCCTTCTTGGCGAGGAAGCCGCCAAGCTTCGTCAAGCGGCGCGGGACATCTTCTCGTTTCTGTGGCCAGAAGCTCTGGTTCTGGAGACGATGGCGTAGCTAGCTGCGAAGGTGGGGGAGGTGCCGGCTGCGGGACCTGGCAGCACGAGCCGAAGCGGAGATGGCTCTGGCCCTCATGCTTTCCTGGTACAAGGACGCTCGCATCGAGAAGATCGATGGAGGATTTCGCGCCGGTGCCGACCTTGCCGCCATACGCCAGGCCCATCCGGAGCTCCAAGGCTCTACCATCAAGATCGCCGACTATGTGGATCCTGGCAAGGTGCTCACCGACTCGGAGTCCATCGGCACTCCTGATGTGGAAGCCTCGACGCAGCCGGCTGCGGGCGCCGGAACTGGGTCAAGCGCCGCGCCTCCTCCTCCGTCTGACGCTACCGCCAGCCAAAGCGCTCCGCAAAACAAGGGTCCTGTCGCCTAGTTATTGCCCCGGGATGCTAGGTGTATTTGTTTGTCTTGCCTTGTCTCGAAACTCGTATGTTTGTACCGGCTGCCTCTAGCGCCGGGTAAACTTATGGGAGCTTCGTCTCCTCTTTTCCTTTTGAAGTTAATAGCTTGGTTTCCCTTCAACTTGTGTGTTTTGCATATTCTTTCAATATTTTGCTGATTCACTTTATCCGGCTGACTTCGCCCGGCTATACGCCTTTAGCCGGGGGAACTGCACCACCAGTGGGGGCGCGCTAGCGCACCCACTGGGTGTAGCCCCCAAGATTCGGAGTAGCTGGCGTAGCCAGGTACTTCGAATCTTCCTTCTTTTCCCAAATCCTCTAACTTTATCCGACTAGACGCGTCTTAGTCGGTTGCTTTCGCTGGCTGAACACCTTCAGCCGGGAGAACTAACATTCTAGTGGGGCACGCGAGCGCACCCACTGGGTGTATCCCCCGAGATTCGGAGTAGTTGGCGTAGCCAGGTACTTTGAATCTTCCTCGTCTTCTCTTGCTCCTGCCCTTGCCCTCACCTGGGATCCGAACGCCCGGCTAAACGCCTTTAGCCGGTCGGGAACTACAAGATTTCACTGGGGCACGCGAGCGCACCCAGTGGGTGTAGCCCCCGAGATTCGGAGTGCTTGATGAAGGCAAGGACTTTGAATCTTCTTCTTTTTCTTCCTGAATTCCGACTCAAGGTAGTCGTACAAAAATATACATACACATACATTCTCACACGTTAATAGGTTAGTCTGCCAAATTGTAGCCGGAAGGCGGATTTATTTTTTGAAAACTAGCTTGTGCCTTTCTGGGCACTTGGTCGTTTTCCCGTGTGCTCTGCTGTTTTCGCTGCGTCCTTGCCGGGCAGCCGGGTTGCGGTCTGCAGCCGGAATCGAAGGGAGCTGACAGTACATCGCACAAGGTACTAACGGCTTAGTAACCGGATTGTCTTAAGCTAGTTGCGAGGCCGGGACACCCGATATGTCGCGGGTCCTCCCTATTTTTCGTGTGGGATGCCTCGGGATTTTGCTCTTGCTAGCCGGACAACCGGGTTGCAGTCTGTAGCTGAGACGAAGAGTGGGCCTCTGACATCATCGCACACTACTCAGTCGGTTTGTTGACTTAGCAGGTCGGGCCAGCTGGCAAGCCCCCGGGTAGGGGTCGCCGGAGCCGGAAAATCATAACCGGAAAATAGGTACAACACATTTCTAGCAAGGAGCCCCCGAGCATCTCACAGGGGTCCGCATTTTCATTCATAGGGTTTGCGGGATACATACACTGTCTGGTGACTAGGTGTAAAATGGGCGCAGCAGGGCCGTGTTCTAGGGACGCTCGGTCTCCTCGTCTGATTTGTCCATCTTGTTCTTGCACGGCTGCTGCGCGTCGATGAGGTAGTAGGAGTCGTTGGGCAGCGCCCGGCTGATGATGAAGGGGCCCTCCCAAGGTGGCGATAGCTTGTGCATGCCCTTCGTGTCTTGTACCAGCCGGAGGACTAGGTCGCCCTCACGAAACGCGACTGGGCGGATCTGGCCTGAATGGTAGCGGCGTAGCCGTTGCTGGTACAGGGCCGACCTAGACAATGCCAACTCGCGGGCCTCCTCCAGGAGGTCCACACCATCCTCACGCGCCTCTTGGTTGGCCTTTTCATCGTAAAGGAGCTTGCGCAGGGAGTCGAACTCGATATCCGCGGAGAGGACGGCTTCTGATCCGTAGACTAGGAAGAACAAAGTGTAGCCGGTTGATCTATTCGGCGTGGTGCGGAGGCTCCATAGTACAGCCTGAAGCTCCTCGATCCAGCATCCGGGTGACCGCTCCAACGGCTCGATGAGGCGTGGCTTGATGCTGGCTAGCACCAAGCCGTTTACCCTTTCGACCTACCCATTGGACCGCGGGTGCGCGACGGAGGCCAGGTCTAGCCGGATGCCCTTGTTGCTACAGAATCAGGCGAAGGCCCCCTTGGCGAAGTTTGTGCCATTGTCGATGATGATGTTGTTGGGGTAGCCGAACCGGTTGATGATGTCGGTGAAGAAGGTAACGACTGTTGCCCCGTCCATCTTCCGGATGGGCTTGGCCTTGATCCACTTTGTAAATTTGTCCATCGCCACCAGCAGATGGGTCATGCCCGCGCGCGCTCGCTTGAAGGGACCGACCATGTCAAGGCCCCAAACCGCGAAGGGCCAGGTAATCGGTATGGTCTTGAGCACCGAAGTTGGCATGTGCCTGAGCTGCCCGAAGTGCTGGCACCCATTGCATGCGTGCACCAGCTGTTCAGCGTCCTCGAGGGCGGTGGGCCAATAGAAGCCATGGCGAAACGCCTTGGCGACTATCGCCCTTGATGAAGCGTGGTGCCCACACTCGCCCTGGTGGATGTCCTTGAGTAGTCGGTAGCCTGTGTCTACATCGACACACCTTTGGAAGATGTCGGATACGTTGCGCTTGTACAGTTCGTTGTTGATGATGGTGTACGTGTGCACGTGGCGCCGGACTTGCCTGGCCTCCACCTCGTCACCTGGGAGCTCCCCATTGGCGATGTAGTTCATGAAGGGTTGCGCCTATGATGGCACTTCCCGAATGACGAGGATGCTCCTGCTCTCCGGTTGATGGTTGTTGGGGGGTCGTCCGGGTGAGGTACCTGTTGGGGATATACTTTCTGGGTATCCTCATAGTTCCTCACTGACTAGGGTGGCCCACTTCGGGTTAGAGCTTTGCTTCACGGGCGACCCAGTCAGGGAGAGAAGACGGAGTCCAATCCGGCTACGGGAAGGCCCAGAAGACTTACCGACTTAGGCCCATAATGTTACTTGTAGTTCAAGATGTACTCTGTAACCAACTCTTAGTCGTAGCCGGATTGATCTCTCCTGTAAACCCTAGGCCGGATATCTATATAAGCCGGCCTAGGGAGAGACTTTAGGGCACCACAATAGTCTACAACCTCAACTCGCATAGGCGATACCCTTGTAACCCATATTCCGGCTCTGCCGTATTACTGGATTGCTAGCAGGAGTAGGATCCATCCAAAGCCGGCGGATTCAAACCTGGGTAAACTGTGTGCTCACTGTCCCGAAATACCGTACGTCTCACACCCCTCTCTTCCGCACGCCTCGAGGACCCCCTCATGGCGTACTTGTCCTTAATCCAATGACAGTTGGCGCCCACCGTGGGGCAAGTGAGCTTCGGATCTGCGTTCCGGGCGGAATCTGCATGAATCAGAATCACCGAGACCATCGCCGTCGGTCGCATCCTCTACGCCAGCGACGTCCCTCTCATCGTTCTCTACGAGACTTGGATTCCGGCTAGGGAGGCTGTGACTGCCTATACAATCATGTCTTTTGGCGAGATCGATGTTTACATCGGTTTCGCTGAACCTGCCCAACCCACCCCAGCGGTGATGATAGAGGCAGAAGAATCTTCTAGGTCCCCTTTGTCCGTGGAGGCGGCAGAGTTCTGGATCTCAGAAAACCCTAATCCCACCCAGCCCACACCAGTTGCGGAGATAGTGGAGAAATCCGACCCTGAAGAAGACCTCACGGTCCAAGTCGAATCTGGAGTGGATCTCCCTAGAGAAGCCGGATCCCAGATCGACCCACCCGTGGAAGTCGAAATCCAGGAGGAGCATATCAACGACACTGATTCCGGCTCTGACGATGCCGGGACAGACATGCCTTTCCTGAGGTACACATTAAGACGTATGATACTGCAAGGCGCAAGCGCAGATGCAATCCTCGAGACCATTAAAAGTTTCAACATGGCTGATCGCGAAAGCCGCAGGTACCTCAGGAAGCACGCATCGCACTTCGTCGGATACGTAGGATCCGGATCCGGCTCTGCCGATGCTGGAGAAAACACCGACTCTGTGCTGGAGGCAATTGGAACAAACGCCGACGTTCCCGCATCCTCGGATGAGTCTATGACGTCGGCAGATTTCCAAAAGTGCTCCGCGGAATATGAAGAGGAGTACAACTCCAAAGCTGCAGAAGAAGGAGAAGCCATGGATGAAGGATCCGGGGAACACTCTCCCGAAGCGCAGGATGACATGGACGTCGGAGATAATCCCGAAGTCCAGATGTCCAAAAGTACCGATCAGAGCTTGACTCCGGGAAACGGACCCAAAGCCGTCTTTGCTACCGGCGCTGCCAAGAAGGCAAAGAAGAAGAACAAGACCCTGGCAAAAGACCCTCTCATAGAAGAGGTGATTGCCGAGGAATACGAGGAAGACTCGGATGGAGCACTTATCCCAGACGAGCCGAAAAAAGAAGCATCAGTGGATGGACACGTGATCACAGAAGGTGTGTGTAAACTCATCGATGCCGCATTAACCACACCTATCCCTACCGCTGCAGAACTTACTGCAGATGAGCTGGACAAAAGGGCCCAAGCCCTAGAAGCGCGTCGTCAACAACTCCTTGATGAAGCCAAAAACATCGAGGTGGGGAAGAAACGCATGTCAACCAAGGAATACATGTCTCGGTTGCATCAGAAGACACGGAAGCGTCACACCAATGATGACCAATTCCCACGTGTTCGTGCCATCCTTTTTGGGGACGAGATGGGGAAGCCACGGAAAGACAGCAACGGAGATTGGGTATACCCAACCCCAGTACAGAATACCGTGGCAGCCCGAGAAATTCTATCGGCTAATCCAGGACCATAGGAGATCCGTTTGGGTATCCAGTTACTCAACAAGGGACTGGAGCAGCAGAAGGTCGCCCTGTCCAAAAGTCAAAAGCTGGTCTCGGATTCTGACCAATGTCGCACAGATCCGGCATGGGCTGACGTAAGATCCCATTACGTTCGGGGGTAGTACCATCACCCCGAACGCAGGGAAGACAATTATTCAAGAACCGGATCGTCAGGACAACATCGCAGAGCTACACATGACTGGAGCAATGTCGCCCCAGCGGCCGAGAAAGACACGATCGTTGCACTGAATCCGAGGAATCCTCCCTGACGAGAATTCAACGATCGAAAGGGAGAAGATAAGGAGAAACGTCGGGAGGAGGATCGTCAGAGAATGCCACCTCCTAGACATGAGAGCCGTCCGGCTGAGCCTCACCATGGTGGGAACGACGACCGAAGGAACGACGGAAACCATGATGGAACAAGCCGGCAGGGGGCTCGTCGTAGTCAAGAACCTCCCCGGAACCGGAATAATGATGCTCCGGACGGAGACCGGCGAACAGCTGGAAACAATTCAGCTGCCCCACCCCCTCCACCAGGCAGTTATCACAACGGCCCCCAAGGAGGTCAAGGAGGACGACATGGAGGAGGAGGTGGTGGCAGAAGCCGAAGTCCGGCTCCATGGCACCGCAACCACAGCCGACATTCGGGACGATCTCTATCCACGAACGACGCAAGGCACAGGATCAACTCCAACATACAGGCTCGGCGCTATGAAAACGATGACGTTTATGTAGGCCCAAAGTGCTTCGGACCACGCACCAGAGCTACAAAATTCCCGGAAGGATTTGCTATCTCAAGACATATCCAAGCCTACGACGGCATTGCTCGACTAGACACCTGGTTACAGGATTTCTTCCAAGCTTGCTGCATCGCTAAAGGTGGAAACAGCCTGGTCGCAACCCGATATCTCCCGCTTATGTTGCGGAAGACGGCACGATCATGGCTCAATGAACTTCCGGCAAACACCATCCATAACTGGTATGACTTGCAAAGTGCGTTCTTTCGGAATTTCGGAGGCACATATCGGAGGCCCTGTACGGTTGGAGACCTACAGCGTTGCACCTAGAAAGCCGGAGAAACTTGCCGGGATTACCTCGGACGATGGATCGACACCAAGAACTCCTGTGAAGGATTAAACGATCAAACCACGATTGAAGCTTTCATCGCAGGGCTCCCAATTGGTCTACTACAACACCGCTTGGGAGAGATAATAGAAACAGCGAGCAAGTATGCAGATGCCGACGACGATGCAGATGGATTACTCAATGTTCTGGTTGTGCCTCAGTCGGCAAAACAACCAAAGCAACAAGCTCAGAAACGCAAAAATACCTTGAAAGAAAAACCCAACGCGGAAACAGCAATGGTTACTACCGTTTCTGGGTCTGGAGGATGAGGAGGACGTGGCGGAGGCCGCGGGCGTGGCCGTGGGACATCAAGGGTCCAAGGTAGAGGAGAGCAACAACCAGGTAAAACCTACACTTGGGCCGACATTGCCAATAACCCATGTGTGCATCACTTAGACGCCAATGGGGGCTCGTCCCACACCAATGCTGAATGTCGTTTTAATGATGACATCAAGAGAGATGATACCGCAGGCTACAAAGCTAAGCGGAAGAAGGGAAAGAAAAAGACAAGGAGACCAAGGAAGATTCCGACATGGAGGAATTTGATGCTTCAAATCCCAAGTCGGAAGGGAAGAAGACTTTTCCCACCAAGAAGGACACTTACATCACCTTCCTCGGAACTCAACCAGCAAAGGTCAAGAAAGCAGTTCTCCACGAGCTCAATGCAATAGTTCCGGCTGTCCCTCAATATCTGGACTGGTAGGAGGTGGCAATCACATTTGACCGTGTTGATCATCCGCCTAAGCTACACAGGCGAGGAAAATACGCCTTAATCGTCAATCCACTTATTGACGGTTATGGTTTCTCGAAGACCCTCATGGACAATGGTAGCAGCATCAACATTCTCTATGTCGAAACGCTACGCCGGATGAAGATCTCGGAAACACAGCTGAATCATAGCTATGTGATCTTTCACGGAGTTGTCCCAGGAAGACAAGCTAATTCCCTAGGAGAGATTACTTTGGATGTTACTTTTGGAACTCCAAAGAATTATCGGACGGTGGCACTTTCCTTCGAAGTGGTCCCGTTCAAGAGCGCATACCACGCTATATTCGGACATCCGGCTTACTGGGCCTTTATGGCTCGTCCGTGTTACATTTACAATATGATGAAAATTCCAGGTCCCAACGGCGTGATCACCATCAGGGGAGACCCGAAGAAAGCGCGAGAGTGCGAGGATGGAAATGCCGCCTTTGTAGAAGCCGTGCTGCACGCCCAGGAGTACCAGGAGATCAAGAAGAGTATAGATCCGTCCGAGATTCCCTCAACAAAGAAGGAGGTGACAAAGCCAAATCCGGAGTTCAAGGCATCAGAAGAGATGAAGACGACGCCATTGAAGGATGATGACCCCTCCAAGGTGACCCAGATAGGCGTAGGCCTAAGCAGCGCATAGGAAAGCGCGCTCGTCAAGTTCCTCCAAGCAAATCAAGATATCTTCGCATGGAAGCCAACTGACATGACCGGAGTACCTAGGGAACTTGCCGAGCACTCTCTAAATGTAAACCCGAACGCTAAACCTGTCAAACAGTGCTTACGACGGTTTGGCGATGAAAAGCGTAAGGCAATAGCTAAGGAACTAGCACGGCTCGAGTTAGTTGGATTCATAGAAGAGGTCATCCACACTGAGTGGTTGGCCAATCCTGTAATGGTCCCTAAAAAGGACACCACTGATTTAAGGATGTGTGTTGATTATACTGCCTTGAACAAGGCTTGTCCAAAAGATCCGTTCGCTCTGCCTAGAATTGATCAAGTCATCGATTCTACGGCAGGCTCGGAACTCCTCTGTTTTCTCGACGCATATTCCGGTTATCACCAAATCCGGATGAAGGAATCTGACAAAGTCAAAACTTCATTCATAACCCCCTTCGGAACCTTCTGTTTTGTTACAATGCCCTTTGGGCTGAAGAACGCGGGAGCTACGTACCAGCGCATGATGCAGCGTTGCCTCCATGACCAACTTGGACGCAATGTACATGCATACGTGGATGATATCGCGATGATGTCCAAAAAGAAGGAGACACTGATTTCCGACTTGGAGGAGACGTTCGCCAATCTACGAAAATACAACATCATGCTTAACCCGAAGAAATGCTTCTTTGGAATACCAGCCAGAAAATTGTTAGGTTTCATCGTGTCTCAAAGAGGCATAGAGGTGAACCGAGACAAAATAAAGGCTATACTCAATATTTCCAGGCCAACTCGCCTGAAGGACGTACAAAGACTAACTGGTTGCATTGCTGTGGTCAGTCGATTTGTAAGACGGCTTGGTGAAAGAGCCGCACCATTGTATAAACTCCTGAAAAAGACCAAGGATTTTGTCTGGGACTGACGAAGCCGAAGCCGCACTACAAGATCTGAAAAGAGTACTCTCATCTGCTCCTATCCTTGCAGCGTCGGAACCTCAGGAACCGATGTTGCTTTACATTGCTGCAACAAATAAGGTTGTTAGTATTGTCAAGGTGGTGGAGAGACCAGAGGAAAATCAGGAACACCTAGTGTAGCGTCCGACGTACTTTGTTAGCGAGGTTCTGACAGAATCAAAGCAGCGGTATCCGCACTATCAAAAATTGGATTATGGTGTTTTTCTAGCATCTCGTAAGTTACGACACTATTTTCAGGAGCATCCAATTACCGTGGTGAGCAAAGCTCCCATGAGAGACATAATCAACAATAGTGACGCCACAGGACACGTCGCCAAGTGGGGAATAGAGCTCTCAGCTTTCGACATTGAGTACAAACCTCGGACAACAATCAAATCCCATATCCTTGTTGACTTTGTCGCTGCTTGGACAGAGACGAAGGAGAACATGATCCTCCCTGAGTCGGAATATTGGACCCTCTTTTTCGATGGATCTAAGGCTCGAGGGGGCTCGGGGGCTGGCGTGGTGCTCAAATCACCACAAGGAGATAAACTTTTATACGTGTTGCAGATCCACTTCAAAGCGACAAACAACATTGCCGAGTATGAAGCACTGCTGCATGGAATCCGGATTGCTAAGGATATTGGCATCCGACGTTTGATGTGTTACGGAGATTCAGATCTTGTTGCTCAGCAAGTGTCGGATATTTGTAATGCAAATAAACACATGGCAGCATATAAAGTTGTCGTGGATGATCTATCTAAATCGTTCAAAGGGTTTGAAGTTCAACACATCCCTCGAGCAGAAAACGAGGAAGCAGATGCACTATCTCGGATAGGCTCTGCATGGAAAGAGGTCCCAGATGGCGCTTTTTTAGAGCACCTCAAAGTTCCCTCGATAAAGGGAGTAGATGAGGAATATCCGACCAAATCCGACTCACCTTTGGTAGCAGTTCTGGCTGTAATTCCCAGCTGGACTCAACCCTACCTCGATTATTTGGTAGATGGAAATTTACCCGAAGACGAGGTGCTGAGGCGGCAGATCATCCGACGAGCAAAAGCCTATACTATTGTTAAAGATGAGCTCCATAAACGGAGTGTTTCTGGGGTCTTTCAGCGTTGTGTATCTCCAGAAAAAGGAGTGGAAATCTTAAGGGAAATCGACAAAGGCGAGTGTGGTCACCACGCTGCAGCCAAATCTTTAGTGGAAAAAGCTTTTAGACATGGATTTTTCTGGCTTACAGCTCAGGCAGATGCTGAACGATTAGTCAAGACGTGCAAAGGCTGCCAAAAATACGCCAAGCAAGCTCATGTTCCGGCTGATCAGCTACGAACAATACCTATAACATGGCCCTTTGCGGTCTGGGGGCTTGATATGGTAGGACCATTTAAACGAGCTCTGAGTGGATTTACTCACCTCTTAGTGATGGTGGATAAATTCACCAAGTGGATCGAGGCTAAACCTGTCACTAGTTGTGATGGAGCAACAGCCAAAAGATTTGTCGAGGATGCTATAATCCGGTATGGTTATCCGCATAGCATTATCACGGACAATGGGAGTAACTTCTCTATGGGAGAATTGGCTGAATTCTGCGACGAGCAAAATATTCGGCTTGACATTGCGTCATTCGCACATCCACAAGCTAACAGACAAGTCAAAAGAGCTAATGGTTTAATCTTACAAGGCCTAAAACCGAAACTCGAAGCACCACTACGACCTGATGCGGGGGCTTGGGCAGAGGAATTACCCTCTGTAATTTGGAGTTTATGAACAATTCCGAACAGGTCAACAGGATACACACCTTTCTTCTTGGTCTATGGCGTAGAAGCAGTTCTTCCTAGTGATTTAATTCATACTTCTCCTAGAGTGGCCGCGTATATCGAAGAGGATGCCGAGATTTCTCGACAAAATGATCTCGACTTAGTCGAAGAAGTTCATGTCGTTGCTGAAATGAGATCTATAGCCTATCAGCAGAAGTTACGCAAGTATCATAGCCAGAGAGTCCGAAACAGATCTTTCAATAAAAGTGATTTGGTTCTCCGGCTTGTGCAACAAAGAAAGCACAAACTTTCCCTAGTATGGGAAGGGCCCTTTTTAGTTAGTCGAGTATTGCACAATGGATCGTACTACTTAACTGACATGAGGCCAGTCAAAAAAAGACCTGCTACTAAGAAGAGAAAGAGAGCTAGAGGCAGTACAAATCCGGATGAGTTAGACAGACCATGGAATATTGCTCAGCTACGTCCCTTTTATTCTTAGTTTATCCTTCTTTGCAATCATATATATGTACATGTTCTTTGAGAAATAAAGTTTTGGTTGCCTCAAGTTTTTCTGAGAAGTTTTTACCATCTTATTTCCAAATGATCATGTCATGTCGAAAATCCCAGAATGCTTGAAAGTACTTTATGCTCATGTTCGTTCTGGTCTAGATTTCTGATTCTAAAACTCCTACCTTCGGGTATAACTCTTATATTTCTAGTCTTTACTTTGGTTATTTGTCTGATTGCTGGATGCGGGTATTTTCCGAGTAGTGAATTATTGGTACTGGAAGCCGGCTTTGTTTCCGAGTTTAAACTGGTTTAGCAAGTGAGCTCCGTTTCTCGGCAAAGTTTCCGGCTGAAGGTTTAGCCGGCTCACGAAAGGGACGAGGCGGAAAGCCAAATAAACGATAAGTAGAGACGAAAAAATTCAAGTGCTTATAAAAATATTTCAGGCACACAAAAAAAACAAAGCCAAAAGTGCTGAATAGATAAAAAGCTTAGCACTAGGAAAATCAATAGTACTTAATATTTACAAACGCATCATGTTCTTTCCGGAATAATACATAATCTTCTGGTCTATGATGTAGGAGGAGATGAAGGAGCTGCCGGCTCGCTGCTTACTCCGCCTTGATATCGTTCCGAGATGTCCGGATCTGAGGTGGTCCGTTCATCGTCGAAAACTTCTTCGGTTTCTTCTGGAGGAGATGGAGGAGTAGCTACGCGGGTGAAGAAGGGGATCTCGTAGCTAGTCAGATCAGCTACGTGACACCCTTATCCAGCGCAAGAGTGCATGATGGCTTGAAGGCCCTGCTCCTGGCCGTCTTCGTCTACCTTGCAGTACCCTCTGGTCACTTGCCATATCCATGTTTCCATGGCGGTTCATGACCATGGTGATAGCGTTCTGTGCAGCAGTCCGTGCGTATGACATATTCTAGTCCCGAACAAGTTGCGGCATCTCCTTGGCCTTGTCCCGCACCTGAAAATCCGACATGCTTGGCATGTCCAGAATCATGAGAGACTCGCCAATGTCCTAAAGGGACTGGCGGAAGTCATGCAGAAGATCACCGACTTGGGTAAGCCGGTGGGTGCGGGGCTCGGAGGAGGAAGAGTCCGTCAAGTTCAGAGGACCTATACACAAAACAAGTCAAGAAAAATCCGACATTGATAAAAGTCGAAGAAAAGATAAGTCAGACAGATGGAACGTACCGAGAATGACGTCGTCAATCTTAGTCTTCTCCTCCCGAAGACTCTGGAGTTCAGCCCTGAGCGCCTGGGAGATGTCCTTCTCTCTGCCAAGCTCATTCTTGAGGTCCGAGATAATTTTATCTTGAGCGGCGATCTTGCGATCACGCTCTTCAGTGGCCATGGAGGAGGATTCCAAGACTTGAGCTATGCTCCTTTCATGATCCGCCTTAAGCTTATCCAGCTCTTGGCGAAGTCCCTTGTTCTCCACCACCAGGGTCTTGAGGTTCTCGGCCTCTTCAATCATAGCGATGGATTGTTTCACCAGCGCTGTAAGTTAAAAAAGAACAACAGTTCAGGAAAAAAATCGACATTGAAAAAGCAAAAGACAAGGTTTGAATCTCGGAATGTTTACCTTCGGCGTCATCCTTAGCTACTTTGAGTTCGGCATTTTTAAGCCGTAGAGCCTTGATCTATCTCCGCTTATTGCAGACATTGGTCAGTAATTCCTGGTTATAGGAACATACTTTCTGTAAGTCAGAATACCCAAAGTCAGAAAGCTACTTAAGACTCGGTCTAATATTTTTTGCTAAATATTAGCACGAGCCTTAGGGGCTACACTAGTTCCTTCTTTTGCATCCTAATGAAAGCATAAACCCGGATTATGTATCCTACTTCATGCTTGGGGCTAGAGGATATGATATAACATAATGTAAAAACAAGAGTTGGAATTCCGACTAACATATTGCTCGCGGGTGAGTTTATCTAAACCCGCGTTCACTTCAACTGCCACCTTCTTGGCAAGAGTAAGAGGGATCACTGGGGCTATTGGAAGCTCGCCAGCCCTAATCCTCTCGTCGCGAAGGCGGACTTGAGCGAGAAGGTCAGAGAACTTGACGTCCTTTGCTTCTTGCGCTTCCTCTTCGGGGGATAAATGGCTTTTGTCCAGGACTTGCCTAGCTAGCCGCTGGATTTCCTCTGCAGATTTCCGGGACAGGCCAAACTTGGCAAGTCCCGGATTGCTGATGAGGTTATCGGCGAATACTTCAGCCGAGGGATCATTACCAGAAGAGGGTTCACCCTTATCTTGATCTGACGCACCCATAGTGACGTCAATTTGCGACCCAAGGATCGCAGGCTCTGTTGGAGGAGCTGGATCTTCTGCAACCACAGGAGAAGGAATGATCGCCGGAGTTGCAGAAGGTTGAGGGGCAGGAGTTGGAGGAGCCACGGCAAGGGAAGCTATGGTGAGCTTTGTCTGTCGCAAGGGCTTCGAAGGAATCCCTTTCCCCTTACCCTTGATGAGAGGCTTTGCTCTGAGAATGTAGTAAAGTCGGAAACATTACATCTCAAAAAGAAATTCGAGAAAGGTACAAAGGCGGAAATAATGAATGAAAGTTACCTCTTCACAACAGGCACTACCTTTGTGCCAACAGCCACTGTCGGAGCTTTGTGCTTCTTGAGCGCAAGGTCCGGCAATGGGACCACTTCTGTCTCTTGAGAAAACTCGGGAGGATATCCTTCGAGCGGAGCAAGCTCCGACTTGGGGAGGTCAGCAAGCTGAAAACAAGAAAGCATATCAGTATTGCAGTATAACTTGAAGATTGAAACACAAAAAAGGTGTATTGATGGAGGCTTACCGGCACCACGGGGTTTTCCACCGTGTACATATCCAAAGAAATCTCCGGAATTCTCCTCTCGATCTGCTCCTTGATCAGCCACTTGATCTGGCTGATGTAGCCTTGAGTGGTGTAGGATTTGGGGCTGATGTGGAGGGAGTATTTTTTGGATGACGTGATGGAGTGCATCAGTCTATCCACGTGGTACTGAAGTGGCTGGATCCGACATGAGACCCAGCACTGGACCAAGTCGGATCCCTTCAGACCCTTGTGCTTGATCAAATATTCGATCCGCCTCTTAGCGAGGATCAGATCATCGGTGAGAGCCGGAGCAGCCTCGTCCCAGGAAGGCTGGGCCGTGGCGGCTCCGTCGACAAAAGCCGGCAAAGCAGTAGCTTTGCCGGGAGCCGGAATATCCCTATGGTAGAAAAAGGTGGCTGGCCATTGTTTGACCGAGTCATTGGCAGAAATTTTGGGATATGCCCGGTCACGTCTAAGTGAAAAGCTAATAGTGCTGGTGATGTAAGGAACACCGGCAGTAATGGAATTTCTCCGGACATGAAAGTAGTACCAGAAGAGAAGCAAACTCGGCCTAATGCCGAGAAAGCCCTTGCAAAGCGATGCATACGCACTCATCTCTAAGAGAGAGTTGGGAGGAAGATTGTGGAGTTGAACTCCGTAATGATCTATCACCTTGGAGAAGAACTCCGAGGGAGGAAAAGACAGACCTTAGTCGAGATGGGTGCCGAAGTGGACCCGCTCGCCGTCGTGCGGGTTGGGGACGGTTTCGCCGGAACCGCTCCGCGAGTCGTCGGCGGCGAGAAGCCCCTCCTTCTCCACGTTCTTGAGGCCGTCCTCATCGAGGGCGGAGGGGATCCAAATTGCCTGAAAACTTTCTTTCTCTGCTGCTGCTTCCGCCGTTGCCGCCGCCGCTGCTGCCGCCAAACCGGAGGAAGAAGATGATGAAGCCATTTCTCCGGTGAGAAGATGACCTGAAAGTGGCGGCGCTGGGAGTTTTGTGGGGAAAGGATGAGGGAGGCTCTGTGCGCGCAGGAGGATTGGGAGGAAAGGAAACGACAAAGGACTGGTGGAAAGGAGAAGGAGAAATCCAAACCCCTTATATCCACCTAACTGCGCCAAGATTCGTGCAAATGTTACAGTGTAACTGCCACACGTCGTGGAAAGAACTGGGAAGGACCCACATGATGATTGCGTCTCCTCGATCTCCACGCACGCAATGAAACGGTGCCTCGGTTCCGCAAACCGCGGACCCACCAACGGTCGTGCTGACGGCACGCCTGTCAGATGACGTGACTTGACCATGCTTGTGTCAGGTGGCGTTAGAAACCAAGTTCCGGCTTAGTTTAAAATCGAGCTGGAAAATCCGAGTAACTTGTTGATAGGTCTGACTTATTTTTAAGACCCGGATCGTATTTTTGTTGTGAAGTTTCAGGAACCCTTCAAGATTCTGCAAGCCGAAGATCAAGCTAGATGATGATAAATCCGACTTTGGATCTTGGAGGCCTCCGGGGGCTGCTATTGGGGATACACTTTCTTGGTATCCTCACGGTTCCTCACTGACCAGGGTGGCCCACTTCGGGTTAGAGCTTTGCTTCACGGGCGGCCCAGTCAGGGAGAGAAGACGTAGTCCAATCCGGCTACGGGAAGGACCATAAGACTTACCGACTTAGGCCCATAATGTTACTTGTAGTTCAAGATGTACTCTGTAACCAACTCTTAGTCATAGCCGGATTGATCTCTCCTGTAAATCCTAGGCCGAATATCTATATAAGCCGGCCTAGGGAGAGCCTTTAGGGCACCACAATAGTCTACAACCTCAACTCGCACAGGCGATACCCTTGTAACCCATATTCCGGCTCTGCCGTATTACTGGATTGCTAGCAGGAGTAAACTTGTGTAAACTTGTGTGCTCACCGTCCCGGAATACCGTACATCTCACACCCCTCTCTTACGCACGCCTCGAGGACCCCCTCATGGTGTACTTGTCCTGAATCGGACGATAGTACCCGGGATGGCAGCCCCCGAGCCGCTTGATGAGCTGGCAGCCCCCGGGTTTTGCGAGCCGGAGGGCACTGCCTTGCCGCAGTTTGTGCGGGTCTTCTTCTTTGGAGGCTCTGCCGGCTCTGCTTCTGCCGCCCCATCAGCCGGAGCGCTCCCCGCCCATATGATGGAATCCGACTCGGGTGACGGGTTGATGGAGGGCTTGCGCAGGTGCTCCAAGGAGACCCCGGGTGGGATCGCCTGCCTGGTGGATCCGATTCGGGCGAGCGAATCGGATGCCTCGTTGTTGACGCGGGGGACGTGGTGGAATTCACATCCGTTGAAGGAGGCGCTGAGCTTCTATATGTGGAACCGGTAGAGGGCCATGTTTGCATCTCGAGCATCCCATTCTCCGGATACTTGCTGCACCACCAGATCCAAATTGTCGAAGCAGAGGATCCGGTTGACACCGATCTCCCTGGCTAGCTGGAGTCCGTGCGCCAGTGCCTCGTATTTGGCTACATTGTTGGAGGCCTTGAAGTGGATCTGCAGGACGTACTCTAGCCAGTCTCCCTTGGGCGAGGTGAGCACGATGCCGGCTCCCAAGCCCCCGAGCATCTTCGACCCGTCAAAGTGCATCTTCCAGTGGTCCGAATCCAGAACCGGTGGGAGATACTGGGTCTCGGCCCAGTCGACAAGGAAGTCTGCCAGTGCCTGCGACTTGATCGTGAGTCGGGGCTCGTACTGGATAGAGTAGGCGACGAGCTCGATGGCCCACTTGGTGACTCGGCCGGTGGCGTCCTTGTTGCCGATGATTTCTGAAAGGGGTGCGGTGCACATGACCTTAATCGGATGCTCCTGGAAGTAGTGCTTGAGCTTCTTGCATGCCAGGTACACGTCGTAGCACATCTTCTGGTAGTGGGGGTAGTTTTGCTTGGAGAGGGAGAGGACCTCACTGAGGTAGTAGACGGGCCTCTGAACCGGTTGAGCCTTGCCTTCCTCGGGGCACTCCACCACCAGGACGACGCTGGCGACCTGGCTGATGGCTGCTATATAGAGCAACATCGGATCCTTGCTAGCCGACGTGGCTAGAACCGGGGCTATGGACAGCAAGCGCTTGAGGTCGTGAAATGCGGCGTCGGCTTGCGAAGTCCAGGAGAACTTGTCCGTCTTCTTCATCAGCTGGTACAACGGGAGTGCCTTCTCCCCCAGTTGGCTAACGAAACGGCTGAGGGAGGCCAGGCATCCGGTGAATTTCTGGACTCCAAGCAGGCTCCTGGGCGGCTGCATCCTCTCGATGGCCGCGATCTTCTCCGGATTTGCCTCGATGCCTCGTTCTGATACGAGGAAACCGAGTAGCTGACCGGATGGCACTCCGAAGACACACTTCTCCGGGTTCAGCTTCATCTGGTACTGGCGAAGGTTGCTGAATGTCTCTCCTAGATATTCGAGGAGGGTGCACTTCTCCTTGGTCTTGATGACCACATCATCCACATAGGCGTGCACGTTTCGGCCTATCTGCGAGTGCAAGCACTTCTGCATGCAATGCCGATAGGTAGCGCCTGCACTCTTCAGACCGAAAGGCATGGTCACATAGCATAAAGCCCCGTAGGGGGTGATAAATGATGTCTTAATCTGATCAGCTGGGTTTAACCGGATCTGATTGTAACCGGAATAACAATCTAAAAAAGACAACAAATCACAGTCGGCCGTGGAATCGATGACTTGATCGATACGGGACAAGGCGAAGGGGTCTTTCAGGCACGCCTTGTTTAGGCTGGTGTAGTCGATACACATGTGCCATGTCTTTTTCTTCTTCGTCACCAGGACTGGGTTCGCCAGCCAGTCTGGGTGGTACACTTCCATGATGAATCCGGCTGCAAGGAGCCGGGTGATCTCGTCACCAATAATCTTTCTCTTCTCCTCCACGAACCGACGCAGAGGTTGCTCAACCGGTTTGGCATCCAGCCACACATGAAGTGAGTGCTCGGCGAACTCCCTCGGTACACCTGGCATGTCCCTTGGTGACCATGCAAAGATGTCTCGATTCTCACGGAGGAAGTCGACGAGCGCGCCTTCCTATTTGCTGTCCAAGTTGGCACCGATGGTGACGAACTTGGTCGGGTCGGAGGGGTCGAGCAGGATCCTCTTCGTCTCCTTGGCCGGCTGGAAGGCTCCTTCTCCAGCCGGTTTGCTGCTAGACGGTATGTCTTGCTGGGCCATGGCCACATTGCGCATGATCACACGCTTTTCCTCGGCAATGATGAGGGCCTCTGCTAGTTTGGAACCGGCTGAGGCGCACTCCATCGACCGCCTGAAGCAGTCGGCGACGGTGATCACGCCGTTGGGACCCGGCATCTTCGTCTTGAGGTATGCGTAGTGGGGGATGGCCATGAACTTGGCGAGGGCGGGGCGCCCGAGGAGAGCGCGGTAGGAGCTCGTCAGGTTTACCACCTCGAACCAGATCGGTTCACGGTGGAAGTTCTCCTCGGTCCTGAAGATGACATCCAACTGAATTTTACCCAGCAGGGCGCAAGCTAGCCCTGGCAGCACGTCGTGGAACGTAGTACTAGTCGGGCGCAGGTCGCATTCGCGAATGCCCAGCTTCTCTAGCGAGGACTGGTAAACGAGGTTGAGGCCGCTGCCTCCATCGATGAGGACGCGCGAGAAATGGTAGGTACGCATGTTGGAGATGATGAGGGGATCAAGCACCATGGCGTAGCCCCCGAGAGTCGGCAGCTGCTCCGGCTGGTCTTCACGGCTCTAGGTATGGGGGTTTCCGACCAGTTCAGGTACTGGGGGACCAGAGAGACGATGGCGTTGACCTCCTTGGAGCGTCGCCTATGGATGTGGTTGTCGTCCAGCTCCGTCTCGAAGATGTGGTAGGCGGCGTGCGGCTAGGGGTAGCCGTTGTTGTTGTTGCCGCCGTTGCAGCCGCTACCATCATTGTCGGCTCCCCTAGCCGGTGGTGGTCCACCAGGAGGGGGTGGGGGGAGACGTGGCTGGCCACCCTGGTCTTTTAGCTAGCGAGTCTAGCTGCAATTCCGGGTGGTATGCGTAGCCGGCTTGAAGGGACCACTGTGCCACTTGCACGGGCCGTCAAACATCTGGTCGAAGGTGAGCCATGGCTTCTGCCTTCTTGCATCGCTAGCCGGTGCGTCGGGCGCTCCTTCCACGACATTGACCTGCCGCGCTTGGTAGCGGGGCTTCTTTTGTCCGGCTTGGCGGTCCCCGTGGAACCGGTTGTCGTTGCCGTGGAGCCTGGAGGATTCGTCTTCTCCAGCCGGATTGCTCGGATGGTCGTGAGCCGGCTCCGTAGGAGTCAGACGCCCGTCAGCATTTACTCGGAGGGGTTTCTTCATGGCGGCATCTGCCGTGGCGTACTGGTCCGCAACCGTCATGAGCTCCGCCATGGTTTTCGGCTCGTCACACAGTAGCAGGTGGCGGAGCATGGTGCCTTCTCGGCAACCCTCAATGAAGAAGCTCATGGCCTGGGTCTCTAGGATGCCCTCGCAAGTGTTGTGCAGCTCCGTTCACTTGGCGAGGTACTCACGGTCGGTCTCGCGGTCACCCTGGATGCACAAGGCTAGGTCACGTGGGCGTCCCGGATGCTTGTACGTGCCATTGAAGTTGCGAACGAACACCTTCTCGAAGTCTGGCTAGGCGTTGATGTTGTTGGGCGCAAGGCTGTTGAGCCATGTTCTTGCCGACCCGGTTAGCATAAGGGGGACGTAGCGCACAGCTGTGCGCTTGTTCCCATGGGCGATGCCAACTGCCGTAGCGTAGTCGGTCAGCCAATCTTCCGGCTTCATGCTGATGTCGTACTTGGGGGTGTCCCTGGGCAGGGAGAACTTATCCGGAAACGGCTCGTTCTGGATGCGGGGTCCAAAACAAACCGGTCCGGTAGAGTCCTCTTCTTTTGTGACGCGCACTTGAGCAAGGAGCTCGATGCGGTCACGGGCATCCGAACGATCTGGGTTGGGCGCTCCCACCCGGCCTGAGAGACGGGAACCGGCGGGTCTTGGTGCTCCGGTTGGTGGAGGGGGAGGCGGTGGGTTGCTGTTCACCGTTTGCTCCTGGCGCGGCTGGCCCCAGTTGCCAGAGCTGCGATGTCTGCTGCGGGCCTTAGCCGGCTGAGGGGAGGATGCATGTTGGGTGTCGCGGGGTGTGCCCTTGCTGTTGACAGGCAGCCTGCTTCCCCTGGAGTAGCTGGGGTCCTCCTGCATCTGCCGGTTGGCATCAGCCTGCTCATCCGCGATGCGGAGGAGCTCCTGCATGTGAGCGTGCTGGCGGGCTCGCTCCTCGCCCTCCAGGTTGGGCAGTTCTTCTGCCACGGCTCGCGCCGCGTGCATGTTCTTGATGGGCGTGTTGTAGGTGGGCCAGATGAGGGCGGGTACGGGATCCGGCTCCCCATCCTTTTCCATCCTTCTGGCTAGCTCGCCGCCCCGGCGCCGCACCTAGCCGCGCCGGCTCGGCTCCACGGTAGCCGGAGTGAAGCCGTGCGCGCGGTCATACTCGCACCGGGTGATCTCGAGTTGCTTGCGGGTTGCCGCCAGCTCCATGGCCTCCTGGAGGAGGATCTGTCTCTCCATGGCGAAGTTGGCTTCTGCTTCCTCCAGGTTATCCCTGAGGTTAACCAGCGTAGGGGGCTACTCAATGGCATCCTCCACTGGATTCCGAGGCTGTGGAGGCGCGGAAGTTCCGCCTTCGTCCGCGCCCCACTCCCGCGCCTGGCAGGGGTGAGAACTGGAGCCGGCCATCATGACCTCCACGCTGCAAGAAGCGACGAAGGCGCTGCTGCCCGGATGCGGTAGCTCCACGACGAAGACGATCTCCCTAGGGAAATGCTCCGGAACAGTGGCGACGTAGACGGGGAGGTCGCCGAAGAGCAGGATGGAGCCGTTTGCCTGGAAGGAGGTTCCGGCGAAGCAAGAGGCGTTGTCGATGACGCAGTCGAACTTGCCGAGCGTGAGCACCAGGCCAGAGGCCACGCGCTCACCGGCTGAAGTGCGGGGTCCCGTGCGGGACGTGACTCCGGTCAAAGCCATGGCCCCATGGTGGGCGCCAACTGTCGTTGTATTGGGAACGACAGTACCTGAGAAGGTTAGATAGAGGTGTGGGGACTAGCAGGGAAGCTATCGACGGCATCCGCAGGTGGGATTGGATACAAGCAAGCATAGCTGGACGCTGGAAGTACCTAGGTTCGGAGCCCTCGTGATGAGGTAAAACTCCTACTCCTGTCGATCTGACTATGAGGGATATACGAACTACAGCGCTCCTCGAGCTGTATTCTCTAGCTGCTGCCTTAAATGCACTGAGACCAACCCTTTCTACTGAGGCCTTGCCTCTCCTTATATAGGCAGAGAGGCAATGGTCTTACTGGCCAGTCTGACTGACAGGCCCCATAGGCGGGTCCTAGCCGGCTGGTCATCTACAGTATTCGGTACGGCATGTCCCATCGGAGTATGAGCAGTATGGCTGTCGTAGGCACAGTGGACGCCGTGCAAGCCTGTCATCAGCACCGGGCCACTGTTCCTACGTCATCCCCGCAAAGTCTTCGGTATGGCCGATTAGTTGCCCGTCTTGTCGTCGTACAGGGTGTACCGCGCACTGATCCGCATGTCATCCTTTCTCCTTGATTGGTTCTGACTACGTTGCCGTAGCCAGCTGCTTCTTGTCGATCCGGCTACCATGCAGTAGCCGGCCTGACCTGCCTTGTCCGACTGCACTTGGTGAGCCGGACGCGATCCGACTGCCCTGTTTCTTGTCCGGTTGGGGTATCTGGGGATCATCCCCCCGACACGACAGATATTCATACTTCGGCTCTGCCGGGTCAACAAATCGTTGCAGCATCCCTTGAAGATAGTGTGCCCATGCCTGATATGATGCTGCATTTTCTTGAACAAGCAGGGCAACATCAGGCCGAGCTCAAGAAGAAGGACGACGAACTTGCCAAACTCCGAGCCAAGGATGATGAACTTGCCAAGCTCAAGGCTGAGATGAAAAAGCTCAAAGAGCTCCACAAGATTGAGATGGACAAGGCTGGCTAAGACTTCACCGAGGAGCGAGAACGCCTTAGCCTTCAACTTGCAAAAGATCAAGAGTTGCTGAAGGAGGCCGATGTCAAGCTTGACTCGGCTAATGCTGAACTTGTGACGCTCCAGAAGAGGCATGCTGATTGCACCAAAGAGCTAACTCGGATCCATAGCCAGATTTCCCGTAAGCTCTTTTCCTTCCGCCGACGTGTATTTCTCCAGGTTAAACTGCTTTACTTATTTCACTTGTTTTGTTTTTAGGCAAATTCCCAGAGGGCGATGCCGTTGCGGCTAATACCGTTGCCAAGTTCCGCCGGCAGAGGGGTACCCCAATTGATCCTGGCGCTGAACCCATTCCTTATGACATGGAGGATCTGCTAGTCAGCCTATCCTCCCGGATTGAAATTGTGAAGAACTATGGTTCGGGTCTCCTGGATTCAGCCGTCCGGATCTTCCATGCACTTTGTCCTGGTGAGGATCCTCCAGAGGGATCAACTTCTTTGATCAACAAGCTGATGGACTGCGAGACCCAGCTCAACCTCTGGAGGGAATCTGTCGCTCGTGCTAGAGCTGATACTGTCCTCCATTTCGTTCTCACTTGGTATGAAAAACTAGACTTGAAGCTCCTCGAGCGCTTGAGTACCGGGTCAAAGTGGTCGAATGATCCGGATCGGGTTGCTCGGCGCAAGGCTTGTGCCCACAACCTTATCCAGTTTGCCCCTGTCCATCAATGGAACGAAGGACCAAGCTTCATCGGCGTTGTTGACGACGAATACGTCGAAGATGGTTCGGATGATGAGGAAGAGGACAAAGCCTTAGATCTCAAGGAGAATGAAGATGATGACGAGGCTGAAGCCGCTGCTCCACCCGCTGGCGCCGAGTTACCCCCTCCTGCTGCTGCTCCTTGAGCACCAAAAAACACTTTGAAATTTATCAGATCCCCGGTATGCCGGGTGCAGATGTATCAACCCGGGTGCAGATGTATCAATCATACTGATTATATTTTGCTACTAAGCTATTCATGCCGGATTAACTTGGGCGTAGTCCCCGAGTTTCATTTTCTTGTTTCTTCAATTTCATGGCTCGGCTCGCGTCTACCTTGATTCAGTTTTGTGACTTACGAGTCTGAGTTTCAAAAATTGACTTAACAATAATTGAAAGCTTTAGGATGAGCTCAAAATAAACCAGCATAGTAAAGGTAAAGTAAACATAGGGTTAGTCCTAACAATAAATGTCGGCTCGATTACGTTCCTTTCCTTAGTCGTTTTTTCGTGTGCTACGCATTTCCAAACTTGTTCTCTTGCTCGCCATGAAGCCAATTCTTGTTGGACAGCAGCGAGTCGAAGAGTTGAGTTTTTGGTGCTCACACACTACTAATCCGGCTTAGGTAGAAGCAACTTAAGCTAGCTGACATAAAAATAAATAACAAACAAAGAAGACAACAAATATTACTAAGGCAGTCCCTGAGTTACTGCTCGAGGTGCCAAGATTTCATTGATAAACTCATTGTCGGCATACATACCGACATATAAGAAACTCGGGTGCACACACTTTTTTGTTAAGTGTAGAATGGACGAAGTAGGGCTACATTCCATGGACGCTTAGATTCCTCGCCAGACTTGTCCACCTTGTTCTTCTCCTGCGGTTGTGCATCAATGAGATAATAAGAGTCATTGTGCAATGCTTTGCTTACAATGAATGGCCCTTCCCATGGGGGGATAACTTATGCATGCCAGCAGTATGTTGCACCAACCGGAGTACCAGATCACCTTCCCGGAAGACTCGGAGATTTACTTTCCGGCTATGATAGCGTCGAAGATTTTGCTGATATATGGCGGATCTGGACAACGCCAATTCTCTCGCTTCTTCCAGCAGATCAACATCATTTTGTCGGGCTTCTCGCACTTCGGCTTTTGTTTATTGGGTGACCCTAGGCGAATCATGCTCTATGTCGGCTGGTAATACAGCTTCTGCCCCATATACCAGAAAAAATGGCGTATAGCCTATTGATCGATTCAGAGTTGTTCTTAAACTCCACAGTACCGCTGGTAGTTCTTCTATCCAGCACCCCGCTGATCTTTGCAGCGGCTCAATGAGCCGGGGTTTTATCCCGGATAAAACTAATCCGTTGGATCTTTCCACTTGTCTGTTCAATGCGGGGTGGAAAATCGACTTCTAAAAAGGCGGATAACTTCATACTTATGAACCATCTTATGATGACCAGGATAAGCGCAATTCCTACAAATCACTACTGAAGCAACGTCTAGCCGGATCTTCTTATCCTGGCAGAATCACGCAAATGCTCCTTCAGCAAAATTGGTGCCATTATCTGTTATGATACTGTGAGGGTAGCCATATCTCAGGATGATATCTTGAGGAATGACACGGCTGTAGCTCCATCACATTTTCTTATCGGCTTTACTTCAATCCATTTTGTAAACTTGTCGACCATAACCAAGATATGGGTCATGTTTCCTTTTTCTGGCTTAAATGGGCCAACGATATCCAAACACCATACGGCAAATGGCTAGGTAATCGGTATGGTCTTGAGCCCCAACATTGGCATGTGTGTCTTGGTAGCATACCTCTGACAACCATTGCATTTTCTTACTAGATCCTCTGCTTGCTCCAAGGCACTTGGCCAGTAAAACCCATGCCGAAAAGCTTTTGCTACTAAGGCTCTAGATGAGGCGTGATGCCCACATTCCCCTTGATGTATATCTCGGAGGATGTCAAACCATTCTTCTAGGTCAACACATCGTTGGAGGACATTCGTGACACTCCTCTTGTATAGCTCGGCGTTGATAATCGTGTATGCCTTTGTGAAGGAAATATGCCCCGAGAGGCAGTAATAAAGTTGTTATTATGTATTCCTTGTATATGATAGATGTTTATTTTGCATGCTATAATTGTATTGATAGGAAACATCAATACATGTGTGTTTAATAAACAAAAAGGGTTCCTAGTTATGCCTCTCTTATAGACTATCTTGTTGATTAACAAGATGATCAAAGTTTCCTGATCATGGACATTAGATGTTGTTAATAACAAGGTCACAGCATTTGTGAAATGATGTGATGAACATTCATCCGAAGTATAGCATTACGATCAAGTCATTATGTTTATATTGCTATAACATCATACAAAGTAGTCTTAGTCCTTAGACCATGAGATCATGTTAATTGCTAACACCGGAAGAGTATCTTGATAACATCAAACGTCACACTGTAACAGGGTGATCATAAAGGTGAGTTCAGTGCTATGAAGGTGTTATGTTGAGGCTCATGGATCAAGAGTGGAATTTGTCAATCCTGATGACGGAAAGATATACTCTGGGCCCTCTCGGTGATATCACATTAAGATAGCTTGCAAGCAAGTGATGTGATCACTAGAATGTTAAATCACGGGAACGAGAAAAGAGTGCATGTCGGTAACGAGATCAAACTAGGTATTTGGATACCGATGATCGAATCTCGGACATGTATTATATCATGAGACAAAGGGATTAAATTGCTGACGTTAAAGGTTATCACGATCACAGAAGTCATCGTTGAATATTCAGGAGTCAGTATGGATCTCCAGGTCCCGCTTCTGATTATTGATCTGAGAGGAGTCTCAATCATGTCTGTATTATTCGCGAACCGTAGGGTGACACACTTAAGGGTTGCCGGACACCATTTAGGAGCACATATGTTCCAGACAAAAGGTTTGCAAAGCGCAGGAAATGTTTCGATAGAAACCGGAATTGTTTCGGGTGAAATTGCAGAAAGTGGTTCTGCATGTGATATTGAAATGTTACAAGGGGTTTTATGTGAATGTTTTTGATAATTAAAGTAATTAACAAAATTCTGAATAAAATAAATAAAAGAGTTTTATTAATTGAGAGTTGCATTTAATTTGGTGGAAATTAAATACATGTGAGTGGGATTTTGGGTGGAGGCCATGTTTATGTGAGTGGAGAATCACCACATGAATGAAGGAGGGGAGGAGTCCCCCCCTCATGCGCGGCTATGGGAGGGGAGGGGTCTCCCTCCCTCCTATATAAAGCCCCCCTCTCCCCTCTCACAAATCACACCTCCTCGTGAAGGATCTCTCTCCCCCTCTAGATATTCCCGCATGGTCTCGGATTAGCGAGATACATGTTCCCGGTGGCCTTGCGTCTGGAAGGAGTTGCTGCTTCCGCTGATTCGCTGGAGCGAGGAGGTGGAGGTTGTCCGGTGGCTTGAACGTGTGTGCGAGGACGGATGCGCTGCTGATTTGCAGCGCTCGGACTTCCACACGATCTTGAGATCGGCAAGCGTACGACTACATCAACCACGAGTTCCTACTCGTTAACAAAACTCGTTGTCTTCGAGGGTAAGTTCTCTATGGATGTATGTCCACCCGTTGCTCTGTATCTAGTAGATAGATCTTGGCGTATAGTTCTCATCGTAGGAATTTTTTTATTTTCTATGTTGCGGACCCAACAGTGGTATCAGAGCCTGATCTATGCGTAGGTGCTTTGCACGGGTAGTACACATATGTTTATATGTGGGCGATGATGATCATGTTATTGCATCTTCTATGTACTTTGGATATTGGTGGCATAGTGGGATGAAGCGGCCCGGACCAACCTTACATGTCATCGTACATGAGACCGGTTCCACGACTGACATGCAACTAGTTTTGCATAAGTGGCTAGCGGGTGTCTGTCTCTCCTACTATAGTCAATATCTGATTTACAATGAGTTGCTAATAACTTGGTTATCCTCGTTGTGGTTCATGTTCGTAGGTAAGACCGGTTCTATCTCCGAAAGCCCTAAGCCACGTAAAACTTGCAATTGATAAATTAGAGGCGTCTAGTTTAGATCGTTGCTGGGCTAGTGTCTTGATATGGTATTGTTGTAAGTAGATGTATGATAGATACTCTTACAACTCACTTAACGTGTAAGTTCCATAGACCTTGGCCTTACACATAAAGGAATGATAGAGATCATACCACGATGCAAATGATAGAGATCAAATGCATGGACCATATCACCTCACTTCACACATTAGATGTTAGCATCTTATATTGCTAGTTTGGCGCTTTTGGTAGCATTATAAGATGATCCCTCATTTAGATATCAAGATAAAATGTGTTCTTCCTTAAGTATGCACCGTTTTGTGAATCGTGTTTTGAGGCATCACGTGATGATCGGGTGTTCTCGACTCTACGCTTTCATACAACGGGTGTAAGACAGTTTTACACACGCGAATACTAAGGTTCTTACTTGACGAGCCTAGCATGTACAGACATGGCCTCGGAACACGGACCAAAAGGTTAAGCATGAGTCATATAGTTGATATGATGCCCATATAGATGCTCGCCTTTGAATCTACACCGACTCACGTGATGATCGGACTTGGTGTAGTGGATTTGGTTCATGTAATCACCAAAAGGACACGAGGGATGTCGTTTTAGAGTGGGAGTTCATTAGTAATTTGGATTAGTTGAACTCAATCTATCATAAACTTAGTCTAAATATATTTTTACAAATTCTGTTGTAGATGGCACCACCTGCTTTTAATTTCAATGTGTTCATGGAGAAAGAGAAACTTGCTGCGAATGGTAGCAACTTCACCAACTGGGCTATGAATTTGAGGATTCTCCTCACTGCTGCACAAAAGAAATATGTGCTAGAGGCGCCGCTAGGCCCCCCACCAGCTCCTAATTCCCCTGACGAGGAAAAGAACGTCTATATAACTCGTCAGGAGGACCACAACTTAGTTCATTGCGGCATACTGTATGGGCTAGAGCTAGAACTTCGAAAACGTTTCGAAAATGGCAATGCCTTTGATACCATGGGAGAATTGAAAATGATTTTCGATACCCATGCTGCCGTAGAGAGTTATAATGCTTCTAAAAAGTTCTTTAGCTGCATGATGGAAGAGAACAGCTCCGTTAGTGAGCACGTACTCAAAATGTCTGGGTACGCCGATAAGCTTGTGTCCTTGGGAATAACGATTCCCAATGACTTAGGCATACATCATGTTCTCCAATCTCTGCCACCTAGCTACAAGAGCTTCGTGATGAACTATAATATGCAGGGCATGAAGAAGTCTCTTCCCGAACTTCTGTCAATGCTTAAGACTGCAGAAGTGGAGATTAGGAAAGAACATCAAGTGTTGATGATCAATAAGACCACCGGTTTCAAGAAGGAAAAGAAAGGCAAGCAGAAGGGAAAGGAGGGCGGTTTCAAGACCAACACTTTGCGCGCCTCTGAATTTTCCTTGAAAGCACTTCTTCATTGGGCAAATATCCATCCTTCAGGAACTGGAATATGTGCAGTGCCCAAGCTGGTATGGCTCGCACCGGAAACACATCCTCATCAATTTCCATTTTATCCGCTGACATAACCTCTGCCAGATCACGCTGCACAGTCCCCAGGTTCTGCGAAGCAGTCCTCGGGTTTGCCGAAGCAGTCCCCGGGTTTGCCGAAGCAGTCCCCGGGTTTCCTGAACCACTTCGCACATCAATGTCCATGGGTACAGCTCCGGACTCCGGACCGGCCGGTATATAGATTGACTCAAATTCTGGGGATGGCCTGATAGATGGCTTTCTGAGGTGCTCTAGCGCTACACCTGGTGGGATCGCTTGTTGAGTTGATCCGAGCTTCGACAGTACATCGGCAGCCTCATTTTCTAGCCGAGGTACATGGTGAAATTCGCATCCCTCGAAGTATCATGATATCTTCTACACATGAAATATGTACAATGCCATGTTTGCATCCAAAGCATCCCATTGCCATGAGACTTGCTGAACCACCAAATCCGAGTCACCGAAGCACTAGATCCGACGTATTCCAATTTCTTTTGCTACTTTGAGTCCATGCACAAGTGCTTCATATTCTGCAACATTGTTTGATGCTGTGAAGTGGATCTGCAGCACATACTTCAGCTGGTCTTTCTTGGGAGAGGTAAGCACAACTCCGACGGCTAACCCGGTTTTCGTTTTTGATTCGTCAAAATGCATTCTCTAGTAATTCGGATCTGGCAACAGTGGCTCATATTGCATCTCGGCCCAATCTACGAAAAAGTCGGCCACTGCCTGAGACTTGATCGCATCTCTTCTATCGAATTGTGGAGCATAAGGGTCTAGCTCAATTGCCCATTTTGCAATCCGGTCGCTTGTATCCTTGTTGCTCATTATCTCAGATATGGGGGCTTCGCATATCACTTTGATGGGGTGCTCTTCAAAATAATGCTTCAGCTTCTTAGCCGCCATATACACACCATATGCCATCTTCGGATAGTGAGGATAGTTTTGCTTTGAAGCTGATAATACCTCGCTCAGGTAATAGACTGGCCTTTGCACTGAGTTACCCTCATCAGCGCGCTCTACCACAATCACCGCACTTACAACCCGGTTGGTTGCGGCTATGTAGAGCAACATTGGCTCTTTTGATAGTGGAGAGGCTAACACCGGTGCAGTAGCTAGCATTTTCTCTAACTCGATGAAGGCTTCATTGGCCTGCGGCGTCCATATGAACTTATCCGACTTTTTGATTAGCTGATAGAGAGGCAATGCCTTTTCTCCCAAGCGACATACAAACTGACTTAAGGATGCCAGGCAACCGGTGAACTTCTGGACATCGTTAAGACACTTTGGCAATTCCATTCGCTCTATGGCTCGGATTTTAGTTGGGTTAGCTTCGGTACCTCGGCTGGAGACAAGAAATCCGAGTAATTTTCTAGCCGGGACACCGAAGGTACACTTCTCTAGGTTAAGCTTCATCCGGAACCTCCTTAGGTTCGCGAATGTTTGCCTGATATCATCAAGGAGCGTTTTGCTTTCCTTGGTTTTTATAACCACATCGTCAACATACACTTGCACATGTCGACCAATTTGATCGTGTAGGCATTTTTGCATACATCTTTGATACA
This sequence comes from Avena eriantha, assembly GCA_910589775.1. NCBI lineage: Eukaryota > Viridiplantae > Streptophyta > Magnoliopsida > Poales > Poaceae > Avena > Avena eriantha. The sequence continues at coordinate 44,851,452 of OU342741.1, forward strand.
TCGCCCCTGCATTACATAAACCAAAAGGCATAGTACGATAGCAATAAGCCCCGTATGGGGTGATAAATGCAGTCTTTATTTGATCATCTGGGTTCAGTGGTATCTGGTGGAAACCAGAATATGCGTCTATGAATGACAACAGTTCACACCCAGCAGTAGAATATATGACCTGATCTATCCTGGGTAGCGGGAATGGATCTTTTGGGCACGCCCTGTTCAGGTTCGTGTAATCGATGCACATACGCCAAACCACTACTACATTCGGATCATCTTTCTTCTTTTCCACAAGCACCGGATTAGATAGCCAGTCTGGGTAAAGCACTTCCATGATGAACCCGGCTGCTAGGAGCCGAGCTATCTCATCTCCAATGACTTTTCTCCTATCTTTGGCGAAGCAGTGGAGAGGTTGCTTCACCGGCTTTGCTCCGGGTCTCACATTCAAAGAGTGCTCGGCCAATTCCCTCAGAACACCTTGCAAGTCCTGTGTGGACCAAGCAAAGATATCTCGATTCTCACGGAGGAAATTGATGAGCTCGCTTTCCTATTTCTCAGTTAACCCGGCACCAATTGTTACGGTGCGCTCAGGGAACAGATCATCAACGGGCACTTTCTTTGTATCCTTTGTTGCTTGAAATGAGACAGTTCCATGCAGGTTACACAGCGCCGGCATATACTGCTGCGACTGAGCCAATGCTGCTACTTCCTGGATCTTTCGTTTCTCTTGTGTGATCACGAGTGACTCGGCCATGTTTTACCCGACTGACGCACACTCAATGGAACGTTGGAAGTCCCCAACTATGGTAATTACTCCATTTGGCCCAGGCAACTTCATCTTCAGGTAACTGATGTGAGTACTTGCCATGAATTTGTTCAGGGCTGGCCTGCCGAGTAACGCGTGATATGCGCTTTCTAAGTTCACAACCTCAAACTCCAAATTCTCAGTTCGGCAGTTATCCCTTGTGCTGAATAACACGTCAACCCGGACTTTGCCAATGGGTTCACAGGAGATACTAGGCACAATGCCATGGAAAGTTGTCCTTGTAGCTAGGAGCATGTTCTCTGAGATACCCAACTTGCGCATTGTATCCACGTACATGATATTGATGCTGCTGCCATTGTCGATCAGCACCTTGGAGAACCTCACATTGATATTTGGCCCGATGAACGTTGGGTCCAGCACTAGTGCATACGAACCAGGACTTGGCATGAGCTTGGGATGGTCCTTGATACTCTAGGTAATTTCCTGATCAGACCAAGGCATATACCTCGTCACTGCCGGCATAACCGCATTCACCTCCATATGTCGGCATTGCATGCTCTTTCTATCCGTTTCCTCCGTGGTAAACACACAGTAACTCTGGTGATGCTCTATGTATTCATTTCCCCCCTCATTGTCGGGATACCTTTGATCTAGCTGATGCTGGTTTTCCACCTGATGCACTGCATCCCTTCTCTCATGATTCTCATACCTCGGTGGAGGTGGTGGCAACATTAACTATTGCGTATTTGCTCCGAAGAGCAGTTGCTGCCGAGGTAACTCCTGCCGAGGTTGATCGTTCCGAGGTGCCTAAGCATTCCACGAGCCACTTTGCTCTATCTTCCTCATCCACTCACATTGCCAGGTTGTATGACCCACCGGGTTACTTGGATTTGGCGTGTGAAATTTGCACGGCTGATCCAGCATCGCCTCATACGTATACCTCGGCCGGTCTTTCTTTTCTTGCCACTGTCTCTTTTGCTCGGGCGTCCAAGTTTTCTTGCCATCATTTCTTGGAGTCCATTGTTGCCCTCCAGTTTTCTGACGCTGATTACTCCCTGCTCCGGGTTGATCTTGATTTATAGCAGCAACTTGTTGCGAACTGTACCTATAATTCGGTCAATCATCTCTTCTCTTACCCCGATAATCATTTCGTCGTGATGATCCGACTCCGTCTTGCCAGTAGTACTCCTCATTCGACTCGTTTGACACTAGCCGGGGTTGAGTCGGATCACCCACACCATACGAATCAGCAATCCGGATCATCTCTGCCAGTGTAGTTGGCATATACCTTTGTAATTTTTGCCACAACATACTTGCATATCTACACCCTTGTGCAAACCAAGCTATGGCCTGAGGTTCAATCACGCCTTCACATGAGTTTCTCACGTTGCACTAGCGAGTTAGGAATTCCCGGTCTATTTCATTTGGTCTCTGTTTGCACATTGCTAAGGTCTGTGACCTATTCGGCCTCTGATAAGTGCTCAAGAAGTTACTGACGAACATTTCCTCAAAATCCAGCCAGCAGTTGATAATACCGGGTGGTAAATTCTTTAACCATACCCTCGCTGGCCCCTCCAGCATCTGAGGTACGTATCTCACTACCCATCTCAAATTGCCCGTCACAATTTTTACTGCCATTGCGTAGTTGATTAACCAATCCTCTGGCTTGGTGTTGTCATCATATGTTTTCGTGCCTCTAGGTAACTAAGTTAGGTACCGGAGGCTCTTTCATGATCTAGGGCCCAAAGCACGCTGGACCCGGAGGACCTTGCCCCTCAATTTGCTCCAACCTATAGAGTCGATCTAGCTTTAACCTGGCGTCATCAGGCAACAAGTTCCTGCTTCCCAATCTTGACCCTATCACATGATGATCCGGCCTATGGTATCCTGCATTCACTATTTCCAAATCACCGTCGTTGTATCTGTATTGCTCTTGTCGAGCACAATTTTGCCGCATACCCTGGCCGACACTTTGCTCTTGCCGAGGTACATTCCGCTGCTGCTGTTGCCGAGGTAGGTTTTGCCCTGCACCCGCCGAGTTACGCTGTCCGGCATTGCCGTTTTCAGCGTTTCTCTAACTGGCATTGCCTTGGTCGCAGTTACCTCGGCCATCTTCACCTCGGCTAACACTTTGTCGATCCTCATTTCCCTGTAGTGCTTTTCCTTTCCCTGCCCTTGCCGGGTCATACGGGACTACTGTTGGGAATATGCCCTAGAGGCAATCATGAATGATGATATTCCTGTGTATTCATAAGGTTATGGTCCATGTATGAACTGCTGATATGTATCATCGAATATGTGATTTGATTGTGGAACTACATATTCATGTTGTTCATACTAATTGTCCTTGGTCATTGAGGTTGTGCCAGACACACAACTTAGACCAATGTGAAAGTCGACAGATGGCTAGGTTCCACTTGTCATGGGCATGGATATGCTATTCCGACTTACACGGATTCGGCTAAAGAGTTTAGCGAGTCGGACTGACCCATATTGAGATGCAACAAACAAGTCATCATTTGCATGTCTCAATCAATGTAATCCTTAGACCTGAGTTTATTGCACAATCCGAGTTGAGGATCTCCGACTTAGATTCTGTCAAACGTTGTTCCGTCATTGGGCAGTTATAAAGGCGGAGTTCGGGTCGACTGAGAATCAAGCTGCGTGATGTGAATAACCAAGACGGGATTTTGCCCCTCCATCTGGAGAGATATTCTCTGGGCCCTCTCGGAGGATATGATTCGGAAAGCATGGCCATGCGCATCACGGTTAAGTGTTAACCGAGGCAGCCGACTAAGAGTTAGTCAGATGAATCACTTATGTCGGATCGAGAAAGAGAGTCGGACTATTTAAGGGATGACGATCATTCGCCTATAGTCCGACAAGGTATACCGTGAGGCAAAAGGGACTCAGACGAAAGTCGCATTGGAAGGTATGTCGTCATGACTTATTGGTACTTGGGAGTTGGCACATTCTGCTAGGAGCCGCTACCAACTGATCGATCACGAGTGAGACTCGGAATCGTGTCCGGGTTACCATGAGCCTGTCGGGTCACACACTTAAGAGCGGGAGCAAGTTTGGGTTAGACCCAAACAGGAAACCTATTTGGGTTGGACCCAAATAGAGACATGGACTTAGTCAGCAAGTGAGACTTGCAGTGGCTAATATAGGCCTTTTTAGTGAATGGGCCACAAGCGAGTGGAGCCCACTTTCACTCCCTATATAAGCTGGGGCACAGGTGCTTAGAGTACAAGTGTTAGGTCACTCCATGTGTTGGAAACCCTAGCCCCAGTCCGTCCTGCCGCCGACGTACCGGATCTAGCAGTCCATCGCCGGCGCTCCTCGTACGTGTGGATACCGGTGGAGGTGCTGTACGTTCAGCACTTTGACGATCGTGAAGAAAGTACGGATCGTGGATCATGGAACCGGAACAGATCGCAAGGACTGCACTGCATCAAGCGACGTGCTTCATCAATTCCGCAACTGCGCGTCTAGTGGTAATCCTCGTGGCCTTCTACCTGAGCTGGATCTTGGGATCACCGCGTAGGGAAAAAGTTTTGTTTATCTCTACGTGTCCCAACAACTATCTGTTTGTTTCTCCTTGCCGAGGTTACCACTTCCTCTCTTCTAGGGCCATCATGAGGGGATGACGCAGCTCCGGCAGATTTCTCCAGGTTACCCACTGTCGAATAAACAACCTTAGAAGCCCCAGCTCTTGCCGGGTTAGCCCTGAGCAACTCTTCATTCTGTCTGTTAGCGATCTGAACTAACTCGTTGAACCTCTCCTGCTGTCTTTGCCGGGCTTCACCTGTCAAACCCTCTAGTTCTGATGCAGCCGCGTCCGCTGCTCTGAGGTTCTTTGTTGGGGTGTTGTACTTCGGCAGCCCCATGGACAATAGGTTCTCTGATTCCTAAACTCTAGTCTCACCCTCTTTGTTCATTTCACTGATGAGGTTCTCCCTTTTACTTTTACAGCATCTACCTTATTTGCTCTCGCGTACTAGCGCAGCGTCATGTTCAACGACTGCTGAGCCGCGGCTATCTTTTTCGCACCCTCTAGTATTTTCTGCATAGTTTCCTCTAACTCGGCATGTGCCTGAGCCGGATCGACCATAGGTGCTATGGGGCTTGCCAAGCTATCTATCGCCTGCTGTAGCATGTTTTCTGGCCTCTCTAGCGGAGGACCTCTACTTTTCCTTGGCGCCTTGGGTGTTACCTCCGGATCTGGTGCTAGGTCCTAGCTCGCGCCAACGTCAGGCGCTGTCATCATCACCTCAGCGCGGTCAGGAGAGCGAGTGATACGCGCACCATAAGCCGCGCTAAGGGGTGGCTTGCCTCCTTCGACGACGTGCTGCGGGTGAACGCATGACACATTGATGCCGATGTAGATATTGTGGGCGCCAAGCTTGATGAAGAGGCCATTGTGCGGTGGAGGTCGCTTGCCAAAGCTACCAGCATTGTCGCTGACATAGTCCAATGCTCCAAAGCACTGAACGAGCCCAGAGACGATGCGCTCGCCGTTGCCGATGATGCTTCCCGTCCGGATCTTCACTCTTGCTAGCGTCGCTAGCCCCACAGTGGGCGCCAACTATCGTGGTGGTGTCACGACAGATGCCATGGATAGGCTAAAGGTGGGGCCAATATGCACTAGAGGAATCCAAGGAGGGATAGTGTGGTGATTCCACACACAGATGCTTTGTATTCTCAAAGTTCACTGAGTTTACAGATGCTCCTTGAGCTGTATTGGGGAGAGGAGGAAGAAGAAGCTCTCTTACTCTCACCACAACTTCTCTCAATCAACAAACTACTCAACCGCCAGCCTTTTCTACAGAAGCCCTAGTGCTCCTTATAAAGGGGAGGCTAGGTTGCCAGCTAGGGCATACGTGGAGGCATATTCCTGGGAATATGCCTCTCCCAAAATAGCAAACCGACCGGGTCTCCTTTTCCCTTCGAAAGCCATGTAGAGGCTACGTAACCCTCTGCGGCGCCAGCGTCAGCCGACATAGGCTACGTCACCTTTGTCGCCCACGCCCTGCTGGTCCCTCCCTCTGTTCGCTTTGCTCATGCTCCAGCGCATAGAGACCACCTTTTGACCAGCGAGATACCTTCCTTCTCTTGCAAGCCTGGTACAACCTGGCTCAGGCCTGGTTAACCCGGCTCCGTGGGTACCTGCATACAAGTTACAAATAGCCTGCCGGCATACGACATACGTCGGCCGGGACTCAGTCAGGTGGACATCCTCCGGTCTGGGTTACTTCGTGAGTCGGCCTGCCTTGAGGTGACCCAGCCAGCTTTCGCTTTGACCTTTCGGTACCTCGGCTAACTCGGTCTTTATACCCCGGCGTGACCCTACCCGGGGGTATCCCCCAACATGAATCTTTTGTTTGTGCCTTTTCATGTTACAACATAGTTGCTATGTCTTATAGTTAGAACTTTATTTTTCATGCTATGTTGAAGTACTATGATCCCAGCTATCAATGTTTTACAAATACTTTGATCAAGATTATGATGGTGCATGTCACCTCAAAAATTATTCTTTCTTTTTATCACTTACCTACTCGAGGACGAGCAGGAGTTAAGCTTGGGGATGTTGATACGTTGCTAACGTATCCATAATTTTTGATGTTCCATGCTTGGTTTTATCTACTTTCTTATGTTTTGTCCACACTTTGGAGTACTTTTTTATACACTTTCTTGGACTAACCTATTAACAAGAGCCATAGTGCCAGGTGTCTGTTTTCTGCTGTTTTTGGTTCCAGGAAAGTAAGAAAATGAATATTCTCGGAATTGGACGGGACAAAAGCCAAAGTCAGTTTTTCGCCGAGGGACACACGGAGCCAGAATACGATAAGGAGAGGGGCCAGGGGGCCGCCACACCACCTGGCCGCGCGTCCAAGCCTGGCACGCGCCAGGGGGTGGTCTGGCTGCCTCGGGCACCCCCTCGGCCTCCCCTTTCGCCTATAAGATGCCTCCGATACAGAAACCCGAAGTACCCAATCAAAATTCCACGAAAGAGTCGGTAGCCGCTGTCATCTCCATCCCTAGATAGGGAGGGATCTGAAGCTCTTCCTGGTACCCTGCCAGAGGGGAGAATTCACCCTCGAGGCCTTATGCATCACCATGCAAGCCTCCGGTGTGATGTGTGAGTAGTGCATCCCTGGACTACGGGTCCATGTAGTAGCTAGATGGCTGGTTCTTCTCCTTTGTGCTATCATGTTTAGATCTTGTGAGCTTCGTTCATGATCAAGATCATCTATTTCTAATTCTACATGTTGTGTTTGCGAGGATCTATTGGATAATGAGATGCTATTTTAGATTGATTATTGATTCTATCATGTCTTTGTTATTTTTGATATTGCATGCTTTCCGTTGTTAGTAGCTATCTTGGCCAAGTAGATGCTAGCAACTCCAAGAGTTAGTATTTATGCTCGATAGTGGGTTCATGCCTCTAGTAATCTGGGGAAGTGACAGAAATCTCTAAGGTACTAGATGTGCTGTTGCTACTAGGGAGAAAACAACAGTCCTTTGTTCATAGAACAATCGTATTGTTTACTTTACACGCAACGCGTAATGCAATTATCTGTTGCTTGCAACTTAATACTGGAGGGGGTTCGGATGATAACCTGAAGGTGGATTATTAGTCATAGATGCAGTTGGATTACGGTCTATGTATAATGGTGTCATGCCCAATCGAATCTCAAAGGAGTCAAAATGATTAGTATATGCATGTATTGCTTTATCGATGTTTATCAATTGCCCCGCTGTAATTTGTTCACCCAACATATTATCTATCTTAAGGAGAGTGTCCACTAGTGAATTATGGACCCCGGTCCTTTCTTTTATCATCAATCTACAACTGTTTACTGCTTTCTATTTTGTTTCTGCAAACTATTACTTTCTTCCACACAATATGTTCAATACTTTGTTTTCAGCAAAACCAGTGAGATTGACAACCTCATTGTAAGTTGGGGCAAAGTTCTGTGGTTGTGTTGTGCAGGTTTCCACATTGCTGCTGGCGCCGGTAGTGCGCCCTGCCAAAGTCTAGCTAGCACACCTTGGAGGTGTTTCCTTGCTCCTACTGGATTGATAACCTTGGTTTCATAACTGAGGGAAAACTTACTGTTGTACTCATCTTACCTTCCTCTTGGGGTTCCTCAACGAGCTCGTTAATACACGAGTCAACAGTTCCCCAGCACCCGCGTGCTTGCCCCCAGGAGAAACCCTAGGTTGCCGCCCCATGGTTCTTCTCGGCCATCTTCGACTCTCCGGCGCCACCGCACGCCGGCGAGGCATCGCTCCGGTCCTCTCCGCAATCTCCACACCACCGCCAAACCAATGTCGCCTCAGATGCTCGCCCACGCGGCAAACCTGTAACACCCCAAAAACATTAATCAAGTTCCCAAGTTTTGGGTTAACAAAAACTTTTATTACTAAATTGAAAATGAGTGCATGTGTGTTTTGCATTAGTGTATGAATGAGTGCAATTGCCATGTTTGATTGCTACAAATGATAAGGAATGGTTTAAAGATGAATACTACGTCATCTAGGACGATTACAAACAAATTCAAAAGAAAAGAAATTCAAATATGAATCATATGATCAAATGGTCATTTTGACCAAAGTTAACCACTAGGCCACTTTGAGTGTTCCTAGTAAAGAATTTCTAATAGAAAAATTTCCATTTCTTTTCACCCCTTGCTTGACCAAGTAAAAGTGAACCCAAGCCCACTTTACAAACTCACAGAAACTATTTTCAAATATATTTAAAGGACAATTCAAAATTGAATCAAGTTCATATGGTAAGATCACCAATTTGCAAAAACCACTCAAATCAATTCACCTTGACAAACCCAAGCAACCAGAGACTACCAAGCATAAGTTTAGATCACTCACCAAATTTCATTCAAAAATTTCAAATTTAAATTCTTGCGGCCATTTAGTTGAACACCTGGCAGACACAGGTCAATTACTGCCTAGCCCCAATGTTTGGAGCAGTGATCACTCGACCACTTGCCCTCATTGCACTCCCCTGTCTCCCCCAGCCTCTAGCAGCGCAAGACACGCACCCCCCTTTACCGTTGTGCTAGTGAAGCGCCGCCTGGAGCTTGCCACGCCGGCCGACCATGGACCGCTCGCCAGAGACCACGCCGCCCTCGTCCATGATGTCTAGCAGGCAGGCCACCATCCACCGACACCCCCTATCTAGCCCTTGACCGCAGCCAGGCCATGGAACACCCCAGCATCAGCGCGCCCACTTTTTATGCGCCGTGCCGAGAGTGCGCTAGAGCGCCACAGCCGACCAGCTCGCACGCATCACGCCTCTCCCTCTCCGCGCGTGCACACCCTCGCCATAACACCAGCTAGCTCGCAGACATCCCCGTTCGCCGCCGCGTGACCCGTAGCCCGCGTGCATCGTCTCAAATGCCGCTAGTCCCACGCAGAGCACCGCATGCACCAGACCATTCTCGACCGCCCTGTGCCGCGCTTTAAGCCCATGACGACCGCCAGGGAGCACCGCGTCGCCCCTACCCCCAGCCATGCCGCTATCCCGCTGTACCACCGTCGCCGGAGAAGCCAGCCCATCTCGCTATGTCCCTCTCGCTGATGTATAAATAGAGGCCACCCCGCCTCAATTCTCCACACCATTCCACTCCCCACTCCTCACAGAACCTCCCACACCTCTCCCCGGAGCAAGGCGAGCACCACATCGCCGGAATTTGGCCGGAGTCCGCCGCTACAGAGAAGAAGAGGAGCCGTCGGTTGGAGCCGCCCCAGGAGCTGCCGCAACCACCGTTCGAACCGTCGTCGTCTACCAGGTCGTTCGCCCCCATCACCAACCCTAGATGGAGCCCCGGTGAGCCTCACATGACCCCCACCGCCGCGTTAGGGTTCAAACCTCACCGGAGTTGTTCGTCGTCGATGATGAACCTCAACCGTTAGATCAGGTTCTAATCGTAGGGCCTAGATTGAAAGATACCATTTCGGTTAGATAGAGTCGCTGACTAGTGGGACCCCCTGTCAGCAGCCCGCTGTGCCGCGCTGTGCAGATTGGGCCGGCCCAGTTAGTTTCCCGCGCAGAGCCTAGTGATTCAAATAGTTATTTTCCATTTTAGTTAAAACCAGATTATGTCAGTAGATTCAAACATCAATTCAAAGAGATTCACTGAACCAAATTGCATGATTCCAATTTTGTTAGAAATCTATTTAAATTATCTATCCAAGACCGTTGTATTCAAATCATTTGGAGTTAGAGATCACCTATAGTAAAAATAACAAGACAAAGACTTTTTCAACTTCAAACATTTTTCAAAAATCAACCATAAATGCTTTTGAGTTGATTCCAACTCTCAAAAATCACATTTGATAAGATCTATCTGAATATGTAAAAACATTTAGGTTTACATGCAGTGACATTGGACTAGTACCATAATAATGATATATGGGCATTTCTAGTCACTTTAATTCTATTAAATGATAATCTTAAACTTTATAAAATATGACCACCACTTTAAATCACATTCCCATGTATTAGAATATGTGGTGATGACATGTGTCAACATGATCCCATATTTTAATTGGAGAATATTAAATCTTAAGTATTTTCAATGAGTAGAAATTACTTTTCTAAAATAAGACAAACAAGATTAAGTCTTTATTCCATGTGATGATTGTGATGATGCTAGATCATCTAGTGTGAAACTTAGTTTGCTAAATAGAAATAGTTAAGTATTGTTTGGTGATTGTGTATCCCGCATTCATTTATAGACGATAGTACCGACCCGGGATACGAGGAGGAGTACTACCAAGAAGAAGAAGAGGAGAACTTCAATCACTACACTACTCAAGGCAAGCCTAACACTACAAGTTAACTATGCAAGTTAACACTTGCAAGTATTATACCTATGCAAGCCATCCTTGCAAGATAACCTATGCAAGATGCCTTAGGCATGCTTGGTTATACAACTTCGATTATACCAATCCCAAGTTTTACTCGCAAGCTTTATTCTTTTACTTTTACTAAAGTTCTTTACCTTTAGTTAGTGAATTGTGAGTATTGGAAAAATTGGATATATACCATAAAGAGTATAAAACTAGGCCTAACTAGTTATACTTAGATGTAATCCCAAGACATGAGATTATAATTGGATAGTTACCCTTGATTAGCACCCCTCATTAGTAAATACCTTCAACTTTAGTGGCTAGTGCTAAGCATAAAAGTTGATCACTTTAGATGGGAATACTTGGTGAAATGATTATGAAAACCTTGGAATGAGGATTCATTCTATTGAAATGTTTTGACATGTGTTGAGAAACACAAAAGGATTTGATGATGAAAATGTCAAGGCATGAGCCTTAGCCCTTTTATAAAAACTGATGGTTGGGTTCGGATGCGATACCATTCCAATTTTACCATACAACCACAATACCTGAATTGGGTAGGGCTTAACTGGAAGTTTATATGCCTTAGTATGGGTTCCCTCGTAGAAGATGTTGAGCTAAGGCTACCTCTGAAGGGGATCCGTAGCAGAAAACAAAAAAATTCCTATGTTGGAACCCCAAAAACTGCCTAGGATCTATCTATGTAGTAATGCGGTAATGGCCAATGCGTAGAGAATACATACCCTTATAGACCGTACGCGGTTAACGTTCTGAGGGGAACATGGTTGATGTAGTCGTACTCGTAGCCGACCTCAAGGTCGCGAAGCTCCTCGCAGGTCACCCCTTGCTCCTTCTTCATCGTGCAGTAGCTCTGGCTCATGACATTTAAGTGCCCCAAGTGTTGCGCCTCATGTCTTCGTACACATTTGGTGCACGATGAGACCTCCGGCTCCCCGATCCCGCCGGGAGTGCGGAAGTTGATATCCGGCTAGGAATCTCTACAACGCAATGGCGTGCTACAGGTGTGCCATGTTCGCACAACCCAAACTTGGAGCCATAGTCACAAGGGCTAGAGAGAGAGGGAAGGAGGAAGTCAACCAAAGGACTTCTCCGAATATCGGTGTGTTTAATCTCACCCATGGGAACCCCTTTATATAGGCGGAGGGTGTGTGCCCTCCCCATTAGGTTAGCCATGTGGGACTAATAGTAAAAGGAAAAATAGCAGGAATTTCGTCCTGGCCGGTTGGGCCGAATTTAACCAGCCCAACTAGTCAAGAGGTAGGCATCAAACATCAGCCTGGGAGGGGACCAACCGGGTGGGCCTTGGCGCGGCCCACCTCGCGCCTGCCAGTCACCCGCCTGGAGGTGGCCAGCAGTGAGCAGCCCGGGTGGGCCAGCCGTCCACCCCGTGGCCCACGTGCGCCCTGGCGGCCTACTCGGCGGTCCCTCCTAGACCCCGCCCGCTCAGCTGCCCGAGTGGGCCGCCTGCCCCGTCGGCCCGGCTGGCTGGCCGGCTTCCCCACGAGCCCCGCATGGGCCGGGGTCGAGCCAAGCTAGCTGGCGCCTACCCCTGTGCGGTGCAGAGTATCCGCCGCCCACGTGGTTGGGCTGTTTTCTTTTATTCCTCTACTTTTTCTACAGCTTTTCTTCTAGGCTATTTCCCTCAGGGGATTTGGCCTAATATAAAAGTTGCTATTATAAATCTTAATATAAATATTATTTAGAATATATTAATTCATGATTAACATATAATAAATATATATTTAAATTCCCATTTATCTAAAAACACTTTTCCGGTCTTTTTCTTTATTATTTCTCCGAACAACTTTGGATCTCTCTGCGGAACGATTCCGACTTTCTCTTTCTCTAATGTGATTTCGTCTTACGAATGATCGCCCTCATTGTACCCTTAAGTGTATCCTCTCACGGCTGGGGAATGCCCTAGACATGATCTGTATCAATGATCAATAGAGGGACCAAGGGTATCCATGTGACCCCTATGCATTCCTAATGACAATGTCTTTTGAACTGCTAAATGTAGTATCCAATTCCTTTTGCTTCTTGATACAACTTGTCCAAGATCCGATCATTGGTATCACATACCTTGTTCAATCTCGTTAACAACAAGTTATGTTTTCTTGTTGCCGTGATATTACATCCCCATGACCGAGTCACATGTTGCAACATTTATGGATGTAATCTCACCAAGCCGACCGTATGTATCTTTACCCGTCATGTGGGTGAACAAATCCCGGTCTTGCAATCACATGTCATCTACTGTTCCTTTGGAATACCCAACATACACCTTTATGGCCACCGTATTACCAGATGACGGTTGATGCAGTCTAAGCAGCCTCGGGAAACAGTGAGTAATATGAGCTCACGGTCTAAGGAAATGGAGTATAGGTATAGCTATTGAAACAATGAACTTATATGACTTGATCGTGTTGCAATCCTTCAAGGAATGTCCATCACATCATTCTCCAATGATATGACCCTGTTGTCAATTGGCATAAATGCCCATGATCTTGAAACCCAGATCATCCTCATGACCAACGAACTAGTATGATTAGAGGCTACTAGGGACTTTGTTGTTTCATACCACACTTGTACCAATGTTTCTACTTAGCACAGTTATAGCACAATATGAAACTATTATAAACTAATTGAGATATGACAATAAAAACCTATTAATTATTTGCCTCTAGGACATATCTCCTTCAATCTCCCACTTGCACTAGAGTACAAATAATCCAGCTCGCATTTTACTCATATAAACCATATACCATATGCGTTTACAGATCATGCATGCTCATGGGAAACTTCATGTCCATGTTCTGTTTACCAGATCATTATGTCTTTTGCAAATCGTTAATGTCTTCCTAATTTTGACATTCACACCATTATCATATAATGGGTAAAATCATTTGTTTGACGACAAAGTGAGACTTTGTTTCTAGTGTTTATAATGACGGTCGTTTTCATTGTTGTCATCTAAAATTTGAAACACACTTTGCTATCCTTTGTGTATATACTGTAGTCATGACAACAGAACGAGGCCGGATTCCAGGAGCTTATAGTGACTTTAGATCAACCTCGAGGGCTTTCTCATGGGCACTGTGCCCTAGGACACATCATTCTATGTTAGAAGCGAACTATCCCCACCATAACATTATACATCACATTAGATGGAGCCTTTATACTTCTATATCTATGTAGATCCTAGTGCATGAAATGCATCTATGCCACTTACTTTGCTTCTTGCCATTTAAGTACAAACTTAATTCGGGTTCAGTGATCAACTCAGGAATCACTTAAAGACACGTTCTTGTAGTTAAGACTTTGTCCTACCAACCAGAACCTCGGGTCACATTATGTCGAGTATACAACATGGTTATATGGAAGAACCTATGACTGAGGCATAGGAGATGCAACACATCTCTTTCTTTCAACCATAGTTGCAATACTAACTCAATGCTTCATATAGTAAGAACTTATGTCTTACCTTGTTCCATTCTGAACTTCTTCAGAATCTTGCTTAGGATATTCTGAACATCTTTCAGAATCAAGTCCAGGAAGCATTCGACATTCAGTGTTTATTAAACTTACCAATCTATCTCGATAGATCTTATTGTTTAATAACTTCAACTTCATCCTTATTTATCTAACTTAAACATTATTAACACCAATCACATCATTCACATATGTCGTCCACATATCCCAGAATAATTTCACGCTCCCACTCAAATATGACATTCATGTTTCAGATCTAGGGATTTCACTTAGCTCCCACTCAAAATATGTCAGCTACATATTATGAATTAGCCAAGATGATTTGCTCCCACTCAAATATAGGTCCTCTCGATAATCTTGGACATTCCAAAATTCTTTGATCAAATCAAGAATTCCACTAACGAGATTTCAATGACCATTCATTTCTCGTACTTAGGTCCATCACGCTTCTTTGTAATTCGTAGGTATGTCTCGTTCAAAACATGACAAGTGAATCAACAATATAATTCCACAAACTTGTTAGAATATATAGTTGAATCCTACTTTCTTTAGTAAAAGTGTTTGCTTGAAGCTTTATGATCATTATCATTAGTCTCTCCTCTATATGTAGAGTTTGGATTCACGAAACAAATTCCACTGCACCACTCAACATTCGGAGGTAAGGTCAAATTCCTTGTTTTGATCTTCACTTTCTTCCACGTGTATCTTCATCAAGACACGTCGACTTTGGATAACAAGAGGTTTGCCCCTTTTGTGGAAGATGCATTCATAGCTTCCTAAGAATGCTCTACAAAGACTTGTTTATTCGCCACGACTTCGACTCATCGAAATCTCCAGAAACTCGAACTTTCCATAACACTTATGGTGTTGTTTCCATGAATTTTTTAGATGCTCCTTTGTTTTTCAAATGAGTGTTTTGCTTATTTGATCTCTAACTCTAAACGATAACTATAACCCAATAAGAGATAATATGTATCTAATACAATATGATTATGATGTTTAGACATTTCAGCACTGTTTGAATTCGTCCAATTATCATAATTTGTGAAACATCTTTCACAAGTCCCTTTTATGCTAAACTTAACTTGAATACCTTAGTCATGTCGATCAAATCGAAGAGACTTTGTATTCTTGTTAGTATCAATATCCTCCTATTGTTGTGAACTCATTTGAACAATTCAAATCATTTCAAACTTATGTTTCATTAAGTAAATACACTTATTCACTTAAGTCCACAATTAACTAATGAATTCCACTATTTGTTGAAAATGCGATACATCACTATGTATAAGATTCAACATTTCTTCGCATATCACCGCTTTACCAGGATGCGGAGTTTTAGTCATTCTGCCCAAGAGGCATGGTTTTGCAAAGTCTCTAGATTAAGCATCTAGGACCCCGATCTTCATTAAGGACATGCAATAACCGAAATGACTTAACTATAGTGTCATTTCATTATTAAACTTTGGATATCTTTTAGCATTCTAATCCTTTTATAAATGTTTAAACCATTATCATTCACATAGTGATGAGAATAACTTGTTTGTAATCGTAATGTGACCATAACGGTATTGTTCATAAGAATAGTACAAACTGGCTTGTAGCTTGTTCATATGAATAATTGTCTCGCCAAAAGCAAGACACACAAACAAGGATTACAAATTTATATTCAAGTCCACTAATCTAAATGATAAACTTTGAGGAAAGAGGTGATGTCGGCCATCAACTATTTCGCTTGTCGTCATCAAGCTTCATTGCCTCAACTCCAGAAATTATCAAGCAGACCATCCTGTTTTCACAAAATGGGACAAGTATCAAATACTTTGTAAACTACAACCAGTTTTGCAAGAACCACATTTATAATTTGTATATCTTACATATACCTTTTCATCCATGACCTCCATTACAATCAAGCCCTTCCAAGAGTTCTCAACTCTAATGCAAGATCGCTAAGGCTGGTCATAGTGGGAGTATCGTATTACTAGTATCATGCATATAATACTAGTGTATGATACTACCTCTCTAGTGGTTAGTATCATCTAGTAGTATCATAGTAACATTGTATTTAATTTTTTCTACAATCTCAATGCAATTGTGTGTATGAGATGTATTGGTCATTAAATTACCTAGTTTCACATGTTATGATACGGTATCATATTATGATACTACTAACACCTCTCTCTTCATTAATTATGGTGCCACATCAGATTTTTGCCAAGGTGGCATGCATGATACTTCTTATGATACTCCCACTAGGACTAGCCTAAGTGTTTTTCCAAACAATCTATTTTCATCCATGATGGAGGAAAACCCATCCAACAGCTCATACTCTATGTGCCTTATTCTATAAAATACAAAATGTAGCCCAACTCTCAATCGAAAGGAGAATGACTTATTGGATGATTATGGAGAAAACACAAACATTCCGGAGTCATCGAATTATCTCCTAACGGTTGTTGTATCAAGAAGAGAAGATCACCTTTTACGAGGATATCCCTCAGGCGTGGGTATTAATCTATGAAGTTGGACCCTTTTGCTAAGTTCCAAATTAAGCAATATATTCCCATGGTCGCAAAGGACCTCAACGGGATAGGCCATGATCTAATAAGATATTTGCAAACAGACATCTAGACTAAGTTTATAATAAGAGATCAATTTATAATTGGTCTCCACTAAAATTGTCATCCCCTGGACGATTTTACTGATCACATGATCCCTATCCTCTGCACCTCCTCCGATCATCACGGCCATCAGTGCATTATCAAAGGTAGACATTCACTAATGTCAATCACATCATCCATGTGACTCATGCTCAATCTTTCGATCTCTTGTGTTCCGAGGCCACATCTCCGTAACATGCTAGGCTAGCCAAATCTAACTTGTGTGTATTCCTTGTGCAACATGGCTTACACCCACTGTATGCGAACGTAGATATGTCTGACCCTCGATCATCACTGCTGGCCTCATACCGAAGAACTTTCTTGGTGGTGCACACACAAGGGGAACACGGAACATTGGAATTCAATAGGGATTATCTTATTTGCTACCGTTGAGTATCTTAATACTAGCACACAATAAGATGTAAAACAGGTATCAACATCATATGTATAATGTGATATGATATGGTGCTTCTTCTTGTGCCTTGATCTTCATCGAGCGCTCCGGCATGATCTCCATCTTGCCCTTGGTTTGATGCCAAGTCCACGACGCCTCCACCAGGTCGTCCATCGGAACGATGACTATTACTATACTACTTAGTAACAGAAAAGTAAACTACTTTTACCTTCGCAACGACCAATGTCATATCATAATCACATGCCCCCTACAAAATAAAGTTAGACGCCTCTACTTTATCTATTGCAAGTTTTACATGGTTGTTAGGGCTTTCGCAATAGAACCGTTTCTAAACTAATTTCCAACCACGACATGGATCTAACAGTTGTCTCTATTACACCCCTTTCGGAGCCCTCCGTTGTAAATGATATATCAACTATTGAATGAGAGACAGACACCCGCTAGCCACTTATACGGTACAAGAAGTATGTTGAGCGTGGAACCAGTCTCGCGTACAAATACGCGTAAGGTCGGTCCAGGCCGCTTCATCAAACAGTACTGCGATATAAACAAGTACACGTTAGAGGGTAACAATTGAGGGAACAATGCCCGCACAATACATGTGCGTACTGGCCGTACAACACTCCTACGCATAGATCGGCTCTGATACCACTGAAGGGGATCTGCAGTAGAAAACAAAAAAAATCCTATGTTGGAACCCCAAAAACTGCCTAGGATCTATCTATGTAGTAATGCGGTAATGGCCAATGTGTAGAGAATACATACCCTTGTACACCGTACGCGCTTAACGTCCCGAGGGGAACGTGGTTGATGTAGTCAGACTCGTAGCCGACCTCAAGGTCGCGAAGCTCCTCGCAGGTCACCCCTTGCTCCTTCTTCATCGTGCAGCAGCTCTAACTCATGACATTTAAACGCCACAAGTGTTGCGCCTCGTGTCTTTGTACACATTCGGTGCACGATGAGACCTCCGGCTCCCCGATCCCGCCGGGAGTGCGGAAGTTGATATCCGGCTAGGAATCCCTGCAGCGCAACGGCGTGCTACAGGTGTGCCTCCTTCGCACAGCCCAAACTTGGGGCCATAGTCACAAGGGCTAGAGAGAGAGGGAAGAAGGAAATCAACCAAAGGACTTCTCCGAATATTAGTGTGTTTAATCCCACCCATGGGCACCCCTTTATATAGGCGGAGGGGGTGTGCCCTCCCCATTAGGTTAGCCATGTGGGACTAATAGTAAAGGAAAAACAGTAGGAATTTCGTCCTGGCCGGTTGGGCCGAATTTAACCAGCCCAACTAGTCAAGAGGGAGGCAGCAAACAACATGATGGAGTTATGCCCTATAGGCAAATAATAAAGTGTATTATTTGATATATCTCCTATTTGTTCATAATACGTTTCATACCGTGCTATAACTGTGTTAGTACGAAACGTTAATACACATGTGGTATGTAAATAAACTGTGTCTCTAGTTACCTCTAGTAAACTAGTTCATTGGTCATGAGGATGGTCTATGTTTCAAGATCATGGGCATTTATGCCAACTGACAATGAGGTCATATTATAAGTTGAATAACATGATAGACAAACATCCGACTGTTATATCTTAATGAGATCTAGTTACTAATTTCACCATTGATGATAAAACACAAAGAACCTCGCAACCTGATCGTTTGACTGTGAGGTAATGCAAATCACCATTCCGGAAGAAGCTTAGATGGTTATCAAGAATCATCTTGTAACAGGGTGATCAAAAAGGCGCCAGTCAGGTTTTCCGAAGGGATGCGTAGAGGAGTACATATCAAGACCAGGATTTGTCTAGTCCATGTAACGGACAGATACATTTGGCCATCTCGGTGACGTTGCATTGATAAAGCTTGCAAGCATGTGACTAGGTCACGGAATGCAACGACATGAGAACGAGAAAACAAGTTCATCGGTAACGAGATCAAACTAAGGTATGGAGATACCAAAGATCAAGTCTCGGATGAATTAGGTATCGAATGACAATGGGAACGAGGAACGACTATCTCACGGTTCGAGCGATTGTATTCGTGAAACGTACGGGGGTCACATGGCCATCCAGGTCCCTCCGTTGATCATTGATGTGAGAGTGGTCTCAATCATGTCTGGAGTGTTTCTGAACCGAAGGATGTCGTGCTTAAGGGTAGGGACGCTTAGGGTAGATGAGGTATCGTAAGAGAAACAGAGAGAGAGAAACCGGAATAGTTCTGGGTAACATCCGATGGAGATCGGAAGGGGTCCGGAAGGTGTTCCGGAGTGAAGAAATAATATAATATGTGTATTTGAATGTTAATTGGAGAATTAGTATTAAATATATATTTTATTTTATTATTAAAGGCTCCTTAATGCTAATGGGCCTCACCCGAAGGGAGGCCCAATAGGGCAAGGCGCCTAGGGAGTGGGGGCTAGCCGGCCTGGGCTTGGTGGGCCACCCCAATGGGGCCCACCTAGGGCCAGCGGCTGCCCCTAGGTGGCCGGCGGGTGTGGGGTTTAGTCCCACACCGCCTGGCCCCTGGGTGGTGTCCCCCTTCCCACTATATATAGGGGTCTCCCCTCCCACTTTGGTATTACCCCATTCCCTCTCATTCTCTGTCTCTCATCCACTGAGGACTTCTCCGTAATATTGGGAAGGACCTCGTGGGTAAGTTCTCCACCTTCACACTACCGTCATGTGATCTACGATCCGGTATCTACTTCCGCTGCTCGGCTGGATCAGAGTCCGGTTGACGTCTCCTACACCGAACGTGTGACGAACTTCGGAGGCACCACACTTGGGGTGCTGCTCGTCTTCATCAATATACGCCTTCCTGCGTAAGGCGTGCCTCGGTCTTCAAAGGTATGAATATCGAATCCCTTCTCCCCCTTCTCCGTTACTTATGTCTACATAGTATAGATCCTAGTATTAGTGTTCGAGTAGATAGATTTTTTTTGTTTTCTGCTACGGAACCCAACACAACAGCCTGGGAGGGGACCGGCCGGGTGGGCCTTGGCATGGCCCACCTCGCGCCTGCCAGCCACCCGCCTGGAGGCGGCCAGCAGTGAGAAGCCCGGGTGGGCCGGCCGCCCACCCCGCGGCCCACGTGCGCCCCGGCGGCCTGCTCGGCGGTCCCGCCTGGACCCTGCCCGCTCAGCTGCCCGAGTGGGCCCGACTGGCTGGCCGGCTCCCCCGCGAGCCCCGCATGGGCCAGGGTCGAGCCAGGCCGGCTGCCGCGGCTAGCAGCTGGCGCCTGCCCCCGTGCGACGCGGAGTATCCGTCGCCCACATGGCTGGGCTGTTTTCTTTTATTCCTTTACTTTTTCTACAGCTTTTCTTCTAGGCTATTTCCCTCCGGGGATTTGGCCTAATATAAAAGTTGCTCTTATAAATCTTAATATAAATATTATTTAGAATGTATTAATTCACAATTAACATATAATAAATATATATTTAAATTCCAATTTATCCGAAAACACTTTTCCGGTCTTTTCCTTTATTACTTCTCCGAACAACTTCAGATCTCTCTGCGGACAAGTTGTATCAATGATCAACAGAGGGACCAGGGATATCCATGTGACCCCTATGCATTCCTGATGACAATGTCGTTTGAACCGCTAAATGTAGCATCCAATTCCTTTTGTTTCTTGATACAACTTGTCCGAGATCTAATCATTGGTATCACATACCTTGTTCAATCTCGTTAACAACAAGTTTTATTTCTTGTTACCATGATATTACATCCCCGTGATCGAGTCATATGTTGTAACATTTATGGATGTAATCTCACCAAGCCGGCCGTATGTATCTTTACCCGTCATGTGGCTGAAAAAATCCTGGTCTTGCAGTCACATGTCATCTACTGTTCCTTTGGAATACCCAACATACACCTTTATGGCCATCGTATTACCAGATGACGGTTGATGCAGTCTAAGCAGCCTCAGGAAACAGTGAGTAATATAAGCTCACGGTCTAAGGAAAAGGAGTCTAGGTATAGCTGTTGCAACAATGCACTTATATGACTTGATCGTGTTGCAATCCTTCGAGGAATGTCCATCACATCATTCTCTAATGATATGACCCCGTTGTCAATTGGCATAAATGCCCATGATCTTGAAACCCAGATCATCCTCATGACCAACGAACTAGTATGAATAGAGGCTACTAGGAACTTTGTTGTTTCATACCACACATGTACCAATGCTTCTACTTGGCACAGTTATAACACAATATGAAACTATTATAAACTAATTGAGATATGACAATAAAAACCTATTTATTATTTGCCTCTAGGGCATATCTCCTTCAACCTCGTGAATGTGAATTGTCCACCTATGCAGTTCCCAGGATGGCAGATGGCCATGGCTGGGAGGCCAAGCTCATAGGGGAGGTGCATATACTATAGTGTGTAATTGAAAGGTTATGATTGATTATCCGCATACTAAGTATGATAATTCAGGGTTATCCCTGACGGATGTATCGAATTTTGTGGTGAAAGTGTACCACCTCTACAGAGTGTCAAACTATTCGAATAGCCGCGTCCGCGGTCATGGACAGTTGGAGTGGCCATACTGTTCCGTCGTCAGATGTTTTCAAAATGACTTGTGAAGTGAACTATGACTTTGACTTGACCACAACAGGGTTGTGAACATGAAAACTAAGTTCCCACTTAGGTGATATAGAACATTAAATTAGATTTCTTTACTTCTAAACTCAGTTTAAGATAAACCTATCTTTTTGCAAATAAACCTAGAGCTTAGGATTCCTACTAGAACTACCTTACTTGTTAGTGATAGTTTGCGAGTACTTAAAGAGTACTCATGGCTTTGTCTCTAGCTATTCCCGTGGCCAGACTATGAGGAGGATTACCAGGATGATGGACAACAGGAGGTATACGACAACTAGGATCATCTCCCATCGTCAGCATTGCCTGTGACTCTAAAGATGGAACCCCTACAACGTTTATTTTCCGCTGCTTGATTTGTATTAAGACTGGATCATGAGATCCTTTATTTGTAAGACCTTATTATGGTTTGTAATAGATAATGTACTGTGATACCAATTCTGATATGTCTCGCAAAAATGGTAATCCTGGGATTGCGAGGTATGGCATAACAGGCATCTGGGATTAAAAATCCGGGTGTTGACAAAACCCTAGTCGAATCGGCTCAGCTTATGGTGTTGTTTCTGCGCACCCGCGGCTCCTGCTTCTTCGGCCATGGGTTGGTCGTGGCCTCCTGCTACGGTTCAGTCGTAGGCCGTGACTTCCCCGGCCTCTTCCTCATCTACGGCTTGACAACTACAGTCAGGTAATTTCTTCTATGACCGGCTTTCAAGACGATGAACTAATCTAGTGTAGGAGGATTACGGGGATCTCATGGTTGCGATGATGATTTCCTGGACATGTGCTCTGGTGCTACTGATGAACTGCTACTGTCTAGGTTAGGTTTGTGATTTAGTTTATGACAAATGAACCCTGGTTCATGGTATATGGTTTTGTCTATTTCTCTTGATCAATTGCTAAAGGTTGATTCTGTGTATGATGCTCTTGTTTGGATGATTTACTCATCCAAGCATATGTGATTTTTGTTCTAGTGTTGTTGCTACGAGTAGAACTTGTATGCAGGTGGCGCGGCGAAGCGCGCATCTTCATCTAGTTCACTTGAGGCCCCCTTGCTCTAGTGTTTTATTGGAAACCCTAGCTTGTGATTTGGTTTTTACTAGCTTGTATTTGATTGTTTGACAACTTACTTGTATTTGGAAATCTCCAATTAGGTTGTGGATGTGTGCCTCGAACTTCTTGTAAAGGTGTCGGCTTCCACCTCGAAGGTTGTCACTATAGTGAAAGAGGTGAACCGAACCCGTTGGGTGAGGTTCATCGGAGAACAAGGGAGGCCTCTCGTGGTGTTGGTGGTTTGAAACCACCTCCTCTCCAAACGTAAACGTACTTCCATTCAAAAGGAAGGAACTACGGGAAACTAATCCTTGTGTCTCCGCGTGCTCCAATTTAGTTACTTGTATCCTTTACCACACTTTATTTATCTAGTTCCTGCTTAGTGTATGTGCTAGATTGACATATAGGTAAATTCACCATAGTTGCATAATCTAGAGAATTTACCTTTTGTGTCAAACCCTAAATTGAAAATGAGTAAAATTTAAAGTAGCACCTATTCACCCCCTCTAGGTGTCCATACGATTCTTTCAGCTACCTTCAGCAGTGGTACCCGCTGTCTACGCAGAGAGACCGGGAGAGCGTGGACGGCAACTTGCAGGCTCTCAAGACTTCGGCACAGCACTTCATGGCTCCTGCTAGTGCATCCACACCTTCCTAGAGGGAGCTATTCGCTAGCTCTTCTTTTCCTTTTGTTTTTGTTTTTGTTTTTATTTTTATTGCCTTGGGTATGATATGTTGTGACCCAACTGACCTTTCTTTTCGGTTTTTCTTTTAGCGTCTGGACGTCCATGACATGATCGTACTTTATATGGTTATGATTTTATTTATAAAGCGGGACGTAAATTCTCTTCGGAGAAAAACGTCGCGCTCTCGTTGTTTTCGGCATATCGGTTATCTCCGCGGCTGGATCGCTGAATCCATCAACGCGGCAGAGAACTCTCTGGTTAGTCTGGTCGTCGCGTACTACACGGTCAATTGCTCGTCGTGGCAATCTCGCACCAAACCAATCACGGGGCCAGGCACTCCCGTGGACGGTGGACCCAGCCTCGTATTTACCAAGCACCCCAGCTCCGGTGGCGTCCGGCCAACTCCGCACACGCGCGCGGACGAAGCAAAAGTGACGGCCACGGCGAACTCGCAAGCAACCTCCTCCCCCTCCTCCTCCCCCGCCACGGCCACTACTAAACGCCGCCCATTCCTGATTCCGCCACCACCTCCTCCCCTCTGTCGCGCGCTTGCCCGGCGGTAGCAGACACCACCGCCGCGCCCGCTCGCGCCACACCCCGAGACGCACGCACGCACGCATTTCCCCCACCGCGCGCTCGGATCCCGACGCGACCCCGCCCGGAAGTCAAACCCACGCACGCACGCGCCTGTCTTAAACTTTACCCCGAACCTCGCGCAGATCAACTCCTTCCCTCGCCTTCCCCCTCTCCACCCCCGGCCGACGCGCGCGGAGCGAGACGGGAGCGCTGGATCCCGCGGAGGACCTGGAGGCGGTCAAACAGCCGTCGCCCCCCGCCGGCCGCGTCCGCTACCGCACGCCCTCCTCGCCCGACCTCCAACTCCTCCCCACCGACAAGATGCGCCGCTACTCGCAGCTGCCCGGGGCGGGCCGCCAGGAGACGCTCGCCGACCGCGTGCACCGCTACCGCGGGGTCCTGCTCGTCGTCCTCGCGCCGATCGCGCTCGTCTCGCTCGTGCTCCTCCTCATGCCGCGCTCGCCCGCCGGAGGAGGGGTCAGGAAGCAGGGCCTTCCCGTCGCGGGAGCCAACAAGTACGCCGTCATATTCGACGCGGGGAGCTCCGGCAGCCGCGTCCACGTCTTCCGCTTCGACGGCAACCTGGATCTCGTCCACATTGGCACCGAGATCGAGCTCTTCGTCCAGGTAGAGCCACGATCTGTTCGTCCGTCGGATCTGGATCTGGTTTGGGGTACCGTCGTCTGACAATTCCCGTTCCCCTTTCGGTCTCGCAGAAAAAGCCTGGGCTTAGCGCGTTCGCCGGGAACCCGCGCGAGGCCGCTGAATCGCTCGTCTCGCTCATTGAGGAAGCCAAACAGGTGGTTCCGGTGGAATTGCGCGACCAGACGCCCGTCAGAGTTGGGGTGAGTGCTACTACAGTACCTGTTGATTTTGTACGTAATTGGTGCTCTACGATGTTCTTATAAGCATCATCATCCATGCACAGGCCACCGCGGGTCTGAGAGCGTTGGGAACAGAAAAGTCCGAGCAAATCTTGCAAGCCGTAAGTCTTCTTTGATCACTTGTGATGTCATTATTGTCTGCATTGCATGCTAGTTCTGCATTATTATTCTTTTGTTTCAGTGAGGGTTTTATTTACCATCATTGATCATTAAATACTGGATGCTGATGAATCCACTAATGTGCAGGTTAGAGATCTTCTTCGTGAAAAGAGTTCGTTTAAAAACCAACCGGATTGGGTTACAGTTCTTGATGGATCTCAGGAAGGTGCATATGAATGGGTAAGATGCTGACCATATCTACCCATGTATGATCCCAATTACTATTACTTTGTCCCATGATTCCTAGAAATTCCTGTCAATATTCCATGTTTATCCAAGGCTCAACATTAGCAAAATTAGTATCACTGCATATATTTTCATTTTGAGAAGACTATGTTCCAGACTTTTCTATTAGGAACCGATATCTGCCAGTTTGTTTAGATCTAGAAATTTATGTAACCAGAGTTCAAGGTGACCACTGACCTGCCATAGTAGAGGTCGTGTGTGTCCTGGTACAACATTTATACACCTTACAGAGTGTTTAGAAATGGTTCACAAGCTTGTGGTACTTTGTTTAGTGTTTAGTGCAGGGATGTATAACATGTATCAATGGCAGCACTCATTCACTCTTCTATGTTCTTGCAGGTTACTATTAATTATCTGTTAGGAAATTTGGGAAAGACATATGCGGACACAGTAGGTGTGGTTGATCTTGGCGGTGGATCTGTGCAAATGGCATACGCTATCCCAGAGAAGGATGCTGAAAAGGCTCCTAAACCAGCAGCTGGTGAAGATTCATATGTGAAGAAACTTTTCCTTAAAGGGACAACATACTATCTTTATGTCCACAGGTTTGTACTATAACTTCTGTTAGCTTTTTGCTGTTTTTTTTCTGCCTAGCCAAAATATTGTTCTGGTAATTTCTGAACCCTCTGGTGATGTTAGTCTAAGCAGAACATGAAGTTACAACGTTCAGAACCTTATTTCAGCACCTGATGGTGGTACTATCCTGCAAATCTATTGTTTCTGTCTAATTGGATCGATGAGTCATAAATCAGTTAAAGCAGAAAATTGTGTAATTCTGTATGACGTTGCTATGCCGCAGAAAGTATTAAAATAGCATAATACAAACTTGATCTACTGCAGGTTCTAATGTAAGTGCAATTTTATGTCTAAAATCCACCATAGAAAACAGTTAGGTTTTCTCTGGAAAAGCCCAACTGTAGCCTTGTTCCAAGGCAGCTGCATTGTAGAAAAATACTTTGTTGTCAATTTAATCCGGCATGAAGTCATGCATCCACTTGTGCTCTACGGAGTATGAAGTCCTGATGGAATATTTTGTTACAGTTATTTGCGCTATGGGCTGCTGGCTGCTAGAGCAGAGATCTTAAAAGCTGGCAATGCGAATGGTTACAGCAACTGCATATTGGCTGGACATCAGGGTATGATTGCTTTCTTCTGCTTATTGTTCTGGTATCATCTCTTCTATCTGCATCTACAAGTCTAAACTTGCTCCCTGCCCATCCAGTGGAGTTGTTGCCTAAGAAGCCAGCTTTGCTCTGTTTTTCTCCCCTGAATGGCATAATCCTCATTTGAAATTGTTCATAAAAAATGCTCATTGAAACACAGGCCTAGGGTATGTTTGGATGTGACCAAAGTGTGCCATACCAATTTTTTGGTCATTACCAAAAGGCTGGCCCTTGTTTGGATAGTTGGTAACTTCTTGGCTTGCCAATACCCCACCACCAACTCTAGTTCACTTTTGCCTAGCCAAGTTTTGGTAGGACAATCTTGGACAAAAACCAAACACACCCTTGCAACAGGAGAACTCCTCAAATTTGTCTTATGTAGGTTACCATTTTCTACGAGACACTCTCTTACTGGTTCTGTCTGTGCATTGTGTCCATAAAAAACTCACAGCAAATACGAGCTCCACAGGCAGATTAAGGCATTACATATTTACATGTTTGCTTATTATTTGTACTTACCAGCATACTTACCATAGGATAAGAGGACTCGGTTCTAATTGCATTTATGATTCTAGGGCAATATAAGTATGGTGGCAAAACATTTGAAGCATCGGCTGCACCTTCTGGTGGTAGTTATTCAGAATGCAGGGCTGATGTAGTGAAAGCTCTTAAAGTGGACGAAGCATGCACACACATGAAATGTTCTTTCGGTGGCATTTGGAATGGTGGTGGTGGTGATGGGCAGAAGAATCTCTTTGTAGCATCGTTTTTCTTTGACAGGGCAGCTGAGGTAAGGTTATGGAACATCTGATCCGAGCAGTGGTGTTCCTTCTGAAGATGAATTTCGCATGTTGCCTCTCTTTCTAGGAGTACATCTAAACATGCTCTCATTTCTACCCAGGCTGGTTTCATAAACCCTGAGGCAGCTGTTGCTAAGGTTAAACCCTCAGATTTTGAGGAAGCTGCCAAACGTGCTTGTAAGTTAAACGTGAATGACGCCCAATCCAGTTACCCCGGTGTACAGAAGGATAACATCCCATATATTTGCATGGATCTTGTTTATCAGTACACACTGCTTGTGGATGGATTTGGTAAGAGGCTCAGTCCAAAGTAAAAGAAAAATGGCCAGAATTGCATACATTCAAATGTCTCATTACTTTTGCTTTCCCTCTCTTGTCAGGTGTTGATCCTCAACAAGAGATGACCTTGGTAAAGAAGGTCCCGTACAGTGACGCGTTTGTTGAAGCAGCATGGCCACTTGGAAGCGCCATTGAGGTTGCATCTTCATCATAGGCACCACCCTTTTAGCAAGGGAGCATCGATGTGGGAGCATGAGCCTGGGCCACAGTGAAGTTTTGAATTCAGAGGATTTACACTTGAACTGGTTCTGTGCTCCCCCCGAAGGCACCATTTTGTCGCTCGGTTAGTTCATCTAGCCTCCCCTCACATACAGTAGATTCATACACCAGGACACAAGGATTACATCACCAATTGTACTTTAGCAAGACGCATTATTATTTTTTGTACTGATGAGAGTAGGATGAGAGCATGCCATTCTTTCAGACTTCCACGTGAGATGAACACACATACATTATTCGCTTACCGTAAATGTATTCATTTGTTGCCATTTTGAACTCTGTATTGCGTCCTGCTCGCCTACCTCATAGCTCATCAAAAGTGTTACAGTATATGTGGATTGTACTAGCCCTTTCCATCAGTTCGGACTTTTGGTTGCGTTGGCTAGTGCATGAAGCTTGACATGGTATCAGAGCCTAAGGTCTCGAGTTCGAGTTGTTCGGACTTTTGGTTGTATTGGCTAGTGCATAAAGCTTAACAGAAAGATGCTTATAAACTGCTGCCCTCATAGCACATAGCTTGATCAAGCTTCACTTTCACTTCATCGTGTGTCAGGGTCCGATTTACATACAACAACCCGTGTCAGTCCATCCGACTCCGTTACCGATTCCTGTAAAATAGCAACGGATTCCTACTAACAACCGGTTTATGAGATCTATCTGAATCCTGCCCTGTGTATGACTCAGCCGTCCGAGTCCCAGTACCAAGTACTCCCTCCGTTCGGAAATATAAGACGTTCCTTTGTGCGAATGTATCTAGACATCTTGTAGTGTATAGGTTCGTAGAGGTTTGGAGTGAACCTATACACTAAAAGTTGTCTAGATACATTCGTTTCACAAAGCTAGAATGTCTTATATTTCTGAATTGAGGGAGTACCAACTCCAGTTCAGTTGATTGAAGACTAGACCTTCCGATAAATACTACTTTCTCTGTCCTAAAATAAGTGGCTTTGATTTGTCCAAATTTGCATGCACATAGACACAAAAGAAAGACCAGTAGTGTTAGATCAAGATGTCAGAAGAAGATATTTTGTCCATTCTCGACGGTATCTACTACTACGAGTCCTGGCGTCCGCGCGTAAATGTGGCCTGGCGCCATTGAGTATCGAAGGTCCCACCCTTATGGCCACAGTAAAGGTTGCATCTTCCCGCATGAGCATCGATGTGGGAGCGTGAGCATCCATGTCCGAAGAAAATATTGTGTCCATTCTCGATCAAGATGAAACCTCAATGGCGCTTGATACCTACTACTACGGGTGTGTTTGGTAGCCCGAGACAACCCAGATATTCTCTCCTCATACGACTTTTCGTGGTTTGGTAGGTCGGGCTGTCTCCATCGGGCAGTGCTCACCCCGTGCGAAAATGGTCCCTCAGCCTTGCCCGGTTGTGAAGCTCAGCTCGGCAGTGCTGAGTCCATCCCACGCGTGTGACGTGGCCGGTCCAGCCCGACAGGGGGTCGAGGCCCGCACCCGCATTCCCCCCGTCCTCCCCATCGAACACCACCGCCCCCGTCCCAGCGACGCGTCCTCCTCATCGAACACCACCGCCCCCTGTCCCCGTCGAATGCCACCATAACCGTCCCCTTCAAGCTCTCCATCCCCCTCGTCGAGCTCCACCATCCCCGTCGAGATCTCCATCCTCCCCGTCGAGATCTCCATCCTTCCCATCCGTACTGCAGAGGCGAGCAACAGCCGCGCGTGGCAGTAGCGGCGCATGGCGGCAGTAGCAGCGGCGCGTGGAGCAGTAGAAGCAGCGGCGGCGCATGGAGTAGCAGAAGAACCGGTGCATGGTGGCAGCGGGCGGAGCAGCAGCGAGCAGCAGCGACGCATGGCAACAGCGGGCAGAGCAGCAGTAGTGGAGCATGGTGGCGCACGGCAGAAGCTCTATCGCCGGCGGCCGACGGAACATGGCTGCGGCGGCGCCCGAGTCCAACCACTAGGGACTTGATTGCTTTTTGGTTTTGTAATCAGGGACCTGATTGCTCTTTACTTTTTTTATCTAGGGACATGATTGCTGTTTAATAATAGCTAGCCTAGCTCAGGTCACATGGTCACACCAAACACAATCTCAACCGAGCACACCTCACCTAACACGACCTGCCAAACACCACCTTGTAAAAGTATTTGTATGTAGCCCACATAGCTAGACTCTGGCATGTGTGAGGTGAGATTGTCCATCCGGGCTACCAAACACACCCTACGAGTCCTGGCAGATACATTATTCGCTCACCATAAATGTTTTGTTCGTTGGCATTTTGTCCTCTGTACTGTGTCACTGTATCTGCGCTCACCTATCAAAAGATGCTTATAAACTGCCGCTCTCAGACCTCAACGCTTGATAAGGGTAGATGCTTACAAACTGTCGCTGTGAAGAATTTCAAGCTTCAGCTCATCATGTGTCAGATTCCGTTCCTTTTCCTGAATTGATGGGGGCCCGACTACATACAGCCTGTGTGAGTCCATCCGATTAAGTTACCAATTCCCAGCAGAGGTGAATAGAACAGATGAGATCTACCTTAACCGTACGTGCTCTGTGTAAGATTATCCGACTAGGGCTACAATCAGTATCGGCCAGTCCGTCCGATCCTGATACCTACTCCATCCCGGCTGATTGAAGACTAGAACTTCCTCCGATAAATAGTCCACTATAGTTGTAGTCTTAGCCAGATCCACTTTCTGCCTCGCCCTGCCGCCACACATCTCATACTTCTGCATCTCCTACATCAGCGGCGAACCCACCCGGTTCCTCTACGAGCCTAGGATTTTGGCCAGCGAGGGTAACCTCGCCCTCATCGGCCTGAAGCATCGTCGTACATTGCTGAACGAGCCAAGCACCTACATCCATTTCGTCTACCGTGCCCCAATCCTTGCCCATGATTCGCCTGAGCTCAGGTGGCTCACGCACCCCAGCGACGAAGTGTTCCCGGACAATGAAGATTGCTCTTGCCTCACGGCGAGGTCGGCATCCTCCGCTATGGCACCGCCGACGGAGACGACGCATACAAGATTGCCACGCTCTGTCCTAGCTGGAGATCCGGAACTAGGCAGTATGACCTCTGCACCTACGACTCCAGTGCTGATGCCTGGACCCGCAAACCGACTGCTGCTCTCCGATCGGCATATTATGCCCAACAGCAACGTAGTCATCACGATCGGCGGCGCCATGGGCTGGGTCGATCTCTGGCATGGCATGCTCCTTTGTGACGTGCATGTTCCAGCTGGGGAGGAGGAGGAAGACGCCGCCCCTAGGCTGCTTCGCTACATACCGCTGCCGGAGCCGCTGCAGCCATACAACGACCTCTGCGGCTTCTCGTCCTTCCGGGACATCGCCGTCGTCCAAGGACGGATCAAGTTCGTCGACATCCAGATCCACGCATTGCCAGGGTCGCGCATTCCGAACGGCTGGACGGCCATCACGTGGAGCATGGCGGCCGGCGACCCGGGTTTCCGGAAGGACGTCGAGCTCCATTCTCGCGATCTTGTCGACGGCGCATGCTGCTTGGAGCCGTCCCTGTTTGTTGCCCACCCCACGCTCAGCTCGCGCGACGATGATGTTCTCTACCTGATGGCCAAAGCCAGCCTGGATGACCGCCAGTCGCGGGTGATTGCTGTTGACATGAGGAAGAGGAAGCTGGAGCGAGTGGCAAAGTTCACCACGCAAAGAGAAGCTTCCATGGACTCAGCCTACATGCGCTCTGCCATCTCCAACTATCTCACTCCTGGAGATTCAAAGGGTAACAACGTGAAACGACGAGGAAGTGTTGCGAGGATCCTCAAGCAAGAAGCCGCGTGCGATCACTTCATGTCCTCCGGTCGCGACCAAGCGGAGGGAGCGTGTGATCGGGTATGGCACACTGATATGGTACTCACCAATGTACGTTTACACACGTACCACCATTACGCATACATACAACACCTACTGAAGATCGGAATCGCGAAGTTTCAAGATTGACGACGAGATAACCAATGTACATTTGGTTATCATGAGTTTGAATTTGCTCGACGACGAGAACTCATCTCATAGTGAAAGATCTTCCACTTTAGGCCTTGTTTGGTACTATAGTATTTGTGGAGACTAGAGGGGATAATCCCCACCAAACTCTAAATTCCCACTTACTTCAAATAGTGTGTTTGGTTCTAGAGTATTGAACTGATTCAATCCCCACTAATCTCCACTTTTCCCAAGTTCTAGTGTATCTTTTCCATATACAATACACTACCCCTACCTAGTGGATCGGTAGGGATTGGGGTTTTCTGGGGATTATAGTGGTTTGGGTGTAGGTGGGGGTTTCACACTAGTGGAGAAAGGGCATGTAGTCTCGGTCCGTAAGGGGCTTTTGTCCCGGTTTTGAAACCGGGACTGAAAAAGCGGGAGTAAAGGCCCACGCATTAGTCCCGTCACGGTTACCAGCCGGGACAAATGGTCCTCCACGTGGCCGCCGCGGCGCGCGCGGGATGCCCCCCATTAGTCCCGGTTCCTCTTACGGACCGGGACAAATGGTTCTCTGTCACGGTAACATTTTGGGCACTTTCTCTGTCGCGGCAGAGAATTTATTTTATATTCTTTTATTTATTTCTTTTTTCATTTTAAAATAGCTTTCAAATATTTCTACACTACCACATACCGTACACGTTCGTGCATATATAAGATAACTTGTTTTACGATCGAGCATACAAATATATACAATTTTGATAGTTACATGGAGACCATAATTATTGGGACTAGAGCCCGTCTATTCGATTACACGGCTGGGGATCATCGGTAGCGCCTATTCATGCGCAATTTTTTGGCGTCATCTACCATCTCTTGCAACAAAAATCTCCCAGTTCTTTTGCAATTCCTAGTACGCGTTGCTCTGGTAGGAGCTGATCCCGCATGCTCTCGAACTATATAAGAAAAAGAGATCAATGTAAAATTATGAATATCAATCATGATAACAAAAAGTGATGGTAATAAAATAATGTTGTGAATGTATTGCTTACATCGACTCTATAATCTTTGTGCTCAGTGGTAAACGTGTGAATGAACTCGCAAACATAGAATCCACATATATTCGTCCCCGGTGGTCGCCTCACGCACTTTACGAGAATAGAATTCAATCAAAATAATAATCTAGCATCATAATTGTACTAAAACTAGAAGTAAAGAGATGCGCGGACATATCACGCACTACTTACCGGGACCGGAGTAAACGTCAGCTTCTCACTAAAGGAACCCGTAACCACACTCTTGAACAGGTTCCAAACCCTGCCCGATAAAGAAAATAAATGAATGAGTTACTTATTACCTGATATCTCAGGAAGTCAGCGAAAGAGACCGATATAGTGCGAAAATTACCTGTGGAGCATGTCATGCATGTCCCTAAACTCTTCCAGGTGTCTCTTTAATGAGTCCATGACTTCAACTATTTCCTTATCAAGTTAAATGTTTAGCAAAATCCAATAGAACCTGCACATGTTTATATATAAATCAGTAACAACTCATCAATACACTTAACATCGAGTAAGAAAAAAGTGAATGTGTACAACAGAGTAAGACCCTCACTTGAAATTGTAAGGAAATAGTATGTGGTCACAGAATTTTGCTCCGTTAGAAACCTTAGAAGGTTTTCATGTGTCTCCTTAGGTTTATCCATTAGCGTCTTTACATGTACTTTATCTAGGTCAATGAACCCAACACTATAGAGTGACCTTCTTTTACATTCCTGGATCTTCATTCTACATAATAATAGAGTACAAAAGGATATAATGAGGATAATTAAATGCAATGAACTAAACAACTGAAAACTGAACAACTTATATGTAAACAATGAATTCAACAACTTACAGACAATAGCAACTCATGAGAGATTTGTCGAGGGCGTCGAAATTGTATAACTGTAAGAGTTCTGAAAAGTCAACATGGACCTCACCGGCTCGGAAGTAGTACTCATGTGGGACTTTCGCCACGATCATTATTCTGTCCCCCTTTACGACTCTCAAGTACCATTTATGTAAACTCTCCATTTGTGTTGGAAGTTGTTGCAACTTATCTTTGCTGACCAAAGGCATCCCTGAGACATATCTAGGGACTACATCAGCCTTGGGTAACTTGTTGTCTTGGGAACCTAGCAATTCAGCAACACTCACACCCATAGAGGCCGCCAACTTCGCAACTTCTTCCATATCCTGCTGGGGAATGTCTTTGGATAACACCTTGAGAGGTGGGATCGATTGTTTGGCATGTTTCCCGAGCTAGGGAACGTCCCTTCTTTTCCCGCTTGCACTTTTACTTGATTTTCTCCCGCTTGCACTTTTACTTGATTTTCTCCCGCTTGCACTTCTGCGTCACCTTGGAGGGGTCATCGTCCTTCATCGGTGTTGTCTTTGTCTCTTCTGATGCCTTGAACTCCGGAGTCGGCTTCAGCACCTCTTTCTTTGTAGCGGGCATCTCGGACAAATCAATGTTCTTCTTGATCTCCTGGTACTCCTCGGTGTGCAACACAACTTCAGCAAAGGCAGTAGATCCGTCTTTGCATTCTCACGTTTTCTTCGGGTTTTCCCGGATTGGGATGACGCCTTTGGGACCTGGAAGTTTCATCATGTTGTAGATGTAGCAGGGGTGAGCCATGAATTGCCAATAGGCTGGGCTCCCGAATATAGCGTGGTATGCGCTCTTGAAAGACACCACTTCGAAAGATAGTGGTTCAATCCGATAATTTTCCGGCATTCCAAAGGTAACATCCAGAGTGATTTCTCCTAGAGAGTTTGCTTGTCTTCTAGGGACAATTCCATGGAAAACCACACTGCTATGGTTCAGCTGGGTTTCCGATATCTTCACGCAGTGCACTGTTTCGACATAGAGGATGTTGATGTTGTTTCCACCATCCATGAGGGTGTTTGAGAACTCATAGCTGTCAATAAGTGGATTGGCGATTGTCTTTTCCGTGCCTATGAGGCTTGTTCGGGTGATCGTGTCGGCCAAAGGTGATCTTTACATCCGACCACTCCAGATACTAGGGAATAGCCGAAATAGTTGCGTTGAGCTCACGCATTACTGCCTTCTTGACCTTGGAGGGTTGGGATCCGAGGAAGCAGACGTAAGTGTCTTTTTGGTTGGGTAAGCCTTCTTACCATCTGACTTGGGATTTGAGGTATCTTCCTCCTCCATGTCGGAATATTTTTTGGACTCCTTATCTTTGTCGATTTTTTCCTTTTCCTCGCTTGACCCTATAGCCAGCGGTTTCACCTTTCTTTATGTCGTCGTTAAAACAACACTCATCATTTGTGTGGGAAGAGCCCCCGTTACCATCCGGGTGATGCACACACGGGTTATTGGCAATGTCGGTCCAAGAGTAGGTTTTACCAGGCTGCTGGTCTCCTCTATCTTGGACCCGAGAAGTTCCACCACCTCATCCCTGACCCCCTCCGCGCCCTCCTCGGCCTCCCGTTCTGAAAGTTGCGTTGACAGTTGCATTTTCCAGATTGGGTTTATCCTGCTAGGTGTTCTTGCACTTATAAGGTTGCTACTGTTTGGGATGTTTGGCAGATTGAGGCACAACTAGGGCGTTCAACAGTCCTTCTAAATCTTTGTCAGCATCTGCATATTTTCTTGTCGTTTCTATCATTCCCCTAAGTCAGTAAGTTCACCGCACTTAAGCTGGTGACACAGTAATACGATTAGGATCCCTGTGATGAAAGCTTCGATCGTAGTCTGTTCGTTGACTCCCTCGTAGGAGGTTTTTATGTTGATCCATCATCCGAGAGAGTCCCGACGGGTTTCTCCAGTTTTCTGGACGCATCGCTTTAAGTATCCAACCTTACAGGGCCTCCTGTAGGTACCCTCGAAATTTCGAAAGAACGTACTTTGTATATCATACCAGTTATGAATTGTGTTTTCCGAAAGTTCATTGAGCCATGATCGAGCCATTTTCCACAGCATGAGTGGGAGATATCGGACTGTGATCAAGCTATTTCCTCCTTTGGCGATGCAGCAAGCCTGGAAAAAATCCTAGAGCCAAGTATATGGCCGAGCCACACCGTCGTAGGGCTGGATATGTCTTGAGATAACGAACTCCTCCGGAAAGTTGGTTTTTTGGACGCATGGCCCGAAGTATTTTGAACTCACATATATGTTATTCGACTTGTAGCGCCGCGACTCTATGTTTGAGTTGATCCGGTTCCTGGCGTCGCTGGGTGATAGGGAGTGCCGTCTCGGATGTTCGCTAAGGCAGCGGGACCGTGGAGTCAGATCTCTTCTTCTTCTATCACCTCCTCTGCCCCGGTGTCCTCCCTGGTTCCTGTGGGGGTCGTTACGGTCGCTTCTTGGCGGAGAGGGTGGTGTTGGTGGGTTATTTTCGGCTGAACGCCGGCCTCCGTTCGGAGCTTTTTTATGCCGAGTATGAGGCAGCTCTTCGTGGCAACGGCCACCATGCTGACTTGATCTAGCATGATTTTCATCATTTCTTTGTCCTTCGTTATTGCCATTGTGGAGAGGTTCGGCCATACTGCTTGTGTGTCTAGGAGGCGACATTTGTTGTCAATCCTGCTCCCGACGTTGTTCTTCATCTTCTTCCTTGTAGTCATTCGACTGCCGCCGGGGAAGTTGTTGTGGAACTAGTGTTACTACAACATCTCGCTCTACGACTGGGGTAACGTTGATCCAATCATGTGCGGTTCTGCGTCGTTGTCCTTAAGACCCGGTTCTTGAGTGAGTATCATCCCGAGGGTCGGAATAGTGACGTCGATCTGGTTCCCTGCGGGGCCTTGAATCTTGTTGCCGACCCGTGTCTGTGCGGCTGGTCGGATTTCGAGACCAGCTTTCCCCTAAAATACGTGGCGGTTTTCTGCTGCTCTAGGCCCTTGTTGAGTAGTGTTACACTCAGTCGAACATGTTCTGGAGTAGGGTTATTTGCTAGGATTTCTCTGGCTGCGGTAGTGTTTTCTACCGGCATGTTATACACCCGGTTTCCCTTGTTGTCGAGCCGAGGCTGTCCCATGACTATGTCCGTGTTCTTCCCCTCGAAAAGGGTTTTGTGGACATCTTGATTTTTATTTGATAGTTCTAGGCCGTTCTGGGTCTTCTGATGCTGCAGGGAGTTGAACTGTCCTCAATCTATGATGCGCTGCTTTTCCTTGACGATGTGAGTAGACTCATCCAAGAGTCGCTGGCGAAGTGCTTCTAGGGCCAAGGCCCTTTCCTCCAGCTCATCCGGTGTAAGTTTCGAGGAGGTTGGGATCGGCGTTGTTAGTGCTTCTTCGTAGATTTCACGGGCCCCTGGGTTAACCATGTGTCCATCCACCAGAGTTTTTTTCGGTTCCTAGGGGATCAGAGCCCCATCCGAATCCTCCATCTGGAGCTCCTCGTTAACTTTCTCCTCAGCCGGAAGATCCTTGGATGGAGTCTTGTTTTTTCTTCTTCTTTGCCTTATTGTCCCTCTGGGTACCGGTGGCAAAAATGGCTTTTGGTCCGATTCCTAGAGATAATCTTTTGTTAGTACTTTCGGACATTTGGACGTCGGGATTTTCTCCGAGATCCATATCATCTTGCGAATCAAGAGAGTTTTCGTCATATCTTTCATCCATACTATTGTAAGGACTCGAATCTGACCCTTCTCCTTCCTCCGTAGCTCTGAAGGTGAACTCCTCTTTGAATTCTTCTTCATGCGCTCGGAGATCTTCCGACGTCATGGATTCCTCTGGGGAAGCTGGTGTGTCAGTGTTCATTCCGAGTGCGTCCAAAACCGAGTCGTTGTCATCCCTAGCATCGGCAGAGCCGGATCCAGAGCTGATGTAGCCGACAAAGTGATATCCATGCGCTCTGAGGTGGGCGAGGCCTTCTTCTTGTGCTTGCTGGAAACTTTTGATGTTCTTGAAAACAACATCCATATTGGCATGGCCTCGCAATATCAGCTGCCTCACAGTGCGACTTAGAAGCAGATTTCCTACTCTAGCATCGACAGACCCGGATCTAGAGTTGTTGCAATTTTGATGTTCCTAAGATTTGACCTCCCGAGGGAGACCTTATTCAGATCCGATCTTCTCTTTTTCCACGATCTTTGCTTCAGGCGCAGGCTCAGTGGGATTAGGGTTTTCTAAGATCCGGAACTCCACCGCTTCCACGGACAAAGTAGATATAGAAGTTTCTTCTGCCTCTATCATCATCGCTGGGGTGGATTGGGTAGGTTCGATGAAACCGAGGTAAACGTTGATCTCGCTAAAAGACATGATGGTGTAGCTAGTCACGACCTCCCTAGCCGGAATCCAAGTCTCGTAGAGAAGGACGAGAGGGACATCTCTAGCATAGAGGACATGACCGACGATGATTGTTCTGCCGTTTCTGATATGCCCAGATTCCTCCCGGAATGTAGATCTGAAGGTCACCGGCCCCATGGTGGGTGCCAACTGTTGTCGGATTGAAGACAAGTACGCCATGAGGGGGTCCTCTAGGCGTGGGAAAAGGTGGGGTGCGTGATGTACGGTTCTCCGGGATGGTGAGAACACAAGCTTACCCAGGTTCAGATCCGACTGCGGTGGACGAATCCTACTCCTGCTAGAAATCCAGTATTTCGGCAGAGCCGGAAGTACAGATTATAAGAGAGGTTTCTCCTGTGCGCGCTGTGGTTGCTATTGCGTTGTGCCCTAAAGGCTGATCCCTGGGATGACTTATATAGTCATCTGGTCCTAGGGTTACAGGAGAGTCCTATCCGGCTACGATATGATTCCATAGTACATCTTGGACTACAAGTACTCGTACAAGCCTAAGTCGGTAAGTCTTTTGGGCCTTCCCGTAGCCGGACGGGCCTCCATCTTCTCTCCCTGACTAGGCCGCCCATGAAGCATACCTCTAACCCGAAGTGGGTCACCCTGGTCAGCGAGTCATAGTGGGTATACCCGGGAAGTATATCCCCAACACATATCATTATAATTGTAAGCCATGGGCAGGGTTTCTCTCATCATATCTAGAGGCCTAAAATTGGGTAAAATAACGTTCCAATCCTTTACATGTTTGTCCTGAGCCCGAGAACCTAACAAATCAACATCCTTAGGATAATTCATAACTACAGTTGTGAGGGTCCAAACAATATCCGTCTATATCTTGACAATGTACATTGTGAGGCAACGAGAATGTGACATATAACACATTTTTAGGTTTGCTGTGTTACCGACTTGGCACGTTCTGCTAGGAGCCGCTTCCGATTATGGATTGTAGGTCGCGTGTTCATGGAGGTGAGTGGTGACTTGAATTCATGGTAAGAACTTGGAGGAGTAACTCTAGTCGTGTCCAATTGGTTGTGAACCTGCGGTGTCACATATTTAAGGAGAACAAAACCAAGCTAGATGTGATCTGACTAAAACAGGTCACTCGGGTTGGACCCAGCTGATACCGGGATAGTCCTATGCGAATTGGATTTGTGCAGTAGTGAGATTAGGGTTCAATAAGACCACAAGTGTTGTACATATATAGGAGAACACCTATATAATAAGGTGGAGGCACCCAGAACCGGAAGGTTTTGCGATTCCAAGAGTTGGATACCCTTTCCCCCACCAAGTCCTAGGCCGTGCGTATCGATCTAGTAATATGGTGTTTGACCTCCCATCCCGGACGTGTGGATACCAATAGAAACATCACACGCGCGGCGGTCGAGACGAGGGAGTTCATGTAATCCACAATTAATTGTTTGAGGGAACATACGAGTCGGACTTCACTGCCCCGATGTGCTACATCAAATTCCATACAAGCACATCTAGTGATAAGCTCGTGACCTAATCCCTAAGTATAGATCCTAGTGATAGGTCGTAGGAGTATTTATTTTGATACAAGTGTTGCACCCCGTAGTATCCCAACATAAAGAATTAGAGCTTGTTTGGCTCCCATCATTTGAGGCTAGAATCAAGGAATTCATTTGTGATTCCAAGAATCAACCTGTTTGGCTACCACAGAATTGGTTACGGAATTCATTTGCAAATTCCATGGTTTTCATTTTACGCCTAACCTTAATTCCTTTTGGTACCCTGCCATTTCTGTGAAATTGCCAAATAAAATAATTTATCAATGTCATGTCATTTTATTTCTACCAAATTAAATAAAATGATGGGAGCCAATCGAGCTCTTAAAGATATTGTTATGTATGTGCGCGCGCGTGTGTGGGTAATATGGCTTGAGTTTCTTTGAAGGCAGTCTTTGAAGGAACAACAAGCGCATAAAAGTTTTATGGTCGATGAATGTTATATGCATTGAGCAGTTGAGCTATCTATTGGCATCCTCGGTGGCAAAGCCATAAACAATGGGTGTACACATTCCACTAAAAATGCAGTTTTACTTAGGTTTCTCTTCATTTATTTGATGTATGGTGTATAAATTACTCCATCTCGCTCCTTTTACAAAGGTAAAATATCTTATATTTTAAAACAGAAGGAGTACGTGGATACACTAGCTTATTGCCAAAAAAACCGGTTGTACATTTGTATCCCATGTCCTCATCTAGGTCCGCCCTAGGCATCCTATGTTCATCGAAAATGTGCCACTAGCCCTCTTATATCCTATTGTCGGGTAGTTTGATGGTCAAAACGTGTCCAACCATGCCTATTTCATGCTTCACTGTTCTCTTATTTTTATTTATGGTTTACAGAACATATTAAAATACTTCATTCGTTTCAAAATATAAGATGTTTTAGCTTTGCACGAACGGAGGGAGTATGAAAGAACTTTACAAAAAGCTACCAGGTTACTTTATTGTCTCCCTTTTCTGTTCGAAATGGAGGTGAAAACCCTAGTCTCTGCATCAAAATGACACCCACAGCCTTCTTTATTATTAAACAAAGTCTTACAAAGAGAATATCTGAAACCACCTCACTAGTAACAACAGTCACAACAACTACAGCATTGATGAAGGGGGGCCATGTCGGAGCCAGCGCCCTAACTTCATACCTACATGCATCATCACAAAATCAGAGGCCTCAACCCAACTGCCCAACAGCTAGCCGGGGGCACAAATCGGTCCGGCAGATCCTCAGCGCGCACTAGAGCACGCACTCCAGAAGTCACCGCCACCATCTTCCGTCAATACATCTTCAAGACAAGGATCTAGGCATTGATCTTGTCAGGGATGCCATCGACACTGCCATGGCACCAGACAGTGCCACTACCCTGCGCTTTCCCATCAAAACGCGCCCACCGCCAATGCCCCGTTGCCACGCCATCGAGACCCACCGCACATCGACGTGGTAGATGGAACACCGCTCCACCTCTTGCCTCATCCATCCATCATTGCTCCAAGAATGATGCCCTCAAGAGGGGGAGCGTCAACGCAGCACTGCCATTGTACGATCTGGTATTCCCAGATCTTAGTGTTTCCCCTGGAACAACACGAATGGTTAGACGATGGTTGCCAAGGTGATGCCTTCAATAAGGTAACATCACTAAACACCAACATTGGCGGCTAAGACCGCAGTCGGAGCTCGGTTTTCACTGACAACAACACCTCCCCAACTCGTCTCCGAGACTAGATGTGGGATCAACACCACAAACCATCCCTAACCGACCACCTATAGCGAAGAAGGAGGCCACCACCACCACCATGCCCACGTCTGCTGACCTAGGTGTCCTCGTGTTGTGTTAGTATCCTAGGAGTGCCCCCGTGCCATCATCGGAGATGGGATACATCATACACCAGTTTGGATCGTGGCCCGTCCGAGCCCAACTGGGCTCATATCTAATCTGACCACCGCACCGCCGCCTAGCGGAACACCTTTGGCCGTTGCCACTCTGTAGTACTACCGTCGAACAGCCGGAGTAGAAACGCTGCCACCTTGATCCGACGTTGGCCGAGGAGAGCTGCCGCCGCCACGTCACACGGGATTTGCCCGGTGATGCCCCCGACAACAACGACGGGAAATGAAGGGCTAGGCCGGGAGGGAACTGGAGGCGGCCGACGGTGGCACCCAGTGCGGCCTGGCGCAGCCCTGGGGATCGGGGTTGGGTGAGGAGTGGTCTAAAGATCTTGTGGGCCAGATGCTAGGTCCTTGTGATGTAATTTTACCGGAATGATAAATGTGATTTTATGCTTCCAAGGACGCACCCGTGTCCAGTGGCGGAGCTAGGATCACGATAGCAAAAACAAAACTATATTTTTTTTTTATAGTAGTGACAACGTAAGAAAACTACAGTAGAAGAACAAAGGAAATATATAAATTAAAACTCGCTGGAGTGAGGATTTTTCACATTTTCTCTTGATTTTGGCATGCAACCTCAACAGATACCGGTGTTGCCGTCGATGTCAAAGCTATCTTCAGTTTCTTCGAAACTCTGTCTCACATAAATGTAAGGAACTACAATTGTCCTCCTACTGCTTGTTTTCTATTTTTCAGGCCCGCGAGTCAAAAAAAATAACTATTTAAGCCTCACCTTTTTGTCAAAATTGGGGAAAATAAGAAAAAAACAATATTGAAGCAATCTTTCTGTACTCACGGTTATAACTTAGAACCCTGAACTTCTGAATTGGTGATTCCCGAATTATGAAACCTGATTTGGCCTGTGGGAGTGGAACTGTGGGGGGAGGGATGCACTGCTTGTGCTACGGTGCCGCAGCGCCATCGTTCTTGCCGGACTATGGAACTATGGATGTGCCACTGCCTGTCGCTTGTTCCCTGGCCATAAGGCGCGGTTGCGGCGGTACAAATGCACGGTGCGCCCGCGACTGAGATGAGCCAGTCGGCGATCGCGATCGGCCACGGTGGAGGAAGCAGATGCTGAGATGCATCATGGTCGCGCGGTTCTAGGTAGGGCCTAGTTCTACGTTTCTTGGTGTCTGGCAGAGCGGACATGGTCAAGGACGAGACGTGATCATGCGGTGGTATCCTGGGCTAGACTACTACCCATAAACATGGCCCGCTCGGTGGCTCATTGGAAGCGCATAATACTAGTTCTAAGGCCCAGATTGAGAAGGCTGGCCGCGGGAGAGCTCTGGAGATCGCGTTGCTTCGATTTTTTCGAGTTTCACGACTAGAAAAGAACACTATCATGCACATATATGTATATAGGAGCCTACATACTGAAATTTTTGTACAAATATTATTAGGTATTCATTGCATACCCATGAATTAGTCTAGCTCCGCCCTTGCCCGTGTCGCTAAAGGAGGGCTTGGCTAGCAATTTTATACAAGATGTGCATCCATGACTTCTATGTTCCTTTTATTTTAACACACGAATGCATAAGTTTGACGTGTTATTGTTAGTGGGCCGGTTCAGCAGTGCAAGGTTCACTATTATTTTAAAAATTGAACCGCAGAGTTTAAGTTAGAGTGGGATCAAACGGAAATCCAATTTAGCTCACGGATGCAGATAAAACCATTGTGTGAAAACAAAATTTAAAATATCAAAAGAATTTCAAAAAAATATTTGCATGTACATCCGGATATTGTATGTTCGTACACAAGTTTCCATGAAAGAAGAATATTTTAGGTGTCCCATGCAAAAAGACAAATTTCAGTACTCCAACGTGTCTATTCACGAACTTGTTTTTTGTCTTTTTATACGAGCCACATAAAATGTTTATTTTGCTAAAAACTTGTGTACGGACATAGAATATCAGGATGTACATGATAAAAAAATTGTTCAGATTTTTTTTTTAAAAAAATCTTTTTAATGTATTACTCCCTCTAATCCATATTACTTGTCGTAGAAATAGATGTATCTAGACATGTTTTAGTGCTAGATACATCCAATCTGGTGACAATTAATATGGATCGGAGGGAGTATTCATAATAGGTTCATTTGCACCTGGGAGCCAAAACACCACCTCACGGATCAAACTAGGAAATCTAATCCACAAAATTTCTCCGGTTTTTGTTATAAGCTACTATTTTGCTTTCTTACGAGTAAGAACATGCATACCTTCACTCATGTAAGTAGATAAGACACATTTGAGTACCGGCGAATCCCTCAACAATAGAATGCCCACGATTGGAGGAGCCTCTATGAAGATATTTTCTAGGTATTATGCTTTATAAGTATCTAGCTAGACAATTAAGTATAATATAAAATACATGGGACCCACACACGCATGCACACATAGATATTCATACATTAGAATCCATTCAAATGTAACATATCAATCCATGGATGCATACGTTGTTTTTAAAGATTATACATTTTTATCAAATTTGAGGGAATCCGTTTTAATTAATCCATTTGAAGGTGAAATATCTCAAAAA
Organism: Avena eriantha; assembly: GCA_910589775.1. Taxonomy (NCBI): domain Eukaryota; kingdom Viridiplantae; phylum Streptophyta; class Magnoliopsida; order Poales; family Poaceae; genus Avena; species Avena eriantha. Next base: position 44,895,602 of record OU342741.1, read on the forward strand.
GGAGATAATAGCATACTTCATAGCTAAATATTGTTTATATCTAGAGAAAAATGTATTTTTAATTGGTAGACATTAAACCTGTATAGTAGAAAATATCATATATGTTAGCATTAAACAACATTGCTATGTGGTTATTTTTTCGGCCAAAAAATAAAAAGAATAGTAATTAAGAGTTTTCCAATATAGAATGAACCATAAAAGTATAAAAGTTTAGTATAAATTCCATTTGTTTTCGCTCTCTTGTCCCACAAACTTGTTCATAGTCTCTGCAAGAAAAGACATGTATAATCTATTGCGTACGTGTTGTTGCTCACTCTGGACTTTACAAGCGGTTCATTAAGAGTTAAGCTAAGAAATATCGATGGTGCCAGAGCTAGATGACAAGAAGCACGTCCCCTACATTACATCACTAGCGTGGTCGCCGAAGAAGCGCGCAGCCTAAAACCTTGGGGCGACCAGCTTGAACTTGAACTTGGGGTTTTTCTTAAGGTCAAGGTCATAGTAGCCCAAATGGAGAAAGGCTCTAGCCAACTGTTTGTGCATCCTCCCACTAGGAAAATGCCAGATGCAAAGAGTAATGTCTTCTCTAGGTTTTTCTAGAAGCCGGGAGAAGGTGCGTTGTACTTGGAAGGTTGCCATGGAAGCACATCAAGAAGGGAGAATGAGCTAGGACGGGATAAAGAAGGATTATGTGTTGCGCTTGGATCGAGGTATAAAGATTGAGGTACATAAGTGGAATGTATGTGAGATTAAATGCGAGGAAAGAGTGGTTAATCCCAAGATGGAGCTGAATTGTCACTTCACTGACCTCTATGAAGAACGGATGGTACAACCATAATCTATTAGAATGACTTGATTTATCATCTATCGTGATGAATGTGATTTAAAATTAATGTTCGTTAACTAATTTTTTATAGCAATAACTTAAGTTTTTAATATGTAAATCTTACAGAAAATATATTGTGAAAAATAAATTCCTCCGCCTAGGATCATGTTATGTTTATATTTCCTTATGCGAAATAGGAGAAGACAATACACAAAACTAAAAAGGTGATTTATTGACAAACTAAACTATTAAACATGAAGATGTATAACCTAAATTGTAAATCACCTACTTTGAAGCAACCAAACCAAGAATTGTAACAAATTGCCATTTCAAGTTCATCTTGTGGGAGTGACTTTATATAGCACCCATAAATACGAATGTGATTCAAAATTAATGTTATTCAACTGACTTTATTTTTGTAGCATTAACTTAGATTTTTAATATTAAAATCTTAATAAAAATTTAAAAATATATCAGAAAATAAATTCCTTCCACATGAGGTCATGTTTTGGGTATATTTTTTTCTTCCAAAAATAGGATAAGAAAAAAAAATGTGATTTAGTCACAACTAGACTATCAAAGAGAAAGAACTATAACCTAGAGCGCGAACCTCCTACTTTGAAACAACCAAACCAAAACTTGTAATAGATTATCATGATTTAGAGCTCATCTTGTTGGAGTGACTTTATTTATAATTCATAATGATGAATGGATTTAAAATTAATATTTTAAACTATTTTTTATAGCATTAACTTAGGTTCTTAAAAGAAAAATCTTAGTGGAAATTTAAAACTTGTCAGAAAATAAATTCTTTCCGCATGGTGTTAGGTTTTGGGTGTATTGTTTTGTGAAAAAATAGGATAAAGCAATACACAACTAAAATGGTAGTTTATTAAAAACTAGACTGGCAAGTAGGAAAATCTATAACCTATAGTGTGAACCTCCTACTTTGAAGCAACCAAACCAAGAATTTATAACAAATTGTCATGATTTTGAGCTCATCTTGTGAGAATGACTTTATTTAGCGTCCATAATGATAAATATGATTTAAAATTAATGTTTGTGAACTACACGTTCTTTTCATAGTATTGACTTAGGGTTTTGTTAGAAAAATCTTAATAAAAATGTAAAACTTGTCAAAAAAACAAATTTCTTCCGTGTAGGGTCTTTTTTAGGTATATTGTCTTGTGAAAAATAGGAGGAAGCAATACACAAAATTATGTGATAGTTTAGTCGTATAAACAAGACAATAAAGCAGGAAAATCTATAACATAGTGTGAACCTCCTACTTTGAATTGGAACAGATTGTCATACTTTCGAGGTAAGTTTGCAAGAATGGATTAATTTTTCATGCGTATGATGATTGTAATTTAAAATTAATGTTTGTTATCAATTTTTGTGTAGAAAGTGTCTTTGGCACATGGGCACCAGTGCTCCCTTCATTTTCAGATTTTTGAAAATTTCAAAACCTCCTACTTCTATGTCTCAATACATGTAGGAGGAGTGTACGCAAAAAGTTCCATTAAAAAATACATTGTATTTCAGTAAATATAACAAAGTATAATTTCTCATAGTAAATAGTAGTAAATAATATACATATTTTGTCAGAAATTTGTCTTTTTTGTATTTCCCAAAATATAAAGTATTTTGAACGGGAATTTTTTCGTACACTCCTCCTATATCTATCTATCTATACATTTAACGTCATATTTTTTGGAGACATAAAAGTGTGAGGTTTTGAAATTTTCAAAAATCTGAAAGTGAAGGGAGCACCGGTGCCCATGTGCACCATATCCCTTCTGATTTGTATAGCATTAACTTAGTTTTAATAAAAAATGTTAATGAAAATGTAAAAATTACCACAAAATAAATTGCTTTCGCATGGGGTCATGTTTTGGGTCTATTGTCTTATGAAAAATAGGAGGAAGCAATGCACAAAACTAAAATGGTGGTTTATTCATGAACTAGAGTTCAAAACTCCCACTTTGAAACAACCAAACCACGAATTGTGACGGGTTGCCATGATTTGGGTATATTTCATTGTGAAAAATAGGAAAAGGTAATACAGAAATCTTTTAAATGAAGTTAATGTCGTGGTTTGGATTCCGGCCATATATTTTTATGTATCTTCGGGCTTGTATGTGATCACAATTAGATGGGCTAACAACCTTAGGCACAAACGATGTATACAAGTACAGTCCTTAGGTATGATCCCCGATAACAACCTTGCGTCCCAGTTTATTATATAAGTGAGTGTGTGAAGTGCTCAAAATGTTATAATGGTGAAATGACTAGCTAGTATATTAAAGCCGGCCTCATAAGTTCCTCCCTTCCTAAGGGTGAAACATGTGGTTTGGTGGAATGGAACGGTATGGGCTCTAAGAGTGGTGTACGCATGAACTACCAGTTGATGTAGATCTCCCATTGGTTCTTGTGGCCTATGGTGGGTGTGAATGTTAGTTAATCTAGTGTTTGCTTATGACTTGGTTTAGAATGACTTGGCCTTCTTCCTCGGAAGGGGCGGGCCTTATATAATCATATCCATGGACATGGCAGTATGACCATGTGGTCATGACCACTCCGACGAGACTTGACTAGGGCGTAGCACTGTTGCCACACGGGGTTGCGTGGTTGTAAGTCGAATGTGATACAAGGCACTATGGATAAAGTTACTGGCTGACTTCAAGGTCATTGAGAATGACTACTCCTAGACTGATCTCCCAGAAGGTGACAGGATGAGGTCAGCTGACTCTCGTGTCCCATCTCGGTAGGACCATCGACCTACATAGCCTATGTGGTTGTGTCAACCTGTACGGCCACCTCAAAACCCATGCACCGAGCATGGACTTCGAGTTATCATCCTTATCCTTTCGTCCAACCGGGTTGATGGCCAAGTCATCCATAGGAGGCTGCTCGGAGTAGCACTTGCTCCCAACTGACATGCTAAGCTTTTAGCCAACCTGTGGGTACCCTATGTACCATGATCCTGTTAGTTAAATACAAGTAAGTGCAACTAACTATCTATAGATATTACATTCCAGTATCTCATATCAGTACTTCAGTTTCATCAGACTTGGAAACCTATCAAGAACTATAAATCCATATTCCACCTTCTTACTTCTGCTCCTCTTTGTAGTCTTGAAACTGCTAGTGTAGAAAACAAATTGTATTGTAGGTTAAAAAAGCCAAAATAACTAAAAACAATCATGTATTCAAGCTTACCTTTCGTATGGAGAACCATACAAAGATGAAACAACCACAAATTTATCTTTTTTTCGCCTTCCAATAGCAAGGTAGTCAGTAGCATCATTCGCGCATGTAATTCATTCATCTTCTATTTCATCCATTTCCTCAATTACAACATTTCATTTCCCATATTTTTCTTCACCCTATGCTTCCTCTTTTGCTTTTCCTTCTTTCCCTCCCTTTCTCCAATGGAGAAGGTTCAACTTCAACATTTAACTACACTGTCTGCACTTCATCATCTTGCTTCATTTCATGGACTTCATTATCTTGTTGCATTTTTTGTTCTTCATGAACTGGTTGCACTTCCTACATTTCCTTTTTTGAACTCGTTGCACTTCATGAACTTCCTATGCTCCACAAACTCATTGCATTTCCTACACCTCAACACCTTCATGAACTTCCTGTTCTCCACAAACTCATTGCATTTCCTACACCTCAACACCTTCATGCACTTCCTCTTATTCACAAACTCGATGCCCTTTTTGCACTTCAATATCTTTCTTCACTTCATCATATAGCCACACCTCCTGTTCTTCATGAATTGGTTGCACTTCAACATCTTTTTGCACTAGATGTGCTTCATCATATTGATGCACTTACTATTCCTCTTGATTTTTTTGCGCTTTACCAACTTCCTCAATCGTTTTTTCTTTTCCTTATTTTACTAGCTCCCAATCTTAAAGCTTTTCAATAACTCCTCCTGCTACTCGATGGTCATGGAGAAAACATTGATGCACTATAATGGGTCTATATCTCCATATAAAGTCTCCATGCATAGCTACCAAAACTTAGATGGAAAGATGCTTTCTAGATCTCTCTTGACAAGGGGTTGCATTATTTCCTATGAATCCTTATCCCCTGGTTTTGAGGTGGTTTGTAGCGTTCACCTTCATCGGAACTCATGGAAGAGTCTCATGACTCCTTGTTCCTTTTGGAGTGAGTAGTGGTGGTGGAGCTTTCTGTTTGTCCAGACTCTTCTTTATGAGAGGCAAATGGGTGCATCACCTTGTTTTTGGCCTTGTCTATGTCATCGGCACTCTTCAGCTAGATTTTTCTCAGATATGGCTCTTGTTTTGTTTGTCACATGGGTAAAAAATTGAGTGCTTCTTGGACCCCCTAAGAAGATGTGAGGATTAGACCATGGGTTTCCGGTTAAGGTAGCTTGCTAAGTGAATGGAGTAGTTGATGGAAGTGTTCAATTTTAGTATTCCTTAGACTTCTAAAATCTAGATCTACCTCTTCGGATGGGCGCTGATTGGTGTTGATTATGATGGTTGCGTGCAAAGGAATTGGGGCATGGTTCTCAATGGTGGTTAGGTGAATTCAGCGGTGAAACTCTAACGACGACGTGTATTGCTTCCAAGTCTATTGTTTTGGCAGTTACGAGAGAGCCTTGAGGCGACTGGCTAGTTTGTCTGGTACCTTGGATGTGTTTTGGGACATTCTTATTTATTAGTTGTAGGTGGGTGGTGCCACATTAAGTGGAGATTGCTTTTCTTGCCAATTGCACCTAACGTGGCAACTGCCAAAATCGGTTCTTCAAAGGCATTCTTATCGGGTTTGTTCTTGAAGAGATGGTTCTAATTGGATTTCTTCATGGGTTATTTGTTGGAATATTCTTTCGAAGTCACGACGGAATTACATGGCGGTCTTTAAGATCACGAACACTAACACGAAGAACACAATATTTTTATTGACCAGGTTCAACCTCGGCTCACGTGCGAGGGAGGCCTAGTCTCCTCGAGAGAAACTAGACTATTCAAAAGGGACAACCCGGTGGTATGTCTAGACATATCACACTTCCTCCGTGAATACTCTTGAATGATAGAAATTCATAGTGATTCCGTTGGAGGAATCAATCTCGAGCTCTAGAAGCAGATCTCACCTTGAGAGGGAGAGTGTTGGGGATATACTTTTCAGGTGTGCGCACGACAAGTATCAAGACTCGGATACCAGGGTGACCCGTTGGTGGTAGATTAACATGCTAGTCCCTGGATCAAAAGCTAGCACTTCACAGTCAATGAATATCATGTAAAACACAAGTCATTATTACATGAATAATCCAGAGTATAATTATTACAACTTGCATAGCTTATAGCTAGCTCAAATATAACAGCGGAAACTAAGTAAAACTTGAGTCCATCAACGCCTCAGGCTAGCTACGTGAAGACCCGCGATCCCTACGCACCTTTCAATCTTCGGATTCTGCACATAAGACGTGCAGCCAACAAGTTGGGTCAATACTTTGAATGTATTGGCAAATTAAACCAAGGAAAGAGTAAGACTATCGCTACATGCAAGGCTAAGAGTAGGCTCTGGGGTTCATTTGCCTAAAGCCAATTTTATCAATGTAATAAGAAAAGAGGAAGAAAGTTTTCCCTACTTTGTAAACTTTGATAAATAGTATAGGGTCGAATGGAACACGTGGATATTACTCACCAAGTGCCCAATTCAACCTAGCACTTGGATATTACGCACCAAGTTCCCAAAATCCCGCCCAACGGCGATATTACTCACGCATTGGGGTTTATAAAACGTTACGTTTGGAAAAGAGAGAGGAAGATCCTTCAGAGGTTCCATCCTTCAGATGCTCAAGGTGTTCTTTTTTCAGGTCTTCTTCACGTTCCCACGTGGCCTCTTCCTCGGAATGGTGATTCCATTGAACTTTGCAAAATCCGATAGTCTTGGTACGAGTAATTCTCTCGACTGTTTCCAGAATCCTGGTGGATTTTTCCTCATAGGTGAGATCGTTTTCTAGTTGAACCTCGTCCAACGGAACCGTATCCTTCAGTGGGGTTTCAGCCATTTCCGGGTGACACCTCTTTAGTTGCGACACATGGAAAACATCGTGAACTGTTAGCACTTCGGGCAATTCCAACTGATAGGCAACTTCCCCTCTACGACCCAAGATTTTGTAGGGCCCTATGAATCGGGGTGCTAACTTACCCTTGATTCCAAATCTCTTAACTCCTCGTAGCGGCGAAACTCGGAGATACGCACGGTCTCCCACTTCATAAGTCACATCCCTGCGCTTGGAATCATCATAACTTTTTTATCTGGATTGGGCTATTTTTAACCTGTCTCGAATCTGTCTCACTTTCTCTTCGGCATCCTTGATCAGTTCAGGTCCAAACAAACTACGTTCTCCAACCCCATACCTATTTGCTAACCAACCTGAATCTTGGGGACGAGATTCTTCTTAAGGGGGTAGGTTTGTAACATCCCAAATTTTTACAATTACAGATGTTACCAGAAGCATGCATCATATCATTGCATCATGGCATCACATATCAAAAAACTGCATCAGGGTTTTTTCCAAAACCCCATAGTCATATAAAGACTAAAAGATTAAAACAATATCAATCCTCCTAAACCTTTGCAAAAATGTTATTTTATAGTCCTACTCTAACCCTCTTCTTTTTACAAAAATTTAGAAACAAATTTCGTTTAATTCGGAGTCCGTTTGCAAAAGTTACTAAACAAATAGGAAAACAGAATTAAATAAAAAGATTAAAAAAAAGAGATTTCCCGGCCTAACAGGCCGGCTAAACCAGCCCGTGGCCTATCCACCGCCCGCCTGGCAGAGCGGCCAGCGCTTAGCGCGTGGGCCGGCCCAGTAGCCGCTGCCAGCAGCCAGCCCGCCTCCAGCCGCAGCCGCTGACAGACTGGGCCCACCCGTCATCCTCCTCCTCCGAGTCCGGCTCGAGCACGCCGCCGTCTTCGCGTCGGCACAACCACCCGGCCAAATCGGAGCGGATTTCGTGATCCCCGCGTCAAGATATCTCGCCCATATAAAGCCCCGGCACGCCTCCTGCGAAACCCTAGCTTTTCCTTACCCCACCGCCACCGAGCCGCCACTAATCGCTCGCCGGAGCTCCGTCGGGCTTCGCCGCCTCCAGCCGCCACCTCGGGAAGGAGGAGACGACGCCGCCCTCGGGAAAACATCCACGGCGAAGAGCCGGTCGCCGTCGACTACTTCGTCGGGCTGGAGGAGCACCGCCATGCCGCCGTACCTCGCCGCCGACGCACCACTGCCGCCCGTCGTCGCCACCGACGGTAAGCCCCGTCCCCGACCCTCGGATCGAGATCCAACGGCTACAAACGGTCAAACCGCGCCGGCCCCGCGTCGCGCCGCGTGGCAGCCACCGCGTCGTCGCCGCGTCATCACCGCGTCGGTGTCACGCGCGCCCCGCTGGCCAATCCCGAGCCGCCACGTGTCGCCGCGTAGCTGGCCACCTTTTTGTTTTTCTTTTAAAATAGGCAGAAATTACTCCAATCTTGTAAAATCCATAGTAATTCGAATATTAGTCCGAAAATTGCGTATAATATACCGTTGGATTCATATTTTCGAGTAGAACACAGATCTGCAATAATATTGCTGTTTTGCCACAGAAATCTTGCAGTAGGATTTAAAGATTAGATTAGAGTATTTTAATTCTAGAAAATTATCCGTAGCTCCCTTTTAGTTGATTCTTGTTGCGTTGGTTTTGTTTCGACGAGACCTCCGTTGTTGTTATTGTTTTGCATGTTTTGAGTGAGGAGTTAGATCAACTGATTCTGGGAGTTCAGAAGTTGTGCTATCTCTGGAGGCATGTTGTTATTGTTGTTTCCACATCTCGCCATCTGGAGGGTTCGGGAGACAAGTTAAGAAATAGATAGAAATCCTAAGGAATAAACTCCTACCCTTATGTAAACAAGAGAAGAAAAACACATGAGAAAACAAGGCACACAAGGCACATAGTGCCACACACTCAACCAAGTTTAACTAACCAATATAATTTTTGGTACTCATTACAATCACGAATAACGTATGACTAGAGAACTAAAGGTGGTCCAACTACTCTACTCATCATCCACTTCCTCATCTTCAATGATGAAGCCTTCCTTTTCCAGCAGTGACTTGTATAACTCCATGTCCCTCGTCGTGGCTTCAAGCTTCTCCTGAAGTTCCTTCACCTCTTGTGGCTCCGGTGTTGTAGCTTCGAGCCTCCCTTGAAGTTCCTTCACCTCTTGCAGCTCCTGGGTAGCAGCTTCCAGCTTTGCTAGGAGTTCCTTCTTCTCCTTCTGTAGCTTCTTGATCAGACCTGACCCCATAGTCACGGGCGTGATCTTCTCCTCCAAGCTCCTCTTAGCTGCTCGTAGGTCCTTCAACATGGTGGCAAGGTTCTTGAACTCCATCTCTTTCTTTGTGAGCACTAGACTTTGCTCCCTAATCCTCTTGTTCTTATCTTGCACCCTCTTCTCTTGATTAGCGAACCTCTTGTCTTGGGCGGTGAGCTCCTCTCCTAAGGACTTGATCTTCTCTTCCAGCTCCTCGATCTTCTCGTCCTTCTCCTTGACTAGGGCACAAAGCTCGTCATTCCTCACGATCTCAAGGCAGCTCTCCTTCTGAAGGTCATTGATGTGGGATTCCAAGTCTTGATATTGGATTCTTCGACGCTTGCATGTCTTCCTTTCCTCCGGGGTTAACTCGATGGGAACTCCCTTCGCATCACGTCTTCCAAAGAGTTTGATGTAGTGGCCTTCGACCTCTTCATGGTGGCGTCCGCAAAGGCGTCCAATGAGCTCATGTAAGCAGATGCTAAGTCCTTTCTCCTTGGAGTCGCTGGTGACGTTGAGTACAATGGCCTCCATCTTGGGTTCTATCTGACTGCGCCCTGGTTGGATGACTTCAATCGCCCATCATCCTTCCTTGTGCATCTTCCTCAATTCGCTTCCCTTGATTGATGGCATGGGTAACTGCAGTGTCTTGATGATGTCCAGAAGGCATTCCCCGAAGCGCTGGCACTTGATGCCTTCGGCGGTGTCGTAGTAGAAGGTCGTCATCTTTAGGTTAGGAGAAAGAAAATTAGGCACGAGGTGATAAGGAAGAGAAATACTGGAAGAGTACAAATAACTTAGAAGAATAAAGAAAGCAAAAACGCACATGGTAAAGGTGGTTTCCATTTCTAGGGTTCACGTCCTACAGGCAACTTTGTGCTCTAATACCATCTGTTGCGACCTCGGATCGTTAAGGATCCTAAGTCCCTGTGATTAACATGCTAGTCCCTGGATCAAAAGCTAGCACTTCACAGTCGATGAATATCATGTAAAACACAAGTCATTATTACACGAATAATCCAGAGTATAATTATTACAACTTGCATAGCTTATAGCTAGCTCAAATATAACAGCGGAAACTAAGTAAAACTTGAGTCCATCAACGCCTCAGGCTAGCTGCGTGAAGACCCACGATCCCTACGCACCTTTCAATCTTCGAATTCTGCACATAAGACGTGTAGCCAACAAGTTGGGTCAATACTTTGAATGTATTGGCAAATTACACCAAGGAAAGAGTAAGACTATCGCTACATGCAAGGCTAAGAGTAGGCTCTGGGGTTCATTTGCGTAAAGCCAATTTTATCAATGTAATAAGAAAAGAGGAAGAAAGTTTTCCCTACTTTGTAAACTTTGATGAATAGTATAGGGTCGAATGGAACACGTGGATATTACTCACCAAGTGCCCAATTCAACCTAGCACTTGGATATTACGCACCAAGTTCCCAAAATCCCGCCCAACGGCGATATTACTCATGCCTTGGGGTTTATAAAACGTTAGGTTTGGAAAAGAGAGAGGAAGATCCTTCAGAGGCTCCATCCTTCAGATGCTCAAGGTGTTCTTTTCCGTGAACTCGGCTGATCGATCAGATTGCAATACTCTCGAGAGGTTGTGCACTTTCCCCACAATCCACGATCATTCCTTTTACAGACAAGACCATGGCGAGGCCTTCCCTTAGTAGCCCCTCTACCAGCTGGATCCAACCGTGCCAAGAACCTCCAAATGTTGGTACCCCGGTGAGGTTTCCCACTAAATACTAAGCCAAGACAGAGGCCATATGTATTGTGGTTGCACTGGAAGCTTCTGAATTCGGAAACATGGCAGACTTCTTTGATTGCTGGGCGGCCGTCCTCCACCAAAAGTCCCACTCGTTGTCCCAACAACCATTCCGCCCAGAAGAAAAACTTAGTTATATTTTGAAGGGGTTTTAGAGAAGAAAAGTTCGCTCGAGAGAGCTCTCGTACTTAGAAAATGTTTAAGTCTTTCGAACCCTCCCAACGGCACTTGATATATACAAGTATATAGCATAGCAAGCATAACTTAGAAAAACAGGATAACCTATTGGGATGGAGAATCCTAAGCATAGAGGTACTCATGGCATACTACAAAACCGCACTTGCGAAAAATAATACCAAGAAAATCTACCAAAACCTACACATGCATACTACAGGATTTGAAGAGTAAAACATGCACAGTCAAAACTGGGACATAAACATGAACAAGTGGTGTAACTTGCCTTGATCCGAGCAGCAATCTACACAACAGTACTCCTCAGCGCACTCCGAGCAATCTAACGAAACAAACATGGATCCAATCACAATTTGCACAAAACAAAGTCACGAAGTCGAAAATGCATGCATGCAACATGGTAATACGCAAGGATGGATTCGATTTCGACCAAGGTTTTTAACCAGGGGTGTTGTTGAGTTGGGGATGTCATTAGAATCGATTCCCCACAGATTTTAGGTATTTTGGGTTAAACCCTAAATAACCAAGCTCAAAACTAGATCTACAACTCCAATCTACCTTGAGACAGATCTAAACACCCTAAGCATGATAAGACAATTTTCTACAGAAGGTCTCGTCGAAACAAAACCAACGCAACAAGAATCAACTAAAACGGAGCTACGGATAATTTTCTAGAATTAAAATACTCTAATCTAATCTTTAAATCCTACTGCAAGATTTTTGTGCCAAAATAGCAATATTATTTCAGATCTGTGTTCTACTCGAAAATATGAATCCAACGGTATATTATACGCAATTTTTGGACTAATATTCGAATTACTATGGATTTTACAAGATTGGAGTAATTTCTACCTATTTTAAAAGAAAAACAAAAGGTGGCCAGCTACGCGGCGACACGTGGCGGCTCGGGATTGGCCAGTGGGGCGCCCGTGACGCCGACGCGGTGATGACGCGGCGACGACGCGGTGGCTGCCAGGCGGCACAACGCGATTGGCCGGCGCGGTTTGACCGTTTGTAGCCGTTGGATCTCGATCCGAGGGTCGGGAACGGGGCTTACCGTCGGTGGCGTTGACGGGCGGCGGTGGTGCATCGACGGCGAGGTACGGCGGTGTGGCGGTGCTCCACTGGCCCGACGAAGTAGTCGACAGCGACCGGCTCTTCGCGGTGGATGTGTTCCCGGGGGCGGCGTCGTCTCCTCCTTCCCGAGGTGGCGGCGGGCGGCGGCTGGAGGCGGCAAAGTCTGGCGGAGCTCCGACGAGCGATTGGCGGCGGCTCGGTGGCGGTGGGGTAAGGAAAAGCTAGGGTTTCGCGGGAGGCGTGCCGGGGCTTTATATGGGCGAGATATCTTGATGTGGGGGTCACGGAATCCGCTCCGATTTGGCCGGGGCGGTTGTGCCGACGCGGAGACGGCGGCGTGCTCGAGCCGGACTCGGAGGAGGAGGATCACGGGTGGGCCCGGTCTGTCAGCGGCTGCGGCTGGAGGCGGGCTGGCTGCTGGCGGCGGCTACTGGGCTGGCCCACACGGTAAGCGCTGGCCGCTCTGCCAGGCGGGCGGCGGATAGGCCACGGGCTGGTTTAGCCGGCCCGTTAGGCCGGGGAATCTCTCTTTTTTTAATCTTTTTATTTAATTCTGTTTTCCTATTTGTTTAGTAACTTTTGCAAATGGACTCCGAATTAAACGAAATTTGTTTCTAAATTTTTGTAAAAAGAAGAGGGTTAGAGTAGGACTATAAAATAACATTTTTGCAAAGGTTTAGGAGGATTGATATTGTTTTAACCTTTTAGTCTTTATATGACTATGGGGTTTTGGAAAAAACCCTGATGCAGTTTTTTGATATGTGATGCCATGATGCAATGATATGATCCATGCTTCTGGTAACATCTATAATTGTAAAAATTTGGGATGTTACACTAGTATATAGGAGAAGATGGAGCTCCATCGAACTGCATGAAGGGCCAGAGAAGTTATCAGCTCTAGCCCATATGACAAAAGACTAGGGCTACAAAACATAATAGTAGCCACCCATATTGTATTCTATACCAAAGCCAGATGTGATCATCCATGTAAACCCTAGTACGCTTGTCTACATAAGCCAGACTATGAGTCACCCTTAGGTTACATTCACCTTCATTCTCATTCACATCAGTCGTTGTAAACTCTTAGGCTTATTTCATTTATAGTGATTGATAGCAGGACTTAGGATCCGACCACCATAGTCGGATCTGAACCTGAGTAAATCATGTGTCACCATCCCGGACCTCCACCTATGCTATGCCTTATTCTCACCCCGCCATGAGGAACCTCTCTTGGCGTACTTGTCTTCAACCCGACGATAGTTGGCGCCCACTATGGGGCCAACGGTGCCGGGAGAGCAGATCTGGGAGAGATCTACCTTTGCAGGAATCTGTGATAACGTCGCCATCAGTCATGTGCTATACAACGTGAACTAACTTCATACTATGAGACCTGGGTGCCGGCTAATGGATACATCACCAAATACTCCATCATGCCTTTTAGAGGCATTCATGTCTTCATAGGTTTCATCAACAGAGATCCTTCAAGCGTTGGACTTACAACAAGATCCTCCTAGCTCACCCTCTGGCGATGACACCGGAGGAACCTAGATCTAGGTCCCATCTATCCGTAGAGGCACCAACGTTCCATGTCTCGGAAAAAGAAAAATCCACCCAACCTTCCCTAGAGGCGAATACTACGGCAAAAGACGAATTTTTCATAGTACGTACCTTTGTTCAACATCACTTCTATGGCTACGTCGTCTCTAGATCTAGCTTGGTCGATGCTGGAGTTGAAAATAACTTAGTCCTTGACACAATCAAATGGGATGCTGATCCTGATAGCCCATGGGTGTCCTTCAACTCAAAGCACCTTCAAGAATACATGGACCAACTTGAGAACAATGTCGATTCTTCCTTGCCTAAAAGTATGACCAACATAGAGTTTGTCATGCCGGAAACTACTAACGGCAGCGATTTTGCCTTAGCCAAAAGTATAAATGATAGTATCTTTCTAAGTACCAACATCAAGGTAGTCGTAGTGATGAATACAATGACATCGGAAATGTTAGGCTCACTAGCATTAGCCAGAAGTCCAGCTCATGTTGCCATAGAGAGAGTTGAAACCTTGGCAGGCACTAGCACTAGCGGGAACATGCCACCTCCACCATCTGTCGATGACCACATGGTAACCCCATCAACTAAAGAGTTCTTCGGTGATATCCTAATGACTCCAATCCACTTGGTAACAGAGCACACCTTCGAGGCTTTGGAGACAATGTTGATATTATGCTCTAGAGGCAATAATAATAATGATTATTATATAATCCCTTATACATTATATATGTTTGTTGAACTATGCTAGAACTATTGTGAACCTTCATTGTGATAATCAAAGGAAGCATGATACGTTGCAAACATATCTATAATTTTTGATGTTCCATGCTTGGTTTATATCTACTTTCTTATGTTTTGCCCACACTTTGGAGTACTTTTTATACACTTTCTTGGACTAACCTATTAACAAAATGCCATAGTGCCAACTGCCTATTTTTTGCTGTTTTTGGTTCCAGGAAAGTCAGAAAATGAATATTCTCGAAATTGGATGGGACAAAAGCCAAAGTCAATATTTCACCGAGGGGGACAGAGAGCCAGAATACGAGACAGTGAGGGGCCAGGGGCCGGCCACACCACCTGGCCACGCGCTAGGGGGTGGTGCGGCCGCCTAGGGCACCCCCTCGGCCTCCCCTTTCGCCTATATAATGCCTCCAATATAGAAACCCTAAGGACCCGATCAAAATCCACGAAAGAGTCTGTAGCCGCTGTCATCTCCATCCCAAGATCAGGAGGGATCTGAAGCTCTTCCCGGCACCCTGCCGGAGGGGAGAATTCACCCTGGAGGCTTTCTTCATCACCATGCCTGCCTCCGGTGTGATGCATGAGTAGTTCATCCCTGGACTACGGGTCCATGTAGTAGCTAGATGGTTGGTTCTTCTCCTTTGTGCTACCATGTTTAGATCTTGTGAGCTCCGTTCATGATCAAGATCATCTATTTGTAATCATACGTGTTGCATTTGCGGGGATCCGATGGATATTGAGATGCTATTTCAGATTGATTATTGATTATATCATGTCTTTGTTATTTGTGATTTTGCATGCTCTCTGTTGTTAGTAGCTATCTTGGCCGAGTAGATGCTAGCAACTCCAAGAGGGAGTATTTATGCTGGATAGTGGGTTCCTGCCTCTAGTGACAGAAATATCTAAGGTACTAGATGTGTTGTTGCTACTAGGGATAAAACAACAATCCTTTGTTCAAAGAACAATCGTATTGTTTACTTTACACACAATGATTAATGCAATTATCTGTTGCTTGTAACTTAATACTAGAGGGGGGTTCGGATGATAATCTGAAGGTGGATTATTAGTCATAGATGCAGTTGGATTACAGTCTATGTATAATGTTGTAATGCACAATCAAATCTCATAGGAGTCAAGATGATTAGTATATGCATGTAGGCTTTCTCGGTGTCTGTCGGTTGCCTCGCTGTAATTTGTTTACCCAACATGTCATCTATCTTAAGGAGAATGACCACTAGTGAACTATGGACCCCGGTCCTTTCTTTTACCATCAATCTACAATTGTTTACTGTTTTCTGTTTACTTTCTGCAAGCTACTACTGTCTTCCACACAATACGTTTAATCCTTTGTTTTCAGCAAAACTGGTGAGATTGACAACCTCACTGTAAGTTGGGGACAAAGTTCTGTGGTTGTGTTGTGCAGGATTCCAAGCTGGAAACAACACCTTGGAGGTGTTTCCTTGCTCCTACTGGTTCGATAACCTTGGTTTCACAACTGAGGGAAAATTTGCTAATGTGCTCATGATACCTTCCTCTTGGGGTTCCCAACGAGCTCATCGTATCTTGAGCCAACAAGCATCTTTCAGAGCCGTTGCCGTGGATTGAAGGAACAAGCACCCATGTCAACCACGCGCCAGCAAAGCATCACATGCATGCATAGTAAATATGAACCACCGAGATGTTCCTGGTCCATCCTCTAAGACTATATCCTGTCTTTGAGTGATGATCAAGTTTAGCGATCATAGGTATAGAGTATACCACCAACTATGATAGTACATTGTACGGAGAGACAAGGGTGTGGAAGATATCCACATGATGATTTACTATGATATGTAATAGTTAATGTTAACAGTCAATCACCATGATTATCTTATGCATAAATCCTTATACCATGAGAATATCAAGTACCATCATAACGTAAGTCTTGTCTAAACGTCATTCGTAAAAGTTCACAAGACCGACAATGCTAGGGTAAGTTACGAAAGTATGTCTAGGGATTTATATAGTTCAAGACAGGGATTTTGCTCCTCCTAACGATGGAGAGAGATATTCTGGGCTCACTCAGTATTACGATTTCACCCATCTTCTATGCAGACAAGTTATGATGTTGATCATAAGTACATTGGAATACATACGAGTAAATGAGAGTGAAACATGAATGAGGATAATATATACTAATCAAGAGTTGCATCACGAGGATATCGACATCTCGCCTCGGTGTTGTCACATATCGTGAAGCAGAAGGATTAGCACTTGTATAATGAAACGGACTCACTTGATGTTTTGTGTACTATAAAGGAACCACCATGAGTGTTCAGGTTCGTTGTTGGTTATTGAGTCGGAAGAGTTTCTAGAGTCATGTCTGCATATTACCGAACCTGATAGGATCACATGCTTAAGTACACACAATAAAGTTGTGATAATTCCATATGTGGTTAAGAGAGACCGTTTGGAATATTTTCTTGAGACACTGATGACTGCAAGTGCACAGATCATTTGTAGCTAGTTTCAAAATAAAGATATCAATCCCGTAGGGAGCAGGAGTCGGAAGTCTAATAACTCTTGAATTAAATACTACAATAGAAATGTTAAATAAAGTTCTAAGTAACAAGATAAAATGTGAGTATTGTGTAAAAAGGTGTTTTTGGGTTTAGTGTATAAGAGAACAATAAGTAAAGTAAAGTAACTAAACACAGAAAGTAAGTATCGCGTATGTAAAAGAGATTTGGAACTGCAGTAGGAAAAAAGCGTTCACAGGGATTAGCGAATACACCACTAGCATTATAAAGAGCTAAGGTAAAGATTATTATCATGAACATTCTCAACTATGTATGTGTGGGAGGAACTCCGTATTTGGAGAAATAGGCAGCAACCACTTCTCACATCATCCTCATAACCACAACAGACAACAATCGACATCAATCAAATTACTGCGCTATTAAGGGACTTAATCCCGTAGGACGTATCCCATGTCATGGATAGTGTTCCGTGAGTTTCCTCGGTTCCCAAGTTGATACGTAAGGGGTGCCAACAGCTTTATAGTCACTATAAGTGCTAACACACCTTCGTCTACCAACAAGTAGTTCCCTCCATCAAGTCCCCATAAGAGGAAAATATTCAGAGGTCGACTTCTCTCAACATGAAGATGAAGACAATCTAACACATGGTCACAACGATGAATATCATAATAAACTTTATCCTATTTCAATCTCATACTAGGGTTTCTCCATCTCCCCAAGAACTAATGATCTACTCAGACATGGAGGCAATCAACATTATAGAAATAACAATGGAATCTATCATAGATGAATAGCACCTGTATAAATCCACAACGAGTACAGTAATTACAACAAGATCTAGACAAGATGTAGATGGGATGGATGGAGATGGTGGTGATGCAATAGTTGATGATGAAGATCGATGCCTTAGCCTCCCGGATCTACGCATGGTGAAGATGGATCCTGGGTGGACGAGTTCCCCCTCTATATGCCTTCCAGAGGTGAGGCTTCGGTAATTTGTGGTTGTTCTGTGTGTCATCTCTTCGATCTAGTTGCACGGGGTGAAACTATTTGAGGAGGCGGTGGCGGCGCCAACTATACGACGGGAAATATTCGGCCAGAAAATTTATTCCGGCCTTATAGTTGGTCGTTAAACCATCTGTATACTTTGATTGCTTCGGGTTTTCTTCTGGTGTTATTGATATTTCCCAAATAAGCGATTTACGTTGTTTTTGGCTCCTTTTCTCCCTAATACAACTGCTCCAACAATTGTGTCCATTGTACCCATCATCTGTCCTGATCCTAGTGAAAATAGACATAAAATGTACGCGTGAACACCGTAAAATACCAAGATCCTACATCTACAATGCAAAAATAATAATATAAAACATGATGCAAATATGCACTCATCAAGCACCGAAATAGTATTCAAAATTATTGAGAGAAATTGGAATAGTTCTGGTGACATAATCTATTTCCGGAAGGTAGTTTTGAAGTCGTCGGTATTGATTCGAGGTTCGTCGTATTCATTTCAAGATAGTGATTATGTTGGAAAGTATTTGGAAAGGTTATGGAATATATATAGGTTTGCATACATGATATGTACCAGTATTTATTTAAAAGAAACCCGAGAGCAAGAAACCACCAAAAGGGTTCCTAGGGGAGAAATGATCCAGAATGGGAAGCCCACATAGTGTATGATGCTTGGGCCTCCCAGGCTCACCATACATGGTGCATGGGCCTATGTGGCCTACACCCGGACCTTCCATATATAGATCCCATAAATTAAGGGAGATAATTGGTGGGAATGTGGAAAGTATCAGATCATATCTCTAAATTAAGAAAGTCCTCACTATATCTTCTATTAAGAATATGGGATGATCTCGCATTCATTAAGAGATACCATATCTTGAAAATAGGGAAGGTGATGATTTGCATTTAATGCATATCTTCCCAAGGAGGAAGACAATGATCTTGGAGATCATTACCTGCCTAGAATGGGGAGGCGCCACTTATGGGATGCCTTAGCTGCCAAGCTCCAGGGGAACCCTGGGGCGCCTCATATCCCTCCCCTCCTCCTATATAAACCCCACACGGGCTCTCCTCCAGGGACACACAACATGGCTCCTCCTGAATGGGTTGTTAGTTATCGCTCTCTCCCTCGTGGAGCTTATCCATAATACCCAAGTTAGAGGCTGTGATACAATACGTAGGCCAGAGGCTGCGAGATTATCACCATGGGCGCGATGGTCTGGACGGAGGGATCCTGCACGGATTGGGAGGTTGTATGCATGCAACCCGCAGAGGGATCTTACCTTCGATCCTCCATTGAGTGGACCTTTGCTCACATTTGGGAGGGATACACCTAGTTGCGGGGATCAACGAACTACACCGAGTATCTTCTACTGCATACATTGGTGAGTTCATCTAGATTTAGATCTAGATCAAGATCTATTTTATTGGATCTGGATCTTGTGTTCTTGCATAGTCAATCTTGGTGTGTTTGTAGTACAGGAATAGTTTAATTCTTTATGCGAAACCCAATAAAGAAAGTGTTTGGTGCTCCTGGAACATGCCACGAACATCATCAAGATCAACAAGAAGCTGGAGCAAGACGTTGCAAGAATGGAGA
The DNA here is from genome assembly GCA_910589775.1 of Avena eriantha. Classification (NCBI taxonomy): domain Eukaryota; kingdom Viridiplantae; phylum Streptophyta; class Magnoliopsida; order Poales; family Poaceae; genus Avena; species Avena eriantha. The sequence goes on from OU342741.1 coordinate 44,915,242, forward strand.
AGCTTAACTTAGAATACAAGACGCCTATCCAAGAAGTACCATCGGCCAAGCGCATGACTGCATGAAATCTAGATTGACACAAGTATTTGTTTGCCTCTCCTTCAAGGGCAGATCGAGCAGTTGGTAAACCAAGTCTTGATAGCCAGGGAAACCGGTTGTTCAACACTTCGGTGGAAAATGTTGTTGTCTCCAAGCAGATCCTAGAAGATAATCCGACCCCAGAAGCGGTACAACAATGTTTCATCCGATGCGAGAAAACTCTGTAGCAGTGGAAGATCACCACATCCTTCAGTGTCGGACTCACATCCAAGTCCGAGAACTGTCACAGTGATGGGGAAAAGCTAGACGATAGCAGAAGACCTTGAGAAAGAAACCGTTCAACTCGAAACGCGCAACCTCGGGATGATGAGTAACTGATTCGACAAAGAAGCGACACCGGGAGGCACGCAGATTGGAGAATGCCATTCCCATATCCTTGCAACAAGGTGCTCCATGCGATGACCAGGGAAACACTCTAACACAATGACCTCCTCGCACAATACAACGAGATCGAGATGCCAGCACGTAGAACTAGATGAACCATCGTTGACCATGCAATACGTCAACACAAGGAAGAGTGTGCTCATCAGGAAATGTCACCACCTTGGAGCACTAGCTGACCCACTGAGAACCGTCGACAAAATAAGAACCAGACCATATATTGTTGTAGCGGTGCACAAGACAACCTAAAAGGAAGTCGTCGTCGTGACACCCTAGAGGGAAGCCCTCGCCACGTGCTGACTCGTGTATTAATGAGCTCATTGGGAAACCCCAAGAGGAAGGTAAGATAAGTACAGCAATAAGTTTTTCCTCAGTTATGAAACCAAGGTTATCAATCAAGCAGGAGCAAGGAAACACCTCAAAGGTGTTGCTAGCTAGACTTTGGTAGGGCGCACTACCGGCGCCAGCAGCAACATGGAAACCTGCACAACACAACCACAGAACTCTGCCCCCAACTTACAGTGAGGTTGTCAATCTCACCAATTTTGCTGAAAACAAAGGATTAAACATATTGTATGGAAGAAAGTAATAGTTTGCAGAAGGTAAACAGAAAGCAGTAAACAGTTGATTGTAGATTGATGGTAAAATAAAGGACCGGGGTCCATAGTTCACTAGTGGTGGCTCTACTTAAGATAGATGACATGTTGGGTGAACAAATTACAGCGGGGCAATTGACAAACATCGAGAAAGCAATACATGCATATACTAATCATCTTGACTCCTTGGAGATTCGATTGGGCATTACAACATTATACATAGACCACAATCCAACTGCATCTATGACTAATAATCCATCTTCAGGTTATCATCCAAACCCCCTCTGGTATTAAGTTGCAAGCAATAGATAATTGCATTACGCATTGCGTGTAAAGTAAACAATACGGTTGTTCTATGAACAAAGGATTGTTGTTTTATCCCTAGTAGCAACAACACATCTAGTACCTTAGAGATTTCTGTCACTTGCCCAGATTACTAGAGGCATGAACCCACTATCGAGCATAAATACTAACTCTTGGAGTTGCTAGCATCTACTCGGCCAAGATAGCTACTAACAACGGAAAGCATGCAAGATCTCAAATACAAAGACATGATAGAATCAATAATCAATCTGAAATAGCATCTCAATATCCATCGGATCCCTGCAAACACAACATGTATGAATTACAAATAGATGATCTTGATCATGAACGGAGCTCACAAGATCTAAACATGAAAGCACAACGGAGGAGAACCAGCCATCTAGCTACTACATGGATCCGTAGTCCAAGGATGAACTACTCACGCATCACACCGGAGGCTTGCATGGTGATGAAGAAGGCCTCCAGGGTGAATTCTCCCCTCCGGCAGGGTGCCGGGAAGAGCTTCAGATCCCTCCCGATCTAGGATGGAGATGACGGTGGCTATAGATTCTTTTGTGGAATTTTGATCGGGTACTTAGGGTTTCTGTATCGGAGGTATCTTATAGGCGAAAGGGGAGGCCGAGGGGGTGCCCTAGGCGGCCACACCACCCCCTGGCGCGGGCTAGGCCTGGCCGCGACAACCAGGTGGTGTGGCGGCCCTCTGGCCCCTCTCTGTCTCGTATTCTGGCTTCGTGTCCCCCTCGGTGAAAACTGACTTTGGCACTAACACTGTGGCTTTTGTTAATAGGTTAGTTCAAGAAAGGGTATAGAAAGTAATCCAAAGTGTGGACAAAACATAAGAAAGTAGAAAAAAACTAAGCATGGAACATCAAAAATTATAGATACGTTTGCAACGTATCAACATCCCCAAGCTTAACTCCTGCTCGTCCTCGAGTAGGTAAGTGATAAAAAGAAAGAATAATTTTTGAGGTGACATGCACCATAATAAACTTGATCAAAGTATTTGTAAAACATTAATAGCTGGGATCATAGTACTTCAACATAACATGAAAGATAAAGTTCTAACAATAAGACATAGCAACTATGTTGCAACATGAAAAGGCACAAACAAAAGATTCATGAATAATAATGCTTTGCAAGACGTTTGTTTGTTTCACATAAAGAAAACATAGCATAGTGGCATTCAGCTTGTCCCTCATAGAGTAGCAAACATAAATGCATAGGACACCTTCAAAGTTTATAAGAGTGACTAGATACAAATAGTTTAAAACAAGCAATATCAAAGTTATGCATCAATCAACAAGTTTTGGGACAATGCACATAGAACTAAGAATGGCCACTATGCTCTCTAAGTAGGTGCATAAAGATAGAAGGTGGAGACTCAACATAAAAGAAAAAGAAAGGCCTTCATAGAAGGAAGTAGGGATTCAAGTTTCATAAAGAGGTTGCAAAAATTATGGTACTTTTTAGCTTTTAGCTCTCATTGCCCCTATCATAAGCATATTGAAGTGCTTAAGGTTAAAGTGAACAAACTATGGAGTATAAGCTTGACAAAGTATAAGTTGGAAATCTCATGTCCCTTGAGTACGAGGGTCGGTCCTCATGCTACTCAAGTTTAGTTACCGGTAAGTTCTTGTCATAGTAAGTACATGTGTATCATAGAGTACCGCCAACGGGGTACCCCTTGCCCGATGATATGGAAGAATCCCCATATCAAAATGACAAGGCAAGCAGACAACGAGCATCTGAGTAATCTTCTTATTTACCATGGGAAAATGGTGCTTTTTTCTTTTTTTCCTCTTTTCTCATATCTCTTTTTTTCTCTTTTTTTTCTCAATATCTGACTCTTTTTTAATAAAAAGAATGCTTCATAGACAACTCATTATGGTTACGCTATAGGTTTCCACCATGATGGCATGGATTAGACCAGCGGCCCAGGTGTTTCTCTAACACACATACATAACTCCATGGACTTACAAGCTCCCCTTTAATTTCACTCCGACGACATCCATAGACAAAAGAGCATGATATCAACTAGGTACAAAGTACAAGTGCAATGTTGAAAGCATTCCCCATGACAACATGGTTCTGCTAATCCCCAACATATAAGTTCAAGCATATACAACATAGACAACAGAATGGTTCAAGTTTATTAAGGGCAAGAAAAGTAAAGTGTGCCATCAAGTTCGTGAGAGCTTTAATCACTAGTTTTCTCATAACAAGTTTAATTTAGAAGGTAGATAAAAACATGAATATACTTGGAATAGAAAATGCTAATAGGTAGGTATGGTGGAATCTTTGGAATAACTTTGTTTTAGGAGTTGGATGCATGAGTGGAACCCATACTTGGTTATGGAGTCTAGCAAAAGACTGGGAGCGACCAACTAAGAGAGGAATAATGGCCATAATCATGCAGAGCGACAAAACATCATTAATAAAAGCATAAAGTGATATTACAAGTTGAAACTAAAGGATCATAAAGGCTTATGGTGACTTGGGATAGTCATAACATGTTGTGAGCATGCGCCAAGTCAACCCAAATAAAGCATCAAAGGAGAATACCATAATACTATGCTTTAATATGCTAAAACAACACATGATTCTTCAAAGGCATATTAAGAAATCTCAATTGTTTATAAAAATTCATGCTACAGCAAATATTACTAAGCATAGAGACAAAACAATATCAAGCATGGCATGACAAAGCATAGGCCACAGTTAAAAACAAGCTCCTTTACCACTTAAGCATGAACTTTTCCTACTCTTTTCCAATCCAAACCAAACTATTTGAAAACCAATGTATGAAAGAGCGGGTCCAACCAATTTATTCAAGAAAACTAAGAAAACCAAGCAAACGAAAACCAAAAACAAAAAATGAAGACGCTCCAAGAACAACACAACTGTGCATGAAACAATAAAAAGGAAGTGTTTGGAAGAAACCTGGGACTTTTATTGATGAAGAAGGGGATGCCTTGGGCATCCCCAAGCTTTGATGCTTGTACCTCTTGAATATTTATTGGGGTGACACGGGGTGGAATCCACAAGCTTGAGCTTTAGTCCATTCTTCATCTCATTACATCATTATCTCCATACACCTGAAATTTTTCCTTCATACAAAACTTCACACAATCTTTATTACCAACATTAGTGCACTCAAGATAATAAGTCTTTAGGTTCAGTTTCAACACCAATAAAACTTCCACTAAAACACAATCTACTGTAGCACTTCCCTCAAAAATCTCAATCCCCCAAAAGAACTCAAAAAGGAACCAACAAGAAGCAAATGCAAATAATGGTAGAAATCTGTCAAAGCAGACCAGCAGGTAAACACCAATTTTATCAAAGACCTTCTGTTGCTCAAATCAAAAAGTGTTAAACTAACTAAAGTTAGATAACAACCTGGGTCAGAAGCACAAAAATTCACGCCTCAAAATGACGTACAGAGATTTTACACGAATTTTTACGGCGAAGCGCAAAAATCTGTTTCGGGACAGCAACTTTCCCAATCATTACTTCTCTCTCATTAGATGTTACTCTTGGCACTCTCTCAAAAAAAAGAGGTTACTCTTGGCACAAAAAGCAAATAAAAAGGATAGGGAGAGGTTATTACTGAAGTAGACTCATCTAAAACTTTTGGGTTATTTCCCAATAAGTACTTTTCTTTAACGCCTTTAAGTTAGGCATAAGAAGCAAGAAAAAGAATCAAGTGGAATCGTAGATTCGACTGGAGACTTTATGAAGCCTTTCGAGTACATGACTGAGTAAATTTTTCGACTGCTCTATTTATGTCATAGGGATTGTTGATGTGCGTGCCTGATTTTAACCGATGTATCGGTATCAGTTACTACCTTAGGGTAAAACAACGCCACCTACTCAAACTCGAGTCCCTGGACTCGAATCCAGAAAAGTGCTGGCATAATTCGACTCTAGCCGCGGAGGTCTTACCGGAGTCGAATTCGAGTATATGGGTGTGAGCACTCGACGCGTCCGTCAAGGCATGTTCATCGTACCTGCAGGCTCGGATATATTTCAGGTAGTGCGCAGCTTAATGCGTTGCTATGCCTTATTCAGGTCTTATCTTCACGATGTAAGCGCGGCATCCGAATTTTATCATCACAGAGACGATTCGGTTGACCCAGGAGATGTGGTCTCTTTGTAGGGAGAAATTATGAGGCGGTGTCACCATAAACTTCGAGTGTGGATGTTATCAACACACAGTACTTTGTACAAATAATCATAGGGTGCACGACCAGCGCTCCCTATGGTAGTAGCCCCCGAGTGCCTGGTTGATTTGAAGACTCAGGAAGGGACTAAAGAACTTTTGCGACTGCTGTCGTCTTTTATTTGCTTGTTTCAGTCGAATTTGCTTCCGGCGCTCCCTATGGGAGTAACCCATGTCCATAGTCGAACCGTGCTTCTAGTGATTGGGTTTTTGTTTTGATTGTTCATGTTCCTGTAAAAGAAGAAGAAAAATTCGTAGGGTGCGCGACCAGCACTCCCTATGGGAGTAGCCCCTGAGTGCTTGGTGGAGTCGAAGACTTGAGCAAGTACTAAAGTAGTCAATATCTTCTGCTGCATTGTTTTTGATGACGTCGGTGCTGATGATTTTATGACATCAGTTGCCCGCATGAGCGAGTTTGACGGGACATGACGAGCGGTGGGTCCCACTCCCTGACTCTGATTTGACTGGGCGTGCGTAATCTTTATTTTAACCGCGCCTCCTCGATTTCCGCGCGTAATGGGAGTAGTGGGGGGACGGTTCACGTTTCAGCTCCTCCACGTGTCGAACATGATGAGCGCCACGCGTCCAGTAGGGTTAAGTAGTGACGCTGCGACGGTAAAATTCACATCTGCGCTCATCCTTTGCCTTCATCGCCATTGCCACTGCTCCTCTGCTTTTTTTGCGCTCCTTTCCCTCCGCGGCACTGGACCAGCTCCGCACATTTCCCAGCTACTTCCTCCGGTCGCGGCCGACTCCGCTGCTACCGCTACTGCAGTGAAGAAGAAAGGCGGCTCCGCCGCTGCGGGCACCAGTACTGCCGCCAGCGGGAAGAAGAAGGGCACGGGCACCCATGTCACGAATGGCGCATGGCGTCCATTTTTCATCAAGTCCTTGGATCTTCGTCTTCTTCGCCAAGATGGAGTGTTGTCCGCCACAATCGTCGACGCGCGCGTTCCCGGCAGCGAGGTAATCCCCTCTCCTCCTGCCGGTTTTCGAGTGATGTTCCTAGCGTTCATTATTCGCGGCCTCTCTTTGCCCCTGCATCCTTTCTTCAGGGGCCTTCTTTGTTTTTACGGGCTCCAGCTCCATCGGTTGTCCCCAAATTCCATCCTCCATGTAGCTTGCTACATCACCCTCTACGAGTACTGGCTCGGAATCGAGCCGCATTTCGGCCTCTTCAAGCGCCTCTTCAAATTGAAACGCCAATCGGCATCTGGCTCCATAGTCTATGATGTAGGCGGCTGCGGAATCCATGTCGATCCATCCGCCACATACTTTGACATCAAGTTGATGATGTCCGTCCAAGGGTGGAGGGACAAGTGGTTCTATGTTCGCGACCAGAAAGCTGACGGAGAATACTTTGGACTCACACCCTTCGACCCTGCGACGCCGTGCCAGAGGAGGCGCTCCTGGAAGAATGTTTTCATGCCTAGCGAATCCACGGAGACATATGTGTTGTACGAGCGCGTCTGTGACCTCGAGAGTCGCATAGGCAAAGAGGAGGGAGGTTGCACCATCATTCGTACGTGGCTACGCCGTTGTGTCCAGCCCCTACAAGCCAGAGTCCACCCCATGTTTCAGTGGGCTGGCGCTGACGATGTCACTCGCGTGTCTGCCGATGGCGTGTTCGCGAGTGAGGTAGATAAAAGGGTTTGACTGGTTACCAGGTACACCGTCAAGGACGTGCTCCCCAGTGAACCAGTTGTTCCTCCGTTCGATGCTGCTAACCCTCCTCCTGAGGTATAGTTGTGCTACGCAGTAGCTTAGTTTGTTGATTGCTCCTTTGTTGTTTCTTGACTTTGTGCTAAATTGTGGTCTGTATGCAGGATTGGGCGGTGTCGCCCTGTATGCCCCCTCTTCCTGAGGGGGTTATCCCTCGTGAAGCCTTGGAAGAGGACGAGTCGGAGTCGACCGTTCCATCCGATGTGGAGGAGGAAACCCCCGAGTCGGGTAGTCTGGATACTCGCAAGCATTCGCGCAATGAGGATTCCGATGCGTTGTCTCCTTCGACTCTGGAGGGTACATGCGTTGGTGCGAAGTCGCTGATCCCTGCTATTCCTGTGAGTGCCGTGGCGCCATCTTCTCGCAAGAAGATGCGACTGCCAAAGGAGTCCTCATCAGAGTCGGGGGAGCCAACCTTTGACTTTGATAAGTTTGATTGGTAAGTTTTCTAGTTGCCCTTTTTGGTTCTTCTCTGTATTTGCCTTTTCTTGGTGTTGGTTTTGTCTTGTAGCCAGCAGGCGTCGTCGTCTTCTAGCGACGTCCATTTTTTGAAAGAATCGGGAGTCGCAACCTCAAGGGCCAAGGAAGAGGTCGAGCGTGCCCCTTCTCCTCCATTGGCGGCCCACTCCAGGCACAACTCTTCCAGCTCTCCGCATGATGGGGAGCATCAGATAGTTGCCCGGATGACTACACACCAATCGACTTCGAAGTCATTGGAGGATCATGTAAGTGTAGGATTCTTTCGATGTTGCAGTCGATGTTATCTATGGCTTCTGCTGGTCCTTTTTATTTTTCATTTTGTGATAGCTTCTTGTGAAGGAAGCCACTCACTTGGCGGAGCAGGTGCTTGCGATGGGCCGCCAGCATGCAATGCTGGAGATGCGCCATCACGTGGTAGAAAGTAAGTGCTCTTTACTTCTCCTTCTTCTGCATCGCTTTTATGTAGTCGACTGGATAGTCAATCCCTTTTGTTTTGTAGTTGAACATAATGCCCTTATGCGCAACGCCGCCACCATGGAGAAGACACTCGCCGCGGCTGTGAAGGGCCGCGATGAGGCAATCGCGGCGCGTGGCGAGGCATAAAGGCACGAAGAGGATCTGCGTGCCTCCATCACAGCCAGGGAGAAGTTGTTCGAGGAATAGCTTTTCTCGATTGCCAAGGCCCTCTCAGGTACCTTGCTTGAATATCATTATCGTTCTCTGTTTCATTTTTGCCATTGGCGCTGATTTTCGTGTCCATGTGTGTATTTATGTGCAGATGTTGGCGATTTTAGCTCGACCCTCAGGCCCTCCGTCGTGACGATGCCTTGGCGGGTGCGCTTTCAGCAGTCGAGGACCGCAGCGCCACCGTTCAGGATATGCTCTCCAAGGCCAAGGGCATGCTCAGTCGCCTCCGGGAGGAGTTGATGCCCAAGGTTGAGCTAATCGAGAATATGAACGAGCTGGTGGAGTCTCTCGTCAAGGGTGTTCCTGCAAGCTTCAAGAACTCACACCGTGCGGCTGGCGCATCAATGTCACTCGCCATGGTGCAGGCCCACGGAGTCGACGTTGATCCTGCAGCGGTTTCGAGGGCGATGCCCGTTAGCGTGGGCGGCCAGCAGGTAGTCTTTGCTCCCTTCGCGACTACCTGTGGAAAATATGGGCTGCAGCTGATTAACATAGTTGCGAAGTACTCTAAGGAGCTGCAGCGAGCCAAGAAGGTGGAAAAGGCTGCGACATCAGGGGCTGGCGGAAAGTTAGTGGCATCTGATACCGCCACGGACTCGATGAGGCCCCCGAAGCCGTCTAAGTCAAAGAAGCCAATCGCTCCTCAGTAGCTTTGTAATAGTTGATTAGTTTATGTCGTTTGTCAAGAAGCCTTTGGCGAGTGTATCTGCTGATACTTTTGCCAATCTTGAATGCACTCGAATCTTTTTGTCTGTGTGTCAATTTTGTCTTCTTATTGCTTCTTTCTTGGCTTGTGGTAGGGTACATCAAGTGATCCTTTGAGGGAACCTCAGGATTTGCCGCCCCTTGATGATACTTTGGCACCACCGCGCTCTAGGGTGGATGAGCTGTCGCTGCTTTCGCGAGTGCGTGATCATGTGAAGCAGTTGGAGCGTGAATTGCCCGTGCTCCACGGTAATGCGGATGTATGGAAGTCAAAGGCAGAGAAGGCCACCGCCCGAGAACAGTATCTGCTGGGGGAGATGACGCAGCTGGGCGACCAATTTAAGTGTTAGTTTGCTTACTCTTATCTTTCCTTGTAGTCACTTGCAGTGGTGTGCTGTCCTTATGCTTCCGTTGTTGTTTTGTATAGTTGTCAACGCGCGCCATCCGCAGTATGAGAAGGATAGGATTGCTATCTGTATGCATGATCTGACCCAAGAGCAACTTCAGGAGAGTGGGTACTTCTGGGTGGATCATGATCGTGCGATTGCGTTGGCGACCCTGCAGGATCGTGCGTCGCGAGTGCTGCACTTTCTGAAGAAGTCACAGTCATGCTTGAAGAACATTTATCGAACGATGTTCCCGCTGGATGTTGCTCCATCGAGCCTGCTGGCCCTCCTTGCCAAGTTCCTAGACCTGGCTGCGGTTCGCAAGTGTGTAAGGCAATAGTTGGTGGCTGGTGCCAAGGCCGCTCTATCGCTGGTGCGACTGCATAGGCCCGATGTAGACGTTGCGGCAATTGCGGTTGGGCCACCTGCGCCACCAGCGGGTTCTGCATGGAATATGGTGCCGCACTATCATGTAGTGGATCGCCCAGTAGAGGAGATCGTCGACTTCTTCGAGGAGCAGACCAACGTTCTTTTGTTGCAGTAGTAGCTTAGTTTGTATCCTGCACGTAAGTGTACCAATGTTGTAAAGTTCGTATATACATTGTGTATAATTGACTGTCGATTATGTATAAAGAGCTTGTTAGCGTGTGAGTGCGTTGCACTATGCGACTCCTTTTTGTTAGCCTGGCCATGCTCTTATCTTAGTCCCTTGTCAACCTGTCAGGTGCGTTGCAACTGGGTTGATGTGTGTCAAGGGTTTCGATTGATGTGCCAGCTACTCAGGATATCGCGTTTTAGTTCGTAGAACAGATGTGTGTAGGGTGGCGCAGCCCCCGAGTGGATAAGTTGCGGAAAAATAAAGGAGAACACAAAGTTTTGGGGCACTTAGCTTTATTTATTCGTGAGACAGTACGAAGTACAATGTGTGGCCTTGGCTGAGTGCCTTATTTGCAATGTAGAAGTAAAAACGACTAAGGGTAGAAGCGTCACAGTTGCGTGACGTTCCAGGGGTTGGAGTATGCGACTCCTGTCTCTAAATCTTGAAGGCTATAGGCGCCTCCTGGGATTACTTCTGTAATCACGTATGGTCCCTCCCAGGGGGACTCGAGCTTGAGATGTCCTTGCTGCGTTAGTTGCAGGACCAGGTCGCCTTCGACGAAGGATCTGGGGTGTAGCCTCCTACTGTGGTAGTGGTGCAGGTTTTGCTGGTAGATCGTTGATCTTTCCGCGGCGATTTCCCTTGCCCCGTCAAGGAGGTCGATGGAGTCTTCGAGTGCAAGAGATGACTCCTGATCGCTGTAAGCGACCACGCGCAGCGCCTTGTATCGTACCTCGGCGGGTAGCACCGCTTCAGCCCCGTGCACCATAAAGAACGGGGTGTAGCCTATAGCATTGTTTGGAGTTGTGCGTAGGCTCCAAAGTACTGATTGCAGTTCGTCTGGCCAGCAGCCCATGGCTTGTTCGAGTGACCGGAGGAGTCGCTTCTTGATGCCGCCGCAGGCGAGCCCGTTCGCCTTTTCGACCTGACCGTTGGTCTGTGGATGTGCTAGCGCGGCATAGCTGATGTTGGTTCCCAGATTCTCACAGAATTCTTGGAACTCCTTGGATGTGAAGTTTGTTCCATTGTCTGTGATGATGGTGTGTGGCACTCCGAAGCGGAAGACGGTGGACTCGAAAAACTTGACTGCACTGTGCCCTGATTGATTGGTCACTGGCATGGCCTCTATCCACTTGGTGAACTTGTTGACTGCCACCAGGAGGTAGATGTAACATCCTCGTGAGGACTTGGGGAGCTTGCCGACCATGTCGAGTCCCCATTGCGCGAAGGGCCAGGCCAATGGGATTGGCCGAAGCTCTGCGCCGGGTGCGTGCAGCTTGTCCGCGAATCGTTGACACGTGTTGCATTTCTAGACAATGTCCTTGGCGTTGCGCATGGCCATAGGCCAGTAGAACCCAGCCCGCAGAGCTTTGGTCACGACGGCACGACTGCCAGCGTGGTGTTCCCAGGTTCCCTCATGGATGTCGAGGAGAACAGCTCTTCCATCAGCCATGGAGACGCATCGCTGGAGTACTCCTGTGATGTTGCGCTTGTATAGTTCGTCGTTGATAACATCGAATGCCTTGGATCGCCGCGCGATGTGCCGTGCATCAGTCGGATCGTCCAGTAGCCTTTTGCTGAGGAGGTACGTGATGTACGGCTGAGTCCAGGATGATTCGATCATCATGACGCTCATTGGTCCTTCGAGTCCTGTCTCCAGCTCCAGGTCGTCGAGCGCCATTGGTTCATTGGGTGGCATAGCCCCCGAGTCCGTTGCTGCGCTTGTTTTCTTCTCTGCTGCCTTTGGCTTGATGGAGCGTTCGCAGATGCGCTCGAGAAATACCCCAGGTGGTATGGGGGCGCAGGTACAGCCTATGTTGGCGAGTGCGTCCGTCTCTTCATTGCTTTCGCGGCCTACGTGCCGCACCTCGCAGTCGTCGAAGTCCCCTTCGAGTGTGTCGTAGAGGTCACGGTAGGCGATCATGTTGCCGTTCAGTGCGTCGCACTCATGCATTGTTTGGTTGACGACCAACTTGGAGTCGCCGTATATAATGAGCCTTTTGGAACCGCAGGCTTTTGCCATCCTCATCCCTGTTGGGTCCGCAGCATAGAAAACAAAAAATTTCCTACGGTGTGAACTACACGCCAAGATCTATCTACTAGGTACAAAGCAATGGGTGGACATACATCCAACAAGAACTTACCCTCGAAGACAACGAGTTTTGTTAACGGGTAGGAACTCGTGGTTGATGTAGTCGTACACTTGCCGATCTCAAGATCGTGACGAAGTCCGAGCGTCGCAACTCAGTAGCGCATCCGTACTCGCACACACGTTCAAGCCATCGGACAACCTCCACCTCCTCGCTCCAGCGATCCAGAGGAAGCAGCAACTCCTTCTAGACGAAATGGCACCGGGAACATGTATCTCGCTAATCCGAGACCATGGGGGAATAATTCTAGAGGGGGAGAGAGATCCTTCACAAGGAGGTGTGAGGATGAAGGAGGAAGAGGGGGGCCTTTTATAGGAGGAGGGGGGTGCCCCTCCTTCATGGCCGGTGCATGGAGGAGGTGCCTCTTCACCTCCTCCATTCATGTGGTGGTAACCCCTCCACATTAAAATGCCTCTTCACATTCCCTTTTAAAGTCTCCACTTTAAATGCATTAAATTTCTCCAAATTTAATGCTCTCTCATTTAATAAAACTCTTTTATTAATTTTATTCAGAATTTTGTTAATTACTTTAATTAACAAACATTCACATAAAACCCCTACAACATTTCAATATTACATGCAGAACCAATTTCAGCAATTTCACCCGAAATAGTTTCAGTGTCTATTGAAATAATTCCAGCGCTTTGCAATTCTTTCGTCTGAAACATATGTGCTCCAAAATGGTGTACGGTAACTCTTAAGTGTGCCACCCTACGGTTCACGAATAATGCAGACATGATCGAGACCCTTCTCCGATCAATAATCAGCAGCGGGACCTGGAGATCCGTACTGACTCCTACACATTCAACGATGACTTCTTGTGATTGTGAGAACCTTTAACACTTGTAACTAAATCCCTTTATCTCTCGATATATTACATGTCCGAGATTTGATCATCGGTATCTCCATACCTATTTTGATCTCGTTGCCGACATGCACTCTTTTCTCGTTCCCGTGATATAACATTCTAGTGATCACATCACTTGCTTGCAAGCTATTTCAATGTGATATCACCGAGAGGGCCCAGAGTATATCTATCCGTCATCGGGATTGACAAATTCCACTCTTGATCCATGAGCCTCAACATAACACCTTCGTAGCACTGAACCCATCTTTATAGTCACCCTGTTACGGTGTGACATTTGATGTTATCAAGATACTCTTCCGGTGTTAGAAATTAACATGATCTCATGGTCTAAGGATAAAGATTACTTTGTATAGTGTTATAGAAATATAAACATAATGACTTTGATCGTAATGCTATACTTCGGATGAATGTTCATCACATCATTCAACTAATGTTGTGACCTTGTTATTAACAACATCCAATGTCCATGATCAGGAAACCTTGATCATCTTGTTAATCAACAAGCTAGTCTATAAGAGAGGCATAACTAGGAACCCTTTTTGTTTATTAAACACACATGTATTGATGTTTCCAAGCAATACAATTATAGCATGCAAAATAAACATTTATCATAAACATGGAATAAGATAATAACCACTTTATTATTGCCTCTCGCGCATATTCCCTTTAGTCTCCCACTTGCACTAGAGTCAATAATCTAGTTTGAAAAACTTTGCGTATTGAACACCTATCGCTTTCTGGTGTTGCATATACGCGATTGCTAGTGGTTAACATAATCTCCGGATCTACGCATCACTCATTCTCAAATGAGATGGCATTGTATAAATTTGGTCCTTTGTTGAGACCTTTAGTTCGTTCAGGTTAAAATATGTTGATATTATTGTCACACAATATATCTTCATAGTATTAGCCCACTTTGAACCACACCTAGTTTGATAACAAACTACTTAACACAAATTCCCTCCTATGCTGCTACTATAGCAGTCATATACTTAGCCTTTTGTTGTAGTATCCGTCACAATGTCCCAACTTTGGAACTCATCCAAATCCATCATGGAACATCCTTTCCATTACATTGTGCCACCCATAGTCTAAATTGAGATAAATTTAATTTGTATCTTGTGACAAAACTAGTATCAATGTAACACTTTACAATGAACTACCTTTAACTATTTGTCACTTATACATGATATATTCTTAGTTCTTCCGAAGCTCATAAAAATATCTTTACTACTGTGCAATGATCATCTTATGAATCATTCTGGTATATGCTCATAACATTTAGAGCATAGGACATTCTGGATATATACATATCATGGTACAATCGATCAAAATCTTCATGTGATTTTACTCACCAAGTGTTGAAACACTTGAATTTTGATACAATCCTTTTCATGCAGCAAGCACCTTTCTTGTTGTTTCCATATTGAACCCTTTCAATATCTCATATATGTATGTCTGGCACAACCATATTAGCGCCTCAAACTATCCATATAGATATTGATGCCAAATATTCCGGTTTTGCCCAAGTCTTTCATCGAAATCTTATTTTAATGAAATTCTTAACATGTGTCAATACAAGATACATCATTTCCAATCAACAATATGTCCTCTACATAATGTATTAGAAATATGTGTCTGTGCTCCCGCTTAATATATTGCAAATGAAAGCATCTTCATCATCTCCGATGAATTTAAACTCTTTTAACAGTTTCATCATGGTGAAGATTCCAACTTCGCTATGCTTAATTCAACTATTGAAGTTTGCATGCCCTTTTAGCACCCTTTGAATTAACAAAAACCCTTCGGACCGTGTCATGTACACATCCTAGGTAACCATTCTATTAGAAGAACCTTGTTTTGTTTATTCAACTACCATATACCAAATTATATGTGGTGGTTGCTACATTAATCCGTCAAGACTAAATATCGCTATGAAAGATCAAATTTGTCATAGTCAACTCCTTTGAACATTGTCGTAAACTTCTTTCCGACATGTCGACTATTTCATAGATGTTAAACATCCATGTCTTATTCCTTTATAGATCCAAACATGACCGATAGGCTTCACGCCTTTCCGGAGGGTCTTCCAAGTTCAGAAACTTGATTTCTCGTGTATGGATACTATCACAGATTCTATGACTTCTAGTCATTTTATGGAGTCAGGGCCCATCATCGCTTCTTTGCATGTAGTCGGTTCATCATTGTCAAAACAATAACGACTTGCTTATCAAATCTTACTATTTGATTCTTACCGACCCACACGGTTCTATAGGAACTCTAATCTCCGAGATCACACCTTTTGTAATCACGGGAGCCATGAGCATTGTGGCTACCACCGGGACACTTTCCGGCGCTGCGCTACTTAGCACATATATCTAAGGTTCAACAACCTTATCAAAGTTCTATTGTCCTCCCACTTAACTTTTCGCGAAAAATTCCTTCTCAAGAAATTTGACGTTCCAAGTGACAAACTCTTTTGTCCTCGGTGTTATGGAGAAATTCCCAACAAATTCTTTGGGATAAGCTACAAAGACGTACTTATCCGACTTTGGTTGTAAACATTTTACTTATGCATAGCATACCAAAATTTAAGAAAAGACAATTCGGGTTTTATCCCAAACCATAACTTATATGGTGTCATTTCAATGGATCACGATGGTGCTCTTTTAAGTGTAAAAGCGGTAGTCTCTAAAACTTCAATCCTTAAAATATAATGGCAGTTTTATAAATGACACCCTTGATCTTACCATGTCAAACATGGTTTGATTTCATCTCTCGAATATGCCATACTCCTATGGTTTACCGGGAAATCCAAATTCATGGAACAATTCCTCAAATCTTAGGTGTTTTGCTAAACATGTAACTCAAATATCTTCCTATACGATCAAATCATAAACTCTTTTATTTTCTTGTTACAATGATTTTTCACTTCATCTTGAAAGTCTTTGAACAACTTTCAAATGTTTCATACTTCTTCCTTATTAAGTAAATATATAGATATATTCACTCAAATTTTTGAAGAAAGCATATGAAGCAAAAAGATCCATCGCATATGGCTACACATAATGGACTATGCACATTAGCATGCACAATTTCCAATAAGCTAGTCATCCGTTCCTCTCTGGCCTATGGACAGAGTTTCAATTATCTCGTGGAAAGTCTCACATGCGTCAATTGATCAAAATCAAATACTCAAAAAATCCATCAACATGGAGTTTCTTCATGTTTTCTTTCCAATATAATTTAAACATCGATGTCACTTCATAAGTGATCTTTCAATCATTTGTCTTGCGACATTTTAGCAATAGTGTTTATGGATGTGATTTCTCCCACTAGACTTGTAAAAGTTCATCCATCCTTTATGGAATACGGTAATTATTTGAACAACCATTGTTCTCGTAATACCGGAACAAAATAATAATTATTAAAACAAATCTTGAAGGCTAGGTTTGACGACAACAAAAGCACAATAACACTTTATTTGTTTTCGATGATCATCATCACTCATTCTCTTGCTAGTTACTTAGGCCATTGTAGTTCATGACTTGCGTTGTCCTGTATGACACTTCATACCAACCAATTCGGTATCCAATACCGGTATCCAATACCTAAGAACCACATTGTTTAATAAGCAAGGAATACAACCATAACATGTATATCTTCTATATACCCAAGTTGGACATCTCCAACCTTTTATTTTCTGCCAAATATTTTATAGATTATCTTTCAACAATTCATTTTCTTTTAAAAGAATCTATCAACATCAATAGTGGTGTCATCAACATGACACATGGTACAAAGCTTGTATATAGTCAAATACTAATACCTTTGGACTTGCACTTTGAAGTGGGTCACCATCATCAAATGTTTGGCATTCTTTCAAAAATACATTCTTTAGTAATCTATTAGTGTAGTAAACATTTTACTTACATCTTCTACTCATCCTTATCATGACAACTTTCATGATCAAGCTAATATAGACTATAAGGAAGAATCGCGAGTATAATATCAGTTCCCAAAACCTTTTTGGTAGATTAGGACGCCCAGCGTCTCCAACCTTCACAAATTCTCATACAATATGAGAACATGTATTTTGCTAAATTATACTCTATCATAACGCAACCAAAAACATTGTTTCAGATATCACAATATCTTTCACACATGATGGTTTCTGAAACAATTTTCAGCTCCAATATAATCTTGATATTAAAACAACTTTTGGATGTCAATAATCATGGAGGCAAACATGATACTTTAGATACTAACATTGGAATTCTTACTCTTGATTTAATACTACTTATTAAACTTCATGGAGTAAATAGAGTTTGCTGAAAGTTTGCAATAGGACTTATAAACTTTAAATTGACATTCAAAACAATACGATACCAATTCCTAAAGTAAATATCCAGAATTCTATAGTTCTATTATCTCAAATAAAAAACTAAGCATACGGTAGAAAACGAATGCCAATGACTACAACAAACTATGCAAATTCACTTTGATTTAATTTATGACAAATTTGGTTTGACTAATCCAAATTAGAAATGAACTCCCACTCAAAAACGACATCCCTCGTGTCTTTTTGGTGATTACATGAACCAAATCCACTACACCAAGTCCGATCATCACGTGAGTTGATGTAGCTTCAAAGGCGAGCATCTATATGGGCATCATATCAACTATATGACTCATGCTTAACCTTTCGGTCCGTTTTCCGAGGCCATGTCTGTACATGCTAGGCTCGCCAAGTAAGAACCTTAGTACTCGCATGTGTAAAACTGTCTTACACCCGTTTGTATGAAAGCGTAGAGTCGAGTACACCCGATCATCACGTGATGTCTCGAAATACGATCCACAAAATGGTGCATACTTAAGGAAGAACACATTTTTATCTTGATATCTAAATGAGGGATCATCTTACAATGCTACAGAAAGCGCCAAACTAGCAGTATAAGATGCTAACATCTAATGTGTAAAGTGAGATGATATGGTCCATGCATTTGATCTCTATCATTTGCATCGTGGTATGATCTCTATCATTCCTTTGTGTGTAAGGCCAAGGTCTATGGAACTTACACGTTGAGTGTGTTGTAAGAGTATCTATCATACATCTACTTACAACAATACCATATCAAGACACTAGCCCAGCAACGATCTAAACTAGACGCCTCTAATTTATCAATTGCAAGTTTTACGTGGCTTAGGGCTTTCGAAGATAGAACCATTCTTACCTACGAACATGAACCACAACGAGGATAACCAAGTTATTAGCAACTCGTTGTAAATCAGATATTGACTATAGTAGGAGAGACAGACACCCGCCAGCCACTTATGCAAAACAAGTTGCATGTCAGTCGTGGAACCGGTCTCATGTACGATGACATGTAAGGTTGGTCCGGGCCGCTTCATCCCAGTATGCCACCAATATCCAAAATACATAGAATATGCAATAACATGATCATCATCGCCCACATATAAACATATGTGTACTACCCGTGCAAAGCACCTACGCATAGATCAGGCTCTGATACCACTGTTGGGTCCGCAGCATAGAAAACAAAAAATTTCCTACGGTGTGAACTACACGCCAAGATCTATCTACTAGGTACAAAGCAATGGGTGGACATACATCCAACGCGAACTTACCCTCGAAGACAACAAGTTTTGTTAACGAGTAGGAACTCGTGGTTGATGTAGTCGTACACTTGCCGATCTCAAGATCGTGAGGAAGTCCGAGCGCCGCAACTCAGCAGCGCATCCGTACTCGCACACACGTTCAAGCCACCGGACAACCTCCACCTCCTCGCTCCAGCGATCCAGCAGAAGCAGCAACTCCTTCCAGACGAAATGCCACCGGGAACATGTATCTCGCTAATTCGAGACCATGGGCGAATAATTCTAGAGGGGGAGAGAGATCTTTCACAAGGAGGTGTGAGGATGAAGGAGGAAGAGGGGGGCCTTTTATAGGAGGAGGGGGTGCCCCTCCTTCATGTCCGGCGTATGGAGGAGGTGCCTCTTCACCTCCTCCATTCATGTGGTGGTAACCCCTCCACATTAAAATGCCTCTTCACATTCCCTTTTAAAGTCTCCACTTTAAATGCATTAAATTTCTCCAAATTTAATGCTCTCTCATTTAATAAAACTCTTTTATTAATTTTATTCAGAATTTTGTTAATTACTTTAATTAACAAACATTCACATAAAACCCCCTGCAACATTTCAATATTACATGCAGAACCAATTTCAGCAATTTCACCCGAAACAGTTTCGGTGTCTATTGAAATAATTCCAGCGCTTTGCAATTCTTTCGTCTGAAAACATATGTGCTCCAAAATGGTGTCCGGTAACTCTTAAGTGTGCCACCCTACGGTTCGCGAATAATGCAGACATGATCGAGACCCTTCTCCGATCAATAATCAGCAGCGGGACCTGGAGATCCATACTGATGCCTACACATTCAACGATGACTTCTTGTGATCGTGAGAACCTTTAACGCTTGTAACTAAATCCCTTTATCTCTCGATATATTACATGTCCGAGATTCAATCATCGGTATCTCCATACCTAGTTTGATCTTGTTGCCAACAGACACTCTTTTCTCGTTCCCGTGATATAACATTCTAGTGATCACATCACTTGCTTGCAAGCTATCTCAATGTGATATCACCGAGAGGGTCTAGAGTATATCTATCCGTCATCGGGATTGACAAATTCCACTCTTGATCCATGAGCCTCAACATAACACCTTCGTAGCACTGAACCCATCTTTATAGTCACCCTGTTACGCTGTGACATTTGATGTTATCAAGATACTCTTCCGGTGTTAGCAATTAACATGATCTCATGGTCTAAGGATAAAGATTACTTCGTATAGTGTTATAGCAATATAAACATAATGACTTTGATCGTAATGCTATACTTCGGATGAATGTTCATCACATCATTCAACTAATGTTGTGACCTTGTTATTAACAACATCCAATGTCCATGATCAGGAAACCTTGATCATCTTGTTAATCAACAAGCTAGTCTATAAGAGAGGCATAACTAGGAACCCTTTTGTTTATTAAACACACATGTATTGATGTTTCCGATCAATACAATTATAGCATGCAAAATAAACATTTATCATAAACATGGAATAAGATAATAACCACTTTATTATTGCCTCTCCGGCATATTCCCTTCAATCCCCTGTAGCAGGGCCTCGTATTCAGCTTCGTTGTTGGAGGCGGTGAACTGCATTCGCAGGATGTACTTCAGCTTGTCCTCTTTAGGCGATGTCAGTATGACACCTGCACCTGCTCCGTCCTTCCGCTTGGATCCATCGAAGTGCATTGTCCAGAGGTAGGACATATCTGGTTTGTCAGGGAGCTGGTTATCCATCCAGTGCACGAGGAAGTCAGGAAGAACTTGCGACTTGATTGCGTCGTGCTTTTCGTATGTAATGTCTCGTGGAGATAGTTCTATTCCCCAAAGCACGACTCGTCCCGTGGCGTCGGGGTTATTGAGGATATGCCCCAACGGGGCGTCATTGACCACCACAATTGGGTGTTCCTGGAAGTAATGGCGCAGTCACCGGGCGGTCATGAAGACGCCGTACGCCAGCTTCTAGTAGTGCGGGTACCGCTGTTTTGTTGGTATGAGGACCTCGCTGAGGTAGTATACTGGGCACTTACCCCGTGGACCTTGTTTTCCTTGGCTCGCTTGACGACGAGCACTGTGCTGACCACCTGGTTGGTGGTGGAGATATATATCAACAGCGGTTCCCTTTCTCATGGGGTCACTAGTACTGGCGAGGTGGATAGCAGGCGCATGAGGTCTTCGAATGCTTCCTGCGCTTCGTTGGTCCATTCGAACTTTTTAGCTTTGCGGAGGAGTTGGTAGAAGGGTAGTGCCTTTTTACACGTCCGACTGATGAACCGACTGAGGGCCGCGATTCGCCCAGCCAGCTGTTGGACGCCCCTTATGTTTTTTGGCTTCTCCATGGCCAGTATGGCTTTTATTTTCTTCGGGTTTGCCTTGATTCCTCTCGCGGAGATGAGATACCCGAGTAGTTGCCCAGATGGGATGCCAAAGGCGCATTTGTCCGGATTGAGCTTGATCCGGTAGCGGTCAAGGTTGGCGAAGGTTTCGCGCAAATCGTCGATTAGGGAGGCTTCCTCCTTAGTCTTGATTACTATGTCCTCGACATAGAATTGAATGTTGCGACCAAGTTGGTCCTTGAGGCAAGCCTGCATGCACCGCTGGTAGGTGGCTCCTGCATTTTTTAGCCCCAAGGGCATTGTGTTGTAGCAGAACACACCAAAGGGCGTTGTAAACGCTGTTTTTTCTTGATCTTCCTCCTTCATTCGAATCTGATTATAGCCTGAGTAGGCGTCGAGGAAGCAGAGGCGCTCGCATCCCGCGGTGGAGTCGACGATCTGGTCGATTCGCGGTAGCAGGAAGTGATCCTTTGGACAATGCTTATTCAGAGAGGTGAAGTCCACGCACATCTGCCGGATATCCGTGTCCTTTTTTGGTACTAGCACCGTGTTGGCGAGCCAAGTGCTTTCCTTGATCTCGCGTATGAATTTGGCGCCGAGGAGTCTGTTGATCTCCATTCCAACTGCCTTTGCTTGTGGCTCAGATAATCCCCGGATTGTTTGCTTGACTGGCCTTGCGTCTGGGTTGACGTTGAGTGCGTGCTCGGCGAATTCCTTGGGAACTCCTGGCATGTCCGCTGGACACCAGGCGAAGATTTCCCAGTGCTCACGGAGTAATTCGACGAGCGCGAGTTCCTATGCGGGACTCAAGTTGTTGGCGATGAGGGTCATCTTGGCGGGATCCGATGGGTGGACCTGCACTTTCTTTGTATGCACCGATGAGTCGAAAGATAGATCGGGCGAACTTGGCCGGCTCAGGGGGGCAGACTGTTGTCTCTCGACTCCTTTAGTCTCGTGAGTTCTTCCTGCATGCCGAAGGATTCGGAAATTATGTTGAATTCCCTGTCATAGCTGTCTGATCTCTCGAAGCTCCTGTTGACTGTGATGACGCCATTGGGACCTAGCATTTTCATCTGCAGGTAGGCATAGTGTGGTACTGCCATGAACCTAGCGAACACGAGACGTCCGAGGATGCAGTGATACGGTGAGGGCCAGTAGATGCGCTCACGCCAAAAGTTCTTCGGCATGCCGAAGATAACGTCGAGGTTGATTTTGCCCAGGGGATATACGCCTTTTCCTGGGACGATGCCGTGGAATGTTGTGTCCGAGGCTTCTAGGCAAGTCAGAGGGATCCTCATTGCTCACAAGGTACTCGCGAATATAAGGTTGATGCCACTTCCGCCGTCCATGAATATGCGGCTCATGTCGAAACCTCCGATTTGCACCTCGAGTACAAGAAGACAATGGCCTGGTCGAGGTACTTGAGGCGGATGATCGCGTTTGTCGAAGGTGATGCAGGAATCGCTTCCGCTGAGGTACCAGTGGTGGATAGTGGCGAGTTTGTGGCCAAGTTGACTTGGCGAGTGATGGCCTTTTGCACCCTGTTAGAGGGGCGTCCTTTTTGGATCATCATGGTGCCCATGGCTCGTGGGTATGGTTCGCCGCCCTGGTGCTGGTCCAGCGCAGCTGCGTTTGGGGGTAGTCCAGGTGGTGGCGGCGGAGCGCCATGTGCCACGGCGCCTGGAGCGGCTCCGTACCCTCTTTCGACTGCGTTGCAGTTCATCCGAGCTAATCCTTCATGTAGTTTGAGGAACTCGCGGTAGTCCTTAAGGAGGTGGCTGGACTTCTTTCCATCATGCTTGTCGATGTAGAAGTGCACCGTACATGGCCCGGATAGTTTGTCTTCAATGGATGTCGTGGGTGCCTCATCACGATTGCGGCGTTGCCACACTTGTGTGGTTTTCCCGGAGTCGCGGTACCCACCGCTGCGGTATCTGTTGTTGCGGTTATCGTCGCGTTTATCAGCGTAGCCAGCTGCGACCATGTTGACGTCATCGCGGTCATCGTAGATGCGCATGCGGCGTTTCCCTTGGCGGTCACGTCTGCGCTCGAGTTCTGCCTCCTCGTCGGAGTGAACGCGATTCTTCACCAAATCTTCTCCATCAGTCCACCGATTTGCGATTTCCATCAGGTGGTCGATGGTCTTGGGCTTTGAGCGGCCCAGCTCCTCCCCGAGCTCTATGCGGCGGACGCCGCCGTTGAATGCGCCAATAGCGCGATCCTCCGAGATGTTCTCTGCGGAGTTCTTGATGATGGACCACCTTTGGATGTAGGAGTGTTGCGATTCGCCCAATCTTTGCTGGCAGCATCTCAGCTCTTCAATTGATGCAGGCCGTTTGTAGGTGCCCTTGAAGTTGCGCACGAAACTATAAACCAGCTCATCCCAACTGCGAATGGATCTGCGTGGGAGGTTGTTGAGTCATGCTCGGGCGGCGCCTTGCAGCTGCAGCTGTAGGCATTGCATGGCCGTGCTTCGACTGCCGCCATGGAGCCTAACGGAGGAGATGTGGTCTGTCAGCCAGATCTTTGGGTCCTGTAGGCCGTCAAACTTTGGGTTTTCCGATGGGAGTTTAAACCCCTTGGGCATTCGCTTTTGCCTGATGGCCCTGCTGAAGCATCTGGAGCCACAGAGCTCCACATCCTCATCTTCTGAATCAGTCGACCGAGCACGTCGCGCCCTTGATTTGTCGATCTTGCGCTGCGTGAGGTCGTCGCGTGCATCATAGTCGTGGTCATGTCGCCGTGATCGATGACGTCGAGACAGGTCATGACTGTCGTTGCTGGATGAGGGCGAGGATTAGCGCTTTGCTAGCGCTTTGCCTTTTTTCGGCTCCAGTGTTGGCTCCTTGTCGAGGGCCGCTTCGACTAGTCCCAAGCCCGCAATCATAGATCGATGCATAGCGGCTCGGGGATCTCCAGCTGGCGGCTGATTGTTGAGGAGGTACATGGTGGCTGCGGTCACCGCGGCCTACGGCGTCTTGGGGACCACGTTGCCCCGTGTATCGACTATCATAGAGCTGAAGTCGAGGACCTTTGCAGCTTCTATGCACTCTTGCTCGGTGAGATGGGCCATCCGAGATCGCCTGTTGTTTGCGAGGTAATCGTTGCCCTTTGAGGAGGATTCTCCGTGGGAGGAGAGCCCAGCACGTCGAAGGCTCGACTCGTCTGCCGCCTTTTTGCGTGCCTCGAGTTGCGCGATTGTTTGCACTTGGCGCTTGAATTCTTCCTTCAGGAGCCAATGGTATCCCATTAGCAGTTCTTGCGGGGATCCGAAGGGTAGAGGGTTGCCTCGTAAGGCATGGCGGCAGCGAGCCCATTCTTGTTCGTTGAGCTTGATCACGACGCGTTCGCCGGTTTGCTTGTTTATTATGGTTGGAGGTTCGACTGCTCCTCTGTTGTTAACGGGGCTGCTGTTGTCACCATTGCCACCGTTGCCGCCATTAGGCGGGTTAGTTTCGTTGCCACGGTTGCCCGTGTTGTAGCGATTGGCGGAAGTGTCGCCCGCATTGATGACGGCGCACATGAAGTGGTTGGGGAAGCCACTGCTCCTGCAACTTTCAGATCCGGAACCGTAGGTTCCATCTTTAGTTTCCAGATCGCTTAGATCGGAGTCGTGGCTGCTGTCGCTGACTGTGTTCTCGACTATTGTCGGGGCGTTGAGCTCACTGAGGGTGCCGATAGATGGAGGGAACCATGATGTTGGAGCAATCGATGGTAACATCGGCTGGTCAGGCATGTGAAGCGTGCCCATCTGACCGACTTGGAAGCGGAAGCTCCAGATCGCCAGGCTGATTCCGTCGCCCACAGACTCGAAAGCCGGGCGAGTGGTTGGCGTGTGGACGGTGAATTCGAACGTGCCGAAGAGCTGGCGAATCTCTGTTGTTGCGGAGTTGTAGATCGCGGTTGATGGGGCCGAAGAAGCCGCAACATCAGCACTCCCAATTCCCACAGACGACGCCAATTGACGAGGGTTAAACTCATCCATGCCCATTGTTATGGAATTGGGTTTTTGAGAAGGATGGAACGCTGGAAATCTCGATCGGCTAGCAAACAAGCACACAGGGGACTCGAAGATTTACCCAGGTTCAGGCCTCGTAGAGGTCCCTACTCCTGCTTGTCTGCTCGTGGAATTATCAAAGGAATCGAAGATTACAATGGTGCGCAGATGCAATCTGGCGAGGGTTGTGGAAACTAAGGTTGTGTGTGTCCTCCTCGCCGCCCCCTCCTAGCCTTTATATAGATAGGCTAGGTCTCGGGTAGCAGGTCGAGTCGGTTACAGGTTAGGGTTTTACCCTTTGAACTTTCTATCTCTAGCTTCTTCTTGTTCTTCAAGCAATCGAGAGTCCGTAGGTTACTCGAGTTCTTCATTTGGGCCTTGGCGACACCGTGGGCCTTTATGTATTCAGGCCGTATATACCAAGCTCGAGTACCTGTAGGGTATACCCATGTCACAAGGTATCTCATCCAAATAAGTTCTAGAGGATCCTCTCTCAATGCTCTTGGGTTCACTATTTTCATCAAACGGGTTTTCGGAAACAATCCAATCAAGATTCTTTTCTATGGCTTCATGCATTGCTACAAGTTTGAAAGGTATTGGTATCTTAATTTCCTCCCCATTAGATTCAGTTTTGTTCATCTTTTCTCGTGTACCAATAAATTCTACGCATGAGCCTAGCATATTAAAACGTTCAAAGACTTTTCTAGTTTCCTTAGCAACATCATAGAATTCCTTAAGCAAAGTTTCCAGAATAAAATCCCTCTTTTTAGGGTCCTCAATTTCTTTAAGTTTAAGAAACATTACTTGCATTAAGGGGTTAAGGTTAACAAACCTAGCTTCCAACATGTGAACTAAAGAAGCTGCAGCAATTTCATAGTTTGGAGCAAGTTCTGCAAGGGATCTATCCTCAATATCCTTATGCTTACTAACATGATTAAAGAATTCTTCAATAGTATATTTTCCAATTATAGAGCCACTACCTGTTGAAAGGTCTTTCAGGGTGAATTTAGGGATCAACATGGTGAGCTAAGGAAGAGGTAACCACTATAGAAAGACTTAATTTTTTGTGTTTTTAATAAAGAAAGCAAACTAGTAAAACTATTTTGTGTGTGTTTTTGATAAAGAAACAAGCAAACAAAGCAAAAATAAACTAAGCAAAACAAAAATAAGAAAGTAAAGAGATTGGTTATGATGGACTCCCCTTATGAAGATGTCCTTGACTCCCTGGCAACAGCGACCAAAAATAGACTTGCCGACTCGTGTAGTAACGAGCTCATTGGTGAACCCCAAGAGGAAGGTAAGATGAGTACAACAGTAAGTTTTCCCTCAGTTATGAAACCAAGGTTATCCATCCAGTAGGAGCAAGGAAACACCTCAAAGGTGTTGCTAGCTGGACTTTGGCAGGACGCACTACCGGCGCCAGCAACAACGTGCAAACCTGCACAACATAACCACAGAACTCTTCCCCCAACTTACAGTGAGGTTGTCAATCTCACCGGTTTTGCTGAAAACAAAGGATTAAACGTATTGTGTGGAAGAAAGTAATAGTTTGCAGAAAGCAAACAGAAAGCAGTAAACAGTTGATTGTAGATTGATGGTAAAAGAAAGGACCAGGGTCCATAGTTCACTAGTGGTGGCTCTCCTTACGATAGATGACATGTTGGGTGAACAAATTACAGCGGGGAAATTGACAAACATCGAGAAAGCAATACATGCATATACTAATCATCTTGTCTCCTTTGAGATTTGATTGGGCATTACAACATTATACATAGACCGTAATCCAACTGCATCTATGACTAATAATCCACCTTCAGGTTATCATCCGAACCCCCTCTAATATTAAGTTGCAAGCAATAGATAATTGCATTATGCATTGCATGTAAAGTAAACAATATGATTGTTCTATGAACAAAGGATTGTTGTTTTCTCCCTAGTAGCAACAGCACATCTAGTACCTTAGAGATTTCTGTCACTTCCCTAGATTACTAGAGGCATGAACCCACTATCGAGCATAAATACTAACTCTTGGAGTTGCTAGCATCTACTTGGCCTAGATAGCTACTAACAATGGAAAGCATGCAAGATCACAAATAACAAAGACATGATAGAATCAATAATTAATCTGAAATAGCATCTCAATATCCATCGGATCCCCGCAAACACAACATGTAGGATTACAAATAGATGATCTTGATCATGAGCGGAGCTCACAAGATCTAAACATGATAGCACAAAGGAGAAGAACCAGCCATCTAGCTACTACATGGACCCGTAGTCCAGGGATGAACTACTCACGCATCACACCGGAGGCTTGCATGATGATGAAGAAGGCCTCCAGGGTGAATTCTCCCCTCCGATAGGGTGCCGGGAAGAGCTTCAGATCCCTCCCAATCTAGGGATGGATATGACGGCGGCTATAGACTCTTTCATGGAATTTAGATCAAGTACTTAGGGTTTCTGTATCGGAGGCATCTTATAGGTGAAAGGGGAGGCCGAGAGGGTGCCCTAGGCGGCCACACCGCCCTCTGGCACGGGCCAGGCCTGACCGCGTGGCCAAGTGGTGTGGCGGACCTCTGGCCCCTCTCTGTCTCGTATTATGGCTCTGTTTCCCCCTTGGTGAAAAACTGACTTTGGCTTTTGTCCCGTCCAATTCCGAGAATATTTATTTTCTGACTTTCCTAGAACCAAAAACAGCAGAAAACAGGCAGCTGGCACTGTGGCTCTTGTTAATAGGTTAGTCCAAGAAAGTGTATAGAAATTACTCCCAAGTGTGGGCAAAACATTAGAAAGTAGATAAAAACCAAGCATGGAACATCAAAAATTATAGATACGTTTGCAAAGTATCACCACGACAATCCAGAAGGAGGTCATCAAGCGGATAATACGGCTCTTCCACCATACCAACCAAGCAGCCGACATAGTGGCAATATAATGGAGGGGGTTGCTTGTTGGCTCGTGTATTAAAAAGCTCGTTGGGGAACCCCAAGAGGAAGGTATGATGAGCACAGCAGCAAGTTTTCCCTCAGTTATGAAACCAAGGTTTAATCAAACCAGTAGGAGCAAGGAAACACCCCAAAGGTGTTGCTAGCTGAGCCTTGGCAGGGTGCACTACCAGTGCTAGTAGCAACGTGGAGACCTGCTCAACACAACCACAGAACTCTGTCCCCAACTTGCGATGAGGTTGTCAATCTCACCGGTTTTGCTGAAAACAAAGGATTAAACGTATCGAATGGGAGGAAGTAATAGTTTGCAGAAAGTAAACACAAAGCAGTAAATTGTATGTAAAAGAGAGGACCGGGTCCATGGTTCACTAGAGGTGGCTCTCCTTCAGATAGATAACATGCTGGGTGAACAAATTACAGCGGGGCAATTGACAAACATCGAGAAAGCAATACATGCATATACTAATCACCTTGACTCCTTTGAGATTCGATTGGGCATTACAATATTATACATAGACCGTCATCCAACTGCATCTATGACTCATAATCCACCTTCAGGTTATCATCCGAACCCCCTCCAGTATTAAGTTGCAAGCAACAGATTATTGCTTTACGAATTGCGTGTAAAGTAAACAATACGATTGTTGTATGAACAAAGGATTGTTGTTTTCTCCCTAGTAGCAACAACAGATCTAGTACCTTAGAGATTTCTGTCACTTCCCAGATTACCAGAGGCATGAACCCACTATCGAGCATAAATACTAACTCTTGGAGTTGCTAGCATCTACTTGGCCAAGATAGCTACTAACAACGGAAAGCATACAAGATCACAAATAACAAAGACATGATAGAATCAATAATCAATCTGAAATAGCATCTCAATATCCATCGGATCCCCACAAACACAACATGCAGAATTACAAATAAATGATCTTGATCATGAACGGAGCTCACAAGATCTAAACATGAAAGCACAAAGGAGGAGAACCAGCCATCTAGCTACTACATGGACCTGTAGTCCAAATATGAACTACTCACGCATCACACCGGAGGCTTGCGCGGTGATGAAGAAGGCCTCTAGGGTGAATTCCCCTCTCCGGCAGGGTGCCGGGAAGAGCTTCAGATCCCTCCTGATCTAGGGATGGAGATGACGGCGGCTACAGACTCTTTCGTGGATTTTTGATCGAGTACTTAGGGTTTTCGTCCCGAGGGCAATATATAGGCGGAAGGAGAGGCCGAGGGGGTGCTGGGGGCGGCCAGACCACCCCCTGGCGCGGGCTAGGCCTGGCCGCGTGGCCAGGTGGTGTGTCCGGCCCCCAACCCTTCTTTGTCTTGTATTCTAGCATCTGATGACTTCCAGAAAAATAGGCACTTTGGCTTTTGTCCCATCCAATTCCGAGAATATTCATTTTCTGACTTTCCTAGAACCAAAAACAACAGAAAACAGGCAGCTGGCACTGTGGCTCTTGTTAATAGGTTAGTCCAAGAAATCATATGAAAAGTACTCCAAAGTGTGGACAAAACACAAGAAAGTAGATAAAACCAAGCATGGAATATCAAAAATTATAGATACATTTGCAATGTATTAGGGGTCAAGGACGAGAAAATCGTCCAAGAACACCCTAGATGTGTCCACGATGACGCACAGACAAGGACGAGTGATGAGTGCATATCTGAATTTATAGCGGTAGGATTTTGGTATTTTCCCGTGCTTGCACGCACCTTTTATGCTTGTTTCAGAAGGATCCTAAAATATTAAGTCAATGATGAACATATCAATAAGAACTATCAAATTATGTGCTAATATGACATTTTTACGTGATAAAAGTCAACTAAATGATTTTTCACGCGACTGGGCGAAAGGAGGACACGAGGAGGGACATCAGGGGACATAACGAGCATCAGTATGGGGGATCCATGCCCATACTATGCGCATGTACTCACCTCTAGTGGACCCCTCGTCAAATACTTTCACCTTGTTGATACATTGCAAATGTATCTATAATTTTTGATGTTCCATGCTTGGTTTTATCTACTTTCTTGTGTTTTGTCCACACTTTGGAGTACTTTTCATATGATTTTTTGGACTAACCTATTAACAAGAGCCAAAGTGCCAGCTGTCTGTTTTCTGCTGTTTTTGGTTCTAGGAAAGTCAGAAAATGAATATTCTCAGAATTGGATGGGACAAAAGCCAAAGTCATTATTTTACCGGGGGACACTTTGAGCCAGAATACGAGACAGAGAGGGGTTGGGGCCTGGCCACACCACTTGGCCGCGCGGTCAGGCCTGGCCTGCGCCAGGGGGTGGTCTGGCTGCCCCAGGCACTCCCTCGGCCTCTCCTTTCGCCTATATATTGCCTCTGATACGGAAACCCTAAGTACCCGATCAAAAATCCACGAAAGAGTCTGTAGCCGCCGTCATCTCCATCCCTAGATCGGGAGGGATCTGAAGCTCTTCCCAGCACCCTGCCGGAGAGGGGAATTCACCCTAGAGGCCTTATTCATCATCATGCAAGCCTTCGGTGTGATGCGTGAGTAGTTCATCTCTGGACTATGGGTCCATGTAGTAGCTAGATGGCTGGTCCTCCTTTGTGCTTTCTTGTCTAGATCTTGTGAGCTCCGTTCATGATCAAGAGCATCTATTTGTAATTCTACATGTTGTGTTTGCGAGGATCCGATGGATATTGAGATGCTATTTCAGATTGATTATTGATTCTATCATGTCTTTGTTATTTGTGATCTTGCATGCGTTCTGTTGTTAGTAGCTATCTTGGCCAAGTAGATGCTAGCAACTCTAAGAGTTAGTATTTGTGCTCGATAGTGGGTTCATGCCTCTAGTAATCTGGGGAAGTGACAGAAATCTCTAAGGTACTAGATGTGTTGTTGCTAATAGGGAGAAAACAACAATCCTTTGTTCATAGAACAATCATATTGTTTACTTTACACGCAATTCGTAATGCAATAATCTGTTGCTTGCAACTTAATACTGGAGGGGGTTCGGATGATAACCTGAAGGTGGATTATTAGTCATAGATGCAGTTGGATGACGGTCTATGTATAATGTTGTAATGCCCAATCGAATCTCAAAGGAGTCAAGATGATTAGTATATGCTTGTATGTTTTCTCGGTGTTTGTCAATTGTCCCGCTGTTGTTCGGGATATACTTTCCGGGTATCCTCACAGTTCCTCACTGACCAGGGTGGCCCACTTCGGGTTAGAGCTTTGCTTCACGGGCAGCCCAGTCAAGGAGAAAGACGGAGTCTAATCCGGCTACGGTAAGGCCCAGAAGACTTACCGACTTAGGCCCATAATGTTACTTGTAGTTCAAGATGTACTCTGTAACCAACTCTTAGTTGTAGCCGGATAGATCTCTCCTGTAAACCCTAGGCCGGATAGCTATATAAGCCGTCCTAGGGAGAGCCTTTAGGGCACACCTCAATAGTCTACAATCTCAACTCGCACAGGCAAAACCCTTGTAACCCATATTCTGGCTCTGCCGTATTACTGGATTGCTAGCAGGAGTAGGATCTGTCCAAAGCCGGCGGATTCAAACCTAGGTAAACTTGTGTGCTCACCGTCCCGGAACACCGTACGTCTCACACCCCTCTCTTCCGCATGCCTCGAGGACCCCCTCATGGCGTACTTGTCCTCAATCCGACGACAGTTGGCGCCCACCATGGGGCAAGTGAGCTTTGGATCTGCGTTCCGAGCGGAATCTGCAAGAATCGGAATCGGCGAGACTATCGTCGTCGGTCGCATCCTCTACGCCAGTGACGTCCCTCTCATTGTTCTCGACGAGACCTGGATTCTGGCAAAGGAGGTTGTGACTGCCTACACAATCATGTCTTTTGGCGAGATCGATGTTTACATCGGTTTCGCTGAACCTGCCCAACCCACCCTAGCGGTGATGATAGAGGCAAAAGAATTTTCTGGGTCCCCTTTGTCCGCGGAGGCGGGAGAGTTCCGGATCTCAGAGAACCCTAATCCCACCTAGCCCGCACCAATTGCGGAGGTAGTGGAGAAATCCAAGCCTGAAGAAGACCTAGCGGTCCAAGTTGGATCTAGAGTGGATCTCTCTAGAGAAGCCGGATCCCAGATCGACCCACCCGTGGAAGTCGAAACTCAAGAGGAACATATCAACAACACTGATTCCGAATCTGATGACGCCGAGACAGACATGCTTTTTCTGAGGTACACACTAAGACGTGTGATACTGCAAGGCGAAAGCGCAGATGCAATCCTCGAGACCATCAAAAGTTTCGACATGGCTGATCGCGAGGGCCGCAGGTACCTTAGGAAGCACGCGAGGCACTTCGTAGGATATGTAAGATCCGAATCCGGCTCTGCCGATGGTGGAGAAAACGCCGAGTCTGTGCTAGAGGCAATTGGAACAAATGCCGATGTTCCCGCATCCTCGGATGAATCTATGACGTCGGCAAATTTCCGAAAGTTCTCCGCATTATATGAAGAGGAGTATAACTCCAAAGCTGCAGAAGAAGGCGAAGCCATGGATGAAGGATCCGTGGAACACTCTCCCACAATGCAGGATGACATGGACGTCGGAGATAATCCCGAAGTCCAGATGTCTGAAAGTACCGATCAGAGCTTGACTTCGAGAAACGGACCCAAAGCCGTCTTTGCTACCGGCGCTGCCAAGAAGGCAAAGAAGAGAAACAAGAAGAACAAGACCCTGGCAAAAGACCCTCTGACAGAGGAGGTGATCGCCGAGGAATACGAGGAAGACTCGGATGGAGCACTTATCCCAGAAGAGCCGAAAAAAGAAGCATCGGTGGATGGACACGTGATCACCGAAGGTGCGCGTAAACTCATCGATGCTGCATTAACCACACCTATCCCTACAGCCGCAGAACTTACTGCGGAAGAGCTGGACGAAAGGGCGCAAGCCCTAGAAGCGCGTCGTCAACAACTCCTCAATGAAGCCAAAAACATCGAGGTGGAGAAGAAACGCATGTCAACTAAGGACTACATGTCTAGGTTGCATCAGAAGACATGGAAGCGTCACACCAATGACGACCAATTCCCACGTGTCCGTGCCGTCCTTTTTGGAGATGAGATGGGGAAGTCACGGAAAGATAGCAATGGGGATTGGGTTTACCCAACCCCAGTATAGAATACTGTGGCGACCCGAGAAATTCTATCAGCTAATCCAGGACCGGAGGAGATCCGTTTGGGTATCAAACTACTCAACAAGGGACTAGAGCAGCAAAAGGTCACCCTATCCGGAAGTCAAAAACTGGTCTCGGATTCTGACCAATGTCGCACAGATCCGGCATGGGCTGGTGTAAGATCCCATTACGTTCGGGCGCAGTATCATAACCCCGAATGACGGGAAGACAATTATTCAAGAACCGGATCGTCAGGACAGCAACACAGAACTGCGCGTAACTGGAGCAATGTCGCTCCAGAGGCCGAGAAAGATGCCATTGATGCACTGAATCCGAAGAACCCTCCCCGACGAGAGTCCAACGATCGAAGGGGAGAAGATAAAGACAAACGTCGGGAGGAGGATCGTCAAAAAATGCCACCTCCTAGACATGCAAGCCGTCCGGCTGAGCCTCATCATGGTGGGAACGACGGATGAAGGAACAACGGACACCATGCTGGCACAAGCCGACAGGGGGCTCGTCGTAGTCAAGATCCTCCCCAGAACAGGAATAATGACGCTCTGGATGGAGGTCGGCGATCAGCCGGAAACAATTCAGCTGGCCCACCCTCTCCACCAAGCAGTCATCACAATGGCTCCCAAGGGAGACAAGGAGGACGACATGGCGGAGGAGGTGGTGGCAGAAGCCGAAGTCCGGCTCCAAGGCACCGCAGCCACAGCGGACATTCGGGACGATCTCTATCCCTGAGCGACGCAAGGCACGGGATCAATTCCAACATAGAGGTGTGGCGCTATGAAAATGATGACATGTACATGGGCCCAAAGTGCTTCGTACCACGCATCAGAGCTACAAGATTCCCGGAAGGATTTGCTATCTTAAGGCATATCCAAGCCTACGATGGCATTGCTCGGCCAGACACTTGGCTACAGGATTTTTTCCAAGCTTGCTGCATCGCCAAAGGCGGAAATAGCCTGGTCGCAACCCGATATCTCCCACTTATGCTGCGGAAGGCGGCGCGATCATGGCTCAATGAACTTCCGGAGAACACCATCCATAATTGGTATGACATGCAAAGTGCGTTCTTTAGGAATTTCGAGGGCACATATCAGAGGACCTGTTCGGTCGGAGACCTACAACGTTGCACCCAGAAAGCCAGAAAAACTTGCCGGGATTACCTCGGACGATGGATCGACACCAAGAACTCCTGTGAAGGAGTAAACGATCAAACCGCGATTGAAGCTTTCATCGCAGGACTCCCAATTGGTCTACTACGTCATCGCTTGAAGTGTGAAAAGGTCACTGATTTGGGAGAGATGATAGAAACAGCGAGCAAGTATGCAGATGCTGACGACGATGCAGAGGGATTACTCAATGTCCTGGGTGTACCTCAGTCAGCAAAGACAAAGCAACAAGCTCAGAAGCGCAAAAATACCTCGGAAGAAAAACCCAACGCGGAAACAGCGGTGGTTACTACTGTTTCCGGGTCTGGAGGACGAGGAGGACGCGGCGGAGGCCGTGGGCATGGCCGTGGGAGTTCAAGGGTCCAAGGTAGAGGAGAACAACAACCAGGCAAAACCTACTCTTGGGCCGACATTGCCAATAACCCATGTGTGCACCACTTAGACGCCAATGGGGGCTCATCCCACACCAACGCTGAATGTCGTTTTAATGACGACATCAAGAGAGATGATACCGCGGGCTACAAAGCTAAGCGGAAGAAGGGAAAGAAAAATCCCAAAAAAGACAAAGAGACCAATGAAGATTCTGACATGGAGGAAGCTGATGCTTCAAATCCCAAGCCGGAAGGGAAGAAAACTTTTCCCACCAAGAAGGACACTTACGTCACCTTCCTCGAATCTCAACCAGCAAAGGTCAAGAAAGCAGTTCTCCACGAGCTCAATGCAATAGTTCCGGCTGTCCCTCAATATCTGGACTGGTCGGAAGTGGCAATCACATTTGACCGCGCTGATCATCCCCCTAAGTTGCATAGGCGAGGAAAATACGCCTTAATCGTCAACCCACTTATTGACGGTTATGGTTTCTCCAAGACCCTCATGGACGGTGGTAGCAGCATCAATATTCTCTATGTTGAAACGCTACGCCGGATGAAGATCTCGGAAACCCAGTTGAACCATAGCTCTATGATCTTTCACGGAGTTGTCCCAGGAAGACAAGCTAATTCCCTGGGAGAGATTACTTTGGATGTTACCTTTGGAACTCCAAAGAACTATCGGACGGAGGCACTTTCTTTCGAAGTGGTCCCGTTCAAGAGCGCATACCACGCTATATTCGGACGTCTGGCTTACTAGGCTTTTATGGCTCGTCTGTGTTACATATACAATATAATGAAAATTCCAGGTCCCAACGGTGTGATCACCATCAGGGGAGACCCGAAGAAAGCGCGAGAGTGCGAGGAGGGAAATGCCGCCTTTGCCGAAGCCGTGCTGCACGCCTAGGAGTACCAGGAGATCAAGAAGAGCATAGATCCGTCCGAGATGCCCGCAACGAAGAAGGAGGTGACAAAGCCGAATCCGGAGTTCAAGGCATCAAAAGAGACGAAGAAAGCACTGTTGGAGGATGATGACCCCTCCAAGGTGACCTAGATAGGCGTAGGCCTAAGTAGCACATAGAAAAAGCACGCTCGTCAAGTTCCTCCAAGCAAATCAAGATATCTTCGCATGGCAACCATCTGACATGACTGGAGTACCTAGGGAACTTGCCGAGCACTCTCTAAATGTAAACCCGAACGCTAAACCCGTCAAACAGTCCCTACGACGGTTTGGCGACGAAAAGCGTAAGGCAATAGCTAAGGAACTAGAGCGGCTCAAGTTAACCGGATTCATAGAAGAGGTCATCCACACTGAGTGGTCGGCCAATCCTGTAATGGTCCCTAAAAAGGACACCACTTATTTAAGGATGTGTGTTGATTATACTGCCTTAAACAAGGCTTGCCCAAAAGATCCGTTCGCTCTGCCTAGAATTGATCAAGTTATCGATTCTACGGCAGGCTCGGAACTCCTCTGTTTTCTCGACGCATATTCCGGTTATCACCAAATCCACATGAAGGAATCTGACAAAGTCAAAAACTTCATTCATAACCCCTTTCGGAACCTTCTGTTTCGTTACGATGCCCTTTGGGTTGAAGAACGCAGGAGCTACATACCAGCGCACGATGCAGCGTTGCCTCCATGACCAACTCGGACGCAATGTACATGTATACGTGGATGATATCGCGGTGATGTCCAAAAAGAAGGAAACATTGATTTCTGACTTGGAGGAGACGTTCGCCAATCTACGAAAATACAACATCATGCTTAACCCGAAGAAATGCTTCTTTAGAATACCAGCCGGAAAATTGTTAGGTTTCATCGTGTCTCAAAGAGGCATAGAGGTGAACCGAGACAAAATCAAGGCTATACTCAATATTTCTAGGCCAACTCGCCTGAAGGACGTACAAAGATTAACTGGTTGCATTGCTGCGGTCAGTCGATTTGTAAGCCGGCTTGGTGAAAGAGCCGCACCATTATACAAACTCCTGAAAAAGACCAAGGATTTTGTTTGGACTGACGAAGCTGAAGCTGCACTACAAGATCTGAAGAGAGTACTCTCATCTGCTCCTATCCTTGCAGCACCAGAACCTAAGGAACCAATGTTGCTCTACCTTGCTACGACAAATAACGTCGTCAGTATCGTCATGGTAGTGGCGAGACCAGAGGAAAATCAGGAACACCTGGTGCAGCGTCCGACTTACTTTGTCAGCGAGGTCCTGACAGAATCAAAACAGCGCTATCCGCAATATCAAAAGTTAGCTTACGATGTTTTTCTAGCATCTCGTAAGTTACGACACTACTTTCAGGAGCATCCAAGTACATCTCCCATGAGAGATATAATCAACAATAGTGACGCCACAGGACGCGTCGCCAAATGGGGCATAGAGCTTTCAGCTTTCGATATTGAGTATAAACCTCGGAAAGCAATCAAATCCCAGATCCTTGCTAACTTTGTCGCTGATTGGACAAAGACGAAGGACAACATGATCCTCCCTGAGTCGGAATATTGGACCCTCTTTTTCGATGGGTCTAAGGCTCGAGGGGGCTCGGAGGCTAGCGTGGTACTCAAATCACCCTAGGGAGACAAACTTTTATACGTGCTACAGATCCACTTCACAGAGACAAACAATATTGCCGAGTATGAAGCACTGCTGCATGGAATCCGGATTTCTAAGGATATTGGCATCCGACGTTTGATGTGTTACGGAGATTCGGATCTTGTTGCTCAACAAGTGTCAGATATTTGTAATGCAAATAAACACATGGCAGCATATAAAGCTGTTGTGGATGATCTATCTAAATCGTTCGAAGGGTTTGAAGTTCAACACATCCCTTGAGCAGAAAATGAGGAAGCAGACGCACTATCTCAGATAGGTTCTGCACGGAAAGAGGTCCCGGATGGCGCTTTTTTAGAGCACCTCAAAGTTCCCTCAATAAAGGGAGTACATGAGGAACATTCGACCAAATCCGACTCACCTTTGATAGCAGTTTTGGCTGTAATTCCCAGCTGGACTCAACCCTACCTCGATTATTTGGTAGATGGCAAATTACCCAAAGACGAGGTGCTGAGCCGGCAAATTATCCGATGAGCAAAATCCTATACTATTGTTAAAGGTGAGCTCCATAAACAGAGTGTTTCTAGGGTTTTTCAGCGCTGTGCATCTCCGAAAGAAGGAGTGGAAATCTTAAGAGAAATCCACGAAGGCGAGTGTGGTCACCACGCTGCAGCCAAATCTTTAGTGGCAAAAGCTTTTAGACACGGATTTTTCTGGCTTACAGCTCAGGCAAATGCTGAACGATTGGTCAAGACGTGCAAAGGCTGCCAAAAGTACGCCAAGCAAGCTCATGTTCCGGCTGATCAGCTGCGAACAATACCTATAACATGTCCCTTTGCGGTCTGGGGGCTTGATATGGTAGGACCATTTAAACGAGCTCCAAGTGGATTTACTCACCTCCTAGTGATGGTGGATAAATTCACCAAATGGATTGAGGCTAAACCCATCACTAGTTGTGATGGAGCAACAGCCAAAAGATTTGTCGAGGATGTTATAATCCGGTATGGTTATCCACATAGCATTATCACGGACAACGGGAGTAATTTCTCTATGGGAGAATTGGCTGAATTCTGCAACGAGCAAAGTATCCGGCTTGACATTGTGTCAGTCGCACATCCACAGGCTAACGGACAAGTCGAAAGAGCAAATGGTTTAATCCTACAAGGCCTAAAACCGAGACTCGAAGCACCACTACAATGTGCTGCGGGGGCTTGGGCAGAGGAATTGCCCTCTGTAATTTGGAGTTTACGAACAACGCCAAACAGGTCAGCGGGATACACACCTTTCTTCTTGGTCTATGGCGCAGAAGCAGTTCTTCCTAGTGATTTGATTCATACTTCTCCTAGAGTGGCCACGTATATTGAAGAGGATGCCGAGATTTCTCGACAAAATGATCTCGACTTAGTCGAAGAAGTTCGCGTCGTTGCTGAAATGAGATCTACAGCCTATCAGCAGAAGTTACGCAAGTATCATAGCCAGAGAGTCCGAAATAGATCTTTCAATAAAGGTGATTTGGTTCTTCGGCTTGTGCAACAAAGAAAGCACAAACTTTCCCTGGTATGGGAAGGGCCCTTCTTAGTTAGTCGAGTATTGCACAATGGATCGTACTACTTAACTGACATGAGGCCAGTCAAAGAAAGACATGCTACTAAGAAGAGAAAGAGAGCTGGAGGCAGTACAAATCAGGATGAGTTAGACAGACCATGGAATATTTCTTAGCTACGTCCCTTTTATTCTTAGTTTATCCTTGTTTGTAATCATACGTATGTACATGTTCTGCGAGAAATAAAAGTTTTGGTTGCCTCAAGTTTTTCTGAGAAGTTTTTACCATCTTATTTCCGAATGATCATGTCATAGTCGAAAATCCCAGAATGCTTGAAAGTACTTTATGCTCATGTTCGTTCTGGTTTAGATTTCCGATTCTAAAATTGCTACCTTCAGGTATAACTCTAAAATTTCTAGTCTTTACTTTGGTTATTTGTCTGATTGCTGGATGCGTGCATTTTCCGAGTAGTGAATTGTTGGTACTGGAAGCCGGCTTTGTTTCCGAGTTTAAACTGGTTTAGCAATTGAGCTCCGTTGCTCGGCAAAGTTTCCGGCGGAAGGTTTAGCCGGCTCACGAAAGGGACGAAGCGGAAAGCCAGATAAATGATAAGTAGAGACGAAAAATACAAGTGCTTATGTAAACATTTCAGGCACACAAAAAAAATTCAAAGCCAAAAAGTGTTGAATAGATCAAAAACTTAGCACCAGCAAAATTATAGTACTTCATATTTACATAAGCATCATGTTTTTCAGATAATACAAATGTTTCTGGCAATCTATGATGCAGGAGGAGATGAAGGAGCTGCTGGCTCGCTGGATACGTCGCCTTGGTATCTTTCCGAGATGTCCACATCCGAGGTGGTGCGTTCATCGTCGGAATTTTTTGTTGTTTCTTCTGGAGGCGGAGGCGGAGTGTCCACGCGGTTGAAGTATGGAGTATCGTAGCTGGTCAAGTCAGCTACATGACACCCATATCCAGCACAGGAGTCCATAATAGCCTTGATGTCCTGCTCCTGGCCATCTTCATCCACTATAGAATACCCTCTGGTCACTTGCCATATCTCCATGCTTCCATGGTGGCTCATGACCATGGCGAGAGCGTTCTGCGCTGCGCTTCGTGCGTAGGACATGTTCCAATCCTGGACGAGCTACGGCATCTCCTTTGCCTTGTCCCGCACCTAAAAATCCGACATGCGGTGCGTGTTCGGAATCTTGAGAGCTTCGCTGATATCCTCAAGGGATTGGCGGAAGTCATGAAGCAGGTCACCGACTTGGGTAAGCCGGTGGGTGCGGGGCTCAGCAGAGGTGGAGTCTGTCAAGTTCAGAGGACCTGTATACAAAACAAGTTAAGAAATATCTGACATTGAAAAAAGTCGAAGAAAAGATAAGTCAGACAGATGGAACGTACCGAAAACGATGTCATCAATTTTGGTCTTCTCCTCCCGGAGACTTTGGAGTTCATCCTGAAGCGCCTGGGAAAGGTCCCTCTCTCTGCTTAGCTCATTCTTGAGGTCCGAGATTATTTTATCTTGAGCAGCGATCTTGTGATCACGCTCTTCAGTAGCCATGGAGGAGGATTCAAGGACTTGAGCTATGCTCTTTTCGTGATCCACCTTGAGCTTATCCAGCTCTTGGCGAAGCTCCTTGTTCTCCACTACCAAGGTCTTGAGGTTCTTGGCCTCTTCAATCATGGCGCAGGATTGTTTCACCAGCGCTGTAAGCCAAAAAGAAGAACAATTCAGAAAAATTCGACATTGAAATATAAAGGCAAGGTTTGAATCTCGGAAAGTTTACCTTCGGCTTCATCCTTGGCTACTTTTAGCTCAGCATTTTTAAGCCGGAGAGCTTTGATCTCTCTCTGCTTATCACAGACATTCTTCAACAAATCCTGGTTATAGGAACATACTTTCTGTAAGTCAGAATACCCAAAGTCAGAAAGCTACTTAAGACTCGGGCTAATATTTTTGCTAATATCAGCACGACCTTGGGGGCTACACTAGTTCATTCTTTGGCATCCTAATAAAGCATGAACCCGGATTATATATCCTACTTCATGCTTGGGGGCTAGAGGATATGATATAAAATAATGGAAAAAACAGGAGTTGGAATTACGACTTACATGTTGTTCGCGGGTGAGTTTATCCAAACCCGCGTTCACTTCAGCAGCCACCTTTTTGGCGAGAATCAGAGGAATCACTGGGGCTATTGAAAGCTCTCCAGTCCTAATCCTCTCGTCGCGAAGGCGCACTTGGTCAAGAAGGTCAGATAACTTGATGTCCTCTGCTTCTTGCGCTTCTTCTTGGGCAGATAAATTTCTTTTCTCCAGGCATTGCCTGGCTAGCCGCTGGATCTCCTCTGCAGATTTCCGAGATAGGCCAAGCTTGGCAAGTCCTGGATTGCTGAGAAGGTTTACGGCGAAGGTTTCTGCCGAGGGATCATTACCCAAAGAGGGTTCACCCTTATCTAAATCTGACTCACCCATGGTGACGTCAGTTTGCGAATCAAGGTTCGCAGGCTCCGATGAAGGAGCCAGATCTTCTGCGACAACCGGGGAGATCACCGGCGTTGTGGAAGGTTGAGGGGCAGGAGTCGGAGGAGCCACGATAGGAGAAGCTATGGTAAGCTTCGTCTGTCGCATCAGCTTCGAAGGAATCCCTTTCCCTTTGCCCTTGATGAGCGGCTTTGCTCTAGGAATGTAATAAAGTCGGAAACATTACATCTCGGAAAGAAATTTGACTAAAGTACAAAGGCGGAAATTGTGATTGAAAGTTACCTCTTCACAACAGGCACCTTCTTTGTGCCAACAGCCACTGTCAGAGCTTTGCGCTTCTTAAGCGCAAGGTCCGGCAATGGGACCACCTCTGTCTCCTGAGAGAACTCGCGAGGATATCCTTCGAGCGGAGCAAGTTCCGACTCGGGGAGGTCAACGAGCTGAAAATAAGAAAACATATCAGCATTGCAATGTAATTCAAAGATTGAAACACATAAAAGGTGTACTGTAGAAACTTACCGGCACCAAGGGGTTTTCCGCCGTGTGCATATCCAGAGAAACCTCTCGGATTCTCCTCTCGATCCGCTCCTTGATCAGCCACTTGATCTGGCTAATATAGCCCTGTGTGGTGTAGGCTTTGGGGCTGATGCGGAGGGAATCTTTTTTGGATGACGTGATGGAATGCATCAGTCGATCCCCGTGGTACTGAAGGGGCTGGATCCGACGTGAGACCTAGAATTGGACCAAGTTGGATCCCTTCAGACCCTTGTGTTTGATCAAATATTTGATCCGCCTTTTAGCGAGGATCAGATCGTCGGAAAGAGAAGGAGCAGCCTCGTCCCAAGAAGGTTGGGCCGTGGCAGCTCCGTCAACAAAAGCCGACAAAGCAGTGGCTTTGCCGGGAGCCGGAATATCCTTATGATAGAAAAATGTCGCTGGCCATTGTTTGACCGACTCACTAGCTAAAATTTTGGGATATGCGCGCTCGCGTCTAAGCGAAAAACTAATAGTGCCGGTGATGTAAGGAACACCAGCAGTAATGGAGTTTCTCCGGACATGAAAATAGTACCGGAAAAGAGTCAAACTCGGCCTAATGCCGAGAAAGCCCTCACACAATTAAGCATATGCGCTCATCTCTAAGAGAGAGTTGGGAGGAAGGTTATGGAGTTGAACTCCGTAATGATCAATCACCTCGGAGAAGAACTCCGAGGGAGGAAAAGACAAACCTCTATCGAGGTGGGTGCCGAAGTGGACCCGTTCGCCGTCGCGTGGATTGGGGACGGTTTCCTTGAAACCGCTCCGACAGTTGCCGGCGGCGAGAAGCCCTTCCTTCTCCACGTTCTTGAGGCCCTCCTCGTGGAGAGCGCAGGGGATCCAGATCCTGTAGAAGCTCTCTTTCTCCGCCACAGTTTCCGTCGTCGCCGCTGCCGCTAAGCCGGAGGAAGAAGATGAAGCCATTTCTCCGGCGAGAAGATGACCTAAAAGGGGCGGCACTGGGAGTTCCGTGGAAGAGGAACGGGGAGCTCTGTGCGCGCATGGAGATGGGAAGGAGAGGAAAAGGCAAAGGACTGGTGGAAGGAGAAGGAGAAAATCCTAACCCCTTATATCCACCTAACTGCGCCAAGATTCGTGCAAATGCTACAGTATAACTGCCACGCGTCGTGGAAGGAACTGGGAAGGACCCACGTGATGATTGCATCGCCTCGATCTCCACGCACGCATTAAAACGGCGCCTCGGTTCCGCGAACCGCGGACCCACCAATGGTCGTACTGACGGCATGCCTGTCAACTGACGTGACTTGACCATGACTTGTGTCAGGTGGCGTTAGAAACCAAGCTCCAGCTTAGTTTGAAATCAAGATAGAAAATCCGAGTAACCTGTTGATAGGTTCGACTTATTTTTAAGACCCCGGATCTTATTTTTGTTGTAAAGTTTTAGGAACCCTTCAAGATGTTGCAAGCCGAAGATCAAGCTAGACGATGATAAATCCAACTTTGGATCTTGGAGGCCTCCGGGGGCTGCTGTTGGGGATATACTTTCCGGGTATCCTCATAGTTCCTCACTGACCAGGGTGGCCCACTTCGGGTTAGAGCTTTGCTTCACGGGCGGCCTAGTCAGGGAGAAAGACGGAGTCCAATCCAGCTACGGGAAGGCCCAGAAGACTTACCGACTTAGGCCCATAATGTTACTTGTAGTTCAAGATGTACTATGTAACCAACTCTTAGTTGTAGCCGGATAGATCTCTCCTGTAAACCCTAGGCCGGATATCTATATAAGCCGTCCTAGGGAGAGCCTTTAGGGCACACCTCAATAGTCTACAATCTCAACTCGCACAGGTGAAACCCTTGTAACCCATATTCCGGCTCTGCCGTATTACTATATTGCTAGCAGGAGTAGGATCCGTCCAAAGCCGGCGGATTCGAACCTGGGTAAACTTGTGTGCTCACCGTCCCGGAACATCGTACGTCTCACACCCCTCTCTTCCGCACGCCTCGACGACCCCCTCATGGCGTACTTGTCCTCAATCCGACGACAGCTGTAATTTGGTCACCCAGCATGTTATATATCTTAAGGAGAGCCACCTCTAGTGAACTATGGACCCCGGTCCTTTCTTTTACATTCAATCTACAAACTGTTTACTGCTTTGTGTTTACTTTCTGCAAACTATTACTTCCTTCCATTCGATACGTTTAATCCTCTGTTTTCAGCAAAACCGGTGAGATTGACAACCTCGTCTCAAGTTGGGGACAGAGTTCTGTGGTTGTGTTGTGCAGGTCTCCACGTTGCTGCTGGCACCGGTAATGCGCCCTGCCAATGTTCAACTAGCAACACCTTTAGGGTGTTTCCTTGCTCCGACTGGTTCGATTAAACCTTGGTTTCATACTAAGGGAAAACTTGCTTTTGTGCTCATCATACCTTCCTCTTGGGGTTTGATGGCTCAGTGTTGATGTAGAGCTCGTTGGGAACCCCAAGAGGAAGGTATGATGAGCACAACAGCAA
This sequence comes from Avena eriantha, assembly GCA_910589775.1. NCBI lineage: Eukaryota > Viridiplantae > Streptophyta > Magnoliopsida > Poales > Poaceae > Avena > Avena eriantha. The sequence continues at coordinate 44,959,657 of OU342741.1, forward strand.
GTTTCCCTCAGTTATGAAACCAAGGTTTAATCGAACCAGTAGGAGCAAGGAAACACCCCAAAGGTGTTGCTACTTTGAGCCTTGGCAGGGTGCACTACCGGTGCTAGTAGCAATGTGGAGACCTGCACAACACAACCACATAACTTTGTCCCCAACTTCCGATGAGGTTGTCAATCTAACCGTGTTTTGCTGAAAATAAAGGATTGAACGTATCGAATGGAAGGAAGTAATAGTTTGCAGAAAGTAAACACAAAGCAGTAAACAGTTTATAGATTGTATATAAAGAAAAAGGACTGGGATCCATAGTTCACTAGAGGTGGCTATCCCTAGATAGATAACATGCTGGGTGAACAAATTACATCGGGGCAATTGACAAACATCAAGAAAGCAATACATGCATATACTAATCATCTTGACTCCTTTGGAACTTGATTGGGCATTACAACATTATACATAGACCACCATCCAACTGCATCTATGACTAATAATCCACCTTCAGGTTATCATCCGAACCCCCTCCAGTATTAAGTTGCAAGCAACATATTATTGCTTTACGAACTGCGTGTAAAGTAAACAATACGATTGTTCTATGAACAAAGGATTGTTGTTTTCTCCCTAATAGCAATAACATATCTAGTACCTTAGAGATTTCTGTCACTTCCCCAGATTACCAGAGGCATGAACCCACTATCGAGCATAAATACTAACTCTTGGAGTTGCTAGCATCTACTTGGCCAAGATAGCTACTAACAACGGAAAGCATGCAAGATCACAAATAACAAAGACATGGTATAATCAATAATCAATCTGAAATAGCATCTCAATATCCATCGGATCCCCGCAAACACAACATGCAGAATTACAAATAGATGATCTTGATCATGAACGGAGCTCACAAGATCTAAACATGAAAGCACAAAGGAGGAGAACCAGACATCTAGCTACTACATCGATCCGTAGTCCCAGGATGAACTACTCACGCATCACACCGGAGGCTTGCATGGTGATGAAGAAGGCCTCCAGGGTGAATTCCCCTCTCCGACAGGGTGCCGGAAAGAGCTTCAGATCCCTCCCAATCTAGGGATGGAGGTGACGGCGGCTACAGACTCTTTCGTGGATTTTTGATCGGGTACTTAGGGTTTTCGTCCCGAGGGCATCTTATAGGCGGAAGGGGAGGCCGAGGGGGTGCCGGAGGCGACCACACCACCCCCTGTCGCGGGCCAGGCTGGGCCGCGCGGCCAGGTGGTGTGGTGGTCCCCTGGCCCCTCTCCGTCTTGTATTCTGGCATCTGATGACTTCCGGAAAACAAGGCACTTTGTCTTTTGTCCCGTCCAATTCCGAGAATATTCATTTTCTGACTTTCCTGGAACCAAAAACAGCAGAAAACAGGCAGCTGGCACTGTGGCTCTTGTTAATAGGTTAGTCCAAGAAATCATATGAAAAGTACTCCAAAGTTGGAATAAAAGACAAGAAAGTGGATAAAACCAAGCATGGAACATCAAAAATTATAGATACATTTGCAATGTATCAACATCCCCAAGCTTAACTCCTGCTCGTCCTCGATTAGCTAAGTGATAAAAAGAAAGAATAGTTTTTGAGGTGACATGCACCATCAAAGACTTGATCAAAGTATTTGTAAAACAATCAAAGGTAGGATCATAGTACTTCAATCATAACATGAAATACAAAGTTCTAGCAATAAGACAAAGAAACTATGATGCAACATGAAAAGGCACAAACAAAAGATTCATGAATAACAATGCTTTGCAAGACGTTTGTTTGTTTCACTTAAAGAAAACATAGCATAATAGCATTCAGCTTGTCCCTCATAGAGTAGCAAATATAGATGCATAGGACACCTTCAAAGTTCATAAGAGTGACTAGATACAAATAGTTTAAAACAAGCAATATCAAGATATGCATCAATCAACTAGTCTTGGGACAATGCACATAGAACTAAGAATGACCACTATGCTCTCAAAGTAGGTGCATAAAGGGACAAGGTGGAGACTCAATATAATGGTGGAAGAAAGGCCTTCATAGAAGGAAACAGGGATTCAAGTCTCATAAAGAGCTTCCAAAAATTATGGTACTTATAGCTTTCAGCTCTCATTGCCCCTATCATAAGCATCTTGAAGTGATTAAGGTTAAAGTGAACAAACTATGGTGTACATGCTTGACGAAGTATAAGTTTGGAATCTCATGTCCCTTGTATATGAGGCCGCTCCTCATGCTACTAAAGTTTAGTCACTGGTAAGTTCTTGTCATCGTAAGTACATGTGTATCATAGAGAACCACCAACGGGGTACCCCTTGCCCGATGATACAGAAGAATCCCCATATCAAAATGACAAGGCAAGCAGACAACGAGTATCTCAGCAATCTTCTTATTTACCATGGGACTATGGTGCTTTTTTCTCTCTTTCCTCTTTTCATAATCTTTTTTTTCTTTTTCTCTTTTTTCTCAATATAGGACTTTTTTTAATAAAAATAATGCTTCATAGATAACTCATTATGGTTACGCTGCAGGTTTCCACCATGCCAACATGGATTAGACCAGTGGCCCAGGCGTTTCTCTAACACATATACATAACTCCATGGACTTACAAGCTCCCCTTTCATTTCACACCGAAAACATCCATATACAAAATAACATGATATCAACTAGGTACAAGTACCAAGTGCAATGTTGAAAGCGTTCCCCATGAAAGCATGGTTCTGCTAATCCCCAACAAATAAGTGAAAGAATATACAACATAGACGACACAATGGTTCAAGTTTATTAAGGGCAAGGAAAGTAAAGTGTGCCATCAATTTCGTGAGAGCTTTAATCACTAGTTTTCTCATAACAAGTTTAATTTGGAAGGTAAACAAAAGCATGAATATACTTGGAATAGCATAATCTAGTAGGTAGGTATGGTGGGCTCTTTGGAATAACTTGGTTTAGGGAGTTGGATGCATGAGTGGAACTCATACTTGGTTGTGGAGTCTAGCAAAAGACTGGGAGCGACAAACTAAGAGAGCAACAATGGCCATAATCATGCAGAGCGACAAAACATCATTGATCAAAGCATAAAGTGATACTACAAGTTGAAAACTAAAGGATCATAAAGGCTATGGTGACTTGATATTGTCATAACATGGTGTGAGCATGCGCCAAGTCAACCCAAATAAAGCATCAAAGGAGAATACCACTATACTATGCTTTAATATGCTAAAACAACGCATGATTCATCCAAGGCACATTAAGCAATCTCAATTGTTTACCACAAGTCATGCTACGACAAAGAATACTAAGCATAAAGCCAAAATGATATCAAGCATGGCATGACAAAGCATAGGCCACAGTCAAAAACGAGCTCTTTTTACCACATAAGCATGAACTTTCCTACTATTTTCCAAACCAAACCAAACTATTTGCAAACCAATGTATGAAAGAGGGGGTCTAACCAATTTATTCAGAAAACTAAGCAAACATAGCAAATGAAAAACCAAAACAAAAACAAAAAAGAAGACGCTCCAAGAACAACACAATTGTGCATGAAACAATAAAAATGAAGCGTTTGGAAGAAACCTGGGATTTTTATTGATGAAGAAGGGGATGCCTTGGGCATCCCCAAGCTTTGACGCTTGTACTTCTTGGATATTTCTTGGGGTGACACGCGTGGCATCCCCAGGCTTGATCTTTAGTCCATCCTTCATCTCATTATCATTCCTTCCATACACCTAAATTTTTTCCTTCATACAAAACTTCACACAATCTTTATTAGCAACATTAGTGCACTCAAGATAAATAAGTCTTAAGGTTCAGTTCTAACACAAAATAAACTTCCAGTAGAACACTAGATACTGAAGCACTTCCCTCAAAAAGCTCAATTCCCCAAAAGAACTCAAAAAGGAGCCAACAAGAAGCAAATGCTGAAAATGGCAGAAAACTGTCAAAACAGACCAGTAGGTAAACACGAATTTTTTCGAAGACCTTCTGTTGCTCAAATGAAAACGTGTTGAACTAACTAAAGTTAGATAACAACCTAGGGCAGTAGCACAAAACTTTGCGCCTCAAAAAGACGTTCAGAGATTTTACACGAATTTTTACGATGAAGCACAAAATTCTGTTTCGGGACAGCAACTTTCCCAATCATTACTTCTCTCTCATTAGAGGTTACTCTTGGCACAAAAAGCAAATAAAAAGGATAAGGAGTGGTTAGTACTGAAGTAATAACTTCTAAGACTCATCTAAAACTTTTGGGTTATCTCCCAATAAGTACTTTTCTTTAACGCCTTTAAGTTAGGCATAAGAAGCAAGAAAGAATTAAGTGTTCTCAAATGAAGAAGCATTAAGACCAAATTTTGTTTTCATAGGAGAGGCAAAAGAAATCTTCTCTCTTCTTAGGGAAGTGTTCTATACCTTTCTTGAGTGGGAGTTGATATTTAATGGTGCCTTCTTTCATATCAATAATGGCACCAACAGTTCTAAGAAAAGGTCTTCTCAAAGTAATAGGACAAGAAGCATTGTATTCAACATCCAAAACATAGAAATCAACGGGGACATAGGCATTGTTAACCATAATAAAAACATCATTAAGACTCCCCATGAGTTTCTTTCTAGCATTATCATCAAGTGGGACATTCAAATAACAATCTTCAAGTGGAGGAAAATCAAGCATATCATAAATCCTTTTAGGCATAATAGGAACACTACTATCAAGATCACATAAAGATTTGAAATCAAAGTCATTCACTTTCATATTAATGATGGGTTCCCAACCATCTTCTTGTTTTATAGGAATAGAAGCTTTATGTTTCATCTTTTCTTCTTTAATCTTTATGAGAGCATCCGTAATGTGTTTTGTAAAAGCCATGTTCATAGCACTAGCTTTAGGACTTTTAGCAAGCTTTTGTAGGAACTTAATAACTTCAGAGATGTTGCAACCATCAAGATCAAAATCAAATTTATCATCTAGAGTAGTAGAACTATTACTAGCCTCAACACTAGTGGTCGTAATAGTAGAAACACTAGTGTTTGTAGCAATTTCATCTTCTTGTTCCCACTTAGCATGTAATTCAGCTAATAGTCTAACATTTTCATCAATTATTACTTGTATGGCATTAGTAGCTGCAAAGGGATTATCATTAGTTTCAGGTTTAGCAGCCATTTTATTAATCAATGAAGATTGAGCTTCAGATAGAGATGATATATTCCTTTCAGCATTAGAGAGTTTCAATTGTAAACTAGGAATTTCCCTATTTAGACTCTCAAGTTGATGGCTAATGTTCTTCAAGATGGTAGATTGTTCCTCCATAGTTTTAGTAAATAGTTTTATTTGCTCATATTGCATTTGCATGAAGTTTTTAGTGGCTCTTTCAACTTCTAAAATTCTTCCTTCACTAGGTAATACAGGTTTACCATTATAACCATAAGTATTATTAGGAGGGTAGGGCCTATAATTGTTATTACCATAAGTATTGTTGCCAAAATTATTATTTCTTATGAAGTTCACATCAACTTGCTCTTCTTGAGCAACCAAAGAAGCTAAAGAGGCATTATTTGGATCAATATGGGCTTTCCCATTAACAAGCATAGACATAATAATATCAATCTTATCACTCAAGGAGGAAGTTTCCTCAACAAAATTTACCTTCCTACCTTGTGGAGCTCTCTCAGTATGCCATTCAGAATAATTAACCATCATATTGTCCAGCAGTTTTGTTGTAGCACCCAAAGTGATGATCAATCTTATCACTCAAGGAGGAAGTTTCCTCAAAAGAATTTACCTCCCTACCTTGTGGAGCTCTCTCAGTATGCCATTCAGAATAATTAAACATCATATTGTCCAGAAGTTTTGTTGTAGCACCCAAAGTGATGGTCATAAAGGTACCTCCAGCAGCAGAGTCCAATAGGTTCCTTGAAGAATAGTTCAATCCTGCATAAAAAGTTTGGATGATCATCCAAGCAGTTAGTCCATGAGTGGGACAATTCTTTACCAAAGATTTCATTCTTTCCCAAGCGTGAGCAACATGTTCATTATAAGATTGTTTAAACTTCATTATTTCACTTCTCATAGATATAATCTTAGCTGGTTAATAGTATTTTCCAATGAAAGCATCTTTGCACTTAGTCCAAGAATCAATACTATTCCTAGTTAAGGAATTCAACCATTCTTTAGCTTTTCCTATCAAAGAGAAAGGAAACAATTTCATCTTAATAATATCACCATCTACATCCCTATGCTTTTGCATCTCACAAATTTCAACAAAGTTATTTAGATGGGCAACAGCATCTTCATTACCAATACCAGAAAATTGTTCTCTCATAAAAAGATTGAGCAAAGGAGGTTTTATCTCAAAGAAAGTATCTTCAGGCACAGGTGGAGCAATAGGTGTGCTCATAAAATCATTGTTGTTGGTGCTAGTGAAGTCACACAACTTAGTGTTTTCAAGAGTAGTCATTTTTGTGTGTTTTCAAATAAGAAAGCAAACTAGTAAAACTATTTTTTTGTGTTTTTGATAAAGAAACAAGCAAACAAAGCAAAAAAGAAACTAAGCAAAACAAAAATAACAAAGTAAAGAGATTGGTTATGAGGGACTACCCTTGTGAAGATGTCCTTGACTCCCCGGCAACGGCGCCAGAAAAATGCTTGATGCCTCAATGTTGATGTAGAGCTCGTTGGGAACCCCAAGAGGAAGGTATGATGAGCACAACAGCAAGTTTCCCTCAGTTATGAAACCAAGGTTTAATCGAACCTGTAGGACCAAGGAGACACCCCAAAGGTGTTGCTAGCTGAGCCTTGGCAGGGCGCAGTACCGGTGCTAGTAGCAACGTGGAGACCTGCACAACACAACCACAAAACTTTGTCCCCAACTTCCGATGAGGTTGTCAATCTCACCGTGTTTTGCTAAAAACAAAGGATTAAATGTATCGAATGGAAGGAAGTAATAGTTTGTAGAAAGTAAACACAAAGCAGTAAACAGTTTATAGATTGTATGTAAAGAAAAAGGACCGGGATCCATAGTTCACTAGAGGTGGCTCTCCCTAGATAGATAACATGCTGGGTGAACAAATTACAAGGGGGCAATTGACAAACATCGAGAAAGCAATACATGCATATACTAATCATCTTGACTCCTTTGGAACTTGATTGGGCATTACAACTTTATACATAGACCGCCATCCAACTGCATCTATGACTAATAATCCACCTTCAGGTTATCATCCGAACCCCCTCCAGTATTAAGTTGCAAGCAACATATTATTTCTTTACGAACTGCGTGTAAAGTAAACAATACGATTGTTCTATGAACAAAGTATTATTGTTTTCTCCCTAGTAGCAACAACACATCTAGTACCTTAGAGATTTCCGTCAGTTCCCCAGATTACCAGAGGCATGAACCCACTATCGAGCATAAATACTAACTCTTGGAGTTGCTAGCATCTACTTGGGCAAGATAGCTACTAACAACGGAAAGCATGCAAGATCACAAATAACAAAAACATGATAGAATCAATAATCAATCTGAAATAGCATCTCAATATCCATCGGATCCCCGCAAACACAACATGCAGAATTACAAATAGATGATCTTGATCATGAACGGAGCTCACTAGATCTAAACATGAAAGCACAAAGGAGGAGAACTAGCCATCTAGCTACTACATGGATCCGTAGTCCAAGGATGAACTACTCACGCATCATACCGGAGGCTTGCATGGTGATGAAGAAGGCCTCCAGGGTGAATTTCCCTCTCCGACAAGGTGCCAGGAAGAGCTTCAGATCCCTCTCGATCTAGGGATGGAGATGAAGGCGGCTACAGACTCTTTCATGGATTTTTGATCGGGTACTTAGGGTTTTCGTCCCGAGGGCATCTTATAGGCGGAAGGGGAGGCCGAGGGGTGCCGAAGGCGGCCACACCACCCCCTGGCGTAGGCTAGGCTGGGCCACGCGGCCAGGTGGTCTGGTGGCCCCCTGGCCCCTCTCCGTCTCGTATTCTGGCATTTGATGACTTCCGGAAAAATAGGCACTTTGGCTTTTGTCCCGTCCAATTCCGAGAATATTCATTTTCTGACTTTCGTGGAACCAAAAACAGGCAGCTGGCACTGTGGCTCTTGTTAATAGGTTAGTCCAAGAAATCATATGAAAAGTACTCCAAAGTTGGAACAAAACACAAGAAAGTGGATAAAACCAAGCATGGAACATCAAAAATTATAGATACATTTGCAATGTATCGGGGTTCCCCAACGAGCTCGATATATTTTGGGCCAGCAAGACTTTTTCTGGCGCCGTTGCCGGGGAGTCCAGGACATCTTCACAAGGGGAGTCCCTTATAACCAATCTCTTTACTTTGTTATTTTTTTGCTTAGTTTACTTTTCTTTTGCTTGCTTGTTTCTTTATCAAAAACACACAAAAAATAGTTTTACTAGTTTGCTTTCTTATTAAAAAAACACAAAAAAATTAAGTCTTTCTATAGTTGTTACCCCTTCCTTAGCACACCATGTTGATCCCTAAATTCACCCTGAAATACCTTTCAATAGGGAGTGGTTCTATAATTGGAAAAGATAATATTGAAGAATTCTTTAATCATGTTTGTAAACATGAGGATATTGAGGATAGATCCCTTGAAGAACTTGCTCCAAACTATGAGATTGATGCAGCTTATTTAGTTCACATGTTGGAAGCTAGGTTTGTTAACCTCAACCCCTTAATGCAAGTAATGTTTCTTAAACTTAAAGAAATTGAAGACCCTGAAAAGAGGGATTTTATTCTAGAAACTTTGCTTAAGGAATTCTATGATATTGCCAAGGAAACTAGAAAAGTCTTTGAACATTTTAATATGCTAGGCTCATGTATATATGTAGTTGGTACACGAGAAAAGATGAGCAAAACTAAACTTAATGGTGAGGAAATTAAGATACCAACACCCTTTAAACTAGTAGCAATGCATGAAGCCATAGAAAAGAATCTTGATTGGATCGTTCCCGAAAACCCGTTTGATGAAAATAGTGAACCCAAGAGAATTGAGAGAGGATCCTCTAGAACTTATTTGGATGATATACCTTGCCTTGTTGAAGATATTTCTGGTATTGCTCTTAATGCTTCTTCATTTGATAACACTTGATTCTTTTTGCTTCTTATGCCTAACTTAAAGGCGTTAAAGAAAAGTACTTATTGGGAGATAACCTAAAAGTTTTAGATGAGTCTTGGAAGTTATTACTTCAGTAATAACCGCTCCTTATCCTTTTTATTAGCTTTTTGTGCCAAGAGTAACCTCTAATGAGAGAGAAGTAATGATTGGGAAAGTTGATGTCCCAAAACATATTTCTGTGCTTCACCATAAAAATTCTTATAAAATCTCTGTACTTCCTTTTGAGGCGTGATTTTTTGTGCTTCTGCCCCAGGTTGTTATCTAACTTTCGTTAGTTCAACACTTTTTGATTTGAGTAACAGAAGGTCTTTGAACAAATTCGTCTTTACCTGCTGGTCTATTTTGACAGATTTCTGCCATTTTCTACATTTGCTTCTTGTTGGTTCCTTTTTGAGTTCGTTTGGGGAATTGAGCTTTTTTTAGCGAAGTGATACAGTATCTAGAGTTTTAATGGAAGTTTTATTGGTGTTGGAACTGAACCTAAAGACTTATTATCTTGAGTGCACATATGTTGCTAATAAAGATTGTGTGAAGTTTTATATGAAGGAAAAATGTTAGGTGTATGGAAGGAATGAGTAATGAGATGAAGGATGGACTAAAGCTCAAGTTTCGGGATGCCACATGTGTCACCCCAAGAAATATCCAAGAAGTACAAGCGTCAAAGCTTGGGGATGCCCAAGGCATCCCCCTCTTCATCAATAAAAATCTCAGGTTTCTTCCAAACACTTCATTTTTATTGTTTCATGCACATTTGTGTTGTTCTTGGAGCGTCTTCTTTTTTGTTTTTGTTTTGGTTTTTCGTTTGCTTTGTTTGCTTAGTTTTGCTGCATAAATTGGTTGGACCCCCTCTTTGATGCATTGGTTTTCAAATAGTTTGGTTTGGATTGGAAAAGAGTAGGAAAGCTCATGCTTAAGTGTTAAAGAGAGCTTGTTTTTGACTGTGGCCTATGCTTTGTCATGCCATGCTTGATATTGTTTTGACTTTATGCTTAGTATTCTTTGCTGTAGCATGACTTGTTATAAACAATTGAGATTGCTTAATGTGCCTTGGATGAATCATGCGTTGTTTTAGGATATTAAAGCATAGTATTGTGGTATTCTCCTTTGATGCTTTATTTGGGTTGACTTGGCACATGCTCACACCATGTTATGACTATCCGAAGTCACCATAGCCTTTATGATCCTTTAGTTTTCAACTTGTAGTATCACTTTATGCTTTGATCAATGATGTGTTGTCGCTCTGCATGATTATGACCATTATTGCTCTCTTAGTTTGTCGCTCCTAGTATTTTGCTAGCCTCGGTAACCAAGTATGAGTTCTACTCATGCATCCAACTCCCTAAACCAAGTTATTTCAAAGAGTCCAACATACCTACCTATTAGCATATGCTATTCCCAGTATATTCATGTTTTTGTTTACCTTCCAAATTAAACTTGTTATGAGAAAACTAGTGATTAAAGCTCTCACGAACTTGATGGCACACTTTACTTTTCTTGCCCTTAATAAACTTGAACCATTGTGTCGTATATGTTGTATATGCTTGCACTTATTTGTTGGGGATTAGCAGAACCATGCTGTCATGGGGAACACTTTCAACATTGCACTGGTACTTTGTACCTAGTTGATATCATGCTCTTTTGTCTATGGATGTCGTCGGTGTGAAATGAAAGGGGAGCTTGTAAGTCCATGGAGTTATGTATATGTGTTAGAGAAACGCCTGGGCCGCTGGTCTAATCCATGCTGACATGGTGGAAACCTGCAGCGTAACCATAATGAGCTGTCTATGAAGCATTCTTCTTATAAAAAAAGAATCGTATATTGAGAAAAAAACAGAAAAAGAGAAAAAAATAAATGAAAAGAGGAAAGAGAGAAAAAAGCACCATATTCCCAAGGTAAATAAGAAGATTGCTGAGATGCTCGTTGTCTGCTTACCTTGTCATTTTGATATGGGGAATCTTCCGTATCATCGGGCAAGGGGTACACCGTTGGCGGTTCTCTATGATACACATGTACTTACGATGACAAGAACTTACCGTGGACTAAACTTGAGTAGCATGAGGAGCGGCCCTCGTATTCAAGAGACATGAGATTCCTAACTTATACTTCGTCAAGCATGTACACCATAGTTTGTTCACTTTAACCTTAATCACTTCAAGATGCTTATGATAGGGGAAATGAGAGCTGAAAGCTATTAAGTACCATAATTTTTGGAAGCTCTTTATGAGACTTGAATCTCTGCTTCCTTCTATGAAGGCCTTTCTTCCACCATTATATTGAGTCTCCACCTTCTATCTTTATGCACCTACTTTGAGAGCATAGTGGTCATTCTTAGTTCTATGTGCATTGTCCCAAGACTAGTTGATTGATGCATACCTTGATATTGCTTGTTTTAAACTATTTGTATCTAGTCACTCTTATGAACTTTGAAGGTGTCCTATGCATTTATGTTTGGTACTCTACGAGGGACAAACTGAATACCATTATGCTATGTTTTCTTTATGTGAAACAAACAAACATCTTGCAAAGCATTGTTATTCATGAATCTTTTGTTTGTGCCTTTTTATGTTGCAACGTAATTTCTTTGCCTTATTGCTAGAACTTTGTCTTTCATGTTATGATTGAAGTACTATGATCCCAGCTTTTTATGTTTTACAAATACTTTGATCAAGTTTATGATGGTGCATGTCACCTCAAAAATTATTCTTTCTTTATGTGATGAGAGGCGTTTTTTGGCACGACACGTCTCCGCACCCACCGGGTGCCGGGGCCTTCTGAGATCCAACGTGGCACTGTGATCCCATGCTAGATGCAGTTTCTCGCGGTCATGGGGCCCGCCTAGGGCTTACGTGGCGGCGTGAACCCATGTTGGCCACGGTTTCTCGCGGTCATGCGACCCGCCAAAAGTCGACGTGCATCGCAAACTCTATCTGGACGTGGGTTATCGTGGCGGAGAGACGAGATGGAGGTGCAGGTGTCATCGAGAGGTATGGGTGGACGTAGATTATCATGGCGGAGAGGCGGCATGGCATCATGGACAGTAGGCAGGCACGGGTTCTCGCGGTGGAGAGTCGAAGAGTTAGCATAGACTATAGATGGTTGGGCTATACAACTGCATCATAGGATCTAGGAGCGCGCGGTTTAACACGGTGGAAAGGCAACCTAGCAGCATAGCCTATAGATGTCCGCGGTTTCTCGTGGTCAGATCGTGCGTGTGAACCGCCATGCCGCTCCTTTCAAATATACAAGCTTTTGTCCTCAACGTGATAGCTATCTTCTCTCCCCCCCTCCCATCTCTGGCGTGTTTCCTCTCGCTCGCGTGGTTATTCGCATGCATCGGTCTGGTGATCACACCCGGGGCTGGTGTTTCCGTTACCCACGGACATGAGCGGAAACATCACGTGTTTGGTTGTTGTCCTCTCTCCTTCCGCCTATCTTGAGTGGTGCGTTGGTCACATTCGGTAACTTTTTGCGGAGCGGAAGATGCAGAATCAGCGCCATCTTAGGCGGAGACGTGGTGACGCTTCTCGTGCAGCTTCTTGCGAGTGCGCCACCGTCCGGTCGACGGTGGTGGGTCCGCAACAAGCTACACGCAAAATGTCGTTGTGTTTCTGTCGGCTAGGGATCGCCAGCGGCTGTCTAGCACTGACCAGCATGGAGGTAAGGTCTGCTCACGTCTCCTCTCTCCTCCCAATAAAGTCTAACCACCGCCTACCTACTCTTTATCTTTTTCCTATTTTCAGGATCGGCCTCAGTTAGTTTGGAGATGACCGCATTGCTGTCGTGTAGAGGCGACTGATCGTGATGATTTCATAGCCGAGAGTCACGGTGGCAGGGCGCTTCCGGGTGGCTCCCCTCGCTGGACCTACAGGACACGACTGTCTGCCTTATGCACGCATATCGGACCATGCCATTCTTTACCTATGCATGACATCATATTTCTCTTAAGAGCTCACATCCTCTCTCATCAACAGGAAACAAGGTGACCATAAGCAAACGACAGGCAGGCACTAGAGTTGGAGGATACCATAGAGCTGCAGGTTTGTGTTGCCTCTAACCCATCAACATGCATATTCACGCATTCATCTTTCGTTAGTGAATGATTTTTGTCTAATATTATATCCTGATTACTCATCCTTTTGTTTCTCTTTCTTCTGCAGCGAGCTTTGTCCCCGTTGACCCTTGGGACTTTAAGCAATACCTCTAGGCCCGCGCTATACAAGAAAACACCTTTGTCTGGCGAGAGAAGGACCATACAGGTCATTCCGGTGGAGGGGATGGCCATCGTGTTGGAGACCCTTCATCGATGTCATCTGATGGTGATCTCTGGGCAACTACGACGACATAGTGAAAGATGTTGTCACGTGCGGTAATGGTAGAAGCAGTCTACATAGTGTATCTTGTAAAATTCTTCGAGGATGTTTTTAGTCCATGTAGTGCATACGTTTGTCTGTAAACATTGCATGTAATGCTCCACTTCCGAATGATTAACAGTAAATAATTTCTCGTGTACTGTGTAAGTTTGCATAAAAGTATTGTGTGTACTGCGTGTTCTGTGATTAATAATAATGTTTGAATTGAAAATTCCATAAGTGATACTCATGTAATGATGCCCAAGGACTAATTACTTACGTTTGGCCATACTTTTTTAGATATTCTATAGTCTCTTCTTTCTATACGTTCAATTTTGACGTGTAATTAGCATCTTTCTATTCTACTCTCTATTTCCTCTATTTTGCGTCTTTGATTTCTAAGAATGCTTTGCATGTTCGCATCTTCGTATTATTTGTTCTACACCACCAGAGTACTTTACATGTACGATTGTACTGTCTTAGCCTCACGCAAATAAGTGTCTACATGTATGGTTAAGAAAACATACGAATGTACAACTAGCGTAGACTATCTAGTTATTCAATTTTTACGTGAGCTAGAAGATGGCGGTTCTGCCCTTTGATATGACTAGGAGATGCTACTTCGTAAGTCGTTTCGTGGGTACTAAACACGTGCAAAGCTGGCTCTTATATCGTTGCACACGTGTCTTTAGACTATATGGCCCGTGCGCGCATGGTAAAGCTAAGATAAGTTGCACGTGGATGTAGCGCGATCATATCATAGGGCATTTTTCCTACCGGTCACGCCGGGGGGGAGGGGGAAGTAGTCTGGTTTCTATGATGAATGAAAAAAGCTTTGCAGGAGATGCTTCCAATGAAGATCTGTATCCTCATTTAAGTTTCTTTACCATGTTATGTTGGATCATTAAGTTGAGAGGCTAGTCTGATGATGAATTGAAACTTAAATTGTTTAGTCAATCTCTAACCAACACTGCTTTGGCATTGTATAGAATCTGTCTTGCATAAAAAATAATACTTGGGAAAAATTAAAAAAGGAATTTGTATTTCGTTTTTATCCTAAGGTAAAAGTCGCCGAAGCAAGAAGAGTAATTACAAATTTCAAGAACCACCTAGGTGAAGGTTTTGTAAGAGTCTATATAGGGTTTAAAGGTATGGTTGATAAATGTCCCCATCATGATTTACCACCATCGTATGTTTTACATGTTTTCTATGGAGGACTCAACCAAGATATTAAAAATGAAATCAATTCTTCTAGTGGGTCTTTTATGGACCTCACTACTGAGCAAGCTTAGAAACTTCTAGAAAAAATTCGCCGTAATGGAGAAACTTGGGGTTTTGACTTAGGAGGCGAAGGTGGAATAGAAATAGATTATGGTTGCCTTAATGCTTATAAAGAAATTAGAAAGGTAACAGAAACAGCCAATAAACTTCAACTTGATGATGATACTGTATTGCAAATTATTTAGTGTTTTATAGAATATATCGGAGTACCAAAAAAAGAATGGCTTCAATACACTCCACCGCTTAAACCGGTTGAAGAAGTGCAAATGGTGGTTGATGTTCCTAAGAAGCTGCCAAGGGAAATGTCGCAATATGTGGAACCACTTCCTTTCCCAAGGGGCATAAAAGCATATGAGAGCTCAACTCATTGCAGAACAATTGGAGAAAGAAAAGGAAATTCTAGAGAAATAAGAAGAGGCGAAGATAGAAGAGGTGGCTTGTGAGAACATGAAAGAAGAGGGGTAACTAAATAAGGTATATTTGCTATGTTTGCACACTGCAACATAGTTGAACTTGATTCTGAAGCTTTTCAATTTATTGAAGGAAAGGTAAAGGCTAAAAATATTGGTAAACCTATACTTCCTTGTACTTTTAGTGAAACTTCTTATTATGGCCATTGTGATATTGGAACTATCATTCATGTTATTCTATATAGATTTTATGAATAGATTAAAGATGAGCTTGAACCGGCTAAACTAGAAAATACTGAAATGATAATCATGCTTGCCAATAAATCACTTAGAGTCCCTATGGGAATAATAAAAAATGTGCCTATTTATATTGGTCCTTATGAATATCCCATTGATTTTGTGGTAGTTGATATGCCAACTAACTTCTATTGTACGATTACTTTGGGAAGAACTTTCTTAAATACCACAAGGGAAAATATCAATTACAAGAAGGAAACAATTTCCCTCAAGTTTGGAGAATATGTAATGCAATTCCACTTCTCGAAATTTCAACACGAACCCATTGATAACGAGTTTAAAGAGCAAGAGCAGGAAGAGGAAGGTAATATCACTAGTCTTGCTACCTTCTTTTGTGAAACTCCTAACGATGATCTATAAAGAAGCTTAGTTGAAAATGATAACATCCCTGAAGACATTGATAAAAAGGAAATTGATGAATATCTTAACTTCACTTCTATAATTGATTCTCCCATGAATGAAGTTTATGAAGGTCCAAAGAGAAAAGGAGATGAGGAACATCCACCCATAGATCTTAAGCTTCTTCCAAAAGAATTAAAGTACATGTTTTTAGATAATGCAAATACATATCTTATTATTGTGAGTGCTAACCTTGCAGAAAAGGAAAAACAAAATTTGATGAACATATTGAAAATGCATCGTAGGGCCTTTGGTCATTCTATGGATGACTTGAAAGGGATTAGTCCCTCAATAGCCACTCATAGAATATTTATGGAAGAATGAGCGCAACCGGTTATAGATTTTCAAGGACTACTCAACCCACAAATGAAAGAAGTGGTAAGGAAAGAAATAATTCGCCTTTTAGATGCAGGTATCATTTATTAGTACAACCAAAAAATGCCCCGGGTCGCCGCACGGGCGATCCTGGGGCGATCCCCTCTCCCCCAAAAAACCTAGGCCCCGGTCCCTGCTGGCCGCCGCCGATGTCGACACCGGTGGTGGTGGCGGCGCCCCGGCTACGAAGGCGGCGGAGCAAGGTGGACGCGCGCCCCTCCCAAGGCTTCGCGCGAAGAGGCAGTGAGGCGGGGCGCACACGGATTGGCGTGCCGTCTGCAAGGGCGCGGTAGTGGGATGACCTGGAGGTGGGGTGGCGAGGCATGGTGGTGGTGGATGTCGTCCTTGCACCGTTCTCTACTGAAGTGTTGTCCCTCGAGGTGCTCACGGGCGACGCGGCCGGGGTCACCCTCGATCTGTCGGCCTAGATCCAGCGGGGGTGGCCGGTGAAGGCCGGTGGTGAGGGGGCTTCCCGCCTGGCTTCGAATAATGGGGGTTTGGTCCTAGGATCCCTCATGCCATGATGAAGATCTACCTGTTCCATGACTTCATCAATCTGGCCGGAGTGTTGTGTTCCGAAAGATTCCACTCATGAACTCCAATGGACGGTATGCCGAAGTTCGCCGGATTGGATCGCAGTATTTACAGAAAAAAAAGTCTTCGTTTATTAGGAAAGAATCAATATACTAATTTCGATCGCGCGCAACCATATTTTTATCTGACCATTTGGTTTCAAAGAGAGTGCTGCGAAGCTTTGCAGATTGTTGCCATCAAGGACATGTCTTTAGTCCCATGGTGAAGTCAGTCGTGGAGAATGACATGAAAGCTCAGATCTGGAGACTGGTAATGGTAGTTTGAATGCTTGTGGCGATGAGGTTTTGGCTTGGTGATCTAGGTCTTGGAGAAGCGACATTGGAAAGTGGGGGCGATAGTACAAGAGAATTCCAGATTTCAAGCTGCAGGGTGAAAATCTAAGGTCTGACCTTAATTGGTTGTACCTGACAATGACCTTGTTAAAGATATTATTTTATGAGCGCAGACTTTCTCCGGGTGAAAACCTATGACCGATGATCAGAGCGATGACGGTGCTTGTGCACTGTTCCATTCTTGGAGGAGTCGCTTTTGGAGATGATGGATTTCTGGTGCTGTCTTGGTGGTGTTTGATCGCTGTTGTAAGGCATAGACCGTTGTAGCTGGACTTTCTTTTTGTACCTTTCAAAAAGAAGTTGTCATTTGCCGCAACTATTCTTGAGTGAGCCACAATATATAATTTTCACAAGTGTTGGAGTACAGTTTGTATATTAAAGTCTGCACAAGTTTTGATATGGTTGTGTTGTGCCGCCGAAATTGGTTTTGATGTTGACTTCGTTATTCTGAACACATTATCTGCTTTGTGATTGTTTGAAGTTTTTTTTTTTTTTTTTGGTATCCATCTCCAAATTCATGCACCCGTCGCTGTGTACATACTGGGTTTTCAATCAATAATACTCCGTAGAATAGGAGTAATCAGTTATACCTTATAATCTATCTTCAGTTCTTGATAGTAGCATCTCCAAGATTGTTCCCGCCGCCGCGCATACAGGTCTAATTGAATCGCTTAATTACAGCTTAGAACTGAGGAAGCATCTGATGGCTGAGCCCGCCCAGCACCGTTGCCGCCGGTTGCAAGCCGCTCGCCGATTGCGGCGGCACGTCGAAGCACGACCCGTTGAGCCTCTTGGGCGACGACTGGTGTCCGCCCCCGGCGCACTCTTCCGGGCTCGCCGCCTTGCGTTTCCCGGCGCTGCCGGCCGGTGACGACGAGGACGGCGCGTAGTAGGACGGCTCCACGTGGGTCGCGCTGTCGCCGCCAACGGAGAGGAGCTGGTTCAGGGATGGGTGGACGGCGAGGTGCTCGGCCTCGGTGTCAAACATGTGCGCGAGCGCGTAGTCGTCGAAGAGGTCGGAGATGGGCGGGATCGTCAGGAGCCTCCCGGCGTGCGGCTGCTGCTGATGCTGGTGCGTGAACATGGTTCTGCTGCAGTTGATACTGCTGTTGCTGGAAGGCGTGTAGAACCCGGTAGCGTCGTCGAAGGCGCCTCCGCCGCCGCCGCCGGAGAGATCGTCGTGGTCGACCAAGTGGTCGTAGTCGGCGAGCGGCGGCGCCATGATCGGCGACTCCATGGCCGTCTTCTTGTAGATCCGGCACAGCACCCAGTCATCCAGCTGCACACACAAGGCACGCAAAAGCACAAGAACAAATCAGTATCATAGTACACGTATACGTGCCGCCATGCCCGTCCCTGTCGAAAGCTACTGAACTTGACAAATCACAGAGTGCACACCCACGCCATGCCACTAGCTGGCTAAGGCTAACACACATCAATCGCAAAGCCAACGAATTACTACGTCTTGCATCGATCAAAGAAGAAGATAGCATAGCATCTCTCGCGTTCGCTGGCAAGCTATCATGGAGTACGGTTGATGTGGTGTTGATTAGCCCATGATTTTGTTTACCTAGCTTAAAAAAATACTTACTAGGCTTAATAAATAAATTAGAAGGGCAGTCTGGTCATTAAGATCGATCGAGATACTGATGCACAACCGATCGATCGACGTTGCAACGGCACGGCCGGTGCAACAGAGCATGGGGCGGCGCGCGCCAAGGGGATATCAGGATACTAGCATTCATGCCAGCCGCATGACACAGTTGAACGCGCGCACGGTTATTAACGAAACGAACGGATGCAAGTGGTGGCAGCAGGGGCGTACCCTCATGGAGACGTTTCGGAACTTGATTGGCCTGTATGTGGTGACGGCGGCGGCGAGTGGGTCTGCGGCGGCGAGGCGGTACTCGTGCATGATCCAGCTGGTCTTGGTGCCCTTGGGCGGGCGTCCCTTGTAGAATACGAGCGCCTTCTTGACGCCGACGGCCTGCCCCGTGGCGGCGTCGTGGATGGGCTTGTCGGTGCCGGTGGCCTTCCAGTATCCCGACCCGGCGGCGCGGTTGGGGCGGATGCCGTTGGGGTACTTGCGGTCCCGCGGGCTGAAGAAGTACCACTCGCTGTCGCCGTACACCGCCTGGGCTGCAAGATCAGCATCCTCGCTCGTTAGCACAGAGAGAGCAGTAGTGGTGGTACGGATCGGCATGGATCGATCGGCTAGTAACTACGTACATGGGAGGTCCCATGGATCGAACTTGTAGATGTCGACGTCGGCGATGATGGGGACGGGGCACTGCGCGGAGGCGGCGCGGTTGCGGAGGTAGTGAAGGATCAGCTCCTCGTCCGTCGGGTGGAACCGGAACCCCGGCGGCAGCGACGTCCCGTGCGCCGACGACATGATCGCCGATCGATCACCACCACCAAGCAAGCTCGGCAACACGACCAAGGATGATGAAGGAGAGGAGCTCGCTCACTGCTGCTGGAAGTAGGAAGTATAGGATCCGAATCTATATCTATCTCGAGGAGTGGCCGGAGGAACAGACGGGGCCGGTGCTTATATGCTGCACGGTATCTTGTCCGTTAGCGCCGCGGCGCACGGCCGGGTGGCAAGGTCCCGCTATTATGGAGCTTCCACAGGGGGTAAAACCGGCACTAAATTAGCGGGGGTCGCGTCGCGCCGGCCGATTCGTTATTCCTCGCGTCCGGCGTGAGCGTGGGGGGTCGTGGCGTCAGCGAGCCCGTCGGGGGCGTGAGCGCGTGCGCCCGTTTGCGTCGATGAGCTGCGCAACCGTATCTAGTAGCCGCCGCCCCTCGCGCGCACTGCTCATCAATCTCATGTGATATCTCCTCCGCCTACTATCAAAAATCTGCGCAAGTGCCTGAGCGCGTGTGTGTCTGTGTGTGGAATCTCTCTTACACACGCACCGGCCGGATGAGATGTGTCTGTGGCCTGTTCCGTGCATGCCGGAGTCGCTGGTTTTTTTTTTTTTGGTTTGGAAGCAAGTGCATTTTTTCGCTTGTCGTCGGGCTTGGTTTTATTTATTTGTCTTATCTTAAAATATCATTTATATATATCCAAGAAAAATTACTAGTATCACTCTTCGATCTGTATCTTTGTCGTTGATATAATAAAAAAGTTGTAGTACTACTAATGAGATGAACTTATTATATGGATCTGACGGAGTATCGTTTTTCAATCATAAGCAAAGTATTATCAATCCGGCGACATGCATGTGCACGACGATTTCATTCATCGATGTCTATGTTTCACGAGCCGAGCGAGCGTGCTTTCGCTGTTAGTGATGTGTGTAGGTGCGCGCGTAAAGTCACAAGTACGGCTGGAACTGTCCAACAGATCTGCGAGTCTTAACACATCTAGAAAATGCTGTTTTACCGTTCCAAGTCGACAGCGTCCGCAGAAATATCGCGAGAGCCGAATACTTCTACCGTTCCTAGTTCTTTACCACGTCACGTCGATCTACTGGAGCTGCCGCTGTACTCGCCAGCTGGTAGGCTCTTGCTGAATTCATTGGGCTAGCATGGTTGGTCCTTATCGGTCCAAAGGCCAACCTCTGAATTTCGTCGGCGACATGTACTGTACTACTACTATATCCTCGATAAATGTACATTGAAGCTTTTATACCCCTTTCTCCTCCCGCGGCACCTACCCATCACCAGTATAGTTTTGGTTACGGGCTCTGTTCTGCGTCAGCGATTTTTCAACCCGTAAGCACGAGTTCGGTGAACTGAGCACGAGTTCGGTGAACTGAACTCCGGGTTTTCAGTTCGCGTGTTTACGGACTCTGCTAGAGACGCTCTAACAAACTAACAACTCAAGATTTGGCCCTCAAAACTTTTTGAGCTTTTTCCCGAAATGGCCTTGAGGTTGAATTTTATTTGAATATTTCCATGTGGATCTTATGCTCCTCTCAATTTCTTACACTTGGCCAAGGCAAGATTGAGGAAAACTTTATTTGGCAAACTTGTTCCTCATACCAAGATACACCTACACAAAATTTTCCAATTCCAAAATAAATGAATAAGTATTTCTTTTATTTTATATGAGAAAATCCCCTTTTCTTGATCTTGCAAAGGAACCATACTTTTTATTGCTTAGATATATCACCAAAAATTTGTGAAGGATACTCAAATCATGTGGAACCCAAATATGTAAAAATATCACATAGGTTGCTCTAAAAAATTGGACCTCTATGCCCTTTTGTTTTCAGTACAAAATTTAATAAAAATTAAAGACCTATTTCAAATTTGTGTAAACCTTGGGGAACTATTTTTCCCAGAGACTACACACTGCCCTGCATCCACCCAAGGGAGATATCTTCCTACAAATAACCCTAGCTTGCCCAAATTGAAAATCCCCAAATTCAACAGAATTGTTTTTGAATTTTTCTACATAACTAAAGTTTAATTTTCAAAATTGTAGAAAGATAACCGTAGATTATTGCATTTGGCACACGATGCAAAGATTTCAGCTCAACTGGAGCATCACAGCCTTGTCACGATCACCATGCTGCTCACTAGCAAGGCCAGGTGGTGATCACGCAAGGCGGCGCCGCGAGATTGTGGTCGCCGGAGCACGCGCAGGCTCTCCCATCGACCAACCGACACACATGCAGCACCATCATGTCGCCGACACACTCCCGGCACGTGCCATCACGCCCACACCTCGCCGCAGGCACCATGCCCTAGCATGACCTGTGGTGCTCGGCACTGCTGACGTGGGCCAACATGGTCAGCGACCCCTCCAGCCGCCCCTGCACCGTGCACACCCTCCAAGATCCACAAACACAACGTCCCATCCTCTTAGCGCCAGTGCAGCCTTATCCCCCGGCGACAACAGTGCCGCCACGGAGGCACCACCCCCAGCACCCCTGGCCCCTTTAAATAGAGGTGTCACGTCTACCTGAGAGCCTCGCACCACCTCTATCTCCCCCCAAGTAGGACCTCTCACCGAGTCACTAGCCCCAACAAGCCTAGCTTCGCCTCCGGTGACCTCATCCCTACTGCACGCCGATAACCCCCACTCCAATCCTCTCTTCTGTTTACATGCTCCTCCTGATACTACTCCATCTCTCTATTTTTCTTCTCCATTGATCTTGTTTGATCTCTCGATTCGCAGAGACACTCCACCATAACGATGATCGACACACCTCGCTGACCGATCCCCACCCTCCCACAGGTACCATCACCCGTCGCCGGGTAGCAGGAGCATTGCCTTCTCGCCGAGCCGGGGGATGAAGCGGCTGAGAGCCGCGACTCGCCCGGCCAACTTCTGGACATCGCGCAGGCACTCGGGTTTCCCGAGTCGCGTGATGGTGTCGATCTTGGTGGGGTTGGCCTCGATGCCTCGCTTGGAGACCACGTATCCTAGGAGCTGTCCGGTTGGGACGCCGAAGGTGCATTTTCCTGGGTTTAGCTTGATGTCGTACCTCCGCAGGTTTGCGAAGGTTTCGGCCAGGTCGGCGAGCAGGTCATCCGGCGGGTGGACTTTACCACCACATCGTCGATGTAGATGTGAATGTTGCGGCCAATTTGGCTCGCAAGACACTCCTGCATGCACCTTTGGTATGTGGCGCCGGTGTTCTTGAGGCCGAACGTCATGGCCGTGTAGCAGAAGGTGCCAAATGGCGTGATGAACGCCATCTTCTCCTCATCCTCAACCGCCGTTTTGATCTGGTTGTACCCAGAGTACGCGTCGAGGAAGCACAACGACTCTGATCCCGTGGTCGAGTCGATGATCTGGTCGATGCGTGGTTTGACGAACTCCTCCTTCGGGCAGGCGCTGTTGAGGTTGGTGTAGTCGATACACATTCTCCACGTGTTGTTCTTTTTCAGAACCAGGACTGGGTTTGCCAGCCACTTGGAGTATTTTATTGGCCGAATGAAGCCTACGGCTAACAGGCGTTGCACTTCTTCGGCGATTGCTCGACGGAGCTCTTCATTGAAGGGCCGTAGCGACTGCTTTACTGGTCGCACTTTGTGGTTGGCGTTTAGTTTCTGCTTAGCGAGTTTCCTCGGGACACCAGGCATGTCAGAAGGTTTCCATGCAAAGATGTCGCGGTTATCACGAAGGAACCCGATGAGCGCGCTTTCCTATGCGGGGCTCATGTGCGCCCCAATGGTGACCGTCTGGCTGGAGTCACCCGGGACGAGCTCGACGATGCGGGTGTGCGTGGTCACCTCGAATGTGGAGTTCGCGGTGGTTGGCTTCTTCAGGATGTTGGGGTCGTCCTTGTTGATGTTGCCCACGTATTTCGTGAGCTCCTCCGCGTGATCAGTCTCCACAGCGATGACGGCGTCGGCGAGCTCAACGCCTTTGTCCTCAGATTCCACGGCCATATCGGGGTCGCCGTGGACGGTGATGATGCCTCTCGGCCCTGGAAGCTTCATCATGTTGTATGCGTAGTGGGGGGTCGCCATGAATTTGGCGAACGTTTGGCGTCTCAGGATGCAGTGGTAGGGGCTGCGGAAGTTCACCAGCTCGAACACGATCCTCTCCGTGCAGTAATTTGCCAGTGTGCCGAAGATGACTGGCAGCGTCACTTTTCCGATCGGATATGCCTTCCGACTGGGGACGATACCGTGGAAGGTTGTTAGGGTCGGCTCGATTGCCGCTTCTGGGAGCTGGAGCCTCTTGAACGTGTCCAGGTACATGATGTTGATGGAGCTCCCGCCGTCCATCAGTGTCTTGGGCAGCCAGTAGTTAGCCACCTTGGGCCTGACCACCAGAGCGACTCGCCCTGGGTATTCGATCCTGGGTGCGTGATCCTGGCGACTCCAGGTGATGCTCTATTCGGACCAGTTGAGGAAGCGAGGGATGTCAACTTGGGTCACTGCGTTGACGGCGACTACGTGGGCAAGGACCTTCTTCTCGCGTTTGGTGCCGAGCCCGGTGAAGGTGTGTAGCGAGCCAACTATGTTGCCGAAGCCGCCGGCGTTTCCATTGTCCCGAGGCAGGTTGTTGTTGGGGTCCTCCCTTTCTCGCCTTGCCTTTTCGATCTCTTTGAGAGAGTGGCAGTCCCCGGTGGTGTGGGTGGCGGGTTTCCCCTCCCTGCTGTGGTAGATGCAGGGTTGGTTGAGCAGGGCAGCGGGGTTGAATTTCGGCCTCGCTGCGTTGTTGGCGTGATAATTTCCGCTGTCGCGGTAGTTTCCTCCGTCGCGGCGGTAGTTCTTGGAGTCGCGTTGGCCGTAGCCGGCGTTGGCGATGAAGTCGACTCGCCCATCCGTGCGGTGCTTGCCGGTGATGCGAGTGTTGCTGTAACGCATGTCGCGCTGCCGTCCCCTATCGTGGCTATTGGTGGGGCGTCTTCCTCCTGACTCGTCGTTGGAGTCCTAGTTGGGGTCTTCCTCTGCGTAGCGCTTGGCAATCTCGAGGAGGTCGGGGATGTTGTCGAGCGTCCGGTAGACCCTCTTGATCTTAGCGACTAGGGGTTCATACTGGCACGCGTTCTTGAAGCAATGTATGGCCATGTCCGGGTGGATGCCGGAGGCGTTGATCCACAGTTCCTACCACCTTTGAATCCAGTGGCGGGTCGACTCGCGTTGTCCCTGGACGCATCGTTCTAGGTCCTCGATGGTGGTGGCGCGGGTGTAGGAACCCTCGAAGTGCCTGACAAAGGCATCCCGTGTTTCCTCCTAGGAGTCGATGCTGTCGGCGGGGAGAGTGTTGATCCATTGCCGGGTTGCACCCTCCATCACCAGGGGGAGGTAGCGAGCGGTTAGCAGGTCGGTGTGGCCGGCGATTCCCATCCCCGTGAGGTATGTGTCCAGCCAGACCGCTGTATCGTACGTCGGGTCATACTTTTCGATCTCTTTGGGCGCCTTGAAGTTGGCGAGGTACTTTTCCCCTCGGATCATAGGTCTGAAGCATTGGGGCTGACTCGGCTGAGCGAGCCCCTGGGTTCGGGGTCGCCCTGGTTGTTGAGGGTGTGCCTCAAATCGTTGGGCTAGCGCGCCCGCCAAGTCTGGTTGTTGATGATGTGCGTGCAGGCGTCGATGGGCTGCCCGTTAGCGGCAACCATGTTGTTCGCGGCTCGTTGGTGGAGAGCGCGGGGTTGGCGGCATGTGGCCGGGTCGCCAGGGGCTGCGGTGGTGGGCAGGTCACGACGTTGGCGACGGTGGGGTGACTACTTGAGGCCATCCTGCTTGCCGAGGAGCGGGAATACATCCGCCCCCGCGGGTCGACTCCCGTGGCTTGCTGCTCGATGGCCCTGGCAAGTAGGGCCTTGGCGTACTGGATCTGCAACGCGCCCTCTCCCTAGACGTTGAGGTTGGCGACTGCCGCGTCGGCCGCGACGACGTTGTCCATCAGGGTGGAGTAAAGTGGGAGTCCGTTGGCATCGTGGGCCTGTGGCGAGATTATGATTCGCAGCTGGTCCGGCAGGGGTGCGCGACCAATGGGTGGTGGCGGGGGCCCGGTTGCCGGTGTGCCGGGTGGTGGTCGACTGCTGCCGCCTGGTGCTGCGTTCTCGCAGTATTCGCGCTCCGCCGCATGTGCGGGGTCGCTCTCGTCGTTGAAGTTTAGGACGTGGCCTTGGACGTTAGAGTTCAGGCGGGTCCTGATGCGGCGCTGGTGGTAGAGCGACAACTCCTGCGCCGTCGCCTGCTCGAGGCGGAATTTCTCGCGGACGGCTATCTCCCTGCACATCGCCTCCTCTAGTCGCTGGCGGGCTTCCTCCACCTCCGTTGTCGTGGCGGTTGGCGGGATCGGTGTGGAGAATGGATCTGGTGGGGCTGCGTTGCTGCCCGCCATGTAGATCGCATTGAAGCAATTGGATCTGGCGCGGAAGTCCTTGGTGGACTCCGAGCCGGAATCGGAATCGAAGATCCTGAGGATGGAGGAGTTCTCGAAATCCTCAGGGTTGGAGACCCGCGTGATAGAGTCCTCCCGTGATGCCGCGGTGATAGATCAGTCGACCGAGGCAGGGGTCGCGGAGTCGGCATCGTCGTTTAGGGCCACGTCGTCCACGGCGGTGTTGGTCTTGGCCGCGTTGCTGGCGGACGAGTCGTACTCGGTGACAAGGCTCCTGATGGAGCGGACCTGCTCCTCTGAGAGAAGATCGCGGTGCGGCGGTGATCTGCCAACGATCACTATCGCCGCTAGGTCGACCGCGCAGGTGAAGCCAACGAAGAGGTTGATGGAACCGACTGGCATTATCGCGCTATGGGTGATCGGGCGCGACGTCGGGACGTAGCTGCTGGGCAGGATCTGTAAGATCCCGCCGATGGCGATCATGCGGCCAGTGGCGATCGGCCGATCGATCGGCGAGTAGGGTCTCACCGCAGAACTCGGGCCAGTCCGGCTGGGCCCCACGGTGGGCGCCACTATCGTGGAAATGGCCACGGTAGTCGCTGTAGTAGGCAGCGATTGATTGAATCGGGGGCGAGAGCTGACGACCATCTACGAGGCGAGATGGGGGCGGATGCACATGTATTTATCCAGGTTCGGCCCCCCGGAGGGTAAAGACCTACTCCTGCTAGATTGGATTAGTAGGGAGCGAGTTACAATGGCGGCGAGCTTGGTGTCTAAGCAGCGAGTCGCTTGAAGGGGTGTATGATGGAACGTAAGTCCTCAGGATACCCTAGGGAGGTTTATATATGAGGCACATCGCTAGGGTTTACATTTTACAACCGAACAGGATATGGATTCGGACGCTTTGACCTAATCCGACTGGGCTTCGAGTATGCTTCTGGGCCTCCAGTCTCCAGTCGCCATGCCTTCTCCTTAGTCGCATTCCAGTCGCCGTCCTGCAGGCCCACTAGCGAGACCTTTGGCCCACTCGGAACATCCTACTAGGCATACCCTATTTGGCATATCCCCATCACCGTCTCTTGTCCAGCCACCGTTGGTGTGCGCAATTTTTCTTCGATATATTATTTAGTGATGATATGTATATACAAATTTGTGTATGGAATTTTTGTACACAGAATATGACACCATGCAAAGTTTGCAAACATGATCACGATGCCCGCATTTTGACAGGCGCGCGATTCTATGTCACTATTGCAGAGGGTCATTTCAAGGATTTACTTGTATAACATATAGAAATTATTTTTCTCTTCATACTACATATTTATCCAGTTTTAATCCATTCACTATATTATTTTTACTTTTGTTTATGTAGACTATACCATGCAATGTAAGATTGCACTTTAATGAGATTACCGAAAACAATATCTCATTCCGTTTGAATGGGCGAACACATATCATTGAAGTGTAGATAGATCGAACAAAGACTACTTTAAGAGGCGTTGAGTGGAACCATTTCGTTGCACAACAAAATCTTACCGGCAGAAAAATGCTATTGTTTTGGTTGGATGGAGGAGCTCCAAGGATAAATGTAATAACGACGAGGAAGATGAAGAGGAAACCAAAAACGATGATGAGGGGGAGGAAACTGAGGAGGAAAACAAGCAACAAGTGATCTGTTTCTATTGATGATGCATGATCCTCATGTGTGATGCACTATAATAAATTAGTGGATTTTTCTACTTCACACTTTTTCTGCTTGATACATGGTATTTAAACAGAATATTTGTTGCTCTAATCTTTTTGGAACTGTGAAATATTTTTATATTTTTTTAACGATAAGCTTGTGTTTGAACAGAATATATCGAAGCGGATATACTTCTAGCGTGCACCATAATCTCGACACTACAGGTACTTGTAACTAGAAAGGTATGTGGGGACCATATTATTTGTAGTGTTCTTCATTTATCCCCACGCTACATATAAGACTTATCTATAGCCTGCGGATTTTTCGAACGCTACAAATAATACCTGTAGCATGCGCAAATAGGGGCGCTACTAGTTGTGGGTCATTTTTGTGTTACCGATTCTCTCACTTCAACCTTCTGAGATCTAGGTTAGGTTTATGTCAAACCAAGGTCAGGGATTAGTCGTGCCCTGGTCCCAGGGGTGTCACGGTATATATGGACGTGATTATGACTCATGAGTAGTTCAAATTGATTTCTAATACAAACCTTAACTTGCTGGTGATGTTTGTAGAATGCATACATGAACTTTATAGTTTATTGTGATATATTTCAACATAATTGCTAGAGACGTACTGTTATATCCATCTTTTACATTGATTTGAGGAATTTTCTAAAGATCCCCTTTATTTGGGTTATACTTCTGTAGGATAGGAAAATCCTATTTTATGTATTTTTAACTTTCAAGGATATTCGAAAACTCAAAAGGACTTGGGATTTTTCTGCGAAAGTTTTTTCATCAAGACAAAGGAGGTAGAGTACAAAGACAAAACATACAAAACCAGTTACAGAAGAGGATCTTCGAAGATTGAAGGGGGAAATGCTACCAGAGTCGTCCCTAGTTGCTTCTCCAACCTCTCCAACATCACCACCTCCGTCTCCATGATGAAGATGGATTAGTCCACCCTCGTACTATGTGTTTGTGGAAGTAGCGTGAGCTATCTCTATATTGTGATATGATTGTTTTAGAACCATATGTGTTGCCCAACATGATTATGGTCACATATATGTAATCCATTTGTGACGGATCTTTGTATTATGAGATGATTATATATATGAATTTGCAAATTTTGGATATATGTTTGGTGTATTAATAGATGCATATTTTATATTGTCTTATATAGATGTTTTGATCAAACTATTATGCATAGGCATGTGAGGAGGGGTGTTTATTAGATGGATCCACGGGTAGTAGTAACTGGATAGTAATAAAAAAATTGGGATCTACTATGGTTTTACATTTCATTTGTTGCCTCACTAGGAAGATTGGAATACTTATGCTATTATCATCTAGTGATATAAAATATGGTCTCGCTTGTTTGAGGTAGTATAATGTTATTCAACATCATGTTTTATCTTAAATCTAGTTTGAGGAGTTTTCACTTAGTTGAGGAGTATGAGGGAGATGTGTTACATAATGCCCATATGAATGTGAACCAAATACTAACATCAAAGTTCCATTAAGATTTATGATATCTCACTAACATTGTTTTGACCCACCATGTTTATGAGAGAGTATACAAGTGAACATATGAACCCCCAGCCCATTTTAATCATAAGAAATACCTTTTACTTGCATTTACTTGTCTTTTTATTGTATGTATTTAATCCGGAAATACAAAATTATTTTTCCTTATTGCATTCAATATAAGGACCCAACACAACTTTATTTTTACCATTGCATTTAGTTTTAAAATTTGCATCTAGATTAGTTTACTTTTTTGCTTGCATATTTATTCTATTTTATTTTATTTTTTATTCAATTATTGTTTTCTATTATAATACCAAACCTTGTTCTTGACAAACACACATAAGAGTTGGGGACACAAGGCAAGTTATCTTGTTTGTAGGTTCCTAGAAGAGGGAGGAGAAGTGGTTTTCCAATTTCCCTGAGAGTTCAGTATTAAATCCCCGTGTCACCCTTGCTGCATCACTTTGTGCTTAGAGTCCCAACGAGTTGGTATCCATGTAAATTTGGTGTCATCAGCTAGTCAATTTTATGTGTTTGTACTTGTAGGTAGCTAGGTATGTGCCCACTTACGGTGTTAGTAGCTAGCTGATATACTAAAGAAACCATCGCAGTTGACCAATCATCACTAGTGGTTGGCAAAATCCCATGAGAGGTACTATAGACCATCGTCAGACCCTTTAGTGGAAAGTTTAGCAAAATGTCCAGTTTCAACGAAGCAATTGGGTACCCCTAATCCTCTTCCCAAATCTCTATATCTTCAAGGTATTGGTGATACTGAGGTGATGGGCGTAGGATGGTGACCCTCCTCTCTTCAAACAACGATGTTGACACGAAAACCTCTCCTAACTTATCGCACTTGGAATGGTGTACCAAGCGGCATATCGAGGTTGGTGGTTGGTTTGGGTGTTCTACATGCGTGTCATGGGCCTTGGAAGATGGTGTCATAGTAAGGTGCTTCTACTAGCGAGGTAGGCATCCCCTTCCTTCCCTTTCAGTAGCTCTCCTCTGCGTTATTGATTTACTCGAACTTTAGTTCTTGTGAAGAGCGAGAAAACGAACAAAGTTAAGCATGAGTGATGGTGAGGAAGAGGAGTGGATAGTGTGAGAGGCAAATGCTTTCCTCCATCCTTGATGACTCTAACCGGTAACATCGATCAACAAAGTCCAGATAGAGGGACACCAAGGCATCCTCGACACTTCCTCCCATGGCTGTTGTATAGGTTGGCAACCAGGCTCATGGCCCTTTTCTTTAGGTCTATAGGCTACCAAGGGCGGCCTATGTGTTCAATGGTGGCCTTTATTAGAACCGATAAGGATGTGTGCAAAACACATTTTGGAGGCGATGGTTTGGGGTGGGGGTAGACTATGTTTACTCGTACATTGAGCTCCTAACACCTAGCATTATCTTTGCTATCCATAGTCCTGAGATTCGTACTACCTTTTATTTCTAGAAAATATTGCATATAGACCCTTTCTCCTTCTGTTTATATGAAAACTAACCAACACTCCTCAATCCATTAACGGTCGACATCTTCGCATGCATACTGTTCCCTCATGAAAACCTGTATAACACATAATGTAACATGCATGTATGAAACATAGATAAAACTATACACATCTAGTATGAACTTTTCACAAAACTTTAACTGGAATATGTGTTAGATCCCAATCAAACATTATAAAACTCGCTGAGGTGGAGCGCAAATTGATTTTCTTCAAATAGAAGGATATGTATGCAACAATATCCTCAAACAAAGGGTATCACAAGTCTCATAACTACGAGCGGTGACGATAGTGATACTAGTCAACATGGGAAATCTGGACTAGTGGTTTTGGACCCATCAGTAACATTGGTTTTGTATAGTATAGATACATATAAGCATGCATGTATGACACTTAGCCTTAGCCAGTGTGCACTAGCAAAGCTAAATTAAGACGACTTATACTTAAGTCAAGCAGGCATACATGCACGCACTGCACAGTCTGCACTACTCCAGTTGAGAACACCAAACGTGTGTGACGATTGACAGCTGACATGTGACAGACCCATATGCCATGAAGTTTATTAAGCTAGCCAACCATGAGCTCTAGCTAAGATTCCTCCTAGTTAACGCGTGAATCGCTTCATGTACGCATATCTAAACCTAATTAAGGAGTTGGGTTTTAGTACCTGTCCGTGCAGATATGAAGAAAGTGCTTACTTTACAATAGGTCTGTGGTCTAAGCTAAAAGGGGCATGTCAGCACATGCTAATACTGACCCATCTCGCTAATTAATCTCCCACGTCAATTCCAGCCAGTGTAGGCCGTAGCATGCTACTACTAGCTCTTACAGCTAGGATCGATACATCCTTGGCTGCCAAAACAAATGGAACCAAGCAATAGCGCACGTCGCCGTTGACGTGAACCCCATCGATCTGCGCGCTTGTAGTTAGTCATCGCCCGTCTTGTCGCCGTCGTCGCACGTGTCGACGTGCGCGCGCCGCCGGCCGGCCGGTACACCCGATCTTGGACTGCTGCTGGTGGTGGCTGGTAGTCATCCTGGATGACGACGGGCGGCGGACGCGAGCAGCTAGCTAGGAACTCCACCTGAGCACTCCACTTGCCAAAATTGACATGGAGCTCCCTGACAAAATTAAACCCTAGCGCAGGTCAGTTCAAATGATAAGCCCCATGCTAGCTTGTATAATTATTTTTTCCCTCGACCAGGGGCTAATAGTCGTACATGTATAATGTGTGTATATATATTCAGATAACAAAGAATACAAGTTGAAGATCAATATGGATATGTTAACGGGGATGGTGTGGGAAGAGGATAACGAAAAGAACTGCAACTTTCGAGAGCCTATTTTGGTGCAAGCCCATGCTGCTTCTAGTAGCATGTAGCTAGTGTGTGTGTGTGTGCCGGTGCGGCCACAAATTATTGGTGGATAAAATGAAATGGATATGTAGCTGCCGGTGAGATTGAGGAGAATAAAATCCATGGGATGTGGATGACCGAGACACACGCGGTTGCACGGTCAGCATGGTGGAATTCAATTACATGAAGAAACCCGTTTGAATGTGACGACCACGCATCTAGGTACTACCTGCCAGCGTCGATCTCTTGACCATTCCGCTCCACAGTTCGTTGATCAGCAGCCACACAAAATGATAACGAGATTAAATTACTACTAATTCAATGGCAAGCAAATTTTGCATACTGTTCTATATACAGCGGGCCGGGAGTGGATATACATCAATCTAGTGCCGTCAGAACGTCAGAACTGATGCTGTTCTCTTGACCATTCTGTCAGCTGGTCAAGAACAATACATATAATTACTAATCATTTAACTTTCCCCCTCCATTTGTGCTACTGAAGTGATAGTGCAATTAATGATTGTTGATTTGGCACTTGGCAGTGCAATTTGGTCAAAAGCAGTAAAGTTGAAGCCAATGGGGCAAGCTAGCTCGGAGAAGCAGGAACTACAAGTAGTAGATAAAGACAGACTAGGGCTGCATGCGATTGGATTGGTGTTGAGTTTCTTTTAAAAATGAACATATGACAATCAGAGTAAATTTGAATTTGGTATTGTAGTGGATTACAATAACGATTGGCTACATAGACAAAGACATCGAAAGGTGAACGTTCATAACATAGATTTAGACATAAAAAGGCTCTCGGGTAGATCTAAATCGTTATAATTGTCTAACGCTTCTGGCTAGCTTTTGCATACTTAACCATTACAATCCATTCTATACGTTCAAGAAGTGATCTTGGTTAGGAAAGTGGATGTGCAACCCAACCAATAGGTTCAAGTCCTTACAGATGCAGAATAGGGTTCTCATTATTTCAAAAAACAAACATCGTTGTAGGGCATCTCCTATCGCATTCCCTTTTAAAAATGTACCATTCATGTGATTTTTATAACAAATTATAAAATTTGTTAGTAAATTGCAATTCAATAACCACAAGCTTAACCTAAGTGCAAGGCTCATTTGAAACACAAAGGGTTCATCTCATTTCGTGTTGGAATTAAGCAACTTTTTTTCGACAAAAGTCACTTTTATTAAACCCAAAACATTGCTTTAAGCTAACGTCGGTCATATTTATGTGTTCCAAATAAAAAGGCCACATGCATATTTAAAAAAATATATACATGTTCTAAAATAAAATCTAATGTGGTCGATGGAAATAAAAAGATAGGGAGTGCCTAATTCTCATCTAGATGATGATTAGCTTAATTATCGGCCAATTGCAAGTTGTGTGCAACTGAGAAAAAAACTCAGGTATAACCCATGTGCGACTCCCACCAACACAAATCATGATCAAATTCAATGGTTGCTGAAACTTGACCGAGTTTTAACTTAGTTTTCATTTATATTTTTCTCAATCGCAACCCATGTGCAACTGAAAAAACTCAGGTGTAAACCATATGCACCTTAGGGAGTAGCACGAATCACAACACCTATCTACCGGCTAGGAATTTGACCAAGGTCTACTTAATTCTCATAACTAGCAACCCGAAAATATATGGGTTGGCTTTTCTCTTTTTCCCCAAAGAGGTACCGTGTCTAAATTTCTTTTCAATTTCAACTCAAGGTTTTTAATTTATTTGCACACTTTCTTCGTATGCAGACCGTGTAGAGGTAGCTCTATCGAGGTGCAAAAAAGTCTTGGTGTGACTATCCAAACTTACCACACATGCGAGCAAGCACAGTATATCCACTGAGCATCCTTCAATGAAGAAAAGTCAACTTTTCATCCATGAGCTCTCAAAGAAGGTTACTTTTCATCCCAAAACATATGTTTGGTCCAAACCAGACCTCAAACTCTTGGAAAAAAATTCATATCTCGAGGACGTGGGCGCCCATTTGTGGGAGGTTTGAGAATTTTGAATCGTTGTTACGAGGATATATCCACATTTGGATCCCTCTTTTTTCCATATGTTGTCCATGTAAAGCGTTTTTTTTTCGTGTTAGATGGTATATGAACTTTTTTCAAAAGTTTTAGGTTTATTTCAGACTAAATAGAAGTTTTTTGATCAAAAGTTAACTCCCTTAGAAGTTCAGGGATGAAAAATGGAATTTTTTTTCTTCTTCTTCTTTTCAATCACATGTTCCTTTGCACCTTGTAGCATGACGTTGTTGTGGGACAGAACATGTGGTTAATAAAATGGTGTGTTGTGTGACCAAGACCACGTGTATTGTATATATCGATAGATAAATTGATTCATATGAGAAAAAAACGAAAAAGATAAGCTGGTATTATTCGCCAACCGGATCAATACGTATATGTGCTCGAATGTATGCTCGCTCCAGCAGATCAGTTGCTGGAATCGACGATTATCTCATTGCATACGCACGGGGCATGACGTAGGCACGTGGAGCTAGCTAGGGTTTCCGATCTTCTTTTATGTACAGTATATAGGATATATGCATGCATGCATGCATGCATCGATATGTCTATGCCGGGGAGCGCGCGCGCGTGACGCTTTTGACCGGACGACGCGGTAGCTTCACAGCGCACGTACGTGCCATGGAAAAGTGAAGAAGTGCCGTTGCAGTCGACCCGAAAAGACTTGGATAGCTAGCTAGCTCTTGGTCGACCCTCTCCACATCGATGCCAATCAACCTCACCGGGCGCCGGCCTACACATTAATTGAACGGTACGTTAGGCTAGCATGTGTAGCTAGGTACACAGTACCACATGTCCGGTCGGCATCGCTCGCTGGCCACCTCTTCTTTCTCGGCTCCCCTTCTTTTTCACGTAGAAAATAATAGGAGTATGTAGTAGTAATTTGTAAAGGTAAAGTAGGGGATCAAAGCTGCCGGATAACCTTCTCCCACGTCGATCGTAACCTAATGCACTTGGCACAGTCGACGACGAGCCGTAGTCACCAAAGCAGGAAAAGATTCGTGATAGTCACCGCCACCACGTACGCACCTACTCTGATTTTTACTATACTACCACGTGAGGTTCTTGGAAAGACATGTTAATAATATGCACGACTTGACTAGCCAACACACGACGACTGCCGTAACGAGGTAGGCTACCGGTTCCAAATCAGACGATAAGCCCAAACCGGATCTGCTACTTGAGCGGAAAGTATTTGTCACTTGTGAAGCCAAGGCAGCTGCCGGTACCGGCAGTGGCAGACATGTACGCCATGCACGGCGTCACCCACGTCGATAACGAACTCAATATATAACATAAAATCTTCAAAAGACAATCGAGGCATAGCCATATGTGTCGTGACATGCCTGAGAGTTGAGACATCGGTTAGGAGATCCGGAGATTAAAGCAATGATTCGTACCGGTACACTCGATCTAGTAGCACTCTCAAAAGAGGGAGATGCATGATCTACCAAGTGATAACAACTTGACGCTTATCTCTTCGAGATCGCTCTCGATCGATCGGTGCGGTGTCACCAACTTCTCCCAAGTAAAAAACAAAAATAAAACTGAATGAATTGTAAGAGTAATAGTAGAGATCACCGGTGCATATGCATATATGCGTCACAGGTGCTACTGGACGACGCACGCAGCGGGAGAACAAAAGGCAATAAGCAAGCAGCTAGCAGGAAGCTCGATCGGTTAAGCATCGAGTGGAGTGGAGCAGTGATATGCTACTTGTCCGCTAAGAAAAGGATTGGAAGGGTAAGATCTATCGACGTGGTTGGCCCCGGTAATTATCAACGTGCGGTAAACCCCATTGGTCCCGGGGTCAGAGGTGAAAAGGAGAGATCGATCGGGGCGGGGGAAAAGGTTTGGCCGACGGCTTGCCGGCGTACGTATCCGCCAGGCGTCGGCATCGGCGTGGCGCAGAAAGTCTGTACGTACAATGTACACGATCGAACACGTGGAGGCCGAGATCCTGTTGCCCTAGATAGATCGATGCTAGGGAGGTAATTAAAACCCGCACGCTACGGCTGCAGTTACAGTCCATCCTTTTGGCCTAAAGTGACATCCCAAACGAAGCATCTGGAGTCTGGACGGGACAAAGTCGATCGATGGTTAAGTTATTACAAGCACCAGATCTGTCTGCGCCATCCAAGTGTAAGATGCGCTTGCAACCATGCATGCGTGCTTGCATGCAGAGCGATAGATAGACACCTTCTAGAAGAGAAGAGCAGAATATACCGTTTGACGATGAACGAGAGTACTTGATGAGCTCCCGTTTTACCAGTCGTTTCGAATATCCGGAGCTAATTGAGTGGTAGCGAAAATTCGTTGCGCTGGGTGCTCCTGTGGTTCTCTTGGGCTTGAATGTTTTTTGAGTTGTTAGCATAAAACTACCACCTTTGTGGCTAAATTTCGATAAACTACCACTTTACGTTTTCGTAGCAAAAATCTACCAGATTTTTCGTCCGTTTTCTCAGATCGCACTGAACCGCTTCTAAACGCGAATTGACACTGGAGCTGACAGGGCTGGCCCACAGCGGGCGCTGACGTGGCAGGGGTAGACGGCGGCCGACACGGCCGTCCACGCCCGTTAACGGCAGGGGGTGGGACCCACTCAGGG
This sequence comes from Avena eriantha, assembly GCA_910589775.1. Classification (NCBI taxonomy): domain Eukaryota; kingdom Viridiplantae; phylum Streptophyta; class Magnoliopsida; order Poales; family Poaceae; genus Avena; species Avena eriantha. The sequence goes on from OU342741.1 coordinate 44,996,321, forward strand.
GCGATGTCCTAACGCATTAGGGTTTCAGTTAGTGCTGTCCGAGCCTCACTCCTCCTCCCCTGTCTCGACGATGGCGGCGACTCCCGGCGGCGGGAATGGTGGAGGCAAAACAAGCGGCGGCGGTGGAAGTGCCGATTCATTCGCGGGCGGCGTCGGCTCGATCCGCGGTGGCTCGAGCTCGAGTGATTTGCCGCCGCCGGCGGGGCTGAGCCTAGAGGGGAGGGCAGCGGCTGCACTGGCTCGGGCGGTGATCTCCTCTCCATCGAAAAGCAGCCATCGGTGGACTTCCTCTTTGGGTGGAGTTGAGTAAGATTACTCTCCCCATTTCCCCCTCTGTTGATCACTAAGATTGAAAGATGATGCTACTGTTAGATGTCCATACTCGTTTAGATCACTGACATTAACCTGAAATTTGCTAATGTCCATAATGTGAAAAGATGATAGGACTGTTAGTCATTTAATTTTGTGAAATGGCATGTGCAAACTAGGTACTGAATATGTTTCCTTTGTAATCTTTTGTAGCCTAGATGATGACATTTGGGAGATCAGATTTCATTTTCATGGTGAAGATAATCTGGAGAGGACACTTTCCAGATCTGACATAACAGTGTTGAATCTGCTAGCTCTAATAGAGTGTTATGGGTATGGACATAGGGACAACATGTATTTTGTGAGGGAAAAGGGGAAAGGACAAGATGGGATGGTGGCAATTGAAAGCATGGCTAATGTAAGGGAGATGTTGGCTATTTATGAAGATGACAGTGCTTTGGATATCACTGTGCTCAGAAAAAATACAGAATGGCCTGCTTACCTAAACATTGGAGAAGAAGAACCAGAGTTAATCCAAGAACCAGTCAAACTCTCAGTTGACTCAGATGGTGTCAGCTACAACTACATATCAGATGTTGATGAAGAAGTAGTTCTAGTGGCAATTGATTATTCTGGTGCGTTGTACATTGGCACTCAAGAAAGCTATAATTTTCAGAAGGAAAAATAGAATCTTGCTGTAGAAGTTATCAATGAGGATGATTCAGAGAATGGTGATTCAGAGAATGCTAACTCAGACAAAGAGGACTGGATGTATCCTTGCCAGGTCAACATTGAAGACCACAACAGACATGTTGCTGCTGAGTTAGAACTTATTAAAAAATTAAGGACTGAGAAGAGGGATAAAGATGTAGAACCTGAGGATGCTGCAATAATGGAGAAGATGGAACTAATGAAGAAGCAGAGAGAAGACACTTATCTACATTTTGAAGGGGACACAGATGTGGAGGAGTTTTTTGATGATGTAGAAACTGAAAATGAAACAAATGAGGAGGTTGTTGAGGTTGACTACTTTGCCAATAAAAAGGCAGTGAAGCCAGGCCCAACTAGCAGGTGTCACCATGAGGAAGAGCAAGCACCATTTCCTTCTTCTTTTTTGTTTCCAGTGATGAGGACCTCAGTCCAGAAGATATAGGGGGAGGTGATTATGATGGGGCAGTCCAGAAGTTCAGCCTTGCCAGTGGAAAGAAGAGAAAGTTAAAGAAGATGAACAAGAGGATTTGGTATGATCCCAACAGAGTAGACTCACACTTGCAATTCTGCATCAAGCTATGCTTCAAAGATGTTTACCAATTTAGAATAGCTCTCAGAAACTACCACATAGCCCAGCTCAGGAGCTTCCAGTATCACAGGAATAGTCCTGATAGGATTATTGTGTGGTGCACTGAAGAAGGCAAAAAACAGGGTGTGGTTTCTACATGACAGCCTCCAAGATTGCAAATGAGCAGACTTTTTGCATTAGGAAATTCAATTGTGAGCACACTTGCATAGCTCATGGTGAGAACACAAAGGTGAGCATTGATTGGCTAGCAGCTCAATCTGAGCAGGCAATAAGGACAGACCCCAATACTTGTGTTGATACTTTGATAGACAATGCTAAGTTGAAGTATGGAGTTGAAGTGCCAAAGAGCAAAGCCTACAGAGCTAGAATGAAGGCATATGCTGCTGTCATTGGAGATTAGAAGAAACAGTACACTAGGCTGAGGGATTATTTGAATGCTATATTGGTGACCAACCCAGGCAGCAGGTGTATAGTGACAACTAAGGAGCTGGTGGAACATCCTAGCCCTAATCCAAGATTCCATGGGTTATTCATATGCTTCAATTCTTCACTCCAAGGTTTTCTTAATGGATGCAGACCATTCATAGGTAAAACTTACAAGTTACATATTGCAGTGCAATCTATTAGTCTTATTTATGGATTTAATGCTTCACTCCAAGGGTTTATTGTTAACAATTGTAGGAGTAGATGGGTGTTTCATCAAATTGACAACTAGGCAGCAAATCTTAGCTGCAACTGGGAGGGATGGCAACAACAACATCTTTCCCATTGCATTTGGTGTAGTTGATAAGGAAGATCAAGCTAGTTGGCTTTGGTTCCTAACTCAACTTAGGTACTGCATTGGAGAATCTGGCAAATTTGGTAACTACACCATTATCTCTGACAGGCAGAAGGTTAGCAGATTTCCTAACTCTATTTTTTCCTGCTTAGTACTGCATAATCTATATGATTTATTTTAATTGCCTCCCAAATTCACTTGTATAGGGACTGTTAAAAGCAATTTCAATAGTTTTCCCAAATTCTCCACAAAGATTCCGCCTCAGACATATTTATGCCAACTTCCAGTCAGCAGGTTTTAGGGGCCCAGAACTTAAAAAATATATGGATGCAGCTAGTTACTCTTACACAAAGAATGGCTATGATTTGGCAATGGAAGCAATGAAGAGAGATTGTGTAGAGGCATATGAGTGGCTAGTGAAAATTCCAGCTGAAACATGGGCTAGACACCTGTTTGACACTAACTGCAAGAAAGACCTAGTTGTGAACAATATCAGTGAAGTATTCAATAGGATGATCCTAAATGTGAGAAACAAGCTAATTAGGACAATGCTTGAAGGAGTCAGAAACAAGCTCATGGTGAAGTACAGTGGCACTAGGGTGAAAGCAGATGCAGCAAGGTGGGAGATAACTCCTTTCTATACAGAGAGGCTTGCAGAGGCTAAGAGGTGGTCCAGGGATTGCAATGCTCAGAACTGTGAGATTGGTCTATGGCAAGTAACAAGTTCAAGTGGCAGAGTTGTTGCTGCCAATTTGATTAACAAGACATGTGGATGTAGGAAATGGGATCTTATAGGGATTCCTTGCAATCATGCAGTTGCAGCTATCATGAAAGTGCAGCAACATCCAGAGGATTATGTACATGATTTCTTCAAAAAGCCCATGTACATGGAGACATTCAGGCACACAATCTACCCTGTTCTGGCCCTGAAGATTGGACAACAACCAACACACCAGACATAGACCCACCAGTATTTAGGGAGAAACCTGGAAGGAAGCAGACAAAGAGAAGGAAAGGAAAGTTTGAGGTACCTGCCCCTAGAGACACATCTAGGATGGGATCTATCACTTGTAGTAACTGCAAGCTAGTAGGTCATAGGTATACTAACTGTCAGGTTGCTTTGAGGCCAAGCCTACAAGTTAGAAAAGATGATCACCAGGTCAGTATTATTAGTTGTACTTGTTTCATTTTACATGGATATGACTTGTATGTTTGTTAAGTGTTGTGCATTTGTATCAGGCTAACAGGCAAGATTACACTGAATCTTCTGGTACTAACAATACTGCCACAGCAAGAAGTAATCCTGCACCTACTGCTACATCTACTCCAGTTCCTACTCATGCTACTAGTGCACCAAGGCCACCTACTCATGCTACTAGTGCACCAAGTCCCAGGCCTTTCTCAGCACCAAGGCCAGTTTCTGCTTCAACAAATACCAACACCAGAGTATCTACCAGGGCATTCAAGCCTACCCAGAAGATGCAAGGTTACCTTAGTGCTGGGAAACATGCCAGTTACAGGAAGAAGGGTTAGAAGCCTGTTGCTGACAGTTCAAATGCTGCAGAGTAGTTCATGTTTATGTTTCCAAAACAATGGTATCAAAAGATCAGTGTTGTTCTATTTGTGCTGGAACTATGTATTTGTGCTGGACCTATCTATGTATGTTGTTCTAAGTATGTTGCAAAATTCTATAAAACATATTCTGTTCTTATATGTCTGAGACTATGTTGAATGCTTCTCTACTAATATTCAGTTGTTATTTGTCATCTTAGTAAGCATTTCATAATATGGTTCAACCTTGTCTCTATGAAACTGAACCAAAGCATTTCATAATATGGTTCAATAACAAACATTACTTTGTTCAACAATAAGCATTACACAAATGGTTCAACCTAAGGATTCAAGGTAACATTACACAGACAGTTCACCTACAAACATTACCGAAATAAAATGGTTCCACACTCAAAGCTTCACCCATCATACATATAAAGGATCACTCATCACAAATATCTTTGATTTTCTTCAGCTTCACTTTGTTCACATCACTTGCATTGAACAACTGATATATGGTATGCTCCATCTTCTTCTTTTCTTCCTTTTGGGCAACTCTATCTGCCTCCCATTTCTTTTTCTCTTCCAGTAGGGCATCTCTTTCAGCCTCCAGCTTCTTTTGTTTCACCTTAAACACATCAGCCTGGGATTTTAACACATTTTTCAGTTCTTCTTTAGCATTCTTCAGCACTTCAACCTCATTCTTCAAAGCGTGTATGTGCTTCTGCTCTTGCAACTCACTGCTCCTTCTCTCATATTTCTCAAAAATCATAGTGCTATTGCAGTCTTCATACATTGACCACAACTTGCTTAGTGCATTGTTGAGAGTGTCAGGCCATTCTTTATCCACCCAGGACTGGAACCCACAGCTCATTGCTTGCTGAGATAAATTCATGAGTGTAAACAGACTCAGATAAATTCATGAGTGTAAACATATGGTTGTAAACATGGGTGTAAGCAAGAGTCTAAACACAAATATTAACAGACTGAGCTAATTTACTTCTTTATGTCTGTCAGTACCAACATTCCTTTATCTGACAGTACAAACATTTTATTAAAATGCCAGCTGACAGATTAACATGTTGAAGCTATATTTCAGTACAAACATGATTTAAGCTACTTTAGATAAACTAAACTAGGTCCATGCTTTAGTAAACTACTTTAGATAAACTAAACTAGGTCTATGATTTAAGCTATATAAACTCATTGTCAGTAACAGATTAAGTAGTGTAATATAGGATGAAAGGCTTAACTATTTCAATGGCATTAACACATGTAATCTAAGATTAAGTAGTGTAATGCAGAAAATTTCTTACATTTTCAATCTGACACATGTAAAATCTTCTCCCAGTGTCAGTCCCTTCAAAGGCTACGCATTTGCGCGGCTCTAGATTGTGCATGTCACAGCGCTCGGCGTCCACGGCTATCCCGCAAAATGTCGGGTCATCAATCACATTAGGAGCATAGTCGAGTGCCGTGAAGTCCTAATCAAAGAATAATTCGACTTTAATCCGAAGAACCCTAATTTCGGATGAACCCTAATTTCATATATGGGAATGGGGGATGGACAGGAGCTTACCCCTAGGTACGAGTTGCTCGACTCAGAACCATCGTGCCAGCTAGGCATGGCGACGGCGGCAGGCGGCGACGCTCTCTGTCGGCGGTGGCGCTAATGGCGGAGCGGGCGGTCGGGGGCGGCTCTCTCTGTCTCAAGAGCGTGGTCGAGCGGGGAAAGCGCTAGGACCGGCAGCTATGATGGCTTAGGACGTCGCCCCTGAGTGGGTCCCACCCCCTGCCGTTAACGGGCGTGGACGGCCGTGTCGGCCGCCGTCTACCCCTGCCACATCAGCGCCCGCTGTGGGCCAGCCCTGTCAGCTCCAGTGTCAATTCACGTTTAGAAGCGGTTCAGTGCGATTTGAGAAAACGGACGAAAAATCTGGTAGATTTTTGCTACGAAAACGTAAAATGGTAGTTTATCGGAATTTAGCCACAAAAGTGGTAGTTTTATGCTAACAACTCATGTTTTTTACTGGACAGAAAAAACAAGAGTGAGACTTGTCCATGACATCGTACATGATACGATTCTTTTCAAAACGGGAAGCCTAAATCAGCTCGTTTTTTTGGTAAGTCTTAGGGAGTCAATCGTGAGTCAGATGGAATGGAAAATATTACACTGAAAAGTAGGAGCTGCAGCACGAGAACTAGCTGCAACAACCACAATCTGTTCATCACGGCATAAATCTTTCAAAATAAATGACACGGGATTACATCCATAAATTGTACTCCCTCTTAAAATAAGTGACGTGAGTTTGTCTAGATTTAGATGTATCTAGACACATTTTACTATATAGGTACTATGACAAACTTAAGTCATTTATTTTGGGACGGAGGGAGTACTAGTTGCCGACGGAGAACCTTTACATGAGGTAGCGCCGTCGGTATCGGGAACGACCGCCGGAGAAGTGCCTATAGCTAGCTTGAAGGCTGGACTGGTCCAAATCAAAACATTTCCGGTAGAAGGCGTCCAGGTCGAAGGAGGACTCACGGAGGAGCTCCGGAACGCCGGGATGGGCGACGCCGGCACTGCTGTATGCCGGTGAAGTTGCCGGCAGCTGGGAGGACGCCAGCTAGTCATCCCATGAGAAATAGATGTCGCTCGGTGATCGGGAGCCGGCCGGGGATGCGGCGCTCGGATGATCAAAGGTAGCTGAGCTGACGGCGTGACGGGTAACCTTTGGTAGATACGGATCGAACCTAAAACATTTTACGGCTAACCATGGGCCGTGGCCCAACAGGTAACATTTTACTTATTTCTTTTCCTGTTTTTATTTCTATTTTCCTTTTTATGGTTTTAATAATGTTTTGAAAAAAGTTTAGATTTTCAAAATGTCCAGATTTGATTTTAAAATTTGTCTGTATTCAAATTTCTAAAAATAAAATTTAAAATTGTTCATATTTAAAATATTCAAATTTGAAAGCTGTTCGAATTTTAAGATATTCAAATTTAAAAAATGTTCGGATTTGATAAATGTTCGAATTTAAAAACAGAAAAAAAAACAGAAATGGAAAAGCAGTAAAAAGGGACCAGAAAACCAGAAAAAAACCTTAAAACGGGCCCAGAAACTGAAGAGCAATAAGAAAACTCGCGCTGAGCCGCGGGCCAGCTCGCACCGCGTGTGCGTGGGAAGTATTCCGTCCCGCAATGGGCCATTTTCCCTTGGTAAGGACAATATAACAGACGTAGTCGGGCCAGGAGTTTACTGCTATCGCACCTTTTGGGCCGCATCTTGGTGTCCATGTTACCACCCGAGAAATGGATCTGTTAATCTAAAAAAAGAGAAATGGATATGTCGATTAAGTTTTGAAAACAAAAGTTGGCAAACTCCTTACCGGGCCTGCACCGTGGAACTTAGTGAAAAACTGCCGTCTGGACTTTCGAGGTACACCTCATTAAAATAGGCTTCGTAGGCGTGTCGTGTGGACCAAAATAACAAAGGCCATCCCCCAAAAACTCAGATTTATAACCCAGCTCAATTGCGATCAGTAGGCTACAAACGGGTGTGGACTTATGGCACTCGGGCCGTATCTGAGATCATCAATCTGATAAAAATATATTGTGTTAGAATCGACATATACACATAGATGTATTTTACGTGTATATGTATTTTTCTACAAAATGCCTCAGTTTATATTTATATATAGTATAAAGAATAAAAATATTGTGTTTCCCGAAAAGCAAAACCGGTGCATGCAACTGGGTCATCCTTGACTGGAACCAAGAATATAGTGTTTGAAATATGCCCAAGAAGTAATAATATTATCATATTTCATGTTTATGATAAGTGTTTACTCTCCGTGCTATAGTTGTATTCACCGGAAACTCATTGCATGTGTGGTTACATAAATAACATTGTGTTCCTTGTAAGCCTCTACTAGACTAGCTCGTTGATATTTTCTAACCATAGACATGTGATGTTAATTAAAAACTAGGTTATGTCATTAGAAGAATGATGTAATGAATAGACTCAACCTAAGCATAGAAATTTGATTGTGTCAATAAGTTTAAATTGCTAAAGCTTTTTCATGTCAATACTATGTTTTTTAGACTATGAGATCATGTTACTCCCTAGTACTGAAAGGATACTTTATGAGTATCAAACGTCACTTCGTAACTGAGTGATCATAAATGTGTCTTTCAAGTATCTCTAAAAGTACTTGTTGGGTTGCATGTATAAAGAATAGGATTTGTCGCTCCATGTGATAAGAGATCTATAGGCCCACTCGCTAACACAATATCCTAAATAGCTTGAAAGAAGTGACTAATGAGTTTGGTCCCGGGGATATAGTATTAAAGAATGAGTAAATATAACTTGCCAGGAACAAGATTGAACTAGGTATGATGATACGACAATCAGATCCCGAGTAAGTAAAATATCGCGAGATAAAGGGAATGGAATACATGATTGTTTGAATCCTTGACATCATCGTTTAACCGATAAAAGATCTTCATAAAATATTTGAGAATCAGTGTGGGCATCGACGGTCTTTCTATTGATTATTGAGCGGAGAGGTGTCTCAATCATGTCGAACATGTTCTTGAATCCATAGGGTCGCACACTTAATGTTCGATGACGCCAGGGTAGTAATGAGATATTAAGATGGTGATAGATAATTCTGATTCAAAGTCTATGATGAGATCCAGGACATAACGAGGAGCATCAAAATAGTCCAGAGATAATGTTTCATATAAGGGAAATTGATTTTAGGGTTCCGAAAAAGTTTAGGATTTTTCCAGTGTCATACCTACAAGGTTCTGAAGGTCTATTAGTGGGTCCCACCTGCATGGGGGTGACATGGGCGTGTGAGGGGCACCCTGGCCTACATGGGACAGGGCACCACAGCCCTAGAGGCCCATGCACCTTTAGTAGGGGTAAACCCTAGGGGGTGCGTGGAAGGGGAAATTTCCCCTCCCACTTGGCAACCTCCTCAACCCCTATAAAAATAGGGGACGGCTAGGCACAACATCAACACACAAAGCCCTAGCCAGTGCCCCTCCCGCTCCTCCTCCTTGTTCTTCATGTTCTCGAAGTTGTTTTTCAAGTTCTCGCTTCCTTGCTCCCTCTAGATCTCTCTCTCTAAAGTGAATGTGTGTGTTTTGGGTCCAAGCTAGGTTTGGTGAGTTGTGAGGCTTGGTTCATGGGTGCATGGATATTTATAGTGTCCTAGGATGCATAGGATGGTGACACCTCGCTATTTTGCATGGGTGACTCGTGGTTTAATAACTGTGCAACCATCCTTATAGTTTGGCTTATGTGGCGACCATCACTTTCATGGATGACTACGCTACTAGGTGTCAAGCTCTCATGAGATTCCTTGATGGTCAAGATTCCTAAGGAAGCTTCTTCTAGAAGGAACTTGGAAGCCAAGTTTCCTATTTGGGATTTATTTTTGGATCATGACAAGTGACATTTGTCACTAGATGGGCCTTGGGCTGAATTGGATATATGGGTTGGTTTGCATCTCAAGTGAAAACTTAATTTGCAAATTAAATTGATAATTGTATGCCTCCATCTTAATTAAGTGAAAACTTAATTATCAATGTAGATGATTTGATCTCATTAAGGCATGATTCTTTGAGTTGCAAAACATTCATAGGTGATTTTATTCAAATAGTTGGATCTTTTGATAGAATGAAATGGCTTTAGTTTTATTAGATTCCATATATTTATTAAGTTATGATTAGTTTAAGAAGAACAAATTTGGAATATCAAGATTTGGTTTAAGTAATCATATATCTAATCTTGTTTTAGGGTGTGATCATATGCTAAGGTTTGTTTAGCACATGAGTTAAATGAGGTTTAGAGAAGATAAGTTAAACATGAAGTTTTACTTGTTCTTTAATTATGTGGGGTGTGTTGATTTACTTTTATTCACGAATCATACTTCTGCCCTTTCTACTATAGAAGTTTACCAAAGATTATTTCAAAGTTGGAACACTTAACATGATGAACTACTAATAAATCATCAGCTTATGTAAAACTTCAATCACTTTGACAAGTTCTATAAACAAGTTTTTAGTTGGCTGTGACACCCTCGGGATCAGGGTTAAACAAATTCAGACCTTAGCCTGACACAAGCTTAACCTAGACCTCGAGGATATCCAGTGAGAAATCGGTAACACAACAGTAACCCTGCGACACAAAAATTAGTACAGCAAGCTCATAACTGAGCGAATAACCAAAATATTACAAGCAGAGGTCACTGACCACAAACATCAAGCAACGGAAGGCAAATTATGCTATTAAGTATAGCAAACTTAACAAATGGCCTAAGAAGCCTGAAGCATAACGATGACGTCCTAGCCCATAGATTCTAGGTTGTCGGCCGGGAACCCCAAGCTACTCGTCGGTGTCGATGTAGTACCAAAATTGTCTTCAGGGAACACTTATTCTGCTACAAAAGTATCAACAAAGCAAGGGTGAGTACATGGTGTACTCCGCAAGACTTATGGCTGGTGGGGTTATTTCGCATGATGCCATCTTTGTTTATAAAACAAGAGGGAGAAGAAGCTCGTCTACTCAGAATATTTTAAAAGGGGATAAGAGAGCGACATATCTGAAGAATTGATCATCATCTTGATATCCACCAAAGTAATCCTCATCTCACAACTAGGATCACCCCCTCGTACCCATGAGGAAGCATCCTTAACAAACATTAGTTGCCAAGTTTTACGATTAGGTTATAGTTTTCTATGATCTTAGAATTCAGTCATCAAGCATTCATAACCATGAACATGACTTTTCGAAAAGATTTAATCCTACAGGGGTGTACAACTTTACCCACATGTACCAACCGACTCTTAATGCCACTAGATAAGCCCTCTTCCGTGGAAGGCCGGCAGAGGGTGGTTGGACACGACCTTTACCTTGCTTTCGCCAAGACCATGAGTCACGCCTTAAGGATGGTTCCACCGTAACGGGTCAAATCCCGAAGCCGGTCCCTAGAGATGTGAGGCGAGGTTGGTTTACCAGGGGCTCCATCCACCCCAAGTAACCCCGGCCACGCTTACCTACCTGTTATGATGCACCTTCACCCGCCAAATCTTTACAAAATGTTTTCTATGCATATGTCGAATGGAATGCCCGAACTATGTGACTCATGGAATCTACTAGGCAAGTTAGTTACTCGTGAGGTTTTCCAGGCCCCATGTGGTTGTACGCTCGTCTCGGTTCCAAAGGCAAGAACTCGGCTCCTAGTGGTGGCAAGCATGGGACTACAAAAACCACATCCCACCGTGGCCTCCCATGCAAGCCTTAACATGTTTAACCTTTACCACTGATCTTACCTCATCAGTATACCTCGTTCTCCTGTCATACTAGATTCTCTGTATTTGGTACATCCTCTGGATGAACCAGCACTGACAGCTATGCATGGCTAAGCAAGACACAGATATAAGCTCTAGCAATGCACACAAGCCAAACCTAGTTATGCTAGGAGTAGTGGATCAGGTAATATATGCTCAAAAGGAGTAATGCAATAGATAGGATACTCTATCGATCGATAAAAGACCACAGTAGACTGTATGCATCATGGCAAGAATGAAATGCTGTCGAAATCATAGGATTTTATAATGGTGGGGCTATGCTTGCCTTGTTTGTCGATACCCAGATATGGATATTTAGAAGCCTTGTACTTGACTTGATTACAATTGGTCAAGTATTGTTCATAGAACTTCGATGGTGTTGATCTGGGTCTTCGATCTCAATCTCGATGTCGTATTCTACCGGGAAGAAACAACACCAGAAAGAAAGGGAAACAACAATCAACACATGGCATCGATGCAATGCTCAAGTAAAGATGATGATATTACAAGTTAATTAGAGTTGAAATGTAACCCTAAAACATGCTTGGCAATTTAAGCGGGATCCGAAGGGTCCAAACCTTAAAACAGGGGGAACCTCGGATTCACTTGTGGGGGTTCATTTAGTTATCTAATTAAACTTGCAATTGAATTTGTTTAACAATGCATGATTATGAGTATATTGTAAAGATCTTGTTTGTCTGAACATTTTGATATATTATTTGTATTTTTCTAAATTATAGAATAAAAGTTATTGATTTTACAATATTAAACCTTTTTCTGAAATTTAAAACAAAACTAGGAAAACTTTTTATAAAGGGGCTAACCCTAGCCAGAGAGGCTGACGGGCGGGCCCGGTGCCACATCGGATGCCACCATGGCGGTCAGCGGTCAAAGGGTCCAGGGCGTGTCAGCGTGACACAGGGCTGACATCACCCACGGGGAGGGGTTGTTTTCTCACCGGGCTAGGTTTACCCGCTATGGCTGACAGGTGGGGTATGGGCCACGTCAGACCCACGCGGCGGCCACGCGGACTCCACACGGGAGCCACGTCGGCTCGCCGGCAGGGTGCGGCAGACAATGGCCGGGGACGACGCTGGTGAGCGCGCGGGGCTGCGGGAGCTAGCCTGTTCGAACCGGCGAAGTGAGGGAAACCTAAGGAGGGTGGCGCCGCTGATTCTTGGCAACCGGAGGAGCTCCGGCGTCCATGTCTACGGCGGCGGACGGCGAGCGCACGACGACGGCAAGCTACAACAGAGGAGGGAGATGGAGGATACCCTCTAGAGAACCACCTGCTCACCGCGATGCTCGACGTGGGGTCGGTGAGGCAAGGAGAAGACGGGCGGCGCCGGAATCGACGTCGGAGAGCGGTGGCCGGAATTGGGGATGCCGAGGACGGTGGACTCGATTCGAAGATCCACTCCTTGATTGCTTTGGTAGGGGAGTGGAGGGCGGCGAGGCGGTTCTTCCAGCACTCTCAGCTGGGTCTGGGACGGCCGAAGTCGATGGCGATTCGAACTGGCGGCGAGCTAGGGCTTCGGCCCGCTGGGAGAGAGGAAGGCAGCGCGCGAGGGGGAAAGAGGCCAGGGGAGAGAGACGTGGCCTTGGTGGCGTTCTTATCCTCGCATCTGGGGGCGGCGGTGCATCGCAACGGCTGCACGCATCGCGTCGGTGGCGAGCGGCGGAGGCAGCGACACAAAGCTGCTTTCGTCGTCGACGAAGACGACGAACCGATGGGGTACGTAGGCTGGGCCTATGTGGGCCGGATGCTGGGCTGCAGGGGTGTGTGCTGGGCGGCGGTTAGCGTGGGAGGGAGCTGGGTCGGCCTGGGTTGGCAGCTGGCTTTTGTTTTTATTTTCCAAAACTTTTTTCCTTTTCTATTTCTGTTTTCTCTTTTGTAAATTATTTTCAAATTCTTTTCTGATTTTGGTTATTCCAAAAATACCAGAGAGTGTATAAAATATGTAAAATATTGCATGGCCCTTGTATCCAATTTAGGCTCCAGTATTTTTGGTAGTTTTCGAAATCTTCAAAACATTTTGAATTGATTTGCGAGGAAGATTGAAACTAGGGGTTTGCTTTATTTTTTGTTTGCATGCATTTTTATTTCTTAGCAAAATGATGATGCTCATGAATGCACAAACAACCCTAATTAAGGATTAAGTAAAACTGGGGCGTTACATTGGCCCGGATTTCCTATGCATGGATGCAATGCACGACAGCTATCCTCTACCCATTTTCGTGTCTCAAATTCTACGGGATTACGATGTGGCCAAAGTGAGATTGCTAATGTTTTTACATTCGTGATGAGCATCGCGATGTGGATGAGGAGGACTCTGCCACCACAAGGCTCGGTTGGTTGCTAAAGGCTTAAACAACGCTATGGTCTTGACAATAAGGACACTTTTAGTCATGTTATCATTCCTGGTACTATTCCCATGTTGCTCTCACTAGATATTATTATACGATGGTTCCTTCGTCAGTTGGATGTTGAGAATGCCTTTTTTGATGGAATCTCAGAAGAAGAAGAGGTAAATATGCGCCAACCCCCTTGTTTTGTTATTCTATCTTGTCCTCGACACCTCTATTGCCTAATCAATGCCCTCTACAGTCTTAAGCAGGATCCTCGTGCGTGTTCTTGGCTCTACTCTCCATGCACATGGGTTTGTACCATCTAAAACCGACACATCACTATTTATCTGTCAGTGTCCTGGGGCTATATGTACATGTTGTTGTAGGTCGATGACATTACACTTATCAGGTCTTTAGTTTCTTCTGCTGATCGCTTGGTTACTATGTTGAGTGCTGACTTTTCTATCAAAGATCTGGGTAAATTGCATTTTTTCCTTGGTCTAGAGGTTACTCACACCGATGATGGTTTGACTATCACTCAGTAAAAGTATTCCCTGGATTTACTACGGCTCGCGGGTATGATCAATTGCAAACAACAACCAATCCTATGTCTGCTACATTGTTGGTGGATTATCTGACGATCACTCGGCCTGATATTTCCTATGTAGTTAACTGTGTCTGTCAGTATGTTCATACACCTCGAGATTCTCATTGGATTGTTGTTAACCACATCATGTGCTATGTCCGTCTCACTGCCTGATATTGTCCACAATCTCCAACCTGCAGCTTCATGTGTGCTTTCTGCTTTCTCGGATGTGGATTGGACCGATAGTCCAGATGATGACCGATCTACAAAGGGATATCCGGTGTTCTTTTTTCCAAATTTGATTGCCTAGAGTGTCCACATGCAAGCAACAATGTATTGTAATACTACTGAAGTTGAGTACAAGACGGTTGCCAATGTAACAACTAGGATTATTTAGGCTGGGTTCTTGTTTCGAGAGTTGGGGATCTCTCAAGATCAGCCACATGTCTTTTGGTGTGACAACTTTGGCCCTACACACCTTTCATCTAATCCGGTATTTCATGTCCGAACAAAACACATCAAAGTTGACTCTCATTTTTGCGAGGAAACATGTTGCACAAAAGCTACTTCAAATCAAGTTCGTCACTTTCAAGGATCAACTTGCTAATATCTTCTCGAAGCCATTGGCAGTTCCTTAGTTTGAAGGTTGTCCACCCAATCTTAATCTGCTGAATACTTACTTCATGGCACGGTTAAGGATGGTGTTAGAATCTATAATATCGTAGGTTCGGTCAGGTTTTACATGCACGACCGTACCTTTTCTCTGTTTCGTGCTTGCCCGATCCAAGACGAAGGATCGTGTGCTCTGCTCCTTTGCAAGAGTACATCTTACCCGCCTGCACCATACGAATGGCTTCTAAGTGACGCTCGGTGCGAGCAGGTAATAACTTCGTCTAGAAGAGAATACCGACTACCGGGGCGGCACTTTCCACCAAGATCTCTACGTGGGCACCTAATCCGCAGCTGGCCACATCCCAATGGCTGCGGATGCGACGATGCGGATGACAAAACGCTGTGTCTCTAGTCATCGGAGTCGCGCGTTTAACAACGCTGCGGGTGGCCGGCTCCGGCGCTACCCGCCTCCTCGGTTGTAACGGAGCTCACGTTCAACTCTTTGCGTATCCATCCCGCCACCATAAAATCTACCGTACTCTAATTTGGTCACAATTTTAAACTCCCGTTGTGCCAGATCATCGGTAGACCAACCAAACCCCGTGCTCGTATAAAAGCCCTGGCCTGCGAGTGGCACATACTCGCATAGTCGCATCGCACACATCGACACAAGGATCACTGGACTGACTGTACTCATCATGTTCGGGCACGGGCACCAGCACAACGCGCCACCTCCGACGATGGCCCAGCACGAGCCGACGTTCAAGATCTTCTGCCGCGCCGACGAGGCCTACTGCCTCACCATCCGCCACCAAGCCGTGGTCCTCGCCCCGACGAACCCCCGCGACGAGTACCAGGTACGTAAGTACACTCCCGCCTTTTGTAACTGTGACTCGTAGACCCAACGATACGCGCGTAAACGTGACACACTTCTACCTGTACATACATGGGTCACGTCACATATGTGCGCAGCACTGGTACAAGGACATGCGGCACAGCACGCGGGTGAAGGACGCGGAGGGCCACCCGGCGTTCGCGCTCGTGAACCGCGCCACGGGGCTCGCCGTCAAGCACTCGCTCGGCCAGTCCCACCCGGTCAAGCTCGTCCCCTACAGCCCGGAGTACCTCGACGAGTCCGTGCTGTGGACGGAGAGCAACGACGTGGGCAAGGGCTTCCGCTGCGTCCGCATGGTCAACAACATCCACCTCAACTTCGACGCCCTCCACGGCGACAAGGACCACGGCGGCGTCCGCGACGGCACCGGCCTCGTGCTCTGGGAGTGGTGCAAGGGCGACAACCAGAGCTGGAAGATCCTGCCCTGGGGCGCCGGCGCCGACGCCTACGCGCATCCGCCGCAGCCGGCCTACGGCGGCGGCGGGTACGGGTATGGTGCCGGTGGTGGCTCGTCCGGCGGCCAGGATCCCTACGCCCCACCTGCTCCATATGGAGGTGGAGGAGGGTACGCGCCGCCGCCCGCTCCATATGGAGGTGGAGGAGGGTACGCGCCGCCGCCCGCTCCATATGGAGGTGGAGGGTACGCGCCTCCGCCGAACGCGCACGATGCCGAGGCGTACGCGCCGCCGGGAGCGGGGTATGGTTACGGCAACCTGCACCGTCTGCTGGCGTCGGAGTCGACGGTGCGCGTCCTGTGCAGGGCCGGCGAGGACTACAGCCTCACCGTGAGGAACGGCACCGTGTGTCTCGCGCCCACCAACCCCAGAGACGAATTCCAGGTGACAACATGCTATGCACGACCATAACTAGCTAGTTTCCATCTGATCCCATGGTGATCTTACTTACATATGGTGGAAACGAAATGTAGCACTGGGTGAAGGACATGAGGCACAGCACCCGGATCAAGGACGAGGAAGGCTACCCTGCGTTTGCCCTGGTGAACAAGGTCACCGGCGAAGCCATCAAGCACTCCCTCGGACAGAACCACCCGGTAAGCTACAACTGCCCACCTGGATTATATTCGCTGTCACAAGATTTCAGAACTTCTCTGTGGTTTTCCACCTGCTCCGGTTTCGAGATGTTTACACGTTTAGGTTTGGCGTGTCTGTGTGACTGCAGGTGAAGCTTGTGCCCTACAACCCGGAGTACATGGACGAGTCGGTGATGTGGACGGAGAGCAGAGACGTGGGCAAGGGCTTCCGCTGCATCCGCATGGTCAACAACACCCGCCTCAACTTCGACGCCCTCAACGGCGACAAGGACCACGGCGGCGTCCACGACGGCACCACCATCGTGCTCTGGGAGTGGTGCAAGGGCGACAACCAGAGCTGGAAGATCCTCCCCTGGTGTAAGAGCTAGCTGCTCTGCTACTGCTCTCTAGCTCGTTATATCACTGTCAATTACTAGCATCGTTGCACGGTTTCAGCTGATCACCATCGCTTCCCTGCTCCCCCTTTTTTGCAGAAAGCTTGATGCCGTGTACATGTTCGTTTCCAGTTCGGTAGACAGAATAAACCAGGTCTGCAGCTACGATCGATGGCCAGTCGAGATCGCATCGCTTCTTTCATGATTGCCGATCAGGTGCAGGGTGAGGTGGCTATATATCTTCGTAGTTTGAGGTAGTCACTATAGGTCGATCCGTGTGTGTCCCTTGTGTGGGTGAGAGAGAGAGAGTCGCACTGGTGTGCTTTATCTTTCGTTTCTGATGAACAATAACCATATAAATATGCATATGCATCTTCCATTGTTGTGCCCTCATTGTCCTGCTTTTCTTTCTGATGTCGTTGGTACGGGCAGCACGACGTGTGTAAATTCTAGAAGTAAACCACCCGGGAAAAAAAATCTGGAAATAAATATCTATCGATGCAGAGGATTGGGCTATTGCCTCCTAAAAAAACAACTGCTATCCATGGCAAAGTGAAGAAATTATGGCTAATCTTATTTCGCACTACTTCCGAAGGTCCATGATTCTGATCTCGTTGGTAAAGACTGCGGAGGCTGTCAGCGACCAGATCCCACCTGCCAGCGACTCCACCTAAGCTGCTACCGCTACAAGGAAGGAGGATGACACGAGGAGGACCAAAAGGACCGGACGGGCTCTTTCCTGGCTTGCATGCCTCGTGCTGGGCTAGATAGGCCCATGTAATAGTCTCTACCACTACCGGTTAGTATAAGTAGAACTTGGAGAGGAGATTAGGAGGTTGGCTAGGACTTGGCTTGGAACGGACGGCACAGCCGTAATGTACTGACTTGCTCGGGGGCGGATGGGTGGATCGAGCTAATACAAACCAAATTCATGTGCAGTTCGTTCTTGTTCTAGCTAGATCGACAGCCAGGGGCGGACCCAGAGAAACGTACGAGTAGGGGCAAATCAAGTGAGTGGGGGCATTTCTTGTTTAAATTAGCAAATTTTGTACATTTAAGTGTCAAACATGGAAAAATAGTATAGAAATTCGAAATAATGAGTGGGGGCCTTGGCCCCCACAAAGCTCTACTTGGGTCCGCCCCTGTCGACAGCCACCTTACACCTAATATCAGAGACCACATCGATCCCCGATCTGGATCTACCGAACCACCCACACAATACTCGCTTCATCATGCGCCGCCGCACAGAGATCATGGAGGGCATATCGGCCGAATCTCGGTCCTTGTACGAGATCCTCAAGGCGGAGACGAAGGAGGCGTATGAGATCCGCTTCCTCGAGCACAAGAAGGAGATCTTTGACGCTTTGAAGGGGCACACCGACGACACCCGCCAGCAGATCAAGGACGTCGCCGAGCATGTTGATGCGGTCCATGCCGACGTGAGCGTTGAGATCGCGGAGGCCAAGGCGTCCTTGGGGGCGAAGTTGAGCACCGCCAGGACTAAGCTCAACACCGAGATCACTCAACTCTCGACTTCTCTCAACCGAGCGCTCCAGGCAATTCCGCGGCAGCTAGATTGGCAGCTCGGTCGTGACATGATCGGCCCCGATGGACACTACTCGTCGTCAAGTAACCCGGGAAGGCGTATGAGATTCATACACTTCCTCCGGGAGGAGGTACGAATTCCGGCCAGAAACACCCTTTCTCTCTGAATTGTCCTTCTCCAAACCTGAATACTGATGCATCTGCATCCGCTCCAAGGGCAAAACTACCTTCCTTTGAGGGATCCAATCCGCGGCTATGGCATCACTGCTGCGAGGAGTATTTTCAGCGGTGGGCACGCACATGACTCATTGGGTCTCCTATGGATCGTCGCAATCCATTGGCGCAGCAGCGGCATGGCTGGAAGCTTTTTTCACCAAATTTCCTGAGGCAACTTGGACAGAGTTTGTGAAGGCGGTTCAGACGAGATTCTTGCGAAACCAACACCAAATTCTTTTGAGGCGTCTGTACCATATCTCACAGACAAGCACCATTGAAGACTATGTGCAGCGTTTTGCTGACTTGATTGATCTGTTGTATGCTTATGATACTCATCCTGACCAACTGCATTATTTGACGCGTTTCCTCGATGGGCTAAGTCAGAAGGTACGGATTCTAGTTGCTATTCAGCAACCCGATGATTTGGACGCAGCAATGACCATGGCCCTGCTCTATGAGGAATTCGGGGGGAGATTGACTCGGTCCTAGTGGAGCCTAGTTACAGCTTGATCGCACGCCGGACAATTGACTACTCACCAGCACCGCCACCGCCACCACCGGCAAGATGGGTGTCCAACACAATGGAAGAAAAGCGCCAGAATGAGGCCACCCGCTATGGATCTAATGATAGATGGTATTCTCTAAAAGCTTATCGCAGATCGAAGGGCGTATGCTACCTTTGTGGGGAGAAATGGGGAAAGGAACACGTCTACAACAAATCGATTCAAGTACACATTGTCTAGGAGATGCTTGACTATTTTCAGCTACAAGAGTCTGATGTTGTACCTGCAATTGAGACTGACAATCCTGATGGGCAGCAACTTATGATGCTCTCTAGTTGCTGCCGGTTCCACAACTACTGCAGCCAAATCTCTGAAGATTCAAGTCGAAATCCAGGGGCAGGAATTTACATTCTTGATTTATTCTGGCAGCTCATCTTGTTTTCTTGATAGGCACACAGCTGACCAGTTGCAAGGAGCTCAACCCCTCAAATCAGCTCTACCTGTTCAAGTAGCAGGAGGAAAATTGTTGACCTGTTCTGAACATTTTCCTTCGCTGATGTGGGGAGCACAGGGTTACATGTTCTGTGACAATTTCAGGGTACTTGACTTGCACAGCTATGATGGCATTGTTGGCCTATACTGGCTTGCTAAATATAGTCCTATGCTCACTCACTGGGCTCAACAATGGATATCATTCCAGCAGGCAGGGCAGCTGGTGGTGCTCCATGGTGAGGAAGCTCTGGAAGCAACGCATGCTCTCATTGAATTGCATGCTCTCATTGAATTGCACATGGTGAAGGATGGTGACATAGTTGCTGGACCTGACGATAGAGCAGATATTTAGAACCTCCTCGATTAGTTTACTTCTGTTTTTGAGGAGCCTACAGAGTTGCTGCCTCGCCAACAATATGATCATCAGATTTTTCTTATACCCGGCGCTTGGCCAGTTCCTATGAGACCGTATCGAGTGGCTCCTACTCTGAAATCTGAGATCGAACGACAAGTGCAAGAGCTGCTATCACAAGGTGTGATCACACATAGCAATAGCCCGTTTGCTTCACCCGTCATTTTGGTAAAAAAGGCTGATAAAACATGGAGGCTGGTGGTTGATTACCGCCACCTGAATGCATTGACTGTGAAGGGAAAATATCCAGTGCCAGTGATCGATGAATTGTTGGATGAACTCGTGGGTGCGCAATGGTTCTCTAAACTCGACTTGCGTGTCGGGTACCACCAGATTCGTCTAGCAGATTCGTCTAGCTCTAGGAGAGGAATTTAAGACGGCATTCTAAACAACATACGAGGCACTATGAATTCCGCGTCATGGCATTTGGCCTGACTGGTGCGCCATCTACCTTGCAACATGCTATGAATGTGTCACTTGGTCCAGATCGGAGAAAATTTGTGCTAGTGTTCTTCGACGATATCCTCATGTACATCCCCAATTACATAGACCACCTGATGCATATCCAAGAGGTGTTGGAGATCTTACGCAGGGACAAGTAGCAGGTAAAACTTCCAAAATGTGCCTTCGCACAGAGCCGCATTGCGTATCTTGAGCATATCATATCCGGTGAAGGCGATGCCACAGATGATTCCAAGATCACTACCATCATTAATTGGCCCGTTCCCACAAATCTGAAGGAAGTAAGAGGGTTCCTGGGCATCACGGGATACTACCAGAAATTTATCAAGCATTACGCCATCATTAGTTGGCCTCTGACGGCACTCCTGAAGAAAGGCACCCTCTTTGTGTGGAGAACAACTGAGGAAACTGCATTCCAGACTCTGAAAAATTACGGCTCCAGTACTGGCCCTGCCTGACTTCAAAGCACAATTTGTGGTGGAAACTGACGCATGCGAAACTAGGATTGGTGCAGTTCTATCCTAGCATGGTCACCCCCTAGCCTATGTCAGCAGATATCTCGGGCCCAGGAATAGCGGGTGATACGTCCATTTTGCATCACTATTCTATATCATAATTTACTGTTATTCAACTATATATTTCATATTAAGAGATGATACTTATGTAATTTCATCTCTTTTTGCATGGTTGATGACTTTTGGAGCATGGACCGCTGCAGTCAGGATTCTGATGAAAAAGGTGTTGTTTGGAGGCGAAATTTACGGAGATCAGAAAATCCGGAAAAATACATGGAAAATTCTATTTTTCCAGAAGATGAACATTGCCAGAAGGGGAGTGGAGATGGGCCACAGGGGCCCCACACTACCCCCTGGGGCAGGCAGCCCTAGGCCGCGCCAGCAGGTGGTATGGCCGCCCTGGCCCACTCCAGCCTCTCCCCTTTGGCATATATTATCCCCACGGAACCCTAATACCGGGAGAGCGACCATAGAAAGATTTCGCCGCCTCTGCGGGGCAGAAAACACCGAGAGAGAAAGATCTCTCCGGCAGACATAATTCTGCCGGGGGAATTCCTTCACGAAGAGGGGAGATCGTCGCCATCAACACCACCATCAAGCTGGACTTCATCGGGATCATCATCATCATCCCACCATCATTTCCACCAGCACCATCATTACCACTTCATACCGCTGTAACAGCTGGGTTGAATCTTGCATAGTTCTTAGAGGAAACTTTCCCGGTGTTGATTACTCCTTGTAGTTGATGCTATTGAGTGAACCATTGAATTATCGTTTATGTTCAGATTGTTACATATCATTATATCATCTCTGATCTTGATCCATATGATGTATTGTGAGTAGTTCGTTTAGTTCTTGAGGACATGGGAGAAGTCATGTTGTTAGTAGTGGAATTGTGTTGAGAAAGATTCAATGGTTTGATATTTAAGTTGTGGTGTATTTCTTCTAGTGGTGTCATGTTAACGTCGACTACATGACACTTCACCTATATGGGCCTAGGGGAATGCATTGTGTATTTGGCTACTAATCGTAGGGGTTGCCAGAGTGACAGAAACCTGAAACCCCGTTAGGAAACCTTTGCACAAGGGATGTCAGGGTCTTAGAGTTCAAAGTTGTGGTTAGGTTTCTACCTTAATTACTTTCTTGTACTTGCGGATGCTTGCAAGGGGTATAATCACAAGTATGTATTAGTCCTAGAAAGATCGGTACATTAGCACAGGTTCACGCACACAACACTTAGCAAACTAAAGAAGATTAATCAGCTATATGAAGCGAAAGCACTTGCCGATATTCCTGTGTGTCCTTGAGAACATTTGGTCATCTTAAGTAATACAACCGGCATGTCCTTTGCTAAAGAAAGGATTGGGCCACTCACTGCATTTATTATTATTGCCTTTTATTTACTCGTACTTTATTTATCTGCATTATCAAAAACCCCTAAAAATCTGTTCGCTAAGTATTTACAGAGAATTCCTGCTCCAAGCCACTCATCAACACCTTCTGCTCCTCGTTGGGTTCGACACTCTTACTTATCGAAAATACTGCGATACACCCCCTATACTTGTGGATCATCAATACTATTTTCTGGCGCCGTTGCCGGGGAGTGAAGTGTTATTGGAGAGTGGAACTAGTAAGGGAAACTTCTACTGTGAGTATTGTTTACTTCTGTTAGTTGCTTTATTTCAATATGGATAATTCGCTGAGTTTCTTATTTCGTAATGCTACTACCACTGCTAAGGTAGTAGATGAACCACCACCTGTTGAGAATGATATTTTTAAAATACCTACAAGAATTATTGATCGTGTTATAGATAACTACTATTTTGGAGATGGAACTGTCCATCCCGGTGATCATTTGCTCTTTATACACGAATTATGCGGGTTGTTCAAGTGTGCAGGTATTACAACAGATCAAGTCAAGAAAAAGTTATTCTTATTATCACTGAAAGGAAGAGCTGAAGAATGGTATAAGATGCCGAAGAATGGTCAAGCTCTTGAATGGGAGGAAATAGTGCCTCTCTTTTATTCAAAATTTTATCCTTCTAGTGAGATTCATAAAGACCGGAATCAAATATACAACTTTTGGCCTCCTGATTAAGAGAGTACAGCTCAAACTTGGGGGAAATTGAAGTTACTAATGCTCAAATGTCATATTCATCAGCTCCCTTACAATATTATTATCAATAACTTTTATGCGGGGCTTTCTCTTCATGATAAGAATTTATTGGATGCTTTTTGTGCTGGATCATTTACACGCATGGAAGAAGAAGCTAAATGGGATCTTCTAGACCCGCATGGTGAACAACATCCGCCTCAACTTTGACGCCCTCAACAGCGACAAGGACCACGGCGGCGTCCACGATGGCACCACCATCATGCTCTGGGAGTGGTGCTCTGGGAGTGGTGCAAGGGCGACAACCAGAGCTGGAAGATCCTCCCCTGGTGTAAGAGCTACAGTAGCTGCTAATACTCTCCGCTAGCTAGTTATATTATATCACTTTCAATTAGCAGTGTTGCACGGTTTCAGCTGATCATCACCATCACTTCCTTGTCCCTTTTTTTTGCAGAAAGCTTGATGTCGTGTACATGTTCGTTTCCAATTCAGTAGACAGAATAAATAACCAGGTCTCCAGCTACGATCGATGGCCAGTACGTTAGTCGACAGTCGAGATCGGATCGTTTCTTTCATGATTGCCGACCAGGTGCAGGGCGAGGTGGCTATATATCTTCGTAGTTTGAGGTGGTCGCTATATAGGTGAGAGAGATGCTTTCATTTCTGATGAACAATAACCATACATGCATATGCATCTTTTGTTGTGCCTTCATTGTCCTCCTGCTTTTCTTTCTGGTGTCGTTGGTACGGGTAGCCGGACGCGTGTAAATTCTAGAAATAAACTACCCACAAAAAAATTCTGGAAATAAACATCTAATGATGCAGGGGCTTGGGCTATAAAAAGTTATGGCTAATCTTATTTCGTAGTACTTCCGAACGTCGATGATTCTGATCTCGTTGGTAAAGACTGCGGAGGCTTCTACCTATAGGTTGCAAAGTCATGCCGGCTAATAAGAGTTTATCTAAAAGCGGCCTAATTCTTAACGCCAAAGCATAAGTCTGCACATATTGGGAGGGAGTTAACGATGTAGTGTCACTGCTTCACCGAGATGAGTATCTAGACTGTTATATTTAGGACATGTCTAGAGAACAATCGCTGGCTGGTTAGTGCAAAGCAGCCATCGCCAGATTAGGAAAGAACTCGCAGTTCCACAAACTTGAAACGGAAAGAAACCACCTCAGTGCACCCCGCGCCTTCAACCAGGTCCCCCGGGCGTGCTCCATCCGAGGACTCCAACGCGCGAAAACCCAGCGTAAACCACTCCAACTATCCCCAGAACGTGACACCCACCTCCTCCCAAAAGCTACCGAATCACAAATCTGGTGCTTTTCATATGAGAATCAAAAGGGAAACACCATCTCGTTTCCTCCCCTTTTCTCCTCTATCACCCACATGAATCTTCCGGGTCTCCTCTTTAGATCTTATGAAGGAGATCAACTAGTTCATGCAAAACCAAGATCAGGGAAAAAAATCCTAGGAATCAACCTAGGAAGAATACAAATTTTCCAAATAGAAACTAAACTAGGATTAGGAGACCATAGGAAGAATAAAACCTGGTAACAAGGTGTGCATCGTCTTAGTTGTCTTGGTGGTACAACTTAAATAAGATGTTTGGGAAAACTTTGCATGTACTAATTCATGTATGAGTAATAGTTAACAAGTAGAACCGGCAGCAGCTCAGTTGACCTTTGCAGGTCCCTTTGGGCGAACTGATTATGCAGGTAGCAAATATCACCAAAAACTGAACTAGGTTGTACATGATGCACCTGTAAAAAAGCAACTACGGCATAAACCTGGGAGTAACTTAGTTGTATGGTAGATACAAGATAATCATAATTAGTTGCTTACTAACTTGGAGCATCCCCAGGTTCTTATCAGGAAGAAAACATGTGGGGAAACAACACATTAGTACCGTAGTTGTATTGGGGAAAAAGTTAATACAACCTAGATTGTTCGATATATTTGAAAATTCTAGGACCATGGTCATAGAAGAAAAAACAGCCCCCCGACAGCAACTTAGTTAGATTCACGGTTTCCCTAGTGATTTGACACCATAAATGAAAGCAAAAGAGGGTACAAAGGTTCATTTTTTGGCGAAAATTGTAATCATGGCCAAGAACACTTCCAAGGTTTCAGACATATTAAAGGTTCACATAAAACATATTGGATGAAACAGGAAGTATATTCAAATGTCCACTTGCTGCAACTAGTAGTGTGAAAAAACATTTGGCAATTGTCTTAGCTACAGTTAAAAGAATAGAAGAACGAGACCCTGGTTGTTATTTCTTTTGTACATAGCGCAAACGTAGGTTGAAGTTTCTCTGTAGCTTGATGATATTGGCGACACACCAGCAATAGTTTCGTTGCCGCATACACCTGAAAAATTGCCAATGGAAAGAAGGTAAATAATTTGATTTGGTTTAGAAATGCATAAAAGTCCTACTTTCGTATATGCATAGACAATATTCCTAAAAAGATAAGACTTTCTATTGTTCTAGATGTCTAGTCTGAACCTGAACACGGTACCAGATGATGTTGACATGGAAGATGAAGAATTCAATGACATAGAGTCATTGTTTTGCACTCAAGCTGTCCAAGTAGGAATCTCTCGAGCTAGTGCTAGCTGACCAAGTCCTAGAGGGTGGTGATTCAGACGTATATAGTGCTAGAGGCCATCATATCTGCTTCCTAGAGAAAACAACATCATCTAGCAAACATAAGAACCTATATATAGTTGACAACTTAAAAACAACACATGGAAAAATAAAAATGAAAAAGTACATGACAAATTATGTTCACGGGATACTAGACGCCTCAATGTTGCTTCATTGGGTACTGGCAGTTACAAATTACAGTGCATAGTAATCTTCATCCTTGGTGCGAAACAACTTACCTGCCATCACCTTGGATACATTAGTCTTAGATAAAAGCAACTTACCCTAATCTTTCTATTCAACCTAATTAAATGCTGAAAGTAACTTATGTATGATGACAATACAACTTAATCAGGGAGTGAATCAAACAAATTAAACTACCAACAATTAATATATCCAATCAACTGACATTGTGCAAAAAAAATTAAGTTATGATATCGACAAATCAACTAAATGAGAAAAAAAGGAAATTACAAAAGCAAAACAACTCCCACGTACACTCATTTTCGAATTTAGACTAATCTAGGTAATGAACATATTTAAATGGTCCAAGCAACTCAACGTGTTGGCAGAAAACAACTTAGCTATGTCCTAGAACAACTTAATATATGTAGTGAAAACTTAATGAAAACTTAATTAACTGCTGCAAAAAACAAACTTAAGTAGAATGAAGCAACAAGTCAAACTTCCTTAATAGAAACAACTTAGCTATGTCGCAAAAAACAACTTAATATATGTACTGAAACTGGATTAACTACTGCAAAAGCAAACTTAATGGGATGAGGACATCAACTTAACATTGTTGCAAAAGCAACTTAAATATAGATAGTGGAACTTAATTAACTCTTGTAAAAGCAAACTTAATAGGATACAGATAGCAACCTAACTATGTTTAACAAACAACACACCTTCTTGTACATGAATGTGCAGTGGCAAAAACAAGTGAGTGGGAAACTAGACTAACTAATGATACATCCATGGTAAAAATAGTGATAATAAAACATACCTAGCCCATGGTTTGCGCATAACAACAACTATCCCATAAATGGTGAAACTAGTGAAATATTCTAAGGAAAAGGAACTACAATATTCTATGGTGACAAGAAACTTAAGTGTGTTGTCTAATCAACTTAACTGACTGCCGAAAGCAAACTTAGCTATGGTGACAAAAATTTAGCATATGTAATCCATATGTAATCAACTTATTAAATAATATTGCAAGTAACAAACAACTTAACTATGTTGCAAAATCAACTTAATTAAATGCCGAAAACAATTTAACTGAGGTGAAAAACACCTTCACTGGTAAATGATAGTAAATCAAAAATCAACTAACCAACCTACAACCAATCAGTAAAACATATTAGTGTAATAGGAGTTACTTAATTTATACTCGCTGAAATCAACTAACTTGGAGAAAGGTAGAAAAGCAAAACAAGTCGTCTTGAAATCAGCATCACCTACGTTATCTATGCATCTATGCTATCTTCCACTTAACACCACCTATGTAACCTCAAAAGGATTGTCTAATAATTCTAAAATTCATATATACCCAATCTCCTACGTAAAATCATAGGGAACCACACAATCGCATGGGATCAGCATCACCTAAGTTGCATATGTGTGTGCAACGAGTTGCTTCCTAGCTATCCTAAGTTGAATGTGTCTGTGCAATTTGTAAGAAAAATGGTTCTTAATAAATCCCCCAGTTTCTTGTGCATGTGAGATATGTTGCATTTGTTCGACAACAAAATTGCTTATTGGCAAAACTCTGAAACGACCATGAATAATTCTATCCATAAGATACGATAACGCAATTAACTGTATGTCGTGAAGCAACAGTGTGATGTATACGACAACTTAGAAAAAATAACACTCTAATGAATTGATATTATATCTAACCGCTTAGCACATATGTAAAGGAACAAAAAGTAGACAACTTAATAAAAATCAGTAGGCAACTTAACAACAACCTATTTGCAACTTAGCAACAACCAGTAGATAACTTGATATTGAAATTGGACAGAGATAGAAAGGAAAATACTATCATGTTTCAATGGATCGATCTATGTTAATTTTAACACATGGGAAAATTCAATTTGTAAAAATAATAGACTGATTGATGAACGGTAAGCAAAATCTTGGTTACATGCGCTAAAAGAAACTTGTCATTGTGGGTGAACGGACCTAGAGAAAGACAGAAAACAGTAAGAAAAACAACAAACCTATCGGAATAGATATTGGATAACATAACTTGATTAGGTTAAAAAATAACCTAGTTCATAGGTATATATATAATGCAACTTACTAGGCATATGGGTGCTTATGAACATACAAAACAAAGAGTATTGCAGATGGGCTAAAAACAACTCAGTTAGAATTAGTATACAACCGAAGAGATGACAAAAAACCCTACTTAGTTTAAAATCATCGGTTTACAACTTTATTTTCATGAAATATAACTTAGAGAGAAGGCAAAAGACAACTTTAGTTAATAAGTATACTACTAGTGGCATGATGGGGGACCATCAGTTAATCAACATGTTGTGCACCAAGAACACGAGAGAGACCACGAGGCAACACGAGAGACTCTGGCACTAGTAGAAAAATGGGCATCAATACCGGTTCCAGAGGCCCTTTTGTACCCAAAAAGCAACCGGTACAAAAGATTCGGGACAAAGCCCCCCCCCCTTTGGTACCGGTTCCTTACGAACCGGTATTAAAGGGGCCTCCACGTGGGCAGCAGGGCTAGGGACCTTTGGTACCGGTTTGTAACAAGAACCGGTTCCAAAGGTTGGCTACCGCGGTAGAGAAAGTGCATAAATCTCTGCCGCGGCAGAAAATCGAGGGTTTATGGTTTTAGGAGGGGTTTAGGGGTATCAGACCGTTTCATCGTACGAGGATCGCGTCGATGCGCCAGAAACGCGGTTGGGTTTAGGTAGTACATGAAGATCTAGGTGATGCATATCAACTTGGTGCATATAATATAACACATGTAATTGCATAAGATCGCAAAATTAAGTAGTACATGCATGAAGATCGATCTTCATGCATAGTGGTACTCTCCGAGACATACTATCTATTACATGTAGCATAGTGGTATTCTCCGAGTCAAACTATATATTACATGTAGATCTTCATTCATAGTGGTACTCTACGAAGTTAGGTATGACGTCCCGAAGGAAAAATCCCGCCAATTCCTCGCCAATTGCTTTGAAGCGGTGCTCGATTGAGATCCTGTCCCGCTTTCTTGCCAACTATAAAAGAATGAGATACAAATGAATACATGAGCTATGTGTATATATATACATATCAAAATCACAATCAAACAATTATGACTGAAACTCAGCACACGTTATGGTAATAAAATAAAGTTGTGAATATTGTTTTTGTACCTCTCTATTTATTTGATTATTCATTCTCTCGCTGACAATCTTGTGGATGTTTTCGCAAATGTAGTATCCACATAGATTAGTCCCCTTTGGTTGTTTCGCGCATTTTTGTACAAGAATATAATTCAATCAAACAATAATCAAGTATGATAAAGGTGTGTGGACCTAGATAGTACTACTTACTTTGTTCGCACGCCATATCAACTTCTGTTTCCATCCACCGGCCGGATCTTCCTCGATGAATTTTTTCCATACACTGCCCGACAAAAGAAAATGCATAAAATAGTTATCAATTTGTTGATATCGGGAAATTAACGAAAAAACCGATAAGAATTAAAATTACTTTTTGAGCATCTCAAAAGCCGTCTTGTATAGTATAGGCTCTTTGGTTAGTGAGTCAAAGACTTCAACTTCTCCATCGTACATTTTAATGACGATAAGAATAAAGTGGAACCTGCGCACGTTTAAATATGCAGTGTCATAGATATAAGTCATCAGTTAAAAATTTAACATATGGTGAGCAAAATGGAATGTGTCATAAGACGGTAACACTCACTTGAAGTTATAAGGCCAAAGTACTATCTTTTTGTCACGTTGTCACTTCAAAAAGCTTAGCAAAGTCTCCGGTGTATCCTTGTTAAAGATGGGATCTTCTATGGTTATTTCATGCATTGTATCTGGGTCAATGAACCCAATGTCCGTGATTTCATCCCTTTTGCATTCGAGCTTCTTCGATCTGCATAATATAGCGCACAAAATATTAAATTGAGGATAATTTGTAGACAATGAACGAGCTAAGCTAAAAACTTCTCAAATTACATTAATAAATCACTTACAAACAATAGCAACTGATGATAGATTTGTCGAGGGCCCGGATATTGTATAACTGAAAAAGTTTACAGAAGTCAATGCTCACAGAGTATTCTTGGAAGTAGTGCTCATCCTTAACTCGCACCATGATAGCCTCGATCCCTCTCTTTGTGGTATTAGTGTACCACACATGCAAATTACGCATACTTGTTGTTAGCGACCTGATATTCTCGACCAAATCTTTCCTAAGAACAAATATATATGCTACTTCAGCGATGGGGTAATCGGTTGTGTTTTGTCGAGAACTTTGAATGGCCATCTCGTCAAACACCTTGAGAGGGGGGACCGATTGAACGGGTTGTTCTCCGAGCTGGTGCACTTGTTTCCTTTTTATACCCAAGACCACCGATTTATGGGGTTTTTTCGCCTCCACCATATCGTCATACGACCTTTCAATAGAACGCCTATAGTCGGATGGCGGCGATGGTACAGGGTCATATAGATTCTCAACGGTACGCACAACTTTCACCGGATCTAGAGTCTTCTCAAAAGGTATCTCTGGCACTTTCTTAGCAAAATGTTTTTCCACCTTGGACTTAGAGGTTTTGGTGCTTTCCTCGATAGTTTTTTCCCAAGGTAACTTCTCAATAGGCGGCAGTGGTTTCTCCTTGCTAGGTCTCTTCCTAGGCGGCGTACCATTTCGCTTAACAGGCGCAGTCTTACGTGGAGGATCTCGAGATGGTGGACTCACGTTGGGGTCCCTCTCAGGTAGGTGTGGACTTTGCTGCTCATGTGGACTGCTACCAGGAGGAGTCGATGACCATTGATGCTCATGCGGAATTTGCTGCTCATGTGGACTGCTACGAGGAGGAGTTGGTGGCCTTTGCAAAAGGATGATGTATTTCTTGGACCATAGGGCGAAACCTCGCTTGACATCGGCCAATGTCTTCTCCTCGTCACCTCCAGGAAAATCAAGCTCCACTGTTTCATAACCCGGAACAACATCATCCACCCCGACACGAACACAGCCTGCTGGAATGGGCATATGATGGTGCGTTGCTCCATCTTCAGTTGGGTAAACATAGCCGACCGCCACCTTAACGGACACGTTTATCATTGGCAAATGTAGCTCGCAATCTATCTTCTCCGTGACATAATCCACGGGGTAGCTTCCTCCACATTCAAGATGTGAGGAACCCAAACTGCTTCTTCGCTGAGATGGGGTGGCATCGGCTTGAGGATCTTGTAGAAACAGCGGCTGATCAGGTGCCCTCTGATTTTTCTCAAACACCTCCACCCTATTTATCAATTCCGCTAACTTGGCTGACTCCTGCTTCTTCTTTCTCGAACGGCTTCTATAAGTGTCAGCGCACTCCGGCCACGCTTCCTTCATGGTGACACCTGGGAGGGCTCGTATCCGTCCAACGTGTTCAGGATTCCCCAGAGCGAGTGTCAGCTCGTCATTCTCTCTATCGGGAATGTACTCTCCCTTTCTAACTTTTTCAATTGCATCTATAAGCTCTGTCGTGATTGCTTTAATTTTTTTCTTCCATTTTTCCTTTGCAACGATCTTCCCTGTCTTTGGGTCCAACCCTGCCCCATGCGCGAACAACCAGAACTTGGACCGGTCGGGCCAGTCCCATGTCTGTGGAGTGATTCCTGCCTCCATTAGTTTAGCTTCAAATGCTATCCACTTTGGAATGGCAGTCTTGTAGCCACCTGACCCCAAATTATAGAAATGTTTCTTCTTTGAAGTATTTTTCGTATTTGTGATTGATCGGGACACAGTTGTAGACGATTTCTTATACCTCTTAAATGCGAGCTAGTGATCTTTTATCTTCACCAGACTTTCAGTGAATATTGGATCTTCATCTTCATATCTGGCCCATAAATATTTCTTCCAGATCTAGAATTGTGTGGCCATCTTCTTAAAAGTCCATTCCTTGACTTTATTCTTCTGCGCTTCCATCATGTCTTCCGGTAGGATGAAGTGTGTCAGTAGACTGTCCCAAAGAAACTGTTTTAGAGTATCGTTGACATAACTAGCTTCAGCCCCTGCGTTCTTCGGCTTATGCCACTGTACAATGCTGATCGGTACCGGTTCACCACTAGCCTTAAATGCGGTGAGGGCTAACCTACCCTCGCCCTTTAGACGTTGCATCGGGCCTCGTTGGGTTTTAACGGATTTGCTCGATGATCCAGAAGGCTATAAGAAAAATAATTCGTTAATAAGTGCAATACAAATAAATCAATGCATCTAGCCTTGATATATAAATATACACCTCGCCGAAGTTTGTTAAGAACACTTCGTTGTCTCTTCTTTCTTCAGACTCAAATCCCTCACCGACATCGTTCAGAAATTGTGAGGCGAAATCATCGTCATCTCCATCGGGTTCTCCATCGGGTTCCGGTCCACGGGCACTCTCATATATCATTTTCTGCACCATTTCTTCTTGCTCCTCATCTCGGATGAATGTGTCGTCCTCCATAGCTCAACGTCACTACAAAATTCATTACTCAATGAATAAGCAATCTATATGAATAAAGTCTATGCACAAAGTCTAAGAATAAACCTCTATTTAGATTATGAATAAAGTCTATGCACAAAGACTATATGCAGTGTTGATAACAAAACTAAACAACACTTGTATGAATAAATTTAAACTCAAATGATTTGAATATAATTCAAAATTTATCAAGTAATCACTACATAATTTCTACACTACATAAAAATCACCTAAAATCACTAAAAATCACCTGCAAGGTGCAGATGCAAAACCCCAGTAATCAATTATCAGCTCCACTATTGGAGTAAAAAAAACTCAACTATCACATATGTGGATATTCTATGTATCATACAACAAAGCATAATCAGAAATTCCAATATGCTAGATTGCTAGAATTTTTATTTATTTTGAAAGGTAAGTAGAATCTTTAAAACCTATACTTGTTTGCTAACATAACCAACACCATATATTATACTAAGATTTTGATTTGGAATACATGCCATTATTATATGTGGTTCCCGAACAATGTATCTATCTTCCTTGCAGAAAAATAAATAATGCCAAGTGCTCTAGAAATTATAGTGTCAAATACTTTTCCCAAATGAAGATGGAGCAAAAATCACCGAGGAGAGGTAGGGTCGGTGGAGGCTCACCCAGGCGCGGCGACATCGGTGGAGGCGCGGCGGCGAGGTCGAGGCGCGGCTCACCGCGGGGCGACGACGGCGGCGTGGCTCACCGAGGAGGTAGGGTGCGCGCGGCGTGGCTCACCGAGGGGCGACGACGGCGGCCGGCGAGGACGACGACGGTGGAAGCGCGGCGAGGTCGGTGGAGGCGCGGCGGCGAGGTCGAGGCGCGACTCACCGAGGGGCGACGACGGCGGCGGCGTCGCTCACCGAGGAGGTAGGGTGCGCGTGGCGTGGCTCACCGAGGGGCGACGACGACGGCGGCGACGGCGGGGACGACGACGGCGGCAACAGAATTGGGCAGCCTGGCGGCGTCTGTGTGTGGCTCCTCGCGATGGCGTCTGCGTGGCTCCTCGCGAGGAAGAAGCCACGGCGTTTTAGTACTAAAGGGTCTTTAGTACCGGTTTGTTAATAGAACCGGTACTAAAGGCCTAACCTTGCCAACAACCGGTACTAAAGGATATTTTGGCGCGCAGGGCCAAACCGTTTGCAAAAAATATTTACCCTCTTTTGTTTTAAATTTAGAAAATGAATAAATACCATAAATTCAATAACTAATTCATTTTAAATCAGAAAAATATGTATAATATATCAAAATGTTCATAAAAATAAGATCTACAATTTAGACTCAATATCATGCATTGTTAAACAATTTTTACTACAAGTTTAATTAGAAGAACAAAAGAACCCCCTCAGGTGACTCCGAGGTCTCTCCTGTATTAGGGTTTGGACCCCTCGGATCCTTGTTAAATTGCAAAGCATGCTTTAGGGTCGCATTTCAATAAGGACATATATACTCACTTATTCATCGCACGAAAAAGCCAATTTTCATCGCACGAAAAAGCCAATTTCCTTTTTTGAGGTACCGAAATCGCGGGAGGAAAAGGGCGGAAAGAAAAGGGCGGGAGGAAAATTAAAGTACATATCTCAACTAAAAATTAAGATACATGGCCAGATTGTGTCACAATCGGCCGAACTTGCTTTCGAATGTTGAAGTGATTCAGTCATAGTCGTGCCTAGTCTTATAAACGTCGCCACTGTAGTCATCGTAGTCGTCGATGTCGTCGTCGCTGGCATCAGGGTCGCGGTAGTCGAACCTCGGCGGGTGAGCACGCGTGGGCTGAGACTAAGGGTAGCGCAGGTGGGGTCCACTGTAGGCCATGACGCTCTGGAGAGTCTGTCCGCGCCACCACAGCCGACGAACGGAAGTAATTGTGTCATAATCACGTGGCAGTCATGAGACTTTAGGTTTTGAAACTTTTTCTCTGACATGTTTATTATTCCCTTTATATTCGACGAGAAGCCGGACGGGACCTTGATGCTACTCAGGACTTCAAAAAAGATCTCCTTCTCTTCTTTGGTAAGAGCGTAGCTGGCAGTACCTTGATACTCCTCTGGATTCAGGTTGTTTCCTTCGTGGATAAATTGCTGGTCCTGCCATGCATCCGGTGTATCTTTTATCTTCCCATACACGCCCAAGAAGTTTAGCAGGTTGACGCAAAGATTTTTCGTCACGGGCATCACGTCGATTGCAGAGTGAACCTCTAGGATTTTCCAGTAGGGTAGCTCCCAAAATATAGACATCTTCTTCCACATGGGTACGTGTCCATCAACATCATGCGGAACAGATTGTCCGCCAGGACCCTTTCCAAAGATCACTTTTAAATCCTTGACCATATCATATATAACCTCCCCAGTAGGGCGGGTAGGCTTCGTTCGGTTATCTGCCTCACCTCTGAAATGTTTTCCTCTCTTTCTTATGTGATGCTGTTTTGGAAGAAATCGACGATGCCCCAGGTACACATTCTTGTTTTCCAAATATATACTATCAGTCTCACCTAAACAGTGTGTGCATGCATTGTATCCTTTGTTTGACTGTCCTGAAATGTTACTAAGAGCAGGCCAATCATTGATGGTTACAAACAACAACGCTCGTAGGTTAAATTCCTTTTGTTCGTGCTCATCCCACACAGGTACACCTTCTTCACGCCACAACTGTAAAAGTTTTTCAACCAATGGCCTCAGGTACACATCAATGTCGTTGCCGGGTTTTCTCGGGCCTTGGATGAGCATTGGCATCATAATGAACTTCCGTTTCATGCACAACCAAGGAGGAAGGTTATAGATACATAGAGTCACTGGCCAGGTGCTATGATTGGAGCTCTGCTCACCGAAAGGATTAAAGCCATCTGTACTTAGACCAAATCTTAAGTTCCTTGCGTCATCTGAAAATGACTTGAACTCTCTGTCGATTTTTCTCCACTGTGACCCATCAGCGGGGTGTCTCAACATCACATCTTTCTTACGGTCCTCTTTGTGCCATCGCAACAACTTGGCATGCTCTTTGTTTTGGAACAAACATTTCAACCGTAGTATTATAGGAGCATACCACATCACATTCGCAGGAACCCTCTTCCTAGGGGTGGACTCGCCCTCAACATCGCCAGGGTCATCTCGCCTGATCTTATACCTCAATGCACCACATACCGTTTATGCATTCAAATTCTCGTACTCCTCGCGGTAGAGGATGCAGTCATTGATGCATGCATGTATCTTCTGCACCTCTAATCCTAGAGGGCAGACAACCTTCTTTGCTTCGTACGTACTAGAGGGCAATACGTTCTCTCCTGGAAGCATCTTCTTTATTATTTTCAGCAACTTTTCAAATCCCTTGTCAGAAGTACCATTCTCTGTCTTCCATTGCAGCAATTCCAGTGTGGTACCTAGCTTATTCTGGTCATCTTCGCAATTTGGGTACAACAGTTTGTTGTGATCCTCTAACATTTTCTCCAACTTCATCCTCTCCTTTTCACTTTCGCAGTTTATCTTCGCATCAAGAATGGCCCGACCCAAATCGTCATCGGGGTCATCAAAAATGGGCTCATCAAAAATGGGCTCTTCTTTATCTTCGTCTTCCCTCATTCTACTATCACCATCTTCAATGAACATAGGATAGTTGTCACTATCATCTTCTTCTTCGTTGTCTTCCATTATAACCCCTCTTTCTCCATGCTTGGTCCAACAATTGTAGCCGGGCATGAAACCGTTTTCAAGCAGGTGGACGTGAAGGGTCTTTGAGGTAGAGTAATCCTTCGTATTGTTACAGGAACTATATGGACAATAAATGAAACCATTCGAGCGCCTGTTTGCCTCAGCCACGTTGAGAAAATAATGCATGCCAGTAATGAAGTCGGGATGGCATCGGTCACCGTACATCCATTGTCGATTCATCTGCATTATATATATAAGTATATCAAAAATCATTAATTACACAACATCATGGATATATGAGTGACCAACTTAATTAATATTCAAGTTCATCACATAAAACTAAGTTTTTTTATAAAAAAGAAGAGGCTCACCGAGGTGGTACGGTGCTGGGGGACGACGCTGGCGATCGACGGTGGTGAGGACGGGGATGATACTAAAACCTACAAATCATATTTTAATTTGAGCTCAAATTGCATATAAAAAGAATGAAATCCCTAACTTAGGCATTTCATCGAACACCTTGCTAGCACTACAAAAATAATACGAGTTAAATTAGGAAAGAAATGAGCTAAATTAGGAACACCGGAAGAAATGATGATATTGCTAACCCTTGGATAGATGGGTGCCGTCAATCTTGATAAAATGGTGGAAAAATGGAGATTTGTTGGAGTGTGAGATGTGCAAAATATTTGGAAATGTGAGAGCGAGAGGAGAAGGAGAAGGGGAAATGAGATGCAAGACCAATCTTGCTTGAGAAATAGGGCAGGGACCCTATAGTACCGGTTCTTAATACGAACCGGTACTAACGGTTCAGCACTGGGTCCACCTTGCTTCAAAATTGGACTGAGAAGCCTTTCGTACCGGTTCGTAACACGAACCGGTACAATAGGCCCTCAACGAACCGGTATTAATGTTCCTCGGCCGTCTGGACAAGTGAGCCGGTATTAATGCACCCTTTAATACCGATTCGTAAGAGAACCGGTACTAAAGGCTTAGATGGAAGCCCCGTTTTCTACTAGCGTGGAGAGAGCCGGTGGAATACGGCATGATGAGAGGCAAATTCTTGTCTTCTCTAACATTAAGCTAAAATGGTTGATTGTACTACAAATGCAACGCCAACTTGCTAAAAGCTACACAACATCTCATTCTCCTTGTGCTATCGGAAGTCTTCAAGCCAAAACGGTCTTGATTAGCAATCGTGGCCCACTCCATCTGTGATGCAAGAGTCTTTCCTCAATTATTTCTATGAACCAAGCTGTATGATCCACTATGTTCTGGCACTAATAGTTAATTTTGCGTTGGTAGTGTCTAGAAATGAGGAAACAACAATAAGTATAAATTTCGAGGTGTTTTATAGTACCTTTAAATGAATAATAGTCCTTTATTTTCGTCCATCTAAAGGCCTACAATCTTTTATACTAGTGCCAAAAAGAAGACTAGTACAATTTATACTAGTGCTATCCACGTTACAAAATTAGCACCGGACACACAAAAAAACGCCATAGACAGGGCCGGCCTTCGCCACAACCGCCTCCCATCGCGTCGGCGGTCGCCTGCTCGCCTCCCATCGCCGATGACCAGCTACCACCGCTGCGTCGGGCCTCCCGCCGGAGTGTACTAATTCTACGCCACCCACGAACCCCGTCGTCCTCCTCCTCCTCGATCTGAAATCCCATGGCGCCGTCCTCCTCCATCGACACAACCACCTCCCATCGCCTCGGCACGGCCACCTCCACCGCCGATGGTAAGTTCCGACGCCACCGTTGCGTCAGGCCTCACCAATGGTCCTTCCTTTCTCGGGTGGCATTTGCACGGTGGACTGAACTATGTGTGTTTGTGTCTGTGTCTGCAGGAGAGGAGGGCACTCGGGCGCTCAAGGGCTTGGTGCGGCTTCAGGCGATCGTGCGCGGCCGGTAGGTGCGGAAGCAGGCGGAGGCGACGCTCCGTTGCATGCAGGAGCTGGTCCGCGTGCAGGCGCGCATCCGGGCGCGTCGCGTGCGCATGTCCACCGAGGGCCAGGCCGTGCAGAAGCTCATCAGCGCACGCCGCACCAAGCTCGACATCGTTCGTGAAGCTGAGGTTACATGTCCTCTACAGGCCAAACTCTTTGAAGAATCCTCGATCCTCTTTCATGTTGTTTGACTGTTTCGTTTGGGCAAAATTTTGAACTTTCAGGAAGGATGGTGTGCCAGCTAGTGAACTCTAGAGGAAGTGAGGGTGAAGCTGCAGAAGCGGCAGGAAGGAGCGATCAAGCGAGAGCGAGTTGTCGCCTACGTGTACCCACAGCAGATTGAGGGCGTGGCGAAATATGTATGAATCAATTTCTCTCAGAATTCTAGTAGAACAGTAGTGCTCGAATGTCGGATCGAGTTAACATTTGTTTCTGTCCCGTGGCAACTGAAGAACAGAAATGGCCGGTCGAACCAGTCTGGTCTCCTGCTCAAGCACCAGCACTGCGACAAGAACAATGGCAGCTGGAGCTGGCTGGAGAGGTGGATGGTGGCGAGGCCCTGGGAGAACAGACTGATGGAGGAGCACAACCAGACCAACGCCAGTTCGCCGGATCTTGTGCCCTCCAAGAAATGATGTTGCTGGTGTTGTCGTGGGCGGCTACTGCCGCAGGCCAGACCGTATTTGCAACAACCCCCCGATCGTTGCAAAAAAGTTGTGTTTGCCTGCTGCTAATCACATTAGTAGGTTGTTGCACATTAGGGATTCAACGTCAGTACCACAATAAGCTATGGTTGCTTGCTGGTACTTTACAATGTACACTAATATCTTCCAAGAAGGCATCTTATCAATGTGCCTTCACTCTGAATTTTTATTTGTAGGACAATTTCAAATTGTAAGCTGCTGATGTTTGTTTTCAGTAGTTCCATACCTTTGATGATGCATGTATCATGTATTTGAGATGGTGCGAGATTAATTAATTAATCTGGACAAGTAGTGAAGCGCGTGTGTATATTCATTGCCACATGAATTTATCTCTCTTCGTCCATGTCCACTTCTGAAGACTACAGTTACATTCAGTATCTTTTTACGCCAAACAACAGTCACTTATTCAGTTAATTAATCTGGACATGTAGTGCAAGTCCGTGAGTATATTCATTGCCAACACAAAAGTTATACCGTATATTCAGTAGGTGCGCCCCAGAAAGATTCTGCAGCTTCATGACTTGCACAGAACTCCCAGGGAACAGCAGAGAAGAAGATGGCAGCATTAACACTAGTACACTGAGATGTTCGGTTTCTAGCATTTCCAGGATACAAAGGAGCAACGGGCATATTTGTAACTCATTAACATTTCCAGAACACATAGGAGAGGAGCAACAAGCGGAGGAGTAATTCTTCTGAAATAGTACAGATTTGTAAAATACCAGCCAGTGGCACCCGTAGTACAGATCTCTGAAGCACTAGCCATTGCCAACCATACTTTATGCCAGATGCTGCTTGTGCTTCAAAGTTCCTGCGCAAAAACCCATCTTGCATTAGATAATTCAGCATCATTAACTTGTCACTGAATATTTTAGTCAGAAAATTTGAACACTACTAGGGAAATAGTACAGCTTATCGGAACAAGAAACACAAACCAGGTACAGCTAAGAAAGAAAAATAAACTGTGATGTACTACAAATAAACAAAGTGATTTATTTGTCTTCACGGGAAAAAACAGAGATGGAGTAGTACCTGGGGATCGAGGAGGGAGAGCGGCGGCGCGCGGCTGAGGAAGAGCGGCGGCGGGGTGCAGAGAGTGGAGAGGGGCGGTGACGCAAACCTGGGGATAGAGGGGGGAGAGCGGCGGCTCTCGGCCGGGGACAGCCGGGGCGGAGGGCGGGCTGGCGACGCGTGTCCGAGGGAGAGCAGCGGCTCTCAGCCGGGGACAGCTGGGGTGGACGGCGGACGGCGTGCAGGGACAGCGACGGCGGGCAGCCTCCCGTTATGGATAAAGAAGTCACGATAGATTAGGTCGTACCCGGTGTGTTGTTTCATGTTCGGTCTAATTTTTTTCTCTAAAAAAAATACTAAGTGGGCTTGTTGGGTTAAATCTTTCTCAACCGTTAGATAAGATAATACTAGTCATATTTTATGAGTAGTAAAAGGACCGTAAAAGAGACCGGTCTTCTCAAGTAGAGAAATTATCAGTGATCATGTATTTTTTTCAATAAAAGGAGCATAGGTCCCAGTTTTTATTGCCATGAATACTGATAAACAGTTTCCTAGCAAATGTTAGCTTTATATAGGATCTGAAATGGACGATCAATATAGATCAGTGTTTTGGCAAAAACTGAAAATCCTGGACACATAGGACAATGCAAGCTATGAACATCTAATATCCTAGGATCACAAATCACCTACTCCAACAACAATTAAAGCTAAACTTTCACAACTGAGAAACTTTATGCCAG
The DNA here is from genome assembly GCA_910589775.1 of Avena eriantha. Classification (NCBI taxonomy): domain Eukaryota; kingdom Viridiplantae; phylum Streptophyta; class Magnoliopsida; order Poales; family Poaceae; genus Avena; species Avena eriantha. Next base: position 45,037,191 of record OU342741.1, read on the forward strand.
CAAACAGCAAGCGAAGACTCTCAAAACAACAACAACACTCTGCTGCTTTTTCAACATCCTCTCTACTGGGACATGCACCTTAGATCATCAGCCGAGGCTTGATTATCCACCCTCCAGCCCAAGCACAAAAGGTCCCCATCTCTGCCTTCTATGGAACTATTGATCATATATGTTTGGTCGTGTTCAACTAATGTTCAGATGCGTGTTCAACTAATGTTCAAACGTAGTAGAAATTGGTCTTCATGAGCACTGAGATTGGTAATACATCTAAGGAAAAGTTTATGTATCATGAAATTAGTTAGATCCGCGAGGGAGTCACATAGGAAGCAAGCGACATCGACCTGAGAGAGGGGATCCAGGCCTTGCTGAAGGACGAGGCCGTGCCGCACTAATTAGCACCGACCGTCATCAGCATGGTGCCTTAGGCGGCAGCGGCGGCGCCTAACCGCGACGTGACAAGCAACGTTTGGGGCCGAGGGCCACCATGCTGGAAACCACACCTCCGCGGCGGGGCTGAGAGCCATGTACCGGTGCGAGGCCTAGGCTGCTCGTGCCTTGGGCTAGTGCAGACCTGAGAGCAGTGGGGCAGGGGGCACGAAGCTTGGTAGGACCGTAGGAGATACATCAGGTCGGTGATAAATTCGAAAAGCTATGGCGAGTAGTAGTTCTTGGTAGCCGGCTAGGTATCCATGCTCACAGGAGCAAAGGGTACTGGTGGCATTCGAGCTCACCAGGGAACGTGTTGGGGTGCCTAGAGCACGGGGTGGCGGAGGAAGGTGGCCCTGGGAGTCATTGGTGCTAGCAGCAGGACGAACGGCGGGGACGGGGCCGTCGGGCCGCTAGGATATGTAGGATTTGGACAGGGAGGGAGATGGACCTGATGGGAAGTGCGGGATGTAGAAGGAGCACATGAGGCTGTTGGGAGACACCGAGCGTTGTCGGAGCAGATGCAAGTGCTCGGGCCTAATCGACACGATCGAACGGCCAGGAAAAGGTGGCCCGGACAAACCAGCCAGCCACCATGCACTTTTTAGCAGTTCGGTATATTTATATGTGCGCTACGTATTATGCACTGTGTAGAAATGACGCATGGCTCGGTATTGGTCACCGCGTAGAAATGCCTTCAGATTGGCATGGTAGAGCTCTTGGAAGAAAACACTAGGATTTCAGTCAACCGGCTGACTCCATCAATCCAAGATCTTCTCGTCTGTGGCTGCCATGGTGTTATCGTCTTCAAGTTCTAGCACGCCCAATCTTGGAGCATGTTCTTTGGATTGAGCACACGGTTGGTGTTTTGGAAGGCGGTGGAAGAGAACGTTTGCCTCTCATATAGAACATAATAAAGCTACTGGGCCGGAGGGTTTCCCGCTAAGTTTTAGCAGCAATTTTGGGATGTGATTAGGATGAACTAATGAGTAATGACTCAATGGAGAATGGTTACTACGGTGTCATTCTCAGTGTTGTTTAATGGGGAGTGGTTGGAGGAATTCAAGCCCTCTCGAGGTATTCGTCAAGGGGGTCCGATATCGCCATACTTGTTCTTGTTAGCAGTAGAGGGCCTCTCGTGCCTCTTAAAGTCCAGAAGTGAATCATCGAACCTACAAGGCCTAAAGGTGACCCCCACTGCCCCGGCGGTGAACCACCTCCTTTTTGCAGATGATAGCATTTTGTTTATCAAAGCAAATGGAGATAGTGCTCGTGAGGCACCAGATACACTGGATGCTTACTGTCGTGCCTCAGGTCAGCGTGTCAATCTGGATAAATCTTCTACTTTTCAGTAAGCGTTTTCCTAATGCGGTGAAGCAGGAACCGATGACTATTCTGAATGTTCAGAATGAGTCACTTAACGAGAAGTACCTAGGGATGCCCTCCAGTGTGGGGCGTTCGGTCAACGGTGCTTTCAAATACTTGAAGGACCGTGTTTGGAAGAGGATCTAGGGGTGGTTGAAGCCGTGCTTATTGGCAGCAGGGAAGGATGTTCTAGTAAAATCAGTAGCCACGGCTATTCCAATCTTCTCTATGGCGTGCTTCAAATTACCAAGGGGGTTATGCCAGCATATCAACTCTTTGATAAGGACCTTATGGTGGGGTTTCAAAGATGGCAAGAGAAAAACATGTTGGGTTTCATGGGAGGAGATGACAAAGCCTAAGTTATTTAATCTCGCTCTTTTGACCGTGATACTGAGTTATTTAATCTTGCTCTTTTGACCCATCAGGGGTGGAGAATCTTGCAAAACCCTGACAAGTTGAGTGCACGGATGCTCAAAGTTGTTTACTTCCCAACTACAGATTTTATGGAAGCTGAACTGGGGTCACATCCCTCGCATATTTGGCGTGCTATCATGGAGGGAAAGGCAGTTCTAGCCCAGGGCTTGATACCGAGGATTGGTACAGGCGAAGACACCAACCCGTGGAATGGCAATTGACTACCCCGGAATGGGGCGATGAGACCGTATGTGTGTCGTGAGGCTCCTAATCCACCTCAGCAAGGTTCCGACCTTATTATTCAATCAACTCGAGAATGGGACTTGGCAAAGTTAAACTCCTACTTTCTTCCTATGGATGTACATGCTATTCAAGCAATACCGATCAGTATTCGGGTACACGCTGATTTTTGGGCATGGCACCATGAAAAGAATGGAATATTTACAGTGAGATCGGCTTATCATATGCTTGTTGCTACTAAACCAGCACTCCTACATGAATCCACGCCAAGCACTGCAGACTGTCCGGAAGGCAGCATAGTAGTTGAAGTCGTCCGGCAATAGGAAGAGGTCACCTATCTTCTGGACAAGACCCTCTAGGAGACCAGCCCACCACGAGTCATGCTGCATCTTGCCGGCCATGGATGATGTGTTCGTGTGGTCTCGGTCCTGTCAACTGGCAGAGGAAGCGGTTCTAGAAACACATATTTAACAAAGCCTGGGAATGCCAAGCGAAGCATGTGGAAATGAGACGAAGGCATGGACACAGCAACCGCAAGCGCAAAACCGCAACCGAGTTTCATCAAACTGGTAATAACCCACACTGGCACGCACACGTGCACTAATTACGGGACAACGGACGTGCACACTAGCGTACGAGTCCTGGGAGTCTCGATAAGCTAGCATGCGACAATCCATTAGGCTAGCCATAGTGGGGGTAGGGTAGAGTAGTAATCTCACATTACTACTAGTGGTATTTTCACGCATAGGATGCTAGTTGTAGTATATCATAACCTCATTATATTTAATTATTTGTATAGTCTCAATGCAAATTTGTATACTCAAGTGTGGTCATGGATGATCAGTTGATAGTCGTATGGTCTACCACCTTCATTTACTACTACTAGTACATGAACGCTAGCCAAATTCAAAATCTCAATCAAACGGCAAAATCACCCACCGACCTTGCAGCATTTCCCGTCCCACCATTTCAAAAACTTTGAGGCCAAATCTGCCACCCGGGGAGTATCATTTTTCTATTATTATTAGATGGACGCTAGCCAAATTCAAAATCTCAATCGAGCGGCAAAATCACACACCGACCTTGAAGCATTTCGCGCTCCTCCGTTTCAAAAATGTTTGACTTTAGAATTCCCATTCTATCCATTGTTCGGACGCCCTATGCGCAAGCTATAGTCGGTAGCTTCTGGGAACGATCGTAATTATTTTTTTGTTCACCTTCATAGTCCTGATTCACGCAGTTTTTCCCACTAGCCTTCCAAAAATCCTAGGCTCCTCTCCCACGCCCTCACCTCCACAGCCACCACGTGCACCCCTCGGCGGCATTTCCACGACGACCTGAGCCGCTTGACCGGTGCCTACCACACTGGATCTAGTTCACCAGGTCTCTTTGTCACTCCACCAGAGTTGCGGTCTCGCTGACCGCGCTGATGGCGTCGTCGACCGTCCAAGCTCTGCTTCCCCCCCACCAAAATCTAGCCAACCGTACTGGAGCCTCTTCACTGGTATCCATCGGACGAGATATAGTTTTTAATGAGTTCCATGTCCACCGCTCCAGACCAGCTGCAGGTGCGTCGCCATTTACTGCACCGCATATGACTCAGCGACGCTTCGTCCACCACGTTCAAGCCGGCATCAACCGCCCAAGATCTAATTCGTCGACGTCAACAGCCACCACCATCGCAACACCCTCAGTGACCTGGACGTCACCTGCATGGTACCGATAATGCTTAGACGCCTCTCCGACCAAGCTAACCAAATCTCCAACCCTTTTTGCTTTGTCAGTAGTATAGTGGGTTCAAGCCTGCCGTAGTGAACTTCATTTTTGTAATCGTGCTAGTACATGCAAGTCACTGGGCATGCTATTTCTTTATGCTACATACATGGTCACTAAACATGTTGGTTTGCATTCTCTACTCTACAAATTGCAATTCATGCACCTTTTTGTTATTTTGTTATGCACATGTTCTTAGCTACTTTCTACAACAGTAATTGCCTGCTATTATGTAGTTCTTGCAAAATGTAAAGTCAGTGGAAATATTAGCGTGGATTCCCCGCTCCACAGTTACTGAATCTATCTGGTTCGTCCTAAGTTAAGTTATTGCTATTAGTTTCTCCTTGGCATCGTTTTGCTAACCTGTATTACCCGTTCAAACTCTTCGTACTAATTCGATTACAATTTTGTTGTTGCCATATGATTCTTCAAAAGCTGCAACGCTCACTATTTTCTTTTTCTTTACATAGAGCTCAAAAAGGGAACACCGAACATGTTGGTTTGCATAGCCTCTTCTATAGATTCACAAGCGATGTCATTATTTCCTTATCTGGTGTTGGTTCGTCCTAAGCAATGACACAACTATCATCTACTATATAGTTCATTCGTGGTTTGCATTCATGCTTTGAAAGTTCTGATATGATGCCATTATAATTTTTATCTGCTTGATTCTTAGGTATGGAAGTAACTACATGCCCATTCATCGCAAATTCCGAGTCACCCAACATCTCTTACTTTCCAGGATATACAACTGCTTCCATATATATTTGTTAAAATGACTTGGCTAGTTTATATTTGCTGAAATTCTAAAAAATACTTTGTTTAATTGCTCATTTAATTGTAGACATGCTTGTCTATTGTTTGCTTATCCTGTTCTACAGGTTCACAAGCGACGCCATTATATTTCGTATCTAGTTCTGGTACGTCGTAAGCAACGACATAACTATCCTCTACTGTATAGTTTATTCGTGGTTTGTATTCCTGCTCTAGAAGTTCTCGCATGATGCCGTTATAATTTCTGTCTAGTTCATTCTCAGCTATGACAATAGCTGCATGCCATTGTGTAGCTCACCATAAATACCAAGTCATCCAACGTCTCTTGCATTCCACGATATATAGCTGCTTCTATGTATATTTTTTGAAATGATCTGGCTAGTTTATATTTGCTAAAATTCTAAGCCACACACATTGTTATATTGCTCGTTTCACGGTAGACACACTTGTTTAATGTTTGCTTATCCTGTGTGTTTAACGTGATGGTCAATAATTGAACCATTGACCAGTAGTAAACTCCAGTTCATAGCTCTTGTCGTATCAGTTAAATTAGTAGTTTGCCTTTTTTTGATGTATTAACTTGTTATTACTTAATTTCAAACTGCAATTATTGTTATGGCCACCAAAGAGGGGGCCGCAAGATCATATCTCAAGGTTGTTTTCCAATGTAGCTATCACACTTAAAAAGAGAGATGCAAGTGATAGATTGAGAATAAAATTGAGGACTGCTATATCAACTCGATTGTCAACTGAAATGCTGAATTTTCTTTCCCTTTAGTTGATAATATGTAATAATTTTAAGAAGTTCGTAGTTGATATAATATCTAGATAAATCGCATAGGCCATGTAGGCATTTAGTTGACGCCGTCCACACATGGCGGTAGGCGGTACCATAACTGTGCTAGCCATGTCGATTAGGGAATAATATTGGGATTTGTTATTGGCCCGTCTTGTATTGGGCCGATGACAAATAGTAAAACATGCTCGCCAATTGTACACCTTTTATGATATAGGCATGGGCTTTAGAAAAGCTGAAACTATAAAAGATCGTAAAAGTAATGGGCCGACCCACGGGAGGGATCTAATAACAGTAACAAGCCAAAACAATAACAGGACAAAATAGTAACAGGCTAAAAAAGTAATATGCCAAAACAGTAATAGGCCAAAACAGTAACAAGACAAAAAAGTAACATGCTAAAACAGTAACAGGTCAGAATAGTAAAGGGCTAGAATAGTAAATGGCCAATATAGTAAAGGGCAGAATAGAAAAGGCCAGGACAGTAGCATCCTAGAATAGTAATGGGTTAGAATAGTAACAGGCCAGGACAACAACGGGCTAGAACTCTAATAGGGCAGAATAGTAACTGATCAGAAAAATTACCAGGCCAGAACAATAACAGGCCAGAAACTTACCAGGCTAGAACAGTACCAGGCCAGAATCTTAGTAGGCCGCTTATGGGCCAGAACAGTAAAAGGTTAGAACAATAATGAACCTTCTCAAAGAATGGCCATTTGTGGGTGGCCCATGATGGGCTGTAAGAACAGTGACGGGCTGACGTTAGGACTTAACAATATTGGGTCTACTTTGCGCAAGCCGCTAATGGGCCATATAGTATTGAGCCAAGGTGGGCCTTCTGTAGGCCAAAATAGTAATGGGCCTGAAAGTTTACGGGTCACAGCGGGCTGTAAAAATGGGCCCATTTCAAATAGTGCAGGACGAAATAGTAATGGGCCATCTTCCTGTTGGGTTGTCCTAATGGGCTGACCCAATTAATAATTAGTGGGCCTTGGCTAGGCCTTACTTCTAGCACGGTTTACATGGCAGTTAATCGCTGTAACTGGCCGTTAATGGCATTTGCCACGTGGCAGTTTGTATGACGTCAGCAGTCAACGCTGCTGGTGAACAAATCTACGACGGAACAAGTTTTTGTGGCTGAAAGGTGTGATACGCCACGGTCGAAAAAAACCGTGATTGATTCATTTGTGACGGGGCTTTTACCATGAAGGGGATCCTTCATAGAAGACTTTTCAACCACAAAAAAGGGCCTTCAACCACAAAAAGGTCTGTTGCCAAAGGCAATTTTTCTTATAGTGGTGTCTCCACGGGAATGCCTCTCACGGAGCGTGTATCGGCCCGCATACGCTGACCGCGGGCCCATGTCGCGTGCGTCGTTCACCATCCAGCGACATCGGTGAAAGATCACAGATGTCGTCTAGAGGAGGGTGAATAGGCGATTTAAAACTTTTACGAGATGGGCTTAACAATGGCAGAATAAAACTAGCATTTTCTTTTGTTAAGCACAAAGCCTAGATATACTAAGGTTCACCTATGTGCACCAACAACTTATGCTAAGAAAGACAAACAACAATGTGATAGCAAGATAGATTACTTCAAGCATGAAGGCTATCACAATGTAAAGTGCATAAAAAGGAGCTCGGGTATAGAGATAACCGAGGCACGCGGGGACGACGATATTTTACCGAGTTCCTCCCAACAAGGGAGTACGTCTCGTTGGAGGGGTGGGTGGTACTAAGATCACCAATGCCACAAAGGCCTCACCCTATTCTCCCGAGCACCCACCACGCGACAAGCACCCGTTCCACTATGGGACACTTGAGGGTGGTCACTGAACCCGTACAAGATTGGGGCTATCTCCACAACTTAATTGGAGGCTCCCAATAATCGCCACCAAGGCCTCAATCTCGGGGAGAGCTTCACGACTTAATTAAAGGCCCCAAGGTCATGCCACAAAGGATACACAACCGTCTAGGGTTCCAAGAACCCAAGAGAGACAATCTTCTTGAATATCACCAACCAATCCTCCGGGGAGAACAAAAACCGATGCACATATGGCAAGAACACCACAAAGATGCCCCAAATCTTCACTCTCAAGCCCCAACAAGACTACTAAAGCAATTGGGAGAACAAGAGAGGAAGAACACAAAGGGGAACACAAAATCCCCCAAAAATCTAGATCCCAAAGATTCACTCACAAAGAGATGATTTGGTTTGGTCAAAATATAGATCTAGATCTCTTCTCTCTACCTCTCAAATATGAGCAACAACCATTGGAGGGAGGGAGAGAAATCAAGCTTCAAAGAGTGGGGCAAATAATGGGGCAAAGCTAGAGCAAAGACGAAGAAGAAGAAACCAAATAAATGAGAGAGAAAGGAAATATAAAGGGGGTGTGTTTTCTTCCTGTTGGGGCAAAAGAACCGACCTGGGACAATAGTACCGGCCCACAGCAATACTATCACCCAGGTGAGCGACCAAGCGACGATAGCAAGAGAAGCAGAAAGTGAGACAAGGGGAAGTGGGGGCGAGTGAGAGGGAATCAGGAGCAACAGGCACGCGCGAGAGAGCAAGAGGTGCAGTGCGGGAGGGAGCGGGGCACGCGCGCGTGCGACGGCCAGCAACACAGGCGGTGGCCTGTGGGAGCAAGCGGGATGGTGGCAGCTAGGCCAGCCCAAGCAAACGTAGGCGAGCGGCGACCTAGCGCAACAAGCGAACAGAGGGAAGCGGGGCAGCGAGCGGGAGAAGTAGAGGCAGGGAAGATGGCTGGGCATAGGGCTAGGTAAGCTGGGTTGGCCGGTACTACCGGTTGGACCCGGTAGTGCCGACCTGGACTACCAGGCGACACAGAGGAGGGGAGGGTTGCGTGTTGCCTGGGCGGTAGCGGACCCGGTACCACCGAACATGCCAGGAAAAAACCTTTTCTTTTTCGTTTTTTCAAACAAAAAGGGTAAATAAACAAACAGGCATAACTTTGGCTAGGGAACTCCGAAACCAATCTTGTTGGAAAGAGGACAACAAGACCCACCCAACCAAAAGGGAAAATATAGGATATCACCAAGTGAGAAAGTATCAAGTATTATAATGTGAGATATCTCAGTCGGTGAGATTCCGAAAAACCTCCGAGATAAAAAACGCAACAAGGTATAAAAGGCAAATCCGTTTTTGATGAACAAGAGCTTGTTATGAAGATTACCACAAGATCTATATCCTCACATGGATAGGATCAACAAACAACCAAGAAATATGATGCTAAGAATGCAAAGGTTTGAGCTCTCTCCGAACGATATGATCGAGTTACTCAATCGAGACCCCCTCTTGATAGTATGGCTATCTATCCTAAACCTGGTCTCTCAACTACCAACACGAGACCGGCAAAAGGGAAAACCTATCAAGAATACCTTTGCCTTGAGCATACTTTTACCTTGTATTCATCGATCCATAATCACCGAGGATGGCAAGCATCAAACAAGAGATCTTCTAGAGGTTGCGCATATTGAGCTTGCACAATGCATCTTCGTCTTTATTTCATCTACCTTGAAGCCAACACATGCTCCAAGAAATGCCAATGGAAAATTCCTACAAGTGAAACTTAATACACACATTAGTCCATAAATATTGTCATTAATTACCAAAACCACACATGGGGCCCACATGCTCTTTCAGTCTCCCCCATTTTGGTAATTGATGACAATCCCTTTGAGAGGGTTTATATAATGAATTTAATGAATAAAATGGTAGTCCCAATATCAAATACTACACAAGTATGTGATATTAGTACCACCACAATATATAGCGCAAACTCACCCACAATCTATGCTTGTGTGATGAACTTGAATTTCATTGCATATATTGCCAATCATTATCATTGGTGGAGTTTTCTCTATATAAACCACATGCTAAGTAACATAAAGATGCAAAAGCATGAAAGGAAAATGCTTAAAAACAAACTCAAACCAAGACACGACTTCCCTTAAACCCTCTAAAACTTCTCCCCCATTGGCATCGATTGCCGAAATGGGTGACAAGTTATAGAAGGCCAATATAGTGATAATTCCTCCAAAGGTGTGTCTTGGCACATATCCAATGATGAATACTTGGGAGGAAGTAGAACTATACTGAGGATCCGAAGATTGCCAAAGAAATAAAATAAAAGAAGCATCAACAAATGATGCAAGCAATCGCAAGATCCGACCAACCAATTGTAAAAAAAATGAGTCCAAATGGAAACAACTAGATATTATGATATGATCAAAAGAGTGTTTTAAATAAAAATAGAGAATCTCTGCAATATTTGTGCACAAATAGAATAGTTGCATTTGAATACATCTTGCACAAATATGGAATCCTTGCTCCCCCATAAGCATTTAAAACACAACAAATTAAAAAGAAGACAAATGAGCATTATTAAATGAATTAGAGGAGCTCCCCAAAGATTGTGCACCAATTATAATAATTATATTTGGGAACAAAGTGCATGATCATGGAATCCCCACTCATCCAAATTCATTTAACAATACAAGTCATGAGAGAACAAATATGAGTGCCCGAAATGCAAACAAAAGGAACAAGCACTCATAGGAAAACAAATTTGGAAGCCACCGAAGAATCATAAAGGATTAAAAGGTGGTATCCAAGAAATAAAAGACTCAATTAAAATTATCTTCTCTTATGTGTATAAGTTTCTAAGTGGAATGCATCACAAATACATATGTCCACAAAGAAACATGCACACATAAACAAGATACTCAAGAAAGCACATGCATTCCAAAATGAAGTCATAACATATACCAATAAGATTTCTGCTTGAAATCATGGCCAAAGGCATAATTTTATCTTATTGTTCATTAATGAACTTCAAACACCAACACACTAAATATATTAGAACAATCACCAAGGGAAAAGGAGATGGTTGGAATATATGGAGAAAAGCAACAAGTATCACAAAGAAAAGTCAACTAACAAAATCTCACTACATGAGAGGAGTTAAGGAAAGGATAGACAATAAAATTGCTAGATTGAGAAATTTTGGATTGGTGCGTCATATGCATGATTTTGTATAGTCCCAATTATATGCACTCATCTCAACTTACACACATTTGCAATAGGGAGTTATCTTGAAACCAAAGCAAGAACCACAACAAATACAAATAAAAAATCATGCTAGAAGGCAAACCACACATTGTTGGAAGCAAGATATATGAGCTTGAGAAATAGATACTTGTTACCAAGATATAATTGGTAGGATGTAGAGGTTACGAATTCATTGATCATCCTATAGCTTGCCTCCAATTCCCATGAATGCACGACTTCTTCAAACTTTGAGAGACAAGCATCCAATATATCTCCAATGTACCTAAAACATATTTAAGTACAAAATGGTACCCAAACATATTGGGTCCAAAGTAGTTATAGAAACTACAATACATAGGAGGGACTCCACATAACATGTGCATATTGGTACGAAATTGAATTTCATGCACAACTTAGCCAATTAGGATTTGGTGTAGTTTCCCCTATATATTGGATCAAGAAATACAAGCATGCCATAAAATATACACATAGTAACTGTGCATGCAAGACTTCCAAGAACCAAAAGGAGATATAATTTGAAAAAAAACACCAAGTAAACCGAGATGGCACAAACACGAGTGTGACATGACAAAAGGTGTCCAAATTGTATCAAAGAATCGAATCAAAACATGACCGACCACAAGTTCAACAACTAAACTAGGCAAAAGCCAAAGAGCAAAATACAAATTCTCGGGGATTTATCTCATTCTAAAAGGTCAATACATGAAACAAGGAATGAGACAAAAACAACTCCCAAAAAGAGCAAGGTTCCAACAAATGAACCAAGCTCTCCACACTTTTCATGATGGCAAAAAATACCAAAACAAAAAGATCGAACTTCCAAGCACATAAAACATGATATGGATCAAAGCAATAAGCATAAATAGGAGTGTTCTAAATAATATAGGAGAGCTCACCCATAAGTAGTACATTATATAGAATTTTTATTTTGAATGCAAAATGCACACAAATGAGATCATCACTACAACCTACATTAAATAAAACACAAGATGATACCAATAAAATAAGAGGATCCATACGAAGAAAGGAAATCTTGGGAGAAACACAAAACATTTTCTTGGCCAAAGATAGGATAAAAATAAACAAGGCCAAAGTGAATATGATCAAAAGATTCTACCATATAGAGTACCAATTGTACAAGGACAATAAGTATTGGGAATGATCTTCCTGAGGTAGTTCAAATGGATATCCAAGATCATATTCACACAAAGAAGCGTATAACAATGTATAAGAATTAAGCTTGATGATTCGAAAGAGATTCTTGGTAGCTTCCAATAGTTACACAATCATTAGTGATGAGAATGACTTGAAGCTAATGGTTTCCATGAGGATATAGGGATCCAAATATGAGGGAACACATACCAAGAAAACCTCACACAAACAAGATCCAAAGGATGAGAGGCAAAGCCATTCAAAAAATTGAACTTGTTTGAGCACATGTGTCACATAGGAGCTAGATAATTCAATATCAATTCTAAGTGACACAACCTCGAATTTTCACATTTTCTAGGCTTGTAATATGCACTAAGCATATGACTCCCCCATAATGTGATACACAATAAATCTCAAACACGAGGCTAAGGAACCATATAGAGACAATTAATGGACACTATAGAACATGAATTTCTCATGAGACACATACCATGTAGATACTAGATAATATCGCACTATCAATACTAGGTGGTATTCCTCATGTACACACATTTTAGGATTGTGAAATGCCCAAGCATAACACTCCCCAAATATGGGATAGTCCATTTATCTCTCACAAGAGCCAAATAAGATACCAAATGTAATTCAGTTATAGCTCCAACACAAGAAACACTCATACATGGTGGGAAAACCAACAAACACAGATATACTTGATAACTCAGGATAAGAAAATGGTAAGCACAACATATACAGCAAATATGCAAGGCACAAAACCAACGCATGCACAAGGGGCGAGTAACTTTCAATGTAATGAGTTAAGCACATGTTACCGCAAGGAGGAACATTGGAAATATAATTGAGACTATATATGGCACATGACTTGGCTTGACAAATATAATAGATGAAGATCCCTCAATTCTTCATGATGAAGCCAAGTCTCCATTGTCCTCCAAAATCACCTATTGATCAAGTTTTGGCTTGTTGGTCCCCAACCAAGTTGGGTCCTAAGAAGTTAATCACAATAGGATTGGCAACCCAAATGGTTCTTTTCTTGACACCACTTTGGGTACCAACATATTTGGCAAACACATTGCCCACCTCATCCTTACAAAGTGAATAAGCATCAACAATCATGATATGGTTGGATGAGGAGTTACCAATAGTGCATGAGGAAGAAATGTGCCCCTTCTCATGGCAAATGTAGCAAGTTCTTGTCTTGCTAGATTTCTTCTTAGGTGATGCCACAACTTGAGGAAGAGCTCAAGTAGTCCTCTTAGGAAGAGGCCCATCTACAACTTGAGGTAGAGCTTGAGGCCGCTTACCTTGTTGCTTCACACCAAGAGGCTTCTTATTCAATGGGCAAGATCTAACATGATGCCCTTCTTCCTTACACTCGAAGCAAATAATGTTGGCCGGATACTTCACTTGATCTTGGCCATTCTTATTGTTGCCCTTGTGCTTCAACTTGTTATTGGACTTGTTGTTGTTATTGGAGTTGAATCCAAGTCAACTCTTGTCATAGGGGGATTTTTGCATGCTCAAGATGTGGTTGAGTGTGGTCTTCCCTTTATGACCCATTTTCAAGTCATTCTTCAAAGAACTGACTTGAGCCTTGAGCTCTTTAATTTCCTTTACATGGTTAGTGTCAACAACAATAGTAGTAGAGGAAGTAGAGTCTACATTTTTAGAGTAACACGATAAAGAATGCAATTCGTCACAAGATGTAACAATAGCATGAGTGGATGAATTACAAGGACTAGCACATGGCAATATCACATTAGGAGTAGAAGTAGTGCTAATGTCCACATGAGGCCCACTGATGTTACCTTTGAAAAAATGGCCTCATGAGCTAACTTTAGCCTATCATGGGATACTAGAAGATCCTCATGCGAGCTTGAGAGCTTAACATGACTTTCTTCCAATTTCCCATATTTGTTAGTTAGCAAAACAAGTTGAGCCTTTAGCTCAACATTCTCCTTCAACATTGATGCTTCACAAGAAATAGAGTTAGTAGCACAAGCATCATTATTAATGGCTAGAGGTGAGGGCAACTTTGCAAGCTCCTTTGAATATGAAGCTTTGAGTTGCTCATGTGACTCGGTGAGTTTGATGATCTCACTCTTAACGACCCGAGAGCCATTTTCGAGGTGCTAACTATCCTCAATGAGCTTAGCATGGGGTAACTACAAGTTCATCATTTTAGTTTTGAGAGAACTTGCCACCACAAGTTCTCTATCATGGTTTTCATTTACTCTAGACAATTCTAGAGCAAAAGTCTCCTCAAGAGACTCTTTGGTGGATTGCTCTTCTTCAAGGGATATCTTTAGATAAGCTATCTTGTTAGCATACTCACGCTCATGTTCATTCTTTTGACAAATAATATTTTCTTGCTCCTCAATAAGTTTCTTGCCTTCAATAGCACAAGTCAATATTTCAACAAATTTGGAGGAAGCAAGTTTATTTCTATGAAGAGTGGGAAAGACAATCTCTCCCATCTCTTGAATGGAGGCAATATCATAATCAACTAGATGATCATCATTATTGTCACTCTCAACATCATCATCATCAACATTATCATGGGAAACAATGGGATCCATAGAGGTTACCTTTCTTCCCTTAGCCATAAGGCATATATGAGAACCGAAAGAAGGTGATGATATTGCATTTGTAGCTCCATTCAAAACCTTGTATTGGCCCATAGAATATTCGTTTTCCTTTACATTGTTAGCAACACAAGCACTAGAGGAAATAGAAGCATTTTTATCAGGGCCACAAGACAAAGCAAGCATATCATCATGTGAATTATTTAAGTCATTTCTACATGATATGCACGGACTATCAACACTAGCATATGAGGAGTTTTGAGTGCTACAAGTGTTAGACTCCAAAGATAGACCATTGCAACTAGATAGAGATGAAGTATTACAAATAGTATGCACACTATCCATATTGCAATTTCTATCACCACTCACCATATCATTACCTTGTGAAAAAACACATGTAGGTGAAGTGGTAGAAGATGAGAACTCATCACGGCTGGAGGTGGAGGGAAAACAATCATCCTCAATAATGTTGGATACACCATATTTATCTTGAAGCTTTGTCCAAATATCATGAGCACTCCGATAAGGCATGATTGAAGAAATAACTACATTGCTCACAACAAGTAAAGGCATTTTAGTAGCTTGAGCATCTATATAATAATTCATCTTCTCCTCTAAAGATTCGTTTTGGGGATCCATAGGTGAAGAGGAACCCATATATATACTTCCCTCAATAGATGGGTGAATGTCCCAAAAATAATCTAGCATGCGAGATTTCCAAACATCATAATTTGTGCCATTGAATATATAATAGGAATCGTGCACTAATCCACTAGACGACATCTTTACTCTCAAGGAGGTGAAGCCTAAAAGCGAGAGACCTTGCTCTGATACTAATTGAAAGATCACGGATATCGCCTAGAGGGGGTGAATAGGCGGTTTAAAACTTTTACGAGATGGGCTTAACAATGGCGAAATAAGACAAGCATTTTCTTTTGTTAAGCACAAAGCCTAGATATACTAAGGTTCACCTATATGCACCAACAACTTATGCTAAGCAAGACAAGCAACAATGTGATAGCAAAATAGATTACTTCAATCACGAAGGCTATCACAATGTAAAGTGCATAAGTAAGGAGCTCGGGTATAGAGATAATTGTGGCACGCAGGGACGACGATATTTTACTGAGTTCCTCCCAACAAGGGAGTACGTGTCGTTGGAGGGGTGGGTGGTACTAAGACCACCAATGCCACAAAGGCCTTACCCTATTCTCCCAAGCACCCACCATGCGGAAAGCACCCGTTCCACTATGGGACACTTGAGGGTGGTCACTGAACCCGTACAAGATTGGGGCAATCTCCACAACTTAATTGGAGGCTCCCAATAATCACCACCAAGGACTCAATCTCGGGGAGAGCTTCACAACTTAATTGATGGCCCCAAGAACATGCCACAAAGGCCACACAACCATCTAGGGTTCCAAGAATCCAAGAGGGACAAGCTTCTTGAATATCACCAACCAAATCCTCCAGGGAGAACACAAACCGATGCACCTAATCCAAATGGAAAGAACACCACAAAGATGCCCCAAATATTCATTCTCAAGTTCCAACAAGGCTACTAAAGCAATTGGGGGAACAAGAGAGGAAGAACACAAAGGGGAACACAAAATCCCCTAAAGATCTAGATACCAAAGATTCACTCACAAAGAGATGATTTGATTTGGTCAAAATATAGATCTAGATCTCCTCTGTCTACCTCTCAAATATGAGCAAGAACCATTGGAGGGAGGGATAGAAATAAAGCTTCAAAGAGTGGGGCAAATAATGGGGTAAATCTAGAGCAAAGAGGAAGAAGAAGCAACCAAATAAATGAGAGAGAAAGGCAGTATAAAGGGGGGCCAGTTTTCTGCCTGTTGGGGCAAAAGAACCGACCTAGGCCGGTAGTACCGACCCATAGCGGTACTATCACCAAGCGAGCGACCAAGCGAGGATAGCAAGAGCGGCAGCAAGCGAGACAAGGGGAAGTGGGGGCAAGCGAGAGGGGATCGGGAGCGATAGGCACGCGCGAGAGAGCGAGAGGTGCAACATGGGAGGGAGCAGGGCATGCGCGCGTGCGATGGCCAGCAACACAGGTGGCGGCCTATGGGAGCAAGCGGTCTAGAGGCAGCAGGGCCAGCCCAAGCAAACGTAGGCGAGCGGCGACCTAGCGTAGCAAGCGAACAAAGGGAATCGGGGCAGCGAGCAGGAGAAGCAGAAGCAGGGAAGATGGCTGGGCACAGGGCTAGGCAAGCTGGGCTGGCTGGTACTACTGGCTCACCTGGGCGATACTACCGGTTGGGCCCGGTAGTGCCGGCCTGGACTACCAGGCGACACAAAGGAGGGGAGGGTTGCGTGTTGCCTGGGCGGTAGAGAACCCGGTACCACCAAACGGGCCAGGAAAAAACTTTTTCTTTTTCTTTTTTAAACCAAAAGGGCAAATAAACAAACAGGCATAACTTTGGCTAGGGAACTTCGAAACCAATTTTGTTGGAAAGAGGACAACAAGACCTACCCAACCAAAAAGGAAAATATAGGATATCACCAAGTGAGAAAGTATCAAGTATTATAATGTGAGATACCTCACTCGGTGAGATTCCGGAAAACTTCCGAGATAAAAAACGCAACAAGGTATAAAAGGAAAATCTGTTTTTGATGAACAAGAGCTTGTTATGAAGATTACCATAAGATCTATATCCTCACATGGATAGGACCAACAAACAACCAAGAAAGATGATGCTAAGAATGTAAAGGTTTGAGCTCTCTCCGAACGATATGATCGAGTTACTCAATCGAGATCCCCTCTTGATAGTATGGCTATCTATGCTAAACCCGGTCTCTCAACTACCAACACGAGACCAGAAAAAAGGAAAACCTATCAAGAATACCTTTGCCTTGAGCATACTTTGACCTTGTATTCATTGATCCATAATCATCGAGGATGGCAAGCATCAAACAAGAGATCTTCTAGAGATTGCGCATATTGAGCTTGCACAACACATATTCGTCTTTATTTCATCTACCTTGAAGCCAACACATGCTCCAAGAAATGCCAATGGACAATTCCTACAAGTGAAATTTAATACACACATTAGTCCATAAAGATTATCATTAATTACCAAAACCACACATGGGGCCCAACAAGATCTTTCATCCGGGTACGACGGCGCGAGTGATATGTTGCAAACGTATCCATAATTTTTGATGTTCCATTCTTGGTTTTATCTACTTTCTTATGTTTTGTCCACACTTTGGAGTACTTTTCATATGATTTCTTAGACTAACCTATTAACAAGAGCCACAGTGCCAGCTGCCTATTTTTTGCTATTTTTGGTTCGAGGAAAGTCAGAAAATGAATATTCTCGGAATTGGACGGGACAAAAGCCAAAGTCATTTTTTCACCGAGGGACACAAGGAGCTAGAATACGAGACGGAGAAGGTCCAGAGGGCGGCCACACCACCTGGCCGCGCAGCCAGGCCTGGCCCACGCTAGGGGGTGGTGTGGCTAGCCCAGGCACCCCCTCGACCTCTCCTTCCACCTATAAGTTGCCTCTGATACGGAAACCCTAAGTACCCGATCAAAATTCCACGAAAGAGTCTATAGCCGCCGTCAACTCCATCCCTCGATCAGGAGGGATCTGAAGCTCTTCCCGGAACCCTGCCGGAGAGGGGAATTCACCCTGGAGGCCTTCTTCATCATTATGCAAACCTCCGGTGTGATGCGTGAGTAGTTCATCTCTGGACTACGGGTCCATGTAGTAACTAGATGGCTGGTTCTCCTCCTTTCTGCTATCATGTTTAGATCTTGTGAGCTCCGTTCATGATCGAGATCATCTATTTGTAGTTCTGCATGTTGTGTTTGCGGGGATCCGATGGATATTGAGATGCTATTTCAGATTGATTATTGATTCTATCATGTCTTTGTTATTTGTGATCTTCCAAGCTTTCCGTTGTTAGTAGCTATCTTGGCCAAGTAGATGCTAGCAACTCCAAGAGTTAGTATTTATGCTCGATAGTGGGTTCATGCCTCTGGTAATCTGGGGAAGTGACAGAAATCTCTAAGGTACTAGATGTGTTGTTGCTACTAGGGAGAAAACAACAATCATTTGTTCATAAAACAATCGTATTATTTACTTTACACGCAATTCGTAATGCAATTATCCGTTGCTTGAAACTTAATACTGGAGGGGGTTCAGATGATAACCTGAAGGTGGATTATTAGTTATAGATGCAGTTGGATGGCGGTCTATGTATAATGTTGTAATGCCCAATCGAATCTCAAAGGAGTCAAGATGAGTAGTATATGCTTGTATGCTTTCTCGATGTTTGTCAATTGCCCCGCTGTAATTTGTTCACCCAACATGTTATCTATCTTAAGGAGAGCCACCTCTAGTGAACTATGGACCCCGGTCCTTTCTTTTACTATCAATTTACAATCAACTGTTTACTGCTTTGTGTTTACTTTCTGCAAACTATTACTTTCTTCCACTCGGTACGTTTAATCCTTTGTTTTCAGCAAAACCGATGAGATTGACAACCTCATCGCAAGTTGGCAACATAGTTCTGTGGTTGTGTTGTGCAGGTCTCCCCGTTGCTGCTGGCACCGGTAGTGCGCCCTGCCAAAATTCAGCTTCTACACCTTTGGGGTGTTTTCCTTGCTCCTACTGGATTGATAACCTTGGTTTCATAACTGAGGGAAAACTTACTGCTGTGCTCATCATACCTTCCTCGTGGGGTTCCCCAACGAGCTCGTTAATACACGAGTCAGCAGCGAGTGACACTTGTCCACTGTCTGGAATCTCTCTCCCTAGCCCGTAGCGGGTCCCGCCCCCCAGAAGAGCAGGGCTCCATTGTGACTGCGTCGTGTGTCCTCTCTGGCATCCAGCCCATGCTCGAAAAGAATCGAGATGACGTGTATAGCAGTTTCTGCCGAAATAATCTACCAATATTCTTTACTCTGATTGCAGACATCTTGGTCATTCTCATGGCAAGGGAAAAGGAGTATAGTAAGATAGGTGAACTTATTCCTCATTCGATTGAGGGTGTAATTTCTATTTTGCAATATGTAGATGATACAATTATTTTTATGGAGCATGGAATGGGCCGGTGGCACAAATGCTAGGGCCACTCAACTCCACCACTCCCTCCCCTTTTTTAATTAATAAGCTGCTTGGGCCAAAGCCGACTTGTCCATTGGGCTCCCTCATGGGCCTCCCACTCCACCACGTCCCAGCCCGCGATTGGGGGCATAGCTAGGGGAAAATGTAGCTCCCTTGTGGGCGGTGGTGGCAGCTAGCCGCACCGGCAAGGCGGGCGAGGTAAGCTGGGCGGCAGCACGGGGCATGGCTTGTTGAGTATATGAGAAAAATGCCATAATATTTAACCCAAACTAACCAATAATAAAGCATGACTATAATTACAGGAATTAACCTAATCATGCATACTAGCAGAATAGATGAACATATCACATCTAACAAAGACTAAAGTAGATGGGAGCAGATTGCATACGATGCTGCAGCAGGATTCATGTTCGCATTCGTGTTCAGGTTGATGTTGAGGTTCGCGTTGACACCAGCATCATCAGCCATGTCATCGATGCAGAGGCTGCTGATGTCCGGGAAGAAGTCCTCATAGGGGAAGGAGTGGTCGATCGACGTGATGCCGTCAGTAGTCATGTAGGAGCGCTCCCCAAAAACCTAACCGCCCCTCACTCGTACAGATGCACAAGAGGCGTGGTTCCGTAGGCCTACTGTCCCGTCATCTGGTGCACACTGGAAGAGGGGATGGAGAAGGTGTAGCAGCAGCGCAAGGCTCTAGAGGTAAAGAGAAGGATGTGTGCGAAATGATTAGGGTTTATGCCTGAGTCGCTTATATAGCGCCGATCGGGTAAGACATGGGGCGCAACCCATGTCCGAGTTAGTAACAGTGCATGATTCCGGAAAGACCAGAAACGACTCATAGAAAATAACTCACGCGGTAATTTTTCCGAGCAGCAAAAAGATAAGCTCGGCACAATTCTGCAAACCACGGCGAGCGTGTGTCATGACGAGGCGAGACGAGGGGTGATGAGTCAGGCGGCATAGGAGGAGTGCGCATCTAAGCCACTCCTCTTCTCTCACTTTAGGAAGTAGTAGAACACTCCACTATATATATTGGTGCAATTCCCTCTAAACTAGCAAGGTGGGACTAAACTTTGGTGCCACTCCTTGCTCGGCATGAATGGGCCTTGAGAATTTTAGAATTTGTATTGTGCCATGGGCTAAAGCCCACAATCAAATTCCAACAATCCCCCACAAAGTCTCATAGGCACATCTTATCACATCACATAAAACAGTTCTAGAACATTGTTTATATACCAATGCAAGGTGGAGACTATTAAGTTGAACTTCCACTTAGAACTTCATGATACACTAGATTGCAACTTGAATAGTGGATTATGCCTTGAACTACAAGTTTGGTGCGCACTACTTTCACACAAAGCCTAGACCGATACATGACTGCCACAAGGCTTCCCCGCGGTTTGGAGCTTATGCTTCATACTCGATGGACTTTCATGAGTTTATTAGAGAGCACCCAACTCCCACGGATTGCTATGTTTGATAGTTAGACTCATATAGGTGTGTTCTTCAGAAGATGTTCTGCATGACAACATCTTTGCTTTAAACAAGCCACTTAGAACACATTAAGATAAATATCAACCTGCCATGCCGAATAGGAAAGTATTGCATCTATAGGAGTGGTAGTATAATGTAGGATACTCTCCTCCCAGCTGACCAACACCTTGTCTCCCAACTCTACTTCATGGGATCTTAGATCAGATAGAGTGGGTTAACACTGTGGGCCACTCAAAGTTTGAGTCTCAAACCATCTCCCTCGATGCATTATATATCACATTACGTGATAGACCCTTTTTGAAGGGATCTGCCAGTTTTTTAGATGTTTAGATATAATCCAACACAATAACTCTAGAGTTTCTCATTTTCCTGACATATTTCAATCTCCTCTTCACATGCCTTGATGACTTCATATTATCCTTAGAACTATTTACTTTGATGATCATAGTTTGATTATCACAGTTCATAGGAATTGCGGGTATTGGTTTTTCAACCACAAGCAAGTCCATAAAGAGCTCACGAAGCCACTCTTCTTCAAAAGTAGATGTGTCTAATGCTGTGAGTTCTGCTTCCATAGTTGACCTTGTTAAGATGGTATGCTTGCAAGACTTCTAGGAAACAATGCCACCACTAAGTGTAAACAAATAACCACTCATAGCCTTAGTCTCATCATCATCAGAAATACTGTTGGAGTCACTATACCCCTCAAGTACCCTTGGATACCCAGAGTAGTGAATCCCATAGCTCGTAGTGCCTTTCAAATAACGCAAAACCCTTTCAAGGGTCTGCCAATGAACATCTCTAGGATTTGACACAAATCGACTCAACTTGCTTATAGCAAATGAGTTGTCAGCCCTCTTAGCGCTGGCTAAATACATGCGAGCCAATAATATGAGAATATCTTAGATGATCTTTAGCATCCTTAGGATCTCCTTGATTCTTTCGAACCAACATGCTTGGATCATATGGTGTAGGATAAGACATGTAGTCGTTATACCCAAAATGACTCAAGATCTTTTCCACATAGTGAGACTGAAGCAATGTTCTCCCACCATCATCATCTTTCAGCAGCTTTATGTTCAAGATCACATCATCCACTCCTATATCTTTCATCTCAAAACAATGAGATAGAAAGTCTTTGACCTCCTTGATAACATCAGGGTTGTCCCCGAATATCAGTATATCATCAACAAATATACATAAGATGACTCCCTCGCCCCCACCATGGCGATAATACACACACTTGTCATCTTAATTTAAAACATAGCATTCAATAGTTAAAGTTATTTCAAACTTCTCATGCCACTGCTTAGATGCTTACTTAATACCATACAGAGACTTCAGCAATTTGCACACTTTTCCTTCTTGACCACCTACCACGAATCCATCTAGCTGATCCATATAAATTTCCTCATCAAATTATCCATTTAGGAAAGTCGTCTTAACATCCATTTGATGAATGATAAGACCATGCGAGGCAGCCAAGGATAGTAGTATTCGAATGGTGGTTGATGGCTCCAAAAACGCCATCTTTCTCCACATTTAAACATTGTTTTTCATCAAGCAATTTACATTATTCTCTCTTGATTTGCCACTAATGACTAATTATTGCAAAGATATGCAAATCCTTCCTTTGATTTATTTTGTGCAGGAAATCACACTTTTATGGCAAAATCTGGAGTCATAAATGATGATTTTGAGGAAGTATTGATATGTCGTAAACGTATCTATAATTTTTGATGTTCCATGCTTGTTTTATATCTACTTTCCTATGTTTTGTTCACACTTTGAGGTATTTTTATACATTTTCTGGAACTAACCTATTAACAAGATGCCATAGTGCCAGTTGCCTGTTTTCTGTTGTTTTTGGTTTCAGAAAAGCTAGTAAAGAAATATTCTCAGAATTGGACGGGCAAAAGCCAAAGTCAATATTTTACCCGAAGCAATACGGAGACCGAAGGGGAGACGAAGTGGCGCACTAGGGCGGCCACACGTAGTGGCCGCGCGACCAGGGCGTGCCACCAGGGGGTGTGGGCCCCCTAGTGCTCCACCGACCTTGCCCCTTCACCTATAAAAGCCTCCTGGGATGAAAACCCTAGGAACCTGATCAAAAATCCACGAAAGAGTCTATAGCCGCCGCCATCTCCATCCCTAGATCGGGGGTATCCGAAGCTCTTCCCGGTGCCCTGCTGGAGGGGAGAGATCACCCTGGAGGCGTTCTTCATCACCATGCAAGCCTCCGGAGTGATGCATGAGTAGTTCACCCTTGGACTATGGGTCCATGTAGTAGCTAGATGGTTGGTTCTCCTCCTTTGTGCTATCATGTTTAGATCTTGTGAGCTCTATTCATGATCAAGATCATCTATTTGTAATCTTACATGTTGTGTTTGCGGGGATCCGATGGATATTGAGATACTATTTCAGATTGATTATTGATTCTATCATGTCTATGTTATTTGTGATCTTGCATGCTCTCCGTTGTTAGTAGCTATCTTGGCCAAGTAGATGCTTGCAACTCCAAGAGGGAGTATTTATGCTCGATAGTGGGTTCATGCCTCTAGTAATCTGGGGAAGTGACAGGAATCTCTAAGGTTGTAGATGTGCTGTTGCTACTAGGGACAAAACAATAATCCTTTGTCCATGGGGCGATTGTATTGTTTACTTTACACACTTTGCTTAATGCAATTATCTGTTGCTTGCAACTTAATACTGGAAGGGGTTCAGATGATAACCTGAAGGTGGATTATTAGTCATAGATGTAGTTGGATTATGATGTATGTATAATGTTCTAATGCCCAATCAAATATCACAGGAATCAAGATGTCTAGTATATGCATTGTTATGCTTTCTCAATCTGTCAATTTCCCCACTGTAATTTGTTCACCCAACATGCTATTTATCTTAAGGAGAAACACCTCTAGTGAACTATGGACCCCAGTCCATTCCGTTACCATTGATATACCATCTATTGTTTACCACTTACTATTTACTTTCTGCAAACAATTAATATCTTCTACATTATACGTTTAATCCTTTGTTTTCAGCAAAACCAGTGAGATTGACAACCTCACTGTAAGTTGGGACAAAGTTCTGTGGTTGTGTTGTGCAAGATTCCAAGTTGCTAGCAGCACCTTGGAGTTGTTTCCTTACTCCTACTGGTTCGATAACCTTGGTTTCATAACTGAGGAAAAACTTGTTGTTGTGCTCATCATACCTTCCTCTTGGGGTTCCCAATGAGCTTGACATATTTTGAGTCATCAAGTATTGACGACCAAGTATTCCTGGAGCTGAAGCTGGGCGCCAGCCAGCGTGATGACCACTAGTACGGGTGCACCCGCCAGTACCGCCCGACCATACGGGGTGGTGGCAACTTCGTCTCGTCAAACCCTACAATACTTGTGAAGACACATATATATTTAGAGGCCCCTGCCACCGCATAGAGGGCCACCATTCTCAAATTGCATCACAACACCACCAAAGGAAATCCACGCCATTGTTCATTCATCCATCATCCATCCCCTCCATTAGCCATAGCCATTGCTTTGTACTTTAGATCTCCTTGTGATTCGGTGACGATTGTAAGAATATGTGATTTCAATCTAAGTATTGCACAACGTTTTTTATCCTTGATCTTATTGTTATGAGTGAGTAGTCCTCACAGGCGGCGGGTTGTGGAGAAACCTTGCAGCGTTTATGTGTATCTAATCTATGGGAGAATTGTGTATTGGTTTGTAAGAGGGATTTGAATCATTTGTTTCTTTGTCTCTTGCCTCGATCTTTGGACTTGTAGGTACCCAAGATCCCGGAGATTGATCAAGGCTTGAGGTGGGATGGTTGGCTAGCGATGACCTCATAGGGACCATAGTGAAAGCAAGGGTAGTACGGTCTTCGCTTAGTGGCCCATTTGGGATCACAACAACATCACCACTTAATGCTTTGATCTGTGTTTTGCACTTAATAATCGTTTGTAACCCGGTGCTTCGCGGTACACTCGGTTGGATCAAAATACTATTGGTATCTCTGTCGCCTCTTAGGGGCTCTAGTATATTAGGATGTGTTTCCCACAAAAGATTATCTCTATTGGAACCTTATACATGAATGTGCTTATTTTTATCCTTTATCCCATATGATAAGCAGTTGCAGGTGGATCTTCAACACTGGCCCATCTCCATCCATTGATTCAACCACAATATAAAGTAAACTTGATTGGTCCGGTAAACGAAGGTAAAATCAAAAAACAAAGCCTTGTAGATATATCCTTATTTTTATTCCTATTAGTGTTGTTTCCCAAGGATTCGATAAACCTAGGTCTACTAGGGAAAATCTATTATACTACATCCGGAATCCGGATCGAAGGCATCAACCCTTTTTCTAGCGTCGTTGCTGGGGAAGCAATTCCCTATCCTAGTGAGGTCACTGGAGACCTTGTTTTTAGATTTAATTTTTGTTTGTAGTTTATTATTTGTTATTAGTTTACTTTCTTGTTATTTATTTGAAAACCCCAAAAAATTAATTACTTGTTTATCTTACTTTAAAAATACTAAAAATAAAAGAGCGATGGCTCAAAAGAAACTTGGGGAGTATGCTACTCCCACTAATGATTTTATTCGTGCACCTATTACTCAGCCCGCCATTGGTCTGGAAGCATATGAGATTTGAGTTTGGTTCAGTAGAACCAATTTGGAGGCTCATCTTCTAAAGATTCAGGTTTGCACTTAAATACATTTACTGAAATTTGCGACATGATGCGTATTAAGGATGTTGATCCAAATGTTGTTAAATCACGTTTGTTTCCTTTCTCTCTTAGAGGAAAGGCTAAGTACTGGTTGCTAGCTCTACCTAAGGTCACTATCACATCTTGGGAGGAATGTACTAATAATCTCTTTATGACTAATTTTGCCCCAACTAAAACTATGCAACTAAGATCCAATATAACAAGTTTTGACAAGAAGACCGCGAGCCGCTAGCGCTTGCATGTGAATGGATGAAAGAAGCCGTAATGAACTGTCCTAGTCATGGGATGGAAGAGTGGCTTATATTACATTTATTGTATAATGGCCTTAACCGAATATCTAAGCCTATGCTAGATACTGTAGCAGGAGGAACTATCATGGGAAAGTAAGTGAGTGTTGCAAAGAAATTACTTGATGATATGCAAAATAAACATGCTCAATGGCATGTGGAAAGAACCTCAAAATGGGTGAGTTCAATCACCGAGGTAAACAATGAAGAGCTTACTACAAAGGTAGATGAATTACTAAGTATAATTAATGGTAAGGAATACACCCAAGTTAATGCTATCTCTACCGATGTTAATGATGTTAATTTTATAGCTCGTAGTCGTTATAATCCTGCATGGAAAAATAATTTTTTTCTTCTAATGTTCAAAAACATTATTCTAATCCTATAAGAGCTCCTTATAATAGCTTTAAAAATAATAATGAAGCTAATCATGGCAATCTCTCGTTTAAACATACTATTAGGAATTTTATGCAAGCTAAAACCGAGAAAAATAATATGCTTATTAAAATCACGGAGAACCATGAGACTAGTATTGGTAAATTATCTAATCAAGCCAGTGTAATTAGAAATGATGTATCAAGCCATTGCAATTAGAAATGATGTGTAGGCTCTATAGGAAAGGATAAATACCATGGAAGCTCAATTGGGCAAGGTAGCCGAGAGCCAAGCTCTCATACTTGCAAAATTTGCTAGAAAGCCCGAGCCAAATACGGTGGAAGACCTCAAAATGAAAAGGGTCGGGAATAATGAAGACAATCCTAAAGAGCTAGATTATTGCAATGCAGCAACACCCGAATATACCATGGAGGATCTATTAAAGATGATAACCATCAAGAATCTAGGTATTGAAAAAGGTAATGATGCTACCTATCAACAATTTGTTCAACAAGTAGAATCTAAAGTTAGAGAGCTAGAGATGGAGTATAAAAGACTAGCTGGTAAGCTTCCTGCTAAGATAGATGATATATTTGAGCCCACTATTAAAATTAAGATTGGGGTTAATGAGATATCTGCACTTTGTGATCTTGCTGCAAGCGTCTCAACAATTTCCAAGAGTCTATTCGATAAATTGAACTTGGGGCCATTTGCAACTACTAAAATGAGACTCCATCTAGCTGATTCTACATTTAAGCAAGCTGTTGGGATTAAAGAAAATATTGTAGTAGAAATTAAAGGCAGTCTCCCACTTATTGATCTTGTTATAGTGGACATGCCTGAAGATCCCATAGCTGCTATAATTCTAGGCAGGCCATTCCTAAGAACCATTAAAGCTTTAATCAATTTGCATTAAGGGCATGTGAGAATAGGACTATCATCTAGAGATCCTTTTATAATCCACTTCCCTGGGAAGAAGAAGGCCAAGCTTAATAATGATGTTGATGGTATAATCACACTTAAAGCTAATTACTTTGGAGTGGGTGTTCCACTCACTAAACCTAAATGATCACCATTTGGGTCAAGCTAATTGACCTTAACTAGAAGAGATTAATGGAAGGCAACCCAAATGAAATAAAAGTTTTTATTCTTGTGTTAGTTTTGTTTTGTTTTAAATAAATAGTGTTCAAGAAGACCTTTGGAAAGAGGAAGAAATGAAAGGTAATCCTGAATTTTACATTATGCTAACACATGGACTTAAGGTATTGCTGATTTTTACAAAGCCTATGTTGTTGTTATTTTGCATTTTGTTAAGATGTGCAAAGGCACGCGAAGCTACTAATCTTTTCCTCAAGATTTTGCAGCTTACAGGTGGCATAACGACCACTGGTATGGTCGGAAATGACCGTATACCACGCGCCCATACCACATCGAGGTGCTTGAAAAATACAAGTCTCAATTTTTGCCGAAGGACACAGCCGTCGTAATGACCACTGTACGGTCGGACATGGTCATACCACCTGCCCGTACCGTATCCTCGAGAAAACATCAGAATTAAAGCAAAACATAATGGCCGCATAACGACCAGTCGTACGGGCGCGCGTGACCGTATCGCGCGCCCGTACCGAGTTCACGCTGGAAGGGTTCTGTCGACCCCCAAGGTTTATTACTCGGTACGAGCGGGACCCAGTCGTACCACTCGCCCGTACCACGCACCTGGCCACCATATAAACCCAGGAAGAGGTAACCTAAATTTCCCAAAACACTATTCTCTTTCTTCTACCTCCAAACTCCACACTACTTCCATTGGATCTTCAATTATACTTGTTATTACATCGATTACTCGCACCCGATCTAAGGTATGTTTCTCCTCTGATCCTCAACTTATTTATATCCAAACCTTACTCAATCTTTCATCATTATAAATCTATACTTAGGTCTTGTTCTTGAGCTAATATTGAAGTTGAGTATATTTAGTTAGTTTTTGGAGGAGATTCTTTTGTAGCTAGTGTAGAGGATCATATATGCTATGTTTCTATTGGACTAAATTTTTGATTAGCTTTATTTTTATTTTTGATATTAGATGAATACAAGGAGTCGTACACATGTGATGGCTGCGGCACAATCCACACCACTCGTTGATACGCTAACCCCCGAGTCATTTGGAATCGAGTTCGCTGAGGACTTTCAGCTGAACCGTTTCAACCGTCTCAAGGTCCGAGAAATCAAGTCCACTAAGTGGGCGTGTCCTTTTATCCTGAACCAACTTGGTATCCGTGCTGATTTTGATTTGCTATGCCATAATGTTGGTTTGTATGATTTTGATTTGCTATGCCACTAAGAGGAGTAATAACCATGTTTGCACGGGCACTCCATGTCAACCTAGGTAACATCCAACCGTTGTCAGGAAACCGCCGTCTTGGTTTTTCTACTCTTAGAGCATGTGGTATGATTTCAAGAATCAATGGTAGATATTTCTTCGATATACTTAGAGCGGATCACTTGGTCCCTGCTACTTTGTCTAATGGTCTCTTCTCTATTAAGGAGGGACATTTGCGTTATGATGTGTAGGTTGAAGCAAGTCTACCACAACAATAAGTAACCGTGGATGGAGAAGAGGAAGATGAAGGAGTGGAACAAGAAGGACCCGAACAAGATGTGCATCCACCAAATTTCTACACCGCCAATGATGATATATATGGCCTTGAAGAGAATATCCATATAATGAACAACCTCTCCATCAACCTTTGAGATGCTACTACCAACCTTGCCACTCATTTGCATGATTGGAGAAGCCAATGGAATAGGGGTAACTATCCACCACCACCATAATGAGAAACAAAAGGGCTTGCAAAAGCCTGTGCTTGGGGATGTGTCCCTAGGAGACTTTATTTGTGTAATAACGAGGTTGTACTCTAGCTCCTTGTGAGCTTTGAAACACTCATATTGGTCTGTTCCAACACTTTGCTTTTTTCCTTTTCTTTTTAGTTTGCTTTCATTATTCATTTTCTTTAGTTTTAAATTAGTTTTTTTGTTTTCTTAATCACTTGCTTGGTTACAAGTTCTTTTCTATTCTTTAAATCCTATCCTCAATAATATAAAAAGATTTTTCCCTTTTTCGTTTTCCATGGAAGTGGATCTAAACCTTGCCTCTTTGCTTCAATATTATTACAAGAGTGATTTTTCTTGAGTTTTGAAGGAACACATTCCTATAAGGAAGAGGATTATGAATTCACTCATGAGAGGTATGTCCTATGTCTCCCACTTTTGAAGTTTGAATTGTTTATCTTAGTTAGTTGATTTGATAAGATGCTATGCTAGTGGGAGTAATTCAAAATAGTTAGAGTAAAGTTTATTATTTGTATGAATGATTAGTTGTGGAAGCTTTTGCTCTAGTTCTTGTAGCTAACCAAGTCTTGCCTTGGAAATAAACTTGCCAAACAAGTACAACAAAAAAAGTATGAAATTTTATGACTTCTTTGATGTGTGATTGTCTTGAGAGTTTACCTTTGAAGATACTTAACCCCATAGATGTTTTGATAGACTTGAGGACACTCTTGAAAGGAGTTGTTTGATTGAAATGAAGTCTAGTGGTAATTGTGAATCATGCCAAACCTAACCTTGTGGATCAAACCATGATACTGTTTAAAAAGTTCTATGTTTCCCATGCACACCTTTGGATGCCAACAACTCCGCTAGCTTTTGAACGATCTATGGTATAACCCGGGATTTCGGCTATGAGTTGATGATATGGGTGGCATACGTGTCACCGTATGGGAAAAATTATTGGTACTCTTGAAGGTTGTGCAAACCATTGTTTAAAAGCATCACTCAATGATCCTTATTGAGAAATGTCCATACAAGAAGGACAGAAAAATAGAAAGACAAAAATAAAAACAAAAATATATATATGATGATCCACACAACAAGTCTTTGGCATGATCTTGTTACTACTTTATGAACTTTCTTGAGAAGCAATGATTGGAATAGTACTGTTTTAGATAGTCTTGATTTACCGATGTGGGTGTCAATAAGACACTTCACTATTATGCTACTTGGGACATGAACTCTCTTACTCAATATTGCTATATTAAACACCCTAGTGTTCCTTGGCAAGCTGAGAGTTAACTAGAGGAATTGGATTGATTGTTAAACATCTAATTATTTATACTTATATTAAACTCTACTTTGATTGTCTTGAGTTATCAAAGATTGTATAGTGTTCTTAGCATCTCTCTAACTTTGATGAGCTTTTCAATATGGAAGAAGTATTGGACGCATATGGCTACCGACCTTAAGTGAATTCATGTTGCAAAGATATAGTGTTCTTAGCATATCTCTCGTTCTTTCAAGTTTAAACGCTGAATTTCTTATAGTTCTTTTGTTTCTTCTTGCTCGAGGGCGATAAAGGTTTGAGCTTTGGGGATGTTGATGGCTCCAAAAAACGTCATCTTTCTCCGTGTTTAAACATTGTTTTTCATCAAGGAATTGACATTATTCTCTCTTGATTTGCCACTAATGACTAATTATTGCAACGATATGCAAATTCTTCCTTTGATTTATTTTGTGTAGAAAATCACACTTTTATGGCAAAATCTAGAGTCATAAATGATGATTTTGAGGAAGTATTGACGACCAAGAATTCCTGGAGCTGAAGCCAGATGCCAGTCAGCGTGACGACCACAGGTACGGGCGCACCTCCCCCGTACCGCCCGCCCGTACGGGGTGGCGGCGGCTTCGTCTCGTCAAACCCTACAATACTTGTGAAGACGCCTATATATTTAGAGGCCTCTACTGCCACACAGAGGCCCGCCATTCTCAGATTGCATCACAACACCACCAAAGGAGATCCACGCCACCGTTCATCCATCCATCATCCATCCCCTCCATTATCAATAGCCATTGCTTTGTACATTAGATCTCCTTGTGATTCCTCGACCATTGTAAGAATATTTGATTTAATCTAAGTATTGCATAATGTTTTCTATCCTTGATCTTATTGTTATGAGTCAGTAGTCCTCATAGGCTACGAGTTGGGGAGAAACCTCGCAACATTTATATGTATCTAATCTATGGGAGAATTGTGTACTGGTTTATAAGAGGGATTTGTTTCATTTGTTTCTTTGTCTCTTCCTCGATCTTTGGACTTGTAGGTACCCAAGATCCCGAAGATTGATCAAGACTTGAGGTGAGATGCTTGGCTAGCAGCAATCTCATGGAACCTCAGTGACAGCAAGGGTAGTATGGCCTTCGCTTAGCGACCCATTTGGGATCACAACAACATCACCACTTAATGCTTTGATATGTATTTTGCACTTAATAATCGTGTGTAACCCGATGCTTCGCTATACACTCGGTTGGATCAAAAGACTATTGCTATGCTTGTGGCCTCTCATGGGCTCTAGTGTATTAGGATGTGTTGCCCACAAAAGATTATCTCTATTGGAACCTTACACATGAATGTGCTTATTTTTATCCTTTATCCCATATGATATGCAGCTGGAGGTGGATCTTCAACCCTAGCCTATCTCCATCCATTGATTCAACCACAATATAAAGTAAACAAGATTAGTCCGGTAAACAAAGGTAAGGCCGAAAAAAGTCTTGTAGACGTGTCCTTATTTTTATTCCTATTAGCGTTGTTTCCCAAGGATTTGATAAACCTAGGTCTACTAGGGAAAAAGCTATTATACTACATCCGGAATACGAATCGAAGGTATCAATGGTCAACCTAGCCACATGTGAATAAGTATCAAAGAAGCATTCACCTTCTTTCTAGGTATAACCCTTGGAAACAAGGTGTGCCTTGTACTTCTCAATATTACCAGCAGGTCTAAGCTTCTTCTTGAACACCCACTTACATCCTACATGTTTGCACCCATAAGGACGATCGATAATTTCCCAAGTTTCGTTTGCTATGATGGAATCAATCTCACTGTGAATGACTTCTTTCCAGTAGTCAACATCTTGAGATGCATAGGCTTCTAAAATAGAAGTGGGGGTGTCATCCACGAGATATACAATGAAATCATCACCAAAGGACTTTGCAGTCCTTTGTCTCTTACTCCTAGCAGGAGCTTCATTTCTATCCTCCATAGGATTATCAAAGTGTTCTGTCGAAATGGTGGGTTTAGGAATTGTAATTAATTCTTGACTAGATGAACTAGGCATCCCCTGATTTGATGAGCTAGCCAAATCTTTCATGGGAAAGATGTCTTCAAAGAAATTCGCATCATTCAACTCCATAATATTACCAACACGCATGTCAGATACTTCATATTTTACTATCAAAAATCTATAGCCAATGCTATTAAAAGCATATCTGAGAAGAACACAATCCACAATTTTTGGTCCAAGCTTACGCTTCTTGGGTATTGGCACATATACTTTTGCCAAACAACCCCAAGTCCATGAATAAGAGAGTTTTAACTTTTTTTCCATTCCTCAAATGGTCTAATTTCTTTGTTCTTAGTGGGAACATAGTTTAGGACATGACATGTAGTCACAATCGCCTCCTCCACCATGCCTTGGAGAGACCCGATGTTTCTAACATGGTGTTAACCAAATCAGTTAGAGTACGGTTATTTCTTTTAGCCACCCCATTAGACTAGGGCGAGTAGAAAGGCATCCTCTCATGGATTATACCATGCTCCACACAAAAACAATAAAATTCGTTGGAAACATACTCTTCACCACGGTCGGACCTAAGCCGCTTAATCTTACGATCAAGTTGATTTTTTGCTTCAACTTTATAGATTTTGAAAAAGTTCAAAGCTTCATATTTGGATTTCATAAGATACACATAGCAGTATCTGGTGGAGTCATCGATCAATGTCATAAAATATTTCTTTCCACCTTTTGTCAACTCACCATTCATCTCACAAAGATCTGAAATGTATAAGATCTAGTGGTGCCAAACCTATTGCATCCACGGTCTTGTGAGACTTGCGAGGTTGCTTTGCTTGCAAACACACTTGACACTTACAATCCTTGATATTAGTAAATTCTGGAATTAAACTCATGTTAGCTAGCCGCATCATGCAACCAAAGTTAATGTGACAAAGTCGTGAATGCCAAATATTGGACTCATTATCATTGCAAACATGATTAATACCTTTAGTGCATAAGTGTGACAAAGAAAGGCGGAACAAGCCTCCACACTCATATCCTTTTCCAACAAATTGTTCATACTTATATATTACAACTTTATTGGACTCAAAAACCAACTTAAAACCATCTCGACATAGAAGTGGTTTATTCATGGAGGGGACGTGTTGCACATTCTTCAGTTGTACGGTCTTCTCCGAAGTAAACTTCGGATTTACCGAACCAACACCTTGAATAGAAGCACGGAGCCAGCCAGTGCGACCTAATAAGAAGAAAACATGGAAATATCAGCACATACATGTATATTGGCACCGGTGTATATCCACCATTCAGGTGAATGACAAACTGAAAGGATAGCAGGAAATATACCGTACCCAACATCCTTCATCTCAGTATCACAAAAAACAACATTAGTGGATGATGTTTCCATGTGAGCGCTTATCAAAGTGATTAGGGCAACTAAGTGCCCAATAATTAGGATCACCACAGACATGGCAGGATCCTTTCTTCTTATACTCAGTCTTGTTCTTGAAATTGGTAGTCTGTGAGGCCTTGTTCTTGCCATCAAACTTTCCCTTGCCCGCAAACTTGTTCTTATTCTTGGACTTGTGGGTCTGGAAGTTATTTTTCTGCACCACATGTGCACTAGAACTTCCATCAAAACCTTGAGCACGTGTATCTTTTGCTCTCATATTTTCTTCAACATGAAGATATCCAATGAGATCTGAAATGGAAAACTTTTGTCTCTTATATTGCAGAGAAGTAGCAAAGTTCTTCCACGAAGGAGGAAGTTTGGCAATAATGCCCCCGGCCACGACTTGTCCGGTAAGGTACACTTGAACTGCTCAAGTTCTTTGGCAAGATATTGTATCTCATGAGCCTAGTCCACAATGGGATGCTCATTAGTCATCCTGTAGTCATAGAATTTCTCCACGATATACAATTCAGTGCCAGCTTCTGAAACACCAAACTTGGCATCGAGCCATCCCACACATCCTTGCCATTATCAAATGACATATAGGTGTCAACAATGTTGTCACCAAGACTGTTGAACAAAGCCTCCATAAACATGGTGTCGACTTTCTGAAATGCTTCCTCCTAAGCAGGAGAAAGGTCTCCCTCAAGTTTGCCAAGAGTGGCGCTATAGCAGCCTAGGTTCTTCAACCTTAGAACTGCTCTCGTGTGATATCTCTTATAGTGGACACCATCAAAGGGAGGCAGCCTTGTAGCCATGGCTAAACTAGTTGAATTCAGTTGCCTATAATCAGGTTTTTGGATTATTGACTATATAAGAAAATACCATAATAGTTATTCCGGCATAACCAATAATAAAGCATGACTATAATTGTAGGAATTAACCTAATCATGCATACTAGCAGAATAGATGAACGCATCACATCTAGATGAGAGCATATTGCATACGGTGCTGCAGGAGGATTGATGTTCGCGTTCTCGTTCACATCAAGATAAGCTCGGCATCGAGGCACAATTCCGCAAACCATGGCATGCCCGTGCGTCACGTCATGATGAGGCGAGGCGGGCGGTGGAGGAGGAGGAGAGCGCGTGTAAGCCACTCCTCTTCTATCACTTTAGGAAGTAGTAGAACACTCCACTATATATATTGGTGCAATTCCCTCTAAACTAGCAAGGTGAGACTAAACTTTGGTGCCACCCCTTGCTAGGCATGAATGGCCTTAATAATTTCAGAATCTGTATTGGGCCATGGGCTAAAGTCCACAGCCAAATTCCAACATGGCTAGTGGTGCATGTGCTCGCTGGGCACAGCGGCGCGGCCATGCGAGATGCGACCGGGATACGAGCGACATGCACGGGCCGAGACCGGAATGCGAGCAGCAGTGTGCGGCCAGCGGGGTAGGTGACGCGCGTGGCAGAGTATGCAGATGGCGGGGTTCGGCATGCGTGCGGCCAACGGTGCACTCGATAGCGCAGCACCCAGTGTGGTGTGGCATGCGCGCGATCAACAATGTTGGCCAGCGGGGACTTGGTGCGGGCGGCTAATACATCCAAAACCTACCTACTTTCCCGAACACTTTTGCTATTATTTCTCCTCTAATTTGTGTGATTTGGATACAACTAATGTGGACTAATGTTGTTTTCAGCAGAATTGCTTTGGTGTCTCGTTTTATTGCAGGAAATCAACTTTCAGGAAAAATCCCGAGAAATATCACAAAACTCCTATTTTACCAGAAGACTCACGGAGCCAGAAGACGGGACGAAGAGGAGCCACAAGGGGCCCACACCCCCTGGCCATGCGGGCCAGGCCAGGCCGCGCTAGGAGGGGGTGTGGCCGCCTCAGACTCCGCCTCGACATCTCCTTTCACCTATAAAAGCCCTTTGATCTAAACAGACAGGGGGTTCGACGTTTTTCCAAATAGAGTTCCGTTGTGCCGCCACCACCAGATACCACGATTCGGAACCAGAAACTCCGTTCTGCACCCTGCCGAGACGGGGAATTGGAGGAGACCATCGCCATCATCATCACCACGCTTCTCCATCAACGATCCATGATTCCCCCATCACTGAGTGAGTAATCCCCCGCAGTAGGCTATGGGGATGGTAGGGATTGGATGAGATCGTTCATGTAATTGCATTAGATTGTTAGGGCATGGTGCCTAGTATCTATTATTAGTGCTTTTTGACATTGTTGCAACTTGTTATGCTTAATGCTTGTCACTAGGGGCCGAGTGCCATGATTTCAGATCTGAACATGTTATTGATTCATGAGGATATTATTGTTTATGATCTTACCTGCAAGTTGTATACACATATTTTTATCCGAAACCGAAGCCCCGAACTAACAATAATTGGGATAACCGGAGGGAATGGCTGTGATATGAGGATCACGTGTGTTCGCGGAGTGTTAATGCTTTGCTTCGGTGCTCTATTAAAAGGAGCACCTTAATTGCCAGTAGTTCCCTTGAGGCCCCGCTGCAAACGGGCTGGCAGGACAAAAGATGTTGTGCAAGTTCTCATTACGAGCACGTATGACTATATATGGAACACATGCATATGATTATTCAATACTTGGATGCTTTACCTTATTTATCTGCAAATGCCCTATATCTTGATTGCTATATGAATTGTCTTGTCCATGCAACACCCGTCCATCCATCCATATGCCTACCGCGCTTTAATCCTACTGATTACTGCAATTGTTACTACTGTGTTTACTTTTACTACTACTTTTACTTTGCTATTGCTATTACAAAAACTATTGCTACTGATAAACTACTGCGAGCAAGATTGTTTCCAGGTGTAGCTGAATTGACAACTTAGTTGTTAAGGCTTATAAATATTCTTTGGCTCCCCTTGTGTCGAATCAATAAATTGGGTTTTACTTCCCTCGAAGACTGTTGCGATCCCCTAGACTTGTGGGTGATCAAGACTATTTTCTAGCGCCGTTGCCGGGGAGCATAGCTCTATTTATCAAGTTCACTTGGAATCACTATTGTTCGCTGCCATCCATTCATCATTGGTAAATCTCATGATGGCAAGGTTCCTATATTACCATCCACTACAAGGATAGGTACGGTTCTGAACACCTCGGTTGCTCTTGATTCACCATCTGTGATGAGTAAGCTCCTTACACCACCACCACATACACATGCTACACATACTGCTACTTCTGTTGAATCTGAAATTTCTGATACTTATGATGCTGCTTCTACTGTGCTTGATAAGAGTGGTTCATTAGGTCCTTTCCTAGATGCTAGGATTGCTAGAACTATAGCTGGAAATACTGAAACTCCTAATGAAGACACTACTACACCTGCCAGTTCACCTGAGTCTATAGAAAGCTATGATATTGAAGACGGATATATAGAAATGACTAATGAATTTATTAAAGAATGTCAAAATACTCATGGTAAAAGTGCTATTAAGAGTTTCCTTGAGAGGCTTACTATAAAACCCAAATTATCTCCTAAAGATAAGTTTGCTACATCTCCCATAAACATTAAAGACAAGGATTATGATTTCTCCCTTGATTTATCTTACATAACTATTGTTGAGAAAGAACCTTTTGTGGGACTAAGAATGAAAGTGTTATAGCACATATGACTGAGCTTTCTACCATGAGTGGCCTATTTTCTAATGATATTAAGATGCGCACCTACTTTGTTGCAAAAAAATTCCCTTTTCACTGAAAGGAGAAGCTAAGGCTTGGTTTAATAATTTACCTCCTAGATCTATTGATATCCCTGATTGCTTGATTAGTACTTTCTTTCATAAATATTTCCCTCCTAGTGCTAGACATGCTATTTTGCAGGAACTTTTTGATTTTAAACAGGGAGAAAAAGAGATATTGCCTGAATCTTGGGCAAGGTTTTGTGCTTTGATTCATGCACAACCTATGTGTCCATTACCTAAAAATGAGCTTCTTGATATATATTATAATGGACTAATTGAAGAATCTAGGACATACTTGGATAGTTGTGCTGATTGTGTTTTCAGGAAGAGAACTCCCAAAGAAGCTGAGGAATTAATAGCTAAAATAAGCAAGAATTATGATGACTGGACTGCACCTGAGCCAACTACACCTGAGTTAACTACACCTGGGTTAACTGTGCCTGAGCCAACACCTACACCAAAGAAGAGGGGAGTTATTGAACTAAATGATGAAGTGATGAAGGAAGCTAAGAAATGTCTTAAGGAGACGGGTATTAAAGCTGAAGACGTGAAGAATTTACCTCCTATAGAAGAACTATGTAAGCCAATCTCCCACTCATCCACTATTGAGGTACACTCACTCCAACATTCAGATGCAGGTGATATTCCTTATTCTAAACCTCCTGATCAATGCTTAGAAGAATTTGATATTTTTATTGTTAAGCAAGATAATTTTAATAAAAGAGTGCAGAATCATTAGATGGAAAACTCTAGAGTTACTATCGAGTTAAGGGATATTGTGGAAATAACCTCTAATGATGTTAAAATGCTTGTTAAACATTTCCAAATGGTTCAAACTCAAATTGATCAGCTTATTAAAGTACAAAAATATTTGCTAGTTAATGCTTCTAAAGAAAAACAAGTTTATCAAATTAGAACCAGAAGTGGTGTTGCCACTCAGGATCCTCTATATCCCGAGGGGCATCCCAAAAGAATTGAGCAAGATTCCCAACAAACTGAAAATAGTGGTACTTCTTCTAAGAGAAAGAAAAAGAAACATAAAACAATTGTAGAATCTTTTGAACCCGCTAAAGATCCTAATAGTATATATGTCTCTGATGCTGAAATTCAGAGTGGTAATGAGAAAAATGATGCTCCTGATAAAGAAGAAATTGAAGAAGAACCTGAAAGGAACACTAAAAATGCTAAGTACACTAAGGAAGATTTTGTTGCTAATAAACATGGTAGTGAAAGAGAGCCCTGGGTTCAAAAACCAATGCCTTTCCCTGATAAGAAACATAAGTCAAAGGAAGACGAACACTATAATAAGTTTTGTGAGTGGATGAAACCTTTATTTTTGCAAATTCCTTTAACTGATGCTATTAAATTATCTCCTTATTCAAAGTATATGAAGGATATTGTCTCTAATAAAAGGAAGATCCCTAATGAGGAAATTTCTACTTTACTTGCTAATTATTACTTTAATGGTAAGGTTCCAAAGAAACTTGGAGACCCAGGGATTCCAACTATTCCATGTTCTATTAAAAATAGCTATGTTAGAACTGCTTTGTGTGATTTGGGAACAGGAGTTAGTGTTATGCCTTTTTCTCTCTACAAAAGATTTCAATTGGAGAAATTAATACCAACTGATATATCTTTGCAAATGGCTGATAAATCTACCACTATTCCTGTTGGTATATGTGAGGATGTACCTGTTCAAATGGCTCATAATTGCTTGATATTAACTGACTTTGTTGTGCTTGAAATGCCTGAAGATGATAATATGTCTATTATTCTTGGGAGACCTTTTCTTAATACTGCAGGAGCTGTTATTAATTGCACTCAAGGAAAGGTAACTTTTAACATTAATGACAAGGATCATACTGTCTATTTCCCCAAGAAGATTGATAGGAATTATGGCTTAAATTCAATTGAAAATATTGAGGGCATTCAAGTTGGAGAAATATATTGTCCCATACCACGAGAAAAATATGAAACGATTATGATTGGGACCATTGCTATCAAAGTTGAGGTAATATAATAATTTAGTGAAATGCAAAGTTTTGTTTCATATAAAATTGTTTTGGTAACAAGACCTGATCAACCTTGTTAACAAAGGGATTTTAATGAACAAAACAATGTTTTCACCATGATTATCTTTGCTTAGTTTTATTTTATCCATTTTAGTTTTTGCTTTCACTTAGTTTACTTTCCAATTGCTAGTTGCTTGCATATTAGAGTGTCTTAGAACTTCTGAAGTTTTAGTTTTGTTTTGTTATTGCATCATTCCAAAATTATCTTTCTGCCAGGAAATTATTCATCAATACCTGAAAATTGCTAAAAAATAAAGTTTCTCAAAAAATTCCATAAAATTCATATTAATTTTTTACGTCAAAAAAGGGACAGAGAAGTACCTGGAGTGACCCAGGGGCCCCCACTAGGCAGGCACACCACCTGGTGGCGCACCTGGCCATTGTGTGGGCCACCCTTGTCCCTCCACTTACTCTTCCTCCTGCCACTCCTTTCTCTCTCCCGAGAAAACACCAGTTCCTTGCTCAAACCCGTGTTCTTGCTGTTCTTGCTCACGATTTTCAATCTCCTTGCTCAGCCCATCTTTGTTGCTGAGATTTGGAGCATTTGATCTCCGGTATGTGACTCCTCCGCTTGTCCAAGTAGATTTGTGATTAGTGGATTATATCTTGAGTATTTTGCTACTATAGGTGATAGGTTGTGTGAGTTTGTAAGCTTGTTCAATGCTTAGAGAAATTGTTTTCATGCATGTCTAGGTCTCTTACAAGTCCCTATAAGTAGTTCCTTTCATTATGCAATCACTTGTATGATGGTTGCCTTAAATTTCAGAAAAGAAGGTGAATGAACACCAACTCAACTAACATGAATTAAGGGTGCCTGCAGTTATGAAGGTTCACCGTGAGGAGGAAGTCTTTCCTTCTATCTATCCATGCCCCAAATTCATGAGGGCTATAGGAATTTCTCAAGATTTCCATACTTTAATTGCTAATGCAGGATTGGAGCATTTTGTAAAAGATGGACCTTACCAATATGTGAAACTAACTATGTCGGTGGTGCAGGATTTTCGATTTAGTTGCTCCTTGCCTAACCCCATGGTTCATTACAAAATTTACAATATAGCCATCGATCTCCCTTTTGATGATTTTTGTGCAGCTATTAAAGTACCACAGTGGGGTTCGTGTGAAAGGATTAGAGAGCGGCCTACACCACTCATGGACTTGTATGTAGAGATTTGCCAAGGAAGCAGCTTCTCGAAGGAGAGTGGTAAAATTTGTAATATTCACCTCCCGTCTATTCGATATATTGCCTACTTTATTGCCAAGTGCGTTCTTGCTAGGAAAACTGCTAGCAAATTATCCTCATATGATCTAGCCTTCATCTCATCCGCTTTAAAACGAGATAGGACTTATAATATGGGTGCTTTGATAGCTTTCCGTCTTGCTGCTAACCGCGAGAAAGGTGGAATTTGTGGAGGCCTCATCGCCCCTCATTTATTAGCTTTGCATGGTGTAGCGCCTCATAATTTAGACCTATAGTTTCCCATAGAGAGGCTTGACCTTAATTCCATGATAAAACATAAATTCATTTCTTCTTGGGCTAATTTGAGTGATTTATCTTATGAAATAACCTTTATCAAGGCTGTTGGAGAAGGGGTAAGTCCGAGCGTGTTGTTCTTTTGCCTGCGCCTGTTTTTTTAACCTTGATACCAGGGTAGGATGGTCACTCATGGAGGAAGAACTTGATACATACCTGGGGGAGCTCTCCCAGCAAGATCAGGCTACTGGAAGGGAGGTTACTGACGATTCGGTCCAGCTCTCAAATGAGGGGGAGTATTCATACCAGCAGCCTGCCTATGATTGGGGAGTTTCTTCTTCTTCGCAAGGGCCTAACTATGATCATTATTATGATGACCCGCCGGCCTGGAGTTCCTACGCGCGTTGGGGTTGATACCCACTTAGGCCAAAATCCTAAGCTTGGGGGGAGGTATACCGATATCGCACTCATCTACATATCATGTTCAGTCGGTACTTTACATATCCATGTTTTGTTTTCTTTTTAGTTTTTGTTCTCGCTTTATTTCTACTTTCCAAAAGACAAAAAGACCAAAAATATTTTTGTTATTTCTCTTTGTTTGCTTCTTTATCTTTTAGCCTTGGTTTGCTTCTTCCTTTTAGCTTTGTTTTGATTATTCGCAAAACCCAAAAATATTTCGCTTTGCTTGTTGTTCCCTTCGGTTCTTGCCTTTAGAAATCGAAACCCCAAAAATATTTGTTGTTCTTATCTGGTTTTGTAAAGTTTGTTGTAGGGTTTAGCGGTCCTCAGAGATTCCTTGGAGATTGGGTTTATCTTATTATTCAAGTCACACAAGTGAAAGGCAATAATAATTTGTGACAACTCGAGGTGTGGTAAGAGGCTGGTATGAACTCTATTTGTTTTCATTTTTGTACATATACTCATCATTGTGAGCATGCTTAGTCTGTTTATGTAAGGTGTATGTTATTTAATGGATACTTAGTGGTCCTTGCCTATTTATGATCAACTCCAATCCATTATTAGTTCGTAGCATGTCATATAAATGTTTGCTTGCATTGTTCTATTCATAACTTGGTATGACATTGTGGTGTCCTCCTCTGAATGTTCTATTTGAATTGACTCGGCACATGCTCAAGCATGCATATGACTAAACAAAAGGTCAGTTAATCCTTGATGATTTATTCTGCCCCGGAGTTCTTGTGTCACTTTTATGCCATTATTAATTTTGTTTTGTTGCAAGCATGATTATGACAGTTACTGCTCTCTCGATTGTCGCTCCCTTTCTTTTGCTAGCCTTCACTTGTGTTGGGTACTTTACTCGTGCATCCAACTCCCTAAAACCAAAGTTGTCAAAAAGAGTCCACCATATCTACCTATTAGCATTATTTCTATTCCTTGCATATTTATTATGCTTTGTTTTCTTCCACTAAAAATGTTTGCTTGTTATGTGAAAATTAGTGATTAAAGCTCTCACGAACTTGAAGGCACACTTTACTTTCTTGCACTTAATAAACTTGAACCATTGTGCCCATCTATGTTGCGTATATGCTTGAGATTTGTAAGTTGTGAATTAGCAGAACCATACTATCACGGGGAATGCTTTCAACATTGTACTTTATATAGTTGATATCATGTTCTTTTTCTTATGGATCCCGGCGGTGTGAAATGAAAGGGGAGCTTGTAAGGATCATGGAGTTCGTATATGTGTTAGAGAAACGCATGGGTGGCTGGTCTAAGCCATGCCTAATCTTGGTGGAAACCCACAGCGTAACCATAATGAGCAATCTATGAAGCATCCCTTATCTAAAAAATCTATGCAAATAGGAAAT
This sequence comes from Avena eriantha, assembly GCA_910589775.1. Lineage (NCBI taxonomy): Eukaryota > Viridiplantae > Streptophyta > Magnoliopsida > Poales > Poaceae > Avena > Avena eriantha. Next base: position 45,080,443 of record OU342741.1, read on the forward strand.
AAAAAAGGAGAAAAAAAGAGACCTATGCAAATAGGAAATAAAAGGATTGCTGAGATGCTCATTGTCTGCTTGCCTTGTCATTTTGATATGGGGAATCTTCCGTATCATCGGGCAAGGGGTACCCTGTTGGTGGTCCTCTATGATACACATGTACTTACAATGACAAGAACTTACTTTTCACTAAACTTGAGTAGCATGAGGAACGGTACTTGTAAGTAAGGGGCATGAGATTTTTAGGTTATAACTTGTCAAGCATATCCTCATATTTGATCACTTTAACTTTAATCATGTAAAGATGCTTATGATAGGGGTAATGAGAGCTCAAAGCTAATGAGTACCATACTTTCAACATTTGGAAGCCTCTCAAAGTTTTAAATCTTTTTCTTTCACTTTTACGTTGAGTCACCATTTATTCTTTGAGCACCTTCCCGAGAGCACAGCGGTCATTCTTAGTGTAATGTGCTTGTCTCAAGACATGGTTAATTGTGACATAACTTTGACACTTGTATCTTTGATATGTTTATTTCTAGTCTTCACTTGAACTTTAGAGGTGTCTTGAAATTTATGTTTTGCTCCAAAGAAAGGCAAGCGAGACACCACTTTATGATATCTTCTTATGAGCACTATAATCCTGCATATGCTTATGTGTCATGTTGCTTATTATTAATGAGTTGGAATCTCTTCATAGCTTGCATGACTACTGGGTAAACTTATTTGCATACTCTTTATTATGAATTACCTAAGTATTTGATCATATGCTGAGAAAATATACATCTTATGAAGCAAATGTGTTCGTGAAAGTTCATTTTATCGCACTCAGTTTTCAACTGAATTGCTTGAGGACAAGCAATAAGCTAAGCTTGGGGGGAGTTGATACGTCCAAAACGTATCTACTTTCCCGAACACTTTTGCTATTGTTTCTCCTCTAATTTGTGTGATTTGGACATAACTAATGCAGACTGACGCTGTTTTTAGTAGAATTGCTTTGGTGTCTTGTTTTTCTGCAGGAAATCAACTTTCAGGAAAAATCTCGAAAAATATCGCAAAACTCCTATTTTACCAGAAGACTCACGGAGCCAGAAGACGGGACGAAGAGGAGCCACGAGGAGCCCACACCCCCTGGCCGCGCGGGCCAGGCCAGGCCGCGCTAGGAGGGGGTGTGGCCGCCTCGGACTCCGCCTCGACCTCTCCTTTTGCCTATAAAAGCCCTTTGACCTAAAACAGACGGGGGGTTCGACGTTTTTCCAGATAGAGTTCCGTTGTGCCGCCACCACCAGATACCGCGATTCGGAACCAGAAACTCCATTATGGCACTCTGCCGGGATGGGGAATTGGATAAGACCATCGCCATCATCATCACCATCGCTTCTCCATCAACCATCCATATTCCCCCATCCATGAGTGAGTAATCCCCCACGGTAGGCTATGGGGATGGTAGGGATTGGATGAGATCATTCATGTAATTGCATCATATTGTTAGGGCATGGTGCCTAGTATCTATTATTAGTGTTTTTGACATTGTTGCATCTTGTTATGCTTAATGCTTGTCACTAGGGCCCAAGTGCCATGATTTCAGATCTGAACATGTTATGGATTGTGGCATCCCGCTAAAACCACTACTAGAAAATCGCTGTGTTTTTGTGTTGCGCATCACCATGACCGTATGCTCATGTCATCATGCATATTTTTGCCTAAAACTATTTCTCTAAAAGACTATTTGTTTTTATAAATATTCCCCGTCTTAATTTCAACTCAAAACTCCAGGATTTTCTAAGTCTTTTAATTTTGTCTAAAAACGGATTACAAAAGGTTTTTCAAAATAAATAAAAGTTGAATTTATTTTGTTAGGAGGCAGCCAGCCAGGCCCAACAGCCCAGCCGGCCACCTCCAGTTAAACCCTTACCAACCCTAAGACCAACCACCACCCCAACCACTCTCTTCCACCCCAGCCGCGACACCCCCCACCTATTCTCTCTCCCCTGGCCCCACCACTCCCTCTCTCTCCCGAGCAAGCCCCACCTACCCCGCCACCACATGCACCACCCCTGCCTCCACACACAGAAACACACGCACACACAACCCGCACACACGCCACCACCCGTCTCCGCCAGCCTGGTCCCACACGCACGCCTCACACGCCCAGCCCCACCTGGGTCACGCACACAACACAACACAACACCTCCCCGCGCGCAGCACACCACCCCGACAGCCTCGGGATCCCCGCCTCAAGCCCCACTTCCCATCTCCCTGTCGCCACCTGGTCCCGCACGCGAGCGTACACGCGCACCCAGCCGCCCACCATCCCGCTCCCAGCGCTTCCTCCCTCCCCCGTTCGCCCTCCTCTCGCCTGCATCTCACCAACTGCCGCCGTCGGCCGCCACCTCATCCCCTCTGTCTCCTCCGCCCGACGCCCTACACGACCCCGGCCGCACATCCTCCACCTCGCCGCCCCTTCCCGTGCTCCGCTTCGGCCGCCGCCCAGAGCCGGTCCGCCGCCGCTTTGTTTGACCCGCAGACGCGCGCCTCCGCCCGAGACGCTTGTCACCGACCGAAGCTCCGCCGCCCTCTCGGCCTTCTACCGCCTCCGGCCCTGCACCGCCTATGCAGAGACGCCGCGGTTGCCCTGCTCGCCGCCGTCCTGGCTCGGTCTCCGGCCGTGCCCTCGCCTCGTCCCTCCGGCCGCCTGCGCCCCTCAGCGAGCCGCCTCCGGTCTTCCTCGCCTCCGACGCCCTCTGGTCGTGCGCGCTTGCAGGGCCTCGCCACCATCATGCCCTGCTCCATCCCGCTGTTGACCCCGTGGCCCCACGGGTTCTCTGAGGACTAGGAACCAGCCCAGCGTACCCATGTTCTGCAAGTTCAACATCGGACAAGGCCTTCTTGGTGAGGAATTCGTGCAAACCAGCAGTCCATGTTAACATGATGTGTGGTGTTGATGTATGGTTTTGAAAGATTGGGCGGTGGTGTGCTACTGATGGGAAGATGACAGTGTGGTAATGCCTGTGTTGGGACCACCGCGACCTCAACTTCATCCTCCCGACATACAACGTTGGGGCATCGCTGTCGCTGACAAGATCTCCCGATGACCGCCATTACCGGAACCGAGTACACCTTTGATATTTGAAGCCGGAGCATCAAGACCTTCTTCATGGAATGCCAAGCCCCACGGATCCGACGCCTCGCTGGACCCGAAGATTGAACCCCGAAGATTCCTGAAGCCCATGGAACGACATGATCTTCTTCACGAGACTTTGAGTTCGCCGTCACGGACGACAAGGCCGTCGACCTGGAACCTAGAATCGACAAGTTCTTCTTCCCGAACACGATGACCGAGACCCCAGATCCGAAGACCGAACCCTGGCACGCCAAGTTCTTCGACCCCGAAGACCGATCCATCGGAACGCCAAGACCTCCGTCTGAACCCGAGTTCTTCTTCACTAGCGTCAAGATCTTCCGGCGCCGAAACCCAAGACCGACACTGTCACCCAAGGACTACGACAAGATCGTCCCAACCACCAAGTACTTCCTCTCGGAAGCCATGGCCTGAACCCGAAGACCGCCAAGATCACCGCCGGATACGCCAAGTTCCTCATCCCGGACCCCATGATCTCCTTCACGGATCCGAAAACCCTGAACCCCGGAGTCCGCACCTCGCCAATCCCCGTCGAACCTTGAGACCCGAACCCTCGGAACCCAAGATCTTCCGAACCTAGATGTGTGAACCTAAGCCTCTATTTTGATAATATGACATTATTAAATGCTGCATATTAAATTGTTCATGCTTGCATACATATTCATTTGTTTGGGGTTATTTCGATGATTCACCTAAATTAAATATGGAGTGTTTATGTGGGATATATTTGTCTTATTCTGGACTCCATTTAAATTGGTGTAGCGAACCGATGCCATGTTTTGCCGTGTAAAGACAACATTTAAATTCCGGGGTATCTAAATAACTTGAACCCTCTAATTAATTGTCGGGACCCCGGTTCCGCTTAATATTGCCTAATTGCACCGCATCTGTATCATATCATAATCATGCCGGATCTTTTGTTGTAGTATTAAATAGTGCATCCGGTGTTTGTTCTAGTGTTTGCTTCTTCGCGGATTAGGCCGATGAGTTGATGCGAGTATCGACAAGTTCTCCAGATATGATTCTTCGGCAGTGTTTCCCAGGAGAGCATCTCTTCCCCTTCTACCTATCTTGCTTTTATAGTCTTTATTTCCCCTTGTTGATCTATTCCTATCCGTGTCGCGATGCTTTAGTTTCCGTACACCAATTATATCCCGTGCAGCCTCTATATTGCCTTGGACACCTCCTATTACCTGTGTTTGGTAGATAGCTGGCCTTGCGAGTCGTAGTTGCTTGCTCAGGTGCGATCTCGTGTTGTCAAGTAGCACAGTTATTGGAATGCTGGCAGATGTTTATGGTGGAGATGATCATGACTTTAAATACAACTATTAAATTGCTAGATATAACTAATGTAGAGGCATCGGTGGGCAATAGATGTTATTTGGTTCTTCCACACTCACTTGTGTCCCGTAGGACACCGAGTACTTGATACCTGTTCCTTGACTATTCGCACTATCCACATCCGGGAGACCCTATGGGATCCCCCTGAGCCAGAGCTTGATTCATTTCTATTTCTTGGGGCCACAAGTAGTTTGGGGCTTTATTACTATCCTATACTTATGTCATGCTTTACTGCTTTATTTAAGATTGTGCGTGGAGCACCTGTACTATTTTGGATCGTGCCACGTTTTCGCGGTATCGACAAGCCCAGTCACACTTTCGGGTTCCCAGTCGTTTACAGCCGTCGTCGCAAACCCTGGGTCTGTTCCGGAGCTGGCCAACTTCGTTGCGGGTAGCCTAGTGGGGTGGCCCCCTGAATTATTTATGAATCCTGTGATTGCTTTGTCGTGAAAGCCTCATTGGGTTTTGAGTTGGTTTTTCCGAGGTTGATCGAGTGTGTGTTGCTATTTGTGCACCCCTGCAGGGTAAATCTTTCTGAAAGCCGTGTCCGCGGTTATGGACGACTTGGAGCATAGTATCTCGATCATAGACAAGCATAACTAAAGTAGTGCTATAAATTTGACTTAATCTGTGACTAGTAATTCAGCTTCACTACAATGGAATGGATAATAAAAATGCCAACAACTGGTGGATCTGTGGTGATCTGTGTCAAACTATACCTGCCTAGTAAGTATTGCAACTCCAATGGAATGTGATAAAGTGCCAACAACTGCTGGGTTTTGGGATTCCTCGGGACAATTATATCTGACTAGTAAATGTTCCAACTACAACGGAGTGGTGATTAAAACTGCCCACTACTTATGCTATCAGGATGACTCATGCTACCTATATCTGACTAGTAAGTGCTGCAACTATAATCGAATGAATAAAACTGCCAACTGTGTGAGTTCCTCGGTTTGACTTCCTTGTTGGTCTCGAGGGGGAACACCAGGATGGGTATGTTTGGAGTTGCTATCAGGTTGGACCCGGATAGGTCTTTCTTATCCCTCTCTAATAGCCGCCAGTTTTACCGAGTCTCTATAGGTTGTTTAGTGCTGCTGCGCTGCTGCTTCAGTCCACCACACCTATGTAGGCGAGCGCCGCCGAATTCTAGCCTCGCTGTGTACTGGCCTCAGTACTGACGCTCCTCTTTTTCCTTTGCCCTTTGTCGACCCCTTTTATTTTATCAGGTTTGAGATTGACGTCGTTAGCAGGGTTACCCTTCCGGCTTGGCATGGGCAGGGTTATGGACGCCATTGGTTATTCTTCAGGGCTCTTAGCCCCATTTGCATTTTGTCCATAGGTGGACGCTCTATCGTTTCGAGGTGATTTGGATCTTTGTATATTATATCTGTATTCTTGACTCATGGAGTCGTTGTTGTATATGTATCTGTTCCGTGGGTCCCATCGAGGACTGTTGTGTAATGGTATTACTTTGTTTTCCACCCGCACGAAAGTGCCTGGTGGGCGTCCTTGAATCGTTTCTATGCGGGTTTGGCGGGAAGTGCTAAAACTTGCATAGGCCGATTTGAGGGTGTTACATTGATTCATGAGGATATTATTGTTTATGATCTTATCTGCATGTTGTATACACATATTATTGTCCAGAACCGAAGGCCCCAAAGTGACAATAATCGGGATAACCATAGGGAATGGCTGCGATATGAGGATCACGTGTGTTCATGGAGTGTTAATGCTTTGCTCTGGTGCTCTATTAAAAGGAGCACCTTAATTGACAGTATTTCCCTTGAGGCCCGGTGCAAACGGGCTGGCAGGACAAAAGATGTTGTGCAAGTTCTCATTACGAGCACATATGATTATATATGGAACACATGCCTATGATTATTTAGTACTTGGATGTTTTACCTTATTTATCTAGAAACGCCCTATATCTTGATTGCTATATGAATTGTCTTGTCCATGCAACGCCCGTCCATCCATCCCTATGCCTACCGTGCTTTAATCCTACCGTTTACTGCAATTGTTACTATTGTCTTTTACTACTACTTTTACTTTGTTATTGCCATTACAAAAACTATTGCTACTGATAAACTACTATGAGCAAGATTGTTTCCAGGTGCAGCTGAATTGACAACTCAGTTGTTAAGGCTTATAAATATTCTTTGGCTTCCCTTGTGTCGAATCAATAAATTGGGTTTTACTTCCCTCGAAGAGTGTTGCAATCCCCTATACTTGTGGGTCATCAGTGGCATGGTGGACAACGGTGCTTCGTGGCCAGTGGGGCACGGGTTATGGCGTGCGGGCATAGCTCGGCGGCACGGTGCTTGGCGGAGAGCTAACGGTGTGGCAAGCCAATGACACGATGTGATCAACATGATCGTGTGGAGTACCGCATCCCATACAGTACACTCAACAAGTTTGTGATCCGAGAGCATCCACATTGGTCGGTGACAACGAGTCAGCTTGGCTCTCGGTGGGAAATTCGCACCATAGGTGAGATCTAAATTACGTGCAAATCATAAAAATTGAAAAAATGAACAACAAATCTATTTTTGTGATCAAGTTTGGATTATACCTTCAACGAAGGGGTGATGAAAGTCTGTTTGATCTAGGCTTGACGGAGGCTCGACGAGACTGAGGCTGATAACCTGTTGTGCAAATTGTGCCGGCTGGCCTGTCCCAAGGGTGCACCGTTTAAGTGAAGTAGACAAAAGCAAAAAAAAAACACTAATTGCAGAAAGTAAATCAACACATAAAAAATAAAAAATAGGGAGTAGCTCTTTATTTATTTTTGGGTCGATCTAGGTAGCAACCGGTGGCTGGGTAGTCCAAACCAGTCACCTCCTAGAATAGAAAGTATCCCCTGGAACAAACTTACCAGATATGGAAACCTCCTAGCTGGCACGCACCACCGTGCCGTCCACCCCACCCTACGTCGCCCACCTCCTGATTTAACCAAGATAACCTAAAACTCCTAGGTCCCTAGCCAAAACAACAACCCCACACCTCCCTCCACCTCCTATACCATGTGACACCAACTCCCCTCTCTCTCTATCTTCTTCTTCCAGAAGCAATATCCTCCCAGATTTCCATTGGAGGACTATGAAAGAAGCTTGAGATCTACATGCAGCAATAATAAAAGAAGGGAAAAGGTACACACATAAGAAGCATGCCTCTGTTTCCCTCACTCCCCCTCCCTCTCACCCCACCCTCCCCCTCCCCCTCTTCAGATCTGTTCTGGAACAAAGTTAATGCTTGTTTTCTATGATCCTCTCCATGAATATGGAGCCCCCTAGTAAAAAAACATCTACCCAACTAGGTTGCATCATAGATTGAGGAAAAACACAAACTGATTCCAGATTCCAATGAAAGCAACTATGGCATATGGTAATGGAACCCACGGTAAACAGACAGTGAAAGCAACTGGCTTTCAGATTACAGTAAAAAAGCAAACTTAGTTTATTATACACAGGAACAAACATTTGGCTCCTCATACACACAAAAAGATTGTAATTTTAGAAGCAACTACCTCCACAACACATCTGGTAGATTTGCAATTTGTGCATAGAGCTGGCATGGAGAAAAAGCTATCCTTTTTCCCGGTGTTCTGTGCAGGATGATTCTCGTAAGTTTGTTAGCAGTTGAAGTACTTGAAAAATGTAGGAAGAAAAATAAAACATGGGTCAGGAACTTTTATAGGAATATAGCAAGTTGTTGTCATGATGTGTATGTTCTGTACAAAAAATATAGTTCTAGTTTGTAATCTAGAAGTAGACTATTGCCTAACATAGTTGTTTATTAGCAACACACTAAGTTGTGTATGCTTGTGGGATAAGTTGTATTTTGTGGGGAAACATAGTTGATTTCTTTGAAAAAAACCTTAAGTGGCCTTGGTTTTTGTTTTTGCAGATATTTGGGTTGGATCTTAACAAACTACCAGCTGAAGACGACATTCAAGGTACAGAACTAAATGTCCCTGAACCACTGTTCTGCACTCAAGCTGTCCATGAAGAGATTGTAGAGGAATCTCCAGACAATGATATAGTTGAGAAGGTTGAAGACGGTGGTGACTCAGGTGTGCATAGTGCAACAGGAGATAAGTTTGACTATGTGCCGCCACCGGCCCCTGGAGGCAACCATGAAATCCCAAGCAACACTATCCCTACAACAACCTCTACTGACCCAAACTTAGCAGATGAAGGTCTCGATGGAGTTCCATTGAATGAAGAAGTTGCATCTAGTCCGCAAGAACCTTTCATAGGGATGTGGTTTCACACTATTGCTGATGCAAGAGAACACTACAATGCTTATGCCAAAAAGCTGAGTTTTTCTATCAAATCAAATACATCGCATCGACAAGCTTTCACTAATGTACTGAGGAAGCAGACGTTTGTTTGCAAAAAATACAGGCAACCGAAGACAGAAGAAGAAAACCAGAAAGAGAAGATGAATGTTGTGGAATAAGTTAGTCATATCCAGATAGACGATGATAACAACGAAGGCGGATAATTTGGCCCCACTAAGAAGTCAACGTCTAGCAAGCTAGGAGTTAGGCGCAAAAGGGAATCAATCAAGCAAACCAAGTGTGAAGCCAAAATGATTGTCAAGTTGGTTAACAACAAATGGGAAGTAACTTATTTCATTTCAGAACACAATCATCCCATGGTTGTCAAACCATCATTGTCCAAGTATTTAAGATCACATAAAGGCATACCAGTAGATGAAAAAGCATTCCTAAAATTCCTACATGATTGCAACTTAGAGAAAGGTTTGTAAAATTTGATGTTGTACACATAGAAAACACCCGCATAAATAAACATGATTTGTGTGCTTAGTTAAATGAAATTTTGACGCTTACAAAGTATTATTTCTATTCTATATGTGTTGCAGGCCGAATGATGACTGTCATGTCTTCGTTTTATGGCGCAGAAGCTTTTGTCTCATATGCTCCAAAGGATATAACAAATTTGTGCACAAGCTTTAGAAGTGAAAATAAAGAATAGGACATGAGAGAGACAGTTGCTTACTTTGCTGAGATAAAAGAGAAGGACCCTAGTTTCTACTCCAATTTTTCGTTTGATGAAGAAAATAGAGTTGAAAATATTTTCTGGGTGGACAGTGTTGCGAGGAAAGCATACATAGAGGTATGCCAGGCGTTCGGTCTGTTCGGTCTGTTCGGTCCGGTCTTTTCGGTTAGTGAAAAATTCGGTCATCCAAAAATGCTAACCGAATTACCTTCGGTCTTTTCGGTCTTTCTGTATTCGGTCTTCGGTCTTTTTGGTCCGGTCTTCGGTCATGACCATATTACCCAAATAGAAAAAACATGGCAGCATTTTCATAGTCGATAGTTGGAATCAAATTATAGCTTACAAATACATGAATATAGCACAGTACAAACTCACAGTACAGTACCCAAATTATAGCTTACAAATGTAGCACGGTACAAACTCACAAATTACAAACACAGTACAGTACAGATACATAGTCTAGTTTTTGGCTTCCACTTGACAAATACCAACTCATAGATCAAACTCACGCAAGTGCACAAACTACAAAGTCTCACATATCACATCACAATACATATACATGAATATATGATGGACGTGCACATCCCATCCATGTAGACGTGCTGGTTGCTGGACATTCACATTTTGTTGGGCTTGCTTGACTTGTTCATGTCAGGGGATGCAGCAGCAGCAACTGAACTTTCGGCCTTACGCTTCCCTTTACCCTTTTCGCCAAATTCTTCTAGCAACTCTGCACATGAAGCATGCATATAAGTAACAACTTATATTTTCTATTTAAAGTACATACCTGATTGTATCAGCTGTACTCATTTAAAAGGAACTACACTATATGATTTTATCAAAGGAACTATATTGTCAATCTAAAAAAAGGAAGAACATTGTCTGGTTGTAGTAGGCTAGTACCAACAGAAATATATGCAAGAACAATTGTTAATCTAAAAAAAGGAAGAATATTGTCTGGTTGTAGTAGGCTTGCACTCCAGCAGCTATCGCTTCATCCGCCTCTGCATCTGCAAGGGCAAGTTCCCGTGCGGTCAACTCATCCTTGAGAAAAAACATGTATGCTTGGGATGCCATCTACAAAATAAGAAGTAAAAAATCTCTTATTGTTTGATTCACTCTCGATTCCAAATAGTCCATGTGTACAAGTACATAACAAATGTGTGTATAACAGTCCACAATTATGTGATTATTCCTGATTCTCTTATTATGTAATTCATTCCTGATTCTCAACGTCATATAGCCATAGCTTAGCATCAACAATAATAGCCTAGCAGAGCAAATATAACAGTCTAGCAGAGTCCCAAAAATACTATTGAATACTAATCTATCTACTAGGCTCCAACAAATATACAGAATAATGGAAGTATGAAACTGCCAGTTTCTTACCGTTGCGTTGAGGGTCGGTTGGCGGCGAGCGGCGCCCCGGGGATGGAGGTGTGCGGGACCCGGCTGGAAGCTGATGCCGTCAACGCGGTGCTAGAGGTGTGGCCGCGAGTCGGGGACGGCGGAGATGCAGCTACGAGTCAGGGACAACGGAGATGCGGCTGCAAGTCGGGGACGGCGCCGAGTCAGGGACAACGGAGATGTAGGCTAGCGGCGACTGGCGAGGATGCAGTGGGGTCGATGTCGTTGACGGGGTGCTCGAGGTGTGGCTGCAGCACCGCGCTCCGAGTCAGGGATGCGGAGATGTGGCTGCGAGTCGGGGACGGGGGCGTTGGGAACAGGGGCGTCGCGGGACGGCGGCAACCGGCGAGGATGCAGCGGGGCATTGGGGACGGCGAAGTCGCGGGCTCACTTGTGCGTGGCGGCAGGCGGCATATCTCTAGGTCAAGGACGGGACGGGAGCTGGAGTCAGGGAAGACAGAATAAGGAGCTGCATATGGCTGGGCCTGTATGGGCCGCCGCTCGACAACTACAATTATATGTGCTACTAGAATTTTCGGTCACTACGGGCAAATCGGTCTTCAGCTGCCAACAACCGAATGGACCAAGATTATTTCGGTCATTTGAATTCCAGGACCGAGGTTGTACCAGATGAACGAATTACCTCATATTTCGGGTTCGGTCTCGGTTATTTCGGGTTCGGTCTTCGGGTTCGGTTTTTTATGCCCGGCCATACATAGAGGCATACCATGATTGTGTATATTTTGATACAACTTTCATGACAAATCATTTCAACATGCCTTTTGCTCCGCTCATAGGTATAAATAGGCATGGACAGACATTTCTGCTTGGTTGTGGTCTCCTAAGGGATGAGAAAGAGGAAAGTTTCAAGTGGCTTTTCAGGGAATTCCTTAAGGCCATGCATGGAAAACAACCAAGTAATATTATCACAGATCAGGACTGGGCTATGAGGTTTGCAATTTCTGCTATTTTCCCTGAAAATTTCCATCACAACTGCCGCTGGCATATTATTAAAAAAGCAAATGAGAAGCTGGGTGCATTCTTGGGGAGGAACCCGGGTTTGGCACTTGAATTCAATGAATGCATTGATGAAAGTATGACAGTGGAGGAGTTTGAAGAAAAGTGGGCAGAGATGGTCCTAAAGTGGGGTTTGGCAGGACATGAGACATTTACATGGTTGAAGAAGTTTGCACACACGTGGGTTCCTTGCTACTTTAGGCACCGCTTCTTCCCATTCATGCAATCAACTCAGAGAAGTGAAGGCTTTAATGCTATGTTAAAACGTTAGATCAACCCTCACAATTCAATCAAGCATTTTGTGAAACAATATGAGAAAATTCAGGAAAAGATGTTGGGAAGGGAAGGCCACGCTGATTTCCGAATAGATGAGCTTGAAGTAGAACCTTGGTCCCCGTTCCCGATAGAGAAGCATGCATTAGCTATTTATACAAGTGACATTTACCACCGTTTCAGGCTTGAGTTTGAATTGATAGGCCGCTACAATGTGCAACTCGCAGGACGCAACATGTACTTGCTAGTCCCTAACAACCAGACCTGCTATCCCTATGGTGGAAGAAGCTACATGGTTAATGCTAATGGAGGGAGTGACAACTATAACTATGATTGTTGCAAATATGAGAGGGATGGGTTGCTTTGTTGTCATGTTTTGAAAGTGTTCACACATATTGGAGTTGACGCAATACCGGAGCAGTACATGTTGCGCAGATGGACTCAACAAGCTTTGGAAACTGTAGTTCAACCAAGTTTCCCAGCAAAATATGATGTAATGCCTGAGGAGTCATGGAAGCAACTACGGTTTGCCAACTTGTCTACGAAGTTTGTAAATGTTGCTAAGATTGGTAGCAAGTCAGAATAGCATGAAGCTATTTCTTATAGACACATCAAGGAGATGATAACGGAGTTTGCGCAACTAGACAAAGTCAAGAAGAAGAAGAACACAACCAGTACATCAAAAACTCTAAATCAAATCAGGACTCTAGTTCAGCTCATATGGCAAAACGAAAAACAACTTCAGGACCTACCCCAACAGCTCCCGTGGCTCCAGCAACTAATGTTGAAAATGCTACACCAGTTCCTAAAAAACGCCGAACTGTAAGTTCAAGCCCTACTCTAGCAATACCAACAACTCCAGCGTCTACCAGATCCAGTGATTGGTTCGACACAAATACTTTGTATGCTCCTCCGTCATCTACTATGGCACCAATTGGCCAAGGACATATGGTTGAGCCCGTTGAAGAAGCAATTGTCATTCTTGACCCTCCCAGGTCGAATACAAAAGGTCGGAAGAAGGGTTGATTTCCTTCTGGAATTGAGTTGCAAGCTAAAAGAATTATAACGTGCACTGTGTGTAATCAGCCTGGACACAATTCTGCTACTTGCTCGTCGGCATTAGGTTCAGGCTATTTGGGCAAGAAGCTATGATTGTTTTGTAGTCTATCCCAATTCATCTAGACCATGAAGTAAAATGTATTGTTGTTATTGTGTTTTGCAACCAAGGTTTTATTAAGAAACCAGAAAGTATTCATATTAAAAAAGTATGGAAAAAGGTATTGTGATTAAATTCAGAAAAAAATGGTAGAGTTTGTTGGAAAACTGTACATTATTTCTTCTTGATAACTTCCTTCCATTTTATTGTGTTTTAACAGAAGTAACCCATCGGTGAGTCAGCAGATTCCTTATCCTTTCGATGTGTTCAGGTCCATAATGTACCAAAGACCTGCCTGTCCAATTTTCTGCATTCATGAGAGCAAAAACCCCGCAATCTTTGTTGCAAAAAAATAAAAGTTTGTGACAGCAGTTAGTCCAAAAATAAGGACAACTCTACACAAATGTGTACCATAACTTAGTCTAGATTAAAGGAGAAACTAGATAAAAACATGTAAACAACTTAGTCCAGAATAAAGGAGAAACTAATCAGACACCATTATTACAACTTTGCACGATACATGCCGCAACTTATGCCAGAGAAAAAAACAACTAGGTAGGACTCATGTAAGCAGACTAGGCTGTTGGTAGTTAGTAAGCAACTATTCAGATATCGACATACAACTATACACGATCTGTAACGCAACTTAGGCAGAATAAGAACAACTGGATTAAAAACATGTAACCAACTTGGTTGGAAGCATGCACGGAAGCAACTAATCAGATGCCATCATACAACTCTACATAAATATGTACCACAACTTAGTCTAGAATAAAGGAGAAACTGGATTAAAAACATGTAAACAACTTGGTTGTAGGGATTCTTGAAACAACTAATCAGACACCATCATTATAACTCTGCACGATACGTACCGCAACTTATGCCAGAGGAAAAAACAACTAGGTAGGAATCATGTAAGAAGACTAGGCTATTGGTACTTAGAAAGCAACTATTCGGCCATCGATATACTACTATACACGATCCATAACACAACTTAGACAGAATAAGAACAACTAGATTTTAAAACATGTAACCAACTTGGTTGCAGGGATGCAGGGAAGCAACTAATCAGATATCATCATACAACTCTACACAAATATTTACCACAACTTATGCCATAGTATGAACAACTAGTTGATTTGCAACTAAATCAGACTCCACCATACAAAAACTCTACACGGTCCCCTACCGCAACTTAGGTTAGAGTAAGAACAAGTAGATAAAAGTATAAGCAATCAACTTGGTTGTAGAGATTCAGAAGAAGGAACTGATATGACACCATCATACAACTAATCATACACCATCAGAAACAACTGAGGTTTTACTTACTTTGTTGTCTGTTTGGAGCAAAAATGTCACCCATATAAGCATCAAACTTGTCAATTTTGATGCGCGGGGTTGGGTAGTGTAACTTCCATAAAGTTGTGGAAGATGCTCTTAGTTTCTCTGCGTTTTTGAGCACTTTCTTGTCAACCACTGTCCTCATTGAATCAAGCACTTCGAACCTTTGACCTTTTATGTTGGCAACAAACACCTAGTAGTGGTTCACTGGGATTTTTGGATCATTGCTTAAGTTTTCCATGAATGTGAACACGACCTGTTTTGTGTGTATAAAGAACAAGATATGCAAAACTGGTGATCCAAGTACACATTAGAATGAACAAATAAAAATGGTAAAGAAAAAATGGGCAATCAACTTGAAGACTATGGATAGAAAACCCAGTCACCCTGCATGTGCATCAGAACTTAATAAAACAACTTAGTAAAAAGTAACTATGAGCAACTTAACAAAACAAACCACATGGAAGAAAAAAGAAGGGGAAAAAAGAAACACATAAAACACAACTAGCTGTATGCAGAAGTGAACTTACTGACCACATAAAACACAACTTAGCTAGCCTGCAAGTCCTAACTTGCTGACACAACATCAGAGAAAGTAGTAAGTGAAAAAGAATAATTATTAGGTTTTTCTTGTCTAGTTGTGCATCCTTCTTCGAGAAATGCTTCTTAAGTTCCTTGTCTTCCAAATCCCCATGTAGAAGTAGAACCTATGGGTTTTGATTTGATAGAATACACATGGCAAAAAATCACTTAGTGGACATGCAAAAAATTGATTCACGTCCACGTAACAAATAATTAAAAAACTATTGAGTTGCTTACCCCTATCCTCAAAGGCATCACCACCTTCTTCTCTGAGTTGTCCATTGAATGATTGACTGATTCCAATCCGAGTTCAACAACAATGTTCTTCAACTCAGCACACGGCATCATGGAGTTTGCCAGCTCTTGTAGAGACACAAAGTACTTCTCAAAGTTAACTATTATTGGGCTTGTATCTTTCTGTTGACCCCTTCCATTTCTTTTTGCATGAGCTATTACAAGAGCATAGACTTCTTTTACATTAGCTACGCATGCAAATGTGTTCTTCTTTGAATAATCAATATAAGGTGATTTTAGGTATGCGGGCACTTTAATGATCCTACATTGCGCAACAGTAGGTTCTTTGTTGCTAGTGGACCCATCGGCATCTGCTAATGGTGTTTGAAGCCCTTTGTTAAGTTGTTGGTCCACCCCAGAACTATTTTTCCTATCGACCATGCGACGGATTTCAATGGCCTCTCGTTCCATCTCCGTGTTCCAATCATCGTCATATTCATCAAACCTAGTTTTGTTCAGGTTCACAAGTGTAATCCCGCCTTTTGGTGGCGATACAACTGTCTTTGCAACTTCTTGATCATTTTCCTTTAGTGGGCTGTCGAATCCAAGATCAAAAGATGGCGGGTCACAAGCTTCTTGCCATCTAGCACTCCTTACAGCGGGTGCCACGGGTGGTACTAACTCAGGTTGTGGTGGTGGGCAACTTTTGTGTGTTGGGACATATGACATCACCTTGGGTTGTGTGACTTGGCTTGTTGGTGTTGTAGCTTTGCTCCCATTTTCTTGTCTATGATGATGTTGGTTTGTAGTTGCTGCACCAATCGGGTGAGTTACCATTCCTTGGGTGTTACTTCCATAGCCCCCTGGTTAGTTGAAACTGGCGTGTGAATAGTACCTGCACCTCTTGCAACTGAAGGTTTGCTTACATTTGTAGAAGTTGGCTTTGAGACAAAGCATTCTGCTGGTGGTCCTACTTGCGCAGATTCAGAATTGATGTCATTGATTCCAGCTGGTCTTCCTCTATGCACAACTATTTTCTGCTTCATGATCATGTTCCCTCCGATTGCTAAGTTATCCAGTGCAATGCACTTTGCTTGCAAATTCTGTACAACTGGATCAACATGGAAATGGTCAACTCTCGGTGTTGTTGTAGGAGAAGAATGTTGGGCCCTCCATATTTCAGACATGAAGATGGCACTTGTGTAGGTCTTTGATGATGTATCAAACTCCGATGAAGGTTGCTTGTTTGACATGTTGCTATTTCTAGTTTCACTTGTTCCAAACTCTTTGATGTTAGATAATGGGCTCAACTCAGGCTGTTGGGCAGTTGCTTTGTTTGAAGAGTGAATCAAACCTTCATCTGCTATGATAGTATCATCGGCATGCCTCTTTCCCAGGGAATCAGTAGCTGATGACCTATTCCTGTTTTTGAACCTTGGTGATCTCTTAGGCATCTTTTCCAATACAACTGTGCAGTCTTGATCCATATCTTGTGCATTAGGTGGTTCTCTATTACTGTTTGCACCTTCTTCATCCCTGTCTTCACCTTCAGCATTCTCATCTGCGTTGTCAGTGCCGTCATCTTCATCTTCATCTGCATTGTACTCATCATCACTATCTTCATTATCATGATCTGGGCCCTTCCTCGATCTTTTTCTTTTTTTGTCATCAGCCCCTCTTCCCCTGCCGTCTCTCTCTTCTAGCTCACCTAATTGTTCTACAAATGCTCCCACCATGTTTGATATGTCAGGGCACAACTCCCTGATCATTACAGCGAGCTTCCTTTTTTTCTGCACACAGTTAGAAACATCGGAGCAACTAAGTAAAACAGAAAAAAGATACCTAGTATATGATAAAAAAAAGCAACTAATATACTCCACATGAAGTTTAGAAAACCCCTAATTAGTAGTTGTATGTGACTAAAATTTAGTTCCAAACCTATGTAATTCCAGGATTTTCCACTCAAAAAAACTTAGCTATGTTAATTAAACAACTATGGCTACTAATATGGAAAAGCAGAATTTATTGAAAACCCAGGGAAAAAATTCATAGATAACAAATGACAGGAAGGAAGCAACATAGTGTAACAACTTAGTATTGTGTGTGAAACAACTTAGCACTTTGTGTGAAACAACTTAGTTGCAACTTACTCTTTTATGGAAAACAACTTAGTCTTTTTATGGAAAACAACTTACTCTTTTGTAGAAAAGAACTTAGTATTTATGGGAAACACAACTTGAAGGGAATATGCCCGAGAGGCAATAATAAAGTGGTTATTATCTTATTCCATGTTTATGATAAATGTTTATTTTGCATGCTATAATTGTATTGATCAGAAACGTCAATACATGTGTGTTTAATAAACAAAAAGGGTTCCTAGTTATGCCTCTCTTATAGACTAGCTCGTTGATTAACAAGATGATCAAGGTTTCCTGATCATGGACATTGGATGTTGTTAATAACGAGGTCACAACACTGGTGGAATGATGTGATGAACATTCATCCGAAGTATAGCATTACGATCAAAGTCATTATGTTTATATTGCTATAACATCATACAAAGTAATCTTTATCCTTAGACCATGAGATCATGTTAATTGCTAACACCGGAAGAGTATCTTGATAACATCAAACGTCACACCGTAACATGGTGACTATAAAGATGGGTTCAGTGCTACGAAGGTGTTATGTTGAGGCTCATGGATCAAGAGTGGAATTTGTCAATCCCGATGACGGATAGATATACTCTGGGCCCTCTCGGTGATATCACATTGAGATAGCTTGCAAGCAAGTGATGTGATCACTAGAATGTTATATCACGGGAACAAGAAAAGAGTGCATGTCGGAAACGAGATCAAACTAGGCATGGAGATACTGATGATCGAATCTCGGACATGTAATATATCGCGAGACAAAGGGATTTAGTTACTAGCGTTAAAGGTTCTCACGATCACAGAAGTCATCGTTGAATGTGTAGGAGTCAGTATGGATCTCCAGGTCCCGCTGCTGATTATTGATCGGAGAGGGCTCTCGATCATGTCTGCATTATTCGTGAACCGTAGGGTGACACACTTAAGGGATACCGACACCTTTGGAGCAAATATGTTTCAGATAAAGATTTAAGAAAGCGCTGGAATTATTTCAATAGACACCGAAACTGTTTCGGGTGAAATTGCTGAAATTGGTTCTGCATGTAATATTGAAATGTTGCAGGGGGTTTTGTGTGAATGTTTGTTATTTCAAGTAATTAAAAAAAATCTGAATAAAAATAATAAAATAGTTTTATTAAATGAGAGAGCATTAAATTTGGAGAAATTTAATGCATTTAAAATGGAGACTTTAAAAGGGAATATGAAGAGGCATTTTAATGTGGATGGGTTCCCACCACATGAATGGATGAGGTGAAGAGGCACCTCCTCCATGCGCCGGCCATGAAGGAGGGGCACCCCCCTCCTCCTATAAAAGGCCACCCTCTCCTCACTTCTCACTCACACCTCCTTGTGAAGGATCTCTCTCCCCCTCTAGTATTGTTCCCCCATGGTCTCGGATTAGCGAGATACATGTTCCCGGTGGCTTTATCTGGAAAGGAGTTGCTGCTTCCGCTGCTTTGCTGGAGCGAGGGACGGAGGTTGTCGGGGTACCGGACGTGTGTGCGATAACGGATGCACCGCTGCTTTGCGGTGCTGGACTTGGTGTTGCTGGATCTGGATCTGGATCTGATGGACGTGCTGGAGCCGGACCTGCTGGACTTCCTCACGATCTTGAGATCAGCAAGTGTACGACTACATCAACCACGAGTTCCTACTCATTAACAAAGCTCGTTGTCTTCGAGGGTAAGTTCTCGTTGGATGTATGTCCACCCGTTGCTTTGTACATAGTAGATAGATCTTGGCGTGTAGTTCACGTCGTAGGAATTTTTTTGTTTTCTATGTTGCGGACCCAACAGTGGTATCAGAGCCTGATCTATGCGTAGGTGCTTTGCACGGGTAGTACACATATGTTCATATGTGGGCGATGATGATCATGTTATTGCATCTTCTATGTATTTTGGATATTGGTGGCATAGTGGGATGAAGCGGCCCGGACCAACCTTACATGTCATCGTACATGAGACCGGTTCCACGACTGACATGCAACTTGTTTTGCATAAGTGGCTGGGGGGTGTCTATCTCTCCTACTATAGTCAATATCTGATTTACAACGAGTTGCTAATAACTTGGTTATCCTCGTTGTGGTTCATGTTCGTAGGTGAGATCGGTTCTATCTCCGAAAGCCCTAAGCCACATAAAACTTTCAATTGATAAATTAGAGGCGTCTAGTTTAGATCATTGCTGGGCTAGTGTCTTGATATGGTATTATTGTAAGTAGATGTATGATAGATACTCTTACAACACATTCAACGTGTAAGTTCCATAGACCTTGGCCTTACACACAAAGGAATGATAGAGATCATACCACGATGCAAGTGATAGAGATCAAATGCATGGACCATATCATCTCACTTTACACATTAGATGTTAGCATCTTATACTGCTAGTTTGGCGCTTTCTGTAGCATTGTAAGATGATCCCTCATTTAGATATCAAGATAAAAATGTGTTCTTCCTTAAGTATGCACCGTTTTATGGATCGTGTTTCGAGACATCACGTGATGATCGGGTGTACTCGAATCTACGCTTTCATACAAACGGGTGTAAGACAGTTTTACACACGCGAGTACTAAGGTTCTTACTTGGCGAGCCTAGCATGTACAGACATGGCCTCGGAACACGGACCGAAAGGTTAAGCATGAGTCATATAGTTGATATGATGCCCATATAGATGCTCGCCTTTGAAGCTACATCAACTCACGTGATGATCGGACTTGGTGTAGTGGATTTGGTTCATGTAATCACCAAAAAGACACGAGTGATGTCGTTTTTGAGTGGGAGTTCATTTCTAATTTGGATTAGTCGAACCAAATTTGTCACAAATTAAATCAAAGTGAATTTGCATAGTTTGTTGTAGTCATTGGCATTCGTTTTCTACCTTATGCTTAGTTTTTATTTGAGATAATAGAACTATAGAATTCTGGATATTTACTTTACGAACTGGTATCGTATTGTTTTGAATGTCAATTTAAAGTTTATAAGTCCTATTGCAAACTTTCAGCAAACTCTATTTACTCAATGAAGTTTAATAAGTAGTATTAAATCAAGAGTAAGAATTCCAATGTTAGTATCTAAAGTATCATGTTTGTCTCCATGATTATTGATATTCAAAAGTTGTTTTAATATCAAGATTATATTGGAGCTGAAAATTGTTTCAGAAACCGTCATGTGTGAAAGATATTTTGATATCTGAAACAATGTTTTTGGGTTGCATTATTATAGAGTATAATTTAGCAAAATACATTTTCTCATATTGTATGAGAATTTGTGAAGGTTGGAGACGCTATGCGTCCTAATCTACCAAAAAGGTTTTGGGAACTGATATTATACTCGTGATTCTTCCTTATAAGCTATAGTAGCTTGATCATGAAATTTGTCATGATAAGGATGAATAGAAGATGTAAGTAAAATGTTTACTACACTAATAGATTACTAAAGAATTGTTTTTTGAAAGAACACCAAACATTTGATGATGGTGATCCACTTCAAAGTGCAAGTCCAAAGGTATTAGTATTTGAATATATACGCTTTGTACTATGTGTCATGTGAATGACACCACAATTGATGTTGATAGATTCTTTTAAAAGGAAAAGGAATTGCTAAAAGAGAATCTATAAAATATTTGGCAGAAAATAAAAGGTTGGAGATGTCCAACTTGGGTATATAGAAGATATACATGTTATGGTTGTATTCCTTGTTTGTTAAACAATGTGGTTCTTAGGTATTGGATACCGGTATTGGATACCGAATTGGTTGGTATGAAGCGTCATGCAGGACAACGCAATTCATGAACTGCAATGGCCTAAGTAACTAGCAAGAGAATGAGTGATGATGTTCATCGAAAACAAATAAAGTGTTATTGTGTTTTTCGTTGTCGTCAAACCTAGCCTTCAAGATTTGTTTTAATAATTGTTATTTTGTTCCGGTATTACGAGAACAATGGTTGTTCAAATAATTACCCTATTCCATAAAGGATGGATCAACTTTTACAAGTCTAGTGGGAGAAATCACATCCATAAACACTATTGCTAAAATGTCGCAAGACAAATGATTGAAAGATCACTTATGAAGTGACATCGCTGTTTAAATTATATTTGAAAGGAATTTTAGAGTCTTTGATTTTGATCAATTGACGCATGTGAGACTTTCCTCGAGATAATTGAAACTCCGTTCATAGGCCAAAGAGGAACGGATGACTAGCTTATTGGAAATTGTGCATGCTGATGTGCATAGTCCATTATGTGTAGCCATATGCGATGGATCTTTTTTGCTTCATATGCTTTCTCCGAAAATTTCAGTGAATATATCTGTATATTTACTTAATAAGGAAGAAGTATGAAACATTTGAAAATTGTTCAAAGACTTTCAAGATGAAGTGGAAAATCATTGTAACAAGAAAATAAAGAGTTTATGATTCGATCATAAAGGAAGATATTTGAGTTACATGTTTAGCAAAAACACCTAAGACTTGAGGAATTGTTCCATGATTTGTGTTTCCCGATAAACCATAGGAGTATGGCATATTCGAGAGATGAAATCAAACCATGTTTGACATGGTAAGATCAAGGGTGTCATTTATAAAACTGCCATTATGTTTTAAGGATTGAAGCTTTAGAGACTACCGCTTTTACACTGAAAAGAGCACTATCGTGATCCGTTGAAATGACACCATATGAGATATGGTTTGGGATAAAACCCTAATTGTCTTTTCTTAAATTTTGGTATGCTATGCATAAGTAAAATGTTTACAACCAAAGTCGGATAGGCACGTCTTTGTAGGTTATCCCAAAGAATTTGTTGGAAATTTCTCCATAACACCGAGGACAAAAGAGTTTGTCGCTTGGAACGTCAAGTTTCTTGAGAAGGAACTTTTCGTGAAAAGTTAAGTGGGAGGACAATAGAACTTTGATAAGGTTGTTGAACCTTAGCTATATGTGCTAAGTAGCGCAGCGCCGGAAAGTGTCCCGGTGGCGGCCACAATGCTCATGGCTCTCGTGATTACAAAAGGTGTGATCTCGGAGATTAGAGTTCCTATAGAACCGTGTGGGTCGGTAAGAATCAAATAGTAAGATTTGATAAGCAAGTCGTTATTGTTTTGACAATGATGAACCGACTACATGCAAAGAAGCGATGATGGGCCCTGACTCCATAAAATGACTAGAAGTCATAGAATCCGTGATAGTATCCATACACGAGAAATCAAGTTTCTGAACTTGGAAGACCCTCCGAAAAGGCGTGAAGCCTATCGGTCGTGTTTGGATCTATAAAGAAATAAGACATGGATGTTTAACATCTATGAAATAGTCGACATGTCGGAAATAAGTTTACGACAATGTTCAAGGAGTTGACTATGACAAGATTTGATCTTTCATAGCGATATATAGTCTTGACGGATTAATGTAGCAACCACTACATATAATTTGGTATATGGTAGTTGAATAAACAAAACAAGGTTCTTCTAATAGAACGGTAACCTAGGACGTGTACATGACATGGTCCGAAGGTTTTTGTTAATTCAAAGGGTGCTAAAAGGGCATGTAAACTTCAATAGTTGAAGTAAGCATAGCGGAGTTGGAATCTTCACCATGATGAACTGTTAAAAGAGTTTAAATTCATCGGAGATGATGAAGATGCTTGCATTTGCAAGAAATTAAGTGGGAGCGCTGAGACATATTTCTAATACATTATGTAGAGGACATATTGTTGATTGGAAATTATGTATCTTGTATTGACACAAGTTAAGAATTTCATTAAAATAAGATTTCGATGAAAGACTTGGGCAAACCCGGAATATTTGGCATCAATATCTATATGGATAGATTAAGGCGCAAATATGGTTGTGCCAGACATACATATATGAGATATTGAAAGGGTTCAATATGGAAACAACAAGAAAGGTTCTTGCTGCATGGAAAGAATTGTATCAAGATTCAAGTGTTTCAACACTTGATGAGTAAAATCACATGAAGATTTTGATCGATTATACCATGATATGTATATATCCAGAATGTCCTGTGCTCTAAATGTTATGAGCATATACCAGAATGATTCATAAGATGATCATTGGGCAATAGTAAAGATATTCTGATGAGCTTTGGAAGAACTAAGAATATATCATGTATAAGTGACAAATAGTTAAAGGTAGTTCATTGTAAAGTGTTACATTGATACTAATTTTGTCACAAGATACAAATTAAATTTATCTCAATTTAGACTATGGGTGGCACAATGTGATGGAAAGGATGTTCCATGATGGATTTGGATGAGTTCCAAAGTTAAGACATTGTGACGGATACTACAACAAAAGGCTAAGTATATAACTACTATAGTAGCAGCAAAGGAGGGCATTTGTGTTAAGTAGTTTGTTATCAAACCAGGTGTGGATCAAAGTGGGCTAATACTATGAAGATATATTGTGTGACAATAATATCAACATATTTTGAGCCGAACGAACTAAAGGTCTCACCAAAGGACCAAATTTATACAATGCCATCTCATTTGAGAATGAGTGATGCGTAGAGACGCAAAGACATGCAAATACACACGGACCTGAAACTGTCAGATCCGGAGATTATGTTAACCACTAGCAATAGCGTATATGCAACACAAGCAAGCCATAGGTTTTCAATACGCAAAGTTTTTCAAACTAGATTATTGACTCTAGTGCAAGTGGGAGGCTGAAGGGAATATGCCCGAGAGGCAATAATAAAGTGGTTATTATCTTATTCCATGTTTATAATAAATGTTTATTTTGCATGCTATAATTGTATTGATCAGAAACGTCAATACATGTGTGTTTAATAAACAAAAAGGGTTCCTAGTTATGCCTCTCTTATAGACTAGCTCGTTGATTAACAAGATGATCAAGGTTTCCTGATCATGGACATTGCATGTTGTTAATAACGAGGTCACAACATTGGTGGAATGATGTGATGAACATTCATCTGAAGTATAGCATTACGATCAAAGTCATTATGTTTATATTGCTATAACATCATACGAAGTAATCTTTATCCTTAGACCATGAGATCATGTTAATTGCTAATACCGGAAGAGTATCTTGATAACATCAAACGTCACACCGTAATAGGGTGACTATAAAGATGGGTTCAGTGCTACGAAGGTGTTATGTTGAGGCTCATGGATCAAGAGTGGAATTTGTCAATCCCGATAACGGATAGATATACTCTGGACCCTCTCGGTGATATCACATTGAGATAGCTTGCAAGCAAGTGATGTGATCACTAGAATGTTATATCACGGGAACGAGAAAAAGAGTGCATGTCGGAAACGAGATCAAACTAGGCATGGAGATACCGATGATCGAATCTCGGACATGTAATATATCGCGCGACAAAGGGATTTAGTTACTAGCGTTAAAGGTTCTCACGATCACAGAAGTCATCGTTGAATGTGTAGGAGTCAGTATGGATCTCCAGGTCCCGCTACTGATTATTGATCGGAGAGGGGTCTCGATCATGTCTGCATTATTCGCGAACCGTAGGGTGACACACTTAAGGGATACCGACACCATTTGGAGCAAATATGTTTCAGATAAAGATTTAAGAAAGCGCTGGAATTATTTCAATAGACACCGAAACTGTTTCGGGTGAAATTGCTGAAATTGGTTCTGCATGTAATATTGAAATGTTGCAGGGGGTTTTATGTGAATGTTTGTTAATTAAAGTAATTAACGAAATTCTGAATAAAAATAATAAAATAGTTTTATTAAATGAGAGAGCATTAAATTTGGAGAAATTTAATGCATTTAAAGTGGAGACTTTAAAAGGGAATGTGAAGAGGCATTTTAATATGGATGGGTTACCACCACATGAATGGATGAGGTGAAGAGGTACCTCCTCCATGCGCCGGCCATGAAGGAGGGGCATCCCCCTCCTCCTATAAAAGTCCACCCTCTCCTCACTTCTCACTCACACCTCCTTGTGAATGATCTCTCTCCCCCTCTAGTATTGTTCCCCCATGGTCTCGGATTAGTGAGATACATGTTCCCGGTGGCTTTGGAGTTGCTGCTTCCGCTGCTTTGCTGGAGCGAGGGACGGAGGTTGTCAGGGTACCGGACGTGTGTGCGATCACTAGGGATGTAAATGGTATGGATAATTTCCGCTCCGAATCCGCATCCGCGTCCGTTTTTGAGGATATGGTATGCATTTTTAGATATCCGACGGATATGGATGCGGATGCGGATATTTGTCGAGTGGATATCCGACGGATATGGTAGCGGATATGGTATTGATGATATCTGATGGATAAGGATAATCTGATATTTTATGCGGATTATCCGAGGTACTCAAATAGGATAATCCGATAAATTTAACGCAACCCCAATATCTAGACAATCTAGTTAGTGTATGGGCTAGCTTTGCATGCTACATATGCATGTTATACTATGTTATTACCAATCTTGCACTTTTATACTATTATTATCTAGTGTTGCACACTTTCTTGTCATTTCCTTCTGCATAAACTAAATAAATTTTTATTTTTCTACGTGTATTTGTTTGATTATCCTCTTCTGATCTGAGTCTGTTCCGAATCCGCTCCATATCCGCAATCCGGTATAATCTATATTCGAATCCGCATCCGCCCATTATCCGCTCCGATCCGAATCTGCCAAAAAAATATGGTAAAGGATATGGCAATAGCAATATCCAATCCGATCCGATCCGTTTACATCCCTAGTGATCACGGATGCACCGCTGCTTTGTTGTGCTGGACTTGGTGCTGCTGGAGCTGGATCTGATGGACGTGCTAGAGCCGGACCTGTTGGACTTCCTCACGATCTTGAGATCGGCAAGTGTACGACTACATCAACCACGAGTTCCTACTCGTTAACAAAGCTCGTTGTCTTCGAGGGTAAGTTCTCGTTGGATGTATGTCTACCCGTTGTTTTGTACCTAGTAGATAGATCTTGGCGTGTAGTTCACATCGTAGGAAATTTTTTGTTTTCTATGATGCGGACCCAACACAACTTACTAAACAAAAAAGAATAGTAGGAAGACAGTAAATATGCGACTTAGTCTGCTTGGTATCCTAGGTTCATTCACACTTTAGCCCTATGTTCCCTTCAACTTTATCCTAGGTTGATTTACACTGAAAGAATTTGGACAAAACCCTTAAGAAAGTAACTTAATATTTTTCATTTAATCAACTTAGCATCTTTATGCTTCGAACTTAGTCTTTCATGGAAAACAACTTAAGTCTTTTTATGAAAAACAACTTAGTCTTTTATAGAAAAGAACTTAGTCTTTTATGTGAAACATAACTTACTAAACAAAAAAAGAACGGTAGGAAGACAGTAAAAATGCGACTTAGTCTGCTTGGTACCCTAAGTTTATTCACACTTCAGCCTATGTTGCCTTTCAACTTTATCCTAGGTTCATTTACTCTGAAAAGAATTGGGACAAACCCTTAAGAAAGTAACTTAATATTTTTCATTTAATCAACTTAGCATCTTTATGCTTCAAACTTTCATACTCTGAGTAAAAAACAACCTGAGTTGACTACCATATACAATATGGAACAAACTTACTAATGAAGTTGGAACGAAAAAATACAAGGAGAATGAAGCGGCTAGAAACATGTCAAACCTCATGTGGAAAGTTCTTTGGAAGCTTTGATGAGACAAAATCTTCTGTCCTGGTCATCCTAGTGAATAAGCTGTCTCTGATGGTCGCCCCAACCCCTTCTTTAAACTGTAAAAAAAAGAGGAAAAATAATTGTGACATATGGCCATGTTATCAGATAGCATTTGAAACAAAACTGAAAAAGGAAGCAAAATAGTACTTACCCTCAACTTCTCAAACTCTCCATTTGGCTTTGTATCTTTACGTACAACTGCTTGTATAACCTTGTCATCCCATGCTGTGGCACGAATTGGGCAGTCCTCCACTCATGGAACAGGATCGTCAACCTCTAAAGAATCAACATATAAGATCTGCAAAGACAGAAAACAAAAAAGATGAAAAGAGTGAAAACAAGCGATACTGAAAGCCGAACAAAAACAAAATGTTTTGTCAGAAAATTGTAATGGAAAGAAGAACAAGATGTGAAAAGTAATGACGTACCACAAGGTGTTGTAGACAAAGGCAGACCGATTTCTTTGAGACACACATCTTCTTGACTTCTAAGTTTATTTGGTCAATGGCGAATTGGCAAAAGTTTGTTCTCCGAGTCACATGAGGTTAATTATGCTTGGGATAACATCTTGGACTGATACTGCATTTAGTTGACGGGCAAATGAAACAACTTATGACGGCACCAAAATACGCCCTTAGGAACTTTAGGTCAGCTACCACGTTCATGTCCTTGATCAACTTGCACCATGTCTTCCACTCTGGTGTTGACCCATCCTCAATGTTGTATGTTTCATTCATGAATGAAATTGGCTCTATTTTCATCTCGTAAACTACATGTAAGCCTTCATTTGCGAGCCCTAAAACCTTGTGGAAGCTATCAGTATCTACTCGTATTGTCCCCCTCCCCGGAATTGCGAGCTCACTTCTTATTGGGTCATAATAGGACATCAGCCACATGCTTAAATCCACATGCATCTCAGATGCTTTCACCATTAACATGCCTCCCTAGCCATATTCTGTTATGAGATCCTTCTGTTCTTTACTTACAAGCTTGTTCAGCTTGAACAACCTTGCAGGATAAGCTCGATTCCTGCCAATCTATAGAAAGAGAAACATGGATAAAACTGTCACGAAAATATAGATATAAAATATAATGAACAAAACAAAAAGACATGCACACACCGCCTGGATCTTCTTCCTTGGACACGCTAAAGCTGCAGAAGGCCCGGTAGCAACTACGGAAGCTCGGGGAGTAGTCGGTACATCATTCGGTGCAGGAACCGCGTGCATCTTCTGCCTTGCGGACGCTGGAACTACGTTTGTACTGGGTGTAGCATTTTGGGCAGTCCTTCTACCAGGAGTTCCGGTGTTAGCGGCCATACCTCTTGTATGCAAACAAGGAAACCCACAAGTTATTAGTGATAAAAAAATCCCATGGAAAAAAGGGATATGATAGGACTAGGATGCTTTACCCCCTCGCATTGTTGTGCTCCAGTTGATGCACGTCCGCCTACTGGTACACTTGGCAGTTGCAGCCGCGAAAAATGGTTAGTCATTCCTATACCTTTTTGGCTGATAATGGTGATGAAAAAAAGAAATTAATTAAGATGGTAGAATTAATTAGATAACCTACCTAATCAAACTTAGCTGCTAGAAGGAAAAACTATATGTTGATAAAAGCAACTTGGCTATGTGACAGAGATGAGGTTGTGCAATTAGTTTTTAATGCTGCTTATTAATAACAAAAAATAAATCTAACTCAATACCCAAGTTGGATGTGCATGTCAACTTAAATCCATTTATGCAAAGCACAGTTGATCAACTTAGTAAGTTCAAAAAATGAAGTAATTCAACTTCCCTTTAACTATGTTGGCAAGACAACTTAGTAAGAAACCAAAAAGTAACTAAGATCCATGAGTAGTAGCAACTTAATCACGTACCAGATGGAACTAGAAAAACCCTGTGTATACAACTAACTACATATAGATGTGAACTTAGTGCGACAGAAAAATCAACTTACCTATTTGCTGAATGTATACAAACTAACTACATACTCTGTGAACTTAGTTAGACAGTAAAAACAACTTACCTGTTTTTATTACTAAACCTCTATACAACAACAAAAAAAACTTTGGATAAAAAATGCAGAAACCAACAAGTTTCAGAAACAAAAACTCACGAAACTCTGCTAAAAAATCAGTAACTAAATGTTGGACAACCAATTTACCTATGAAGAAACCACCGGGACACAAAACACATAACTCATGGTTACATAATGTTGTATGGGATCAAGCTTAGTTAAAGTGTTAAAAAAACAGTAAGATATGAATTAAAGCACTTGTGATCGAAACAACTAACTAAATCTGTGGAGAAAAAAATCATCAGCTCAGAAAACTACGGCCACCTATAACTCTGCTTCCTATAGATAACCGAACCCAACCGAATCTAATGTGTAGATACGCTATCCCCATCTTCTGTCACTGTGGTACAGTACTGCCCACACTTCAAATTGCTCAGACAGATTTACAGGTAATGCCTGAAAAATTCCTAGCAATCTACGTGTAGATACTCTCTGATTTCAGTCCGGTACGGTATTATCCAAAACGCCAACCCCTAGCAAACACTCGAGCCCCCAAACAGGTAGTAAGCAACGCGTGTCCGCGAGATCGAGATGAGCGATTTCGGGTGAAATCCTAAGAAATTCATCGAAAAAATGGAGGTATCCAACTATCTAAGATGTAGACCCACAGCAAAAACGCTACTAGACTGCAGATATATTCACGGATTCAATGGATTTCTGTATCAAACCCTAGCAAAAACGAGATCCACACGGGGTGGATCGAGAAGAGATTTCGTCGTCGGATCCCTCTCCGTCGCGGAACTTGGCAGCCTTCTGCGCTTCTCGACCTCGCCGAGCACCACCCCTTGCTCCGACCAGCCGATGTAAGTCGCCGAGCTCCCCCGCCGTGCGATCTCCCCGCTACTCACGCGTCACCGAGCTCTCCGACGACGCTCTGGTCGCCTTCCTCTCCCCACGCCTCCCACTACACCGGTGAGCGCCCCTGAAAATGCCACTTCCTCTGGTGGAAATCGCCGCCGATTTACCCTCTGAGTGGGTGGGTAAAGGAACGAGGGAGGACGAAGCGACTGCGTGCTCGCGTGAGAGAAGTGGGCCGCAACGGCTCTTCGCACGCCCACACCGACACACGCGCGAGTAAGTGGAAAAGTAGCTCGCGACGTGTCCCCGATCTGCCGATCGCACGGCCACAGTTCGACAAACCAGCCACCGAGCACTTTTTACCGGTTGGGTTATTTTTTAAGGTAAGATCTTTATTAATCTTTCTCTAAAACAGGATCATTTATAGTTGATGGATTATTTTTGAGGGGATCTTATAGTTGTTAGCTGGACAAGGATCCACTTAACTTTAAGACACGTAGATTGATTTAGCCTAAACGTGTAGTAGCCCGAAGCGGGCTCACGTGACGGGCCAAGTTTCCCCAACACAGTGCTCTCACGAGGGACGCGTAGTGCGCGCAGTTTTACCGACTCCCCCGGCCTGGACTTAACTAACCTGCAAGTCGAAGACATGGGACCTACTGGCAGCGAGAGAGATCCACGAACAACGGGTCCGCCACTGCAATCCGTCTCCTTCTCCTCCTCCCCCAAATCGTCTCCGCCTCCAGTTATAAAATTCACATCCCCTCTCCTCTCCTCCCTCTTTTCCCGTATTTCTGCAAGGAGGAAAAACACACCGCCATCTCTTGGACCTTGCGAGGCGGCGGCGGCGGCGTGAGGAGCGTGTTCCTTCCTTCCCATCTCTCCCTCTCTCTCTCCATGGCTGAGTACGACGAGGAGGGACTGGCGGTCGCGGCCGCCAAGATACTACTGAGCCTCCGGACCAGGAATCTGACGCGGTGGCCGGACTGGATCCTGCCGCCATCCGCGGAGGAACTCGCCGCGGCAGCGAAGCGGCCGTCCGCGGAGCCGGAGGTCGAGCTGCCGCCGCTGCCGGAGGGATGGCCGAAGCGGCCACGAGGCCCGCTGCGCGTGCGGGAGAGCGGATGGTCGCTGTCCTTGGACGGCCTCTTGGCACGGCTGTGGCAGCCCGCCCCCGCCGCCAGATCCGCCGCGTATTCCAGCGAGGAGGAAAGGGCGTGGTCTCCCTCCCCCGCGCGCGTCCGGAAGGCGAAGCACGAGCCTTTGGCCGCCGCGCGGAGGTCGGGCTCGGCGTCCGGATCCGGCACTTCCACTTCCACAAGCGGCGAACGGGCGCGGCGGCCGCGCGTGAGCGTCAAGGTGGGCGCGCGGAAGGAGGCCTTGATGGCGGCGCCGAGCCCGGAGACGCCTTTCGACTACGCCGCCGCCGCTCGATCCGGGGCTTCGTCGAGCGGGGACCAAGGCGCGAGCAGATCTGGAGCTCCTCCGTCGAGCGGCGACGAGGCGTGGTCCAGCTCGCCGACGGCGAAGCGCGCGCGGACTGGCGTCCACGGCCCTGCTGCCCAGGATGCGGCGGCCGCCGTTAAAGTCGAGGTGATTTCCGTTACCTAAAGTCTCTCCCTTTCCCCCCATTCATTCTTTGCGGTTCTCCTATCGTCTCGCTTCTAGATTCTCGATCCCTGCAAATGTTCGTTTTCTCGTCGGTATGTTTCGTGACTCCTCGGTCTCGCTTCCGTCCGCGCGAATCTATCCAACAATTTCGCCGCATCCCTGATGCGTTCCGTTGTGTTCTCCGTCTGAATCTCGCCGGTTCTATGAGTGGGAAATCCTAGTTGGTCTGTAATTCCTTTCGGTTTGCAGTTCTGATGAAGATGTCTCTAGTTCTGTTTACAGTTGTGATGAAATGCTTTCTTGTTCCGTAGGTTTAGATGCGAGCTTGATGATGTGTGCAGTTGTAGGAGTATAATATGGATAGGATCTAGTCTAGAAGAAGAAAAAAACAGTTCTTTTTGGGGGTCCGCCGTTTCACAGTCTATCTCATCTCCGGGTCATTTTCGTGACCGGTTGGTTTTCGTGCGGTCCGCGGAAAGTAGTAGATTGAAGCCGTCGCGTGGGCGCCGTGGATAGACGAGTTCCTTGCACACCACCGCGGCGGAGCGGAAGCAGGGTGGTTCGGTTTCTCCCGCATTCCTCGCTCCGTCCAACCAATACAGCTGCCACCGATATTTTTTCGTCCTTAGAAGAAAAATTCTCCTTTTTTTTCTTCTCTTTTTTGTACTAGGGAAAAAAAAGATAAGCCCGGCCGTGTTTTGAATTGAGTGGCTTTATAATTTATTGCGTGTCGTTAGCTGCGGATTTGGAACTACATAGATCGTGCGTGTGGTGTGGTGTGCTGTGCTGTGCTGTGCTGTAGACGAATCCCCGTCGCCATCACATCATGTGTGATGGTTTCTTTTCTCTGCGCGTGGGTCCCGTGGGCATGTTTCCCTGCGTCTTTTACCGGGGGCTTGATTTTAATTTCCTGGGATTTCTCGAGAGAATCTGGGAGCATCCCGCTTGAGCCTTGAGGTGAGGAGGTATTTTTTGTTTGCGCAGTAAACTTGGTTTCCTTCTGACTTGCCTTGCAAGATATAGAAGACCGGCTTCCTCTTTCTCGGAGGTTTCCGGTTCGTGTGGGTCCAGCCAGTCCAAGGTGGACTCATTCTACGGTTGTTGGTAATTCATCCCCCGTGCGACCGACAGATGCACACAGGCGTCACGAGCCACTGGATGCCACGAGGGGAGGCGAGTTCTTTCGTTCAAATCTACTTACTCTCCAGTATAATTAGGTTAAAGGACCAGCTGGCTCGATTCCTTGAAGAAAAAGATTTGTAGTAGATGATGGCATGGCGTGTGTGCTGTCGTCTGATGATAGCATTACCATGGAGTACTACTAGTAGGATTATTTTATTGTACTGTAATTTCTTTTCAGCTCTTGCACGTGATTTCCCTGCACTTCTAACTTTTCCTGGAATATTCAACTCAAGATCTGATCGTGTTGCCTGATGTTCGTTCGCAGGTGCCAAAGATGGAGGAGAACAGCCGCGACGAGAGAGGGCACCTCTTGTTTGACCTCAACGAGGAGATAAGCATGGCGGAGTGGTGAAGATTGTTAGACGAAACGAGGGTTACTTGCTCTGCTCGGGTCAAATAAACCCAACTGCTCGTGTGTACATAAAAAGGGGCAAAGCCAGCAGAAAAAAAGGAGACGCCGCTGCTAAGGGTTTAAGCTGAGACTGATGGAGAGGGCTTAGGAAGTATATTTAGTTATATCATTAGATTTCTCAGGTTAATTTAGTCTTCGCAGGCTGGTGTGCTGCTGTTGGCTCGCTCAGTTTAGCCCCTGTCTATCTTCTGTAGACGCCTATGTCTTCCTGTTTATCATGCGGTGCAGGAACCAATACTATACTATATACATAACATCAGACAATTTTCCTTTGCTTTGATACAGGCTGTACCTTTGCATTTGAACTGCTGCCTCTGATATTTATTTTTTACTTGTCAGCTGATTTTACGCAACATTTTGCCTAAAACCGCAACAAGTGATTTGAATCTGACTTCTTATTCAGTTTTACGCACTGCCTAGTGAGCAGTGCTAATGTTGTTGCTGGCTTGCCGCAGTGTGCAGAGCTTTCCACTAACCAATTTGCTCACCAATATGGTTGGCAGCGAGTGTACGGCTTGGGGTTCGAGTAGTACCATCTGAGCAACATAGTAGTTTGCAACTGCGTCCGCTACTTCCGTACGGGCTAGAGGGAAAGTAGAAAATTAAAAAGGATCTAAGATTCAAAAGAGCAAGAACATTAGTGGCGTGTTTGGTAGAGTGCATGAAATTTGTGGTTTGCTTGGGCTATGCCCCACGCGGCATGTCCTCGTGAAAACAGCCTTCAGGTCAATTATCTCACACTTGTTTGGTAGGCTCCACGATACTTTTTGTCCGTGCTAATGTAAGCGAAGGTGTTTGGTGCCCACATGGGGCTGAATATGGTTACCATAATCCAAACATAGCGAGCTTACCATATCACTGCATATCCATCCGATCACTGGGAGGGATCAGAAAAATACGATTTTCGTGGTCACCACAAGGAGGACGACGGTGATAAACTTGAGCTTAGTCTCTCGGCTCCGAATTTCCCTTCGGTTACAAGCATAACTTGGACCATTGCCATAGCTTGATCAACCATTGCTTGAAGAGTCATTACTTGATCAGCCATAGTCTCAGCGCCAAGAAATTTTGCTAATCCCTGTTTTGTCTCCTCTCTAATTTGATATCCTCTGTAGTTGTTCGAGAAATCATTAACTTGATCTTGGCAGATCCTCCATGAATCACTACACACCTGAACGTCTTCCTCTGTACACCACATGCCACTAAGATGAAACAGATAGAACACGTTTTTTTTTTGACACAAGAGAAGGGGCACGAAGGCTCCAGAAGCTACATTAATTGGCGGGCAAGATTACATAGAGGTCCCTGCTCCAAACAGGGATAACAAAAAAAACCTCAATTTTACAAAAAGGATCTTGACTGAGACAGCTAAAACGCGATCGGGTCCTTCTTCTCTGCCAGCGATGAAGGATCTTAGGCAACGGTCGCCACCGACGAGACCGGGGACGAAACCACTTGGTTCGCCAGCAGGTTGGAGTACCGTACCTAGATCGAGATTCCTCTAAGATGGCACGGCGGCCTGGAGGCAGAGGTGACCGTGGTGCTCACAGCACGACACGACGCGGAGTGGCCCCTTTTGGCCATAGATCACTTCGGCGAGCATGTCCTCCGTGTAGGAACTCTGCAGCGGCGCAGCTTCCAACCTGCAAATGAGCAGATCGAATCTTCCCCTCCTGGCAGCATGTCCAAGCACAAGAACAGGCCTATCCTCTTCCCCGCCACCATGGTCAGCCAAGGGGAGAGGTCGTGCCTCGTGGGAAACACGTTGTAGGAGCTTGCACTTATTTATGGAGCTCGCCCCAATCTCCACCATCAGCTTCCTCCATGGAAGCACAACGGAAGAGCGAAAGTGGCTGCTTGCCGACGTGAGCTACCGGCCGAGAAGCAGAGCTCCACGACTTGGTCTTATTGTCGGAGATCCCTAAGCTCTGAACAGCCGCCAGCCAAAGCTCCTGCCACCAGAGCTTCGTTGGGAAGGCCTCCAAGCCTAGGCCACGCCGGAAATGACCAAGAGACTCCGACGAACTACTCCCAGACGCCACAAGGGGACAACACACAAGCACAAGATCTAAGACTACTAATACTACAGGGGAAAGAAAAAGCCTACCACCTACTCCAGCTTCTCGTCGGCCACCATGGCCGCCGGGGAGGGAGAGGGAGAGGGGCGGCCGCGAAGGACGGGGGTCGACTCTCAAGGAGAAGTTTCAGGGACTAGCTATCCGAACGGCTTGGCCTATGGTTTTCCTAGAGAAAGGCTATACTGGACGATAGAACAAGTTAGGTACAAGATGACAAACATGAACGAAACCATAATATACAATAAAAATTTCACTGCAGATCATAAACTAAGGGAAGCATGCATGATCATTACCAAAAAATAGGGTCACAAGTTCATCCTATAGCTATGGTGTTAACCTACCACCACATTAAAATAGGGTCTCATCCTACGACCGCATCAACAAGTTCACCATCATATGAGATGTTGGTATATACCACCTCATCATTACAGTTCATAAGAAGTTTATAAGACTTAGATACCACCAAAATATATATCAACATCATCTTCATAACCAGCACACACCCCCACCCCTAGGTCCCCCACAAACCCAAGCTCTACAACTTGTTGTAGTGCTTTCCTAGGTAGGTCCTAAGCCACATCACCCCTATGTGGCTCAACCATTGCGGTGACCCAGCATACCACTGCATGATGTAGTACACTATAGTCATTGACATAACACCAATGAAACACCGTTCACTAGTATTACATCCCTCAGAGTGGTACAACAGAAACACAGCAGGTCCAAGACATGACTATAGATTACAACTCGACTCTTTACAAAAGATACAGAGAACACTCTAGGTTAAAGAGAGAGAAAGAACTTCTTAAAGAAGAACCAGAAATAATAACTTAGAAATATCTAGTAACTAAGACTAGCATCTAAACTATTTGGCTTGCCATTGCTGCTATTGCAATGCTCTACAGAAATAGGTTTTATGGCTAGAGAATCTACTCCTATCTAAACCGACACTTTATCTTCACTTCAGCTGATGTATATGTTGACTTCATTGACTTTATTGAAGAACTTGAGATGTCGATGATGGTTTCTTGAGAAGAAATTGTTGTTGACGTCGTCTTCAATGGCTTAGAACCTAGCAAGGGTTAAGAAGGGGTTGAGTACGAGCGTACTCAGCAAGTTCACTAAAAAGGAGTGTATGATGCACTATCTCTACAGCCACAGACCATAGGTTGTAGGCAATGCAGGTTTTTATAAACATTTCTTCAAAGGGTTCTTTTATTCTGAAAACTATGTCCGACAACCTTCACAGGTTGACCAGAACCTTCGTGGGGTTCCTTTCCTGCCGCGTTCGTAGCTCCTTCTCGGAACAGGGAGTAACATGTCACAATTCTTACACTCTGCAGAGGTGTGTCTCTTTTCCCACAAGAGACCTTAGCTTTGTTGCACAACTGGGCAGCTTATTCCCGTCCACAATTCCTTGATGTGGGGCCCAGTCAAAGATCCAAGCTAATCGCTGCCCTCTCCGCGACCCCATATGTCTGCACGATCCTCCGGGGCTGAATCCACTTCTTTTAAGCCCCCAAATAGGGCATGCTACAACCATCGTGAGTTCTCGAAGACTCTATGAGCTGGTGATGCCCCTGGAGGTCCGGCTATACCTCCGGCAGCCACTCATAAATAATCTAGACAGCAAAATCGTGGGGCCTAAGGGTGCCCACGGATGACCCACAAGTATAGGGGGTGTATCGCAATATTTTCGATAAGTAAGAGTGTCGAACCCAACGAGGAGCAGAAGGTGCTGGCTAGTGGCTTGGAGCAGGAATTCTGTGTAAATACTTAGCAAACGGATTTTTAGGGGTTTTTGATAATGCAGGTAAATAAAGTACGAGTAAATAAAAGACAATAAGAATAAATGCAGCAAGTGGCCCAATCCTTTATTCAGCAAAGGACAAGTCGGTTGTATTACTTAAGATGACCAAACGTTCTCGAGGACACATGGGAATATTGTCAAGTGCTTTCGCTTCATATAGTTGATTAATCTTTGTTAGCTTGCTAAGTGTTGTGTGGGTGAACCTGTGCTAATGTACCGACCTTGCTAGGACTAATACATACTTGTGATTAAACCCCTTGCAAGCATCCGCAAGTACAAGAAAGCAATTAAGGTAGAAACTGTTGGAGATATGCCCAAGAGGCAATAATAAAGTGGTTATTATTATATCTTTATGTTTATGATAAATGTTTACATCCCATGCTATAATTGTATTAAACGGAAACATTAATACTTGTGTGTTTTGTAAACATAAAAGGGTCCCTAGTAAGCCTCTTGTTAAACTAGCTTGTTGATTAATGGATGATCATGGTTTCCTGATCATGGACATTGGATGTCGTTAATAACAAGATCATATCATTAGGAGAATGATGTGATGGACACACACCCGTAGTAAGCATAGCATAAGATCAAGTCATTAAGTTCGTTTGCTATAAGCTTTAAAATACATAGTAACCTAATCCTTCGACCATGAGGTTATGTTAATCACCATCACCGAATGGGTACTTTGATGACATCAAACACCGCTTCGTAACTGGGTGGTCATAAAGGTGTCATTGGGTATTCTGAAAGTATGTGTTGAAGCGCATGGACCAAGATTGGGATTTGTCCATCCATATGACGGATAGATATGCTCTAGGCCCTCTCGGTGGAATGTCATCTAGTTAGCTTGCAAGCATGTGACTGGGTCACAAGGGATGACATATCACGGAACGAGAAAAGAGTACTTGTCAGTAACGAGGTAGAACTAGGTATGGAGATACCGACGATCAAACCTCGGATAAGTATAGTATCGCGTGACAAAGGGAATTGGTTTCGTATGTAAATGGTTCTATCGATCACAAAGTCATCGTTGAGTATGTGGGAGCCATTATGGATCTCCAGGTCCTGCTGATGGTTATTGATAGGAGATGTGTCTCTGTCATGTCTACATATTCACGAACCGTAGGGTGACACACTTAAGGTTCGAAGTTGTTTTAAGTAGATATGGAATGTGCGTTGGAGACCGAATGTTGTTCGGAGTCTCGGATTGGATCCGGGACATCACGAGGAGATCCGGAATTGTTCGGAGAATAAGATTCATATATTGGGGATCATTTTCCGAGTTAGGAAATGTTCCGGAGTATTTGTATGAGGATTCTAGAAGGTTTCGGAATGTTCCGGAAGGTTCTGGAAGATTTCTTGGAGTTTGCTTGAAAACCAAGAAAGGATCAAGGAGTCCTTGTGGGGCAAGACAAGGAGTCGTGGGGGAGGAGGACTCCTCCCCTCCTCCCAATCCGCCGGCCAAGGGAGAGGGGAGTCCTACAAGGACTCCACCTCCCCATGGCGCCTCCCCCCTTTAAATAGAGGGGTGGGGGCGCCACCCCCTGGCCCTCCTCCACTACTCCAATCCTAGCCGCCTCTCTCCTCCTCCTTTCTTCTGCTCAGGCTTAGGCGAAACCCTGCAGAATTCTCTACTCCACCACCACCACCACGCCGTCGTGCTGCTGGGATTCCGTGGAGAAGATCTACTACCTCCGCTGCTCGCTGGAACGAGGAGAGGAAGGTCTGCTTCGACTCCGTACGTGTGACCGACTGCGGAAGCGCTGCCGGAACGCGGCGCCGGAAGGATCGTCCACTCGATCTTGAGATCGGCAAGTGATCGACTACATCAACCACGAGATCTAATCTCGTAACGCTTTCGGATCTACAAGGGTTAGTATAGATCTATCTCGCTGCACATGTCTAATAGATTAGATCTTGGCTTTTATCTATATTAGATCTGGGTTTTGTTCGTTCTTGCGGTAGAATTTTTTTGTTTTCCATGCTACGAACCCATCAGAAACCTAACCACAGCTTTAAACTCTAAGACCCTGACGTCCCTTGTGCAATGGTTTCCTAACGGGGGTTCAGGTTCCTGTCACTCCGGCAACCCCTACTGTTAGTAGGCAAATACACAATGCATTCCCCTAGGCCCATATAGGTGAAGTGTCATGTAGTCGACGTTCACATGAAACCACTAGAAGAGGTACACCACAACTTAAATATCAAACCATTGAATCTTTCTCAACACAATTCCACTACTAACAACATGACTTCTCCCATGTCCTCAAGAACAAAACGAACTACTCACAAGACATCATATGGATCATGACCAGAGATGAAATAATGATGTATAAAAAGCTGAACATAAACAATAATTCAATGGTTCCACTCAATAGCATCAACTATAAAGAGTAATCAACACCGGGAAAGTTTCCTCTAAGAACTATGCAAGATTCAACCCAATTGTTACATCGAGATGATGGTGGTGATGGAGATGATGGTGGTGATGATGATAATGATCCCGATGAAGTCCAGCTTGATGGTGGTGTTGATGGCGACGATTTCCCTTCTCCCGGAAGGAATTCCCCCGGTAGAATTCTGTCTGCCAGAAAGATCTTTCTCTCTCGGTATTTTTGGCCCCGCAGACACGGCGGAATCTTTCTGTGGTCGCTCCCCAAGTCTTAGCGTTTCGGGAGGATAATATACGCCAGAGGGTAGAGCCAGGGGTGGACCAGGGCGGCCACACCACCTGGTGGCGCGCCCTAGGCTGGCCCACGCCAGGGGTGGTGTGGGCCTCCTGTGGCCCATCTCCACTTCCCCTTTTGGCTTTCTTCGTCTTCAGTAAAAATAGGATTTTCCATGTATTTTCCCGGATTTTCTGATCTTTGCGAATTTTGTCTCCAAACATGTCCTTTTCCATCAGAATCCTAACTGCAGCGGTCCATGCTCCAAAAGTCATCAACCATGCAAAAACAGATGAAATTACATAAGTATCATCTCTTAATATGAAATATATCAAAGAATAACAGTAAATTATGATATAAAATAGTGATGCAAAATGGACGTATCAACTCCCCCAAGCTTAGACTTAGCTTGTCCCCAAGCGAAACTGAGCTCAATAAACATGGCCTCAGGTTTATGGAGTGAAGAGTCGTAAAAAAAATATGGACAAGAAGCATCACATTCATCAATACATAGATCATAATAGAAGACAACTCACTATTATATAACTTAACTTGCAATAAGTAAATGAAACACAATAAAGATGTATAAAGTAAATCATAATTGGTAATGGCAAACTTAGCTCTTGGTCGAAGAATAGTTGAAAATTTGCTAGAGTTCACAAGTAACTGGTTTTCAATGATAGCTTTCAAA
This sequence comes from Avena eriantha, assembly GCA_910589775.1. Lineage (NCBI taxonomy): Eukaryota > Viridiplantae > Streptophyta > Magnoliopsida > Poales > Poaceae > Avena > Avena eriantha. Next base: position 45,121,084 of record OU342741.1, read on the forward strand.
GCAGTAAACACTAAGATAAGAGCAAAGTGCAAAACAAGGAACATAAGAAACATGATTGAATAAATCATCATATGAATGAATGAAACACAACAACTCAAAATACTTGCTGAGATAGAAAGGAATAGGTTTACTGCCTCAACTAAAAAGTAAAAGAAAGGGCCCTTCGCAGAGGGAAGCAGGGATTTCAAGTTTCAAAAAGAGCTTCCAAAAATTATTATACTTATTAGCTTTCAGCTCTCATTGCCCCTATCATAGGCATCTTTAGGTGGTTAAGGTTAAAGTGATCAAATACGAGTATATGCTTGACAAGTTGTAAGTTTAAAATCTCAAGTCCCTTGAATACGAGGGTCGCTCCTCACGCTACTCAAGTTTAGTCACCGGTAAGTTCTTGTCATAGTAAGCACATGCGTATCATGGAGAACCGCCAACGGGGTACCCCTTGCCCGATGATACAGAAGAATCCCCATATCAAAATGAAAAGGCAAGTAGACAACGAGCATCTCAGCAATCTTCTTATTTACCATGGGAATATGGTGCTTTTTTGTCTCTTTCCTCTTTTCTCATCTCCTTTTTCTTTTTCTCAATCTCTATCTCCTTCTTTTTTATAAGAAGAATACTTCATAGATGCTCATTATGGTTACACTGCAGGTTTCCACCATGACAGCATGGATTAGACCGGCGGCCCAGGTGTTTCTCTAACACACATGCATAACTCCATGGACTTTCAAGCTCTCCTTTCATTTCACACTGACGCCATCCATAGACAAAAGAACATGATATCAACTAGGTACAAAGTACCAGTGCAATGTTGAAAACGTTCCCCATGACGGCATGGTTCCGCTAATTCCCAACTTACAAAGCGCAAGCATATACGCAACATAGATGGGCACAATGGTTCAAGTTTATTAGATGCAAGAAAGTAAATTGTGCCATCAAGTTCGTGAGAGCTTTAATCACTAATTTTCACATAACAAGTTTAATTTGGAAGGTAGATAAACACATGAATTTACTTGGAATAGCAACAGTGCTAATAGGTTGGTATGGTGGACACAAATGGCATAGGTTTTGGTTTAAGGATTGGATGCACGAGAAGAATTCCCTCTCAGTACAGGTTTTTGGCTAGCAAGGCTGAGTACCAAGTATAAGAGTTGAAGGAAACAAACAAAAATACAAATGATAAAAAAAAATGCAATCTTCCTTGGAAGCACAAAAGATCTTAACTAGAGAATACTAAACTCATGAGCAAATCAAGAAGAAAGATGATGAAATTATATTTCTTTAAGAGTACTTTTTATATTTTTCATTCAACTCTCAAAAATAGTGTTGCTACTGACCAAGCTAGGTTTGCCAAAACCAACTAAATTAACTCAATGATCCCAAAGTGATACCAATACTAACAACAGGATCAATCATATAACCATGAATTGAAAACTAATACAAGATATGCAAGAGAGTAAATGATAGAACTTCTCATTAATATTCCATAACGACATCTCACACCAAGGGATACATATCTAACAAGAGAGGGGACACTTCCATAATGCAAACCATCCTACACGATAACTTCTCTATTCATGATATGACTCTACTAAAAAGGTAAAAAGATAGAACATAGTGATGTGATACCGCGACACTCCCCCAAGCTTGGAACAAACCAAGGGGATGCCAAACCTGATGACAAATTACTCATTCGGTGGTGGTGGTATCCTCTCAATGAGCTTTTTGATCAATTTCCCCAAGTCCTCGATCTCGAAGGTGAGAGTACGAATCAAATCTGAGTTTTGCTCGATGCGGCTCATGATCGTGTCGGGTTTTGGATCCCAGCTCTTGCAATTCTTTCCCCACTCTACCTCCTTGAAGTCTTCTTTTCCTGCATGGCTAGAATGAGGAAAATCCCAATTGGAGGGTAATTTCTCCTTGGGCATATTCTGGTATTGATGCTCGTGGATAAAGGTATGGAAATGATTCTTGGTGCGTGGAGGAAGTGACCATGGATCTGAACAGTGACGAGGAGGCTTTCCTCCAATTGACATAATCTTGGCCGGGTTTGCCACCACTCCAATGCTTGCAATGGTAGTGCTGGTGTGCGGATGTTGGCTTTCCTTTGTCTCCTCTTCACCTTCACTCTTGATCTCCTTCTCCTGTCCAAGGTCTTGGAGATCTTCCTCCATAGGCTCCTTTCCTTTATCCTTGGCGAACACCATTGTGCTTCTAAACTTCTAAGAATAGTTCCTAGTAGAAACAGATCGAAACGAAAACACGACGAGAACACGATATACGAACCTCGGGGGATCCGCGGGATTATATATTACAAAGTTTTACAACAAAAGGAAGGTATTGGGAGAAAACGGGTTGGAGACGAGGTGGCCTCACCACCTGGTGGCGCGGCCAGGGGTGGGCCCGCGCCACAGGGTGGTGTGAGCCACCCTGGCTCCGTTTCCGTCCCTCTTTCGCTTCGTAGCTTTCCTTGTTGGATAAAAACTGCAAAAATATAACTGGACAGATCTTTCGTGGAACTTTTCTTACCAGAACTGTTACCTATTCGAAAACGGACTCTGCAGGTCTCTGAATTTGGTCTTTGATAAATTTTTCCAGAGTCATCACTTGAATAACATCAATATCTTCATCTTCATACACAAAGTGCTTGATTCATGAAACCTTTCTCTTTCTTATGACACCATTTTCTCCATTAACCTGGAAATTTCTTTCACACAAAACTTCACACAGTTCTCATTAGCAACATTAGTGCATACGAGGCAATAAACCTTTTGAGTTCAATTTCAACTGTAAACCATCAAAACATAAGCTACTGTAGCAACTCCTTCCGAAAACCCAAAAAGAATCCAAAAAGGAAATCGTTTTAAAAAGCAAATGCATGAATGGCAAAATCTGTCAAAACAGACCAGCAGGTAAAGATCAATTTTTTTTGATAATCTTCTGTTACTCAAATCAAAAAGTGCAAAACTATCGAAAGTTAAATAACAATCTGGGGAAGAAGCACAAAAAATTACAGCTCAAACCGACATACAGAGATCTCTCACGATTTTTACGGTGAAGCACAAAAATCTGTTTCGCGACAGCAACTTCCCCAAATATTACTTCTCTCTCATTAGGGGTTGATCTTGACACAAAAACCAAACAAAAAGGATAAAAAGAGGTTATTACCGAAGTAATAACTTCCAAGACTCAAATAAACAAAAACAAACTGAAAGGAAGAATAAATTGGGTTGTCTCTAGAAAAGCTCTTTCTTTATAGCCATTAAGATGGGCATATAATAATTTTGATGATGCTCACATAAGAGTATGAATTGAAGTAAACATGAGCATTAATAAGCAAAAATACAAATGTTTTAAGTCTAACCCACTTCCTATGCACGGGAATTTTGTAAACAAACAAGTTGTTGAAACCAGAGGATACACGCATAGGTAGGCAAAACAAGTGCAACATAAAAACTTTCAGCATAAAACGAGGAAACTTGATATTATTGAGATGCATAAGAACAATTTTCCCTCTCTCATAGTAACTTTCAGTATCATGCATAAACTTAACAATATAACTATCACAAGGACCATCGTAGGAATGATCACTTATTCTAACATAAAACACAGGAACACTAGCTCTCATAACACTACTTTGTGAAACAATATTTGCGGTATCCTCACAAAGGATAATGTGTCCTTCTTCTACATATTTAGTGACAAAATCTTTCACATTTGCAATCATAGGTTCAACATCCATTTGTTTATCAAGTTCAACAACTTTATTTGTACTTTCATTAACCATACTAGCTATCATAGAATGTTCCTTTTTTTCTTAACTGGGAAAGGCATTTTCTCAATATAAGGCTCAGATAAAACATGATTAGCAGTATAAACTTCAGTATTTTTTGCAGGGACACTCTTAGCAGCATCTTTATATGGTTCATGATAATTATTCCACTTCTTTTTGGCACTTCAATATAGGAAGCAAAAGCCTTAAAATAAGTTGCAATAGCTTGAGAGTCTAGACCATAAGCATTTTTAATATTTTGAAAGTCATCAGTTCCCATAAAAGATTCAATGCTTTCAAAATCATAATTTATACCTGACTTTCTTCCTTTGTCATTCTCCCATGCTTCAGCATTATCTTGAACACGGTCCAGAAGATCCCATTTAGCTTCTTCTTCCATGTGAGTGAATGATCCAGCACAAGAAGCATCCAATAAATCCTTATCATGAAGAGAAAGCCTTGCATAAAAGTTACTGATAATAATATTGTTGGGGAGCTCATGAATGGGACATTTGAGCATTAGTAACTTCAATCTCCCCCAATCTTGAGCTGTACTCTCTCCATCGAGAGGCCAAAAGTTGTATATTTGATTCCGATCTTTATGAATCTCACTAGGAGGATAAAACTTTGAATAAAAGAGAGGTACAATTTCCTCCCATTCAAGAGCTTGACCCTTCTTCAGCAACTTATACCATTCCTCAGCTCTTCCTTTTAGTGATAATGAGAATAACTTCTTAAATTGATCTGTAGTAATACCTGCACACTTGAACAACCCGCATAATTCGTGTATAAAGAGCAAATGATCACCGGGATGGATAGTTCCATCTCCAACATAGTAGTTATCCATAACACGATCAATAATTCTTGTAGGTATTTTAAAAGCATCATTCTCAACAGGTGGTGGTTCATCTACTACCTTAGTAGTGGTAGTAGCATTACGAAATAAGAAACTCAGCAAATTATCCATATTGAAAATAAAGCAACTGACAGAAGTAAACAATACTCATAGTACAAATTTCCTTTACCAGTTCCACTATCCAATAGCGCTTCACTCCCTGGCAACGACGCCAGAAAATAGTCTTTATGACCCACAAGTATAGGGGGTGTATCACAGTATTTTCGATAAGTAAGAGTGTCGAACCCAATGAGGAGTAGAAGGTACTAGCTAGTGGCTTGGAGCAGGAATTCTGTGTAAATACTTAGCAAACGGATTTTTAGGGTTTTTTGATAATGTAGGTAAATAAAGTACGAGTAAATAAAAGACAATAAGAATAAATGCAGCAAGTGGCCCAATCCTTTATTCAGCAAAGGACAAGTCGGTTGTATTACTTAAGATGACCAAACGTTCTCAAGGACACATGGGAATATTGTCAAGTGCTTTCGCTTCATATAGTTGATTAATCTTCGTTAGGTTGCTAAGTGTTGTGTGGGTGAACCTGTGCTATTGTACCGAACTTCCTAGGACTAATATATACTTGTGATTAAACCCCTTGCAAACATCCGCAAGTACAAGAAAGCAATTAAGGTATAAACCTAACCACAACTTTAAACTCTAAGACCCTAACATCCCTTGTGCAATGGTTTCCTAACGGGGGTTCGGGTTTCTGTCACTCCGGCAACCCCTACGATTAGTAGGCAAATACACAATGCATTCCGGTAGGACCATATAGGTGATGTGTTATGTAGTCGACGTTCACATGACACCACTAGAAGAGGTACACCACAACTTAAATATCAAACCATTGAATCTTTCTCAACACAATTCCACTACTAACAACATGACTTCTCCCATGTCCTCAAGAACAAAACGAACTACTCACAAGACATCATATGGATCATGACCAGAGATGAAATAATGATGTATAACAAGCTGAACATAAACAATAATTCAATGGTTCCACTCAATAGCATCAACTATAAAGAGTAATCAACACCAGGAAAGTTTCCCCTAAGAACTATGCAAGATTCAACCCAATTGTTACAGCAAGATGATGGTGGTGATGGAGATGATGGTGGTGGTGATGATGATGATGATCTCGATGAAGTCCAGCTTGATGGTGGTGTTGATGGCGGCAATCTCCCTTCTCCGGGAAGGAATTCCCCTGGCAGAATTCTGTCTGCCGGAGAGATCCTTCTCTCTCGGTGTTTTCCACCCCGTAGAGGGGGCGGAATCTTTCTATAGTCGCTCCCCGAGTCTTAGGGTTTCAGGAGGATAATATACGCCAGAGGAGAGAGCCAGGGGTGGACTAGGGCGGCCACACCACCTGGTGGCGTGGCCTAGGCTGGCCCGCGCTAGGGGGTGGTGTTGGCCCCCTGTGGCCCATCTCCACTTCCCCTCCTGGCTTTCTTCGTCTTCTAGAAAATAGGATTTTCCATGTATTTTCCCGGATTTTCTAATCTTCGCGAATTTCGCCTCCAAATAGCCCCTTTTCCATCAGAATCCTGACTACAGCAGTCCATGCTCCAAAAGTCATCAACCATGCAAAAACAGATGAAATTACATAAGTATCATCTCTTAATATGAAATATGTCAATGAATAACAGTAAATTATGATATAGAATAGTGATGCAAAATGGACGTATCACCCACCCATATGTTGGATCCACACCGGACATCCCAACGTCACTTCAAGGTCATCTTGCCTCCATATGAAATGAAGAAGATACATCTGACTTCTCTGTCCCATTCCAAATCTCATGGTTGACGCGTAATATACGGTGCTAGAATCACTAGCGACATTGGTTGTTAAGTCCTAGATGATACATTACTGTACAATTGTGTTTCTATTGCCAGTTATTATAGATTAGCTGATCACCCTGGATCAGTAACCAATATTTCCAGTTAATTGTGAAAATAGTGTTTTCAACCTTTTTGAAATTCAGGTGATGACACAGTTGAGTTACAAGCATAGAAAATAATCAAAGGACGTGAGCAAGTTCTGAACTTGCCTTTTGTGATTGCAAGATTATGCACTCACGGTCTTCAAGACAATAGAAGATCCAATTTCTGTAAATAGCATCATTGGTCTGGTAAGGACTAATGTTTAAAGAAGCAAGATGCAATGATGCATAAGTAATGTAATGCAATTTGAGAAACGTGAATCCCCGGAATAATCGTATCTGATCTAGGGTTTAGAGTTTGTGATGAGTTCTTTGGAATGTGTTGCACTTTTATACCAGTTTCACACTTGTGCTTCTTATTAAGGCTTGTGAGAGTGTGTGTGAAACCATAAGTAAATACAACAAGTAGTACACAATAATAAAGCATTCAAATGGATCATGGTATCTAAAATATTTCTTAAACAAGATTAAGAATCAATTAGAGATTTTAAATAGGTGTTCAGGGATTACTTTTAATGTTTCTTAAAATAATAACTTTTGAGGAAAGATTACTTTTACAAAGTAAAAAGTATTTAAACTTAAGGTTAACCCTTTAAGGCTTCTTATTAGCTAAGATTATTAAATAGGAAAACATTACTACAATAAATAATCACAGTATAAGTGAATGCATTAATATTTTTATCTTATAAATCAACGGTTATACTTAATAAGTAAATAATAGGTACTACTTCAATTACTTTGGAATTTGGTTTAAATCTTTAAGTGGTTTTCTCAAACTAGGGAAATAATTAGTAAATAAAAGTTTGGTGACGTTACAAGTGCATAGGATTCTTGTGATAAACAATATACTATTTTAGTTGATTTTATAATTGGTAATAATCTTTTAGGGAAGCTAAAATATCCTTAATTTGAGATGAGAGTTTTAGTAGATATATTTTAAAATGTTATGACCTATTTTAACTACACTTAAACATTAATTGACTTGTTATTACATTTTTAGACTCTAAACAAATAATGCCAAAGGCAATAGTAAGTATTTATATATTTTTAATGAATTAAAATAAAAGAAAAGGGTTTAAATAAGATTTATTAAATCTTTACCTTTTATTTTACTTCAAAAGTGATATTTGAAATTTTTGATATATAGAATTTATTTTTATGATTAATTTGGTATATTATAAGTATTTTTGTGATTTTTAAATAATAAGATAAGATTTTTATCAGTTTTATCACTTAATAAATAGTAAATATTAGTTAAGTGATACAATAATAATTTAAACAAGTTTATAAATGTAGATTTTGTTTTTATAAGAATTTTGGTATATTATTTATATTTTTCTTATTTACTAATACTAAAATATGATTTTTTAAGTTTTATTAGTTATAAAATCTTTATTAAATAATAATTATTTAAATAATTAACACAATAATATTTGATAATAATGTTAAATTATAGATTTTATTTTTCTAAGCATTTTGATATATTATATGCATTTTTCTGAATTATAAAACAAAAGATATAGAATTAACAAGATTTAACCATTTTATTCAATTTCTGGAAATTATATTTATATTAAACTTATTTGGTTTTATCTATTTACTAAAAAGATAATATTTTTTATACTAGCACTAACCCTAGCCTAAGTCACAGACATGTGGGCATGTGGCCACGTCATCTGCCCCGCGAGGTAAACACTCTTTTATACCCAACTTAATCTACCCCAGAGTCACTGACTAGTGGGCCATTCGCCATGTCGGTGTCCACTTCAGCAAAAGGGGATTTTATTCATTATTGGAATTATTACTGCAAAAGAATAAAGAGAAAAATTATATATGACGTCAGGTTGACGTCAGCAATGGGGATTCCCTCCTAGTCGAGGATGGACTCAGCGATGTGTGGCTCGCGAGGCCAAACGGAGGTGTGCTCTCGACAGAGGGAATAGAGAGGAACCTAAAGGTGGTGTCGCCGCCCGCTATTGGTCACCGGAGCTACTCCGACAACAACCACAAGGGGCGGCCGACGGCGGAGCACGACGGTACGGTGTTGCAGAGTGAGAGGGAGCGAGTGGAGGGCACAGGGAGATGCAGAAACTCACCCCGGTGATGATGGTGATGACGGTGAGGCATGGGGAGGGCCGACGGCGGTGAACTGCCGGCGATGGCTGCGGTGGCCGATGAAATGCCGAGCTCGATTCCGGCCGACACGGTCCGCGCCTGCTTGCGAGCCTTACTAGAGACGAACAAGAAGACCTAGGCAATCGTTGTGGTGCACTCAGATAGGCCAGGGGAGGCACCCATAGCGACGGTGGAGCTCCCGCCCAAGCTAGGGTTTTGGTGGGAAAGAGGAACTGGCGCTAGAGGGCAAAGGAGAGGATAAGATTGGTAGGAGTGGATAGAGGTCGACGCGGTTGATCTTATCAACGAGGTCTGGGATGTCAGCGAGCATCAGGGCGGTCGAATCGTGCTGACGACGGCGGACGACATCGAGCAGCGATGAGGTGCTCTAGCGAGCAGTGTGTGTGCGTGGAAATGACGATGACGAACCGATATGTGGGCCGGGCTGCTGCTGGGCCGTAGCAGAGCGAGCGAGGAATTCTGGAGGGCGCACGTGGGCGGAAGCTAATGCAGAGGCGACCTGGGTCGCTGGCCAATACTACTGCGCAGTTCTTTTCCTTTTCTATTTTGATTTTCTGTTTTCATACCCCATTTTTATTTCAAATTCCAACTCCTTTAAGCATTGAAATTTTTATACAATATTTCAAATATTTTTAGAGGACCTGATATTAGTTGATTTCCTAATCTTGTTAGTGTGTTACAATTTCCACTTATATATACAATCTTGTTTATTAAACAAAGTAATTAGGGTTTAAGATAACAAGATAGACAAGGCTTCCACCATAAACACTCATCTCATATTCTACTTATCTCTTAGACATTTCACTTGACTAAGAGATACTATCCACTAGCTACCTAAAGATAGGAATTATCTTAACTACCCTCTTTATTCTGGGATTTTAAACAAAGAGGTGGACATGGGTCTTGTCCTAATTTGATGTACTATTGGTTAAAGGTTTCTCAAGCACTCCTACCTTAAGACTTCACTAGGCTTATCCTTAGATAAGGAATTCCTTTCCTAAATATACTCTATATACCTCCCTTATCTTATTCACAAAGATCACATCTTCCTGAATAAGACAATCATCTGCCTCCATCATATCCATCATCATATGATGACATGGTCATTCCACTTCAACATTACTCCATTCTTACTCTTAGTATATAACCCCTCTTAATTAACTACCATTGATGCACCCATCAATGTAGCTACTGCTAACTCCATCTATTAACTTCCTTAACTTCATCTTGCAACTTCTTACAATCCTCACTGTAGATAACAAGGGATATCAATCTTCTAGAATAAGTATGGTTCTTCACCCATAATACAAGTTTGTTCTTATATTAGCTTGATCAATCTACTATGCCTCCAACTACTTCATATATTCATGTTATGCATCATACTCTAGCTTGACTTCTCATGATCAAGCTAGATGATTCATCTTACTAGGGCTTTACCTAATCTGGTATACCCACAACTCTTCTTCAACACCTAGTCATCTATTCCCAAGTGACTTGAGAATAATGACCACCATCATTTGATCAAACCAAGCTTAGGCTTCTATTTGTCTGATCAAGATCTATACTCAACTAAGTAGAAAACTTGGATTAGTCTCTCTATATACTTGTCTTGTTAAGCAAGCTTATTCTAAGTCTATATCCACTTGTCCTAACAAGATTGTTATCTAAGGTACTAATACTACTAGCTTTCTCATAGCTCCTCAATTACTAGCTCAACTCTTGGGTTTAAGTACTGCTTCTAGTTAACTCATGAGTGAGTTAACTTCTCCAACATCAAATGGTTTGATATCCACTAAGGATCACATTCCATTGATGATGGTACACTCAACCATATCTAGTTCTTCCTTCAGATTAACTTACTTAGGGTATTTGGAAGGTCAACACAATAAGTCAAATGCTATGAGTCAATAAGTGCTAGATCAAGCATTGATCACACACATTGATGATCAATAGACACTAGGACTTGGTTAAATAGGAATGTCACCTCTTAATATCATATTAAGGATATGTGCTAAATGGTCTTGGCTTGACTTCCTTTCCTACTCTATTTGTAATAAGAGTTAGTGTTTATAAACTACCATGATTCTCATGGTAGGAACAAATATGGCAAGCAAGTATATCAAGATTTAGTTATAGAGTTTCTTTACTTAAGTTACATTCTTAACTTGGTATTTAGGGTTTGTTGTAGATAATACCTTGATATCATCTATAGATTATTAAGTATTCATCCTTGAGTTGTTGTATGGAATACCATGTAATGATCTTTGGAAGATCAAGTACTCCTTATTAAATAGTGTGTTGTCACTTAGTTTTATTACATTTGATCTACCCTTAGATCAAATTATATTACCCAAAGATAAGGTTTTAACAAAGGTCATATTGAAACTCATCGCAGTCAACTTGATGATCTACTTCCGTTCCACCAAGTTAAGAGAAGCTTCAATCTCTTTGACGAGTTTTATTTAAAAGCGTGAAAATTATCCGGATTTTCTATGCATGAATGCAATGCACACACCTTATCTCAGCTTATTTCTAAGCTCTAATGCTGGGATGCTACAACCATGATCATGAATCTTGTACCCTGGGCCTTGTTATTGGCAGGTGGTTCAAAACTGCCGTGAGAGACTCCTTGGTGAAGCCAACCATGTCCATGACGACCCTATAGATGTCTAGGTGCATTTATGTTTTCTTGTTATCCTAGATGGTCTGGGACCCGTCCTTGATAGTGGAGGTCATGTTGTTCAAGGCCATGAGCTCATCATCGTCAAGGGCACACCCTCCTTTTCTCTTCCTTACACAAGCTAGCTGATGTCTACGCACGCTTCTATTCTTGTAGACAATGTTGGGCCTCCAAGTGTAGAGGTTTGTAGAACAACAACAAGTTTCCCTTAAGTGGATCACCCAAGGTCTGTCGAACTCAGGGAGGAAGTGATCAAAGGTATAGCTCTCAAGCAACCATGTAATCAAGATACAAGAAGTCTCTTGTGTCCCCAACACACCCAATACACTTGTCAGGTGTATAGGTGCACTAGTTCGGGAAAGAGATAGTGAAATACAAGTAATATGGATGATTATAAGTGGTAATTGCAATCTGAAATAAGAGTGGCAACAAGCAAACATGTAACATGATTGATTGTAAATGGTGTTTCAATGCTTAGAAACAAGGCCTAGGGATCATACTTTCACTAGTGGACTCTCTCATATAAATATCTTCTCTTCATTATGCTACCCTGAACTACTCTCCAGTTGGACGATGTAGGGCTATAACAACACACCTTAAAGTTCGCATTCCCCATCTAGATAACCCCTCACTATCACCTTGAGCGCTATATGGTTCCAACAAACACCACAATCTCATAGAGACATCCAACTCAAATTATACTCATGATAAGTATTTCTGTAACCTTAGCCTAAGTGCCACACGGTGTGCACACTGTCAACTTCACACACGTGGGGATAAGTAGAGATTAATTAAAGCACTTGAGTAGCAGAATATATCTACTTATTCAACTAGATTACAAAGCTCATGATCTCAATATGATCATGCATAGAGAGAGAGATGAACACATAGCTACCGGTAGAGCCCTTAGCCTCGAGAGAGAACTACTCCCTCCTCATCATGGGAGTCATCAACGGTGATGGAGATGGCGGTGGAGTTGATGGAGATGGATCCGGAGGCACTTCCCCGACCCGGCAGGGTGCCGGAACAGAGACTTATGTCCCGCAAATCTCCTCTTCGGTGGCGGCGGTGCTGTGGAACTTTTCATGGAATTCTGATCTTCTCTTTAGGGTTTTCGTCTCGAGGGGTTTATATAGGCAAAGAGGCGATGTCGGTGGCCGCCCGAGGGGCCCACACCAGGGCTTGGCGCACCTAGGGGCGCGCCACCCTATGGTGTGGCTGCCTCGTGGCTCTCCTCCGTCTCCTCTTTGGACTTTTGTGTCGTGTCGGGGAAAATAGGAACTTCGGCTTTTGTTTCGTCCAATTCCGAGAATATTTCTTTACTAGCTTTTCTGAAACCAAAAACAGCAGAAAACTGGCAACTGGCACTGCGGCATCTTATTAATAGGTTAGCTCAAGAAAATGTATAAAAATACCTTAGAGTGTAAATAAAACATAAGAAAGTTGATATAAAACAAGCATGGAGCATCAAAAATTATAGATACGTTTATGACATATCAAGCATCCCCAAGCTTAACTCCTGCTTTTCCTTGAGTAGGTAAGTGATAAAAAGAATAATGTTTTAGGTGACATGCACCATCACAATCTTGATCAAGGTATTTGTAAAGCATTGATAGCTGGGATCAAAGTACTCTAAACATGAGCATGAAAGATAGAGTTCTAACAATAAGACATAGCAACTATTTTGTAACATGAAAAGGTAAAAACAAAAGATCTTGAATAACAATGCATTGAAAGACGTTTGTTTGTTTCACATATAGAAAACATAATAAGAGTGGTATTCAGCTTGTCCCTCATGGTATAGCAAAACATAAATGCATGACACCTTCAAAGTTCATAAGGGTGACTAGATACAAATAATTTAAGAACAAGCAATATCAAAGTTATGAATCAATCAACAAGTTTTGTGTCAACACCCGGATTTTTAATCCCAGATGCCTGTTATGCCATACATCGCAATCCTAGGATTACCATTTTTGCGAGACATAACAGATTGGATATGACAGTACATCATCCATTACAAACCATAATAAGGTCTTACATGAAATAAAGGATCTCATGATCCAGTCTTAATACAACAAGCAGCGGAATAAATAATAAGCGTAGCGGTGGGGTCCATCTTCAGAGTCACGGGCAATGCTGACGATGGAAGATAGTCCTAGTTATCATAGCCGTCCTGCTGTCCTTCATCTTGGTAGTCTCCTTCATAGTCTGGCCATGAGAATAGCAAGGGACAAAAGCCATGAGTACTCTTTAAGTACTCGCAAACTATCACTAACATGTAAGGTAGTGGTAGTAGGAATGCTAACTCTAAGTTTACTTATGAAGTTAAGTTTGAAACCTAAGCTGAGTTCAGAGACAAAGAAAGATAAAATAAAGTTCTAAAATCACTTAAGTTGGGAAGCTAGTTTCATAGTCACAACCCTGTTGTGGTCAAGTCAAGTTTCATCATTCATTTCATAAGTCATTTTGAAAACATCTAACAACGGAACAGTATGGCCACTCCAATTGTCCATAACCGCGGACATGGCAATTCGAATAGTTTGACACTCTACAGAGGTGGTACACTTTCATCACAAGATTCGATACATCTGTCAGGGATAACCCTGAATCATCATACTTAGTATGCAAATAATCAAACATAACCTTTCAATTACACACCCTAGTATAAGCACCTCTCCTATGAGCATGGCCTCCCAACCATGACCATCTGTCATCTTGGGCACTGCATAGGTGGACAACATTGAGAGGTAGCCTCAGCTCAAACCTCTCCCGCGAGGGAACTAATACTAATGCATATAAACTTTCGGCTAAGCCTTACCCAATGCAGGTATTGTGGTTGTACGGTAAAATTGGAATGGTATCGCATCCGAACCCAACCATCAGTTTTGTAAAAGGGGCTAAGGCTCATGCCTCAACATTTTCATCATCATAAACCATTTTTGTTTCTTAACACATGTCAAAACATCTCAATAGAATGACTCATCATTTCAAGGTTTTCACAAGTCATTTTCACCAAGTAATCCCATCTAAAGTGATCAAGTTTGTGGATTAGCTCCAAGCCACTAAGTTAAGAGTGTTCACTAATGTGGGATGCTAATGTCAATTTCATGCCGTAGAATGACATCTAAGTTTATCTAGATAGGTCAAGTTTTATACTTTTTATGCTACCTTCAACAAATAAAGGATTTTGGTAAATTAAAGAAAGTAAAGCTTGTAAATAAAAATTGGAGTGGGTATAAGTCAAAGGGTATAACCACAAAGCATGCCTAATGCCTTTGCTTAGACTATCTAGTTTGCAAGGTCTAGCTTGCATGGTTAATGATGGCTTGCTAAGTATAATACTTGCAAGTGTTAGCTTGCCAAAAATAGCTTGCTCAGTTTACTTGAAGTGCTAGGCTTGCCTTGTGTAGTGCAGTGGTTGAAGTTTTCTTCCTCCTCCTCTTGGTAGAACTCCTCCTCCTCGAAAGCTTGGTCAGTACTATCGTCTATAAATACATACGGGGTACACAATCACCAAACAAAGCTTAACTAGTCTACTTAGCATACTAAGGCACACATTTGATGACCTATTATCAGCACAAGCATTACAAGGTTTAATTTAACTTACTTCATTATTTTTATTTGATAAAAGTAATTTCTACTCATTGAAATTAGCTAAGATTTAATATTCTCCAATTAAAATATGGGATCATGTGGACACATGTCCTCACCACATATTTTAACATATGGGAATGTGATTTAAATGTTGGATCACATTTTAATAAGTTTGAGTTTAATATTTAATGATTTAAAGTGACTAGAAAGGCCTATATAGCATTATTTTGGTACTAGTCCAAAGTCACTGCATGAAAAAACTTAATATTATTACATATACAGATAGATATGGTTAAATGTGATTTTTGAGAGTTGGAATCAACTCAAAAGCTATTGTGATTGATTTTAGAAAAATGTTTGAATGTGCAAATGCTTCTGTTTTGTTATTTTACTAGGACAGATATCTAACTCTAAATGATTTAAATCCAACGGGCTTGGATAGAGATTTTCATTAACTTTCCAACATAATTTGAACCACTCAATTTGGATTTATAAAACTCTCTGAATTGATTTTTAAACTAAGGGACATAATTGATTTTAAACCTAAATAGAAAAATCCTAATTTGAATTACTGGGTCAACACGGGAAAGTAAATGGGCCGGCCCAGTGGCGATCCGCGGTGCAGAGGGCTGCTAACAGGGGGTCCCGCCTGTCAGTGACTCTTTAAACATGAAGCGGTACGGGGCGATCGGGACCACACAATTAGAACTAGATCTAACGGTCCACGGTCATCGTCGATGATGGACTCGTCGCCGGCGAGACTGAACCCTAAGCAGCCAGTGGGGGTCTACTGGGGACGTACCAGGGCTCCAGCTAGTGTGGCGAGGCAGGCGAACGAACAAGTTGACGACGGCGGTTCTCCTAGTATTGGTGGCAGGGGCTGAGGTGGACGAAATTGATGGGGACTTCTCCTCCTCTGCAGCGGCTACCTCTGGTGGAATTCCGGCGAACAGTGGCTCGAGCGGCTCCGGCGAGAGAGGGGAAATGGTCAGTGGAGAGAGGCGAGTGAGATGGTGTGAAGAAATGGTGCTGGGGTGGCCTCCTTATATAGGCTCGACGGTGAGGCAGTGAGGTATGGGCGCGGCTCGTCGGTGACGGAGGGCTACCGGCATGGGCGAGATAGGTGGACGGTGGGCGGTCTGCTGGCGGTCGTCTAGAGCTTAAAGGCAACTCTAGGGGTGGTGGCAATCGTTCAGGAGCTTCCCGCGCTCTAGGAGAAAGAGGCGGTGCTCGACGGCTATCATGGCGACTATTGGTCGCGCGGCGGTGCACGACCATGTCTGGTGGGTTGCTGGGTTCAAGGCGGAGCGGCGTGCGTGATTGGGTGTCGGGGCTTAGTCTCTAGCGTGCTGGCGGCGATCGCGCTCTGGCGTGCGCTGCGCATGGCGTAGAGAGAAAGGGCGGCGATGCTCTGGGGTGGTCCAGTGGCTGGGGTTGATCGAGGGGTGGACCGTGGGCGGTTGTGAGGTCACGCCTCACTCCCTGGAGCGGCGGAGAGGGGCTGGTGGTCGCTTGTGGCTTGTGCACGTTTGGCCAGTGATCATGGCATCAGGGCGGCGTTGCACTGGCGCCAGGGGCTAGGGATAGGGGTGGTTTTGGTCTGGTTGGACCTGGGGGAGACCAAGGTGATCAATGCACACCAATTGGGTCGACAAGATTTGCTCCAAAACAGTAATAGTTAGGCCATACTGATTCTGCTAACAAGGTGTTTGATCAAATGGCCGCATTGAGAAAAAGTTTTGAATTTTTGAAAGATTTTTGGCGGAGTGATTCATCTCATGCTTGAGCATCTAGGTTTGCTTGGGATTTTAAAATGGAGTTCATTTGAGTGGTTTTTGAAAAAGTGTGATGTATACATATGAACTAGATTCAATTTTCAAATGTCATTTTAAATTAGGGTTTGAAAGTTTTTGGGGTGACACAAAGTGGGCCTTGGCACATCACTACTTGTACTAGCAAGGGGTTCAAAGAACCACAATTATCTCTATTGGCATTTGAGTCCTAGGAACACCCAAAGTGTCCTAGTTAGTTAAAATGGCACAAATGACCATTTCCTTATTTTTTTGTTTTTGATTTCTTTGGGCAGTTCCAGTTGATACGATACTTCTCCTCGGCGATTCAAAATCTTGAAGGGTCTGATATATCTGGGGGCTAACTGTCCTTTCATACTAAAACGTTGTGTTCCCTTCAATGGCAAAACCTTGAGATATACAAAATCTCCGACATTGAAAGTCAGGTCTCTCCTTCTCTTGTCAACATAACTCTTCTGTCTAGATTGGGCTGTCTTGAGGTGCTCACGGACTTTGTGAACCTTCTCTTCAGCTTCTCGGAGAATGTCGGGTCCGAAGATCTGACTCTCTCCTACTTGCGACCAATTCAAAGGGGTACGATACTTTCTTCCGTATAGGAACTCAAATGGGGCCATTTGCAGACTGTCTTGATAACTGTTGTTCTATGAGAATTCTGCGAAAGGCAGGCAATCTTCCCATTTTGATCCATACTCTAACACACAAGCTCTCAACATATCCTCTAGGATTTGGTTGACTCTTTCAGTCTGTCCATCTGTCTGTTGGTGATAAGCGGTGCTGAAATTCAACTTGGTTCCTAATCCTTCTTGGACTTTCTGCCAAAATCTCGAGGTAAATTGGGTTCCTCGATCTGATACTATGGTCTTGGGGGTTCCATGCAGACTAACAATTCTAGCAATGTACAACTCTGCTAGCTTCGAACTCTGGTAGGTAGTCTTGACAGGTATAAAGTGAGCTACCTTAGATAGTCTATCAACGATGACCCAGATTGAGTCATTTCCCCTACTAGAAGTAGGTAAATCGGTGATAAAGTCCATTCCGACAGAATACCATTTCTATTCCGGAATCTGCAGTGGTTGCAACATTCCTGTGGGTCTCTGATGTTATACTTTGACTCTTTGACAAATATCACACTTGGCGATGTAGCTTCCGATTTCTCTCTTCATCTTGTGCCACCAAAATTGCTCTTTCAAATCTTGATACATCTTTGTTCCTGCGGGGTGGACAGAATAAGAGTATCATGAGCTTCCTGCATGATAACTTGCTTTAGTTCTGAATCTGCTGGCACGCAGATACGGCCTTTGTACCACATAACTCCTTCTTCATCTTCGGTAAATCTAGGTACCTTTCCTATACCAATACGACGTTTGATTCTGTCGATACTTTCATTTCCCTTCTGGGCTTCCTTGATTTGACTAATCAAAGTGGGTTGAAGTTCAATGCTAGCTAAGAATCCTTTGCTAACTAGCTCAGTTCTAAATTGCTCCAACTCCTTATACAAACTTGGTTTCTTCTCCTTGATCATGGTGTTGAGCCTACACGACAATCTTCTAAGAGCATCCGCTACCACATTGGCTTTGCCGGGGTGATAGTGAATGTCAAGGTCATAATCCTTGATTAACTATATCCATCTCCTTTGCCTCATATTCAGCTCCTTCTGAGTGAAGATATACTTCAAGCTCTTGTGATCTGAGTAAATCTCACAGCAATTACCCATAAGATAATGACGCCATTTCTTCAACGCCAAAACTACGGCTGCTAACTCAAAATCATGGGTCAGATAGTTCTGCTCATGCTGCTTTAGTTGTCGAGACAGATAAGCAATGACTTTGCCTTCTTGCATCAATACACATCCGAGACCTATCTTGGATGCATCACAATACACATCAAACTGCTTCTTGATATCTGGCATAATCTAAATTGGGGCTGAAATCAATCTCTTCTTCAGCTCCTGGAAACTGGCTTCACATTTGTCTGTCCATTCAAACTTTTTGTCCTTCTTCAACAATTGTGTCATTGGTCTTGTGATGCTCGAAAATCCTTCAACGAACTTGCGGTAATATCCCGCTAATCCGAGAAATGCACGGACTTGGATTTGAGTGGTTGGGGCTTCCCATTCTTCGACATCTTTAATTTTGGCTGGATCAACAGAGACTCCTTCGGCAGACACAATATGTCCTAGGCTTCTTGCCGGTCCACACCTCATGCGGTGTCTTCTCTACCGACTTTGATGGTACTCTGTTTAGTGTGATCGCTGCAGTTTCTAGACAATAACACCAAAATGATAAAGGCAGATCTGTCCAACTCATCATTGATCGTACCATGTCCAACAAGGTCCGATTCCTCCTTTCCGACACACCGTTTCGCTGCGGCGTTCCTGGAGGAGTGAGCTGGGGAACTATTCCACAACTCTTTAGATGGTCATCAAACTCATGGCTCATGTACTCGCCTGCTCGGTCCGACCGAAGAAACTTTATTTTCTTGTCAAGTTGATTTTGTACCTCATTCTGGAATTCCTTGAACTTTTCAAAGGCTTCCGACTTATGTTTCATCAAGTAGATATATCCATACCTACTCAAATCATCAGTGAAGGTAATGAAGTACTCATAACCACCTCTAGCTGTCGTGCTCATTGGGCCACATACATCACTATGTACTAGTCCCAATAAGTCGGACGCCCTTTCACAACTCTTTGCAAAAGGTGTCTTGGTCATCTTGCCGAGAAGGCATGATTCGCATGTCTCGAACGACTCCAAGTCGAATGAAGTTAGGAGTCCATCATCATGGAGCTTCTTCATGCGTTTCCAACTTATATGACCAAGCCGACAATGCCAAAATTAAGTCATATTCAGATCATTTGGTTCTAACCTTTTCACATTTATGTTATAGACAGATTCACTATCAAGATTCAAAATAAATAACCCGTCCCGGACAGGCGCAAAGCCATGAAACATATCATTCAAATATAAAGAACAACCATTATTCTTAATATTCGACTCATAGCCCTGTCTCATCAAACATGAGGCAGAAATGATGTTTCGACTAAGCACTGGAACATAATAACAATTATTCAGCTCCATTATGAATCCAGAAGGTAAATGAAGTTGCATTGTGCCGACTTCCAACGCAGCGACTCTCGCTTTATTGCCGACTCTAATATCAACCTCGCCTCTTGCAACGCTCCTAGTTCTTACCAGTCCCTGCAACGAGTTGCAGATGTGAATGACTGATCCGGTATCATATACCCAAGAACTACCAGGTGCATCGGCAAGATAAATGTCTATAACATTGCAAACAAGCATACCTGAGCTAGAAGTCACACCTCTGCTCTTGGCTTTATCAGCTAGATACTTGCTGCAATTCCTCTTCCAGTGGGCATCCGACTTGTAGTAGAAGCAAGTGGATCCGCCTGCAGGAGATGGCTTAGTCCCCGAGGAAGCGCTTTGGACTGGGTCCTCCGCCTTACCTCCTGACTTTGCCTTCTTCTTCTTAGTCCAAGAACTCTTCTTGAACTTAGCCTTGTTTTGTACCATCAACACTTGACTGGCACCTTTCTTGAGATCCGCCTCAGCCTGCTTGAGCATCCCATGTAATTCAGTAAGCTTCTTATCCATACCATGCATGTGGTAGTTCGATATGAACTGGCCATACGCACTAGGAAGAGAGTTCAGAATTATGTCTGCAGCGAACTCTTCGCTAATGGGGTATCCAAGCCTTCCAGAGACTGCACGTAACCAACCATCTTGATCACATGCGGACTTAGTGGATCGCCATCCTTAAGCTTGTAGCTCAACAATGCCTGAGAGACTTGATACCTCTCAGTCTTTGCCTGAGCCTGGAACATACTTTTGAGGCTTTCGATCATATCGTAGGCCTCAACATTCTTGAACTGCTGCTGCAAGTCCGGTTCCATGTGAGCAAGCATAAGACAGCTAATCTCCGTGGATTCATCAGAAATCTGACGGTAGGCATTGGTGGCTGCGACAGTCGCATTCTCATCCGGCTTAGCTGGAAGTGGGTTGTCTGGGACACGATCGCTTTTTTCTTGTTTGAGAACAATTCCTAGATTACGATACTAGTTGGTGAAATTAGTTCCATTCAGCTTATCTTTCTCTAAGATGGTTCTTAAAGGAAAACCGGAAATCCGAGGAAGACTGCTAGGTGCCATTGATCTACAACAGAAAATATGCAAAACACTTAAGACATGTATCCATAAAGATCAAGCATATTAAACACTTTAATATTTATGCTCCCACTAGAACCAACACCTCTCCGATGGTTACTTAGTGATTCAGGACCCTAAATAAGCAAGTCGACTAGTGAGCTTTAGCATCACCGCTAGCCGTCAAGTGATCTAGGTAGGCAACTCCTTGTCAATCGTATCTCATACGACTCCTGTTGGATGGGTGGCATCACATGCCCTAACTCCCATCCAAATTTTCCCCGAGTCCCACAACCATTGTGATAGACCCGTCTAGATTACCAAGTGCTTCCACTGTAAGAGTCCGACTCGAACCCACCTAGTCGGAAAGAATTGATAGCACCTCAATTTTATGAGCCCACTACCAAAAATGTCTGACTTGTGATGGTGCAGCACTGGCGGGGAAACCGACTAGACCTTCTTTGAGGGATTATTTTCTACCAACTATCTAATAGAGGTAAAACAAAGACACAACAATAACACAAAATAAAGCAATTATAATGTGAAATGGTATGGCTCTGTTCATGGCGATCTCCTTCTCCATAAAGCCTGTAATCCGACTCGTGTCAACTCTTGTCACGTGCCGTCTTACACCATGTAGCCGACTTGTACACCGACTTGCATGCCTTCCGGATTCTCCACATAGCTACACTAGCTTGTAATCTAAATTACACAGAGAATCCGACACACAGGCCGTTATACAATAATATGACAACACCTAGGCTCCAGCCGGCTGACAAAAACCGTGATACACAGATCACGTATGGATTACACACATCACATGCACATAAGCCATACCATTCACAACATCATCCTGCAAAAACAAGTTATGCATATATACATTATCTACCGGTGTTGTGAAACTCGCAACGACATCTAAGGCGCTACGACAGGGCGAAGCCGGCGGTCCGGACATGGATTTCCTCATCGGATAACGCAGATCTCATCTGCATTCCGGACATGGATTTTGTCATCGGATAAAACAATTTTACCCAAATCTGATCCAGATTCCGATTCGACCAAACTCTTTGATCTTCGATCACAGCATCCGGGTTTACGTGTCACAGTCTACCCCGATGGCGGAAGCCGACCAGTAGGGGTATGTCGTTCCACGACCTTAGCAGTTAGATCATGGAAACCAGATCATCCATTCCCCCGAGTATAGTTGATCCAATCAACTTTGTACAAAACCAATCTATCTCATAGATCGACCACCAAAACTACAATTAGATCCAATCTAACGCCAAGCGCATATCACATATGCGTGATCTCGAGCCTAAAACCAGAAGCTAACGCTCTGATACCACTATTGGGCCACGTAGAGATAAACAAAACTTTTTCCCTACGTGGTGATCCCAAGATCCAGCTCAGGTAGAAGGCCACGAGGATTACCACTAGACGCGCAGTTGCGGAATTGATGAAGCACATCGCTTGATGCAGTGCAGTCCTCGCGATCCGTTCCGGCTCCACGATCCACGATCCGTTCTTTCTTCACGATCATTGAAGTGCTGAACATACAACACCTCCGCCGGTATCCACACGTACGAGGAGGAGCACCGGCGATGGACTGCTAGGTCCGGTACGGCGGTGACAGGACGGACTAGGGCTAGGGTTTCCAACACATGGAGTGACCTAACCCTTGCTCTAAGCACCTGCGCCCCAGCTTATATAGGGAGTGAAAGTGGGCTCCACTCACTTGTGGCCTATTCACTAAAAGGCCTATATTAGCCACTGCAAGTCTCACTTGCTGACTAAGTCCATGTCTCTATTTGGGTCCAAACCAAATAGATTTCCTGTTTGGGTCTAACCCAAACTGCTCCCGCTCTTAATTGTGTGACCTCACAGGCTCATGGTAACCCGGACATGATTCCGAGTCTCACTCGTGATCGATCAGTTGGTAGCGGCTCCTAGCAGAACGTGCCAACTCCCAAGTACCAATAAGTCATGACGACATACCTTTCCAATGCGACTTTTGTCTGAGTCCCTTTTGCCTCACGATATAACTTGTCGGACTATAGGCAAATGATCGTCATCCCTTAAATAGTCCGACTCTCTTTCTCGATCCAAGATAAGTGATTCATCCGACTAACTCTTAGTCGGTTGCCTCGGTTAACACTTAACCGAGACGCGCATGGCCATGCTTTCCAAATCATATCTTCCGAGAGGGCCCAGAGAATATCTCTCTAGATGGAGGGGCAAAATCCCATCTTGGTCATTCACATCACGCAGCTTGATTTACAGTCGACCCGAACTCCGCCTTTATAACTGCCTAGTGACGGAACATCGTTTGACAGAACCTAAGTCGGTGATCCTCAACTCGGATTGTGCAATAACCTCAGGTCTAAGGATTACATTAATTGAGACATGCAAATGACAACTTGTTCGTTGCATCTCAATATGGGTCAGTCCGACTCGCTAAACTCTTTAGCCGAATCCGTGTAAGTCGGAATAGCATCTCCATGCCCATGACAAGTGGAACCTAGTCATCTGCCGACTTTCACATTGGTCTAAGTTGTGTGTCCGACACAACCTCAATGACCAAGGATAATTAGTATGAACAACATGAATATGTAGTTCCACAATCAAATCACATATTCGATGATACATATCAGCAGTTCATACATGGACCATAACCTTATGAATACACAGGAATAACATCATAGATGATTGCATCTAGGGCATATTCCCAATAGGCACGATGGAAGAGAGCAGGGTGGCCTGCTGCGAGCTATCCATGCTCGACCGGCGGGCATGGCCTCGGTGTGGCTCGGCACTACTACTAGCAGCAAAGGGGGGTGCTGCCTGGGCTGGGTTAGGTGCTAGGGAGACAGAGGAGAGATGAGAGGGTCAAATGGGGGACAAGACATTGATCAAAAACAGTAATTGTTAGGCAGGTTTATCTGTGATCACCAAGGGTTTGATGAAATGGCCAAAAGAAAATTATATTTGAATTTTGAAAAGATTTTTGGTGTGTGATCTGATCTTATGCTTGGTAGTCTCTGGTTGCTGGGAATTGTCAAGGTGAACTCATTTGGTTGGTCTTTGAGAAATGGTGACCTTAACACATACACTTGATTCCATTTTCAACTGTCATTTAAATTGCCTTGCTAAAGAGTTTTGTAAGTTTATAAAGTGGGCCTTGGTACTTCTTTACTTGTACTAGCAAGGGGTGAAAAGATCTAGAATTGTTTCTGTTTTAAAATGACTTCTAGGAACACCTAAAGTGGCCTAGTGGATTAGAATGGCCAAAATGACCATTTGCATTATTTAATCTTATTTGATTTCTTTTTCTTTGGATTTTGTTTGTAAATGGTCTAGATGATGTGGCATTCACCTTTGAACCATTTCATATCACTTAGGACAATCAAACATGGCATTTTTAAACAATTCTATATTAATGCAAACACACATATGCATCCATAATTATTTTAATGATAAAAAGTTTTTGTTAACCCTAAATTGGGTGATTTGAACATTGGTAACCTTGATTAAAGATTTGGGATGTTACATTATCTTTCCTTTTTCTCAGTTTGGTAGACATGTCCTTCACATAGTAAACCCGAGCCACATTGTTGGCTAGGATGAATGGTTCATCCATGTACGCAAGATTGTTGAGATCCACTGTTGTCATGTCGTACTTTTGGTCCACATGTACCCCTGCTCCCATCAGCTTGACCCATTTGCACCGAAACAAATGGACCTTAAAAGTACGTCCATAGTCAATTTTCCATATCTCCTCTATGTACCCATAATATGTGTCCTTCTTCCCATTGTCATCTGTTGCATCAAAGCGGACACCACTGTTTTGGTTGGTGCTATTTTTATCTTGGGCAATCGTGTAAAATGTTTTCCCATTTATCTCGTACCCTTGGAAAGTACATATAGTCGAAGATGGTAACCTGGCCAATGAGTATAACTAATCTCCAACAGTGGTGTTATTCATTAGATGTGTCTGCAACCAACTGCCGAAATTCTTCTCGTGTTCCCCTTTAATCAAGGAGTCAGGCTTCCCCGGGTTTTCGGAGCATATAATATTCTTGTGTTTCTCGATATACAGAGCCACCACAGTGGAATTGTGTAGAACTGTGTACTGTGCTTGAGTGAAAGAATGTCTGTCCCTACATACCATTGATTTCCTTCCTAGTGTGCCTTTTCTAGTTAGCCTCCCCTCATACCGAGATTCAGGAACACCAATCAGCTTAAGTTTAGGAAGAAAGTCAACACAAATCTCAATGACCTCCTCTGTTCCATAGTCCTTGGAGATGCTTCCTTTTGGCCTAGCACAGTTATGAACATATCTCTTTAGGCCTCCCATGAACCTATCGAAGGGGAACATATTGTGTAGAAACACAGGAGCGAGAATTTTAATCTCTTCGACTAGGTGAACTAGGAGGTGCGTCATAATATTAAAGAAGGATGGCGGGAACAACAACTCGAAGCTGACCATACATTGGACCACATGAATTTGTAACCCTAATAGACTTTCTTGATCGATTACCGTCTGAGAAATTGTATTGAAGAATGCACATACCTTCACAATGGCTAGTCGAACATTTTCTGGTAATGTAAGAATTGGAGGAACATGTAATTTTTATGTAGTAATGTAAGAATTGGAGGAACATGTAATTTTTTTGAGAGAAAGAATCCCAAAGGTAAGAGAGGAAATAGTTTTCATAAATACTCACTTTGGTTTTGAAACTAAGTTTTTGGTCGGACGTCCATTCTAACTAGGGTCTCCTATGGTCAGGATGGCTCTTATACCAACTTGTCAACACCCAAATTTTTAATCCCAGATGCCTGTTATGCCATACATCACAATCCCAGGATTACCATTTTCGCGAGACACAACATATTGGATATCACAATACATCATCCATTACAAACCATAATAAGGTCTTACACGAAATAGAGGATCTCATGATCTAGTCTTAATACAACAAGCAGCGGGAATAAATAATAAACGTAGCGGTGGGTTCATCTTCAGAGTCACAGGCAATGCTAACGATGGAAGATAGTCCTAGTTATCATAGTCGTCCTGCTGTTCTTCATCTTGGTAGTCTCCTTCATAGTCTGGCCATGAGAATAGCCAGAGACAAAAGCCATGAGTACTCTTTAAGTACCCGCAAACTATCACTAACAGGTAAGGTAGTGCTAGTAGGAATGCTAACTCTAAGTTTACTTATGAAGTTAAGTTTGAAACCTAAGCTGAGTTCAGAGACAAAGAAAGATAAAATAAAGTTCTAAAATCACTTAAGTTGGGAAGCTAGTTTCATAGTCACAACCCTATTGTGGTCAAGTCAAGTTTCATCATTCATTTCATAAGTCATTGTGAAAACATCTGATAATGGAACAGTATGGCCACTCCAACTGTCCATAACCGTGGACGCGGCTATTCGAATAGTTTGACACTCTGAAGAGGTGATACACTTTCACCACAAGATTCGATACATCTGTCAGGAATAACCCTGAATCATCATACTTAGTATGTAGATAATCAAACATAACCTTTCAATTACACACCCTAGTATAAGCACCTCTCCTATGAGCATGGCCTCCCAACCATGACCATCCATCATCTTGGGCACTGCATAGGTGGACAACATTGAGAGGTAGCCTCAGCTCAAACCTCTCCTACGAGGGAACTAATACTAATGCATATAAACTTCCGGCTAAGCCTTACCCAATTCACGTATTGTGGTTGTATGGTAAAATTGGAATGGTATCGCATCCAAACCCAACCATCAGTTTTGTAAAAGGGGCTAAGGCTCATGCCTCAACATTTTCATCATCATAAACCATTTGTGTTTCTCAACACATGTCAAAACATCTCAATAGAATGCCTCATCATTCCAAGGTTTTCACAAGTCATTTTCACCAAGTAATCCCATCTAAAGTGATCAAGTTTTTGGATTAGCTCTAAGCCACTAAGTTAAGAGTGTTCACTAATGTGGGATGCTAATGTCAATTTCATGCCATATAATGACATCTAAGTTTATCTAGATAGGTCAAGTTTTATACCTTTTATGCTACCTTCAACTAATAAAGGATTTTGGTAAAGTAAAGAAAGTAAAGCTTGTAAATAAAAATTGGAGTGGGTATAAGTCAAAGGGTATAACCAAAGCATGCCTAATGCCTTTGCTTAGACTATCTAGTTTGCAAGGTCTAGCTTGCATGGTTAATGATGGCTTGCTAAGTATAATACTTGCAAGTGTTATCTTGCCAAAAATAGCTTGCTCGGTTTACTTGAAGTGCTAGGCTTGCCTTGTGTAGTGCAGTGGTTGAAGTTTTCTTCCTCCTCCTCTTGGTAGAACTCCTCCTCCTCGAAAGCTTGGTCGGTACTATCGTCTATAAATACATACGGGGTACACAATCACTAAACAAAGTTTAACTAGTCTACTTAGCATACTAAGGCACACATTTGATGATCTATTATCAGCACAAGCATTACAAGGTTTAATTTAACTAACTTCATTCTTTTTATTTGAGAAAAGTAATTTCTACTCATTGAAATTAGCTAAGATTTAATATTCTCCAATTAAAATATGGGATCATGTGGACACATGTCCTCACCACATATTTTAACATATGGGAATCTGATTGCAATGTTGGATCACATTTTAATAAGTTTGAGTTTAATATTTAATGATTTAAAGTGACTAGAAAGGCCTATATAGCATTATTTTGGTACTAGTCCAAAGTTACTGCATGCAAACCTTAATATTATTACATATTCAGATAGGTATGGTTAAATGTGATTTTTGAGAGTTGGAATCAACTCAAAAGCTATTGTGGTTGATTTTAGAAAAATGTTTGAATGTGCAAATGCTTCTGTTTTGTTATTTTTACTAGGAGAGATCTCTAACACTAAATGATTTGAATCCAACGGGCTTGGATAGAGATTTTCATTACTTTGCAACAAAGTATGAATCACTCAGTTTGGATTTATAAAACTCTCTGAATTGATTTTTAAACTAAGGAACAAAATTGATTTTAAACTAAATAGAAAAATCCTAGTTTGAATTACTGGGTCAACGCGGAAAACTAAATGGGCCGGCCCAGTGGCGATTCGCGGCGCAAAGGGCTGCTGACAGGGGGGTCCCGCCTGTTAATGACTCTTTAAACGCGAAGCGGTACGGGGTGATCAGGACCACACGATTAGAACTATATCTAACGGTCCTCGGTCGTCGTCGACGACGGACTCATTGCCGGCGATACTGAGCCCTAAGCGGCTGGTGGGGGTCTACTAGGGACGTACCAGGGATCCAACTAGTGCGGCGAGGCGGGCGAACGAACAAGTTGACAATGACGGTTCTCCTGGTACTGGCGGCGGGGGCTGAGGTGGATGAAATCGACGGGGACTTGTCCTCCTCTACAGCGGCTACCTCCGGTGGAATTCTGGCGAACGGTGGCTCGAAGCGGCTCCGGCGAGAGAGGGGAAATGGTCAGTGGAGAGAGGGGAGTGAGATGGTGTGAAGAAATGGTGCTGGGGTGGCCTCCTTATATAGGCTTGACGATGAGGCAGTGAGGTATGGGCGCGGCTCATCGGTGACGGCAATACAGAGGTCTACCGACATGGGCGAGATAGGTGGACGGTGGGCGGTCTTCTGGCGATCGTC
This sequence comes from Avena eriantha, assembly GCA_910589775.1. Classification (NCBI taxonomy): domain Eukaryota; kingdom Viridiplantae; phylum Streptophyta; class Magnoliopsida; order Poales; family Poaceae; genus Avena; species Avena eriantha. The sequence continues at coordinate 45,149,732 of OU342741.1, forward strand.
TAGACCTTAAAGGCAACACTAGGGGCGGTGGCAATCGGTCAGGAGCTTCCCGCGCTCTGGGAGACAGAGGCGGTGCTCGGCGGTGATCATGGCGACTATGGGTCGCGCGGCGGTGCACGGCCATGTCTGGTGGGTTGCTGGGTTCAATGCGGAGCGGCGTGCGTGATTGGGTGTCAGGGCTTGGTCTGTGGTGTGCTGGCGGCGATCGCGCTCTGGCGTGCGTTGCGCATGGCGTAGAGAGAAAGGGCGGCGATGCTCTGGGGTGGTCCAGTGGCTGGGGTTGATCGAGGGGTGGACCGTGGGCGGCGATGAGGTCACGCCTCACTCCCTAGAACGGTGGAGAGGGGCTGGTGGTCGCCTGTGGCTTGTGCACATTTGGCCGGCGATCATGGCGTCGGGGCGGTGTTGCACTGGCGCTAGGGGCTAGGGATAGGGGTGGTTTTGGTCTGGTTGGGCCTGGGGAGACCAAGGTGATCAATGCACACCAATTGGCTCAACAAGATTTGTTCCAAAACAGTAATACTTAGGCCATACTGATTCTGCTAACAAGGCGTTCGATTGAATGGCCGCCTGAGAAAAAGTTTTGAATTTTTGTAAGATTTTTGGTGGAGTGATTCATCTCATGCTTGAGCATCTAGGTTTTCTTGGGATTTTAAAATGGAGTTCATTTGAGTGGTTTTTGAAAAAGTGTGATCTATATATATGAGCTAGATTCAATTTTCAAATGTCATTTAAAATTAGAGTTTGAAAGTTTTTGGGGTGACACAAAGTGGGCCTTGGCACATCACTACTTGTACTAGCAAGGGGTGCAAAGAACCACAATTATCTCTGTTGGCATTTGAGTCCTAGGAACACCCAAAGTGTCCACCATGATTAGGCATGGCTTAGGCTAGCCGCCCAGGAGTTTCTCTAACACACATACAAACTGCATGAGCTTACAAGATCCCCTTTTATTTCACACCGTCGGGATCTATAAACAAAAGAACATGATATCAACTGAATAATAAGTGCAATGTTGAAAGCGTTCCCCATGGTATCATGGTTCTGCTTATGCACAGCTTATAAAGTGCAAGCATATAAGCAACATAGATGGACACAAAGGTTCAAGTTTATTAATTGCAAGAAAATAAAGTGTGCCATCAAGTTTGTGAGAGCTTTAATCACTAATTTTCACATAACAAAAGTTTAATTTGGAAGGTAGATAAAAACATGAATATACTTGGAATGGTGTAACACACCATGCATGGGAATTTATAGTGGACTCTTTGGAATAACTTGGTTTTCTTGGAGGTTGGATGCATGAGTGGAACTCATACGTGGTACAGGTGGAGGCGAGCAAAAGACTAGGAGCGACCAACTAAGAGAGCAATAATGGCCATAATCATGCAAAGCGACAAAACATTATTAATTAAAGCATAAAGTGATATTGCAAGTCAAAAAAATAAATGATCATAGAGGCTATGGTGACTGGTTCATAGTCTTGACATGGTGTAAGCATGTGCTAAGTCAACCCAAATAAAGCATGAAAGGAGAATACCACAACATTATGCTTTTGTATGCTAAAACAACACATGATTCTTTCAAGGCACATTAAGCAATCTCAATTGTTTGAAACAAGTCATGCTACAATGATAATCACTAAGCATATGGTCAAAGCAACATCTATCATGACATGATAAAGTCTAAGTCACAGTCAAAACAAGCTTCCTTTTGTACCACTAAGCATGAAACTTCCTACTCTTTTCCAACACCAATCGACTTATTTGAAACAACTCTCAAAGATAATAATCAATAAAGACCAGATATCATGTATCACCCATCTACAAAGAAGAACTAAAAAGTTCTAAGCCAAAAGAATAAGAAAACTAAAGCTAAATGTAGTGTTAGCAAAGGAGAACATTCACAGAACAATAAGAGTGAAAACTAGAGTGTTCTAGGCAATGAATAATGGGGTGTGTCTCTCTCCAAAAGAAGTGTGTTGGGATGCAACCAACTTATTGCGGCAAAGAAAGCAAAAGAAAAATAAAAACAAAGATGCTCCAAGAACAACACATAATGCATAAGGTAATAAAAATAAAGTGTCTTGAAACAAGACCTAAGATTATTGATGAAGAAGGGGATGCCTTGGGCATCCCCATGCTTTGACGCTTGTACTTCTTGAATATTTCTTGGGGTGACACGGGTGGCATACCCAAGCTTGAGCTTTTGTCCACACTTCATCTCATCACATCATTCTCTCCCTACACTTAAAAACTTCCTTCATATAAATCTTCACACAATCTTCATTAGCAACATTAGTGTATTCAAAATAATAATCCTTTGGGTTCAGTTTAAACTCAAGTAAATCATCCATTAAAACATAAGATACTGTAGCAATTTATTTTAAAAGCTCGAGTGATCAAGAGAACTCAAAATGAAACCGATTAAGAGACAAATGCAAATAATGCAGAAATCTGTCAAAACAGACCAGCAGGTAAAGACCGATTTTTTTTGAAAATCTTTTGTTGCTCACATCGAAAAGTTTAAAACTAACGAAAGTTGGGTAATAACCTAGGGCATAAGCACAAACAATTACATCTCAATCCGGTGTACTGAGATTTTTCACGATTTTTTACAGTGACGCACAGAAATCTGTTTCGGGACAACAACTTCCCCATATCTTACTTCCCTCTCATTAGAGGTTATTCTTAGCACAAAAACCAAACAAAAAGGATAAGGAGACTTTATTACAGAGGCAATAACTTCCAATACTCAACAAAACAAAAAATAAACTGAAAGTAAAAATATAATGGGTTGTCTCCCAAAAGCTCTTTCTTTATAGCCATTAAGATAGGCATGATAGTTTCGATGATGCTCACATAAGAAATATGAATTGAAGTAAAAGAGAGCATCAAGAAGAAAATGTGGAACAAATTTAAGTCTAACCCACTTCCTATGAAAAATAATCTTGTAAAGAAACACGTCATGAAAGCACAAAGCAACAAGCATAGGAAAGCAAAACAAGTGCAACTTCAAAAATTTCAACATAAAGAGGGGAAACTTAATGTTGTTGAGATACATAAAACCTTGTTCCCCTCTCTCATAATAAATTTCAGTAGCATCATGAATAAAATTAACAATATAAATATCACATAAAACATTCTTATCATGAGCCACATGCATAAAATAATTATTACTCCCCCTATAAGCATAGTCATTCTTATTAATCGTAGTGGGAGAAAATTCAACAAAATAGCTATCATTATTATTATCATCACCATAATCATCAAATATAGGAGGCATATTGTAATCATAATTAATTTTCTCCTCAATAGTAGGTGGACTAAAGATATCATATTCACCACTGTAATCATCATATATTGGAGGTACAGTATCATCAAAGTAAATTTTCTCCTGCGTACTTGGGGGACTAAAAATATCATGCTCATCAAAACCAACTTCCCCAACCTTAGACTTTTCCATAGCATTAGCAATAATGGTGTTCAAAGAATTCATACTAATAACATTGCTATTAGCATGCAAATAAAGCTCCATAGGTTTTCTAATTTTCTCTTCAAACACTTCATGTCCTAACTCAAGATAAATACTATAAAGTTCTCTAATTTGTCGTTATTTTCCATTAAGCCTAACTAGTGAAAATAAAAACAAGAAACAAAAGATATAATTGCAGAATATAAAGGAAATAACTTCGAGCATTCACACACCAGCAATAGTACTAGAAGATAGCTTAGTAGCTAGAGGATGTGAGTACCTTTTACCTTACCTTCCCGGCAACGGCGCCATAAAATAGCTTGATGTCTACGCATGCTTCTATTCTTGTAGATAGTGTTGGGCCTCCAAGTGCAGAGGTTTATAGAACATCAGAAAGTTTCCCTTAAGTGGATCACCCAAGGTTTATCGAACTCAGGGAGGAAGTGGTCAAAGGTATCCCTCTCAAGCAACCCTGCAATCAAGATACAAGAAGTCTCTTGTGTCCCCAACACACCCAATACACTTATCAGGTGTATAGGTGCACTAGTTCGGCGAAGAGATAGTGAAATACAAGTAATATGGATGATTATAAGTGGTAATTGCAATCTGGAATAAGAGTGGAAGCAATCAAACATGTAACATGACTGATTGTAAACATTGTTTCAATGCTTAGAAACAAGGCCTAGGGATCATAATTTCACTAGTGGACTATCTCATATAAATATCTTCTCTTCATTATGCTACCCTAAACTACTCTCCGGTTGGACGATGTAGGGCTATAAAAGCACACCTTAAAGTTCGCATTCCCCATCTAGATAACCCCTCACTATCACCTTGAGTGCTAGATGGTTCCAACAAACACCACAATCTCATAGAGACATCCAACTCAAATTATACTCATGATAAGTATTTCTGTAACCTTAGCCTAAGTGCCACACGGTGTGCACACTGTCAAATTCACACACGTGGGGATAAGTAGAGATTAATTAAAGCACTTGAGTAGCAGAATAGATCTACTTATTCAACTAGATTACAAAGCTCATGATCTCAATATGATCATGCATAGAGAGAGAGAGATGAACACATAGCTACCGGTAGAGCCCTTAGCCTCGAGAGAGAACTACTCCCTCCTCATCATGGGAGTCATCAACGGTGATGGAGATGGCGGTGGAGTTGATGGAGATGGATCCGGGGGCACTTCCCCGACCCGGCAGGGTGCCGGAACAGGGACTTATGTCCCCCAAATCTCCTCTTCGGTGGCGGCGGTGCTGTGGAACTTTTCATGGAATTCTGATCTTTTCTTTAGGGTTTTCGTCTCGAGGGGTTTATATAGGCAAAGAGGCGATGTCGGTGGCCGCCCGAGGGGCCCACACCAGGGCTTGGCGCACCTAGGGGCGCGCCACCCTATGGTGTGGCTGCCTCGTGGCTCTCCTCCGTCTCCTCTTTGGACTTTTGTGTCGTGTCGGGGAAAATTGGAACTTCGGCTTTTGTTTCGTCCAATTCCGAGAATATTTCTTTACTAGCTTTTCTGAAACCAAAAACAGCAGAAAACTGGCAACTGGCACTGCGGCATCTTATTAATAGGTTAGCTCAAGAAAATGTATAAAAATACAACAAAGTGTAAACAAAACATAAGAAATTTGATATAAAACAAGCATGGAGCATCAAAAAATATAGATACATTTACGACGTATCACTAGCCTGTCAGATATGTCGCCAACTGGCTTGTCAGGGCCATCGATGATCACCGTTTCCAACTCATGAGTGTCAGGATCATCAGATGAAGGTGCATATGTTGGTGGAGGTGTTCTGAGGGCCTAGCATGAGCCCCTGGTGTACTTGCCGGTGGATAAGCTAAATGAGAAGATGGTCTACATCTCAGAGTAGCTAGGGATCGTCATGTTCATGAACTTAGCATCCCTCGTATGATCCTATGGTTGCAAGAGTGTGTAAGTTGCGCATGATCATGACTGTTAATGGCGTGCAAGAAAATTACATGATAGTGTGCTAATCATGACATGCTTGAGATAGTGCTAACTCTCCAGGATGATGGTTTTGGTGAATTCACACCATCGAGCACTGCTCAGATCTCCCGACCAGCTAATGGTGAGCCATCCAACCATCCACTTTCTCAGGTGATTGTACACCTGAATAGAGTTATAATCAGCTCCACAATGCTCAAAAAGAACCTTTGCACGAGCATTCATATGGACATCCTTGAAGCCCCTGTCAGTTCAAACACTGCTCTTGATAATCTCACACATCTTCTCAAGGAATAAGGTCAACATGAAGGGCAACCATTTCATGGTACCCTTCACCGCAGCAACCTTCTCAGCCATGTTGTCCTTATGCGCCTTCTCATCCTTCTTATCACTATAAGAAAAGTTGCCAACTGCAACGGTTCAGTCCGTCAAGCGTGGTAGAAGGTGCACCTTCTACCACTATTTTGTTTTTTCCCATGGTAGATGGAAATCTAATTTTTCGTTTTCACGGCCCTCTTATGCCACGAAACTATAAGAAACGTGGCAGAAGCTCGGCCAGGGTGTGGTAGATGTCATATTTTTGGTTCCTCAAGCGATTGCGACTCTGATCGATGCCACCACGGTTATCTAAATCTTGTGGTGCCACGATGTTAGTATCTCTAGCGATATTTTTTCAGTAGCTCCTATTGTTGCTCGATGCATCACCCATTGAGTCCAGATGTGGGGTCCCTGACGTGAGCCTCTCTATAAAAGAAAAATGTAGATGATGGACCTTTTTTGTCCCGCCTTCCTATTTTAAACTTGATAGGATTGCTCAATGCAATAGCCATTTAGTCTAGTTGTTGGGTCCTTGATGCGAACCTCTCTATCGAAGGAATGTGTGTATGCTGGAGTTTTTTTCTTGGTCGTGCCTCCCTATTTTGAACTTGATAATATTGCTCGATGTAGCATCCATATAATCCAGCTGCTGGGTCATGGATGTTAGTGTCTCTTTCATAGAAACACATGTATAAATGATTTTTTCGGTCGCGCCTCTCTGATTTGAACATGATAAGGTTGCTCGAAGCAACATCCGTTTATGGTATGGCTACTAGGCCCCTGATATAATCTCTACATGACACATGTCTATGCTGGACTTTTTTTGGCCATGTCCGCTTTTCTGACGTTGGTATCGTTGCTAGACGCGGCAAGAGTGTTTGGTTTGACTACTAGGTCCTTGATGTCAGCCTCTATATAAGAAACAAGTGTCTTCTTGGACCTTTTTTGGGTGGTGACCACTTTTTTGACTATGTTAACATATAATGATGCAACCATGCATACATGGTATAGCTATTGGATCCCATGCCTGTCTCTCTGTTCAAGTATGTTAGATAAATTAATACGTGTGATTGCTAAATTGATACGCATGATTGCTGGCTACATAAATTTTATACTCAAAACCACCTATTAAACTTGATCTTATAAATGTTGAGTGATGCTATTCGCAAAAAACATCAGGATGCTGCAGGTGGGTGGGTGATACGTCTATTTTGTATCACTATTCTATGTCATAATTCACTGTTATTCATTGATATCTTTCATATTGAGAGGTGATACTTATGTTATTTCATCTGTTTTTGCATGGTTGATGACTTTTGGAGCATGGACCGCTGCAGTCAGGATTCTGGTGGAAAAGGTGCTGTTTGGAGGCAAAATTCGCGAAGATCAGAAAATCCAGGAAAATATACGGAAAATCCTATTTTTCCAGAAGACGAAGGAAGCCAGAAGAGGGGCTAGAGATGGGCCACAAGGGTCCCACACCACCCCTGGCGCGGGCTAGCCTAGGCCGCGCCACCAGGTGGTGTGGCCGCCCTGGTCCACCCCTGGCACTCCCCTCTAGCGTATATATTCCTCCCGCAACCCTAAGACTCGGGGAGCAACGACAGAAAGATTCTGCCACCTCTACGGGGCGGAAAACACCGAGAGAGAAAGATCTCTCCGGCAGACAGATTTGTGCCGAGGGAATTCCTTCCCGAAGAGGGGAGATCGTCGCCATCAACACCACCATCAAGCTGGACTTCATCGAGATCATCATCATCATCACCACCACCATCATCACCATCAACACCATCATCACCATCTCCATATTGCTGTAACAATTGGGTTGAATCTTGCATAGTTCATAGGGGAAACTTTCCCGGTGTTGATTACTCTTTGTAGTTGATGCTATTGAGTGATCCATTGAATTATTGTTTATGTTCAGATTGTTATACATCATTATTCCATCTCTGATCATGATCCCTATGATGTCTTGTGAGTAGTTCGTTTTGTTCTTGAGGACATGGGAGAAGTCATGTTGTTAGTAGTGGAGTTGTGTTGACAAAGATTCAATAGTTTGATATTTAAGTTGTGGTGTACTTCTTCTAGTGGTGTCATGTGAACGTCGACTACATGACACTTCACCTATATGGGCCTAGGGGAATGCATTGTGTATTTGGCTACTAATCGTAGGGGTTACCGGAGTGACATAAACTTGAACCCCCGTTAGGAAACCATTGCACAAGGGACATAAGGGTCTTAGAGTTTAAAGCTGTGGTTAGGTTTCTACCTTAATTACTTTCTTGTACTTACGGATGTTTGCAAGGGGTATAATCACAAGTATGTATTAGTCCTAGGAAGGTCGGTACATTAGCACAGGTTCACCCACACAACACTTAGCAAGCTAAAGAAGATTAATCAACTATATGAAGCGAAAGCACTTGACAGTCTTTCCATGTGTCCCCGAGAACGTTTGGTCATCTTAAGTAATACAACCGGCTTGTCCTTTTCTACATAAAGGATTGGGCCACTTGCTGCATTTATTCCTACTGTTTTTTGTTTACTCGTACTTTATTTACTTGCATTATCAAAAACCCCTAAAAATCCATTTGCTAAGTATTTGTAGAGAATTCCTGATCCATACCACTAGCCAGCACCTTCTGCTCCTCGTTGGGTTCAACACTCTTACTTATCAAAAATACTGCGATACACCCCCTATACTTGTGGGTCATCAAGACTATTTTCTGGCGCCGTTGCCGGGGAGTGAAGCGCTATTGGAGAGTGGAACTGGTCAAGGAAACTTCTACTGTGAGTATTGTTTACTTCTGCTAGTTTCTTTATTTTTGTTATGGATAATTCGCTGAGTTTCTTATTTGGTAATGCTACTACCACTACTAAGGTAGTAGATAAACCACCACCTACTGAGAATGATGTTTTTAAAATACCTACAAGAATTATTGATCATGTTATGGATAACTACTATGTTGGGGATGGAACTGTCCATCCCGGTGATCATTTACTCTTTATACACGAACTATGCGGGTTGTTCAAGTGTGCAGGTATTACTACAGATCAAGTTAAGAAAACGTTATTCTCATTATCACTGAAATGAAGAGCTGAGGAATGGTATAAGCTGCTGAAGAAGGGTCAAGCTCTGGAATGGGAGGAAATAGTGCCTCTCTTTTATTCAAAGTTTTATCCTCCTAGTGAGATTCATAAAGATCGGAATCAAATATACAACTTTTGGCCTCTTGATGGAGAGAGTACAGCTCAAGCTTGGGGGATATTGAAGTTACTAATGCTCAAATGTCCCATTCATGAGCTCCCCAACAATATTATTATCAATAACTTTTATGCAAGGCTCCCTCTACATGATAAGGATTTATTGGATGCTTCTTGTGCTGGATCATTCACTCGCATGGAAGAAGAAGCTGAATGGGATCTTCTGGACCATATTCAAGACAATGCTAAACTTGGGAGAATGACAAAGGTAGAAAGTCGGGTATAAATTATGATTATGAATGCATTGAATCTTTTATGGGAACTGATGACTTCCAAAATATTAAAAATGCTTATGGTCTAGACTCTCAAGCTATTGCTTCTTATTTTAAGGCTTTTGCTTCCTACATTGAAGTGCCTAAAAAGAAGTGGAATAAGTATCATGAACCTTATAAAGACATTGCTAAGAGTGTTCCTGCAAGAAATACTGAAGTTTATACTACTAATCATGTCTTACCTGAACCTTATATTGAGAAAATGCCTTTCCTAGTTAAGATAAAGGATTCTATGATAGCTACGCTATCGGTCATTGAGGAATACTTAGGCTTAGAGGGTGGTCCCCCTTTCTCGCGTAAAAGCGCCATACGAACTAATTATCCCTCGGCCCGATCATCCAATTAGCATTCCAGCCAAATCTAGCGGGGGATCCGCCTCAACCTGCAGACACACCGATTTTGAGAAGAGTTGCTCTTTGGTTAATGAAAGTGCAAATAAAGCTGTTGAACCTGATAAACAAATGGTTGATGAACCTATAATAGAAAATGTGAAAGACTGTGTTACTAAATATCAAGAAGAGGGACACACTATCCTTTGTAAGGATACCTCTAATATTGTTTCACATAGTAGTGTTATGAGAGCTAGTGTTCCTGTGTTTTCTGTTAGAATAAGTGATCATTGTTACGATGGCCCTTGTGACAGCTATATTGTTAAGTTTATGCATGATACTGAAAGTTACTATGAGAGAGGGAAAAGTGTTCTTATGCATTCCAATAATATCAAGTTTCCTCGTTTTATGCTGAAAGTTTTTATGTTGCACTTCTTTTGCCTTCTTATGCAAGTAGCCTCTGGTTTCAACAACTTGTTGTTTTAAAAAATTCCTTTGGATAGGAAGTGGGTTAGACTTAAATGTGTGTTTTTGCTTCTTAATGCTCTCTTTCACTTCAATTCATATTCCTAAGTGAGCATCTTCAAAATTATCATGCCCATCTTAATGGCTATAAAGAAAGAGCTTTTTGGGAGACAACCCAATTTGTTTTTGCTTTTAGTTTGTTTTTGTTTCTTTGAGTCTTGGAAGTTATTACTTTGTTAATAACCGTTCCTTATTTGTTTTGTTTGGTTTTTGTGTCAAGATCAACCTCTAATGAGAGAGGAGTAATATTTGGGGAAGTTGTTGTCTCGAAACAGATTTTTGTGCTTCACCGTAAAAATTCGTGAGAGATCTCTGTAGGTCGGATTGAGCTGTAATTTTTTGTGCTTCTGCTCCAGGTTGTTATTTAACTTTAGTTTGTTTTGCACTTTTTGATTGGAGCAACAGAAGATTTTATAAAAAATTGATCTTTACCTGCTGGTCTGTTTTGACAGATTTTGCCACTCTTGCATTTGCTTCTTTATTCGATTTCCTTTTTGAATTCTTTTTGGGTTTTCTGAAGGAGTTGCTACAGTATATTATGTTTTGATGGTTTTCAGTTGAAGTTGGACACAAAAGGTTTTATCACTTCACTTATACTAATGTTGCTAATGAGAACTGTGTGAAGTTTTGTGTGAAAGAAATTTCTAGGTAGTGGAGATAATGGTGTAATGAGAAATAGAAAGGTTTTATGACTCAAGTAATAAGTGTATGAAGATGTATTGATGTTATTCAAGTGGTGACTCCTGAAGAATCTACTAGATACCAAATTCAGAGACCTGCAGAGTCTGCTTTCAAATAGGTAACAGTTCTGGTAAGAAAAGTTCCGCGGAAATACTATCCAATTATATTTTTGCAGTTTTCAGTCAATTAGGAAAGCTACGAAGCGAAAAAGGGACGGAAATGGAGCCAGGGTGGCTCACACCACCCTGTGGCGCGGGCCCTCCCCTGGCCGTGCCACCAGGTGGTGTGGCCACCCCAGGCTCCGCCTCCGACTCGTTTTCTCCCAGTACCTTCCTTTCGTCATGAAATTTCGTAATATATAAATCCCAGATCTCCTGAGGTCCGTATATCGTGTTTTCGTCGTGTTTTCATTTTGATATGTTTCTGACAGGTAGAGTCCCAGATTTGGAGCTACAATGTCTTCCTCTGGACCAGCCAAGGAAGATTCCTTAGAGGATATCATCAACCCATACATGAGAGAGTTGAAGATTCATCCCAAGGAGTTGTTGCTTGAAGATGGGGAACTCCGGATAAAAGAGGTTCGAGGCCCTAAAGGTGAAGGAAGTCTGGAGGACAGGATGGAAGCATTGGAGCAAGAAGTCTTTAGGTACAAGAAGATGGCAGAGCGCAAAGTGGATATCATCCACAAGATTTGTTCCGAACTCATCGCCGAGCACCAAAAGGAGACTGCTGAACTCAAGGATGAAGTCCTCCCACTCCGCCAAACAACCAACAAACTGCAAGCACAGTTCTATGACGTTCAAAATCAAAACTGTGAGTATGAGGTTAGGTTTAAACGCATAAGTGATGATGCAAGTTTCAGGATGCTGGAAACCACGATGTCCTTTGTTGAAGGGAAGCCCTTACCCTGGAAGTCGGACGAAGATGAGAGGATACCATCACCACCTAAGGAGTAATTCTTCATCAGGTTTGGCATCCCCTTAGTTTGTTCCAAGCTTGGGGGAGTGCCGCGGTATCACATCACTATCTTCTATCTTTTTACCTTATTAGTAGAGTCATATCATGAATAGAGAAGTTATTATGTAGGATGGTTTGCATTATGGAAGTGTCCCCTCTCTTGTTAGATATGTATCCATTGGCATGAGTTGCCGTATGGATTATTAATGAGAAGTTCTATCATTTACTCTTTTGCATAGCTTATATTAGTTTTCAAATTGTGGTTATATGATTGATCTTGTTGTTAGTATTGGTATCACTTTGGGATCATTGAGTTAATTTAGTTGTTTCTGTTAAACCTGGCTCAGTTAGTAGCAACACTATTTTTGAGAGTTGAATGAAAAATATAAAAATACTCTAAATAAATATAATTTCATCATCTTTCTTTCTTGATTTGCTCATAAGTCTAGTATTCTCTAGTTAAGATCACTTGTGCTTCGAAGGAAGATTGCATGTTTGTTTTTATCACTTATATGTTTGTTTGTTTCCTTCAACTCTTGTACTTGCTACCCAGCCTTGCTAGCCAAAAACCAGTACTGAGAGGGAATTATTTTCGTGCATCCACTCCTTTAAACCAAACCTTTGCCATTTGTGTCCACCATACCTACCTATTATCATTATTGCTATTCCAAGTAAATTCTTGTTTTATCTACCTCCCAAATTAAACTTATTATGTGAAAATTAGTGATTAAAGCTCTCACGAACTTGATGGCACACTTTACTTTCTCGCATCTAATAAACTTGAACCATTGTGCCCATCTATGTTGCGTATATGCTTGCGCTTTGTAAGTTGTGAATTAACAGAACCATGCTGTCATGGGGAACACTTTCAACATTGCACTGGTACCTTGTACCAAGTTGATGTCATGTTCTTTTGTCTATGGATGTCGTCGGTGTGAAATGAAAGGGGAGATTGTAAGTCCATGGAGTTATGCATGTGTGTTAGAGAAACGCCTGGGCCGCTGGTCTAATCCATGCTGACATGGTAGAAACCTGCAGCGTAACCATAATGAGTATCTATGAAGCATTCTTCTTATAAAAAAGAGATAGAGATTGAGAAAAAAGAGAAAAGAAAGAAAAGATACTATGAAAAGAGGAAAGAGAGAAAAAAGCACCATATTCCCATGGTAAATAAGAAGATTGCTGAGATACTTGTTGTCTGCTTACATTGTCATTTTGATATGGGGATTCTTCCGTATCATCGGGCAAGGGGTACCCCGTTGGCAGTTCTCTATGATACACATATGCTTACGATGACAAGAACTTATTGTTGACTAAAATTGAGTAGCATGAGGAGCGGCCCTCGTATTCGAGGGACATGAGATTCTCAATTTACAACTTGTCAATGCATATCCTCATATTTGATCACTTTAACCTTAATCACCTAAAGATGCCTATGACAGGGGCAATGAGAGCTGAAAGCTAGTAAGTATCATAATTTTTGGGAGCTCTTTATGAGAATTGCAATCCCTGCTTCCCTCTACGAAGGGCATTTATTTTACTTTTAGTTTAGTTAGTAAACCTACTCCCTTCTATCTTAGCAAGTATTTTGAGTTGTTTTGTTTCATTCATTCATATGATGATTTATTCACTCATGTTTCTTATGTTCCTTGTTTTGCACTTTGCTATTATCTTGATGTTTACTACTTTGAAAGCTATCATTGAAAACCAGTTATTTGTGAACTCCAGCAAATTACCAACTGTTCTTCGACCAAAAGCTAAGTTTGCCATTACCAATTATGATTTACTTTATGTATCTTTATTGTGTTTCCTTTATTCATTGCATGTTGAGTTATATAATAGTGAGTTGTCTTCTATTATGATCTATGTATTGATGAATGTGATGCTTCTTGTCCGTATTCTTTTATCGACTCTTCACTCTGATGACCCACAAGTATAGGGGGTGTATCGCATTATTTTCGATAAGTAAGAGTTTCGAACCCAACGAGGAGCAGAAGGTGCTAGCTAGTGGTATGGATCAGGAATTCTCTGCAAATACTTAGCAAACAGATTTTTAGGGGGTTTTGATAAAGCAAGTAAACAAAGTACGAGTAAATAAAAGAAAGTAGGAATAAATGCAGCAAGTGGCCCAATCCTTTATTCAGCAAAGGACAAGCCGGTTGTATTACTTAAGATGACCAAACGTTCTCGAGGACACATGGGAAGACTGTCAAGTGCTTTCGCTTCATATAGTTGATTAATCTTATTTAGCTTGCTAAGTGTTGTGTGGGTGAACCTGTGCTAATGTACCAACCTTCCTAGGACTAATACATACTTGTGATTATACCCCTTGCAAACATCCGTAATTACAAGAAAGTAATTAAGGTAGAAACCTAACCACAGCTTTAAACTTTAAGACCCTTACGTCCCTTGTGGAATGGTTTCCTAACGAGGGTTCAGGTTTCTGTCACTCCGGCAACCCCTACGATTAGTAGCCAAATACACAATGCATTACTCTAGGCCCATATAGGTGAAGTGTCATGTAGTCGACGTTCACATCACAACACTAGAAGAAGTACACCACAACTTAAATATCAAACTATTGAATCTTTCTCAACACAACTCCACTACTAACGACATGACTTCTCCCATGTCCTCAAGAACAAAACGAACAACTCACAAGACATCATATGGATCATGATCAGAGATGGAATAATGATGTATAACAATCTGCACATAAACAATAATTCAATGGTTCACTCAATAGCATCAACTACAAAGAGTAATCAACACCGGGAAAGTTTCCCCTATGAACTATGCAAGATTCAACTCAATTGTTACAGCAATATGGAGATGGTGATGAGGGTGCTGATGGTGATGATGGTGGTGATGATGATCCCGATGAAGTCTAGCTTGATGGTTGTGTTGATGGCGACGATCTCCCCTCTCCGGGAAGGAATTCCCCCGTCAGAAATCTGTCTGCCGGAGAGATCTTTCTCTCTCAATGTTTTCGGCACCATAGAGGCGGCGAAATCTTTCTGTGGTCGCTCCCCGAGTCTTAGGGTTTCAGGAGGATAATATACGCTAGAGGGGAGTGCTAGGGGTGGACCAGGGAGGCCACACCACCTAGTGGCGTGGCCTGGGGTTGCCCGCGCCAGGGGGTGGTGTGGGACCCCTGTGGCCCATCTGCAGCCCCCCTTCGTCTTCTGGAAACATAGGATTTTCTGTATATTTTCCTGGATTTTCTGATCTTCACGAGATTTGCCTCCAAACAGCATCTTTTCCATCAGAATCCTGACTGCAGCGGTCCATGCTCCAAAAGTCATCAACCAGGCAAAAACAGATGAAATAACATAAGTATCACCTCTCAATACGAAATATATCAATGAATAACAGTGAATTATGACATAGAATAGTGATGCAAAATGGACGTATCAACTCCCCCCAAGCTTAGACTTTGCTTGTCCCCAAACGAAACTGAGCTTAATAAACATGACCTCAGGTTTATGGAGTGAAGAGTCGATAAAAGAATACGGACAAGAAGCATCACATTCATCAATACATAGATCATAATAAAAGACAACTCACTATTATATAACTCAACTTGCAATGAGTAAAGGAAACACAATAAAGATACATGAAGTAAATCATAATTGGTAATGGCAAACTTAGCTCTTGGTCGAAGAACAGTTGGTAATTTGCTAGAGTTCACAAATAACTGGTTTTCAATTGATAGCTTTCAAAGTAGTAAACATCAAGATAAGAGGAATGTGCAAAACGAGGAACATAAGAAACATGATTGAATAAATCATCATATGAATGAATGAAACACAACAACTCATAATACTTGTTGAGATAGAAGGGAGTAGGTTTACTGACTCAACTAAAAAGTAAAAGAAAGGCCCTTCGTAGAGGGAAGCAGGGATTGCAAGTCTCATAAAGAGCTCCCAAAAATTATGATACTTACTAGCTTTCAGCTCGCATTGCCCCTATCATAGGCATCTTTAGGTGATTAAGGTTAAAGTGATCAAATATGAGGATATGCATTGACAAGTTGTAAGTTGAGAATCTCATGTCCCTTGAATATGAGGGCCGCTCCTCATGCTACTCAAGTTTAGTCACCGGTAAGTTCTTGTCATCGTAAGCATATATGTATCATAGAGAACTGCCAGCGGGGTACCCCTCGCCTGATGATACGAAAGAATCCCCATATCAAAATGACAAGGCAAGTAGACAACTAGCATCTCATCAATCTTCTTATTTACCATGGGAATATGGTGATTTTTTCCCTCTTTCCTCTTTTCATAATATCTCTTTTTTTCATTTTATCTTTTCCTCAATATCAGACTCTTTTTTTATAAGAAGAATGCTTCATAGATACTCGTTATGGTTAGGCTGCAGGTTTCCACCATGTCAGCATGGATTAGACCAGCGGCCCAGGTGTTTCTCTAACACACATGCATAACTCCATGGACTTACAAGCTCCCCTTTCATTTCACACCGACGACATCCATAGACAAAAGAACATGATATCAACTAGGTACAAAGTACCAGTGCAATGTTGAAAGCGTTCCCCATGACAGCATGGTTCTGCTAATTCTCAACTCACAAAGTGCAAGCATATACGCAACATAGATGGGCACAATGGTTCAAAAATTTTAAATGCAAGAAAGTAAAGTGTGCCATCAAGTTCGTGAGAGCTTTAATCACTAATGTTCACATAACAAGTTTAATTTAGGAGGTAGATAAAACAAGAATTTACTTGGAATAGCAATAATGCTAATAAGTAGGTATGGTGGACACAAATGGCAAATGTTTTGGTTTAAAGGAGTGGATGCACGAGAAGAATTCCCTCTCAGTACAGGTTTTTGGCTAGCAAGTATAAGAGTTGCAGGAAACAAACAAACATACAAGTGATAAAAACAAACATGCAATCTTCCTTGGAAGCACAAGAGATCTTAACTAGAGAATACTAGACTTATGAGCAAATCAAGAAAGAAAGATGATGAAATTATTTTTCTTTAGAGAACTTTTATCTTTTTCATTCAACTCTCAAAAGGTGTTTCTACTGACCGAGCCAGGTTTGCCAAAACCAACTAAATTAACTCAATGATCCCAAAGTGATACCAATACTAACAACAAGGTCAATCATATAACCACGAATCGAAAACTAATATAAACTATGCAAAAGAGTAAATGATAGAACTTCTCATTAATATTCCATAACTTCAACTCAGACCAAGGGATACATATCTAACGAGAGAGGGGACACTTCCATAATGCAAACCATCCTACATGATAACTTCTCTATTCATGATATGACTCTACTTAAAAAGGTAAAAAGATAGAAGATAGTGATGTGATACCGCGACACTCCCCCAAGCTTGGAACAAACCAAGGGGATGCCAAACCTGATGACGAATTACTCCTTCGGTGGTGGTGGTATCCTCTCGATGAGCTCTCTGATAAGTTTCCCCAAGTCCTCAATCTCAATGGTGAGATTATGCATCAACTGTGAGTTTTGCTCAATGCGGCTCATGATCATGTCGGGTTGAGAATTCCAGCTCTTGCTATTCTTTCCCCACTCTTCCTCCTTGAAGTATTCTTTCCCTGCATGGCTAGAACGAGGCAAATCCCAATTGGAGGGTAATTTCCCCTTGGTCATATTCTGGTATTGACGCTCATGGATAAGAGTATGGAAAGGATTCTTGGTGCGTGGAGGAAGTGACCGTGGAGCCAAACTGTGACGAGGAGCTTTCCCCCAGTCTGCATCCGTGCAGTCCTTCTAACCCTGGCAGGTTTTGTCACCACTCCAATGCTTGCAATGGTAGTGCCGGTGTGCGGATGTTGGCCTTGCTCCTCTTCACCTTCACTCTTGATCTCCTTCTCCTTCCCGGGGTCTTGGAGGTCTTCCTCCATAGGCTCCTTCCCTTTATCCTTGGCGGACACCATTGTGCTTCTAAACTTTCAAAGAGTATGTCCTGGCAGAAACAGATCGAAACAAAAACATGACGAAAACACGATATACGAACCTCGGGGGATTCGGGGGGTTATATATTACAAAGTTTCATATCAAAAGGAAGGTACTGGGAGAAAACGAGTCAGAGGCAGAGTCCGGGGTGGACAAACCACCTGGTGGCGCGGCCAGGGGTGGGCCCGCGCCACAGGGTGGTGTAAGCCACCCTGGCTCTGTTTCCCTCCCTTTTTCGCTTCGTAGCTTCCCTTATTGACTGAAAACTGTAAAAATATAGCTGGATAGTATTTTTGTGGATTTTTTCTTACTAGAACTGTGACCTATTTGAAAGCGGACTCTACAGGTCTCTGAGTTTAGTATCTAGTAGATTCTTCCGGAGTCACCACTTTAATAACATCGATATCTTCTTCTTTATACACTTATTACTTGAGTCCTAAAACCCTTCTCTGACTTATTACACCATTATCTCCACTTCCTCGAAAATTTCTTTCACACAAAACTTCACACAGTTCTCATTGGCAACATTAGTATAAGTGAAGTGATGAAAACTTTTGTGTCCAACTTCAACTGAAAACCATAAAAACATAAGCTACTATAGTAACTACTTCCAAAAACCCAAAAAGAATTCAAAAAGGAAATCGAATAAAGAAGCAAATGCAAGAGTGGCAAAATCTGTCAAAACAGACCAGCAGGTAAAGATCAAATTTTTCGAAACTCTTCTGTTGCTCAAATCAAAAAGTGCAAAACTAACAAAAGTTAAATGACAACCTGGGTCAGAAGCACCAAAAATTACAGCTCAATCCGACATACAGAGATCTCTCACGAATGTTTACGATGAAGCACAAAAATCTGTTTCGGGACAGCAACTTCCCCAAATATTACTTCTCTCTCATTAGAGGTTGATCTTGACACAAAAACCAAACAAAACGGATAAGGAGAGGTTATTACCAAAGTAATAACTTCCAGGACTCAAAGAAGCAAAAATAAACTGAAATAAAAAACAAATTGGGTTGTCTCCCAAAAAGCTCTTTCTTTATAGCCATTAAGATGGGCAAGATAATTTTGAAGATGCTCACATAGGAATATGAATTGAAGTGAAAGAGAGCATTAAGAAGCAAAAATACACATGTTTAAGTCTAATCCACTTCCTATGCAAAGGAATTTTGTAGACAAACAAGTTGTTGAGACCAGTGGCTACTAGCATAGGAAGGCAAAAGAAGTACAACATAAAAAAATTCAGCATAAAACGAGGAAACTTGATATTATTGAGATGCATAAGAACACTTTTCCCTCTTTCATAGTAAATTTCAGTATCATGCATAAACTTAACAATATAACTATCACAAGGACCATCGTAGCAATGATTACTTATTCTAACAGAAAACACAGGAATACTAGCTCTCATAACACTACTATGTGAAACAATATTAGATGTATCCTTACAAAGGATAGTGTGTCCCTCTTCTTCATATTTACTAACAAAGTCTTTCACATTTGCTATTATAGGTTCATCAACCATTTGTTTATCAGGTTCAACAACTTTGATTATACTTTCATTAACCATACTAGCTATCATATAATGTTCCTTAATCTTAACTGGGAAAGGCATTTTCTCAATATAAGGTTCAGGTAAAACATGATTAGCAGTATAAACTTCAGTATTTCTTGCAAGAACACTCTTAGCAATATCTTTATAAGGTTCATGATACTTATTCCACTTCTTTTTAGGCACTTCAATATAGGAAGCAAAAGCCTCAAAATAAGAAGCAATAGCTTGAGAGTCTAGACCATAAGCATTTTTAATATTTTGAAAGTCATCAGTTCCCATAAAAGATTCAATTCATTCATAATCATAATTTATACCTGACTTTCTACCTTTGTCATTCTCCCAAGCTTCATCATTGTCTTGAATACGGTCCAGAAGATCCCATTTAGCTTCTTCTTCCATGCGAGTGAATGATCCAGCACAAGAAGCATCCAATAAATCCTTATCATGTAGAGGGAGCCTTGCATAAAAGTTATTGATAATAATATTGTTGGGGAGCTCATGAATGGGACATTTGAGCATTAGTAACTTCAATCTCCCCCAAGCTTGAGCTGTACTCTCTCCATCAAGAGGCCAAAAGTTGTATATTTGATTCCGATCTTTATGAATCTCACTAGGAGGATAAAACTTTGAATAAAAGAGAGGCACTATTTCCTCCCATTCCAGATCTTGACCATTCTTTAGCAGCTTATACCATTCGTCAGCTCTTCCTTTCAGTGATATTGAGAATAACTTCTTCTTAACTTGATCTGTAGTAATACTTGCACACTTGAACAACCCGCATAATTCGTGTATAAAGAGTAAATGATCACCGGGATGGACAGTTCCATCCCCAACATAGTAGTTATCCATAACACGATCAATAATTCGTGTAGGTATTTTAAAAACATCATTCTCAGTAGGTCGTGGCTTATCTACTACCTTAGCAGTGGTAGTAGCATTACCAAATAAGAAACAGAGAGAATTATCCATAACGAAAATAAAGCAACTAGCAGAAGTAAACAATACTCACCGTAGAAGTTTCCTTTACCAGTTCCACTCTCCAATAGAGCTTCACTCCCCGGCAAGGGCGCCAGAAAATAGTCTTGATGACCCATATTGTTGTAACAATTGGGTTGAATCTTTCATAGTTCATAGGGGAAACTTTCCCGGTGTTGATTACTCTTTGTAGTTGATACTATTGAGTGAACCATTGAATTATTGTTTATGTCAGATTGTTATACATCATTATTCCCTCTCTGATCATGATCCATATGATGTCTTGTGAGTTGTTCGTTTTGTTATTGAGGACATGGGAGAAGTCATGTTGTTAGTAGTGGAGTTGTGTTGAGAAAGATTCAATAGTTTGATATTTAAGTTGTGGTGTACTTCTTCTAGTGGTGTCATGTGAACATCGACTACATGACACTTCACCTATATGGGCCTAGGGGAATGTATTGTGTATTTGGCTACTACTCGTAGGGGTTGCCGGAGTGACAGAAACCTGAACCCCCGTTAGGAAATCATTGCACAAGGGACGTAAGGGTCTTAGAGTTTAAAGTTTTGGTTAGGTTTCTACCTTAATTACTTTCTTGTACTTACGGATGTTTGCAACGGGTATAATCACAAATATGTATTAGTCCTAGGAAGGTCGGTACATTAGCACAGGTTCACCCACACAACACTTCGCAAGATAAAGAAGATTAATCAACTATATGAAGCGAATGAACTTGACAGTCTTCCCATGTGTCCTCGAGAACGTTTGGTCATCTTAAGTAATACAACCGGCTTGTCCTTTGCTGCATAAAGGATTGGACAACTTGCTGCATTTATTCCTACTGTCTTTTGTTTACTCGTACTTTATTTACTTGCATTATCAAAACGCCCTAAAAATCCGTTTGCTAAGTATTTGCAGAGAATTCCTGATCCATACCACTAGCCAGCACCTTCTGCTCCTCGTTGGGTTCGACACTCTCACTTATCGAAAACACTGCGATACACCCCCTATACTTGTGGGTCATCAGTGGGTCCCCATTATTAGCTTCTCGGTATAGCAATATTGCTAGATGTTAAAATAATACTCACACTAGGATTCGAAACTAAGACGAGCATATCCACTAGTTGGCGCTCCCTAGGCCGAAATCCAACGCTATTTAGCGTCGGATGGATAAAACTTTCGGTCTGGGGAGGCCCAGATCCCTAGCGGCGAGCTCACAATATCACCAAAGAGGTGTTATATTTGAAATAGATGCTTGCCGCTACAAAAAAAGGCCACGAGTTCGACGATCATCACCCAATATTATAGTTCCGGCGATCAAACGAGCCACACGTTTGGCGATCAAAAGAGAGCCACAAATTTGGCAATTATATTACAGAGGGGTAAATCAAATGGCGGCCTCCTCGGCCGGGATGACAACGGGCTCCTCCTCGCGGATGACAACGATGGACTCCTTGACGATGATGATGACGGGCTCCTCTGTTGGTGAAGACGTAGGCTCAGAGCTCGGCGTCGAGGCCTCTTTGGTGGTTCTAGAGGTGGGCGTCGACATGGACATCGCCAGAGCCGGTTCCTCCTTCACGAGCTAGTTGAGGATGATGTCACGCTGCGCCGTGTACCATGCCTTCACCTTGTCGTCCATTGTGGTTCGCCGCCATGAGGAAGGTCAAGTCCATGTTCCTCTTCTTCGCCAACGTGGTGGTCTTGATCAGGTCAATGCGTACGCCTTGGTTCTTGAGCATAGACTTCCACCTCTCGTCGAACTTATCGTCCCTCACCGCGGCAAGCGCCCTCGCCGCGGCCATGCACTTCTCGAGAGAGGCTTGAAGCCGTTCTGTCGGTGGCCCCATTAGCTTCGTTGCCTTGGCTACTTTCTGGCCGAGCTCTGGGCGCCCTTCTGCCGCTCCTGGCACCGACGCAATAGGGTTGTACATGCCGCCCCTGGCGAGCCCGGCGTGCGTGTTGGCCCACTTCTGGCATTCCTCAATGCGGGTGAAGACATGGAGGAACTTGAACTCTGTCTTGGTGTCGTCATGGTACATCTGGTACGTTTGAGCCATCTACAAAAAATCGGCCATATCATCATGAAATCTAGGTAGAAACACGGCAAGAACATGACAATGTGGAACATGGCGGATTGGCGGTGTACCTTGCGGTCCATGTTGGTGTCGCTCTCTAGCCGGCATTCGATCTCTTCTTGTATGCCATGCCACTTGTTGTAGACCTGTTGGATGACGTCCTAGTGGTGGCCCGTGGCCTTCTTGCCGCGGTCCATGTGGATCGACCGGAAGTAGGGGTCGATGAACTTGTGCTCATCGAATGCCATCTTCACACAACTCTAGTAGGTCTCAGAGTTCTGATTAGCGTCGGTCATGGGGTCGATGCTGATATCCTTCCATGCTTTGGCCAAGCACTCATCCTCCTTCATCGTCCACTTGACAAGCACCACTGATGCCTTGTACTTCCACTTCGCCTTCGCCTTGAGCTTGTGCGCCACCGCCGGGTTGCGCACAACCTCCGCCTCAGCCTCCCCCTCCTCTCCCAACGGCTCCAAATCTAGCCCACCCTCGGTGTTTGTGCGGGCCTCCTCTTGAGTGAAGTAGCCTTCACTTCCTCCGGCCAACGTGGAGCCCGCCACGATGATGTACTGCATGACGGTGTCATCGTGCATTCCAACAAACACGCTGGCTGCATCCACCTCGGCTTGGCCCTGGTACGACGAGCTTGATCCCATGGTTGAGCCGAAGGACAGAGAACTGTGGCGTATCAACAAGTTGGGGTCAAAGGTGTCGGCGATAGGAGGGTCGCATGGAAGAGGGCAGTGTGGGAAGATGAGGTTGGGGTCGAAGCCACCATGCACAGCGTGACCATCTTGGTTCGGCAATGCTGAGAACCTCGTGTGTGGCTGATACATTGCAAATGTATCTATAATTTTTGATGTTCCATGCTTGGTTTTATCCACTTTCTTGTGTTTTGTCCACACTTTGGAGTACTTTTCATATGACTTCTTGGACTAACCTATTAACAAGAGCCACAGTGCCAGTTGCCTGTTTTCTGTTGTTTTTGGTTCCAGGAAAGTCAGAAAATCAATATTCTCGGAATTGGACGGGACAAAAGCCAAAGTGCCTATTTTTCTGGAAGTCATCAGATCCCAGAATACGAGACGGAGAATGGGATGGGGGCCGGCCACACCACCTGGCCGTGCGGCCAGGCCTAGCCCGTGCCAGGGGGTGGTCTGGCCGACCCCAGCACCCCCTCAGCCTCTCCTTCTGCCTATAAGATGCCCTCGGGACAAAAACCCTAAGTATTGGTCAAAAATCCACGAAAGAGTCTGTAGCCACCGTCATCTCCATCCCTAGACCAGGAGGGATCTGAAGCTCTTCTTGGCACCCTGCCGGAGACGGGAATTCACCTTGGAGGCCTTCTTCATCACCATGCAAGCCTCCAGTGTGATGCGTGAGTAGTTCATCCTTGGACTACGGATCCATGTAGTAGCTAGATGGCTGGTTCTCCTCCTTTGTGCTTTCATGTCTAGATCTTGTGAGCTTTGTTCATGATCAAGATCATCTATTTGTAATTCTGTATGTTGTGTTTGCGGGGATCCGATGGATATTGAGATGCTATTTCAGATTGATTATTGGTTCTATCATGTCTTTGTTATTTGTGATCTTGCATGCTTTCTGTTGTTAGTAGCTATCTTGGCCAAGTAGATGCTAGCAACTCCAAGAGTTAGTATTTATGCTCGATAGTGGGTTCATGCCTCTGGTAATCTGGGGAAGTGACAGAAATCTCTAAGGTACTAGATGTGTTGTTGCTACTAGGGAGAAAACAACAATCCTTCGTTCATAGAACAATCGTATTGTTTACATTACACGCAATTCGTAAAGCAATAATATCTTGCTTGCAACTTAATACTGGAGGGGGTTCGGATGATAACCTGAAGGTGGATTATTAGTCATAGATGCAGTTGGATGGCGGTCTATGTATAATGTTGTAATGCCCAATCGAATCTCAAAGGAGTCAAGATGATTAGTATATGCATGTATTGCTTTCTTGATGTTTGTCAATTGCCTCGCTGTAATTTGTTCACCCAGCATGTTATCTATCTTAAGGAGAGCCACCTCTAGTGAACTATGGATCCCGGTCCTTTCTTTTACATTCAATCTATAAATTGTTTACTGCTTTGTGTTTACTTTCTTCAAACTATTACTTCCTTCCATTCGATACGTTTAATCCTTTGTTTTCAGCAAAACCGGTGAGATTGACAACCTCATCGCAAGTTGGGGACAGAGTTCTATGGTTGTGTTGTGCAGGTCTCCATGTTGCTGCTGGCACCGGTAGTGCGTCCTGCCATTGTTCAGCTAGCTACACCTTTGTGGTGTTTCCTTGCTCCTACTGGATTGATAACCTTGGTTTCATACTGAGGGAAAACTTGATGTTGTGCTCATCATACCTTCCTCTTGGGGTTCCCCAACGAGCTCGATATAATTTGGGCCATCAGCGGCATGGAGTGGTCGTAGCTTTCTTGGAACATAGCCGGTGATGATGGTGAGAACCCGGCCGGATATCCCATGCTCCAGCCAAGCGGGTACTAGCCGTTGTGGATCGGCGGGAGCCCGATCTGCGTCCTGGAGATGGCGACGTTGCGGTCCATGCACTTGGCCTCCATGGCCAGCATCGCAGCATCCAGGGGCGTCACGGCGTCCTCCTCGGCTTCCGCCTACGCCTCGGCCTGCTTGAGCTTGAGCTTGAGCTTGGCTTGCCGGTCTTTCTGGCCTTTGCGTATCGGCCCTCCTCCGATGGCAATCCCTATCCCACTCGGTGTTGCTCATGTCCGCTGGCTTCTTCTTCGCTGCCCTCAGCTTGCGTTGCTTGACGGCGTCGACATCATTGGTGGCGCGGGTTCTAGTGAACTTTTATGGCGGCATGGTGGCGGGAGGATCTGGGGGAATGCTGGGAGGAATGGCGCGAGTGGAGGGCATGGCGAGTGATACCACGGGGATAAATGGAGGGAAAGTGAAAAGGAGAGGGAAACTCTCCTTGTGTGGATAATAGCATGGTCCTACGCGCCGTTTCACTCCATCCGACGCTCGCAGGCTGATCCCTATGCGCCGGGGAGCGCCTCCTAGCGCCGGATGAAAAAACAGCCCAATCCGGCTCTATTTGGGCTCAGGGAGGTGCAACTTGGGAATTTTATCCAATCTGGTGATAAAAATGGGCCTAGAGAGTGGGTGTTGTGGCAGCGAGTGGAGATGCTCTTACACATGTGATTGTGAAGATCTATTTCATACGGAGTTTGATGCCTAGCCTCTTCTCCTTCCTCTCCATGCTAGCCGCCATGACCTAGGGTTTCCCTCCCACCGCCACCGCCAAATCGCCGAATTGACGGAGAAGAAGAGGAGATGGGCACGCTCGACACCTCATGGGAGCCATGCTTGGACCGCATCCTGGACGATGTGGGAGGCACGTTCAGGATGGGCGCAATAGGGGGCTCCATCTTCCACTTCCTCAAGGGAACCTACAACTCCACCAATGGTGAGCACCTCTAGGGCGGGGCCCAGGTGGATTCTAAGGCATGGGCGGTTTCCAAGGCATGTCCTAGCCATCCGTGGTCCCTCCTAAGGTCAGGAACTCCAGCGGTGGTCGTAGCTAGCTCTGCAGCCTGTTCGGCAAGGAGGAGGAGAAAAAGCCTAGTGGCAGTGGGGGGGGGGAAGTCGGAGATCTTGGAGAGGTTCGATTCGCCCAGACCTCCGATTCCATCGTTCGACTACAAGTGAATAAAAAGGTGCGGTTTTTATCCAATTACCTCCCCAATATGTATTCCTTCTATCTATTTTAATTGATTCGGCGACAATTAGGAGTCCTGTTCTTGGCCCTGGAGCTTTTCTTTCTTGTGCAACATGCCTTTAGATTTTCGGTACTACCATATCCTGAAAGAAGCCATGTTGGCCATGCTATATACTAGTATTCTGCCATTTCCCTACTTCCACCGCTGGCAGCCTCCCGTTCTTCATCCGGTCTGAGTAGATAGCACCCTCCCAAAGCTGCCTCCCCGCCCCCATCTGCCCTCCCAGGATCCCATGCTGTCCTCAGGGATGAACGTTGGCGCCTGCCTATCCTTCTCTGTCGTCGGGGGACAGGAGCAGCGGTGGCATCCTCCCGGATCATCACATGGACGCCCGGATCTGAGCTCAACCTCGTTGTCCTATCTCGCCTTCACGAATGGCTCTTCTAGGACTAGGTCGAAGCACATCGGTGAGGGATTTTTCGGTTGGATATGCTTTCATTCATGGCTCTTGTCTCCTTTGATTCAACATCACGAGTTCTACAATGTAGGTGGTTTTCGAGAGCACACCATGATGCTTATTAAATAAAATTGCAGCCCCGATCAGTATACTGCCCTTCCCTTTTTCTTTTTGAGGGTGAATATACTGCCCTTGCCTATGAGATCTCATAAGTCTGATAGTGTATTTATTACCCCCTTGCCTCTTCATATCGTACATGCTCTCTTCCTTTCTGATTTGTCCATGTATCAAATTATGAATATTGGATAAGTTCTGACCGGGGTGAGGACAACAATCCCATACACCATATGATTTTCTTGGTTGGGAGAACTGAAGTACCTTTGTCAACACCCGGATTTTTAAGTCTAGATGCCTATTATGCCATACATCGCAATCCCATAATTACCATTTTTGTGAGACATAACAGAAGTGGTACCACAGTACATCATCCATTGCAAACCATAATAAAGGTCTTACAAATAAAGGATCTCATGATCTAGTCTTAATACAATCAAAGTAGCGGAAAGTAAATGTTGTGGGGCTTCATCTTCATGATCACAGGCAATGCTGACGATTGGAGATGATCCTAGTTGTCATAGACCTCCTACTATCCATCTTCTGGGTAATCCTCCTCATAGTCTGGCCATGGGAATAGCCAGGGATAAAGCCATGAGTACTCTTTAAGTACTCGCAAACTAGCACTAGGATAAGTAAAAGTAAAGCTAATAGGAATCATAAGCTCTAGGTTTGTTTGCAAAAAGCCAGGTTTATTTCATAAAGCTTCAAGAGTAAAGACCTAATTTAGTTCTCTACATCACTTAAGGGGAAAACTAGTTTTCATGTTCACAACTCTGTTGTGGTCAAGTCAAAGTCATCTTTCAAGTCACAAGTCATTTTGAAAACATTTGACAACGGAATAGTATGGCCACTCCAACTGTCCATAACCGTGAATGCAGCTATTCGAATAGTTTGACACTCTGCAAAGGTGGTACACTTTCACCACAAAATTTGATACATCCATCAGGAATAACCCTGAATCATCATACTTAGTATGCAGATAATCAATCTTAACCTTTCAATTACACACCCTAGTATAGGAACCTCCCCTATGAGTTTGGCCTCCCAACCATGGCCATCTGCCATCCTGGGCACTGCATAGGTGGACATTCATCATGAGGTAGCCTCAGC
The DNA here is from genome assembly GCA_910589775.1 of Avena eriantha. Classification (NCBI taxonomy): domain Eukaryota; kingdom Viridiplantae; phylum Streptophyta; class Magnoliopsida; order Poales; family Poaceae; genus Avena; species Avena eriantha. The sequence goes on from OU342741.1 coordinate 45,177,475, forward strand.
TCAACCTCTTCCGCAAGGGAACCCATACTAAGACATATAAACTTCTAGTCAAGCCCTACCCAACTCAGGTATTGTGGTTGTACGGTAAAATTGGAATGGTATCGCATCTGAACCCAACCATCAGTTTTTATTAAAGTCAAGGCTCATGCCTTAATAGTTTCATCATCAAACCATTGTGTTTCACAACACATGTCAAAATATTTCAATAGAATGAGTCTTCATTCCAAGGTTTTTATAATCATTTTCACCAAATATTCCCATCTAAAGTGATCCAGTTTTATGCTTAGCACTAGCCACTAGTATTGAGGGTATCACTATTGGGGGTGCTAAAAGTATAAGTATCCAAGGCTAATACTATGATCTTGATAGGATCCAATCTAGTTTACACTAATCACAATTCATTACTAAGTAAGAAACTATAGTAAAGGAAAAAGTAAAGCTTGGAGTAAAAACTGGGAATTGGTAAAGTTGCATAACTAGGTATGCCAAGTGCATATGGTATAAGGGGATTTGCATATATAGCTTGCATAGCTCTATCTTGCATAGTGGGCTTTCATAGTTTTAGCTTGCCTTGAGCAGTGCAGTTGTTGCAGTCGTTTAAGTTCTCCTCTTCCTCCTCAAAGTACTCCTCCTTGTTGTATCCCGGGTCATTACTAGCATCTATAAATACATTCAATGTATAAAATCACCAAACAACACTTCACTACTTCTATTTAGCACACAAGGGCTCACAATAGATGATCTAGTATCATCTCAATCATCATATGGAATATTAATTATTTTCTTAATCTTCTTATTCTAGAAAAGTAATTTCTACTCATTTTAAATCCTTAAGATTTAATATTCCCCAATTTAAAATAGTGGATCATGTTGACACATGTCATCACCATCTATTCCAATACTTGCGAATTTATTTAAAATGGTGATAATATATTACAAGATTTAATATTGCTATTTAATAATATTAAAGTGACTAGAAATGCCTATATAGCACCCTTTTAATACTAAGCCATGTTTCATATTGGTAAAATCAAATCCTTTTACATATTTATGTAGAGCATGGCAAATGTGATTTTTGAGAGGTGGAATCATCTCAAAAGCATTTATAGTTTATTTTAGAAAAATGTTTGAAGTGTCCAAAGTCTCTGTCTTGTTATTTTTGGTATAGGTGATCTATAATTATAATTGGTTTGAATCCAACGGGAGTGATTAGATAAAACTGAAATACGTTTCCAACAAAATTGGAGACGTGCATTTTGGCTCAGTGAATATCTTTGAATTGAATTTTGAATCTACTGATAGAATCTGGTTGTAACTAAAATGGAAAAGAACTATTTGAATCACTTGGCTCTGTGCGGGAAACTAAACGGGCCGGCCCAACTGCACAGCGCTGGCGCAACTGGTTGCTGACTATGTGGTCCCACGCGTCAGTGACTTAACTAAGCCAAAAATGGTATCTAGCAATCCTGGCCTTACGATTAGAACATGATCTAACGGCTGAAGTTCATCGTCTACGTCGAATGGCTCCGACGAGATTCTAACCCTAACGCGGCGGTGGGGGTCGCGTGAGACTCACCGAGGATCAAACTAAGGTCGGCGAAGGGGGCGAATGGGGTTGTCATCGACAGTGGTTGGAGGCATGGTCACGGCAGCTCCTGGGGTGGTCGCAATCAACAACTTCTTTCCTCCTCTGCAGCGGCGGACTTTGGCCTAATTCCGGCATCGTGGTGCTCGCCTTGCTCCGGGGAAGGGACGGTGAGGTTCCTGGGTGAGTGGGGAGTGGAATGGTGTGGAGATTGAGGGCTGGGGTGGCCTCTATTTATACCCCAAGGGCAGAGGCAGTGCGACATGGGTTGGCTTCTCCGACGACATTGCTACAGGTCGCGTTCGTCACAGCGGAGGGCATGGGTCGATGCTATGGGCTATGGCGATCGTCACACGAGTTACGGCACGGCAAGGGGCGGTCTCCATTGGGCTGGCGACGTCGGCACTCCATTCCAGTATGGCGGTGTTCGTCACTTGGTACGGTGGTCATAGGGCGAGCGGTGGCGAACGGTCATGTCTGGGCGGTCATTGGTCCTACGGCGATCGCAGGTACGAGCGGAGAGAGTGAGGCGCGGCGTGTGCGTGCGAGGCAGCTACGGCGCTCCGTCTTGCTCTCTGCATGGTGGGGGATTAAATGGGTGCGGCTAGTCTGGATCCATCTCGCCTCGCCGTTGGTCAAGGGGTGGACAGGGGGTAGCAGTGAGGTCATGGCTAGCTGCAGGACATCGCGGTAGAGGGCGGTGTGGCGCGTTGCGAGTGGCTCATGCTTGACCGGCATGGCCGGCTCGGTACGGGTGTGCCGCTGGTGCAACGGTGGGAAAGAAGCTCTCCACTGCACAACAAAGTACTAGGCATGATCAAGGAAAAGTGTTGGAGTTGATTGCAGTACATAGGCTAAGCAATTATAGTTCCAAATAGTGTATAGTTGTTGAGATTGTACTGTGCCTGCCAGGTGTTCGACCAAATGGTTGCATGAATTCATATTTTGAATTTTTGAAAGATTTTTGGTGAGTGATCTGAGTACTTGGTTGGTAGGCTATGGTTGCTTGGATTTGTCAAGGTGAATTGATTTGAGTGGTTTTTGAAAAGTGGTGATCTTAGTACATACACTTGATTCAATTTTGAAATGTCTCTCAAAGGGGTTTAAAAATAGTTTCTGTCTTTTTGTACGGTTTGCTTGGATTCACTTCTACTTGGTCTAGCAAGGGGTGAAAAGATTGGGAATTGTTTATGTTACAAATCCTTTACTAGAAACACTCAAAGTGGTCTATGTTGGGTCCGTAGCATAGAAAACAAAAAAATTCCTACGGTGTGAACTACACGCCAAGATCTATCTACTAGGTACAAAGCAATGGGTGGACATACATCCAACGAGAAATTACCTCGAAGCAACGAGTTTTGTTAATGAGTAGGAACTCGTGGTTGATGTAGTCGTACACTTGCCGATCTCAAGATCGTGAGGAAGTCCGAGCAGGTCCGGCTCCACCACGTCCTTCAGATCCAGCTCCAGCACCACCAAGTCCAGCACCGCAAAGCAGTGGTGCATCCGTGATTGCACACACGTCCGGTACCCGGACAACCTCCGTCCCTCGCTCCAGCAAAGCAGCGGAAGCAGCAACTTCTTTCCAGATAAAGCCACCGGGAACATGTATCTCGCTAATCCGAGACCATGGGGAATAATACTAGAGGGGGAGAGAGATCCTTCACAAGGAGGTGTGTGTGAGAAGTGAGGAGAGGGTGGAGGGGGGGTGCCCCTCTTTCATGGCCGGCGCATGGAGGAGGTGCCTCTTCACCTCCTCCATTCATGTGGTGGTAACCCCTCCACATTAAAATGCCTCTTCACATTCCCTTTTAAAGTATCCACTTTAAATGCATTAAATTTCTCCAAATTTAATGTTCTCTCATTTAATAAAACTCTTTTATTATTTTTATTCAGAATTTTGTTAATTACTTTAATTAACAAACATTCACATAAAACCCCCTGCAACATTTCAATATTACATGCAGAACCAATTTCAGCAATTTCACCCGAAATAGTTTCGGTGTCTATTGAAATAATTCTAGTGCTTTCTTAAATCTTTATTTGAAACATATTTGCTCCAAATCCTTAAGGGTGTCACCCTACGGTTCGCGAATAATGCAGACATGATCGAGACCCCTCTCCGATCAATAATCAGCAGCGGGACCTGGAGATCCGTACTGACTCCTACACATTCAACGATGACTTCTGTCATCGTGAGAACGTTTAACGCTTATAACTAAATCCCTTTGTATCATGATATATTACATGTCCGAGATTCGATCATCGGTATCTCCATACCTAGTTTGATCTCGTTACCGACATGCACTCTTTTCTCGTTCCCGTGATAAAACATTCTAGTGATCACATCACTTGTTTGCAAGCTATTTCAATGTGATATCACCGAGAGGGCCCAGAGTATATCTATCCGTCATCGGGATTGACAAATTCCACTCTTGATCCATGAGCCTCAACATAACACCTTCGTAGCACTGAACCCATCTTTATAGTCACCCTGTTACGGTGTGACGTTTGATGTTATCAAGATACTCTTCCGGTGTTAGCAATAAACATGATCTCATGGTCTAAGGATAAAGATTAATTCGTATGATGTTATAGCAATATAAACATAATGACTTTGATCGTAATGCTATACTTCGGATGAATGTTCATCACATCATTCCACCAATGTTGTGACCTCGTTATTAACAACATCTAATGTCCATGATCAGGAAACCTTGATCATCTTGTTAATCAACGAGCTAGTCTATAAGAGAGGCATAACTAGGAACCCTTTTTGTTTATTAAACACACATGTATTGACGTTTCCGATCAATACAATTATAGCATGTAAAATAAACATTTATCATAAACATGGAATAAGATAATAACCACTTTATTATTACCTCTCGGGCATATTCCCTTCAGTCTCCCACTTGCACTAGAGTCAATAATTTAGTTTGAAAAACTTTGCGTATTGAACACCTATGGCTTTCTGGTGTTGCATATACGCGATTGCTAGTGGTTAACATAATCTCCGGATCTGACAGTTTCAGGTCCGTGTGTATTTGCATGTCTTTGCGTCTCTACGCATCACTCATTCTCAAATGAGATGGCATTGTATAAATTTGGTCCTTTGGTGAGACCTTTAGTTCGTTCCGGTTAAAATATGTTGATATTATTGTCACACAATATATCTTCATAGTATTAGCCCACTTTGAACCACACCTAGTTTGATAACAAACTACTTAACACAAATGCCCTCCTATGCTGCTACTATAGCAGTCATATACTTAGCCTTTTGTTGTAGTATCCGTCACAACGTCTCAACTTTGGAACTTATCCAAATCCATCATGGAACATCCTTTCCATTACATTGTGCCACACATAGTCTAAATTGAGATAAATTTAATTTGTATCTTGTGACAAAACTAGTATCAATGTAACACTTTACAATGAACTACCTTTAACTATTTGTCACTTATACATTATATATTCTTAGTTCTTCCAAAGCTCATAAGAATATCTTTACTATCGTCCAATGATCATCTCATGAATCATTCTGGTATGTGCTCATAACATTTAGAGCATAGGACATTCTGGATATATACATATCATGGTATAATCGATCAAAATCTTCATGTGATTTTACTCACCAAGTGTTGAAACACTTGAATTTTGATACAATCCTTTCCATGCAGCAAGAACCTTTCTTGCTGTTTCCATATTGAACCCTTTCAATATCTCATATATGTATGTCTGGCACAACCATATTAGCGCCTTAATCTATCCATATAGATATTGATGCCTAATATTCCGGTTTTGCCCAAGTCTTTCATCGAAATCTTATTTTAATGAAATTCTTAACTTATGTCAATACAAGATACATCATTCCCAATAAACAATATGTCCTCTACATAATGTATTAGAAATATGTCTCAGCGCTCCCACTTAATTTCTTGCAAATGCAAGCATCTTCATCATCTCCGATGAATTTAAACTATTTTAACAGTTTCATCATGGTGAAGATTCCAACTCCGCTATGCTTACTTCAACTATTGAATTTTGCATGCCCTTTTAGCAACCTTTGAATTAACAAAACCCTTTGGACCGTGTCATGTACACGTCCTAGGAAACCGTTCTATTAGAAGAACCTTTTTTTGTTTATTCAATTACCATATACCAAATTATATGTAGTGGTTGCTACATTAATCCGTCAAGACTAAATATCGCTATGAAAGATCAAATCTTGTCATATTCAACTCCTTGAACATTGTCGTAAACTTCTTTCCGACATGTCGACTATTTTATAGATGTTAAACATCCATGTATTATTTCTTTATAGATCCAAACATGACTGATAGGCTTCACGCCTTTCCGGAGGGTCTTCCAAGTTCCGAAACTTGGTTTCTCGTGTATGGATACTATCACGGATTCTATGACTTCTAGTCATTTTATGGAGTCAGGGCCCATCATCGCTTCTTTGCATGTAGTCGGTTCATCATTGTCAAAACAATAATGACTTGCTTATCAAATCTTACTATTTGATTCTTACCGACCCACACGGTTCTATAGGAACTCTAATCTCCGAGATCACACCTTTTGTAATCGCGAGAGCCATGAGCATTGTGGCCGCCACCGGGACACTTTCCGGTGCTGCGCTACTTAGCACATATAGCTAAGGTTCAACAACCTTATCAAAGTTCTATTGTCCTTCCACTTAACTTTTTATGAAAAAATCCTTCTCAAGAAACTTGACGTTCCAAGTAACAAACTCTTTTGTCCTTGGTGTTATGGAGAAATTCCCAACAAATTATTTGGGATAACCTACAAAGACGTGCTTATCCGACTTTGGTTGTAAACATTTTACTTATGCATAGCATACCAAAATTTAAGAAAAGACAATTCGTGTTTTATCCCAAACCATAATTCATATGGTGTCATTTCAATGGATCACGATGGTGCTCTTTTCAGTGTAAAAGTGGTAATCTCTAAAGCTTCAATCCTTAAAACATAATGGCAGTTTTATAAATGACACCTTTGATCTTACCATGTCAAAAATGGTTTGATTTCATCTCTCGAACATACCATACTCCTGTGGTTTATGGGGAAATCCAAATTCATGGAACAATTCCTCAAATCTTAGGTGTTTTGCTAAACATGTAACTCAAATATCTTCCTTTATGATCATAAACTCTTTATTTTCTTGTTACAATGATTTTTCACTTCATCTTGAAAGTCTTTGAACAACTTTCAAATGTTTCATACTTCTTCCTTATTAAGTAAATATACAGATATATTCACTCAAATTTTTGAAGAAAGCATATGAAGCAAAAAGATCCATCGCATATGGCTACACATAATGGACTATGCACATCAGCATGCACAATTTCCAATAATCTAGTCATCCGTTCCTCTCTGGCCTATGGACGGAGTTTCAATTATATCGAGGAAAGTCTCACATGCGTCAATTGATCAAAATCAAAGACTCCAAAAATCCATCAACATGGAGTTTCTTCATGTTTTCCTTCCAATATAATTTAAACAGCGATGTCACTTCATAAGTGATCTTTCAATCATTTGTCTTGTGACATTTTAGCAATAGTGTTTATGGATGTGATTTCTCCCACTAGACTTGTAAAAGTTCATCCATCCTTTATGGAATACGATAATTATTTGAACAACCATTGTTCTCGTAATACTGGAACAAAATAACAATTATTAAAACAAATCTTGAAGGCTAGGTTTGACGACAACGAAAAAGCACAATAACACTTTATTTGTTTTCGATGATCATCATCACTTATTCTCTTGCTAGTTACTTAGGCCATTGCAGTTCATGAATTGCGTTGTCCTGTATGACACTTCATACCAACCAATTCGGTATCCAATACCTAAGAACCACATTGTTTAATAAGCAAGGAATACAACCATAACATGTATATCTTCCATATACCCAAGTTGGACATCTCCAACCTTTTATTTTCTGCCAAATATTTTATAGATTCTCTTTCAACAATTCCTTTTCTTTTAAAAGAATCTATCAACATCAATAGTGGTGTCATCAACATGACACATGGTACAAAGCTAGTATATAGTCAAATACTAATACCTTTGGACTTGCACTTTGAAGTGGATCACCATCATCAAATGTTTGGCATTCTTTCAAAAATCCATTCTTTAGTAACCTATTAGTGTAGTAAACATTTTACTTACATCTCCTATTCATCCTTATCATGACAACTTTCATGATCAAGCTACTATAGCCTATAAGGAAGAATCGCGAGTATAATATCAGTTCCCAAAACCTTTTTGGTAGATTCGGATGCCTAGCATCTCCAACCTTCACAAATTCTCATACAATACGAGAACATGTATTTTGCTAAATTATACTCTATCATAATGCAACCAAAAACATTGTTTCAGATATCACAATATCTTTCACACATGATGGTTTCTGAAACAATTTGCAGCTCCAATATAATCTTGATATTAAAACAACTTTTGAATATCAATAATCATGGAGGCACACATGATACTTTAGATACTAACATTGGAATTCTTACTCTTGATTTAATACTACTTATTAAACTTCATGGAGTAAATAGAGTTTGCTAAAAGTTTGCAATAGGACTTATCAACTTTAAATTGACATTCAAAACAATACGATACCAGTTCGTAAAGTAAATATCGAGAATTCTATAGTTCTATTATCTCAAATAAAAACTAAGCATAAGGTAGAAAATGAATGCCAATGACTACAACAAACTATGCAAATTCACTTTGATTTAATTTATGACAAATTTGGTTCGACAAATCCAAATTAGAAATGAACTCCCACTCAAAAACGACATCCCTCGTGTCTTTTTGGTGATTACATGAACCAAATACACTACACCAAGTCCGATCATCACGTGATTTGATGTAGCTTCAAAGGCGAGCATCTATATGGGCATCATATCAACTATATGACTCATGCTTAACCTTTCGGTCCGTGTTCCGAGGCCATTTATGTACATGCTGGGCTCGCCAAGTAAGAACCTTAGTACTCGCATGTGTAAAACTGTCTTACACCCGTTTGTATGAAAGCGTAGAGTCGAGTACACCCGATCATCATGTGATGTCTCGAAACACGATCCATAAAATGGTGCATACTTAAGGAAGAACACATTTTTATCTTGATATCTAAATGAGGGATCATCTTACAATGCTACAGAAAGCGTCAAACTAGCAGTATAAGATGCTAACATCTAATGTGTAAAGTGAGATGATATGGTTCATGCATTTGATCTCTATCACTTGCATCGTGGTATGATCTCTATCATTCCTTTGTGTGTAAGGCCAAGGTCTATGGAACTTACACGTTGAGTGTGTTGTAAGAGTATCTATCATAGATCTACTTACAAAAATACCATATCAAGACACTAGCCCAGCAACGATCTAAACTAGACGCCTCTAATTTATCAATTGCAAGTTTTACGTGGCTTAGGGCTTTCAGAGATAGAACCGTTCTTACCTACGAACATGAACCACAACGAGGATAACCAAGTTATTAGCAACTCTTTGTAAATCAGATATTGACTATAGTAGGAGACACAGACACCCGCCATCCACTTATGCAAAACAAGTTGCATGTCCGTCATGGAACCGGTCTCATATACGATGACATGTAAGGTTGGTCCGGGCCGCTTCATCCCACTATGCCACCAATATCCAAAATACATAGGAGATGCAATAACATGATCATCATCGCCCACATATAAACATATGTGTAGTACCCGTGCAAAGCACCTACGCATAGATCAGACTCTGATACCACTCTTAGGTACGCAGCATAGAAAACAAAAAAAATCCTACGGTGTGAACTACACGCCAAGATCTATCTACTAGGTACAAAGCAACGGGTGGACATACATCCAACGAGAACTTACCCTCGAAGACAACGAGTTTTGTTAACGAGTAGGAACTCATGGTTGATGTAGTCGTACACTTGCCGATCTCAAGATCGTGAGGAAGTCCGAGCAGGTCCGGCTCCAGCACGTCCTTCAGATGCAGCTCCAGCACCACCAAGTCTAGCAGCGCAAAGCAGTGGTGCATCCGTGATCGCACACACGTCCGGTACCCGGACAACCTCCGTCCCTCGCTCCAGCAAAGCAGCAGAAGCAGCAACTCCTTTCCAGATAAAGCCACCGGGAACATGTATCTCCCTAATCCGAGACCATGGGGAATAATACTAGAGGGGGAGAGAGATCCTTCACAAGGAGGTGTGTGAGAGAAGTGAGGAGAGGGTGGCCTTTTATAGGAGGAGGGGGTGCCCCTCCTTCATGGCCGGCACATGGAGGAGGTGCCTCTTCACCTCCTCCATTCATGTGGTGGTAACCCCTCCACATTAAAATGCCTCTTCACATTCCCTTTTAAAGTCTCCACTTTAAATGCATTAAATTTCTCCAAATTTAATGCTCTCTCATTTAATAAAACTCTTTTATTATTTTTATTCAGAATTTTGTTAATTACTTTAATTAAGAAACATTCACATAAAACCCCCTGCAACATTTGAATATTACATGCAGAACCAATTTCAGCAATTTCACCCGAAACAGTTTCGGTGTCTATTGAAATAATTCCAGCGCTTTCTTAAATCTTTATCTGAAACATATTTTCTCCAAATGGTGTCGGTATCCCTTAAGTGTGTCACCCTATGGTTCACGAATAATGCAGACATGATCGAGACCCCTCTCCGATCAATAATCAGCAGCGGGACCTGGAGATCCATACTGACTCCTACACATTCAACGATGACTTCTGTGATCGTGAGAATGTTTAACGCTTGTAACTAAATCCCTTTGTCTCGCGATATATTACATGTCCGAGATTCGATCATCGGTATCTCCATACCTAGTTTGATCTCGTTACCGACATGCACTCTTTTCTCGTTCCCGTGATATAACATTCTAGTGATCACATCACTTGCTTGCAAGCTATTTCAATGTGATATCACCGAGAGGGCCCAGAGTATATCTATCCGTCATCGGGATTGACAAATTCCACTCTTGATCCATGAGCCTCAACATAACACCTTCGTAGCACTGAACCCATCTTTATAGTCACCATGTTACGGTGTGACGTTTGATGTTATCAAGATACTCTTCCGGTGTTAGCAATTAACATGATCTCATGGTCTAAGGATAAAGATTACTTCGTATGATGTTATAGAAATATAAACATAATGACTTTGATCGTAATGCTATACTTCGGATGAATGTTCATCACATCATTCCACCAATGTTGTGACCTCGTTATTAACAACATCCAATGTCCATGATCAGGAAACCTTGATCATCTTGTTAATCAACGAGCTAGTCTATAAGAGAGGCATAACTAGGAACCCTTTTTGTTTATTAAACACACATGTATTGACGTTTCCGATCAATACAATTATAGCATGTAAAATAAACATTTATCATAAGCATGGAATAAGATAATAACCACTTTATTATTGCCTCTCGGGCATATTCCCTTCAGTCTAGGGGATAAGTTTGGCCAAAATGACCATTGTCATATGACTTATATTTGATTTTCTTTTCATTTGTTTTGGCTTCGAAATGATCTAGATGATGTTGTAAACCTTTTTAGACTAATCCTTATCATTTGTAGCAATCAAACATGGCAATTGCAAGCATTCATATATTAATGGAATGCACACATGCACTCATATTAAGTTTGATACTAAAAGTTTTTGTTGCCCCTAAACTTGTGTGATTAGAGAATTATAAGCTTGATTAATATTTTTGGGATGTTACAAACCTTCCCTCCTTAAACATAATCTTGTCCCGAGATTCGGGAAAAACTAGGAACTAAAGAGATTGGGATACTCCGCCCTAATATAGTCTTCTCATTCCCAGGTGGCTTCTTCTTCGGTATGGTTACTCCATTGGATCTTGAGAAACTTGATACTTCTGGTTCGGGTGGTTCTAAAGGCTTCTTCCAAAATATGGATGGGCACTTCACGATAAGTTAGCTCCTTGTTGATATCTATGGCTCTATGATCGATGTTCTTGAAAACTTCGGTCTTCTTCGGAACTTCTAGGCATTTGCAAAGTAACGAGATATGGAACACATTATGCATGGCTGACATCTCCTCAGGCAGTTCCAATTGATATGATACTTCTCCTCGGTGATTCAAAATCTTGAAGGGTCCAATATATCTGCGGGCTAGCTTTCCTTTTAGGAGAAAACGCTGCATTCCCTTCAAAGGTGATACTTTGAGATACACAAAATCTCCGACATTGAAGGTCAGGTCTCGACGTCATTTATCTGCATAACTCTTCTGTCTGGATTGAGCGGTCTTGAGGTGCTCACGCACTTTGTGAACTTTCTCTTCAGCTTCTCGTAGAATGTCGGGTCCGAAGATCTGACTCTCTCCTACTTGCGACCAATTCAACGGGGTACGGCACTTCCTTCCATACAAAAACTCAAATGGGGCCGTTTGCAAACTGGCTTGGTAACTATTTTTGTATGAGAATTCCACGAAAGGCAGACAATATTCCCACTTAGATCCATATTCTAACACACAAGCTCTCAACATATCTTCTAAGATTTGGTTGACTCTTTCAGTTTGTCCATCGGTTTGCGGGTGATAAGCTGTGCTGAAATTCAGTTTAGTTCCTAATCCTTCTTGGACTTTCTGCCAAAATCTTGAGGTAAACTGGGTTCCTCGATCTGACACTATGGTCTTGGGGGTTCCATGCAAATTTACTATTCTAGCAATGTAAAATTCCACTAGCTTCGAACTTTGGTAGGTTGTCTTGACGGGTATGAAATGGGCTACCTTGGATAGTCTATCTACTACGACCCAAATAGAGTCATTTCCCCTACTAGATGTAGGCAAACCGGTGATAAAGTCCATTCTGACGGAATCCCATTTCCATTCCGGAATTTGCAAGGGTTGCAAAAGTCATGCGGGTCTCTGATGTTCCGCTTTGACTCTCTAACAGATATCATACTTGGCTATGTAGCTTCCGACTTCTCTCTTCATTCAGTGCCACCAGAATTGCTCCTTCAAATCCTGATACATCTTCGTCCCTCCCAGGTGGATAGAGTAAAGAGTATCATGAGCTTCCTGTATAATGACTTGTTTCAACTCTGAATCTGCAGGAACATAGATACGTCCTTTGTACCACAAAAGTCCTTCTTCTTCTTTGGTGAATCCGGGTACCTTCCCTGTTTCGATACGATGCTTGATTCCATCGATATTTGCGTTTACTTTCTGGGCCTCTTTTATCTGACTAATCAAAGTGGGTTGGAGTTCTATGCTAGCTAAGAATCCTTTGCTAACTAGTTCCACTCTGAAATCCTCCATCTCATCATACAAACTTGGTTGGGCTTCCATTATCATGGTGTTTAATCTACACGGAAATCTGCTAAGAGCATCCGCTACCACATTGGCTTTGCCGGGGTGATAGTGAATGTCAAGGTCATAATCCTTGATTAACTCAATCCATCTCCTTTGCCTCATATTCAGCTCCTTTTGGGTGAATATGTACTTCAGACTCTTGTGATCCGCATAAATCTCATAGCGGTTACCCATAAGGTAATGACGCCATGTCTTCAAAGCTAAAACTACGGCTGCCAGTTCTAGGTCATGGGTAGGGTAGTTCTGCTCATGCTGCTTCAGTTGTCTGGACAGATAGGATATGACTTTTCCTTCTTGCATCAATACACATCTGAGACCAATCTTGGATGCATCACAATACACATCAAAAGGCTTCTTAATATTCGACATGATCAAGATTGGGGCTGAAATCAGTCTCTTCTTGAGATCTTGAAAACTTGCTTCACATTTGTTGGTCCATTCAAACTTCTTATCTTTCTTCAACAACTGGGTCATTGGTCTTGCGATGCTCGAGAATCCTTCCACGAACTTGCGGTAATATCTGGCTAATCCAAGAAATGTGCGGACTTCTATTTGGGTGGTTGGGGCTTTCCATTCCTCAACATCTTTCATCTTGGTAGGATCAACAGCGACTCCTCCTACGGACAGGATATGGCCTAGGAATCCTACTTATTTTAACCAGAATTCACATTTTCTGAACTTGGCATACAGCTGATGCTCTCTAAGTGTTTCAAGGATGGTTCTCAGATTGTTGCTCATGGTCCTCTTCTGATTTGGAGTAGATCAGAATATCATCAATGAACACAATGACAAACTTATCTAGAAAATTCATGAAAATCTTATTCATGAGGTTCATGAAATAAGTGGGGGCATTGGTTAATCCAAAAGACATGACATTATACTCATACAATCCATATCTGGTGGTGAAGGAAGTCTTTGGGATATCTGTTACATGAATCTTTAGTTGGTGATAACCAGTTCTAAGGTCAATCTTTGAAAACACTCTAGCACTAGTCAGTTGATCGAACAAATCTTCTATCTTCGGCAAAGGGTACTTGTTCTTTATGGTGACGTCATTCAGCTTTTGTTAATCCGTAAAAAGACGGTTGGCATGATCCTTCTTATCCATAAACAAAACGAGTGATCTCCATGGCAATGCACTTGGTTGAATCAGTCCTTTTCCCAGCATATCATCCAGTTGCTTCTTCAGCTCCACTAGTTCAGATGGGTTCATACTATAGGGTCTCTGAGCTATGGTTCCGGTTCTAGGGATTAGTTCAATGATAAACTCGATATCCCGATCTAGGGGCATACCGGGCAATTCATCTGGGAACATGTCGGGGTATTCATAGACTACTCTGACTTGGTCAGTGGTGGTCTTGGCTAGACTCTTGTTGCACTTGAATTGACGGGGCAAAGTCTCAGATACATGTTCTACTGATACTCCGGTGCTACTGGTCATGGTTATTGCTTTCTTAGCACAGTCGATTAATCCTTTATGTTTCGACATCCAATCCATCCCTAGCACTAGTTCCAAACCTTTGGTTCCAAGTACTATTAGATTGGCATAAAAATCTTTCCCATGGATTCTGGTAGGTACTAACTTGCAAATTTTTCTAGCTTTGGTGGTTGAACCAGGGATTTGAACTATCATAACATGCTTCAGATTTATTGGTTGAAACTTACTAGTGCATGAAAATTCTTCTGTAACAAACGAGTGCGATGCTCTAGAATCAAACAACACTCAGGCTAATACTGAGTTAATAGAAAACATACCCAGCACGACATCTGGCGCTTCCTGGGCTTCCTCGGCATTCATGTGGAACAGACGACCATTACGGTTGCGCGGGTTTCCTGGGGCGAATCTCTTTCTAGGATGGACACGGCATTGCTGTTGGGCAGGTGCATTCACATTGGTTGCTGCGGCGAGCTTCTTGGGGCACTCGTTGGAGTAGTGACCCATGACTCCGCATTCAAAACAAGTTATCATGGACTTGTCTTTCCCTGTGACGGGCACAACATTGCTTCCAGCCCTTGGGGCAGTATTGTTGTTGTTGTTGGACTTTTGTGGTGCACGGTTGAAATTGTTTGAGTTGTCGGGGTTGTTGTTGTTTCCTACGGGCCTGGGGTTTCCTCCTCCACGATTGGGGTAGTTCGGACGGGTCATTGGGAGTCTGTTGTTTCTGGGTACATATCCTGTAGACGGGTTGGGGAGATACTTTGGGGTATGGTGGGGTCCTGGTTGATGCATCATCCGACGCTTGCAGTTCTCATTGGCCTGGTTGATCTTTCCTTCCATCTGGATTGCAGAATCCACTAAGGCTTCAAGGTCATCAAAGGGAATGTTGACTAGCACTATTTGCATCTCATCATGCAGACCATTCAAGAATCTTTCCTTCTTCTTGGCTTTAGTGTCAATCTCATCTAGGGCATACCTAGCTAATGATAGAAATTTGTCACGATACTCCACCACAGTCATCCTTCCTTGTTTCAAGTCTCTAAGTTCATCTCTCATCCTCTTGATTAGACCCGGGGGCACATGGGTCCTGCTAAACTTGAGTTTGAACTCCTCCCAAGTCATCATCTGACCTTCGCTCATCGTACGGGTACTATTCCACCATGATCTGGCATAACCGAACAGATAGTGGGTGGCAAACAACACCTTCTTATTAGCATCCACTCCTGCAACTTCTAGATTGTTCTCCATGGTTTGCAGCCAGTCATCAGCATCTAGGGGCTCCCCAGACTTACTAAACATGGGTGGGTTGGTATTCTAGAAGTTCTTAAGTCTGGATCCATGGTGATCTTGGTTTACATGGAATTGATTATTGTGGGCTAGTTGGGCTATCTATTGAAGAGTGGCTAAGTTGGCTTGACATTCAGCTCTACCAGCTTCACGGTCAGAAACTAACATTTGCAGAATCTGCAGCATTGGGTCTTAAGATGAACTGCTTCCTCTAGGATTACCACGAGTCATCTAAAGATTGAGATAGATAGTGAGACAATAGGGAAATTTCTTTGGTTCAGGGATTTTGTTTCAAAACTTTAAACTTTGAGTTTGACTCAGGTTTTGCAAACTAACAACTTCTTTCATTCATTCATTCATTCAAGCACACGATACAAACACACACCACAACAAGGAAACAAATGGTTTTAAGAACCATTTTGTGAAGCTACGTGATATGTCCATTTTGCATCACTATTCTATATCATAATTTACTGTCCGAGAGAGAAAGATGTCTCTGGCAGACAGAATTCTATCGGGGGAATTCTTTCCCGGAGAGGGGTGATCGTCGCCATCAACACCACCATCAAGCTGGACTTCATCGGGATCATCATCTCCATCATCATATCCACCATTGTGTATTTGGCCACTAATCGTAGGGGTTGCCAGAGTGACAGAAACCTGAACCCCCGTTAGGAAACCTTTGCACAAGGGATGTCAGGGTCTTAGAGTTTAAAGTTGTGGTTAGGTTTATACCTTAATTACTTTCTTGTACTTGCGGATGCTTGCAAGGGGTATAATCACAAGTATGTATTAGTCGTAGGAAGGTCGGTACATTAGCACAGGTTCACCCACACAACACTAGCAAACTAAAGAAGATTAATCAACTATATGAAGCGAAAGCACTTGACGATATTCCCGTGTGTCCTCAAGAACGTTTGGTCATCTTAAGTAATACAACCGGCTTGTCCTTTGCTAAAGACAGGATTGGGCCACTTGCTGCATTTATTCTTATTGTCTTTTATTTACTCATACTTTATTTACCTGCATTATCAAAAACCCCTAAAAATCCGTTTGCTAAGTATTTACAGAGAATTCCTACTCCTAGCCGCTCGCCAGCACCTTCTGCTCCTCGTTGGGTTCGACACTCTTACTTATCGAAAATACTGCGATACACCCCCTATACTTGTGGGTCATCAAGACTATTTTCTAGCACCGTTGCCGGGGAGTGAAGCGCTATTGGAGAGTGGAACTAGTAAAGGAAACTTCTACTATGTGTATTGTTTACTTCTGTTAGTTACTTTATTTCAATATGGATAATTCACTGAGTTTCTTATTTCGTAATGCTACTACCACTGCTAAGGTAGTAGATGAACCACCACCTGCTGAGAATGATACTTTTAAAATACCTACAAGAATTATTGATCGTGTTATGGATAACAATTATGTTGGAGATGGAACTGTCCATCCCGGTGGTCATTTTCTCTTTATACACGAATTATGCGGGTTGTTCAAGTGTGCAGGTATTACAATAGATCAAGTCAAGGAGAAGTTATTCTCATTATCACTAAAAGGAAGAGCTGAAGAATGGTATAAGCTGCTAAAGAATGGTCAAGCTCTTGAATGGGAGGAAATAATGCCTCTCTTTTATTCGAAATTTTATCCTCCTAGTGAGATTCATAAATATTGTAATCAAATATACAACTTTCGTCCTCTTGATGGAGAGAGTACAACTCAAGCTTGGGGGAGATTGAAGTTACTAATGCTCAAATGTCCCATACATGAGCTCCCCAACAATATTATTATCAATAACTTTTATGCAAGGCTTTCTCTTCATGATAAGGATTTATTGGATGCCTCTTGTGCTAGATCATTTACATGCATGGAAGAAGAAGCTAAATGGGATCTTCTAGACCGTATTCAAGAAAATGCTGAAGCATGGGAGAATGACAAAGGAAGAAAGTCAGGTATAAATTATGATTATGAATGCATTAAATCTTTTATGGGAAGTGATGACTTTCAAAATATTAAAAATGCTTATGGTTTAGACTCTCAAGCTATTGCAACTTATTTTAAGGCTTTTGCTTCCTATATTGAAGTCCCTAAAAAGAAGTGGAATACGTATCATGAACCATATAAAGATGTTGTTAAGTGTGTTCCTGCAAGAAATACTGAAGTTTATACTGCTAATCATGTTTTACCTCAACCTTATATTGAGAAAATGCCTTTCCAAGTTAAGATAAAGGAACATTCTATGATGGCTAGTACGGTTAATGAAAGTACAAATAAAGCTGTTTAACCTGATAAACAGATGGATGATCAATGTATAATAGCAAATGTGAAAGACTTTGTCACTAAATATGTAGAAGATGGACACACTATCCTTTGTAAGGATACCTCTAATATTGTTTCACAAAGTAGTGCTATGAGAGCTAGTGTCCCTGTATTTTCTGTTAGGATAAGTGATCATTGCTACAATGCTTCTTATGATAGTTATATCATTAAATTTATGCATGATACTGAAAGTTATTATGAGAGAGGGAAAAGTGTTCTTATGCATCTCAATAACATCAAGTTTCCTCGTTTTATGCTTAAAGTCTTTATGTTGCACTTGTTTTGCCTTCTTATGCTTGTAGCCTCTGGTTTCAACAACTTGTTTGCTTACAAAACTCCCTTGCATAGGAAGTGGGTTAGACTTAAACATGTGCATTTTTTCTTCTTAATGCTCTCTTTCACTTCAATTCATATTCTTATGTGAGCATCATTGAAATTATCATGCCTATCTTAATGGCTATAAAGAAAGAGCTTTTTGGGACACAAACCAATATATTTTTGCTTTCAGTTTGTTTTTGTTTATTTGAGTCTTGGAAGTTATTACTTCAGTAATAACATCTCCTTATCCTTTTCGTTTGGTTTTTGTGTCAAGATCAACCTCTAATGAAAGAGAAGTAAGATTTGGGGAAGTTGCTGTCCCGAAACAGATTTTTGTGCTTCACCGTAAAAATTCGTGAGAGATTTCTGTACGTCGGATTGAGCTGTAATTTTTTGTGCTTCTGCCCTAGGTTGTTATTTAACTTTCGTTAGTTTTTCACTTTTTGATTTGAGCAACAGAAGATTTTATAAAAATTGATCTTTACCTTCTGGTCTGTTTTAACAGATTTTGCCACTCTTGCATTTGCTTCTTAAATCGATTTCCTTTTTGAATTCTTTTTGGGTTTTCAGAAGGATTTGCTATAGTAGATTATATTCTGATAGATTTCAGTTGAAATTTAACTCAAAAGGTTTATTACCTCGCTTATACAAATGTTGCTAATGAGAATTGTGTGAAGTTTTGTGTGAAAGAAATTTCCAAGTTAGTGGAGAAAATGGTATAATAAGAAAGTGAAAGGTTTCATGACTCAGGCAATAAGTGTATGAAGATGAAGATATTGATGTTATTCAAGCGGTAACTCTGGAAGAATCTACTAAAGACCAAATTCAGAGACCTGCAGAGTCTGTTTTCGAATAGGTAACAATTCTGGTAAGAAATTTCCGTGGAAATTCTGTCTAGTTATATTTTTGCAGTTTTTATCCAACAAGGAAACCAACGAAGAGAAATAGGGACGGAAGCGGAGCCTGGGTGGCTCACACCACCCTGTGGCACAGGCCCACCCCAGGTCGCGCCACCAGGTGGTGTCGCCGCCCCAGACTCCGTCTCCGACCCATTTTCTCCCAGTACCTTCCTTTTGTTGTAAAACTTCATAATTTATAATCCCCAGGATCCCCCGAGGTTCGTATATCGTGTTTTCGTCATGTTTTCGTTTCGATATATTTCTGCTAGGAACTATTCTTGAAAGTTTAGAAGCACAATGGTGTCCGCCAAGGATAAGGGAAAGGAGCCTACGGAGGAAGATCCCCAAGACCCTGGGTAGGAGAAGGAGATCGAGAGTAAAGATGAAGAGGAGGCAAAGCAAAGTCAACATCCGCACACCGGCACTACCATATCAAGCATCGGAGTGTTGGCAAACCCTACCAAGGTCAAAAGGATTGCACGGATGGTAGCTGGAGGGAAGCATCCGCGTCACTGTTTGGCTCCATGGTCACTTCCTCCACGCATCAAGAATCCCTTCTATACCCTTATCCATGAGCATCAATACCAGAATATGCCCAAGAAGAAACTACCCTCCAATTGGGATATGCCTCGTTCTAACCATGCAGGAAAAGAAGACTTCAAAGAGGAACAGTGGGGAAAGAACCGCAAGAGCTAGAATTCGAAACCTGACATGATCATGAGCCGCATTGAGCAAAACTCACAGTTGATTCTTAATCTCACCCTTGAGATTGATGACTTGGGGAAACTAATCAAAAATCTCATCGAGAGAATACCACCACCGAAGGAGTAATTCGTCATCAGGTTTTGGCATCCCCTTGGTTTGTTCCAAGCTTGGGGGAGTGTCGCGGTATCACATCACTATCTTCTATCTTTTTAGCTTTTTAGTAGATTCATATCATGAATAGAGAAGTTATCATGTAGGATGGTTTGCATTATGGAAGTGTCCCGTCTCTCGTTAGATATGTATCCCTTGGTGTGATTTGGCGTTATCGAATATTAATGAGAAGTTCTATCATTTACTCTTTTGCATATCTTATATTAGTTTTCAATTCCTACTATATGATTGATCTTGTTGTTAGTACTGGTATCACTTTGGGATCATTGATTTAATTTAGTTGGTTTTGGCAAACTTGGCTCTGGTTAGTGACAACACTATTTGAGAATTGAATGAAAAAGATAAAAGTACTCTAAAGAAATATAATTTCATCATCTTTCTTTCTTGATTTGCTCGTAAGTTTAGTGTTCTCTAGTTAAGATCTTTTGTGCTTCCAAGGAAGATTGCATGTTTGTTTTTATCACTTGTATGTTTGTTTGTTTACTTCAACTCTTATGCTTGCTACCCAGCCTTGCTAGCCAAAAACCTGTACTGAGAGGGAATGCTTCTCGTGCATCCAATCGTTAAACCAAACCTATGCCATTTGTGTCCACCATACCTACCTACTAGCACTATTGCTATTCCAAGTAAATTCATGTTTTTATCTACCTTCCGAATTAAACTTGTTATGTGAAAATTAGTGATTAAAGCTCTCACGAACTTGATGGCACACTTTACTTTCTTGCACTTAATAAACTTGAACCATTTTGCCCATCTATGTTGCGTATATGCTTACGCTTTGTAAGTTGTGAATTAGCAGAACCATGCTATCATGGGGAACTCTTTCAACATTGCACTGGTACTTTGTACCTAGTTGATATCATGCTCTTTTGTCTATGGATGTCGTCGGTGTGAAATGAAAGGGGAGCTTGTAAGTCCATGGAGTTACGTATATGTGTTAGAGAAACGCTTGGGCCGCCGATCTAATACATGCTGTCATGGTGGAAACCTGCAGCGTAACCATAATGAGCATCTATGAAGCATTCTTCTTATAAAAAAAGAGGTAGAGATTGAGAAAAAAGAGAAAAAGAGAAAAAAAAGAGATGAGAAAAGAGGAAAGAGAGGAAAAAGCACCATATTCCCATGGTAAATAAGAAGATTGCTGAGATGCTCGTTGTATGCTTGCCTTGTCATTTTGATATGGGGATTCTTCCGTATCATCGGGTAAGGGGTACCCTATTGGCGGTTCTCTATGATACTCATATACTTACTATGACAAGAACTTACCGGTAACTAAACTTGAGCAGCATGAGGAGCGGACCTCGTATTCAAGGGACATGAGATTTTCAACTTGCAACTTGTCAAGCATATCCTCATATTTGATCACTTTAACCTTAATCACCTAAAGATGCCTATGATAGGGGCAATGAGAGCTGAAAGCTAATAAGTATCATAATTTTTGGGAAGCTCTTTATGAAACTTGAAATCCCTGCTTCCCTCTGCGAAGGGCCTTTCTTTTACTTGTTAGTTAAGTCAGTAAACCTATTCCCTTCTATCTCAGCAAGTATTTTTAGTTGTTGTGTTTCATTCATTCATATGATGATTTATTCAATCATGTTTCTTATGTTCCTTGTCTTGCGCTTTGCTCTTATCTTAGTGAGTATTACTTTGAAAGCTATCTTTGAAAACCAGTTATTTGTGAACTCCTGCGAATTTGTCAACTATTCTTCGACCAAGAGCTAAGTTTGCCATTACCAATTATGATTTACTCTATGCATCTTTATTGTGTTTCCTTTACCTATTGCAAGTTAAGTTATATAATAGTGAGTTGTCTTCTATTATGATTTATGTATTGATGAAAGTGATGCTTCTTGTCCGTATTATTTTATCGACTCTTAACTCCATAAACCTGAGGTCATATTTATTGAGCTTAGTTTTCGCTTGGGGACAAGCGAAGTCTAAGCTTAGGGGGAGTTGATACGTCCATTTTGCATCACTATTCTATATCATAATTTTCTGTTATTCATTGATATATTTCATATTAAGAGATGATACTTATGTTATTTCATCTGTTTTTTGCATGGTTGATGACTTTTGGAGTATGGACCGCTGTAGTAAGGATTCTGATGGAAAAGGTGTTGTTTGGAGGCGACATTCGCGAAATTGGAAAATACATGGAAAATTCTATTTTTCCAGAAGACAAAGATTGCTAGAAGGGGAAGTGGAGATGGGCCACAGGGGGCCCACACCACCCCTGGCACGGGCCACCCCAGGTCGCGCCACTAGGTGATGTGGCTGCCCTGGTCCACTCCTAACTCTCCCCTCTGGCGTATATTATCCTCCCGAAACCCTAAGACTAGGGGGAGCGACCATAGAAAGTTTCCGCCGCCTCTGTGGGGCAGAAAACATCGAGAGAGAAAGATCTCTCTGGCAGACAGAATTCTGTCGGGGGAATTCTTTCTCGGAGAGGGGTGATCGTTGCCATCAACACCACCATCAAGCTTGACTTCATCGGGATCATCATCTCCACCAGCACCATCATCACCACTTCATACCGCTGTAACAATTGGGTTGAATCTTGCATAGTTCTTAGGGGAAACATTCCCGGTGTTGATTACTCCTTGTAGTTGATGCTGTTGAGTGAACCATTGAATTATCATTTATGTTCATATTGTTACATATCATTATTTCATCTCTGATCATGATCCATATGATGTCTTGTGAGTAGTTCGTTTTGTTCTTGAGGACATGGGAGAATTCATGTTGTTAGTAGTGGAATTGTGTTGAGAAAGATTCAATGGTTTGATATTTAAGTTGTGGTGTACTTCTTCTAGTGGTGTCATGTGAACGTCGACTACATGACACTTCACCTATATGGGTCTAGGGGAATGCATTGTGTATTTGGCTACTAATCGTAGGGGTTGTCGGAGTGACAGAAACCTGAACCCCCGTTAGGAAACCTTTGCACAAGGGATGTCAGGGTCTTAGAGTTTAAAGCTGTGGTTAGGTTTCTACCTTAATTACTTTCTTGTACTTGCGGATGCTTGGAAGGGGTATAATCACAAGTATGTATTAGTCCTAGGAAGGTCAGTACATTAGCACAGGTTCATCCACAAGCACTTAGCAAACTAAAGAAGATTAATCAACTGTGTGAAGCGAAAGCACTTGACGATATTCCCGTGTGTCCTCGAGAACGTTTGGTCATCATAAGTAATAAAACCGGCTTGTCCTTTGCTAAAGAAACGATTGGGCCACTTGCTACATTTATTCTTATTGTCTTTTATTTACTCGTACTTTATTTACCTGCATTATAAAAAACCCCTAAAAATCCGTTTGCTAAGTATTTACAGATAATTCCTGCTCCTAGCCGCTCGCCAGCACCTTCTGCTCCTCGTTGGGTTCGACACTCTTACTTATCAAAAATACTGCGATACACCCCCTATACTTGTGGGTCATCACTACGATACAATGGGACCGGGTACAACTCACACCTACGGTAGTGCTCAGGTGCGACTAATCATCATCAATGAAGTCAGCATCATCCTCATCAGTGTTGTCCTCCATGGCCTCGTCCTCCAGGTAGTCATTGTCATCACTGAGGTAAGAGTGAATATGCCCTTGGATGTCTTCACCCTCCTCCTCCTACTGTTCCTCCAACTGGATCTCCTGGTCGTGGATGGTCTCCTCCAAGGTGGCTATCTTCTAACGAAGACGGGCAATGATGTGATCCTTTTTGTCGCATTGGCGATGAAGGGACTTGCGTTCCTTGGAGAGGATGGTGAGGGTTTGCTTCCTCTCAACAACTTCAACATTGCTCTAGTTGACGTGATCACGGTCATTGTCTAACTCTTTCTGCGTCTCATGCAGCATGAAGGTCATGTGGTCCATGTGATGCTTCAACTCCGGGTGGGCTGGCATGGATAGAGGCTGTCCATTGGAGTCACGTCTTGCATAGTGAGCAAAACAGGTTCCAAGGATTTGGTTGATGTTTTGAGCACACAAGCGAGCAAGAGCTTCTTGCATAGCCCTGGCTAATCCGTCTAGCCAGTTGTTCTCCTGAATGTTGAACTGAATCTTGTCAGAAAGAGGTGGCTCCATCTTGCCTCTCAGGTCGGCAACAATCAGCCACTGTAGCTCCCCTCCAACGTGATCGTTGAGCTGTGCTTCGAAGAACTCCGGGTGCGGGCGTCCAAGGTACTCTGATAGCGAATCCATATCACTCTCAAAGATAAGACGGCCTTCGTTGCCGAACTGGTAGAACTTGGTGTATTTGACCTCCATCTATAAGAAATTAGGATTAGTAAGTTAGTGAGGTGATCAAGTGTGTCAAGTTTTAGGTAGACTTGTAAGAGTTTTGAGTAACAAGTGATCTCTTTTGGAAAGAATCTCAAGGATAAGAATGAGAATAAGTTTTTGTAAATACTCACTTTGTTTGTGTTGAAACTAGGTTTTTCTTTTCAGGCGTCCATTCTAACTAGGGTCTCCTATGGTCAGGATGGCTCTGATACCAACTTGTCAGCACCCGAATTTTTAAGTCCAGATGCCTGTTATGCCGTATATCACAATCCCAGGATTACCATTTTTGCGATACATAACATAAGTGGTACCACAATACATCATCCATTACAAACCATAATAAAGGTCTTACAAATAAAGGATCTCATGATCCAGTCTTAATACAATCAAAGCAGTGGAAAGTAAACATAGTGGGGCTTCATCTTCATGATCATAGGCAAAGCTGACGATGGGAGATGATCCTAGTTTTCATAGACCTCCTGTTTTCCATCTTCCGGTTAATCCCCCTCATAGTCTGGCCATGGGAATATCCAGGGACAAAGCCATGAGTACTCTTTAAGTACTCGCAGACTAGCACTAGGATAAGTAAAAGTAAAGCTAATAGGAATCATAAGCTCTAGGTTTGTTTGCAAAAAGCTAGGTTTATTTTATAAAGCTTCAAGAGTAAAGACCTAATTTAGTTCTCTACATCACTTGAGGGGGAAACTAGTTTTCATGTTCACAACTCTGTTGTGGTCAAGTCAAAGTCATCTTTCAAGTCACAAGTCATTTTGAAAACATCTGACAACGGAACAGTATGGCCACTCCAACTGTCCATAACCGTGAATGCAGCTATTCGAATAGTTTGACACTCTGCAAAGGTGGTACACTTTCACCACAAAATTCGATACATCCATCAGGAATAACCCTGAATCATCATACTTAGTATGCAGATAATCAATCTTAACCTTTCAATTACACACCCTAGTATAGGCACCTCCCCTATGAGTTTGGCCTCCCAGCCATGGCCATCTGCCATCCTGGGCACTACATAGGTGGACATTCATCATGAGGTAGCCTCATCTCAACCTCTTCCGCAAGGGAACCCATACTAAGACATATAAACTTCTAGTCAAGCCCTACCCAACTCAGGTATTGTGGTTGTACGGTAAAATTGGAATGGTATCGCATCCGAACCCAACCATAAGTTTTTATTAAAGTCAAGGCTCATGCCTTAATAGTTTCATCATCAAACCATTGTGTTTCACAAGACATGTCAAAATATTTCAATAGAATTAGTCTTCATTCCAAGGTTTTCATAATCATTTTCACCAAATATTCCCATCTAAAGTGATCCAGTTTTATGCTTAGCACTAGCCACTAGTATTGAGGGTATCACTATTGGGGGTGCTAAAAGTATAAGTATCCAAGGCTAATCCTATGATCTTGATAGGATCCAATCTAGTTTACACTAATCACAATTCATTACTAAGTAAGAAACTGTAGTAAAGGAAAAAGTAAAGCTTGGAGTAAAAACTGGGAATTGGTAAAGTTGCATAACTAGGTATGCCTAGTGCATATGGTATAAGGGGGTTTGCATATATAGCATGCATAGCTCTATCTTGCATAGTGGGCTTGCATAGTTTTAGCTTGCCTTGAGCAGTGCAGTTGTTGTAGTCGTTTAAGTTCTCCTCTTCCTCCTCAAAGTACTCCTCCTCGTTGTATCCCGGGTCATTACTAGCATCTATAAATACATTCAATATACAAAATCACCAAACAACACTTCACTACTTCTATTTAGCACACAAGGGCTCACAATAGATGATCTAGTATCATCTCAATCATCATATGGAATATTAATTATTTTCTTAATCTTCTTATTCTAGAAAAGTAATTTCTACTCATTTTAAATCCTTAAGGTTTAATATTCTCCAATTTAAAATAGTGGATCATGTTGACACATGTTATCACCATCTATTCTAATACTTGGGAATGTGATTTAAAATGGTGATCATATATTACAAGATTTAATAATGCTATTTAATAATATTAAAGTGACTAGAAATGCCTATATAGCACTCTTTTAATACTAAGCCATGTTTCATTTTTGTAAAATCAAATTTTTTACATATTTATGTAGAGCATGGAAAATGTGATTTTTGAGAGGTGGAATCATCTCAAAAGCATTTATAGTTTATTTTATAAAAATGTATGAAGTGTCCAAAGTATTTGTCTTGTTATTTTTGGTATAGGTGATCTATAATTCTAATTGGTTTGAATCCAACGGGAGTGATTAGATAATTTCAATACCTTTCCAAAAAAAATTGGAGACATGCATTTTGGTTCAGTAAATATCTTTGAATTGAATTTTGAATCTACTGACAGAATCTGGTTTTAACTAAAATGGAAAAGAACTATTTGAATCACTGGGCTCTGCGTGGGAAACTAAACGGGCCGGCCCAACTGCACAGCGCTGGTGCAGCTGGCTACTGTCAACGTGGTCCCACACGTCAGTGACTTAACTAAGCCGAAATGGTATCTAGCAATCCTGGCCTTACGATTAGAACATGATCTAACGGCTGAGACTCATCGTCTACGTCGAACGGCTCCAACGAGATTCTAACCCTAACACGGCGGTGGGGGTCGCGTGAGACTCACCAGGGCTCCAACTAAGGTCGGCGATGGGGGCGAATGGGGTTGTCGTCGACGGTGGTTCGAGGCGCGGTCACGGCAGCTCCTGGGGTGGTCGCAATCAACGACTTCTTTCCTCCTCTACAGCGGCAGACTCCAGCCAAATTCCGGCGTCGTGGTGCTCGCCTTGCTCTAGGGAAGGGACGGTGAGGTTCCTGGGTGAGTGGGGAGTGGAATGGTGTGGAGATTGAGGGATGGGGTGACCTCTATTTATACCCCAAGGGCAGAGGTAGTGCGGCATGGGCTGGCTTCTCCGGCGGCGTTGCTACAAGTCGCGTTCATCACGACGGAGGGCATGGGTCGATGCTATGGGCTATGGCGATTGTCACGCGAGTGACGACACGGCAAGGGGCGGTCTCCATCGGGCTGGCGACGTCGGAGCTCCGTTCCAGTACGACGGTGTTCGTCACTTGGTATGATGGTCACAGAGCGAGCGGCAGCGAACGGTCATGTCTGGGCGGTCATTGGTCCTACGACGATCGCAGGTACGAGCGGAGAGAGCGAGGCGCGGCGTGGGCGTGTGAGGCAGCGGCGACGCTCCGTCGTGCTCTCGGCATGGCGGGGGATTAAATGGGCACGGCTAGTATGGCTCCTTCTGGCCTCGCCGTTGGTCAAGGGGTGGACAGGGGGTGGTGGTGAGGTCACGGCTAGCTACAGGACATCGTGGTAGAGGGCGGTGCGGTGCGCTGTGAGTGGCTCGTGCTCGACCAGCATGGCCGGCTCGGTACGGGCGTGCCACTGGTGCAACGGTGGGAAATAGGCTCTCCACTGCACGACAAAGTACCAGGCATGATCAAGGACAAGTGGTGGAGTTGATTGCAGTACATAGGCTGAGCAATTATAGTTCCAAATAGTGTATAGTTGTTGAGATTGTACTGTGCCTGCCAGGCATTCGACCAAATGGCCGCACGAATTCATCTTTTGAATTTTTGAAAGATTTTTGGTGAGTGATCTGTGTACTTGCTTGGTAGGCTATGGTTGCTTGGATTTGTAAGGTGAATTAATTTGAGTGGTTTTTGAAAAGTGGTGATCTTAGTACATACACTTGATTCAATTTTGAAATGTCTCTCAAAGGGGCTTAAAAATAGTTTCTGTCTTTTTGTAAGGTTTGCTTGGATTCACTTTTACTTGGTCTAGCAAGGGGTGAAAAGATTGGGAATTTTTTCTGTTAAAAATCCTTTACTAGAAACACTCAAAGTGGTCTAGGGGATAAGTTTGGCCAAAATGACCATTTAGTCATATGACTTATATTTGATTTTCTTTTCATTTGTTTTGGCTTGGAAATGATCTAGATGATGTTGTAAACCTTTTTAGACTAATCCTTATCATTTGTAGCAATCAAACATGGCAATTGCAAGCATTCATATATTAATGGAATTCACACATGCACTCATATTAAGTTTGATACTAAAAGTTTTTGTTAACCCTAAACTTGGATGATTAGAGAATGATAAGCTTGATTAATATTTTTGGGATGTTACAACCTTCTTCTCACATTCTGACGATGCCTGGGCACACTCGGGTTTCATCTCTCTTAATATGGATAGCTAGATTTTTACCCAACCAGATGCATTTCTTTTGCAGGTAGGCATTTGTTACAAATACCACAAAATGATTGTAGGAGGCTAGAGTATATAACTGATTTCCTTTTTTAGGAGTCAAGTGAATATTTATGATAAAAAATGTTCTTTCCGTAGGCAAGCACCTCTCTCCCAGTCTAGATGTGTTATAGTTTTGAGGCATTAGAAATTAATAAGAATTCACTGTCACTTACATTTTATTTCTTAATAATTTTAAGCCAATGTTACATTACTACAGGTATGGAAAAGCGAAGTTGTTTGTGTACCAAAAGGCTTATCAGACTCAATGTTATATTTTCTGTTGTAGATGAAGTGTGAGTGGTAAGCGCGATGGTCATTTATCTTCACATGCCTTTTCTCTTTGTAGTTTTTAATATTTGTATGCCTTGCATGTTCTAAATATAATTAGCACTTTCATTTTCTTACTCTGTATATAGTGTTAAGTAGAATCCATAATTGAATTGCTGATGTGCCCACGCGTTCTGATCTTCCATCTATGCTCTACTATATGTTATTCTTTTCGTGCTCTGGTAAATCTTGACAACAGTTATCAATTCACTGTTTTTTTTCTTATTTAGAAATAGTTCGTTTCAATAAGTTAGGGCAATGCTTTTATCTTTCAAGATCTAATAGAGACAGTTAAGTCAATGACCGTCTCGATGAGCATGCCAATGGGTGAGGTGATTTTTGTATGAAATCGCACGTAGTAGTTATTGTGCTATGTTTTTTACACTATATGTGTGCTTTCTCTACTCAAGTGTTGTTTAATGAAGTGCACTTAGTCAGGTTATTGAACATGCTGCCAATTCGTACCGGGGTGAGGACAACAATTCCATATCCCTCCAATTATTTTTCAGAGCTACCAATTTGCTACGTAACGTATAGGATAACCTTCTATTTTTCTATATGAAGTGAAGCAAGGCATGAAAATAAAACCTGTCAGAAGGCACATATAACCTTTGCTAAGTTCCACTTTAGCTACTAATAATAAATTATGACTGGCCTATGTTCCATCCGCATATATGTAAGAGTAGGTAGACCTTCTTCTGTGTAAGATATTTATAGTAAGTAGAATAGGGAAGGTCGTTTTAAGCTCAGTATAAATAAGTTAAGGATTAGTTTAGTAGCTTTTTTGCAATGCAAAGTGTTATATGTTTTATTCTCTTTACCTTCTCACATTTTTAAGTTGATATATGAACAAGAAAGTTAGCTTATTGGACAATACCTAGTTGAATTTCTTGCAAAAAAGAATGGCCATATTAGTCGTGTCGACTAAATTCTCTACAAATCGATAATTGTGTCAATCTCCCATTATTTATTTTATGCTCTTATATTTTTTGTTTCTTCTATTATGCAAGCCTATAGGTTGTATGGCATGCCCATGTCTTGCAACAATGGGGTTCATCTTCTTGGCTACAAGAGTACCATTCAGAAAAACTATAACAAATTTTTGCAGCAGCGCGGCGGGTATCAAGCCCCTAGCGACTGGCTCAGCTCTGTTCACTCCAACAGATACTAGTTGGATCATCAGGCCCAACCCATATGTCCCAACCTCACTCTACTAGCCCGCTTCTTTGTTGCAGTGACCCAGCTCGATACATGATTGCCAAAATGCTCCGGACCCGCTCCATTTCTTCTAAAGCTGCACCCCAAAAGAAAAGAGTATATCATGTAAAAATATATATATCGTGTGACCGGGAAGAGACATGTCGCTGCTGCATCAATTGGCGGATGTGCCATCACAAATTGATGTTCGCTTTGCCAACAAACATAGATTGTTGGATGCCCTTTGGTGTTGCATGTAGCAAGGCTCTTAATCCTATTTAAATTGGATCTGCAATGCCTACTGACTGCACATCTCCCGCATGACAATGCGAAAGGGCAATCCCTAGATTTTAATGGCTTCTATCAGCTGCCTTCTCTGGCGTGTCCACTATTTGATCTCATTGGTTGCCTCTTCTCGAAGACCTTGAGTTGCCTCTTCTTGAATAACCATTTCACGCCTGCGCCTGCTGGTGTTGTCGGATGTGACAAAAATTCCCGCATTAGTCTGATCTTCTCACAATTTTTTGATCTCATCAATCCTGGCATTCTTCTCTTTGTTGTTATCATCTATATGTAATCTGCTCATGTTCTCCGGCTCTATTTGTTTTGTATATGCTTCCATTTAGCCTCCGCATCGGTTAGTTTTATTCAATCCAGCAAGCCTATTCCAAATAGTATGGCATACTCTCTCTCAACCAGGTGGTAGAAGTTCTTGGTTTATTTGTCTTTGTTTTTTATTTCAGTTTTGTACTCCAATATAATAGGTTAATCTGAATAATGAAGTTGTGCTCATGCTTGCATGTTTGATCTATAGAAATATCAGTGAACGAGCTTGGTAGCCTATTTTTTGCTGTTGTACTACGACCCATCTAGGCAGCTCCTCTTGGCTTCTACCATCAGATTATTATGTTGTCTGCATATTTTTGTTAGAATATTGGGCAGTTGCCTTCGTGGTGCCCTGATTGTTTGGACTTGCAAAAAATTGGTGCATATTTTACATGCCACATAATTCAAACAGAAGAGAGAAATCTACTACAAATCAACTAAGCACTGCTTGAGTGTGTGCACAGTTAATGGTATGTTTCTCTATATCTAGAAATTTATTATACTCTTTTACACCTCCAATCCTTCCAGCAATAAGTGTTTTTGTCAAGGCGAAAGATTTTTTTTGTTATAGTGTCTAAAGTATTATTTGCACAAACATCGCGATGTGTAGACAAATCCGACAGTGTTGTGGCTGGCCCTATTCACATGCTTGGAGCTACGATTTCTCTCATCTGTTAATATGTTGGTATCCATATTGTGTAATCATAATATTGATGATCATAACTGTGTTGTGGCTTACATTTTAGATTGTGTTTCTTCTGTATGGTCATTTTGCTGACGCTGACAAGAGGAAAATAAATATATGCCATCCATCTTGTGATTTTTGGTTGCATTAGCAGTGCACACTTCACATGTTCATTGAATGGTTATTTTACTTTCATCTCTTTTTTGCTGAAGGCACACATGTTTACTTGCTTGAGAAGCATCATGGCTCCGGGAATCACAATCAAGTCATTAGGTATCAATTCGTCCAAGTGGACAAAAATTATGTGCACCTTTACAACAGGACCTGTTATGATCTTGTGTTCTCCTCATTTCTGTGACATTAATGGTCATTAGGTTCTCCTTTTATGCAGGTTCAAGCTGCCAATCGTGGCTGCTCTTCAAGAGGCAATTGCAGAGATGATTCTCTAGGAGAACTCGCTGAAGATTGGTTTGCCAGTATGTCGACTTTGGGGTACCATAATCATACTGCTTGGGCTGGAGGCAGGAGCAGCTGCTATAATTTTTTGAACTCTTATTTGGTGGTCTTGCATTGTGAATGTCACCATATCGTGACACATATTTCCATTCACCATCTATTTCTGATAGATTGAATTTACATCTTTGTGATAAAGATATCTTGGTGACAAATGCGTGTTGAATTTATTTTCTTTCCATGCCTTTCAGTGTTGGTCTACATGCTGGTTAAGTTTCTTTTGTTGTTATAAAAACATGATTCATGCAATCAGTCTGTTTTTCCCGCAAAAGACTACTCCCTCCGATCCAAATTAATTGACTCGGATTTATTTAGATTCGGATGTATCTAGTACTAAAATATGTCTAGATACATCCGAATCTAGACAAACCCAAGTCAATTAATTTGGATAGGAGGGAGTATTTGAGTTGAGACCAATTGTCTAATCTTCATTGGTATACAATCCCTCCAGGTTCTCGCTGTCTCTAATCGGTGTTTTGAGTGTCTAGCTCTTTTATTTTAGGGGTATTACCAAAATAAATAAAAACAGTTCTACCTCGCACAAATAACTCGGACAACTACACACGAAAACCCACCACACCTACTGCGAAGTTCAAACCACATTGTAGATGGCGGGGCGAAGCCCGCCTATCCACCTAGTGTGGATTTAATTCTTACCTCGGGTTCGGTGAGCTAGGGCCTAGGGAGGCCTTCATGCTTCATGTGCTCGAGTTAAGGTGAGAAAAATCTGAATGCTTCGGGAATTAACTCTCTTGTTCCATTCAAGCTTTGGAGATTTGAATTATGCCGTTCAAATACCCATCTCATACCGTAGTATTCACGCAAAATTATGCTTCTGCTTATCGGTTTGGATCTCGGAACAATTTATCAAAAAACTTTGTTCTGTTCACATCCATAGTTTACACAAAATCGCCGCATAAAATGTAGTACTCTGTCCTAAAAAAGATGTCAGAGATTTGCTTTAGACAAATTCACAACATCCTTTTCAGGATGGAGGGAGTATTACTGTACTAGAATGGAAAACAAATACAAAGAGAAGAATCAAGATTTATCATTTCGGGCACGTCATGGGTACACAACTCAAAAGATCTGTTAACGTTTACAACATTGGTTTTCTAGGTAATACATCCATAAAGGACTGAAGACGATACAAAAGTAAAACACGTCAAAACTACGAACATCACGCATTTTCATTGAACATAAGTACTAGCTGGAAGTAGATTCATGTAACAACTGTAACTTGCATTGCTGGTGCAACCATGTGGACTGCCTGCAGCGGTTTACTACCGCTTGCACTTAGCTTTCGCCATCTTCTTCCTCTTCTTCTTATCAGCCTTGGGGATCTTCGTCTTGCGGGTTTCCCTCTTTTCCTCCTTCACCTTCTTCTTGTTTTCCTTCCGAGCAGCCTTCCTTTCTTCGGGACCCAGCTTCGTGGACTCCTGCCATGAACCGTCTTCATCAGAATCAGAGCAAGATTCACTGTCGTCTGATTCATCTTCCTCCTTGTTCTCCAATGAGCACTTATTCTGCAGGTCCAAGGGTTCTTCCAGTGTATCTTGTGCCGGTTGTTCTTGCTGCTTCTCTCTAGGCTCATTTTTAGCCCGCACAAATCCTAATTGTGGCAGGTCGTAAAGCTTATCTGCTGTTGGTTCGTAACCAAGGGATGGACGTTGTGCCACTGACATGTTGACAATATCTGCCTCGCATTGCTTCACATAATCCAACGTCTATCGAAAAGAGCAAAAGATATAACTATTAGCAAGTGAATAGTACACCACGCAGCAAAACATTAAAAAAATATATCTTAAAAACTTGTATAAGAGATCTGTGAGAGATCACGTCCTATATCTTCAACCCCACAA
Organism: Avena eriantha; assembly: GCA_910589775.1. Classification (NCBI taxonomy): domain Eukaryota; kingdom Viridiplantae; phylum Streptophyta; class Magnoliopsida; order Poales; family Poaceae; genus Avena; species Avena eriantha. The sequence goes on from OU342741.1 coordinate 45,211,319, forward strand.
GTAGAAACAATATAACTTTGTAGTGTACAACAACAAAAAGCCTTTTCTCCTAAGCAATGGCCATACTATGAACTAAAATATATAAAAGTAGCATATTTTACATTTGCAATGAGGTGATTTATGGTAAATACATATTATGCTTCAGATATTAGGGTCTGTCACTGAAGAAGTGAAGATGCTCCCTGCTGTAAAATATATTTCTGGCGAAGCTGCAGAAATGCATAATGATAAAGCACTATGTATTCCTACCTGCACCAAGACTGTCGGATCAATTTCCTCATCCTTTGAAGCTGTATCTCCATTATCCAAAATCTTTTGCTGAACCTGATATAAGGAAAAATGTTGACCATCAGGTTTTGTGCCTGATCATGACCATAGTATCCCAAGAAATCGATTATTAGAATGTAATGAAACTACTGAAAGTAAAATAAAGACCAACCTTCTCCAGGTAATCATCAACACCTTCATCAGCAATATTTTGATCAACAACAAAATTAAATAGCTCTGTTACTGTCATGACAGCAAAACCTCGTTTTTCAAAGAAGTCCTGGAATCAGCATTGCACACGTATTAAAAACCATGAGCTATCCATCTCTGGAAAAATTTAATTTAATTGTAACTCACATTAACATGCAAGCAATCCTCCTTCAGGAAATCCAACGCTAAAGGATGATCGAGGTCTACAGACTGTGAAACATCAATGATGTACAAGTGTCCCTGCACAACATGGAAATAAGAATGAGAAAGGAACTTGTTAACTGGGAAAGAGAAGAAACTTAGTCTTAATCAAAAGTGCCGAACTACCTCAAAATAAAGAATGTTGTATTCACTCAAATCACCATGGACAAGCTTGCACTTTTGGTAGAGTGTCCGCATTGTTGTAACTATCTGAAAAAAGAAGCAGTGGAAAATATATGGGGAAATGGTACACTACAAGTATCCAAAATATAATATTTGGGTCGTTGTTCATTCTTCTATAGGTAAGACCATATACAGCTGACATGTAATGGTAAAGGGAAAATGGTATCCATGGGTATGAGCAGATAAAAACATCTACTGTCCTACTAGCTTAACCACGAAATTCTTTCTCACACATTCACAGTTCACCGCACATATTATGTAAGATAGCATGTAGAAATGTAAGTGACCCTTATAATTAGGTTACAGCAACAAAAGTCACATAAAACTGTCTGTGAACAATGGTGACCCTAGAGACCTTCCCAGACTCATGCCACTACTTACTAGTTACTAGTACCATTTTCACCATATTTTTACCCATAAACATGTCTTCCCGTGATGTTTAGGAACTGGTCATAACATAGGGAGGCGCATATTTGGACATGCCCTAGTACAAATTCTACATGAAAGGATATGAACAGAACACCAACGTTGCATAACACAACTGATGCCAGCCATTGAGTAGAAAATGTAGTGCATGAATGCAGCAAGGGTAGAGCTCTGTCTTGGGTTAATTGTGAATGACATCCAAAGTGATCAAACATGTACAAGGTTGCAACTATATAAGTTGACTAATGGTAACATTTGCAATCATTTAGCACAGACCAAAGTTCACATCCACATCTTGCAAAATAAAGGATGACAGAAATAGAATACAAAAAGAGCTACTATAGGGTGCAAATATTAACTTGTTAATCTTTGTCATGTACCTCAAAGTAAGCTTCGCGCAACTTATCATTCGACAAACCAGCATCCTTAAGGCGAGGAGCAGCATGACCATCTTTTCCTGAAGGAGAACCAACTCATTTCATTAAATGTACTGATAATACCATGAATGTACTGTTTGGTGAGATGTTCCACCAGCCCGATGTATGTTTTGAACGATTAGTAGGTTGTGATATTATGCCATTTCTACAGGCATTCAAATAAACAAATGTTATCACAAGTTTTACCTATAAAATCCATCGCCAAAACATGAAGCTTCAAGTGCTTTGGCTCCGGGCATCGGATTCCTTTTTCTCCGACTCTGAATAGGGTAAGAATAAGCATATGCAATTCAAAGTTACAAACTATTTCATGTTCCTATTTGACTAACTGAAGGCATTCTTTGAAGTACTGCAGAAGAAGATAAAAGTAAAGAGGGTCGGAACTTAATTTGGGGATAGACGGAACAAAATAAAGGATGGCAACTATAGCTTATGCCTCCAAGTGCATCCTCTTAATCCATTTTAAGAAAAGAATCCTATCAGGAGAAATGTTGCCAAAATAGTGGAATGCCAATCATGAATAAAGCATGTTAAATGAGAATAATCCTCACCGTATAAGATTTCGTGTTTCCTTTTCAGCCCAGGTTTTTACCATTTTCCGAGGATTATGCTTGCAGTAACCATGTCTAAAACGATAATCTCCTTGGACGTATCGGTCTCTATCCCTGCAACAAGAATGATGTAGTTTGTTCACATGCAAACTCTTTTAAATCAAAATAACTAAGAAGTACAGAAAGGGTACAACAAAATAACCAGAGTCATGTTTCGGCAGTAGCTCTCGATAAGAATCCAGTTAGAATACACACAAATTATAAATCAATATCTTACTTAAAAACGAGGACGGACGTTTTGTAGACTTTGATTGCTAACTCAGTGCCATCTCTCTTTGTTGCATGGTATACATTTGCCTACATAGGAAAAGACAAATGAACTGTGGCAGTTAATATTGAGTCTATTAATCTAGTTACACATATACAGAATGATGAATAAAAAATTGCAATGTAGTTCTGGATGCATTCTCTATGTTCTTCTGTCAACAGTTGAAGTAGCGATGTAGCCCGTATACCGCAGATGCGATGACACTGGCAAGTAGCAGAAGACATGTAATGCGATATGCACTGGAATTGAAGATTACCTCTTTTCCAGTTGAAATACAACCATTTATGTTATCAAAAATGCCTCTGTTTAACATCCTGAATAAAACCATGCGTGTTCTCGGGTCAATAGCCTACATATAAAACAAATATATCAAGCATTCAGGAAACCACTTCACTAAAACATTAGACTCCTCGTGAATTTACGAACAAAAGAGGCAATAGAAATGAAGCTGATTTCAAGTCTAGTGAAAGCATACAATGAGATTGCAAACAAGATTTACAAATCTTTTTGTTAAGCATTCAACAGTGGATTAATGATGCCAGTGACAGTCCAGGGGGGAGCGCCCCCCACCCACCCCCCTGGTGATTTTTTATGAAACCCCCATTTAAATATGTGGATTTGATCCCTAAATTTGGCAAAAATTTAGTTATATGGCCCCCTCCCAGTTATGTAATGCAGAATCGTCCATTCTTGGCTGTCCCTGAATGATGCCACTTAGACCAACATATAATCATGAACGCAATGGGTTAGGGAAATATGTTACAGTGGGAGGTAGAGAAGGAGCTGAAATGACTTGCATAAAAATTCTTATCCGTGTACATCAAACCAAGAGTTTTATAATCTAGCAACTAAACATTGTTTTCTTGCATACTTTGTAAGTGAAGAAATATTTGAAACAGGAATGTGCAAGTGTACAGGTTGATTTCCAAGCAGAGAATGAAATAAGCATCACCCAACAACAAAAAAGATACAAACCTGTTCAACTGTAGCACGATCAGCCTTCCCAATGTTCTTTGTCTTCCCAATTGCAGAATCTCTTACGCTGTCCCTGATTGTAGTCGTCACTGAATTTGACATCCCCACGTTCATTCTGCCTTCCCACTCCTGAGTGGTTCAAAACTCACACATCAAATATTCAGCATAGTACTACAGCACACAAAATGAATAAAAAGCATGACCAGTGTTTCATTCCGATACTATGACACTGTATGCTTCTATAGCCGATACTACTAGGCCTAACTACATGATCAGGTGTAAACAACTTTTACGACGATATAGTCAACCACTGGTATAGCATACGTCCAGTAAATGCCCAGCACAAGCCGAAATTTCACTTAACTAATCCAAGGTGAGGAGTTGAAACAGCATACCTCCAAAGGCCCGGCGCGGAAGTGCGAGGCTAGCTTCTGTTGGCGGTTGGAGAGCGGCTGGAGGGTGCGGGCGAGCATGCCGCCGTGCGCGTTCGGCCTACGCGCCGTGCCTCCGGAGGCCGAGAAAGAGGCGGAAAGCCGCGTTGAGCCATCCGGACCCTCCGCGGCGTCGAGCCAGGCTAGGGCTTCGTCCACGTCTTCGTCGGTCCAGTCGTCCTCCTCGTCCTCATCCTCTTCCTCCTCTGCCTCCGCGTGCTCCTCGGCCGGTTGTGCTGGTTTCTCTTCCGCGTCGGCAAAGCGCCCGTCCAACTCTCCTTGCTGCAGGGCGAAGGTTCGGGGGTCGTGCGACGGTACGGCGGCTGTGGCGGCGGCGGCGGTGGCCATGGTGGGAGCAGCAAAACTGTCTCCTGTCGTCGTACACCGGGCCGAAGAAACTGCATTCTGCATACGAAAACACGGCCTGCCAAGCGTGGGTCTCCCTTAATGTTTCGTAGACTTTTTGGCCCACGGATCGTGACAGTTTTTTACATCAGAAAATGTTTTTTTAACACCTCAAAAAATGAGAAATGTCTTTTTTCCGAAATTCCACTGATCTATTAATATGAAGAGTTCTATTTCGAAAAAGAATGAGTACAAAGAGTTCTAAAAGTAATAAAAATACAAATATATCATTCTAAGAGACCCAAAGAATCATCACACTAGAGCAACAACGATCGCCAATAAAAACATATGTAGATTGAAACAGACTGATCTGAAATCACACCGGCGAACACGAAAATCAACCAGATCGTAGGAGATCAGCCGGACACACGACTCCACGCGTCCTCCGTCAGCGCTAGATATACCACCGAAGTGAGTGATGGGGAATATCAATCGGGGTATACCCATGAAGCGGAGTCGCTAGCTAGAGCCGACTGAAGCCTAGCCAGAGCGGATCGACTCGCCGAATACGGCGACTGACACGTACTGGACCCAGACGCCACGCCGACTGGAGGCCCAAGACAGCGACTCTAATAAAAGGCCATTAGCACTTATAAGCCATAACTGACTGCATATATAAAGCCACCAGGGGCACCCCCACGGGGTACGTCGTATTCTCTCTCCCACATCTCTCATTAGATCCAATCTCACCCACCGCCTCCGGCGACTCCATGTAAACCAATCTATGATCATACTGGATTGATAGCAGGACGTAGCGATCCTCCATCGAGGGGACGTGAACCTGGGTACATCGTGTTGTGCCAATCTCCCTCCCGGATTCTCCTACGTCGCATTGCCCTTTCCTCTACGTAAGCTACCAGCATCTGCCGTGGTCAATTCCACGACAGTTGGCGCCCACCGTGGGACAAGCGATGCTTGGAGATGATAATTTGGCGAGATCCCTCATCATGAATGGTGGCCTAAACGCTTCCGGTCGATTCACCCGCGTCGACGCGCTCGCCCTCGCCATCAACAACGCGAGATCGCATCTAATTTACCACCTACATCGGCGCGGTTGGCTTCGTCCCCGCCAATTCTACCTAGATCGATCATCCCGATGTCCTGATGAGAAAAGCGCTGACCGGTCTGGAGACGGCAACGCACGCCGAGCGGCGCCGAGCGGCAGCAGTCCAAAAGCAATCACCGGTGAGATCTTTTCTCTATTCTTTAGATATTAATATTTATAGAGTACTTTGGTCTGGTACCGACTGAGCAGTAAATCAATCGCTGAATAGTATATGCAGCGAAAAGTCATACGTAGATCGGTTACAAAATATTTAGTGCTGGCCTACTTTGCATTCTCCCGTAATATTAATTTGGTATGGATACTAATCTCTAGCTTTATTTTGGCATATACATGAGGAACAAATCGATCGATACTGCACGTTCACACAAGGCGGCTCAGGAATCGAGGCTTCAGATTGTGCCACCAGATCAACTCTCTGCCTCTCTGGTATTTTTTGGATCAAAGGAGCATGGTGCTGGATGCATTCACCGTCCAGCATGAAATAATCTCTCTTCGCTCAAGCCTTTTTCTAAATTATTATATTCTATCATCTCTACTAATTATATTGTATGTGCGTATGCGAGAAAAACCAAGCCGCAACGATAGGATCGGCGAACGTGACATCGACCGGACGATCGACTCCTTGCTACCCATCGCGTCGACTCCATTAAAATACAGACGACTCCACCCTGCGAAGTGCTGTCCGAGGATTTGCGGATCGGTTGCTGATTGATCCGGTATGTCTGCCGCGCAATGCGTCCAACTCAGAGCAGTAACGCGCGCACGTGTGACTTCGAAACAACTCGCGCGCAGGGAGTCACCGGATCGGTTTGATAAGACTACTATTAAATCCCTCTTTCTCATTAACTATCTTTCTAATCTTTTATTATTTAATTCAATCTCTGGCGGCATGTGACATGTATTTTCTCCTGGAGAATTGGAATCGAAACAATCATCGAAGGATATGTTTACATGGCCAAAATCGTTGGAATTCTTGCCTACACCAGCAGCAGAAAATCAATCTCCGATGAGTCACTCTTTTGTTCATTTGATTTGGCTACTAATTTTTCTATTCAATATTATGATTATCGTGTACCTTGACGTTTTGTTCTGTGACCATGAAAGCAACGCACGATCTAGATTTACATGGCTCCAGAATCGCAAGACGTGAACTCGCTTCCATCGCCCGCCCCCGACCAGTGCGCTATCGCGAACTCGCCATCGCCAATTCTCCATCGCAGACTAGCAGCTCGGGGACTCGTTACTCGCCCATCGCGGACTCTCCACGCTCAGGGGGATCGCCTCGCCATCGCGGGCTCGCCCTCGCGGACTCGCCACATTTGGCGAGTACGTCCGGTGACTCGCCATCACGACTTCGCCCTCGCGGCCTCGCCGACTCGCCATTCTACCGGCTAAACGCCGCGCGACCCCGCCACAGCGCGACTCCATCTGCCGCGTGACCTTCGTCCGCCGCGTCGACATCGCCATAGCGCGACCTCTGTCCGCCGCGTCGACCCCGTGTCCGCCGCATCAACTTCGCCATAGCGCGACCTCCGTCCGCCGCGTCGATCCCGTGTCCGCCGCGTCGACTTCGCCCTAGCGCGACCTCCGTCCGCTGCGTCGACCCCGTGTCCGCCGCGTCGACTTCGCCCTAGCGCGACCTCCGTCCATCGCGCGACCATATGTCCGCCGCGTCGACTCCGCCAAAGCACGGCCTCCCTTCGCCAAAGCGCGACCTCCGTCCGCCGCGTTGACCCCGTGTCCGCCGCGTCGACTTCGCCAAAGCGCGACCATACTTCCGCCGCTTCAAATCTTTCCAGCTACGTCGAATGCGTACGCCGCGCCTACTAAGGGACCTTCATCGTCCGAGTCGCCAGAGAGGGTCGCATGCCACGCTGCATGGACTCACCACTGGGCGTCTCTTCCCCCCGGGAAAAATCAGTTCGCCTTTGTCAACCTTTGAAAGAGCGACTCGCAATGGCCAAGTAGTGCGGACGAGGACTCGCAAACCGAGGCTCGGATCGTCCACGAAAAACGCTAACCGAGAGCCATCATTGGAGTCGCCTTGCTCGACTGGCCTTCCGGGCCAAGACAAATGGCAGTGCTACACAAACAGCACCATGTCCTCCTCAACCTTAGACAGTGCGACTCGCACGGCCAAGTACTGCGGACGAGGACTCGCAAACCGAGCCTCGGATCGTCCAGGAAGAACGCCAAGCCGAGAGCCATCTTTGGAGTCGCCATGCGACTGGCTCCCTGAGCCAAGATGAGAGACTCGCTAACAAAAACAGCGCAATCAACGTCATCGCGAACTCGCAATCATCGCGGACTCACCACACTCGGGGACTCTCCCCTCGCGGACTCGCAACCATCGCGGACTCGCCACACTCGAGGACTCTCCCTCGCGGACTCGCAATCATCACGGATTCGCCACACTCGGGGACTCTCCCCTCGCGGACTCGCAATCATCATGGATTCGCCACACTCGGGGACTCTCCCCTCGCGGACTCGCAATCATCGCGGACTCGCCACACTCAGGGACTCTCCCCTCGCAGCCTCGCCACTGCGAACTCTCCGCACACGGACTCGTCATGCTCGGCAACAACCACTACTATTTTCAGAATACGCATCTCTAAAAAGCCTCAAGTCGCCTCTACAAGCCAACTCGAGCCTCGGGGACTACTCCTAGGCATACTGCGTGTGCGCATGGTTCTATAACCACGGCTCGCTAAGCTCGGGGACTCGCCACCACGGACTCGCCCTCGTGTACTCAACACGCTCGGGGACTCGCCACCGCGGATTCGCCCTCGCGTACTCAACACACTCGGGGACTCGGCACGCTCCACGGTCGGGGACTCGCCGCAATTGGCGGCTTCATCGGCTCCCTGCGCCTTTCACCAACTGGCCCTCACCGACTGGCTCTCGCCAACTGGTTCTCACCGACTAGCTCACGCCGACCGCCTCCCGCTTAACGGTTCTTTCCTCTATTCAGGAGCTCGTCCTCGATTCGCCACAATCCATCGCCAAGACTCTCCGCGCCTTGCCTCAAGCCTGCGTCGAATCCATGATGCGCTCGGGGACTACTGATGGGGGAATACCAATCGGGGTATACCCATAAAGCGGAGTCGCTAGCTAGAGCGAGCTGACTGAAGCCAAGCCAGAGCGGATCGACTCGCCGAATACGGCGACTGGCATGTACTGGACCCAGACGTCACGCCGATTGGAGGCCCAAGACGGCGACTCCAATAAAAGGCCCATTAGCACTTGTAAACCCTAACTGGCTGCATATATAAAGCCACCAGGGGCACCCCCACGGGGTACGTCGTATTCTCTCTCCCACATCTCTCATTAGATCCAATCTCACCCACCGCCTCCGGCGACTCCATGTAAACCAATCTATGATCATACTGGATTGATAGCAGGACGTAGCGATCCTCCATCGAGGGGACATGAACCTGGGTACATCGTGTGCCAATCTCGCTCCCGGATTCTCCTACGTCGCCTTGCCCTTTCCTCTACGTAAGCTACCATGTAGCATCTGCCGTGGTCAATTCCACGACAGTGAGGATATAGCGGGAAGGATATTATTCTGACTTTAGAATATATCTATTGCCTTACCATTTTGAGAAGATATAGAAAAATAGTGTAAACCAAAACGGAAACTTCTGCAGGGCAGATGCTGTGGTCCGTCCCTCCCCCAAGGTCCCGAGATCACCGGAGGCGGAGCGGTGTAAACCAAAATGAAAATCAACTATGCTCTAAGCTTGATGATGAAACAACTCTAAGGTGTACTTTATGTCTCTCCAACAATGGCGCAAGAAAATACTTAAAGAAAGTGTTACTTATGTCCACAACTCCATGGTTATCAAACATAAGGTTTCGTATTATAATTAATAAAAGAATAAAATATAAATACAAACAAAATATAGTACTTCCATTTTGTATCATCATAATAGCCACGTATAGAACTAGCTTATATTGTATTTACATTGGTATATCATTGTTTATGCAAGGTTTAGATGATTTATGGGACTTTCCTACAAAGTCTATTATTTTGGTATTTAATTTTTAAAAGGCAGAAAACCACTTTTTCATATTTTATTGTTTCAGGAACTTTCTGGAAACCAATTAATTTAAGAAAAAATTCCACAAAATTTTTCATCACGAGAAGGACAATGGGCCTTAGAACTATGAGAGGAGAGCCATGAGGACCGAATGAGCCCAGGTGGCACGAGCCCCCCTATGGCCGCGCCACCTAGACCTGTTCGGTCCTTAGGCATCATTTCGGCTCCTCCTTTTTATCGACGGCTCTGTATCATCCAAAAACCTAGACCATACTTTTCCCACGATTTACAGAGACAACGGCCGAGGAGAAAGTCTTCTCCTACTCTGGGAGAAAGCATATTCTGCTCCTCCGAGGCCTCCGGGAAGGGAGAAATCGAAACCATCATCATCACTCCTACTTGCCATACCATCTCCACCATCCCCAACATCAGCACAATCTCCATCTCGAAGATCGACATCGTTCCCCTCATAGTTTGTGATTAGATTGAACCATGGATATTGTTTTAGTGTTTTTGTGCATGATTATGTTTGGCAACTTATCATTATTTGGTGGTAAAGTTATAATTTCAGATTGTGCATGATTGTGTTTGGCAACTTACCATTGTGAGTAGTTTCCCATGTTCCTTAGGGCATAGCATGAATTGGCTATGATTTTCATATAGTATGCACTGAGTATTTGGTTAAGTTGTAACCTTTTATTTGGTTCTATGATGGTAATATGCGAATGTCGACTGCATATTACTTGACCTATATGGGCTCATAGGGCTGAACCTTAGTGTGACGAAGAGAGTAAGGAGGGACAGACTGATAGAAACCGTGTCCTGAGTCTTGGAGTTGTATGAGGGGTTTTTATAGTGGGAACCTCAAAACTTTATGATGTGGTTGGACTTCATGTCTTATTGAATCCTTTTTTCTCATGAAAATGGCCTTAGTACCAACCATAAGGGGTGCACTTGCTCATGTATATGGCTACCTATTTTAGGCTCCGTCCAAAGAGAATAAAACTTGATAAGGTACTTACATGCTGCCGTAGAAATCTTTATGCTAGGTAAATCCATGTGGCCCTCGATAATGTTTGTCACATATAAGAACACACACTTGAGCTTGTCCTCTTGATGCATAGAGGATTGTGCTTTCTCTAAAAAGATCATTTACTTTATTACAATTTACTTCACATCAATTTACTTTTCTACAAATAATAAACCTAAAAACACCAAACCTTTGCATATTTTATTGTTTTACTTGTCAGACTTGCTAATCAATACCTTCAGCCCCGCGTGGGTTTGACAATATTTTATTGTTGAAAGGTACTACAATAGATCTCCTACACTTGGGAGACATCAAGATACTTTTATGGCGTCATTGCCGGGGAGCGTTGTGCTATTGGTAGGTTTGTTTGGTGAGGGAACTTGAAAACTATTTTTACTGTTTACTATTTTAGTTTATTGTTGCTGATATGCCTTTTGACTTTATGAAGCTCTCTTTATATAATCATGTTCACTCTATTAAGAACAAAGTTCATAAACCTCCTGAGCCAGAGAGGGAGTATCAAATTCACATTGGTAATGTTAAGAAAGTTATGAAACAAGCTTTTTCAGGGGATGGAAGTAAAACTGCTCAGGATCACTTGCAGATGATTGAAGGTATATGTTATCTATTTAAACTTTCTGGTATTTCTCAAGATGAAATGAAAAGGAATTTATTATATTTATCTCTTTATGGTGATGCTCACAAATGGTTTAGATCTCTAGATGAAGAATATCGTCTTGATTAGGAATATCTGAAGAAGGCTTTCTACCTCAAATATTATAGCCCTAAGGAGGCTTATAATGACCATTGTCATATTTGTAATTTTTTGCCTCATGTTAGCGAAAGTATTACCCAATATTGGGGAGATTAAAGGAACTCCTTCGTAAGAATCGTTGTCATGGTCTTTCTAAAATCATCATATTGATCAAGTTTTATGTGATACCTGTGGCATCCCGCTAAAACCACTACTAGAAAATCACTGTGTTTTTGTGCATTGCATCATCATGACCACATGCTCATGTCATCATGCCACATTGCATTTGAGCATCGTCATCATCATGCATATGTTTGCCTCAAACTATTTTATAAATCCTATATTTGTTTTCTAAATATCCCCCTCGCTTTTTCAAATGTAAAACCTTTGGTCCGTCCGGATCTTTTAATTGCCTAAAATATTTTACAAAAGGATATTTAAAACTAAATAAAAATAATAAAAACTATTTTTGTTCCGGGGAGGCCGCCACCGGCTAGGCCCAAAAGGCCCAGCTGGCAGCAGCCTACCACCCGGTTGATCCTGACCCTAGATCTAATCTAACAAAACCCTAACTCTAGCTAGACAAACCAAACCCTAGCCCTATCCTCCACCAAACCCACACCCAGCCGCCACCTCAACCAAACCCACCCCCGCATGACCACGTCTCCCCCACGGGCCACCTCCCCACCTGCCTTTTCCCGCCCACTCCCTGCCTCTCTTTCCGCGTCGCCCGCCCACCTGCGCCCAAACTTCCACCCTGCCACCTCACTCCCTCCACTCACAGCCTGCTACCTCACCCCGCGCGGGCCCCACCTCTCCCGGTGGACAGCCACCCTGCACGCCACCCCGCGGGAGTGCCCCGCCCCGCTCCCGACAAACCACCACCTGCCACGCGACCCGGCCCCACCCCTGTCGCACCCCTCCTGGCCCACCAGCCACCAACCCATCTCCATCCCCGCGCCCTTCCTCTCTCCTCCCTCCCACATCGCGCGCCGTGCCGGCTCTTCCACCTCGCCGCCGCCGGACCCGGACCCCGCGGTCCGCGCTGCCTTCCCGACCACGCGGCAACATGGCTTCCCTCTCCTCACGCGGCCACCCGAGCTCCCTCCCCCACCATCTCCGGTCGCCTCCTCCGCGCGACGCCGACCGCCTGCTCCTCGTGGCCTCCGTCACCGGAGCCCGGCCCCGCGCCTCGCCCTCGCCCTCTTCCGCGTCCCCGGCCCCGAGCTCGGCCACGCGCCGTCGCGATCTCCCTGGGTCCGCCGCCCCGCCACCGCCGCCACGGGGCCTCCTCTGTCCCGCAAGCTCCGCCGCCTCACCGGTCCCGAGCACCGCCGCTCGACCCCGCCACTAAGGACACCGCCGGCCTCCTCCCGGCAGCGAGCCGCAACCGCGTGTCCCTCCCTACCGGTCGGCTCCCTCTCCGCCTCGCCTCCCCTGCAACCCAGCCCTGCCTCGGCCGGCACTCCCTCGTCTGCACCCCGCCTCCCAGTGTGGCTGCTGGATCCCTGGCCTCCTCCACCTCGCCGCTGCGTCCCCGTCTCCCTGAGCCGCCTCCACCTCATCCGCTACGCCGGCTCCAGTAGCTCCCTGCGCCCTATCCCGCCTCCAGCCCTGTGGGCACTGCGTCCTCCGCCAGCGCCTGGTCCCACGCTCGCCGGTCCGAGCCGCCCCCATCGATCTCCTGCATGGATGCGCCCTCCCGTGCCTCGCCGTCCTGTTCCGGTCGTCGCTGCCCCAACACGTCTTGTGCTTGCCTTTGTCGCTCGCTTCCGGTGCCCTGTTATCCTTCGATGCGTTTTCCACATTGATGCAATACTACAGAAGGATGTATTTTGCTGCAAAGATGTGATGTTTTTGATGTAGTACATCCTCCTGCCTTTGGGTGAAGAAATCCTCTAGGGAGGTGAACAAGGAGTCTACAACCATCGACAAGTTCTTCCAAAGAGAACCAACGCCTAGTTTGGGGCAACAAGATCTCCGACACGAATACGATGATCGAGACCCTGTTCCCCGAGGTGAAGATTGTCCCCGACAAGACCCCGAAGTTCCGAAGACCGAACCCTGGCGCGCCAAGTTCTTCGACCCCGAGGACCGATCCATCGGATGCGACAAGACCTCCTTCTCGGAACCACCAAGTACTTCCTCTCGGACGCTAAGGCCCGAACCCGAAGACCGCCAGATACGCCAAGTTCCTCATCTCGGACGCCATGACCGTCTACACGGATTCGAAGCCCCCGGTACCCGATCCACTCAAGTTCGCCATCGACGACAAGATCGACCGCTTGGCACCCAAGTTCTCCGTCGCGACACGACAAGTTCTCCATCTTGTATCCGAACCTCGCCGTCCCCGTCGAACCCTGAGACCGACCCTGAACCCCCGGAACCCAAGATCTTCCGAACCCAGATGTGTGAACCTTTTCCCAAGCCCTATTTTATAAATGCTAGATATACAACTGTTGCATATAAATGGATCATGCATGCATACATGTCTGTGGTTTGGGGGCATTATGCCGATTCACCTCATAATTAAATATGGAGCGTCTATGCGGGATATTGTTGTCTTATTCCGGACTCCATTTAAATTGGTGTAGCGAACCGATGCCATGCTCTGTCTTGTTAAGACAACATTTAAATTGCAGGGTTGTTAAATAACTTGAACCATCTAAATTAATTGTCGGGACCCCGGTTCCGCTTAATATTGTCTAGTTGCACCGCACCTTTGCCATGTCATGCATCATACATGTATCATGCCGATTCTTCTGCCGTAGCATTAAATATTGCATCCGGTGTTTCTTCTAGTGTTTGCTTCTTCGCGGACTAGGCCGATGAGTGGATGCGAGTATCGACAAGTTCTCCGGATATGAACCTTTGGCAGTGTCTTCCCAGGCGAGCATCTCTCCCCCTTCTACCTATTTTGCATTTATAGTCTTTATTTCCTCCTGTTGATCTATTGCTATCCGTGTCGCGATGCTTTAGTTTCCGTGCACCAGTTATATCCCGTGCAGCCTCTATATTGCCATGGAAACCTCCTAATACCTGTTGTTTGGTAGGTAGCTGGCCTTGCGAGTCGTAGTTGCTTGCTCAGGTGCGATCTCGTGTTGGCGAGTACCACAGTTGTTGGAATGCTGGAAGATGTTGGTGGTGGAGATGATCATGACTTTAATTACAACTATTAAATTGCTGGGATAACTAATGAAAGAGGCACCGGTGGGAAATATATGCTATTTGGTTTTTATGTCCACTTGTGTCCCGTAGGCCCCGAGTACTTGATACCTGTTCCTTGACTATTCGCACTATCCACATACGGGAGACTCTATGAATCCCCCTTAGCCAGAGCTTGATTCATTTCTCATTTCTTGGGGCCACAAACTAGTTTGGGGCTTTGTTACTATCCTGTACTTATGCCATGCTTTACTGCTTTATTTACGATTGTGCGTGGAGCACATGTACTATTTAGGAATCGCGGAGTGTTTTCGCGGTATCGACAAGCCTAGTCACACTTTCGGGTTCCTAGTCATTTACAGCCATTGGCTCAAACCTTGGGTCCGTCTCGGAGCTGGCCAACTTCGTTGTGGGTAGCTTAATGGGGTGGCCCCCTGAAATATTTTATGAATCCTGTGATTGCTTTGTCGTGAAGGCCTCGTTGGGTTTTAATTTGGTTTTTCCGAGGTTGATCGTGTGTGTGTTGCTATTTGTGCACCCCTGCAGGGTAAAACTTTCCGAAAGCCGTGTCCGCGGTTATGGAGGACTTGGAGCACAGTATCTCGATCATAGACAAGCATAACTAAAGTAGTGCTATAAATTTGACTTAATATGTGACTAGTAATCAGCTTCACTACAATAGAATGGATGATAAAAATGCCAACAACTAGTGGATCTGGGGTTGTTTTTGGACATGTTGTACCTGCCTAGTAAGTATTGCAACTCCAATGGAATGTGATAAAAGTGCCAAAAATTGCTGGGTTTTGGGATTCCTCAGGACAATTATATCTGACTAGTAAATGTTCCAACTACAACGGATGTTAACTAAAACTGCCCACTACTTATGCTATCAGGATGACTCCTGCTATATATCTGACTAGTAAATGCTGCAACTATAATGGAATGAGTAAAATTGCCAACTGTGTGAGTTCCTTGGTCCGACTTCCTCGTTTGGTCTCGAGGGGGAAATACCAGGATGGGTATGTTTGGTGTTAGTATCAGGTTGGATCCGAATAGATCTTTCTTATCCCTCTCTAATAGCCGCTAGTTTACCGAGTCTCTATAGGTTGTTTAATGCTGCTGCGCTGCCGCTTCAGTCCACCATACCTATGTAGGCGAGAGCCGACGAATTCTAGCCTCGCCATGTACTGGCCTCAGTACTGGCGCTCCTCTTTTTCTTTTGTCCTTTGTCGGCACCCCTTTTGTTTTAGCAGGTTTGAGATCGACGTCGTTAGCAGGGTTACCCTTCCGGCTTGGCCTGGGCAGGGTTATGGATGCCATTGGTTATTCTTCAGGGCTCTTAGCCCCATTTGCATCTTGTCCGTACTCGGACGCTCTATCGTTTTCAAGGAGATTTGGATCTTTGCATAGTATATCTGTATTCTTGACTCATGGAGTCGTTGTTGTATATATATGTTCTGTGGGTTCCATCGTGGACTAATGTGTAATGGTATTACTTCGTTTTCCACCCGCACGAAAGTGCTTGGTGGGCGTCCTTGAATTGTTTCTACGCGGGTTTGGCGGAAAGGGCTAAAACTTGCATAGGGCCGATTTGAGGGTGTTACATTACCTCAGCATCAAAAGGACTTTCTGGATAGTTCCTCTAGGGGAAGTTTTACCCATATGAGTGAAGAAGAAGCATGGGACTTATTAAATATAATCTCTGGAAATACTGGTAATTGGGATCTTGAGGTAACAAACCCCCTTAGAATATGAATACTCATATGTGGAGAATTTCTCTACTTCTATATTGTTTGAGGAATTTGGTCTTGATCCATATGTTTTTGTAGATGTTGCTAAATCATTTGCTAATCATATTCCTGTTCCTAAAAAGGGATTTGATGTATATGTTGAACCTGTTAAGCATTCTATTGTTGTGCCTAAAATCATTAAGCAGGTTAGCCAAGTTTCATCTACTAAAATAAAAGAATATATTGAAACCCCTCCATATCCAAATAAAGTGTAGAAAAATTTACTCACTACTACTACAAACAAGAGTTCTAGAAGATCTTGTGTTCCATATAAACAAATTGAAGTTCAACATCAAGTTTTTGCTATTAAGGAATTAAATGAAGAAGACCCATGTGATGTTTATTTATGTGAAGATTCTACCAAGTTAATTTAAGTAAAAATCACCAAGGTGGGTAAATCTATTATATCATGTGCTATTGGAACTTCATGTTATCATGGTCTTTGTGATATTGGAGCAAGCATAAGTGTCATACCCTATTCTCTATATCTTGAAATTAAACCTGGCATTTATCTTATACACATGGAAGATGTAGGTATGACTATCAAACTTGTTAATAAAGAATATATTTGTCCTCTTGGTATGGTTAGAAATGTTGAAGTACTTGTTGGGAAGATTAAATATCCTGCAGAATTTATAGTACTTGATTGTTCTCAAGATTCAGTTTGTCCTATTATACTTTGTAGATGATGGTTGCAACACCACCGACACAATGTAGCTAGTTTTAAAATAAGAGTATTTAACTAGTGAGAGCTATTGGTAGAGGTCTTTATGCCCCCCATTACTATTCACTAGAGAGTACTTGTAAGTTATCTCTAATTCCAAGTAATGGTGTATAAAGGGTGTTGGTGTTTGAGAGTAAAAGTAAACAAGAACAAACTAATAAAATAAAATAAACAAGACAAACGAGTATGGTTGTGGGAGTGACAATGTGGCTAAGGAGTTCTTAGGGAGTGTAGGTTCCACCACTAGCATTTATACTATTTATGATTAGGGTGAATCTATATCATATTTCATAGCATATGTGGGTAGATCTCCATAATAAGATGATCATAGAAATGCATATGTTATTTCATCCCTAATAACCACTACAATCAATGTAAGCAAGCCACTTTGATCCCTCACAAATAAGGGTTTCCCCATGGATATTAATATGAGATTAGTGAATCCCTTCTAATCCCCGTTACCCACATGAATAGCACGCCGACATGTTACGTCACTTAGCACCGTATGTACTACTATATGACCAATGGTAGTTCCCTCTCTAGTCCTGAAGTAAAATATTACATGGTGCACTTCACATAGTATCTAGAGAGAAAACTAACAAATGTTCATGAACTGAAATTATAGATCATCTTTATTTCACATCTAATATTGCTAGGGTTTCTTGATATCTCCCCAAGAACAAAGGAACTACTCACATATGAAGGGAATCAACATGATCTCAAGTAAATGAATGGATTATGAAGGTACAATTGAATCCAAGTGCAAATATCCACAAGGTTTTGAATTACAACCAAGTAGATAAAGGAGATCGGTGTTGGAGATGTTGGTGATGGTGATGATGATGATGTAGATCGGTGTTGAAGCCTTCAAAATCCATGTTCCCTCTTCCTCTTGAGTGGTGGTGATGGTGGAAAGTAATAGGCATAGTTGTATACTTATTTTTCATGAAAGCTCAAAATTATCATGCATAATAGGCATAGTTGTATCCTTATTTTTCATGAAATCTCAAAGTAAGATAGAACATAATCATACAAGGAAACATAAGCTTAGTTATGTCAAACCATCAAAGGTCAATTGCAACTTATATGCCCCTTGTCAAAAGTAAATTTAGCTTGAAAGCAAACTTGTGATTCTCCTATTGTGCCTTTTATGTTTTTGTATCCTCACCTTTGTAAGATAAAAGTTTAGCACTAACAGGTGTCAAATACAAATAGAAATAAAGTAGATCTACCCAATCATGACATCTAGTCAAGGCTCTCAAGTGCAAATTTTAGTTATTGAGCTCTCCAAATATCTATCCCTTAGTAATGAGACTATGCCAAAAAGGTACAAGAGCATGTCTGTCGTGGGAATGGCCACGACAGTCGCTACCGGGGGTAGCGATTGAGTCAGTTGGGACAGGGGAGAGTTAGCCATCCGCAGATCGAGATTAGAAGCACACAGGGTTTTACCCAAGTTCAGCCCCCGTAGGATAAAGAGCCTACTTCCTGCTAGATGTATTGATCTGGATGTGTTTACAAGGGCGGCGAACTCGGTAACTAGGTAGCGAGTCACCTCTATGGGGTGTATCAGAGCGTAGCTTAGACTCTTAGCCTATCTTGGATCAATTACCATCGCCATCGTTGGGCGACTGCTGCTGATTATATAGGTAGTATTTTGGGAATTTGGCCATGAAATGGGTGAAGTTCTGAGTGAGGTAGTAACATTGGCGTTTACGTCATGTAGTATGTTCTCCACACCACGAACATGAGACACCAACTGATCATACACACCTCTTGGTACATAGTTGTATCCCGGCTGAGGTGGTGGCATGTTCTGTTGCTGATGGTACTGGTGAAAGTGCTGCTGATGCTCGTGCTGCTGGCCATAGTCGTCCCAGCCCTTGGTATTCCAACCTTGCTCTTCCTCCTGTTGGTGCTACTCTTGGTCCACTCTCGCATTTCCCAAGAAGGGTTTCCTCCCGGGGGTATGATCCTACCCGAGATGATCTTTTCTTGTTGGAAATCCTCCTAGTTAATTTAATCTAAGTCAATCACAGATTTAAAATAAGCACTGTAGGGGTATTATGGTAATTCCTAGTCTACACACCCAGTCAGCACGCACGACTAGCTTGCTCGATCCTCTGCCCCCTGCCACGCCGCCGCCCGTCTGCACCACCGACGTCGGTCACCTGACGCGACACTTATGGCAGCCCAAGCACCCCATAATCGCCGCAGCCCCGACTCTCCGGACTTCGCCACCGTCGGACTGTCGGACGCCGCCTCGGCTCGCCTGACTCCGCTGCTAGTCTCCGCCGGAAGCCGCCACCCCAGGCGGTAGACGGGGATGACGGCTTCGGCCCGAAGAAGAAGAAGCGACGGTGAGGGGCTTTCGCTCTTTGTCTATCTCTCTGCATTTGATACTTCGTGTAGGGTTCACTAGGTGCCTTGTTATCCTCGATCTGCCAGGCTTGGTGGCAGCACTGTGCACTCACATGTGATTTTTGCTTGTCCGAATAGTACCAGCGATTCAGGGACATTGTTGCAGGTTATGGGGTTGGATTCCTTGCCGTGTTTAGGCTGTTGCTACTACTGTAAAGCTGCTATCTCAGTGGGAAAATGACGTATGCCGCTGAAATTTTATACTCCCTCTGACTTGGATTTATTTAGATTCGGATATATCTACGGCACGGTTTTTCTTGCATTTGGTATTACTTTTCCATTTGCTCGAACACGATACTATTATGTTTATTTTTTAGCTATTTGCTCATGTGTCTCTTGATGAGACAATGCTGAGATTTGTTAGCGGTTGATCTATCAGTGAGTCTTGCAGGGTCATTAGCTGGACACTATACTATGCTTATCTGTGTTTAAATTAGGTGAATAATCTCAATCTTCTAGTTGCTTGGATAATACCCCCCAACCAGTAAGAGATGCTGAAACTACTCAAACACATTCAAATGGGTTGGCAATTCCGTGGTTGCATATGGTGTGTGCACGCTGGCTGTGTGTTGGTGCATACACCACCAGTGTACATCTATAATAGGGTGTACAGAACACAAGTACCGACAATTGGCGTTTCGGCTGGCTAGCACGTGCCTATTTATTCTATGTTTTCTAATCTTTTGACCAATTCGACGGCAGACCCAAGAATTATTCGAAGCGTGGGCAAACAGTGTATTTTACAATAACACTATTTTTTTTCATAAAATTATCATTAAATTAGGCTTGGCGGTCATCCCGAAGCCTGGGCACGTGCCTGGGCTTAGGGACGGGTCTGGTAGCCCTGTTCTTGTGCATTTTGTTCTGATGTCTTTTGCTTCCTTATTATAGGTGATATTTCTCTTTATAGTATTAGCTATTACTGCTCAAGTTGGAATTTGTTTTCTTATTACACTTCTCTTAATATATTTTAAAAGGTGGAAATTAGCTATTGACGATGTTGTTATGGACCAGTCAGCGTGATTCCTCTAAACACATGGTTTTAATATAATTAATTGAAGTTCACATTCGGGTTTAGTAGTTCCATAGTTAGACTTGGTGAACTCTCCATCTTAGTTGGAAGCGAATGTTTGCAAGGGAGTGAGAAACAATTTTCATTTGAGATGTATGCAAATACTCTTTCCTTAAAATAAGATTGTACGATGTGCAACTTATTTTAGTACAATTACTGTTCTACAGTAGATTTCTTACACTAGCTTTCCAGATTGTGTCTCAACATGAATGAGCTGAAATTTTACTAAAGCTTTTTGGCGCCAAACTTTGAAGTATTCCTATCACTGTCTGATCTTTCAGCTTGTTTTTCGATTCATAATTTAAGTTTTGCATGTACTACGGGACTTGAAAACTCATGTTGCTTTTGGCTTTATTACTCCAGTTGCCCAGCGGTATGCAGAGATGCTGAGATAAATGCAGGAGTACGACAAGGAGGACAAGGCCCATCATAAGAAGAGTTTGCACGAGAAGAAGTTGCAGAAGAAGATGAAGCTAAAGCGAAAGAGACGGGAGTAAGGCAGGTCAGCAGTATGGTTCATCTGCATCTTGCATGCGATGCATAGTTCCCATGGCTCGATTCATCCATCCAATGGATTAGTTGGTTGCCAACATATTTTTTTTTACAGTTTGATTGATTGGTGATGTAATCCAGTATAAGGATGTCAATTGTAAGATAGGGGAAACCACACGATTAGATGGCTTTGTATTGCTCATTATATAAGAGGATTACAAGGAGTTCCGGTTGCATACAACACAGACATATATACAAGGAATACACACGCATACGTATCCTACATATATACAAACACGTGTAGGATATGTATTCCAACACCCCCCTCAGTCAAAACTGGGCAGCCGACAAATATTGAGACTGTCTCGAAAGTCCAAGAAGAGAGGCGATGGTAATCCTTTGGTGAAGATGTCCGCAAATTGTGATGAACTAGGAACGTGTAGCACCTTAACCTCGCCAGTGGTCACGCGATCTCTGACGAAGTGTAGATCAATCTCCACATGCTTGGTACGCTGGTGATGCACTGGATTCTGTGTCATGTAAACAGAGCTCACATTGTCACAGAAGACCACTGAAGCATCATGCACCAGTCGATGAAGCTCCAAAAGTAGCTGTCGAAGCCAACAAGATTCAGCCACCACATTTGCTACCGCCCGATACTCAGCCTCCGCACTCGATCGGGAAAGAGTGTGTTGCCGCTTAGCCGACCAAGACACCAAATTCGCACCGAGGAACACACAATAGCCTGAAGTAGACCGTCGAGTGTTTGGACAACATGCCCAATCAGCGTCAGAGTAGGCTAACAATTTGTTCGATGTGCGTCGATACAAAGTGAGACCATAGTCGATGGTGCCGCGGATGTAGCGTAGAACACGCTTCACAAGGAGCAAGTGATTAGCCCGTGGATCATGCATATGAAGACATATCTGTTGTACGACATATGAGATATCTGGCTGAGTGAAAGTGAGGTATTGGAGACCTCCTGCAATACTGCGATATTCTGTAGGATCAGCCACGGGATCACTAGACTGAGCTGCAAGCTTAGAAGCTGTATCAACTAGAGTGGAGATAGATTTACACTGTAACATACCAGCTTTGTCAAGAAGCTCCAATGCATACTTCTCTCGTGAGAGGAACAAAATGTCCCTAGTGCGTCTGACTGAGATGCCCAGAAAATAGTGAAGCTCACCCATATCTGTCATGCTAAACTCTTTATGAAGAGAAGCAATTAAACTGTGCAACAAAGTCGGAGAAGACGCTGTCAGGATAATGCCATCCACATAGACCAGGAGATAGGCCATGTCAGTGCCATGCTGGTAGAAAAACAGGGAGCTATCAGACTTGGAGCCAACAAAACCAATAGTAGCAATGAACGAAGCAAACCGCTGAAACCATGCTCGAGGCGCCTGCTTCAAACCGTAGAGAGATTTGTTGAGGTGACACACCTTGTCAGGAAATCTTGGATCAGTAAACCCGAAAGGCTGTCGAGGATACACGGTCTCGATGAGTGTGCCATTGAGGAAGGCGTTCTTGACATCAAGCTGATGAACCGGCCAGTTACTAGAGAGCGCAAGTGATAACACCGTGCGTATGGTGGCTGGCTTGACCACAGGGCTGAAAGTCTCATCAAAATCAATACATTCGCGCTGAGTAAAACCCCGGAGGACCCAACGAGCTTTGTATCATTCCAACGAACCATCAGACTTCATCTTGTGATGAAAGATCCACTTGTCGGTGACAATGTTGGCATGTCGAGGAGGATCAACCAAGTCCCAAGTGTTGTCGGAGAGGAGCGCACTGTACTCTTCAACCATTGCAGCATGCCAGTTGGGGTCTTTGAGAGCACCACGATAAGTCTTCAGTATTAGAGACAATCCTTCAACATGAAGATCAAAAATCATCTTGGGCTGCACAATGTCGTGCTTGGGACGCGTGAGCATGGTGTGAGATGGTGGCGACGGTGGTGCTCGAGGACGACGAGACGGAGGAGCATCCATGTCGGGAGGCGGGGTAGAAGCCGTGGATGGCGAGCTCGTAGTAGGCTCCGGGCACTATCATCCATAAACATGGCGGGCGAGGGAGCGGATGAGGGCGATCTTGACAGCGACGATCCGTCCAAGGACGGGCCAGGCGAGGTGGCCCGAGGCGGCGTGCGCGGGGCGGGAGATCTGCCGCGGAAGGCTGCCGAACGCCCACGGTAGGCTGTCGAGTGGCCGCGACAGAGCCCGCGGCAGAAGTTCCCGTGGTCGGCGCGATGAATGGCATCAGCAACATCGGCTGCTCAAGCTGCTGAAAGTCATAACTTTGCAAAGTAGGAGTATAGGATGGTGGTGATGCGTTAGAGGCAAAGGGAAAGACAAACTCGTCAAACACGACATGGCGAGAGATGATGATCTTTTGGTTGGAACGATCAAGGCAGCGATAGCCATGATGTTGAGATGGATACCCAAGGAACACACACGGCACTGAGCGAGGTGCAAGTTTATCCGGGGCAGCAGCGGTGATGTTGGGGTAGCATAAGCATCTGAAGACCCTAAGACCAGCATATGCAGGGTCGACACCATAAAGGGCTCGAAAAGGCACTCGAGCCGCGATGGCCTTGGAAGGCAGGCGATTGTGCAATAGCACAGCTGTATGGAGAGCCTCGGCCCAGAAGCGAGGTGGCATGCTAGCTTGAATTAGAAGGGTGCGAGCGATGTCGTTAAGGGTGCGAATAATTCTCTCGGCTTTACCGTTTTGTTGTGAAGTATAGGGACATGAGAAGAGGAGTGCTATTCCATGGTTTTAGGCAAACGATTGTAGGGAGGAATTATCGAACTCACAACCATTGTCACACTGGATGGCTTTCAAGGGTGCATGAAACTGAGTTTGGGCTAAGGCGTGGAGGGATGACAAGTGTGATGAGGCTTCTGACTTGGCATGTAAAGGATAAACCCAAGCGTATTGAGTGAAATCATCGAGACAAATGAGATAATACTTAAAGCCAAAAATACTCTCAATAGGAGATGTCCACAAATCACAATGTATAGTTGAAATGGAGAATGTGTTACACGATTGGTAGAAGAAAAAGGTAGACGAACATGGTGACCTAATTGATAAGCATGACACAAACTAGATTTATTTTTATCCCTAGGAATAATGCAGGAGCGAGCTAATGACTCCATGACCAGCCGTCCAAGGTGTCCAAGGCGCCGATGCCACATAGTAGGGTTGATGACGAGGAAGGCATGTGAGAGGCTGGGGGAGGAGGTGCTGACAGGGTAGAGGACTCCAGGGACTATTGCATCTGAGAATCTCGGTCCTGGTTAGAAGGTCCTTCACAGAAAAACCAACAGGGTCAAATTCGACGGAAACACGATTATCAATGGTGAATTGACGAACAGATAGGAGGTTTTTGACTATATCGGGAGCTACTAAGACATTGCGAAGATGCAGAGGACGCGAGGGAGTGGAAATAGGAAAACATGCATGCCCGATAGCGGTGATCGGAAGGGTGGAACCATTACCGACAACGACATCACGAGAGGAAGAAGAAGGAGGAGACACAGAGGTGAGCATACCGGGGTTTGATGCGAAGTGGGAGGTGGCGCCAGTGTCCATGACCCAATCGGTGGTCGGCGCTTGAAGGCCCATCGTCTGGAACTGATTCATCAGCGTGGACTAGTCCCATGAGGCAGTCGATGAAGTCGGTGATGACGGGGGTGCAACGCCAAGCCCATATGCAGGAGCCTGAGGAGCATAGCCACCATAGTCGTAGCCATAGGCGTGCAGCACGATTTAGGGCCCTTGCGCGTAGAAGGCGTGCTGTGGGGGTGGGGATGGTGCATGTAGCTGGGGGGTCGAGCCTGCATACCAGGGCCATATGGACACATCTGGATCGCGCTGTTCCAGGGCAGGAGCGATGGCCGAAGGTGTGACGACGGGGCCGGCTTGGATGATGGCGGTGTCCTTGGCAGCGTCCGTTGTGGCCTTCTTCTTTTTCTTGCCCTTGCCACTATTGCCCTATCCGGAGTTGGGGGCGGTGGCGGCGTTGGAGTAGAGGGCCGTGTCGCCGTTGCCATTGCGCGAGCAACGATTCTTGTGCTTGATGTCTTGGAGCGCGAGAAGAGAACGACACTTCTCAAATGAGATGTCGTGCATGAGGGAGATGAGATCGGTGATGACCCACAAGTATAGGGGGTGTATCGCAGTATTTTTGAGGGAAGTGAAGCCCAATTTATTGATTCGACACAAGGGGAGCCAAAGAATATTTATAAGCCTTAACAACTGAGTTGTTAATTCAGCTGTGATACGTCCATTTTGCATCACTATTCTATGTCTTAATTCACTATTATTCATTGATATATTTCGTATTGAGAGGTGATACTTATGTTATTTCATCTGTTTTTGCATGGTTGATGACTTTTGGAGCATGGACCGTTGTAGTCAGGATTCTGATGGAAAAGGTGTTGTTTGGAGGCAAAATTTGCGAAGATTAGAAAATCCGGGAAAATATACGGAAAATCCTATTTTTCCAGAAGACTAAGGATGCCAGAAGACGGAGTGGAGATGGGCCATAGGGGGCCCACACCACCCCCTAGTGCGGGCAGCCCTAGGCCACGCCAGGAGGTGGTGTGGCCACCCTGGCCCGGTCCAGCCTCTCCCCTCTGGCGTATATCATCCTCCCGAAACCCTAAGACTCGGGGAGCGACCACAGAAAGATTCCGCCGCCTCTGCGGGGCAGAAAACACCGAGAGAGAAAGATCTCTCCGGCAGACAGAATTCTGCCAAGGGAATTCCTTCCCGGAGAGGGGAGATCGTCGCCATCAACACCACCATCAAGCTGGACTTCATCGGGATCATCATCATCATCATCACCACCACCATCATCACCATCACCACCCTCATCACCATCTCCATATTGCTGTAACAATTGAGTTGAATCTTGCATAGTTCATAGGGGAAACTTTCCCGGTGTTGATTACTCTTTGTAGTTGATGCTATTGAGTGAACCATTGAATTATTGTTTATGTTCAGATTGTTATACATCATTATTCCATCTCTGATCATGATCCATATGATGTCTTGTGAGTAGTTCGTTTTGTTCTTGAGGACATGGGAGAAGTCATGTTGTTAGTAGTGGAGTTGTGTTGAGAAAGATTCAATAGATTGTTATGTAAGTTGTGGTGTACTTCTTCTAGTGGTGTCATGTGAATGTAGACTAGATGACACTTCACCTATATGCGCCTAGGGGAATGCATTGTGTATTTGGCTACTAATCGTAGGGGTTGCCGGAGTGACAGAAACCTGAACCCCCGTTAGGAAACCATTGCACAAGGGACGTAAGGGTCTTAGAATTTAAAGCCGTGGTTAGGTTTCTACCTTAATTACTTTCTTGTACTTACGGATGTTTGCAAGGGGTATAATCACAAGTATGTATTAGTCTTGGATGGGGCGGTACATTAGCACAAGTGCACCCACACAACACTTAGCAAGCTAGAGAAGATTAATCAACTTTATGAAGCGAAAGCACTTGACAGTCTTCCCATGTGTCCTCGAGAACGTTTGGTCATCTTAAGTAATACAACCGGCTTTTCCTTTGCTGCATAAAGGATTGGGCCACTTGCTGCATTTATTCCTACTGTCTTTTATTTACTCGTACTTTGTTTACTTGCTTTATCGAAAACCCCTAAAAATCCGTTTGCTAAGTATTTGCAGAGAATTCCTGATCCATACCACTAGCCAGCACCTTCTGCTCCTCGTTGGGTTCGACACTCTTACTTATCGAAAATACTGCGATACACCCCCTATACTTGTGGGTCATCAAGACTATTTTCTGGCGCCGTTGCCGGGGAGGGAAGCGCTATTGGAGAGTGGAACTGGTAAAGGAAACTTCTATTGTGAGTATTGTTTACTTCTGTTAGTTGCTTTATTTTCGTTATGGATAATTCGCTGAGTTTCTTATTTGGCAATGCTACTACCACTTCTAAGGTAGTAGATAAGACAACACCTGCTGAGAATGATGTTTTCAAAATACCTACAAGAATTATTGATCGTGTTATGGATAACTACTATGTTGGGGATGGAACTGTCCATCCCAGTGATCATTTGCTCTTTATACACGAATTATGCGGGTTGTTAAAGTGTGCAGGTATTACTACAGATCAAGTTAAGAAGAAGTTATTCTCATTATCGCTGAAAGGAAGAGCTAAGGAATGGTATAAGCTGCTGAAGAATGGTCAAGCTCTGGAATGGGAGGAAATAGTGCCTCTCTTTTATTCAAAGTTTTATCCTCCTAGTGAGATTCATAAAGATCGGAATCAAATATACAACTTTTGGCCTCTTGATGGAGAGAGTACATCTCAAGCTTGGGGAGATTGAAGTTACTAATGCTCAAATGTCCCATTCATGAGCTCCCCAATAATATTATTATCAACAACTTTTATGCAAGGCTCCCCCTACATGACAAGGATTTATTGGATGCTTCTTGCGCTGGATCATTCACTCGCATGGAAGAAGAAGCTAAATGGGATCTTTTGGACCGTATTCAAGATAATGCTGAAGCTTGGGAGAATTACAAAGGTAGAAAGTCAGGTAGAAATTATGATTATGAATGCAGTGAATCTTTTATGGGAACTGATGACTTTCAAAATATAAAAAATGCGTATGGTCTAGATTCTCAAGGTATTGCTTCTTATTTTAAGGCTTTTGCTTCTTACATTGAAGTGCCTAAAAAGAAGTGGAATAAGTATCATGAACCTTATAAAGATATTGCTAAGAGTGTTCCTACAAGAAATACTGAAGTTTATACTGCTAATCATGTTTGACCTGAACCTTATATTGAGAAAATGCCTTTCCTAGTTAAGATAAAGGAACATTCTATGATAGCTAGTATGGTTAATGAAAGTGCAAATAAATCTGTTGAACCTGATAAACAAATGGTTGATGAACCTATAATAGCAAATGTGAAAGACTTTGTCACTAAGTATGAAGAAGAGGGACACACTATCCTTTGTAAGGATACCTCTAATATTGTTTCACAAAGTAGTTTTATGAGAGCTAGTATTCCTGTGTTTTCTGTTAGAATAAGTGATCATTGCTATGATGACCCTTGTGATAGATATATTGTTAAGTTTATGCATGATACTGAAAGTTACTATGAGAGAGGGAAAAGTGTTCTTATGCATCTCAATAATATCAAGTTTCCTCGTTTTATGCTGAAAGTTTATATGTTGCACTTCTTTTGCCTTCTTATTCAAGTAGCCTCTGGTTTCAACAACTTGTTTGTTTACAAAATTACCTCGCATAGGAAGTGGGTTAGACTTAAATGTGTGTGTGTGTGTTTTTTCTTCTTAATGCTCTCTTTCACTTCAATTCATATTCCTGAGTGAGCATCTTCAAAATTATCATGCCCATCTTAATGGCTATAAAGAAAGAGCTTTTTGGGAGACAACCCAATTTGTTTTTGCTTTCAGTTTGTTTTTGTTTATTTGAGTCTTGGAAGTTATTACTTCGGTAATAACCGCTCCTTATCCGTTTTGTTTGGTTTTTGTGTCAAGATCAACCTCTAATGAGAGAGAAGTAAGATTTGGGGAAGTTGCTGTCCCGAAACTGATTTTTGTGCTTCACCGTAAACATTCGTCAGAGACCTCTGTATGTCAGTTTGAGCTGTAATTGTTTGTGCTTCTGTCCCAGGTTGTTATTTAACTTTCGTTAGTTTTGCACTTTTTGATTTGAGCAACAGAAGATTTTCGAAAAAATTGATCTTTACCTGCTGTTCTGTTTTGACAGATTTAGCCACTCTTGCATTTGCTTCTTTATTCGATTTCCGTTTTGAATTCTTTTTGGGTTTTCAGAAGGAGTTGCTATAGTAGCTTATGTTTGATGGTTTTCAGTTGAAGTTAAACTCAAAAGGTTTTATCACTTAAACTTATACTAATGTTGCTAATGAGAACGGTGTGAAGTTTTGTGTGAAAGAAATTTCCAGGAAATGGAGACAATGGTGTAATAAGGAAGAGAAAGGTTTTATGACTCAAGTAATAAGTGTATGAAGATGAAGATATTGATGTTATTCAAGTAGTGACTCCGAAAGAATCTACTAGATACCAAATTCAGAGATCTGCAGTGTCTGTTTTCAAATAGGTAATAGTTCTGGTAAGAAACGTTCTGCGAAAACACAATCCAACTATATTTTTGCAGTTTTCAGTCAATAAGGAAGGCTACGAAGCGAAAAAGGGACAGAAACGGAGCCAGGGTGGCTCACACCACCCTGTGGCGTGGGCCCACCCTGGCCACGCCACCAGGTGGTGAGTCCATCCCGGACTCCACCTCCGACTCGTTTTCTCCCAGTACCTTCCTTTTGATATGAAACTTCGTAATATATAACCCCTCGGATCCCCCGAGGTTCGTATATCGTGTTTTCGTCGTGTTTTTGTTTCGATCTGTTTCTGCCAGGACATACTCTTTGAAAGATTAGAAGCACCATGGTGTCCGCCAAGGATAAAGGGAAGGAACCTATGGAGGAAGACCTCCAAGACCCCCCGAAGGAGAAGGAGATCAAGAGTGAAGGTGAAGAGGAGCAAGGCCAACACCTGCACACTGGCACTACCATTGCAAGCATTGGAGTGGTGGCAAACCCAGCCATTGGAGGGAAGCCTCCTCACCACCGTTCAGATCCTTGGTCACTTCCTCCACGCACCAAGAATCCTTTCCATACCCTTATCCATGAGCATCAATACTAGAATATGCCCAAGGGGAAATTACCCTCCAATTGGGATTTGCCTCGTTCTAGCCATGCAGGAAAAGAAGACTTCAAGGAGGAGGAGTGGGGAAATAATAGCAATAGCTAGAATTCTCAGCACGACATGATCATGAGCCGCATTGAGCAAAACTCACAGCTGATTCGTAATCTCACCTTCGAGATTGAGGACTTGGGGAAATTGATCAGAGAGCTCATTGAGAGGATACCACCACCACCAAAGGAGTAATTCATCATCAGGTTTGGCATCCCCTTGGTTTGTTCCAAGCTTGGGGGAGTGCCGGGGTATCTCATCACTATCGTCTATCTTTTTACCTTTTTAGTAGAGTCATATCATGAATAGAGGAGTTATTATGTAGTATGGTTTGCATTATGGAAGTTTCCCCTCTCTTGTTAGATATGTATCCCTTGGTGTGAGTTGCCGTTATGTAGTATTAATGAGAAGTTCTATCATTCACTTTTTTTTGCATAGCTTATATTAGTTTTCAATTCGTGGTTATATGATTGATCTTGTTGTTAGTATTGGTATCACTTTGGGATCATTGAGTTAATTTAGTTGGTTTTGGCAAACCTGGCTCGGTCAGTAGCATCACTATTTTCGAAAGTTGAATGAAAAAGATAGAAGTACTCTAGAGAAAAATAATTTCATCATCTTTCTTTCTTGATTTGCTCATAAGTCTAGTATTATCTAGTTAAGATATTTTGTGCTTCCAAGGAAGATTGCATGTTTGTCTTTATCGCTTGTATGTTTGTTTGTTTCCTTCAACTCTTATACTTGCTACCCAGCCTTGCTAGCCAAAAACCTGTACTGAGAGGGAATTCTTCTCGTGCATCCACCTCCTTTAAACCAAAACCTTTGCCATTCGTGTCCACCATACCTACCTAGTAGCATTATTGCTATTCCAAGTAAATTCATGTTTTATCTACCTCCCAAATTAAAGTTGTTATGCGAAAATTAGTGATTAAAGCTCTCACGAATTTGATGGCACACTTTAATTTTCTTGCATTTAATAACTTGAACCATTGGGTCCTTCTTTGTTGCGTATATGCTTGTGCTTTATGAGTTGAAGTTAGGAGAACCATGCATCATGGGCAACGCTTTCAACACTACCATGGTCCTTTGTGCCTAGTTGATATCATGTTCTTTTGCTTATGGATCCCGGCGGTGTGAAATAAAAGTGGAACTTGTAAGATCATGGAGTTTATATGTGTGTTAGAGAAACGCCTGAGCCGCTAGCTTAATCCATGCCTAATCATGGTGGAAACTTGCAGCATAACTATAGTGAGCATTCTATGAAGCATCCTCAGTAAAACCTATGGAAATAGGAAATAAAAAGATCGCTGAGATGCTCACTGTCTGCTTGCCTTGTCATTTTGATTATGGGATAGCTCCTGTGTCATGTGCAAGGGGTACCCCGTTGGCGGTTCTCAATGATACACATGTATTTATAATGACAAGAGCTTACTCGTGACTGAAGTTGAGTAGCATGAGGTTCGACACTCATAAGTAAGGGGCATGAGATTTCAACTTATAACTTGTCAAGCATATCCTCTTAGTTGTGTCACTTTAACCTTAACCACCAAAAGATGCCTATGATAGGGGCAATGAGAGCTGAAAGCTAGTAAGTATCATAATTTTTGGGAGCTCTTTATGGGACTTGCAATCCCTGCTTCCCTCTTTGAAGGGCCTTTCTTTTACTTTGTAGTTGAGTCAGTAAACCTACTCCCTTCTACCTCAACAAGTATTTTGAGTTGATGTGTTTCATTCATTCATATGATGATTTATGCAATCATGTCTTGTGTTCCTTGCTTTGCACATTGCTCTTATCTTGATGTTTACTACTTTGAAAGCTATCATTGAAAAACTAGCTATTTGTGAACTCCAGCAAATTTTCAACTATTCTTCGACCAAGAGCTAAGTTTGCCATTACCAATTATGATTCACTTTATGTATCTTTATTGTGTTTCCTTTACTTATTGCAAGTTAAGTTATATAATAGTGAGTTGTCTTCTATTATGATCTATGTATTTGATGAATGTGATGCTTCTTGTATGTATTATTTTATCGACTCTTCACTCCATAAACCTGAGGTCATGTTTATCGACCTCAGTTTCACTTGAGGACAAGCGAAGTCTAAGCTTGGGGGGAGTTGATACGTCCATTTTGCATCACTATTCTATGTCTTAATTCACTATTATTCATTGATATATTTCGTATTGAGAGGTGATACTTATGTTATTTCATCTGTTTTTGCATGGTTGATGACTTTTGGAGCATGGACCACTGTAGTCAGGATTCTGATGGAAAAGGTGCTGTTTGGAGCCAAAATTCGCGAAGATCAGAAAATCCAGGAAAATATACGGAAAATCCTATTTTTTCCAGAAGACTAAGGATGCCAGAAGACGGAGTGGAGAGGGGCCACACCACCCCCTGGCGCGGGCAGCCCTAGGCCGCGCCAGGAGGTGGTGTGGCCACCCTAGCCCACTCCAACCTCTCCCCTCTGGCATATATCATCCTCCCAAAACCCTAAGACTCGGGGAGCGATCACAGAAAGATTCCGCCGCCTCTGCGGGGCGGAAAACACCGAGAGAGAAAGATCTCTCCGGCAGACAGAATTCTGCCGGGGGAATTCCTTCCCGGAGAGGGGAGATCGTCGCCATCAACACCACCATCAAGCTGGATTTCATCGGGATCATCATCATCACCACCATCATCACCATCACCATCTCCATATTGCTGTAACAATTGAGTTGAATCTTGCATAGTTCATAGGGGAAACTTTCCCGGTGTTGATTACTCTTTGTAGTTGATGCTATTGAGTGAACCATTGAATTATTGTTTATGTTCAGATTGTTATACATCATTATTCCATCTCTGATCATGATCCATATGATGTCTTGTGAGTAGTTCGTTTTGTTCTTAAGGACATGGGAGAAGTCATGTTGTTAGTAGTGGAGTTGTGTTGAGAAAGATTCAATAGATTGTTATGTAAGTTGTGGTGTACTTCTTCTAGTGGTGTCATGTGAACGTCGACTACATGACACTTCACCTATATGCGCCTAGGGGAATGCATTGTGTATTTGGCTACTAATCGTAGGGGTTGCCGGAGTGATAGAAACCTAAACCCCCATTAGGAAACCATTGCACAAGGGACGTAAGGGTCTTAAAGTTTAAAGTTGTGGTTAGCTTTCTACCTTAATTACTTTCTTGTACTTACGGATGTTTGCAAGGGATATAATCACAAGTATGTATTAGTCTTGGATGGGGCGGTACATTAGCACAGGTTCACCCACACAACACTTAGCAAGCTAGAGAAGATTAATCAACTATATGAAGCGAAAGCACTTGACAGTCTTCCCATGTGTCCTCAAGAACGTTTGGTCATCTTAAGTAATACAACCGACTTGTCCTTTGCTGCATAAAGGATTGGGCCACTTGCGGCATTTATTACTACTGTCTTTTATTTACTCGTACTTTGTTTACTTGCTTTATCGAAAACCCCTAAAAATCCGTTTGCTAAGTATTTGCAGAGAATTCGTGATCCATACCACTAGCCAGCACCTTCTGCCCTTGTTGGGTTCGACACTCTTACTTATCGAAAATACTGTGATACACCCCCTATACTTGTGGGTCATCAAGCTGCACCTGGAAACAATCTTGCTCACAATAGTTTATCAGTAGCAATAGTTTTGTAGTAGCAATAGGAAAGTTATAGCAGTAGTAAAAGTAAAGACAGTAGTAACAATTGCAGTAAATAGTAGGATTAAAGCACGGTAGGCATAGGGATGGATGGACGGGCGTTGCATGGACAAGACAATTCATATAGCAATCAAAACATAGGGCATTTGTAGATAAATAAGATAAATCATCCAAGTACTAGATAATCATAGGCATTGGTTCCATATATAGTCATACGTGCTCGCAATGAGAACTTGCACAACATTTTTTGTCCTGCTAGCCCGTTTGCAGCGGGGCCTCAAGGGAACTACTGGCAATTAAGGTGCTCCTTTTAATAGAGCACCGGAGCAAAGCATTAAGACTCCGTGAACACATGTGATACTCACATCAAAGACATTCCCTCCGGTTATCCCGATTACTATCACTTTAGGGCCCTTGGTTCCGGACAACAATATGTGTATACAACTTGCAGGTAAGTGAAGGAGATAGGCCCTAGAGGCAAATAATAAATAGGTTTTTATTGTCATATCTCAATTAGTTTATAATAGTTTCATATTGTGCTAGAACTATGCCAAGTAGAAACATTGGTACAGGTGTGGTATGAAACAACCAAGTCCCTAGTAGCCTCTATTTATACTAGTTCGTTGGTCACGAAGATGATCTGGGTTTCAAGATCATGGGCATTTATGCCGACTGACAACGAGATCATATCATTGGAGAATGATGTGATTGGACATTCCTCGAAGGATTGCAACACGATCAAGTCATATAGTTCATTATTGCAACAGCTATACCTAGACTCCTTCTCCTTAGACCGTGAGCTCATATTACTCACTGTTTCCCTAGGCTGCTTAGACTGCATCAAACGTCATCTGGTAATGCGGTGGCCATAAAGGTGTACGTTGGGTATTCCGAAGGAATAGTAGATCACATGTGACTGCAAGACCGGGATTTGTTCACCCACATGATGGGTAAAGATACATACGGCCGACTTGGTGAGATTACATCTATAAATGTTGCAACATGTGGCTAGGTCAGGGGGATGTAATATCACGGTAACAAGAAAACATAACTTGTTGTGAACGAGATTGAACAAAGGTATGTGATACCAATGATCGGATCTCGGACAAGTTGTATTGAGAAACAAAAGGAAGATGATGCTACATTTAGACGGTTCAAACGACATTGTCATCAGGAATGCATAGGGGTCACATGGATATCCCTGGTCCCTCTGTTGATCATTGATATAGATCATGTCTAGAGCATTCCCAAGCCGTGAGAGGATACACTTAACGGTACGATGAGAGCGATCATTCGTAAGATGGAATCACAATAGAGAAAGAGAAAGTTGGAATCGTTACGCAGAGAGATCCGAAGTTGTTTGGAGAAAGAATAAAGGACCGGAATCATTTCGGGAAAGATCCGAAGTCTTTCGGAGGAAATCGAAGGGGGACTGAAAGGTGTTTCGGGTTGAATCAGGTTTTGTAATATGTATTTACATATTAATTAATGTAATTAATATTAAATATAATATTCAAATCTAATTTGAAGGGTTATTCCACTAATGGGCCAAACTTCCTAGGGAAATAGGGCCCATGAGGGAAAACCGGAGGAGGGAAGGGCCAAGGCCCAGGCGCCTCAAGGGGGCCCACCCGGCCAGCCTAGGGCTGTGCGCGGGGTGGGGCCCACCCCTGGCCAGCGAACCATGAAGGCCCATGCGCCTCCCCCCTCTCTCCCTTGAATAGTCCCACATGGGAAACCCAAAGGGGAGGGCACACCCCCTCCCCCTATATAAAGGGGTGCCCATGGTTGGGATGAAACACACCAATATTTGGAGAAGTCCTTTGGTTGACTTTCTCCTTCTCTCTCCCACTCTCTATACCTTGTGACCATGGCCCCAAGTCTGGGCTGTGCGATCGAGGCACACATGTAGTACGCCGTTGCGCTGCAGGGATTCCTAGCGGGATATCAACTTCCGCACTCCCGGCGGGATCGGGGAGCCAGAGGTCTCATCATGCACCAGATGTGTACGAAGACACGAGGCGCAACACTTGGGGCGCTAGAATGCCGTGAGCCGGAGCTGTTGCACGATGAAGATGATGAAGATCAAGAAGGATCAAGGGGTGACCTACGAGGAGCTTCGCGACCTTGAGGTCAGCTATGAGTATGACTACTTCAACCACGTTCCCCGCGGAACGTTAACCACGTACGGTCTACAAGGGTACGTATTCTCTACGTATTGGCCGTTACCGCATTTCTACATAGATAGATCCTAGGCAAGTTTTTGGGTTCCTTCGTAGGAATTTTTTTGTTTTCCGCACCAATCCCCTACAGTGGTATCAGAGCCGATCTATGCGTAGGAGTGTTGTACGGCCAGTACGCACAAGTTTTGTGTGGGCATTGATCCCTTAGTTGTTACCCCTGACGTGTACTTGTTTATATCGCGGTATTGTTTGATGAAGCGGCCCGGACCGACCTTACGCGTATTCGTACGCGAAACTGGTTCCACGCTCAACATACGGTTTGTACCGTATAAGTGGGTAGCGGGTGTCTGTCTCTCATTCAATAGTTGATATAACATTTACAACGGAGGGCCCGAAAGGGGTTTAATAGAGACAACTGTTGGATCCATGTTGTGGTTGGAAAGTTCGTAGTTTAGAAACGGTTCTAGTATGCAATCCCTAACAACCACGTAAAACTTGTAATAGATAAATTAGAGGCGTCTAACTTTATTTTGCAGGGGGCATGTGATTATGATATGACATTGGTCGATACGAAGGTAAAGTAGTTTACTTTTCTGTTACTAAGTAGTATAGTAATAGTCATCGTTCCGATGGGTGACCTGGTGGAGGCGTCGTGGACTTGGCGTCAAACCAAGGGCACGATGGAGATCATGCCGGAGCGCTCGATGGAGGTCAAGGCACAAGAAAGACCATATCATATCACATTATACATATGATGTTGATACATGTTTTTCATCTTATTGTGTGCTAGTATATATACACTCAACGGTAGCAAATAAGATAATCCCTATTTAGTTCCAATGTTCCGTGTTCCCCTTGTGTGTGCACCACCAAGAAAGTTCTTCGGTATGAGGCCGGCCGTGATGATTGGGGGTCAGGCATATCTACGTTTGCATACACTTGGTGTAAGCCATGTTGCACATCCAATACACACAAGTTAGATTTGGCGAGCCTAGCATGTACAGACATGGCCTCGGAACACAAGAGATCGAAAGATCGAGCATGAGTCACATGGATGATGTGATTGGCATTAGTTAATGTCTACCTTTGATAATGGACTGATGACCGTGATGATCGCGGGAGGTGCAGAGGATAGGGATCATGCGATCACTAAAGTTGTCCAGGGGATGACAATTTTAGTGGAGACCAATTATAAATTGATCTCTTATTATAAACTTAGTCTAGATGTCTGTTTGCAAATATCTTAGTAGATCTTAGCCTATCCCATTGAGGTCCTTTGCGACCATGGGAATATATTGCTTAATTTGGTACTAGCAAAAGGGTCCAACTTCATAGATTAATACCCACGCCTGAGGGATATCCTCGTAAAGGTGATCTTGTCTTCTTGATACAATAACCATTAGGAGATAATTCGATGACTCCAGAATGTTTGGAAAAACACTCAGCAATCTTGCATTAGAGTTAAGAACTCTTAGAAGGGCTTGATTGCAAAAGGAGGTCATGGATGGAAAAGGTATATATAAGATATACAAATTATAAATGTGGTTCTTGCAGAACTCATTGCGGTTTGCAAAGTATTTGATACTTGTCCCGTTTTGTGAAAACAGGAGGATCTGCTTGAGAATTGCTGGTTTGATGCAATGTGACTTAACGACGGCAAGCAAATCAGTTTATGGCCGACATCACCTCTTTCCTCAAAGTTTATCATTTGGATTAGTGTACTTGAATATAATTTGTAATCCTAGTTTGTGTGTCTTGCTTTTGGCGAGACGATTATTCATATGAACAAGTTACAAACCAGTTTGTACTATTCTTATGAACAATACCACATGGTCACATTATGATTATCAATAAGTTATTCTCGTCACTATGTTAATGATAATAGTTTAAACATTTATAAAGGATTATAATTCTAAAAGATATCCAAAGTATAATAATGAAATGACACTATAGTTTAAGTCATTTTGGTTATTGCAGGCTCTTTATGAAAGATCGGGGTCCTAGATGCATAATCTAGAGACTTTGCAAAACCATGCCTCTTGGGCAGATTGACTAAAACTCCGCATTCTGGTAAAACGGTAATATGCGAAGAAATGTTGAATCTTATACATAGTAATGTATCATATTTTCAACAAGTAGTGGAAATCATTTATTGTGGACTTAAGTGAATAAGTGTATTTACTTAATATAAGTTTGAAATGATTCCAATTGTTCAAATGAGTTCATGACTAAATGGGATATTGAATTAACTAAATTAACAAAGTCTCTTCGATTTGATCGACATGGCTAAAGTATTCAAGTTAAATTTAGCATAAAAGGGACTTGTGAAAGATGTTTCACAAATTATGATAATTGGACGAATTCAAACTATGTTGAAATGTCTAAACATCATAATCATTATGTATTAAATACATATGGTATAATATTACCTCTTATCAGGGTTATATTTATTGTTTAGAGTTAAAGATCGAAATAAGCAAACACTCACTTGAAATACAAAGGAACATCTAAAGATTCGTGGAAACAACACCATAAGTGTTATGGCAAGTTCGAGTTTCTAGAGATTTCGACAAGTCGATGTCGTGGCGAATAAACAAGTCTTTGTAAAGCATTCTTAGGAAGCTATGAATGCATCTTCCACAAGGGGAAAACTTGATGTTGTCCTAAGTTGATGTGTCTTGATGAAGATACAGGTGGAAGAAAGTAAAAGATCAAAACAAGGTATTTGACCTTACCTCCGGATTGTTGAGTGGCGCAGCGGAATTTGTTTCGTGAAACTAAAACTCTACAAATAGAGGAGAAACCAATGATAATGATCCTAAAGTTTCAATGAATATTTTTACTAAAGAAAGTAGGATTCAACTATATATTCTACAGGTTTGTGGAATTATATTATTGATTCACTTGTCATGTTTTGAACGAGACATAGCTACAAATTACAAAGAAGCGTGATGGACCTGAGTGCGAGAAATGACTAGGAGTCATAAAATCCTATATTAAGTTACATTTAAGATTGCACAGTAACATGTTACTTGATCTTATTAAAGTAAAGAAGTTTACTTGATATTTCTGATTGACTGCAAAGTCATAAGAAGGAAATGAAACTTAATGAATGACAAAAGCTCGATTTGTCACAAGTTTGGACAAATTCAAGGAGTTGAGTACAACAGTAGTGATGCTCAAGTCTTTTGGATTTACACTAGAAATATATGGATATTGAAGTCTCGTAATTGGAATTCTCAAATTGATGATGATCAAAGAATTTTGGAATGTCCAAGATTATTGAGAGGACCTAGACTTGAGTGGGAGAAAATCAGCTTTGTTAATTCATAATATGTAGTTGACATATTTTGAGTGGGAGCTAAGTGAAATCCCTAGATCTCAAACATGAATGTCATATTTGAGTGGGAGCTAAGTGAAATCCTTGGATCTCAAACATGAATGTCATATTCGAGTGGGAGCGTGAAATCATTCTAGGATATGTGGACGACATATGTGAATGATGTGATTGGTGTTAACAATGTTTAAGTTAGATAAATAAGGATGAAGTTGAAGTTATTAAACAATAAGATCTATCGAGATAGATTGGTAAGTTTAATAAACACTGAATGTTGAATGATTCCTAGACTTGATTCTGAAAGATGTTCAGAATGTCCTAAGGCAAGATTCTGAAGTGGCTCAGAATGGAACAAGTGAGAAAGTAGTTCTTACTATGTGAAGTATTGAGTTAGTATTGTAACTATGGTTGAAAGAAAGAGATGCGTTGCATCTCCTATGCCTCAGTCATAGGTTATTCCATATAACCATGTTGTATACTCAACATAAAGTGACCCGAGGTTCTGGTTGGCAAGACAAAGTCTTAACTGTAAGAACATGTCTTTAAGTGATTCCTGAGAAGCAATGTAAGTGGCATAGATGCATTTCATGCACTATGATATACATAGATATAGAAGTATAAAGGCTACATCTGATGTGATGTATAATGTTATGGCGGGGCTAGTTTGCTTTTAACGTAGAATGATGTGTCCCAGGGCCTAGTGC
Organism: Avena eriantha; assembly: GCA_910589775.1. Taxonomy (NCBI): domain Eukaryota; kingdom Viridiplantae; phylum Streptophyta; class Magnoliopsida; order Poales; family Poaceae; genus Avena; species Avena eriantha. The sequence goes on from OU342741.1 coordinate 45,250,951, forward strand.
CCATGAGAAAGCCCTCGAGGTTGATCTAACGTCACTTTAAGCTCCTGGAATCCGGCCTCGTTCTTCTGCCATGACTATAGTATATACACAAAGGATAGCAAAGTGTGTTTCGAAGTTTAGATGACAATAGTGAAAATGACCGTCATCATAAAGACTAGGAACAAAAGTCTCACTTTGTCACCAAACAAATGCTTCGACCCATTATAAGATAATGGTGTGAATGTCAAAGTTAGGAAGACATTAACGATTTGCAAAAGACATAATGATCTGGTAAAACAGAACATGGACATGATGTTTCGCAGGAGCATGCATGATCTATAAACGCATATGATATATGGTTTATATGAGTAAAATGCAAGCTAGGTTATTTGTACTCTAGTGCAAGTGGGAGACTGAAGGAGATATGCCCTAGAGGCAAATATTTTTATTGTCATATCTCAATTAGTTTATAATAGTTTCATATTGTGCTAGAACTGTGCCAAGTAGAAACATTGGTACATGTGTGGTATGAAACAACCAAGTCCCTAGTAGCCTCTATTTATACTAGTTCGTTGGCCACGAAGATGATCTGGGTTTCAAGATCATGGGCATTTATGCCGGCTGACAACGAGATCATATCATTGGAGAATGATGTGATTGGACATTCCTTGAAGGATTGCAACACGATCAAGTCATATAGTTCATTGTTGCAACAGCTATACCTAGACTCCTTCTCCTTAGACCGTGAGCTCATATTACTCACTGTTTCCCTAGGCTGCTTAGACTGCATCAAATGTCATCTGGTAATACGGTGGCCATAAAGGTGTACGTTGGGTATTCCAAAGGAACAGTAGATGACATGTGACTGCAAGACCAGGATTTGTTCACCCACATGACAGGTAAAGATACATACGGCCGACATGGTGAGATTACATCTATAAATGTTGCAACATGTGACTAGGTCACGGGGATGTAATATCACGGTAACAAGAAAACATAACTTGTTGTGAACGAGATTGAAAAAAGGTATGGGATACCAATGATAGGATCTCGGACAAGTTATATCGAGAAACAAAAGGAAGAGGATGCTACATTTAGACGGTTCAAACGACATTGTCATCAGGAATGCATAGGGGTCACATGGATATCCCTGGTCCCTCTATTGATCATTGATATAGATCATGTTTAGAGCATACCCAAGCCGTGAGAGGATACACTTAAGGGTACGATGAGAGCGATCATTCGTAATACGGAATCACAGTAGAGAAAGATAAAGACGGAATCGTTCCGCAGAGAGATCCGAAGTTGTTCGGAGAAAGAATAAAGGACCGGAATCATTCCGGGAAAGATCCGAAGTCGTTCGGAGGAAATCGAAAGGGGACCGAAAGGTGTTTCGGGTTGAATCAGGTTTTGTAATATGTATTTACATATTAATTAATATAATTAATATTAAATATAATATTCAAATCTAATTTGAAGGGTTATTCCACTAATGGGCCAAACTTCCTAGGGAAATAGGGCCCATGAGGGAAAACCGGAGGAGGGAAGGGCCAAGGGCCAAAGGGCCAAGGCCCAGGCGCCTCAAGGGGGCCCATCTCGCCAGCCTAGGGCTGTGCGCGGTGTGGGGCCCACCCCTGGCCGGCGGCCCATGAAGGCCCATGCGCCTCCCACCTCTCTCCCTTGAATAGTTCCACATGGGAAACCCAAAGGGAAGGGCACACCCCCTCCCCCTATATAAAGGGGTGCCCATGGGTGGGATGAAACACACCAATATTTGGAGAAGTCCTTTGGTTGACTTTCTCCTTCTCTCTCCCTCTCTCTATACCTCGTGACCAAGTCCCCAAGTCCGGGCTGTGTGATCGAGGCACACCTGTAGTACGCCGTTGCGCTACAGGGATTCCTAGCCGGATATCAACTTCCGCACTCCCGGCGGGATCGGGGAGCCGGAGGTCTTATCGTGCACCGGATGTGTACGAAGACACGAGGTGCAACACTTGGGGCGCTAGAATGTCGTGAGCCAGAGCTGTTGCATGATGAAGATGATGAAGGAGCAAGGGGTGACTTGCGAGGAGCTTCGCGACCTTGAGGTCGGCTACGAGTACGACTACTTGAACCATGTTCCCCGCGGAACGTTAACCGCGTACGGTCTACAAGGGTATGTATTCTCTACGCATTGGCCGTTACCGCATTTCTACATAGATAGATCCTAGGCAAGTTTCTGGGGTTCCGTCGTAGGAATTTTTTGTTTTCCGCACCGATCCCCTATAGTAAGACCATAAACAATACTATCATAATGAATCAATAACATGTTCAGATCTGAAATCATGGCACTCGGGCCCTAGTGACAAGCATTAAGCATAACAAGTTGCAACAAAGTCAAAAAGCACTAATAATAGATACTAGGCACCATGCCCTAACAATCTGATGCCATTACATGAACGATCTCATCCTATCCCTACCATCCCCATAGCCTACAGTGGGGGATTACTCACTCATGTATGGGGAAAACATGGATGGTCGATGGAGAAGCGATGGTGATGATGATGGCGATGATCGCCTCCAATTCCCCGTCCCGATAGGGTGCCAGAACGGAGTTTCTGGTTCCGATTCGTGGAATCTGGTGGTGGCGGCGCAGCGGAACTCTTTCTGGAAAAACGTCGAACCCCCCTTGGTTTTTAGGTCAAGAGGCAACTTATAGGAGAAGAGGGAGGCCGAGGGGTGACCGATGCGGCCACACCACCCCCAGGCGCAGCCTGGCCTAGCCCGCACGGCCAGGTGGTGTGGGCCCCTTGTGGCCCTCCTCCATCTTGTCTTCTGGCTCCATGAATCTTCTGGTGAAATAGGATTTTTGGCATATTTTCCGGGATTTTTCCTGATAGTTGATTTTCTGCACAAAAACTAGACACCAAGGTAGTTCTGCTGAAAACAGCGTCAGACCATGTTAGTTCTATGCAAATCACACAAGTTTAAAGGAAAAACAATAGCAAAAGTGTCTGGGAACGTAGATACGTTTTGGACATATCAACTCCCCCCAAGCTTATCTTATTGCTTGTCCTCAAGCAATTCAGTTGAAAATTGAGTGCGGTAAAAGAAACTTTCACGAACACATTTGCTTCATAAGATGTATATATTCCCAGCATATGATCAAACACTCAGGCAATTCATAATAAAGAGTATGCAACTAAGTTTACTTAATAGTCATTGCAAGCTATGAAGATATTCCAACTCAAAAATAATGAATCGTATGAAACATAAACATAAGCAACATTGAAATGCTCATAAAAAGGTATGATAGCGTGGTATCTCGCTTTCCTTTGATTGTAGAGCAAACATAAATGCCAAGGCACCTCTGAAGTTCAAGTGAAGACTAGAAGTAAAGATATCAAAGATACAAGGATCAAAGTCATGACACAATTAATCAAGTTTTGAGACAAGCATATTACACTAAGAATGACAACTATGCTTTCAAGAAAGTGCTCATAGAATAGGTGGTGACTCAACAAGGGAATGAAAAGGTTTTTAAAAGTTTGAAAGGCTTCCAAATGCTGAAAGTATGGTACTCATTAGCTTTGAGCTCTCATTGCCCCTATCATAAGCATCTTTAAATGGTTAAAGTGAAAGAGAGGTCCAATACGAGTTATATGCTTGACAGACCATAAAGTGGAAATCTCATGTCCCTTGAGTACAAGGGATGCTCCTCATGCTACTCAACTTTAGTTACCGGTAAGTTCTTGTCATAGTAAATACATGCGTATCATAGAGAACCGCCAACGGGGTACCCCTTGCCCGATGATACGGAAGAATCCCCATATAAAAATGACAAGGCAAGCAGACAATGAGAATCTCAGCAATCTTCTTATTTACCATGGGAAAATGGTGCTTTTTTCTCTCTTTCCTCTTTTCTCATCATCTCTTTTTTCCCTTTTTCTCAATAACTATATCTTTTTTTATAAGAAGAATGCTTCATAGAATGCTCATTATGGTTACGCTGTAGGTTTCCACCATGATTAGGCATGGATTAGACCGGCGGCCTATGTGTTTCTATAACACACATACATAACTCCATGGACTTACAAGCTCCCCTTTTATTTCACACCGACGACATCCGTAAACAAAAGAGCATGATATCAACAGGGTATATATTTACAGGTGTTGAAAGCTGATGACCCACAAGTATAGGGGGTGTATCGCAGTATTTTCGAGGGAAGTGAAACCCAATTTATTGATTCGACACAAGGGGAGCCAAAGAATACTTATCAGCCTTAACAACTGAGTTGTCAATTCAGCTGCACCTGGAAACAATCTTGCTCACAACAGTTTATCACTAGCAACAGTTTTGTAGTAGGAATAGTAAAGTAAAAGTAGTAGCAAAGCAAAGACAGTAGTAACAAAAGCAGTAAACAGTGGCATTCGAGTGCGGTAGGCATAGGGATGGATGGACGGGCGTTGCATGGACAAGACAATTCACATAGCAATCAGAACATAGGGCAATTGTTGATAAATAAGATAAAGCACCCAAGTACTAGACAATCCTAGGCATGTGTTCCATATATAGTCATACGTGCTCGCAACGAGAACTTGCACAACATCTTTTGTCCTGCCAGCCCGTTTGCAGCTGGGCCTCTAGGGAACTACTAGCAATTAAGGTGCTCCTTTTAATAGAGCACCAGAGCAAAGCATTAACACTCCGTGAACACATGTGATCCTCACATCAAAGCCTTTCCCTTCCGGCTACCCCGATTTCTGTCACTTCGGGACCATAGGTTCCAGACAACGACGTGTGTATACAACTTGTAGATAAGACCCAAAACAATACTATCATAATGAATCAATAATAAGTTCAGATCTGAAATCATGGCACTCGGACCCTAGTGACAAGCATTAAGCACAACAAGTCGCAACAAAGTCATAAAGCACTAATAAAAGATACTAGGCACTATGCCCTAACAATCTGATGCCATTACATGAACGATCTCATCCAATCCCTACCATCCCCATAGCCTACAGCGGGGGATTACTCACTCATAGATGGAAGAAACATGGATGGTTGATGAAGATGATGGTGGGGATCGATGGAGATGGCTCCGGGGGCACTTCCCCGTCCCGGCAGGGTGCCAGAACAGAGACTTTCTGTCCCCCGAATCTCCCCTTCGGTGGCGGCGGCGCAGCGGAACTTTTCATGGAAAAACGTCAAACCCCCCCAGGAGTTTTTAGGTCAGAAGGCTTCTTATAGGCGAAGAGAGAGGTCGAGGGGGTGCCTGGGGCCACCACACCATGCCCTGGCGTGGCCAGGCCCAGCCCGCGCCTAGGGGTGGTGTGGCCAGCCCCTGGCCCTCCTCCGTCTCGTATTCTGGCTCCGTGAGTCTTCTGGAAAAATAGGCACTTTGGCTTTTGTCCTGTCCAATTTCGAGAATATTCATTTTCTGACTTTCTTGGAACCAAAAACAGCAGAAAACAGGCAGCTGGCACTGTGGCTCTTTTTAATAGGTTAGTCCAAGAAACCATATGAAAAGTACTCCAAAGTGTGGACAAAACACAAGAAAGTGGATAAAACCAAGCATGGAGCATCAAAGATTATAGATACATTTGCAATGTATCAACATCCCCAAGCTTAACTCCTGCTCGTCCTCGAGTAGGTAAGTGATAAAAGGAAATAATTTTTGAGGTGACATGCACCATCAAAACTTGATCAAAGTATTTGCAAAACTCAAAGCTGGGATCATGGTACTTCAATCATAACATGAAAGACAAAGTTCTAGTAATAAGCAAAGAAACTATGATACAACATGAAAAGGCACAAACAAAAGATTCATGAATAACATGCTTTGCAAGACGTTTGTTTGTTTCACATAAAGAAAACATAGCATAAAAGTATTCAGCTTGTCCCTCAATAGAGTAGCAAATATAAATGCATAGGACACCTTCAAAGGTCATAAGAGTGACTAGATACAAAAGTTTCAAACAAGCAATAATAAGTTATGCATCAATAAACTAGTCTTGGGACAATGCACATAGAACTAAGAATGGCCACTATGCTCTCAAAGTAGTGCATAAAGATAGAAGGTGGAGACTCAATGTAATGGTGGAAGAAAAGCCTTTGTAAAAGGACGTAGGGATTCAAGTCTCATAAAGAGCTTCCAAAAATTATGGTACTTATAGCTTTCAGCTCTCATTGCCCCTATCATAAGCATCTTGAAGGTGATTAAGGTTAAAGTGACACAACTAAGAGGATATGCTTGACAAGTTATAAACCGAAATCTCATGCCCCTTACTTACGAAGACCGATCCTCATGCTACTCAACTTCAGTCATGAGTAAGCTCTTGTCATTGTAAGTATATGTGTATCATTAAGAACTGCCAACGGGGTACCCCTTACACATGATACGGGAGCTTTCCCATAATAAAAATGACAAGGCAAGCAGACAATGAGCATCTCAGCAATCTTTTTATTTGCTATTTGCATAGGTTTTTATTGAGGATGCTTCATAGAGTTCTCATTATGGTGATGCTGCAAGTTTCCACCATGATTAGGCATTACTTAGGCTAGCGGCCCATGCGTTTCTCTAACACACATACAAACTCCATGATCTTACAAGTTCCACTTTTATTTCACACCGCCGGGATCCGTAAGCAAAAGAACATGATATCAACGGGGTACAGAGTACAAGTGCAATGTTGAAAGCGTTCCCCGTGAAACATGGTTCCGCTAATTTCAACTTATAATGCGCAAGCATATACGCAACAAAGAAGGACCCAATGGTTCAAGTTTATTAGGGGCAAAAAGTAAAGTGTGTCATCAAGTTCGTGAGAGCTTTAATCACTAATTTTCTCATAACAAGTGGAGGGTAAACAAAAGCATGAATATACTTGGAATAGCATAAGCTAGTAGGTAGGTATGGTGGACTCTTTGGAAAAACTTGGTTTAGGGAGTTGGATGCATGAGTGGAACTCATACTTTGTTGTGGAGGCTAGCAAAAGACTGGGAGCGACAAACTAAGAGAGCAATAATGGCCATAATCATGCAGAGCGACAAAACATCATTGATCAAAGCATAAATTGATACTACAAGTTGAAAATTAAAGGATCATAAAGGCTTATGGTGACTTGATATAGTCATATCATGGTGTGAGCATGTGCCAAGTCAACCCAAATAAAACATCAAAGGAGAATACCACTATACTATGCTTTAATATGCTAAAACAACGTATGATTCATCCAAGGCACATTAAGCAATCTCAATTGTTTATAAAAAGTCATGCTACAGCAAAGAATACTAAGCATAAAGCCAAAACAATATCAAGCATGGCATGACAAAGCATAGGCCACAGTCAAAAACAAGCTCTCTTTACCACTTAAGCATGAGCTTTCCTACTCTTATCCAATCCAAACTAGACTATTTGAACACCAATGTATGAATGAGGGGGTCCAACCAATTTATTCAGCAAAATAAGAAAACCACGCAAACTAAAAACCAAAACGAAAATGAAAATAATACGCTCCAAGAACAACACAACTGTGCATGAAACAATAAAAATGAAGTGTTTGGAAGAAACCTGAGATTTTTATTGATGAAGAAGGGGATGCCTTGGGCATCCCCAAGCTTTGATGCTTGTACTTCTTGGATATTTCTTGGGGTGACACGCGTGGCATCCCCAAGCTTGAGCTTTAGTACATCCTTCATCTCATTACTTATTCCTTCCATACACCTGAAAATTTTCCTTCATACAAAACTTCACACAATCTTTATTAGCAACATTAGTGTACTTAAGATAAATATGTCTTAAGGTTCAGTTCTAACACCAAATAAACTCCCATTAGAACACTATCTACTGTAGCACTTCCCTCAAAAAGCTCAATTCCCCAAAAGAACTCAAAAAGGAACCAACAAGAAGCAAATGCAGAAAATGGCAGAAATCTGTCAAAACAGACCAGCAGGTAAATACGAATTTTTTCGAAGACCTTCTTTTGCTCAAATCAAAAAGTGTTGAACTAACGAAAGTTATATAACAACCTGGGGCAGAAGCACAAAAAATTACAACTCAATCCGACATACAGAGATCTCTCAGGAATGTTTACGGTGAAGCACAAAAATCTGTTTCGGGACAGCAAGTTTCCCAATCATTACTTCTCTCTCATTAGAGGTTACTCTTGGCACAAAAGCAAATAAAAAGGATAAGGAGCGGTTATTACAGAGGTAATAACTTCTAAGACTCATCTAAAACTCTTGGGTTATCTCCCAACAAGTACTTTTCTTTAACGCCTTTAAGTTAGGCATAAGAAGCAAAAACTAAAATTGATAGAATAGAAGTAAGCAGAGATAATCATGGTGAAAACATTGTTTTGTTCAATGAAATCCTTTTGTTAACAAGGTTGATCAGGTCTTGTTACCAAATCAATTCCATATGAGACAAAACTTTGTATCCCACTAATGATTATGTTACCTAAACTTTGATAGCAATGGTCCCAATCATAATAGTTTCACATTTTTCTCTTCGTATGGGACAATATATTTCTCCAACTTGAATGCCCTCAACATGTTCAATTGAATTAAATCCATAAGTCCTTTAAATCTTCTTGAGGAAATAGACAATGTGTTCATTGAAGGTCACCTTTCCTTGATTACAATTAATAACAGCTCCTGCAGTGTTTAAGAAAAAGTCTCTCAAGAATAATAGACATATTATCATCTTCAGGCATAAAAGTTTGAGAGGATGCTCTCATAAGAAATATGAGTTGAAGTAAAATAGAGCATCAAGAAGCATTCAAAACACATTTAAGTTTAACCCACTTCCTATGCATAGGAATAATGTATGCAAATAAATTCGCAAAGAACAAAGTGACAAGCATAGGAAGATAAAACAAGAGTGACTTCAAAACTTTCAGCACATAGAGAGGTGTTTCTATACCATGAAAACTTCTACAACCATATTTTCCTCTCTCATAATAATTTTCAGTAGCCTCATGAATAAACTCAACAATATCACTATCACATAAAGCATGCTCTTCATGATCTACAAGCACTAGAGCTTTATTATAAACACTATCAAGAGAAACCTCAGGAACATAACATTCATTCTCCTTTAGTAAGCAAGGGGGACAATCAAATAATGTAAGGGATAAAGATTTACTCTCATTAGAAGGTAGGCATGGGTAGCTAATCCATTCTTCCTCCTTTTGTTCATCACTCTCCTCCTCTTTTTCATCTAATGAGATTTCAGGTTCATCAATTTCTTCTTCCATAGGATCCTGCAAGGCATTAGTCTCTTCCATTTGTGGAAAGCATCTATTAAAATAATCAAGAATATAGTCATTTTCATCCTTGTAATTATCAAAGCAAAATTTAAGCATACCATATACATCATATTTGTAAGGTGAATCATCAATATTTTCAAGCAAACTAGCAAGTTCAAAAGCACCCTTCCAAGCAATAAATTCTTCAGTTTGTTCCGCATCATAAAAGTCATAAATTCCTTTAGCATAGGAAGATATGGTATCATTATCACTATACTCACATTGAAAAGGGAGGTGTTTATACCTCTTTCTGCAACAAGACTCATCACAGCAATAAGTAACATTATAAGTAGAGCACACGTTCCTAGCAATGGTATACAATCTATCAATTTGTTCCCATAAGTGTTTCCCTTTTTGTGACAAGCGGTGTTCCTTATAATAACCTTTTTGATCTTCCGTGAACCCACCTTGCCAATAAGATTCAGTTTCAAAGAAACCAACCATTGACATCAAGCATGATAAAGCAAGACAATAACAGACCAACGAAAATAACAACTAGAGTAGGAACTAATTTTTTTTTGTATTTTCAATAAAGGAAGAAGAAAACAAGGCAGCAATAAACTTAGCTTGAACAATAGTGAATCCAAGTGAACTCGATAAATAAAGCTATGCTCCCCGGCAACGGCGCCAGAAAATAGTCTTGATGACCCACAAGTATAGGGGTGTATTGCAGTATTTTCGAGGGAAGTGAAAGCCAATGTTTTGATTCGACACAAGGGGAGCCAAAGAATACTTATCAGCCTTAACAACTGAGTTGTCAATTCAGCTGCACCTGGAAACAATCTTGCTCACATCAGTTTATCAGTAGCAACAGTTTTGTAGTAGGAATAGTAAAGTAACAGTAGTAGCAAAGCAAAGACAGTAGTAACAAAAGCAGTAAACAGTGGGATTCGAGTGCGGTAGGCATAGGGATGGATGGACGGGCGTTGCATAGACAAGACAATTCACATAGCAATCAGAACATAGGGCAATTGCAGATGAATAAGATAAAGCACCCAAGTACTAGACAATCCTAGGCATGTGTTCCATATATAGTCATACGTGCTCGCAATGAGAACTTGCACAACATCTTTTGTCCTGCCAGCCCGTTTGCAGCGGGGCCTCTAGGGAACTACTGGCAATTAAGGTGCTCCTTTTAATAGAGCACCAGAGCAAAGCATTAACACTCCGTGAACACATGTGATCCTGAGATCAAAGCCTTTCCCTTTTGGCTACCCCGATTTCTGTCACTTCGGGACCATAGGTTCCGGACAACGACGTGTGTATACAACTTGTAGATAAGACCCAAAACAATACTATCATAATGAATCGATAATAAGTTCAGATCTGAAATCATGGCACTCGGGCCCTAGTGACAAGCATTAAGCACAACAAGTCGCAACAAAGTCATAAAGCACTAATAAAAGATACTAGGCACTATGCCCTAACAATCTGATGCCATTCCATGAACGATCTCATCCAATCCCTACCATCCCCATAGCCTACAGTGGGGGATTACTCACTCATAGATGGAAGAAACATGGATGGTTGATGAAGATGATGGTGGGGATCGATGGAGATGGCTCCGGGGGCACTTCCCCGTCCCGGCAGGGTGCCGGAACAGAGACTTTCTGTCCCCCGAATCTCCCCTTCGGTGGCGGCGGCGCAGTGGAACTTTTCGTGGAAAAACGTTGAAACCCTTCGGAGTTTTTAGGTCAGAAGGCTTCTTATAGGCAAGAGAGAGGTCGAGGGGGTGCCTGGGGCCACCACACCATGCCCTAGCGCGGCCAGGCCCAGCCCGCGCCTAGGGGTGGTGTGGCCAGGCCCTGGCCCTCCTCCGTCTCGTATTCTGGCTCCGTGAGTCTTCTGGAAAAATAGGCACTTTGGCTTTTGTCCTGTCCAATTCTGAGAATATTCATTTTCTGACTTTCCTGGAACCAAAATCAGCAGAAAACAGGCAGCTGGCACTGTGGCTCTTGTTATAGGTTAGTCCAAGAAATCATATGAAAAGTACTCCAAAGTGTGGACAAAACACAAGAAAGTGGATAAAACCAAGCATGGAGCATCAAAAATTATTGATACATTTGCAATGTATCAAAAGCGTTCCCCGTGATAGCACGGTTCTGCTAATCCCTAGCCTATAATTTGCAAGCATATAACTTTCATGGATAGTCACAATGGTTCAGGTTTATTAAGTGCAAGAAATAAAGTGGGGCATCAAGTTCGTGGGAGCTTTACTAACTAACTTTCTCATAACAAGCAAGCATTTTATTCGGAAGAAAACAAGGCATACTGAATATGCACGGAATAGCAAATGATGCTAATAGGTAGGTATGGTGGACACTTTTGGCAATATTGGTTTTGGGGAGTTGGAAACACGAGTAGAGCTCATACTCAGTGCAAGTGAGGGCTAGCAATAGTAAGGGAGCGACAAACAAGAGAGCAATAACTGTCATAATCATGCTTGCAACAAAACAAGACTAATCATAGCATGAAAGTGATTCAAGACCCCTGAGGCAAAATAATTCATCGAGGCTTAACTGATTTATTGTTTCAGTCATATGCATGCATGAGCATCTGCCAAGTCAATTCAAGTGAAACATTCAGAGGAGGATACCATAGTGTCATACCAAGCTATGATAGAGCAATGCAAGCAAACATTCATATGACATGCTGCAAATCATTAGCAAGCTGGAGCTAATCATAAGAAAGCAAGAACTACTAAGCATCCATAAATAACATACACCTTACATGAACAGACTAAGCATGCCCACTATGATGAGTATATGTACAAACATGAAAACAAATAGAGTTCGTTACCAGCCTCTTACCACACCTCAAGTTGTCATTAATCTTCATTATTACCCTTCACTAGTGTGGCTTGAATAATAACATGAAACCAAATTCCACTAAGGACTGCTGAACCCTGCAATGAACTTCACAAAACCAAAGAAGAACAACAAATATTTTTTGGGTTTTCGATTTTTAAAGGCAAGAACCAAAAGGAAGAAAAAACAAAGCAAAATCTTTTTGGGTTTTTTCAAATAATTAAAACAAAGCAAAAAGGAAGAAGCAGACCAAGGAAAAAAGAAAAAGAAGCAAACAAAGAGAAACAACAAAAATATTTTTCGTCTTTTTGTGTTTTGGAAAGCAAAAGAAAGCGAAACATGGATATACAAAGTACAGATTAACATGATATGTAGATGAGTGTGATGTTGGTGTACCTCCCCCAAGCTTAGGCTTTTGTCCTAAATGGGTATCAAGCCCAACACGGGTAAGGGTTCCAAGTCGGCGGGTCATCGTAAGAATGATCGTAGTTAGGCCCTTAGGAAGAAGAAGAAGCTCCCCAATCATAGGTAGGTTACTGGTACGAGGACTCCCCCTCATTCGATGGCTGGACCGAATCATCTGTAGCCTCCCTTCCAATCCCCTGCTCCTGTTCGGAGAGCTCCCCCAGATACGTATCGAGCTCCTCCTCAGTGAGTGACCATCCTACCCTGGTTTCAAGGTTAAACAAAACAGGAGCAGGCAAAAGAACAAGACGTTCGGACTTACTCCTTCTCCAACCAGCCTTGAGAAAGGTTATTTCATAAGAAAAATCACTCAAACTAGCCCAAGAAGAAACACATTTATGTTGTATCATGGAATTAAGGTCAAGCCTCTCTATGGGAAACTGTAGGTCCATATGATGAGGCACTAAACCATGCAAAGCTAATAAATGAGAGGCGACGAGGCCTCCACAAATTCCACCTTTCTCGCGGTTAGAAGCAAGATGAAAAGCTATCAAGGCACCCAAATTGTAAGTCCTATCTCGTTTTAAAGCAGCTGAGATGAATGCTAGATCATATGAGGATAACTTATTAGTAGTTTTCCTAGCGAGAACACACTTAGCAATAAAGTAAGCAAAGTAGTGAATAGACGGGAGATGAATATTACGAATTTTCCCACTCTCCTTTGAGAAGCTGCTCCCTTGGCAAATCTCCGCATACAAGTCCATAAGTGGTGCATGTCGCTCTTTAATCCTTTCACATGATCCCCACTGGGGTACTTTAATAGCTGCACAAAAGTCATCAAAAGGAAGTTTGACAGCTATATTGTAAATTTTGTAGTGAACCATGGGGTTAGGAAAAGAGCAACTAAATCAGAAGTCCTGCACCATAGACATAGTTAGTTTCACAAATTGGTAAGGTTCATCTCCCACAAAATGCTCCAATCCTGCATTAGCAATTAAAGGATGGAAGTCCTGAGAAATGCCTGCAGCCCTCTTGAATTCGGGGCATGGATGGATGGAAGGAAAAACTTCCTCCTCTTGGTGAACCTTCATAACCTCAGGCACCCTTAATTCATGTTGGTTGAGTTGGTGTTCATTCATCTTCTTTTCTGAAATTTAGGACAACCATCTTACAAGTGATTGCAAAGTGATTACATAATGAAGGGAACTACTCATAGGGACTTGTAAGAGGCCTAAACATGCATCAAAACAAAATTTCTAAGCATTGAATAAGCTTACAAGCTCACATAACCTGTCACCTACAGCAGAAAAATACTCAAGATATAAACCACTAAACACAAATCTACTAGGACAAGCGGAGGAGTCACATACCGGAGGACAAATGCTCCAAATTTCAGCAGCAAAGATGGGATGAGCAAGGAGATCGAAAAATCATGGACAAGAATAGCAAGAACGCGATTTCGAGCAATGGGCTTGTGTTTTATCGGGAGAGAGAAGGCGGTGGCAAGTGAGTGGAGGGCCAAGGGTGGCCCACACCATGGCCAGGTGATACGTCCAAAACGTATCTACTTTCCCGAACACTTTTGCTAATGTTTTTCTCTAAACTTGTGTGATTTGGATACCACTAACACGGACGGACGCTGTTTTCAGCAGAATTACCTTGGTGTCTAGTTTTTGTGTAGGAAATCAAATATCGGGAAAAATCTCGGAGAATATGCCAAAAATCCTATTTCACCAGAAGGCTTACGGAACCAGAAGACGAGACGGAGGAGGGCCATGAGGGGCCCACACCACCTAGCCATGCGGGCCAGGCCAAGCCGCGCCTGGGGGTGGTGTGGCTGCCTCGGCCAGCCCCTCGGCCTCCATCTTCGCCTATAAGTTGCCTCTTGACCTAAAAACCAAGCGGGGGTTCAATGTTTTTCCAAAAAGAGTTCCGCTACGCCGCCACCATCAGATTCCGCGATTCAAAACCAGAAACTCCGTTCTGGCACCCTGTCGGGACGAGGAATTGGAGGAGATCATCGCCATCATCATCACCATCGCTTCTCCATCGACCATCCATGTTTCCCCCATCTATGAGTGAGTAATCCCCCGATGTAGGCTATGGGGATGGTAAAGATTGGATGAGATAGTTCATGTAATGACATCAGATTGTTAGGGCATGGTGCCTAGTATCTATTATTAGTGCTTTTTGACTTTGTTGCAACTTGTTATGCTTAATGCTTGTCACTAGGGCCCGAGTGCCATGATTTCAGATCTGAACATGTTATTGATTCATTAAGATAGTATTGTTTATGGTCTTACCTATAAGTTGTATACACATATTGTTGTCCAGAACCAAAGGCCCCGAAGTGACAGCAATCGGGATAACCGGAGGGGATGGCTTTGATGTGAGGATCACATGTGTTCATGGAGTGTTAATGCTTTGCTCCGGTGCTCTATTAAAAGGAGCACCTTAATTGCCAGTTGTTCCCTTGAGGCCCCGCTGCAAACGGGCTGGCAGGACAAAAGGTGTTGTGCAAGTTCTCATTGCGAGCATGTATGACTATATATGGAACACATGCCTATGATTATTTAGTACTTGGATGCTTTATCTTATTTATCTACAAATGCCCTATGTCTTGATTTCCATATAAATTGTCTTGTCCATGCAACGCCCGTCCATCTATCCCTATGCCTACCGTGCTTTAATCCTACTGTTTACTACAGTTGTTACTACTGTCTTTACTTTTACTACTGCTATTATTTTGCTATTGCTATTACAAAACTGTTGCTAGTAATAAACCGCCGTGAGCAAGATTGTTTCTAGGTGCAGCTGAATTGACAACTCAGTTGTTTAGGCTTATAAGTATTATTTGGCTCCCCTTGTGTCGAATCAATAAATTGGGTTTCACTTCCCTCGAAAATACTACGATACACCCCCTATACTTGTGGGTCATCAAGACTATTTTCTGGCGCATTTGTCGGGGAGCATAGCTCTATTTATCAAGTTAACTTGGAATCACTATTGTTCGCTGCCATCCATACATCATGGGTAAGTCTCGTGATGGAAAGGTCCCTAGTTTGCCATCCACTACAAGAAGAGGTATGGTTCTGAACACCTCCGTTGCTCTTGATTCACCATCTGTTATGAGTAAGTTCCTTACACAACCACATACACATGCTACACACACTGCTACTACTGCTGGATCTGAAACTTCTGATACTTACGATGCTGCTTCTACTATGCTTGATAAGAGTGGTTCATTAGGTCCTTTCCTAGATGCTACGATTGCTAGAACTATAGCTGGAAATACTGAAACTCCTAATGAAGACACTACTACACCTGTCAGTTCACCTGAGTCTAGAGAGAGCTATGATATTGAAGACGGTTATATAGAGATGACAGATGAATTTATTAAAGAATGTCAAAACACTCATGATAAAAGTGTTATTAAGAGTCTTCTTGAGAAATATAATGTTAGACCTAAATTATCTCCTAATTCTAAGTTTTCTACATCTCCCATAAACATTAATGATAAGGATTATGATTTCTCTCTTGATTTATCTTACATAACCATTGTTGAGAAAGAACCTTTTTGTGGGACTAAGAATGAAAGTGATGTAGCATATATGACTGAGCTTTCTACCATGAGTGGCCTATTTTCTGATGATATTAAGATGCGCACCTACTTTGTTGCTAAAATTTCCCTTTTTCACTGAAAGGAGAAGCAAAAACTTGGTTTAATAATTTACCTCCTGGATCTATTGATAGCCCTGATTGCTTGATTAGTACCTTCCTTCAGAAATATTTCCCTCCTAGTGCTAGACATGCTATTTTGCAGCAACCTTTTGATTTTAAATAGGTAGAGAAAGAAATATTGCCTAAATCATGGGCAAGGTTTTGTGCATTGATTCATGCACAGGCTGGATGTCCATTACCTAAAAATGAGCTTCTTGATATGTATTATAATGGACTAACTGAAGAATCTAGGGCATACCTGGATAGTTGTGCTGATTGTGTTTTTAGGAAGAGAACCCCAAAGAAGCTGAGGAATTAATGGCTAAAATAAGCAAGAATTATGAAGACTGGACTTGATCTGAGCCAACTACACCTGAGACAACTACACCTAAGTTAACTGTGCCTAAGCCAACACCAACACCAAAACCAAAGAAGAGGGGAGTTATTGAACTAAATGATGAAGTGATGAAGGAAGCTAAGAAATGTCTTAAGGATAAGGGAATTAAAGCTGCAGATGTCAAGAATTTACCTCCTATAGAAGAATTATGTAAGCCAATCCCCCACTCATCCACTATTGAGGTACACTCTCTGCAACATTTTGATGAAGGTAATATTCCTTACTCTAAACCTCCTGATCAATGCTTAGAAGAATTTGATGTTTTTATTGTTAAGCAAGATAATTTTAATAAAAGGGTGCAAAATCATCTAATGGAAAACTCTAGAGCTATTGTTGAGTTGAAGGATATTGTGGAAAGAACCTCTAATGATGTTAAAATGCTTGTTAAACATTTTTAAATGGTTCAAACTCAAATTGATCAGCTTATTAAAGTACAAAAATACTTGCTAGTTAATGCTGCTAAAGAAAAACAAGCTTATGAAATAAGAACTAGAAGTGGTGCTGTCACCCAGGATCCTCTATATCCTGAGGGGCATCCTAAAATAATTGAGCAAGATTCTCAACGAATTGAAAATAGTGGTACTTCTCCTAAGAAAATGAAAAAGAAACATAAAACTGTTGTAGAGTCTTCTGAACCTGCTAAAGATCCTAATAGTATATCTGTCTCTGATGCTGAAACTGAAAGTGGTAATGAAGAAAACGATGCTCCTGATAAATAAAAAGTTGAAGAAGAACCTGAAAGGCACACTAAGAATACTAAATACACTAAAGAATATTTTGTTGCTAATTAACATGGTAGTGAAACAGAGCCTTGGGTCCAAAAACCTATGCCTTTCCCTGATAAGAAACACAAGTCAAAGGAAGACGAACAATATAATAAGTTTTGTGAGTGGATGAAACCTCTATTTTTGCAAATACCTTTGACTGATGCTATTAAATTGCCTCCTTATTCAAAGTATATGAAGGATATTGTCTCTAATAAAAGGAAGATCCCTAATGAAGAAATTTATACTTTGCTTGCTAATTATTCCTTTAATGGTAAGGTTCCAAAGAAACTTGGAGACCCAGGGATTCCAACTATTCCATGCTCTATTAAAAATAGTTATGTTAGAACTACTTTGTGTGATTTGGGAGCAGGAGTTAGTGTTATGCCTTTTTCTCTCTATAAGAGACTTCAATTGGAAAAACTAATACCAACTGATATATCTTTGCAAATGGCTGATAAATCTACTACCATTCCTATTGGTATATGTGAGGATTTACCTGTTCACATGGCTCATAATTGCTTGATATTAACTGACTTTGTTGTGCTTGAAATGCCTGAAGATGAGAATATGTCTATTATTCTTGGGAGACCTTTTCTTAATACTGCAGGAGCTGTTATTAATTATAATCAAGGAAAGGTGACTTTTAATGTTAATGACAAGGAGCATACTGTCTATTTCCCTAAGAATATTGATAGGACTTATGGTTTAAATTCAATTGAACATGTTGAGGGCATCCAAGTTGGAGAAATATATTGTCCCATACCACGAGAAAAATATGAAACTATTATGATTGGGACCATTGCTATCAAGGTTGAGGTAACATAATCATTAGTGGAATACAAAAGTTTTGTTTCATATAAAATTGTTTTGGTAACAAGACCTGATCAACCTTGTTAACAAAGGGATTTTAATGAACAAAACAATGTTTTCACCATGATTATCTTTGCTTACTTTTATTTTTATCCATTTTAGTTTTTGCCTTCACTTAGTTTACTTTTCTATTACTAGTTACTTGCATATTAGAGTCTCTTAGAACTTCTGAAGTTTTAGTTTTGTTTTGTCATTGCATCATTCCAAAAACATCTTTCTGTCAGAAAATCATTCATCTTTACCTGAAAATTGCTCAAAAAATAAAGTGTCTCTAAAAATTCCAGAAAATTCATATTAAATTTTTACGTGAAAAAGGGGGCAGAGAAGTGCCTAGAGTGACCCAGGGGGGGCTACTAGGCAGGCACACCACCTGGTGGCACGACCACCCCAAGGGCGTGCCATGCCATGGTGTGGGCCACCCCTGGCCCTCCACTCACTCTCTCACTTGCCACTGCTTCCTCTCTCCCGAAAAAACATCAGTTCATTGCTCGAAATCACGTTCTTGCTGTTCTTGTCCATGATTTTTCGATCTCCTTGCTCAGCCCATCTTTGCTGCTGAAATTTGGAGCATTTGTTCTCCAGTATGTGAATCCTCCGCTTGTCCAAGTAGATTTGTGTTTAGTGGTTTATATCTTGAGTATTTTGCTGCTGTAGGTGACATGTTATGAGAGCTTGTAAGCTTGTTCAATGCTTAGAGATATTGTTTTGATGCATGTTTAGGCCTCTTACAAGTCTCTATGAGTAGTTCCCTTCATTACGTATTCACTTTGAAATCACTTGTATAATGGGTGTCCTAAATTTCAGAAAGAAGATGAATGAACACCAGCTAAACCAACATGAACTAAGGGTGCCTGAGGTTATGAAGGTTCACCGAGAGGAGGAAGTTTTTCCTTCCATCTATCCATGCCCCGAATTCATGAGGGCTACAGGGATTTCTCAGGATTTCCATACTTTAATTGCTAATGCAGGATTGGAGCATTTTGTGGAAGATGAACCTTACCAATTTGTGAAACTAACTATGTCTGTGGTGCAGGACTTTCAATTTAGTTGCTCTTTGCCTAACCCCATGGTTCACTACAAAATTTACAAGATAGCTGGCAATCTTCCTTTTGATGACTTTTGTGCAGGTATTAAAGTACCCAAGTGGGGATCGAGTGAAAGTATTAAAGAGCAACCTACACCACTCATGGACTTCTATGCGGAGATTTGCCAAGGGAGCAGCTTCTCAAAGGAGAGTGGGAAAATTCGTAACATTCATCTCATGTTTATTCGCTACTTTGCTCTTACTTTATTGCCAAGTGTGTTCTCTCTAGGAAAACTGCTAATAAGTTATCGTCATATGATCTAGCATTCATCTCAGCTGCTTTAAAACGAGATAGAACTTACAACTTGGGTGCCTTTATATCTTTCCGTCTTGCCGCTAACCGCGAGAAAGGTGGAATTTGTGGAGGCCTCGTCGCCTCTCGTTTATTATCTTTGCATGGTGTAGCGCCTCATCATCTAGACCTACAGTTTCCCATAACGAGGCTTGACCTTAATTCCATGATACAACATAATTTTGTTTCTTCTTGGGCTAATTTGAGTGATTTGTCTTATGAAATAACCTTTCTCAAGGCTGGTTGGGGAAGGAGTAAGTCCGAGCGAGTTGCTCTTTTGCCTGCACCTGTTTTGTTTAATCTTGATACCAGGGTAGGATGGTCACTCACCGAGGAAGAACTCAATGCATACCTAGGGGAGCTCTCCCAACAGGAGCAGGATACTGGAAGGGAGGTTACAGATGATTCAGTCCATCCGTCGAATGAGGGGGAGTCTTCATATCAGCAGCCTACCTATGATTGAGGAGCTTCTTCTTCTTCCCAAGGGCCTAACCACGATCATTCTTACAATAACCCGCCTGCTTGGAACCCTTACCCGTGTTGGGGTTGATACCCACTTAGGCCAAAAGCCTAAGCTTGGGGGGAGGTACACCGACATCACACTCATCTACATATCATGTTTAGTCGGTACTTTGTATATCCATGCTTCGTTCTCTTTTTAGTTTTCGTTCTTTCTTTACTTTTGGTTTCTAAAACACAAAAAGACCAAAAATATTTTCTTTGTTTCTCTTTATTTGCTTCTTTTTTGCCTTGGTTTTCTTTTTTGCTTTTTTCTTTGTTTGAACTATTCGAAAAACCCAAAAAGATTTTGCTTTGCTTGTTCTTACTTTTTGTTCTTGCCTTTGAAAATCAAAAACACCAAAAATATTTGTTGTTCTTCTTTGGTTTTGTGAAGTTTGTTGCAGGGTTCAGCAATCCTCAATGGAGTTTGGTTTGAAGTTATTATTCAAGCCACACAAGTGAAGGGAAATAATGAGGATTAATGACAACTTGAGGTGTGGTAAGAGGCTGGTAACGAACTCTATTTATTTTCATTTTTGTACATATACTCATCATTGTGGGCATGCTCAGTCTGTTCATGTAGGGTGTATGTTATTTATGGATGCTTAGTAGTTCTTACTTTCTTATGATTAGCTCCGGCTTGCTAATGGTTTGTAGCATGTCATATGAATGTTTGCTTGCATTGTTCTATTCATAACTTGGTATGACACTGTGGTATACGCCTCTGAATGTTTCATTTGAATTGACATGACACATGCTCACGCATGCATCTGACTGAAACAATAATCTGTTAAGCCTCGATGAATTATTTTGCCTCAGGGGTCTTGAATCACTTTCATGCCATAATTAGTCATGTTTTGTTGCAAGCATGATTATGATAGTTATTTCTCTCTCGTTTGTCGCTCCCTACTAGTGCTAGCCTTCACTTGCAATGAGTATGAGTTCTACTCATCTTTCCAACTCCCCAAAACCAATATTGCCAAAAGTGTCCACCATACCTACCTATTAGCATTATTTGCTAGTCCGTGCATATTCTGTATGCCTTGTTTTCTTCCGAATAAAATGTTTGCTTGTTATGAGAAAGTTAGTTAGTAAAGCTCTCACGAACTTGATGGCACACTTTACTTTCTTGCACTTAATAATCTTGAACCATTGTGTCCGTCTTTGTTGCGTATATGCTTGCCCTTTATGAGTTGAAGTTAGCAGAACCATGTATCATGGGGAACACTTTCAACATTGCACTTATTATTCCGTTGATATCATGATTCTTTTGCTTATGGATCCCGACGGCGTGAAATAAAAGGGGAACTTGTAAGATCATGGAGTTTGTATGTGTGTTAGAGAAACGCCTGGGCCGCTAGCCTAAGCCATGCCTAATCATGGTGGAAACTTGCAGCATAACCATAATGAGAATTCTATGAAGGATCCTCAATAAAAACCTATGCAAATAGCAAATAAAAGATCGCTGAGATGCTCATTGTCTGCTTGCCTTGTCATTTTGATTATGGGATAGCTCCTGCATCATGTGCAAGGGGTACCCCATTGGCGGTTCTCTATGATATATATGTACTTACAATGATAAGAGATTACTTGTGACTAAAGTTGAGTAGCATGAGGTTCGGTACTCGTAAGCAAGGGGCCTGAGATTTCAACTTATAACTTGTCAAGCATACCCTCTTAGTTGTGTCACTTTAACCTTAACCATTTAAAGATGCTTATGATAGGGGCAATGAGAGCTCAAAGCTAATGAGTACCATACTTTCAGCATTTGGGAGCCTTTCAAACTGTTCGAAACCTTTTCACTCCCTTGTTGAGTCACCACTTATTCTATGAGCACCTTCTTGAGAGCATAGTTGTCATTCTTAGTGTAATGTGCTTGTCTCAAAACTTGATTAATTATGTCATCAGTTTGATGCATGAATCTTTGATATCTTTACTTCTAGTCTTCACTTGAACTTCAGAGGTGCCTTGGCATCTTTGTTTGCCCTACGATCAAAGGCAAGTGAGTTACCAATCTATCATACATTTTTATGAGCATTGCAATGTTTCTTATGTTTATGTTTCATGCTACATACTATTTTTGAGTTAGAATCCCTTCATAGCTTGCAATGACTTTTGAGTAACCTTATCTACATACTCCTTATTATGAATTGACCAAGTACTTGATCATATGCTGAGAATATATACATCTTATGAAGCAAATGTGTTTGTGAAGTTTCTTTTATCGCACTCAGTTTTCAACTGAATTGCTTGAGGACAAGCAATAAGCTAAGCTTGGGGGAGTTGTACGTCCAAAACGTATCAACTTTCCCGAACACTTTTGCTATTGTTTTTCCTCTAAACTTGTGTGATTTGGACACAACTAACACGAACTGACGTTGTTTTCAACAGAATTACCTTGGTGTCTAGTTTTTTTGCAGAAAATAAACTATCAGGAAAAATCCTGGAAAATATGCTAAAAATCCTATTTCACCAGAAGACTCACGGAGCCAGAAGACGAGATGGAGGAGGGGCATGAGGGGCCCACACTGCCTGGCCGCACGGGCCAGGCCAGGCCGTGCCTGGGGGTGGTGTGGCCGCCTTGGTCACCCCCTCGGCCTCCCTCTTTGCCTATATGTTGCCTCTTGACCTAAAAACCAAGCGGGGGTTCGACGTTTTTCCAAAAAGAGTTCCGCTATGCCGCCACCATCAGATTCCGTGATTCGGAACCAGAAACTCCGTTCTGGCACCCTGCCGGGATGGGGAATTGGAGGAGATCATCGCCATCATCATCACCATCGCTTCTCCATTGAGCATCCATGTTTCCCCCATCTATGAGTGAGTAATCCCCCGTTGTAGGCTATGGGGATGGTAGGGATTGGATGAGATCGTTCAGGTAATGGCATCAGATTGTTAGGGCATGGTGCCTAGTATCTATTATTAGTGCTTTTTGACTTTGTTGCAACTTATTATGCTTAATGCTTGTCACTAGGTCCCGAGTGCAATGATTTCAGATCTGAACATGTTATTGATTCATTATGATAGTATTGTTTGTGGTCTTACCTGCAAGTTGTATACACATATTGTTGTCCGGAACCAAAGGCCCCGAAGTGACAACAATCATGATAACCGGAGGGGGTGGCTTTGATGTGAGGATCACATGTGTTCACGGAGTGTTAATGCTTTGCTCCGGTGCTCTATTAAAAGGAGCACCTTAATTGCCAGTAGTTCCCTTGAGGCCCCGCTGCAAACGGGCTAGCAGGACAAAAGATGTTGTGCAAGTTCTCATTGCGAGCACGTATGACTATATATGGAACACATACCTATGATTATTTAGTACTTGGATGCTTTATCTTATTTATCTGCAAATGCCCTATGTCTTGATGGCCATATGAATTGTCTTGTCCATGCAACGCCCGTCCATCCATCCCTATGCCTACCGTGCTTTAATCCTACTATTTACAGCAAATTTTACTACTGTCTTTACTTTTAGTACTGATATTACTTTGCTATTGCTATTACAAAACTATTGCTACTGATAAATTGCCATGAGCAAGATTGTTTTCAGGTGCAGCTGAATTGACAACTCAGTTGTTAAGGCTTATAAATATTCTTTGGCTCCCCTTGTATCGAATCAATAAATTGGGTTTCACTTCCCTCGAAAATACTGTGATACACCCCCTATACTTGTGGGTTATCACCAGGCACGCCCCTGGGGTGGCCGCGCCACCAGGTGGTGTGCCTGCCTGGTGGGTCCCCCTGGGTCACTCCAGGCACTCCTCTACCCCTTTTTTCACATAAAAATTTAATATGAATTTTCTGGAATTTTTCGAGACACTTTATTTTTTAGCAATTTTCAGGTATTGATGAATGACTTTCTGACAGAAAGATGACTTTGGAATGATGTAAAAAGCAAAACAAAACTAAAACTTTAGAAGTTCTCAGACGCTCTAATATGCAAGCAACTAGCAAAAGGAAAGTAAACTAAGCGAAAGAAAAAACTAAAATGGATAAAATAAAAGTAAGCAAAGATAATCATGGTGAAAATATTGTTTTGTTCATTAAAATCCCTTTGTTAACAAGGTTGATCAGGTCTTGTTACCAAAACAATTTTATATGAAACAAAACTTCGTATTCCACTAATGATTTATGTTACCTCAACCTTGATAGCAATGGTCCCAATCATAATAGTTTCATATTTTTCTCGTGGTATGGGACAATATATTTCTCCAACTTGAATGCCCTCAACATGTTCAATTGAATTTAAACCATAAGTCCTATTAATCTTCTTGGGGAAATAGACAGTATGCTCCTTGTCATTAACATTAAAAGTCACCTTTCCTTGATTATAATTAATAACAGCTCCTGCAGTATTAAGAAAAGGTCTCCCAAGAATAATAGACATATTCTCATCTTCAGGCATTTCAAGCACAACAAAGTCAGTTAATATCAAGCAATTATGAGAAACTTGAATATGTACATCCTCACATATACCAACATGAATAGTAGTAGATTTATCAGCCATTTGCAAAGATATATCAGTTGGTATTAACTTTTCCAATTGAAGTCTCTTATAGAGAGAGAAAGGCATAACACTAACTCCTGCTCCCAAATCACACAAAGTAGTTCTAACATAACTATTTTTAATAGAGAAAGGAATAGTTGGAATCCTTGGGTCTCCAAGTTTCTTTGGAACCTTACCATTAAAGGAATAATTAGCAAGCAAAGTAGAAATTTCTTCATTAGGGATCTTCCTTTTATTAGAGACAATATCCTTCATATGCTTTGAATAAGGAGGCAATTTAATAGCATCAGTCAAAGGTATTTGCAAAAATAGAGGTTTCATCCACTCACAAAACTTATTATAGTGTTCATCTTCCTTTGACTTGTGTTTCTTATCTGGGAAAGGCATAGGTTTTTGGACCCAAGTCTATCTTTCACTACCATGCTTCTTAGCAACAAAATATTCTTTATTGTATTTAGTATTCTTAGTGTGTCTTTTAGGTTCTTCTTCAACTTTTTGTTTATCAGGAGCATCATCTTCTTCATTACCACTTTCAGTTTCAGCATTAGAGACAGATATACTATTAGGATCTTTAGCAGGTTCAGAAGTTTCTACAATAGTTTTCTGTTTCTTTTTCCTTTTCTTAGGAGAAGTACCACTATTTTCAATTTGTTGAGAATCCTGCTCAATTCTTTTAGGATGCCCCTCAGGATATAGAGGATCCTGGGTAGCAGCACCACTTCTAGTTCTTATTTCATAAGCATGTTTTTCTTTAGTAGCATTAACTAGCAAGTCCTTTTGTACTTTAATAAGCTGATCAATTTGAGTTTGAACCATTTGAAAATGTTTAACAAGCATTTTAACGTCACTAGATGTTCTTTCCACAATATCTTTTAACTCAATAATAGCTCTAGAGTTTTCCATTAGATGATTTTGCACCCTTTTATTAAAATTATCTTGCTTAACAATAAAAACATCAAATTCTTCTAAGCATTGATCAGGAGGTTTCGAGGAAGGAATATCACCTTCATCAAAATTTTGGAGAGAGTGTACCTCAATAGTGGATGAGTGGGGGATTGGCTTACATAATTCTTCTATAGGAGGTAAATTCTTCACGTCTTCAGTTTTAATTCCCTTCTCCTTAAGACATTTCTTAGCTTCCTTCATCACTTCATCATTTAGTTCAATAACTCCCCTCTTCTTTGATATTGGTGTAGGCGCAAGAATAGTTAACTCGGGTGTAGTTGGTTCAGGAGGAGTCCAATCTTCATAATTCTTGCTTATTTAAGCCATTAATTCCTCAGCTTCCTTGGGAGTCCTATTCTTGAAAACACAATCAGCACAACTATCCAGGTATGTCCTAGATTCTTCAGTTAGTCCATTATAGTATATATCAAGAAGCTTGTTTTTAGGTAATGGACATCCAGCCTGTGCATGAATCAGAGCACAAAACCTTGCCCATGATTCAGGCAATATCTCTTTTTCTCCCTGTTTAAAATCAAAAAGTTCCTGCAAAATAGCATGTCTAGCACTTGAGGGGAAATATTTCTAAAATAAGGTACTAATCAAGCAATTAGGGCTATCACTAGATCCAGGAGGTAAATTATTGAACCAACTTTTAGCTTCTCCTTTTAGTGAAAAAGGGAAAAATTTAGCAATAAAGTAGGTGCGCATCTTAATATCATCAGAAAATAGACCACACATGGTTGAAAGCTTAGTCATATGTGCTACCGCACTTTCATTCTTAGTCCCACAAAAAGGTTCTTTCTCAACAGTATTTATGTAAGATAAATCAAGAGAGAAATCATAATCCTTATCTTTAATGTTTATAGGAGATGTAGCAAACTTATCATTAGGAGATAATTTGGGTTTTATAGTATGCCTCTCAAGAAGACTCTTAATAGGACTCCTATCACGGGTGTTTTAACATTCTTTAATAAATTCATCAGTCATCTCTATATAACCGTCTTCAATATCATAGCTCTCTCTAGACTCAGGTGAACTGACACATGTAGTAGTGTCTTCATTAGGAGTTTCAGTATTTCCAGCTATAGTTCTAGCAATCGTAGCATCTAGGAAAGGACCTAATGAACCACTTTTATCAAGCATAGTAGAAGCAACATCATAAGCATCAGAAGTTTCAGATTCAACAGTAGTAGCAGTGTGTGTAGCATGTGTATGTGGTGGTGTAAGGAACTTACTCATAACAGATGGTGAATCAAGAGCAACAGAGGTGTTCAGAACCATACCTCTCCTTGTAGTGGATGGTAAAATAGGGACCTTGCCATCATGAGACTTACCCATGATGGACGAATGGCAACAAACAATAGTGATTCCAAGTGAACTTGATAAATAAAGCTATGCTTCCCGGCAACGGCGCCAGAAAATAGTCTTGATGACCCACAAGTATAGGGGGTCTATCGTAGTATTTTCGAGGGAAGCGAAACCCAATTTATTGATTCGACACAAGGGGAGCCAAAGAATATTTATAAGCCTTAACAAGTGAGTTGTCAATTCAGATGCACCTAGAAACAATCTTGCTCACGGCGGTTTATCAGTAGCAACAGTTTTGTAGTAGGAATAGTAAAGTAACAGAAGTAGTAAAGCAAAGGCAGTAGTAACAAAAGCAGTAAACAGTGGGATTCAAGTGCGGTAGGCATAGGGATGGATGGACGGGCGTTGCATGGACAAGATAATTCATATAGCAATATGAACATAGGGCAATTGCAGATAAATATGATAAAGCATCCAAGTACTAGACAATCCTAGGCATGTGTTCCATATATAGTCATACGTGGTGGCAATGAGAACTTGCACAACATCTTTTGTCCTGCTAGCCCGTTTGCAGCGGGGCCTCTAGGGAACTACTGGCAATTAAGGTTCTCCTTTTAATAGAGCACTGGAGCAAAGCATTAACACTCCGTGAACACATGTGATCCTCACATCAAAGCCTTTCCCTTCCGGTTATCCCGATTTCTGTCACTTCGGGGCCATAGGTTCCGGACAACGACGTGTGTATAAAACTTGCAGATAAGACCAAGAACAATACTATCATAATGAATCAATAATAATTTTAGATCTGAAATCATGGCACTCGGGCCCTAGTGACAAGCATTAAGCATAACAAGTCGCAACAAAGTCATAAAGCACTAATAAAAGATACTAGGCACCATGCCCTAACAATCAGATGCCATTACATGAACGATCTCATCCAATCCCTACCATCCCCATAGCCTACAACGGGGGATTACTCACTCATCGATGGGGGAAACATGGATGGTCGATGGAGAAGCGATGGTGATGATGATGGCGATGATCTCCTCCAATTCCCCGTCCTGGTAGGGTGCCAGAACGGAGTTTCTGGTGCTGTTTCGTGGAATCTAGTGGTGGCGGCGGAGCGGAACTCCTTCTGGAAAAACATCGAACCCCCCGAAGATTTTAGGTCAGAAGGCTCCTTATAGGCGAAGAGAGAGGCCTAGGGGGTGCCTGGGGGGCCCACACCACCCCTTGGCGCGGCCTGGCCTGGCCCGCGCCAGCAGGTGGTGTGGCCACCCCAGGGCTCTTCTCCGTCTCGTATTCTGGCTCCTGGAGTCTTCGGGTGAAATAGGATTTTTGGCATATTTTCCAGGATTTTTCCTGATAGTTGATTTTCTGCACAAAAAGTAGACACCAAGGCAATTCTGCTGAAAACAACGTCAGTTCGCATTAGTTGCATCCAAATCACACAAGTATAGAGGAGAATAAATAGCAAAAGTGTTCGGGAAAGTAGATACGTTTTGGACGTAGCATCAAGTCATATAGTTCATTGTTGCAACAGCTATACCTAGACTCCTTCTCCTTAGACCGTGAGCTCATATTACTCACTGTTTCCCTAGGCTGCTTAGACTACATCAAACGTCATGTGGTAATGCGGTGGCCATAAAGGTGTACGTTGGGTATTCCGAAGGAACAGTAGATGACATGTGACTTCAAGACCAAGATTTTTTCACCCACATGACAGGTAAAGATACATACGGCCGACTTGGTGAGATTACATCTATAAATGTTGCAACATGTGACTAGGTCACGGGGATGTAATATCACGGTAACAAGAAAACATAACTTGTTGTGAACGAGATTGAACAAAGGTATGTGATACCAATGATCGGATCTCGGACAAGTTGTATCGAGGAACAAAAGGAAGAGGATGCTACATTTAGACGGTTCAAACGACATTGTCATCAGGAATGCATAGGGGTCACATGGATATCCCTGGTCCCTCTGTTGATCATTGATATAGATCATGTCTAGTGCATTCCCAAGCTGTGAGAGGATACACTTAAGGGTATGATGAGAGCGATCATTCGACGGAATCACAGTAGAGAAAGAGAAAGCCAGAATCGTTTCGCAGAGAGATCCGAAGTTGTTCGAAGAAAGAATAAAGGACCGGAATCATTCCGGGAAAGATCCGAAGTCGTTCGGAGGAAATCGAAAGGGGACCAAAAGGTGTTTCGGGTTGAATCAGGTTTTGTAATATGTATTTACATATTAATTAATGTAATTAATATTAAATATAATATTCAAATCTAATTTGAAGGGTTATTCCACTAATGGGCCAAACTTCCTAGGGAAATAGGGCCCATGAGGGAAAACCGGAGGAGGGAAGGGCCAGGGGCCAAGGCCCAGGCGCCACAAGGGGGCCCACCCGGCCAGCCTAGGGCTGTGCACGGGGTGGGGCCCACCCCTGGCCGGCGGCCCATGAAGGCCCATGCGCCTCCCCCCTCTCTCCTTTGAATAGTCCCACATGGGAAACCCAAAGGGGAGGGGACACCCCCTCCCCCTATATAAAGGGGTGCCCATGGTTGGGATGAAACACACCAATATTTGGAGAAGTACTTTGGTTGACTTTGTCCTTCTCTCTCCCTCTCTCTATACCTCGTGACCATGGCCCCAAGGTTGGGCTGTGCGATCGAGGTACACCTGGAGTACGCCGTTGCGCTGTAGGGATTCCTAGCCGGATATCAACTTCCGCACTCCCGGCGGGATCGGGGAGTCGGAGGTCTCATCGTGCACCAGATGTGTATGAAGACACGAGGCGCAACACTTGGGGGGTTAGAATGTCGTGAGTCGGAGCTGTTGCATGATGAAGATCAAGAAGGAGCAAGGGGTGACCTGCGAGGAGCTCCGCGACCTTGAGGACGGCTATGAGTACGACTACTTCAACCAGGTTCCCCGCGAACGTTAACCGCGTACGGTCTACAAGGGTATGTATTTTCTACGCACTGGCCGTTACCGCATTTCTACATAGATAGATCCTAGGCAAGTTTCTGGGGTTCCGTCGTAGGAAATTTTTTGTTTTCCGCACCGATCCCCTACAGTGGTATCAGAGCCGATATATGCGT
Organism: Avena eriantha; assembly: GCA_910589775.1. Lineage (NCBI taxonomy): Eukaryota > Viridiplantae > Streptophyta > Magnoliopsida > Poales > Poaceae > Avena > Avena eriantha. The sequence goes on from OU342741.1 coordinate 45,280,928, forward strand.
AGGAGTGTTATACAGCCAGTACACACAATTTTTGTGCGGGCATTGATCCCTTAGTTGTTACCCTCTAACGTGTACTTGTTTATATCGCGGTATTGTTTGATGAAGTGGCCCGGTCCGACTTTACGCGTATTCGTACGCGAGACTGGTTCCACGCTCAACATACGGCTTGTACCGTATAAGTGGCTAGCGGGTGTCTGTCTCTCATTCAATAGTTCATATAACATTTACAACGGAGGGCCCCGAAAGGGGTTTAATAGAGACAACTGTTGGATCCATGTTGTGGTTGGAAAGTTCGTAGTTTAGAAACGGTTCTAGTACGAAAGCCCTAACAACCACGTAAAACTTGCAATAGATAAAGTAGAGGCGTCTAACTTTATTTTGCAGGGGACATGTGATTATGATATGGCATTGGTCGATACGAAGGTAAAGTAGTTTACTTTTCTGTTACTAAGTAGTATAGTAATAGTCATCGTTCCGATGGGCGACCTAGTGGAGGCGTCGTGGACTTGGCGTCAAACCAAGGGCACGATGGAGATCATGCCGGAGCGCTCGATGGAGATCAAGGCGCAAGAAAGACCATATGATATCACATTATACATATTATGTTGATACCTGTTTTACATCTTATTGTGTGCTAGTATATATATACTCAATGGTAGCAAATAAGATAATCCCTATTTAATTCCAATGTTCCGTGTTCCCCTTGTGTGTGCACCACCAAGAAAGTTCTTCGGTATGAGGCTGGCCGTGATGATCGGGGGTCAGACATATCTACGTTCGCATACAGTGGGTGTAAGCCATGTTGCACATCGAATACACACAAGTTAGATTTGGCGAGCCTAGCATGTATAGACATGGCCTCGGAACACAAGAGATCGAGCATGAGTCACATGGATGATGTGATTGGCATTAGTGAATGTCTACCTTTGATAATGGACTGATGGCCGTGATGATCGGGGGAGGTGCAGAGGATAGGGATCATGCGATCACTAAAGTTGTCCAGGGGATGACAAATTTAGTGGAGACCAATTATAAATTGATCTCTTATTATAAACTTATTCTAGATGTCTGTTTGCAAATATCTTAGTAGATCTTAGCCTATCCCATTGAGGTCCTTTGCGACCATGGGAATATATTGCTTAATTTGGTACTTAGCAAAAGGGTCCAACTTCATAGATTAATACCCACGCCTGAGGGATATCCTCGTAAAGGTGATCTTGTCTTCTTGATACAATAACCATTAGGAGATAATTCGATGACTCCAGAATGTTTGGAAAAACACTCAGCGATCTTGCATTAGAGTTAAGAACTCTTAGAAGGGCTTGATTGCAAAAGGAGGTCATGGATGGAAAAGGTATATATAAGATATACAAATTATAAATGTGGTTCGTGCAGAACCCATTGCGGTTTGCAAAGTATTTGATACTTGTCCCGTTTTGTGAAAACAGGAGGATCTGCTTGAGAATTGCTGGTTTTGACGCAATGTGACTTAATGACGGCAAGAAAATTAGTTGATGGCCGACATCACCTCTTTCCTCAAAGTTTATCATTTGGATTAGTGGACTTGAATATAATTTGTAATCCTAGTTTGTGTGTCTTGCTTTTGGCGAGACGATTATTCATATGAACAAGTTACAAACCAGTTTGTACTATTCTCATGAACAATACCACATGGTCACATTATGATTATAAATAAGTTATTCTCGTCACTATGTTAATGATAATAGTTTAAACATTTATAAAGGATTAGAATGCTAAAAGATATCCAAAGTATAATAATGAAATGACACTACAATTTAAGTCATTTTGGTTATTGCAGGTTCTTTATGAAAGATCGGGGTCCTAGATGCATAATCTAGAGACTTTGCAAAACCATGCCTCTTGGGCAGAATGACTAAAACTCCGCATTCTGGTAAAACGGTAATATGCGAAGAAATGTTGAATCTTATACATAGTAATGTATCATATTTTCAACAAGTAGTGGAAATCATTTATTGTGGACTTAAGTGAATAAGTGTATTTACTTAATATAAGTTTGAAATGATTCCAATTGTTCAAATGAGTTCATGACTAAATGGGATATTGAATTAACTAAATTAACAAAGTCTCTTCGATTTGATTGACATGGCTAAAGTATTCAAGTTAAATTTAGCATAAAAGGGACTTGTGAAAGATGTTTCACAAATTATGATAATTGGACGAATTCAAACTATGTTGAAATGTCTAAACATCATAATCATTATGTATTAAATACATATGGTATAATATTATCTCTTATCAGGGTTATATTTATTGTTTAGAGTTAAAGATCGAAATAAGCAAACACTCACTTGAAATACAAAGGAACATCTAAAGATTCGTGGAAACAACACCATACGTGTTATGGCAAGTTCGAGTTTCTGGAGATTTCGACAAGTCGAAGTCATGGCGAATAAACAAGTCTTTGTTAAACATTCTTAGGAAGCTATGAATGCATCTTCCACAAGGCGAAAACTTGCTGTTGTCCTAAGTTGATGTGTCTTGATGAAGATACAGGTGGAAGAAAGTAAAAGATCAAAACAAGGTATTTGACCTTACCTCCGGATTGTTGAGTGGCGCAGCGGAATTTGTTTCCTGAAACTAAAACTCTACAAATAGAGGAGAAACCAATGATAATGATCATAAAGTTTCAGTGAATACTTTTACTAAAGAAAGTAGGATTCAACTATATATTCTACAGGTTTGTGGAATTATATTATTGATTCACTTGTCATGTTTTGAACGAGACATAGCTACAAATTACAAAGAAGCGTGATGGACCTGAGTGCGAGAAATGACTAGGAGACATAAAATCCTATATTAAGTTACATTTAAGATTGCAAAGTAACATGTTACTTGATCTTATTAAAGTAAAGAAGTTTACTTGATATTTCTGATTGACTGCAAAGTCATAAGAAGGAAATTAAACTTAATGAATGACAAAAGCTCGATTTGTCCCAAGTTTGGACAAATTTAAGGAGTTGACTACAACAGTAGTGATGCTCAAGTCTTTTGGATTTACACTAGAAATATATGGATATTGAAGTCTCGTAATTCGAATTCTCAAATTGATGATGATCAAAGAATTTTGGAATGTCCAAGATTATTGAGAGGACCTAGACTTGAGTGGGAGCAAATCAGCTTGGCTAATTCATAATATGTAGCTGGCATATTTTGAATGGGAGATAAGTGAAATCCCTAGATCTCAAACATGAATGTCATATTTGAGTGGGACCTAAGTGAAATCCTTGGATTTCAAACATGAATGTCAGATTTGAGTGGGAGCGTGAAATCATTCTAGGATATGTGGACGACATATGTGAATGATGTGATTGGTGTTAACAATGTTTAAGTTAGATAAATAAGGATGAAGTTGAAGTTATTAAACAATAAGATCTATCGAGATAGATTGGTAAGTTTAATAAACACTGAATGTTGAATGATTCCTAGACTTGATTCTGAAAGATGTTCAGAATGTCCTAAGGCAAGATTCTGAAGTGGCTCAGAATGGAACAAGTGAGAAAGTAGTTCTTACTATGTGAAGTATTGAGTTAGTATTGTAACTATGGTTGAAAGAAAGAGATGCGTTGCATCTCCTATGCCTCAGTCATAGGTTATTCCATATAACCATGTTGTATACTCAACATAAAGTGACCCGAGGTTCTGGTTGGTAAGACAAAGTCTTAACTGTAAGAACATGTCTTTAAGTGATTCCTGAGAAGCAATGTAAGTGGCATAGATGCATTTCATGCACTATGATATACATAGATATAGAAGTATAAAGGCTACATCTGATGTGATGTATAATGTTATGGCGGGGCTAGTTTGCTTTTAACGTAGAATGATGTGTCCCAGGGCCTAGTGCCCATGAGAAAGCCCTCGAGGTTGATCTAATGTCACTTTAAGCTCCTGGAATCCGGCCTCGTTCTTCTGCCATGACTATAGTATATACACAAAGGATAGCAAAGTGTGTTTCGAAGTTTAGATGACAATAGTGAAAATGACCGTCATCATAAAGACTAGGAACAAAAGTCTCACTTTGTCACCAAACAAATGCTTCGACCCATTATAAGATAATGGTGTGAATGTCAAAGTTAGGAAGACATTAACGATTTGCAAAAGACATAATGATCTGGTAAAACAGAACATGGACATGATGTTTCGCAGGAGCATGCATGATCTATAAACGCATATGATATATGGTTTATATGAGTAAAATGCAAGCTAGGTTATTTGTACTCTAGTGCAAGTGGGAGACTGAAGGAGATATGCCCTAGAGGCAAATATTTTTATTGTCATATCTCAATTAGTTTATAATAGTTTCATATTGTGCTAGAACTGTGCCAAGTAGAAACATTGGTACATGTGTGGTATGAAACAACCAAGTCCCTAGTAGCCTCTATTTATACTAGTTCGTTGGCCACGAAGATGATCTAGGTTTCAAGATCATGGGCATTTATGCCGGCTGACAACGAGATCATATCATTGGAGAATGATGTGATTGGACATTCCTCGAAGGATTGCAACACGATCAAGTCATATAGTTCATTGTTGCAACAGCTATACCTAGACTCCTTCTCCTTAGACCGTGAGCTCATATTACTCACTGTTTCCCTAGGCTGCTTAGACTGCATCAAATGTCATCTGGTAATGCGGTGGCCATAAAGGTGTACGTTGGGTATTCCAAAGGAACAGTAGATGACATGTGACTGCAAGACCAGGATTTGTTCAGCCACATGAAAGGTAAAGATACATACGGCCGACATGGTGAGATTACATCTATAAATGTTGCAACATGTGACTAGGTCACGGGGATGTAATATCACGGTAACAAGAAAACATAACTTGTTGTGAACGAGATTGAACAAAGGTATGGGATACCAATGATAGGATCTCGAACAAGTTATATCGAGAAACAAAAGGAAGAGGATGCTACATTTACACAGATCAAACGACATTGTCATCAGGAATGCATAGGGGTCACATGGATATCCCAGGTCCCTCTATTGATCATTGATATAGATCATGTCTAGAGCATACCCCAGCCGTGAGAGGATACACTTATGGGTACGATGAGAGCGATCATTCGTAAGACGGAATCACAGTAGAGAAAGAGAAAGCCGGAATCATTCCGTAGAGAGATCCGAAGTTGTTCGGTGAAAGAGTAAAGGACCAGAATCATTCCGGGAAAGATCCGAAGTCGTTCGGAGGAAATCGAAAGGGGACTGAAAGGTGTTTCGGGTTGAGTCAGGTTTTGTAATATGTATTTACATATTAATTAATGTAATTAATATTAAATATAATATTCAAATCTAATTTGAAGGGTTATTCCACTAATGGGCCAAACTTCCTAAGGAAATAGGGCCCATGAGGGAAAACAGGAGGAGGGAAGGGCCAAGGGCCAAAGGGCCAAGGCCCAGGCGCCTCAAGGGGGCCCACCTAGCCAGCCTAGGGCTGTGCACGGTTTGGGGCCCACCCCTGGCCGGCGGCCCATGAAGGCCCATGCGCCTCCCCCCTCTCTCCCTTGAATAGTCCCACATGGGAAACCCAAAGGGGAGGGCACACCCCCTCCCCCTATATAAAGGGGTGCCCATGGGTGGGATGAAACACACCAATATTTGGAGAAGTCGTTTGGTTGACTTTCTCCTTCTCTCTCCCTCTCTCTATACCTCGTGACCATGGCCCCAAGTCTGGGTTGTGCGATCGAGGCACACCTGTAGTACGCCGTTGCGCTATAGGGATTCCGTCGTAGGAAATTTTTTCTAGGCAAGTTTCTAGGGTTCCAAGTCTGGGTAGTGACCATGGCCCCAAGTCTGGGTATGTATTCTCTACGCATTGTCCGTTACCGCATTTCTACATAGATAGATCCTAGGCAAGTTTCTAGGGTTCCGTCGTAGGAATTTTTTTCTTTTCCGCACCGATCCCCTACAGTAAGACCATAAACAATACTATCATAATGAATCAATAAAATGTTCAGATCTTAAATCATGGCACTCGGGCCCTAGTGACAAGCATTAAGCATAACAAGTTGCAACAAAGTCAAAAAGCACTAATAATAGATACTAGGCACCATGCCCTAACAATCTGATGCCATTACATGAACGATCTCATCCTATCCCCACCATCCCCATAGCCTACAGTGGGGGATTACTCACTCATGGATGGGGAAAACATGGATGGTCGATGGAGAAGCGATGGTGATGATGATGGCGATGATCTCCTCCAATTCCCCGTCCCGATAGGGTGCCAGAACGGAGTTTCTGGTTCCGATTCGCGGAATCTGGTGGTGGCAGCGCAGCGGAACTCTTTCTGGAAAAACGTCGAACCCCCCTTGGTTTTTAGGTCAAGAGGCAACTTATAGGAGAAGAGGGAGGCCGAGGGGTGACCGATGCAGCCACACCACCCCCAGGCGCGGCCTGGCCTAGGCCGCGCGGCCAGGTGGTGTGGGCCCCTTGTGGCCCTCCTCCATCTCGTCTTCTGGCTCCGTTAATCTTCTGGTGAAATAGGATTTTTGGCATATTTTCCAGGATTTTTCCTGATAGTTGATTTTCTGCACAAAACTAGACACCAAGGTAGTTCTGCTGAAAACAGCGTTAGACCGTGTTAGTTCTATCCAAATCACACAAGTTTAAAGGAAAAACAATAGCAAAAGTGTTCGGGAAAGTAGATGCATTTTGGACATATCAACTCCCCCCAAGCTTATCTTATTGCTTGTCCTCAAGCAATTCAGTTGAAAATTGAGTGCGCTAAAAGAAACTTTCACGAACACATTTGCTTCATAAGATGTATATATTCCCAGCATATGATCAAACACTCAAGCAATTCTTAATAAAGAGTATGCAACTAAGTTTACTTAATAGTCATTGCAAGCTATGAAGATATTCCAACTCAAAAATAATAAATAGTATGAAACATAAACATAAGCAACATTGCAATGCTCATAAAAAGGTATGATAGAGTGGTATCTCGCTTTCCTTTGATTGTAGAGCAAACATAAATGCCAAGGCACCTCTGAAGTTCAAGTGAAGACTAGAAGTAAAGATATCAAAGATACAAGCATCAAAGTCATGACACAGTTAATCAAGTTTTGAGACAAGCATATTACACTAAGAATGACAACTATGCTTTCAAGAAAGTGCTCATAGAATAGGTGGTGACTCAACAAGGGAATGAAAAGGTTTTGAAAAGTTTGAAAGGCTTCCAAATGCTGAAAGTATGGTACTAATTAGCTTTGAGCTCTCATTGCCCCTATCATAAGCATCTTTAAATGGTTAAAGTGAAAGAGAGGTCCAATACGAGTTATATGCTTGACATACCATAAAGTGGAAATCTCATGTCCCTTGAGTACAAGGGATGCTCCTCATGCTACTCAACTTTAGTTACCGGTAAGTTCTTGTCATAGTAAATACATGCGTATCATAGAGAACCGCCAACGGGGTACCCCTTGCCCGATGATACGGAAGAATCCCCATATAAAAATGACAAGGCAAGCAGACAATGAGAATCTCAGCAATCTTCTTATTTACCATGGGAAAATGGTGCTTTTTTCTCTCTTTCCTCTTTTCTCATCATCTCTTTTTTTCCTTTTTCTCAATAACTATATCTTTTTTATAAGAAGAATGCTTCATAGAATGCTCATTATAGTTACGCTGTAGGTTTCCACCATGATTAGGCATGGATTAGACCGGCGGCCTATGTGTTTCTATAACACACATACATAACTCCATGGACTTACAAGCTCCCCTTTTATTTCACACCGACGACATCCGTAAACAAAAGAGCATGATATCAACAGGTATATATTTACAGGTGTTGAAAGCCGATGACCCACAAGTATAGGGGGTGTATCGCAGTATTTTCGAGGGAAGTGAAACCCTATTTATTGATTCGACACAAGGGGAGCCAAAGAATACTTATCAGCCTTAACAACTGAGTTGTCAATTCAGCTGCACTTGGAAACAATCTTGCTCACAGCAGTTTATCAGTAGCAACAGTTTTGTAGTAGGAATAGTAAAGTAACAATTGTAGCAAAGCAAAGACAGTAGTAACAAAAGCAGTAAACAGTGGGATTCGAGTGCGTTAGGCATAGGGATGGATGGACGGGCGTTGCATGGATAAGACAATTCACATAGCAATCAGAACATAGGGCAATTGCAGATAAATAAGATAAAGCACCCAAGTACTAGACAATCCTAGGCATGTGTTCCATATATAGTCATATGTGCTCGCAACGAGAACTTGTACAACATCTTTTGTCCTGCCAGCCCGTTTGCAGCGGGGCCTCTAGGGAACTACTGGCAATTAAGGTGCTCCTTTTAATAGAGCACCAGAGAAAAGCATTAACACTCTGTGAACACATGTGATCCTCACATCAAAGCCTTTCCCTTCCGGCTACCCCGATTTCTGTCACTTCGGGACCATAGGTTCTGGACAACGACGTGTGTATACAACTTGTAGATAAGACCCAAAACAATATTATCATAATGAATCAATAATAAGTTCAGATATGAAATCATGGCACTCGGGCCCTAGTGACAAGCATTAAGCACAACAAGTCGCAACAAAGTCGTAAAGCACTAATAAAAGATACTAGGCACTATGCCCTAACAATCTGATGCCATTACATGAACGATCTCATCCAATCCCTACCATCCCCATAGCCTACAGTAGGGGATTACTCACTCGTAGATGGAAGAAACATGGATGGTCGATGAAGATGATGGTGGGGATCGATGGAGATGGCTCCGGGGGCACTTCCTCGTCCCGGCAGGGTGCCATAACAGAGACTTTCTGTCCCCTGAATCTCCCCTTTGGTGGCGGCGGCGCAGTGGAACTTTTCGTGGAAAAACGTCGACCCCCCGGAGTTTTTAGGTCAGAGGGCTTCTTATAGGCGAAGAGAGAGGTCGAGGGGGTGCCTGGGGCCACCACACCATGCCCTGGCGCGGCCAGGCCTAGCCCGCACCTAGGGATGGTGTGGCCAGCCCCTGGCCCTCCTCCGTCTCGTATTCTGGCTCCGTGAGTCTTCTGAAAAATAGGCACTTTGGCTTTTGTCCCGTCCAATTCCGAGAATATTCATTTTGTAGTGAACCATGGGGTTAGGAAAAGAGCAACTAAATCGGAAGTCCTGCACCATAGACATAGTTAGTTTCACAAATTGGTAAGGTTCATCTCCCACAAAATGCTCCAATCCTGCATTAGCAATTAAAGTATGGAAGTCCTGAGAAATGCCTTCAGCCCTCTTGAATTCGGGGCATGGATGGATGGAAGGAAAAACTTCCTCCTCTTGGTGAACCTTCATAACCTCAGGCACCCTTAATTCATGTTGGTTGAGTTGGTGTTCATTCATCTTCTTTTCTGAAATTTAGGACAACCATCTTACAAGTGATTGCAAAGTGATTACATAATCAAGGGAACTACTCATAGGGACTTGTAAGAGGCCTAAACATGCATCAACACAAAATTTCTAAGCATTGAACAAGCTTACAAGCTCACATAACCTGTCACCTACAACAGCAAAATACTCAAGATATAAACCACCAAACACAAATCTACTTGGACAAGCGGAGGAGTCACATACCGGAGGACAAATGCTCCAAATTTCAGCAGCAAAGATGGGCTGAGCAAGGAGATCGAAAAATCATGGACAAGAACATCAAGAACGCGATTTCGAGCAATGAGCTTGTGTTTTATCGGGAGAGAGAAGGCAGTGGCAAGTGAGTGGAGGGCCAAGGGTGGCCCACACCATGGCCAGGTGATACGTCCAAAACGTATCTACTTTCCCGAGCATTTTTGCTATTGTTTATCCTCTAAACTTGTGTGATTTGGATACCACTAACATGGACTGATGCTGTTTTCAGTAGAATTACCTTGGTGTCTAGTTTTTGTGCAGGAAATCAACTATCGGGAAAAATCCCGGAAAATATGCCAAAAATCCTATTTCACCAGAAGGCTCACGGAGCCAAAAGAGGAGACGGAGGAGGGCCATGAGGGGCCCACACCACCTAGCCGTGCGAGCCAGGCCAAGCCACGCCTGGGGGTGGTGTGGCTGCCTCGGTCACCCCCTCGGCCTCCATCTTCGCCTATAAGTTGCCTCTTGACCTAAAAACCAAGCGGGGGTTCAATGTTTTTCCAAAACAGTTCCGCTACGCCGGCACCATCAGATTCCGTGATTCAAAACCAAAAACTCCGTTCTTGATGTTCATCGCCATCATCATCACCATCGCTTCTCCATCGACCATCCATGTTTCCCCCATCTATGAGTGAGTAATCCCCCGATGTAGGCTATGGGGATGGTAAAGATTGGATGAGATAGTTCATGTAATGACATCAGATTGTTAGGGCATGGTTCCTAGTATCTATTATTAGTGCTTTTTGACTTTCTTGCAACTTGTTATGCTTAATGCTTGTCACTAGGGCCTGAGTGCCATGATTTCAGATCTGAACATGTTATTGATTCATTAAGATAGTATTGTTTATGGTCTTACCTGTAATTTGTATACACATATTGTTTTCCAGAACCAAAGGCCCCGAAGTGACAGCAATCGGGATAACCGGAGGGGATGGCTTTGATGTGAGGATCACATGTGTTCACGGAGTGTTAATGCTTTGCTCCAGTGCTCTATTAAAAGGAGCACCTTAATTGCCAGTTGTTCCCTTGAGGCCCCGCTGCAAACGGGCTGGCAGGACAAAAGATGTTGTGCAAGTTCTCATTGCGAGCATGTATGACTATATATGGAACACATGCCTATGATTATTTAGTACTTGGATGCTTTATCTTATTTATCTACAAATGCCCTATGTCTTGATTTCCATATGAATTGTCTTGTCCATGCAACGCCCGTCCATCTATCCCTATGCCTACCGCGCTTTAATCCTACTGTTTACTACAATTGTTACTACTGTCTTTACTTTTACTACTGCTATTATTTTGCTATTGCTATTACAAAACTGTTGCTACTAATAAACCGCCGTGAGCAAGATTGTTTCTAGGTGCAGCTGAATTGACAACTCAGTTGTTCAGGCTTATCAATATTCTTTGGCTCCCCTTGTGTCGAATCAATAAATTGGGTTTCACTTCCCTCGAAAATACTACGATACACCCCCTATACTTGTGGGTCATCAAGACTATTTTCTGGCGCATTTCCCAGGGAGCATAGCTCTATTTATCAAGTCAACTTGGAATCACTATTGTTTGCTGCCATCTATACATCACGGGTAAGTCTCGTGATGGCAAGGTCCCTAGTTTGCCATCCACTACAAGAAGAGGTATGGTTCTGAACACCTCCGTTGCTCTTGATTCACCTTCTGTTATGAGTAAGTTCCTTACACCACCACATACACATGCTACACACACTGCTACTACTGCTGAATCTGAAACTTCTGATACTTATGATGCTGCTTCTACTATGCTTGATAAGAGTGGTTCATTAGGTCCTTTCCTAGATGCTACGATTGCTAGAACTATAGCTGGAAATACTGAAACTCCTAATGAAGACACTACTACACCTGTCAGTTCACCTGAGTCTAGAGAGAGCTATGATATTGAAGACGGTTATATAGAGATGACAGATGAATTTATTAAAGAATGTCAAAACACTCATGATAAAAGTGTTATTAAGAGTCTTCTTGAGAAATATAATGTTAGACCTAAATTATCTCCTAATTCTAAGTTTGCTACATCTCCCATAAACATTAATGATAAGGATTATGATTTCTCTCTTGATTTATCTTACATAACCATTGTTGAGAAAGAACCTTTTTGTGGGACTAAGAATGAAAGTGATGTAGCATATATGACTGAGCTTTCTACCATGAGTGGCCTATTTTCTGATGATATTAAGATGCGCACCTACTTTGTTGCTAAAATTTTCCCTTTTTCACTGAAAGGAGAAGCAAAAACTTGGTTTAATAATTTACCTCCTGGATCTATTGATAGCCCTGATTGCTTGATTAGTACCTTCCTTCAGAAATATTTCCCTCCTAGTGCTAGACATGCTATTTTGCAGCAACCTTTTGATTTTAAATAGGGAGAGAAAGAGATATTGCCTGAATCATGGGCAAGGTTTTGTGCATTGATTCATGCACAGGCTGGATGTCCATTACCTAAAAATGAGCTTCTTGATATATATTATAATGGACTAACTGAAGAATCTAGGGCATACCTGGATAGTTGTGCTGATTGTGTTTTTAGGAAGAGAACCCCAAAGAAGCTGAGGAATTAATGGCTAAAATAAGCAAGAATTATGAAGACTGGACTTGATCTGAGCCAACTACACCTGAGACAACTACACCTGATTTAACTGTGCCTAAGCCAACACCAACACCAAAACCAAAGAAGAGGGCAGTTATTGAACTAAATGATGAAGTGATGAAGGAAGCTAAGAAATGTCTTAAGGATAAGGGAATTAAAGCTGCAGATGTCAAGAATTTACCTCCTATAGAAGAATTATGTAAGCCAATCCCCCACTCATCCACTATTGAGGTACACACTCTCCAACATTTTGATGAAGGTGATATTCCTTACTCTAAACCTCATGATCAATGCTTAGAAGAATTTGATGTTTTTATTGTTAAGCAAGATAATTTTAATAAAAGGGTGCAAAATCATCTAATGGAAAACTCTAGAGCTATTGTTGAGTTGAAGGATATTGTGGAAAGAACCTCTAATGATGTTAAAATGCTTGTTAAATATTTTCAAATGGTTCAAACTCAAATTGATCAGCTTATTAAAGTACAAAAAGACTTGCTAGTTAATGCTGCTAAAGAAAAACAAGCTTATGAAATAAGAACTAGAAGTGGTGCTGCCACCCAGGATCCTCTATATCCTAAGGGGCATCCTAAAAGAATTGAGAAAGATTCTCAACGAATTGAAAATAGTGGTACTTCTCCTAAGAAAATGAAAAAGAAACATAAAACTGTTGTAGAGTCTTCTGAACCTGCTAAAGATCCTAATAGTATATCTGTCTCTGATGCTGAAACTGAAAGTGGTAATGAAGAAAACGATGCTCCTGATAAATAAAAAAGTTGAAGAAGAACCTGAAAGGCACACTAAGAATACTAAATACACTAAAGAAGAATTTGTTGCTAATTAACATGGTAGTGAAAGAGAGCCTTGGGTCCAAAAACCTATGCCTTTCCCTGATAAGAAACACAAGTCAAAGGAAGACGAACACTATAATAAGTTTTGTGAGTGGATGAAACCTCTATTTTTGCAAATACCTTTGACTGATGCTATTAAATTGCCTCCTTATTCAAAGTATATGAAGGATATTGTCTCTAATAAAAGGAAGATCCCTAATGAAGAAATTTATACTTTGCTTGCTAATTATTCCTTTAATGGTAAGGTTCCAAAGAAACTTGGAGACCAAGGGATTCTAACTATTCCATGCTCTATTAAAAATAGTTATGTTAGAACTACTTTGTGTGATTTGGGAGCAGGAGTTAATGTTATGCCTTTTTCTCTCTATAAGAGACTTCAATTGGAAAAACTAATACCAACTGATATATCTTTGCAAATGGCTGATAAATCTACTACTATTCATGTTGGTATATGTGAGGATTTACCTGTTCACATGGCTCATAATTGCTTGATATTAACTGACTTTGTTGTGCTTGAAATACCTGTCTATTATTCTTGGGAGACCTTATCTTAATACTGCAGGAGCTGTTATTAATTATAATCAAGGAAAGGTGACTTTTAATGTTAATGACACGGAGCATACTGTCTATTTCCCTAAGAATATTGATAGGACTTATGGTTTAAATTCAATTGAACATGTTGAGGGCATCCAAGTTGGAGAAATATATTGTCCCATACCACGAGAAAAATATGAAACTATTATTGTTGGGACCATTGCTATCAAGGTTGAGGTAACATAATCATTAGTGGAATACAAAAGTTTTGTTTCATATAAAATTGTTTTGGTAACAAGACCTGATCAACCTTGTTAACAAAGGGATTTTAATGAACAAAACAATGTTTTCACCATGATTATCTTTGCTTACTTTTATTTTTATCCATTTTAGTTTTTGCCTTCACTTAGTTTACTTTTCTATTACTAGTTACTTGCATAATAGAGTGTCTTAGAACTTCTGAAGTTTTAGTTTTGTTTTGTCATTGCATCATTCCAAAAACATCTTTCTGTCAGAAAATCATTCATCTTTACCTGAAAATTGCTCAAAAATAAAGTGTCTCTAAAAATTCCAGAAAATTCATATTAAATTTATACGTGAAAAAGGGGGCAGAGAAGTGCCTGGAGTGACCCAGGGGGGGCTACCAGGCAGGCACACCACCTGGTGGCACGACCACCCTAGGGGCGCGCCATGCCATGGTGTGGGCCACCCCTGGCCCTCCACTCACTCTCTCACTTGCCACTGCTTCCTCTCTCCCGAAAAAACATCAGTTCATTGCTCGAAATCACGTTCTTGCTTTTCTTGTCCACGATTTTTCGATCTCCTTGCTCAGCCCATCTTTACTGCTGAAATTTCGAGCATTTGTTCTCCGGTATGTGAATCCTCCGCTTGTCCAAGTAGATTTGTGTTTAGTGGTTCATATCTTGAGTATTTTGCTGCTGTAGGGGACATGTTATGAGAGCTTGTAAGCTTGTTCAATGCTTAGAGATATTGTTTTGATGCATGTTTAGGCCTCTTACAAGTCTCTATGAGTAGTTCCCTTCATTATGTATTCACTTTGAAATCACTTGTATAATGGGTGTCCTAAATTTCAGAAAGAAGATGAATGAACACCAGCTAAACCAACATGAACTAAGGGTGCCTGAGGTTATGAAGGTTCACCGAGAGGAGGAGGTTTTTCCTTCCATCTATCCATGCCCCGAATTCATGAGGGCTACAGGGATTTCTCAGGATTTCCATACTTTAATTGCTAATGCAGGATTGGAGCATTTTGTGGAAGATGAACCTTACCAATTTGTGAAACTAACTATGTCTGTGGTGCAGGACTTTCAATTTAGTTGCTCTTTGCCTAACCCCATGGTTCACTACAAAATTTACAAGATAGCTGGCAATCTTCCTTTTGATGACTTTTGTGCAGGTATTAAAGTACCCAAGTGGGGATCGAGTGAAAGTATTAAAGAGCGACCTACACCACTCATGGACTTGTATGCGGAGATTTGCCAAGGGAGCAGCTTCTCAAAGGAGAGTGGGAAAATTCGTAACATTCATCTCATGTTTATTCGCTACTTTGCTCTTACTTTATTGCCAAGTGTGTTCTCTCTAGGAAAACTGCTAATAAGTTATCGTCATATGATCTAGCATTCATCTCAGCTGCTTTAAAACGAGATAGAACTTACAACTTGGGTGCCTTTATAGCTTTCCGTCTTGCCGCTAACCGCGAGAAAGGTGGAATTTGTGGAGGCCTCGTCGCCTCTCGTTTATTATCTTTGCATGGTGTAGCGCCTCATCATCTAGACCTACAGTTTCCCATAACGAGGCTTGACCTTAATTCCATGATACAACATAATTTTGTTTCTTCTTGGGCTAATTTGAGTGATTTGTCTTATGAAATAACCTTTCTCAAGGCTGGTTGGGGAAGGAGTAAGTCCGAGCGAGTTGCTCTTTTGCCTGCACCTGTTTTGTTTAATCTTGATACCAGGGTAGGATGGTCACTCACCGAGGAAGAACTCAATGCATACCTAGGGGAGCTCTCCCAACAGGAGCAGGATACTGGAAGGGAGGTTACAGATGATTCAGTCCATCCGTCGAATGAGGGGGAGTCTTCATATCAGCAGCCTACCTATGATTGAGGAGCTTCTTCTTCTTCCCAAGGGCCTAACCACGATCATTCTTACAATAACCCGCCTGCTTGGAACCCTTACCCGTGTTGGGGTTGATACTCACTTAGGCCAAAAGCCTAAGCTTGGGGGGAGGTACACCGACATCACACTCATCTACATATCATGTTTAGTCGGTACTTTGTATATCCATGCTTCGTTCTCTTTTTAGTTTTCGTTCTTTCTTTACTTTTGGTTTCTAAAACACAAAAAGACCAAAAATATTTTCTTTGTTTCTCTTTATTTGCTTCTTTTTTGCCTTGGTTTTCTTTTTTGCTTTTTTCTTTGTTTGAACTATTCGAAAAACCCAAAAAGATTTTGCTTTGCTTGTTCTTACTTTTTGTTCTTGCCTTTGAAAATCAAAAACACCAAAAATATTTGTTGTTCTTCTTTGGTTTTGTGAAGTTTGGGAGGAGGCATATTCTTAGGAATATGCCTCCACGTATGCCCTAGGCAGAAACCGAGCCTCCCCTATAAAAGGGGGGCTAGGGCTTCTGTTGAAGGGTGGGTCTCTCTATGATTCTGTTTTGGTCAAGGGTTTCAGGTGAGATCTGTGGGTGAGAGTAAGAGAGCTCCTTCTTCCTCCTCTCGCCAATACAGCTCTAGGAGCACTTGTAACCTTGGAAGTAAATCAATACAAGCTCTTGTGTGGAGAATCACTTCACTATCCCTCCCTGGATTCCCCTAGCGAGTATTAGTCCCCACCTTTAGCCTATACATGGCATCTTCCGTGACACCACCACGACAGTTGGCGCCCACCGTGGGGCTAGCGGCGCTAGCAGGGGTCAAAATCCGGACGGGAAACTTCATCGCCACCGTCGAGCGCATCGTCTCCGGGCTCGTTCAGCGCTTTGGAGCGCGGGACTTCGTCAGCGACAACGCAGGCTGCTTCGGCACGCGCCCTCTCCCGCGCAACAGCATCTTCGACAAGCTCGGCGCGCACAAGGTCTACGTTGCGGTGGACGTGTCTAGCGTTCATCCGCGCCAATTCGTCGAAGCACGCGAACCGCCCCTCACTATGGCTCGCGGGGAGCGTATCGCTCGTTCCCCGGACCATGCAGAGGTAATGATGAAAACGCCAGGTGCGGCTGCGAGCAAAGATCCGGCGCCAGATCCGGAGGTAACACCCAAAGCACCAAGGAAAGGTAGAGGTCCTCCCCTAGAGAGGCCGGAAAACGTGTTGAGAGAGGCAATGGACAGCTTGGCAAAACCTGTAGTAGCAGCGGTAGATCCGGCTCGTGCACAGGCCGAGCTGGAAGAAACTAGGCAGAAAATACTAGAGGGCGCAAAGAAAATAGCCGCGGCCCAGCAATCGTTGAACATGACGCTGCGTGAGTACGCTAAGGCGAACAATGTTGATAATGTAAAAGTCAAAGGGAGAAATCTCATGAGCGAGATGAACAGAGAAGGTGATGCTGGAATCGAGGAATCAAAAAACTGTTTGTCCGTGGGGCTGCCGAGGTATAGTACCCCGGCCAAGAACCTCAGAGCAGCGGATGCAGCTGCGTCCGAGTTAGAGGGACTGACGGGTGAAGCCCGGCAAAGGCAACAAGATCGGGTAAACGAGCTGGTTCGGATTGCAAATAGGCAGAACGAGGAACTGCTCAGGGCAAACCCGGAGAGAGCTGGAGCCTCCAAGATCATCCATTGGAGCCGCATCGTCCCCTCATGGTGGTCCGAGGAGAGAGGAGGTGGTAACCTCGGCCAGACGGAACAAACAGATTGTCCCGTATGACCCGACACGGGCAGGGAAAGAAAAAGAAGCGCAGAAAAATGATGATCGACGGAGTGTGAGCCGAGGCGAAGCTGGCCGAGGTAACCGCGACCAAGGCAATGCCGGTCAAGGGAACGTTGTCAACGGCAATGCCGGGCAGCAAAACTCAGCTGGAGCAAGACAACCGCAGCAATGGAACATACCAAGGCAAGAGCACAGTGCTGGCCGAGGTGTGGAACAGAAAGGTGCGCCGCAAGAGCAAAACCGGTACAACGATGGTGATTCGGAGATGGCAAATGCGGGATATCCAAGACCGGAATATCATGTGATTGGGTCGAGATTGGGAAGTAGGGATTTGATGCCGGACGATGCGAGGTTGAAACTGGATCGACTGTATAGGTCGGAACAGATTGAATGTCAAGGTCCACCGGGTCCAGCGTGTTTTGGACCCCGGATCATGAATGAGCCACCAGTACCGAACTTTCAGCTGCCCAGGGGCACCAAGACCTATGATGGTAGTACCAAGCCAGAGGATTGGCTGATAAACTATGCTACGGCTGTAAAAATTGCCACAGACAACCTGAGATGGGCTGTACGGTATGTACCCCAAATGTTGGAAGGCCCGGCAAGGGTGTGGTTGAACAATTTGCCACCAGGAAGCATCAACTGCTGGATAGATTTCGAGGAGATGTTCATCAACAATTTTTCGAGTACGTATCAAAGGCCAAATAGGCCACAGACCCTAGCTATGTGCAAGCAAAGACCCAATGAGATAGATCGGGAGTTCTTGACCCGGTGGTGTACCGTGAGAAACTCATGCGAGGGCGTGATAGAATCACAGGCCATAGCATGGTTTGCACAGGGGTGCAGATATGGAAGCGAGCTGTGGATGAAGTTGCAACGGAAAATGCCGGCTACCTTGGCAGAAATGATCCAGATTGCAGATTCGTACGCATTGGGTGACCCGACCCAACCAAGGCTCGCGTCAAACGAGTCAAGTGATGAGTACTATCAGAGGGATGGATCCGGATCATCCCGGAGGAATGATTACAGAGGAAAAAGGAGAGATGATAGACCGGACCACCGGTACGGTTCGCACCAAGTTGCAGTTGTGAATCAAGATCAACCCGGAGCAGGGGGTAGCCAGCGCCAGAAAACTGGAGGTCAATGGACTCCAAGGAACGATGGGAAGAAAACTTGGACACCAGAACAAAAGAAGTAGTGGCAAGAAAGGAAAGACCGTCCGAGGTATACTTACGAGTCGATGTTGGACCAGCCGTGTAAGTTTCACACGCCAAATCCGAACAACCCAGCGGGTCATACGACGAGGCAATGCAAGTGGATGCGCAAGATCGAGCAAGGTGGTTCGGGGAATGCTCAGGCACCCCGGAATGATCAGCCTTGGCAGGAGCTACCCCGGTAACAATTGCTCTCCGGAGCGAACACGCAATAGCTAATGTTGCCTCCCCCTCCGCCGAGGTATGATAACAATGAAAGAAGGGATGCGGTGCATCAGGTAGAAAATCAGCATCAGCCGGATCAGAGGCACCCCGGAAATGAGGGGAGAAACGAGTATAGGGAGTGTCACCAGAGCTACCGTGTATTCACCACAAAAGAAACTGATAGAAAAAGCTTGCAGCGTAGGCATATGGAGGTGAATGCAGTAATGCCTGCAGTGACGAGGTACATGCCTTGGTCTGATCAGGAAATCACCTAGAGCATTAGGGATCATCCCAAGCTCATGCCGAGCCCTGGTTCATATGCGTTGGTGCTGGATCCTACGTTCATTGGACCTAGCATTAACGTAAGGTTCTCCAAGGTACTGATCGATAACGGCAGTAGCATAAATATCATGTATGCGGAGACGATGCGCAAGTTGGGTATCTCGGAGAACATGCTCCAGACCACGAGGACAACTTTCCATGGCAGTGTGCCCGGCATTTCTTGCGAGCCCATAGGCAAGGTCCGGGTTGACGTCTTGTTCGGCACAAGGGATAATTGCCGAACTGAAAATCTGGAATTCGAAGTGGTGAACTTAGAAAGCGCGTATCATGCGTTGCTCGGAAGGCCAGCGCTGAACAAGTTCATGGCAAGTTGTCATATCAGCTACTTGAAGATGAAATTGCCCGGACCAAACGGAGTGATTACCATTGCTCGGGACTTCCGACGTTCCATGGAGTGTGCGTCGGCCGGATCAAACTTAGCCGAGTCACTTGTGATCGCGCAGGAAAAAAGAAAAATTCAAGAGGTGGCGGCATTGGCTCAGTCCGTGCAGTAGTATATGCCGATGCTGATTAACCCGCATGGAACTATCTCTTTCCAGGCCACAAAAGATACCAAGAAGGTTCCCATTGATGACATGTTCCCAGAGCGCACCGTAACAATTGGTGCCGGGCTAAGTGATAAATAGGAAAGCAAGCTCGTCAGCTTCCTCCGTGAGAATCGGGACATTTTTGCTTGGTCCACACATGACTTGCAAGGTGTTCCGAGGGAGTTGGTCGAGCACTCTTTGAATGTGAGACCCGGAGCCAAGCCGGTGAAGCAACCTTTCCGCCGCTTCACCGAAGATAGGAGGAAAGTCATTGGAGATGAGATAGCTCGGTTGCTAGCTGCAGGATTTATCATGGAGGTTCTTTACCCGGATTGGCTGTCTAATCCGGTGCTGGTGGAAAAGAAGAAGGATGATTTGAACGTGGCGATAGTTTGGCGCATGTGTATCGATTACACGAACCTGAACAAGGCGTGTCCAAAAGTCCCATTTCCGCTGCCAAGAATAGATCAGGTCATAGACTCGACTGCTGGATGTGAGCTGTTGTCATTCATTGATGCTTATTCTGGTTTCCACCAGATACCTCTGAATCCGGATGATCAAATAAAGACTGCGTTTATTACCCCGTATGGGGCTTATTGCTATCGCACCATGCCGTTTGGTTTACGTAATGCGGGGGCAACGTACCAGAGATGTATGCAAAAATGTTTGCACGACCAAATAGGTCAAAATGTACAGGTGTACGTGGATGATGTGGTTATCAAGACCAAGGAAAGCAAAACGCTCCTTGACGATATCAGGCAAACGTTTGCAAACCTAAGAAGGTTCCGGATGAAACTTAACCCGAAAAAATGCACTTTTGGTGTCCCGGCTGGAAAATTGCTCGGTTTTCTCGTCTCCAACCGAGGTATCGAGGTTAAGCCAACTAAAATCCGGGCCATCGAATGAATGGAACTGCGAAGTGTCTTAACGATGTCCAGAAGTTCACAGGTTGCCTGGCCTCGTTAAGTCGGTTTGTATGTCGGTTGGGAGAAAAGGCTTTGCCTCTTTACCAACTCATGAAAAAGTCGAATAAGTTCATTTGGACACCGCAGGCTGATGAAGCCTTTGTCCACCTAAAGAAAATGTTAGCCACGGCACCAGTACTAGCCTCACCACTATCAAAGGAGCCAATGTTGCTCTATATAGCCGCAACCAACCGAGTTGTAAGTGCAGTGATAGTGGTGGAGCGCGATGAGGAAGGTAAGTCGGTGCAGAGGCCGGTGTATTATTTGAGTGAAGTGTTGTTAGCCTCAAAGCAGAACTATCCACATTATCAAAAAGTGGCATATGGCATGTACATGGCCGCCAAGAAACTGAAGCACTACTTTGAGGAGCATCCCATCCGGGTCATATGTGAGGCCCCCATATCCGAGATAATGAGTAACAAGGATGCAAGCGGCAGAATTGCAAAATGGGCAATTGAGCTAGCACCTTATGCGCCGCAATATGACAGGAGAGAGGCAATCAAGTCCCAAGCTGTGGCGGACTTCTTCGTGGATTGGGCCGAGGTACAGTACGAACCACCACTTCCGGATCCAAACTATTGGCGAATGCACTTTGACAGATCAAAGACCAAAACCGGGTTGGGTGTGGAGTGGTGCTCACGTCGCCGAAGAAGGACTAGTTGAGATATGTGTTGCAGATCCACTTCACCACATCAAATAATGTCGCTGAGTATGAAGCACTTGTGCATGGGCTCAAGGTAGCAAAAGAAATTGGAATACGTCGGATCATATGCTTTGGCGACTCGGATTTGGTGGTGCAGCAAGTGTCCGGAGTGTGGGACGCCCTTGATCCAAACATGGCACTATACAGATTTCATGTGCAGAAGATTTCTGGTTACTTTGAGGGATGCGAATTTCATCATGTACCCCGGGTGGAAAATGAGGCTGCCGACATGCTGTCGAAGCTCGGGTCAACCAGACAAGCAATTCCACCGGGTGTAGCATTAGAGCACCTCAGGAAACCATCCATCAGGCCATCCCCGGAATCCGAGTCAATCTATGTCCCTGAGGACACCAAATCCGAAGTTGTGCCCATGGACGTTGACACAGGAAGTGGTGCGCAAAACCCGGGGACTGCTTTGGCAAACCTGGGGACTGCTTCACAAGACCCGAGGACTACTCAACATGTCCGGTTGAAGTTATGCAGGTGGATCAGATGGAGATAGACGAGGACGTGTTCCCCATGCGGCCAATACCAGCTTGGGCACTGCCTATATTTCAATTCCTGAAGGATGGAACGTTACCCACTGAGGAGGTGCTGTCCAGGCAAACACAGAGGAGGGCAAAGGCCTACACGATCATCAATTCCGATTTATACAAAAGAAGTGTGACCAATGTCCTCCAGCGGTGTGTTGACCCGGAAGAAGGGCTTGAAATCATCCGAGATATACATCAGGGGGAATGCGAGCATCACGCCTCATCCCGAGCCTTGCTAGCAAAAGCTTTCCGACACAGATTCTACTGGCCAAATTCCTTGGAGCAAGCTGAAGATCTGGTGAGAAAATGTAATGGTTGTCAGAGGTACGCTACAAAGACACATATGCCAATGTCGGAACTCAAGACCATCCCAATCACTTGGCCATTTTCCGTATGGTGCTTGGATATGGTTGGCCCGTTCAAACCAGCAAGGGGAAATATCACTCACATTTTGGTAATGGTGGACAAATTTACGAAGTGGACTGAGGTGAAGCCTATAAGAAAATGTGATGGAGCTATGGCCGTAACGTTTCTCAAAGATATCATCTTGAGGTACGGTTATCCACACAGTATCATAACTGATAATGGCACAAATTTTGCGGAAGGAGCATTTGCTCGTTTCTGCCGGGATAAGAGGATCCGGCTGGACGTAGCCTCGGTAGCTCACCCCTCATTAAACGGGCAAGTGGAAAGATCCAACGGATTAGTATTATCCGGGATAAAACCCCGGCTCATTGAGCCGCTGCAAAGATCAGCGGGGTGCTGGATATAAGAACTACCAGCAGTACTGTGGAGTTTAAGAACAACTCCGTATCGATAAACAGGCTATACGCCGTTTTTTCTGGTATATGGGGCAGAAGCTGTATTACCAGCCGACATAGAGCATGATTCGCCTAGGGTCACCCAATACACAGAAGCTGAAGTGCAAGAAGCCCGGCAAAATGATGTTGATCTGCTGGAAGAAGCGAGAGCACTGGCACTGTCCAGATCCGCCATATATCAGCAAAATCTCCGACGCTATCATAGCCGGAAAGTGTGCCCCCGAGTCTTTCGGGAAGGCGATCTGGTGCTCCGGTTGGTACAACGTACTACTGGAATGCATAAACTATCCCCCCATGGGAAGGGCCATTCATCGTGAGCAAAGCATTGCACAATGATTCTTACTATCTTATAGATGCAAAGCCACAGGAAAAGAACAAGGCGGACAGGTCCGGAGAGGAATCCAAGCGACCATGGAACATAGCTCTACTTTGGCCTTTCTACACCTAGCTAAGAAGTGTATGTATCCGGGTTATCTCATATGTCGGTATGTATGTCGGCAATGAGCTTATCAATGAAATGTTGGCACCTTGAGCGGTAACTCGGGGACTGCCTTAATAATGTTTGTTATTTTCTACGCGTCAGCTAGAGTAAGTTATTTTACTTAACTCGGATTAGTAGTGTGTGAGCACCAAAAACCCAACTCTTTAACTTGTTGTTGTCCAACAAGAATTGGCTTCATGGCAAGCAAGAGAACAAGTTTGGAATTGCGTAGCACATGAAAAACGACTAAGGAAAAGAATTTATTCGAGCTGACGTTTGTGTTTCGGACTAACCCCGTATTCATTTTCCAATTGTTATACAGTTTTATTTTTGAGCTAAGTCTAAAAGTTTCCTAGTATTGTTAAGACAATTTTTCAAGCTCAGATTCGTAAGTTGTAAAACCGAATCAAGGTAGACACAATCCGAGCCAAAAGATTGAATGAACAAGAAAAAGAAACTCGGGGACTACGCCCAAGTTAATCCGGCATAAGTACTCAGTAGCAAAATATCACATGTGTTTGGAATACAATTCCACCCGGCATACCGGGGATCTAATAAATTTTCAAGTGTTTTTACTTAAGGAGCAGCGGGAGGAAGTTCGGCATCATCGTCGCCATCTTCGATATCCGAGGCAGTGTCCTCTTCGTCCTCACCCGAATCATCTTCAACATTCTCAACTTCCTCTTCGCCTGCAACTTCCAGGAAGCTCGGACCCTCAGTCCATTCGTGAATGGGGGCATATTCGATGAGGCTGTGGGCGCAAGCCTGGCGCCGAGCTACCCACTCCGGGTCATCTGTCCATTAGGATCCGGTGCGCAGGCGTGTGAGGAGGCTGAGATCTATCTTCTCATACCACGTCAGAATGTGGTGAAGGATGGTATCGGCTACAGCACGACCAGCAGACTCTCGCCAGAGATCGAGCTGGGTCTCGATTTCCGAAAGTTTTTCAGCGAGCTGTGTGACTCTCTCCGGAGCATCATCGGCGGGCCAGAAGGCGTTGAAGACTCGGACTGAAACATCGAGGAGGTCCTTGCCATAGTTCTTAATGATTTCCACGCGAGACGACAGGCTGACCAACAGGTCCTCCATGTCAAAGGGAATGCTCTCACCCTCAGGAGCGACTGGAGTACCCCTTTCTCGGCGGAAATTGGCGACAGCAGCACTGGCAATAGTAGTACCCTCTGGAAAGTGGCCTGGGAAACAAGGCAAAGGACAAAGTTGAGAAAACAAGACATATGAAGTAACCCGGAGAAATAAGGCGGATAAAGGAAAAGAAATTACGTGAGATGTGACTGTGAATCCGGGTCAATTCCTTGGTGCAAGCATCACGCCTCTTCCAAAGCTGCTCGAGCTCAGCATTTGCCGACTCAAGTTTGACCTCGGCTTCCTGAAGAAGTTCACGGTCCTTAGCATTTTGGAGCTTAAGGCGCTCACGTTCTTCGGTGTAGTCCTGGCCAGCCTTTTTTAGCTCAGTTTGGTGCTGTGCCTTCATTTTAGCCATCTCAGCCTTGAGCTTGGCTATCTCATCGTCTTTGGTCCGGAGGAGGGCGAGCTCGTCATCTTTCTTCTTTAGTTCGGCTTGGTGCTGCCCTGCTTGTTCGAGAAAATGTAGCATCACGTCAGGCACAGGCACACTATCTTCAAGCGATGCTGAAATAGTGCGTTGGCCCAGCAGTGCTGAGGAATGAATGTTTGCCGAGCCAAGGAGGAGAGCCGATGGAAACCACGATGAAGACAGACAAGAAGGACGTACCCTTGATCTGCTCCAAGTTCTTCCGCATTATCTTGTTTTCAGCTTCCACCCCAGCTGCGGAAACCGAACAATCAGATTAGTTCGGCAAACAAAGTTGAAGAAAATTGAGGAAAGGATAAGGAAGAAATTTACCCCTTTTCTCGTACTCCGCGATGAGTGCAGCCTGGTTCGCGCGAAGATTCTTGTGCGTATCCAGCAAGCGTTGGAATTCAGCACTCCGGCGGTTGGTGCTCACCTAAAAGATATACAGAAACTTAAGTCAGCCTAGTGCATATTCGACGTGTACTAAAATCCGGGCCAAGTGGAACTTAACCCGGCTCTAGGTGTGTGCATGTTCGACGTGTACTAAAATCCGGGCCAAGTGGAACTTAACCCGGCTCTAGGTGTGTGCATGTTCGAAGTGTACTAAAATCCGGGCCAAGTGGAACTTAACCCGGCTCTAGGTGTGTGCATGTTCGAAGGGTACTAAAATCCGGGCCAAGTGGAACTTAACCCGGCTCTAGGTGTGTGCATGTTCGAAGCGTACTAAAATCCGGGCCAAGTGGAACTTAACCCAGCTCTAGGTGTGTGCATGTTCGAAGTGAACTAAAATCCGGGCCAAGTGGAACTTAACCCGGCTCTAGGTGTGTGCATGTTCGAAGTTCTCACGGAGCTACGTTAGTGTTCTAAAAGAGCATCCGGCCGAGTAACAAGTCACTCCCCCGGAGGCTCGGGGACTAATGGTTATTATCTACAACTTGTCAAGGAGAAGTAACGTACCTCCATCATTCGCCCAGCGAGATTAATAGCTTTTGCGGCCGTGTTCATCTGAGCGGAAAACTCGGCAGGACCGAACCTTTCCGGGAGATCAGATTCCTGGACTACCTCGGCCTTGTTCCAATTCATAACAAATTCCATCAGGCTCGGGGGGGTACCATTCTCCGGTGGGCATATGGGGCGTCACCAAGCCCTTTGCATGTGCTTCCTTCCTCTCCACCAAGGCAAGGGCGGGGCTGGTGTGCAGAACCAACTGCTGGGCTTCGGTTGGCTCGGCAGGCGCGTCCTTTGCCGCTGATGTCTTCTTGGGGAGCATTGACACAAGGGTGCGCTGCCCAGACTCGACGGCAGTGGGCTTGTTAGTGTCTGGAGCCTTCTTGCCTTTGGCTTGCTGGGTAGAGGAAGCTATAGCAGTGGTTTTCCCCTTAGAAATTTCCAAGGTAGTTCCTTGCCGAGGTTGAGAGGACTCGGAAGAGGCAGAGGAACTAGGTGCTGGTACTCTCACTGCTGGGCTTGGTGCCGGCGCTGAAGTTTTCGCTGCCGGAGTTGGTGCTGATGCCGAGGTTGGATTTGGTGCTAGTCTGCTTGCTGGTGCTGGAATTGGCGCTAGGGCCGAAGTAGCCTCAGTGGCTGCTGGTTGAGGTGTTGTCGAGGTGGTGGATGCCGTTGCTCCGGCTAGGCCGGTCTCTCCCACTCCAAGGTTACCCTCCTCTTGCCGAGGTGGAGCTGAACCTGGAGCGGCCGTAGAACCCTCTAGGATAGGGCTCAGCGGGCGTGACTCGTCGTCACGACGGGGAGAAGGGCTAGGTCGGAGAGGGGAAGAGATGCTAGATCCACTTTGAGGGGCCTCCACCGGAGCCCTGCGAAATCAAATAACGTCAGAAGAAAAATTACGACGAAGTAAGGAAGAACGAGTTACAGAAGAAAGAAGGACTTACGCATCCGAAGTTTCGGCCGCTTTGGGTTTCCGAGCCCTTCGTGCTGGGGCCTTGCCTGCTGGTTTGGGGGCAGTCTTGTCCCCGGATTTCTTTCGCCTTTTAACGGGCTGAGAGGGTCCGAAGAAAGAACTCGAAGAAGCCCCACGTTTCTTCTTCGTGGCCACCGGAACAGGCTCGCCCGTAGCGAGAGGGGGATCCTCGTGAATATGACCGCCGGGGTGAGCTGATGGTGGAAAAGCAAAAGAAAGGGGGACAGCCTCAAAAGGTTCAATCACCTCGATTTCCGAGTCATCTTCATCATCGGGCCAATCTCTAATAGAAGAGGATTTACCCGTGGGTCATTTCGTGGCGTCAGTCATAGGGAGGAACATCTCCTGGTCCAGCTCTTCCTCATCCGGAGTCTCCCGGTCTGGCGCCCACTTAAGGGACGGATCGGTGCCGTCCTCAAGGGTCTGCTGAAGGAATTGCTGAGGAAAAGAGCGAACAAAAGAGTCAAAAATTGCAACAATAACTGACATGTAATTAGTCCGGGTTAAGTTTGTAGCATGGAACTTACCGTGGGAGGAAGCCGGTCACGGCAGAAATGCTCAATCCCCCAAGACCAATCAGTGGAAAAGTCCTTGTGAGTGGTGAAGAGAGCCATAACCCGGCGATAAATCTCCGAGTTGGTCAGCTCGAAGGATGAGGTCCGGTTAGGATCGCGGCCGTAGCTCATGTGGCATACCTTGTGGGTGCGCTTCTGGAGGGGAGAGATTCGGTTACGCACAATGGTGATCATGGCATACTCGTTCATAGCCCGAGCCCCTTCAGTTCCGCGAACCTTTTGCTCACTTGGTTGGCCAAGGCTGTGGGCTTCTTGGGAATCACATCCCACAGGTCCGGGTTAGGTGGACCCGGAGTGTAGGGAAGCAACCGGATCAAGTCTTCGGTGCCCGCATTCCGGACATAGAAGAAGGTCCGGGCTCATCCATTGCAGGACTGTAGCCCGGTGACCCGGGGAAAAATAGAAAATCGTCGGGGTGAAATGGAGGCTGCTCCAAATTGAGTGAGCCGCTTGTCCTCCGGATCAGCATGGATGTTGGGAATGACGTTGCGACGAAGGCCGAAGAACCAGATCCATAGCTCTTTCATGGGCCATAGTCCGACGTAGCCTTCGATCGTAGAAGGAAAGGCAGACAGGGAGGTGATGGCGTTGGCTGGAAGGTGGTGTGGCTGGAGTTGGTATGTACCGAGCCAGTCCTGGAAAAAATCACTCACCGGCAAGCCGAAGCCCCGTTGGAAATGGGACAGAAACACGACGAACTCGCCCGGATTGGGTGAGGGGGCCAGTTCGTTGGAAGGAAGACGCGCGGCGACGCCGGTAGGGATGCGTCTGGTCCGGTAGAGTCAGTCCAGGTCATCCTGGAAGACCCAGGAGCCGGCCCACGCGCCGTGGTCTGCCGCTGCAGCGTCTTCTTCCATCTCCTGCTCAGCAACAATGAGTTCCTCTTCAGTCATCTGGTCCTCGAGGCCCTCGCTGGCACTGGAGGCGGCGGGGGACAGTGGCCGGGACTGGCGCGGACCCGTGGCGAGAAATTTGTGTCGTGGTGGCGGCGACGCTGCTATTTGGCGATGCTGGCGGCGGCACGGTCGCGAAGAAGAGGAAGAAGAATAGCAGCGGGCAAAGGGGTGCGGAGGGGGAAAAATCCTAAGGGACGCACCCCTCCGCTATTTAACCACTCCCATCAGGGGAGAATGGGATCGCGCCCTGTGGACCGGCCACACGCTGTGGCCGTGTATCACCCGTCCGGACCAACCAGTGAGGAGCCACACGGAGGGCCACAGGGCGGAGAGAGTCCTGTCACGTGACACGCTGATGCGGTAAACCAGGAGGCAGGCGTGACGTGACCCGCGCATAATGATAACTGACAATTACTGCGACGGTTACTGTACCGTCCCTTAAAATAAGACGACATAATGATTACCCTTCACATGGGTTAGCGTACGAGAGAAGGAAGCAAGACCCGGATGGAACTGTGGTAACCCGGCCGGCAAGTGAAAACTTGAAATGTGCGAAGGGAACGTAAATCCAAACAGTCCGAGGTACAAAGGTAACTCGGCAATAACGACCGGGGCACAAAATTGAACCTGGTGTGGCCTTAGCGGCCAAGGAAGCTAAGACCGCACCAGCTTTGGGGACTAATGTTGGGGGGATACCCCCGGGTAGGGTCACGCCGGGGTATAAAGGCCGAGTTAGCCGAGGTTCGGCAAGGCCAAAGCAGATGCTGGCCGGGTCACCTCAAGGCAGACCGAATCACGGGGTAATCCGGACCTAGGGGCGTTCGCCTAACTAGGTCTCATCCGACTTAAGCAGTAAGTCGGAAGTGCATGTTTTACCGGTATGCAGGAACGCGTGTGGCCGGATGAACCATCATCCGAGTCACAGCAAGCTTCTAGGAGAAGGAAAGAATCTCGCTGGTCAAAAGGAGCCCCGGTACGCACTGCCTGAGCGAAGCGAGCAAGGACAGGACCACCGGGGCGTGGCCGACAAGCGTGACGACACCCGTGTCGGCTGACGAGGGCGCCGCAGAGGCTCACGTAGCTAAAGCATGTGTGACGCGGGGGAAAAAGCACCCCGGTCGGCTTACCACTTTGGGAGGAGGCATATTCTTAGGAATATGCCTCCACGTATGCCCTAGGCAGAAACCGAGCCTCCCCTATAAAAGGAGGGCTAGGGCTTCTGTTGAAGGGTGGGTCTCTCTACGATTCTGTTTTGGTCAAGGGTTTCAGGTGATATCTGTGGGTGAGAGTAAGAGAGCTCCTTCTTCCTCCTCTCACCAATACAGCTCTAGGAGAAATTGTAACCTTGGAAGTAAATCAATACAAGCTCTTGTGTGGAGAATCACTTCACTATCCCTCCCTGGATTCCCCTAGCGAGTATTAGTCCCCACCTTTAGCCTATACATGGCATCTGCCGTGACACCACCACGACAAACTCCCCAAAACCAATATTGCCAAAAGTGTCCACCATACCTACCTATTAGCATTATTTGCTAGTCCGTGCATATTCTGTATGCCTTGTTTTATTCCGAATAAAATGTTTGCTTGTAATGAGAAAGTTAGTTAGTAAAGCTCTCACGAACTTGATGGCACACTTTACTCTCTTGCACTTAATAATCTTGAACCATTGTGTCCATCTTTGTTGCGTATATGCTTGCGTTTTATGAGTTCAAGTTAGCAGAACCATATATCATGGGGAACATTTTCAACATTGCACTTATTATTCCATTGATATCATGATTCTTTTGCTTATGGATCCCGACGGCGTGAAATAAAAGGGGAACTTGTAAGATGCCTAGGCCGCTAGCCTAAGCCATGCCTAATCATGGTGGAAACTTGCAGCATAACCATAATGAGCATTCTATGAAGAATCCTCAATAAAAACCGATGCAAATAGGAAATAAAAAGATCGCTGAGATGCTCATTGTCTGCTTGCCTTGTCATTTTGATTATGGGATAGCTCCTGAATCATGTGCAAGGGGTACCCCGTTGGCGGTTCTCTATGATACATATGTACTTACAATGACAAGAGCTAACTTGTGACTGAAGTTGAGTAGCATGAGGTTCGGTACTCGTAAGCAAGGGGCCTGAGATTTCAACTTATAACTTGTCAAGCATACCCTCTTAGTTGTGTCACTTTAACCTTAACCATTTAAAGATGCTTATGATAGGGGCAATGAGAGCTCAAAGCTAATGAGTACCATACTTTCAGCATTTGGGAGCCTTTCAAACTGTTCGAAACCTTTTCACTCCCTTGTTGAGTCACCACTTATTCTATGAGGACCTTCTTGAGAGCATAGTTGTCATTCTTAGTGTAATGTGCTTGTCTCAAAACTTGACTAATTATGTCATGAGTTTGATACATGAATCTTTGATATCTTTACTTCTAGTCTTCACTTGAACTTCAGAGGTGCCTTGGCATCTTTGTTTGCCCTACGATCAAAGGCAAGTGAGTTACCATTCTATCATACATTTTTATGAGCATTGCAATGTTTCTTATGTTTATGTTTCTATGCTACGTACTATTTTTGAGTTAGAATCCCTTCATAGCTTGCAATGACTTTTGAGTAACCTTATCTGCATACTCCTTATTATGAATTGACCAAGTACTTGATCATATGCTGAGAATATATACATCTTATGAAGCAAATGTGTTTGTTAAGTTTCTTTTATCGCACTTAGTTTTCAACTGAATTGCTTGAGGACAAGCAATAAGCTAAGCTTGGGGGGAGTTGTACGTCCAAAACGTATCTACTTTCCCGAACACTTTTGCTATTGTTTTTCCTCTAAACTTGTGTGATTTGGATACAACTAACACGAACTGACGCTATTTTCAACAGAATTACCTTGGTGTCTAGTTTTTTTTGCAGAAAATCAACTATTAGGAAAAATCCTGGAAAATATGCCAAAAATCCTATTTCACCAGAAGACTCACGGAGCCAGAAGACGAGATGGAGGAGGGGCACGAGGGGCCCACACTACCTGGACGCACGGGCCAGGCCAGGCCGTGCCTGGGGGTGGTGTGGCCGCCTCGGTCACCCCCTCGGCCTCCCTCTTCGCCTATATGTTGCCTCTTGACCTAAAAACCAAGCGGGGATTCGACGTTTTTCCAAAAAGAGTTCCGCTACGCCGCCACCATCAGATTCCGTGATTCGGAACCAGAAACTCCGTTCTGGCACCCTGCCGCGACGGGGAATTGGAGGAGATCATTGCCATCATCATCACCATCGCATCTCCATTGAGCATCCATGTTTCCCCCATCTATGAGTGAGTAATCCCCCTTTGTAGGCTATGGGGACGGTAGGGATTGGATGAGATCGTTCATGTAATGGCATCAGATTGTTAGGGCATGGTGCCTAGTATCTATTATTAGTGCTTTTTGACTTTGTTGCAACTTGTTATGCTTAATGCTTGTCACTAGGTCCCGAGTGCCATGATTTCAGATCTGAACATGTTATTGATTCATTACGATAGTATTGTTTGTGGTCTTACTTGCAAGTTGTATACACATATTGTTGTCCGGAACCAAAGGCCCCGAAGTGATAGCAATCAGGATAACCGGAGGGGGTGGCTTTGATGTGAGGATCACATGTGTTCATGAGTGTTAATGCTTTGCTCCGGTGCTCTATTAAAAGGAAAGCCACCCCCTTCGGTTATCCTGTTTGCTATCACTTCGGGGCCTTTGGTTCCGGACAACAATATGTGTATACAACTTGCAAGTAAGACCACAAACAATACTATCATAATGAATCAATAACATGTTCAGATCTGAAATCATAGCACTCGGGACCTAGTGACAAGCATTAAGCATAACAAGTTGCAACAAAGTCAAAAAGCACACTAATAATAGATACTAGGCACCATGCCCTAACAATCTGATGCCATTACATGAACGATCTCATCCAATCCCTACCATCCCTATAGCCTACAGCGGGGATTACTCACTCATGGATGGGGGAAACATGGATGGTCGATGGAGAGCGATGGTGATGATGATGGCGATGATCTCCTCCAATTTTCCGTCCCGATAGGGTGCCAGAACAGAGTTTCTGGTTCTGATTCGCGGAATATGGTGGTGGCGGCGAAACGGAACTCTTTCTGGAAAAACGTCGAACCCCCCTTGGTTTTTAGGTCAAGAGGCAACTTATAGGCGAAGAGGGAGGCTGAGGGGGTGACCGAGGCAGCCACACCACCCCCAGGCATGGACAGGTGGTGTGTGCCCCTCGTGGCCCTCCTCCGTCTCATCTTCTAGCTCCGTGAATCTTCTGGTGAAATAAGATTTTTGGCACATTTTCTTAGATTTTTCCTGATAGTTGATTTTATGCACAAAAACTAGACACCAAGGTAATTCTGCTGAAAATAGCGTTAGTCCGTGTTAGTTCTATCCAAATCACACAAGTTTAGAGGAAAAACAATAGCAAAAGTGTTCGGGAAAGTAGATACGTTTTGGACGTATCAATCGGCGGTGCCCTCGTATTTCTCGAAAAGTCCGTTGCGGCAGTGGATCACCAGCTTGGCATCGTCTTTCGGGGAGCCGAGATCCGCAAGACCGTCGGCGAGGGCCTTGATCTTCTTCAAGTACTCGGTCATGTTCATCTCGCCCATCTTGATCTCGCCCAGCTCGGTGGAGAGGTGGAGCTGGCGGTTGAGTGAACCATTGAATTATTGTTTATGTTCAGATTGTTATACATCATTATTCCATCTCTGATCATGATCCATATGATGTCTTCTGAGTAGTTCGTTTTGTTCTTGAGTACATGGGAGAAGTCATGTTGTTAGTAGTGGAGTTGTGTTGAGAAAGATTCAATAGATTGTTATGTAAGTTGTGGTGTACTTCTTCTAGTGGTGTCATGTGAACGTCGACTACATGACACTTCACCTATATGGGCCTAGGGGAATGCATTGTGTATTTGGCTACTAATCGTAGGGGTTGCCAGAGTGATAGAAACCTGAACCCCCGTTCGGAAACCATTGCACAAGGGACGTAAGGGTCTTAGAGTTTAAAGCTGTGGTTAGGTTTCTACCTTAATTACTTTCTTGTACTTATGGATGTTTGCAAGGGGTATAATCACAAGTATGTATTAGTCTTGGATGGGGCGGTACATTAGGACAGGTTCACCCACACAACACTTAGCAAGCTAGAGAAGATTAATCAACTTTATGAAGCGAAAGCACTTGACAGTCTTCCCATGTGTCCTCGAGAACGTTTGGTCATCTTAAGTAATACAACCGGCTTGTCCTTTGCTGCATAAAGGATTGGGCCACTTGCTGCATTTATTCCTAATGTCTTTTATTTACTCGTACTTTGTTTACTTGCTTTATCGAAAACCCCTAAAAATCCGTTTGCTAAGTATTTGCAGAGAATTCCTGATCCATACCACTAGCCAGCACCTTTTGCTCCTCGTTGGGTTCAACACTCTTACTTATCGAAAATACTGCGATACACCCCCTATACTTGTGGGTCATCAAGCTGCACCTGGAAACAATCTTGCTCACAATAGTTTATCGGTAGCAATAGTTTTGTAGTAGCAATAGTAAAGTAATAGCAGTAGTAAAAGAAAGACAGTAGTAACAATTGCAATAAACAGTAGGATTAAAGCACAGTAGGCATATGGATGGATGGATGGGCGTTGCATGGACAAGACAATTCATATAGCAATCAAAACATAGGGCATTTGTGGATAAATAGGATAAATCATCCAAGTACTAGATAATCATAGGCATGTGTTCCATATATAGTCATACGTGCTCGCAATGAGAACTTGCACATCATCTTTTGTCCTGCCAGCCCATTTGCAGCGGGGCATCAAGGGAACTACTGGCAATTAAGGTGCTCCTTTTAATAGATCACCGGAGCAAAGCATTAACACTCCGTGAACACATGTGATCCTCACATCAAAGACATTCCCTCCGGTTATTCCAATTAATGTCACTTCAGGGCCTTTGGTTCCGGACAACAATATGTGTATACAACTTGCAGGTAAGTGAAGGAGATAGGCCCTAGAGGCAAATAATAAATAGGTTTTCATATCTCAATTAGTTTATAATAGTTTCAAATTGTGCTAGAACTGTGCCAAGTAGAAACAATTGTATAGGTGTGGTATGAAACAACCAAGTCCCTAGTAGCCTCTATTTATACTAGTTCGTTGGTCACGAAGATGATCTGGGTTTCAAGATCATGGGCATTTATGCCGACTGACAACGAGATCATATCATTGGAGAATGATGTGATTGGACATTCCTCGAAGGATTGCAACACGATCAAGTGATGACCCACAAGTATAGGGGGTGTATCGCAGTATTTTCGAGGGAAGTGAAACCCAATTTATTGATTCGACACAAGGGGAGCCAAAGAATATTTATAAGCCTTAACAACTGAGTTATCAATTCAGCTGCACCTGGAAATAATCTTGCTCGCAGCAATTTATCAGGAGCAACTGTTTTGTAGTAGGAATAGTAAAGTAACAGCAGTAGTAAAGCAAAGGCAGTAGTAACAAAAGCAGTAAACAGTAGGATTCGAGTGCGGTAGGCATAGGGATGGATGGACATGCGTTGCATGGACAAGACAATTCACATAGCAATCAGAACATAGGGCAATTGCAGATAAATAAGATAAAGCATCCAAGTACCAGACAATCCTAGGCATGTGTTCCATATATAGTCATACGTGCTCGCAATGAGAACTTGCACAACATATTTTGTCCTGCCAGCCCGTTTGCAGCGGGGCCTCTAGGGAATTACTGGCAATTAAGGCGCTCCTTTTAATAGAGCACCGGAGCAAAGCATTAACACTCTGTGAACACATGTGATCCTCACATCAAAGCCTTTCCCTTCCGGTTATCCCGATTTCTGTCACTTCGGGGCCTTTGGTTCCGGACAACGACGTGTGTATACAACTTGTAGATAAGACCAAGAACAATACTATCATAATGAATCAATAATAAGTTCAGATCTGAAATCATGGCACTCGGGACCTAGTGACAAGCATTAAGCATACCAAGTTGCAACAAAGTCAAAAAGCACTAATAAAAGATACTAGGCACCATGCCCTAACAATCGGATGCCATTACATGAATGATCTCGTCCAATCCCTACCATCCCCATAGCCTACAGTGGGGGATTACTCACTCATGGATGGGGGAAACATGGATGGTCGATGGAGAAGCGATGGTGATTATGATGGCGATGATCTCCTCCAATTTCCTGTCCCGGCAGGGTGCCAGAACAGAGTTTCTAGTTCTGATTCACGGAATCTGGTGGTGGCGGCGGAGCGGAACAATTTCTGGAAAAACGTCGAACCCCCCGAAGTTTTTAGGTCAGAAGGCTCCTTATAGGAGAAGAGACAGGCCGAGGGGGTGCCTGGGGGGCCCACACCACACCCTGGCGCGGCCTGGCCTGGCCCGCACCACCAGGTGGTGTGGCCACCCTAGGGCTCTTCTCCGTCTCGTATTCTGGCTCCTGGAGTCTTCGGGTGAAATAGGATTTTTGGCATATTTTCCAGGATTTTTCCTGATAGTTGATTCGAGACAGTATCCTTCATATACTTTGAGTAAGGATGCAATTTAATAGTATCAGTCAAAGGAATTTTCAAGAATAAAGGCTTCATCCACTCACAAAACTTATTGTAGTGTTCATCTTCCTTTGACTTGTGTTTCTTATCAGGGAAAGGCATAGGTTTTTGGACCCAAGGTTCTCTTTCACTACCATGTTTCTTAGCAATAAAATCTTATTTGGTGTATTTAGTAGTCTTAGTGTGGTTTTCAGGTTCTTCTTCAACTTTTTCTTCATTAGAAACTTCATTTTCTTCATTATCACTTTAAGTTTCAGCATCAGAGATAGATATACTATTAGGATCTATCGCAGGTTCAGAGGGTTCTACAACAGTTTTATGTTTCTTTTTCCTTTTCTTACGAGTAGAACCACTATTTTCAGCTTGTTGTGAATCCTGCTCAATTGTTTTGGGATGCCCCTCAGGATATAGAGGATCCTGGGTAGCAGCACCACTTCTAGTTCTAATCTCATAAGCATGTTTTTCTTTAGCAGCATTAACAAGCAAGTCGTTTTGCACTTTAACGAGTTGATCTATTTGATTTTGAACCATTCGAAAGTGTTTAACAATCATTTTAACATCATTGGAGGTTCTTTCCACAATATCTTTCAACTCAACAATAGCTCTAGTGTTTTCCATAAGATGATTTTGCACCCTTTTATTAAAGTTATCTTGCTTAACAATAAAGATATTGAATTCTTCTAAGCATTGATCAGGAGGTTTCAAATAAGGGATATCACCTTCATCAAAGTGTTGGAGAGAGTGTACCTCAATAGTGGATGAGTAGGGAATAGGCTTAAAAAATTCTTCTATAGGAGGTAAATTCTTGACATGTACAGCTTTAATTCCCTTCTCCTTAAGACATTTCTTAGCTTCCTTCATCACTTCATCATTGAATTCGATAACTCCCCTCTTCTTTGATGTTGGAATAGGCACAGGAATAGCTGGTTCAGGTACAATTACTTCAGGTATAGCTTGTTTAGGAGGAGTCCAGTATTCATAATTCTTGCTTATTTTAGCCATTAATTCCTCAGCTTCCTTTGGAGTCCTATTCCTGAAAACTCAATCAGCACAACTATCTAGGTATGTCCTAGATTCCTCGGTTAGTCCATTATAAAATATATCAAGAAGCTCATTCTTAGGTAAAGGACTTCCAGCGTGTGCATGAATCAAAGCACAAAACCTTGCCCAAGATTCGGGCAATACCTCTTTTTCTCCTTGTTTAAAATCAAAAAGTTCCTGCAAAATAGCATGTCTAGCACTAGGAGGAAAATATTTCTGCAGGAAAGTACTAATCAAGCACTCAGGGCTATCAATAGATCCAGGAGGTAAATTACTAAACCACGTTTTAGCTTCTCCTTTCAGTGAAAAAGGAAAAATCTTAGCAACAAAATAAGTACGCATCTTAATATAATCAGAAAACAAGCCACTCATAGTAGAAAGTTCATTCATATGTGCTACCACACTTTCATTCTGAGTCCCACAAAAAGGTTATTTCTCGACAATAGCTATGTAAGATAGATCGAGAGAGAAATCATAATCTTCATCTATAATGTTTAAGGGAGAAGCAGCAAACTTAGCATCAAGTGATAATTTGGGTCTAATACTACGCTCTCAAAGAGACTCTTAGCAGCGCTCCTATCATGGGTGTTCTTACATTCTTCAATAAACTCATCGGTCATCTCAACATAATCTTCTTCATCATCATAACTCTTACTAGACTCTGGTGAGCTAACAGGTGTGGCAGTGCCTTCATTAGGAGTTTTGGTATTTCCAGCTATAGTTCTAGCAATCGTAGCATCTAGGAAAGGACCTAATGAACCACTTTTATCAAGCACAGTAGAAGCAGCATCATAAGTATCAGAAGTTTCCAATTCAGCAGTAGTAGAAGTGTGTGTAGCATGTGTATGTGGTGGTGTAAGGAACTTACTCAAAACAGACGGTGAATCAAGAGCAGTAGAGGTGTTCAGAACCATACCTCTTCTTGTAGTGGATGGTAAAATATGAACCTTGCCATCACGAGACTTACCCATGATGGATAAGTAGCAGCGAACAATAGAGAATCCAAGTGAACATGATAAATAAAGCTATGGTCCCCGACAACGGCGCCAGAAAATAGTCTTGATGACCCACAAGTATAGGGGGTGTATCGCAGTATTTTCGAGGGAAGTGAAACCCAATTTATTGATTTGACACAAGGGGAGCCAAAGAATATTTATAAGCCTTAACAACTGAGTTGTCAATTCAGCTACACCTGGAACCAATCTTGCTCGCAGCAGTTTATCAGTAGCAATAGTTTGGTAGTAGGAATAGTAAAGTAACAGCAGTAGTAAAGCAAAGGCAGTAGTAACAAAAGTAGTAAACAGTAGGATTCGAGTGCGGTAGGCCTAGGGATGGATGGATGGGCGTTGCATGGACAAGACAATTCACATAGCAATCAGAACATAGGGCAATTGCAGATAAATAAGATAAAGCATCCAAGTACTAGACAATCCTAGGCATGTGTTCCATATATA
Source organism: Avena eriantha (assembly GCA_910589775.1). Taxonomy (NCBI): domain Eukaryota; kingdom Viridiplantae; phylum Streptophyta; class Magnoliopsida; order Poales; family Poaceae; genus Avena; species Avena eriantha. The sequence continues at coordinate 45,319,313 of OU342741.1, forward strand.
GTCATACGTGCTCGCAATGAGAACTTGCACAACACTTTTGTCCTGCCAGCCCGTTTGCAGCGGGGCCTCTAGGAACTACTGGCAATTAAGGTGCTCCTTTTAATAGAGCACTAGATCAAAGCATTAACACTCCGTGAACACATGTGATCCTCACATCAAAGCCTTTCCCTTCCGGTTATCCTGATTTCTGTCACTTCGGGGCCATAGGTTCCGGACAACGACGTGTGTATACAACTGGCAGATAAGACCAAGAACAATACTATCATAATGAATCAATAATAAGTTAAGATCTGAAATCATGGCACTCGGGCCCTAGTGACAAGCATTAAGCACAAAAAGTCGCAACAAAGTCATAAAGCACTAATAAAAGATACTAGGCACCATGCCCTAACAATCTGATGCCATTACATGAACAATCTCATCCAATCCCTACCATCCCCATAGCCTACAGCGGGGGATTACTCACTCATAGATGGGGGAAACATGGATGGTCGATGGAGAAGCGATGGTGATGATGATGGCGATGATCTCCTCCAATTCCCCGTCCCGGCAGGGTGCCAGAACGGAGTTTCTGGTGCTGTTTCGTGGAATCTGGTGGTGGCGGCGGAGCGGAACTCCTTCTGGAAAAACGTCGAACCCCCCGAAGTTTTTAGGTCAGAAGGCTCCTTATAGGCGAAGAGAGAGGCCGAGGGGGTGCCTGGGGGCCCACACCACCCCCTGGCGTGGCCTGGCCTGGCCCGCGCCACCAGGTGGTGTGGCCACCCCAGGGCTCTTCTTTGTCTCGTATTCTGGCTCCTGGAGTCTTCGGGTGAAATAGGATTTTTGGCATATTTTCTAGGATTTTTCCTAATAGTTGATTTTCTGCACAAAAAGTAGACACCAAGTCAATTCTGCTGAAAACAACGTCAGTTCGCATTAGTTGCATCCAAATCACACAAGTATAGAGGAGAAACAATAGCAAAAGTGTTCGGGAAAGTAGATACGTTTTGGACGTATCATCAAGTCATATAGTTCATTGTTGCAACAACTATACCTAGACGCCTTCTCCTTAGACTGTGAGCTCATATTACTCACTGTTTCCCTAGGCTGCTTAGACTGCATCAAACGTCATGTGGTAATGCGGTGGCCATAAAGGTGTACGTTGGGTATTCCGAAGGAACAGTAGATGACATGTGACTGCAAGACCGAGATTTTTTCACCCACATGATGGGTAAAGATACATACGGCCGACTTGGTGAGATTACATCTATAAATGTTGCAACATGTGACTAGGTCACGGGGATGTAATATCACGGTAACAAGAAAACATAACTTGTTGTGAACGAGATTGAACAAAGGTATGGGATACCAATGATCGGATCTCGAACAAGTTGTATCGAGGAACAAAAGGAAGAGGATGCTACATTTGGACGGTTCAAACGACATTGCCATCAGGAATGCATAGGGGTCACATGGATATCCCTGGTCCCTCTGTTGATCATTGATATAGATCATGTCTAGTGCATTCCCAAGCCGTGAGAGGATACACTTAAGGGTACGATGAGAGCGATCATTCGTAAGACGGAATCACAGTAGAGAAGGAGAAAGCCAGAATCGTTTCGCAGAGAGATCCGAAGTTGTTCGGAGAAAGAATAAAGGACCGGAATCACTCCGGGAAAGATCCGAAGTCGTTCGGAGGAAATCGAAAGGGGACCAAAAGGTGTTTCGGGTTGAATCAGGTTTTGTAATTTGTATTTACATATTTTTTAATGTAATTAATATTAAATATAATATTCAAATCTAATTTGAAGGGTTATTCCACTAATGGGCCAAACTTCCTTGGGAAATAGGGCCCATGAGGGAAAACTGGAGGAGGGAAGGGCCAAGGCCCAGGCGCCTCAAGGGGGCCCACCTGGCCAGCCTAGGGCTGTGCGCTGTGTGGGGCCCACCCCTGGCCGGCGGCCCATGAAGGCCCATGCGCCTCCCCCCTGTCTCCCTTGAATAGTCCCACATGGGAAACCCAAAGGGGAGGGCACACCCCCTCCCCCTATATAAAGGGGTGCCCATGGTTGGGATGAAACACACCAATATTTGGAGAAGTCCTTTGGTTGACTCTCTCCTTCTCTCTATACCTCGTGACCATATCCCCAAGTCTGGGTTGTGCGATCGAGGCACACCTGGAGTACGCCGTTGCGCTGCAGGGATTCCTAGCCGGCTATCAACTTCCGCACTCCCGGCAGGATCAGGGAGCCGGAGGTCTCATTGTGCACCGGATGTGTACGAAGACACGAGGCGCAACACTTGGGGCACTAGAATGTCGTGTGCCGGAGCTGTTGCATGATAAAGATGATGAAGATCAAGAAGGAGCAAGGGGTGACCTGCGAGGAGCTTCGCGACCTTAAGGTCGGCTACGAGTACGACTACTTCAACCACGTTCCCCATGGAATGTTAACCGCGTACGGTCTACAAGGGTATGTATTCTCTACGCATTGGCCAGTACCGCATTTCTACATAGATAGATCCTAGGCAAGTTTCTAGGGTTCTGTCATAGGAATTTTTTTGTTTTCCGCACCGATCCCCTACAGTAAGACCATAAACAATACTATCATAATGAATCAATAACATGTTCAGATCTGAAATCATGGCCTACAGTGGGGGATTACTCACTCATGGATGGGGGAAACAGGATGGTCGATGGAGAAGCGATGGTGATGATGATGATGATGATCTCCTCTAATTCCCCGTCCCGATAGGGTGCCAGAACGGAGTTTCTGCTTCTGATTCGCGAAATCCGGTGGTGGCGGCGCAGCGGAACACTTTCTGGAAAAACGTTGAACCCCCCTTGGTTTTTAGGTCAAGAGGCAACTTATAGGAGAAGAGGGAGGCCGAGCGGTGACCGATGCGGCCACACCACCCCTAGGCGTGGCCTGGCCTAGCCCGCGCGACCAGGTGGTGTGGGCCCCTTGTGGCCCTCCTCCGTCTCGTCTTCTGGCTCCGTGAATCTTCTGGTGAAATAGGATTTTTGGCATATTTTCCGGGATTTTTCCTGATAGTTGATTTTCTGCACAAAAACTAGACACCAAGGTGGTTCTGCTGAAAACAGCGTCAGACCGTGTTAGTTCTATCCAAATCACACAAGTTTAAAGGAAAAACAATAGCAAAAGTGTTCGGGAAAGTAGATACGTTTTGGACATATCAACTCCCCCCAAGCTTATCTTATTGCTTGTCCTCAAGCAATTCAGTTGAAAACTGAGTGCGCTAATAGAAACTTTCACGAACACATTTGCTTCATAAGATGTATATATTCCCAGCATATGATCAAACACTCAGGCAATTCATAATAAAGAGTATGCAACTAAGTTTACTTAATAGTCATTGCAAGCTATGAAGATATTCCAACTCAAAAATAATAAATAGTACGAAACATAAACATAAGCAACATTGCAATGCTCATAAAAAGGTATGATAGAGTGGTATCTCGCTTTCCTTTGATTGTAGAGCAAACATAAATGCGAAGGCACCTCTGAAGTTCAAGTGAAGACTAGAAGTAAAGATATCAAAGATACAAGCATCAAAGTCATGACACAATTAATCAAGTTTTGAGACAAGCATATTACACTAAGAATGACAACTATGCTTTCAAGAAAGTGCTCATAGAATAGGTGGTGACTCAACAAGGGAATGAAACGGTTTTTAAAAGTTTGAAAGGCTTCCAAATGCTGAAAGTATGGTACTCATTAGCATTTAGATCTCATTGCCCCTATCATAAGCATCTTTAAATGGTTAAAGTGAAAGAGAGGTCCAATACGAGTTATATGCTTGACAGACCATAAACTGGAAATCTCATGTCCCTTGAGTACAAGGGCTACTCCTCATGCTACTCAACTTTAGTTACCGGTAAGTTCTTGTCATAGTAAATACATGCGTATCATAGAGAACCGCCAACGGGGTACCCCTTGCCCGATGATACGGAAGAATCCCCATATAAAAATGACAAGGCAAGTAGACAATGAGCATCTCAGCAATCTTCTTATTTACCATGGGAAAATGGTGCTTTTTTCTCTCTTTCCTCTTTTCTCATCATCTCTTTTTTTTTCCTTTTTATCAATAACTATCTCTTTTTTTATCAGAAGAATGCTTCATAGATTGCTCATTATGGTTACGCTGTAGGTTTCCACCATGATTAGGCATGGATTAGACCGGTGGCCCAGGTGTTTCTATAACACACATACATAACTCCATGGACTTACAAGCTCCCCTTTTATTTCACACCGACGACATCCGTAAACAAAAGAGCATGATATCAACGGGGTATATATTTACAGGTGTTGAAAGCGTTCCCCGTGATAGCACGGTTCTGCTAATCCCTAGCCTATAATTTGCAAGCATATAACTTTCATGGATAGTCACAATGGTTCAGGTTTATTAAGTGCAAGAAATAAAGTGGGGCATCAAGTTCGTGAGAGCTTTACTAACTAACTTTCTGATAACAAGCAAGCATTTTATTCGAAAGAAAACAAGGCATACTGAATATACACGGAATAGCAAATGATGCTAATAGGTAGGTATGGTGGACACTTTTGGCAATATTGGTTTTGGGGAGTTGGAAACACGAGTAGAGCTCATACTCAGTGAAAGTGAGGGCTAGCAATAGTAAGGGAGCGACAAACAAGAGAACAATAACTGTCATAATCATGCTTGCAACAAAACATGACTAATCATAGCATGAAAGTGATTCAAGACCCCTGAGGAAAAATAATTCATCGAGGCTTAACTGATTTATTGTTTCAGCCATATGCATGCGTGAGCATGTGCCAAGTCAATTCAAGTGAAACATTCAGAGGAGGATACCACAGTGTCATACCAAGCTATGATAGAGCAATGCAAGCAAACATTCATATGACATGCTGCAAATCATTAGCAAGCTGGAGCTAATCATAAGAAAGAAAGAACTACTAGGCATCCATAAATAACATACACCTTACATGAACAGACTAAGCATGCCCACTATGATGAGTATATGTACAAAAATGAAAACAAATAGAGTTCATTACCAGCCTCTTACCACACCTCAAGTTGTCCTTAATCTTCATTATTGCCCTTCACTTGTGTGGCTTGAATAATAACATGAAACCAAATTCCACTGAGGACTACTGCAACGAACTTCATAAAACCAAAGAAGAACAACAAATATTTTTGGGTTTTCGATTTTTAAAGGCAAGAACCAAAAGGAAGATCAAGCAAAGCGAAATCTTTTTGGGTTTTTCAAATAATTGAAACAAAGCAAAAAGGAAGAAGCAAACCAAGACAAAAAGAAAAAGAAGCAAACAAAGAGAAACAACGAAAATATTTTTGGTCTATTTGTGTTTTGGAAAGCAAAAGAAAGCGAAACATGGATATACAAAGTACCGACTAAACATGATATGTAGATGAGTGTGATGTCGGTGTACCTCCCCCCAAGCTTAGGCTTTTGTCCTAAGTGGGTATCAACCCCAACGCGGGTAAGGGTTCCAAGCCGGTACGAGGACTCCCCCTCATTCGACGGCTGGACCGAATCATCTGTAGCCTCCCTTCCAATCCCCTGCTCCTGCTGGGAGAGCTCCGCCAGATACGTATCGAGCTCCTCCTCAGTGAGTGACCATCCTACCCTGGTTTCAAGGTTAAACAAAACAGGTGCAGGTAAAAGAACAAAACATTCGGACTTACTCCTTCTCCAACCAGCCTTGAGAAAGGTTATTTCATAAGAAAAATCACTAAAATTAGCCCAAGAAGAAACAAATTTATGTTGTATCATGGAATTAAGGTCAAGCCTCTCTATGGGAAACTGTAGGTCCAGATGATGAGGCACTAAACCATGCAAAGCTAATAAATGAGAGGCGATGAGGCCTCCACAAATTCCACATTTCTCGCGGTTAGCAGCAAGATGAAAAGCTATCAAGGCACCCAAATTGTAAGTCCTATCTCGTTTTAAAGCAGCTGAGATGAATGCTAGATCATATGAGGATAACTTATTAGCAGTTTTCCTAGCGAGAACACACTTAGCAATAAAGTAAGCAAAGTAGTGAATAGACGGGAGATGAATATTACGAATTTTCCCACTCTCCTTTGAGAAGCTGCTCCCTTGGCAAATATCCGCATACATGTCCATGAGTGGTGCATGTCGCTCTTTAATCCTTTCACACGATCCCCACTGGGGTACTTTAATAGCTGCACAAAAGTCATCAAAAGTAAGGTTGGCAGCTATATTGTAAATTTTGTAGTGAACCATGGGGTTAGGCAAAGAGCAACTAAATCGAAAGTCATGCACCATAGACATAGTTAGTTTCACAAATTGGTAAGGTTCATCTCCCACAAAATGCTCCAATCCTGCATTAGCAATTAAAGTATGGAAGTCCTAAGAAATCCCTGCAGCCCTCTTGAATTCGGGGCATGGATGGATGGAAGGAAAAACTTCCTCCTCTTGGTGAACCTTCATAACCTCAGGCACCCTTAAATCATGTTGGTTGAGTTGGTGTTCATTCATCTTCTATTCTGAAATTTAGGACAACCATCATACAAGTGATTGCAAAGTGATTACATAATGAAGGGAACTACTCATAGGGACTTGTAAGAGGCCTAAACATGCATCAAAACAAAATTTCTAAGCATTGAACAAGCTTACAAGCTCACATAACCTGTCACCTACAACAGCAAAATACTCAAGATATAAACCACTAAACACAAATCTACTTGGACAAGTGGAGGAGTCACATACCGGAGGACAAATGCTCCAAATTTCAGCAGCAAAGATGGGCTGAGCAAGGAGATCGAAAAATCATGGACAAGAACAGCAAGAACGTGATTTCGAGCAATGAGCTTGTGTTTTATTGGGAGAGAGAAGGCAGTGGCAAGTGAGTGGAGGGCCAGGGGTGGCCCACACCATGGCCAGGTGATACGTCCAAAACGTATCTACTTTCCCGAACACTTTTGCTATTGTTTTCCTCTAAACTTTTGTGATTTGGATACCACTAACACGGACGACGCTGTTTTCAGCAGAATTACCTTGGTGTCTAGTTTTTTTTGCAGGAAATCAACTATCAGGAAAAATCCCGGAAAATATGCCAAAAATCCTATTTCACCAGAAGCCTCACGGAGCCAGAAGACGAGACGGAGGAGGGCAATGAGAGGCCCACACCACCTGGCCGTGCGGGCCAAGCCAAGACGCGCCTAGGGGTGGTGTGGCTGCCTCGGTCACCCCCTCGGCCTCCCTCTTCGCCTATAAGTTGCCTCTTGACCTAAAAACCAAGCAGGGGTTAAACGTTTTTCCAAAAAGAGTTCCGCTACGCTGCCACCATCAGATTCCGCGATTCAAAACAAGAAACTCCATTCTGGCACCCTGCCGGGACGAGGAATTGGAGGAGATCATCGCCATCATCATCACCATCGCTGCTCCATCGACCATCCATGTTTCCCCCATCTATGAGTGAGTAATCCCTCGCTGTAGGCAATGTGGATGGTAGGGATTGGATACGATAGTTCATATAATGACATCAGATTGTTAGGGCATGGTGCCTAGTATCTGTTATTAGTGCTTTTTGACTTTGTTGCAACTTGTTATGCTTAATGCTTGTCACTAGGGCCCGAGTGCCATCATTTCAGATCTGAACATGTTATTGATTCATTAAGATAGTATTGTTTATGAACATATTGTTGTCCAAAACCAAAGGCTTTGAAGTGACAGCAATCGGGATAACCGGAGGGGATGACTTTGATGTGAGGATCACATGTGTTCACGGAGTGTTAATGCTTTGCTCCGGTGCTCGATTAAAAGGAGCACCTTAATTGCCAGTTGTTCCCTTGAGGCCCCGCTGCAAACGGGCTGGCAGGACAAAAGATGTTGTGCAAGTTCTCATTGCGAGGACGTATGACTATATATGGAACACATGCCTATGATTATTTAGTACTTGGATGCTTTATCTTATTTATCTACAAATGCCCTATGTCTTGATGTCTATATGAATTGTCTTGTCCATGCAACGCCCGTCCATCTATCCCTATGCCTACCGCGCTTTAATCCTACTGTTTACTAAAATTGTTACTACTGTCTTTACTTTTACTACTCCTATTATTTTGCTATTGCTATTACAAAACTGTTGCTACTAATAAACTGTCGTGAGCAAGATTGTTTCTAGGTGCAGCTGAATTGACAACTCAGTTGTTAAGGCTTATAAATATTCTTTGGCTCCCCTTGTGTCGAATCAATAAATTGGGTTTCACTTCCCTCGAAAATACTAGGATACACCCCCTATACTTGTGGGTCATCTAGACTATTTTCTGGCGCATTTGCCGGGGAGCATAGCTCTATTTATCAAGTTAACTTGGAATTACTATTGTTCGCTGCCATCCATACATCATGGGTAAGTCTCGTGATGGTAAGGTCCCTATTTACCATCCACTACAAGAAGAGGTACGGTTCTGAACACCTCTGTTGCTCTTGATTCACCATCTGTTATGAGTAAGTTCCTTACACCACCACATACACATGCTACACACACTGCTACTACTGCTGAATCTGAAACTTCTGATACTTATGATGCTGCTTCTACTGTGCTTGATAAGAGTGGTTCATTAGGTCCTTTCCTAGATGCTACGATTGCTATAACTATAGCTGGAAATACTGAAACTCCTAATGAAGACACTACTACACCTGTCAGTTCACCTGAGTCTAGAGAGAGCTATGATATTGGAGACGGTTATATAGAGATGACAGATGAATTTATTAAAGAATGTCAAAAAACTCATGATAAAAGTGTTATTAAGAGTCTTCTTGTGAAATATACTGTTAGACCTAAATTATCTCCTATTGCTAAGTTTGCTACATCTCCCATAAACATTAATGATAAGGATTATGATTTCTCTCTTGATTTATCTTACATAACCATTGTTGAGAAAGAAACTTTTTGTGGGACTAAGAATGAAAGTGCTGTAGCACATATGACTGAGCTTTCTACCATGAGTGGCCTGTTTTCTAATGATATTAAGATGCGCACCTACTTTGTTGCTAAAATTTTCCCTTTTTCACTGAAAGGAGAAGCAAAAACTTGGTTTAATAATTTACCTCCTGGATCTATTGATAGCCCTGATTGCTTGATTAGTACCTTCCTTCAGAACTATTTCCCTCCTAGTGCTAGACATGCTACTTTGCAGCAACTTTTTGATTTTAAACAGGGAGAGAAAGAGATATTGACTGAATCATGGGCAAGGTTTTGTGCATTGATTCATGCACAGGCTAGATGTCCATTACCTAAAAATGAGCTTCTTGATATATATTATAATGGACTAACTGAAGAATCTAGGACATACCTGGATAGTTGTGCTGATTGTGTTTTCAGGAAGAGAACCCCAAAGAAGTTGAGGAATTAATGGCTAAAATAAGCAAGAATTATGAAGACTAGACTTGATCTGAGCCAACTACACCTGAGACAACTACACCTGAGTTAACTGTGCCTAAGCCAACACCAACACCAAAACCAAAGAAGAGGGGAGTTATTGAACTAAATGATGAAGTGATGAAGGAAGCTAAGAAATGTCTTAAGGAGAAGGGAATTAAAGCTGTAGATGTCAAGAATTTACCTCCTATAGAAGAATTATGTAAGCCAATCCCCCACTCATCCACTATTGAGGTACACTCTCTCCAACATTCTGATGAAGGTGATATTCCTTACTCTAAACCTCCTGATCAATGCTTAGAAGAATTTGATGTTTTTATTGTTAAGTAAGATAATTTTAATAAAAGGGTGCAAAATCATCTAATGGAAAACTCTAGAGCTATTTTTGAGTTGAAGGATATCGTGGAAAGAACCTCTAATGATGTTAAAATGCTTGTTAAACATTTTCAAATGGTTCAAACTCAAATTGATCAGCTTATTAAAGTACAAAAAGACTTGCTAGTTAATGCTGCTAAAGAAAAACAAGCTTATGAAATAAGAACTAGAAGTGGTGCTGCCACCCAAGATCCTCTATATCCTGAGGGGCATCCTAAAAGAATTGAGAAAGATTCTCAACGAATTGAAAATAGTGGTACTTCTCCTAAGAAAAGGAAAAAGAAACATAAAACTGTTTTAGAGTCTTCTGAACCTGCTAAAGATCCTAATAGTATATCTGTCTCCAATGCTGAAACTGAAAGTGGTAATGAAGAAAACGATGCTCCTGATAAATAAAAAAGTTGAAGAAGAACCTGAAAGGCACACTAAGCATACTAAATACACTAAAGAAGATTTTGTTGCTAATTAACATGGTAGTGAAAGAGAGCCTTGGGTCCAAAAACCTATGCCTTTCCCTGATAAGAAACATAAGTCAAAGGAAGATGAACACTATAATAAGTTTTGTGAGTGGATGAAACCTCTATTTTTGCAAATACCTTTGACTGATGCTATTAAATTGCCTCCTTATTCAAAGTATATGAAGGATATTGTCTCTAATAAAAGGAAGATCCCTAATGAAGAAATTTATACTTTGCTTGCTAATTATTCCTTTAATGGTAAGGTTCCAAAGGAACTTGGAGACCCAGGGATTCCAACTATTCCATGCTCTATTAAAAATAGTTATGTTAGAACTACTTTGTGTGATTTGGGAGCAGGAGTTAGTGTTATGCCTTTTTCTCTCTATAAGAGACTTCAATTGGAAAAACTAATACCAACTGATATATCTTTGCAAATGGCTAATAAATCTACTACTATTCCCGTTGGTATATGTGAGGATTTACCTGTTCACGTGGCTCATAATTGCTTGATTTTAACTGACTTTGTTGTGCTTGAAATGCGTGAAGATGAGAATATGTCTATTATTCTTGGGAGACCTTTTCTTAATACTACATGAGCTGTTATTAATTATAATCAAGGAAAGGTGACTTTTAATGTTAATGACAAGGAGCATACTGTCTATTTCCCTAAGAAGATTGATACAACTTATGGTTTAAATTCAATTGAACATGTTGAGGGCATCCAAGTTGGAGAAATATATTGTCCCATACCACGAGAAAAATATGAAACTATTATGATTGGGACCATTGCTATCAAGGTTGAGGTAACATAATCATTAGTGGAATACAAAAGTTTTGTTTCATATAAATTTTTTTTGGTAACAAGACCTGATCAACCTTGTTAACAAAGGGATTTTAATGAACAAAACAATGTTTTCACCATGATTATCTTTGCTTACTTTTATTTTCATCCATTTTAGTTTTTGCCTTCACTTAGTTTACTTTTCTATTACTAGTTACTTGCATAATAGAGTGTATTAGAACTTCTGAAGTTTTAGTTTTGTTTTGTCATTGCATCATTCCAAAAACATCTTTCTGTCAGAAAATCATTCATCTTTACCTGAAAATTGCTCAAAAATAAAGTGTCTCGAAAAATTCCAGAAAATTCATATTAAATTTTTACGTGAAAAAGGGGACAGAGAGGTGCCTGGAGTGACCCAGGGGGGCCCACCAGGCAGGCACACCACCTGGTGGCACGACCACCCTAGGGGCGCGCCATGCCATGGTGTGGGCCACCCCTGGCCCTCCACTCACTCTCTCACTTGCCACTGCTTCCTCTCTCCCGAAAAAACATTAGTTCATTGCTCGAAATCACGTTCTTGCTGTTCTTGTCCACGATTTTTCGATCTCCTTGCTCAGCCCATCTTTACTGCTGAAATTTCGAGCATTTGTTCTCCGGTATGTGAATCCTCCGCTTGTCCAAGTAGATTTGTGTTTAGTGGTTCATATCTTGAGTATTTTGCTGCTGTAGGTGACATGTTATGAGAGCTTGTAAGCTTGTTCAATGCTTAGAGATATTGTTTTGATGCATGTTTAGGCCTCTTACAAGTCTCTATGAGTAGTTCCCTTCATTATGTATTCACTTTGAAATCACTTGTATAATGGGTGTCCTAAATTTCAGAAAGAAGATGAATGAACACCAGCTAAACCAACATGAACTAAGGGTGCCTGAGGTTATGAAGGTTCACCGAGAGGAGGAAGTTTTTCCTTCCATCTATCCATGCCCCGAATTCATGAGGGCTGCAGGGATTTCTCAGGATTTCCACACTTTAATTGCTAATGCAGGATTGGAGCATTTTGTGGAAGATGAACCTTACCAATTTGTGAAACTAACTATGTCTATGGTGCAGGACATTTGATTTTGTTGCTCTTTTCCTAACCCCATGGTTCACTACAAAATTTACAAGATAGCTGTCAATCTTCCTTTGATGACTTTTGTGCAGGTATGAAAGTACCCCAGTGGGGATCGAGTGAAAGGATTAAAGAGCGACCTGCACCACTCATGGACTTGTATGCGGAGATTTGCCAAGGGAGCAGCTTCTCAAAGGAGAGTGGGAAAATTCGTAACATTCATCTCCTGTCTATTCACTACTTTGCTTACGTTATTGCCAAGTGTGTTCTCGTTAGGAAAACTGCTAATAAGTTATCCTCATATGATCTAGCATTCATCTCAGCTGCTTTAAAACGAGATAGAACTTAGAACATGGGTGCCTTGATAGCTTTCCATCTTGCCGCTAACCGCGAGAAAGGTGGAATTTGTGGAGGCCTCATTGCCTCTCGTTTATTAGCTTTGCATGGTGTAGCGCCTCATCATCTAGACCTACAGTTTCCCATAAAGAGGCTTGACCTTAATTCCATGATATAGCATAAATTAGTTTCTTCTTGGGCTAATTTGAGTGATTTGTCTGATGAAATAACCTTTCTCAAGGCTGGTTGGAGAAGGAGTAAGTCCGAGCGAGTTGTTCTTTTGCCTGCACCTGTTTTGTTTAACCTTGATACCAGGGTAGGATGGTCACTCACCAAGGAAGAACTCGATGCATACCTGGGGGAGATCTCCCAACAGGAGCAGGATACTGTAAGGGAGGTTACAGATGATTCGGTCCATCCCTCGAATGAGGGGGAGTCTTCATATCAGCAGCCTACCTATGATTGGGGAGCTTCTTCTTCTTCCCAAGGGCCTAACCACGATCATTCTTACAATAACCCGCCTGCTTGGAACCCTTACCCGTGTTGGGGTTGATACCCACTTAGGCCAAAAGCCTAAGCTTGGGGGGAGGTACACCGACATCACACTCATCTACATATCATGTTTAGCCGGTACTTTGTATATCCATGCTTCGTTCTCTTTTTAGTTTTCGTTCTTTCTTTACTTTTGCTTTCTAAAACACAAAAAGACCAAAAAAAAATTCTTTGTTTCTCTTTATTTTCTTATTTTTTGCCCTGGTTTGCTTTTTTGCTTTTTTCTTTGTTTGAACTATTCGAAAAACCCAAAAATATTTTGCTTTGCTTGTTCTTTCTTTTTGTTCTTGCCTTTAAAAATCAAAAACACCAAAAATATTTGTTGTTCTTCTTTGGTTTTGTGAAGTTTGTTGTAGGGTTCAGCAGTCCTCAGTGGAGTTTGGTTTCAAGTTATTATTCAAGCAACACAAGTGAAGGGAAATAATGAGGATTAATGACAACTTGAGGTGTGGTAAGAGGCTGATAACGAACTATATTTGTTTTCATTTTTGTACATATACTCATCATTGTGGGCATGCTCAGTCTGTTCATGTAGGGTGTATGTTATTTATGGATGCTTAGTAGTTCCTACTTTCTTATGATTAGCTCCAGCTTGCTAATGGTTTGTTAGCATGTCATATGAATGTTTGCTTGCATTGTTCTATTCATAACTTGGTATGACACTGTGGTATACGCCTCTGAATGTTTCATTTGAATTGACTTGGCACATGCTCACGCATGCATGTGACTGAAACAATAATCAGTTAAGCCTCGATGAATTATTTTTCCTCAGGGGTCTTGAATCACTTTCATGCCATAATTAGTCTTGTTTTGTTGCAAGCATGATTATGATAGTTATTGCTCTCTCGTTTGTCGCTCCCTTACTATTGCTAGCCTTCACTTGCAATGAGTATGAGTTCTACTCATGTTTCCAACTCCCCAAAACCAATATTGCCAAAAGTGTCCACCATACCTACCTATTAGCATTATTTGCTAGTCCGTGCATATTCTGTATGCCTTGTTTTATTCCGAATAAAATGTTTGCTTGTTATGAGAAAGTTAGTTAGTAAAGCTCTCACGAACTTGATGGCACACTTTACTCTCTTGCACTTAATAATCTTGAACCATTGTGTCCGTCTTTGTTGCGTATATGCTTGCGCTTTATGAGTTGAAGTTAGCAGAACCATGTATCATGGGGAACACTTTCAACATTGCACTTATTATTCCGTTGATATCATGATTCTTTTGCTTATGGATCCCGATGGTGTGAAATAAAAGGGGAACTTGTAAGATGATGGAGTTTGTATGTGTGTTAGAGAAACGCTTGGGACGCTAGCCTAAGCCATGCCTAATCATGGTGGAAACTTGCAGCATAACCATAATGAGCATTCTATGAAGAATCCTCAATAAAAACCGATGCAAATAGGAAATAAAAAGATCGCTGAGATGCTCATTGTCTGCTTGCCTTGTCATTTTGATTATGGGATAACTCCTGCATCATGTGCAAGGGGTACCCCGTTGGCGGTTCTCTATGATACATACAATGACAAGAGCTTACTTGTGCCTGAAGTTGAGTAGCATGAGGTTCGGTACTCGTAAGCAAGGGGCATGAGATTTCAACTTATAACTTGTCAAGCATACCCTCTTAGTTGTGTCACTTTAACCTTAAACATTTAAAGATGCTTATGATAGGGGCAATGAGGGCTCAAAGCTAATGAGTACCATACTTTCAGCATTTGGAAGGCTTTCAAACTGTTCAAAACCTTTTCACTCCCTTGTTGAGTCACCACTTATTCTATGAGCACCTTCTTGAGAGCATAGTTGTCATTCTTAGTGTAATATGCTTGTCTCAAAACTTGATTAATTATGTCATGACTTTGATGCATGTATCTTTGATATATTTACTTCTAGTCGTCACTTGAACTTCAGAGGTGCCTTGGCATCTTTGTTTGCCCTACGATCAAAGGCAAGTGAGTTACCACTCTATCATACCTTTTTATGAGCATTGCAATGTTTCTTATGTTTATGTTTCATGCTACATACTATTTTTGAGTTAGAATCCCTTCATAGCTTCCAATGACTTTTGAGTAACCTTATCTGCATACTCCTTATTATGAATTGACCAAGTACTTGATCATATGCTGAGAACATATACATCTTATGAAGCAAATGTGTTTGTGAAGTTTCTTTTATCGCACTCAGTTTTCAACTGAATTGCTTGAGGACAAGCAATAAGCTAAACTTGGGGGGAGTTGTACGTCCAAAACGTATCTACTTTCCCGAACACTTTTGCTATTGTTTTTCCTCTAAACTTGTGTGATTTGGATACAACTAACACGAACTGACGCTGTTTTCAATAGAATTACCTTAGTGTCTAGTTTTTGTGCAGAAAATCAACTATCAGGAAAAATCCCGGAAAATATGGCAAAAATCCTATTTCACTAGAAGACTCACGGAGCCAGAAGACGAGATGGAGGAGGGGCACGAGGGGCCCACACTACCTGGCCGCGCGGGCCAGGCCAGGCCGTGCCTGGGGTTGGTGCGGCCGCCTCGGTCACCCCCTCAGCCTCCCTCTTCGCCTATATGTTGCCTCTTGACCTAAAAACCAAGCGGGGGTTCGACGTTTTTCCAAAAAGAGTTCCGCTACGCCGCCACCATCAGATTCCGTGATTCGGAACCAGAAACTCCGTTCTGGCACCCTGCCGCGACAGGGAATTGGAGGAGATCATCGCCATCATCATCACCATCGCTTCTCCATTGAGCATCCATGTTTCCCCCATCTATGAGTGAGTAATCCCCTGTTGTAGGCTATGGGGATGGTAGGGATTGGATGAGATCGTTCATGTAATGGCATCAGATTGTTAGGGCATGGTGCCTAGTATCTATTATTAGTGCTTTTTGACTTTGTTGCAACTTGTTATGCTTAATGCTTGTCACTAGGTCCCGAGTGCAATGATTTTAGATCTGAACATGTTATTGATTCATTATGATAGTATTGTTTGTGGGTCATGTGATACACCCCCTATACTTGTGGGTCATCAAGACTATAGGGAGTGTATCGTAGTATTTTCGAGGGAAGCGAAACCCAATTTATTGATTCGACACAAGGGGAGCCAAAGAATATTTATAAGCCTTAATAACTGAGTTGTCAATTCAGCTGCACCTGGAAACAATCTTGCTCACAGCCGTTTATCAGTAGCAACAGTTTTGTAGTAGCAATAGTAAAGTAATAGTAGTAGTAAAAGTAAAGACAATAGTAACAATTATAGTAAACAGTAGGATTAAAGCGTGGTAGGCATAGGGATGGATGGACGGGCGTTGCATGGACAAGATAATTAATATAGCAATCAAAACATAGGGCATTTGCAGATAAATAAGATAAAGCATCAAACTACTAGATAATCATAGGCATGTGTTCCATATATAGTCATACGTGCTCGCAGTGAGAACTTGCACAACATCTTTTGTCCTGCCAGCCCATTTGCAGCGGGGCCTCAAGGGAACTACTGGCAATTAAGGTGCTCCTTTTAATAGAGCACCGGAGCAAAGCATTAACACTCCGTGAACACGTGTGATCCTCACATCAAAGCCATTCCCTCCGGTTATCCTGATTACTGTCACTTCGGGGCCTTTGGTTCCGGACAACAATATGTGTATACAACTTGTAGGTAAGACCATAAACAATACTATCATAATGAATGAATAACATGTTCAGATATGAAATCATGGCACTCGGGCCCTAGTGACAAGCATTAAGCATAACAAGTTGCAACAAAGTCAAAAAGCACACTAATAATAGATACTAGACACCATGCCCTAACAATCTGATGCCATTACATGAACGATCTCATCCAATCCCTACCACCCCCATAGCCTACAGCGGGGGATTACTCACTCATGGATGGGGGAAACATGGATGGTCGATGGAGAAGCGATGGTGATGATGATGGGGATGATGATGGGGATGATCTCCTCCAATTCCCCGTCCCGACAGGGTGCAAGAACATAGTTTCTGGTTCTGATTCGCGGAATCTGGTGGTGGCAGCGCAACAGAACTCTTTCAGGAAAAACGTCGAACCCCCCTTGGTTTTTAGGTCAAGAGGCAACTTATAGGCGAAGAGGGAGGCTGAGGGGGTGACCGAGGCAGCCACACCACCCCTGGCGAGGACATGTGGTGTGCGCCCCTCGTGGCCCTCCTCCGTTTCGTCTTCTGGCTCCGGGAATCTTCTGGTGAAATAAGATTATTGGCATATTTTCCGAGATTTTTCCTGATAGTTGATTTTATGCACAAAAACTAGACACCAAGGTAATTCTTCTTAAAACAGCGTCAGTCTGTGTTAGTTCTATCCAATTCACACAAGTTTAGAGGAAAAATAATAGCAAAAGTGTTCGGGAAAGTAGATACGTTTTCGACGTATCAATCGGCGGCGCCCTCGTATTTCTCGGAAAGTCCGTTGAGGCAGTGGATCACCAGCTTGGCGTTGTCTTCCGGGGACCCGAGATCCGCAAGACCGTCGGCGAGGGCCTTGATCTTCTTCAAGTACTCGGTCATGTTCATCTCGCCCATCTTGATCTCGCCCAGCTCGGTGGAGAGGTGGAGCTGGCGGTTGATCTTGTGGTCGTTGAAGAGCCCATTGATGCTTGTCCACAGCTCGACGGCGAGGGGGTCTTCGCTCGGTGTCATGACGGCGTCGAGGAGGCCGAGGGACACGGACCCGTAGAGCCATGAGACGACCGTGGCATGCAAGAGAGCCCACTCCGGAGTTGGAACGGACAGAGCAGGGGCGTCGACGTGGTCTAGCAGCGCATATTTGCGGAGTGCGGCACAGAAGAAGGTGCGCCATTGGCGATAAACACCGGTGTCAAGGGCCAGCTCGACGGGGACGTGCCCCTTGATGGAGTGGAGGCCGACGGCTTGGGCATGCAACGAGGTGAGCGAGAAGGCCCCCGCGCTTGAGGAGGGGGTGGTGGCGAGGGCGAGCTTCGACTGGGCGTCAGCAACTTCTTGGGCCTCGCGGTCTTCTTTTTCCTTCGCGGCTTGCGCGATCCGTGCGGCGTCGTCACCCATTGCAGAGGGGCGGTGAGGCTAGAAGGGGAGATGTGGGTGGTTTGCAGAGGCCGGGCGCCGAGATCGGCTGTTGCGGCAGCGACGGAAGCGGGAGGAGGCGCAGGTCCGATTAGGGTTTTGCGTCTGATACCATATAAGATAGGAGAAACCATACGTTAGGTGGCCTTGTATTGCTTATTATATAAGAGATTACAAGGAGTCCCGATTGCATACAACACGGACATATATATAAAGAATATACACGCATACGTATCCTATATCTATACAAACACGTGTAGGATATGTATTCCAACATCAATGAATGGCATACTCCATGCATGGATTTTACTTGCACGTTGAGTTCTGCACCTGACTTATAGATCGGTTTCGTTGTGCTTGATGGATCTTTTGTACACATGAGAATTCAATTTGTACCATGATCACACAAATTCAATTCCATTTCCCACCACTCCACTTTGCTGTTAATATCATTAAACTGTGTATTTCTTCCTTATATCCTTTCAGAACGTGAGACGATTTCTGGTCCTTGAAAATATGAAATTCTATTACAAGTACCTATATATGACTTGCTGACATTAGGTTTACCACAATATAACAAGGGTCATACATAACGGAGGTGGATAGCATCAGTCTATCCTCGTAACAAACTTCCTACTCCTTCTGATTCAAATTACTTGACTTAGATTTGTGTAGATTGGATTATATTCTAGACATAATTTAGTATTATATACATCTGATAAATTTGAGTCAACTAATTTGGATCGGAGGGAGTAATAGAAAGAGCAGTAAAACTGGCTTTTCTTAAGACTAGTCTAAAACACGAATCTCATCGTGAAGTTACCGCCGCGCACGTCCAGAGCACCCGATTTTCTATCCCTCGCGTCCGCCTCATCGCGTCGACACTACCCAACTCCGGCAAGCTTGTCGCCACATTCTGGTCGTGTCCACAAGTATAGGATGCCGCCAACTTCAGCAACAAAACTATATGAGGCGACTAGTACTATCACGACATCATACTGTCACCAAAACTCATATAGTAGTAGGTGCAAGAGCAGAGAACACAGCTAATGACAATCCAGACCTGACTTAGGTGGTTGCAGCTTCATGCCCTACAAAGCAAAACAACAAGAAATCGTCAGTAAGAGGATTATGGATGCAGGAACAGGTACAATATCAGTTATGTACTACGGAGTATATAAAACATTTCAGCTTGTGAAGAAATTACCTACTATGGTGCTCCAACATATGTCTTGCTAAACATTATTAAACTTGTTGCTGGTGAAGTCCACATGGAGTGGCATACTGTAAGTTCTAGGATTCTTGCTAAATTGTTATTACCTATGCTCCCTGCTGTTGCACCTAATGAAGGTCAAGATAATACCACCAGTACCTCTTTTTTTGCAGAAGTTTGTTATCCAATTACAGGATCAAGGGAACAACAACAAATCCGTTTAGTTTTGTAGCCTGGCATATAGAGAAATAGCATAATCATATTTTAATTGGCATATAGAGAAATAGCATAATCATATTTTAATAGTTGATGACTTAAAAGTAAATTGCAGGCTGGCATATGTTAGTAGTTCTGCTAGTATGATGACGTAGCATAACCATCTCTCAAATCACATGATAGTACCATTATATTTCTGGGATGTCTGCATTTTTTTTTTGGAAAGGAGCATATATTAATACACTTAGCCTAATGATGTCTGCATCAGAGGGTACCAATTACACTCAGCCTCTGCAACAACGCATTGCCCCAGCGGCCATACAGATGCAGACAGCCAAAAAAGAAAGAAGAATTACAAAAAAAAGTCCCGCTATAGTTCCTCATTCATTGAAACAGAAGTACTACCACTACCAAGACAGCACCAGAAGTCCATCTTCTCCAACAACGACGCCTCGAAGAAGGGAACAGTGCACAAACACCGTCATCGTCCGATCAAAGATCTAGGTTTTCATCTGAAGAAAGTCCACGCTCTCAAAACAATACCTTCAGCAAGGCTATTGCTAGACACAACCAATTAAGGCCAGACCTTGGGTTTTCATCCTGAAAGATAGACCCATGATCTTCACCTGTACTGTTGCCCCGCTTGCATACCACTGCTCCAAGTCACGAGTCACCAAGCCAATTCCTCATCACTACCCGGACTCGAACCACCATTGTCAGTCCTCAGATCTCAGTCTTCATGACATTCTCCGTTGGCACCATGGGATGAGAACATGCCCCACGATATTAACAGCCAACAGAGTTTCAAAGCGCTCCCTCGGAACCCAAACGGCCAGAGTAAAAACATGGGTGCATGACTGAATCCCACCCGATCCAGCAATATCTCGGCATATGCGCACTATGGAGTTCGCCAGCGGAGCCTTCCGGAATACGACACTGCAACCAGATCAATAAAGATAAACATCAAGTGAGTCTTCGTCTTGGCATGAGATGAACCCTAGGACCACCCCTTTATTCAAACCGAGCCAGCAGCCCCCTCGCCACTAGCCGGAGGTAGAGGAGAAGACAGTCCAACATGCCACCGAAGCGTCTCGCCGGAACCCAGCGTGCAACTGCCTCTACAGCCAGAGGTCCGGATCGGATCCGAGGCAGACCCGATGCAACCGCCGCCCGCCATGGCGGCCACACGTCAGCACCGCCGAGGAAGACCTCACAAGATCGCCTCCAATGCTGCCACCACGACACCTCCTCCTCCCCAAGCCCTCGATCCGCGCCGCCCGGAAGATGACGAGCCTAGGCGGACACCCTAGGCCCACAGCGTGATGCCACCGCCTGCAAGCAGTTGTAGGAGCACCCGCCGCCACCTGGCCGAGGTCGCCGCCCCGACCACCTCCCCTGACCCGCTCCGTCGGTGCCGCCGCAGCCACCCCTCCGAAGAAGATCGCCGCAGCCACCACCCCTAGCACCTTAGGTACTAGGGGGACGCCTCCACTGCGGCCGACGCCAGCGGCAATGGCAGAGGGATGGGATCTAGAGGAGGGAGGTCGGCGGCGGCAGGATCTGGGGACCCTCTGGTGGCGGAGGGATGTCTGCATAATACAGGCACAAAGAGTCAATTAATATTCTCAGGATATTAAACTTACTATGATGCTTTGTGCATCAAGCTAAAATAGTTGCCTTTTGCCACTAAAGCTATGAGTATGAGACATCAACACCAGAAACTAGTCATCTCTGGTTAATTCATTTTCATGGATATAATAGCAGGTGACAAAGTATGCATGCTCATCTACTGTGGAACGGATAAAAAGAGTGCCTCTTTTTTTTGCAAAGGTACGAGCTACTCATGAGCTGAACTGATAAATCCAAATCTCCCGATTTTGAATGATTTGATAGAAACGAATCCGAAAGGTTTGACACAATTTTTTTAAATAATACATTTTTATTAATTTTGAAATACAATATGCGAATTTAGAAATTTGCAAATGTAGCACATTATCGGTTTTGGCCAAACCAAATGGGCTAGTCAGTGTGGCCCAAACTGACTGGGCAGTCGGTGTCGGCCACACCTAATGACTAAGGGTATTCCTAGAAAAAGGGAGACCTTCATAAAGGTCTGTTTGAGGAGCGCACATGCTTCTAGGGAGATCCACGCGTCGCGTGTAGAAGAAAGTTTGTTCTCATACATAATTTTGGATCGAAGTACATAAACACCTGAGTATAAGTACATGAAAGTACACGTGTACTCGCAACCAAAGTACGTGAAAGTACAAGTTTACTCATAGCCGGAGTATGAACGTACAACTGCACTGAGAGCCAAAGTACAAAAAATACAAGTTTACTCACAACAGAAGTACACGAAAAATACAAGTTTACTCATAGCCGAAGTACGAAAGTACAACTGTACTAAGAGCCAAAGTACAGAAAAGTACAAGTTTAGTCATAGACAAAGTACACGAAAGTATAACTGACGAGGGGTAACCTCGGCAATGTCCATGGTGAAGGATTAGGGTTTTACGAAAAAGAGAACACTAGAGATTTCATCGGATATTAGAGAAACAATGGAGTCAAAGTAGCCTGAATATTGGGAAATCGTACTATTACAAGTTGTCTAGGAGATTTCAGTATCCTTGCTCGGGCTTTTCCCGTCCTATATATAATAGGCCATCTCTCAAAGCTGTATGCGGATAGGTTTTACATACGCGTGATTACAATACCAACACAATGTCGGTTCATAGTCTCTTTCCTAATACAATCAAAATCTTTGTCTGGTGCTTCTTTGGGCTGTCATCTAAGGTCTTCATGGGCCGTAAGCCTTTTACCCAGCATAGGGCAGCAAATCATAAGCATCCGGGTAGTCGTACCTATATCAATAGCCCCCGAGACTCTACTTAAACCATAGTTTCAGGTTGAGTCTCAAAGTTTCTTTTTCCTTCTTTTCCTTTATGTTTTTTCTTTATATTGTTTTAATTTTAATAGGGATTTGGTACAACGAGTCTGATGCTTCTGATGGATCGGGAATCAGTTAATTGCTCCTGGGTAAAAACAAGGTTGTCCTACATCAAATTCAAGTCCCCATACATGAACTCGAAATTTACTACTAGCGTAATTCAGTTCGGGTCGTTGAGGTCTTACCGAATACTGAATTCCAGCTTTTATTTTATCGGGTACCTAATGCGTCCGTCAGAATTTTTCATCGTATCGTTGATACGTATATTTTACTAGCAGAGCGCATTCTTGTGCGATTATCAGGCCACACAGGACGGATCCTGGGGTCTTACCTTCATGTTTCTGAACATGGCATTCGGACTTTTGTCGCGTTTGAGCGTGATCCGAGATTTTTTGGTTTTTTGGCGATTGACCTACTGGGCTGTCAATATTTCTGAATTTTATCAGATAGTTTTAATGCTTCATACCAGCTCTTGATGGGAGTAATATTTTTGAGGATACCTTTTGAGGATACATCAATGTAAAAATCATAGATATTTTTAATCATAGACATTTTTGTTTTAATCATACATAATTGGATTTCTATCGGGTGCACGTCAGCGCTCCCGATGGGAGTAGCCCCCGAGGCTATGTTCGGATGCCTGTATCTAGACATTGACTCTTAGTTGCTATTAGCTTGATGGAATACATAGATCTTTTGAACGGATATAATCAATAAAGAACTTAAGGTACGAAAAACTTATCTTTTATACATAAGGCGAAAAACCGATGATACATTATTTTTGGTGGATGGCGCCTAGCCATTGGCCTGGATATCCTAGCTTAAGAAGCCGAACCGTAAATAATATCGCATTGCAAGTAATCTTATGCGTAAAAGCATCGTAGCTGCGCTACGTTCCATGGATTGGAGTATTTGATTCCTGTCTTCTTGTCTTGTAGTCGATATGCTCCTCCGGGCATAACTTTTGTGACGATGTATGGTCCTTCCCATTGAGATTCTAACTTTCGGTGTCCATCTTACTTGAGGCGAAGAACTAGGTCCCCTACTGCGAAGTACCTAGGCCGCAATCGCCGGCTGTGGTAATTGCGCAAGTTTTGCTAGTACATACTTGCTCTTTGTAGGACTTCATCTCGAGCTTCATCAAGTGCATCCACATCATCTTCGAGTGCTTCTCTTGATTCCTCTTCATCATGCAGCTACTCTTGGGGATGCATGTGACACCTCAACAAGAAGCACGACTTCTGCGCCGTGGACCAGAAAGAAAGGTGTCACTTGTGTCAAATTATTTGGGGTTGTACGTAAACTCCATAAAATAGATGGTAATTCATCAACCCATGATCATTTTGCTCTATCAAGTGGTGCTAGTAGTCTTTTCTTGAGTCCAGCAGTAACTAGTCCATCGCCTTTTTCTACTTGTCCATTTGTTTGCGGTTGAGCTACTAAGGAGTAGCTTACTTTGATGCCCATCTCCATCTAGGATTGTTTGTTTGCGGCCAAAAGTTGATGGGCGAGTGTATGGCCGTACCCAAGTTGCCTGTAATTGCCGTGTTTCGTAAAGTTGGGCTGCCAACTACTCAGAGGGGCCATTTCGAGGCAAACTCATCTCACCCCTGCCAAATACAAACATTTCATTAAACTAGCCCGTGAAGTAGACGGTTGGGACCCACATGCCCGCCATCTGTTCGTGATGCGAGCTCCAATGCGGTAACATCTTAGGAAAATCGAGGAACTAAGTGGACTGGATGCATTGACCAATTTCACAAATCCATTCCCTCCTTTCCCCTAGCATCGACGGTGTCAAAATCCACCCTCCAAGCAGGACGATCCCTTCGGACATTTGACTTCCGGCGCCAAGTTCCTGTGCCCAGTCACTGATCCCGAGCTCCAATGGCGCATGCCGTAGCCACCGTTGCGAGGCTCTAGCCCGCCTCCGCCGCCGACGAGCCGAGCAGCTCGGGAGATGGAAGATCCTACTACCAAGGAAGAAAAAGTTCTGGCTACATGCGGGTGAGCTACCCTTCTCTTTGCTATTCGCACTAATTATAACTGCTAGCTGGCTACTGAACCTACCATTGTTTGTTAGCCCAACGCTGACAAACATATTTTGTCCACAGTTTTCTGTCAAGTGGGATCTCCACGGACCACCCTTACCTGGTTACGGTAGTCCTCTTCAGGTACGACTCTAAATCAGCGAGGGTGAAGGGAAAGTGGTATGGACACCATTGTATCACGATGGAAGAAGCGCCTACACAGATCTGCACTATATCTGGTATGGTTGCTGCTCTGTGTAATCATGATGAATTATGGCCGAAGGAGACTGCAAAGTTCAGCTTCATGGATGAACGTGGCATCATGGTTCCTCTAACGTGTGACAGTCAGCTAATTAGGTTGATGAAAAGGTATGCTTCGACTTGCATGTTTGAGCTGAACTGTGATGTACTGGATGTGGAAGCTACTGCAACTGGGAGTCGCCCTTCTATTCTTGGACACGGTGGTTGCTCGAACCCAATTAGCTGCTAGTAAGCAAAAGTCTCTTGGGGTTCGCATATTTGTGCTGAATTGTAATTTTTGCAAGTATGTACTATGTAAATATTGGGCAGTTATGCAACAGTCCTGTTTCTTTGACAGGAAGCGCCGCAAGGTTAGAAACATGGCTGCCAGGTTAGTCATTTTGCTGCTCGGAGAAGGTAAAAACGAGTGGAAAGATGATGTTGTACACGATTCTGGTGCTGATTGTCCCGACGATGCAGAGTACGTGAAGCTAAGGAAATTGGCACCAAGGAAGAGGAAGAAGGCAGGAAATGAAGAAGCCAGTGGACGTGAAGGCTTTGCGAAAGAAGGCTGCTGGCAATGAAGATGCGTAGTAATGTGTTGAACTTGAACCTTTATATGTAATTCAGTTAAATTCTGGAGCTCTATGTGTGGAACTTTGCTGGGCGAAACAATCTACCCACGTTCTCTGAGTAAAATGTGCCGCGACTTAGGATTTGGAAACACCCATTCAGTAGTTGAATCCGAAATTGTGATTGTGCCACTACTATCTGAAAACACGCAGCACCGGTTCCACGATTGCTGAGGGGCAGGATGTCACCAAATTCGATGGAATGTAAGTGACACATAAATAAATTATTTAAGCTGCTACATGATGGCTCAATGCACGGCGCCCAGAAAAATGCTTGATGGCGGTGTTGATGTAGAGCTCGTTGGGAACCCCAAGAGGAAGGTATGATGAGCATAGCAGCAAGTTTCTCTCAGTTATGAAACCAAGGTTTAATCGAAACAGTAGGAGCAAGGAAACACCCCAAAGGTGTTGCTAGCTGAGCCTTGGCAGGGCGCACTACCAGTGCTAGTAGCAACGTGGAGACCTGCACAACACAACCACAGAACTTTGTCCCCAACTTGCGATGAGGTTGCCAATCTCACCGTGTTTTGCGGTAAACAAAGGATTAAACGTATTGAATGGAAAGCAGTAAAAGTTTGCAGAAAGTAAACACAAAGAAGTAAACAGTTGTATATTGTATGTAAAGAAAAAGGACCGGGATCCATAGTTCACTAGAGGTGGCTCTCTTTAAGATAGATAACATGCTGGGTGAACAAATTATAGCGGGGCAATTGACAAACACCGAGAAAGCAATACATGCATACACTAATCATCTTGACTCCTTTGAGACTTGATTGGGCATTACAACATTATACATAGACCGCCATCCAACTGCATCTATGACTAATAATCCACCTTCAGGTTATCACCCGAACACCATCCAGTATTAAGTTGCAAGCAACAGATTATTGATTTACGAACTACGTGTAAAGTAAACAATACGATTGTTCTATGAACAAAGGATTGTTGTTTTCTTCCTAGTAGCAACATCACATATAGTACCTTAGAGATTTCTGTCACTTCCCCAGATTACCAGAGGCATGAACCCACTATCGAGCATAAATACTAACTCTTGGAGTTGCTAGCATATACTTGGCCAAGATAGCTACTAACAACGGAAAGCATGCAAGATCACAAATAACAAAGACATGATAGAATCAATAATCAATCTGAAATAGCATCTCAATATCCATCGGATCCCCGCAAACACAACATGTAGAATTACAAATAGATGATCTTGATCATGAACGGAGCTCACAAGATCTAAACATGAAACCACAAAGGAGGAGAACCAGCCATCTAGCTACTACATGGATCCGTAGTCCAAGGATGAACTACTCACGCATCACACCGGAGGCTTGCATGGTGATGAAGAAGGCCTCCAGGGTGAATTACCCTCTCCGGCAGGGTGCCAGGAAGAGCTTCAGATCCCTCCCAATCTAGGGATGGAGTTGACGGCGGCTACAGACTCTTTCGTGGATTTTTGATCAAGCACTTAGGGTTTTCGTCCCGAGGGTAATATATAGGCAGAAGGAGAGGCCGAGGGGGTGCCGGGAGCGTCCACACCACCCACTAGCGCGGGCCAGGCCTGGCCGCACGGCCAGGTGGTGTGGTGGCCCCTTGGCCCCTCTCCGTCTCGTATTCTGGCACTTGATGACATCCAGAAAAATAGGCACTTTGGCTTTTGTCCCGTCCAATTCCCGGAATATTCATTTTCTGACTTTCCTGGAACCAAAAAGAGTAGAAAACATGCAGCTGGCACTGTGGCTCTTGTTAATAGGTTAGTCCAAGAAATCATATGAAAAGTACTCCAAAGTTGGAACAAAACACAAGAAAGTGTATAAAACCAAGCATGGAACATCAAAAATTATAGATACATTTGCAATATATCAACATCCCCAAGCTTAACTCCTGCTCGTCCTCGAGTAGGTAAGTGATAAAAAGAAAGAATAATTTTTGAGGTGACATGCACCATCAAAGACTTGATCAAAGTATTTGCAAAACATTCAAAGCTGGGATCATAATATTTCAAGCATAGCATGAAAGACAAAGTTCTAGCAATAAGAAAAGAAACTATGATGCAACATGTAAAGGCACAAACAAAAGATTTATGAATAACAATGCTTTGCAAGACGTTTGTTTGTTTCACATAAAAAAACATAGCATAATAGTATTCAACTTGTCCCTCAATAGAGTAGCAAATATAAATGCATAGGACACCTTCAAAGTTCATAAGAGTGACTAGATACAATAGTTTAAAACAAGCAATATCAAGTTATGCATCAATCAACTAGTCTTGGGACAATGCACATAGAACTATGAATGGCCACTATGCTCTCAAAGTAGGTGCATCAAGATAGAAGGTGGAGACTCAATATAATGGTGGAAGAAAAGCCTTCATAGAAGGAAGTAGGGATTCAAGTCTCATAAAGAGCTTCCAAAAATTATGGTACTTATAGCTTTCAGCTCTCATTTCCCCTATCATAAGCATATTGAAGTGGTTAAGGTTAAAGTGACACAACTAATAGGATATGCTTGACAAGTTATAAACCGAAATCTCATGCCCCTTACTTACGAAGACCGATCCTCATGCTACTCAACTTCAGTCACGAGTAAGCTCTTGTCATTGTAAGTACATGTGTATCATTAAGAACCGCCAACGGGGTACCCCTTGCACATGATACGGGAGCTTTCCCATAATCAAAATGACAAGGCAAGCAGACAATGAGCATCTCAGCGATCTTTTTATTTGCTATTTGCATAGGTTTTTATTGAGGATGCTTCATAGAGTGCTCATTATGGTGATGCTGCAAGTTTCCACCATGATTAGGCATGGCTTAGGCTAGCGGCCCAGGCGTTTCTCTAACACACATACAAACTCCATGATCTTACAAGTTCCACTTTTATTTCACACCGCCGGGATCCGTAAGCAAAAGAACATGATATCAACGGGGTACAAAGTACAAGTGCAATGTTGAAAGCGTTCCCCATGGTAAATGGTTCTGATAATTTCAACTTATAAAGCGCAAGCATATACGCAACAAAGAAGGACCCAATGGTTCAAGTTTATTAGAGGTAAGTAAAGTAAAGTGTGCCATCAAGTTCGGGAGAGCTTTAATCACTAGTTTTCTCATAACAAGTTTAATTTGGAAGGTAAACAAAAGCATGAATATACTTGGAATAGCATAAGCTAGTAGGTAGGTATGGTGGACTCTTTGCAATAACTTGGTTTAGGGAGTTGGATGCATGAGTGGAACTCATACTTGGTTGTGGAGGCTAGCAAAAGACTGGGAGCGACAAACTAAGAGAGCAATAATGGCCATAATCATGCAGAGCGACAAAACATCATTAATCAAAGCATAAAGTGATACTACAAGTTGAAAACTAAAGGATCATAAAGGCTATGGTGACTTGGTATAGTCATAACATGGTGTGATCATGCGCCAAGTCAACCCAAATAAAGCATCAAAGAAGAATACCACTATACTATGCTTTAATATGCTAAAACAACACATGATTCATCCAAGGCACATTAAGCAATCTCAATTGTTTATAACAAGTCATGCTACAGCAAAGAATACTAAGCATAAATCCAAAACAATATCAAGCATGGCATGACAAAGCATAGTCCACAGTCAAAAACGAGCTCTTTTTACCACATAAGCATGAACTTTCCTACTCTTTTCCAAACCAAACCAAACTATTTGCAAACCAATGTAAGAAAGAGGGGGTCCAACCAATTTATTCAGAAAACTAAGCAAACCAAAGCAATCGAAAAGCAAAACGAAAACGAAAAAGAAGACGCTCCAAGAAAAACACAACTGTGCATGAAACAATAAAAATGAAGCGTTTGGAAGAAACCTAGGATTTTTATTGATGAAGAAGGGGATGCCTTGGGCATCCCCAAGCTTTGACGCTTGTACTTCTTGGATATTTCTTGGGGTGACACGCGTGGCATCCCCAAGCTTGAGCTTTAGTCCATTCTTCATCTCATTACTCATTCCTTCCATACACCTGAAATTTTTCCTTCATACAAAACTTCACACAATCTTTATTAGCAACATTAGTGCACTTAAGATAAATAAGTCTTAAGGTTCAGTTCTAACACCTAATAAACTTCCATTAGAACCCTAGCTACTGTAGGACTTCCATTAAAAATCTCAATTTCCCAAAAGAACTCAAGAAGGAACCAAGAAGAAGCAAATGCAGAAAATGGCAGAAATCTGTCAAAACAGACCAGCAGGTAAAGACAAATTTTTTCTAAGACCTTCTGTTGATCAAATCAAAAAGTGTTGAACTAACGAAAGTTAGATAACAGCCTGGGGCAGAAGCAAAAACAATTACAGCTCAATCCGACATACAGAGCTCTCTCACGAATATTTACGGTGAAGCACAGAAATCTGTTTTGGGACAGCAACTTTCCCAATCATTACTTCTCTCTCATTAGAGGTTACTCTTGGCACAAAAAGCAAATAAAAAGTATAAGGAGAGGTTATTACAGAGGTAATAACTTCCAAGACTCATCTAAAACTTTTGGGTTATCTCCCAATAAGTACTTTTCTTTAACGCCTTTAAGTTAGGCATAAGAAGCAAAGAAAGAATCAAGTGTTCTCAAATGAAGAAGCATTAAGACCAAATTTCTTGCCCTTACCTCTCTTACTTTTATTCTTAACCTTGGGGAAAATATGATTGTTTAGTGGAGAAGAAAGGTGCATGGTCCCCTTTCCCACATCTATTATTTCTCCAAGGAGTTCTAATAGGGACCTTCCAAGTGTAATTTGTCCTTTTCCTGCACATTCAATAACAAGATAATCAATAGAAATCGTTTTCCCAAGGAACTTTGTAGAGACTCCTTCAGCTATTCCAAGAGGTAACATGGTAGTATTTTTAGCAAGAGATATTTCTTTTCCTCCTTCAGTGAGCCCCCAAGTATTCAGAGATTTATAAATATCTTTGGGCATAAGACAAAATTCAGACATGATATCACAACGAGCTTGAAAAGTTTCGGTGTTCATCTCAATCTTTACTGTAGGGAACCACTTTGATGGTTCAGAGTTTATTGGAACATAATTGTGATGCTCCCTAAGCGTGTTATAACAATTTTCTAAGCTAGTACTGCTAGCCTCAAGAGTGTTCAACCTAGCAAATATTTTTGTGAAAGAAATATCAGTTTGGCCAGGCATGTTGTAAGTGAGGATCAATTTCTTTATAGCATTAATAGCATCATCCTCATTACATTGGAGGAAATCTCCTCCCACAACAGCATCTAAAGCATATCTATGGAAAAGAGCAATCCCAAGGTAAAAACTGCTAAGGAACAAGCTTTGAGTCATTTTAGGCTCAGTTTTTTCATGTAGATCAGAGATTCCAGACCAAGCTTCCTTAAAACTTTCCTCAATTCCTTGTTTAAAAGTGAAAATCATTTCCTCGGGTGACATAGTGATTGGAGCAAGGCTAGACATAGTGGCACTCAAGATAGGAACTATTTTTTTTGTGTTTTTGAAAAGAAAGCAAACTAGTAAAACTAATTTTTTTTGTTTTAGAAGAACAAAACAAGCAAACAAAGCAAAAAAGAAACTAAGCAAAACAAAAACAACAAAGTAAAGAGATTGGTTATGAGGGACTCCCCTTGTGAAGATGTCCTTGACTCCCCGGCAACGGCGCCAGAAAATCGCTTGACGGCTCAATGCACGGTGCCCAGAAAAATGCTTGATGGCGGTGTTGATGTAGAGCTCATTGGGAACCCCAAGAGGAAGGTATGATGAGCACAGTAGCAAGTTTCCCTCAGTTATGAAACCAAGGTTTAATCGAACCAGTAGGAGCAAGGAAACACCCCAAAGATGTTGCTAGCTGAGGCTTGGCAGGGCGCACTACCGGTGCTAGTAGCAACGTGGAGACCTGCACAACACAACCACAGAACTTTGTCCCTAACTTGCGATGAGGTTGTCAATCTCACCGTGTTTTGCGGTAAACAAAGGATTAAACGTATCGAATGGAAAGAAATAAAAGTTTGCAGAAAGTAAATACAAAGAAGTAAACAGTTGTAGATTGTATGTAAAGAAAAAGGGCCGGAATCCATAGTTCACTAGAGGTGGCTCTCCTTAAGATAGATAACATGCTGGGTGAACAAATTACAGCAGGGCAATTGACAAACACCGAGAAAGCAATACATGCATATACTAATCATCTTGACTCCTTTGAGACTTGATTGGGCATTACAACATTATACATAGACCGCCATCCAACTGCATCTATGACTAATAATCCACCTTCAGGTTATCATCCGAACCCCCTCCAGTATCAAGTTGCAAGCAATAGATTATTGCTTTACAAACTGCATTTAAAGTAAACAATACGATTGTTCTATGAATAAAGGATTGTTGTTTTCTCCCTAGTAGCAACAACACATCTAGTACCTTAGGGATTTCTGTCACTTCCCCAGATTACCAGAGGCATGAACCCACTATCGAGCATAAATACTAACTCTTGGAGTTGCTAGCATCTACTTGGCCAAGATAGCTACTAACAACGGAAAGCATGCAAGATCTCAAATAACAAAGACATGATAGAATCAATAATCAATCTGAAATAGCATCTCAATATCCATCGGATCCCCGCAAACACAACATGTATGAATTACAAATAGATGATCTTGATCATGAACGGAGCTCACAAGATCTAAACATGAAAGCACAAAGGAGGAGAAACCAGCCATCTAGCTACTACATGGATCCGTAGTCCAAGGATGAACTACTCACGCATCACACCGGAGGCTTGCATGGTGATGAAGAAGGCCTCCAGGGTGAATTCCCCTCTCCGGCAGGGTGCCGGGAAGAGCTTCAGATCCCCCCGATCTAGGGATGGAGATGACGGCGGCTACAAACTCTTTCGTGGATTTTTGATTGGGTCCTTAGGGTTTTCGTCCCGAGGGAAATATATAGGCGGACGGAGAGGCCGAGGGGGTGCCAGGGCTGGCCTCACCACCCCCTGGCGCGGGCCAGGCTGGGCCGTGCGGCCAGGTGGTGTGGTGGCCCCCTGGTCCCTCTCCGTCTCGTATTCTGGCACTTGATCACTTCAGGAAAAATAGGCACTTTGGCTTTTGTCCCGTCCAATTCCGAGAATATTCATTTTCTGAATTTCCTGGAACCAAAAACAGTAGAAAACAGGCAGCTGGCACTGTGGCTCTTGTTAATAGGTTAGTCCAAGAAATCATATGAAAAGTACTCCAAAGTTGGAACAAAACACAAGAAAGTGGATAAAACCAAGCATAGAACATCAAAAATTATAGATACATTTGCAATGTATCACTACACTCTACGAAGCAACAACTTATTTCAGCTGCTGCACAACGACATGGCAACATAAACAATAATGGTAACCGATAATGGCTAGATGCTTGAGCCCGTCTATCTCATCGCCTCCCTGCTCCTGCATCCCCTGCGTCTGGTGAAGCTCCCGGATCTCCATTAACTGGGTGTACGTGCTTCGACTTCATAAATTGTGGTTGTGCCATTTGCATGCGGCACAATCCACATAGATTGAGTTTAAACAAACCAGCAATGTCAGAATACCACCATGATCAGACAAAAAGAAGTAATGCAGGGTTATGACAGATTAACGGGAGACCAATTTTTTCCTCCTAGGACTCCGGGACCACTAGTTCAGACCGCTAGGTCAACAAGTACTACTATTACAACTCAAAAAGGCATGGATCTCAAGCTAAATAGAACTAGTTATCACACATCTCCTTGATCTTCCTAATCTTAGCCCGATGCGCATCTTCCTGTGAGAGCAAGGATCGAATCGTCTGCTCCTTCCTTTTAGCATCTTCCTTTCACAGCTTCAATTGTTTCTCTGCATTTTTCCTCATGCACTTGTCAATACTCGTAGTTTTGAACGGTAGGACTTTGGCCTGGTGAAGATCATTCCATGCTTGAGTCAGTTCTTACTCTGCTTTAGCCTTCAGGGCCAACACCACGTCCCTCTCCTTCTCAACTTTGCTAACCTTGCCTTGCACCCTCCTGAGATCTCGGTTAAGCTTGGCCGTGTCAACTGGGTCCCATAGCTTCATCTCAACACTGTCGAGAAGTGAGCTGACTATGGATTCTTTCAACTCAACAGTCATATCCCATAGTTTGTCTAGCATTTTCTGCATCGATTTGGGCCACTCTGGATCTACCCATTTGACAACACCACAACTTCTGCCTTGCATCAGTGCATGATGTCCTTGACACCGTAAAAACTTCCTGCCTGCGTTTCGTCCTTCGAACGCTACAAATTTAGCGGGCACATATCCATGTTTACATAGCAGAGGATTGTCTTCATCCGCTAAACCGTGATAGTTGGATTCATACAACATCTGGTTGGCCTAACACATCATACGCGCATGCGTAAAGAGAGTAGATCTAGCTCAAAATAGATAACTGGCCATAGATGATAGAGATAGAGATGACTCACATTGAAATCACCGTCCCTGTCGTCACGACGCGTTTCCTCAAAGTCTCCCCTTTAACCCATGGCGAGAAAGAGAGGGAGAGAGGGGGTGGCTGCCGCAGAGATAGCTGGATGCACCGTTGGCTTGCGGCTACGGCAGGATGGGAGTGAAGTGGGGAAATTGGCTTCGAGGGGAAGGAAGAGAAGTACGGGGAGGAAGAGAAGTAATGGGGATGTGACACTAGAATATGGCCCACTGAACTCGTGAGTCATGACACTCGCAACAGAGTAGCGCCCGGTGTTGCCAGTTTGTCCAGAGCAAGCGGGCAACAAGCATGGCCAATCATGCCGCAGAATAGCCTACTCGTGGATCGCTCTCACAAAGACCATCCCAATCGTCCAAGCGCCCCGATTGAACGGTATGTAACAATCGTCAAGCAGAACAACTATGTTAGGGCGTGCCTTCTAGAAAACTCGGTCTAACGACCACGATTGGGGGGCTAAGGTCAGGGCTCTCCTAAGGTTAGGATCCATATGTGGTTTGAACACACATGCAATGACACTGGTGGATCCATGTGTGGTTCATGAAAAGAACAGACATGCAATGACTCTAGCTATGGTTTGTGAAAAGAACACACATGCAATGACACTGGTGGATACATATGTGGTTTGTGAAAAGAACACACATGCAATGACACTTGGTGTGGTTCATGAAAAGAAAACACATCCAGTGACACTGGTGTATCCTTATGTGGTTTGTGAGAAGAACACATATGCAATGACTCTAGCTATGGTTTGCGAAAAGAATACACATGCAATCACACCGGTGGATCCATGTGTGGTTTGTGAGAAGAACAGACATGCAATGACTCTGGCTATGGTTCATGAAGAGAACAGACATCCAATGACACTGGTGGATCCATGTGTGGTTTAATGAAAAGAACACACATGCAATGACACTAGCTGTGGTTAATGAAAAGAACACACATCCAATGACACTGGTGGATCCATATGTGGTTTGTGGAAAGAACAGACATGCAATGACACTAGCTGTGGTTTGCGAAAAGAACATACATGCAATGACACTGGTGGATCCATGTGTGGTTCATGAAAAAGAACACACATCCAATGACACTGGTGGATCCTTATGTGGTTTGTGAAAAAGAACACACATCCAATGACTCTAGCTGTGGTTCATGAAAAGAACAGACATGCAATGACTAGTTGTGGTTTGTGAAAAGAACACACATCTAGTGACACTGGTGGATCCATATGTGGTTTGTGGAAAGAACATACATGCAATGACACTGGCTCTGGTTTGTGAAAAGAATAGACATGCAATCACACTGGTGGATCCATGTGCGGTTTGTGGGAAGAACAAACATGCAATGACTAGCTGGGGTTAATGAAAAGAACAGACATGCAATGACACTGGTGGATCCATATGTGGTTTGTGGAAAGAACATACATGCAATGACTCTAGCTGTGGTTAATGAAAAGAACAGACATGCAATGACACTGGTGGATCCATGTGTGGTTTGTGAGAAGAACACACATGCAATGACACTGGGTGTGGTTCATGAAAAGCAAACACATCCAATGACACTTGTCTATCCTTATGTTGTTTGTGAAATGAACACACATGCAATGACACTGGGTGTGGTTCATGAAAAGAACACACGTCCAATGACACTGGTGGATCCATATGTGGTTTGTGGAAAGAACACACATGCAATGACTCTAGCTGTGGTTTGTGAAAAGAACACACAACCAGTGACACTAGTGGATCCTTATGTGTTGTTTGTGAGAGGAACACACATGCAATGACACTGGCTGTGGTTCATGAAAAGAACACACATCCAATGACACTGGTGGATCCTTATGTGTGGTTTAATGAAAAGAACACACATGCAATGACACTGGGTGTGATTCATGAAAAGAACACACATCCAATGACACTGGTAGATCCATATGTGGTTTATGGAAAGAACACACATGCAATGACTCTAGCTGTGGTTAATGAAAAGAACACACATCCAGTGACACTGGTGGATCCGTATGTGGTTTGTGGAAAGAACATACATGCAATGATACTGGCTGTGGTTTGTGAAAAGAACATACATGCAATCACACTTGTGGATCCATGTGTGGTTTGTGGGAAGAACATAGATGCAATGACACTAGTGTATCCTTATGTGGTTTGTGAGAAGAACACACATGCAATAACTCTCGCTATTGTTCATGAAAAGAGCGCACATCCAATGACACTGGTGAATCCATGTGTGGTTTGCGAAAAGAACAGACATGCAATGACTCTAGCTGTGGTTCATGAAAGGAACACACATCCAATGACACTGGTGGATCCATATGTGGTTTGTGAAAAGAACAGACATGCAATCACACTAGTGGATCCATGTGTGGTTTGTGAGAAGAACATACATGCAATGGCACTGGTGGATCCATGTGTGGTTTGTGAGAAGAACACACATGCAATGACACTAGGTGTGGTTCATGAAAAGAACACACATCCAATGAAGCGGGTGGATCCATGTGTGGTTTGTGAGAGGAACACACATGCAATGACACTAGGTGTGGTTCATGAAAAGAAGAGAGATGCAATGACACTGGTGGATCCATGTGTGGTTTGTGAGAGGAACACACATGCAATGACACTGGGTGTGGTTCATGAACATAATAGAGATGCAATAAAACTGGTGGATCCATATGTGGTTTATGAAAGGAACACACATGCAATGACTCTAGATGTGGTTCATGAGAATAACACACATCCAATGACTCTAGCTGTGGTTTGTGAAAACAACACACAACAAGTGACACTGGTGGATCCTTATGTGTTGTTTGTGAGAGGAACACACATGCAATGACACTGGGTGTGGTTCATGAAAAGAACACACATCCAATGACACTGGTGGATCCATATGTGGTTTGTGGAAAGAACACACATGCAATGACTCTAGCTGTGGTTTGTGAAAAGAACACACAACCAGTGACACTAGTGGATCCTTATGTGTTGTTTGTGAGAGGAACACACATGCAATGACACTGGGTGTGGTTCATGAAAAGAACACACATCCAATGACACTTGTGGATCCTTATGTGGTTTGTGGAAAGAATAGACATGCAATGACACTGGTGGATCCTTATGCGGTTTGTGAGAAGAACACGCACGCAATGACTCTAGTTGTGGTTCATGAAAAGAACGCACATCCAATGACACTGGTGGATCCATGTGTGGTTTGTGAGAAGAATAGACATGCAATGACCACTAGTAGGAAAACAGCTATAGGTAATACGCACATCCGTGGCGCACGTGCTAGTGGTGCCCCACGGCTAAAATAGGTGTGGCGCACTGCATAGAGGTGCCCTACGGGTAACTATAGGAAGCGTGGCGCACATGTGCACGGTGCGCCACGGGTGTGTGTGTGCCAGGGAACTGCCGGCCGTATACCACATAGTCGTAGCACACCTACGGCTAGTGTGCTTTGAGTGTGACCGGTAGTTGTGGCACACTTGGGCACCATGCGCTACAGGTCAAATCGGGCCACACTGCTGTGCAACTGGAAAAAATTCTGTGGCGCACGGGTGGTATGTGCGCCACGGAAGTTCGTTATGCCTGTGGCGCACCATGCCACGTTGATGACCCACAAGTATAGGGGGTGTATCGCAGTATTTTCGATAAGAGTGTCGAACCCAACGAGGAGCAGAAGGTGCTGGCTAGTGGTATGGATCAGGAATTCTCTGCAAATACTTA
This sequence comes from Avena eriantha, assembly GCA_910589775.1. Taxonomy (NCBI): domain Eukaryota; kingdom Viridiplantae; phylum Streptophyta; class Magnoliopsida; order Poales; family Poaceae; genus Avena; species Avena eriantha. The sequence continues at coordinate 45,356,858 of OU342741.1, forward strand.
GCAAACGGATTTTTAGGGGTTTTCGATAAAGAAAGTAAACAAAGTACGAGTAAATAAAAGACAGTAAGAATGACCCAATCCTTTATGCAGCAAAAGACAAGCTGGTTGTATTTCTATAGATGACCAAACGTTCTCGAGGACACATGGAAAGACTGTCAAGTGCTTTCGCTTCATAAAGTCGATTAATCTTCTCTAGCTTGCTAAGTGTTGTGTGGGTGAACCTGTGCTAATGTACAGCCCCATCCAAGACTTAATACATACTTGTGGTTAAACCGCCTTGCAAACATCTATAAGTACAAGAAAGTAATTAAGGTAGAAACCTAACCACAACTTTAAACTCAAAGACCCTTACGTCCCTTGTGCAATGGTTTCCTAACGGGGGTTCAGGTTTCTGTCACTCCGACAACCCCTACGATTAGTAGCCAAATACACAATGCATTCCCCTAGGCCCATATAGGTGAAGTGTCATATAGTCGACGTTCACATGACACCACTAGAAGAAGTACACCACAACTTAAATAACAATCTATTGAATCTTTCTCAACACAACTCCACTACTAACAACAAGACTTCTCCCATGTCCTCAAGAACAAAACGAACTACTCACAAGACATCATATGGATCATGATCAGAGATGGAATAATGATGTATAACAATCTGAACATAAACAATAATTCAATGGTTCACTCAATAGCATCAACTACAAAGAGTAATCAACACCGGGAAAGTTTCCCCTATGAACTATAGCAAGATTCAACCAATTGTTAAAGCAATATGGAGATGGTGATGAGGGCGTTGATGGTGATGATGGTGGTGATGATGATGATGATGATGATGATCCCGATGAAGTCCAGCTTGATGGTGGTGTTGATGGCGATGATCTTCCCTCTCCGGGAAGGAATTCCCCCGGCAGAAATCTGTCTGCCAGAGAGATCTTTCTCTCTCAGTGTTTTCCGCCCCGCAGAGGCGGCGGAATCTTTCTGTGGTCGCTCCCCGAGTCTTAGGGTTTCGGGAGGTTGATATACGCCAGAGGGGAGAGGCTGGAGTGGGCCAGGGCGGCCACACCACTCCCTGGCGCGGCCTAGGCCTGCCCGCGCCATGGGGTGGTGTGGGCCCCCTGTGGCCCACCTCCACTCCATCTTCTGGCATCTTGAGTCTTCTGGAAAAATAGAATTTTCCGTATATTTTTTCCCGGATTTTCTGATCTTCACGAATTTTGCCTCCAAATAGCACCTTTTCCATCAGAATCCTGACTGCAGCGGTCCATGCTCCAAAAGTCATCAACCATGCAAAAATAGATGAAATAACATAAGTATCACCTCTCAATACGAAACATATCAATGAATAATAGTGAATTAAGACATAGAATAGTGATGCAAAATGGACGTATCAACTCCCCCCAAGCTTAGACTTCGCTTGTCCCCAAGCGAAACTGAGCTCAATAAACATGACCTCAGGTTTATGGAGTGAAGAGTCGATAAAAGAATACGGACAAGAAGCATCACATTCATCTAATACATAGATCATAATAGAAGACAACTCACTATTATACAACTCAACTTGCAATGAGTAAAGGAAACACAATAAAGATACATAAAGTGAATCATGATCGGTAATGGCAAACTTAGCTCTTGGTCGAAGAATAGTTGATAATTTGCTGGAGTTCGCAAATAGCTGGTTTTTCAATGAAAGCTTTCAAAGTAGTAAACACCAAGATAAGAGCAATGTGCAAAACAAGGAACATAAGAAACATGAATGAATAAATCATCATATGAATGTATGAAACACATCAACTCAAAATACTTGCTGAGATAGAAGGGAGTAGGTTTACTGACTCAACTACAAAGTAAAAGAAAGGCCCTTCGCAGAGGTAAGCAGGGATCGCAAGTCTCATAAAGAGCTCCCAAAAATTATGATACTTACTAGCTTTCAGCTCTCATTGCCCCTATCATAGGCATATTTAGGTGATTAAGGTGAAAGTGAGGTCCAATCTGAGTTATATACTCGACAGACTATAAACTGAAAATCCCAAGTCCCTTGAGTACGAGGGTCGCTCCTCATGCTACTCAACTTTAGTTACCGGTAAGTTCTTGTCATCGTAAGTATGTGCGTATCATTGAGAACCGCCAACGGGTACCCCTTGCCCGATGATACGGAAGAATATCCATATCAAAATGACAAGGCAAGCAGACAATGAGTATCTCAGCAATCTTCTTATTTACCATGGGAAAATGGTGCTTTTTTCTCTCTTTCCTCTTTTCGTAGTATCTTTTTTTTCTTTTTCTCAATAGCTATATCTCTCTTTTTTTATAAGAAGAATGCTTCATAGATATCATTATGGTTATGCTGCAGGTTTCCACCATGTCAGCATGGATTAGACCAGCGGCCCAGGCGTTTCTCTAACACACATACATAACTCCATGGACTTACAAGCTCCCCTTTTATTTCGCACCGACGACATCCGCAAACAAAAGAGCAAGGTATCAATTGGGTATATATTTACAAGTGTTCAGAGCGTTCCCCGTGACAGCACGGTTCTGCTAATCCTCAGCCTATAGTTTGCAAGCATATAACTTTCATGGAGAGTTCACAATGGTTCAGGTTTATTAAGTGCGGAAAATAAAGTGTGCCAACAAGTTCGTGAGATCTTTAATCACTAATTTTCTCATAACAAGTTTAATTTGGGAGGTAGACAAAACAAGAATTTACTTGGAATAGCAATAATGCTACTAGGTAGGTATGGTGGACACAAATGGCAAAGGTTTTGGTTTAAAGGAGGTGGATGCACGAGAAGAATACCCTCTCCGTACAGGTTTTTGGCTAGCAAGGCTGGGTAGCAAGTACAAGAGTTGAAGGAAACAACCAAACATACAAATGATAAAAACAAACATGCAATCTTCCTTGGAAGCACAAAAGATCTTAACTAGAGAATACTAGACTTATGAGCAAATCAAGAAAGAAAGATGATGAAATTATTTTTCTTTAGAGTACTTCTATCTTTTTCTTTTCAACTCTCAAAAAGGTGTTGCTACTGACCAAGCCAGGTTTGCCAAAACCAACTAGATTAACTCAATGATCCCAAAGTGATACCAATACTAACAACAAGATCAATCATATAACCATGAATTGAAAACTAACATAAGCTATGCAAAAGAGTGAATGATAGAACTTCTCATTAATAGTCCATAACGGCACTCACACCAAGGGATACATATCTAACGAGAGAGGGGACACTTCCATAATGCAAACCATACTACAAAATAACTCCTCTATTCATGATATGACTCTACTAATAAGGTAAAAATATAGAAGATAGTGATATGATACCGCGGCACTCCCCCAAGCTTGGAACAAACCAAGGGAATGCCAAACTTGATGACGAATTACTCCTTCGGTGGTGGTGGTATCCTCTCGATGAGCTCTCTGATAAGTTTCCCCAAGTCCTCAATCTCAACGGTGAGATTACGAATAAGCTCCGAGTTTTGCTCAATGCGGCTCATGATCATGTCGTGTTGAGAATTCCAGCTCTTGCTATTATTTCCCCACTCTTCCTCCTTGAAGTCTTCTTTTCCTGCATGGTTATGAGTAAGGTGTGGAAGGTACTCTTGGTGTTCGGAGAAGGAGTCCTTGGTGCCAAGCAGTGACGCGGGAGCTTCCCTCCAGTTGACATCCGTGTCGTCCTTCTGATCCTGGCAGGGTTCGCCACCACTCCAATGCTTGCAACGGTAGTGCCGGTGTGCTTTGCCTCCTCTTCACCTTCACTCTTGATCTCCTTCTCCTTCCCGGGGTCTTGGAGGTCTTCCTCCATAGGCTCCTTCCCTTTATCCTTGGCAGACACCATTGTGCTTCTAAACCTTCAAAGAGTATGTCCTGGCAGAAACAGATCGAAACAAAAACACGACGAAAACACGATATACGGACCTCGGAAGATCCAGGGGGTTATATATTATGAAGTTTCACTTCAAAAGGAAGGTACTGGGAGAAAACGAGTCGGAGGCGGAGTCCTGGGTGGCCTCACCACCTGGTGGCGCGTCCAGGGGTGGGCCCGCGCCATGGGGTGGTGTGGGCCACCCTGGCTCCGGTTCCGTCCCTCTTTCGCTTCGTAGCTTTTCATATTGTCTGAAAACTGCAAAAATATAGTTGTATTGTATTTTCGCGGAACTTTTCTTACCCGAACTGTTACCTATTTGAAAATAGACTCTGCAGGTCTCTGAATTTGGTATTTAGTGGATCCTTCCGGAGTCATCTCTTGAATATCATCGATATCTTTATCTTCATATACTTATTACTTGAGTCATAAAACCCTTCTCTTCCTTATTACACCATTGTCTCCACTTCCTAGAAATTTCTTTCACACAGTTCTTATTAACAACATTAGTATAAGTGAAGTGATAAAACCTTTTGAGTCCAACCTCAACTAAAAACCATCAAAACAAAAGCTACTGTAGCAACTCCTTCAGAAAACCCAAAAAGAATTCAAAAAAAAGGAAATCGAATAAAGAACCAAATGCAAGAGTGGCAAAACCTGTCAAAACAGACCAGCAGGTAAAGATCAATTTTTTCGAAAATCTTCTGTTGCTCAAATCAAAAAGTGCAAGACTAAGGAAAGTTAAATAACAACCTGGGGCAGAAGCACAAAAAATACAGCTCAATCCGACATACAGAGATCTCTCACGAAATTTTACGGTGAAGCACGAAAATCTGTTTCGGGACAGCAACTTCCCCAAATATTACTTCTCTTTCATTAGAGGTTGATCTTGACACGAAAACCAAACAAAATGGATAAGGAGCGGTTATTACTGAAATAATAACTTCCAAGACTCAAAGAAACAAAAACAAAATAAAAGCAAAAACTAATTGGGTTGTCTACCATAAAGCTCTTTCTTTATAGCCATTAAGATGGGCATGATAATTTTGAAGAAGCTCTCATAGGGATATGAATTGAAGTGAAAGAGAGCATTAAGAAGCAAACACACACACACATTTAAGTCTAACCCACTTCCTATGCAAGGGGATTTTGTAAGCAAAAAATTTATTGAAACCACAGGCAACTTGCATAAGAAGGCAAAAGAAGTGCATTATAAAAACTTTCAGCATAAAACAAGGAAACTTGATATTATTGAAATACATAAGAACACTTTTCCCTCTCTCATAGTAACTTTCATTATCATGCATAAACTTAACAATATAGCTATCACAAGTACCATCATAACAATGATCACTTATTCTAATAGAAAACACAGGAATACTAGCTCTCATAACACTACTATGTGAAACAATATTAGAGGTATCCTTACAAAGGATAGTATGTCCCTCTTCCTCATACTTAGTGACAAAGTCTTTCACATTTGCTATTATAGGTTCATCAACCATTTGTTTATCAGGTTCAACAGCCTTATTCATACTTTCATTAACCATACTAGCTATCATAGAATGTTCCTTTATCTTAACTGGAAAAGGCATTTTCTCAATATAAGGTGTATCTTCCATACGAGTGAATGATCCAGCACAAGAAGCATCCAATAAATCCTTGTCATGTAGAGGGAGCCTTGCATAAAAGTTGTTGAAAATAATATTGTTGGGGAGCTCATGAATGGGACATTTGAGCATTAGTAACTTCAATCTCCCCCAAGCTTGAGCTGTACTCTCTCCATCAAGAGGCCAAAAGTTGTATATTTGATTCCGATCTTTATGAATCTCACTAGGAGGATAAAACTTTGAATAAAAGAGAGGCACTATTTCCTCCCATTCCAGAGCTTGACCATTCTTCAGCAGCTTATACCATTCCTCAGCTCTTCCTTTTAGTGATAATGAGAATAACTTCTTCTTAACTTGATCTGTAGTAATACCTGCACACTTGAACAACCCGCATAATTCGTGTATAAAGAGTAAATGATCACCGGGATGGACAGTTCCATCCCCAACATAGTAGTTATCCATAACACGATCAATAATTCTTGTAGGTATTTTGAAAACATCTTTCTCAGCAGGTGGTGGCTTATCTACTACCTTAGCAGTGGTAGTAGCATTACCAAATAAGGAACTCAGCGAATTATCCATAACGAAAATAAAGCAACTAGCAGAAGTAAACAATACTCACAGTAGAAGTTTCCTTTACCAGTTCCACTCTCCAATAGCGCTTCACTCCCCGGCAACGGCGCCATAAAATAGTCTTGATGACCCACAAGTATAGGGGGTGTATCACAGTATTTTCGATAAGTAAGAGTGTCGAACCCAACGAGGAGCAGAAGGTGCTGGCTAGTGGTATGGATCAGGAATTCTCTGCAAATACTTAGCAAACGGATTTTTAGGGGTTTTGGATAAAGCAAGTAAACAAAGTACAAGTAAATAAAAGACAGTAAGAATGAATGCAGCAAGTGGCCCAATCCTTTATGCAGCAAAGGACAAGCTGGTTGTATTTCTATAGATGACCAAACATTCTCGAGGACACATGGGAAGACTGTCAAGTGCTTTCGCTTCATATAGTCGATTAATCTTCTCTAGCTTGCTAAGTGTTGTGTGGGTGAACCTGTGCTAATGTACATCCCCATCCAAGACTTAATACATACTTGTGATTAAACCCCCTTGCAAACATCCGTAAGTACAAGAAAGTAATTAAGGTAGAAACCTAACCACATCTTTAAACTCTAAGACCCTTACGTCCCTTGTGCAATGGTTTCCTAACGGGGGTTCAGGTTTCTGTCACTCTGGCAACCCCTACGATTAGTAGCCAAATACACAATGCATTCCCCTAGGCCCATATAGGTGAAGTGTCATGTAGTCGATGTTCACATGACACCACTAGAAGAAGTACACCACAACTTAAATAACAATCTATTGAATCTTTCTCAACACAACTCCACTACTAACAACAAGACTTCTCCCATGTCCTCAAGAACAAAACGAACTACTCATAAGACATCATATGGATCATGATCAGAGATGGAATAATGATGTATAACAATCTGAACATAAACAATAATTCAATGGTTCACTCAATAGCATCAACTACAAAGAGTAATCAACACCGGGAAAGTTTCCCCTATGAACTATAGCAAGATTCAACCAATTGTTACAGCAATATGGAGATGGTGATGAGGGTGCTGATGGTGATGATGGTGGTGATGATGATGATGATGATCCCGATGAAGTCCAGCTTGATGGTGGTGTTGATGGCGACGATCTTCCCTCTCCGAGAAGGAATTCCCCCGGCAGAAATCTGTCTGCCAGAGAGATCTTTCTCTCTCGGTGTTTTCCGCCCCGCAGAGGCGGCGGAATCTTTCTGTGGTCGCTCCCCGAGTCTTAGGGTTTCGGGAGGTTGATATACGCCAGCGGGAGAGGCTGGAGTGGGCCAGGATGGCCACACCACTCCCTGGTGTGGCCTAGGCCTGCCCGCGCCATGGGGTGGTGTGGGCCCCCTGTGGCCCACCTCCACTCCCATCTTCTGGCATCTTGAGTCTTCTGAAAAATAGAATTTTCCGTATATTTTCCCGAATTTTCTGATCTTCGCGAATTTTGCCTCCAAATAGCACCTTTTCCATCAGAATCCTGACTGTAGCGGTCCATGCTCCAAAAGTCATCAACCATGCAAAAATAGATGAAATAACATAAGTATCACCTCTCAATACGAAACATATCAATCAATAATAGTGAATTAAGACATAGAATAGTGATGCAAAATGGACGTATCACACATGCGCCTTGGATGTGCGTGCTGCCTACTACTTTTTTGCAGATAGCCTTTTGCACATTGCCTAGATCCACCATCTCCCACTTCACCTTCCCCTCCTTCTTCCTCTTTGGATCTCGCCCCCCTCCTCCTTACCACCTCAATTTCTCCACTCTTTCACCATTTGTAGCTTGTAAAACATACCTTGGATGCTACATACATAATAGAGGAAGGCTCTCCTTCCAGCCACCATCTCTCGGTCTCTCACCTCTCCTTCGAGATCTTCTCGCGGTCTCTCGTCTCGATAAGTTATCTATGTAAGAGGGATGTGTTTATGTGTATGGATGATATGGTCACATATCTATGGAGAGGATCGATGCTCTCATGTGTTTGGAGAGCATGCATGCATGCTCTCTCATATATTGGCATTGTTTTGCCAAAATGTTGATTTATTTCCATTTTGGCAAGACTTTGGCATTTCTCAAAGGTCCGAATTTTAGGATAGGTCATGCCGAAATTTTCTATCGACCATTGCATGCATGCATTGGTTCTATGGTTGTAATAAACTTCTAATTCTACTATGTACAACGCATAGGAAACCATGGTCCGCATAATGAGCGAAGGCATTGTGGCTAGATTTTTGAAATGCGCGACGGCCGACATGATACGAAATAACATGACGGAGATAAGATGTTCGTGCAGAAGATGCAAAATCAATTGGTTGATCGACCCAGATTCTGGAAATCTGCAGACGCACCTGCTCCGCCATGGTTTCATGGATGGCTACACTCAGTGGATAAGTTATGACGAAGACGATGAGGCCGTAAATGGGGCGGCGGAAAATGAGGAAGGCGGGCAACATGATCATGATCACGGCAAGGACGAGCGAGATGAAGAAGAGTCTCCTAGAGATGGTGAAGGTGCGGAAGCAGACCAGGATGATGATGATCTAGATGCTGGAGCAGACGATGGAACAACGTCAGGCTGGGTGCGGGACCCTTATGTTCAAGAACTGCTTCTCAAGCAGACGAGTAACGCCAGGGCTGCCGCTAGAGAGAAAGCCAAGCTTGCGCAACTTGAGAAAGACGCGGTTACTCCATTGTATGAAGGATGCAAGCCCGATGATACCCGGTTGAATGTAACGCTCAAGGCTATGGAGATGAAGGCAAAACATAAATGGACCAACGCAAGCTTCGACGATATGATGGCATTCTGGCACGATCGTCTCCCGGAGAGGAACACGTGTCCAACTAGTATCGAGGACGCCAAGAAAATCGTGTGTCCTCTTGATCTACCGCACATTAGATACCACGTCTGCATCAACGATTGAATCATTTATCGGGGCGAGGACGCGGAGATAACCACATGCCCGGTGTGCGGCGTTAGTCGATACAAGAAAGGGAAGAAAGCTCCTCGGAAAGTGGTATGGTACTTTCCTATCATTCCTCGTCTGCAGCGCTATTTCGCAGACCCTAAGGAAGCAAATCTCATGCGCTGACATGCGGAAAGAAAGAAGCCAGCAGATGACGATGACCCTGAAAAGGACGAGCTGCTGACGCACCCTTCAGATGGTAGCCAGTGGAAAGCATTAGACCTCGAATTCCCAGAATTCGGTGGAGATTCGAGAAACATCAGGCTAGGTGCAAGCACCGATGGACTCAATCCGTTCGGTAGCCAGAGCAGCACGCACAGCACTTGGCCCGTGTTTGTATGGATGTACAACCTCCCTCCCTGGTTGTGCATAAAAAAGAAGTACATACAAATGAGTATTCTAATTCAAGGGCCAAAACAACCTGGTACCGACATCAATCTATATCTCGGGTTGTTGAAAGAGGAGCTAGCCATGTTATGGGAATCCGGAGCCAATACGTATGACGTTGTCACACAAGATTATTTCACTATGAGAGCCGCGTTGGTCACTACAGTGCAAGACTATCCAAGTTGCGGATATTTCTCGGGGCAGGTTATCCAAGGATTCTACGCATGCGTTAGGTGCATGGATAACACGACCTATCTCCAACTAGAGAAAGATCCAGGGTCTTCGAAAACCGTGTTCATGGGGCACCGAAGGTGGCTTGGAAAGAATGATGCATGGAGAAAACGTGGAGATCTGTTCAATGGAAAATCCGAGACCTGAGGAATCCCAGAGCGGAGGAGGAACGAAGAAGTGGATGAATTGCTGAAAAACTGGAAAGAGTGTCCTAAACCGAGAAAGAAGCAAAAGAGGCAGCAAGACAAGCCGTTGATGAAGGTATGGAAAACAAGGTCTGTTTTCTGGGAGTTGCCATATTGGAAGTTTTTACGCACGCCTCATAGCCTTGACATCATGCATATCACGAAGAACATGTGCGAGAGTCTAGTCGCCACCCTAATCAACATGCCAGATAGGACGAAAGATGGTCCTAAAGCAAGGAACGACTTGATATTCATGGGCATCCGGAAGGATCTTCATGGAGGACGCCCTACTCCTGATGATCAGGAAGATGACGATGATCATCAGTCGGAGGCGACACAAGGTCGTCGAAAGGGTAAAAAGGTCAAGAAGAACGAATATTACTGCCCCCTTCATGCTTGACACTAAGCCAGGATGAGATCAAACAGTTTTTCAAGTGCCTTCTAGGAGTCAAATTTTCTTACGGCTATGCGGGCAAGATAAGCAGGTACCTAGATGAGGCTAAGCAGAGGTGTAGTGGGATGAAGTCTCACGACTGTGTCGCGCCAATGACGCGGATACTTCCGGTTACACTACGAGGTATAATGGACGAGCATGTCCGAGAAACATTGTTTGGGCTCTACAAGTTTTTCGATGTCGTCTCTCGAAAGTCAATTGGCATGAAACAGCTCAGGAGGCTACAAGAGGAGATCGTGGTGATACTATGCGAGCTCGAGATCTACTTCTCGCCCGCATTCTTCGACATTATGGTGCATCTGCTGGTCCATATCGTTGAGGATGTCATCCAACTCGGGCCGATGTTCCTCCGCAACATGATGCCGTTCGAAAGGATGAACGGACACATCAAAGGATACGTTCGCAACAGGTCTCGTCCAGATGTAAGCATAGCCAAGGGCTTTCCGGCCAAAGAGTGCATCTCTTTCTGCACGAATTATCTAGGCATTGAGAACCCTGTCGGTCTTCCCGTCAATAGGCACCTTGGCAAGCTCGATGGATCTGGTCACCGAGAGGGTCGTCGCGTACTGCATGCAGACTACGATTGTCGACGTGTAGACTTTGATAGAGCAAACCTAGTCGCGTTACAACATTTAGAACTGGTCGATCCTTGGGTACAAAAGCACAAAAGGTCAACCGAGAAGAAGTATTGTGACCGGGGCATACAGAGGACGCAAGGAGAAATAATCAAAGAGCACAACTCAGATTTCACGTGTTGGTTAGGCAGACGCTCCTAGATAATCCCCCGCAATCGCATTCTACGGAGGAAAACATCATATTCACCTTGTCGCAGGGACCCATGCACAACCTGGTGACCTATCAGGCGTATGATATCAACGGCTACACATTCTACACGGAGGAAAAGGACAACAAGTGTGACTATCAGAACTCAGGCATAACATCGGAATTATACACCGATGACAACGTGAAGGAAACATTTTACGGAAGGATCGAGTTGATCTAGGAGCTCGACTACTATGGATAAAAGGTGCCGATGTTCCATGTTAGATGGGCCAAGAGCATCGAAAGAGAAGACCGGTATTTCACAACCATGTTAATACCCGAAGAAGCCAAATCCACGGCCGCCGGTGCGCACGTCGCCACGAAAAATGAACCGTGGGTACTGGCTAGCAAAGTGGACCAATGTGTTTTTATTACCGACCCGACAAAGCCTAGCCGTGTTGTCATGAGGAGAGGAAAAAGAAACATCATCGGAATGGATGGAGTCGCCAACGAGCAAGACTTCGACTAGTACGGTGATCCAAAGGATTGAAGATGACGACGACTACGATGAAGAAACATACATCACAAGAAGAAAAAGGACAACCTTACCCAAAAAAGGTAGCCCGTTCGAGCGAAGAAACATAAAAGTTCCAGGGCTAAATTATTCAACCACGACAAATAAGGGAAAAAGATAGTAAAACGCTAGCTCAAAAAAGATTGTAAAACGCATGCTCAAAAAAGATTGTATTGATGCATATCGATGGCATATTATTAATGGACACATTATTATTTTATTTCTTTCTACTTTGAATCACTTTTGTACCACTTTTGATGATATATATGTACCATTTTTGTCATATAAAACATATAACAGATATTTTATACAGTTTACATAATTTTTGGGATATTTTTTAACATTTTAAAGTAGTTTTAAAATAAAAACAAAAAATGGGGGCACCAGGGTTCAAACCTGGGTGCTCCAGGTTTAGTGAGCGTACATAGCTAGAGCGGAACCAGTGGGATATGCAAGTGCTAGTGTCATCAAATGGGGCGGCAACCTTTTGTTTGACTTGACACGACACTTAGCCGTAGCGCACCCTTACCTAGTGCGGTACGGTTACCCATAGCGCACTAGGTAAGGGTGCGCTACGGCTAAGTGTTGTGACAAGTCTGTGATGCGCACGGTCATCTCCCATCTCCCATCTATCGATCATAACCTAAGCTTCAGCTACCGACGCGTCGCCTCCGCTCGATCTGCCGCCTCCGCTTGCCCGCTGCCTGCCGAGGAGGAGGAGAGGAGGCCGCCGCGTCCGTGGAGGAGGAGAGGAGGCCGCCGCGTCCGAGGAGGACGAGAGGAGGCCACCGCGCGTCCGTGGAGGAGCTCCGTCCGCGCTCTTCGTCATCGTCCGTGCGCTCTTCGTCATCGTCGTCTTTGAGGTGAGCGTCCCCTCTCCCCTCTCCCCTCTCTCCCCTCTCCCCTTTCTGACCTAGAACATAGGGCTGCCTGCCGAGGGTTTCCTGACCTAGAACACAAAATTTCAACCCTAATTAGGGTTTCCTCCTCTCTTTGGTGTCTGATATTGGACAGTGTTTTACATAGTGAATAGCTTCGAGCACATGAACCCTAGCTTGATTCAGTGATAGTGTTGTTGGTGATAGGTTTGATTCCTAAATATTACCGTGAGTTGAGACTGAAACATCCTTTCTACTATATTTTTTCACATATGTTGGTTCCTCTGGACTCTGGTGAACACAGTGCAATTACTTGGATGAGATGTTATCGTTGGTTCAGGGTTCAGGGTTCAGTCATTCAGACAGTGCAATAGTTGATCTGTGTTGATCCTAGGCTTTTGGTTGTAGTGTTGATGATAGTTACTGAATTTTGTAGTGTGCCTTGAATAATTCTTGGACCTTTTCAATGTGTAAAGCTGATGCTATGGTGGTCGATGCTATAGTTACTGAATTTCAACCCTGATTACTAAAAGGAAGCAATTGTGAAAACTCCGGATGACCAATATGAATACTCTGTCCATGTGACAACAACAGTTTAATTGATTCCTTGTACCCTGAGAAGTTGATTATTTAAATTGTTTGGATAAGGGGCTAACCTTGGCTTGGATGGATGCCACTATCAAACCTCCTACTGGATGGTACACAGTGGTAACCCCATATGCTGAATTAGAAATATGTTTTACCTCATTTATATATGCTACACAATCATAGCTTGCATGTGCTTGTGATGTTGCTAATAGAACAGTATTCCTTCAGGAATGTCTAGATGATTTATCAAAGGAATATGATTTAAATTTATACTCTGAGTGCTTGCAATGATTCCTGGCTAAACTAGCTAGGAAGATGATAAGAAATATGTACTTTGAGGGTACCAAAGATAGGACATAGTTACTAATGCTACGCTATGCTATGCCACAACATCTAACATCCACGCAAGTTTACCTGAGATGCATTTGCGGTACTTCACTAGAATACATAGTGACTGTGAAGCAAATAATGTGATGTAAATTCAGCAAATCTTAGAACTTATTTTCTTGCTCTTAGAGGTTTCTGTTTGCCAGCCTCTAATAGGCTTATAAAACCTAACACATGCCTTGGTTTCCTGCTTTGTTTTGTAGTGCTACTAATAAAGAATATCTTACAATGTGAAAAAAAGGATTGTTATTTTTTTGAAGCTCATATCTGATCATGCAGTAGGTACTGGAAAAATAAAAACTTGACACATGTTTTAACTGAATACCTTCATTCTTTATTCTCCATTTTGTAGTAATATGTTGTTGTACATATTATGAATTAGTGTTTATTAATTCCAGAACAAAGAACATACAATACAATCAAGCCATCTGCATAACTCCCTGCATGCGTATTTAACTATTCAAATGACTATATGAGAGAGCAGAGCTAAGAAACTTCTAACGATTAACTAATAAGCCAAACTATTTCAATTTTAGGATAACATAACGTCCTACGATATGTTTTCTATAGTTAAACATTTACAAAGCTTTTACTAAATGATTAACTAGCCAATATATCATGTAATGGTTGTTTCTTGTACTGATGTCTTTGGCTAGTAGTTTGTTGGGCCTCCAAGTGCAGAGGTTTGAAGAACAGCAGCAAGTTTTCCCTTAAGTGGATCACCCAAGGTTTATCGAACTTAGGGAGGAAGTGGTCAAAGGTATCCCCTCTCAAGCAACCCTGCAATCAAGATACAAGAAGTCTCTTGTGTCCCCAACACACCCAATACACTTGTCAAGTGTATAGGTGCACTAGTTCGGCGAAGAGATAGTGAAATACAAGAGGTATACATAATTATAAGTGGTAACGGTGATAGATAATAGCTTGATGGCGTGGAAGAGACTAAAGGCAAACTGAAATAAAGATGGAAGCAAGCAAACATGTAACAGATCTAATTGCAAATGGTGTTTCAATGTTTAGAAACAAGGCCTAGGGATCATACTTTCACTAGTGAACACTCTCATATAAATATCTTCTCTTTATGATACTACTCTTAACTACTCTTTGGTTGGACACTCTAATCGATGGTAGGGCTATAACAGCAAAGCCTTTCCTATCTAGATAACCCCACACTATCACCTTGAGTACTAGATGAGTCCAACAAACACCACAATTTCATAAAGACATCCAACTTCAAATATAACTCATAACAAGTATTTGTAATCTCTAGCCTAAGTGCCACCATGGTGAGCACGGTGTCACTTTCACACACATGGGGAGAGCAGAGATTCATTAAAGCACTGGAGTAGCAGAATAGATCTATAGATTACAAGCTCATGATCTCAATAAGATCATGCATAGAGAGAGAGATGAACACATAGCTACCGGTAGAACCCTTAGCCTCGAGAGAGAACTACTCCCTCCTCATCATGGGAATCAGCAATGGTGATGGAGATGGCGGTGGAGATCGATGGAGATGGCTCCGGGGGCACTTCCCCATCCCGGCAGGGTGACGGAACAAAGAATTTCTGTCCTCCGAATCTCCCCTTCGGTGGCGGCGGCGCTGCGGAACTTTTCGTGGATTTCGGATTGACCATCTAGGGTTTATGCATCGAGAGGCTTATTATAGGCAAAGAGGCAAGGTCGGTGGAGTGCCAGGGGGCCCACACCACCTGGTGGCGTGGCCAGGGCTAGCCTGCGCCACCATATGGTGTGGCCAAGCCCTGGCCCTCCTCCATCTCTGCTTCGGGCTCCATGAGTCTTCCGGTAAAATAGGAACTTTGGCTTTTGTCCCGTCCAATTCCGAGAATATTGATTTTCTGACTTTCCTGGAACCAAAAACAGCAGAAAACAGGCAACTGGCACTATGGCTCTTATTAATAGGTTAGTCCAAGAAATCATATGAAAAGTCTCCAAAGTGTGGACAAAACATAAAAAAGTAGATAAAACCAAGCATGGAACATCAAAAATTATAGATACATTTGCAATGTATCAACATCCCCAAGCTTAACTCCTACTCGTCCTCGAGTAGGTAAGTAATAAAAAGAAATAATAATTTTTGAGGTGACATGCACCATCAAAGACTTGATCAAAGTATTTGTAAAACATTCAAAGCTGGGATCATAGTACTTCAATCATAACATGAAAGACAAAGTTCTAGCAATAAGACAAAGAGACAATGATGCAACATGAAAAGGCACAAATAAAAGATTCATGAATAAGAATGCTTTGCAAGAAGTTTGTTTGTTTCACATAAAGAAAACATAGCATATTAGTATTCAGCTTGTCCCTCATAGAAATATAAATGCATAGGACACCTTCAAAGTTCATAAGAGTGACTAGATATAATAGTTTAAAACAAGCAATATCAAAGTATGCATCAATCAACTAGTCTTGGGACAATGCACATAGAACTAAGAATGGCCACTATGCTCTCAAAGTAGGTCATAAAGATAGAAGGTGGAGACTCAATATATATAGTGGAAGAAAGGCCTTCATAGAAGGAAGTAGGGATTCAAGTCTCATAAAGAGCTTCCAAAAATTATGGTACTTATTAGCTTTGAGCTCTCATTGCCCCTATCATAAGCATCTTTAAGGTGATTAAGGTTAAAGTGACACAACTAAGAGGATATGCTTGACAAGTTATAAGCTGAAATCTCATGCCCCTTACTTACGAAGACTGAACCTCATGCTACTCAACTTTAGTCACAAGTAAGCTCTTGTCATTGTAAGTACATATGTATCATAGAGAACCGCCAACGGGGTACCCCTTGCCCGATGATACGGAAGAATCCCCATATCAAAATGACAAGGCAAGCAGACAACGAGCATCTCAGCAATCTTCTTATTTACCATGGGAAAATGGTGCTTTTTTCTCTCTTTCCTCTTTTCTCATATCTCTTTTCTTTTCTTTTTCTCTTTTTTTCTCAATATCTGACTTTTTTTAATAAAAAGAATGCTTCATAGACAGCTCATTATGGTTACGCTGCAGGTTTCCACCATGTCAGCATGGATTAGACCAGCGGCCTAGGCGTTTCTCTAACACATATACACACTCCATGATCTTACAAGTTCCACTTTTATTTCACACCATTGGGATCCATAAGCAAAAGAACATGATATCAACGGGGTACAAAGTACAAGTGGAAGCATTCCCCATGATACATGGTTCTCCTAATTTCAACTTATAAAGCGCAAGCATATACGCAAGAAAGAAGGACCCAATGGTTCAAGTTTATTAGATGCAAAAAAGTAAAGTGTGCCATCAAGTTCGTGAGAGCTTTAATCACTAGTTTTCTCATAACAAGTTTAATTTGGAAGGTAAACAAAAACATGAATATACTTGGAATAGCATAATCTAGTAGGTAGGTATGGTGGACTCTTTGGAATAACTTGGATTAAGGAGTTGGATGCATGAGTGGAACTCATACTTGGTTGTGGAGGCTAGCAAAAGACTGGGAGCGACAAATTAAGAGAGCAATAATGGCCATAATCATGCAGAGCAACAAAACATCATTGATCAAAGCATAAAGTGATACTACAAGTTGAAAACTAAAGGATCATAAAGGCTATAGTGACTTGGGATAGTCATAACATGGTGTGAGCATGTGCCAAGTCAACCCAAATAAAGCATCAAAGGAGAATACCCACCCCTATATTATGCTTTAATATGCTAAAACAACGCATGATCCTTCCAAGGCACATTAAGCAATCTCAATTGTTTATAAAAAGTCATGCGACAGCAAAGAATACTAAGCATAAAGCCAAAACAATATCAAGCATGGCATGACAAAGCATAGGCCACAGTCAAAAACAAGCTCTCTTTACCACTTAAGCATGCACTTTCCTACTCTTTTCCAAACCAAACCAAACTATTTGAAAACCAATACATGAAAGAGGGGGTCCAACCAATTTATTCAGAAAACTAAAAGCAAACTAAAGCAAACGAAAAACCGAAATGAAAACGAAAAAGAAGACGCTCCAAGAAAAACACAACTGTGCATGAAACAATAAAAATGAAGCGTTTGGAAGAAACCTGGGATTTTTATTGATGAAGAAGGGGATGTCTTGGGCATCCCCAAGCTTTGACGCTTGTAATTCTTGGATATTTCTTGGGGTGACACGCGTGGCATCCCCAAGCTTGAGCTTTAGTCCATTCTTCATCTCATTACTCATTCCTTCCATACACCTGAAGTTTTCCTTCATACAAAACTTCACACAATCTTTATTAGCAACATTAGTGCATTCAAGATAATAAGTCTTTAGGTTCAGTTCTAACACCAATAAAATTCCATTAAAACACAATCTACTGTAGCACTTACCTCAAAAAGCTCAATTCGCCAAAAGAACTCAAAAAGGAACCAACAAGAAGCAAATGCAAATAATGGCAGAAATCTATCAAAACAGACCAGCAGGTAAAGACGAATTTTTTCGTAGATCTTCTGTTGCTCAAATCAAAAAGTGTTGAACTAACGAAAGTTAGATAACAACCTGGGGCAGAAGCACAAAAATTCACGCCTCAAGAGGACGTATAGAGATTTTACACGAATGTTTACGGTGAAGCACAGAAATCTGTTTCCGGACAGCAACTTTCCCAATCATTACTTCTCTCTCATTAGAGGTTACTCTTGGCACAAAAAACATACAAAAATGATAAGGAGAGGTTATTACAGAGGTAATAACTTCTAAGACTCAACTAAAACTTTTGGGTTATCTCCCAATAAGTACTTCTCCTTAACGCCTTTAAGTTAGGCACGATAGTTTGAGAAGATGCTCACATAAGAAATATGAATTGAAGTAAAAGAGAGCATCAAGAAGCAAATTCAAAGCACATTTAAGTCTAACCCACTTCCTGTGCATAGGAATCTTGTAAAGAAACAAGTCATGAAAGCACAAAGCAACAAGCATAGTAAAGCAAAACAAGTGCAACTTCAAGACTTTCATCATAAAGAGGGGAAACTTAATATTATTGAGATACATAAAACCATGTTTCCCTCTCTCATAATAACTTTCAGTAGAATCATGAATAAAATTAACAATATAACTATCACATAAAACATTCTTATCATGAGCCACATGCATATAATCATTATTACTCTCCATATAAGCATAGTTATTCTTACTAATTGTAGTGGGAGCAAAGTCAATAAAATAGCTATCATTATTATTCTCATCACCATAATAATCAAATATAGGAGGCATATTGTAGTCATAATTAATTACCTCCTCAATAGTAGGTGGACTGAAAATATCATATTCATCATTGTAATCATCATATATTGGAGGTTTGGTATCATCATAAGCAATAGAATAGCTATCTTCCAAAGCTGAGGAACTAAAAAAGATCATTTTCATAAAAACTAGCTTCCCCAAGCTTAGACTTTTCCATAGCATTAGCAATAATGGTGTCCAAAGAATTCATACTAACAACATTGCTATTAGCATGCAAGTAAAGTTCCATAGGTTTTTTAATTTTCTCTTCAAACACTTCATGTCCTAACTCAAGATAAAGACTATAAAGCTCTCTAAATTTTTTGTTGTTTTCCATTAAGCCTAACTAGTGAAAACAAGAAACAAAAAGACAAAATTGTAGAATCTAAAGGAAAGTGGATCACCCAAGGTTTATCGAACTCAGGGAGGAAGTTGTCAAAGGTATCCCCTCTCAAGCAACCCTGCAATCAAGATACAAGAAGTCTCTTGTGTCCCCAACACACCCAATACACTTGTCAGGTGTATAGGTGCACTAGTTCGGCGAAGAGATAGTGAAATACAAGTGGTATAGATAATTATAAGTGGTAACAGTGATAGAGAATAGCTTGAGGGCGTGGAAGAGACTAAAGGCAAACTGAAATAAAGATGGAAGCAAGCAAACATGTAACAGATCTAATTGCAAACGGTGTTT
This sequence comes from Avena eriantha, assembly GCA_910589775.1. Lineage (NCBI taxonomy): Eukaryota > Viridiplantae > Streptophyta > Magnoliopsida > Poales > Poaceae > Avena > Avena eriantha. The sequence goes on from OU342741.1 coordinate 45,376,286, forward strand.
CAATGTTTAGAAACAAGGCCTAGGGATCATACTTTCACCAGTGAACACTCTCATATAAATATCTTCTCTTTATGAAACTACTCTTAACTACTCTCCGGTATGACACTCTAATCGATGGTAGGGCTATAACAGCACACCTCAAAGTAAGCCTTTCCCATCTAGATAACCCCACACTGTCACCTTGAGTACTAGATGAGTCCAACAAACACCACAATTTCATAAAGACATCCAACTCCAAATATAACTCATAACAAGTATTAGTAATCTCTAGCCTAAGTGCCACCATGGTGAGCACGCTGTCACTTTCACACACATGGGAGAGCAGAGATTCATTAAAGCACTTGAGTAGCAGAATAGATATATAGATTACAAGCTCATGATCTCAATAAGATCATGCATAGAGAGAGAGATGAACACATAGCTACCGGTAGAACCCTTAGCCTCGAGAGAGAACTACTCCCTCCTCATCATGGGAATCAGCAATGGTGATGGAGATGGCGGTGGAGATCGATGGAGATGGCTCCGGGGGCACTTCCCCATCCCGGCAGGGTGCCGGAAGAGAGACTTTCTATCCCCCGAATCTTCCCTTCGGTAGCGGCGGCGCTGCGGAACTTTTCGTGGATTTCTGATTGACTATCTAGGGTTTATGCATCGGGAGGCTTCTTATAGGCGAAGAGGCAAGGTCGGTGGAGTGCTAGGGGGCCCACACCACCTGGTGGCGTGGCCAGGGCTAGCCCGCGCCACCATATGGTGTGGCCAGGCCCTGGCCCTCCTCCGTCTCTGCTTCGGGCTCCGTGAGTCTTCCGATAAAATAGGAACTTTGGCTTTTGTCCCGTCCAATTCCGAGAATATTGATTTTCTGACTTTCCTGGAACCAAAAACAGCAGAAAACAGGCAACTGGCACTATGGCTCTTGTTAATAGGTTAGTCCAAGAAATCATATGAAAAGTACTCCAAAGTGTGGACAAAACATAAGAAAGTAGATAAAACCAAGCATGGAACATCAAAAATTATAGATACATTTGCAATGTATCAGACAACGACGAGGCTGGATCTTCTCAGCGTATCAACGCTGAAGGAGAAGTGAGACCTCAAAATAGACCCTTGTCATTCTAGGAGGAGGTCGAGTGGCTAGAAAGAATGACAGAGGGTGATGAAGAATACAACCCTTCCGAGAGTGACGCCGATGAGATGGAAGACGTGGAGCAAGAAGAAGCGGCCGAAGGAACGGCGGTTGATGAAACCACTGATGGCGGCGAGGGCACAACAAGTGGTAGTAATCCGCCTAAGAATAAGAAGGAAAGGCGCCCGAACACGGTCGGCACCGTCAGAGAGGAAATTACCGAAGTGAGCCCAATAGGGGTTCCTTTGGCACCCGACCATGTGGTCAAAGGGTACGGTGGGCATGTGGCGGCTATCACCCGGACCACCATCTCGATCAACACCGAGAATCTCCAGCATAAAGATAATGGCCATTTGCGCACACTCCTCTTCGAGAAGTTGCACGCAAGATACAAGTTCCCCCTTCAGTATCGGAACACAGATTATCATGGGAATGAAGTAAATAAATCCGCCATCACGAGGATGAGCACCGCCCTGGCCAGCTAGAGAACCCGGATAAAGAAGAAGATATTTAAAGAAGGGAAAAGTCTCGAGGAGATCAAGAAGATTGACCCGTAGATCACCGAAGATCAATTCCAGGAGTTCAAGGCCAAGTGCAAATCCGAAGCAGCCAAGACCTCGAGTAAGCGGGGAAAGGAATTGCACGCGATGAATATAGGTCACCACCATCTCGGATCTGGTGGTTATAGAGCTACGGAGCCCAAATGGGATAAGGAGGACGACGAGTATAGAGCTAAGGGGATACCTAACCCCTTTTCGAAATTCGAAAACAAGCAGCTTCGAAACTTTATCAGGGCTCGTTACCATGTGGACCCCAAAACCATAGAAACTCACCGCAGAAACTAAGGTGAAGGACTTCGAGGTTCTTGTCGATTACATTCTAATCGATCAAGTCGAATTTCTAAATGGTTCACGTTACTTCTTCTGCAGGAGCAGGAAATTGCTAGTCAGGGATCCCATGGTTCCTCATCCCACGGGTCGACAGCGGCCACCTGGTGGGATTACCCTTTTAACAGGGCAATGAACCGGGCCACGAAAATCTCGATGGTTACAAAGAAGCCATTGTCGCTTGGCCGTCTGGCCGGCTTCAGGGCTAAGAATTGGGTGGATCATTTTGGTCCACCCCCGAGGACGCGTGTGGAGGGAAGGAGCTACGAGGAAAACTGCGAGGTTCAGGAACTTAAGGAACAAGTGGCGTGGATCCCGCAGATCGTCCAAGACAACCTAGCAATCACCCTCACCTCCATCATGCCTACCTTGGTGGAGTCAATAGCGAACTGGAGTGCGGGTGGTCGACAAGGGTCGTGCCCGATTCCAAGCATGGTCAGTAGCCACTAAAACAATGCGGCACCGACAAACCCAGTGAATTATGTGTTCATGACTCCGCCCGCTAGCACGGTGGCGCCGGAAGCATTGGTAACTCCCCCTGCCATCACCGCGGCGCTGGAGCTTAATGCAACCGATAGGGAGAATACACCGGCGGCCGGCACCGCGCCATCAAGCAGCCCCTCTGTCTCTTGCACGCCCGTTGTCGTATGGGGTGCCTCGACATTAGCCGAGCTCGACGCCATCACGGTAAACCAAATACTTTACCGCCTTGCCATTTATTACTCTTATGGCATCTTTTAATGCCATACATGTTTTTCGCAGACGGATGTTCCATGCACTCTCTTAAGCTTCGTGAACAACGAGTTGAGGGATGTTGCCAAGGGTACCATCATTCAACCCTTGCACCGCACATTCCACTCAAAGCCGATGCCAGATAGCATGCATAGGGTTAAAATTATCCGGGTGCTAAGGGGTTGCGATGACCTGGAACCTCCCATTCAACCCCCAAGAGCGGATGAAGAAGAGCCGGCTGTCCTTCGAAGTTGCTTCGGCTTATTCCTGCTATGGCCAAAGAGCATGATTCGTTTGGGGATGGCCAGGGCCATCACCCCACAAACAACAACACTGCATGTCGTGCCAGCGCCAAGCCATGGCAAGACCCCCACACCGCTACCGCCGTCACCTCCACGCGATTATTCGGCTGGTCATATTGACATGACCATGGCGCATGATCCGAACAAGGATGACGAAGATTACTTCGATGATTTCATCAACACTAATCTTTTCCCCGGCGACCTAAACGAAGACCCAGCTGGTGGCCCCGCAAAGAAAGCCACTTGCAACAAACGTCTCTTTGGTTCTCAGGAGACACCTCCAGCTTGCACCTTCACCGAGCCAGCGGATACATCCAACCGGCCCTTTGTTCTAAGCCCTGACACACTACATAGGGCGATCGATGCTTAGATTGCGGTGCCTACCCACTTCCCAAAAGGCAAGAAGACCAGGAGAAGAAAATCTCGCAGCTCGAGCCAGCCGGTGGCGTCAACTGTGAATCCGATCAGGTTTCAGGATGGGCCACCAAGACCAAAGGGTATTATGTGGAGGATGCATGTGGCGGGTGAGCCCATGCTAACTAAGAAATTGCTCAGGCTCGCCACTTCATAAATGAGGAGTGTGCATGACGGTGTGCTGACGATAGAGAGATGCCTTCTTGGGGAGAAAGATCCCTTGCACCCGGTATTCGTGGTTAAGGTGCCACGAGGCTTGGGCTTCGTTGATAATGTCCCCGCGGATCTGTTCTTCCTGCGGTTTGACGACATCTTCAATATGTTCCACCTGTATCCGCTGCACTATACCATGGTACGCATGTTTTCTCTCAGCCTGGCCATTCAGATCATTAGAGAGAACACCCCGGGCATCGCTATAGTGGACCCCTAATACATGCGTGATGGCTGCTTGGGAAGCGCCATTGAACGGCGATTCGTGGCCTCGTACCTCCAAGGCATCTTGGTGGCGAAACAGACAAAGCAATACATTCTCGTGCCTTTCTTTCCCGAGTAAGTCATTATTCACTCGCGGCCATAACATGCTTTATTAGATTTTCATCATTCTTTTTCCAACACATTCTGTTTGAATTGTTTTGCGCAGAGATCAACACTGCACACTCATCTGCTTGTAGTTGAAACATTCGCAAGCCACGTATTTCGACTCAGGGAGTAAAGAAAAGAAGAAAAACTATGACAAGATCAAGGAAGTTCAGGATGATGCTCTCACCGGCTATGCATCAGCAGAAGGCGCCACCTTCATGCGTAAGAAGCTCAAGTTTGGCAGGCACGTCTTCACCCATGTGACGGAATTCCCCTGCGTGAAGCAGCCGGCAAGCAGTGAGAAGGAAGCCTACTATGCACTCCATCATATGAGGGCGTTCCTACTAGAGCAATAGAATTCTACGCTGCCAAATCATCTCAAACGGTGGGCCAAAGTCAAGGCAAGTATCAATGATTCAGATATTAGACAAGAGATGTATCGCATCCAGCAACAGTTTGGGGCAATCATCAGCCGTGATGTCATGACTTCAGGGGGTCTTCTACGGAGGCAATCCCCCGAATAATCGTGACGTAGTAGATCGCCTAAAGATGCAGGGTGACTATAGGGCGTTCATGACGAAACAAGGCGTCCTCCCGTTCCCTGAGCCGAGCCAGAAGTCTTGATGTGTTGGTCTAGTTGTAGTTCTTTATCCCCACGTGTACTTGTGTGTGTCGACATGTACATGCTACTACTTGGTATTTTTTGCTTACTTTGTTACCTTATTTGATAAGTATATCTTTATATGCGACTTTTACTTGTTTTTTCACCACCATTTAATTATTATTACCAACTTTTAGATGACGTGGTACGTCGTGTACAAGGGACGGTTTCCCGGAGTCTACGATGATTGGGAAGACTGCCGGAGACAGGTGCACCGTTTCAGCGGCAATAGCTACAAAGGGTACAACACTATGGCGGAGGCGGAAGCTAGATACGCGCGCTATCTAGCGGGAGTTAGGACGAGGAACCGGATGAAGACCTATACCTCTGTCGCGGTGATGGTTATCGTCCTTGGTTGTCTGTCCTGCATGTTCCTACTTTAGATGTTTAGGCGAGCTTGCGCGAGCTCTAACTTGGTTGAGACATGTATTCATGTCATCACTAGCTACTTTGTAACTTGATCGAAATAATGTAACTTATACTATGTATTTATGTATGTGACTTATCTATATGTATTTGTTTCTATCTTGTCTGTGTATTTATTTCTGTATTGTATATCTGTGTATTTATTTATGTACTGTATATCTGTGTATATCAGCTGTATTGTATATAATCTGTATTGAATATCATTTGTATTGAGTATTTTTTTTATTTTGAAAAGCTCAGCCATGGCGCACATATATTTGGTTAGCGGCGCACTACGTTGGTGGCGCACGTGGTCAAATACTAGTAGCGCACTATGTCATGCGCCACAGGAAAAACAGTAGTGGCGCACCAGACAGTGCGCTACGACTAACTAGATACTAGTAACGCACTATGTCATGCGCCATAGGAAAAAAAGTAGTGGCGCACAAGGCAGTGCGCTACCACTAACTCGATATACCTGTAGCGCACCTGGCACTGCGCTATGGGCACTTTTTAGCTGTAGAGCAAAAGTCGTGGTGCACCCCTAGTGCGCCACGGAAGGGGAAAATAGGTGCGCCACAGACGTGCGTTTTCCTAGTAGTGGACTCCAGCTGTGGTTCATGAAAAGAACACACATCCAATGACACCGGTGGATCCATATGTGGTTTGTGAAAAGAACAGACATGCAATCACACTGGTGGATCAATGTGTGGTTTGTGAGAAGAACAGACATGCAATGGCACTGGTGGATCCATGTGTGGTTTGCGAGAAGAACACACATACAATGACACTGGGTGTGGTTCATGAAAAGAACACACATCCAATGAAACGGGTGAATCCATGTGTGGTTTGTGAGAGGAACACACAAGCAATGACACTGGGTGTGGTTCATTAAAAGAACAGAGATGCAATGACACTGGTGGATCCATGTGTGGTTTGTGAGAGGAACACACATGCAATGACACTGGGTGTGGTTCATGAAGATAACAGAGATGCAATGACACTGGTGGATCCATATGTGGTTTATGAAAGGAACAAACATGCAATGACTCTAGATGTGGTTCATGAGAATAACACACATCCAATGACTCTAGATGTGGTTTGTGAAAAGAACACACAACCAGTGACACTGGTGGATCCTTATGTGTTGTTTGTGAGAAGAACACACATGAAGTGACACTAGGTGTGGTTCATGAAAAGAACACACATCCAATGACACTGGTGGATCCTTATGTGGTTTGTGGAAAGAATAGACATGCAATGACCCTAGCCGTGTAGTGTGAAAAGAACAGACATGCAATGACTCTAGCTATGGTTTGTAAAAAGAACACACATCCAGTGACACTGGTGGATCCATATGTGGTTTGTGAGAAGAACAGACATGCAAATGACTCCATATGTGGTTCATGAAAAGAACACACATGCAATCACACTGGTGGATCCATGTGTGGTTCATGAAAATAACACACATGCAATCACACTGGTGGATCCTTATGTGGTTTGTGAGAAGAACACACATGCAATCACACTTGGGTGGTTCATGAAAAGAACACACATCCAACACTGGTGGATCCTTATGTGGTTTATGAGAAGAACACACATCCAATGACTCTAGCGGTGGTTCATGAAAAGAACACACATCTAGTGACACTAGTGGATCCATATGTGGTTTGTGGAAAGAACATACATGCAATCACACTGGTTGTGGTTTGTGAAAAGAACACACATGCAATCACACTAGTGGATCCATGTGTGGTTTGTGGGAAGAACATACATGCAATGACTCTAGCTGTGGTTAATGAAAAGAACATACATGCAATGACACTAGTGGATCCATATGTGGTTTGTGGAAAGAACACACATGCAATGACTCTAGCTGTGGTTAATGAAAAGAACATACATGCAATGACACTGGTGGATCCATGTGTGGTTTCTGGGAAGAACAGACATGCAATGACACTAGGTGTGGCTAATGAAAAGAACACACATCCAATGACACTGGTGGATCCATATGTGGTTTGTGAGAAGAAGACACATGCAATGACACTGGGTGTGGTTCATGAAAAGAACACACATCCAATGACACTGGTGGATCCTTATGTGGTTTGTGAGAAGAATAGACATGCAATGACTCTAGCTGTGGTTCATGAAAAGAATAGACATGCAATGACTCTAGCTGTGGTTTGTGAAAAGAACACACATCCAGTGACACTAGTGCATCCATATGTGGTTTGTGGAAAGAACATACATGCAATGACACTGGTGGTGGTTTTTGAAAAGAACAGACATGCAATCACACTGGTGGATCCATGTGTGGTTTGTGGGAAGAACAGACATGCAATGACTCTAGCTGTGGTTAATGAAAAGAACAGACATGCAATGACACTGGTGGATCCATATGTTGTTTGTGGCAAGAACATACATGCAATGACTCAAGCTGTGGTTAATGAAAAGAACAGACATGCAATGACACTGGTGGATCCATGTGTAGTTTGTGAGAAGAACACACATGCAATGACACTAGGTGTGGTTCATGAAAAGAAGACAAATCCAATGACACTGGTGTATCCTTATGTGGTTTGTGAAAAGAACACACATGTAATGACATTGGGTGTAGTTCATGAAAAGAACACACATTCAATGACACTGGTGGATCCATGTGTGGTTTCTGGGAAGAACAGACATGCAATGACTCTAACTATTGTTAATGAAAAGAACACACATGCAATCACACCGGTGGATCCATGTGTGGTTTGTGAGAAGAACACACATGCAATGACACTGGGTGTAGTTCATGAAAAGAACAGACATCCAATGACACTGGTGGATCCATGTGTGGTTTAATGAAAAGAACACACACGCAATGACACTGGGTGTGGTTCATGAAAAGAACACGCATCCAATGACACTAGTGTATCCTTATGTGGTTTGTGAAAAAGAACACACATGCAAAGACTCTAGTTGTGGTTCATGAAAAGAACATACATGCAATGACACTAGTGGATCCATGTGTGGTTTGTGACAAGAACAGGCATGCAAATGACTCTAGCTGTGGTTTGTGAAAAGAACACACATGCAATCATACCGGTGGATCCATGTGTGGTTCGTGAGAAGAACAGACATGCAATGACTCTAGCTATGGTTTATGAAAAGAACACACATCCAATGACACTGGTGGATCCATATGTGGTTTGTGGAAAGAACACACACGCAATGACTCTAGATGTGGTTAATGAATAGAACACACATCCGATGACATTGGTGGACCCATATGTGGTTTGTGGAAAGAACAGACATGCAATGACTCTAGCTATGGTTTGTGAAAAGAACAGACATGCAATGGCACCGGTAGATCCATGTGTGATTTGTGAGAAGAACACACATGCAATGACACTGGGTGTGGTTCATGAAAAGAACACACATACAATGACACTGGTGGATCCATGTGTGGTATGTGAGAGGAACACACATGCAATGACACTGGTTGTGGTTTTATAAAAGAAAAGACTTGCAATCACACTGGTGGATCCATGTGTGGTTTGTGGGAAGAACATACATGCAATAACTCTAGATGTGGTTAATGAAAAGAACAGACATGCAATAACACTGGTGGATCTATATGTGGTTTGTGGAAAGAACATACATGCAATAACTATAGCTATGGTTAATGAAAAGAACAGACATGCAATGACACTGGTGGATCCATGTGTTGTTTGTGAGAAGAACACACATGCAATGACACTGGGTGTGGTTCATGAAAAGAAAACACATCCAATGACACTAGTGTATCCTTAGGTGGATTGTGAAAAGAACACACATGCAATGACACTGGGTGTGGTTGATGACAAGAACACGCATCCAATGACACTAGTGTATCCTTATGTGGTTTGTGAAAAAGAACACACATGCAAAGACTCTAGTTGTGGTTCATGAAAAGAACATACATGCAATGACACTAGTGGATCCATGTGTGGTTTGTGACAAGAACAGGCATGCAAATGACTCTAGCTGTGGTTTGTGAAAAGAACACACATGCAATCATACCGGTGGATCCATGTGTGGTTCGTGAGAAGAACAGACATGCAATGACTCTAGCTATGGTTTGTGAAAAGAACACACATGCAATGACACTGGGTGATCCATGTGTGGTTTAATGAAAAGAACACACATGCAATGACACTAGGTGTGGTTCATGAAAAGAATACACATCCAATGACACTGGTGCATCCATATGAGGTCAGTGAGAATAACACACATCCAATGACTCTAGCTGTGTTTCATGAAAAGAACAAACATGCAATGACTCTAGTTGTGGTTTGTGAAAAGAACACACATCCAGTGACACTGGTGGATCCATATGTGGTTTGTGGAAAGAACATACATGCAATAACACTGGATGTGGTTTGTGAAAAGAATAGACATGCAATCACCCTGGTGGATCCATGCATGTGTGGTTTGTGGGAAGAATAGACATGCAGTGACTCTTGCTGTGGTTAATGAAAAGAACAGACATGCAATGACACTGGTGGATCCGTATGTGGTTTGTGGAAATAACATACATGCAATGACTCTAGCTGTGGTTAATGAAAAGAACGGACATGCAATGTCACTGGTGGATCCATGTGTGGTTTGTGAGAAGAACACACATGCAATGACTCTAGCTATGGTTTGTGAAAAAAATAGACATGCAATGACACTGGTGGATCCTTATGTGGTTTGTGAAAAGAACACACATGCAATGACACTGGGTGTGGTTCATGAAAAGAACACACATCCAATGACACTGGTGGATCCTTATGTGGTTTGTGAAAAAGAACACACATGTAATGACTAGCTGTGGTTCATGAAAAGAACATACATGCAATGACACTAGTGGATCCATGTGTGGTTTGTGATAAGAACAGGCATGCAAATGACTCTAGCTGTGGTTTATGAAAAGAACACACATGCAATCACACCGGTGGATCCATGTGTGGTTTTTGAGAAGAACACACATGCAATGACACTGGGTGTGGTTCATGAAAAGAACAGACATCCAATGACACTAGTGGGTCCATGTGTGTTTTAATGAAAAGAACACACATGCAATGACACGGGTGGTTCCATGTGTGGTTTGTGAGAAGAACAGATATGCAATGACACTGGTGGATCAATGTGTGGTTTGTGAGAAGAACACACATGCTATGACACTGGGTGTGGTTCATGAAAAGAACAGACATCCAATGACACTGGTGGATCCTTATGTGGTTCGTGAGAGGAGCACACATCCAGTGACTCTGGCTGTGGTTCATGAAAATGAACACACATGCAATCACACTGGTGGATCCATGTGTGGTTTGTGAGAAGAACACACATGCAATGACACTGGGTGTGGTTAATGAAAAGAACAGAGATGCACTGTCTCTAGCTGTGGTTTATTGAAAGAACACATATGGAATGACTCTGGTGGATCCATATCTAGTTCATGAAAAGAACACATATTCAATGACACAGGTGGGTCCATATGTGGTTCATGAAAAGAACACACATGCAATGACATTGGTGGATCATGTGGTTTATGAAATGAGTACACATGCAATGACACCGGTGGATCCATGTGGTTTATGACAATAACACAATTGCAATGAACTCTAGTGGCTCCATGTGGTTTATGAGAAGAACACACATCCAATGAACTCTAGTGGATCTATCTTGGCATAATTTGATGTATGCCACGATGTATTTCATTGTATAAGAAACTCACTTTCCATTTTTATACTAGTCAGTTTTGCCCTTGGTTTTTTGATACTACTCAGTTTTGCCCCCCTCTCTCTATCTTTTGTAGAAGCCCAAACATGTGCTCACTCTGTCTGCTACTCCCTGATTGGTTGTCATAGTTTTCACGCGGATCGTGCATACCAAACGTTGATTCTGTGCGATCCAACGATGATCGTTGCACATGTCGTGCCCTTCACAGTATAGTGTGAGACAGCACGGACGTCTCCCTCAGCGAGACTTCTACAAGAAGGAACACGAAGAAGTCCATGGAAAAAGTCATCGACTGGTCATGTCATGTTTAATCAAGTCTGAAAAGCCTACTACTACTACTACGCCACAACACATGCGTCATCGAGTGCACGGTCATCGATGGACAGCTGCAATTTATTGCCACTTGATTTTAATAAGACATATCCCATTTTTTACGCAGCGGCTCTCAATCTCACTTCCAACTGGGGCCCACCGTAAGAAACTTGCACGCGCTAGCCGGAGGCCGAAGAGCTGAGCTCGACGAGACCTAACGTCTCCGCCTTCATCGAGTCACTCGCAATCATCAACACATCCCTCTACCCGATCTAGCACAACCCCACAAATCTCTCCGTACAGCCACCTACCTTCCCCTCTACATTTCCACTTTTAATTATCGCCAATTTTAGGGCCGTGTCAAACTTCGTACATACAAATTGTGTCTGCGCCCTTTGCATGCGGCTCAATACAGAACTGCCATGCATGGCCCGGAAAAAAACGTGATGTACCGTGCGCGTGTCGCGGTGCACAGTGCAGTAGACTACACGGCGCGTTGCACAGTGGTGCAACAAAACGTGCCTTGCTTGCATTCACCTTAACTATAGAGCCTCTCTCCGCACACCCACTCTCACTCTCACTCACTCTCCCCACGCAACCCTCTCCACTGTCCCACCAGCATCTGCAAACTCCCGAGAATACCCCGTCCACGCTGGCGATGGGGCCGCTGGTGAGGAGGCCCTCGTCTCCTCACCGGTCCTCCTCGACGTGTTGAAAGCAGCTGCCGTCCCCGTCCAGGCCCCAGTCGAGGCATCGATGGCAGCCGCCATTCCCGTCTAGGCCCCTGTCCCCGCTACCGACGTAGCCACCGATGAGGCCCCTGTCTCCTCGCCCCCCTCGACGTGTTGAAAGCAGCCGCCGTCCCCATCCAGGCCCTACTCGAGGCATCGATGGAAGCCACCGTTCCCGTCTAGGCCCCCGTCCCTGCTGCCGACGTAGCTACCGACGAGGAGCCCCCCGCCGGCGAGGAGGATCCCGCCGGTCACGAGCAGATCTAGCTCTTTAGGGGCCCCTACGATCCAGATGAGTACATCGCTCCACTGAACCCCTATGGCACTGGCATCGACGACCCATGGTCGGAGGTACCTAGGGTTTGCTCCCCTTCCCTGGTTCTTCTACTGTTCCCATCGTTGGATGCTAGATCTTGGTTTATTAGGATTCGCTTGTTTGCATTTTGATTGCTCGATCTTCTTACATCATCTACTCCCCCATTTTCCTTTTCTTCCAATAGGTTTACGGCAGCGACGTCTGCAGCGATGACGAGTCCAGGCACACCAAGACTCATCAGGTGCTGAGGAGGCTGCAGGCCGGCCAGTATGACGCCTTCTTCGCTGGCGGCGACTATAGTTTCCCCTTCTGCAAGGGGATCGCCTTCTACTGGGTGAGTCTCGCCGGCACCGACTTCAACTCCTTACTGAAGCATGCAGAGAGCCCGGGCTCCGTCATCCACAATGGCGGCCAGACCGTGAACGTCAATGCCTACATCAATGAACACCAGGCTCTCGGCATTCACCTCCGAAACCTCCAGCGGGTGGCCATCGAAGAGGGTCGCATGCCTCCAATCAAGCCCAAGGCCCCCAAGATCAAGGGACTGGGCAGCAAGAAGTGGAGGAAGCGCCGGAGGGAGGAGGCGCAGGCGCATGCAAGGAGGGGTCGAATGTGTCTGTTGTTGCTGCTGCTGCTAAGCAGCCTCTTTTGATTTTCTATATTTTGCTTGCATCCTATTTCTGGTTGAATGCATCGAACCTCGTTAAGCAACCTAGTTTCTATCGCTATATCCTATTTAGCTACGCACAACTATATCTACATTTGTTTTGTTTTTTGAATGAATGTATTCTGCCTGGTGTGATTTGCTGCTCTAGATTTGCTACCAGATCGGAGGCAAAAAGAGGTCCAAAAGGGAACGAATTATCGAAGAGAGAATCTCCTCTAGATTTGCTAGCAATTTGGGCAAAATGAAACATATCTGTTTAGCGAGAGAGGAAAAAGTTACTCTTTCAAACTGCCAGTTAACGAGCTACCATCTTGACAAACTACAAGATACATACAGAAACATAACATAAAGAGGGTTAAATTTATTTTACTACATTCACTTGAGGCGCTAGACATCTTGATAAGATAAATGAGTTCCATAAATATAAACATAACACAAAGGAGTAAAATTTAATTCACTCCTCATCAGCCCACTTGAGGCGCTTGCCATCATTCCTATGCGACCAACTGCGATCATTCTAGGTGGATCTTACATTATTGGCACTCCATAGCTCACAAAATGCTTTGTCCCACCTGGGATCTGACTTGCCTTCCCTATCTTCAGCGTCCTGCGACACAATTAGCGGTGCATCACAGACCTGATTGTTGCCGCTAGAAGATGCAGCCTCTCTGTTTGCTGCTTCAGCTGCAGCCTCTCTGTCAGCTGCTTCTTCTTTAGCTGCAAGCTCTCTTTCAGCTGCTTCTGCAACCTCTCTGTCAGCTGCTTCATATGCAGCCATTTCCTTTGCATATAAAGCTTTAAACTCAGCTATTCTGCATTTTCTACAAAGGGCTCCCCTAAGCTCGTCTAACCTCTTGCAAATAGGGCAAAACACGAGGTAACGTAGAAAAAATGGATATTCTTGTACAGCTGGAGGTCACGTAAGAATCTATGGCTGCATACTTCAGGTTTATATCAGACAATGGCCACTCGCCCCAGAAATCGTGCCTATCCGTAGGGAAATCTGCCTTCATTCTGTCGTACGACTCATCGAGGATTCTAGTTGCGAGTGATGCCATTCCATCCTTCCTCGATCCTCTTAGGATCTTGACAAGACGCTGAATATCGATCCAGTTGTGCGCATGAATTATAATTCCCTCTCAATAAAATTTCAAAAAATCAGTTGTATTATCGACAGTGCAGAAAACACTTCCCTTTTCTACAAGCAAGGCATTACTTTGATCCATTTAGTAAATTTGTTGACTGCTACTAGCAGAAAGACGTGTCCTCCTGGTGATGATTTGTGAAATTTTCCCACCATATCGAGTCCCCACTGAGCGAAGGGTAAAGGCATAGGTATAGGATTTAACTTAGCGGCGGGTGCTCCATGCTTTGTTGCGAACCATTGACATGCTTCACATGTTCTGACGATACCTTTTGCATCTTGTACTGCAGTGAGCCAGTAAAATCCTGCCATAAATGCTTTCGCAGCAATTGCTCAGCTACTAGCATGATGACCACAAAGTCCTTCATGTATATCTTGGAGTATGGTTTTTCCTTCTTCGGGTGTCACGCAGCGCTGCAACACACCCGAAATACTTCTCTTATACATCTCCCCTTTGATTATTCTGAAGGCCTTCGATCTTCGAGTGATTTGCCAGGATTCTATCACATCTTCGAGTAGTTGTCCCTTAGTCATATATGCTATATATGGCTACATCCAGGTAGGCTCAATTAGCATGACCTCTCCAATTTCCTCTTCTTCTTCTTCGATGAGCTATTCTATATTCTTGGTTGCCGTTGGAGCCCCCGAGTCTTTTGCGGGTGTTTATTTTTTTCTCGTTTTTGGTGCTACAACCTCAGAGACTCTTTTTGCTTTGTTCGATTGCTCCATTATTTCTTCCCAAAAAACCCCAGGTGGCACTGGTAAGCACAAGGATCCGATGTTTGCTAGATTGTCAGCTTCTTCATTGCTTGCTCTTCCTATGTGCGATACTTCGCATCCATCAAATTGAGCTTCCATAACACCATATAGATCGCGATAAACGATCATATTATCGCTGACGGCGTCACACTTGTTCATTGCTTGTTGTGCGCCAAGATTGTAATCTCCAAAGATTTTGAGGCGAATTGCACTGCAAGCTTTGGCCATTCGCATGTCGTGCAACAAGGCCTCATATTCAGCTTTGTTATTGGATGCATTTGCAAAGATCATCTGAAGTATATAGCGAATTTTGTTGCCTTGTGGTGATACTAGTATGACTCCTGCTCCTAATGCTTCCGTTCTTTTTGATCCATCAAAGTACATTGTCCAGGCACTAGAAAGGTCGGGTGGACCCGCACATTGCAACTCTGTCCATTCTGTGATGAAATCCGGCAAAACTTGTGACTTGATTGCTTTGCGCTTCTCATATGTGATGTCTCGAGGGGATATTTCGATGCCCCGTAGAGAGACACGCCCAGTTGCTTCTGGATTGTTGAGAATGTTTGGCAAAGCTGCTTCATTGACCACTATGATCGGATGTTCCGAAAAATAATGGCGTAGTTTCCGCGCTATCATAAATACCCCATATGCTAGTTTTTGGTAATGTGGGTACCTTTGTTCGGATGGAGATAATACCTCAGTCAGGAAGTAGACTGGCCTCGGCACACCATGGGTTTTCCCTTCTTCGGGTCGCCCAACGACCAAGACCGTGCTGACCACCTGATTTGTGGCAGCGATATAAAGCAGTAAAGGCTCTTTCTCTTTTGGCGACACGACTACAGGAGATGTCGAAAGTGTCCTTTTAAGATCTTCAAAGGCGCGCTGAGCTTCTTCCATCCATTCGAATTTCTCCGATTTCCTCATGAGGGCATAAAATGGCAATTCTTTTTCTCCTAACCTTGCAATGAAACGACTGAGTGCCGCTACTCGCCCTGCCAGCTGCTGTACGCCATGTAGATTTGTTGGCTTCTTCATTGTTAGGATTGCTTGTATTTTCTCGGGATTAGCCTCGATTCCTCTTGCTGATACCAAATATCCTAGGAGTTGCCCTGCCGGGACTCCAAAGGAACATTTATTTCGGTTCAGCTTGATGCTAAACTTGTCGAGATTTTTGAATGTTTCTTCGAGGTCCTTGATGAGTGCGGATCCTTGTCTTGTTGTAACTATAATGTCATCGATAGATACTTGTATGTTTGTGCCTATTTGGCTTCCCAAACATTTCTGCATCATCCGTTGATATGTTGCTCCAGCGTTCTTCAGACCAAAGGGCATTGTTGTGTAGCAGAATACACCATAAGGCGTGATAAACGTCGTTTTCTCCCGATATTCTTCCTTCATCCAAATCTAGTGGTATCATGAGTAAGCATCCAAGAAAGAAAGACGCTCTCATCACGCGGTTGCATCGATTATTTGGTCGATTCGCGGTAATGGGAAGTGATCTTTTGGACAATGTTTGTTCAGTGCAGTAAAGTTGTTGGGTTCGCAGCATAAAAACCAAAAAAATTCCTACGATGGGAACTATTATACGCCAAGATCTATCTATTAGATACAAGCAACGGGTGGATATACATCCATAGAGAACATACCCTCGAAGACAACAAAGCTTTGTCAACGAGATGGAACTCGTGGATGATGTAGTCGTACACTTACCGATCTCAAGATTGTGATGAAGTCCAGCAGGTCCAACTCCAACACGTCCATCAGATCCAGCTCCAGCAAGTCCAGCACCACCAAGTCCAGCACCACAAAGCAGCGGTGCATCCGTGATCGCACACACGTCCAGTACCCCGACAACCTCCGTCCCTCGCTCCAGCAAAGCAGCGGAAGCAGCAACTCCTTTCCACATAAAGCCACCGGGAACATGTATCTCGCTAATCCGAGACCATGGGGAAAAATACTAGAGGGGGAGAGAGATCCTTCACGAGGAGGTGTGTTTGAGAAGTGAGGAGAAGGGGGCCTTTTATAGGAGGAGGGGGCAGCCCCTCCCCATGGCCGGCGCCCATGGAGGGTGCCCCTTCACCTCCCTCATTCATGTGGTGGTAATCCCCTCCACATAAATATTTCCCTTCACATTCTCTATTAAAGTCTCCACTTTAAATGCATTAAATTTCTCCAAATTTAATGCTCTCTCATTTAATATAACTCTTTTATTAATTTTATTCAGAATTTTGTTAATTACTTTAATTAATAAACATTCATATAAAACCCCCTGCAACATTTCAATATTACATGTAGAACCAATTTCAGCAATTTCACCCGAAACAGTTTCGGTGTCTATTGAAATAATTCCAGCGCTTTCTTAAATCTTTATCTGAAACATATTTGCTCCAAATGGTGTCGGTATCCCTTAAGTGTGTCACCCTACGGTTCGCGAATAATGCAGACATGATCGAGACCCCTCTCCGATCAATAATCAGCAGCGGGACCTAGAGATCCGTACTGACTCCCACATATTCAACAACTACTCTTGTGATCCTATGAACCTTTAACGTCGTAACTAAATCCCTTTGTCTCGCGATATATTACATGTCCGAGATTCAATCATTGGTATCTCCATACCTAGTTTTATCTCATTACCGACATGTACTCATTTCTCGTTCCCGTGATATAATATTCTAGTGATCACATCACTTGCTTGCAAGCTATTCTTAATGTGATATCACCGAGAGGGCCCAGAGTATATCTATCCGTCATCGGGATTGACAAATCCCACTCTTGATCCATGAGCCTCTACATAACACTTTCGTACCACTGAACCCACCTTTATAATCACCCTTTCACGGTGTGATGTTTGATGTTATCAAGATACTCTTCCAGTGTTAGTGATTGACATGATCTCATGGTCTAAGGACTAGGATTACTTCGTATGATGTTATAGCAATATAAATACAATGACTTTGATCATAATGTTGTACTTCGGATGAATGTTTATCACATCATTCCACTAATGTTGTGAACTCATTATTAACAACATCCAATGTCCATGATCAGGAAACCTTGATCATCTTGTTAATCAATGAGCTAGTTTATAAGAGAGGCATAACTAGGAACTTTCCTTTTGTTTATTAAACTCACATGTATTAAAATTTCCAAATTAATACAATTATAGCATGCAAAATAAACATTTATCATAAACAAGGAATAAGATAATAACCACTTTATTATTGCCTCTCAAGCATATTCCCTTCAGTCTCCCACTTGCACTAGAGTCAATAATCTAGTTTGAAAAACTCTGCGTATTGAACACCTATGGATTTCTAGTGTTGCATATACACGATTGCTAGTGGTTAGCATAATCTCTGGATCTGATAGTTTTAGGTCCGTGTGCATTTGCATGTCTTTGCGTATGTACACATCACTCATTCTCAAATGAGATGGCATTGTATAAATTTGGTCCTTTGGTGAGACCTTTAGTTCGTTCGGGTTAAAATATGTTGATATTATTGTCATACAATATATCTTCATAGTATTAGCCCACTTTGAACCAAACCTAGTTTGATAACAAACTACTTAACACAAATGTCCTCCTTTGCTGCTACTATAGCAGTCATATACTTAGCCTTTTGTTGTAGTATCCGTCACAATGTCTCAACTTTGTAACTCATCCAAATCCATCATGGAACATATTTTCTATTACAATTGTGCCACCCATAGTCTAAATTGAGATAAATTTAATTTGTATCTTGTGACAAAACTAGTATCAATGTAACACTTTACAATGAACTACCTTTAACTATTTGTCACGTATACATGATATATTCTTAGTTCTTCCAAAGCTCATAAGAATATCTTTACTATCGTCCAATGATCATCTTATGAATCATTCTGGTATGTGCTCATAACATTTAGAGCATAGGATATGTCTGGATATATACATATCACAGTATAATCGATCAAAATCTTCATGTGATTTTACTCACCAAGTGTTGAAACACTTGAATCTTGATACAATCCTTTCCATGCAGCAAGAACCTTTCTTGTTGTTTCCATATTGAACTCTTTCAATATCTCATATATGTATGTCTGGCACAACCATATTAGCACTTCAATATATCCATATAGATATTGATGCCAAATGTTCCGGTTTTGTCCAAGTCTTTCACTGAAATCCTATTTTAATGAAATTCATAACTTGTGTCAATAAAAGATACATCATTTCCAATCAACAATATGTACTCTGCATAATGTATTGGAAATTTGTCCCAGCGCTCCCACTTAATTTCTTGCAAATGCAAGCATCGTCATCATCTCTGATGAAATTAAACTCCTTTAACATTTTCATCATAGTGAAGATTCCAACTCCGCTATGCTCACTTCAACTATTGAAGTTTGCATGCCCTTTTAGCAACCTTTGAATTAACAAAACCCTTCAGACCGTTGATGGCTCAAGATATCTCAAGCTCGTTGGGGAACCCCAAGAGGAAGGTATGATGAGCACATCAACAAGTTTCCCTCAGAATGAAACCAAGGTTATCGAACTAGTAGGAGCAAGGAAACAGCTCCAAGGTGTTGTTTCCAACTTGGAATCCTGCACAACACAACCACAAAACTTTGCCCCCAACTTACAGTGAGGTTGTCAATCTCACCGTTTTTGCTAAAAACAAAGGATTAAACGTATTGTGTGGAAGATAGTAATAGCTTGAAGAAAGTAAACAGAAAATAGTAAATAGTTGTAGATTCATAGTAAAAGAATGGACTCGGATCCATAGTTCACTAGTGGTGATTCTCCTTAAGATAGATGACATATTGGGTGAACAAATTATAGCGGGGCAATTGACAAACATCGAGAAAGCATACATGCATATATTAATCATTTTGACTCCTATGATATTTGATTGGGCATTACAACATTATACATAGACTGTAATCCAACTGAATCTATAACTACTAATCCACCTTCAGGTTATCATCCGAACCCCCCCCCCATTATTAAGTTGCAAGCAACAGATAATTGCATTAAGCAAAGTGTGTAAAGTAAACAATACGATTTTTCTATGAACAAAGGATTGTTGTTTTCTCCCTAGTAGCAACAACATATCTAGTACCTTAGATATTTTTGTCACTTCCCCAGATTCCTAGAGGCATGAATCCACTATCAAGCATAAATACTCCCTCTTGGAGTTGCTAGCATCTAATCGGCCAAGATAGCTACTAACAACAGAGAGCATGCAAGATCACAAATAACAAAGAGATGATAGAATCAATAATCAATCTGAAATAGCATCTCAATATCCATCGGATCCTCGCAAACACAACATGTAGGCTTACAAATAGATGATCTTGATCATGAATGGAGCTCACAAGATCTAAACATGGTAGCACAAAGGAGGAGAACCAACCATCTAGCTACTACATGGACCCGTATTCTAGGTATGAACTACTCACACATCACACTGGAGGCAGGCATGGTGATGAAGAAGACCTCCAGGGTGATCTCTCCCCTCTAGCAGGGTGCTGGGAAGAGCTTCAGATCCCTCCCGATCTAGGGATGGACATGACGGTGGTTAAAGACTCTTTCGTGGAGTTTTGATCGGGTATTAGGGTTTTCGTCCCGAGGGCAATATATAGGCGAAAGGGCAAGGTCGGTGGAGAGCCAGGGGGCCACACCCCCTGGTTGCGCGGCTAGGGCCAGCCGCGCCACCACCAGGTGTGGCCAGCCTAGTTCCCCTCTTCGTCTCCCCTCCAGACTCTGTGTTCCTTCCGGTGAAATATTGACTTGGGCTTTTGTCTGGTCCAATCCAAGAATATTTCCTTACTAGCTTTTCTAAAACCAAAAACAGCAGAAAACAGGCAACTGGCACTATGGCATCTTGTTAATAGGTTAGTTCCAGAAAATGTGTAAAAATACTCCAAAGTGTGGACAAAACGTAAGAAAGTAGATATAAAACAAGCATGGAACAACAAAAATTATAGATACGTTTCAACGTATCAACAATCCCAAGCTTAACTCCTGCTCGTCCTCGAGTAGGTAAGTGATAAAATGAAAAGAATAATTTTTGAGGTGACATGCACCATTATAATCTTGATCAAGGCATTTATAAAACATTGATAGCTGGGATCATAGTACTTTAGCATAGCATGAAAGATCTAGTTCTAACAATAAGACATAGCAACTATGTTGTAACACGAAAAGGTACAAACAAAAGATTCATGAATAACAATTCTTTGCAAGACGTTTGTTTGTTTCACATATAGAAAACATAATGAGGATGGTATTCAGCTTGTCCCTCATAGTGTAGCAAAACATAAATGCATAGGATACCTTCAAAGTTCATAAGGGTGACTAGATACAAATAGTTTAAGAACAAGCAATCTCAAAGTTATGCATCAATAAACAAGTCTTGGGACAATGCACATTAAACTAAGAATGGCCACTATGCTCTCTTAATAGGTGCATAAATATAGAAGATGGAGACTCAACATAAAAGTAAAAGAAAGGCCTTCATAGAAGGAAGCAGAAATTCAAGTCTCATAAAGAGCTTCCAAAAATTATGATACTTATTAGCTTTCAGCTCTCATTGCCCCTATCATAAGCATCTTGAAGTGATTAAGGTTAAAGTGAACAAACTATGGAGTGTATGTTTGACAAAGTATAAGTTGGCAATCTCATGTCCCTTGAATACGAGGGCCGCTCCTCATGCTACTCAAGTTTAGTTACCGGTAAGCTCTTGTCATAGTAAGTACATGTGTATCATAGAGAACCGCCAACAGGGTACCCCTTGCCCGATGACACGGAAGAATACCCATATCAAAATGACAAGGCAAGCAGACAATAAGCATCTCAACATCTTCTTATTTACCATGGGAAAATGGTGCTTTTTTCTCTCTTTCCTCTTTTCTCATCTTTTTTTATTTTTTTTCTCAATCTCTATCTCTTTTTATAAGAAGAATGCTTCATAGATTGCTCATTATGGTTACACTATAGGTTTCCACCATGATTAGGCATGGATTAGACCAGCCGCCCAGGCGTTTCTCTAACACACATACATAACTCCATGGGCTTACAAGCTCCCCTTTAATTTCACACCGACGACATCCATAAACAAAAGAGCATGATATCAACTAGTTACAATGTACAATTGCAATGTTGAAAGCATTCCCCATGACAGCATGATTCTGCTAATCTCAATGTATAAGTGCAAGCATATACAACATAGATGACACAATGGTTCAAGTTTATTAGGCAAGAAAAGTAAAGTGTTCCATCAAGTTCGTGAGAGCTTTAATCACTATTTTTCACATAATAAGTTTAATTCGGAAGGTAGATAAAAACATGAATATACTTGGAATAGCAAATGCTAATAGGTAGGTATGGTGGACTCTTTGGAATAACTTGGTTTTATTTGGAGTTGTATGCATGAGTGGAACTCATACTTGGTATGGAGGCTAGCAAAAGACTAGGAGCGACCAACTAAGAGAGCAATAATGGCCATAATCATGGAAAGCGACAAAACATCATTAATTAAAGCATAATGTGATATTACAAGTTTAAAAATAAATGATCATAGAGGCTATGGTGACTTGGTATAGTCTTAACATGGTGTAAGCATGCGCCAAGTCAACCCAAATAAAGCATTAAAGGAGAATACCACAATACTATGCTTTAATATGCTAAAACAACACATGATTCTTTCAAGGCACATTAAGCAATCTCAATTGTTTATAACATGTCATGCTACAGCAAAAATCACTAAGCATAAATCCAAAACAATATCAAGCATGACTTGACAAAGCATAGTCCACAGTCAAAAACAAGATCCTTTTTACCACTTAAGCATGAACTTTTCCTACTCTTTTCCAATCCAAACCAACTTATTTAAAAACTAATGTATGAATGAGGGGGTCCAACCAATTTATTCAAGCAAAATAAGCAAACGAAAACCAAAAACAAAAACGAAGACACTGCAAGAACAACACAATTGTGCATGAAACAATAAAAATGAAGTGTTAGGAAGAAACCTGCGATTTTTATTGATGAAGAAGGGGATGCCCAAGGCATCCCCAAGCTTTGATGCTTGTACTTCTTGGATATTTCTTGGGGTGACACGGTTGGCATCCCCAAGCTTGAGCTTTTGTCCATACTTCATCTTATCACATTACTCTTCCCTACACTTAAAAATTTCCTTCATACAAAACTTCACACAATCTTCATTAGCAACATTAGTGTACTCAAGATAATAAGTCTTTTGGTTCAGTCTCAACACAAGTAAAACTTCTATTAAAACACAAGCTACTGTAGCACTTCCCTTTAAAAAGTTCAAATGATCAAAGAGAACTCAAAGAAAAAGAGATTAAGAGGCAAATGCAAATAATGACAGAAATCTGTCAAAACAAACCAGCAGGTAAAAACCATTTTTTTCAAAGACATTTTGTTGCTCAATTCGAAAATTGTTGAACGAACGAAAGTTGGATAACAACCTGGGGCTGAAGCAAAAAAAATTACAGCTTAAACCGATGTACAGAGATGTTTCACGAATTTTTACAGCGAAGCACAAAAATCTGTTTCGGGACAGCAACTTTCCCAAGCATTACTTCTCTCTCATTAGAGGTTACTCTTGGCACAAAAAGCTTACAAAAATGATAAGGAGAAGTTATTACAGAGTTAATAACTTCCAAGACTTAACTAAAACTTTTGGGTTATCTCCCAATAAGTGCTTTTCTTTAACGCCTTTAAGCTAGGCATAAGAAGCAAGAAAAGAATCAAGTGTTCTCAAATGAAGAAGCATTAATAACAAAAAAAATTAATAGGAGAGGCAAAAGGAATATTTTCTCTCTTCTTGGGGAAGTGTTCTATACCTTTCTTGAGTGGAAATTGATATTTAATGGTGCCTTCTTTCATATCAATAATGGCACCAACAGTTCTAAGAAAAGGTCTTCCCAAAATAATAGGACAAGAAGCATTGCATTCAACATCCAAAACATAGAAATCAACGGGGACATAAGAATTATTAACCATAATAAGAACATCATTAACACTCCCCATGAGTTTCTTTTTAGCAATATCATCAAGTAGGACATTTAAATAATAATCTTCCAATGGTGGCAAATCAAGTATTTCATAAATCCTTCTAGGCATAATAGAAACACTACTATCGAGATCACATAAAGATTTCAGATCAAAATCATTCACTTTCATATTAATGATGGGTTCCCAACCATCTTCTAGTTTCATAGGAATAGAAGCTCTATGTTTCATCTTTTCTTTTTTAATTTTTATGAGAGCATCAGTAATGTTTTTTGTAAAGGCCATATTCAGAGCACTAGCATTAGGACTTTTAGCAAGCTTTTGTAGGAACATAATTACTTCAGAGATATTGCAACCATCAAGATCAAAATCATAATTATCATCTAAAGTAGTAGAGCTATTGTTTCCCATGTTTCGAAGAATTTCTGCATTTTTATTAGAAAAGGTTCCATTGGGTTTACTAGCTTCAACATTAGTGGTAGTGATAGTAGAAATACTAATATTTCTAGCAATATCATCTTCTCTTTCCCACTTAGCATGCAATTCAGCTAATAGTCTAACATTTTCATCAATTCTAACTTGTATGAAATTAGTAGCATCAAAGGGATTTTAAATAGTTTCAGGTTTAGCAGCCATTTTATTCAAAGGAGATTGTGCTTCAGACAATGATGCTATATTTCTTTCGGCATTAGAGAGTTTTTCCTCAATAGTTTTATTGAAAGCAGTTTGTTTACTAATAAAATCTTTAAGCATGACTTCAAGTTCAAAGGATGCACTCCTATTATTGTTGTAGGAATTTCCATAAGCATTACCATTATTGGGAGGATATGGCCTATAGTTATTATTACCAAAATTATTCCTGTAGGCATTGTTGCTAAAATTATTAGTTCTAATAAAGTTCACATAAAATTGCTCTTCTTGAGTAACCAAAGAAGCTAAGGGAACATGATTTGGATCAATATGGGCTTTCCCATTAACAAGCATAGGCATAATAACATCAAATTTATCACTCAAGGAGGAGGTTTCTTCAACAAAATTTACCTTCTTACCTTGTGGAGCTCTCTCAGTGTGCCATTCAGAATAGTTAACCATCATATTATCCAGAAGCTTTGTTGCAACACCCAAAGTAATGGTCATAAAGGTACCTCCAGCAGCAGAATCCAGCAAATGTCTTGAAGAATAATTCAGTCCTGCATAAAAGGTTTGGATAATCATCCAAGCAGTCAGTCCATGAGTGGGACAATTCTTTACCAAAGATTTCATTCTTTCCCAAGCTTGAGCAACATGTTCATTATCAAATTGTTTAAATTTCATTATTTCACTTCTGATAGATATAATCTTAGCAGGAGGATAGTATTTGCCAATGAAAGCATCTTTACATTTAGTCCAAGAATCAATACTATTTCTAGTTAGGGATTGCAACCATTCTTTAGCTTTTCATCTCAAAGAGAAATTAAACAATTTAAGCTTAATAATATCCCCATCTATATCCCTATGTTTTTGCATTTCACAAAGTCAACAAAGCTATTAAGATGAGCAGCAGCATCTTGAGTACCAATATGAGAAAATTGTTCTCTCATAACAAGATTGAGTAAAGCAGGTTTAATTTCAAAGAAAGTAGCTTCAAGAACATGTGGAGCAATAGGTGTGCACATGAAATCATTGTTATTGGTGCTAGTAAAGTCACACAACTTAGTGTTTTCAAGAGTAGTCATTTTTTTGTGTTTTAATAAAGAAAGCAAACTAGTGCAACTATTTTTTTGTGTTTTTGATAAAGAAACAAGCAAACAAAGCAGAAAATAAACTAAGCAAAACAAATAAAACAAAGTAAAGAGTTTGTTTATGAGGGACTCCCCTTGTGAAGATGTCCTTGACTCCCCGGCAACGGCACCAGAAAAGAGCTTGATGGCTCAAGATATCTCGAGCTCATTGGGGAACCCCAAGAGGAAGGTATGATGAGCACAGCAGCAATTTTCCCTCAGTTATGAAACCAAGGTTACCGAACCAGTAGGAGCAAGGAAACACCTCCAAGGTGTTGTTTCCAACTTGGAATCCTGCACAACACAACCACAAAACTTTGCCCCCAACTTACAGTGAGGTTGTCAATCTCACCGGTTTTGCTGAAAACAAAGGACTAAATGTATTGTGTGGAAGATAGTAATAGCTTGGAGAAAGTAAACAGAAAACAGTAAATAGTTGTAGATTGATGGTAAAAGAATGGACCAGGGTCAATAGTTCACTAGTGGTGATTCTTCTTAAGATAGATGACATGTTGGGTGAACAAATTACAGCGGGGCAATTGACAAACATTGAGAAAGCATACATGCATATACTAATCATCTTGACTCCTATGAAATTTGATTGGGCATTACAACATTATACATAGACTGTAATCCAACTGCATCTATGACTAAAAATCCACCTTCAGGTTATCATTCGAACCCCCTCCAGTATTAAGTTGCAAGCAACAGATAATTGCATTAAGCAAAGTGTGTAAAGTAAACAATATGATTGTTCTATGAACAAAGGATTGTTGTTTTCTCCCTAGTAGCAACAACACATCTAGTACCTTAGAGATTTCTGTCACTTCCCCAGATTCCTAGAGGCACGAACCCACTATCGAGCATAAATACTCCCTCTTGGAGTTGCTAGCATCTACTTGGCCAAGATAGCTACTAACAACGGAGAGCATGCAAGATCACAAATAACAAAGACATGATAGAATCAATAATCAATCTGAAATAGCATCTCAATATCCATCGGTTCCCCGCAAACACAACATGTAGGATTACAAATAGATGATCTTGAGCATGAACGGATCTCACAATATCTAAACATGGTAGCACAAAGGAGGAGAACCAACCATCTAGCTACTACATGGACCCGTAGTCGAGGGATGAACTACTCACGCATCACACCGGAGGTTGGCATGGTGATGAACAAGGCCTCCAAGGTGATCTCTCCCCTCCGGTAGGGTGCCGGGAAGAGCTTCAGATCCCTCCTGGTCTAGGGATGGAGATGACGCCGGCTGCAGACTCTTTCATGGAATTTTGATCAAGTACTTAGGGTTTTCGTCCCGAGGGAAATATATAGGCGAAAGGGCAAGGTTGGTGGAGAGCCAGGGGACCCACACCACGTGGTGGCGCGGCTAGGGCTGGCCGCACCACCACCAGGTGTGGCTGGCCTGGTTCCCCACTTCGTATCCCCTCCGGACTCCGTGTTCCTTGTGGCGAAATATTGACTTGGGCTTTTGTCCGGTCCAATTCCGAGAATATTTCCTTACTAGCTTTTCTGAAACCAAAAACTGCAGAAAACAGGCAACTAGCACTGTGGCATCTTGTTAATAGGTTAGTTCCAAAAAATGTGTAAAAATACTCCAAAGTGTGGAGAAAAACATAAGAAAGTAGATATAAAACAAGCATGGACCATCAAAAATTATAGATATGTTTGTAACGTATCAACCGTGTCTTGTACACGTCCTAGGTAACCATTCTATTAGAAGAACATTGTTTTGTTTGTTCAACTACCATACGCCAAATTATATGTAGTGGTTGCTACATTAATCCGTCAAGAATAAATATCGCTATGAAAGATCAAATCTTGTCATAGTCAACACCTTGAACATTGCCTATAAACTTCTTTCCAACATGTCGACTATTTCACAGATGTTAAACATCCATGTCTATTTCTTTATAGATCCAAACATGACTGATAGGCTTCACGCCTTTCCAGAGGGTCTTCCAATTTCAGAAACTTGATTTCTCGTGTATGGATACTATCATGGATTCTATGACTTCTAGTCATTTTATGGAGTCAGGGCCCACCATTGCTTCTTTGCATGCAGTCGGTTCATCATTGTCAAAACAATAACGACTTGTTTATCAAATCTCACTATTTGATTCTTACCCGATGCATACGGTTCAAATAGGAACTCTAATCTCCAAGATCACACCCTTTGTAATCACGGGATCTATAAGCATTATGGCGCCATCGAGACACTTTCTGGCGCTACGCTACTTAACACATATAGCTAAGGTTCAACAACCTTATCAAATTTCTATTGTCCTCCCACTTAACTTTTCACGAAAAATTCCTTCTCAAGAAACTTGACGTTCCAAGCGACAAACTCTTTTGTCCTCAGTGTTATGGAGGAATTCCCAACAAATTCTTTGGAATAACCTACAAAGATGTGCTTATCCGACTTTGGTTGTAAACATTTTACTTATGCATAGCATACCAAACCATAACTCATATGGTGTCATTTCAATGGATCACGATGGTGCTCTTTTTAGTGTAAAAGCGGTAGTCTCTAAAGCTTTAATCCTTAAAACATAATGGCAGTTTTATAAATGACATCTTTGATCTTACCATGTCAAACAAGGTTTGATTTGATCTCTCGAACATACCAAACTCCTATGGTTTATCGGGAAGTGCAAATTCATGGAACAATTCCTGAAATCTTAGGTCTTTTGCTAAACCTGTAACTCAAATATCTTCCTTTATGATCAAATCATAAACTCTTTTATTTTCTTATTACAATGATTTTTCAATTCATCTTGGAAGTCTTTGAACAATTTTCAAATGTTTCATACTTCTTCCTTATTAAGTAAATATATAGATATATTCACTCAAATTTCTGGAGAAAGCATATGAAACAAAAACATCCATCACATAATGGACTATGCACATCAGCATGCACAATTTCCAATAAGCTAGTCATCCATTCCTCTTTGGCCTATGAACAGAGTTTCAATTATCTCGAGGAAAGTTTCACAAGCGTCAATTGTTCAAAATCAAAAGACTCCAAAAAGCCATCAACATGGAGTTTCTTCATGTTTACTTCCCAATATAATTCAAAACAGCGATGTCACTTCATAAGTGATCTTCCAATCATTTGTCTTATGACATTTTAGCAATAATGTTTATGGATGTGATTTCTCCAACTAGACTTCTAAAAGTTCATCCATCCTTTATGGAATACGGTAATTATTTGAACAACCATTGTTCTCGTAATACCGGAACAAAATAACAATTATTAAAACAAATCTTGAAGGCTAGGTTTGACGATAACTAAAAACACAATAACACTTTATTTGTTTTGGATGAACATCATCACTTATTCTCTTGCTAGTTACTTAGGCCATTGCAGTTCATGAATTGTGTTGTTCTATATGACACTTCACACCAACCAATTCGATATCCAATACCGGTATCCAATACCTAAGAACCACATTGTTTAACAAGCAAGGAATACAGCCATAACATGTATATCTTCTATATACCTAAGTTGGACATCTCCAACCTTTTATTTTCTACCAAATATTTTATAGATTCTCTTTCAGCAATTCCTTTTATTTTAAAAGAATCTAACAACATCAATAGTGGTGTCATTCACATGACACATAGTAGAAAGTGTATATAGTCAAATACTAATACCTTTGGACTTGCACTTTGAAGTGGATCACCATCATCAAATGTTTGGTGTTCTTTCAAAAATCCATTCTTTAGTAATCTATTAGTGTAGTAAACATTTTTCTTACATCTTCTATTCATCCTTATCATGACAACTTTCATGATCAAGCTACTATAGCCTATAAGGAAGAATCGTGAGTATAATGTTAGTTCCCAAAACCTTTTTGGGAGATCCGGATGCCTAGCATCTCCATCCTTCACAAATTGTCATACAATATGAGAACATGTATTTTGCTAAATTATACTCTATCATAATGCAACCAAAAACATTGTTTCAGATATCACAATATCTTCCACACATGATGGTTTTTGAAACAATTTTTTCCAGCTCCTAGATAATCTTGATATTAAAACATCTTTTGAATATCAATAATCATGGAGGCAAACATGATACTTTAGATACTAACATTGGAATTCTTACTCTTGATTTAATACTACTTATTAAACTTCATGGAGTAAATAGAGTTTGCTGAAAGTTTGCAATAGGACTTCTAAACTTTAAATTGACATTCCAAACAATACGATACCAGTTTATAAAGTAAATATCTAGAATTCTATAGTTCTATTATTTCAATTAAAACTAAGCATAAGGTAGTAAAGAGATGCCAATGACTACAACAAATTATGCAAATTCACTTTGATTTAGTTTATGACAAATTTGGTTCGACTAATCCAAATTAGAAATGAACTCCCACTCAAAAACAACATCCCTCGTGTTTTTTGGTGATTACATGAACCAAATCCACTACACCAAGTTCGATCATCACATGAGTCGGTGTAGCTTCAAAGGCGAGCATCAATATGGGCATCACATCAACTAAATGACTCATGCTTAACCTTTCGGTCCGTGTTCCGAGGACATGTTTGTACATGCTAGGCTCGCCAAATAAGAACCTTAGTACTCGCGTGTGAAAAACTGTCTTACACCCGTTGTATGAAAGCGCATAGTCGAGTACACCCGATCATCACGTGATGTCTCGAAACATGATCCATAGAATGGTGTATACTTAAGGAAGAACACATTTTATCTTGGTATTTAAATGAGGGATCATCTTATAACGCTACTAAAATGCCAAACTAGCAATATAAGATGCAAACATCATATGTGTTGTCAGGGGGATGATCCCCAGGTACCCCAACCGGACAAGAACCGGGCAGTCGAATCGCGTCCGGCTGACCAAGCACAGCCGGACAGGGCAGGATAGGCCGGCTACCGTGCGGTAGCCGGATCAGCAAGATGTATCCGTCTACGACGACATAGCCAGATCCAATCAGTAAGACAGGACAACGTGCGTATCAGTGCACGGTACGCCCTGTACGATGACAAGACTGGCAACCACCCGGCCATACCGAAGACTTTGCGGGGGTGACGCAGGAACAGTGGCCCGATGCTGACGACAGGCTCGCACGGCGTCCACTGTGCCTACGATAGCCATACCGCTCACACTCCAACGTGACATGCCATACGGGATACTGTAGATGACCAGCCGGCTGGGACCCGCCTGTGGGGCCCGCCAATCGGATTGGCCAGTGAGACCGCTGCCTCTCTACCTATATAAGGAGAGGCAAGGGCTCAGTGGAAAGGGTTGGTCTCTTAGCATTTAAGGCAGTAGCTAGCAAATACAGCTCGAGGAGCACTTGTAGTTCGTATATCCCACATAGTCAGATCCGCAGGAGTAGGAGCTTTACCTCACCACAAGGGCTCCAAACCTGGGTACTTCCTGCGTCCAGCTACGCATGTTTGTATCCAATCCCGCCTGTGGACACTGTCGATAGCTTCCCTGCTAGTCCCCAGACCTCTATCTAACCTCTTCAGGTACTGCCGTTCCCAATACAACGACAGTTGGCGCCCACCGTGGGGCAAGATGGCTTCGATTGGAGTCACGTTCCGCACGGGACCCCGCACTTCAGTCGGTGAGCATGTGGCCTCCGGCCTGGTGCTCACGCTCGGCAAATTCGACTGCGTCATTTACAACGCCTCCTGCTTCGCTGGAACCTCCTTCCCGGCGAACGGAGCCGTCCTGCTATTCGGCGACCTCCTTGTCTATGTCGCCACCGTTCCAGAGCGTTTCCCTAGGGAAATCGTCTCTATCACGGAGCTGCCGCGTCCAGGTGGTAGCGCCTCCGCCACATCCTGCGGCGCGGAGGTCATGATGGCTGGCTCCAGCTCTCATCCCCGCCAGCCGCGGGAGCGAGGCGTGGACGAGGTCGGAACTTCTGCTCCCCCGCACCCTCGGAACCCGGTGGAGGACGCCATTGATCGGCTCCTGACGCTGG
Organism: Avena eriantha; assembly: GCA_910589775.1. Lineage (NCBI taxonomy): Eukaryota > Viridiplantae > Streptophyta > Magnoliopsida > Poales > Poaceae > Avena > Avena eriantha. The sequence goes on from OU342741.1 coordinate 45,407,840, forward strand.
TTAACCTCGGGGATAACCCGGAGGAAGCGGAGGCCAACTTCACGATGGAGAGGCAGATCCTCCTCCAAGAGGCCATGGAGCTGGCGGCAGCCCGCAAGCAACTCGAGATCACCCGGCGTGAGTACGACCGCGCACACGGATTCACTCCGACTACCGCGGAGCCAAGCCGGCGCGGCCAGGTGCGGCACCGGGGCGCCAAGCTAGGCGGTTGGATGAAAAAGGACGGGGAGCCGGATCCCGCACCCACCCTCATCCAGCCCACCTACAGTACGCCCATCAAGAACCTGCGCGCGGCACGAGCCGCGGCAGAAGAACTCCCCAGTCTGGAGGGCGAGGAGCGAGCCCGCCAGCATGCTCGCGTGCAGGAGCTCCTCCGCATCGCGGACGAGCAGGGGATGCTAACCAGCAGATGCAGGAGGACCCCAGCTACTCCAGGGGAAGCAAGCTACCTGCCAACAGCAGGGGCGCGCCGCGCGACACCCAGCAGGCGTCCTCTCCTCAGCTGGCTAGGGCCTGCAGCAGGCGTCGTAGCTCTGGCAACAGGGGCCAGCCGCGCCAGGAGCAGACGGTGAACAGCAACCTGCCGCCTCCCCCTCCGCCAACCGGAGCGCCCAGACCAGCCGGTTCCCGTCTCTCGGGCCGGGTGGGAGCGCCCAACCCGTATTGTCCGGATGCCCGCGACCGCATCGAGCTCCTCGCTCAAGCGCGTGTCACGAAGGAGGAAGACTCTACCGGTCCGGTTTGTTTCGGACCCCGCATCCGGAACGAATCGTTTCCGGACAAATTCTCCCTACACAGGGACACCCCCCAAGTACGACAGCAGCATGAAGCCGGAAGACTGGTTGACCGACTATGCTACGGCAGTCGGCATCGCCCATGGGAACAAGCGCACAGCCGTGCGCTATGTCCCCCTCATGCTAACCGGATCGGCAAGGACGTGGCTCAACAGCCTCGTGCCCAATAGCATCAATGCCTGGCCTGACTTCGAGAAGTCGTTCATCCGCAACTTCAACGGCACGTACAAGCGCCCAGGGCGCCCGCGCGACCTGGCTTTGTGCGTCCAGGGTGACCGCGAGTACCTCGCCAAGTGGACGGAGCTGCGTAACACCTGTAAAGGCATCCGGGAGAGCCAGGCCATCAGTTTCTTCATCGAGGGTTGCCGAGAAGGCACCATGCTTTGCCACCAGCTACTGTGTGACGAGCCGAAAACCATGGCAGAACTCATGACGGTTGCGGATCAGTACGCCATGGAGGATGTCGCCATGAAGAAGCCCCTCCGAGTAAACGCGGACGGGCGCCCGACTCCTACGGAGCCGGCTCGCGGCCGAACGAGCAATCCGGCTGGAGAAGCCTGATCCTCCTGACACCACGGCAACGACAACCGGTTCCATGGGGACCGCCAGGCCGGACAACAGAAGCCCCGCTACCATGCGCGGCAGGTCAATGTTGTGGAGGGCGCGCCCGACGCGCCGGCTAATGAGGCAAGAAGGCCGAAGCCACGGCTCACCTTCGACCAGATGTTTGACGGCCCATGCAAGTGGCACAGCGGCCCCTTCAAACTGGCCACGCACACCACCCGGAACTGCAGCTGGACCCGCCAACTAAAGGACCAGGGCAACCAGCCTCGTCTCCCCCCTCCCCCCGGGTGGACCTCCACCACCGGCTAGAGGAGCCAGCAATGATGGTAACGGCGGCAACAACAACAATGGCTACCCCCAGCCGCACGCCGCCTACCGCATCTTCGAGACGGAGCAGGACGACAAGCACAGCCGCAGGCGACGCTCCAAGGAGGTCAACGCCATCGTCTCTCCGGCCCCCCAGTACCTGAACTGGTCGGAAACTCCCATCACCTGGAGCCGGGCAGACCAGCCTGAACATCTGCCGACTCCCGGGGGCTATGCCATGGTGCTGGACCCCCTCATCGTCTCCAACGCGCGTACCTGGCGATTCTCGCGCGTCCTCATCGACGGAGGCAGCAGCCTCAACCTCCTCTACCAGTCCTTGCTGGAGAAGCTAGGCATTCGCGAGAGCGACCTGCGCCCGACTACCACGACGTTCCACGGCGTACTACCCGGGCCAGCCTGTGCCCCGCTGGGGAAAATCCAGCTGGATGTCATCTTCGGAACCGAGGAGAACTTCCGCTGCGAACCAATCTGGTTCGAGGTGGTAAACCTGACGAGCTCCTACCATGCTCTCCTCGGGTGCCCTGCCCTCGCCAAATTCATGGCCATCCCCCACTACGTGTACCTCAAGACGAAGATGCCAGGACCCCACGGCGTGATCATCGTCGCCGGCTGCTTCAGGCGGTCGATGGAGTGCGCCTCAGCCGGTTCCAAACTGGTAGAGGCCCTCATCATAGCCGAAGAAAAGTGCGTGATCATGCGCAATGTGGCCATGGCCCAGCAGGACATTCCGGCTAGCAGCAAACTGGCTGGAGAAGGAGCTTTCCAGCCAGCAAAGGAGACGAAGAGGATCCTGCTCGACCCCTCCGACCCGACTAAGTTCGTCACCATTGGTGCCAGCTTGGACAGCAAATAGGAAGGTGCGCTCGTCGACTTCCTCCGTGAGAATCGGGACATCTTCGCATGGTCCCCCAAGGACATGTCGGGTGTGTCGAGGGAGTTTGCCGAGCACTCACTTCATGTGCGTCCGGATGCCAAGCCGGTCAAGCAACCTCTGTGCCGGTTCGCAGAGTAGAAGAGGAAGATAATCGGTGACGAGATCACTCGGCTCCTTGCAGCAGGGTTCATCATGGAAGTGTACCACCCGGACTGGTTTGCGAACCCAGTCCTGGTGCTGAAGAAGAACAAGACCTGGCGCATGTGTATCGACTACACCAGCCTGAACAAGGCGTGCCCGAAAGACCCCTTCGCCTTGCCCCGTATCGATCAAGTCATCGATTCCACGGCCGGCTGTGATTTGTTGTCTTTTCTAGATTGCTATTACGGGTACAATCAAATCCGGATAAACCCGACCGATCAGATTAAGACATCATTTATCATCCCCTACGGGGCTTTGTGTTATGTAACCATGCCTTTCGGCCTAAAGAATGCAGGCGCCACCTATCAGCGATGCATGCAGAAATGCTTGCACTCGCAGATAGGCCGAAACGTGCATGCTTACGTGGACGATGTGGTCATCAAGACCAAGGAGAAGCGCACCCTCCTCGAGGATCTGGGAGAGACATTTGGCAACCTCCGCCAGTACCGGATGAAGCTGAACCTGGAGAAGTGCGTCTTTGGAATGCCGTCCGGTCAGCTCCTCGGTTTCCTTGTATCACAGCGAGGCATCGAGGCGAACCCGGAGAATATCGCGGCCATCGAGAGGATGCGGCCGCCTAGGAACCTGCTTGGAGTCCAAAAGTTCACCGGATGCCTGGCTTCCCTCAGCCGTTTCGTCAGCCGGCTGGGGGAAAAGGCACTCCCGCTGTACCAGCTGATGAAGAAGATGAAAAAGTTCTCCGGGACTTCGCAAGCCGACACTGCGTTTCGCGACCTCAAGTGCATGCTATCCACATCACCGGTTCTAGCCACGCCAGCTAGTAAGGAGCCGATGTTGCTCTATATAGCAACCATCAGCCGGGTCGTCAGCGTCGTCCTGGTGGTGGAGCGCCCCGAGGAAGGCAAGGCTCAGCCGGTTCAGAGACCCGTCTACTACCTCAGCGAGGTTCTCTCCCTCTCCAAGCAGAACTACCCCCACTACCAGAAGATGTGCTACGGCGTGTACCTGGCATGCAAGAAGCTCAAGCACTACTTCCAGGAGCATCCGATTAAGGTCGTGTGCACTGCACCCCTGTCGGAAATCATCGGCAACAAAGACGCCACCGGCCGAGTCGCCAAATGGGCCATCCAGCTCGCCGCCTACTCCATCCAATACGAGCCCCGGCTCACGATCAAGTCACAGGCATTGGCGGACTTCCTCGTCGACTGGGCTGAGACCCAGTACCTCCTGCCAGTTCCAGATTCGGACCACTGTAAGATGCACTTCGACGGGTCGAAGATGCTCGGGGGCTTGGGAGCCGGCATCGCGCTCACCTCGCCCAAGGGGGACCGGTTGGAGTACGTGTTGTAGATCCACTTCAAGGCCTCCAACAACGTAGCCGAATATGAGGCACTGGCGCACAGACTCCGGCTAGCCAAGGAGATAGGTGTCAACCGGATCCTGTGCTTCGGTGATTCAGACCTGGTGGTGCAGCAAGTGTCCGGAGAATGGGACGCCAGAGATGCGAACATGGCCCTCTACCGGTTCCACATCCAGAAGCTCAGTGCCTCCTTCGACGGATGCGACTTCTACCACGTCCCTCGCTTCAACAACGAGGCAGCCGATTCGCTCTCCAAGATCGGATCTACCAGGCAGGCGATCCCACCTGGGGTCTCCTTGGAGCACCTACGCAAGCCGTCCATCAATCCATCACCAGAATTGAACTCCATCACCTGGGCAGGGAGCGCTCCGGCTGACGGAGCGGCAGAAGCGGAGCCGGCAGAGCCGCCCAAAAAGAAGACCCGCACCAACTCCGGCAAGGCAGTGCCCTCCGGCTCGCAAGGCCCGAGGGCTGCCGGTTCACCAAGCAGCTCGGGAGCTGCCGTCCCGGGTACGCCACCCGGACGACCCCCCCGACATCCGCCAACCGGAGGACGAAAGCGTCCTCGTCATTCGGGAAGTGTCATCCTGGGCACAGCCTTTCATGGACTACATCGCCAATGGAGAACTTCCGGATGACAAGGTGGAGGCCAGGAAAATCCGGCGCCGCGCGCACACGTACACCATCATCAACGGCGAACTGTACAAGCGCAGCGTATCTGGCATTTTCCAAAGATGCGTCGACGTGGACACGGGCTACCGGCTACTCAGCGATATCCACCAGGGCGAGTGCGGGCATCACGCTTCGTCAAGGGCGATAGTCGCCAAGGCATTCTGCCATGGTTTCTATTGGCCCACCGCCCTCGAGGATGCTGAGCAGCTAGTCCGCGTGTGCAATGGGTGCCAACGTTTCGGGCAGCTCAGGCACATGCCAACTTTGGTGCTCAAGACCATACCGATCACCTGGCCCTTCGCAGTTTGGGGCCTCGACATGGTCGGTCCCTTCAAGCGAGCACGCGCGGGCATGACCCACCTGCTGGTAGCGGTGGACAAGTTCACAAAGTGGATCGAGGCCAAGCCTATTCGAAAGCTGGATGGGGCGACAGTCGTTACCTTCTTCACCAACATCATCAACCGCTTCGGCTACCCCAACAGCATCATCACCGACAACGGCACGAACTTCGCCAAGGGGGCCTTCGCCCGGTTCTGCAGCAACAAGGGCATCGGGCTGGACCTCACCTCCGTCGCCCACCCGTAGTCCAACGGGCAAGTCAAAAGAGCAAACGGCTTGGTGCTAGCCGGCATCAAGCCATGCCTCATCGAGCCATTGGAGCGGTCACCTGGATGTTGGATCGAAGAACTTCCGGCTGTGCTCTGGAGCCTCCGCACCACGCCAAATAGGTCAACCGGCTACACACCGTTCTTCCTGGTCTACGGATCGGAAGCCGTCCTCTCCGCCGACATCGAATTCGACTCCCGACGCAAGCTCCTGTATGACGAAAAAGCCAACCAGGAGGCGCGGGAGGACGGAGTGGACCTCCTGGAGGAGGCCCATGAGCTGGCCTTGTCTAGATCAGCCCTGTACCAGCAGCGACTACATCGCTACCATTCAAGCCGGATCCGCCCAATCGCATTCCGCGAGGGCGACCTGGTTCTCCGGCTGGTGCAAGACACGAAGGGCATGCACAAGGTGTCGCCACCCTGGGAGGGCCCCTTCATCATCAGTCGGGCGCTGCCCAACGACTCCTACTACCTCATCGACGCGTAGCAGCCGCGCAAGAACAAGATGGACAAATCAGACGAGGAGACCGAGCGTCCCTGGAACGCGGCCCTGCTACGCCTGTTTTACACCTAGTCGCCAGGCAGTGTATGTATCCCGAAAACCTCATGAATGAAAATGTGAACCCCTACGAGAATCTCGGGGCTCCTTGCCAGAAATATGTGTGCATCCATTTTCGGTTCAAATTTTCTGGCTCCGGCAACCCCCGCCCGGGGGCTCGCCGGTTGGCCCGGCCTGCTAAGTGAACAAACCGGCTGAGTAGTGTGCGACAATGTCAGAGGCCCACTCTTCGTCTTAGCTACAAACCGCAACCCGGCTGTCCGGCTAGCAAGAGCAAAAGCCCGAGGCATCCCACATGAAAAACGGGGAGGAGACGCGACAGACCGGGCGTACCGGCCCTACAACTAGCTCGAACCAATCCGGCTGCTAAGCCGTTAGTACCGTGCGCAATGTACTGTCAGCTCCCTTCGATTCCGGCTGCAGACCGCAACCCGGCTACCCGGCAAGGACGCAGCGAAAACAGCAGAGCACACGGGAAAGCGACTAAATGTCTAGAGAGGCACATTCTAGTTTTTGAAAAAACAGGCCGTTTTCTGGCTACAATTTGGCAGACTAACCTACTAACCTATGAGGACATGTGTGTATGTGTATGTACATTCTTGTCCGACTACCTTGAGTCGGAATTCAGGAAAAGGGAAGAAGATTCGAAGTCCTTGCCTTCATCAAGCGCTCCGAATCTCGGGGGCTACACCCACTGGGTGCGCTCACGCGCCCCCAGTGGAATCTTGTAGTTCCGGACCGGCTAAGGGCATTTAGCCGACCGTTCGGAGCCCAAGTGAGGGCAAGGGCAGGAGCAAGAGAAGACAAGAAAGATTCGAAGCACCTGGCTACGCCAGCTACTCCGAATCCCGGGGGCTACACCCAGTGGGTGCGCTCGCGCGCCCCCACTGGAATGTCAGTTTCCCCGGCTGAAGGCGCTCAACCAGCGAAAAGTAGCCGACTAAAGCGAGCCTAATCGGGAAAAGTTAGAGGACTTGGGAAAATAAGGAAGATTCGAAGCACCTGGCTACGCCAGCTACTCCGAATCTCGGGGGCTACAACCAGTGGGTGCGCTCGCGTGCCCCCACTGGAATGGTAGTTCCCCCTGCTAAAGGGCGTAGCCGGGCAAAAGTTAGCCGGCAAAATATCAAAAGAAAATACAAGGCACAAGTTAGAGGAAACTCAAGAGTTCAACATTAACAAGCAAAAGGGAGACGAAGCTCCCACAAGTTACCCGACATCGGAGATAGCCGGTACTGACATGGGTATACCCTACAGGTACTCGAGCTTGGTATATATGGTCCAAATATGTACAGGCCCACGGTGTCGCCAAGGCCCAGATGAAAGGACTCGAGTAACCTGCGGACTCTCAATTGCTTGAAGGACAAGATGAAAGATAGAAAGTTTGAAGGGGAAAACCCTAACTTGTAACCGACTCGACCTGCTACCCGAGACCTAGCCCATCTATATAAAGGCTAGGAGGGGGCGGCGAAGAGGACACACGCAACCCTAGTTTCCACAACCCTCGCCAGATTGCATCTGCGCACCATTATAACTTTTGACTCCTTCGATAATTCCACGAGCAGACAAGCAGGAGTAGGGACCTCTATGAGGCCTGAACCTGGGTAAATCCTTTGTCCCATGTGTGCTTGTTTGCTAGCCGATAGATGTCTCCAGCGCTCCCTCCTTCTCCAAAACCCAAGTCCATAACAATGGGCATTGATGAGTTAAACCCTCGTCAATTGGCGCCGTCTGTGGGAATTGGGAGTGCTGATGTTGCGGCTTCTTCGGCCCCATCAACCGCGATCTACAACTCCGCAACAGCGGAGATTCGCCAGCTCTTCGGCGCCTTCGACTTCACCGTCCACACGCCGGCCACCCGCCCGGCCTTCGAGTCCGTGGGCGACGGAATCAGCCTGGCGATTGGGAGCTTCCGCTTCCAAGTTGGTCAGATGGGCACGCTTCGCATGCCTGATCAACCAACAGCACCGACGATTGCCCCGGCATCATGGTTCGCTCCATCGATCGGCACCCTCAGCGAGCTCAATGCTCCGGTGGTAGTCGGGAACACGGTCAGCGACAACAGTCGCGACTCCGACCTGAGCGATCTGGCCACAGAAGATGGAACCTACGGTTCCGAATCTGAAAGTTGTGGAAGCAAAAGCTTCCCCAATCACGTCATGTGCACCGTCATTAACGCAGGCGACACCTCCGCCAATCGCGGCAAAGGCGGTAACACCGGCAATGGCACCGATCCACCCAATGGTGGCAATGCTGGCAACGGCGGTAACGGCGCCAATGGGGGAGCAGTCGAACCCCCCAGCATAATCAATGAGCAAACTGGCAAACACGTCGTAATCAGGCTCAACGAGCAAGAGTGGGAGCGCTGCCGCGAAGCCCTACGAGGTGCACCTCTACCCCTTGGGTCCCCGCAGGAACTGCTGATGGGCTACCACTGGCTCCTAATAGAAGAATTCAAGTGCCAAAAATAAGTAACCGCACAACTTGAGGCGCGTAAAAAGGCAGCGGACAAGTCAAGCCTTCGTCGCGCCGGGCTCTCCTCCTACGGAGGATCCTCCTCAAGAGGCAACAAGTACCTCGCCAAGAAGAGGCAATCGCGGATGGCTCACCTGACCGAGCAAGAGCACACAGAGGCCGCGAAAGTCCTCGACTTCGGCTCTATGACAGTCGACACGAGAGGCAACGTGGTTCCCAGGACGTCGCAGGCTGCGGTCATAGCAGCCACCATGTACCGCCTCAATAACCAGCCGCTAGCTGGAGATCCCCGAACTGCCATGCACCGATCTATGATCATGGGTTTGAAGCTAATCGAGGCCGCCCTCGATAAGGAGCCGGTACTAGACCCAAAAAAGGGCAAAGCGCTACTCCTCGCCCTCATCCAGCAATGACAGTCACGACCTGTCTCGACACCGTCGCTCATGGAGACATGATCGCGACTACGATGCGTGCAACGACCTCACGCGGCGCAAGATCGACAAGTCAAGGGCACGACGTGCTCGGTCGACTGACTCAGAAGAGGAAGATGGGGAGCTCTGCGGCGCCAGATGCTTCAGCAGATCCATTAGGCAGAAGCGAATGCCTAAAGGGTTTAAACTCCCGTCGGAGAATCCGAAATTTGATGGTCTACAAGACCCTAAAATCTGGCTGGAGGATCACATCTCCTCCGTCAGGCTCCATGGAGGCAGTCGAAGTACTGCCATGCAATGTTTGCAGCTACAGCTGCAGGGCGCCGCCCGAGCATGGCTCAATAACCTCCCACGCGGATCCATTCGCAGTTGGGATGAGCTGGTTTACAGCTTCGTGCGCAACTTTAAGGGCACGTACAAACGGCCCGCATCAATCGAAGAACTGAGATGCTTCCAGCAAAGATCTGGTGAATCGTTGCGCTCATACATCCAAACGTGGTCCATCATCAAGAACTCCGCGGAAAACATCTCGGAGGACCGCACGATTGATGCATTCAACGGTGGCGTCTGCCGCCTAGAGCTTAGGGAGGAGCTGCGCCGCTCAAAGCCCCAGACCATCGACCACCTGATGGAGATTGCGAATCGGTGGGCCGATGGAGAAGATTCGGTGAAGAATCGCGCTCACTCCGATGAGGAGGCGGAACTCGAACGCAGACGCGACCGCCAGGGCAAGCGTCGCATGCGCATCTACGACAATCGCAACAACGTCAAGATGGTCGTAGCCGGCTACGCTGATAGACGCGACGACACCCGCAACAGCGGATACCCAGCGGCGGATACCGCGACTCTGGGAAAACCACGCAAGTGTGGCAACGCCGCGCTCGCGATGAGGCACCCGCGACCTCCATCGAGGACAAATTATCTGGGCCATGCACGGTACATTTCTACATCGACAAGCATGATGGCAAGAGAAAGTCTAGCCACCTCCTCAAGGATTGCCGCGAGTTCCTCAAACTACACGAGGGATTGGTTCGGATGAACCGCAATGCACTCGAAAGAGGCTACGGAGCCGCTCCAGGCGTCGTGGCACATGGCGCACCACCACCACCACCTGGACCACCCCCGAACGGAGCCGCACCGGACCAGCACAACGGGGGCGAACCGTACCCACGGGCCATGGGCACCATGATGATACAAAAGGGGCGCCCCTCCAACAGGGTGCAGAAGGCCATCACTCGCCAAGTCAACCTGGCCATGCACTCGCCACCATCCACCACTGAGTACCTCAGTGGCAGTGAGTCGTGCATCACCTTTGATAAACGCGACCACCCACCTCAAGTACCTCGCCCAGGTCATTGCCCTTCGTACTCGAGGCGCAAATTGGAGGCTTCGACATGAGTCGCGTCTTCATGGATGGCGGAAGCGGCATCAACCTCATATCCGCGAGTACCTTGCGAGCAATGCGGATCCCTCTAACCTGCTTGGAGGCATCGGACACAATGTTCCACGGCATCGTCCCAGGGAAAGGCGTATACCCCCTAGGCAAAATCAACCTCGACGTCATCTTTGGCATGCCGAAGAACTTCTGGCGTGAGCGCATCGACTTCGAAGTTGTCGATTGGCCCTCACAATACCATTGCATCCTCGGGCACGTCGCGTTCGCTAGGTTCATGGCGGTGCCCCACTACGCCTACCTGCAGATGAAAATGCCAGGACCCAACGGCGTCATAACGATCAACGGGAACTTTGAGCGATCTGATGCTTGCGACAGGGAATTCAACAGAATCTCCCAGTCCTTCGGCATGCAGGAGGAACTCGCAAGACTGAAAGAGACGACAGACAACAGTCTGCTTCCCTTGAGTAGGCCAAGCTCACCTGATCTCTCCTTCAACTCATCCGTGCACACAAAGAAGGTACAGGTCCATCCATCGGATCCCGCCAAGACGGCCCTCATCGCCAACAACTTGAGTCCCGCATAGGAACTCGCGCTCGTCGAATTCCTCCGTGAGCACTAGGAAATTTTTGCCTGGTGTCCTGTGGACATGCCAGGAGTTCCCAGGGAATTCGCCGAGCACGCACTCAACGTCAACCCCGAAGCAAGGCCAGTCAACCAAACAATCAGGCGACTGTCTGAGCCACAAGCGCAGGCAGTCGCAATGGAGATCAACAGACTCCTCGAGGCCAAGTTCATACGCGAGATCAAGGAAAGCACTTGGCTCGCCAATACGGTGTTGGTACCAAAAAAGGACACGGATATCCTACGGATGTGCGTGGACTTCACTTCTTTAAACAAGCACTGCCCAAAGGATCACTTCCCGCTGCCACAGATCGACCAGATCATCGACTCCACCGCGGAATGCGAGCATCTCTGCTTCCTCGACGCCTACTCAGGCTATAAACAAATTCGAATGAAGGACGAAGATCAAGAGAAAACAGCATTTACAACGACCTTTGGTGTGTTCTGCTACAACACAATGCCCTTCGGGCTAAAAAACGCGGGAGCCACCTACCAACGGTGCATGCAGGCTTGCCTCAAGGAGAAACTGGGTCACAACATCCAAGTCTATGTCGACGACATAGTAATCAAGACCAAGGAGGAAGCCTCTCTAATCGAGGATTTGCGCGAAACCTTCGCCAACCTCGATCGATACTGGATTAAGCTAAATCCGGACAAATGCGCCTTCGGCGTACCATCTGGGCAGCTACTCGGGTATCTCATCTCCGCAAGAGGGATCAAGGCAAACCCAAAAAAGATAAAAGCCATACTGGCCATGGAGAAGCCAAAGAACATAAGAGGCGTCCACCAACTAGCTGGATGAATCGCGGCACTCAGTCGATTCATCAGTCGGATGGGTGAAAAGGCGCTGCCCTTCTACCAGCTCCTCCGCAAAGCTGAAAAATTTGAGTGGACCAATGAAGCACAAGAAGCATTCGAAGATCTCAAGCGCCTACTATCCACTTCACCAGTGCTGGTGACTCCACGAGAAAGAGAACCACTATTGTTGTACATCTCCGCCACCAACCAGGTGGTCAGCACAGTGCTCGTCGTCGAGCGGGCTGAGGAAAACAAGGTCCATGGCGTACAACGCCCAGTATACTACCTCAGCGAGGTCCTCACTCCAACAAAATAGCGGTACCCGCACTACCAGAAGCTGGCGTACGGCGTCTTCATGACCGCCCGGCGACTGTGCCACTACTTCCAGGAACACCCAATCGTGGTAGTCAGCGACGCCCCGTTGGGACATATCCTCAATAACCCCGATGCCACGGGGCGAGTCGCGCTTTGGGGAATAGAACTGTCTCCACGAGACATCACATATGAAAAGCGCGACGCAATCAAGTTGCAAGTTCTCCCTAACTTCCTCGTGCACTGGATGGAAAACCAACTCCCAGATAAGCTAGATATGTCCTACCTCTGGACAATGCACTTCGATGGGTCCAAGCAGAAAGACGGAGCAGGCGCAGGTGTCATACTGACATCACCTCAAGGGGACAAGCTGAAATATATCCTGCGAATGCAGCTCACAGACTCAAACAACGAGGCTGAATACGAGGCCTTGTTACACGGGATGAGGATGGAAAACGCTTGCGGCGCCAAGAGGCTCATCATATATGGCGACTCCAAGCTGGTCGTCAACCAAACAATGCACGAGTGCAACGCACTGAACGACAACATGATCGCGTACCGCGACCTCTACGATACACTCGAGGGAGACTTCGATGATTGCGAGTTGCGACACGTAGGTCGCGAAAGCAACGAGGAGGCGGACGCACTCGCCAACATAGGCTCTACCTGCGCCCCCATACCACCTGGGGTATTTCTCGAGCGCATCTGCAAATGCTCCATCAAGCCAAAGGCCACAGAGAAGAAAACAAGCGCAGCAACGGACTCGGGGGCTACGCCAACCAATGAGCCCATGGCACTCGATGACTTGGAGCTGGACACCGGACTCGAAGGACCAATGAGCGTCATGTTGATTGAGCAATCATGGACGCAGCCGTACATCACGTACCTCCTCAGCAAGAGGCTACGGGACGATCCGACGGATGCACGGCACATCGCGCGGCGCTCCAAGGAATTCGCCGTCATCAACGGCGAACTGTACAAACGCAGCATCACAGGAGTGCTACAGCGATGCGTCTCCATGGCCGATGGAAGAGCAGTTCTCCTCGACATCCATGAAGGGACCTGCGGGCACCACGCTGGCAGTCGCGCCCTCGTTGCCAAAGCTCTACGAGCTGGATTCTACTGGCCTACGGCCATGCGCGACGCCAAGGACATCGTCCAAAAATGCAACGCTTGCCAAAGATTCGCGGACAAGCCGCACGCACCGGGCGCAGAGCTACGGCCAATCCCATTGGCCTGGCCCTTCGCGCAATGGGGGCTCGACATGGTCGGCAAGCTTCTAGGGTCCTCGCGAGGAGGCTACGTCTACCTCTTGGTCGCAGTCGACAAATTCACCAAGTGGATTGAGGCCATGCCAGCCAACCAATCCGCGCACAGCGCAGTCAAATTCTTTGAGTCCATCATCTACCGCTTCGGGGTGCCACATAGCATCATCACCGACAACGGGACGAACTTCACATCTAAGGAGTTCCAAGAATTCTGCGAGAACCTAGGGATCAACATCAGCTACGCCTTAGTAGCGCATCCACAGACCAACGGTCAGGTGGAAAAGGCAAACGGGCTCGTCTGGAGTGGCATCAAGAAGCGACTCCTCCGACCACTCGAACAGGCTGCGGGCTGCTGGCCGGATGAACTGCAATCCGTACTCTGGAACCTTCGTACAACTCCAAACAGCGCCACGGGCTACACGCCATTCTTCATGGTGCACGGGGCAGAGGCAGTGCTACCCGCCGAAGTACGGTACAAAGCGCCACGCGTGGTCGCCTACAGCGAATAGGAATCATCCCTCGCACTCGAAGACTCCGTCGACCTCCTTGACGAAGCAAGAGAAATCGCCGCAGAAAGATCCACGATCTACCAGCAGAACCTGCACAACTACCACAGTAGGAGGCTTCGCCCCAGATCCTTCGTCGAAGGTCACCCGGTCTTGCGACTAAAGCAGCAGGGGCATCTCAAGCTCGAGTCCCCCTGGGAAGGACCGTACGTGATTACAGAAGTAATCCTAGGTGGCGCCTATCGCCTTAAAGATTTAGAGACAGGAGTCGCATACTCCAACCCCTGGAACGTTGCACAGCTGCGACGCTTCTACCCTTAGTCGTTTTACTTTTTACATCACAAATAAGGCTACTCAGCCAAGGCTACTTAGCCACATATTGTACCTCGCACAGTTCTTCAAATAAATAAAAGCTAAGTGCCCCAAAACTCTGTGTTCTCCTTTACTTTTTCAATTTATATACTCGGGGGCTGCGCCACCCTGTACACAAAACGTGATATCCTGAGTAGCTGGCACATCAATCGAAACCCTTAAAACACGACCTCAACTCAGCTGCAACGCACCTGACAGGTTGACAAGGGACCGAGATAAAAGATGGCCAGGCTAATGAAAAGGACTCGCATAGTGCAATGCACCTCACGCTCATAGAGCTCTTTATACACATTCGACAATTAATTATCTACAACATCTATATGAACTTTACAACACAAGTACACTTATGTGCAGGATACAAATTTGGCTACTCTTGCAACATTTGAACATTGGTTTGTTCCTCAAAGAAGTCGACGATCTACTCTGCTGGACGGTCCACTGCCTGATAGTGCGGTACCATATTCCAGGCAGATCCTGCAGGTGGCGCTGGCGGCCCAGAGGCAATGGCGGCAATATCCACGTCAAGCCTGTGCAATCGCACCATCGAGAGGGCAGCCTTGGCACCAGCCACCAACTGTTGCCTCACGCATTCGCGAACGCGGACAGATCTTGAAATTTGGCAAGAAGGGCCAACAGGCTTGATGGAGTATCATCTAGCGGGAACATCGCCCGACAAATGTTCTTCAAGCATGACTGCGATTTCTTCAGGAAGAGCAGCACTCGCGACGCGCGATCCTGCGGGGTCGCCAACGCAGTCGCACGATCATGATCTACCCAGAAGTATCCACTCTCTTGAAGTTGCTCCTGGGTGAGATTATGAAGGTGAATGGCAATCCTATCCTTCTCCTCCTGCGGATGGCGTGCGCTAACAACTACACGAAGCAGCATCAGCAGCATGAGTACAACGTACCGTTGCGAGTGACTACAAAGGAAAAGATGAGAATGAGCAAACTAACACTTAAGCTGGTCGCCCAACTGCGTCACCTCGCCAAGCAGATATTGCTCGCGGGCGGCGGCATTTTCCGCCTTCAACTTCCACACGTCTGTGTTACCACGGATCAGGGGCAACTCACGCTCCAGTTGCTTCACGCGGTCACGAAGTCGCAAAAGCAGGGATAGCTCCTCTACCCTGGAGTGTGGTGGTGCCACTGTATCACCAAGAGATGGCGAGTCCTGGGTTCCCCCCACAGGATCACTTGTCATACCCTACCACAAGTCAAGACAGAGGCAAATAAGGCGACCAAATTAACACAAAGGCAAGGGGAACAGATGCATTCAAGATAAGCATAAGTGTTCACAAACACACTCGCCAGCAGGCATGTTCTTAGACCAAAAGGGCAACTCATCAACTATTACAACAAGCTAACTACAGAGCAGCTGGCTTCTTCGACTTCGACGGCTTCGGGGGCTTCATCAAGTCCGTGGCAGTATCAGATGCCACTGACTTTCCGCCGGCCCCTAAGGCCGAAGCTTTCGCCGCCTTCTTCGCACGTTGGAGCTCCTCTGAATACTTGGGAACGGTATTTATCAAGGAATGGCCATATTTGGCACAGGCAGTTGCGAAAGGAGCAAAGACTACCTGCTGACTGTCTGCGCCAACAGGCATCGCCTTCGACACCGCAGAGGGATCTACCTCGACTCCATGGGCTTGCACCATGGCGAGTGACATGGTCACGCCAGCCACGCAGAGGGAGTTCTTGTAGGTGGTAGGCACACCCCCGGCGAGTGACTCCGCCAGCTCGTCCATATTATCGACCAGCTCCGCCTTCGGCATCAACTCCTCCGGAGGCGACTGAGGGCGACCTTGGCCTTAGACAATGTATCTTGGATGGCGGTGCTTCGGTCCTCGACTGCAGATACCGCGCCTACCAGAGTGTCATCGCGACGAAGGGCCTGCGGGTCAAAGCTCAAGTCGCCAGCATCTGCACAGAAAACACACACACGGATCAAACCTCCAGTGCCACCGGCAAAACTCTAGATACAGAGAAGGACAACAACAAAATATCTACCAGCAAAGGTACCTAAGAGGGCCTTGGCAACTAAGAATAGTTGCTCCTCGAACAAATTTTCCCTGGCCGCAAAGGAGGCACGTAGATCTTCTTCGCGCTTCTGTGCATCATCACAAGCCGCGATTGCCTCGTCGCGCCCCTTCACAGCTATAGCTAATGCCTTTTCCAAGGTGGAGACGTTGCGTAGCAATGCGTTATGCTCGGCTACATGGAAATCAAAGGTTGACTATCAGTCGACCGTACCAAAAAAGGAGAAGACGAAAAAGAATAAGTGTAGAACACTTACTTTGGACAACGCGGTGACGTGTCTCCAACATTGCATGCTGGCGACCCATCGCCATCACCTGCGCCGCTACTTGCACGGCTTCCTTTACAAGGAACTGTTGAACAAAACAAGGAATCAGAGAGGGCAATAGAAGTCGTCGACTGCCACACTAAAAAAAGGAAAGATATACTTACATGGTCCTCTAGCGACTCCGAAGAAGTTTTTTGAACCGTCATCCGAGCAACCATTCGATGCTCCCCTACGTGAGGAGAGCTCGAAGAATTGTGCCCGGAGTGGGCCGCTGCCGCAGGAGAAGGAGCGCGCTCAACCTCCACCTTGGCCCTTGAGGTCGCGACTCCCGATTCTTTCAAAAACTCGACGCCGCTAGAAGATGACGACGCCTCTTGACTACAAGATCAAATCCACATTGAGAAAGGGCAAACTCTAGGGCAAAGCCAATAAGAAGACAATAGAAAAGAATGAATGAACTAGCAAATTTACCAGTTAAACTTGTCAAGATCAAACGTGGCCTCCGCCGACTCCGACGAAGACTCCTTGGGCAATCGCATCTTCTTGCGAGAAGACGGTGCCACAGCCCTCACAGGAACAGCTAGAATTGGCGACTCCGCGCCAACGGCCGTGCCTTCTGAAGTCGAAGGAGTCGACGCGTCTGAATCCTCGTTGTGCAAACGCTTGCGAGTATCCGGACTCGGGGGCTTCCTCTTCTACGTTAGAAGGGACAGTCGATTCAGACTCGTCCTCTTCCAAAGCTTCGCCAGGAATAATCCCCTCGGGAAGAGGAGGCATACAGGGCGACACCGCCCAATCCTGCATACAAACAACAAAGATCAGCAAAAGGCATAAGTAAGCAACAAAAAAGCAATCGCGCAAATAAGCTACTACGTAGCACAACTGTACCTCAGGAGGGGGATTCGAAGCATCAAAAGGAGGAACGACTGGTTCACTCGGAAGCACATCCTTGATAGTGTACTTCGTGACCAATCGAACCCTCTTATCCATCTCACTCGCGGACATGCCATCGGCAGACACGCGAGTGGTATCATCAGCGCCACCCCATCGAAACATGGGATGGACTCTGGCTTCGAGGGGCTGGATGCGATGGCGCAGCCAAGTTCTGATAAGGGCGCAGCCTCCCTGTTTTGCGCCTATGCGACTCTCGAGGTCGCAGACGCGCTGATATAGCACGTCTGTCTCCGCAAGTTCGCCAGGCATAACTACGTTCTTCCAAGAACGCATCTTCTTGCAGGGAGTCGCGGGATCGAAGGGCGCGAGTCCAAAGTGCTCATCTTTGGCCTTCTGATCGCGGACATAGAACCACTTGTCCCTCCATCCCTGGACGGACTTGGTGAGCTTGATATCGAAGTAGGTGGCGGATGGGTCGACGTGGATTCCTCAACCACCTACGTCATAAACTAAAGAGCCAGATGTGGACTGACGCTTCAATTTAAACAAGCGCTTGAAAAGACCAAAGTGTGGCTCGATTCCGAGCCAGCATTCGCAAAGGGTAATGAAGCAGGTGATATGGCGGATTGAGTTTGGGGACAGCTGATGGAGCTGGAGCCCATAGAAACAAAGAAGACCCCTAAGAAAGGGGTGGAGAGGCAAGGAGAGGCCGCGAATGACGAATGCGAGAAACATCACTCGAAAACCAGCGGGAGGAGCAGGAATGGTCTCACCGTCGGGGACGCGCGCATCGGCGACTGCTGCAGGGATAGCTCCGTCTTGGAGAAGAAGACGGAGATCCGACGCCTTGATGATGGAGGGGTGCAATGCACCATTGGTCACGCGGGTGCCCGCGACGCCGGCAGTAGCGCTGGTGCCCGCAGCAACGAAGCCACCCTTCTTCTTCCCCGCGGTGACGGTGGCCGCGGAATCAGCGGCAACGCCTCCTTTCTTTTTCCCCATTGCGCGGCGGTGATGAGAGCACATAAAATAGCTTGGAAACGAGCGGAGGTGGTCCAGCGCTGTGAAGGAGACGAGCGCAGGGAAAAGCAGAAGATCAGCAGCAATGGCGATGGCAGCGAGGAAGAGCGCAGATGGAAAATTACCGCCGTCGCGCCGCTACTTAACCCCTGGAAGAAGCAATCCAACGGCTCAGAAAAACCCTACCGGATGCGTGGCACGCATCGCGTTGGAAACGTGGAGAAGAGGGAGCGCGAACCGTCCCCCCACTTCTCCCATTACGCGCGGAAATCGAGGAGGTGCAGTTAAAAATAAGATTACGCACGCCTAGTCAAATCAAAGTCAGGAGGTGGGACCCACCGCTCGTCACGTCCCGTCAAAATCACTCACGCGGGCAACTGAGGTCATACAAGCGTCAGCACTGACGTCATCAAAGCTACACAGCGGAAAACTTCGACTACTTTAGTCCTTGCTGGAGTCTTCGACTCCACCAAGCACTCGGGGGCTACTCCCATAGGGAGCGCTAGTCGCGCACCCTACGATTTTCTCTTTTCTTATTGCAGGAACATGGGCAATCACAATCAAACCCAACCACTCAAAACACGGTTCGATTACGTACATGGTTTACTCCCATAGGGAGCGCCAGAAACAATTTCGACTGAAACAATCAAGCAAAAGACAACAGCAGTCGCAAAAGTGTTTTAGTCCCTGCCTAAGTCTTCGACTGAGACAAACAAGCAAAAGACGACAGCAGTCGCAAAAGTTCTTTAGTCCCTGCCTGAGTCTTCGACTCAACCAGGCACTCGGGGGCTACTCCCATAGGGAGCGCTGGTCGCGCACCCGATGATTATTTATGTAAAAACTGTGTGTTGACAACATACGCACTCGCATCTCATGGCGACACTGCCTCATAATTTTCCCCACAAAGAGACTACGTCTCCTGGGTCGCCCGAATCGTCTCCGCGATGATAAAATTCGGATGTCGCGCTTACAGCGTGAAGGTAAGACCTGAATAAGGCCTGGCAATGCATTTAACTGCGCACTACCAGAAATATATCCGTGCCTACAGGCACGATGAACATGCCTTGACGGACGCGTCGAGTGCTCACACCCATATAGCTGGAATTCGACTCCTGTAAGACCTCCGCGGCCTGAGTCGAATTACGCCAGCACTTTTCCGGATTCGAGTCCGGGGACTCGAGTTCGAGTAGATTGCGTTGTTTCACCCTAAGGTGGTTAACTGATATCGATACTTCAGTTATATTAGGCACGTATATCAACAATCCCTATGACATAAATAAAAGTAGTCGAAAATGTACTCATTCAGGCACTCGAAGACTTCAAAAAGTCCCCAATCGAATCTGCGATTCCACTAGACACTCGGGGGCTACTGACATAGGTATACCCTACAGGTACTTGAGCTTGGTATATATGGTCCAAATATGTACAGGCCCACGGTGTCGCCAAGGCCCAGATGAAAGGACTCGAGTAACCTGCGGACTCTCAATTTCTTGAAGGACAAGAAGAAGCTAAAGATAGAAAGTTTGAAGGGGAAAACCCTAACTTGTAACCGACTCGACCTGCTACCCGAGACCTAGCCTATCTATATAAAGGCTAGGAGGGGGCGGCGAAGAGGACACACGCAACCCTAGTTTCCACAACCCTCGCCAGATTGCATCTGCGCACCATTGTAACTTTCGACTCCTTTGATAATTCCACAAGCAGACAACCAGGAGTAGGGACCTCTACGAGGCCTGAACCTGGGTAAATCCTTTGTCCCTTGTGTGCTTGTTTGCTAGCCGATTGATTTCTCCAGCGCTCCCTCCTTCTCCAAAACCCAAGTCCATAACAATGGGCATTGATGAGTTAAACCCTCGTCAGGTATAGATAGACAAGTTTTACGCATATCCAAGACAAGACAAATACACCCAGCATCCCGAGGCAGTGACTAAACGGCAGGACCCTTGCCGTGAGGAAGATCTTGGCCAGCAGAAGCTTCGGGCGGAGGAGGCGGCGCGGAGCTCGATCTGGTTCCGGCACCAGTGGACGGCGGCATCGGGCCCTCCACATCAGGAGTACCGACGGACTCCGAGTCGGTGAGCACCTCGTCGGGATCCACGTAGTCGGCAATCTTGATGGCGGATCCGCGGAGCTCCGGATGGGCTTGGCGGATGGCGGCAAGATCGGCCCCGGCACGGAAGCCACCGTCGATCTTCTCGACGCGGGCATCCTTGTACCAGGAGAGCATGAGGGCCAGAGCCATCTCCACTCCGGCTCGCGCCGCCAAGTCCCGCAGCCGGTCCACGGCAGCCGGCACCTCTCCCACCTTCGCAACTAGCTGCGCCATCGTCTCCGGAACCGGAGCCTCCGGCCACATGAAGGAGAAGACATCCCGCGCCGCTTGACGAAGCTTGGCAGCTTCTTTGCCAAGAAGGACGACGAGCTCCTGGGCCGTCGGCTGCGCTCCGGGCCAGTTCTCCTGCAGCCGGTTGTAGGCCAGCAGGTCTATGCCGGGGTAAAAGGCTGTCAGAAAAAGGGTCAGATCCGGCTACCGGATCCAGAAAGAAATAGGACGGAAAAGGGAACTTACCCTTAGCCGTGTGGCTGACTTGCATCAGCTCCTCCACCAGAGCCTTCTCCTTTGTCGCCAGCCGTTTAATCTCCTTCTCTTGGTCCTTGTTCTGGGCCTCGAGAAGGGCGAAAGCTTTGGTCCGGCTAGCGAGCGAGGCGTCGCGCTCCTTGATGGTGGCTTCCAGACCATTTACCCTCGCATGCCAATCCTTATTTTGCAGCCGCAGAGTGGAATTGGACTTGCTCAGCCGGTCGTTCGCTTTCTTCAAGCAATCGATCTCGTGCTGAGCGCACACGAGGATGGCTGCAGCAAAACCGGCTATCAGTAAAAAAAAGCAAGATGGATGAAGCGAACTTACTGAAGTCCCGTTGGCGGCAGCAAGCTTCTGCTCCAACGACCGGTTCCCGCCGGCTGTGGCCTCCAGCAACCGGATCTCCTTCACCGCTAGCTCGAGTGTGGCGGCAAGGTCCGATAGCGAGGCAGCGGAAGAAGTGTCATCGTCCACGGTGTTGACAGCGAGGGACTCCTTCGCAGCAACTACTGCCATCCTCCACTCCTCCCCCGGCTCCTCGTCGGAGTTGTCATCGCCAACAACGACGAGCTCCTTGCCGGCAGCCTCCCGCGCGCCCGCAGAAGAGCCATCCGGCTGGGAGGACTCCGCTTCCGGCTAGGGACCTTCCGGTTCGGCGGAGGCAGCCGGTTCAGCCCGAGGGAGAGGTGGAGGCAGCACCGCAGAAGAAGGAGGAGCGCTGGCTGGCACAGTCGGGGCACGGGGCGGCGACTCGGTCGGCGCTCGTGCCGGGCTCGTTGCTCCGAAAGAGACCAATGTGCTAAGAAGAAGGAGGAGAAGGCAAAGGCAAATAAACCAAAGTCAGGAAAAGAAGAAAAAAGGGAAGCAGACAGAAAACACCAGAAGAAAAAGGGGGAGAAGGAACGTACCTTGGCACAACGGGAGGCGGCCCCTTCTTCCGACCAAGGTGGATCGGCGGCAGGGCGCTGGTCCGGCTCCTCCGCGGCAGACCGGCGGGAGCTGGAACAGCGGGAGCCACTCCCACCGGCTTCACTGTCTGTCGCAGGGCGCGGCGCCGGGTCGATGGTCGGCGTGGCCTCCTCCTCCTCAAGAACCTCTAGATGAGGGTCGGCAGCTGGCTCGTCATTCCGTCTAGGGAAGGCATCCCCATCCCCGTCAGATTCCTCGCCGGACCGCCGAGCGCGCGGCTCGGGCAAGTCGGGCTTGAACTCCTCGAGGGGAGCCTCACCCTCCTCGCGAATGATGCAAGGGAACATCTGCCGAATACAAGAGATAAGTCAAACGAAACAAGGAACAAGTGCAAGAAATACCAAACGAGCATCCGGCTAGAAGAACTTACCCGGGGCGCGCGGTTCTCCTGGGTGTAAGGCGCCAGACTGAACTTCCAGTTCTCTGGCAGTCGCTCCTTGGTGATCGTCCACACCCACTCCTTCAGGTTGTGGTAGCAGGGATCACGGCGCGATAGCCGGGTCGGGTCCAGCCAGCCGGAGTAGTAGCACATCTTGTGCGCTCGCTGCTGCAACGGCATCATCAGCCGGGTCATCCAGTTGAGGGTGACGTCCAAGTCAGTCAGCCGGCAGTGGACGAGGGAGCGCATGCGCTTCAGCATCTCATCCGTCTCCACCTTGTCACCATGGAACTTCAAGTCCCAGTTCTGTCGGCTGGACTCGACGTCCTGGAAAGCCGAAAGATTGGTCCGGTCGACATCGGTGAGGTTCTTCACGTAGAAGTACGACTGCTGCCACAGTCGTACCGTGTCGTGAAGAAGGAATTTGGGGTAGCCGGTCTGCGAGCGGGAGTAGATGGAGGCACCGCCGCAGACGACTAGTGGCCCCTGCGTGAATTGCACCTGCGGCCGGACTCGGAAGAGCCGGCAGAAGAGCCCGAGATCCGGCTGGATCCCCAGATAGCTCTCGCAGAATGCCATGAAGTGCGCCAACGTCCCGATTGCGTTGGCGCCGAGGTGGTGGAGACGAAGATCGAAGAAGGCGAGAAACGTCAAGAAAAAGGGGTGCACCGGAAGGGCAAACCCGCGCGCCAGATGGGAGAGGAAGATGACGCGCTGCCCCTCCATCGGGTGCGGCGACACCTCCCCCGCCGGTGCCAACCTCACCGCCACCTCCGACGACGACGGGAGAACGCGGGTGGCACGGTGCTTCTCGATCTGGTCCTCGGTCACGGCGGAGCCGCACCAAGCCCCGCGATCGGCGGCCATCTCTGGCTGACAGTGGGGAACGGCGGCGGAAGAGTGGTGGTGACCCGTAGCAACGACGGCGACGAGCGGGCGGCGCAACGGGCTATGGCGTAGAAGGCAAGAGCGAAAAGGCAGGAGCGCGCGGGGGGAAGAGGAGACTGTAGCGGGGGAGCGAAGGAAAGGAGCTGCCTCCCCCGCGGCGTTCCTTTAAAGGGCCGGAAGGTCAACCGTCAGCGGAGCCACGTGGCGCGCATCCGGACGGCCCTCACCCCAACCACCGCCCAGATCCCGTATGCCGAAGCAAGATGCACAGAAGCTCCCGGAGCAGGAACCGAAGCGCCGGATAGTGGTTCCCCGAGGCGACGTGCGATGGGACGTCACGCTGCCCGCCGCAGAACAATGATGGCGCCTGCGCGCGTGGCCGGCGTCAGCGCTGACGTCACGGGTAGCGCAACCGCCAGGCACAGCCGGACACAAATTCAAAAACAAGAAGGAGCGCGCGCACATTTCGCCTAAGGGCGGAATCCACACGCGCTCGGGGGCTAGTGTCAGGGGGATGATCCCCAGGTACCCCAACCGGACAAGAACCAAGCAGTCGAATCGCGTCCGGCTGACCAAGCACAGCCGGATAGGGCAGGACAGGCCGGCTACCGTGCGGTAGCCGGATCAGTAAGAAGTAGCCGGCTACGACGACGTAGCCGGATCCAATCAGTAAGACAGGACGACATGCGTATCAGTGCACGGTACGCCCTGTACGATGACAAGACTGGCAACCACCCGGCCATACCGAAGACTTTGCGGGGTGACGCGGGAACTGTGGCCCGATGCTGACGACAGGCTCGCACGACGTCCACTGTGCCCACGACAGCCATACTGCTCACACTCCAACGTGACATGCCATACGGGATACTGTAGATGACCAGCCGGCTGGGACCCGCCTGTGGGGCCCGCCAGTCGGATTGGCCAGTGAGACCGCTACCTCTCTGCCTATATAAGGAGAGGTAAGGCCTCAGTGGAAAGGGTTGGTCTCTTAGCATTTAAGGCAGTAGCTAGCAAATACAGCTCGAGGAGCACTTGTAGTTCGTATATCCCACATAGTCATATCCGGCAGGAGTAGGAGCTTTACCTCACCACGAGGGCTCCGAACCTGGATACTTCCTGCGTCCAGCTACGCATGCTTGTATCCAATCCAGCATGCGGACGCTGTCGATAGCTTCCCTGCTAGTCCCCACACCTCTATCTAACCTCTTCAGGTACTGCCGTTCCTAATACAACATGTGTAAAGTGGAATGATATGGTCCATGCATTTGATCACTATCATGTGCATCGTGGTATGATCTCTATCATTCCTTTGTGTGTAACGCCAAGGTCTATGGAACTTACACGTTAGGTGTGTTGTAAGGGTACCAACTTACAACATTTCCATATCGTGACACTAGCCTAGCAACGATCTAAACTAGATGCCTCTAATTTATCAATTGCAAGTTTTTACGTGTCTTAGGGCTTTCGAAGCTAGAACCGGTCTTACCTACGAACATGGAACCACAACGATGATAACTAAGTTATTAGCAACTCGTTATAAATCAGATATTGACTATAGTAGGAGAGACTGACACCCGCCAGCCACTTATGCAAAACTAGTTGCATGTCAGTCGTGGAACCGGTCTCATGTGCGATGACATGTAAAGTTGGTCCGGGCCGCTTCATCCCACTATGCCACCAATATCTGAAATACATGAAAGAAGAAATAACATGATCATCATCGCCCACATACCCTTATGTATTCTACCCATGCAAAGAACCTACGCATAGATCAGGCTCTGATACCACTGTTGGGTTCGCAGCATAGAAAACAAAACGAGTGAGAGTTGAGAGGGAAGGGTGGCGGATTTATGGCATGTTCTCCATGCGTCGCGGCATCTTCTACTCTTTCCCCGCGTGCACCTACATGCCGATCATTGGCTCGCCAGGGCCTGTCCCGCAAAGACGCCTGATTTGGGCGTTCCGAGTAGACCAACATTTTTCATGCTTTAGGACGTGTGTCTTGCAAGCCTAGCCCAACATGTAATCATTCAAGTAGGATTATATCTTTTAGACAGGTGCGAGAAACCACTCTATGTTCAGGATGTAGCTGGAAACGGACGTACGCGACGCCGTTCCGTCCGTGATGCTCCAAAAGCCTAAACGGATTCACGGACAATCCATCTAATTAATATGGGCTTGACAGACTGGTCCATATAGCCGGTTTGGCCTGCTTTGTCCTTCGATAGGATAGGATCAGATCTCCTCTCCCACGCTGCCGATAGGAACCATCCAAAGATCGCCGCCGCCCAGCGCTAGCTCTTGGCTGCCCGCTGGTTCCCCGTCGTCGCTGCCATGACCACTTGATGTGCATGCTTTGTCGTATCCATCCACGCCATCTCGGCCTCGGTGCCCTTCCCATCTCCGCCCTTGTAGCAAACTGCCGAGCGATGCGGCTCAACATGCAGCGGTGGAGGGGGGGAACTACGCCGGCGTTGGAGGATAAGAACCTAGCGGGGGAGAACAACAAGAAATTGGCAAGCGAGGGAGGAGACATCTACATCAACCTAAAGGGCAAGGTGCGGGGTCTAATTTCCCCCTTACTGGAAGCACGTTCTCTATTACTGCCCAGCTAGTATTTCTTGCATTCTTCATTAAGAAAAGATAGAGTTCTGCAAGTAGTAGTCATTTAAGCAAAAAAAAATTGTAGTCATGTTCCAGCCTAGTAGAGTAGCACGTATTGATTTTCCCTTCAGCCTAGGCAAAAGAAAAGATTGGTTTGGCTTTTGTTCATTACTCTGCTGTAATGTATGCAAATCCTAGGTTTTGAATTAATTTTCCCTTCAGCCATGTATTTAGAAACTGTGGGCTCTGGTGACGAGCAAGTTCTAGGTTCTGAATTGATTTTCTCTTCAGCCTATGTATTTAGAAACTGTGGGATTTGGTCATGAGCAAGTCTCAGGTTCTGAATTTGGTTCCGGGTTTTGGTAATATGGCACTATCTTTTCATTTAGCCTACACGTATAACTTGTGCATTCATTCAATTGTGCATGCACTTGCAAGTTAAAAAATGGGTTTATTTCCTTACAAATCTTCCATAGTGCATTGGGAAATACTAAGTTCAGTTCCATAGTGCATTGGGATTCTCTTAAGTTCAGTTCCACCGTATTCCTCTTTAAATTAGTAAAGAAAATACTAACTGTGCCAGATTCTCTTAACAATTGTGCCTATTTGTTTAGCTGAAATGAAAGAATGCAAGATAAGTAGTAAATAAAATACTACATAGTGTTCTGTTTTTGGAAACCATGCACTTACATAGTGTTCTATTTTTGATTGGTTGTTGATTGAATTGAATTAAAGGTGGCATATGGTTCTGGTTATGTTGAAAGAGAGACCTTGATCTTTCATTATTATTCCTACCATTATTCTAGTTCTGGTTCTGACTACTAGTTATTTTTCTTTCATTATTATTCCTACCATTACTATATAGTGTTGTATTTACCATAAGTAAGTGTTATATTTTCTGTCCAACTAACCAGTGTATGCGCCTGAAATGTGGCCAATTAATGCAGAGGAGCCAGCAAGCAAGTGCATCACTGATGTAGAAGAGCCCAATATGACTAGTGACGATGTACAAACTAATTTATTGGCTATTCCAGATGAACAAAATGCCACAAAAAGCTGCACATTAAGAAGAAGAAAGAGAAGCCACAAATCTTGTTGCCAAAGGCTGAGAAGACAAAGGTTCCAGAGCATGCCTTAGAAAATCCGCAGTTGAAGAAGAAAAATGAGAAGAAAAGGAAGAGGAGGGCACTTGAGAAAATGAAGAAAGAGCATGAGCTAGCTAGTGCCAAGACCCATGTTCCTTTTGACACAGAGGAACCTTGGAGGTGGCATGCCTCCTACTTCGCGAGGCTGCTCCATAGTTCGATCAATGAGGTGTACGAGGGCTCGATCCTGCTGCAATATGAGGTGAAGCATGTCATCCTCCTCAACACCAATGAAACAATAATGGATACCTATTACCTCAAATAAGGTGAATCAATCCATTCGAGGTCAGCGTTAGAGTCCCTTGCTTCATGGTTGATGTTAGACGAAGAAAGCGAGAAGCCACCCTCCAAGAGGAATGAAAAGAGGAAGCGCTTGAATAGGAAGCCACAACCCCTAAGATCGCATGAAGCAGCATTGTTGAGATCTTCCATAGGCATGTTTGCAAGGGTGGCATCATCAAGGAAGGGAATGTTGCCTCAACCCAAACGAAGGAAGTCAGAATCATCGTCAATACCAAATGTTACCACCCATTTCCCTTCTCCAAATTTTCCACGAAGACGTCAACGACGGAAACTGAAATTGCAGATCTGGAAAGACTTCATTCCTATATATGAAAATGGAAAACTTGCACAAGATCGATGCAAACATTGCCATGAAGTATTTATCGCCTCTCAAAGTTCGGGAACTAACCATATGCGTAGGCATGTAAAAACTTGTGTGGTGAGAAAAAGCATGCATGAGATGGTTGCAACACTGTGTGCTTCTATAGCATCGCCACAAGTCGCTACTTTGGATGGTTGGAACTTTAGCCAAGAAGAGTCTAGGAGAGACCTCGCAAACATGATAGTCCAACATGGGCTACCATTCTCAATTATGGAGTATAGTGGCTTCATAAAGTTTGTTAAGGGATTAAACCCAATGTTCAAAATGGTTTCAAGAACCATTAAGGATGATTGCATGGATTCTTACAAAGAGCAAAGATCAATGCTACGAGAAATAGTGAAGAATTGTGGTGCTCGAGTGTCACTCACTGCTGATATGTGGACTTCAAATCAGAGGCTAGGATACTTATGTGTCACTCACCATTAAATTTACAAGACTTGGAAGATGCAGAAAAGGATACTCACATTTTGTATGATGGAAACGCCACATAATGGTTACCGGATGTACAATGTCATGCTAAAAAGCTTGCAGTACTGGTATATTCAAGATAGAATCTGCAGCGTTACACTAGACAATGCATCGGTCAACAGTAAAATGATGGAGCATCTGAAAGAATATTTGATGTAGAAACAAATGTTGATTTGTGGAGGTGAACTTTTTCACATCCGTTGTGCTGCACATGTGCTGAATCTTATCGTGCAAGATGGCATGTTTGTAATAAAAGTTTACATAGATAAGATCAGAGACAATGTCAAATATATAAGAAGTTCACAAACTCGAGAGGAGTTGTTTGAGGGCATAGTTAAGCAGCTAGGCATCATCTCTGAAAAGGAACCCTCTATTGATGTCGCCACACGATGGAACTCGATATACCTTATGATTGATTCAGCTCTTCCTTACATAAAAGCATTTGATGAGTTAGCGAAGCAAGATCAACAATTCAAGTATGCTCCTTCACCAAATGATTAGAAAATGGCTAAAGCAATCCGCTCACTGCTAAAAGTCTTCTTCGAAGCTACAAATGTGGTTTCGGGTTCTAGCTATCCAACAACGAATCGCTACTTCCATGAAATATGAAGCGTTAAACTGTTGTTGCAAAGACATGCAAAGAATAAAAACAAGATCATTGCATCCATGGTGAGCAAAATGCAACAAAAGTTTGACAAGTACTGGAAGGAGTCGTACTTGGCCAACTGCATACCTGTGATCCTTGATCCAGGATACAAGTTAGAATTCATTGTGTTTCGCATCAAGCAAGCCTTTTGAGATAATGCAGCAGAACACCTCGAAAAGGTGGACATAGCGATCAAGAGTCTCTTTAAAGAATACTCCCATGAGATGGGGGATTCTCTTTCTGATCCTTTAGAGGAAGAATTTCATGTTGATGAGGCTGCAGAGGATGACAATCCATTGGCTGATTGGGAAGCCCATTTGAGAGTGCAGAAGAAACAACCAACAAGTGAGCTTGATAGATACCTGAGTGAAGAACTTTTCCCTTGCAAAAAAGATTTCGACATCTTAGGATGGTGGGAAATGAACATTCCTAAATACCCCATCCTATCTTGCATCGCTCGTGATGTTCTAGCTATTCAAGCATCAACTGTGGCATCCGAATCTTCTTTTAGCGCCGGTGGAAGAATAATTAGTGATCATAGGACCAGGCTCAAGAGTGACACGGTCGAGGGGTTGATATGCCTCCAAGATTGGCTAAAGGCTGCTGGTAAGTTTTTTTACTATTGGATACTAGAATAAAAATTTCAACTTTGTTACTAACCTGTTTGTCTTTCAATCTTTCATACCCTAAATCAAGCAATAAAGATGTTGAGAAGGAAGAATACTTGGTGAGTTGGGTAACTTATACTGAATATGAGTAAATAAACCATATTAATGTTTGTCTTTGTCTCACTCGTAGGTGTTCCACCAAGCAAGCAAGTGCCCGGAAGAAAACCGGGCTCACTCGCGCACAAGAAGGTCGAGCTCACCCTGCCTAGACCCGGCATTGAGTGGCTTCCCGTCTCCCTCGACCTCTACAACCAGGGATCTATGTGAGTGTTGAACTAAACTTTGTCATATTTTCACATGATATTTTCTCTATACAACATATGTCAAAACTGAGCTGAGCTGAACTCCATCATTGCTTCAAGTTGTCATTTTACTTGAGCTGTTTTGTTTTAATTTGCTTGATGTTATATCACCTGTAAAACTAAGTATATATTGGGCTTACCAAATGGGTTCCATTGATTGTACATAGAAACCTGACATTGTGCTATTTTTTTGTTAATAGCTTATAGCCAGTTGAGTTGAAAAAGCATCAGGAGAAAAGTTTTCAGCATCATCATTGAAGGAAATTTCTGCTCTGCTGAGGTCCTCTTCGCGTGACGCAAAATCTATGAAGCATCATGAGCAAATAGCAGGAGCCTCTGATATTTGCCACTGCTGTGACACGAGATGTTATAGCTCTCCCTTGTTAGCTTTGCATTCAGTCAACTCCGTCCGCATATGGCC
Organism: Avena eriantha; assembly: GCA_910589775.1. NCBI lineage: Eukaryota > Viridiplantae > Streptophyta > Magnoliopsida > Poales > Poaceae > Avena > Avena eriantha. The sequence goes on from OU342741.1 coordinate 45,437,893, forward strand.
TGTTCTTTGCAGTCTTAAGTTGTGCATTCAATCAAATCCCTGTGACAAGTTCTTGTGGCAAATTATTTGATTTTTTAGTACAACCTGAGCACGGCAGCAGTTTTGGCATTATGGCAGATTTAGTTCTAATACTATCTTTAGCTCTGCATTCAGTCTCAAATTGCTATTGCTCTCAGATTCCACTAGGGTTTTTGGTTCAACAATTCGTACAAGTTAAGTGAGAGCCATATTTTTCTGATGCTACTGCTCTGCTCAATTGCTAGTTCTCTCTGATCATTTGTTTCTTATTTTTAAGATGATGATTAGCGCTTGATTTAAGAAGCTACTCATTTATTTTTATGCTGATGATTAGCCAAATTATATTTTGTAGACCAAAGAAGAAGAATCAGGATGATCAACTGAGCTAATATGATTATTAGCGCTTGATCAAAGAAGTTGTTGATTAAAGAAGCTAATGGTTAGTGTAGGTTATATTTAGCAGCTACGGTACTATGAGTTATGTATCCGCAGTTCATATTCTTAATAACTACTGTCTCCTGAAGTATAAATTCTGTGACTTATTTTGCGTATATAAGATAGAGTATGTATTACTCCCCGCGTCTTGAATTAGATGTCTCGGATTTGTCTAGATTTTCATGTAAATAGACGTGTTTTATATAGATATATGTGAATCTACACAAATTCCGGACATATAATTTGAGAGAGAGGAAGAACAAGCTGTTGATCAAGCCAGCTAGTGTAACAAGCTGTCGATCAAAAACGTCACCTATACTAGTCTACACACGACATGTCCATATTGTCCAGCAGACGCAGCGGGCTGCGAATGTAGTTTCGCGGCTTCCAGGGACAGCTAATTAAATTTGCTTATACGGCTCAGTTGGCACACGCAACGGCCTCCGCGGAGGCGTCCGCCTGCATCCTGACTCTGTGTGCAACAAAACACACCCTAGACTAACTGATCTCCATACAAAACCATCCAGGCAAAACCTGCCGAGCTCCACAAACAGATTAGCATGTATTTTTATCACGTGTACGTGTATTTTTATCACCAAATTAAGTCTCGTAGCAATTGGCCACAACGTTTCATACCAACCCACACGAGGACAAGAAAGATCACATATAAATACCAGTTCACCAAGCGTTGTACTCTTGCCAACGTCCACAGTCACGCTGCACAGTGCGGTACACACATGGCACGACCACAGAAGTCCTCAAGTCCGTCACTCAAATCACATCGAGTTCAACAACTTAGTGTTTGTTAGTCATAAAGGACAAACTTTCCGCCCCGAGAAAATCACGAAGGCCAAGTTTCACCTACTTCACCTGCCCCAGCTAAACGTACTACTCTACTTCCATGGACGCCGCGCCAACTGCTCGTCGCCAATTTCCCGAGGCAAAATCCAAAGGCGCAAGCTTCCCGATGAAACAAAAAGAGAAAAAAAGGAGGCAGGATCGTGCGTGATGCGATGCGAGTAACGTATGCGCCGTAATTTCTGGCAGAAAGTAAGATGGGCAAAAATCGTACTCCCTCCGTCCTAAAATAAAAATAAGTGACGTGGGTTTGTCTAGATTCGAATTAATTTAGACACGTTTTAGTATATAGGTATATACGAATATAGATAAACTGAAGTCACTTATTTTGGGACGGAGGGAGTATGAGTTACCGACTCCACTTTCATGCTAGTACAGTACGTGTCTACAAGCCCATGATCTCTTGCCAACAGCTCTCTGATGAGCTCTTGCCGAATCTGTATCCATGACCGATTTTATCTTCGTAAGTGGGGCACGCGGATCGAGACTCGACACAGCAGAGGACCAAAAAAAAGGATAGATCGAAGAAGCATCCATGCTCAAAGTGAAAGTGTTCCGTTTCTAGTCGTCTGGTGAGCAGAGGAAAAAAGAGACATGGACGATCACAGGGGGCATCCGAGCCTGGAATCCCACCTTGTTTTGTGGGGGAATCATGCAGCGTCGGGTGCACGCTTCCAACCCAGGCCGTTTGTGGCCAAAAGATGCCCCTCTTTTTTGTTACACTTCTTTTGTTCCGAAATTTTGGTGGCAGTAATTTAAAGTTGCACCCGGGAGCAAAAGAATTTTTCAAATGTGAAGAAGTCAAAAAAAGGAGACATTGGTGCTCATATGTATCAGATCAGATGTCCATAAATTTTCATAGAAAAAAAGGTACACCGCATACCACCATGGCAAAAGAAACATGTGTATTGCTCAACCAAAATTATCTATTCTCGTAATGTTTCCCTTTTTTTATGGAACTATGGCGAACACAACAAATACCTATTTTTACGATCGACTTTATAGTTCATGCCCCGAGCATGTACTATCGAGAGCCAACATGGTGTCCATACGATAGGAGGTATACTTGATACTAGCTCCCTCTCAATGCATGCGTGTGGCGCCTTAGTTTTTGTGTGCACTAACTTTGATCATAATTTTTTACCAATAATACACGTATTATTTGTGGTAAGAATTATACCATTAGGAACTTCATTCATTTACAAATTAGATGATAGACATAGAACCAATGTTTTGTTAGTCTGCGGCGCGCCTTCGGCTCGTGCCAGTGTTTGTAGCCATCGCTATGTGGTCCAATAACCTATTTGTAATTTTTATTACTTTTGAAACTCTTTATACTGTTGTTGATGATTATTAATAGAACGGTAAAATTTCGCAAAAATAAAATAAAATTAGTGGTCAAACTTAAATAAAACGTGTGCACCACCTAAATTGGGATAAAAAGAGTAGCTGGTTATCGTGCTATTGTATACAACCAACGAGAGATGTTATAGTCTCCCTCTAGCATCACAAAACATACAATCTTGCCTTCTCCTTCCATCCTTTTCCTCCTTAATGCTAGCTCTCGATTACCTTTTTTTTACACCTTGTCCTGTCGACCCTTCCTAGTCCTCTCTTCTTCCATATTCCTTCTTCCTGCACCCTGGTCGTAGATCGAAGGAGGATAAAGCTTTCGTTCAGTAAGACAAATATTGGACATCGGAAACTGTCTTTGGCACATAGACACCAGTGCTCTTGGTTTTAGAAAAAATTGGAAACTAGACTTTTAGGTCTAAAAAATTCTGAAAATAAATGTATAACTAGATACACACATCTAGAAATTCTTGTTTAAAAATATGTTGTATTTTGGGCTACACAAATTAAACAAATTTCTGACAAAACATATGTATTTCTAGTCCTATTTATTGCCATAAAATTGTTTTTTCATAACCTAAAATGAAACGGCCTTTTTACTGAAATTGGAACAGATATATGAACCATGTACATGTATTTCAAAGATTTTTTCATATTTTTTGAAACTCAAAAATACCATTTTTTTTCAAAACGAAGGGATTACCGATGCCTATGTGCACCAAATCTCCACTCGTTGGACATTAGCAGGCCGGTCCTGAGATTTCGGGGACCCGGGGCGAGACTAAAATTTGGGGCCCTTACTATAATTTTGAATTTTTAATATACGTGCATGAAATGATGAAAAATAAAGACTAAAAGTTTACAGATTGCAATATTTATATAAAAATAAACGTGTTTATATTTCACCTTGAAGTTTTCGCTATAAATTCCTAGAAGCGGTGTCTGATGGAGGTATCAATATTAATCTCATCCAGCTACTTCTTCTCGATGCATGGAGTTGCCAAACCATTTAACCCCTTTTTGAGACATTACAAATCTCAAATAATTCTTCTATAATCCCAACTTAAAACTTCCTTTAGCTGATACAACATACATGGGCATAATAAATAAGATCTGATAAGCGATTCAACATCAACGCTAGCAGATTCTACGTAGGAGATGAATTGAATATGTGCTCATGATCACTTACATTGGTATCATCCGCGTTGATGTCAACACGCCAACTCACTTGGATTCATTGAGGTGCTTGTGCTACTCTTTAAAAAATTATTAAGACATCATGGCTGTGATTATATCAACTTTTGTTTTTCATCCTATTTTTCCCTTTCTGATCACTGGATTTACGGCACAATTACCAACTAACCACACTAGGAATTAAAAAAGTACTAGTCAAAACAAGAATTATTGAATTAGGGCATCATAAATTAACACCCAAATCCAAGAACTGGGACAAACGTTCTTACCTTCCACGCAGGATTACACAAGCGCCGTTCTTTGGAAACGATCAGAGGACGAAGGAGCAACCTGCTGGCCTAGCGACTTGCGACCAAGGCCCTACTTGGGATCGATAAGAGATGTCAGAGCCTCAGAGGCAATGGTCAACGGTGTGTCGACAAGCTCTAGCGTGGTTTCCTGTTTCTGATCGAGAGAGATGAGGAATCACAGAAGGGACGCTGAACGTGAGAGGAAAATGATTAGTCGGTTGCTAACGTCGCGCATACCTACGCGTGTAGAAAAACGAGAAAATCTGGCTCAACCAACACAACTGCCAGTCGTATTTTTTCATGTGAACTGTAATGGGCCATATTTAGAGCACATACGTGGGAGGGCCCCTAATTGTTTTGGGCCTGGGGCGGCTGCCCCTCCAGACCCCCCTAGGGCCGGCCCACATTAGTTATTTAGTTTGATTTCCAGATGACATGGTTAAATCAAGATTTTTCAAAACAATCACAATCAAAGCAATATATTATGCTTAACTAGAGGGTTACTTAGCATGTAAGGATGGTGCTTTCATAGAAGAAAACACTTCTTCTAGGATAGGACAATGCAAACCAACCCCAGACAAAACAAAATAGTATGCTTAATTAGAGTGATACTTAGCCTGCAAGCATGATGCTTATATAGAAGAGACAAGGGATGGAGTAACAACATTGACGGTGCTCCACTAATCATACTCACCAGTCACCACTGCAGGCATTGTGAGCATTGCATATTTGGATGCATATACAGATAATAAATACAAAGATAATCCCGAGTAAAACTTTGTAGTTTGCTAATCGGACCAAATCTTTTTTCTTTAATGGGGAATACACTGTAGGAAACAAGATTGTACTGAAAAGATTTGGTTCTAGTAGCAAAATCTAACCATATCTTTCAGTACAATCGCATCAAATGGCTACAATGCAAGAAAAACAAATGCCAAATCTCCTAAAAATCTTGTAGTACCCGGCATCTAGTATCAGCGAGCGTATCTGCAATTACTAGCTGCCATTTATTACAGCCCACAGGAGATAAACTCCAAAGATTCACCGCGTTTGGTGACTCACTGCCACGTCACGAAAAGGATCCTGATTGATGTGCTCCGTTTCCTGTATAAAATGGCACCACCGGTGCAGCGTCTTTCATCGAAACCAGAACAGTTCAGTCGATCACACCACACTCGTTGGTCTTCACTCGTCGTTAAGCCCGAGAAGATGTTCGGCTTCGGGCACCACCACAACCAGGCGCCGCCGTCGTCCGGCCCGAACCAGATCTTCAAGATCTTCTGCCGCGCGTCCGAGGACTACTGCCTCGCCGTCCGCGACGGCGAGGTGGTGCTCGCGCCCGTGAACCCCAAGGACGATACCCAGCACTGGCTCAAGGACATGCGGTTCAGCACCACCGTGAAGGACGAGGAGGGCATGCCGGCGTTCGCGCTGGTCAACAAGGGCACCGGCCTCGCCGTCAAGCACTCCATCGGCCAGTCCCACCCGGTAAGTGTTCGATCGGATCAAGCACGCTCATCCGGCGAATGATTTCGATTGATCTTGACTGACACGGATGGGCATCTATCTGTGCGTGTGTGTGTGCAGGTGAAGCTTGTGCCGTTCAACCCGGCGTACGAGGACGCGTCCGTGCTGTGGACTGAGAGCAAGGACGTGGGCAAGGGGTTCCGCTGCATCCGCATGGTGAACAACAGCCGCCTCAACTTCGACGCCCTCAACGGCGACAAGGACCACGGCGGCGTGCACGACGGCACCACCGTCGTGCTCTGGGAGTGGTGCAAGGGGGACAACCAGTGCTGGAAGATCCTGCCGTGGGCCGAGGCGCACGCCGCCGTCGACTCCGGCGCCTGTGCCGGCAACGGAGGCGGCCCACCCGTGCACGCCGTGCGCATCTTCTCCAAGGCCGGGGAGGACTACAGCCTCACCGCCCGCAACGGCACCGTCGTCCTCGCGCCCACCAACCCCAGAGACGAGTACCAGGTGCCTACCGTGGCAGTACCAACACATCATTTCTTGTATTTTGTTTTCTGTGAAATTAATTGGTGGATTTGTATGTGCAGCACTGGATCAAGGACATGAGGCACGGCAACAAGGTCCGGGACGAGGAAGGGTACCCTGCGTTCGCGATCGTGAACAAGGTGACCGGCGAGTGCATCAAGCACTCCACCGGGCAGGGCCACCCGGTGAAGCTGGTGCCGTACAACCCGGCGTACCAGGACGAGTCGGTGCTGTGGACGGAGAGCCGCGACGTGGGCAAGGGCTTCCGCTGCGTGCGCATGGTGAACAACATCTACCTCAACTTCGACGCCTTCCACGGCGACAAGGCCCACGGCGGCGTCCACGACGGCACCGAGATCGTGCTCTGGAAGTGGTGCGAGGGCGACAACCAGCGCTGGAAGATCCTCCCCTGGTGTAAGTGCCCAAGATTGTAGTATACTGTTAATGCATTCTTGAATTTTCTGTTCTGACGATTAAGCCGTTGCTCTTGCAGAGATTGCTGTACCGGGAGAGCCGCATTGCCATCGATCGCCATGAATGGATTAAGTCTGGGGGGACAAGTTCCTCCCCATCGTCGTCGTCGTAATCCTCTGCTTCAGCTGCTAGTAGCTAATAATGTTGCTGTCGAAATAAAACCGTGTGCGATCTGTGGTAATGGTGCGTCTGTGTTTCTGCGAGGAAGGAGCGTGTGGGAGAGAGGACGGGGTCCCTGGTTCTGAGTTGTGATGTAACTCGTCTCTGTTTCTAGTACTGGGGCCTGTCTGTACTGCTTTGTAACCTGCATTGTCTCCTTCAATTTCTTCGATCTGATCAGTGAATGGCTCACCTACCTTGCCCCTTTGTCGTACGTTTGGTGTCCCCCTTGCTTGTTCATCCGTTGTCCACTTTCTCAGATCAATTTGTTGTGCATTGTTGCTATTAGTTCGGTGTGTGGCTGATGCCAAACCTTCACTACGCGAAAACTATCAAGCCACCTGATGCTTCTATGCGAACTAAAACTTATGTCTTCCTGCTCCTCAATTTGTTGTGCCCATGTTTTTTTTTTTAGTTTGGACATTTTATAGCTTATTAATACAGACAAGAAATCAAAATCTTTTTTTTAATAAAAGGAATGGAAATCGAACTTTATGCAAACAAAATAGCGCTCCAATAGTTTGTTCTTTAGTTAGTATAAAAGATCGTATTACATGTGTGCTTGACAATGGTTGGCATTCAGCCAAGATTTTGGCTGTTTCTTACTCGATAACATCTAGGTGAGCTCAGCAGCGCTTGCTCATGGCTCTACAAACAATTTTATTTTTGAAAGAAAAAATTACATGTACATGATTGAGTACTAGTTGTAGGTTTTTTTTGGTGCAAAAATATTCATTCTATTCCCCAGTGGAAAAATAACAAATCCAATGCACAAAAAGTGGTCATTCAGTCACTCGTCTGGTCTTTTCTGCCAAGAACATAATCCAATGCACAAAAAGCATGTCCAGAAATTATGCGGATACTTATTACTCTCTCCATCCAGAAATAACTGACTTAGATCTGTCTAGATTTGACGTATTTTAGTGTATATATACATTTGAATCTACATAAACCCAAGTGAGTTATTTCTGGACAAAGGGACTACATGAACATATGTACATGACTGCACTTTTTCAGAAATTTTGGAAACTTTAAACATAAATTGGAGGGAGTATATTCCTAAACTAAAGGGTGCCAATGTTCTCGGCAGCACACCGTCCATCCTCGTTTCTTACTCCTAGATATTAGCTGCATGCTCATTTTTCTCTCCAAGAAACCAATTTATAACCCCCTCCTCTCACACCCTCTTTGACTAAACTGCAGATGTGGCAAATCCTAAGAAACTTACATTGACTATTGGACAAACTATGTAGACAGTGAGAACATGCTAATTCATTTCTTGTCACGGTCACCAAATCTTAAACTATTTTATATAGCCTTCGAAGATCGAGTAAACCAGTCAAGTAGTTTATGTAAGGTTGAATTATATCATAGACTTCCCCGCAGAAAAGAATTATATCATAGACTTGAGCTTTTTTTCATGTCAAATCCCATTAAAGAATTTCCCATTTGCCTGAATCTACACATTCCAACATCCCATGATGACAATATATAGATTGGATAAAAGATTATTGGGAATCTCCTCACTCATGTCCTATATTGGACAGTCCTAATGGCATAGCCTACCTGGTGCGGTCCGACGGAAGACCCACTCGACGACCTGTCAAGATCCACGAAGCCTAAGACAGTTCGGGTGGTGTGAAGCTCATATGGACACTGACTCCAAGCGCGCAAGACAAGTAAAGCTCAAGACTAGAGTTTAAATCCAACTCGAATTGGTATCTAAGACCTAGCTCCCAATATATAAAGGCTAGGAGGGTCCAACGAGGAGGATAAATTTGCACCTTCCACAATAGAAAATAGATTTAGACATCAAAACCCTAGCATACACGCACCCCTCAGATCCAATCTGCGGTCATCGCCATCAAGGCACCCTGTAACCTTCAGTTCTCCATCAATCAAGAGCAAACAAGCAGGAGTAGGGTTTTCCCTCTGGGTGGCTGAAACCTAGGTAAACACCGTGTCCCCGTGTTGCTTGTCTGTTAGCAGACGAAGTCTCTAGCATGCCGCTCTTCCTCTAAACCCAAGTCCATCATCCATGGGCATTGACGAGTTAACCCCTCGTCGATTGGCGTCGTCTGTGATAAGTCCGCGCGCTGATGTAGTGACTTCAGTGGCTCCATCGCTAGCAATCTATGATCCCTCGGCTTCCGGCAAGAAGATCCACTTCGGCCTTGGGTTTCAGTGACTCGGGGGCTGCGTCGACTCCGCTGCACGACCAGTTGCCGCCTTCCGCTCTAGCAATCCACTGCAATCTTTGGATTTAGCGACTTAGGGGATCCTTCCGCTTCGGCGACCCGCCACGTTCTTCGACTCTAACGACGTGCCGCAGCCTTCGGCTGCGCTGACCTGCAATGGTTTTCGCATGTGGCAACTCGCTACCGCCCTTAGCTTCGATGAACCGTTGTAGTCTTCGACTGCGGTGTCAACTCTATACATGGCGCAACCTGCTACTGCGTCGAATTCATCAGTGGCTGCATCAACTTCGTCTATGACACCTACCAGTAAAGCTAAGTTTCCTCTACCAAGAGTCAATGATCGTTTATTTTAATCCCACTCGAAACTCTCGGGGGCTCCACTCTCTTCGATTAACCTAATATGCCATCGACTCCACATGCTCGAGCACCTCATACGCGACAGCCCAAGTAGCCGATTCTGCCTGATTGTCGAATCCTTGAACTCCGAGTACCTCGTCAAGCTACTGAGACTAAGGGTAATTAGGCTAACAAAAAGGCCTAGCATACAGTGCAAAAGTGTCAGTTGGCTCCAGAATTTTACGTTACAAATCAATAGGCAAATATTCTTTACAGGATACAAGTGCTTCGCAATTTTTTGCATTTTTGCAGCTTACAAGGACGCCGAACTACACCGAGCTATTCTATTGGGTCCTCCAACAGGAGTCGACAAAACAAATGGCTATGCCATAAACTCAAGACCTTAGTCGAGTCCCTCCATGGATGGTTGCATCACTTGATGCTACAAAGACGAGACACTATTCGCGCACCTGATAGAAGCAAATGCATTGACTCCATCCACATCGTCGACTGACCCAGCTAAACACCGCATGACTCCGCTACATCGACTCCGACTGCATCGTCGATTCTTGGCTTCTTATGCGGGAGACGCTGACTCGATGCACTTATGGGTCAATGGCTTCTCCTCGCATGATTTTCAACTACGTCTACAAGATACAAGACTCAAGTCTCTTCCCGAGTCTACAACTCCGTCAGACACTCAGGGGCTGCTCCAAACTGGAGCGCTGGTCGCGCATGAAAGGGAAGTGGATGTCGCCAAGAGGGAGGGGTGAATAGGCGTTTTAAAATATTACGGTTTAGGCTCTAATAAATGCAGAATAAAACTTAACGTTTAATTTATCAAGCCAAAACCTATATCCACTAGGTTCACTAAGTGCACCGACGACCTATGCAAGCAAGACAAGCAACAAGGTGATAGCAAGATATAATACTTCAAGCACGATGGCTATCACAATGTAAATTGCATAAGTAAAGGGTTCGGTTGAGAGATAACCGATGCACGCGGAGATGATGATTTGTTTCCCGAAGTTCACTTCCAAAGAAGCTACGTCTCTGTTGGAGAGGTGCATAGGCGCAATGTACTTCGAACATCACAAATGGCTCACCTCAAGGTGTGGTGGCTCGATTCTCACCCAACACCACACAAGGCCTTACCCCAAGATGCGAAGGCACGCAACTTACCGACGCCATAAAAGGCTCACCCTATTCTCCCATGAGCTCGCCACAAAGGCCTACTCACGTTCCACTATGGGACACTTGAGGGTAGTCACCGAACCCGTACAAGGCTTGGGGAAATCTCCACAACTCAATTGAAGGGCTCCCAAGAAATGCCACAAAGGCTACAAGCTTGGGGAATCTCCACAACTCAATTGGAGGCCCCAAGAACAAGGCCACAATAGGCCAACAATCTTGAGAAATCTCCACAGCTCAATTGGTGGCCCCAAGAACACACCACAACTCTCCACAACCGTCTAGGGTTCCAAGAACCCAAGAGAAATAAGCTCAAGAGCTTGAACTCACCGAATCTCCGAGGAGAACTCAAATCTATGCACCAAATGCAAGAGGCAAGTCCTTCACTCTCAAATTCCACCAAATCTACAAAAGCTATTAGGGGAATAAGAGAGGAAGAACACAAGAGGAGAACACAAAACTCTCCAAGATCTAGATCCCAAGGATTTCTTCACAAAGAAGGGATTTGGTTTGGTGGGGTTGTAGATCTAGATATCCTCTCTCAAATCCCTCAAAAATATGCAAGAATCATAGGAGGGGGAAGGGAGAGGGCAAGATCTTCAAGGTCAACAACTGAGGAGAGAGAAAGCCAAAAACAAGAAAAAGCAAGTTGACCCACGAAGGGGAAGGGAAAGGGCTCCCCGATCTGCCTGTTACACACAGAATCGTGCATGTCCGGTAGTACCGTTGGGTGGGCAGTACTACTAATGGCACCCTTTCAACGGTCAGAAACGCCGTGCAAAAAGGAGAAAAAATCCTGGCCGGAACTACCGCCGGAAATTCCTGTCGAAGTTCCGGCAAATAGTGCACACCAAAATAGAGAGGGTACTGAATGGAAAATGGGGTGACCGGAAGTTGGGCCGGAACTTCGGTCGGTACTAACGGTGGCAATTCTGCCCGAGCAGTAATTCCGGCGCCTGGCCGGTACTTCCGCCCACGGATGGTACTACCGCCTTTACTTCCGATCGAAGTTTCGCAAATAGGACTTCAAAAACAGAGAGGCTACTGAACTGAAACTAGGATGACCGGAAGTGGCCCCGGAGCTTCCACCGGTACTACCAGCGGCAAAGATGCCCTAGCAGTACTACCGGTGGCCCGCCGGAACTACCGGTCACGAAAAACCTCCACAACCAAAAATGCCAAAACTTTCGCATCCAAACCGAAATGAGTTGAAACCAATTTTGTTGGAAAGATAACGACGTGTAGAATCCAAGGCGTGGAGATATCTCCTAAGGCGTAGAAATATTGGGTATCACCAAGGGAGAAAATACCATGAATATATATGTGAGATATCTCCCAAGGCGTGGAGCCGGAAAAACCCACAAGATCAAAAACGCAATAGGATATGCAAGGGAAATCCATTTTTTATGAACTAGAGCTTGTTATGAAGATAACCACAAGCTCTAGATCCTCACATGGATAAGAACCAAACGACAACCAAGAAAATGATGCTATGTATGCAAAGTTTTCAGCTCTCTCCTAAAGATACGATCGAGCACACGCTCGAGAGCCCCTCTTGATATTATGGCTATCTATCCTAAACCCGGTCTCCTAACACTACAAGAGACTGGTAAAATATAAGGCCTATCAAGATCATACCTTTGCCTTTAGCATCTTACTTGAACTTGATGTAGACGATCTTGACACATTCAAGATGGAACATATTTCTTGATCGCGCCTTGCTTGATGAAGACTTCCGACTTGCTCCCCCATACTCCATGGGGAAACCTCTTCTTTGACCATGTCTTCATCGCTCCATGATCGCCGAGGATGGAAAGCTTCAAGCATGATATCTTCTAGAGATGGCGTACCTTGAGCTTTTCCTTCATTTATTGAAGATGTCTTGAAGATAGCCATAAGGAACTCCATCTTCTTCTTCAAGACATACTTGATATTGATCTTCTTCTTCTTCTGATTCTAATAGGCCCAAAGCCCTTGGACATTGCTTCTTCTTTTTCAACCTTGAAACCAACACATGGTACAAGCGATGCCAATGGACAAACCTACAGGTGAAACTCAATTTACACATTAGTCCATAGAGATTGTCATTAATTACCAAAACCACACATGGGGGCATACATGCTCTTTCAGCGCACATACAAGATCTTCGAGTGGCATGCTCCGATTCCTCATTAGAATCTACGACTCGAATGAAGACTCGGGGGCTACTCCCATATGGAGCGCTGGTCATGCATTCGGAAAAGCTTCGGCGTTGATGGCATTTGCAAGATCATCTGAAGCACTTTTGGATCGTTGTTTCTACGCAACCGACGACTACAAGTCTCTGCTCGAGTCTACAACACGAAAAGACACTCGGGGACTACTCCCATAGGGAGCGTTGGCCGCGCACCCTATAGAAAACAAAAGATTCACAACATAGTCTATTATGCCAAATGCATCCACAATGTTGACTCGCTTACAGCAACCAAACCCATTGGCGACTCCACCCACTTACACTTCAATTTGAAGTTCCGATACAACGTCTCCTTGGCCACCCGAAACACCTCCACGGTGACAAATATTCGGTTGCTACGTCTATGCCATGAAGATAAGCCCTACAATACAATTTGATGGCCTGGGAACCGCATCCGCTACGCTCTACTAGATAAATACCATGTATATGACATGAAGAAAATCCCGATGGACGCATTGGATACAGATGCATTAAAGCTAGAGTTCGGCTTAGTAAGGCCTCCACGGCATGAGTCTAACTATGCCAGTAATTTCCGAATTTGAGTCCGGAGACTCGAGTTTGAGTAGGTAATGTGGTTTTTTACCTAGAGAAATTAACTGGTCCCAATCTTTCAAGCGCACCAGGCACGTTTACTAGCATCCCTATGAACTACTATAAATCCAGCTCACCCGATGAACTTCCGGGTGAGTGCTTAGCACTCGACACAACTGTCGACTCCAACATCCTAATGCAAGGCTCAAGACAACTAATTCTCTACCCAAATCTACAATTCAGACGGACACTCGGGGACTAGTGACATAGGTATGCCCAACAAGCACCCGCCTATAGCCTACCTGGTGTGACCCGACGGAAGGCCCACTCGACGACCTGCCAAGGTCCACGAAGCCCAAGACAGTTCGGGTGGTGCGAAGCCCATATGGACACCGACTCTAAGCGCGCAAGACAAAGAAAGCTCAAGATTAGAGTTTGAATCCAACTTGTAACCAACTCATATTGGTACCTGGGACCTAGCCTCCTAATATATAAAGGCTAGGAGGGTCCAACAAGGAGGACATATTTGCACCTCCCACGATAGAAAATAGATCTAGCCATCAAAACTCTAGCATACACACACCCGTCAGATCCAATCTGCACGTCATCGCCATCAAGGCACCCTGTAACCTTCAGTTTTCCATCAATCAAGAGCAGACAAGTAGGAGTAGGTTTTTCCCTCCGGGGGCCTGAACCTGCATAAACACCGTGTCCCCGTGTTGCTTGTCTATTAGCCGATGAAGTCACCAGCATGCCGCTCTTCCTCTAAACCCAAGTCTATAACAATGGGTATTGACGTGTTCACCCCACGTCACCTAAACTTTGTTAACTCTATAATGCCCAAGTTTGTTATGTGTACACTTAAAGTTTCCATCACTATATTTGTACATTTTTAGAAAAGTGGCACACCGTTTCTTTGGGGAGGAAAAGATATTCATAAGAAAGCAAAATGTTTATCCCTGCACAAATTTTACAAGCATCCCATGGTACACCTTAATTGGCATATTTCCCCCTCATACCTCCTCTACCAAAGGATCTGTATGGTGGAGGGATTGCAATTAATTATGTGATAATTACAGAAGCATGACTACATGCTCTATTGGAAATGGGAAGTCAATCACATTATGGAAGGATATATGGAATGTATTAGTAAGAGAAGTTAAATACCCCATTTACATTCTTTTGTTGTGAATGGAAATTTTCTAGGGAAAACGCAACGAATAGTTCTGCCAAATGATATATTTCTGCTACCACTATCTATTATTGCACATGGGAACCTTCATGAGCTCAGGACCAAAATAAATGTTACTGAGGCATAAATGCTTCTAAGGCATCTGATGATAATGACACATGGAAATTTCTATGGGGTGATACTCATTTTACCACAAAAATATACAAAATCCTTGTTGGCGAGCATGCTACTCCTAAATCCATCCTGGATATATGGAAGACATGTAGTTCCTACGATTTTTTTTTGCATCGCTATTGCATGATAAGCTCAATACCAATGATCTGATCAAATTTATTTGTTGAGTTCACAGATTGTGTCTTATGTGACACTTTCCTCGATGAAGCCCTCTTACACATATTTTTTGACTACACGGCTTCAATAAAAAATTTGGTAAATATTCCTGAAATGATTAAGGATGCCAAGGACATATACTCATATGACTTCCTAAAGGTGATTCTAATAACTTGGTGTTGGAGCCTATGGGAGCAGAGGAATGATGCTAATTATATTTAAATATTTTATTTTTTTCTCTATGCGAATAGCCATACCTAGTCTGGAGGAGGGCATGCAAGCCTGGTTAGATACTTTAAGAGATAGCTACAATGTAACATTTCATCATTTACATATCCCTACATGTTTTTATAAAATATAAAATGACATGCTAGGAATTTTTCTATATAAAATATAATGACAATATCAATACTTGTATTCTTATGCATCACCTTTTTAGCTAATACAGTTTCATCATAGAAAGAGGTGGGAATTAGAGTGTGCCAACTATCCTGGTTAAATGTGCAATCCCAGAAGAGATTGATTTGAGTTTATAGAGTCTCTTATGAATAGAGTAAGTAGTTGTATCTTTCTATATGAAAAGATCTACATTGAAGAAGATTTCCTGTATTAATTCTATCATGAAGGAGTTGCCAAATGAAAATTGTATCTTTAGTTGGCACGCACTTTTCACGTTAACTTTGAGATATCATGAACCTTCATGTGTTTGTATTAACGCTTTACACAATATTATTGATGGATAAGAGTAGAGCCCATTGATCAACATTTTTTTGAAAGGTGTACCTGAAGCAAGGAATCTTGCAATATGTTACATTAACCACATTCTTGAACCAAGATTCATCTTTCATGTTTTCGCATTAACACTTTACACAATAACATTGACTAATAATAGTAGAGCCCATTGATCAACATTTTCTAAATGGTGTATCGGAAGCAAGGACTCTTGCATTATGTTACATTAACCATATTCTTGAACCAAGAGTCATCTTTGAAAGTTTTCAACAAACTCATCAAACAGTAGGACTAAATCTAGAGGTTTTATCCTCAAACAAGAGCCACACCCACACCTCCACCAACGATCTAGATCAATCTTTAAACTAAAATCATCAATGATCATATGATTTTTTTTCTCTTGGGGATGAGAGTGACGTAATATGAGTTGATTCACTATATGTTGGTTTCCATGATAAAAACTTTAGTTGGATTATAAAAATATAAAAATTGGGTGTTCCAACATGCCTTAACAAAGCTTCCATTAAAACATTGAGGGTTGGCTACTTTACCTACTAGAATTTTCTCATGACATCACACATTCATTCTTTAGAGTAGGGAAGTAAGTTACTACATGATCTAGTGTACTTTTCTACACCAGCCATCAAGGCTAAGGGGTTTTAGGAGTTGCTTTTTGGCTCTTTACTTTTTTCTTGCATGGTATCGCTTGTCAAGGTTGTGAGAAGGAGGAAGCATGTGAAGGAGGCGATCAAACTACCACCGACTCCTGACTTCATAAGAAGGAAATAAAAGGGTTCTTTTAGACGATGAAGCTCATTACAAATCTACAATATGTGTTAAATCGAATAACATGTGAGAATGCACACTTGTCCCTAACAATGAAACCTCTTCATAAATATTGTAACTTTACATCGGTTCATGCTCATCATGCTCACGCCCTCCTCATCCTATAGTGGTTTTAGCATAAAGTTTATATGGTCTTATCTCCCAATTTGACCCATCTTTCGGTTGCTATTTTCTTCTAGTATGTACATGATCCTTTAGAATTTCCCTACATACAATCTTATGTGGATAAATTTCTAGACTCCTCTATGGTGGAGTAGAATAAATTCATACCATCAATTACCAAATCAACATATGATAGATTAAAGAGAGTTTGTCCTATATCTTGAGTCCTTTCCTTAGTCGTTTGGACTTTGAGTAGATGTATTTTCCAGTCTCCGTGTATGTGTTGATCCCATGTATTTCCATGTTCTTGAAGTCATGGTTACTAGCCATTAATTTTCAAACTAGAAAATGTTTTCTTTGGGTATGTTGGTTCCTACCTGAATGACACATGGAGTCTCATCAGAAGTATACACTTATAGGAGATTAGCCATAGTATTTGTGTAGGCCACATTCCATGATTTAGAGGAAAGAATTGTCTAATATTACTAAAAGAGGTGTTTGTTTGATATTACTCCAAGTATAACCCCTTCATATAAGTATTTTCCCTAGAGGCCTAAATTATTTATGGCTTCATTGATCTTGACCATGTCTTGAACTTCATAGGACTTGAGGATGTATCTATTAATATTTGAAGACATACCTATTAATGATACATCAAGGGCTCAGTGCACCCAAGTGCTTTTTCCTACCTAGAAGTCACGCAAGTTCTAAGCAAATAAAAATGAAATACAACATTGCAAAATACTGAATAAAAATATATCACATAGCTAGAGAAACCAAATTAGAAATCCATTGGTAAATAGTGACTACTCAATTGGTTTTAGAATTTGAACCATAATTATAATGATCATCGGATATTTACTTTTTTGATTTTGAACATAATATGAAATTTTTATTTCCAAATATTTTAGCAATTTTGAGAAGATATTTCGTCACTGTTGGGGGGATACCCCCGGATAGGGTGACGCCGGGGTATAAAGGCCGAGTTAGCCGAGGTACGACGCGGTCAAAGCAAGTGCTGGCTGGGTCACCTCAAGGCAGGCCGATTTACGGAGTAACTTGGCCCGTGGAGAATCTCCCTAGCCTTAACCCGGTCGACATAAAATATATGCCGGTCATGTTTGTCTATCTATTATGCAGGTACCCTCATAACCGGGTTAGCCATGTGCTAGCCGGACTATCATAAGGCTTCCAAGAGAAGGAAGGAATCTTCCGCTAGTCAAAAGGTGGCTTTGCAAGCTATAGCGTAAGCTAAGCAAAGCAGAGAGGAGGACCAGCGGGTCGTGGGCGACCAAGATGACGCAGGCAATGTCGGCTGACATAGCCCGTGTCTGGTGATGCTTAAAGACAAAGATCACGTAGTGGGTTACATCCAAAGCCCGGACGAGCCGTTAAAGGGAATAAAGAAGCATCTAGCTTTAGTCGAGGAGCATATTCATGAAATATGCTTCCACATGTGACCTAACTTTGTAACCCAGGCTCTACTATATAAGAAGCACCGGGGCCTCCATAGGAGGGGGCTGGTTGATCATTTTCTCTATCTAGGTAGAACTCTAGAGCTAGGAAGTGGGGAGTAAGAGACATAGTCTCATTCTCACCAAGAGTTGGTAGAGCACCTGTAAGCACCATTGATAGAGCAAATACAAGAACTTCTGTGTGTGGAATCACCGTGTTCTCCCTCCCTGGATTCCTCTAGCACACATTGGCCCCATCTTTAGTCTATCCATGGCATCTGCCGTGCCACCACCACGACAGTTGGCACCCACAGTGGGGCTAGTGGTGCTAGCAGGGGTGAAAATCCGGACGAGAAGCATCTCCAACACCGGCGAGCGCGTCGTCTCTGACCTGGTTTAGCGTTTTAGTGCGCTGGACTACGTCAGCGACAACGCAGGGAGCTTCGGCAGGCGTCCCCCTCCGCGCAACGACTGAAGGAAATATGCCCTGAGAGGCAATAATAAAGTTGTTATTATATATTTCTTGTATATGATAGATGTTTATTTTGCATGCTATAATTGTATTGATAGGAAACATCAATACATGTGTGTTTAATAAACAAAAAGGGTTCCTAGTTATGCCTCTCTTATAGACTAGCTTGTTGATTAACAAGATGATCAAAGTTTCCTGATCATGGACATTGGATGTTGTTAATAACAAGGTCACAGCATTTGTGAAATGATGTGATGAACATTCATCCGAAGTATAGAATTACGATCAAGTCATTATGTTTATATTGCTATAACATCATACAAAGTAGTCTTAGTCCTTAGACCATGAGATCATGTTAATTGCTAACACCGGAAGAGTATCTTGATAACATCAAACGTCACACCGTAACAGGGTGACTATAAAGATGGGTTCAGTACTACGAAGGTGTTATGTTGAGGCTCATGGTTCAAGAGTGGAATTTGTCAATCTAGATGACGGATAGATATACTCTGGGCCCTCTCGGTGATATCACATTAAGATAGCTTGCAAGCAAGTGATGTGATCACTAGAATGTTATATCACGGGAATGAGAAAAGAGTGCATGTCGGTAACGAGATCAAACTAGGTATTTGGATACCGATGATCGAATCTCGGACATGTATTATATCATGAGACAAAGGGATTAAATTGCTGATGTTAAAGGTTCTCACGATCACAGAAGTCATCGTTGAATATGCAGGAGTCAGTATGGATCTCCAGGTCCCGCTTCTGATTATTGATCTGAGAGGAGTCTCAATCATGTCTGCATTATTCGTGAACCGTAGGGTGACACACTTAAGGGTTGTCGGACACCATTTAGGAGCACATATGTTCCAGACAAAAGGTTTGCAAAGCGCAGGAAATGTTTCGATAGAAACAGGAATTGTTTCGATAGAAACCGGAATTGTTTCGGGTGAAATTGCAGAAAGTGGTTCTGCATGTAATATTGAAATGTTGCAAGGGGTTTTATGTGAATGTTTGTTAATTAAAGTAATTAACAAAATTCTGAATAAAATAAATAAAAGAGTTTTATTAAATGAGAGAGCATTAAATTTGGAGAAATTTAATGCATTTAAAGTGGAGACTTTAAAAGGGAATGTGAAGAGGCATTTTAATGTGGAGGGGTTACCACCACATGAATGGGGGAGGTGAGGGGTCACCCCCCATGCGCCGGCCATGGAGAGAGGGGGCACCCCCCTCCTCCTATAAAAGGCCACCCATTCCCTCCTTCATCCTCACACCTCCTCGTGAAGGATCTTTCTCCCCCTCTAGATATTCCCCATGGTCTCAGATTAGCGAGATACATGTTCCCGGTGGCCTTGCGTCTAGAAGAAGTTGCTGCTTCCGCTGATTCGCTGGAGCGAGGAGGTGGAGGTTGTCCGGTGGCTTGAACGTGTGTGCGAGGACGGATGCGCTGCTGATTTGTGGCGCTCGGACTTCCACACGATCTTGAGATCGGCAAGCGTACGACTATATCAACCACGAGTTCCTACTCGTTAACAAAACTCGTTGTCTTCGAGGGTAAGTTCTCCATGGATGTATGTCCACCCGTTGCTCTGTATCTAGTAGATAGATCTTGGCGTATAGTTCTCATCGTAGGAAATTTTTTGTTTTCTATACTGCGGACCCAACAGTGGTATCAGAGCCTGATCTATGCGTAGGTGCTTTGCACGGGTAGTACACATATGTTTATATGTGGGCGATGATGATCATGTTATTGCATCTTCTATGTACTTTGGATATTGGTGGCATAGTGGGATGAAGCGGCCCGGACCAACCTTACATGTCATCGTACATGAGACCGGTTCCACGACTGACATGCAACTTGTTTTGCATAAGTGGCTGGCGGGTGTCTGTCTCTCCTACTATAGTTAATATCTGATTTACAACGAGTTGCTAATAACTTGGTTATCCTCGTTGTGGTTCATGTTCGTAAGTAAGAACGGTTCTATCTCTAAAAGCCCTAAGCCACGTAAAACTTGCAATTGATAAATTAGAGGCGTCTAGTTTAGATCGTTGCTGGGCTAGTGTCTTGATATGGTATTGTTGTAAGTAGATGTATGATAGATACTCTTACAACTCACTTAACGTGTAAGTTCCATAGACCTTGGCCTTACACACAAAGGAATGATAGAGATCATACCACGATGCAAATGATAGAGATCAAATGCATGGACCATATCACCTCACTTCACACATTAGATGTTAGCATCTTATATTGCTAGTTTGGCGCTTTTGGTAGCATTATAAGATGATCCCTCATTTAGATATCAAGATAAAATGTGTTCTTCCTTAAGTATGCACCATTTTGTGGATCGTGTTTTGAGGCATCACGTGATGATCGGGTGTTCTCGACTCTACGCTTTCATACAACGGGTGTAAGACAGTTTTACACACGCGAATACTATGGTTCTTATTTGACGAGCCTAGCATGTACAGACATGGCCTCGGAACACGGACCGAAAGGTTAAGCATGAGTCATATAGTTGATATGATGCCTATATAGATACTCGCCTTTGAAGCTACACCGACTCACGTGATGATCGGACTTGGTGTAGTGGATTTGGTTCATGTCATCACCAAAAGGACAGGAGGGATGTCGTTTTTGAGTGGGAGTTCATTAGTAATATGGATTAGTTGAACTCAATCTATCATAAACTTAGTCTAAATATATTTTACAAATTCTGTTGTAGATGGCACCACCTGCTTTTAATTTCAATGTGTTCATGGAGAAAGAGAAGCTTGCTGCGATAGGTAGCAACTTCACCAACTGGGCTATGAATTTGAGGATTCTCCCCACTGCTACACAAAAGCAATATGTGCTAGAGGCGCCGCTAGGCCCCCCACCAGCTCCTGATGCCCCTGACGAGGAAAAGAACATCTATATAACTCGTCAGGAGGACCACAACTTAGTTCATTGCGGCATACTGTATGGGCTAGAACCAGAACATCGAAAACGTTTCGAAAATGGCAATGCCTTTGATATCATGGGAGAATTGAAAATGATTTTCGATACCCATGCTGCCGTAGAGAGTTATAATGCTTCTGAAAAGTTCTTTAGCTGCATGATGGAAGAGAACAACTCCGTTAGTGAGCACGTACTCAAAATGTTTGGGTACGCCGATAAGCTTGTGTCCTTGGGAATAACGATTCCCATTGACTTAGGCATACATCGTGTTCTCCAATCTCTGCCACCTAGCTACAAGAGCTTCGTGATGAACTATAATATGCAGGGCATGAAGAAGTCTCTTCCCTAGCTTCTGTTGCTTAAGACTGCAAAAGTGGAGATTAGGAAAGAACATCAAGTGTTGATGATCAATAAGACCACCGGTTTCAAGAAGGACAAGAAAGGCAAGCAGAAGGGAAAGAAGGGCGGCAAATCTGTTGCCGCGCCTGAAAAGAAACCCCGAGCTGGCCCTAAGTCCGACACTGAGTGCTACTATTGCAAGGGGACTGGCCATTGGAAGCGCAACTGCCCCAAGTATTTGGCGGACAAAAAGGCCGGCAAGGCAAACAAAGGTATATGTGATATACATGTTATTGATGTGTACTTGACTAGTACTCGCAGTAGCACCTGGGTATTTGATACGGGATCGGTTGCTAATATATGTAACTCGGTTCAGGGGCTACGGAACAAGCGACAACTAGCAAGGGATGAGGTCACAATGCGGGTCGGCAATGGATCAAGAGTTGATGTGATCGCCGTCGGAACGCTGCCTCTCCATATGCCGTCGGGATTAGTTATAAACCTGAATAATTGTTATTTGGTGCATGCACTGAGCATGAACATTGTATCAGGATCATGTTTGATGCAAAGTGGTT
This sequence comes from Avena eriantha, assembly GCA_910589775.1. NCBI lineage: Eukaryota > Viridiplantae > Streptophyta > Magnoliopsida > Poales > Poaceae > Avena > Avena eriantha. Next base: position 45,460,150 of record OU342741.1, read on the forward strand.
ATTCGTTTAAATCTGAAAACAATGGTTGTTCGATTTATATGAATAATATCTTTTGTGGTCATGCACCTGTGTTGAATGGTTTATTTCTATTGGATCTCGATAGTAGTATTACGCATATTCATAATGTTGATGCTAAAAGGATTAAACTTGATAATGATATATCTGCATATAAGTGGCACTGTCGTCTAGGTCATATTGGCGTTAAATGCATGAAGAAACTCCATTCTGATGGACTTTTGGAATCACTTGATTTTGAATCATTTGATACATGTGAGCCATGCCTTATGGGCAAGATGACTAGAACGCCGTTTTCTGGTTCAATGGAACGGGCGACAGATTTATTGGAAATCATACATGCTGATGTGTGTGGACCAATGAGTGTGTCGGCGCGAGGTGGATATCGTTATTTTGTTACTTTCATGGATGATTTGAGTAGATACGGGTATATCTATTTGATGAAACACAAGTCTGAAACTTTTGAAAAGTTTAAGGAATTTCAGAATGAAGTGGAAAATCATCGTAATAGAAAGATCAAATTTCTACGGTCTGACAGTGGAGGAGAGTATCTAAGTTACGAGTTTAGCACACACATGAAAGACTGTGGAATAGTTTCACAACTCACGCCTGCCGGAACACCACAACGTAATGGTGTGTCAGAACGTCGTAATCGTACTTTATTGGATATGGTTCGATCTATGATGTCTCTGACTGACTTGCCACTGTCATTTTGGGGTTATGCACTGGAAACTGCTACATTCACTTTAAATAGGGCACCATCTAAATCCGTTGAAAAGACACCGTATGAATTATGGTTTGGAAACAAACCTAAGCTGTCATTTCTTAAAGTTTGGGGATGTGATGTTTATGTGAAGAAACTTCAACCGGATAAACTCGAACCCAAAGCGGAAAAATGCGTCTTCATAGGATACCCTAAGGAAACGATTGGTATACCTTCTATCACAGATCCGAGGGCAAGGTCTTTGTTGCCAAGAATGGATCCTTTCTTGAGAAGGAGTTTCTCGCGAAAGGTGTGAGTAGTCGGAAGGTAGAACTCGAAGAGGTTATTGAACCTTCTCTTCATGAAATGGCGAGTAGCGCAGCACCGGAAGTTGTTTCAGAGTTGACTTCACCTAATGAAGAGAGAGCTAATGATATTGATCATGAAACTCCGAAAGAGGACACTACCGAACCTCGCAGGTCAAGCAGGACACGTGCAGCTCCTGAACTGTACGGCAATCCTGTTACGAATTTCATGATTGATGAAATAGATGACCCTGCGACATATGAAGAAGCGATGATGAGCCCTGATTCCAACAAATGGCTAGAAGCCATGAAATCCGAGATGGAATCCATGTACGAAAACCAGGTTTGGACCTTGGTGGACTTACCTCACGATCGAAAGGCCGTTGAGAATAAATGGATTTTCAAAAGAAAAAAAGATGTTGATGGTAATGTAACCATCTATAAGGCTCGACTTGTCGCAAAGGGGTTTCGACAAATTCAAGAAGTTGACTACGATGAGACATTCTCTCCCGTAGCGATGCTTAAGTCGGTTAGGATTATGTTAGTAATTGATGCATATTTTGATTATGAAATATGGCAGATGGATGTCAAAACTGCGTTCCTCAATGGTAATATTGAAGAAGAGTTGTATATGATACAACCAAACGGTTTTGTCGATCCTAAGGATGCTAATAAGGTGTGCAAACTTCAGCGATCCATCTATGGACTGAAGCAAGCATCCCAGAGTTGGAATCTCTGCTTTGATGAGGTGATCAAAGAGTTTGGATTTGTCCAAACTTATGGAGAGGCTTGTATTTACAAGAAAGTGAGTGGGAGCAATGTGGCATTTCTGATATTATATGTGGATGACATATTATTGATTGGAAATGATATAGATCTTTTAAACAGTGTTAAAAGTTATCTAAACAGCAAATTTTCGATGAAGGACCTTGGTGAAGCTTCATATATATTAGGCATTAAAATTTATAGAGATAGATCAAGACGCCTAATTGGGCTATCGCAGAGTACATACCTTGATAAGATATTAAAGAAGTTTAATATGGACGAAAGTAAGAAGAGGTTCTTACCTATGTTGCAAGGCAAGACATTGAGTAAGACTCAAAGTCCGGCTACGGCGGAAGAAAGAGAGATGATGGATAAGATCCTCTATGCCTCGACCATAGGCTCTATTATGTATGCCATGCTATGTACAAGACCGGATGTGGCACATGCTATTAGTTTGACTAGTAGGTACCAATCTGATCTAGGTTCGGAAAACTGGATAGCGGTAAAGAACATCCTCAAGTACTTGAGAAGAACTAATGATATGTTTCTTATATACGGAGGTGAAGAAGAGCAAGTCACTAAGTGTTATGTCGATGCTAGCTTTGATACCGATCCGGATGACTCTAAGTCTCAATCCGGATACGTATTTCTCTTGAACGGAGCAGCAGTTAGTTGGAGGAGTTCCAAACAACCTATGGTGGCTGGATCAACAACGGAGGTGGAATATGTTGCTGCTTCAGAAGCGGCGCAGGAGGCAGTTTGGATGAAAGAGTTCATTACAGAACTGGGTGTGGTTCCCAGTGCGTTGGACCCGATGGTGATCTATTGTGACAACAATGGAGCCATAGCCAACACAAAGGAACCAAGGTCTCACAAGAATTCCAAACATATTAAGCGCCGGTTTCACTCCATCCGCGAGCATGTCAAGGATGGAGATATAAAGATTTGTAAAGTGCACACGGACCTAAATGTAGCAGATCCGTTGACTAAAGTACTCCCTAGGGCAAAACATGATCAACACCAGAACTCCATGTGTGTTAGATTTATCACTGTGTAAACTAGATTATTGTCTCTAGTGCAAGTGGGAGACTGAAGGAAATATGCCCTGAGAGGCAATAATAAAGTTGTTATTATATATTTCTTGTATATGATAGATGTTTATTTTGCATGCTATAATTGTATTGATAGGAAACATCAATACATGTGTGTTTAATAAACAAAAAGGGTTCCTAGTTATGCCTCTCTTATAGACTAGCTTGTTGATTAACAAGATGATCAAAGTTTCCTGATCATGGACACTGGATGTTGTTAATAACAAGGTCATAGCATTTGTGAAATGATGTGATGAACATTCATCCGAAGTATAGCATTACGATCAAGTCATTGTGTTTATATTGCTATAACATCATACAAAGTAGTCTTAGTCCTTAGACCATGAGATCATGTTAATTGCTAACACCGGAAGAGTATCTTGATAACATCAAACATCACACCGTAACAGGGTGACTATAAAGATGGGTTCAGTACTACGAAGGTGTTATGTTGAGGCTCATAGATCAATAGTGGAATTTGTCAATCCAGATGACGGATAGATATACTCTGGGCCCTCTCGGTGATATCACATTAAGATAGCTTGCAAGCAAGTGATGTGATCACTAGAATGTTATATCACGGGAACGAGAAAAGAGTGCATGTCGGTAACGAGATTAAACTAGGTATTTGGATACCGATGATCGAATCTCGGACATGTATTATATCATGAGACAAAGGGATTAAATTGCTGACGTTAAAGGTTCTCACGATCACAGAAGTCATCGTTGAATATGCAGGAGTCAGTATGGATCTCCAGGTCTCGCTTCTGATTACTGATCTGAGAGGAGTCTCAATCATGTCTGGATTATTCGCGAACCATAGGGTGACACACTTAAGGGTTGCCGGACACCATTTAGGAGCACATATGTTCCAGACAAAAGGTTTGCAAAGCGCAGGAAATGTTTCGATAGAAACAGGAATTGTTTCGATAGAAACCGGAATTGTTTCGGGTGAAATTGCAGAAAGTGGTTCTGCATGTAATATTGAAATGTTGCAAGGGGTTTTATGTGAATGTTTGTTAATTAAAGTAATTAACAAAATTCTGAATAAAATAAATAAAAGAGTTTTATTAAATGAGAGAGCATTAAATTTGGAGAAATTTAATGCATTTAAAGTGGAGACTTTAAAAGGGAATGTGAAGAGGCATTTTAATGTGGAGGGGTTACCACCACATGAATGGGGGAGGTGAGGGGTCACCCCCCCATGCGCCGGCCATGGAGAGAGGGGGCACCCCCCTCCTCCTATAAAAGGCCACCCATTCCCTCCTTCATCCTCACACCTCCTCATGAAGGATCTCTCTCCCCCTCTAGATATTCCCCATGGTCTCGGATTAGCGAGATGAAGGGTTACGGGTAGGCTACACTAGCGTAAAATCAAAATTTTCTACCGCGTCAACTAGGAATACTATTGTCATAGATCACGGGATTACCGCTAGACGCGCAGGTGCGGAACTCGATGAAGCACGTTGCGGCAGTGTAGATGTTCTACGTCTCCTCCTCGTCCTCGTCCCACGAGCAGCTCCCCTTTGCGCGGCTCGTCCAAGTGCTACAGATGCAGCACCTCCGAGGTATCCACACGTCCGGAGTGGAAGCCGTCACACGCCAGACTGCTAGGTCTGCGCGTGCAACACAGGCGGAAGAGGAGTGGCGGCTGGGTGGAATGCTCTCTCCTTTTCAGCTCGCCTCACTCCCTCTTATATAGGCATCCCTGGTGGGCTTCTACATTAGCAGCCCATTAGCAGCCTAAGCCTGGTCTAATTCGGATCCAATCCTCATTAGGCTTCCAGCCCCTAAAGTGTGTGACCCTATAGGTTCATACACGTATAGACATGACGCGAGTACACTTACTCCGTCAATAGTTGGTAGCGGCCTCTAGCAAGACGTGCCAACTCCTAAACGCATATAAAGATCATTCGGACGAACCATCACAAGGTTGAGTACATGTCTTTCCCTTTGCCTCACGATATTTGGTCTAGCTCTAAGCTGACCTCTCTTTCTCGATACTGTGATTCAGAATCCCTTTACTAGGTTAACTCTTAACCATATGTAGCACGGCCATGCATTTCTGGATCCGATCACTCGAGGGGCCTAGAGATATCTCTCTCAAGTAGAGAGGGGCAAATCCCATCTTGATTGACCGATGCCTTGCAGCATGTATCAGGACAAACCCGAAAGCTACTTTTATAACTACCCAGTTACGGAGTAGTGTTTGATAGCCCCAAAGTAGGTCGATCCACATCTCAAGTACATGCGACAATCTCAGGTCTAAGGACAAAACGTACACGATGTGTAGAGAGAGCTGCAAGTATTATTGCTAGTCTCATGTTGGGTCAGTCCAACCCCATGTTCATAACATGTGTCCACATCATTGGTTTGCCATCTCTATGTCAATGACTTGCGAAACATAGTCATTAACCAATCGATGTGCTAGTCTAATATTCACGTGTGTCCTCGCATGAACTCCGACTAGGGACAATTATTAGATAACCATACAAGTAAAGAGTTTCACAAACAATTCACATAATTTCCAATCAATACAAGTTGCCTGGTATATGGATATTCAAGGAACATTATAATAACTCATGGATACACATGAAATACAATCATCTCTATGGTTGCCTCTAGGGCATATTTCCTTCAGTCTCCCACTTGCACTAGAGTCAATCTAGACAGTATCTAATACCTATTGCTCTTGTGTGCGCTTCATGCGCAGGCTGCGGGAGTGGCTTAGTCAAGGGATCAGCAACATTTGAGTCCGTATGTATTTTGCATAACATGACACTACCTTCATCAATGATCTCACGAATCAGATGGTAGCGCATGCGAATATGTTTGTTCTTCTGGTGCTGTCTAGGTTCTTTGGCTTGTGCAATAGCACCATTGTTGTCACAATAAACGTCCAAGGGATTGGACGAGCCCTGAACCACACCAAGAGCGATCAGGAAATTCCTAATCCAAACAGCTTCCTTTGCAGCCTCCGAGGCAGCAATATATTCAGCTTCTGTTGAAGAGGAGGCCACTGTATCTTGCTTGGAACTTTTCCAGCTCACAGCACCACCATTCATGACAAACACATAACCTGATTGCGATTTCGAGTCGTCTGAGTCATTAAGGTAACTCGCATCTGTGTAACCCTTTACACTGAGTTCAACCTCACCTCCATAAACTAGGAACATATCCTTAGTCCTTCTCAAGTACTTAAGGATATTTTTTACCGCTGTCCAGTGAATCTCACCTGGATCAGCCTGGTATCTGCTCGTAACACTTAGAGCATAGGAAACATCTGGGCGAGTACATGTCATTGCATACATGATGGATCCAATAGCCGAAGCATATGGAACCCTACTCATGCGTTCTCGCTCATCAATGGTCGAAGGACACTGAGTCTTGCTGAGTTTAATGCCGTGAGACATGGGCAAGAACCCCTTCTTAGCCTCTTCCATGCTGAACCGTTTCAACACTTTGTCAATGTACGTACTCTGGCTTAATCCAATTAGCCTCCTTGATCTATCTCTATAGATCTTGATAACCAGAATATATGCCGCTTCTCCTAAGTCCTTCATAGAAAAACTATTTTTCAATGAGGTCTTAACAGACTCGAGCATAGGAATGTCATTTCCAATCAATAATATGTCATCCACATATAAGATTAGAAACACAAGTGATTTCCCATTTTATTTCTTATACACACAAGGTTCTTGTTCGTTTTTGGTGAAGCCAAACTCCTTTACAACTTCATCAAATCGAATGTTCCAACTCCAAGATGCTTGCTTCAGCCCATAAATAGACTTTTGAAGTTTGCATACCTTTCCAGCATTGTTTGGATCGACAAAACCTTCGGGCTGCATCATATACACGTCCTCAGAAAGGATTCCATTTAAGAAAGCCGTCTTGACATCCATCTGCCATATCTCATAATCGAAATGTGCAGCAATGGCTAGAATGATCTGTATAGATTTAAGCATCGCTACGGGCGAGAAAGTCTTGTCGTAGTCAACTCCTTGAACTTGTCGAAAACCTTTTGCAACAAGTCGAGCTTTATGGATGTGAACATTTCCATCCATATCAATCTTCTTCTTATAGATCCACTTGCACTCGATGGCTTTAAAACCATCAGGCAGGTCAACCAAGTTCCGAACTTGATTGTCTCCCATGGACTCTATCTCGGATCTCATGGCAATCAGCCATTTCTCAGAGTCTGGGTCCACCATCGCTTCTGCATAGGTCGCAGGCTCATCATTGTCTAACAATAATAACTCTCGCGCTTCGCGGAGCCTCGCCGACCTTCGTGGTTGTGGTGCTTCTATTGCCACGGGTTCCTCAACTTGTTCTACTACAATAGCATCATTCGTAGAAGCATCCCCGACTGGCTCATCTTGAACTTCTTCAAGTCGCACCGACCTTCCACTCGTTCCCTTTGTGAGAAACTCTTTCTCTAGGAAAACACCGCTACGAGCGACAAACACTTTGCCCTCTTCTCGGTTGTAGAAGTAATACCCTAAGGTTTCCCTTGGGTATCCCACAAAAATGCACTTATCCGATTTGGGTGTTAGCTTGTCCGACTGAAGTCGCTTGACAAATGCATCACAACCCCAAATCTTTAGAAAAGACAAACTGGGATTCTTTCCAGTCCACATCTCATATGGTGTCTTAACTACGGATTTAGATGGTACCCTATTTAGTGTGAAAGCTGCTGTTTCTAGCGCGTAACCCCAAAATGATAATGGTAAATCCGACTGGCTCATCATCGATCGAACCATGTCCAACAAAGTTCGATTACGTCGTTCAGAGACCCCGTTTCTTTGAGGCGTTCCGGGCGGCATGAGCTGTGGAACAATTCCGCAACTCTTAAGATGATTGCTAAACTCGTGACTCAAATATTCACCTCCGCGATCAGATCGCAAGGCCTTTATTTTCTTGCCACGTTGATTCTCTACCTCATTTTGAAACTCTTTGAACTTTTCAAAAGTTTCAGACTTATGCTTCATCAAGTAGACATAGCCATATCTACTGAAATCATCAGTGAAAGTAATGAAGTAGTGATATCCTCCTCTGGCTGTCGTGCTCATTGGTCCACATACATCAGTATGTATGAGTTCCAACAAGTCTGTCGCTCTCTCGGGAAACCCCGTAAAAGGCGTCTTGGTCATCTTTCCAAGTAAACAAGCTTGACATGTCTCGTATGATTCAAAATCAAACGAAGTTAGAAGACCATCACCATGGAGCTTCTTCATGCGCTTTTCACTTATATGCCCCAAACGACAATGCCATAGATAGGTAGGAATCAAATCATTTGGCCGAAGCCTTTTAGCACTAACATTGTAAACACATGCATTATCAAGATTTAAAATAAATAACCCATTCACAATGGGAGCATCAGCCACAAACATAGCATTCTTAGAGATTACACAACCATTGTTTGTACTCGCGAATGAATAACCATCCCTCATCAAACATGAAGGTGATAAAATGTTTCGACCCATACTAGGAATGTAATAACAATTATTCAACTCCATGATAAATCCTGACGGAAGGTGAAGTTGCATGACGCCGACGAACAATGCAGCAACCCTTGCTTTATTTCCGACGCGAAAATCCACTTCGCCTTTCTGCACTTCTCTAGTCCTTATTAGCCCCTGCATCGAATTGCAAATATGAGCAACCGATCCGGTATCAAATACCCAAGAGTTAACATAAGAATCTGCGAGAAAAATGTCCACAACATTTACAACAAGTGTACCTGAGTGGGAAGTACTCTTACTTCCACTTTTCTTCAAAGAAGCCTGGTACTTGCTGCAGTTTCTCTTCTAGTGGCCATATTCGTGACAAAAGAAACACTCAGTGTCTCCTGCAGGACCAGCCTTTTGCTTGGGTGCAGGGTTTGGCTTAGGGATCGTATCCTTAGCCTTGCCCTTCTTCTTCTGCCAAGAAGTGCCCTTTTTCTTGAAGCTAGGCTTGTTCTGCACAGCCATCACATGGCTATGCCCTGCACACTTCTTAATGTCACATTCTGCTGTTTTCAGCATCCCACATAATTCATTAAGGCCCCTCTCCACCCCATGCATATGGTAGTTCGAAATGAAATGCCCATAGCTAGATGGAAGAGATGCCAAAATGAAGTCAGTGGCCAACTCTTGGCCTAATGGAAAACCAAGCTTTTCCAAAGTCTGACTGTAACCAACCATTTTGATCACATGGGGGCCTACAGCTGCTCCCTCTGCCAGCTTGCATTCCACAAAGGACTTAGCGACATTGTACCTCTCAGTCCTAGCCTGAGTCTGGAACATGTCCTTAAGCGCAACGATCATATCGTACGCTTCCTGATCCTCAAACTGTTTTTGAAGATCAGGTTCCATGCATGCAAGCATAAGACAACTGACCTCAAGAGATTCATCACATGCTTTCTTGTAGGCATTCTTAAGGGTAGCAGTTGCATTATCAGCAGGTTCATCCGGGATTGGGGTATCCAGAACAGTTTCCTTTTTCTCAGCCCTGAGAACAATTCTCAGGTTACGGACCCAGTCCGAATAGTTTGTTCCATTTAGTTTATCCTTTTCAAGAATCGAACGCAAAGCAAAAGGTGATGAATTGTTCGGTGCCATTGATCTACAACAAAAAAAATATGCAAAATACTAAGCCATGTAACCATGAAAGAGTAAAACATATTAAACAATTTAATAGCATATACTCCCACTTAAATCAACATCCCTCTATTGATACTAAGTGATTCAAGATCCCCAATTAACAAGTCGACTAGTGAGATTTAGCATCACTGCTAGAAGACAAGGTAAATCGGTAAGCAACCTTTGCTAATCATATCACATATGACTCTTGTTGTTGGGTGACATCTCTATGTCAAAACTAGGCGCCCAACCTTTATGCCCCAAGGTCCTTAACTGTTAAGATGACCTTGTTAAGCTCACCAACCCTTATGCGTGTAGGTATCCGATACAAACCCATCCAGCCAAGGAAAACCGTGGCACCCTAATTTCATAGACCCACCAACGATTGTACAGGGCATAGGATGGTGCAAGGTTTGGTTGGGAGGGCATGGTTTAACTTAAACTTTGTGAGGGATCATTCTACTTCTATCATCTAAGCATGCATAGTAGTAAAACGTATAAGAATAGCATTCACATAGATGTGATACAGTATGGCCCATTTTCTCATGGTGATCTCCATCGCCATAGAACCTGTCCACCATGATGATCTCCATCTTCATGCTCTATGCGAGCCATCCTCCAAGTGATGAGTTCTCCAAGAACTAATACAAGCTATTACTCCTAACATCTAGTAATCAAAATTACATGGTATTGGGATCATCACAAGTTGGCACGCAGGCCATTACAATAATTGACAACACATATGGCTCCAGCCGTGTTGCCCAACTCACGACACGCAGGTCATGAAAAAATACATACATGCATCACATACATTTTTGGGCCATACTGATCACATAAATCCTGCAAAAACAAGTTGTGCATAGAATCGCATTCTACCGGATCATGTGAAATCGTACCACCTATGAACCTTAACGAGATACAAAAAGGGGGCTACGACTAAGGGGGGTCTCCCCCTGCGGGGTTCGAATGGGCAGCGCCCCTCGCGGTACCTTGTGAAAAATGAGAGATCAAATCTATACAATTTTCTTTAAGGATTTTGATCGGCAAATCAAATTTACCATAAACCGACCATAGTTCCGATTCGACCAAACTCCTTTGATCACGGTACATCGATTCAGATCTAATTCCTGATTCGATCAATCATATTGATCTTCGCGTGATTCAGAAGGATTTATGTTTCACTGTCTACCCCGATGGCGGAAACCGACCGGTAGGGGTAAGTCGTTCGACGACCTTAGAATCACGATCACGGAAAGTAAGATCATAGATCAATCCAGAAACACCGCCATACAAACGATCATATCATTCATATCAATCTACATATCACCATATGCAAACTTCCCGAACCTATGACTGAATAGCATCGGCTCTGATACCACTGAAGGGTTACGGGTAGGCTACACTAGCGTAAAATCAAAATTTTCTACCGTGTCAACAAGGATACTGTTGTCATAGATCACGGGATTACCGCTAGACGCGTAGGTGCAGAACTCGACGAAGCACGTTGCAGCAGTGTAGATGTTCTACGTCTCCTCCTCGTCCTCGTCCCACGAGCAGCTCCCCTTTGCGCGGCTCGTCCAAGTGCTACAGATGCAGCACCTCCGAGGTATCCACACGTCCGGAGTGGAAGCCGTCACACGCCAGACTGCTAGGTCTACGCGTGCAACACAGGCGGAAGAGGAGTGGCGGCTGGGTGGAATGCTCTCTCCTTTTCAGCTCGCCTCACTCCCTCTTATATAGGCATCCCTGGTGGGCTTCTACATTAGCAGCCCATTAGCAGCCTAAGCCTGGTCTAATTCGGATCCAATCCTCATTAGGCTTCCAGCCCCTAAAGTGTGTGACCCTATAGGTTCATACACGTATAGACATGACGCGAGTACACTTACTCCGTCAATAGTTGGTAGCGGCCTCTAGCAAGACGTGCCAACTCCTAAACGCATATAAAGATCATTCGGACGAACCATCACAAGGTTGAGTACATGTCTTTCCCTTTGCCTCACGATATTTGGTCTAGCTCTAAGCTGACCTCTCTTTCTCGATACTGTGATTCAGAATCCCTTTACTAGGTTACCTCTTAACCATATGTAGCACGGCCATGCATTTCTGGATCCGATCACTCGAGGGGCCCAGAGATATCTCTCTCAAGTAGAGAGGGGCAAATCCCATCTTGATTGACCGATGCCTTGCAGCATGTATCAGGACAAACCCGAAAGCTACCTTTATAACTACCTAGTTACGGAGTAGTGTTTGATAGCCCCAAAGTAGGTCGATCCACATCTCAAGTACATGCGACAATCTCAGGTCTAAGGACAAAACGTACACGATGTGTAGAGAGAGCTGCAAGTATTATTGCTAGTCTCATGTTGGGTCAGTCCAACCCCATGTTCATAACATGTGTCCACATCATTGGTTTGACATCTCTATGTCAATGACTTGCGAAACATAGTCATTAACCAATCGATGTGCTAGTCTAATATTCACGTGTGTCCTCGCATGAACTCCGACTAGGGACAATTATTAGATAACCATACAAGTAAAGAGTTTCACAAACAATTCACATAATTGCCAATCAATACAAGTTGCCTGGTATATGGATATTCAAGGAACATTATAATAACTCATGGATACACATGAAATACAATCATCTCTATGATTGCCTCTAGGGCATATTTCCTTCACGAGATACATGTTCCCGGTGGCCTTGCGTCTAGAAGGAGTTGCTGCTTCCGCTGATTCGCTGGAGCGAGGAGGTGGAGGTTGTCCGGTGGCTTGAACGTGTGTGCGAGGACGGATGCGCTGTTGATTTGCGGCGCTCGGACTTCCACACGATCTTGAGATCGGCAAGCGTACAACTACATCAACCACGAGTTCCTACTCGTTAACAAAACTCGTTGTCTTCGAGGGTAAGTTCTCCATGGATGTATGTCCACCCGTTGCTCTGTATCTAGTAGATAGATCTTGGCGTATAGTTCTCATCGTAGGAAAATTTTTGTTTTCTATACTGCGGACCCAACAACGACGTCTTCATCAACCTTGGCGCGCACAAGATCTACGTCGGCATGGACGAGTCCTGCGTTCATCCGCGACACGTCGTCGAGGGAGGCGAACCGCTCCTCGGCACAGCTCGCGGCATGCGTATCACTCGCCCCGCTAGCAGTGTTTAGGTCATGATGGCGGCGGCAGATGCGTGAACGAGCAAGGACCCGATGCTAGAGCCGGAAGTCACCCCAAAATAGGCAAGATCTAGGTTCCCCCCACTAGAAAGGCCAGAGAATGTGCTTCAGCAAGCAATAGATAGCCTAGCAACGCCAATAGCTCCTGTGGTAGATCCGGCTTAAGCACAGGCTGAGCTAGAGGAAACTAGGCAGAAAATGTTAGCTGGGGCGAAGAAAGTTGCGGAATTACAGCAGTCCTTGAACATTACTCTGAGAGAGTATGCAAAGGAAAATCGCATAGATGGAGCAAGAGTCCGAGGTAGAAACCTAATCACTGAGATTGACAAGGAGTATGAGCCTAGGCCGGGTCAGGCAGCCACGATCGTAACATGAGGGCTGGACAGGTACAATACCCTGACAAAGAATCTCAGGGCAGCAAACGCGGCTGCATCCGAGTTAGAAGGTTTATCCGCAGAGGCACGAAAAAGGCAACAGGAGAGGGTAAACCACTTGCTGCGTGTTGCATGTCAGCAAAACAAAGAAATGAACAAGGCAAACCCGACACCACCAGGAGCGTCGCAGGTGGTTCATTCGGCTAGAAATAACCCGGCCAAGTCCGGCGCAGCCGCATCATCTCTGGGTCACAACCCCAGGAGAGAAGAGGTGGTAAAATCCGGGAGAAGAGACAAACAGATGGTTCCTTATGACCCGGCAAGAGCTAGAAAAGGAAAAGCAGTGCAAGAGAACGAAGATCGTCACGGTACCATCCGAGGTGAGGCTGGCCGAGGTAACCGCGACCAAGGCAATGCCGGTCAATGGAACGCTGCCAACAGCAATGCCGGACGGCATGATCCGGCGAGATCAGGGCAAAATGCACCTCGGCAAGAAAGAAGCGCAGGTCAAGCAGCGCAATATCAGAATGCTTGTCCAGGTCAGGAAAGATACAATGATGGTTATTCGTCGATGATCAACGATGGATACCCCAGACCGGATCACCACATAATTGGGTCTAGGCTGGGAAGCAGAAACTTGCAGCCAGATGGTGCGAGGCTGAAGCTCGACGGAATTTATAGGTCGGAACTAATCGAAGTACAGGGTCCTCCTGGTCCGGCATGCTTTGGGCCCCGGATCATGAAGGAACCACCAGTACCGGACTTTCAGTTGGCCAGAGGAACAAGGACCTACGATGGTAGCACCAGACCTGAGGACTGGCTCATTGATTATGCAATAGTAGTCAAAATTGCAACTGGAAATTTGAGGTGGACAGTGAGGTATGTACCTCAAATGTTGGAAGGACCAGCGAGAGTTTCGCTAAACAACTTGCCACCAGGGAGTATCAACTGCTGGCTGGACTTTGAGGAGTTATTCGTTAGCAACTTCTCAAGCACCTACATGAGGCCAATAGACCACAAACTCTGGCGTTATGCTGGCAGAGACCGAATGAGCCAGACCGAGATTTCTTGACTCGGTGGTGCAACATGCACAACTCATGCGAGGGGGTAATTGAATCACAAGCAATTGCATGGTTCGCCCAGGGTTGTAGATATGGAAGTATGTTGTGGCAAAGGCTGCAACGAGATATGCCAACCACTTTGGCTGAGACAATCTGGATCACGGATTTGTACGCCTTAGGAGATCCAACGCAACCCCGACTAATGTCAAGTGAGGCAAGCGAGGAGTATTACAACCGAGATGGCTCCGAATCATTAAGGAGAAACGATTTCCAAGGAAAAATAAGGGACGAGTGTCTGGATTATCGATATAATTTGCAACAAGTAGCGGCGGTGGACCGAGATCAGCCTAATGCCGGCGCTAGCCAGCACCAGAAAACTGGAGGGCAGAACTGGCAATAGATAAATGAAGGGAAGAAGCCTCGGACCCCGGAGCAGAAAAAGCAATGGCAGGAGAAAACAGATTGTCTGAGGTACACATTCGAGTTTGCTGGATCAACCTTGCAAATTTCATACACCAAGTCCGAATAGCTCAGCGAATCATACAACCCGGCAGTGTGAATGGATGAGGAAGATAGAACAAGGTAGTTTGGGGAATGCTCAGGCACCTCGGAACGAAGCACCTCGGCAGCCGTTGCTCACCGGGGGGAACCAACATCAGCTTATGCTGCCTCCACCGCCGCCGAGGTATGAAAATCAGGAAAGGAGGAATGATGTGCATCAAGTGGAAAATAACTAGCAACAAGGCCAAGGTTACAACATGAACAAGGGACGAAATGAGTACAGGGAGCATCACCAAAGTTACCGTGTGTTTACCACAGAAGAGACTGACCGGAAAAGCTTGTAGCACCGGCATATGGAGTTAAACACAGTAATGCTAGCAGTGGTAAGATACATGCCTTGGTCAGATCAGGTACGTGGAGTATCAAGGATCACTCAAAGCTCATGCCAAGCCCGGGGACTTACGCGCTGGTTTTGGATCCGACATTCATCGGACCGAACCTTAATGTGAGGTTCTCCAAGGTGCTCATAGACAATGGCAGTAGCATTAACATCATGTACAAGGATACCATGCATAAGTTGGGCATATCAGAGAACATGTTGTAAGCTACGAGGACCACCTTTCACGGCATTGTGCCGGGTATTTCCTGTGAGCCAATTGGCAAGGTCCGGGTTGATGTGTTATTCGGTACGAGAGATAATTGCCGGACTGAAAATTTGGAGTTCGAAGTAGTGAATCTGGAGAGCACCTATCTCGCGTTACTCGGCAAGCCCGCGTTGAACAAGTTCATGGCAAGTACTCATATCAGCTACCTAAAGATGAAACTGTCTGGACCTAGGGGAGTGATAACTATGTCAGTGGACTTCAGGCGTTTGATCGAGTGCGCTTCTGCCGGATCTAACTTAGCCGAGTCACTCGTGATAGCTCAGGAAAAAAGGAGGATACAGGAAGTGGTGGCATTGGCTTAGTCCACGCCACAGCATATGCCGGCTCTGACCAACCCGCACGGAAGCGTGTCATTCCAAGCAACCAAGGATACAAAGAAAGTGCCAATCGATGATCAGTTCCTAGAATGCACCGTAACCATTGGTGCCGGATTAAGCGACAAATAGGAAAGCAAGCTCGTCAACTTCCTCTGTGAGAATCGAGATATCTTTGCTTGGTCCACACAGGATCTGCAAGGTGTGCCGAGGGAGTTGGCCGAGCACTCTTTAAACATAAGACCTGGTGCAAAGCCGGTGAAGCAATCTCTCCGACGTTTCGCCGAGGACAGAAGTAAAGTCATTGGGGATGAGATAGCTAGGCTCCTTGCAGCCGGATTTATCATGGGAGTACTCTATCCGGATTGGCTCTCTAATCCGGTGCTGGTGGAAAAGAAGAAGGATGATCCGAACGTGGCAGTAGTTTGGCGCATGTCCATTGATTACACGAACCTGAATAAGGAGTGTCCTAAAGATCCATTCCTACTCCCTAGAATAGACCAAGTCATAGATTCAACTGCCGGATGTGAACTGTTGTCATTCATTGATGCGTATTCTGGTTTCCACCAGATATCCTTGAACCCGGAGGATCAAATAAAGACTGTGTTTATTACCCCCTACGAGGCTTATTGCTATCGCACTATGTCGTTTGGATTACGTAATGTTGGAGCAACATACTAGCGATGCATGCAAAAATTTCTACATGACCAAATAGGTCAAAATGTGCAAGTATACGTGGATGACGTGGTGATAAAAACTAAGGAAAGCAATACGCTCCTTGATGACATCCGGTAGACATTCACAAACTTGAGAAGGTTCCGGATGAAGCTTAACCCGGAGAAGTGCACCTTTAGAGTGCCTGCAGGAAAGTTACTCGGTTTTCTAGTGTCTAACCGAGGTATCGAAGCTAACCCGACGAAGATCCGGGCCATAGAGAGAATGGAACTGCCAAAATGCCTTAACGATGTGCAGAAGTTCACTGGTTGCCTGACATCATTAAGCCGATTTGTATGTCGGCTGGGAGAGAAGGCCTTGCCCCTCTACCAGTTAATGAAAAAAGCAGATAAATTCACATGGACGCCGCAAGCGGATAGTGCATTTCGAGAATTGAAAAAGATGTTGTCTACTACACCAATCCTAGCCGCACCACTACCCAAGGAGCCAATGCTGCTCTATGTAGCCGCGACCAACCGAGTCGTAAGTGCAGTAATTGTAGTGGAGCGCGAAGAAGAGGGAAAGTCGGTGCAAAGGCTAGTATATTATCTGAGTGAGGTATTATCTGCTTTGAAACAGAATTACCCACACTATCAAAAAATGGCGTATGGTGTGTATATGTCGGCCAAGAAACTCAAGCACTATTTCGAGGAACACCCCATCAAGGTGATATGTGAGGCACCTATATCAGAGATTATGACTAACAAAGATGCAAGTGGCCAGATAGCTAAATAGGAAATTGAGCTAGCCCCGTATGCACCAGAGTTTGACAGAAGAGATGCGATCAAATTGTAGGCTGTGGCAGATTTCTTTGTGGACTGGGCCGAGATGCAATACGAACCACCTCTGCCGGACTCTGATTATTGGCGAATGCACTTTGACGGGTCAAAATTGAAAGAAGGACTGGGTGACGGAGTAGTACTTACCTCGCCCAAGAAAGATCAACTAAAATATGTCCTTCAGATCCACTTCAGTGCCTCGAACAATGTCGCAGAATATGAGGCACTGGTGCATGGCCTAAAAGTTGCAAAGCAAGTGGGGATACGTCAAATACAGTGCTTTGGTGACTCAGATTTGGTGGTGCAGCAGGTATCTGGCAACTGGGACGCCTTGGATGCGAACATGGCCCTTTACAGATTCCATGTCCAAAAGATAAGCGGATTTTTCGAAGGATGTGAATTCCATCACGTACCTCGGATTGAAAACGAGACAGCCGATGTATTGTCTAAGTTGGGCTCATCCTGGCAGCCAATCCCAGCAAATGTTGATTTGGAACACTTAAGAAAACCATCTATTACTCTATCGCCCGAATCCAAATCAATCTATATCCTGACGTTCTCCAAATCAGAAGCTACACCTATGGAGATAGATTGGGGAGGCACCTCAGCAAACCCCGGGACTGCTTCGGCAAACCCGGGGACTGCCTCAGCAAATCCGGGGACTGGTCAGTCAGACCCGACGGGAGTTATGTCAGTCGATGCGATGGAAATTGATGAGGAACTGTTCTCAGTCCAAACTATACCCACTTGGTCCAAGCCAATATTTGACTTCCTGAAAGAGGGAATCTTGCCTGATTACGAGATACTCTTAATGCAGATCCAGAGAAGGGCAAAGGCCTATACCATTATCAATGTCGAACTATACAAGAGGAGTGTAACCACTGTACTACAACGGTGTGTTGATCCGAAGGAAGGACTGGATATACTCTAGGATATCCACCAAGGGGAATGTGGCCACCATGCATCCTCAAGAGCATTAGTGGCAAAAGCTTTTCGACATGGATTTTATTGGCCAAGTGCTTTGGAACAGGTAGAAGATTTGGTGAGGAAATGCAATGGTTGTTAGAGATATGCCACAAAAACCCACCTGCCAATGTCGGAACTCAAAACTATCCCCATTACTTGGCCATTTGCTGTATGGTGCCTAGATATGGTAGGACCATTTAAGCCAGCTAAAGGAGGAATGACCCATATCCTAGTTATGGTTGACAAATTCACCAAATGGATCGAAGTGAAGCCAATCAGGAAATGTGTTGGGGCAACAGCGGTAAGATTTCTCAAGGATATAATCCTGAGATATGGCTACCCCCACAGTACCATAACTGATAATGGCACAAATTTCACCGAAGGAGCATTTGCAAGGTTTTGCCGAGAAAATAAAATCCGACTAGACTTAGCCTCTGTGTCCCACCCCGCATCGAACGGGCAAGTGGAAAGATCCAACATACTGGTATTGTCTGGGATAAAACCCCGGCTCATAGAGCTGCTGCAAAGATCAGCGGGGTGCTGGATAGAAGAACTAACAGCGGTAATGTGGAGTTTAAGAACAACTCCGAATCAATCAATAGGCTATACGCCATTCTTTTTGGTATATGGGGCATAAGCTGTATTACCAGCCGACGTAGAGCATGATTCGCCTAGATTCACCCAATACACAAAAGCCAAAGTGCACGAAGCCCGGCAAAATGATGTTGATCTGCTGGAAGAAGCAAGAGAACTGGCCTTGTCCAGATCCGCCATATATCAGAAAAATCTCCGACGCTACCATAGCCAGAAAATAAACCCCCGAGTCTTCCGGGAAGGTGACCTGGTACTCCGGTTGGTGCAGCGCGCTGCTGGCATGCATAAGTTATCCCCTCCATGGGAAGAACCTTTCATTGTAAGCAAAGCTTTACACAATGATTCCTACTATCTTATTGATGCACAGCCACAGGAAAAGAACAAGGCGGTTAGGTCCAGAGAGGAATCTAAGCGACCATGGAATGTAGCACTACTTCGTCCTTTTTACACATGACAAAAGAGGAGAATGTATCCGAGCTACTCATATGTCGGTATGTATGTTGGCAATGAAGTTATTAATAAAACTTTGGCATCCCAACCAGAAACTTGGGGACTACCCTAATAATTGTTCTTGCTTTCATATTTTTTGTATGTCAGCCGGGTTAAGTCGCTTATATCTTAGCCAGATTAGTAGTGTGTGAGCACCAAAAACCCAACTCTTCGACTTTGTTGATGTCCAACAAGAATTGGCTTCATGGCAAGCAAGAGAACAAGTTTGGAATGGCAAAGCACATGAAAAACAACTAAGAAAAGGAACTTAAGCGAGCCGACATTTGTTTTTCCGAACTAACCCTCTGTTTACTTTATTCATCTAACACCAGATTATTTTGAGCTAATCTCAAAGTTTCAAGTATTGTTAAGTCAATTTTTGAACCTCGGACTCGTAAGTCAAAAAACCGAATCAAGGTAGACACGAGCGGAATGAAAAATTGGGAGAACAAGAAAATGAAACTCGGGGACTTGGCCCATGATAATCCGACATTTAAAAACTTAGTTCCAAACATCACAAATTGTAGCAAAAACTAAACCAGGGTATTTAAGTACATTTTCGCCTGGCATTCCAGGGATCTGACAAATATGATCAAGTATTTTTACGAAGCAGGGGAGCAGGCGAATCATCGGCCGAAGGAGGAGGTACTTCGGAATTTGGAGGAGGGGCACTGGTCTCGGCCTCATCCTCGAGGTTTGCCTTGCCATCCTCCGGGTCTTCGGCCTCATCGCCAGGATCGAAGGCTTCACCCTCACTCCCTTCATCTTCATCTTTTGAAGCAACTTCATCATCGAAAACGTCAAGATAGCTCGGCCCCTCGTTCCAAGCATGGCAGAAGGAGTACTGGATAAGCTTGTTGGCACAGGCTTTGCGGTGTGCAATGCACTCCGGATCTTCGAACCACTTAGATCCAGTGCACATGCGGGTGAGCAGCCTCAAGTCAATTCCTTCGTACCATGAAAGGACGAACTGCAGCGCAATATCAGCCCTAGCTCGGGCAGCCGACTCACGCCACAGATGCAGCCGCGTATCACACTCCATTTGCTTGGCAATGAGAGCGGCGTTTCCCTTTGGAGTGGGCTCACTGGGCCAGAGGGAATTGAGCATCCGCATTACCGCCAGCATGATATCTGCGCCATAATTCTTTACAAGCTCCATGCGAGCAACGAGTCTCACAAGCAGATCTTCTGTCGTGTAAGGAATTGGCTCGGCATCAGGACCTGTGGGGATACCATGCTGTTCGCGGGACTGGGTTACGGTAGCACCAGCAAGAATATCACCTTCTGGAAATTTGCCTGAGAACAGAGCAGAGGAAACAATGAACAAAAGCACCAAACCTGGAGAAATGAAAGTAAAGCAAGGGCAAAGAACTCACAGGCTATCTAGAAGAAAAGTCGCTGAAGCTCGGCATGGACATTGGCGCTGTGGGCCTGGAGTTTCTCGTATTCAGAGGTCACCGACGTAAGTTTGACATCGGCTTCTTGCAATAAGCTTTGGTGCTTGGAATTTTGCGTGGTTAGACGCTCTTTTTCCTCGACAAACTCCTGGTCAGCTTTCTCTAGTTCGGACTTATGGAGGTCCTTCAGCCTCTGAATTTTGGCATTCAGCCGAGTAATTTCCGACTTCTGGAGCGGCACCCGAGCTATGTCATCGTCTTTACTTTTTAGTTTAGCCTCATGTTTCCCTGTTTGTTCGAGGAAGTGGGTCATCATGTCAGGCATAGGAACGCTATCTTCAAGAGAAACTGCCATGGTGGATTGATCCGGCAGAGCCGGAGTATAAATATCCACCGGGCGAAGAAAATAACGCACAATGACAGGGTGAACGAGATAAGATACCTTTGATCTCAGCCATATTTTTTCCGCATGATGATATTCTCAGCCTCAACATCCACTGCATAAGTGGAGTAACAGGTTAATTCAGATCATGAACAACTCGAAGGAATGGAAAAGAACATGTACTATGTAAAGACAGTTACTCATTTTCTTGTGATCCTCAAGGAGCTTGCCATAGCATGCGCGAACATCTTTGTAAGAATCCAGCAGGCGCTGGAACTCCACAGTTCGGCGGTTAGTGGTAATCTGGACAAAGCAACACAAAATTAGTTCAAAGGGAAACAGAGGATAATTCAAAATATTCAAAGTCTACAAGATCCGGGCCAAGTGGAACTTAACCCGGCTCTAGGTGTGTGGATATTCGAAGTCTACAAGATCCGGGCCAAGTGGAAATTAACCCGGCTCTAGGTGTGTGGATATTCGAAGTCTACAAGATCCGGGCCGAGTAGAACTTAACCCGGCTCTAGGTGTATGGATATTCGAAGTCAACAAGATCCAGGCCAAGTGGAACTTAACCCGGCTCTAGGTTTGTGGATATTCAAAGTTTCCAAGATCCGGGCCAAGTGAAACTTAACCCGGCTCTAGGTGTGTGGATATTCGAAGTCTACAAGATCCAGGCCAAGTGGAACTTAACCCGTCTCTAGGTGTGTGGATATTTGAAGTGTCCAAGGTCTAGGCCAAGTGGAACTTAACCCAGCTCTAGGTGTGTGGATATTTGAAGTGTCCAAGATCCGGGCCAAGGGAACTTAACCTGACTGTAATTTTGGCAATATTTGAAATTGCTAAGGACGAAAACTAAATTATCGAGGAGCATCTGACCGAGTAACAAGTTACTCCCTCGGAGGCTCGGGGACTAGGGGATATATCTACATGTGCTCATGTATACAAAGTACCAAAGCGGAGGAAAAGAGTTACCTCCATCATCCGGCCAGCCAAAGAGATGGCCTTGGTGGCGGAGTTCATTTGCACGCTGAACTCGGCTGGGTCGACCTTCTCCGGTAGATCATCCTTGGGGTCGATGAATTCGGCATTGTTCTAGTTATTCACATACTCCAGGAGCAGTGGACTGTAACTTTCGCCACTAGGAGAGTAGTTCGCCACCAAGCCCTTGATGTGAGCTTCTCGCTTAGCAGATTGAGCTATGGCAGGGCTGGTATACAGAACCAACTGCCTGCTGCCCTCTGATCTGGCAGCGGGAGACCTAGAAGGAGTGCCCTTGCTCGGCCCGGTAGCTTTCTTAAGCTTGCTGGATGAAGGAGGACACGGTGGAAGATCTGAGGCTCCTGACCCGGATGAAGCTTGAGAAGCTGGCGAGAAGATGTCCGCGATCGATATGGTTGATCCAGAGGGAGTTGACGGGGCTCTCCTCTTTGGAGGCTTAGTGGAGGCTG
The DNA here is from genome assembly GCA_910589775.1 of Avena eriantha. NCBI lineage: Eukaryota > Viridiplantae > Streptophyta > Magnoliopsida > Poales > Poaceae > Avena > Avena eriantha. The sequence goes on from OU342741.1 coordinate 45,482,509, forward strand.
TTGCCACTGTTGCTGAGGTTGTTGCTGCTGATGCTGGTGTTGTTGCTGCTGCTGGTGGTGCTGGTGATGGTGGTGCTACTGCTGATGCAGGTGGTGCTGGTGCCACTGGTACTATGGGTGCTGGAGACACAGGTGCTACTGGTTCTGAAGACACTTGAACGGGAGAAGAACTTGATTGGGCGGTGCCGATGAAACTGGCACCTCAACACTTGGCACTGGGGCCAAAGAGGAACTAGAAAGATCCGGCATGGCCGTATCCTGGGACGCCCTACTACCCCCCGCGCCAACACTGCCCTCCTCATGACGAGGTGGGCTCTGGTCAGGCGCTGCCGCGGAGCCCTCCTAAATAGGGTTGAGCGGGCAAGTATCATGGTCACAGGAGGGAGAAGGACTGCTCCGGATTGGAGAGGCAATGCTGAAGCCGCTCTGGGGAATAACCCTAGGAGCTCTAAAAAATAAAAGAACCAAGTCAAGAAGAGAGAGATAAGACAGATAAGAAGCAAAGGTGAAAACAAAAAGGAAAAAAACCCCAAGTGCAAATGCGAAGAGACTTACTTGTCCGAAGTTGGGGGTGCCCGAGGTTTGGGCGCCCTCTAGACCGTGCTCTTGGCGGCCGGCTTAGTCGAGGCTTTCACCCCGGACTTCTTTTGCCTCTTCTTGGGCGGCGGCGCCTCCGAAGCTGCAGCCGAGGTAGTCGCGTGCTTTTGGGAAGGTGCAGGGACCGGACCACCTGTGGCGAGGGGGGAACCTCGTGGACCTGACCGGCCGGGTTAGCTGAAGATTCGAACATAACCAGATATGCGTAAAAGATAAGAACCGGGTCATGTACCTCCAGGACCTCAACGTCTGAGTCGTCATCATCCGGCCAATCCCTTAAAGAAGAGGCCTTACCAGAGGAGCGTTTGACGGTGTCCGGGGTGGGGAGAAAGCTCTCCGGATCAAGCTCCATCTCGTCTCCCTCTGTGCGGTTCGGTACCCACTTGCTCGCCAGCACCTCGCCATCCTCAATGGGCTGCTGGAGGAATTGCTGAGAACAAGATAACGATAGCTAAAGTTAAGAAAATAATCTGACATACAGAAAGATCCGAAAAACAGAAAGAAGGAAGTTTACCTTTGGAGGAGGGTTGTCCCAGGTGAAGGGCTCGAGCCTCCATTCCCGATCTTCGGAGAATTCCTTCTCCATGTTGAAAATGGACTTAACCCGGCGGTAAACCGCCGAGTTATCCAGCTCGAAGGAGGAGGTCCGGTGGGTATCGAGGGGGCCGCTCAAGTAACAGATCTTATGGGCGCGCTTCTGAAGGGGAGAGACCCGTCTACAGACGAAGGTGATCATATCCTCCCCCCCCGAAGCTTCTCCTGCAGCAGCTCCTTGATCCGGCGCTCCACCTGGTTCGCTAGGCATGTGGGTCGCTTGGGGATGCTCTCCCAAAGAGAGGTATCTGGAGGCCCGAGCGTGAAGGGGAGGAGCCGGATCAAGTCCTCGGAAGTTAAATTTCGGACGTAGAAGAAAGTCCGGGCCCAGCCTTTGCAAGACTCGAGCCTGGTGACCCAGGGAAATACGGAGCTCTTGTAGGGAGATATGGAGGCTCCACCGCATTGGGTCAGGTGCTTGTCTTTCGGGGCAAGCTCCAGATCAGGAACAACGTTCTATCGGAGGCCAAAGAACTTGATCCATAGTTCCTTAGAGGGCCAAAGGCCGAGGTATCCCTCTATGCTAGAGGCAAAAGAGGATAGAGAAGTGATGGCATTGGCAGGAAGATGATGTGGTTGCAGTTGATATGTGGAGATGAAATCGAAAAAGAAATCAGCAGTAGGAAGGCCGAAGCCGTGCTGAAAATGAGAAAGAAAAACAATGTACTCCCCTGGATTGGGAGAGGGAGAGATCTCGTTGGCGGCGAGGCGGCAGGCGACACCGGCGGGGATGCGGCGCGTGGCGCGGAGCAAATCTAAATCGTCTTCATAGACGAAGGCACCGTCCCATCCCCCACGCTCGTGTCCCTCCTCCTCCTGCTGCGCGACCACGGCGGCCTCTCCCTTCGTCATGGTGAGGTCAAGGTCCTCGAGAAGAAAATCTGAGTAAAGGTAACCGAAGGCGGGGAACCTGGAGGCACAGGGACCCGTGGTGGAGATCTTGAACAGAGGTAGCGCCGCAGATGCGAAGAGCTGATAAGCACAGACGCGATGGTGCAGCGTCGGTGAAGAAGCATCGGTGGTGGTGGAGTTGCAGTAACAAAGAAAGGAGGCTGGGAAGCGCAAGAGGAATGGGGAACTTCCCCAAAAATTGCCCCAGGCCCCCTACTTAACCGCGCGAGAGGGCGTGTAGTGGATATTTTGCGGTTGCCATGCCACACGCAACAGGCGTGTACACAGCCGAATCAGCTAATTGGAGCATGGCCATAGCAAGGGCCACAAGGAGCAAAAGATCCCATGACGTGACATGGTGTTACGGTTAACAAGGCGCTGCAGTGAAGGGACGCACGCAACAGTTATTCTTGACATTGCAACAGAACTGGCACATTAAATGCGCGTGGCCCTTAAAATGAGGCAATGATGATTACCCTCCACGTAGGACTAGAAAAGCGTATGAGAGAAGGAAAATTAACCCGAATGAGCGAGAAAAAGACCCGGCCAGCAAGAAATAACTCGGAATGAGCCAAGGGATCGCAAGAGAAAAAACTCTGAATTACGGGCTAACCCCGCCAAATAAGCGAAGATTCGGATATGGGAACCTGCTGTGGCCTTAACAACTAAAGTTGCTAAGACCACACCAGCTTCGGGGACTAATGTTGGGGGGATACCCCCGGGTAGGGTGACGCCGGGATATAAAGGCCGAGTTAGCCGAGTTACGGCGCGGTCAAAGCAAGTGCTGGCCGGGTCACCTCAAGGCAGGCCGATTTATGGAGTAACCCGGCCCATGGAGAATCTCCCTAGCCTTAACCCGGCCGGCATAAAATATATGCCGGCCATGTTTGTATGCCTATTATGCAGGTACCCTCATAACCGGGTTAGCCATGTGCTAGTCGGACTATCATAAGGCTTCCAAGAGAAGGAAGGAATCTCCCGCTGGTCAAAAGGTGACTTTGCAAGTTGTAGCGTGAGCTAAGCAAAGCAGAGAGGAGGACGAGCGGGTCGTGGGCGACCAAGATGACGCGGGCAATGTCGGGTGACGTAGCCCGTGTCTGGTGACGCTTAAAGACAAAGATCACGTAGTGGGTTACGTCCAAAGCCCGGACGAGCCGTTAAAGGGAATAAAGAAGCATCTAGCTTTAGTCGAGGAGCATATTCGTGGAATCTGCTACCACGTGTGCCCTAACTTTGTAACCCGGGATGTCCTATATAAGAAGCACCGGGGCCTCCATAGGAGGGGGCTGGTTGATCATTTTCTCTGTCTAGGTAGAACTCTAGAGCTAGGAAGTGAGGAGTAAGAGACATAGTCTCCTTCTCACCAATCGCTGGTAGAGCACCTGTAAGCACCATTGATAGAGCAAATACAAGAACTTCTATGCGTGGAATCACCGTGTTCTCCCTCCCTGGATTCCCCTAGCACACATTGACCCCATCTTTAGCCTATCCATGGCATCTGCCGTGTCACCACCAGAACAGTCACAAAGAAACAACGAGAGTAAAATAATCCATGGATGTAGTGTGAGTTTTTTATGAGTCTATATTGTACTACTTTCATTTTTTTAGAAAACAATATGTTCTATGTCTTTTCTTATGCTCGTAAGAAGGTCCTATTTGCACGGAAGAGGAAATGGACCAACAGAGAAAACTTCAACGCATTTTGTTGCATTTCCCTCTAAGTTTTCGGGAAATCAATATGTGGTCCCAACCTACTCCACAGACAAGTAAGGGTATATCATTTTGACCCTAACCCTCTGATATTTGAAGCAAATATGTCACAATGATGTATTTATCCTAGGATAGATAGTGTTGTAACAACACCCCTAGGTACAAAAAAGTACTATTAAACACAATTGTGGCAATATTTCTATAAAGGAATGCTATAAAAATAAGTGGTTAAACATTAAATGTGTTATAGAAATGATATGCAACAAAAAAACGTCAATTATTTCAAAGAAAAATTACAAACAATTATAACAGACAATATGTGATTGTTGTAATGAAAAAGTAGCTAGTTAATCAGCAATTAATTTACTATAGATTGAATTGCAACAAAAATCACCAATTATTTCAAAGAAAGTCAGAAATGATTATAACAACAAAATCATGTATTTGGATCATTTTAAAAAGCACACAAAGCGTTATCAGAAAATACGAGGAAACACATGACTTGTACAAAACGTTACAACATAAAGCGTGTTGTTTCCTAGAAAAACTCATAAGAGTTTGTTACATGTTAAGATAACTTATGCAACATCTAAAATCTGGGGGAGACGCGTATTTGTGGCAAATGACTAGGAAAACATTGCAACATCTGGCGTGTGCTTCCGCTACAAAACTAATATGTGTTTGTTACAAAATTAACTAATGTACTCCATATGTTCCCTTCTAATCAACATTCTATAATTTTGAAGAAAAATTACCAATCCATTTAAGAATAGCACTACTATGATAGGTAAACAACCAATTCAAGCTACCTTAGAATTAATGACATCCGATAGAGAGAGTTGGAGTATTTCACTTATGTGTTATTGTTGATTACCAAGGAAGCAATCAATGTCTAAAGCTGGAGTGTAGATAAACACATAACAGAAATTTAGTCTCGGGTGTAGACTAAAAGTGAACAGGGGAGTATGCAATATCAAAAAAACACCGAGAAAACTTGTCCATGGTGAACCAGATCTCGCTAATTCGACATCGCCGGCTGTGAATCCGGCTTGCCAGGGCCTTGTCGATGCTGGAGAAGATAACCCCGGTTTTGTTCCCACGGCTTCTTGAATTTTTCGTATTCAGAACAATATAAGGCCTTCGATTTTAAAGTTTCTATTCACATGGCTATTGTTGAGATTTAGCTTGGTGCTTCCAAGGAGGAGATGAGAGAGTAGAATGGGCGCGGAGTAGCAGGTGACGGCCAGTGATGGTGGTCCTCCTCTAGGCTAGATGGCAGCAAGCAAAGGGCCAGAGCGGCGTGTTAGGCAATGCGAAGTGGAAGTAAGCAAGATAGGCCCGCTGCTGGCGAGCCTGGTGATGATCGCTAGCTATCGCTCGACTGGAAGTATTTTCGAGGAGCCCCTATGCGACTCCCTTAAATCAAGTACCGCGTCCACGTGGTGGGCCGGCCCAGGTAATGGCTTTCTTCCTTCGGTTCTTTTTATGTTTTCTTTTCTTTTTATTTTATATTTTTCTTTGAGAATGGTTGATTATAAAATGTTTAGATTTTTAAAAAATTGTTCATTAAAAAAAGTTCAGATTTGAAAACATTCAGAAATTTTTTAAAAATGTTTGGAATTAAAAATATTCAGGTTCTTTAAATGTTTAAATTTAAAAATGTTCCAATTTTAAAAAATAGAAAAAACAAAAAAATGGAAAACCGAAACCAAAATGTTCTAGAACCTTACGAAAAAACAATCATGGGTCAGTCTTGAGATGCTAGCGCCGGGGAAGGTACATGTTGACTACCTAGGACATAGTTAACGCTACGGGAGTCAAATACGGGAGTTGCTATTTGTCGCTTTAAGCGGTGCTGCCCGCACGCACCAGTTGAAGCCTGCAGCTATTGAGCCGGCCCAGTTAACATTTTTTTCTATTTTCGTTTCTTTTTTCTCTATCATTTTATAAACTTTGAATTTTTTATAATAATGATTTAAATAACAGTGAACATCTTTTGAATATTCCTAAACAAATTTTCAAAAATCATGAACATTTTTTCACAAATTATGAATATTTGAAAATGATGAACCAAAATTCGAAATTCATGAACCAAAATTCAGAAATTAATGAACTAAATTCAAAAATCATGAAATAAATTTCGAAATCCATGAACCAAATTTCAGAAATCATGGACCAAATTGTAAAACCATGAACCAAATTTCAACAATCAAAAGCCACCAAAAAACATGAATTATTTTAAAAATTGAACTTTAAAGAAAACCAGAAGAAGAAAACAAAAAAAAAATAAACCGGAAAAGAAAATTATAAAAATAGTACGAAAAGAACAACAGTGCTATGAAACTCGGCCAGCCCAACAGCGGATGCACCTTTGTGGCTTGAGCCGCTTGCCGCAGCAGGCGGCATTTAGCATTTCCCATCAAATAGGGTGGACTTTCCGGAGGAAAAGATCTAAGTCCGACCGGCAAACCGGGCCAAGATTGAACGAACCAGATCTCAACAGGCCGGCCAAGCATACAATCGAAAATCCTTAGATGAGCCGTTTCATTTAGATGTTGTACCTTGCCATCTTTAGCGCGACCGTTCTTTTACCCTTTGAACGGGCGAAATCATCCCGCGAATGTCTCGGAAGGAAAGCAATATTCCCTCCATCCTAAATACCCCCTCCTATCTGAATTAATGAATTCAACTTTGTCTAGATATATATGTATTAGTCTAAATAGTTAACCAGGTACATATTAATGTAGATAAACTTGAGGTCATTAATATGAACATGAGGGAGTAAGTGATTTTTTTGTGGTAGTCCTAAACAAGTGACTTAACTTTGTTTAGACATCATATGTAGATTTGTTCCGTGGATAGATTTATACGTACGTATATAGACAAAGTGAAGTCACTCTCGAAATAGGCTTTCGCCTCACTATATTAATATAGCAACCACACAATATAAGTTTTGAGTTCATTCCTGGAGCCGATAGCACAATAGAAGCTCAGAAGAAAATACAAAAGAATGAGAGAGAAACTCATGCACAACAGCGTCGGATTGACAAACGACGATGACTCGCAACCGCTGCGCCCTCCGGAGTAGTCCCACCACACTCCTATGCCTCCAAATTGCCATCAACACCTTCAAAAAGAAGTGCGACGATAGCGACACTGTTGCCCGCATTTCTCCCGATACACGTAAGGGAGTAGGGAGAGGGTACACCCGACGCCTTCAAGAAGGAAGGTGGCACATGTAGGTGTAACCGCATCGGAGCCAGCCTAGCCGGCAAGGATTCCTCCCGACCCTCAAAGAACCACAACCCCATCCAATTCTTGCACTCCAGAAACCTTGCTACCCACCAACATGCGCCACCACGGTCTTGACTTTACCATCCCTGTCTCACCATGGCAAACCCTGCGAGACCGGCCAAACCGCGAAACAACCGTGGATACGGGAAGATGGTTCCTTAGCCGCGTGGGAGGGAACAACCTCCACCGCCATAGGCGGTAGCTGACCGACACAACGACAAGAGCACACCAAGCCAAATTGGATCTAGAGGGTGGCAGCGGCATAGCCACCCGGAGGCCGTCCTCTACTGCCAATGGCAGATGTCGACCGGACGCGGCCATTGAAACACACCAGGCCGAGCAGGCCCGGCTATGCCCGGACGGGCACGTAAAGTCCCCGTCGCCACGTTGTTACACATAGGACACACCACCGCTACCCTCTTGTTCGACGCTATAGGCTCGACCAGACCCAGATGGGCCCGTGAAGCTCCCGTCACCACGCTGCAGCAAGCACGACATCGTCACCGCCACCCTCACCACGATCCGGTCAGCAGATCACCCGCACGCGACGAGGCCAAGCCTGACCATGCCCGCTGTGACCCAGATCGGGCCCAAAAGGGCCCATATCTGGGTCTACAGGGCTCCGTTGGCCAAACCTCGTCACCACGCCACCTGCCTCACCGCCGTTCGGGGAAGCTCCGGAACGCCACCTTCCTGACCGCTCCGCCTCCGGGAGCACCCACCAAGCCGAGCTCCTAGGGCGGGAAGAAGATGAAGCCGCCACCGCCGGCGGGCGCTGCCGGGCGTTGCCCGTGCAGTGCCCTAGGGCCGGCGGCAGCGGCGGGAGGGACGTGGGGTGGGATGAGCTTGGAGGCTGGGGATGGAGAGGGCCACCTGGTCGCCTCGACGCGGGGAGCATCTCTGGTTTTTTTATTTGGTTATCCAAAGTGAAGTCACTTACCTGGTGTAGTAAGAGCATGTATAATGTAATCTTAGGAGTGCCACATGGGATAAAAGTTGAGTGGAGGAAAGAGATATTTGAAAAAAGGGTTTGCCTTCTCTTAATTAAGAGATGATCATATGAGATAACACATTGTACATCATGTTTAATTATTATATCTAGATTACATGGCGAGACCAAAATAAATCGGTCTTATCACCAACAAATCGGAGATCAGCATGAGCACACATAAGATTCGCCGGACTGCCTCGTGGAAACCACTAGCTATTTCCCTATCTCTTCAGCAATAATAGCCAGAGAGATTCCTGCCAAAACTACCAGAAATTGACCGAATCACGCAAAGCTAGCAAGCTGCTGCTCATGCATGGTTCGGCTTCAACTTCTCGAATGTAGCTAGTGTGGCATGGCATCACCTATCCGATCGAATCCCACCAGGCCACCACGCACATCCACGTCGTCTCCATTCGCTCATCACCTGACACAGCGTGAGGTGAACGCCATCATGTAGTACACCAAATGGAATATCGTGACTGCCCCGGCGGCCAGCACGTCTCGAACCAACCTCGATCGCCCCTAGCTATAAAACCCCCCGTCCCGGCCGTCGCCATGCATTGTGCAGATCGAGCAGCTAGCCATGGACTACTACCGTCGCCACGAGAACTACGGCGGGTACGGGCTGGCGACGCCGGGGTACGCGCCGCCGGTGCCATACGGCATGTCCCAGGTGAACATCGAGGGCAACTGCGGCGGGCGGACGCTGCCACCGCAGCCCACGGTGAAGGTGTACTGCCGCGCCAACCCGAACTACGCCATGTCCGTGAGGAACGGCAAGGTCGTGCTCGCGCCGGCCAACCCCAAGGACGAGTACCAGCACTGGATCAAGGACATGAGATGGAGCACCAGCATCAAGGACGAGGAGGGGTACCCTGCCTTCGCCCTGGTGAACAAGGCCACCGGGGAGGCCATCAAGCACTCCCTTGGACAGTCCCACCCTGTAAGCCGTGTCTGCTTTGCTAGCTGTCTTCATAACTTTCTTTCCATGACAAGCTGCTGATAGAATCGTCGTGGCAACCGTGCACGATCATAACAGGAAAGGAAGTGTGTGTGACAGAATAATTTGCTCTTCATTTGCAGGTTCAGCTTGTGCCGTACAACCCAGACTTCCTGGACGAGTCTGTGCTGTGGACGGAGAGCAGGGACGTGGGCAACGGCTTCCGGTGCGTGCGCATGGTGAACAACATCTACCTCAACTTCGACGCCCTCAACGGCGACAAGTACCACGGCGGCGTCCGCGACGGCACCGAGGTCGTGCTCTGGAAGTGGTGCGAGGGCGACAACCAGCGCTGGAAGATCCAGCCATACTACTGAGTGCTAAGCCGGCCAGCCATACCCAACTTGGTACATCCGTACCTACTGAAGAGCGACGTGCACTGTCCCGGATAGTCAACTTCATCCCTCGCTACACATCGTAGAATAAAGGCCGATGGTCAGATCACAAGAGCTCGTGTACGGATGTATGCATAAGCTGTTGTGCTTGTACCTGAATATATAAAGTGTGATATCAAGTGTTAGTATCAATAAAGCATCTTCTTAAGTGCATTTGGACAAATGAAATATGATTGCACGGTGCGAATTACATCCGGTGACCAAGAAAGATTTACTTTACCAAGAGTAAATTCTACTCCACCAAAATGTTAAGTAAGTATCTATTAAATTGATGCACTAACCATATGAACCAAAAGTCTGAACTGATGAAAAGCTAGGCGTGTATTATATTCTTAACACTCCCCCTCACGTTTAGCTATTTTAGTACTTAGCGTGGGTTCGGTGCAGGCCGCAAAATCTTTTTTTTAATACTGCATGAGCAGGGTCTTATACTTCAGACCTCTTTGCTCTGATACCATATTGAATGCATGCACTAGGCAATTATCCTGAAAGTCTGAAATGATGGAAAGAGCTAGGCGTGTATTATATTCTTAACACTCCCCCTTACGTCTAGTCTATTTTAGTCCTTAGCGTAGGTTCGGTGCATGTCGCAGAATCTTTTTTTAATACGGCGTGAGCAGGGTCTTAAACTTAAGACCTCTTGGCTCTGATACCATATTGAATTGATGCACTAGTCATCTGAACAAAAAGTTTGAACTGATGGAAAGGACTAGACGTGGATTATATTCTTAACAGTATCTTTTGTTCAACATTGATGGTACATCCTTGAAGAAATTGACGTTGACTTGATGCTAACATGGACCGACTTGTTATGAATCCTTTCATCGTTTCAGTTGTACTCTAACTTGAAGTTTGATTGTGCGAGTTATTTCGCATATGCATCCCATTGACAGTAATTCGGTTTTTTTTTGATTCTTTGCAAAATATTGGGTACAAGTGTATGATTAGTGCACCCGCATAATTAAATTTCGGGTGCACTAACCTAAAATTAAATTACATCTTTGCTTGTGTCAAAACATGCGGCCACAATCTCATTTAGTTTTGCTGTGCTCTTTGTATCATAACATGAATGCACAACCTTACTTAGTTTTTTCTCCCATGATTCTATCCATCGGCAATCACCAAAACGAAAACCCCACCTAACCTGAATCATTCTCACCGTAACAATCCACCGAGTTCTCAGTTTTGCAACACGGAATTATAGACAAGTAACACGACCATAATCACATAATATCTCACACCTATGACTTCCCAAAGCAGCATTTTTACAATGAGATGACAAGACACTTCTGACACCACACTTCAGGCACAGTCTATATGAATATCCTAACCTCTAAACAACAAAGCTCGATACAATCTACCTATCTACGGAAGGGATCACGAACTAGTGCCATCTCTTATGTCACATATCATCATTTTCGTTTGTCCCATATCAGTCACCCGAATTATCATTTATGTCTCATATCATCATTTTGAGCACACATTTATGAAACTAATCGATAATTTGTGTACAGTTATTCATATTTTCGTGGCAATGCATGTGCCATTTATGCTTTTTTGGTTTGCGTCCTTTTATGTCAAAAAATCCTAAAACGACCTTCAACATTTATTAAAAAAATATTAAGTGCTACTTCCTGTTGTATTTAACATAACAAACCACGTAGAACCTTTTAGGGTAGAACTATATTTCAGAATTGAATTAAATAATTATGTTGAAACATTTTGCTAAACTAAACACTATTTTCTTTAGAGAGAATGAAGCTTTGTTTGGATGTAAGGAAAATATAAGTGATCATAAATTCACATTCATTTACATAACATTGTGTCTCACTTGATCATGTGTAACATGGTGTTTTTATATAATTTTATGTTTTTCGTTAGTTGTAATATGTTTAAAGAATATACATTGTATGAATCTAACAAGAACCCAGATAAGAGGGTAGTGGTCAAGCATATAGAAAACTCTAGAGGGTATAAGATGTCAACAAATGGTTTGTTCTCGAAAAATACCGTATACTAGCCACAAACTGTCAAGTCATTACGAGACAAGCATCATGCTTTTCCTTTGTGCTTATTTTCATATATGACACTTTGTAGGGCATGTGTGTTTTTAATGTCTTTTCATATGTTGGAGAAAATATTGCTTGATTCTTTTCATGTACTCAGCATAGCATCTTAATTTTACAAATAAATTTTGGAAAAATCTACACGAACTTCAGTATAACATCAAATTACTACAATAAATATGCTTGAAATAACATTGGAGCTTACCATCACCATAACATGACAACATTGTATCTGGTGTTAAAACAAGACAATAGCTTGAGAAACACCATAACATGATAGGTAAGGCTCAAGCATAAGTCTCATGAGAAACACCATGTCAAGTAAAGAAGTTGAGAATAAGAACCCATGCATTGGAAGTTTCATTACAAGTGAGGATATATTTTTAATATTCAACAGTAATGATGCTCTACCTAAGGTCGATCATGTGGAGAACACACAAAGTTAAAATTCTAAAATATTTTTAAAATCAACCAACAATATTTTACATATAGCTAAATTTAAAGGGGAAGAAATATACCATCTTGGGAGCAACAAAGGTAGAAAAGAGAAAACAAACATGGTTATGTCAGCTTTATTTATCATAAATTGAGCAACAGATTAAGTGGAGAATGTTTTTAAATTTTTTACAATGTTCCAAACCTTATTGACGGTCAATTGATTTTAGAGCTTGTTTGAAATTTATTGTTTTGTGGCGGAATTGTGGATTTCGGTTAAGATTCATGTGCAACTTTTTTGGTTATCATGGGTCATCAATCATCATTTCAATTGGAAATTCTAGAGGAAAAGTATGGTAAGTTGAGCCAACTCCTATGTCTAAGCTAATCATTCTTCTAGAAGTTATTCGTTTCATAAATCCTCGTGGCAGGCACACATGGCTTTTCAGTTTGGATGTAAAACTGGACAAACAAAACGATGGCATGAGGCCACTTTCATTTCATCTTTTTCTAAATAAAATTAAATGGGGGGGGGGGGGGGGTTGCCTAGTGATATCACTTAGAATCACTTCAAAAAAAACTGCCATATCTTCTTACGGATGAATGTCATGGTTGGAACAGCCATTTAGAATGGCTAAGTGATGATTGACATGTGTGAAATTTATTCTTTTTTCTATGAAGACAGGAAGGCCGGAATAATGGACATGGTGTTTTGGCTCTTAGGTCTAAATGAAGATGCGATGAACATTGTATTTCATATGAATTTCAAAATGTTGAAAAAATTCCAAAACAAAATCTTGGGTGTACCTCCAGCCATGCTATGTTTCTCACACGAAGTTTTACAGTGAAAAGACATTTTTCGTGGCTTGTGCAAAAACACAAAAAATATCTTGTGAAAAGCTATTATACAACATAGAAAATCGTCTCTTTTGCACAAGGCACATAAAATATCTTTTCTCGTGAAGCTTTTGTACAAATACAGAATACCTGCAAGTACACCCGAATATTTTTCTGAATTTTAAATATTTTGAAGTACGGTCTTTTGGACAGTGAGGGAAACTATATCTCTATGAGCCAAAGTGACGATTGCATGGGCCTAGGTCTTCTGTTCGCCTTACTCATGACAGCGGCCCTCGCGGGGGTGCTATGCGCCGCAACTCGTCCCGCCTGAAGCAGTGTCCGACATGGGCTGGCCCATATCAGGATTTTGTCGCTGCTCGCTTGACTGGTTCGATACAGGTATATACGCTGTGCCTGATCAATTTTTGTCGTGCACGCATTAGGCAGCAGAAGACGAAAAATCATGGGTTATACTGCTGCACCGTCTCTACTACACGTTCGTGCCTCCTTTCTCACTGTTTATTCCTCACGTTCATAAATTGGATCATTATTAACCAGTGTTAGTAAAATTAAATATGTCTTACCTATAGTGAATAATAAAATATCATGAACCTATTGTGAGTATGTTTATGTTCACGGTCAAAAAATGTTAATACCTTTAAATATTATAAAAAAATAAAAAATCATGAACATTTTTCAAAAAATCATGACCTGTTTTCAAAAATCGTGAATATTTTTTAATAAAACATAAACATTTTTCAAAAATATCATGAACTAATTTTCAGAATCATGAACAATTTTTAAGAAAATCGTGAACCAATTTTCAAAGATCATGAACCAATTTTCAAAATCATGACCAGTTTTTCTAAAAGTCGTGAACCAATTTTCAAAAAATCATGAGCCAATTTTCAAAGATCATGATCCAATTTTCAAAAAGTCGTGAACTAATTTTCAATGATCATGAACCAATTTTCAAAACCATGAACATTTTTCCAAAAAAATCATGATCCAATTTTTCAAAAATCATAAACAATTTAAAGCTCGTAAATAATTTTAAAATTACATAAACAAATTTTAATATGAATAGAAACTCAAATAAGAAAATGAGAAATAAAAAGAAGAAACATAAAATAAAAATAAAAACAAAAACTAATGAAATGAACCAAAAGAAAAAAGAAAGAAAAAACAAAAAAGAAAATAGAAGAAAAGAAAATAAAAAACCAGCAAACCAACAAAAAACAAACAGAAAAATCGGAGAGAAAGTGCTATCGGTACGGAGGACGGACGCAAAATCGGATCTCGGGCGACAGAGGCACATGGGCCTGGCCCATCACGGTTTCGCTTCAGGCGGCGCGAGGCAGTTGTGCCGCTTTAGAGCGGTATTTAGCATTTCGCGGCCCTCGAGCCATGTGGCTTGGAAGTTTGTGTCGTTTCAGATTTCTTCCACGAGCTTATACGGCCTAGGGCCCTTAGGCTCGCGCCGCACAGGGGCGCCTCTCATGTTGAGCCGGCCCAGTTTTGCATGCTGATTTTTCCTTTTCCTTTTCCTTTTTTCCTTTTTCCCTTTTTTGTTTTTTGTTTTTTATTTTACTTTTTCTTGGTTCACGACATTTGAAATTTTGTTAACGGTTTTTTGATTCATGATTTTCGTAATTGGTTCATAAAGTTTAAAACTGGTTCATGGTTTTTTAAATTTGGTTCATATATTTTGAAATTGGTTCATGATTTTTCGGAAAATGTTAATGGTTTTCGAAAAAATGCATGTTACAAAAACGTTTATATTCTGCTGGATATAGAAGGAAAATCAATCTAAGCAGAATAAGTACTTAAAGAGGATTGCTAGAGAAAAAGTTGCAGAGAAACTCGAGCGGTCAGCTGAGATGCTGAATCGAACGTCCTAAAAATAAAATCGTAGGAAAGATGCTAACGAACCAGCTAATGAGAAGCAAATGGGCCGGCCCGTCTCTTGTTTGTTTCAGACGGCGTAGGCGACTGCTGCCGCTGAGAGCGGTGCGTAGCAGCCACACCTGTTCCCCCCTGGAAAAAAGGGCACGAAATCCCCGCGTCAGTTTAAGCTAGGCTGCGTGTTCTACACCTAGCAGCTGCCTCGAGTAAAGTTCGATTGGTTCCGCGCATCAAGCACGCGGGGGCAGCAACCCAACCCAAGATTGACCGTGCGTGCGGTTGGACGGTTTGGGATCGTGTGCAGCGGCCAGATTAATTTGACCACCTGCAGCAGCTACATCTCCATGCCTCGGGTTGGTTCAACGTAGAAAAGCCCAATCGAACACGGGCGCATGCGAATATGCTTCGATCTTCAGGAGTACTACTACTTGCTGCTGCTCAGCTGGTCAAAACACTGACACAACACGAGAAACCGTGCCCAGACAAGATCGTCTTCTTGCGCCAAGAATTCGCTTGAGATATTGTCTGATTAGCGGTCCTCTTTTTTTTTCGGAAAAAGATCCAGATCTATTTCATGAGTTCATAAGAAGTACAAAGTATCCTAAATATAATAAAAATTACATCGAGGTCTTTGGACCACCTAACGAATACTACTATCGCCAGAGCAAGCCGCAGCCGCGCCGCTGTCCCCGCTCCATTACCAGAGCCGGCATGCCATTGTTGATGAAGTCTTCGTGCACGTGCCCCTAAGGACCAGCGCCCCAGAGATAAAGTTGTCGCCATTGAACCCTTGAATTGATCCGAGACTTGTAACACCAAACCTAAAACACACGTAGACTGGACGAGATCCAGAACACACGTAGACTGGATGAGATCCACCACTCCATAGAAGCGGCGACCAGACGAATCCCCACCCTCCTCAACGCCAGCAGCAGGATCGTCGCCGACGAGGTGGAAGAGGAGGCGGGTATACCTTATTCTTGTCCCGCACAACGCCGCCATAGCCACCATAACGACGATGCCGAATGACCAAACTCTAACTTTAGAGACCCTTCTACACCGTCGAGCGCAGGTCCGAGGTCCCCACCTCCTCCCGCCGCCGGAGCGACAAGCGGAGGAGGCGGGGACCCGTCGATGCTCGGTCACATACGACGAGAACATAGTAGATCGTGGCGGCTGCTAGGGTTTTTACCCTAGCCACCGCCTCTTTTTCTCACGGGAGGAGAGAACTTCTGGGGTGTCCAGGACAACGTTCTCTGTTCTGATTAGCGGTCCTCTTTGTGCAATTCTTTTTTTTGTTGTTGCATAGATCCTCTTTGTGCAATCCAGGAGAGCGAAACCCGCCGACCAACAACAGCTAGAGGTAGCTAGCCTACCCTCGGACATGTACTACTCCTGCACATAGCCTGTATATTAACGGCAAGTCGTGTATAAAATGGCACTCCGCCGCGTGTAGTCCAAAAAACAAATGCAGTTGAAATTCTGTACAATCCAATCAATCAATCCTAAAGCTTATTAAGTGACCGTTTCTCTACCGGTGGCCAACTTTTTTTTGGGGTGGTTCATCTAGATTTAAAGTGAACTTACACACAACTCTAGATACACTCATTTCACAAAGTTAAAATATTTTATATTTTAAAATAGAGGGAGTAGAAAATAAGACAAATAACTTGATCCCGTCCGAAAGATTGCGGAAGTATAGATTGTATTGATATTGCAAGAGATGATTACATCGTGAGCCCTTAGGTTGTTTATATAGTACTAGAAGACTTGGGAGGCACGAAGACTAATAGAGATAGACGTTATATTATAATCTTAAACTACCAAATATCTCCCCACAGTCGGATCGGTAGTGACAAGAACAGCCGGAGCGTCGCGGACGGTCTGACTGGAGCATAATCCGAAGGCGCGAACTATAGAAGATGTCGGTGGATGTCAATATCTATGTAGCCAGGAGTAGGATGTTGTAGTCGTGGTTGATGATGTCGTTGGTGATGTAGTCGCCGTTGATAAAATTGATGATGTTTATGTTGTCGTGGTGTTGTGGTCGATGTCGTCATTGAGCCTGGAGAATTCTCCGTAGTAGTTGATGTAGGCGTAGTTGGATCTAGAGTAGTCGAGGTAGGCGACATGCCTTGCCGAGCTTGCCAAACTCAAGAGCGCGCCGAGGACGAAGGCACGCGTCGGCCTTGCCAATACCGGACGTGCGAAGACAGGGGCCATCACGAGCCATGCGAGTCAGAGCTGAATTTGAAGAAGCAGAGAAGATCGCCTTGTACGGTCGGTGTGTATAAGTTGCTCGCTGATTTGTTGGAGTGGATGAAGTAGTTGGAAGAAAAAAATGGATTAAGTAAACAGTAAAAATTAGACTGCGACTCTGGCGGCGAGGTCGTGGTGGACGAAGACGACGAGGAAGTTATTGATGGAGATTTGTTGTAGCGGTAGTAGATTTCCAAGATTAGACCCGTATTTTCCGCTTATATGAGCGCGGCGTCGCTCGTGGAGAAGAACTTGTTGGCGTTGACGATGACCACAATTGGTGGTGGCGGCGACGATGTGTCGATGTTGTTGGTGTAGATGGTTGTCGACGATGATGACCACGGGTGATGAAGATGCATCCCTTTGTTGACGGCGAGGCGCGTACTCATGACGTGCGTCCCGGTAGATGTTGGCGAAGACGGGCCGTCGTGGAGACGACGTGAGGACGGGGCAGCCGACGCGGCGCGTGAGGCGTCCCTTGAGGCGCCGCGCGGAGCCTCCTTGCCACGATCGTTGACGATGATTCGCCGGAGTTGAGTCGACGCCGAGGTTAAAGTAGAGGCGCACGATGACGACATGTGGCTATGGACGATGCTTTTGGTGGCTAAAAGAAAAATAGATCTAATAGGAAAAAGAAATTTGCTAGAACTACTAAACTAATCTAGGGAATTGGAAGAAAAACTAGCTACGAGATGTGATGCCCCGGCGGAGATCACGGAGATCGACCTCGCCGGGAGCAGCGCGGCGGAAGTGGTGGCTAAAACCAAGGCCGAGGAGCAACACGAATTGCATGCACTAGCCAACACAACCAAAAGTCCGAACTGATGGAAATGGCTAGACAATTTATTTCAACACCCACCCTACGTCTTTGCCCTTTGGCCTATTCTGACATGTTTTGGGGAGCCGTGATATTTTTTTTAATTTTTGCGTTGGCCAGGATTTGATCCTAGGACCTCCTGCTCTGATACCATATTGAATTGCATGCAAAGCCAACGCAACCAAAATAGAAATGGGCGCTAGGGTTATGAACTTATAATCATGGAATCGACTCGATCATCAGATTATAAGTTCATTCTATACCGGACCAGACCGTGCACACCTGTAACACATAATATGTATTTTGGACAATTGCAATATTGTACCTGACAAAATGAACTTCTGACGAACTAAATAATATGAACTCACACATAAAAAACCGTGAACTTTGAACATTGTACTTTGATCACTAGAATCATTGTATCTGACACCGAGTAGGCTGAGTACTACTCCAAATCCAGATATGCTACTGTCTACCCGTATAATACCTAGATCTAGGCTAACGACATCCCGTGTGAAAAAATTCAATTCAAAGTGCTATCTCCCACCCATATAATCCCCACAAAACACACTGCCCGGAAAATTGAAGGGAAAAACAGAGCAAAAGTAGGCACAAACAATTTGTACTTATTACAAAGAAAGGAAAAAAAATAGAAAAGACGACGGAGGAGGAACAATCGAATAGCTAACCATTGATTCAACGAAGAAAAAGGCGGTGGGAGAGAAGTAGACGACGGACTTCGAATGAGACGACGGAGGAGAATAAACCAAAGAAGACGACGGCGGCAGCAAGGCGGAAGAAACCATCTTCATTGGCGACAAAGGAAATAATGATGAAAGAAGGGAAAACATAGAAAAACAACGGTTCGCCTAAAAACCCGGATTCGATAACGACCCACTAACCCGAAGAGCGCACACGGGATGCACCAAAAGCCGACACGTCTCATGCGCGGAAGGCAATCCAGAATTGTGGAAACGCACGAGAATGCACCATGTGTCGACACGAGAGAGGTCGTGCGGGACCTTTGCAAAGGCGGCCTTTTTCTAGGATTTTCGCACAAAATCACCGGGTCAGTTTAAGCTAAGCTGCCTGTTCTACTACATCAGAAACAAAATACAGATGCAGAAGCGTGTGTTTTGCAGCTAGTAGCTGCCTCGAGTTCGATTGGTTTCGCGTCCTCTTCTTCACCGAATCAAGCACGCGGGGCAGCAACCTAAACCCAAAAATCCTGGGGCTCGTACGTTGAACCCGAGGCATGGGGCCATATGGAGATCGGAGATGTAGCTGCAGGTGGTCAAATTAATCTGGCTGCACACGATCCCAAATCGTCCAGACCGCACGCACGCACGGTCAAACGCCGAATCCGCGGGTCCATGTTGCGGCTTCACTGCTTTTCAGGCCGCACGGGCGCATGCGAATATGCCGCGCGGTCAGCTGGTGAAAACACAACACGAGAAACTATGGCCAGATGGGATGGTCTCCTTGCACGAAGAATTCGCTGAAATTTTGTCTGATTAGCGCGCGGTCCTCTCTTTGTGCAAACCGGGGGAGGGAAACCCGCCGACGGTAGGCCGGTCACCAACAACAGCTAGCCTAGCAATAGTTGCAGTCGAACGCAGATTAGCAAGTCAAAGCGCTGCGTACTTGCAAGTTGATGGCACTAATTAACACGAAATTTGTGTCTAAAGTAGTAACTTATAACCGCTTACATCGAAGCGTACATCATGATAACACGCCCTTGTCTCTGGAGCAAAAAAATATATAGTACAGTAGCTAGGTACTGTTGTGCGTAAGTGGATGAGCTACTGTTGTGTACATAAGAGCTTACAGTAGCTAGGTACTCAACAGTATGTAAATAACAGTATGTACGTAAGTGGATGAGCTACTGTTGTGTACAGTATGTAAATACAGCTACCTAACTGTGTAGTCAATCTACTACACGTTCACTGTTCACAGGACACCTTGCATTTTGACAAGAAAAATTGGCAGAAAGGAAATTCAGAATTATATTGCAGGTAGCTAGCCAGCATTGCAGCACTAGATCCGCGCCAGATAAACACAGAAGACCAATTCTATGACACTACAGATTATACCACCATGATATATACTACTCCTTAATTTTGTGCAGATTGTGGTGGGAAGCATGCCCACGTATGTTCCTCTAGACCTACCCGTACCTTTTGGTTGCCTTTTTTTTTTGCCATTTCCTTCGATCGAGTCGTCGTCGTTGAGCTATTGAATATTGCTGCCCATCTCATGATATATGCTGTGATCTAGACATCCTCGTAGACTTACTGTACGCTGCTGCACACCCTTGCCGAGTCTCGAATTTCTCGACGGGGCTTTACCGATTATGAAAAGGCTCGGACGAAGTTTTCTTTGGATATGCGTATGTATATACTGTATGTTCCAGATATTAAACACGGCAAGCGCTTCCGTCCTGTCTGGCCACGCAATGGATATATCGATCGATCGGCCTATGCGAATTGCCACCTAGTACTCTGTATCTACACTGTACGTGGCTCCCAAGCTCCGGTACGTACGACAGCTGGTGTTATCATGTTGTACAAACAAATACAAGCCGATCAGCTTTAATTATATTTTTTGTGGCGCTAGATCTTGCTAGATGTGCGACGGGACCTACACGCACGGTGCGTCATCTCACGCCCGGTTGGCGATGGCGTCTCGTGTTGGCAACGCGCGGTTGACCGGGCTGTTGTTGCTTCAGTGTGTTGGTGAAGCACCAACAGTTTGGATCGATCGGAGTTTACAAAATATAGTGCCCTTGACGACGACATGGTGCCCTTGACCGAGCTAGAATTGCGCACAGTGCGCGCGCTACTGGACCTGTTCGGTGAGGCATCGGGGCTCCGTACGAACTTCGCCAAGTGCTCGGTGTCGCCCATTGCTTACTCGGATGGACTGGCCTTACAAGCCGTGGCCACGATTGGTTGCCAACTGGCACCATTCCCTGTCAGATATCTGGGAATCCCGCTGTCGCTCCGCCGGCTCCCTGTATCGGCCCTTCAGCCTCTCGTCAACACCATTGCGAATAGGCTGCCAACCTTGAAAGCCTCTTTGATGGCGAAGGCCGGGCGCCAGACCCTTGTTTCGTCTGTGCTCTTGGCGATCCCGCTACACCTAGTGGCGGAGCCAGGAATTGGGACGAGGGGGGTCGAACTCATGAAGTCTAATTTTTTAGGCACAAAAAAAATATACGATGCAAGAAATAGTACAAAACAATTTATTTTTCATAATTGATAAATAATAACTACCAAAACATAAAATGACATAAAAATAACTTGAAGACTACTAACATGGGCCTGCCCTCATGTCAAAAAAATAACATGGTCCTGGCCTGCCTCCCCTATGTCCAGACCGGTCTCTACTTCTTCCTCTTGTTCGGCCTATATCGAGGTCACCTCTTCCTCGGCGTCCATCAGTGCGCGACGGTGGCGCTGCTTTAGTCCGCATGCAGATGACCATGTGGGCGCTAGGGCGCAGGCTGGCGGGTGGGTGGACGAGGACTGGCTACACAGGGCGGGGGCGTCGCAGCGGGAGAGTAGGAGCGAAGCGACACGGCGTGGCGGTGGGAAAGGAGGCGTTGCGTGGCGCAATAGCGAAGCGGGCGGGGCACAACTGACCAGGAGCCGAGAGGCAATTTGCACAAAAATAACCCAAACGTGAACCAAATGCAAAGATTGAACTTTGGCTAAAACTAATTTGTGGGTTTAATCCTTTTTGCAGTGCCGTACATCGTGACACCGCACCACACAGAGCAATGCCATCTCCCGTGACGCTGCACTGGGTGACATGACAGCCTGGCGTTGTGGGCCCCGGTTCCGTAAGTGCAGTGACTTGACCAACGGTGCCGCAATATGCAGTGCAGCGCCATATTCGGTGGAGCCTACCCTAGTTGTAAAGTGTTGCGCTACCGAATATGGCGCTGCACTGCAAGCTGCGGCGTCGTTCGTCATGGCGCCGCACTTATGGAACCGGGGTCCATGCTGTCGCCCGGTGCGGCGCCACGGGAGATGGTGTTGCTCTGTGTGGTGCGGCACCAGGGTGCACTGCAAAAAAGGGTTAGACCCGTGAATTAATTTCAGCCAAAGTTCGATATTTGAATTTGTTTAACCTTTGGGTTATTTTTGTGCAAATTGTCGAGACAGGAGAGAAAAGAGCATCTCTAGTGGCTTATCTAAATTTGGTAGTCTACATCTTCACATAGATAATGGTATAAAAAGATTCATTTTTACATGACTTTAGTTTTCTAGTGGATAGTCTAAATTTGATAGTCTATATGTTCATCTGCACACAAATAGTCAATATACACGGCAAATCAATACAACAAATGCTCTGATTTGGCGCGAGAGCGAGCTCGCGAGCGACCAACTTTGCTTTTTTGTAAGAAAATTTTGGATCTATTCCATGAGTTCACAAGAAGTACAAGACATACCAGACATGATAAACATTACATTGAAGTACTTGAACCACCTAACGACCACTACTCCTGCCAGAGCGAGCCGCCGACGCGCCGATGTCGCCGCTCCCTCACCAGAGCCAGCTAATCGTTATTGATGACAGTTGAGAAGTCTTCGTGTACGTGCCCCTAAGGACCAGCGCCCCAGAGCCGAAGTCGTCGCCATTGAACCCTTGAATTGATCAGAATCTCAAACACCAAACCTAGAACACACGTAGACTGGACAAGATCGACCACTCCATGGAAGCAGCGACCAGACGAATCCTTGCCTTCCTCGGCACCACTGACGATATCGTCGACGGCGAGGTGGAAGAGGAGGCGAGTATATCTTATTCTTATCCCACACATTGCCGCCATAGCCACCATAGCGTCGATGTCGGTTGACCAAACTCTAACTTTAGGGACCCTTCAACCGCGCCGAGCGCAGGTTCAAGGTCCCCACCCCCTCCAACCGCCGGAGCGACAACCGAAGGAGGCGGGGATCCGTCAATTTCCGATCGTAGACGGCGGAGACGAGGCACGGACAGCGGGCGGCCGCCTCCTTTTCTTGTTTTCTGTTTCGTTGGGTCTCTAGTTTTTATGCGACCAACTTTGCTTTAGACATGGTGGCTCGTTTGTCCAAATATGTACAACGAGTAGCTAGTTTGGAGGATGTCTAAATGTTAGACGACCGGATACACAAGCCACCAGAGACATTTCTTAATCCATAGTGGTCTATATATGGCTTAGACTACTGTATACACTAGCCACTAGAGATGCTCTTAGGGATCGAAGCAGCGAAGAGATTTTTCGGTTCGGTGGCCATCCGTCTCACTATGTCTCACATCGTTCGAGTTTAAGTCTCTTTTTTTGCCCAACATTTACCGATCAAAACAGGTTGACACGCACAGAGTAACACAGCTTGGTACCGATGCTGATCGCATGGTTTGGTGAGCCGGGTCGGCCGACCAAGCTCGACCCCTGGTGGCGTCGCCGATGGCTGCACCAGATCATGGTGTTGGGGCTCAACAAGAGGACGCTGAGGCAGATCCAGAAGATCACGCAGGGCTTCCTTTGGGCGGGTCGGGCGGAGGCCAAGGGGGGGCACTGTCACGTGAACTAGGAGCGGGTGTGCAGACCGAAGCGCTATGGTGGCCTAGGCATCCTTGACTTGGGCCGCATGGCGATTGGCCTGCGGACACGCTGGATTTGGCGGATGCGCACTAACCCGCTGCGTCCCTGGCGCGGACTCGATATGCGCTTCTCGAAGATGGAGATGCAGGTCTTTGACGCCTCCACCCAGATGCGGGTAGGTGACGGAGACACTGCGCTCTTCTGGCAGGACCATTGGCTCGAGGGGAGGACTATCGGGGAGCTGGCGCCGGAGCTATTCGCGCTTATCCCCAAGTGCGCTAGGAAGCAGCGGACCGTGAGAGAGGCGTTGGTGGAGCGCCGCTGGATCACCGATATTCGAGGCGCGCTGAGTCTGCTGGCCCTCTGGCAATATGTCCAGATATGGATGCGGGTGCGGGGCTTTGTGCTGTCAGACACGCTAGACACCTTGCTTTGCCGCTGGACATCGGATGCTCAGTATTCCGCCAAGTTGTGCTACGAATTCCTCTTGAGGGGCTCTATCAGGTCCAGATCCTGGAAGCTGAACTGGCAAGTGTGCCCCCCCTCCCCTAGAGTGAAGTTCTTCGTGTGGCTCGCCTGCTAGGACCGCTGTTGGACGGCTGAGCGGCTGGCGCGGCAGGGCCTCCCTCACCCCCCGCGCTGCCCCCTGTGTGATCAATCCGATGAAACCATGACCCACCTCCTGGTCGGTTGCCCATTCTCAAAGGCGATTTGGCACGAGGTGCTCTCCTGGATTCGATCGACGATCTCACCCCCGGATGGAGAAGGGGACTTCGTGGACCGGTGGCTGCAAGCTTCGTCTTCTACACCCCATGCTATGTGCAAGGGTTCGTCCTCGCTCATCATGCTTACGGCGTGGTAGATCTGGAAACAGCGCAACGCGGTGGTCTTCGACAACGCCTCGCCCAACACGGGGACCCTTCTCAGTACGATTCGATCTGAAGCTCGTTCCTGGGCTGCTGCTGGCGCTCGTGGCCTCCGTGCCCTGATCCCGGCGGCCCCGTAGAACTAGTGAGTTGAGTTGTATGGGTGTCGGCTCGTCTGAGCCTTTGTATATGGTTGTATACCTATCAATGAATCGGAACGCAAGGCTTTTGCGTTTTCGCGAAGAAAAAAACGACGACATGGTTAATTAATTAGTGGTTTAGCATATTTAGCTGCGGTCGCCGGGCCGCGTGGCACGGACATGTGGCCAGGGGAGGAGGCTTGTGCGTGTTGCAGCGTTTCATCTTGGCGTGGCGCCATGGCTAGCAGCTGCATGCACCCGGCCACCGCTGCCCGGGCGGACACCGAATCTCCCCGTCTCGGCATGCAAAGGTGCTACCTCCACCCATCCAAACCAGTGCACGAAGGTTCTAATCGATTGTTAGGGACCCGTTTGGTAGGCTGCCTTCCTTCTGAACAGGCCGAGGCCGTAAGATTTTGGATCGTTTGGCTGCTTGAAGGGGGTTCTGCATTTTAGCCCGTATCACCTGTAAAGCACCCAGGAAGCAGATCTAATAACAACGTTCACATCAGCCGTTTCCGTGGAGCTATGGCCCAAATCTGCAAAATGGAGGCGATGGCGTGCGCGCGGCATTCGTGGCCGCCCAAGTGGTATACGGGAAATTGCCCCCACTGTTTCCCGCATAAGAAGAAGAAGCAAGGAGAAGAAGAAGCCAATGATTTTTACGTACAAATTCAAGGTTCATTTTAAACATTTTCCATTGCTGTTATTGACATCGCTTGATCCATCCATCGGCTCTGGCTCTGCACGATAAACCCCGAGCGCAAGCCTTCAAAACCGTGCTATGCCACATTTTCTGCTAACGACATACGTACCTGTCCGCGGTGGCGGCCGTGCACAGTAGTCGTCGTGCAAGCTTGGAGTGTGATCAATCGGATCGCCACGTACGGCCATGCTGCTAGCTGTGTCCGGCCGTGTCTACCAGCAGTAGCGCGAAAGAAAAAACCACAGATTAATTATTAGGACTCGGTGGGCGCGTGTCGAGTTAGTGAGCGCCCCTTTCGTGTGATGAAAAGCAAAAAGTAGAGAATAAAAATTAGGCGAGCCCCACGCACCGATCGCGGTTAGCTCGTAGTGTGTCGATCGAATTAATCATCATCCTGGCATTGTACTCGAAGACGGGCATGGCACCGGTACCTGCAACTAAACAATGTAAAAAAAGGAGATGCCTCCCTTCGTCTTGACAAACAAAAAAGTATCATAGAGAACTCCAGTTTAAGTAATAAGTACTCCTAGGTAAATTAGTCAGTCAGACGACCCACGAACGCACATCACATCCCTATCACGCCTAATCACGTCTTAGCTAGCTACCAAAGACTCCCTGACGACCTAAACACTAGCATTAAACATATGCTATAACTATATCCATATGGCTGGCTGCTTCTTTGATATATCCCATCAGCGATAAAATCAACACTTACTCGGATAAGTGTTATTCTAGCATTGTTCTAAGTTAAACTTAACAAAATTTGATAACTTTATAAAAAAGTACCAATATTTATGATACTTAATTAGTATTACTCTCTCAGAGTCAAATTAGTTGACTTAGATTTGTCTAGATTTTATATCTAGACATGATTTATTATTAGATACATCCGTATCTTGACAAATTTGAGTCAACTAGTTCGGGTCGGAGGAAGTGTTAGATTTATTTTGAAATGCAGATTCATAATATACCGATTTGATTATATATATCCTACATTTATCTAATAGAGAGATAGGCTCTCCAAGGCGGTTGCGAAAACCCATCTAGGTTTCCCTCCCTCCGCCGGCGATGCCATCGGTCCGTCCCGTCTCTGGTGGCCTTAGGGCCTTGGAGGCGTGGCGGACCATAGCCCCTCGCCGGTGGGAGGTATTCGTGTTTTTCTTAGTGTTTTTAGTGTCTTCTATAGAATATTGAGGCGATGGTTAAGTCCTGAAGTTAGAATAAGGTCCTCTCCGTCCTATCCTCGCTCCGTTGGTACGTCTAGTGTCGATTGAGGGCGCGTGGAGTCGTGTGGCCGGCGGGTCTTTTGGGATCCGGTCGTCTTTCGTATTCGTTGGTGTGATTTGAGGTCAGTCTCTTTTGATCTACGTTTGTCATCTTCGGTGATGATTGCGGCTCTAGTGTGTTGGTCCTTTGGAGTCTTACCACGACGACTTTTCGTCCGTCTACTACAATAAGCTCTACTACGATAAGCTTTGCCCGACTCCGATGATAGAGGGGCGAGAACGGCGGCGCGCCTTCTGCTAGTGTATGTAGTCGTCGTTAGATGGTCCAGTTTTTAGGACTATTTATACTATTGTTGATGATTATTAATAGATAAGTGAAATTTCAAAAAATATATATATTAAGAAGTTTGACTCGACACTATTTACGGAGGAAAGGAGAACTAGCAAATCACTGACCGTCGTCGATAACAACGGCGCCTGTGATTAATAGTGCCATGCCAAGAATTATTTAGGCTGGCACGGTGAATTCCGAGGTTGATTGATGCATTCTGTTTTACTTATCTACCCGCGTGCGTGCGTGCGTGCGTGCGTGTCCATTTCCCGGCTAATTTATCATCCCTGGATCGATCTCGTTCGGCATGTGAAACGGTCACATCCTCCGTACGGCGGCGCCGCGCCGGAGATCGCCAGACCGCCGCGCCAACGCTTTCGGCGGCATCATTTACGATGGTGCCCGGTAATTACCGCAAGTCCGCCACCGCGTGCGTGCGTTGAATTTACCTGCTTCTCGTCAAGCCTCGTTGCTTGGTCCCTGTAATTATCGAGATTGTTAACATCGCTGTTGGGTTCTACTGAGATAAGATAAAGTATGGAGCGGGTATTTCGTCTCATTTTTTTTTTCTGTCGGAAAAAGCCCGAACCTGCCATCACGAGCCGCTGGATCCAGAGAACATTCCGAGGTTGATTAATAGTGCCATGCCAAGAATTATTTAGGCTGGCACGGTGAATGGTACTGTACTTACTTGTTCCCGCTGCGTACGTAGGTCACCTAAGCCATTGACTCGACGTGCTCGCCGCACAAGATCAGCAGAAGTCAGGATAGAGCTGGCTCCTTTATCTACTCCCTCCGTTTCAATTTACATGGCCCTGATGAACAGTGCACGCAAAACAAGGTGGCCGATTTCTTTCTCATTTTTCACCTTTTGATCCTCAGTGGTATGTGTAGCTCCGTGTTTACTCTATCCATTCCAAAAATCATAGAATTTTTTGATGAAAAATGAGAGAGAAATATGCCGTCTTGTTTTGCGTGATGAACAGTAACGCGTAGAGTAATATGGAACAGAGGGAGTATGTCAGACTATCGGTACATGGATACCGTGTTCCGTCAAAGTTGTTGGGCCCACAACGCACTCTCTTTGAAGGTTTCGAGAGGGCCACACCCCTCTCGAAGCCGTGAGAAGCCTCGGCACGGGCGCAGATATCCGAGCCAAAACCTGGCAACGGAATGACCCCTCGGCAAGGTACCATTGCAGCAGGACGAAACGGGTTGTTCTACTGGACCCCGCCCTCCTTGGTAAAGTAATATGCTTCCTGGTCACTTCGGCGCCCAAGACAGGCCAACGACATCGGAGTCCCGCAGAGCCCAACCTTGCTCCTTTTGTGCAAACGGGATGGAGGTGACACAATGACGCAGGAGGGGCGTCACCTTTGACCGAGGCACAGATCGGGACGGGTGGCTAGGGACGCAATAGATAACAAAAAAATTACAACTCAAAACACCCTGAATGAGTAACGTACTCTGAAGACCGAGAGAGTATTATGCTTATGCAGGAGCGTAGATGATGTAGTCGTACATGTCCGATCTCAAGGTCGCGAAGCTCCTCGCACGTCATCCCTTGTTCAGGTCCTTGCACGATGGTCGGTCGCTACAAGTACAGCTCCCCTGAGTTATCACACACATACGATGCAATAAACCTGAACTTCTTGATCCCTGCCGAGGTTGCGAAAGTAGACGTCCTAGCGGAATTCCTGCAGCACAACGTCGTGCCACAGATGCGTTGACTTTTACGTGCATAGTCCTTTCGCTAGGACCGTGCCACGACAAAGACAACTGAGAGAGAGGGTGATTTTCTCTAAGGAAAGAAACCTTAGAGAATATCTTTTAGTGTGTATTAATCCCACCCATGGCCAGAGTGTGTCAATATGGAGGATGGGCTCCATGGAGCCCTTTTTGAATTTTAAAAAAATTGACATTTTAAAGTTTCTAAAAAATTCTTAAAAAAAATTTAGATGTAGATAACGATGACTTCTAGCTGTGTGCAAAAAACTAATACGAAATATTCCGTATTTCAGGCTGTGCAAAAATGACAAATTTCCAGATCTAAGATAGTGAACAGTGCAAAATTCGAAATCATCAAATTTGTTAGAATTTTTATTTTTGTGTAGGACAGGGTACAAACTATTTCGTGCTGAAATTTTGCAAGTTGTAGATCAAGTCATTGTCAACATCCAGAATTTTATTTCAGATTTTTCTAGAACTTTAAAATGTCAATTTTCAAAATATTCAAAAACGGGAGAGCCCGTCCACCGAAGCCATTTTCGCCCATGGGCACCCCCTTTATATAGGGGAAGAGAGGTGTGTGCTCTCCTTTAGATGTCCCATGTGGAACTAAAGATTAAAAAAGGGGAAAAAGACAGCTGCTGGCCGGCTGGCCCAATGGGGCAGCCGGGTGGGCCACCCCGCCGGCGGCCCAGCCAGCAAACAACCACAATGGGAGGCAGCAGCGACGCGTAGGCCGGTGCGCCACGTGACCAAGCAAGCAACAGACAACAGCGGCCTGGGCGGCCAGCCGGGAGGGACGGCTCCGCCGCCCAGCGTGCGCCCGCGCACTATGGCCTGGCTGCCACGCGCACCAGAGTGGTGGTGGCTGAGTGGCTCGGGTGGGCTGGTCCCGCCTCATGGCCCGACAGGCCTGGCCAACCTGCCCTGCCCTCCAGCTCCTGCGCTCCCAGGGTGGGTCGGGTTGAGCAGGCCGTGGCAGCGGCCGGTTGATGTCTTCGGCTCGTGCGGTGGCAACTATTTGCCGCCCACGTGGGCTATTTTGTGCCTTTTGCTGCCTTTTTCCTGCGGCTTTCTCCTGTGCCAATTTCCTTCTGGATTTTTGCCTAATGATAAAGCTGCTTCATAAATCTTAATTTAAATATTTGTTTAATATATTTAATTTATAATTAATATGTAATAAATACATATTATAAATTGTCATTTATTTGAAACTCCTTTTAGCCTTTTCCTCTCTTTCTTTCTCCGAGCAGCTTCGGATCCCTTCAGAACGATCCCGATTTCTCTCTTTTCTGTGATTCTATCTCTAGGGAGGATCTCCAAGCATCGTATCACCCTTAAGCGTGTTTCCGTACGATTCGGAAATGCTAGACATGATCTCTATCAATAATCAACAACGGGACCGGGATGTCCATGCTGACCCCTATGCACTCCACGAATCACCTTCGTGTCGAACCAAAAACGATATGTTCAATTTCTTTGTTACGTGATATAAGACTTGTTCGAGATCTGATCATTGGTATCACGATACCTTGTTCAATCTTGTTTTCAACAAGTACTATTTTACTCGTTCCTATGAAATTCTATCCCCATTACCTAGTCACGTGTTGCTCAACTTATGGATGTAATTCACCAAATGGGTCCAGTGTATCTTCCCTCATGCAGGAGAACAAATTCCGATCTTGATGCATAATGCCTCTACACGCCACTTTGGATACCTGAACACACTTTTATAATCACCGTTTAACTGAGTGACGTTTGATGCTATAAAATATATGTGATGCTTTAAGAGCATACATCTTACACGTGTGATTTTTACGACGTTGTGCACGTCGACGGTATGTTCCCTTCTTCTATCATAAGACTTCTTGCGGTATCTACCGTGTGCCCAGATACGCAGGCGTGCATGGAATCATACTACTCTTACGGACTTTGTTACGGACTATGATTACGTGCTGACGTGCCAAACAAACGTGAAATAGTATTACTGTAATAGAATTTAGAATAGCTGACGTAGAGCCTACGATTGCGATAGGCCATGTCGTGCCCCTAAGAGTTTCTGTAATTGAACCATGTATATGCATCGATGTTGTCTGTATATATACAGTATAAGTCTAACCATTACGTATAAAAATGTTTTTCCTCTTGAATCATCGTTGTTTGACCTACCTGCTTAGATATGGTCTATGGAATGAAATTTTGCCCACGAGGTGACCATAGACTGTAAGATTTTCCATCCTTGCTTAGTTCATCTAACTATGTAAGAGTCTTCGTGCAATAGCCGGCGCCTACTGAATCGTAGACTATGTGCTTTGGAATACTATCATAGGATTTAGTGCGCGAGTTCGGTTATAAGCAGCGCTGAGGCCGACATCTTAAGAACACGACGTTGTTATCTCAAAAGAGATATCACTTATCGTTCCAAGAACATATATGTTCTCTTATACGTAGATGTAGCGCAATCACATTATAAAGAGTTTCGACGCAGTAATTTGCTGCAAAAACCCCTCCAACAGGCGCGCGCGATCTGGGTATAGCGCGTCGCGCACAATTCTCCTCTGGCAGAGGCGCTAAACCGTGCGCGCTAAATTTGAGCGTGCGCAAACAAGTTTTTGCAACAAATATGACATAAAATAGATCTAGAAATTTAAGTAAAAATATATTACATAGTGCAAGAAAAATATTAGAAATTACTGCTACTACTAGAATCTAGTACTACGAGAAATTACTAGAAACTTGTACTAGAATCTAGTCCGACGAGGAGACCGATATGCAGTCATCGCCGGACGAGACCGGTGTCGTGTCGGACACCGGCATCGACGACAAGTAGTCGTCCCAACGGGGATCGTCGTCGGAGATGGTCGTTGGCCCGACCATCCGCGCTTCGATGAAGGCGTGCCTCGCGAAACTTGTCCACCCTACGCTCGAGGCGGTTCTAGTGCTTCGCCGCTGCCTTGGTCGCAGCATGCTCGGCGTCGTAGTTGCGCTGCACTGCGACGTCTTTGGGGGAAACACCGGCGCTACTCCTGCCACAGGAGCTCCTCACACTCGGCGACGAGCAGGCGACGCTCTGTCTCGCAGCGGCAGCGGCACTCCTCCTCCGTCACGAGGCGAGATGGCGGCGCGAGCGCCTCGGCCTGCTCGCGCGTCCAGACGTCGTGGAAGTTCATGGACGCGCGCGAGTGGCCGAGCCGCCATGCCACGGTGTCGTAGGCCGGTGCGGCCTCGTGCACGGTGTCGAAGGTGCCGAGGACGATGCGGTCGTCGCCGCTTCGGATCTCGGCGTAGAAGTTGCCCATCAGACGCGCGCGTACACCGCGGTACCCAGAGAGCGGCATGGCGACGTTGGCTCGGGAGCGGGTGCATCAGCGTAGAATCGATGGGAAGGGGAAGGGGGAAAGAGGTTTCTGCGCGCGCTGAAGTAGGGCCGTTGGTTGCTTTTCACGAGCGGCGCGCCATTTAACGAGCGCGCGCTGAGCGGTGCGTTAAAAGAAGCGCGCGTAGCCTGGCATGCGGCAAAGTTTTTCCCGCGCACGGGAAGATACAGCGACATTTGGAGGAAGCGGCGCGGGCTCTCGCGCGGAAAAAGTTCGGCTTTTAGCGCGCGAACGCAGTTTTAGTGCGGCTGCTGGAGTTGCTCTTAGAATGGTTGGTGAACTTCACTCTCTTTGTACAATGCTACATTAGCAAGCCCTTGGTGATGCCATTTAGAGTACAAATCACTCTCCGCATCATCATTCCATAGACGTTCTTTCTTTATCTTCCTCGTAGATCTATGAATTTGAAAGAAGTGTTGAATAAACCAACATATTTGTATATGTTCTTCTACTTCATTCACAAGAAAAAATGGGAGAAATTCACTTTGTTGGCACTGTACCTGACATGGGTATATGATGACTCGGTGTTGATGTGTTGGGGAACCCCAAGAGGAAGGTATGATGAGCACATCATTAAGTTTCCCTCAGTTATCAAACCAAAGTTTAATCACACCAGTAGGAGCAAGAAACACCCCAAAGGTGTTGCTAGCTGAGCCTTGGCAGGGCGCACTACCAGTGCTAGTAGCAACGTGGAGACCTGCACAACACAACCACAGAACTTTGCCCCAACTTGCGATGAGGTTGTCAATCTCACCGGTTTGCTGAAAACAAAGGATTAAACGTATCGAATGGAAGGAAATAATAGTTTGCAGAAAGTAAACACAAAGCAGTAAATAGTTTATAGATTGTATGTAAAAGAAAGGACCGGGAGCCATAGTTCACTAGAGGTGGCTCTCCTTAAGATAGATAACATGCTGGGTGAACAAATTACAGCGGGGCAATTGACAAACATCGAGAAAGCAATACATGCATATACTAATCATCTTGACTCCTTTGGAACTTGATTGGGCATTACAACATTATACATAGACCGCCATCCAATTGCATCTATGACTAATAATCCACCTTCAGGTTATAATCCGAACCCCCTCCAGTATTAAGTTGCAAGCAACAAATTATTGCTTTACGAATTGCGTGTAAAGTAAACAATACAATTGTTCTTTGAACAAAGGATTGTTGGTTTGTCCCTAGTAGCAACAGCACATCTAGTACCTTAGAGATTTCTGTCACTTCCCCAGATTACCAGAGGCATGAACCCTCTATCGAGCATAAATACTAACTCTTGGAGTTGCTAGCATCTACTTGGCCCAGATAGCTACTAACAACGGAAAGCATGCAAGATCACAAATAACAAAGACATGATAGAATCAATAATCAATATGAAATAGAATCTCAATATACATCGGATCCCCGCAAACACAACATGCAGAATTACAAATAGATGATCTTGATCATGAACGAAGCTCACAAGATCTAGACATGAAAGCACAAAGGAGGAGAAACAGCCATCTAGCTACTACATGGACCCGTAGTCCAGAGATGAACTAATCACGCATCACACCGGAGGCTTGCGTGATGATGAAGAAGGCCTCCAGGGTGAATTCCCCTCTCCGGCAGGGTGCCGGGAAGAGCTTCAGATCCCTCCCGATCTAGGGACAGAGACGACGGCGACTACAGACTCTTTCGTGGATTTTTGATTGGGTCCTTAGGGTTTTGGTATCGGAGGCATCTTATAGGCAGAAGGAGAGGCCGAGGGGATGCTGGGGTCGGCTAGACCACCCCCTGGCGTGGGCCAGGCCTGGCCGGGCGGCCAGGTAGTGTGGCCGGCTCCCAGCTCTTCACCGTCTTGTATTCTGGCATCAGATGTCTTCCGGAAAAATAGGCACTTTGGCTTTCGTCCCGTCCAATTCCGAGAATATTCAGTTTTTGACTTTCTTGGAACCAAAAACAGTAGAAAACAGGCAACTGGCATTGTGGCTCTTGTTAATAGGTTAGTCCAAGAAATCATATGAAAAGTACTTCAAAGTGTGGACAAAACACAAGAAATTTGATAAAACCAAGCATAGAACATCAAAAATTATAGATATATTTGCAAGTTATCAACATCCCCAAGCTTAACTCCTGCTCATCCTCGTGTAGGTAAGTGATAAAAAGAAAGAATATTTTTTTGAGGTGACATGCACCATCAAAGACTTGATCAAAGTATTTGTAAAACATTCAAGGCTGGGATCATAGTACTTTAATCATAACATGAAAGACAAAGTTCTAGCAATAAGACAAAAAAACTATGATGCAACATGAAAAGGCACAAACAAAATATTCATGAATAACAATGCTTTGCAAGACGTTTGTTTGTTTCACATCAAGAAAACATAGCATAATAGTATTCACCTTGTCCCTCATAGAGTAGCAAATATAAATGCATAGGACACCTTCAAAGTTCATAAGAGTGACTAGATACAAATAGTTTAAAACAAGCAATATCAAGTTATGCATCAATCAACTAGTATTGAGACAATGCACATAGAACTAAGAATGGCCACTATGCTCTCAAAGTAGGTGCATAAAGATAGAAGGTAGAGACTCAATATAATGGTGGAAGAAAGGCCTTCATAGAAGTAAGTAGAGATTCAAGTTTCATAAAGAGCTTCCAAAAATTATGGTACTTATAGCTTTCAGCTCTCATTGCCCCTATCATAAGAATCTTGAAGTGATTAAGGTTAAAGTGAACAAACTATGGTGTACATGCTTGACGAAGTATAAGTTAAAAATCTCATGTTCCTTGAATACGAGGGTCGCTCCTCATGCCACTCAAGTTTAGTCACCGGTAAGTTCTTGTCATCGTAAGTACATGTGTATCATAGAGAACCAACAACGAGGTACCCCTTGCCCGATGATACCGAAAAATCCCCATATCAAAATGACAAGGCAAGCAAACAACGAGCATCTCAAAAATCTTCTTATTTACCATGGGAATATGGTGCTTTTTTATCTCTTTCCTCTTTTCATAATGTTTTTTTTCTTTTTCTCTTTTTTCTAAATATAGGACTCTTTTTTTATAAGAAGAATGTTTCATAAACAACCCATTATGGTTACGCTGCAGGTTTCCACCATGTCAGCATGGATTAGACCAGCGGCCCAGGCGTTTCTCTAACACATATACATAACTCCATGGACTTACAAGCTCCCCTTTCATTTCACACCGACGACATCCATAGACAAAAGAGCATGATATCAACTAGGTACAAAATACCAAGTGCAATGTTGAAAG
Source organism: Avena eriantha (assembly GCA_910589775.1). Classification (NCBI taxonomy): domain Eukaryota; kingdom Viridiplantae; phylum Streptophyta; class Magnoliopsida; order Poales; family Poaceae; genus Avena; species Avena eriantha. The sequence goes on from OU342741.1 coordinate 45,517,541, forward strand.
CGTTCGCCATGACATCATGCTTCTGCTAATTCCCAACAATTAAGTGCAAGCATATACAACATAGACGACACAATGGTTTAAGTTTATTAAGGGCAAGAAAAGTAAAGTGTGCCATCAAGTTCATGAGAGCTTTAATCACTAGTTTTCTCATAACAAGTTTAATTTGGAAGGTAAACAAAAGCATGAATATACTTGGAATAGCATATGCTAGTAGGTACGTATGGTGGACTCTTTGGAATAACTTGGTTTAGGGAGTTGGATGCATGAGTGGAACTCATACTTGGTTGTGGAGGCTAGCAAAAGACTGGGAGCGACCAACTAAGAGAGCAATAATGGCCATAATCATGCAGAGCGACAAAGCATCATTGATCAAAGCATAAAATAATACTACAAGTTGAAAACTAAAGGATCATAAAGGCTATGGTGACTTGAGATGGTCATAACATGGTGTGAGCATGCGCCAAGTCAACCCAAATAAAGCATCAAAGGAGAATACCACTATATTATGCTTTAATATGCTAAAACAACGCATGATTCATCCAAGGCACATTAAGCAATCTCAATTGTCTATAACAAGTCATGCTACAACAAATAATAATAACCATAAAGCCAAAACAATATCAAGCATGGCATGACAAAGCATAGGCCATAGTCAAAAACAAGCTCTTTTTACCACTTAAGCATGAGCTTTCCTACTCTTTTCCAAACCAAACCAAACTATTTGAAAACCAATGTATGAAAGAGGGGGGTCCAACCAATTTATTCTGAAAACTAAGCAAACAAAAAACCAGAACCAAAACAAAAAAGAAGATGCTCCAAGAACAATGCAACTGTGCATGAAACAAGAAAAATGAAGCGTTTGGAAGAAACGTGGGATTTTTATTGATGAAGAAGGGGATGCCTTGGGCATCCCCAAGCTTTGACGCTTGTACTTCTTGGATATTTCTTGGGGTGACACGCGTGGCATCCCCAAGCTTTAGCTTTAGTCCATCCTTCATCTCATTACTCATTCCTTCCATACACCTGAAATTTTTCCTTCATACAAAACTTCACACAATCTTTATTACCAATATTAGTGCACTCAAGATAATAAGTCTTAAGGTTCAGTTCTAACACCAATAAACTTCCATTAAAACACTATCTACTGTAGTACTTCCCTCAAAAAGCTCAATTCCCCAAAAGAACTCAAAAAGGAACCAACAAGAAGCGAATGCAGAAAATGGCAGAAATCTGTCAAAATAGACCAGCTGGTAAAGCGAATTTTTTCGAAGGCCTTCTGTTGCTCAAATCAAAAAGTGTTGAACTAACAAAAGTTATAAAACAACCTGGGGCAGAAGCACAAAAATTCATGCCTCAAGAGGACGTACATAGATTTTACACGAATTTGTATCGTGAAGCACATAAATCTTTTTCGGGAGAGCAACTTTCCCAATCATTACTTCTCTCTCATTAGAGGTTACTCTTGGCGCAAAAAGCAAATAAAAAGGATAAGGAGCGGTTATTACAGAGGTAATAACTTCCAAGACTCAACTAAAACTCTTGGGTTATCTCCTAATAAGTCTTTTTCTTTAACGCCTTTAAGTTAGGCATAAGAAGAATGAAAAAGAATCAAGTGTTCTCAAATGAAGAAGCATTAAGAGCAAATTTTATTTTCATAGGAGAGGCAAAAGAAATCTTCTCTCTCTTCTTAGAGAAGTGTTCTATACCTTTCTTGAGTGGGAGTTGATATTTAATGATGCCTTCTTTCATATCAATAATGGCACCAATAGTTCTAAGAAAAGGTCTTCCCAAAGTAATAGGACAAGAAGCATTGCATTCAACATCTAAAACATAGAAATCAACAGGGACATAGGCATTGTTAACCATAATAAGAACATCATTAAGACTCCCCATGAGTTTCTTTTTGGCACTATCATCAAGTGGGACATTCAAATAACAATCTTCAAGTGGTGGCAAATCAAGCATATCATAAATCCTTCTAGGCATAATAGAAACACTACTATCAAGATCACATAAATCTTTGAAATCAAAATCATTCACTTTCATATTAATGATGGGTTCCCAACCATCTTCTTGTTTTATAGGAATAGAAGCTTCATGTTTCATCTTTTCTTCTTTAATCTTTATGAGAGCATCAGTAATGAGTTTTGTAAAGGCCATGTTCATAGCACTAGCATTAGGACTTTTAGCAAGCTTTTGTAGGAACTTAATAACTTCAGAGATATTACAACCATCAAGATCAAAATCAAAATTATCATCTAGAGTAGTAGAACTATTACTAGCCTCAACACAAGTGGTGGTGATAGTAGAAACACTAATGTTTCTAGCAATTTCATCTTCTCTTTCCCACTTAGCATGCAATTCAGCTAATAGTCTAACATTTTCATCAATTCTTACTTGTATGGCATTAGTGGCTGCAAAGGGTTTCTCATTAGTTTCAGGTTTAGCAACCATTTTATTCAAAGAAGATTGAGCTTCAGCCAAAGATGCTATATTTCTTTCAGCATTAGAGAGTTTTTCCTCAATAGTTTTATTGAAAGCAGTTTGTTTACTAATAAAGTCTTTAAGCATAACCTCAAGTTTAGAGGGAGCACTCCTATTGTTGTTGTAGGAATTTCCATAAGCATTACCATTGTTGGGATGATATGGCTTATAATTGTTGTTACCAAAATTATTCCTGTAGGCATTGTTGCTAAAATTGTTATTTCTTATAAATTTCACATCGACTTGCTCTTCTTGAGCAACCAAAGAGGCTAAAGGAACATTATTTGGATCAATATGGGCTTTCCCATTAACAAGCATAGACATAATAATATCAATCTTATCACACAAGGAAGAGGTTTCTTCAACACAATTTACCTTCTTACCTTATGGAGCTCTCTCAGTATGCCATTCGGAGTAGTTAACCATCATATTATCCAGAAGCTTTGTTGCAGCACCCAAAGTAATGGTCATAAAGGTACCTCTAGCAGCAGAGTCCAATAGGTTCCTTGAAGAGTAGTTCAATCCTGCATAAAAGGTTTGGATGATCATCCAATCAGTCAGTCCATGAGTGGGACAATTCTTTACTAAAGATTTCATTCTTTCCCAAGCTTGAGCAACATGTTCATTATCAGATTGTTTAAACTTCATTATTTCACTTCTCATAGATATAATCTTAGCAGGAGGATAGTATTTTCCAATGAAAGCATCTTTGCATTTAGTCCAAGAATCAATACTATTCCTAGTTAAGGAATTCAACCATTCTTTAACTTTTCCTCTCAAAGAGAAAGGAAACAATTTCAGCTTAATAATATCACCATCTATATCCCTATGCTTTTACATCTCGCAAAGCTCAACAAAGTTATTTAGATGCGCAGCAGCATCTTCATTACCAATACCAGAAAATTGTTCTCTCATAAAAAGATTGAGTAAAGCAAGTTTTATCTCAAAGAAAGTAGCTTCACGCACAGGTGGAGCAATAGGTGTGCTCATAAAATCATCGTTGTTGGTGCTAGTGAAGTCACACAACTTAGTGTTTTCAAGAGTAGTCATTTTTTTGTATGTTTGATAAATAAAGTAAACTTGTAAAACTATTTTTTGTGTGTTTTTCATAAGAAACAAGCAAACAAAGAAAAAAGTAACTAAGCAAAAAAATAACAAAGTAAAGAGATTGGTTATGAGGGACTCCCCTTGTGAAGATGTCCTTGACTCCCCGGCAACGGCGCCAGAAAAATACTTGATGGCTTGGTGTTGATGTGGAGCTCGTTGGGGAACCCCAAGAGAAGGTATGATGAGCACAGTAGTAAGTTTCCCTCAGTTATGAAACCAAGGTTTAATCGAACCAGTAGGAGCAAGGAAACACCCCAAAGGTGTTGCTAGCTGAGCCTTGGCAGGGCGCACTACCGGTGCTAGTAGCAACGTGGAGACCTGCACAACACAACCACAGAACTTTGCCCCCAACTTGCGATGAGGTTGTCAATCTCACAGGTTTTGCTGTAAACAAAGGATTAAACTGTTGGAGATATGCCCAAAAGGCAATAATAAAAGTGGTTATTATTATATGTTTGTGTTTATGATGAATGTTTACATCCCATGCTATAATTTTATTATAAGGAAACACTAATACATGTGTGTTTTGTAAACGTAAAAGAGTCCCTAGTAAGCCTCTTGTTGAACTAGCTTGTTGATTAATGGATGATCATGGTTTCCTGATCATGGACATTGGATGTCATTAATAACAAGGTTATATCATTAGGAGAATGATGTAATGGACACACACCCATAGTAAGCATAGCATAAGATCAAGTCATTAAGTTCGTTTGCTATAAGCTTTCAAATGCATAGTAACCTAATCCTTTGACCATGAGGTTATGTTAATCACCATCACTGGATGGGTACTTTGATGGCATCAAACACCGCTTCGTAACTGGGTGGTCATAAAGGTGTCATTGGGTATTCTGAAAGTATGTGTTGAAGCGCATGGACCAAGATTGGGATTTGTCCATCCATATGACGAATATATATGCTCTGGGCCCTCTCGGTGGAATGTCATCTAGTTAGCTTGCAAGCATGTGACTGGGTCACAAGGGATGACATATCACGGAACGAGTAAAGAGTACTTGTCAGTAACGAGGTAGAACTAGGTATGGAGATACCGACGATCAAACCTCGGATAAGTATAGTATCGCGTGACAAAGGGAATTGGTTTCGTATGTTAATGGTTCTATCGATCACTAAGTCATCGTTGAGTATGTGGGAGCCATTATGGATCTCCAGGTCCCGCTGATGGTTATTGATAGGAGATGTGTCTCCATCATGTCTGCATATTCACGAACCGTAGGGTGACACACTTAAGGTTCGAAGTTGTTTTAAGTAGATATGGAATGTGCGTTGGAGACCGAATGTTGTTCGGAGTCTCGGATTGGATTCGGGACATCATGAGGACCTCCGGAATTGTCCGGGGAGTAAGATTCATATAATGGGGATCATTTTCTATGGTGGGAAATGTTCCGGAGTATTTGTATGGGGATTCTAGAAGGTTTCGGAATGTTCCGGAAGGTTCTAGATGATTTCTTGGAGTTTTCTTGAAAACCAAGAAAGGATCAAGGAATCCTTGTGGGGCAAGACAAGGAGTCATGGGGGAGGAGGACTCCTCCCCCCTCCCAATCCGCCAGCCAAGGGAGAGGGGAGTCCTACAAGGACTCCACCTCCCCATGGCGCCTCCCTCCTTTAAATAGAGGGGTGGGGCGCCACCCCCCTGGCCCCCTCCACTCCAAACATCAGCCGCCTCTCTCCTCCTCCTTTCTTCTGCTCAGGCTTAGGCGAAGCCCTGCAGAATTCTCTACTCCACCACCACCACCATGCCGTCGTGCTGCTGGGATTCCGTGGAGAAGATCTACTACCTCCGCTGCTCGCTGGAACGAGGAGAGGAAGGTCTGCTTCGACTCCGCACGTGTGACCGACTGCGGAAGCGCTGCCGGAACGCGGCGCCGGAAGGATCGTCCACTCGATCTTGAGATCGGCAAGTGATCGACTACATCAACCACGAGATCCAATCTCGTAACGCTTTCGGGTCTACAAGGGTTAGTACAGATCTATCTCGTTGCACATGTCTAATAGATTAGATCTTGGCTTTTATCTAGATTAGATCTGGGTTTTGTTCGTTCTTGCGGTAGAATTTTTTGTTTTCCATGCTACGAACCCATCAGTGGTATCAGAGCCGTGTCTATGCGTAGATCTGTTGCACGAGTAGAACACAATGGTTTTGTGGGCGTTGGTGCTCATGCCGTCTTTTGCTTTGTGTACTTTGCATCTTGCGGTATGGTGGGATGAAGCGGCTCGGGCTAACCTTACATGTCATCGCACATGAGACTTGCTCCACGCTTGACGTGTAACTTGTTTTGCACAAGTGGCTTTGCGGGTGTCTGTCTCTCTCACCATAGTATAGATCCAATTTACACTTTGCAACTTGATAACACTTGTATCAACGTTGTGGTTTAGTTTCATAGGTAAGATCCGTTCTTATTCGAAAGCCCCAAGCCACGTAAAACATGCAAAGAAAATTAGAGGCGTCTAACTTGTTTTTGCAGGGGTTTTGTGATGTGATATGGCCATCATGTGATTGTGATTATATTTGATGTATGCAATGATCCTTGTTGTAATATGGCAACCGGCAGGAGCCTAATGGTTGTCTTTAATTCTGTTAAGACCTGCGTGTCTATTCATCTTGTAATAGCTTTATTCCAAGTAGTTGTAATAGTTGCTAGTGATGATGGACAACCATGAAGCAGCGCCACTGACCTTGACGCAATGCTGGTGATGATGGAGATCATGTCCGTGCTTTGGAGATGGAGATCAAAGGGGCAAGAAGAAAGGGCCATATCATATCACACTAATTATGAATTGCTTGTGATGTTAATCCTTTATGCATCTTGTATTGCTTAGATCGCGACGGTAGCATTATAAGATGATCCCTCTCACTAAATATCAAGTAATAAAGTATTCACCCTTAGTTGGCACCGTTGCTAAGACTCGTCGTTTCGAAGCATCTCGTGATGATTGGATGTGATAGATTCTACGTGTGCATACAACGGGTGCAAGCCAGATTTGCACATGTGGAAACTAAGGTTAATCTTGACGAGCCTAGCATGTACAGACATGGTCTCGGAACACGGAAATACCGAAAGGTAGAGCATGAGTCATATAAATGATATGATGAACATGAAGATTGTTCGCCGACGAAACTACATCTTCTCTCGTGAAGATCGGACTTGGTGTAGTGGACTTGGTTCGTGTAATCACTAAGACAATGTGAGGGATGTTGTTTTGAGTGGGAGTTCACCTAGTTAATTTAAGAATTAAATTTGAACTCAATTTATCATAAACTTAGTCTAAACTACTTGCAAATTTGTTGTAGATTATGGCGACCCCCTCCATCAATTTCAATGCGTTCCTAGAGAAAGAAAAGCTTAAGAACAATGGAAGCAATTTCACGGACTGGTTCCGTGGACTGAAGATCGTCCTCAGGGCTGGTCAGTTGACCTATGTGCTCGAAGCACCGCTAGGTGACCCACCTGCAGAAGATGCCACCGATGACGTAAAGAATGTTTATGCCACTCGGAAAAATCATTACTCCACAGTTCAGGGTGCCATCCTGTACGGTTTAGAAGTGGAGCTTCAGAAGCGTTTTGAGCACCACGACCCATTCGAGATCATTAAGGAGTTCAGGCTGATTTCTGAGACTCGCGCGGCCATGGAGAGCTATGAGGCCTCCGAAAAGTTCTTTAACTGTAAGATGGAAGAGGGTAGCTCCGTTAGCGAGCACGTGCTTACCATGTCTGGGTACGCAAACAAGCTCCAAGAGTTGGGGATATTGATTCCTAATGAGTTAGGGATTCACCGTCTCCTCCAAGCACTGCCACCGAGTTATAAGAATTTTGTGATGAACTACAATATGCACTACATGAACAAGACGTTGCCTAAACTATCGTCCATGTTGAAAACTGCTGAAGTGGAGATCAAGAAGGAGCACCAAGTGTTGATGGTCAATAAGACCACCAATTTCAAGAGACAGGGCAAGCCTAAGAACAAGGGCAACTTCAAGAAGGACGGTAAGAAAGCTGCCGCACCTGCAAAGAAGCCCAAGGCTGGTCCCAAGCCTGAAACTGAATGCTTCTACTGCAAGGGTGCTGGTCACTGGAAGCGTAACTGCCCCAAGTACCTGGCGGATCTGAAGAATGTCAACATCAAGAAGAAAGGTATATTTGATATATATGTTATTGATGTGTATCTTACTAGTAATCGTAGTAGTGCCTGGGTATTTGATACTGGTTCGGTTGCTCATATTTGTAACTCGAAACAGGAGCTGCGGAATAAGCGAAGACTGGCGAGAGACGAGGTGACGATGCGCGTTGGAAATGGCTCCAAGGTTGATGTGATCGCCGTCGGCACGCTCCCTCTACATCTACCTTCGGGATTAGTTTTAAATTTGAATAATTGTTATTTGGTGCCTGCGTTAAGCATGAACATTATATCTGGATCTTGTTTATTGCGAGACGGTTACTCTTTTAAGTCCGAGAATAAAGGTTGTTCGATTTATATGAGTAATATCTTTTATGGTAATGCACCTGAGATGAATGGTTTATTCTTACTGAATCTCGATAGTAGGGATACACATGTTCACAACATAGATGCTAAACGAACAAAATTGAATGATAATTCTACATACATGTGGCACTGTCGTCTTGGTCACATTGGAGTGAAGCGTATGAAGAAACTCCATTCTGATGGACTTCTTGAATCACTTGAAAGATGCGAAGCATTTCTAATGGGAAAAATGACTAAGACTCCATTCTCTAGAATAATGGAGCGAGCTACAGACTTATTGGAAATAATACATACCGATGTGTGCGGTCCAATGAGTGTAGCATCGCGTGGTGGATATCGTTATGTTCTCACTTTCACGGATGACTTAAGTAGATATGGGTATGTCTACTTTATGAAACATAAGTCCGAAACTTTCGAGAAGTTTAAGGAATTTCAAAGTGAAGTGGAAAATCATCGTAACAAGAAGATTAAGTTTCTGTGTTCTGACCGCGGAGGTGAATATCTAAGTTATGAGTTTGGCATGTATTTAAAGAAATGTGGAATACTTTCGCAGTTGACACCGTCGGGAACACCACAGCGTAATGGTGTGTCCGAACGTCGTAATCGAACTCTCTTAGATATGGTTCGGTCTATGATGTCTCTTACAGATTTACCGCTATCGTTTTGGGGCTATGCATTAGAGACAGCCGCATTCACTTTAAATAGGGCACCATCTAAATCCGTTGAAACGACACCATACGAATTGTGGTTTGGAAAGAAACCTAAGTTGTCGTTCCTTAAAGTTTGGGGTTGCGAAGCATATGTAAAGAAGTTACAACCCGATAAGCTTGAACCCAAAGCGGAGAAATGCGTCTTCATAGGATACCCTAAAGAAACAATTGGGTATACCTTCTATCATAGATCTGAAGGCAAAGTTTTCGTTGCCAAGAATGGATCCTTTCTTGAGAAGGAGTTTCTCTCGAAGGAAGTGACTGGAAGGAAAGTAGAACTCGATGAGGTTATCGAACCTTCTCTCGGATTTGAGAGTAGCGCAGCACCGGAAGATGTTTTTGTACCGCCTGCACCAATCGGAGAGGAAGCTAATGATGATGATCATGAAACTTCAAACGAAGTTACTGCTGAACCTCGCAGGTCAACGAGGGTTCGTACCACTCCTGATTGGTATGACTCTGCCTTGAACGTCATGTTGGTGGACAACACTGATGACCCTGCGACGTATGAAGAAGCTATGGTGAGCCCAGATTCTGACAAATGGCTAGAAGCCATGAAATCCGAAATGGGATCCATGTACGAAAACCAAGTGTGGACTTTGGTGGACTTACCGGATGGCCGTAAGGCTGTCGAGAACAAATGGATTTTCAAGAGAAAAACAGATGCTGATGGTAATGTTACCGTCTATAAAGCTCGACTTGTCGCGAAAGGGTTCCGACAAATTCAAGGAGTTGACTATGATGAGACATTCTCACTAGTAGCGAAGCTAAAGTCTGTGAGGATTTTGTTAGCAATTGCTGCATATTTCGATTATGAGATTTGGCAGATGGATGTCAAAACGGCGTTCCTTAATGGTGACATTGAGGAAGAGTTGTATATGGTACAACCCAAGGGTTTTGTCGATCCTAGTGATGCTGACAAGGTATGCAAACTTCAGCGCTCCATTTATGGACTGAAGCAAGCATCCCGGAGTTGGAATCAACGTTTTGATAAAGTAATAAAAAACTTTGGATTTATACAAACTTATGGAGAAGCTTGTATTTACAAGAAAGTGAGTGGGAGCTCTGTAGCATTCCTAGTACTATATGTAGATGACATATTGTTGATTGGGAATGATATAGAACTTCTTAATAGTGTCAAAGCCTATTTGAATAATAGTTTTTCAATGAAGGATCTTGGTGAAGCGGCATATATTCTAGGCATCAAGATTTATAGAGATAGATCAAGACGCCTAATAGCGCTTTCACGAAGTACATACTTAGAGAAAGTTCTAAAGAAGTTTAGAATGGAAGAGAGCAAGAAAGGGTTCGTGCCCATGTTGTCAGGTAAAACCTTGAGTAAGACTCAAAGTCCAGCTACGGCAGAAGATAGAGAGAAAATGAATAATATTCCCTATGCCTCGGCCATAGGTTCTATCATGTATGCCATGCTGTGCACAAGACCAGATATAGCACATGTTGTTAGTTTGACTAGCAGATATCAAAGTGATCCTGGTATGGAACACTGGACATCGGTCAAGAATATCCTGAAATACCTAAAGAGGAGTAAGGATATGGTTCTTTCTTATGGAGGTGATGAACAGCTTGTTGTAAACGGTTACACCGATGCTAGTTGGAACACCGATCTGGATGACTCGAAGTCACAGTCGGGATACGTATTTATTTTGAATGGTGCTGCAGTGAGTTGGAGGAGTGCCAAGCAAAGCGTTGTGGCGAAATCTTCAACTGAATCGGAATACATAGCTGCTTCGGAGGCTGCACAAGAAGCCATATGGATGAAGGAATTCATTACTGAACTTGGCGTGGTTCCCAGTGCGTTGGACCCGATGGCCATCTACTGTGACAACACAGGTGCCATAGCTAATGCACAGGAGCCAAGGTCACATAGCAAGCTGAAGCACATCAAGCTACGTTTCCACGCTATTCGCGAGTATGTCCGAGATGGTGACATAAAGATTTGCAAAGTACACACTGATCTGAATGTGGCAGATCCGTTGACTAAACCTCTCCCTAGAGCAAAGCATGACCAGCACCAGAACGCCATGGGTGTTAGGTATATTACCATGTAATCTAGATTATTGACTCTAGTGCAAGTGGGAGACTGTTGGAGATATGCCCAAGTGGCAATAATAAAAGTGGTTATTATTATATGTTTGTGTTTATGATGAATGTTTACATCCCATGCTATAATTGTATTATAAGGAAACACTAATACATGTGTGTTTTGTAAACGTAAAAGAGTACCTAGTAAGCCTCTTGTTGAAATAGCTTGTTGATTAATGGATGATCATGGTTTCCTGATCATGGACATTGGATGTCATTAATAACAAGGTTATATCATTAGGAGAATGATGTAATGGACACAGACCCATAGTAAGCATAGCATAAGATCAAGTCATTAAGTTCGTTTGCTATAAGCTTTCAAATGCATAGTAACCTAATCCTTTGACCATGAGGTTATGTTAATCACCATCACTGGATGGGTACTTTGATGGCATCAAACACCGCTTCGTAACTGGGTGGTCATAAAGGTGTCATTGGGTATTCTGAAAGTATGTGTTGAAGCGCATGGACCAAGATTGGGATTTGTCCATCCATATGACAGATAGATATGCTCTGGGCCCTCTCGGTGGAATGTCATCTAGTTAGCTTGCAAGCATGTGACTGGGTCACAAGGGATGACATATCACGGAACGAGTAAAGATTACTTGTCAGTGACGAGGTAGAACTAGGTATGGAGATACCGACGATCAAACCTCGGATAAGTATAGTATCGCGTGACAAAGGGAATTGGTTTCGTACGTTAATGGTTCTATCGATCACGAAGTCATCGTTGAGTATGTGGGAGCCATTATGGATCTCCAGGTCCCACTGATGGTTATTGATAGGAGATGTGTCTCCATCATGTCTGCATATTCACGAACCGTAGGGTGACACACTTAAGGTTCGAAGTTGTTTTAAGTAGATATGGAATGTGCGTTGGAGACCGAATGTTGTTCGGAGTCTCGGATTGGATTCAGGACATCACGAGGACCTCCGAAATTGTCCGGGGAGTAAGATTCATATAATGGGTATCATTTTCTATGGTGGGAAATGTTCTGGAGTATTTGTATGGGGATTCTAGAAGGTTTCGGAATGTTCCGGAAGGTTCTAGATGATTTCTTGGAGTTTGCTTGAAAACCAAGAAAGGATCAAGGAATCCTTGTGGGGCAAGACAAGGAGTCGTGGGGGAGGAGGACTCCTCCCCCCCTCCCAATCCGTCGGCCAAGGGAGAGGGGAGTCCTACAAGGACTCCTTTAAATAGAGGGGTGGTGGCGCCACCCCCTGGCCCCCTCCACTCCAAACATCAGCCGCCTCTCTCCTCCTCCTTTCTTCTGCTCAGGCTTAGGCGAAGCCCTGTAGAATTCTCTACTCCACCACCACCACCACGCCGTCGTGCTGCTGCGATTCCGTGGAGAAGATCTACTACCTCCGCTGCTCGCTGGAACGAGGAGAGGAAGGTCTGCTTCGACTCTGCACGTGTGACCGACTGCGGAAGCGCTGCCGGAACGTGGCGCCGGAAGGATCGTCCACTCGATCTTGAGATCGGCAAGTGATCGACTACATCAACCACGAGATCCAATCTTGTAACGCTTTCGGGTCTACAAGGGTTAGTACAAATCTATCTCGTTGCACATGTCTAATAGATTAGATCTTGGCTTTTATCTAGATTAGATCTGGGTTTTGTTTGTTCTTGCGGTAGAATTTTTTTGTTTTCCATGCTATGAACCCATCATAAACGTATCGAATGGAAGGAAGTAATAGTTTGCAGAAAGTAAACACAAAGCAGTAAACAATTTGTAGATTGTATGTAAAAGAAAGGACTGGGGTCCATAGTTCACTAGAGATGGCTCTCCTTAAGATAGATAACATGCTGGGTGAACAAATTACAGCGGGGCAATTGACAAACATCGAGAAAGCAATACATGCATATACTAATCATCTTGACTCCTTTGGAACTTGATTGGGCATTACAACATAATACATAGACCGCCATCCAACTGCATCTATGACTAATAATCCACCTTCAGGTTATCATCCGAACCCCCTCCAGTATTAAGTTGCAAGCAACAGATTATTGCTTTACGAATTGCATGTAAAGTAAACAATACGATTGTTCTATGAACAAAGGATTGTTGTTTTCTCCCTAGTAGCAACAGCACATCTAGTACCTTAGAGATTTATGTCACTTTAACAGATTACTAGAGGCATTAACCCACTATCGAGCATAAATACTAACTCTTGGAGTTGCTAACATCTACTTGGCCAAGATAGCTACTAACAACGAAAAGCATGCAAGATCACAAATAACAAAGACATGATAGAATCAATAATCAATCTGAAATAGCATCTCAATATCCATCGGATCCCCGCAAACACAACTTGCAGAATTACAAATAGATGATCTTGATCATGAACGGAGCTCACAAGATCTAGACATGAAAGCACAAAGGAGGAGAACTAACCATCTAGCTACTACATGGACCTGTAGTCCAGATATGAACTACTCACGCATCACACAAGAGGCTTGCATGATGGTAAAGAAGGCCTCAAGGGTGAATTCCCTCTTCGGCAGGGTGCCAGGAAGAGCTTCAGATCCCTCCCGATCTAAGGACAGAGACGATGGCGGCTACAGACTATTTCATGGATTTTTGATCGGGGCCTTAGGGTTTTGGTATCGGAGGCATCTTATAGGCGGAAGGAAAAGCCGAGGGGGTGCTGGGGTCGTCCAGACCACCCCCTGGCGCGGTCCAGGCCTGGCCACGCGGCCAGGGGGTGTGGCTAGCTCCCAGCCCTTCTCCGTCTCATATTCTGGCATTAGATGTCTTCCGGAAAAATAGGCACTTTGCCTTTTGTCCCGTCCAATTCCGAGAATATTCATTTTCTGACTTTGCTGGAACCAAAAACAACAGAAAATAGGCAGCTGGCACTGTGGCTCTTGTTAATAGGTTAGTCCAAGAAATCATATGGAAAGTACTCCAAAGTGTGGACAAAACACAAGAAAGTAGATAAAACCAAGCATGGAACATCAAAAATTACAGATACATTTGCAATGTATCAGTATACCCTACAGGTACTCGAGATTGGCATATACGGTCCAGATATGGCAGAAGCCCACGGTGTTACCAAGGCTCAATACAGGATTCAGGTGACTCACAGAGACTCCGATTGCTTGCAACGCAAGAAAAAGCTTAAGATAGAAAGTTCAAAGGGACGAACCCTAATCTGTAACTGACTCGACCTGCTACCCGAGACCTAGCCTATCTATATAAAGGCTAGGAGGGGACGGCGAGGAGGACAATCACAACCCTAATTTCCACAACCATCGCTAGATTGCATCTGCGCACCCCTGTAACTTTCGACTCCCTCGATAATTTCAAGAGCAGACAAGCAGGAGTAGGGACCTCTATGAGGCCTGAACCTAGGTAAACCTTGTGTCGATGTGTGCTTGTTCACTAGCCGATTGATGCCTCCAGCGGTCCCTCCTTCTCCAAAACCCAAGTCCATAACAATGGGCATTGACGAGTTAAACCCTCGTCAATTGGCGCCATCTGTGGGAACTGGGAGTACTGATGTCGCGGCTTCTCGGCCCCATCAACCGCCATCTACAACTCCGCAATAGCGGAGATTCGCTAGCTCTTCGGCGCTTTCGACTTCACCGTCCACACGCCGGCCACTCGCCTGGCTTTCGAGTCCGTTGGCGATGGGATCGGCTTGGCGATTGGGAGCTTCTGCTTCCAGGTCAGTCAACTAGGCACGCTTCGCATGCCCGACCAGCCGATGACACCCGTGATCGCTCTAACATCATCGTTCCCGCCACCAATCGGCACCCTCAGCGAACTCAACGCCTCGGCAATAGCTAGGAGCATGGACATCGACAGTAGTCGCGGATCCGATCTGGGTGACCTGTCCACAAAAGATGGAGCCTATGGCTCCAGATCTGAAAGTTTTGGGAGCAATAGCTTCCCCAATCACTTCATGTGCGCCATCATCAACGCGGGCGACACCGGTGTCAATCGCGAAAACACTGGTACGGGCACTAGACCGACCAACGATGGTATACTAGTCGCAAACGGTGGCCCCACCAATGGCACACCCACTAACAACGGGACAGGAGGAGCACCGCACCTCACGACGAATGAGAACACCAGCGAGCGCGTGCAGATCCACCTCAACGACAATGAGTGGGCCTGCTATCGAGAATCTCTACGGGGCAATCCTCTACCCCCTAACTCATCGTAGGACATGCTGATGGGCTACCATTGGCTGCTGAAGGAAGAATTCAAACGCCAGCAGCAGGTAATCGCGCAACTGGAGGTGCGCAGAAAGGCGGTGGATGAGTCGAGCCTTCGGCAAGCTCAGCACTCCTCCCATGGAGGATCCTCCTCCAAAGGCAACGAGTACCTGTACAACAAAAGTCGATCTTGACTGGCCCACTGATACGTCATAAACGTATCTATAATTTTTGATGTTACATGCTTGTTTTATATCTACTTTCTTATGTTTTGTCCACACTTTGGAGTATTTTTACACATTTTCTGGAACTAACCTATTAACAAGATGCCATAGTGCCAGTTGCTTGTTTACAACTATTTTTTGGTTTCAGAAAATCTAGTAAGGAAATATTCTCGGAATTGGACCGGACAAAAGCTGAAGTCAATATTTTACCAGAAGAAATACGGAGTCCGGAGGGCAGCTGAAGGAGGGCCAGGGGCTAGCCACACCCTATGGTGGCGAGGGTACCCCCTGGCCACGCCACCAGGTGGTGTGGGCCCCTCGGGCCTCCACCGACCTTGCCCTTTCGCCTATAAAAGCCCCCGGGATGAAAACCCTAAGTACAAGATCAGAATTCCACGAAAAGTTCTGCAGCGCCACCGCCACCGAAGAGGAGATTCGGGGGACAGAAGTCTCTGTTCTGGCACCCTGCCGGGACAGGGAAGTGCCCCCAGATCCATCTCCATCGACTCCACCGCCATCTCCATCACCGTTGCTGACTCCCATGATAAGGAGGGAGTAGTTCTCTCTCGAGGCTAAGGGCTCTACAAGTAGCTATGTGTTCATCTCTCTCTATGCATGATCTTATTGAGATCATGAGCTTTGTAATCTATAGATCTATTCTTCTACTCAAGTGCTTTAATTAATCTCTACTTATCCCCAAGTGTGTGAAGTTGACAGTGTGCACACCATGTGGCACTTTGGCTAAGATTACATACATACTTATCATGAGTATAATTTGAGTTAGATGTCTCTATGAGATTGTGGTGTTTGTTGGAACAATCTAGCGCTCAAGGTGAAAGTGAGGGATTATCTAGATGGGGAATGCGAACTTTAAGGTGTGCCATTATAGCCCTACATCGTCCAACTTGAGAGTAGTTCAGGGTAGCATCATGAAGAGAAGATATTTATATGAGAGTGTCCACTAGTGAAAGTATGATCCCTAGGCCTTGTTTCTAAGCAGTGAAACACCGTTTACAATCAGTTCTATTACATGTTTGCTTGTTGCCACTCTTATTTCAGATTGCAATTACCACTTATAATCATCCAAATTACTTGTATTTCACTATCTCTTTGCCGAACTAGTGCACGTATACACCTGACAAGTGTATTGGGTGTGCTGGGGACACAAGAGACTTCTTGTATCTTGATTGCAGGGTTGCTTGAGAGGGATACCTTTGACCACTTCCTCCCTGAGTTCGATAAACCTTGGGTGA
This sequence comes from Avena eriantha, assembly GCA_910589775.1. Lineage (NCBI taxonomy): Eukaryota > Viridiplantae > Streptophyta > Magnoliopsida > Poales > Poaceae > Avena > Avena eriantha. The sequence goes on from OU342741.1 coordinate 45,534,090, forward strand.
TCCACTTAAGGGAAAACTTGCTGCTATTCTAAAACCTCTGCACTTGGAGGCCCAACACTGTCTACAAGAATAGAAGCGTGCATAGACATCACCCACCTCACCGACTAGGAGCGCGTAGAAGCCGCGAAAGTCCTCGACTTCGGCTCTATGACGGTGGATACGCGGGGCAACGTGCTCCTGAAGACGCCGCAAGATGCGGTGATAGCGGCCACCATGTACCTCCTCAACAACCAGCCATCGTCTAGAGATCCGTGAGCTTCCATTCACTGATCTACGATCACGGGCCTGGGGCTAATCGAGGCTGCCCTCGACAATGAACCAACACCAGAGCCAAAGAAAAGCAAAGCTCTGGCCAAACACTACTCCTCGCCCTCGTCCAGCGATGATAGCCACGACTTGTCTCGATGTCGTCGCTCACGGTGGCATGAGCACGACTACGACACGCGTGACGATATCACACAGTGCCAAGTCGACAAAATGCGCACAAGATGCGCTCGTTCGACTGACTCGAAGGACAGGGAAGTAGAGATCTGTGGTGCTAGATGCTTCAGCAGAGCCATCAGGCAGAAGCGAATGCCTAAAGGGTTCAAACTCCCATCGGAGAACCCGAAATTTGATGGCCTATAGGACCCGAAGATTTGGCTGGAGGATCACATCTCCTCCGCCAGGCTGCATGGTGGGAGTCGAAGCACGACCATGGAATGCCTACAGCTATAGCTGCAGGGCGCCGCTCGTGCATGGCTCAACAATCTCCCACGCGGATCCATTCGCAGCTGGGAAGAGCTAGTCTACAGCTTCATGCGCAACTTCAAGGGCACCTACAAAAGGCCCGCATCAATCGAAGAGCTGAGAGGCTACCACCAGAGATCTGGCGAGTTGCTGCGCTTGTATATCCAGAGATGGTCTATCATCAAGAACTCTGTAGAAGACATCTCCAAAGATTGCACAATCGACGCGTTCAACGGCGGCGTACGCCGCGAAGAGCTTAGGGAGGAGCTGGGCCGCTCGAAGCCCAAAACAATCGACCACCTGATGGAAATCGCGAATTGGTGGGCCGATGGAGAGGACTCGGTGAAAAACCGTGCCTACTCCAACGACAACGAGGACCTTGGGCGCAGACGTGACCACCGAGGAACACGTCGAATGCGCGGATACGATGACCACGACGAAGTCGACATGATTGCAGCCGGCTATGCCGACAAACGTGAAGACAACCGCAACAGTGGATATCGCAGCGGTGGATACCGCGACACTGGGAAAACCATGCAAGTGTGGCAACGCCGCATTCGCGAAGAGGCACCCGCAACATCCATCCAGTATAAACTGTCCAGACCATGCAACATGCACTTCTACATCGACAAGCACGACGACAAGAAAAAGTCCAGCCACCTTCTCAAGGATTGTCGCGAGTTCCTCAAACTCCATCAGGGCCTGGCCCAGATGAATTGTGATGTGATCAACCAGGGCTACTGAGCTGCCCCATGCAGTGTGGCACATGGAGATCCTCCACCACCGCCCGAACCACCACCACCCGCGGCTGCACCAGCCCACAACCATGGAGGCGAGGCGTACCCCCGACCACTGGGGAACATGGGGATGATCCAAAAGGGCCGCCCCTCAAATTGAACACAGAAGGCAATCACTCACCAAGTCAATTTGGCGATAAAATCTCCGCCATCCACCCCTGAGTACCTCAGTGGCAGCGAGTCATGCATCACCTTCGACAAAAGTGACCACCTGCGTCAAGTACCTATCCCAGGCCACTGTCCCCTGGTACTCAAGGCGCAGATCGGCGGGTTTGAGATGAGTCACGTCTTCATGGACGGCGGAAGTGGCATTAATCTCATGTTCGTGAGTACCTTGTGAGCAATGCGGATCCCGCTGACATGTCTAGAAGTGTCAAACACGGCATTCCACGGCATCGTCCTAGGGAAGGGAGTGTACCCCCTGGGGAAGATCAACCTTGACGTCATCTTCGACACGTCGCAAAATTTTCGGCGAGAGCGCATCGACTTTGAAGTCGTCGACTAGCCCTCACAATACCACTACATCCTCGGATGTGTCGCGTTCGCGAGGTTCATGGTGGTGCCACACTACGCCTATCTGCAGATGAAGATGCTAGGACCAAACGACGTCATCACAATCAACGGAAGCTTCGAGAGGTCCGACAGCTGCGACAGGGAATTCAATAGAATCTCTCAGTCCTTCGGCATGCAAGAGGAACTCGCAAAACTGAAGGAGTCGATAGACAACAGTCTGCCTCCCCTGAGCAGGCCAAGTCCACCCGACCTGTCTTTCGACTCATCGGTGCACACAAAGAAAGTCCAGGTCCACCTAACAGACCAGACCAAGACGCCCCTCATCGCCAACATCTTGAGTTCCGCATAGGAACTCGCTCTCATTGAATTCCTCCGTGAGCACTGGGAAATCTTCGCCTGGTGTCCAACGGACATGCCAGGGGTTCCCAAGGAATTCGCTGAGCACTCACTCAACGTGAATCCAGACGCAAGGCCAGTTAAGCAGACAATACGGCGTCTGTCTGAACCAAGAGCAAAAGCAGTCGGTATGGAGATCAACAGACTCCTCGACACAAATTTCATACGCGAGATCAAGGAAAGCACCTGGCTCGCCAACACAGTGCTTGTGCCCAAAAAAGACACGGATATCCTGCAGATGTGCGTGGACTTCACCTCCTTGAATAAGCACTGCCCAAAGAATCACTTCTCGTTTCCATGGATCGAGCAAATAATCGACTCCACTGCGGGATGTGAGCGCCTCTGCTTCCTCGACGCCTACTCAGGCTACAACCAGTTTCGAATGAAGGAGGAAGACCAGGAAAAAATAGCGTTCACAACACCCTTTGGTGTGTTCTGCTACAACACGATGCCTTTCGGGCTAAAAAATGCAGAAGCCACCTATTAGCGGTGCATGCAGGCTTGCCTCAAGAACCAACTTGGTCGCAATATCCAAGTTTACGTTGACGACATTTTCATCAAAACCAAAGAGAAAGCTACGCTAATCGACGATCTCCACGAGACCTTCGCTAACCTCGAACGCTACTGAATCAAGCTCAATCCAGACAAATGAGCCTTCGGCGTACCATCTGGGCAACTACTCGGGTATCTCATCTCTGCGAGGGGGATCAAAGCAAACCCGAAGAAAAATAAAGGCCATACTGGCCATGGAGAAGCCGAAGAACGTAAAAGGCGTCCAGCAGCTGGCTGGGCAAACCGCGACGCTCAGTCGATTTATTAGTCGAATGGGCAAAAAGGCACTACCCTTCTACCAACTCCTCCGCAAAGCCGAAAAGTTCAGGTGGACAGACGAGGCACAAGAAGCATTCGAAGACCTCAAGCGTCTACTATCCACCTCGCCAGTATTGGTGACGCCTCGCGAAAAAGAGCCACTACTACTCTATATTTATGCCACCAACCAGGTGGTCAGCACTATGCTCGTGGTGGAGCGAGCCGAAGAAAATAAAGTCCACATGGTTCAGCGCCCAGTGTACTACCTCAGCGAGGTGCTCACGCCAACAAAGCAGCGGTACCCGCACTACAGAACCTAGCGTACGGCATCTTCATGATAGCCAGGCGACTGCGTCACTACTTCTAGGAGCACCCAATCGTGGTGGTAAACAACGCCCCGCTCGGGCATATACTCAATAATCCTGACGCCACCGGACGAGTCGCGCTCTAGGGAATCGAACTGTCTCCACGAGACATCACATATGAGAAGCCCGACACTATCAAGTCGCAAGTTCTCCCAGACTTCCTAGTGCACTGGATGGAGAACTAGCTCCCCAACAAGCCAGATATGTCCTATCTCTAGACAATGCACTTCGACGAGTCCAAGCAAAAGGACGGAGCTGGCGTAGATGTCATACTAACATCGCCCCAAGGAGACCAGATGAAGTATGTTCTGCGAATGTAGTTCACGGCCTCCAATAATGAAGCTGAATACGAAGCCTTAATCCACGGAATGCTGCTGGCGAAAGCCTGCGGCACCAAAAGGTTCATCATCTATGGCGACTCCAAGATGGTGGTCAACCAAACGATGCACGAGTGTGACGCAGTGAGCGACAACATGATCGCCTATCGCGACCTCTACGACACACTCGAGGGATACTTTGACGGTTGCAAGCTGCGACACGTAGGTCACGAAAGCAACAAAGAGGCGGATATACTCGCCAATATCGGCTCCACCTGCGCCCCCATACCACCTGGGTATTCCTTGAGCGCATCTACGAGCGCTCCATCAAGCCCAAGGCTCCAGAGAAGAAAGCAAGCACGTCAACGGACTCGGGGGCTACGCCACCCAACGAGCCAATAGATCAATGCCATGGAGCTTGATACGGGACTCGAAGGACCAATGGAGGTCATGATGATCGAACCATCATGGACACAGCCATACATCACATATTTGCTCAGCAAGAGGCTGCCAGACGACCTGACTGATGCGCGACACATCACGCGATGATCCAAGGCATTCACCCTCATCAACGGCGAACCATACAAAAGCAGCATCACAGGGGTACTTCAACGGTGCATCTCCAACGGGGACGGAAGATCCGTCCTCCTCGACATACATGAAGGCACTTGTGGGAACCATGCTGGCAGTCGCGCCCTCGTTGCCAAAGCTCTGCGAGCTAGATTCTATTGGCCCACGGCCATGCACAACGCCAAGGACATCGTCCAGTGCTGCAACGCTTGTCAGCGATTCGCGGACAAACCACACACACCTAGCGCGGAACTCGGGACAATACCATTGGCTTGGCCATTTGCACAGTGGGGACTCGACATGGTCGGCAAGCTCCCAAAGTCCTCGCGAGTAGGTTATGTCTACCTCTTAGTCGCGGTCGATAAATTCACCAAGTGGATCGAGGCCATGCCGGTGACAAATCAATCCGGATCTAGTGCCGTCAAGTTCTTTGAGTCCATCGGCTACCATTTTGGAGTGCCACATAGCATCATCACAGACAATGAGATGAACTTCACCTCCAAGGAGTTCTAGGAATTCTGTGAAAACCTAGGAATCAATGTTAGCTATGCTTCGGTGGCTCACCCTCAGACCAATGGTCAAGTCGAAAAGGCCAACGGCCTCGTCTACGGCGGAATCAAGAAGCGACTCCTTGGTCCACTCGAGTAAGCCGCCGGATGCTGGCTAGACGAACTGCAATCTGTACTTTGGAGTTTACGTACAACTCCAAACAGCGCCACGGGCTACACTCCGTTCTTCATGGTGCACGGTGTTGAAGCGGTGCTACCCGCAGAAGTGCGCTATAAAGCCCCATGAGTGGCGCTTATAGCGAGCAGGAGTCAACTCTCACATTCGATGACTCCGTCGACCTCCTCGATGAGGCACGCGAGATTGCAGCGGAGAGATCAATGATCTATCAAAAGAACCTCCGCAACTACCACAGCAGAAGACTACGCCCCAAATCCTTTGTCGAAGGAGATCTGGTCTTGCGACTGAAGTAGCAGGGGCACCTCAAACTCGAGTCCCCTTGGGAGGGACCTTATGTGATTACTGAAGTAATCCCAGGTGGCACCTATTGCCTCAAACACCTAGCAAGTGGAGTCGCATATTCCAAATCTTGGAACGTCGCACATCTGCGTCGTTTCTACCCCTAGTGTTTTTTACATTACAAATAAGGGTATTCAGCCAGGCTACTTAGCCACACATTGTACCTCGTACTATTCTGCGAATAAATAAAGCATGCCCCAAAACTCTGTGTCTTTTTCTATTTTTATTGCAATTTCGTCACTCGGGGGCTGTGCCACCCTTTACACCTTCGTTCAACGAACAAATCGCAGCATCATGAGTAGCTGACACACTACCAATCGAACCCTTGACAAACACCAACCTAGTTGCAAAGCACCTGATAGGTTGGCAAGGTGCCGAGATAAATACACGTTAGGCTAACGAAAAGGAACTGCAGAGTATAATACACTCGAAAATTATACAAGCTAGCAAGCTCTTCACATATCAATGGGTATTAAATACACCCAACATAATCATACGAACTTTGCAACACTTATACATCTATGTGCAGGATACAAATTACGCTACTGCTACAAAAGATGAACATTCGTGTGCTCTTCAAAGAAGTCGACGATGTCCTCCGCTGGCCGATCAACTGCCTGGTAGTTCGGCACCATGTTCCAGGTCATCCCTTCTAGCGGCGGCGGTCCAGCAGCAACAGACGTTATGTCCACACTGGCCGATGCAGTCGCACCAGCGATATGGCAGCCTTTGCACCCGTGACCAGTTGCTGTCGCACACACTCGCGGACTGCGCTTACATCTTGAAATTTCGCCAAAAAGAGCCAACAGGCTTGAAGGGACGGCGTCCAGCGGAAGCATCGTCTAATAAATGTGCCTAAGGCATGACTGCGCCTTCTTCAAGCATTAAAGCACTCGGGAAGAATGATCCTGCAGGGTCGCCAATGCGACTGCACGGTCGTGGTTCACCCAAAAATACCCACTAGCCTCCAGCTACTCCTGGGTCAGGTTATTCATCCGAATGGCCACCTGGTCCTTCTCATCCTGCGGATGATGAGCGCTAACAACTACACCAAGCAAGCAGCAAAGTGTAAGGACAAGGCATCGCCGCAACTGACTAAAAGACAAGATGAGAAGACATAGAGCTAACATTTAAACTGCTCGTTCCACTGCGCCACTTCATCCAAGAGATACTTCTCACGGGCGGTGGCCTTCTCAACTTTTGACTTGCACACATCCATGTTACTGCGGATGATGGGAAACTCACGCTCCAACTGCTTAATGCGGCCGCGCAGTCCCGAAAGCAACGACAATTCCTCCACCTTTGGACGCGGTTGCACCGTGGTTTCATCGGTAGGAGGAGAATCATGAGGAACACTCGAATGACCACTCGAAAGACCCTAGGTACAATCAAGCAAGAGGCAAATGAGACTAATCACACATCTATAAAAGGAGGATTGCATTCAAATTCGATAAAAGTGTCAAGGGGGCACCCCCCACAAAATGCGGACCAACAAAATAAGCTACACCTATTACAAAGGGTAACTATGGAGCAATCTGCTTCTTCGACTTAGACTTTGACTTTGGGGGCTACATTGCATCCGTGGCAGTCTCCGATGCCACGGACTTGCCGATAGCCCCAGATGCCACGGTCTTCGCCGCCTTCGCTCGCCGCCGCTCCTCAAAGTATTTGGCGATTGTCTCGATAAGGTGAGGCCTATATTTACCGTAGCTACTAGAGAAGGGAGAAAACACTACCTGCTGGCCTCCGGCATTGACAGGCATTTCCTCGGAGATCGTGGTGGGATCCAACTCCACGCCATGGGCTTGCGCCATCGCGAGTGCCATGGTGGTGCCGACAGATCGCTGGGAGTTCTTGAAGTCCATGGGAATACCTCTTGCAAAGGATTCCACCAGGTCATCAAGATTGTCGATTAGCCCAGTCTTGGGAGTCAGGTCCTCCCGGAGGCGACTTAGCACACCTTTGGCCTTCCCCAGCGTCTCTTGGAGGGAGAAATCGCGGTCCTCAACTGCAGCCACAACGCCAGCAAGGGCATCCTCGTGACGCAAGGCCTGGGCGTCAAAACTGAGGCCAGCGACAACTAAAGAGTACAAGGTATCAGCACAGGAACAAGAAAACCAAGATAAGGAAAAACACAAGGGAAAGCAGTGCAAGTACCTGAGAGCGGCTCCGTAGTCGGGAAAAGCTGTTCCGCGCAGAACTTCTCCCTCTCAGCAGCAGAAGCACGTAGGTCTTCCTCGCGCTTCTACGACTCCTGTAGAGCCACGACTATCTCATCAAGCCTTTTCTCTGTTGCGGCAAGTCCCTTCTCGAGGAAAGTGATGTGACGGAGAAGTTCATTATGCTCCCCTACAAAAGGGCAGAGCCCGACACAACTGAGTTCGCAAAGTCCTACATAAGCAGAGCCAAGAGAGAGGATCACTTCAAACCTTCGACTTCGTGGTGGCGATTGTCCAGCAGGGCGTGCTATCGACCTAAAGCAAGGATTTGCTCCGCAAGGCGAGTAGATTCCTTTACAATGAGCTACACCAAGATAAATGAAGACTTAGCATCAGGGAAAGAACAAATTGGACTGCCAACGGCAAAAAAGACACTCACATGTTCCTCCATGGACTTCGAAGATGCATGTCGGGCAGTCGCCCGTGCAACCATCTGGTGCTCCCTAGCATGTGGGGAACTCGAAGAATTGGCGCCGGAGTGGGCCACCACTAGAGGAGAAGGAGACCGTGCGGCCACCTCCTTGGTCTTGCAGTCTGTGACTCTGGACTCTTTCACAAATTGGACGTCGTCAGAAGACGACACCGCCGTTTGACTGCAAAACATGCCCAGCACCACTTCAGAAAAGCAACTTCAAAGAAAACAAGATGAACTCGCGGATATTAAAAACTCGCTAGTTGAATTTGTCGAGGTCAAAGGAGTCATCCGACGACTCCTTCGACAACCGCAGCTTCTTTGGAACGGGAGGAGCCATGGCGCACATAGGCACGGCGGGAATCGGCTCCTCTGAAGAAGCAGAGGGACCCTCCAGCATCGTAAACGAGGAAGCGTCAGAATCCTCGCTGCGGGAAAGCTTGCGAGTGTCGTGGCCACTGGACTCGGGGGCTTCCTCCTCTTCTTCAATCAGGATGGTCGAATCCGACTCGTCCTCTTCCACCGCTTCACACGGTATAACCCCTTCAGTTTGAGGAGGGAAGTTGGAGGCCACTTTCCAGTCCTACAATCAGAAGAAACATCAGTACATATTAAGCACTTGTCAACCAATCGAAAAAATGAAGATTACTTCACAGGAAAGCTCTACCTTAGGTGGAGAGTTGTTGGCATTGAAAGGGGGCACGACTGATTCGCCTGGGAGATCCTCCTTGGCGGTGTACTTGGTCACCAGTCGCAACCTCCTATCTATCTCACCTGCAGAAATGCCCTCCGCAGATATGCGAGTGATATCGCTAGCACCGACCCAATGGTACATCGGATGGACCCTAGCCTACAGAGGCTGGATGTGGCGGCGCAACCACGTGCGAATGAGAGCGGCGTCACCCTCTTCTTTGCCTATGCAGCCTTCAAGGTCGCAAACACACTGATACAGCATCTCTGTCACCTCGAACTCGCCAGGCATGACGACGTTCTTCCAGGAACGCCTCCTCTTTAAAGTCGCCACGAGATCGAAGGGCGCGAGTCCATTTTGCTCTCCGTCGGCCTTCTGGTCGCAGATGTAGAACCACTTATCTCTCCACCATTGGACATAAGCGGTGAGCTTGATATCAAAATAAGTGGAGGAAGAGTCGACGTGGATCCCGTGGCCTCCTACGTTGTAGACTATCGAACCCGACCTTGACTGACGTTTGAGCTTAAAAAGCTTCTTGAAGAGACCAAAGTGTGGCTCGATTCCGAGCCAGCACTCCCACATGGTGATGAAATAGGCCATGTGGAGAATCGAATTTGGGGACAGCTGGTGCAGCTAGAGCCCATAGAACTAGAGAAGACCCCTGACAAAGGGATGGAGGGGAAGAGAGAGACCGCAAATGATGAACGCAAGGAACATCACCCGGAAACCAGGAGGAGGAATGGGAATTACCTCCTCGCCAGGTACGCGGGAGTCGCCTTCCGCGGGAGGAAGTGCTCCATCTTGACGGAGATTGAACAGCTCCGCGGGCTTGATGGTGGATGGGCGCCATGACCCATTGGTGACGCGAGTCCCCGCGCCCTTCTTCTTCCCAGCACCGGCGGCGCTGGTGCCCACGGTGGCGGCGCCTCCTTTCTTCTTGGTGGCGACAATGGCGGCCGCAGATCCAGCGGCAGAACCTCCTTTCTTCTTGCCCATCTTGTGATGGCAATGCAAGCGGAGGAAGTAACAGGGGAAGACGCGGAGCTGGTCCAGTGCCATGGAGAAGAGGTGCACAAAGGAGCAGAAAGAGCAACAATGGCGAAGGAGGCACGAGCAAGAAGAGAGATGAGGAAAAATTGCCGCAGCTGTGCTGCTACTTAACCTCCTCGCAGATGTCACCCAACGGCCATCAGAAACCCTATTGGACGCGTGGCGCACATCGCCATCAACGCGTGGCGAAGGTGAACCACGAGCCATCCCCCACTACTCCCATTAAGCGTGGAAATCGAGGAGACGTAGTTAAAACAGAAGATTATGCACGCCTAGTCAAATCAAAGTCAAAAAGTGGGACCCATTGCTCGTCACGTCCCATCGAAGCCGCTCACGCGAGCAACTGAAGTCATCACGTCGTCAGCACTGACGTCATCGATTCTAGCAGAAGAAGATTTTAACTACTTTAGTCCTTGCTCGAGTCTTTGACTAAACCAAGCACTCGGGGGCTACTCCTAACAGGAGCGCTGGCCGCGCATCCGAAATAATTTTTATGCAGGTGTACAAACTTCACGAAAACCCATCACTCGAATCAACCATTCGATTGTGAATTACGGGTTACTCCCATAGGGAGCGCTGGAAGCACATTCGACTGAAACAAGCAAAAAAGACGACAATAGTTGCAGAAAGTTTTTTAGTCCTCACTCGAGTCTACGACTCCAATAGGCACTCAGGGGCTACTCCCATAGGGAGCGCTGGTCGCGCACCCTATGATTATTTTTCCTTATACATCGTACTATGTGTCGATAACATCCACACTCGAATGCTATGGCGACTCTGCCTCATATTTTCCCTACAAAGAGATTACATCTCCTGGGCCACCCAAATCATCTCCGCGATGACAAAAATTTGGATGCTGCGCTTACATCGTGAAGATAAGACCTGAACAAGGCCTGGCAACGCATCCACTGCACACTACCAGAAATATATCCGTGCCTACAAGTACGATGAACATGCCTTGATAGACGCGTCGAGTGCTCACATTTATAGAGTAAATTTGACTCCTGTAAGACCTCTGCGGCCTGAGTCGAATTACGCCAGCACTTTTCCGAATTCGAGTCCGGGGACTCGAGTTTGAGTAGATTACGTTGTTTTGCCCCAAGGAAGTTAACTGATACCAATACATCGGATAAATCAGGCACGTATATCAACAATACCTATGATACATACAAAACACTCAGTCATGTGATGCGTCCATTTTGCATCACTATTCTATATCATAATTTACTGTTATTCATTGATGTATTTCATATTAAGAGATGATACTTATGTTATTTCATCTGTTTTTGCATGGTTGATGACTTTTGGAGCATGGACCGCTATAGTCAGGATTCTGATGGAAAGGTGTTGTTTGGAGGCAAAATTCGCGAAGATTAGAAAATACGAGAATATACATGGAAAATCCTATTTTTCCAGAAGATGAATAAAGCCAGAAGGGGAAGTGGAGATGGGCCACAGGGGGGGCACACCACCCCCTGGTGCGGGCCACCCCAAGCCGCACCACCAGGTGGTGTGGCCGCCCTGGTCTACTCCAGCCTCTCCCCTCTAACATATATTATCCTCCCGAAACTCTAAGACTCGGGGAGCAACCATAGAAAGATTTCGCCGCCTCTGCAGGGCGGAAAACACCGAGAGAGAAAGATCTCTCGGCAGACAGAATTCTGCCGGGGGAATTCCTTCCCGAAGATGGGAGATCATCGCCACCAACACTACCATCAAGCTGGACTTCATCGGGATCATCATCATCATCACCACCACCATCATCTCCACCAGCACCATCATCACCACTCCATACCGCTGTAACAATTGGGTTGAATCTTGCATAGTTCTTAGGGGAAACTTTCCTGGTGTTGATTACTCCTTGTAGTTGATGCTATTGAGTGAACCATTGAACTATCGTTTATGTTCAGATTGTTACATATCATTATATCATCTCTGATCATGATCCATATGATGTCTTGTGAGTAGTTCGTTTTGTTCTTGAGGACATGGGAGAAGTCATGTTGTTAGTAGTGGAATTGTGTTGAGAAAGATTCAATGGTTTGATATTTAAGTTGTGGTGTACTTCTTCTAGTGGTGTCATGTGAACGTCGACTACATGACACTTCACCTATATGGGCCTAGGGGAATGCATTGTGTATTTGGCTACTAATCGTAGGGGTTGCTGGAGTGACAGAAACCTGAACCCCCGTTAGCAAACCTTTGCACAAGGGACGTCAGGGTCTTAGAGTTCAAAGATGTGGTTAGGTTTCTACCTTAATTACTTTATTTGTACTTGCGGATGCTTGCAAAAGGTATAATCACAAGTATGTATTAGTCCTAGGAAGGTCGGTACATTAGCATAGGTTCACCCACACAACACTTAGCAAACTAAAGAAGATTAATCAACTATATGAAGCGAAAGCACTTGACGATATTCCCATGTGTCCTCGAGAACGTTTGGTCATCTTAAGTAATACAACCGGCTTGTCCTTTGCTAACGAAAGGATTGGGCCACTTGTTGTATTTATTCTTATTTACTCATACTTTATTTACCTGCATTATCAAAAACCCCTAAAAATCCGTTTGCTAAGTATTTATAGAGAATTCCTGCTCCTAGCCACTCACCAGCACCTTCTGCTCCTTGTTGGGTTCGACACTCTTACTTATCGAAAATACTGCGATACACCCCCTATACTCTTGGGTCATCAAGACTATTTTCTGGCGTCGTTGCCAGGGAGTGAAGCGCTATTGTAGAGTGGAATTGGTAAAGGAAACTTCTACTGTGAGTATTGTTTATTTCTGTTAGTTGCTTTATTTTCATTATAGATAATTCGCTGAGTTTCTTATTTCGTAATGCTACTACCACTGCTAAGGTAGTAGATGAACCACCACCTGCTGAGAATGATACTTTTAAAATACCTACAAGAATTATTGGTCGTGTTATGGATAACTATTATGTTGGAGATGGAACTGTCCATCCCGGTGATCATTTGCTCTTTATACACGAATTATGCGGGTTGTTTAAGTGTGCAGGTATTACAACAGATCAAGTCAAGAAGAAGTTATTCTCATTATCACTGAAAGGAAGAGCTGAAGAATGGTATAAGCTACTCAAGAATGGTCAAGCTCTTGAATGGAAGGAAATAGTACCTCTCTTTTATTCAAAGTTTTATCCTCCTAGTGAGATTCATAATATCGGAATCAAATATACAACTTTTGGCCTCTTGATGGAGATAGTACCGCTCAAGCTTGGGGGAGATTGAAGTTATTAATGCTTAAATGTCCCATTCATGAACTCCCCAACAATATTATTATCAATAACTTTTATGCAAGGCTTTCTCTTCATGATAAGGATTTATTGGATGCCTCTTGTGCTGGATCATTCACTCGCATGGAAGAAGAAGCTAAATGGGATCTTCTAGACCGTATTCAAGACAATGATGAAGCGTGGGAGAATGACAAAGGAAGAAAGTTAGGTATAAATTATGATTATGAATGCATTGAATCTTTTATGGGAACTCATGACTTTCAAAATATTAAAAATGCTTATGGTCTAGACTCTCAAGCTACTGCAACTTATTTTAAGGCTTTTGCTTATTATATTGAAGTTCCTAAAAAGAAGTGGAATAAGTGTCATGAACCTTATAAAGATATTGTCAATAGTGTTCCTGCTAAAAATACTGAAGTTTATACTACTAATCATGTTTTATATGAACCTTACATTGAGAAAATGTCTTTCCCAGTCAAGGCAAAGGAACATTCTGTGATAGCTAGTATGGTTAATGAAAGGACAAATAAAGTTGTTGAACTTGATAAACAAATGGATGATATATATAATAGCAAATCTGAAAGACATTGTCACTAAATATGTGGATTAAGGACACACACTATCCTTTGTATGGATATCCCTAATATTGTTTCACAAAGTATTGTTATGAGAGCTAATGTCCCTGTGTTTTCTGTTAGGATAAGTGATCGTTGCTACCATGGTTCTTGTGATAGCTCTATCATTAAATTTATGCATGATACTGAAAGTTATTATGAGAGAGGGAAGACGGTTCTTATGCACCTCAATAATATCAAGTTTCCTCGTTTTATGCTTAAAGTCTTTATATTGCACTTGTTTTGCCTTCCTATGCTTGTAGCCTCCGGTTTCAACAATTTGTTTGTTTACAAAATTCCCTTGCATAGGAAGTGGGTTAGACATAAAATTTATATTTTTGCTTCTTAATGCTCTCTTTCACTTCAATTCATATTCTTATGTGAGCATCTTTGAAATTATCATGCCCATCTTAATGGCTATAAAGAAAGAGCTTTTTGGGAGACAACCCAATTTATTTTTGCTTTCAGTTTGTTTTTGTTTCTTTGAGTCTTGGAAGTTATTACTTCGGTAATAACCTCTCCCTATCCTTTTTGTTTGGTTTTTGTGTCAAGATCAACCTCTAATGAGAGAGAAGTAAGATTTGGGGAAGTTGTTGTCCCGAAACAGATTTTTATGCTTGACCGTAAACATTCGTGAGAGATCTCTGTATGTAGGATTGAGATATAATTTTTTGTGCTTCTGCCCCAGGTTGTTATTTAACTTTTGTTAGTTTTGCACTTTTTGATCTGAGCAACAAAGATTTTCGAAAAAATTGATCTTTACCTGCTGGTCTGTTTTGACAGATTTTTGCCACTCTTGCATTTGCTTCTTAAGTCGATTTCCTTTTTGAATTATCTTTGGATTTTTGGAAGGAGTTGCTACAGTAGCTTATGTGTTGATGGATTTCAGTTGAAATTGGACTTAAAAGGTCCATTACCTTGCTTATACGAATGTTGCTAATGAGAATTGTGTGAAGTTTTGTGTGAAAGAAATTTCCAGGTTATTGGAGAAAATGGTGTAAAAAAGTGAAAGGTTTTCATGACTCGAGCAATATGAGTATGAAGATGAAGATGTTGATGCTATTCAAGTTGTAACTCCGGAAAAATTTATCAAATACCACATTCAGAGACCTGCAGAGTCCGTTTTCGAATAGGTAACAGTGCTGGTAATAAAAGTTCCGTGAAAATTCTATCCAGTTGTATTTTTGGAGTTTTTATCCAACAAGGAAAGCTACGAAGCGAAAGAGGGACGGAAACGGAGCCAGGGTGGCTCACACCACTCCATGGCGCGGGCCCCCCCCCGGCCGTGCCAGCAGGTGGTGTGGCCACCTCGGACTCTGTCGCCGACCCATTTTCTTCTAGTACCTTCCTTTTGTTGGAAAAATTCGTAATATATAATCCCCTGGATCCCCCGAGGTTCGTATATCGTGTTCTCGCCGTGTTTTTGTTTTGATATGTTTTGTTCCAGATGTCGTTCCAGGATTTGTCTTCAAAGGGTTATGAGCTTCGACACCGTCGCGAGCTCCATAGCAATCTTGAGCAGGAGACTCTCGCGGGATGGGTGAAACAAGCAAGGATCACAACTAGGTGCGAAGACATGGACCGGAACATCGGGGAGGAAGTAAGGGACATGACAGCATGCATGAAGGGGCTGATACCTCCAACTCTAGACCTCAGTTCCTGCCCTGCAGCAGTGGAAGCTCTACGAGTAACTGATGAGTTATGCGACAAGTACCGGGTCTTGAGGAGGAAGGTAGATATGATTCAAGAGGAGAATAACAGGCTTCGCAAGATACTAGAAGATTTCCTCGCGCCAATCGAGAGAATACCACCACCACCGAAGGAGTAATTCGTCATCAGGTTTTGGCATCCCCTTGGTTTGTTCCAAGTTTGGGGGAGTGCCGCGGTATCACATCACTATCTTCTATCTTTTTACCTTTTTAGTAGAGTCATATCATGAATAGAAAAGTTATCATGAAGGATGGTTTGCATTATGGAAGTGTCCCCCTCTCGTTAGATATCTATGTATCCCTTGGAGTGAGTTGCCGTTATGGAATATTAATGAGAAGTTCTATCACTTACTCTCTTGCATATCTTATATTAGTTTTCAATTCATGGTTATATGATTGATCTTGTCATTAGTATTGGTATCACTTTCGGATCATTGAGTTAATTTAGTTGGTTTTGGCAAACCTAGCTCGGTCAGTAGCAACACTATTTTGAGAATTGAATGAAAAATATAAAAGTACTCTAAAGAAATATAATTTCATCATCATTCTTTCTTGATTTTCTCATAAGTTTAGTATTCTCTAGTTAAGATCTTTTGTGCTTCCAAGAAAGATTGCATGTTTGTTTTTATCACCTGTATGTTTTTTGGTTCCTTCAACTCTTATGCTTGCTACCCAGCCTTGCTAGCCAAAAACCTGTACTGAGAGGGAATGCTTCTCGTGCATCCAATCCTTACACCAAAACATATGCCATTTGTGTCCACCATACCTACCTATTAGCATTATTACTATTCCAAGTATATTCTTGTTTTTATCTACCTTCCAAATTAAACTTGTTATGCGAAAATTAGTGATTTAAAGCTCTCACGAATTTGATGGCACACTTTACTTTCTCGCATTTAATAAACTTGAACCATTTTGTCCATCTTTGTTGCGTATATGCTTGCACTTTATAAGTTAAAGTTAGCAGAACCATGTATCATGGGGAACGCTTTCAACATTGCACTTATATTCTGTTGATATCATGATTCTTTTGCTTCCGGATCCTGGCGATGTGAAATAAAAGGGGAACTTGTAAGATCATGGAGTTAGTATGAGTGTTAGAGAAACGCCTGGGCCGCTAGCCTAAGCCATGCCTAATCATGGTGGAAACTTGCAGCATAACCATAATGAGCACTTTATGAAGCATCCTCAACAAAAACCTATGCAAATAGCAAATAAAAGGATCGCTGAGATGCTCATTGTCTGCTTGCCTTGTCATTTTGATTATGGGATAGCTCCTGTATCATGTGCAAGGGGTACCCCGTTGGCGGTTCTCTATGATACATATGTACTTACAATGACAAGAGCTTACTCGTGACTGAAGTTGAGTAGCATGAGGTTCGGTACTCGTAAGTAAGGGGCATGATATTTCAACTTATAACTTGTCAAGCATATCCTCTTAGTTGTGTCACATTAACCTTAATCACCTAAAGATGCCTATGATAGGGGCAATGAGAGCTGAAAGCTAGTAAGTACTATAACTTTTGGAAGCTCTTTATGAAACTTGAAATCCCTGCTTCCATTTGCGAATGGCCTATCTTTTACTTTTTAGTTGAGTCAGTAAACCTATTCCCTTCTATCTCAGCAAGTATTTTGAGTTGCTGTGTTTCATTCATTCATATGATGATTTATTCAATCATGTCTCTTATGTTCCTTGTTTTGCACATTGCTCTTATCTTAATGATTACTACTTTGAAATCTATCATTGAAAATCAGTTATTTGTGAACTCCAGCAAATTGTCAACTATTCTTCGACCGAGAGCTAAGTTTGGCATTACCAATTATGATTTACTTTATGTATATTTATTGTGTTTCCTTTACTTATTGCAAGTTAAGTTATATAATAGTGAGTTGTCTTCTATTATGACATATGTATTGATGAATGTGATGCTTCTTGTCCGTATTGTTTTATCTACTCTTCACTCCATAAACCTGAGGTCATGTTTATTGAGTTCAGTTTCGCTTGGGGACAACCGAAGTCTAAGCTTAGGGGGAGTTGATACGTCCATTTCGCATCACTATTCTATATCATAATTTACTGTTATTCATTGATATATTTCATATTAAGAGATGATACTTATGTTATTTCATCTGTTTTTGCATGGTTGATGACTTTTGGAGCATGGATTGCTACAGTCAGGATTCTGATGGAAAAGGTGCTGTTTGGAGGCAAAATTCGCAAAGATCAGAAAATCCGGGAAAATACATGGAAAATCCTATTTTTCCAGGAGACGAATAAAGCCAGAAGGGGAAGTGGAAATGGGCCACAGGGGCCCACACCACCCCTGGCGTGGGACACCCTAGGCCACGCCACCAGGTGGTGTGGCCGCCCTGGTCCACTGCAGCCTCTCCCCTCTGGCGTATTTTATCCTCCCGAAACTCTAAGACTCGGGGAGCAACCATAGAAAGATTTCGCCGCCTCTGCGGGGCAGAAAACACCGAGAGAGAAAGATCTCTCGGCAGACAGAATTCTGCCGGGGGAATTCCTTCCCGAAGATGGGAGATCATCGCCACCAACACTACCATCAAGCTGGACTTCATCGGGATCATCATCATCATCACCACCACCATCATCTCCACCAGCACCATCATCACCACTCCATACCGCTGTAACAATTGGGTTGAATCTTGCATAGTTCTTAGGGGAAACTTTCCTGGTGTTGATTACTCCTTGTAGTTGATGCTATTGAGTGAACCATTGAACTATCGTTTATGTTCAGATTGTTACATATCATTATATCATCTCTGATCATGATCCATATGATGTCTTGTGAGTAGTTCGTTTTGTTCTTGAGGACATGGGAGAAGTCATGTTGTTAGTAGTGGAATTGTGTTGAGAAAGATTCAATGGTTTGATATTTAAGTTGTGGTGTACTTCTTCTAGTGGTGTCATGTGAACGTCGACTACATGACACTTCACCTATATGGGCCTAGGGGAATGCATTTTGTATTTGGCTACTAATCGCAGGGGTTGCCGGAGTGAGAGAAACCCGAACCCCTGTTAGCAAACCTTTGCACAAGGGACATCAGGGTCTTAGAGTTTAAAGTTGTGGTTAGGTTTCTACCTTAATTACTTTTTTGTACTTGCGTATGCTTGCAAGAGGTATAATCACAAGTATGTATTAGGCCTAGGAAGGTCGGTACATTAGCACAGGTTCACACACACAACACTTAGCAAACTAAAGAAGATTAATCAACTATATGAAGTGAAAGCACTTGACGATATTCCCATGTGTCCTCGAGAACGTTTGGTCATCTTAAGTAATACAACCGGCTTGTCGTTTGCTAAAAAAAGGATTGGGCCACTTGCTGCATTTATTCTTATTGTCTTTTATTTACTCGTACCTTATTTACCTGCATTATCAAAAACCCCTAAAAATCCGTTTGCTAAGTATTTATAGAGAATTCATGCTCCTAGCCACTCGCCAGCACCTTCTTCTCCTCGTTGGGTTCGACACTCTTACTTATTGAAAATACTGTGATACACCCACGAAACTTCTAGGTCATCATCATGCACTCGAAAGACTTTATAAAGTCTCAAGTCGAATCTGCGATTCCACTGGACACTCGGGGGCTACTGACATAGGTATACCCTACAGGTACTCAAGATTGACATATACGGTCCAGATACGGCAGAAGCCCACGGCATTGCCAAGGCCCAATACATGATTCGGGTGACTCACGAAGACTCCGATTGCTTGCAACACAAGAAAAGGCTTAAGATAGAAAGTTTAAAGGGATAAACCCTAATCTGTAACCGACTCGACCTGCCACCCGAGACCTAGCCTATTTATATAAAGGCTAGGAGGAGGCGGCGAGGAGGACAATCACAACCCTAGTTTCCACAACCATCGCCAGATTGCATATGCGCACCCCTGTAACTTTCGACTCCCTCGATAATTCCAAGAGCAGACAAGCAGGAGTAGGGACCTCTACGAGGCCTGAACCTGGGTAAACCTTGCGTCCCTGTGTGCTTGTTTTTTAGACGATTGATGCCTTCAGCGCTCCCTCCTTCTTCAAAACCCAAGTCCATAACAACGGGCATTGACGAGTTAAACCCTCGTCAGTACCGAACACCATACATGCAGCCTGGGGATGAGGAGAGGAAGGTGAAGTGGTCTATGCCATGGCTGCGACCATAGCGACAGGCGAGCTCCGAGTAGGGAGGATAGGAGTAAGTCGAGCAGGTTTGTCTTGTTGACACATCTCCTTCTAGAAGGAATTCGCATCCTAGCTCCGTGCGTTGGCTACGACCAAAGTGATGGCGAGCTCCGATTTGGGAGGATGAGAGCGGGGTGGAGTAGGTTCGCTCTATTGACAGGTCTTCTCTGGGCATGAATATCGTCCTTGCTATGGCGGTATTTCGAGTTCAAACATTTTCTCTATCGGTACATGAATTCATACCGAAAAGGCTCCTCCATCTCAATCGATTACACGCAGCTCTACTACTTTTTTTTAGAAAAGCAACTCTACTAGCTTAGAGCACGGGTTCTCAACTTGCGTACCGTGGAGGCCTTTTTGGGCTTGGGCTTATCGTTTTTTTTAGGTGAACTTTGGGCTTATCTTTTGGGAAGCGGAATGTACCTCCGTACTTGTCTTGGTCTTGTGGACACTGAACGAGTGACACTGAACAATTTTCTTGCAGGCAGTGTCCAAGCCAAAGCGAACCTACATGGCCTAATAACCAACAATTTGCATGATACGCGGCTGATGATTTGCAAATGTTGCGTGCAGCCTGTGTTAATCGTACGAATACACGCTTAGCTAGGCAGCGAGTTCCCTCCACCTCCACGGATTCTTATCCAGAACCAGACGGACCTGGGTCTGAGCTAGAGCTGAGTAGCTAGCGTCAGCCGTTGTCCCGCTCACGCAGGCAGGGCAAGCAAAGCTCACTTTACGCTTACTTGATTCCCCAGCCCGGCGCACCGCGGTTGCGACGGATGGATATATCAGGACGGCGCCTCCGCGTGACAGCCACTACGCCTTCGATCGGCTTGACTTCTCACGGCGGGTATCCATGGACGGATATGTATGGGCGGTGTGGGTCCGGCACGTATCACCGCTCGATCCATCGATTACCGCTGCTGCTGCTGCTGCTAGTGATCTCCACTGTATATCCATGGACGGATATGTATGGCTGCTATATATCCGGTTCCGGACACGTTGAGAGAACTAGAAAAGGTTCTGCTTGTAACCATCTGGCCTCCTGCACCGGCCGCCCTTGTTTCAACTACCTTTACATACCCTTTTCGAAAAGAGAAGAAAAGAAAAGGCCTAAGCTAGTTGCCACACACACACACTGCTGACTGACTGATAGCTGACACACAACTGTGTGATGTATCCGTTCGTTTTCTGTTGGTATTTTCGTGCTGCAGATGCTGACTGCTCGCTGGCTGCAGCACCAACATGGTTCTGCTTGTACTCGGTATTAAGTTCTTTTTTTTTTTTTTGAAAATCAGCGCAACTTTAACTCCATTTTTCAGGTGTTGGCACTAGTAGCATACTAGTCCTGAATATACTTCCGGGACAAATTGGACAGCAGATCACTGCATCACACCAGGTCAAATCACGACACCATCTAATCTTCAACTTGTCGATCAGGACACGCACTGCACCGTCGAAAACGACGATCGAGCATTAAATCACACAACGGCGTACGTACTGTACATATCTGGCTAGTAACGTTTCCTAGAATTAGGCTAATGAATCCGCGCGTGCCTTAATCCCATATACTCTCGGCGCGCTCCCTAGCCGAAGAGTATATGACATAAACGTACTCCCTAGGTAAATGCATGGTTTATGTCAAGACAGACATGCACACACCACACCTTCTATATAGAAAACGAAAAATGAGGAAAACCAAACCCGTTGCTTCTGAAACTCTCGAAAGGATTCTCGATGTGGCTGCCTTGCCTACAACGGATCTAGTCATGTCAGCTGTCTGGAAAGAAACACTACGGTTGGTTGGTTCTGTGGATCGGAACGTGTGGCAGGGAGATGGAAAGCTCCAGTGTCACGACCAAAGACGGCACAAGGATCCCCGCATAGTGCCAAAGCCAGCGCAGTTTCTCATCTCTGAAACTCTGCAGGCTAGGAGTAAAAAACAAGGGTTGGTTGAACAGTCAATTGACACGCGCTGGATTTTTTTTGGCTGCTGTCTCGGAAAATATCAGAAAGTTCAGGACTTCACACGAACGGCCGCCATGATTCTTCTCTCTGTGTTCAGGCGCCGGTCAATTTGCTTTCACCATCTTTCACCTGGGTAGCTCGCGTTTCACAAAGCGACGTGGGAACAGAAACTGGCCGTCATTGCTTCTCAAGTTCTCATCAGGCATGGACAGAAAATGCCACTTGACTATGTTTCTCTACTCCCAGTAAGAACGGACACCGACAAATCTGTCCAACCAACGTGTACTAAACCTGATTAACTTGGAGTAAGTGCGTAACACTGATTAAACGTGTCACATGCCCAACTTGGCCATGCAATTTGGTACTACTAGACTGGATGAGGGTACACTCCAGCACATACTAAAGGCTCTGTCCCCACGATCTTCCCTAATGCAGGCGCTTAATTAATCTTGGATGTACTGTATTGGTTCGGTGGTCCAGGTTAGCAAGTAGATCTGGATAGGGATGGCTCGTCATGTCAAGATTGGTAATAACACATGTGAAGAGTGCCTAAGCTGTTCCATGAAAGCCAGGCATACGGGTTTGGTGACTATTCTGTTCCTTATCTTGAAGGTATATACCGTATGCCGCAAATATCTCGGTGATGCTACCCTTTGCACCTTTTCCTTATCTTCCACTTTTGGGCTTCATTGATTGCGAAAAGATCAAGTGGAGCACGTGAATTCAGGAGTACTGCACTACATTATGAGCATTGTACTGGTACCTGAGGTTCCTTCAAATAATGGTACTAATACTTGCAACTTAAATATCCTCAAAAACATAGTGCTAACTTTTTTGGGGGTACTTAGTACTACGGTGAACCCTCCAATACATTTTAAAGAGAAAATAACACTCAACCTTACATCATTGATTAATACAAAATAATTACGATTCATATCATCGAAGCATGATTAATTAAGTTGTCGTCGCTTCCCCTCTCAATCAAGGAACCTACCCACCGCAACTCCATCTCCTCCATCCGCCGGTTCACCCCCCGCCTCCCGCCAGAGTTGCGACATCAGGAAGAGGGGGAACATGATTTATGAGTGGAGGTATTTGCAAGAGATTTTTTTCATAGATACGGTTAGGTTTAGATTTATGTCCTCCTTCAAGCGACCGTTTCGATGTAGATGATAACGTCTTCAGTGCATGTTCTTCGACCTCCATTTAACGACAAGAGTTCCTTCCGGATGTTAATGATGGTGTTGAAAGATTACATTTCTATAGATATGATCCTTCGGATCTTGCTTCAACAAATCGATTTTGGAATTCTTTTCTCATGGCTGTCACGAGGAGGATGATCCTCGTAATACATGGTCGCTATGTCCTCGACAATGGTAGTTTGTACTCTCAACTGCCTAGCGACATCATCAAGGTAGTTCTCTTGAATTTTTTTCAGGAACGATGGTGTTGGTAATCTTGCTGATTTTGGTTCATTATACTTAAGGGCATGCCGAGCGCATATCCTTTATATTATGACTTAAAATCAAAATTATAGGAGAATCCTCGTTTGTGTATAATTTGGTCTCTGCGTGATTTTCCTATGACATCATAAAGGAAAATTCGTGTCAGTGAAGAAGAAAGAGTTTGACCATGTTTTGGTTGTTTATTTTAAACCTCATTTTGTAATAGTTAGAAACAGCTAGTGTATATTTACTATGTAAATATATTACTATATTATTTTGTGGTATTGATTGTAAAAAAAAATTACGTTTTTGGTATTCATGAGATACTTTAGAAATGCACCATGTTATTCTAACATACTACTCCCTATGCGGAAATAACCGACTTAGATTTATCTAAATTCGCATGTATCTATCACTAAACACATCTAGATAAATCCAAGACACTGGATGGAGGGGGTACTATTTTTGTATAAGAAGCATAATTGTTATAAATTTATTCTGCAATCGAGGTAATTAAGCTAAGATGAGTAATGACGTCATTTGCTCTTTTTTTGTCGTAAAGTCCTTTGCTTTCTTTGACCCACCCTATATTTTTATTTGGAGTGACGTAGGAGGGCTCCAAATACATGTACATCCGTGACATACCTCTATCCCATTGTGTACACTACATTCTCTCATCTTCTCTATTTTGGGACAGAGACGCATCGGCCGATACTAGTGGCATCTACTCATCCATCTCCATCTCTATCTCATCCAGATTTTTTCCTCAAAAAAAATCTCATCTCGATTCGATGGTTTTTTCCTTCTACTTGGACTCCAAGGGAAAAACGGTAGTCCGCGAACGTGCATGCGATGGCCCGTGTGGGTCCCTCTGCTGCACGCGCCTTGGGCCCGGCCACCGAGTGACGTGGAGGCTGTAGACATCGTTCGTGCGTGTGGGTTTAAACTAGTCCACATCGACACGCCTGGCGTGATGTGGAGGGATGGGTTAAGTTGATAGTCTTTTCAAATCCGTTGCAATGACGAGCGACGACATGATTTCATCTCATCAGTGAGCTTCAGAAAAAAGGAAAAATCAATCGAAGACACGGTTTCAGGGTGGTGACATTCCATTTATTCAAACTGTATGAGTTTGTCTCAATATATATGCATCATTCATGCGGATCAAAACTGTTGATCAAGGCTATTTCATCTCATCAGCGAGCTACAGAAAAACGGAACCTAGGAGTAGCTCGCAAGTCGTGACGACGGGTTACCTTCGCGACCAAGTATATGGCGCAACCAAGTACTCCCTCCATTTCAAAATACTCCCTCCGTCCTAAAATAAGGGATATGAATTTGTTAGATTCAGATGTATCTAGACACGTTTTAGAATATAGGTACATGTAAATTTAGATAAACTCAAGTCACTTATTTTGGGACGGAGGGAGTATACGATGTTTTAGCTTTATGAAAAGAGTGAATCTTGACCCCTTTTAGTGTGTAGGTCCATCTAGGTTTGGAGTAAACCTACACATTAAAAAGGTCTAGATACACTCATTTTACAAAGGGCAGTGCTAGGCGTTCCCCGGGGGATATTTGCCCCGGATCCCCCGGGTCGATAGCGCGACACGTGTCCCCCAAAACAGCACCTCCGCCCGCTTTTGCTACATTAAGTCCGTTTTTGCTACAAAACGACGAGGATGGGGGAGGCGGGCGTGGAGGCCACGGCTGGGCGGCCGTGCAGGCGGGGTCACGGCGGCGCGGCTGGGCGGCGGCGCGGGCGCGGCGACCCCGGGGATCAAATCACGGAATCCCTGGGGGAGTAGTATCATTTCCCTTTTACAAAGCTAAAACATCTTATATTTTGAAATGGAGGGAGTATACGGGTTCTCTGTGCTGTGACTTTGTACTAGAGAGTACACCTATATATAGGCATAAATGACTAAGCAATAATTAGCATTTACTCCCAAATATATCCAGATATATAGCGGCAGCTAGCGGATTACTAATTTGCAAGATAATATCTCCTGATGTGTACGCTAAGTTGAAGGACAATAATTAATGTACTCAGCATGACAAAATCGACTACCACTTCTGGAAATACTGAAAGAAAGAGAAATGGGTAACACGTAGTGCTACTATAGTTAACCGAGATTGAGGTGAACTCTGCTTGAAGCTAGTGAATCCTCGATGTGTTCTTGCGCGAGACGTAAACTTAAGTCGTATCCAACCGTGTTAGCAGTCACCTGAGTAAAGCGAGGAGGCTGCTAGTCTCTTTTCCTCACTTCCTCAAAGCCTTCCCTTCTGTTCAGATGTAATCTGTTGATATACTTTGTTAGTATGCAAGATTATTTCAATTATTGTTTTTGTAGTTATTCATTCGGACCAAATCCTATGGTAATTTGCTTATATATGCAACAATCCAAAAACCTGATGACACAAATTCCAGTGACATTGTCGCGGCTACTAGGCTTATAAGAGGTTGGGTATGCGTGTAGGAGGTTGTATATGCGTGTAGGTCATTGGTTTCAATACGTGAACTACTATAGCTCCACTGCGGCAAACCCGAGTGAGAGCTTTCTACTGCACAAGAGGAAGTTTTTCAGAAAGCCGATACCATGTTTAACACGGCTCTCTTAAATGTTCATGGGGATCCCTATATGTTATTTTATACTCCCTCCATCCCAAAATATAAGACGTCTAAGGATTAGTCAAAAGTCAACACTTTCTAAATTTGACCAAGATTCTACACAAAAATATGAATATTTACAATACCAAATCAATATCATTAGATTTGCCATAAAGTACATTTTCTTAATATTTAGTCAAAGTTAGTAAGATTGGACTTTTAACTAATGCTTGTCAAAAGTTGTATTAGGTCTTATGTATTGTATTCGGTATCCCTTCCGTATCTCCTTGTAATTGTACGTACAGCTCCTTTTATATATATATATATATATATATATATATATATATATATATATATGCGTTACCCTAACAGGGCCGCGGTGTGATATATATATATATATATATATATATATATATATATATATGGTATCAGAGCCTCGTGCTTCCAAAAAACGCATCTAGAGTCACCGCTTCCAGCCACCGCCATGTCGCTAGGATCGTCTTCCTCATCCTCGACGCCAGCTGGTGGCTCGCTGTCCGCCTCGATTTCTGAGAAGCTCAACAGGGACAATTTTCTGCTTTGGCAAACCCACGTACTGCCGGACATCCGCGGCGCCCAGCTCTTTGGGTTTCTGGACGGATCAACACCGGCGCCTGACAAGGAACTGACGACCAAAGGTCAGGACGGGAAAGAGATGAAGATCCCTAATCCTGAATACGCCCGATGGATCGCTCTTGATCACTCTGTACTAGCTTACCTCGTTCGGAACATGTCGAGGGAAGTTCTGACCCAGATGGTTGGGCAAACTAGTGCAGCAGGTGTGTGGTCAGCCGTGATGGAGATGTATTCATCACAATCTAAAGCACGTGTGGTCGCAAGCAGCTGAATCAAACTCGGAAAGAGAACAAAACAGCCGAAGTATACTTCAATCAGATCAAGAACTTGGCCGACGAGATGGCAGCTGCAGGCAAACCTCTCGACGATGATGATGTTATTTCCTATTTACTTGATGGCCTTAATGATGAGGTCTACAATGGTTTTGTTGCTGCCATACTGCCTTGATTAAGGCAGACAAGCACATCGGTATTAGCGATCTGTATGCTCAGTTGGTCTCCTATGAGGCTCGGTTGGAAGATCAAAATCCTACCGGGGAGTCGTCTGCTAACGCTATGTTCCGTGGTGGTCGTGGTGGAAACCGTGGCGGGCGGAGCAGTGGACGTGGCAATTACTCGGATCAGCGAGGTTACGAGCAGCAGCAGCGTGGCTATGAGCAGCAGCGCGGCTATGACCAGCGCAATGACCAGCGTGGCTACAATCCACGCGGTAACGGGGGCGGCCACATCAGGGATATCGTCAGTATGGCGGTGATGGTCCCAGACCCGTGTGCCAAGTATGTGGCAAAGAAGGGCATATTGCCCTGAACTGTTGGAAGAGATTTCAGAAGAGCTACCGTGGTCGACTCTGGAGCAACAGATCATGTGACCGGAGAGTTGGAGAAATTACACATGCGGGATCGTTACAATGGGAACGAGCAGATCCACACGGGAAGTGGTGCAGGTATGGATATACGTCATATTGGTCAATATTCGTACCCCTAATCATGATTTGCATCTTAAAAATATTCTCCATGTTCCTAATGCCACCAAAAGCCTTTTGTCTACCAGTCGTCTAGCCCGTGATAATAATGCCTTTGTTGAATATTGGCCTAACTCTTTCTTTATTAAGGATTAGGACACGAGGGAGGTCCTTCTTCAAGGTAGATGTGTGGAGGGGCTTTATCCTTTGCCATCGTCATCGTTCCTTCCATCCCTTGATCGTCAAGCTCATGGTGTCATCAAGTCATCGTCCTTGCTTTGGCATAGGCGTCTAGGTCATCCATCTTCGGTGGTAGTTCATCAAGTCCTTCGTGACAATAATATTTTGTTTAGTGAGACAAATAAAGAGTCTATTTGTGATGCTTGTGAAATGGCGAAGAGCCATCACCTGCCTTATCCCAAGTCGTCTAGTGTGTCTACTTTTCCTCTTGAACTTGTGTTTTCGGATGTTTGGGGTCCCGCCCCAGTATCTTTTGGGAGAAATAAATATTATGTTAGTTTTATTGATGATTATAGCAAGTTCACATGGATATATCGTTTGAAAAATAAATCTGATGTATTCTAAAAATTCCATGACTTCCAACATCATGTTGAGAGGCTCTTTGATAAGAAAATTCTTACTATGCAAACTGATTGGGGGGGGGGGGGGTGAGTATCAAAAACTCAATTCCTTTTTTTAGCGAGTCGGCATATCCCATCTTGTGTCTTGTCCACATGCACATCAGCAGAATGCCCTGCTGAAAGAAAGCATAGGCATATTGTTGAAGTTAGGTTATCTCTTCTTGCATATGCTT
The DNA here is from genome assembly GCA_910589775.1 of Avena eriantha. Taxonomy (NCBI): domain Eukaryota; kingdom Viridiplantae; phylum Streptophyta; class Magnoliopsida; order Poales; family Poaceae; genus Avena; species Avena eriantha. The sequence goes on from OU342741.1 coordinate 45,562,171, forward strand.
CCATGCCCTTGAAATTTTGGGATGAAGCTTTCACTACCGCTGTGTATTTGATAAACCGTCCGCCTAGCAAGGTCATTAACTCCCAAACTCCCATAGAACGTATCTTTGGTAATAAAAGTGACTACTCCTTCTTGCGGATTTTTTGGTGTGCCTGTTGGCCTAACCTACGTCCATATAACAAACGCAAGTTAGAGTTTCGTTCTAAGCAATGTGCTTTCTTGGGCTATAGTAGTCTTCATAAAGGCTATAAGTGCCTTGATATCTCCAGTGGTCGCATCTATGTTTCATGTGACATTGTTTTTGATGAAACGGTATTTCCGTTCACCTCTCTTCATTCAAATGCTGGTGCCCAATTGCGAGCTGAAATTAACCTTCTTCCTCTCACTTTGCAACCACCTAATTTGCATGTTCATGAGGGGAATGATTTACATATTGATCATGGCGCTAATCCTGTTGCTAACATTCCTGCTGAGTCATTTGAACAGGAAGAAGGAGAAAATTCAGTGCCGAGAGGAGCTTCTGATGATTTTTCAGGTGCTAGCACGCACTCCAGTGCAGATTCTTCTGGCAGGAATTCCCAATCATTGGGACAGCATCAGCTGGCGCCATCGCTCTTGGAATCAGAGGCGAAATCTGCCTCGGAAGTGCATCTGTCAGGGACAGGTCTATCTCCCTCGCACGTGGCACCTGGCGTCTCGCCAGCCATCTCCTCAGCGGGCCAGCGTGGGCCTGCTCTGCGCCGGGCGTCTGGCAGCGACGTGGTGTTTGCTCCTTCCACCCTGCCCACCCTGCCTACAGCATCTGGATCCTCTGCGCCTACTATTCCTGTAGTGTCAGCTGTGCCTGCGCAGGAAAGACCGCGTACACGTTTGCAGGGTGGTAAATCTATGCCCAAAATTATTACTGATGGTCGTGTTTGTTATGATGGTATTCGGTTTGCTAACTTCTGCAACACTAGTGAGCCTACTACCACTAGTGACGCTCTCTCGGATCCTAAGTGGAAGGCGGCCATGGATGAGGAGTACGTTGCTCTACAAAAAAATAGTATTTGGCATTTGGTTCCTGCAAATCATGGGAAGAATGTTATTGACTATAAATGGGTCTACAAGGTGAAGCGTAAAGCGGATGGTACTGTTGATCGCTACAAAGCTTGTCTAGTTGCTAAAGGATTCAAGCAACAATATGGTATTGATTACGAGGATACTTTTAGTCCCATGGTTAAAACGGCGACAATTCGTTTGGTTTTGTCTCTTGCTATTTCTCGAGGATGGTCACTTCGCCAACTAGATGTGAAGAATGCGTTTCTCCATGGCGTTCTGGAAGAAGAGGTCTATATGAGACAACCTTCTGGGTATGAGGAGCAGTCTTGAATGGGACATATTTGCAAGTTGGATAAAGCATTGTATGGGTTGAAACAAGCCCCTCGAGCTTGGTATTCTCACCTGAGTTCTAAACTCCAGTCACTTGGTTTTTCGGCCTCCAAAGCTGATACCTCTCTATTCTTCTACAACAAAGGGGAAGTGTCTATATTTATGCTCATCTATGATGATGACATTGTTGTTGCTAGTTCGTCAGAGAAGGCTGTTGATGCTCTTCTTCGTGATCTTGAGCTTGATTTTGCTTTGAAGGATTTGGGAGAACTACATTATTTTCTTGGGATTGAGGTTAGAAAGATACATGATGGTATTATTCTTTCTCAAGAAAAGTATGCCAATGATTTACTCCATCGAGTTAATATGAAATTGTGTAAATCTGTCGATACTCCCTTGTCAGTGTCTGATAAACTGTCATTGACTGATGGTGAACTGTTGAGTAGTGAAGATTCTACTCGTTATAGGAGTATTGTTGGAGCCCTACAGTATATTACATTGACAAGACCAGATTTTTCATTTTCTGTGAACAAGGTTTGTCAGTTTCTACATGCTCCTACAACAGTTCATTGGACAGCTGTCAAAAGAATTCTGAGGTATTTACGTGGTACTATCTCTATTGGACTGAGACTAAGCAGGTGTGATTCTACTTTGGTCAGTGCATTCTCAGATGCTGATTGGGCAGGCTGTCCTGATGATAGGAGATCAACAGGAGGATTTGCAGTGTTTATTGGATCCAATTTGATCTCATGGAGTGTAAGGAAACAAGCAACAGTTTCGCGCTCTAGTACAGAGGCTGAGTACAAGTCTTTAGCTAATGCAACGGCTGAAATTATATGGGTGCAAACATTGCTTGCAGAATTGGGAGTACCACAGTCTCGAGCGGCATGTTTATGGTGTGACAATATTGGAGCTACATACCTCTCTGCCAATCCAGTGTTCCATGCGAGGACCAAGCATATTGAAGTGGATTATCACTTTGTTCGTGAGAGGGTTGCAAGTAAACTTCTGGATATACGGTTTGTTCCTTCGGGGGATCAAGTGGCTGATGGTTTCACAAAGTCACTTTTCACAAGACAGTTAGAAGCTTTTCGTCGCAATCTTAACTTAGATAAGTTATGATTGAGGGGGAGTGTCAAAACGTTGTATTAGGTCTTGTGTATTGTATTCGATATCCCTTCCGTATCTCCTTGTAACTGTATCTCCTTGTAACTGTACGTACAGCTCCTGTTATATATATATATATGTCACACCGCGGTCCTGTTAGGGTAACGCGTCCCATACGTTTTGATAATGCTTAGGCGCCTCATATTTTGGGTCGGAAGGAGTAATAACAAGGACGCGTGAGATGCGCTCGACGCCAAGTTTGGGATCTCGGACGGAGGCACTGAGTTGTATGCCATGAGTAGGCTGTGGAGGCTCCACGCCTGCCGTCATCTGTCTCCTTCGTTGGCGGCCATTATTTACATGTGCCGTCGGGCATGGATGTATTCTCCTCATTTTGCTGCATTAGTGTTTTCAAAATGATGTGTCGCAATCTACGCATCATTTTGACCCACCACGGGGAAAAAATTGTGGCGATGTTGCAATAGTAAAGAAGGCTTGACATGTGAGTGGGGAGTATGTTGCTAGGGCCGGGGCGGATGAAACAGCGACATCCAATGATGCCCAGGGAGGAGGATGAACCAGATCAGTGCACCGTCCAAGCGAAATTCACTTGCACTCATTCAGAGGAATATTCGCAATAATTCTGATTGAATTTTGAAGTGGCCATCAAACGTACGTGTATGAACGACTGAACGTGTATGGAATGGAATGCATGCATGCTCCTGTCTCCGATCGCCATGTATGGTTCTTATCAGCAGGGACCGTCAGGACCGTTAGCGGGCCGTGTCGTCGAACTCGTAGCCACCCAGATGCCACCTATGATTGATGATCAAGCATGTCTTGGTTCGTTCGTGCCATCATCAGTAGTCGACATTCGATCGATGTGATGCGCACGGGAGGCATCCATCTGCACTACAGTGCCCGTCAGCTAATCATGCCCTGATTCAGACAAATGGTACGCATGTAGCGTCGATCGACAGGGCGGGGCGTGGGACATTCAGTCACGAGCAATCGGAATCTCGGCAGCAGGATATATATATTCTCTAACGGTGTTTTCATCCGGGGAGATGTATGCCACGTACGTAGAGCCCCCGGAAAGTACAAGAGTTGATCGATCACATATACAGTTACATACATATATATATATATATACAAGGGGTCACACATAGATTCCCCCCGTATGATCGGTATGTGCCCTGCGTCGGACAAAGGGGTCGATCTCGTCACTCATAAAGACGGCATGCATCGAGTGGAGCTTGTTGATTATTGGAGCCATGATGGGAAATTCGGTTAATCATGACGGGATCCAATTCTTAATCTCTGCATCCTGGGTACAGTACTTCCTTTTGTCAGTGTTAGGGGCTGGCTGGCTGGCTGATTGATCGCTCATCAAGCTGGGAGCGACCTCCGCGCTTTGGACGCACACGCGCGCGCGCCTGGCCATCACGGTCTAGCCAGCCAGCCACCGTGCTACAGCGATTCGGACTGGCTTCGCGGAAATCGAGATAATTACCTTTTTTTAAGGAAGCCGCTCAATCATTCTTAGCAGTAAGTTTTACAACCTTTTTACAACAATGTCAGAGATAGCCGAAGGTAGAGGTGATAACCAAGTGGGACCAAACTCTAGGGATTTAGCTAACTGGGCTAGGTCATGAGCTGTTGTATTGAGCTCTCTACTAGTGTACTCCCTCCGTTTTATAATATAAGATGTTTTAGCTTTGTGAATATAGTGTATCTATATCTCTTTTAGTGTATAGGTTCTTCTAGATTTAGAGTGAATCTACACAGGTCTAGATACACTCCTTTCACAAAGCTAAAACATCTTATATTTTGAAACGGAGGGAGTAGTGATGGGTTCGTAGCATGGAAAACAAGAATTTTCTACCGCAAGAACGAACAAAACCTAGATCTAATCTAGATAAAATCCAAGATCTAATCTATTAGACATGAGCAACGAGATAGATAGGAACTAACCCTCGTAGATCCGAAAGCGTTAACGAGATTAGATCTCGTGGTTGATGTAGTCGATCACTTGCCGATCTAAAGATCGTGTGGACGATCCTTCCGGCGTCGCGTTCCAGCAGCGCTTCCGCAGTCGGTCAAGTGGACGATCCTTCCGGCGCCGCGATTCGGCAGCGCTTCCGCAGTCGGTCACACGTGCGGAGTCGAAGCAGACCTTCCTCTCCCCGTTCCAGCGAGCAGCGGAGGTAGTAGATCTTCTCCACGGAATCCCAGCAGCACGACGGCGTGGTGGTGGTGGTGGAGTAGAGAATTCTGCAGGGCGTCGCCTATGCCTGTGCAGAAGATGGTGGAGGAGAGAGGCGGCAGAGATTGGGTGTTATGGGAGCAGGGGAGGAGGGGGCGCCCCTGCCCCTCTATTTAAAGAGGGGAGGCGCCTAGGGAGGGGGAGTCCTTGTAGGACTCCCCTCCCTCTCTATGGCCGGCGGATTGGAGGTGGGGGGAGGAGTCCTCCTCCCCCACGACTCCGTATCTTGACCCACCAGGACTCCTTGATCCCTATCTTGATTTTCAAGCAAACTCCAAGATATTTTCTAGAACCTTCCAGAACATTCCGAAACCTTCTAGAATCCTCATACAAACACTCCGGAACATTTCCTATCTCATAAAATGATCTCCTATATATGAATCTTATTCTCCGGACCATTCCGGATCTCCTCGTGATGTCCCGAATCCAATCCGAGACTCCGAACAACATTCGGTCTCCAACGCATATTCCATATCTACTTAAAACAACTTCGAACCTTAAGTGTGTCACCCTACGGTTCGTGAATATGTAGACATGATAGAGACACATCTCCTATCAATAACCATCAGTGGGACCTGGAGATCCATAATGGATCCCACATACTCAACGATGACTTTGCGATCGATTGAACCACTTACATACGAAACTAATTCCCTTTGTCTTGCGATACAATACTTATCCGAGGTTTGATCGTCGGTATCTCCATACCTAGTTCTACCTCGTTACTGATAAGTACTCTTTACTCGTTCCGTGATATGTCATCCCTTGTGACCCAGTCACATGCTTGCAAGCTAACTAGATGACATTCCACCGAGAGGGCCCAGAGCATATCTATCCGTCATATGTATGGACAAATCCCAATCTTGGTTCATGCGCTTCAACACATACTTTCAGAATACCCAATGACACTTTTATAAGCACCCAGTTACGAAGCGGCGTTTGATGTCATCAAAGTATCCATCCGGTGATGGTGATTAACATAACCTCATGGTCGAAGGAATAGGTTTCTATGTATTTGAAAGCTTACAGCAATACGAACTTAATGACTTGATCTTATGCTACGCTTACTATGGGTGTGTGTCCATCACATCATTCTCCTAATGACATAACCTTTTTATTAATCACATCCTAATGTCCATGATCAGGAAACCATGATCATCAATTAATCAACAAGCTAGTTTAACAAGAGGCTTACTAGGGACTCTCTTATGTTTACAAAACACACAAGTATTAGTGTTTCCTAATAATACAATTATAGCATGTGATGTAAACATTCATCATAAACACAAAGATATAATAATAATCACTTTTATTATTGCCTCTTGGGCATATCTCCAACAAGTAGCTGATAGAACAATTGACAAAATACACTTTCAACTGATGGATATCTTCATATATGCTCCATGCTCTGTTCTGTATCCTAGACTAACAGTTTGCCTTTGAGACTGCACCAAAACAATCAGATACAACTGAGTTGGGAACTAGACCGTAATCCCTTGCAATCTTCAGTCCAAGAAGGATGGCCTTGGCCTCAGCTTCCTCCGCGTCGGTTGCTTCTAGGAATCGGGAGAGTGGCTGCAAGGCAAATAGACCCAGTTTGATCCCGCATGATAATCCCGGCCGAAGCCTCTCCACACATTTTCGAGAACCCAGCGTCGACGTTGATGCAGACAGTCCCACTTGCAGGAGACCTCCAGGTAGGCTTAGTGATACCTTTGGTGTTTGGCAGTCCTGTATGCATCAAATTATCATCGGTAGGTGGCAATAACAGAATTGGGGCTTTACCTTTGGATTGATTTTCGTCTACCAGACGGTTATGGAGACAGGTCATATAGTTTAGGAGAAAATCCCTCGAGCTTGAAATGGTATCTCTCCCATTGCCGTGTATTACGTTACATCGCAGGTGCCAACTACGCCAAAGAATAGCTTTTTCTTCACATATTTTCCAAAACTTTCTCATTTCTTGTCTAAGAGCTCTAGCTTTAGTCCAGTTAACTGTAGCGTGGTAGCTGTCTTCATCACATATACCACATATTTTACATTTGCCCGCTGTTTCCAATGTTCTCCTGCACTTATTAACCATAGTAGCTAGGTTGTCACGAGCAACTCGCCAACCAAAGATGCGTACCTTGTTAGGAACGGCAGTAGTCCAGATATTCTTCCAGATTGGTCTATTGCCAGCAGGGACGAATCTAGAAAAATGTTAGAATGGGGTCATCTATATGTTCTCTCTATTACACTGGTGTCATCCTCTATAAACACATAGTAGTTAATGCTAATTAGTGAAAGTTCTTTTATTAAATTTTGTTGGGGTCAGCTGACCCCATTGCTCCTAAGGCAGCTCCGTCCATGATTGCCAGTGTCTTGCGAGCTACATCCTGCAAGCCATCCGGTACCTTGATTGATGTTGTAAGCCGCTCTATAAGCACTCTTGATGGAGAATAGACCGGAGTAATCATAATGCCATGCGATGAAAAAGTCCTGCGGCTGGGAGAGAGTGTTAATACTTAGAATAATATCAGCATCCTCCAGATAAAAAATCCTCCTGATTAAGTCTTCATTCCAATTATTAGTCCCAAGAATAAAGAGTTGTTTAACTTTACGAAGTCTAGAATTTGACATCCCTCTGTGAGGCCTCAGATTGAGATCTCTAGGGAGCCAATTCTCTCTCCAGATGTCAACTTTTTCTCCATTGCCGATTGACATGGGTATACCCTACAGGTAGTCGAGCTTGGTATATACGGCCTACATACGTAGAGGCCCACGGTGTCGCCAGGGCCCAAACGAAGGACTCGAGTAACCTACGGACTCTCGATTGCTTGAAGAACAAGAAGAAGCTAAAGATAGAAAGTTAAAAGGGGGAAACCCTAACATGTAACCGACTCGACCTGCTACCCGAGACCTAGCCTATCTATATAAAGGCTAGGAGGGGCAGAGAGGAGGACACACGCAACCCTAGTTTCCACAACCCTCGCCAGATTGTATCTGCGCACCATTGTAATCTTCGATTCCTTCGATAATTCCACGAGCAGACAAGCAGGAGTAGGGACCTCTACGAGGCCTGAACCTGGGTAAACCTTGCGTCCCCTGCGTGCTTGTTTGCTAGCCGATAGATGTCTCCAGCGCTCCCTCCTTCTCCAAAACCCAAGTCCATAACAATGGGCTGATGAGTTAAACCCTCGTCAATTGGCGCCGTCTGTGGGAATTGGGAGTGTTGATGATGCGGCTTCTTCGGCCCCATCAACTGCGATCTACAACTCCGCAATAGTGGAGATTCGCTAGCTCTTCGGCGTGTTCGACTTCACCGTCCACACGCCGACCACTCACCCAGCTTTCGAGTCCGTAGGCGACGGAATCATCTTGGCGATCGGGAGCTTCCGCTTCCAAGTTGGTCAGATGGGCATGCTTCGCATGCCTGACCAGCCGACGGTGCTGTCGATCGCCCTAGCATCGTGGTTCCCTCCATCGATCGGTACCCTCAGTGAGCTCAACACTCCGACAACAGTCGAGAACACGGTCAGCGACAGCAGTCGTGAATCTGATCTGAGCGATTTGGCAACTGAAGATGAAGCCTACAGCTCCGTATCTGAGAGTTGTGGGAGCAGCAGCTTCCCCAATCACTTCATGTGCGGTGTCATCAACGCGGGCGACACCTCCGCCAATCGCGATAACACGGGCAACCGTAGCAACGAAACCGACCCGCCGAACAGCGGCAATGGCGGCAATCGCACCCCCGTCAACAACGGAGGGGCAATCGAACCTCCAACCATAACCAATGAGCAAACCGGTGAACGCGTCGTGGTCAGGCTCAATGAGCTTGAATGGGCTTGCTGCCGCGAGGCCCTACAGGGGAACCCTTTACCCCCCGGCTCCTCGCAAGAACTTCTGATGGGCTACCATTGGCTCTTGAAGGAGGAATTTAAGCGCCAAGCGCAAACAATCGCGTAGCTCGAAGCGCGTAAAAATGCGGCAGACGAATCGAGCCTTCGACGTGCTGGGCTCTCCTCTCACGGAGGATCTTCCTCAAAGGGCAACGAGTACCTCGCAAACAAGAGGTGGTCTCGGATGGCCCATCTCACTGAGCAAGAACGCATAGAAGCTGCAAAGGTCCTCGACTTCAGCTGTATGATAGTCGACACACAGGGCAACATGGTCCCCAAAACGCCGCAGGCCGCGGTGACAGCAACCACCATGTACCTCCTCAACAACCAGCCGCCAGCTAGAGATCCCCGAGCCGCCATGCATCGATCTACGATCGCGACTTGGGACTGATCGAGGCTGCCCTCGACAAAGAGCCAACACCTGAGCCGAAAAAGGCAAAGCGCTAGCAAAGCGCTACTCCTCGCCCTCATCCAGTGACGACAGTCACGACCTATCTCAACGCCGCCGCTCATGGCGACATGACCGCGACTATGATGCACGCGATGACCTCATGCAGCGCAAGATCGACAAATCAAGCGCGCGACGCGCCCGATCGACTGACTCCGAAGAGGAAGATGTGGAGCTCTGCGGCGCCAGATGCTTCAGCAGGTCCATCGGGCAAAAGCGAATGCCCAAGGGGTTCAAACTCCTGTCGGAGAACCCGAAGTTTGATGGCCTACAGGACCCAAAGATCTAGCTGGAGAACCACATCTCCTCCGTCAGGCTCCACGACGGCAGTCGAAGCACGGCCATGCAATGTCTATAGCTACAGCTCCAAGGCGCCGCTCGAGCATGGCTCAACAACCTCCCACGCGGATCCATTCGTAGTTGGGATGAGCTGGTTTACAGCTTCGTGCGCAACTTCAAGGGCACATACAAGCGACCTGCAGGAATCGAAGAGCTGAGATGCTGCCAGCAAAGATCGGGCGAATCGCTTAGCTCCTACATCCAAAGGTGGTCCATCATCAAGAACTCCACAGAGAACATCTCGGAGGATCGCGCGATTGACGTGTTCAACGGCGGAGTCCGCCGCCTAGAGCTCAGGGAGGAGCTGGGCCGCTCAAAGCCCAAGACCATCGACCACCTGATGGAAATCGCAAATCGGTGGGCCGATGGAGAAGATTCGGTGAAGAATCGCGTACACTCTGACGAGGAGGCAGAACTCGAGCGAAGACGCGACCGCCGAGGCAAACGCCGCATGCGCATCTACGATGACCGCGACGACGTCAACATGGTCGCAGCTGGCTACGCCGACAGATGCGACGATAACCGCAACAGCGGATACCACAACGGCGGATACCGCGACTCCGGGAAAACCACGCAAGTGTGGCAACGCCGCAATCGTGATGAAGCACCCGCGACATTCATTGAAGACAAACTGTCCGGGCCATGTACGGTGCACTTCTACATCGACAAGCATGATGGAAAGAAGAAGTCCAGCAACCTCCTGAAGGACTTCCGCGAGTTCCTCAAGCTACACGAGGGATTGGTTCGGATGAATCGCAACGCAGTCGAAAGAGGCTACGGAGCCGCTCCAGGCGTCATGGCACATGGCGCTCCGCTACCACCACCTGGACCACCCCCAAACGCAGCTGCGCCGGACCAACACCACGGAGGCGAACCATACCCACGGGCCATGGGTACCATGATGATCCAAAAGGGACGCCCCTCGAATCGGGTGCAGAAGGCCATCACTCGCCAAGTCAACTTGGCCACACACTCGCCACCATCTACTACTGAGTACCTCAGCAGAAGCGAGTCCTGCATCACCTTCGACAAACGCGATCATCCGCCTCAAGTACCTCGTCCATGCCATTGTCCCCTCGTACTCGAGGTGCAAATCGGAGGCTTCGACATGAGCCGCGTCTTCATGGACGGCGGAAGCGGCATCAACCTTATATTCGCGAGTACCTTGCGAGCAATAAGGATCCCTCTAACCTGCCTAGAGGCCTCAGACACAACATTCCACGGCATCGTCCCAGGAAAAGGCGTATATCCCCTAGGCAAAATCAACCTTGACGTCATCTTCGGCACGCCGAAAAACTTCCGGCGCGAGCGCATCGACTTTGAGGTCGTCGACTGGCCCTCACAGTACCACTTCATCCTCGGGCGCGTCGCGTTCGCTAGGTTCATGGCAGTGCCACATTACGCCTACATGCAGATGAAAATGCCAGGTCCCAATGGCGTCATCACGATCAACGGGAGCTTCGAAAGATCCGACAGCTGCGATAGGCAATTCAATAGAATTTCCTAGTCCTTCGGCATGCAGGAAGAACTCGCAAGGCTAAAGGAGTCAACGGACAACAGTCTGCCTCCCCTGAGCCGGCCAAGCTCGCCCGATCTATCCTTCGACTCATCGATGCACACAAAGAAAGTGCAGGTCCACCCATCGGATCCCGCCAAGACGGCCCTCATCGCCAACAACTTGAGTCCTGCATAGGAACTCACGCTCGTCGAATTCCTCCGTGAGCACTGGGATATTTTCGCCTAGTGTCCAGCAGACATGCCAGGAGTTCCCAGGGAATTCGCCGAGCACGCACTCAACGTCAACCCAGATGCAAGGCCAGTCAAACAAACAATACGGCGATTATCTGAGCCAAGAGAAAAGGCAGTCGGAATAGAGATCAACAGACTCCTCGACGCCAAATTCATACTCGAGATCAAGGAGAGCACTTGGCTCGCCAACACGGTGCTGGTACCAAAAAAGGACACGGATATCCTGTAGATGTGCGTGGACTTCACCTCTTTAAATAAGCACTGTCCAAAGGATCACTTCCCGCTACCGCGAATTGACCAGATCATCGACTCCACCACGGGATGCGAGCGCCTCTGCTTCCTCGACGCCTACTCAGGCTATAATCAGATTCGAATGAAGGAGGAAGATCAAGAAAAAACAGTGTTTACAATGCCCTTTGGTGTGTTCTGCTACAACACAATGCCTTTCGGGCTAAAAAACGCAGGAGCCACCTATCAGCGGTGCATGCAGGCTTGCCTCAAGGATCAACTTGGTCGCAATATCCAAGTCTATGTCGACGACATAGTAATCAAGACCAAGGAGGAAGCCTCCCTAATTGATGATTTACGCGAAACCTTCGCCAACCTCGATCGCTACCGGATCAAGCTCAGTCCGGACAAATGCGCCTTCGACGTACCATCTGGGCAACTACTCGGGTATCTCATCTCCGCGAGCGGAATCGAGGCAAACCCGAAGAAAATAAAAGCCATACTGGCCATGGAGAAGCTGAAAAACATAAGGGGCGTCCAACAACTGGCTAGGCGGATCGCGGCCCTCAGCCGATTTATCAGTCGGATGGGTGAAAAGGTACTGCCCTTCTACCAACTCCTCCGCAAAGCTAAAAAGTTTGAGTGGACCAATGAAGCACAGGAAGCATTCGAAGACCTCAAGTGCATGCTATCCACTTCGCCAGTACTGGTGACCCCACGAGAAAGGGAACCGCTATTGCTATATATCTCCGCCACCAACCAGGTGGTCAGCACAGTGCTCGTGGTCGAACGAGCCGAGGAAAACAAGGTCCACGGAGTACAGCGCCCAGTATACTACCTCAGCGAGGTCCTCACGCCAACAAAACAGCGGTACCCGCACTACCAGAAGCTGGCATACGGCATCTTCATGACCGCCTGACGACTGCGCCACTACTTCCAGGAACACCCAACATGGTGGACAACGACGCCCTGCTGGGGCACATCCTCAATAACCCCGACCCCACGGGACGAGTCGCGCTTTGGGGAATCGAATTGTCTCCATGAGACATTACATACGAAAAGCGCGACGCAATCAAGTCGCAAGTTCTTCCTGACTTCCTTGTGCACCGGATGGAAAACCAGCTCCCTGAAAAACCAGATATGTCCTATCTCTGGACAATGCACTTCGATGGATCCAAGCGGAAGGATGGAGCAGGTGCAGGTGTCATACTAACATCGCCCCAAAGGGACAAGCTGAAGTACATCCTGCGAATGCAGTTCACCGCCTCCAATAATGAAGCTGAATATGAGGCCTTGCTACACGGGACGAGGATGGCAAAAGCCTGCTGCGCTAAGAGGCTCATTATATACGGCGACTCCAAGTTGGTCGTCAACCAAACAATGCACGAGTGCGATGCACTGAACAACAACATGATCGCCTACCGCGACCTCTACGACACACTCGAAGGGGATTTTGACGGCTGCTAGCTACAACACATCGGTCGTGAAAGCAATGAAGAGGCGGATGCACTCGCCAACATAGGCTCTAACTGTGGCCCCATACCACCAGTGGTATTTCTCGAGCGCATCTGCGAACGCTCCATCAAGCCAAAGGCCGTAGAGAAGAAAACAAGCGCAACAACGGACTCGGGGGCTACGCCGCCCAATGAGTCAATGGCACTCGATGACTTGGAGCTGGACACAGGACTCGAGGGACCAATGAGCGTCATGATGATTGAGCAATCCTGGACTCAACCGTACATCACATACCTCCTCAGTAAAAGGCTACCGGACGATCCGACCGATGCACGGCACATCGCGCGGCGATCCAAGACATTCGCTGTTATCAACGGTGAACTATATAAACGCAGCATCATAAGAGTACTCCAACGATGCGTCTCCACGGCCGATGGAAGAGCCGTTCTCCTCGACATCCAAGAGGGGACCTGCGGGCACCACGCCGACAGTCGCGCCCTCGTTGCTAAAGCTCTACGAGCTAGATTCTACTGGCCTACAGCCATGCGCGATGCCAAGGACATCGTCCAAAAATGCAACGCTTGCCAGCGATTCGCGGACAAGCCGCACGCACCTGGCACAGAGCTTCGTCCAATTCCATTGGCCTGGCCCTTCGCACAATGGGGACTCGACATGGTTGGCAAGCTCCGACGGTCCTCACGAGGAGGCTACTTTTACCTCTTGGTCACAGTCGACAAATTCACCAAGTGCATAGAGGCCATGCCAGTGACCAATCAATCAGGGCACAACGCAGTCAAGTTCTTCGAGTCCATCGTCTACCGCTTTGGAGTGCCGCATAGCATCATCACCAACAATGGGACAAAATTCACATCCAAGGAATTCCAAGAATTCTGCGAGAATCTGGGAATCAACATCAGCTATGCCTCGGTGGCACACCCACAGACCAACGGTCAGGTTGAAAAGGCGAACGGGCTCGTCTGTGGCGGCATCAAGAAGCGACTCCTCCAGCCACTCGAACAAGCCGCGGGTTGCTGGCCAGACGAATTGCAATCAGTACTCTGGAGCCTACGCACAACTCCAAGCAGTGCTACGGGCTACACCCTATTCTTTATGGTGCACGGGGCCGAAGTGGTGCTACCCGCTGAGGTCCGGTACAAAGCGCCATGCATGGTCGCCTATAGCGAGCAGGAGTCAACCTTGGCACTCGAAGACTCCGTCGACCTCCCTGACGAGGCAAGAGAAATCGTCGCGGAAAGATCAACGATCTACTAGCAGAACCTCCACAAGTACTACAGTAGGAGGCTACGCCCCATATCCTTCGTCGAAGGCGACCTGGTCCTGCGACTGAAGGAGCAAGGACATCTCAAGTTCGAGTCCCCCAGGGAGGGACCATACGTGATTACAGAAGTAATCCCAGGTGGCGCCTATCGCCTTCAAGATTTAGAGACAGGAGTCGCATACTCCAACCCCTAGAATGTCGCACAACTGCGACGCTTCTACCCTTAGTCGTTTTTACCTTTACATCGCAAATAAGGCACTCAGCCAAGGCTACTTAGCCACATATTGTACTTCGTACTGTATCAAGAATAAATAAAGCTAAGTGCCCTGAAACTCTGTGTTCTGCATTCTTTTTTGCAACTTATCCACCCGGGGGCTGCGCCATGATACATTGCAAATGTATCTATAATTTTTGATGTTCCATGCTTGGTTTTATCTACTTTCTTATGTTTTGTCCACACTTTGGAGTACTTTTCATATGATTTCTTGGACTAACCTATTAACCTATAGTGCCAGTTGCCTGTTTTCTGCTGTTTTTGGTTCCAGGAAAGTCAGAAAATCAATATTCTCGAAATTGGACCAGACAAAAGCCAAAGTTGATATTTTACCGGAAGACTCACGGAGCTAGAAGACGAGACGGAGAGGGGCCACAGGGCGGCCACACCATGTGGTGGCGCGGGCTAGCCCTGGCCACGCCACCAGGTAGTGTGGGCCCCCTGGCCGCCCACCGACCTTGCCTCTTCGCCCATCAGAAGCCTCCCGAGACATAAACCCTAGAGAGTCAAGCCTCGAGCCACAAAAAGTTCCACAGCGCCGCTGCCACCGAAGGAGATATTCAAGGGATAGAAAGTCTCTGTTCCGGCATCCTGCTGGGACAGGGAAGTGCCCCCGGAGCCATCTCCATTGATCTCCACCACCATCTCCATCACCATTGCTGATTCCCATGATGAGGAGGGAGTAGTTCTCTCTCGAGGCTAAGGGTTCTACCGGTAGCTATATGTTCATCTCTCTCTCTATGCATGATCTTATTGAGATCATGAGCTTGTAATATATAGATCTATTCTGCTACTCAAGTGCTTTAATGAATCTCTTCTCTCCCCATGTGTGTGAAAGTGACAGCGTGCTCACCATGGTGGCACTTAGGCTAGAGATTACAAATACTTGTTATGAGTTATATTTGGAGTTGGATGTCTTTATGAAATTGTGGTGTTTGTTGGACTCATCTAGTACTCAAGGTGACAATGTGGGGTTTTCTAGATGGGAAAAGCTTACTTTGAGGTGTGCTGTTATAGCCCTACCATCGATTAGAGTGTCCAACCGGAGAGTAGTTAAGATTAGTATCATAAAAATAAGATATTTATATGAGAGTGTTCGCTAGTGAAAGTATGATCCATAGGCCTTGTTTCTAAGCATTGATACACCGTTTGCAATTAGATCTGTTACATGTTTGCTTGCTTCCATCTTTATTTCAGTTTTACTTTAGTATTTTCCACGCCATCAAGTTATCTTCTATCACCGTTACCACTTATAATTATCCATACCACTTGTATTTCACTATCTCTTCGCCGAACTAGTGCACCTATACACCTGACAAGTGTATTAGGTGTGTTGGGGACACAAGAGACTTCTTGTATCTTGATTGCAGGGTTGCTTGAGAGGGAATACCTGTGACCACTTCCTCCCTGAGTTCAATAAACCTTGGGTGATCCACTTAAGGGAAAACTTGCTGCTATTCTATAAACCTCTGCACTTGGAGGCCCAACAACTGTCTACAAGAATAGAAGTGCGTAGACATCAAGCTATTTTCTGGCGTCGTTGCCGGGGAGGTAAGGTAAAAGGTATTCACACCGGAGGATTAACGAAGAAGAACCTCCCATGGGAAACGCCTATTTTCTGGTGTGAGTGCTCGAAGTTATTTCCTTTAGATTCTGCAATTTTGTCTTTTTGTTTCTTGTTTTCACTAGTTAGGCTTAATGGAAAACAACAACAAAATTAGAGAGCTTTATAGTATTTATCTTGAGTTAGGACATGAAGTGTTTGAAGAGAAAATTAAAAAACCTATGGAACTTTATGTGTATGCTAATAGCAATGTTGTTAGTATGAATTCTTTGGACACCATTATTGCTAATGATATGGAAAAGTCTAAGCTTGGGGAAGCTAGTTTTTATGAAAATGATCTTTTTAGTCCCCCAGCTTTGGAAGATAGCTATTCTATTGCTTATGATGATATAAAACCTCCAATATATGATGATTAGAATGATGAGTATGATATTTTCAGTCCACCTACTATTGAGGAGAAAATTAATTATGATTACAATATGCCTCCTATATTTGATGATTATGGTGATGAGAATAATAATGATAGCTATTTTGTTGAATTTTCTCCCACTACAACTAATAAGAATGACTATGCTTATGTGGAGAGTATTAATTCTTTTATGCATGTGGCTCATGATAAGAATGTTTTATGTGATAGTTATATTGTTAATTTTATTCATGATGCTACTGAAAGTTATTATGAGAGAGGGAAACATGGTTTTATGCATCTCAATAATATTAAGTTTCCCCTCTTTATGTTGAAATTTTTGAAGTTGCACTTGTTTTGCTTTACTATGCTTATTGCTTTGTGCTTTCATGACTTGTTTCTTTACAATATTTCTATGCATAGGAAGTGGGTTAGACTTAAATATGTTTTGAATTTGCTTCTTGATGCTCTCTTTTACTTCAATTCATATTTCTTATGTGAGCATCTTCTCAAAGTACCTAACTTAAAGGCGTTAAAGAAAAGTACTTATTGGGAGATAACCCAAAAGTTTTAGATGAGTCTTGTAAGTTATTACTTCTGTAATAACCGGTCCTTATCCTTTTTATTTGCTTTTTGTGCCAAGAGTAACCTCTAATGAGAGAGAAGTAATGCTTGGGAAAGTTGCTGTCCTGAAACAGATTTTTATGCTTCACCGTAAACATTCGTGAGAGATCTATGTATGTGGGATTGAGCTGTAATTTTTTGTGCTTCTACCCCAGGTTATTATATAACTTTAGTTAGTTCAACACTTTTTCATTTGAGCAACATAAGGTCTTCGAAAAAATTCTTCTTTACCTGCTGATCTGTTTTGACAGATTTCTGCCATTTTCTGCATTTGCTTCTTGTTGGTTCCTTTTTGAGTTCTTTTGGGGAATTAAGATTTTTGAGGGAAGTGATACAGTAGCTAGTGTTATAATGGAAGTTTATTTGGTGTTAGAACTTAACCTTAAGACTTTTTATCTTGAGTGCACTAATGTTGCTAATAAAGATTGTGTGAAGTTTTGTATGAAGGAAAAATTTCAGGTGTATGGAAGGAATGAGTAATTAGATGAAGGATGGACTAAAGCTCAAGCTTGGGGATGCCACACGTGTCATCCCAAGAAATATCCAAGAAGTGCAAGCGTCAAAGCTTGGGGATGCCCAAGGCATCCCCTTCTTCATCAATAAAAATCCCAGGTTTCTTACAAACACTTCATTTTTATTGTTTCATGCACAGTTGTGTTTTTCTTGGAGCGTCTTCTTTTTCGTTTTCGTTTTGGTTTTTCGTTTGCTTAGTTTTCTGAATAAATTGGTTGGACCCCTTCTTTCATACATTGGTTTGCAAATAGTTTGGTTTGGTTTGGAAAAGAGTAGGAAATTCATGCTTATGTGGTAAAAAGAGCTCGTTTTTGACTGTGGCCTATGCTTTGTCGTGCCATGCTTGATATTGTTTTGGCTTTATGCTTAGTATTCTTTGTTGTAGCATGACTTGTTATAAACAATTGATATTGCTTAATGTGCCTTGGATGAATCATGCATTGTTTTAGCATATTAAAGCATAGTATAGTGGTATTCTCCTTTGATGCTTTATTTGGGTTGACTTGGCACATGCTCACACCATGTTATGACTATCTCAAGTCACCATAGCCTTTATGATCCTTTAGTTTTCAACTTGTAGTATCACTTTATGCTTTTATCAATGATGTTTTGTCGCTCTGCATGATTATGGCCATTATTGCTCTCTTAGTTTGTCGCTCCCAGTCTTTTGCTAGCCTCCACAACAAAGTATAAGTTCCACTCATGCATCCAACTCCCTAAATCAAGTTATTCCAAAGAGTTCACCATACCTACCTACTAGCTTATGCTATTCCAAGTATATTCATGCTTTTGTTTACCTTCCAAATTAAACTTGTTATGACAAAACTAGTGATTAAAGCTCTCACGAACTTGATGGCACACTTTACTTTTTGAATCTTATAAACTTGAACCACTGGGTCATTCTTTCTTGCGTATATGCTTGCGCTTTATAAGTTGAAATTAGCAGAACCATGTATCATGGGGAACGCTTTCAACATTGCACTGGTACTTTGTACCTAGTTGATATCATGTTCTTTTGTCTATGGATGTCGTCGGTGTGAAATGAAAGGGGAGCTTGTAAGTCCATGGAGTTTGTATGTGTGTTACAGAAACGCCTGGGCCGCTAGCCTAAGCCATGCCTAATCATGGTGGAAACTTGCAGCATCACCATAATGAGCACTCTATGAAGCATCCTCGATAAAAAACCTATGCAAATAGCAAATAAAAAGATAGCTGAGATGCTCATTGTCTGCTTGCCTTGTCATTTTGATTATGGGATAGCTCATGTATCATGTGCAAGGGGTACCCCGTTGGCAGTTATTTATGATACACATGTACTTACAATGAGAAGAGCTTACTTGTGACTAAAGTTGAGTAGCATGAGGATCGGTCTTCGTAAGTAAGGTTCATGAGATTTCAGTTTATAACTTGTCAAGCATATCCTCTTAGTTATGCCACTTTAACCTTAATCACCTTAAAGATGCTTATGATAGGGGCAATGAGAGCTGAAAGCTATAAGTACCATAATTTTTGGAAGCTCTTTATGAGACTTGAATCCCTACTTTCTTTTACAAAGGATTTTCTTCCACCATTACATTGAGTCTCCACCTTCTATCTTTATGCACCTACTTTGAGAGCATAGTGGCCATTCCTAGTTCTATGTGCATTTTCCCAAGACTAGTTGATTGATGCATAACTTGTTATTGCTTGTTTTAAACTATTGTATCTAGTCACTCTTATGAACTTTGAAGGTGTCCTATGTATTTATATTTTCTACTCTATTGAGGGACAAGCTGAATACTATTATGCTATGTTTTCTTTATGTGAAACAAACAAACGTCTTGCAAAGCATTGTTATTCATGAATCTTTTGTTTGTGCCTTTTCATGTTGCATCATAGTTTCTTTGTCTTATTGCTAGAAATTTGTCTTTCATGTTATGATTGAAGTAGTAAGATCCCAGCTTTGAATGTTTTGCAAATACTTTGATCAAGTCTTTGATGGTGCATGTCACCTCAAAAATTATTCTTTCTTTTTATCACTTACCTACTCGAGGATGAGCAGGAGTTAAGCTTGGGGATGTTGATACATTGCAAATGTATCTATAATTTTTGATGTTCCATGCTTGGTTTTATCTACTTTATTATGTTTTGTCCACACTTTGGAGTACTTTTCATATGATTTCTTAGACTAACCTATTAACAAGAGCCATGGTGCCAGTTGCCTGTTTTCTACTGTTTTTGGTTCCAAGAAAGTCAGAAAATCAATATTCTCGGAATTGGACCGGACAAACGCCAAAGTTCATATTTTACCGGAAGACTCACGGAGCCAGAAGACGAGACGGAGAGGGGCCACAGGGCGGCCACACCATGTGGTGGCACGGGTTAGCCCTGGCCGTGCCACCGGGTGGTGTGGGCCCCCTGGCCGCCCACCGACCTTGCCTCTTCACCTATAAGAAGCCTCCCGAGACATAAACCCTAGAGAGTCAAGCCTCGAGCCACGAAAAGTTCCGCAGCGCCGTCGCCACCGAAGGCGAGATTTGGGAGACAGAAAGTCTCTGTTCCGGCACCCTGCCGGGACGGGGAAGTGCCCCCGGAGCGATCTCCATCGATCTCCACCACCATCTCCATCACCATTGCCGATTCCCATGATGAGGAGGGAGTAGTTCTCTCTCGAGGCTAAGGGTTCTACCGGTAGCTATGTGTTCATCTCTCTCTCTATGCATGATCTTATTGAGATCATGAGCTTGTAATCTATAGATCTATTCTGCTACTCAAGTGTTTTAATGAATCTCTTCTCTCCCCATGTGTGTGAAAGTGACAGCGTGCTCACCATGGTGGCACTTAGGCTAGAGATTACAAATACTTGTTATGAGTTATATTTGGAGTTGGATGTCTTTATGAAATTGTGGTGTTTGTTGGACTCATCTAGTACTCAAGGTGACAGTGTGGGGTTTTCTAGATGGGAAAAGCTTACTTTGAGGTGTGCTGTTATAGCCCTACCATCGATTAGAGTGTCCAACCGGAGAGTAGTTAAGAGTAGTATCATAAAGAGAAGATATTTATATGTTAGTGTTCGCTAGTGAAAGTATGATCCCTAGGCCTTGTTTCTAAGCATTGATACACCGTTTGCAATTAGATCTGTTACATGTTTGCTTGCTTCCATCTTTATTTCAGTTTTACTTTAGTCTTTTCCACGCCATCAAGTTCTCTTCTATCATCGTTACCACTTATAATTATCCATACCACTTGTATTTCACTATCTCTTCGCCAAACTAGTGCACCTATACAACTGACAAGTGTATTAGGTGTGTTGGGGACACAAGAGACTTCTTGTATCTTGATTGCAGGGTTGCTTGAGAGGGAATACCTTTGACCACTTCCTCCCTGAGTTCGATAAACCTTGGGTGATCCACTTAAGGGAAAACTTGCTGCTGTTCTACAAACCTCTGCACTTGGAGGCCCAACAACTGTCTACAAGAATAGAAGTGCGTAGACATCACGCCACCCTACACATCTGTTCTACGAACTAAAACGCGTTATCCCGAGTAGCTGGCGCATCAATCGAAACCCTTGACACAACATCAACCCAGTTGCAACGCACCTGACAGGTTGACAAGAGACTGAGATAAGCGTATGGCCAGGCTAACGAAAAGGAGTCGCATAGTGCAACGCACTCACAAAACATACACGCTAACAAGCTCTTTATACGTCATCAGCAATTATGCACATCATTACATACGGACTTTACAGCATTGGTACGTTTATGTGCAGGATACAAACTTTACTACTATTGCAAAAAGAGAACATTGGTCTGCTCCTCGAAGAAGTCAACGATCTTCTCTGCT
This sequence comes from Avena eriantha, assembly GCA_910589775.1. Classification (NCBI taxonomy): domain Eukaryota; kingdom Viridiplantae; phylum Streptophyta; class Magnoliopsida; order Poales; family Poaceae; genus Avena; species Avena eriantha. The sequence goes on from OU342741.1 coordinate 45,583,498, forward strand.
GGGCGATCCACCGCCTGATAGTGCGCCACCATATTCCAAACAGAACCCGCCGGTGGTGTAGGTGGACCAGCCGCAATCGCCACAACGTCCACATCAGGCATATACAGTCGCACCAGCGACAAAGCGGCCTTGGCACCAGCCACCAACTGCTACCTTACACACTCGCGAACCACAACCAGGTCTTGGAACTTGGCAAGACGGGCCAGCAGGCTTGAAGGAGTAACATCCAGCGGAAACATCGTCCGATAAATGTTCTTCAAGCATGACTGCGACTTCTTCAGGAAGTGCAGAACTCGCGACACGCGATCCTGCAGGGTCGCCAATGCGATCGCACGATCATGATCCACCCAGAAGTATCCACTCTCCTGAAGTTGCTCTTGGATCAGGTCATGCATACGAATGGCAATTCTATCTTTTTCATCCTGCGGATGGTGCGCATTGACAACTATACAAAGCAACAACGGGAGAATAAGGACAGCGCACCATTGCGAGTGACTACAAGGAAAAGATAAGAGCAAGCAAACTAACACTTAAATTGGTCGCCCATCTACGTCATCTCCCCCAACAGATACTGTTCTCGGGCGGTGGCCTTCTCTGCCTTTGACTTCCATACATCCGCGTTACCACGGAGCACGGGCAACTCACGCTCCAACTGGTTCATGCGATCACGTAGTCGCGAGAGCAGAGATAGCTCATCCACCCTCGAGCGCGGCAGCGCCAAAGTATCATCAAGGGGCGGCGAATGCTGAGGTTCCCTCAATGGTTCACTCGACGTACCCTATCACAAGCCAAGCAAGAAGTAAAATAAGAAGACCAAAGCGATGCACAGACAAAAGATTCGAGTGCATTCAAGATTAGCAAAAGTATCAGCAGATACACTCGCCAATAGGCATGTTCTTGACAAAGGACATAAACTAATTAACTATTACAAAGCTACTGAAAAGCAACTTGCTTCTTCGACTTGGACGGCTTCGGGGGCCTCATCGAGTCCGTGGCGGTATCAGACGCCACTGACTTTCCGTCGGCCCCTGATGCCGCAGCCTTTGCCGCCTTCTTGGCTCGTTGCAGCTCCTCAAAGTACTTCGCAACTGTGCTAATCAGCTGCGGCCCATACTTGCCATAGGCAGTCGCGAAGGGATGAAAGACTACCTGCTGGCCGTCCGCGCTAACGGGCTCACCCTCGAGACCGCCGCAGGATCAACTTCAACTCCGTGGGCCTGCACCATAGCAAGTGACATTGACGCGCCAGCTGCATGAAGCGAATTCTTGAAGCTTGCAGGGATATCCCCGGAGAGAGACTCCACCAGCTCATCCATGTTCTCGATCAGCTCAGCCTTGGGCATCAACTCCTCCCGGAGGCGACTGAGCACACCCTTGGCCTTGGAGAGCATATCTTGAACGGCGGTGCTGCGGTCCTCGACTGCCGAAAGTGCACCCGCCAAGGCATCGTCACGACGGAGGGTCTGAGGATCGAAGCTCAAATCTCCAGCATCTGTACATAAACCCACGCATGGGCACGAAAGTCACCACTAGCGATAAAAATCGAAGAAAAGAACGACAATGATATCCAAGCAAGGTACCTGAGAGGGCCTTGGCAATCGAGAAAAGTTGTTCTTCGAACAACTTCTCCCTAGCTGCAATGGAGGCACGCAGGCCCTCTTCGTGCTTTTGCGCCTCGTCACGCGCCGTGATTGCCTCATCACGGCTCTTCATAGACGCAGCGAGCGTCTTTTCCATGGCGGCGACGTCGCGAAGAAGGGCATTATGTTCAGCTGCAAGACAGCGCAAAAGGGATTGACTATCAGTCGACTACAGGACAACGATGTAGAAGAATGAGAAGAAAAGGTACTTACTTTCCACCACGCGATATCGCGTATCCAACATTGCATGCTGACGACCCATCGCAGGCACTTGGTCCGCCAGATGAGCAGCTTCCTTCACAAGGAGCTGTGGCAACAAAGAAAAACAACAAAGTTAGCAGATGCCATAGGCAACATCGACTGCAACACGAGAAGAAGAGAGGCTACACTCACATGATCCTCTAGTGACTCCGAAGTCGACTGGTGTGCAGTCATCCGGGCAACCATCCGATGCTCCCCATCGTGTGGAGAGCTTGATGAATTGTGCCCGGAGTGGGCCGCCAATGGAGGAGAAGGAGCACGCAAAACCTCTTTCTTGGATCTGGAGGTCGTGACTCTAGATTCTTTCAAAAATTGGATGTTGCCAGAAGACGACGATGCCGGCTGACTGCAAGATCAAATCAACATGAAGAAAAGGCAACTGCAAAGAAGAACCAAAAAAGGAGGATTTGAATACTTACCAATCAAAGTTATAAAAGTCAAAGGTTGGCTCCCCTTACTCTGACGACGACTCCTTTGGCAGTCGCATCTTCTTGCGAGAAGAGGGCGCCATGGCACTCGCAGGAATCGCAGGGATCGGCAAATCCGCACCAACGCCTGCACCTTCCGGAGTCGAAGGATACAATGCATCGGAATCCTCGCTACGCGAACGCTTGCGAGTATCCGGACTACCGGACTCGGGGGCTTCCCCCTCCACATCAGATGGGACGGTCGACTCCGACTCGTCCTCTTCCAAGGCTTCACGAGGGATAACCCCTCAGGAAGAGGGGGCATACGAGGTGACACAGCCCAATCCTACATATAGACAACAATTTAGCACAAAGATAAGAAACAATAAAGAAGTAATCAACAAACTAAGCTACTGCGTAGCACAACTATACCTCAGGAGGAGGGTTAGCAGCATCGAATGGAGGAACAACTGGTTCACTGGGGAGCACGTCCTTGACGGTGTACTTGGTGACCAGTCGAACCCTTTTATCTACCTCACTCGCGGACATGCCTTTGGCAGACACGCGAGTGACATCATCAGCACCAGCCCACTGAAACATGGGATGGACTCTGGCCTGCAAGGGCTGGCCGCGATGGTGCAGCCACGTGCGAATGAGGGCGCAGCCTCCCTCCTCTTTGCCTATGCGACTCTCGAGGTCGCAGACGCGCTCGTACAGCACATCTGTCTCCGCGGACTCGCCAGGCATGATCACATTCTTCCAGGAGCGCCTCCTTTGGCACGGTGTCGCGGGGTCGAAGGGCGCGAGTCCGAAGTGGTCTCCGTAGGCCTTCTGGTCGCGAACGTAGAACCACTTGTCCCTCCACCTTTGGACAGACATCGCCAGCTTGATGTCGAAGTAGGTGGCGGATGGATCGACGTGGATTCCGCAGCCACCTACATCATAGACTACGGAGCCAGACGCCGATTGACGCTTCAACTTAAAGAGGCGCTTGAAGAGACCGAAATGCGGCTCGATACCGAGCCAGCACTCACAGAGGATGATATAGCAAGCTACGTGGAGGATTGAGTTGGGCGACAACTGATGGAGCTGGAGCCCGTAGAAACAAAGAAGGCCCCTGAAGAAAGGATGCAGGGGCAACAAGAGGCCACCCGAATGATGAATGCTAGGAACATCAGTCGAAAACCGGTAGGAGGAGAGGGGATTACCTCGCCGCCGGGGACGCACGCGTCGGCGTCTGCGGCGGACAACACTCCGTCTTGACGAAGAAGACAAAGATTAGAGGACTTGATGATGGATGGACGCCACGCGCCATTCGTGACGCGGGTGTCCGTGCCCTTCTTCTTCCCGCCGTCGGCGGTGCTGGTGCCCGCAGCGGCGGAGCCGCCTTTCTTCTTCATCGCAGCAGTGGCAGCGGTGGAATCAGCGACAGTGCCTCCTTTCTTCTTCCCCATTGCGCGGCAGCGATGTGACCGGAGGAAGTAGCTCGGAAATGTGCGGAGCTGGTATAGCGCTGCGGAAGATAAGAGCGCAGAGAAAGCAGAGGAGCAGCGGCAATGGCGGTGAAGGCAAAGGAGGAACAAAAGCATATGTGAAATTTACCGTCGTAGCGTCACTACGTAACCCCTGAAGAAGCAATCCAACGGCCTAGAAAAACCCTACCAGACGCGTGGCGTTCATCGCGCTCGACACATGGAAGAACTGAAACGTGAACCGTCCCCCCACTACTCCCATTACGCGCAGAAATCGAGGAGGCGCAGTTAAAATAAAGATTACGCACGCCCAGTCAAATCAAAGTCAGGGAGTAGGACCCACCGCTCGTCACGTCCCGTCAAACTCGCTCACATGGGCAACTGAGGTCATGAAATCGTCAGCACCGACGTCATCAAAACTATGCAGTAGAAGACTTCGACAACTTTAGTCCTTGCTCGAGTCTTCGACTCCACCAGGCACTCGGGGGCTACTCCCATAGGGAGCGCTGGTCGCGCACCCTACGATTTTTCTACTTCTTTTGCAGGAACATGGACAATCAAGGCAAACCCAACCACTCGAAACACGGTTCGACTATGGACATGGTTTACTCCCATAGGGAGCGCCAGAAACAAATTCGACTGAAACAAGCAAACAAAAGACGACAGCAGTCGTGAAAGTTCTTTAGTCCCTGTCTGAGTCTTCGACTCAAACAGGCACTCGGGGGGCCACCCTATGATTATTTGTACAAAGTGTTGTGTGTTGATAACATCCACACTCGAAGTTTATGGCGACACCGCCTCATAATTTTTCCCTACAAAGATATTGCGTCTCCTCGGTCACCCGAATCGTCTCCACGATGATAAAATTCGGATGCCGCGCTTACAGCATGAAGATAAGATCTGAATAAGGCCTAGCAACGCATCTGCTGCACACTACCAGAAATATATCTATGCCTACAGGTACGATGAACATGCCTCGACGGACGCGTCGAGTGCTCACTCCCATATAACTGGAAATCGACTCCTGTAAGACCTCCACGGCTTGAGTCAAATTACACCAGCACTTTTCCGGATTCGAGTCCGGGGACTCGAATTTGAGTATATGGCGTTGTTTTACCCTAAGGCAGTTAACTGATACTGGTACATCTGTTAAATCAGGCACGCACATCAACAATCCCTATGACATAGTCAGAGTAGTCGAAAAACATACTCAGTCATACACTCGAAAGGCTTCATAAAGTCTCCAGTCGAATCTACGATTCCACTGGACACTCGGGGGCTACCAACATGGGTATACCCTACAGGTACTCGATCTTGGTATATACGGCCTGCATACGTAGAGGCCCACGGTGTCGCCAAGGCCCAAACGAAGGACTCGAGTAACCTACGGACTCTCGATTGCTTGAAGAACAAGAAGAAGCTAAAGATAGAAAGTTAAAAGGAGAAAACCCTAACATGTAACCGACTCGACCTGCTACCCGAGACCTAGCCTATCTATATAAAGGCTAGGAGGGGGCGGCGAGGAGGACACATGCAACCTTAGTTTCCACAACCCTCGCCAGATTGCATCTGCGCACCATTGTAATCTTCGATTCCTTCGATAATTCCACGAGCAGACAAGCAGGAGTAGGGACCTCTACAAGGCCTGAACCTGGGTAAACCTTGCTTCCCCTGCGTGCTTCTTTGCTAGCCGATAGATGTCTCCAGCGCTCCCTCCTTCTCCAAAACCCAAGTCCATAACAATGGGCATTGATGAGTTAAACCCTCGCCACCGATCCTCCAAATCATGCCTTCTTTTAGAAGTCCGAGACCGTGTTCAATTCCCCGCCATGCTGGAGAGGCATCTCCTCTAAAGACTGTATCAGTGAAGTTACCATTGGGGTAGTAAATGGATTTCATGAGTTTGGCACATAAACTTTCTGGTTTATTTATGATCCTCCAACATTGTCTAGCCAGAAGTGTCTGGTTCTGGAGTCTAGTGTCTTTGAAACCTTCTCAAATCCCTTGTCAGATAAAACATTCACAGCCTTCTATTGCAGCAATTCCAGTGTGGTACCGAGCTTTGTGTTGCCATCTTCGCAATTTGGGTACAACCTTGTTTTGTGATCATCTAACATGTGCTTCAACTTCTCTTTTTCACTTTCACATTATCTCTGTGGATCCACAATGGCCCGTTGAAGATCATCAACGATCTCATCTAGTACCTCTTCATCTTCAGCTTCCCCTCTTGCAGTATTCAGGGAACATAGGATAGTTGTCATCATCCTCTTCTTCTTCATTATCTTCCATCATAACTGCTCTTTCTCCGTTCTTGATCCAACAATTATAGCTGGGCATAAAATTGGACCGAAGCAGGTGGGTGTGAATGGTTCTCGAGGAAGAGTAATCCTTCTTCTTTTGATAGGCAGCACATTGACAATACATAAAACCATTCACACTATTTGCCTCAGCCACACGGGTAAAATTGTGCGGGCCCGTAATGAACTCGGCAGTGCGTCGACTACCGTACATCCATTGCCAGATCATCTGCATTATATAATTAAATTTATCAAAAACCATTGCGGAACATCTAGAGAAATGACCACTGTACATCGACAAATGCATTGTATCAATGACAGATGAAAGGATAAAGTTGCTAACCTCGATCAAGGTGGAAAGAAAAAGGAGAAAACTTCATATCATGTTTTTCATGTGAACTCAAGTGGCACCGTGCTCTCACGCATTTCATCGAGCACCTCTTGTGCATAGAGGGGGAAAACAAAGAAACATACACCACTTGTGCATGAGAGGAGAAAAACAAACCAACTCACACACAAGCATGTGGGGCTGGGGTGTATATATACAGGAACACGAACCTTTAGTCCCGATTCATACCACGAACCGGGACTAAAGGGCTAGAGGCAGGCACGGAACCCCTTTAGTCCCGGTTCGTGGCCAGTCATGGTCCTTCCCCATGCAGCATCCTGGCCTTATGGACTAGGAGTAATGACCAGGACTGATTGCTTTGGGGGCAGTCTGACGGAAGCCCTGTTTTCTACTAGTGCGTTCCACACGTGCGTGTGCTCCCCCGTTCCAAACCGTTTGACGAGCCCTTGTTTCATAGGTTCTCTCTCACCTCCATGATGTCCCTCCACACCTGAGATGGAGAGGAACCAGGTGAAGCATCTAGGAACTCCCCATTTGGAAAATATATGGCCTTCAGAGAGTTTGAGAGCTTAAATTAAGCCTCAGGGTTTTGGAGTATACGCCAGACATGTCGAGCTAATAACGCCTAATTAAATAGTTGAGTTAATAACATAAAACCACCACAATTATAGCAAAATTTACTGATTGATACCACTTTACGTTCTGGATACCAAAATCTACCAGTTAATTTCGAATTTGTCGCAAAAAACACCAATTCACGCGAATGGACACTTGTTCTGACATGTCGGGGCCACTAGAAGAGGTGACCAGGCACCGTGGAGACAGGTGGACGCCAAATTAATGACGTGGACTCGTGCCCACCTGTCAGTCCAAATAAAAAATAATTTCTAAACAATTCTAAAATATAAAAGTAAAATTATCTAATAAAAAATCTGGGAGACAGCGCTGGCCTCTTCTGCTTCATATCTGACTACGGAAGAGAGAGGAAGGTCCGCCGGCGAGCGGAAGGGCCGCCGGCCCGGCTCCTCCCTGCTTGACCGCGCCGCTGCTGGAGGATGAGAAAGCTCTCCGCGGGCCCCTGTGGAGGACGACCAGGAGGAGGCGGGGACGGGGCAGTGAGGCGGCCTGGCTCTCCACCATGACGTGGCGGCGGCGGTTGATTCCGGTGCAGCGGCGTGACGCGTCGTCCTCGATCCCCTCACCCACGATGGTGATGCGTCCTCCAGACCTCCAGCAGCCGGGCAGAGCCGGGCGGAGCAGAGGCGCATCGGGCGGGCAGAAGGAGCATGGGCGGCGCGCTGGCGGTGAGGGGAGAAGGGTGGCGCACCGACGGTGAGGGGCTGCAGGTGTCACGGGGAGGCGGACGAACGAAACAGGGCGTGCCAGCGGTGGGGGGCTACAGGTTCCATGGGCGGACGGACGGAGCATGGCGGCGTGCTGGCAGCGAGGGGAGCAGCGCAGCGCGCCGATGGTGTGGGCTTCATGTGCCACATGCAGGCGGACGAAGCAGGGCGGCGCGCCGGCACACCGGGCGGGCGTACTGAGCAGGGCGGCGCGCCGACGGTGAAGTGGAGGGGCGGCCGGCAACGCGATGGCAGTGGGGGGCTGTAGGGGGCACGCGTGGGGGAGACAAGATTTTCCCTTTTATTTTATTTTTATGTTTTAGATATTTAGTTTTTACTTTTTCCCATCCCAACTCAATAAACTATACATTTTTTGCCACCTCAGTGCTGACAAATGGGTTCTACCTGTCATTTTTAGTGTCAATTCGCCACGCCAACCTTACAGGTAGGTCTCACCTGTCAGTATCGTCATCAATTCATGATCAATTCGCGATTAGAGACAAATTTGTGTTTTTTGAGATAACCTAACAAAAATATGGTAGATTTTGGTATCCAGGACGTAAAGTGGTACCAATCAGTAAATTTGGCTATAATTGTGGTGGTTTTATGCTATTAACTCTAAATAGTTCAATATCACAGAAGCTAAGTCCTCTAGTAAATTTCGGTGAACATATAGTCTTCCATAAAACCCAACAAGTTTTTTTGCATTTTTCATCTTTGCTTTCCCACCAAAAGCTCCAGATCATAGCATTGATAGCCAAATATAACCCTCTTGGTAACTTGAAACACGACACAGAGAAAGTGAGAATTGCCCGAATCACTGATTTGATCAAAACCTCTTTCCGCCTGCTACCAACAATAATTAAAGTCACCCCTAGATTCTCTTATGTATCCTATCCTTAAGGTACTTGAAAGATCCATTTTTACCTCTCCACATCCGAGGACAAGCTAAGATATTTCTCGTTCAGCGCCTCGTGTGGGAAGTAGATGGTGAGTGCCCTCTGCAAATCATCTCTCGTCGCATCCCGTGGAGGCCTTTTTGGCTTGGGCTTATCATTTTTAGGTTAACTTGGGATCATCCATTGGGAAGTGGAGTGTACCTCTGTACTTGTCCTGGCCTTTTGGGCACTAAGAGCATCTCCAGCGGCGGCCGCAAATCGGACACCAAATCGATCTGATTCGGTCTGTTTGAAGTGCGTTCGGAACGCACAGTCAGGCCTGTCCGGGCGCGCCCAGCGGCGAAGCACATTTTCCCCCTATATTTCATTGAAATTAAACATAATGTACATATAACAGAAGAACGACAAAAAACTTAGAAAAAATAGCAAATTTAAGCTAATTTAAACTAAGTAGGCCACGGTGGTGGCCTACTCGTTGTCGTCATCCTCCTCTAGGTCGATCTACACCGGCTGTGACCACGACCATTGCGGGTGTGGCGGCGGGCATCTATGGAGGCGAGTACTAGGGCGGCGGAGGCGTGTACTGAGGCAGCGCGTAGTGGAGCCGCGGAGGCAGGTATGTCGGCGGCCTAGGCCTCCAACGCCGATGCACGGAGGGCCTGGAATGTCCCGCCCTAGGGCCTCTCCTCCACGAGCACCGCCTCTTCCTCCGATTCGCGCACGGCACGGGCGAGGGCCTCCTCGCCGAGGTCGGGCGGCATGATTGCCGCCACAACCTCCTCCGGGACCGGCGGCGGCTCGTCCCGCGTCACCTGCTTCACCTGCTCCTCTTCCTAATCGAAGTCGGAGGAGAAGTAATCGTCGTTGCTGCCGCCGTCGACGTCCGGCAGATCCTCGAGCGTGACCTCCAGGTGGATGTCGCCGCCGAAGGTGCTGCTCTGGCAGAAGTTGTGCTCCCACCGGTAGTGTCCAAACCGACCTACATGGCCTACTAACCGCGCATCGGTGCATGATACGCGGCTGATGATTTGCAAATCTTGCGTGCAAGCTGTGTCAATCGTACATATACACACTAGCTAGCTAGGCATCGACTTCCATGGACGAATTCTTACCGAGAACCTGACGGGCCTGGGTCTTGAGCTAGAGGTGAGTAGCTGGTGTTAACCCTGCCCCGCTTATGCAGGCAGGGCAAGCAAAGCTCACTTTACGCTTACTTGATTCCCCAGCCCGGCCCCATGTAACTCGATATCTATCTGCTCACACAAACCACCGGCGCCACCGCGGTTGGCACGGATGGTTCACTTGATTGCCTTTTTGGATTTTTTTACAAATATGACCCTCTGCAATTCGTCATCGCCAAAAATACTCCCTCACGCTGCAAAAGCCAAAATACCCTGGCGGGAAGCTGAAAAGGCGACACGTGTCACCTCCCGCCACGGGGGTGGCGGGATGTTCCTATGTTCCTCCCGCCAGAGGGGGTGGCGGGATGTTGTGGGCCCCACGGCCCGGCCAGCCGGGAGGTTCGACTTCGCGCGCGCTGGTGGGCCCCATGGTGTCATTCCGCCACCGCCAAAGGTGGAAGGAACACGTGTCGCCTTTTCAGATTCCCGCCAGGGCATTTTTGCTTTTGTGACATGAGGAAGGTATTTTTGGCAATGGCGAAGTGCAAAGGGTCATATTTGTAAAAAAAATCGCCCTTTTGAGTGGCATCTCTGGCCGGCCGAATATATCAGGACGGCGCCTGAGCGTGACAGCCACTACGGTTTCGATCGGCTTGACTTCTCACATATCACCTCACCCCCGCTCGATCGATCGCGATTGCCTTTGCTGCTACTACTAGTAGTAGTGATCGCCACTGTATATGTATGGCCATATGCTGCTATATATCCAGTTCCGGACACGTCGAGAGAAGTGGAAAAGGTTCGCCGAACTAGCTAGGGAAACAAAAGGCTTCTCTTGTCAGTTCTGCTTGTAACCATCTGCCCCTGCACTTGCACACGCACGCGTGATGCACCACCGGCCGCCCTTGTTTCAACTCTATCTTCACATCCCCTTTTCCGAAAAGAGAAGAAAAGAAAAGGCCTAGCTAGCTTCCATACACACACTGACTGACTGATAACTGACACAGAACGGTGTCATCTGTTCGTTCGTGCTGCAGATGCTGACTGATCTGCTTGTGCTCGGTAGCAAGCTCGGAGATTCTTTGAAAATCAGTCAGGATGGAAATGGGTCGGGTCGGCCCGCCGTGTCAGTGGCCCGACCCAAAAAATCAAGGCCGATGGGTCACGTGGGTCGGCCCTGAACAAAATTTAGGCCAACAGAGCCGGCATCGAGGTACCCATTGGGTCAGCAGGGCCGACCCAACTCTTGCACGCTAGCGGCGCTGCCTCGTGTTTGCTTTCCGTCGACATACCGCGCGATATGCACCTCGTCATCCAACTGCCAATGCATTTGTGTACGAAGAGAAGCTAGCTTACTTGACAACATCGAGTAATTACTTTGTAGCCTTGTAGGTAATGTTAGATACGCTACAGCTGATTGGCTTCCGAGCCGACAAAATTGCCAAGACGCGCACGCAGTAGCTAAGCAAGTAGCTTGATGGATTTCTAGCTAGCTAGCTTCAAGTATACGCTTCTGGTGATTTGTGTCTCGCCAGAACTAGCTTAATCAGTGAGCTAGCTAGCTGCTAGTAGTTCTCAGAAAATAGATTCACGTTTTAATCTTGTCACTGTTTCAAGTTAAAAATCAAAAGTCTCTGAGTTTGGGGTTTGGGTCGACCCGTGAGGCCGTGATACCCATCGGGCCAGTGGGGCCACTAGGTTTTATCTAAATGGGTCGGCCCATGGCCCCTCAAATTGGCCTTGAAGCCTCAAGGCCAGGTCCAAGGCTAGTGCCGGGTCAGACCATTCCCGTCCTGAAAAATCAGCGCTGCTTTATTAGCTCGGTTCAGAAATATATTTAGATGAGAATCTAGATGCTTTTGTTGGTGTTAGTTGTAATACTTAAAGCTATAGGGACTAAACTAGAAAAATAGCTGAACAATGTAGAGCCGGGGAGAAGCATCGAGAGATTGGGGTATGTGTGTATATCAGGCTACCTCTCCCCTTCCTCTTTAAAAAAAAGGCAGAGAAATTATTCCTCCAAAAATTAGTGAGTGCTCTTGGCAAAAATCTCATCATGGTATCAGAGCAGGACGAATCCAGCGTGGTTCCCCTGCGATTTTGAGCGGATTTGCGGCCTCCCGTGAGGAATTGGATCGAGGAGGATCGGGTTGTCGCGAGGGTGCTGTGACGCCTGCGTAGATCGGCCGCCGTTGATTCGCTGCGGAGCTGCTCCAAGTTAATCTTCCTCTACCGGCCTCGTCTTTCTGGCTTTCGTTCCAGCTATTGTCCCTGCCGCCGGCGTGCGTCTGTGGGAGCGGCGCTGGGATTTCCACTTGTGCAGTTGGCTGTTAGACTGGACTGAAGCAAAGTCCCTACCCGCAGTTGCCAGCTACCGTGGAGTGGGTCCTGTACTCCTGTGAGACTCGATTTGAACAAATCAAGCTTGGCTAGCTTCTGCCGTGAACAATCAAATGTATAACTTGCTAGTGCTCCTGTTTACTTCCAGCGAGACTGTTTATTATTGTTCTGCTTAGTGGAGTAGAGAAATGGCAGAATCAGAGGTACAGAAATCAGGTGACACAGGCGTTGATAAACTGTATGAAATCTTCAGTAAATTATTGGAGCAGCAACAACAAATCAAGGTATTTCCTGAAGCAACTAAGTACGCACTTGAGCCCAATCCGGTTAAACTATCAGGTCCTGCCAACTATGTTAGTTGGGCACGTCATGCTCAGTTAATTCTGAGTTCACATGGCTATGAGAATTTGCTGGTTGGTGATGATGAGAAGCAGAAGGGTGGTGACATTTGTATGAAACAAATCAACGACAGAGTGTTAGTGTGGCTGCTGGCAAGTATGGAACCCATTGTTCGGCAACAAGTGGAGATAATGCAGACTGTCTATGAAGTGTGGTCAGCTCTAGAGAGACAGTTTGCTGGCAAATCAAATAAGATGCAAGCTACCCGTATCATGGATGAGCTGACACATTTGAAGCAAGGGACCAAAAATGTGACCGAATATGCGGGTGAAATAAAAAGGCTTTATAGAGACCTGCACTATTACCACCCATTTCAGCCAATTGACAAGAATGATTTGGCTATTCATCACACATGGTTTGAATCCATTGTATCGAAACTCTTTCTTGATGGTTTAAATCAGGAGTTCAACCTTCGGAGACAACTAATATTTTCACAACCGGAGTGGCCAAGCCTAGATGATATCATTTCAAGTGTAATTGAGGAAGAGACACGTCTATGTCAACCGAAGGAGGATGGTCCAAGATGCATCGATGATCGTGCATCCTTGTCAATGCAGTCTCGACATACTGCTAGGTCCTTCATCAAGACAGATAAGAGAAAATTATTTTGTGAGCACTGCAGAAAGAATGGACACAGTAAAGATACATGCTTTGAGTTGCATGGCTTCCCATCTTGGTGGGAAAGAGGGAGATCAAAGAAAGGGGGAGTTCAGGGAGCAGGAAAGAGACAGTCAACCCATGTTGCATCCGTCCGAGAGCAACCTGTGGTAGATGTTCGAGCTCTACATGAATTCACTTCCAAACTCAAACTCTCAGAATGCTCCTCTTCCTCCCAAGAAACCTCCAAAGCTGACTCCAGTCTCATTGCCACTTCTCAACGAGGTATGGAACTTCATCAGGCCCACTCTTCCATAACACATTCGAATCCCTGGATCATTAACACTGGAGCCACTAACCATATGACAGGAGCAGCAAACCTTTTTACCACTTATAGTCCATGCTCTGGTAAGGACAAGGTACGTGTAGCTGATGGATCCATGGCACCCATTGTAGGACGTGGATCCATCAGGTGCACCAAGACATTGTCCTTATCGCCGGTCTTACATGTTCCTAAATTTCCAGTCAATCTATTGTCGGTTAGCTCAATTACTAAATCCCTTAATTGTAGAAGTTGGTTTGATCCTACTTGTTGTGGTTTTCAGGAGCTAAAGACAGGGAGACTTTTGGGGACTGGGACCGAGCATGATGGGCTATATTATCTTGATGAAGGAAGTGAAGAAGTTGCCCTTGCATCCAGTTTGTCTCCAAGCCAAGAACTTCTGTTGCATCATCGCAGGCTTGGACACCTCTCTTTTGCTGCTTTATCTCGTATCTACCCTGCCTTGTTTAAGTTATGTACTAGCGAGTCGTTGGTATGTGATGCGTGTGAACTAGCAAAACATACTAGGGGCACCTATCCTAGTATTGGTTTAAGAAGTAGTAAACCTTTTGAAGTAATCCACTCTGATGTATGGGGACCCTGTGAGGTTCATTCCATTTCTGGTCACCGTTGGTTTGTAACCTTTATTGACTGTTTTAGCCGTTATACATGGCTTTATCTCCTAAAGCATAAGAGTGATGTATTATCTGTGTTTAAAGATTTGTGTGCTCTTATTAAAAACCAACATGCAACAACAGTTAAGTTTTTTCGTTCAGACAATGGCACCGAATATATTAACTAGGATTTTGACCAATTTCTTGCAATAAATGGCATAGAACACCAAACTACATGTGTTAATACTCTAGAGCAAAACGGGGTGGCTGAACGTAAAAATAGGCATTTACTTGAAGTTGCTCGCTCACTCATGTTTACTATGCATGTTCCTAAATTTCTTTGGAGTGAAGCAATTAAAACTGCAACTTATCTCATAAACCGTATGCCTCTTCGTGTTCTTGGTTATAGAACTCCTGCTGAGTGTTTGTTGGGTTCTAATAACTTTATTGTTTCCCCAAAAGTCTTTGGGTGTGTTTTCTTTTTGCATGATTATAGAAATTCTGTAGGTAAACTAGACCCACGTGCCTTGAAATGTGTTTTCATGGGCTACTCTACGTCTAAGAAAGGTTATAGGTGTTGGTGTCCTTCCGAGCGTCGGTTTTTTGAAAGCCTGGATGTAACCTTCCGTGAATATGAGTCTTATTATGGATCATCGTGTGACACTGGCATTATCTCGCTACCACCTGATGGGCAACAAGAGGGGGAGGATGGAAGTAATTCCGTGATTCCTATTCTTGCTCCCCCTTCAAGTGGTACATGTGGATCTTTAACTCATGATAATATGTCGTCCCTTGATAATAATTTATCTAGTAGTAATGACTTAAGTCAGGGGGAGGAGACACACCATGATGATCCCGACAGTGATTCTTGTCCTGGAGACACTATGGATGCAACAGTAGTTCCATCACTTCCATCTCAAGGTGAAGAGTCTACTATGCATGAGGACCCAGGTACCGACAATAGTTACCCTAACTCTGTAGCTCCTATTAGCACCGCAGGTCAGAGTGACAACCAATTATCTACTATTAATCCGCAAGCTAATTTACCTATTGCCTTGAGAAAACCAACTAGGACTCGCACCACTCCAGGACATCTTAGAGATTTTGTTGGGTATAGGCATAACATAGCAAATTTCATTTCCTACAAACATTGTAGCCCTACTTTCCAAAGTTTTATTGCCTCTTTAGACTCTGTCTCCATACCATCTCACTGGAGAATAGCTTTAGAGGACCCTAAATGGAGGGAGGCAATGCTTGATGAGATGAGAGCTTTGGAAAAAAATGAAACATGGGAGCCCGTGGATCTACCACAAGGTAAGCAGCCTGTAGGATGTAAGTGGGTTTTCTCTGTCAAACACACTCCTGAGGGAAAAATAGACAGATATAAAGCCCGCCTGGTAGCTAAGGGTTATACACAAACTTATGGTATTGATTATGAGGAAACATTTGCTCCTGTTGCAAAGATGAATTCAGTGAGGACATTAATTTCTTGTGCTGTAAATCTAGATTGGAGTATCTATCAGATGGACGTAAAAAATGCTTTTCTCCATGGGGATCTTCAAGAGGAAGTCTATATGGACATTCCACCTGGTTTCGAATTAAGTGAGAATACAGGAACGGTGTTGCGCCTCCGTCGCTCGTTGTATGGCTTGAAACAATCACCACGAGCATGGTTTGATCGGCTCAGACAAGCGGTGCTCAAAAGAGGCTTCCACCAAAGCAATGCAGACCATACACTATTTTACAAGCATGCTGATGATAAAGTTGCAATTTTAATAGTGTATGTCGATGACATTGTGATAACAGGTGATAACCACCGGGAAATTGAAGACCTGAAGTGTCACCTAGCACAAGAATTTGAAGTGAAAGACCTTGGGCACCTAAGATATTTTCTTGGCATAGAGGTCTCACGTGGATCAAAAGGTATATTTCTATCACAGAGGAAGTACACTCTAGACCTTCTTAAGGAAACGGGTATGCATGGTTGTCGCCTAGTTGCAACTCCCATAGAACAAAATCATCGCCTCCATAGTGATATGGGAACTTCTGTTGATCGGGAGCGTTATAAGCGACTTGTTGGAAAACTGATATATCTCTCCCATACCCGTCCTGACATTGCGTTTGCTGTGAGTGTTGTTAGTCAATACATGCATGACCCTAAGACATCACACTTGGATGCTTTGAATAGAATTTTAAAGTACCTTAAAGGGTGTCCAGGGAAAGGTCTCTTATACACAAAACAAGGGGGTCTACAAGTTGAATGCTACACTGACGCTGATTGGGCAGGATCTTTAGATGATCGATGGTCCACTTCCGGTTATTGTGCTTTTGTTGGGGGTAATCTTGTATCATGGAGGAGTAAAAAACAATCTGTGGTGGCCAGATCAACTGCGGAGGCTGAGTTCAGATCTATGGCTCATGGTATATGTGAACTATTGTGGCTGCAGGTTCTCTTAGTAGAACTGAAACTACATTTACAGGGGCCGCTGATGCTTTATTGTGATAATAAGGCTGCCATTGATATCGCAAATAACCCTGTCCAACATGATAGGACTAAGCACATCGAAATTGATCGTCACTTTATCAAAGAAAAGCTCGATAAAGGAATAGTGTGCTTACCATATGTCACTTCAGCAAGTCAGGTAGCTGATATACTTACTAAAGGTTTGCCTGAGAGGATGTTTTCTGGATTTTGTAGCAAGATGGGTCTATTTGACGTGTTTGCCCCATCTTGAGGGGGAGTGTTGGTGTTAGTTGTAATACTTAAAGCTATAGGGACTAAACTAGAAAAATAGCTGAACAATGTAGAGCCGGGGAGAAGCATCGAGAGATTGGGGTATGTGTGTATATCAGGCTACCTCTCCCCTTCCTCTTTAAAAAAAAGGCAGAGAAATTATTCCTCCAAAAATTAGTGAGTGCTCTTGGCAAAAATCTCATCAGCTTTAATAAATATATCTAGACGCTTTTTAGTTTATAGATTTACTCCTAAGGTATATATTAAAAGACGTCAAAATACATTCGATTCACAAAGCTAAAATGTCTTTTATTTTTGAGCAGAGGGAGTACATTTTTCAGGTGTTGGCACTAGCTAGCATATTCCCGAAGCTCTGAGGCGAGGTCAAGGGCTGGGCAAATGACCGCGAGTTGAGTGCCTTTGCTCACCACCTCTCTCTCCGCGCAGTCACGCAGCCATCACTGCATCACACCAGGTCTAATCGTGACACGTCTGATCTTCAACTTGTCGATCAAGACACGCACTGCCCCATCGGAAACGACGATCCAGCATCAAATCACACAACAGGGTACATATCTGGCTCATAAACGTTTCCTAGAATTAGGCTAATGAGTCCGCGCGTATATATGCATGGTTTATGGCGAAAAAATAAAAATGACGAAAATCAAACCCTTGCTTCTGAAACTCTCAAAAGGATTCTCGCTAGGCTAGCTGCTGACTGTCGTTCGATGTTTATCGGCAAGGTGTCCGGTGCGTGGGCCACTTGTTCGCCGGCCAGGAGGAGGAGCCATCATGCCGCGTGCACACTCAACTCCACACGTGGCGACGCCTGCAGGATCGAGAGAGCCGTCAACAGATTGCTTGCACCTAGGATAGGACTAGGACTAGCAGTAGCAGGAGCAACGTTAATCGACCGGTCGATGTAGCGGTACGACGGATCTAGTCATTTCAGCTGTCCAGTATTAGTAACTGACATTATGGTTGGTTTCTTCCGTGGATCGGAACGTGTGGCTGGAATATCGAAAGCTCAGGTGTCACGAGCAAAGACGGCACAAAGATTTCCGCATAGTGCCGAACCCAGCAATTAAGGCGTTTCTCGGTTCTCAAACTCTGCAGGGTAGCTGTAAAAAACAAGGGTTAGTTTGAACAGTCAATTGACACGCGTGGATTTTTTATTTTATTTGTTCAGAACTTCACACGAGTGCCGCCGTGATTTTTTTTCTGTGTTCAGGCGCCGGTCAATTTGCTTTCACCATCTTTCACGTGGGTACCTCGTGTTTCACAAAGCGACTTGAGAACAGAAACTGGCCCTGCGTTGCTTCTGAAGTTCTCATCAGGCATCGACAGAAAATGCCACTTGACGAGGTTTCCCTGCTCCCAATAAGTACAGAGACCCACAAATCTGTCCCACCAACGTGTACCAAACCTGATTAACTCGTTGGAGTAAGTACTCCTACTTCTCCAACCCAAATTAATGTTCTCACGTGTATCTAGCACTATAGTAATGTGTGAGTAATAAGACTAGACAAATCTGTGAATATTAATATGGAACAGAGGGAGTATTTATTAAAGTTTAGCACTGATTAAACGTGTCACATGCCCTACCTAGCCATGGAATTAGGGTACACTCGAGCACATTACTAAAGGCTCTGTCCCCGCGCTATCTTCCTGAACGTAGGCGCTTAATTAATCTCGGATGTAATGGTTCGGTGGTCCAGATCAGCAGGTAGATCTGGCTTGGGATGGCTTATCATGTTAGGATTGGAAATAACACGTGTGAAAAATGTTTAAGTTGTTCCATGAAAGCCAGGCATATGGGTTTGGTGACTGATTCCGTTCCTTATCTTCAAGGTATATACCATGCCGCAAATATCTTTGGAGATGCTACCGTTGCACCTTTTTTCCTTATCTTGCACTTTTGCACTGCATTGATTGCAAAAAAGATCAAGTGCAGCACATAATTTTCAGGAGTACTGCACTACATTGATTAATACAAAATAATTAACATTCGTATCATTAAAGCATGATCAAGCTGTCGCTGCAATCAAGGAACCTACCTGCCGCAACTCCATCACCTCTATTCGTCGGTATCGCCTCCCTCCTGCCACACTTGCGGCGTCGGCATCAGGAAGAGCATGGAACCTGATTTACGAGTTTAAGTGGTTTTGTTTCATAAATTCAGTTAGGTTTTGTTTTACATGCTCCTTCTAGCCACTGTGTATGTCAACTTTTTAAATAAGCCATTTGAAGACGAGCTCTCTTCCCAGTGTCGATGGTAGTATTGGAAAATTAAATTTATATAGGTACGATTCACTGGATCTTGTTTTGGTAGATCGATTTTGGACAATTGTTTCTCATGGTTTTCACAAGGAAGACAATCCTCGCAATATTTTACATTGTCACGTTCTTGATAATGGTGGTCTGTACTCTCGACTGCCTAACGATATTGGCAAGTAGTTCTGTTGATTTTTTTTCTGGAATAATGGTATTGGTATTCTTGCCGATTTTGGTAAATTACACTTATGGGTGTGCTGAGCGCATAGCCGTTGTATTGTGACTTAAAATCAAAATTTTAGGAGAATCCTCGTTTATGTATAACTTGGACTCTGCGTGATTTTCCTACAACTGCATAAAGAAAAATGTGTCAGAGAAGAAGAAAGAAATTGGCCATGTTTTGCTCGTTCCTTTTAAGCCTCGTTTTGTAATAGTTAGAAACAACTCATGTATTCTTACCATCTGCGTTTGTAATAGTTAGAAACAGCTCATGTATTTTTACCATCTGTGTACATTACTACATTAGTATTGTAGTATTGATTGTCCAAAAACAGTTAATCCAGACATATTTCAGAAATGCACTATTTCTTTATAACAAGCATAGTTGTGATAAATTTTATTCTACAACAAAGTAAGCTACAAATCGTGTCTTCAGAGTACCTCCACCGGTAGCCCCAAAGTGTGGTCGGCAACTGTGGCGGCAAGCTGTTTAGGGGCACCAGCCCCAGAAACCGGTACTATGGGGGAGCCTTCGCAGACCGGCGCCTCCCAACGATCAACCTCCAAAGCATTGACAAACAAATTCCATTCAAATTTAGGTTTCAAAAAGTTTAAACGGAATTTAACCTAAAACTAACTAACTACGGGCCGGGTTAGCGCCAAAATGTGTTATAGTCAATGTCTCCACAGCCGTGGCGGAGATAGGAATTGTGCCGCCAAGGCCTACTCTTCATCGTTTTCACTCAAATCAATTCAGGCGGGATGTGTACAGGGGTATGGCTAGTCCAACTGCACATGCACCTACTGCGGCTACGGGGGAGGCGGCGTCTCCAGCTGTGGAGGAGGCAGGGCCGGCCCTAGGGGGGACTAGCGGGGCAGCCGCCCCGGGCCCCAAAAACGTAGGGGCCCAAAAAATTGTAGGCCTAGTATACATCATAAAAAATGTATTGGGCTGGTGGCAACCGCTCGACTCCCAAGGCATTGTCTCATCCATCGATCACCTCGCCTCGTCGCTTCCCGTTCCCGACTCCCGAGTACGTGAACCGTGTCGCGTACCTTCTCGCCTCCCTCCCGAGTCCCGTACTTGCCACAGGCCCACAATCTTAATCGATTCCCGCTTCCCAGGCTCAAGTGTCGGCGTCGCTTGCCCTACCGAGTCCCGTACTCCTATCGCTTCCCTCGTCCCTGGATTGGATCGGGATGGGAGCCATTCCGCTAGGCGCGATGGTACGCCTCGAGTGATGAACTGACCGATCGACGACGACTCTGTCCCAACTCCTAGGAAGACCCACGTCCCGCGCCATCATGTACTCGGTACTCCCTTGTCAAAACCACAATAGAAGACATGTTTTTCTTTCGATAACTTACTAGTGACTAGTGTATTAATCAATTTGTTTGTTCCTACTCCCAGTTTAACTGATTATGGCGCCTCAATCCGGTGCTTAGAAAAGAAAAGGGAGACAATAAGAGAACAAATTAGGAATTTTCGAAGAAAATTTTAAGGTATCATGTAAACATTGTAATTTTTATATAAATATTATACTTGGGAGTATACTTAATATATTTATTTTTCGTCATCTCATATATATATAAAAAAATTATAATAAAGGGACCAAAATTTTAGTTTCGTTTCGGGCCCCCGAAATCTCAGGACAGGCTCTGGGAGGAGGCAGCCGTTGGGCTAGCGCAGACTCGCACTGGGGCTCGAACGTACCCGTCCACTGTGCCTCCTCCTCGAGCCGCGCCTGCTTCTCGGACAATGCGACGGCCAGGCGAGTGGTCTCTTCCAGTCCATCTCCGGTGGCTCTAGGGGCATCTCCTCCTCCTGCTTGACAGCCGCCATGTAGGCACGGTAGCCCTCGTAGTCTAGCGTGGCGTTAGCCGAGTCTAGATCCGCCTGTTGGTCCGACATGAGGGTTGTGCGGCGTAGAAGGGGTGGGGTGATGTACCCGCCAGCGCTGATCCACCGGGGAGGCGCCTGTCCAACAGCACGAGAAGGTTGTTCTCAACTAGGATAGTTGCCACCTCGATGGTGAGATTGCGCGACTGCGCATGCCTGCCGCCAACTCTACCGCAGCCACCAGCCTCGTGGTTGTGGCGAACCGGGGTGCCTGGCGAGTACTTGTAGGGAGCAATGCGAGTGGCTACGGAAAAAAGGAAGGCGAGCTGATGCGAGGCGAGTGGTTGCACCGGCAAGAGATGGGAGCTCCCTTTTTATGACAATCGAGGAAGGTAGGCGGAACCACTGGCCCACCATTACTCCGACACATCGGGAGTCGAGCCGTCATGCGTTGGTGTGTGCATGACGCCACGAAGGGTGTCTAAAACTTGAGAAGTGTGGAGTCGCAGGTCTTTAATTTCGTTGCGCCGGCCATTGTATGTGTTAGAGTATAATTAGGTTCTAGTTTTGGTAGTTCAAATATAATCTAATTATATCTCTAGTCGGTCCAAGTTTGTATTCTTGTATAAACAGCCCATCGAGACCACAATTAATACAGATAATATTCCGTAGTTCTACATGGTATTAGACTATCGATCCTAGGATATGGCTGTCCCTCCCATCCTGTCACCGCCGCCGCCCAGATTCTTCGAGCGGCGCGCCGCCCTGGCCACCTCCAAACTAGCCGCCACCACTACCTCCCCTTCCTCCTTCGCCCTAGCCTCCGTCTCCTCTACCTCCCCAATGTCTACTCCAATCTCTTTTGCCAATACAGTTTCCGATGTTTCTCCGCTCATACTAGTTACTTTAGATCTAGCAGCCCACAACTACTACCATTGGCGCCATCTCTTCGATGTTCACCTTGGCCGCTGCAATCTGCGCGCCCACGTTGCCGCCGACTCCGTCCCGTGCCCCGACGATCCACGCTGGGTCAAGGACGATCTCGCCATCATCCAATGAATCTACACGCGGGTGTCCACTGAGATCTTCAACTTCGTCTTCCGGGAGTCCTCCACCGCCGTTGCCCTATGGGCGGCCCTGCGCCAACTCTTCCAGGAAAACATTGACTCTCGGGTCAACAGCTTCAACACCGAGATCCGCAACATCGTCCAGGGGTCCTCCTCCCTCAACGTCTACTGCCAACGGATCCAGACGATGGCCGACGACCTCCGCGAACCCGGTGATCCCATGGAAGATCATCAGCTCATTAACATCCTGCTACAGGGGCTCAACGACCGGTTCGAGAAACAAGCCTCCTTCATCCCCATGATGCGGCCCCGACCCTCCTTTACAGAGGTCCGCTCCCTGCTCCATTGCGCCGACGATGCCCAAGCACGCAAGGAGGCGCGCCCCCCACGTCTTCACCGCCTCCACACGGCCGCCACCGCCTCCTGTCGCGGCAGGCCAAAGCGGCCAATTCTCTGCCGCGACACTGTTTCCTACCGCGGCAGGGCACACGGCGCAAAGTGCTGCCGCGGCAGCACCCCCGGTGCCGATGCTCCCCGATGCGACCTCCTCTTGGCTAGCGCCCTAGTCCCAACTACCGCAGCAAGAACCCCATGTACCGGCCTCCGTGCTCTACACCACCACCAGCGCCCCCTTCCAGCGTCGCCCCACCACCTGCGCCTCCGAGCTAGCGTCCCTCTCAAGACCCCTGGAGCAGGATGGTTCAGGACCTGGCCTGCCCCATCTCCATATGGCACTCCTCCCACCTACAGTAGTGCCTGGCAGCCCGGCGTTCGCCCACCTACCGGTGCCCTAGGGTTCCTCGCGCCTCGACAACCGACGCACGCCTACCTCGCCGCCCCGACATACGCCCCCGACATACGCGCCATCACCGCCTATGCCGACGCCAGCTACTACACATTGTCGCATGCCTTGTTGCCGACGCCACCGTACCAGCCTGCACTGTCTCCTGCACCTACCTCAACCTCAACATCAAGCTGGGATCAAGTTGCCTTTCTGCAGGCCATGGACAATTTTGCTTCTCAAGGAACCTCGGGTACGGATTGGATCTTCGACTCTGCTGCTTCTAGTCACATGTTTGCATTTAGTAATTTGCTGTCATCTTGCACCACCTCTCCTTTTCCTTCCATTACTCTTGGTGATGGCTCCACTGTCCCAATTTTTTGCGTCAGTCAATCTCAAATCCCATCATCCACAAAACCTCTCCTTCGTCGTGATGTTCTTGCTGCCCCATCTCTTATTGAAAATTTGATTTCCATGCGCCAGTTTACTCGTGATAATCTTGTTTCTGTTCAATTTGACCTTTTTGGTTTGTCTGTGAAGGATTACCTGACCAAGGCCGAGATCGCACGCTTCAATAGCTCTAGTGATTTATACTCTCTTCATGGCGTCCCTGCTGCCGCGCCCCCAACATCTATGGTGGCTTCGGTGGATTTGTGGCATCGTCGACTCGACCATCCCAATAATGTTGTTTTATCATAGCTTCTTAGTGATTTTTCAATACTTTGTAATAAAGACCTCATATTCCCTCGCTTTGCGAGTCCTGTCAATTAGGAAAACATGTTCGCCTTCCGTTGAGTTCATCAAGTTCTCATAGTACTTATCAGTTTGAATTACTACATTGTGATTTATGGACGTCACCAATTTCTAGTGTTTCTGGTTTTAAATATTATCTTGTTATCCTTGATGATTTTACTCACTTTGTTTGGACCTTTCCTTTACGCAATAAATTCAATGTTCATGATATTTTTCTAAATTTTCAACGCTATGTTTCTATCCATTTCTTTCTCCCTATTCGTTTTATTCAATGTGATAATGGTCGTGAGTTTGACAACATTAAAAATCGCACCTCTTTTCTCCAACACGGTGTTCTTATTCGTTTTTCTTGCCCCTACACCTCACCTCAAAACGGCAAACCAGAACGTTCCCTTCACACTTTAAATGACATTGTACGAACTCTTTTAATTCAATTCTCCATTCCACCAAAATTTTGGGCCGAAGCTCTACACACAGCCACCTTTTTACTCAACATAGGACCCTCCAAAGAAAATCAAACCAACACTCCCTATTTTTCCCTTTTTGTCTGTCACCCAAATTATGACGATTTACGTGTTTTTGGTTGTCTTTGCTTTCCCAATATGTATGCTACAACCCCCCACAAGCTTTCCCTTTTTCTCTGTCAATTCCCTGCGTTCTTCTTGGTTTTTCTTTCAAACACAAATGCTATCGTTGTCTAGACTTACTTACTGGTCATGTTCATGTGTCTCGACATGTCACGTTTGTTGAAAATATTTTTCCCTTTGCTCAGTGAGATGCCAACACCACCCCAACACCCACAGTTTCAACCAAAAGTACTAAATTTCCTTTTTACTTTTTTGAAAATCATGTCGCCACCTTTGCCGCGGCAGAGAATTCTACACAAGATCCTGCCACGGCAGCCCAAACGACAGAAAATCCTGCCGCGGCAGCCAGTCACGCACAAAGCTCTGCCGCGGCAGGAACCATCTCTGCCACGATAGCGGAAACCACCTCAAACTCTGCCGCGAAAGGCATCACCTCTGCCGCGGCAACACCTTCTACCCTTCCACCTCCTCCACATGTTGTACCTATTGTTGCACCACACCATGCGCACTCGTGGCAAATATGGTTTTTGTTTACCTTCCCAACGTCTTAATATTCATGCTGAAATTTCTCTATCTTCTCTTCCTAAAAATTACAAAACGGCTCTTCTTGACCCCAATTGGGCTGCTGCTATGCAAGATGAATTTAGTGCTCTTGTTACAAATAACACGTGGCAACTCGTTCCTTGTCCCTCTAACACAAACATTGTCTCTGGTAATTGGGTTTTTCGTAAAATAAATAAATCTGATGGTAGTCTTTCTCGTTATAAAGCTCGTTGGGTTTGTCGTGGCTATTCACAACAACATGGTATTGATTACAATGAAACCTTCTCTCCTGCAGTTAAATCTAGCACCATTTGTACTGTTCTTAGCATTGTTGTTTCCTCTGTGTAGCCTATTCATCAATTAGATGTTAAAAATGCTTTTCTCCATGGCTCTATTCAAGAAATTGTGTATTGTCAACAACCCCTTGGCTTTGAAGACAAAAACCACCTTGATCACGTTTGCCTTCTTCAAAAATCACTTTATGGTTTAAAACAGGCCCCTCGTGCTTGGTTTCAGCTTTTTTCTTCCTTCATTCAAACCATTGGTTTTGTTCCTTCTCTTTTTGATACATCTCTCTTTATTTATCATCGTAACAATGATATTTATTACTTGCTTCTTTATGTTGATAATATTATTATTACTGCCTCTTCTCAACATTTCTTAGATCATATTATTACTCTTCTTCGCTCTAAATTTTCAATGACCGATCTTGGTCTTCTTCATCATTTTCTGGGTATTACAGTTCTTCGTGATTCTTCTGGCCTTTTTCTTTCTCGACAACAATTTATTCTTGATCTTCTTAACCGTGCTGGTATGCTGGATTGCCAGCTGACATGGGTATACCCTACAGGTACTCGAGCTTGGTATATATGGTCTAAATACGTATAGGCTACGGTGTCGCCAAGGCCCAGACAAAAGGACTCGAGTGACCTGCGGACTCTCGATTGCTTGAGAGGCAAGAAGAAGCTAAAGATAGAAAGTTTGAAGGGGAGAACCCTAACTTGTAACCGACTGGACCTGCTACCCGAGACCTAGCCTATCTATATAAAGGCTAGGAGGGGGCGGCGAGGAGGACGCGTGCAACCCTAGTTTCCACAACTCTCGCCAGATTGCATCTGCGCACCATTGTAACTTTCGACTCCTTCAATAATTCCACGAGACGACAAGCAGGAGTAGGGACCTCTACGAGGCTTGAACCTGGGTAAATCCTTTCTCCCTTGTGTGCTTGTTTGCTAGCCGATAGATGTCTCCAGCACTCCCTCCTTCTCCAAAAGCCAAGTCCATAACAATGGGCATTGATGAGTTAAACCCTCGTCAATTGGCGCCGTCTATGGGAATTGGGAGTGCTGATGTTACGGCTTCTTCGGCCCCATCAACCGCGATCTACAACTCCGCAACAGCGGAGATTCGCCAGCTCTTCGGCGCCTTCGACTTCACCGTCCACACACAGGCCACCTGCCCGGCCTTCGAATCCGTGGGCGACGGAATCAGCCTGGCGATTGGGAACTTCCGCTTCCAAGTTGGTCAGATGGGCACGCTTCGCCTGCCTGATCAACCTACGACACCGGTGATTGCCCCGGCGTCATGGTTCCCTCCATCAATCGGCACCCTCAGTGAACTCAATGCTCTAGTGGCAGTCGGGAACATGATCAGCGACAACAGTCGCGACTCCGATCTGAGCGATCTGGCCACAGAAGATGGAACCTACGATTCTAAATCTGAAAGTTGTGGAAGCAGCAGCTTCCCCAATCACTTCATGTGCGCCGTCATTAACATAGGCGACACCTCCGCCAATCGCGGTAACGCCATTATCAACGGCGATAACGGCGCCAACGGGGGGGAGTCGAACCTCCTAGTATAATCAACGAGCAAACCGGCGAACGCGTCGTAATCAAGCTCAACGAGCAGGAGTGGGAGCGCTGCCGCGAGGCCCTACGAGGTACACCGCTACCCCTTGGGTCCCCGCAGGAACTACTGATGGGCTACCATTGGCTCCTAAAAGAGGAGTTCACGCGCCAAAAACAAGCAATCGCGCAACTCGAGGCGCGTAAAAAGGCGGCGGATGAGTCAAGCCTTCGTCGTGCTGGGCTCTCCTCCTACGGAGGATCCTCCTCACGAGGCAACGAGTACATCGCCAAGAAGAGGCAGTCGCGAATGGCTCACCTCACCGAACAAGAGCGCATAGACTCCGCGAAAGTCCTCGACTTCGGCACTATGACAGTCAACACGAGAGGCAACGTGGTCCCCAGAACGCTGCAGGCCGCGGTGACAGCAGCCACCATGTACCTCCTCAACAACCAGCCACCGGCTGGAGATCCCTGAACCGCCATGCACCGATCTACGATCGCAGGTTTGGAGCTAATCGAGGCCGCCCTCGACAAGGAGCCGGTACCAGACCCGAAGAAGGGCAAAGCACTAGCAAAACGCTACTCCTCACCCTCATCCAGTGATGACAGTCACGACTTGTCTCGACGCTGTCGTTCACGGCGACACGATCGCGACTACGATGCGTGCAACGACCTCACACAACGCAAGATCGACAAGTCAAGAGCACGACATGCTCGGTCGACTGACTCCGAAGAGGAAGACAGGGAACTCTGTGGCACCAGATGCTTCAGCAGATCCATTAGGCAGAAGCGAATGCCTAAGGGGTTTAAACTTCTGTCAGAAAATCCAAAGTTCGACGGTCTACAGGACCCTAAAATCTGGCTAGAAGATCACATCTCCTCCGTCAGGCTCCACGGCGGCAGTCCAAGTACTGCCATGCAATGCTTGCAGCTACAGCTGCAGGGCGCCGCCCGAGCATGGCTCAATAGCCTCCCATGCGGATCCATTCGCAATTGGGATGAGCTGGTCTACAGCTTCGTGCGCAACTTTAAAGGCACATACAAACGGCCTGCATCAATCGAAGAACTGAGATGCTGCCAGCAAAGATCTGGCGAATCGCTGCGCTCATACATACGAAGGTGGTCCATCATCAAGAACTCCGCGGAAAACATCTCGGAAGACCGCGCGATTGATGCATTCAACTGTGGCGTCCGTCGTCTAGAGCTCAGGGAGGAGCTGGGCCGCTCAAAGCCCCAGACCATCGACCATCTGATGTAGATCGCGAATCGGTGGGCTGATGGAGAAGATTCGGTGAAGAACCGCGCTCACTCCGACAAGGAGGCAGAACTCGAACGCAGACGCGACCGCCGAGGCAAACGCCGCATGCGCATCTACGACGACCGTGACGACGTCAACATGGTCGCAGCCGGCTACGCCGATAGACGCGACGACAACCGCAACAGCGGATACCGCACCGGTGGATACAGCGACTCTGGGAAAACCATGCAAGTATGGCAACGCCACACTCTCGACGAGGCACCCGCGACCTCCATCGAGGAAAAACTGTCTAGACCATGCATGGTACACTTCTACATCGACAAGCATGATGGCAAGAGAAAGTCCAGCCACCTCCTCAAGGACTGCCGCGAGTTCCTCAAACTACACGAGGGATTGGTTCGGATGAACCGTAACGCAGTCGAAAGAGGCTACGGGGCCGCTCTAGGTGCCGTGGCACATGGCACACTGCCACCTCCACCGGGGCCACCACCGAACGGAGCAGCACCGGACCAACACCATGGAGGAGAACCGTACCCACGGGCCATGGGTACCATGATGATCCAAAAGGGACGCCCCTCCAACAGGGTGCAGAAAGCCATCACTCGCCAAGTCAACTTGGCCACGCACTCACCACCATGCACCACTGAGTACCTCAGTGGCAGTGAGTCATGCATCACCTTCGATAAACGAGACCACCCGCCTCAAGTACCTCGCCCAGGCCATTGCCCCCTCGTACTCGAAGCGCAAATTGGAGGCTTTGACATGAGTCGCGTCTTCATGGACGGCGGAAGCGGCATCAACCTCATATTCGCGAGTACCTTGCGAGCAATGAGGATCCCTCTAACTTGCTTGGAAGCATCGGACACAACATTCCACGGCATCGTCCCAGGGAAAGGCGTATACCCCCTAGGCAAAATCAACCTCGACGTCATATTCGGCACGCCAAGAAACTTCCGGCCCGAGCGCATCGATTTTGAGGTCGTCGACTGGCTCTCACAATACCACTGCATCCTCGGACGCGTCGCGTTCGCTAGGTTCATGGCGGTACCCCACTACGCCTACCTGCAGATGAAAATGCCAGGTCCCAATGGCGTCATCACGATCAACAGAAGCTTTGAGCAATCTGACAGCTGCGACAGGGAATTCAACAGAATCTCCCAGTCCTTCGGCATGCAGGAAGAGCTCGCGCGATTGAAGGAAACGATAGACAATAGTCAAGCAAACAATCAGGCGACTGTCTGAGCCACGGGCGCAGGCAGTCGGCATGGAGATCAACTGACTCCTCGAGGCCAAATTCATACGCGAGATCAAGGAAAGCACTTGGCTCGCCAATACGGTGCTGGTGCCAAAAAAGGACACGGATATCCTACGGATGTGCGTGGACTTCACTTCTTTAAACAAGCACTGCCCAAAAGATCACTTCCCGCTACCACGGATCGATCAAATCATCGACTCCACCACTGGATGCGAGCGCCTCTGCTTCCTCGATGCCTACTCAGGCTATAACCAAATTCGAATGAAGGAGGAAGACCAAGAGAAGACCGCGTTTACAATGCCCTTCGGTGTGTTCTGTTACAACACAATGCCCTTCGGGCTAAAAAACGCGGGAGCCACCTACCAGCGGTGCATGCAGGCTTGCCTCAAGGAGCAATTGGGTCGCAACATCCAAGTCTATGTCGACGACATAGTAATCAAAACCAAGGAGGAAGCCTCTCTAATCGACGACTTGCGCGAAACATTCGCCAACCTCGATCATTACCGGATTAAGCTCAATCCGAACAAATGCGCCTTTGGTGCACCATCTGGGCAGCTGCTCGGGTATCTCACCTCCGCGAGAGGGATTGAGGCAAACCCGAAAAAGATAAAGGCCATACTGGCCATGGAGAAGCCAAAGAACATAAGAGGCGTCCTGGAACTAGCCGGACGAATTGCGGCCCTCAGTCGATTTATCAGTCGAATGGGGGAAAAGGCACTACCCTTCTATCAGCTCGTCCGCAAAGCTGACAAATTCGAGTGGACCAAGGAAGCGCACGAAGCATTCGAAGACCTCAAGCGCCTGTTATCCACCTCGCCAGTACTAGTGACTCCACGAGAAAGGGAGCCACTACTGCTATACATCTCCGCTACCAACCAAGTGGTTAGTACAGTGCTCGTCGTCGAGCATGCCGAGGAAAACAAGGTCCATGGCATACAACGCTTGGTATACTACCTCAGCGAGGTTCTCACACCAACAAAACAGTGGTACCCGCACTACCAGAAGCTGGCGTACGACGTCCTCATGACCGCCCGGCGACTACGCCATTACTTCCAGGAACACCCAATCGTGGTAGTCAGCGACGCCCCATCGGGACATATCCTCAATAACCCCTACGCCACGGGATGAGTCGCGCTTTGGGCAATCGAACTGTCTCCACGAGACATCACATACGAAAAGCGCGATGCAATTAAGTCGCAAGTTCTCCCTGACTTTCTCTAGCATTGGATGGAAAACCAACTCCCAGACAAGCCAGATATATCCTACCTCTGGACAATGCACTTTGATGGATCCAAACGGAAAGACGGAGTAGGAGTAGGTGTCATATTGACGTCACCTCAAGGAGACAAGCTGAAATACATCCTGCGAATGCAGTTCACAGCCTCAAACAACGAGGCTGAATACGAGGCCCTGTTGCACGGGATGAGGATGGAAAAAGCCTGCGGCGCAAAGAGGCTCATCATATATGGCGATTCCAAGCTGGTCGTCAACCAAACAATGCACGAGTGCGACGCACTCAATGACAACATGATTGCATATCGCGACCTTTACGATACACTCGAGGGAGACTTCGATGGTTGCGAGTTGCGACATGTAGGTCGCGAAAGCAACGAGGAGGCGGACGCAATCGCCAACATAGGCTCTACATGCGCCCCCATACCACCTGGGGTATTTCTCGAGCGCATCTGCGAACGCTCCATCAAGCCAAAGGCCGTAGAGAAGAAAACAAGCGCAGCAACAGACTCGGGGGCTACGCCACCCAATGAGCAAATGGCACTCGAAAACTTGGAGCCAGACACAGGACTCGAAGGGCCAATGAGTGTCATGATGATCGAACAATCCTGGACGCAGCCGTACATTACATATCTCCTCAGCAAGTGCCTACCGGACGACCCGACGGACGCACGACACATCGCACGACGCTCCAAGGCATTCGCTGTCATCAACGGCGAACTATATAAACACAGTATCACAGGCGTGTTACAACGATGCTTCTCCCCGGCCGATGGAAAAGCAGTCCTCCTTGACATACATGAAGGAACCTGCGGACACCACGCCGGCAGTCGCGCCCTCGTTGCCAAAGCTCTACGAGCTGGATTTTACTGGCCCACAGTCATGCATGACGCCAAGGACATAGTCCAAAAGTGCAACGCTTGTCAGCGATTCGCGGACAAACCACACGCTCTAGGCGCGGAATTAAGACCTATCCCATTGGCCTGGCCCTTCGCACAATGGGGGCTTGACATGGTAGGCAAGCTCCCAAGGTCCTCGCAAGGAGGCTACGTTTATCTTTTGGTCGCAGTCGACAAATTCACCAAGTGGATCGAAGCCATGCCGGTGACCAAGCAATCAGGTCACAACGCGGTCAAGTTCTTCGAGTCCATCGTCTATCGCTTCGGTGTGCCGCACAGCATCATCACTGACAACGGGACGAACTTCACATCCAAGGAGTTCCAAGAATTCTACGAAAACCTAGGGATCAACATCAGCTATGCCTCAGTCGCTCATCCACAGACCAACGGTCAGGTAGAAAAAGCAAACTGCCTCGTCTGCAGCGGCATCAAGAAGCGACTCCTTCGACCACTCGAACAAGCTGCGGGTTGCTGTCCAGACGAACTCCAATCCGTACTCTAGAACCTACGTACAACTCCAAACAGCGCCACAGGCTACACGCCATTCTTTATGGTGCACGGGGCAGAAGCGGTACTACCCGCCGAAGTAAGGTACAAGGCACCGCGCATAGTCGCTTACAGCGAACAAGAGTCATCTCTTGCACTCGAAGACTCTGTCGACCTCCTCGACGAGGCGAGAGAAATCGCCGCAGAAAGGTCCACGATCTACCAGCAGAACCTGCGCAACTACCACAGTAGAAGGCTTCGCCCCAGATCCTTTGTCGAAGGTGACCTGGTCCTGCGACTGAAGCAGCAGGGGCATCTCAAGCTCGATTCCCCTGGGAAGGACCATACTTGGTTACAGAAGTAATCCCAGGTGGTGCCTATCGCCTTCAAGATCTAGAAACAGGAGTCGCATACTCCAACCCTTGGAACGTCGCACAACTGCGACGCTTCTACCCCTAGTTGTTTTACTTTTACATTGCAAATAAGGCTACCCAGCCAAGGCTACTTAGCCACACATTGTACCTCGTACTGTTCTCCAAATAATAAAAGCTAAGTACCCCCAAACTTTGTGTTTTTTTCTTTTCACTTCTGTTACTATTGTACTCGGTTGCTACGCCACCCTACACACATTTGTTCTTCGAACTAATAAACGCGACATCCTGAGTAGCTGGCACATCAATCGAACCCCTTAACGCAAATTCAACCTAGCTGCAACGCACCTGACAGGTTGATAAAAGGGATGGCTAGGCTAACGAAAAGGACTCGCATAGTGCAACGCACCTTACGCTTACAAAAGCTATTTGTACGCGCTCAACAATAAATTACATACAAATATATATATATATGAACTTTACAACACAAATACACTTATGTGCAGGATACAAATCTGGTTACTTCTGCAACAGAAGAACATTGGTTTGCTCCTCGAAGAAGTCGACAATCTCCTCTGCTAGGCGGTCCACCGCTTGATAGTGCGGCACCATATTCCAAGCAGATCCGGAGTGCGCCGCTGGCAGACCGGAAGCTACGACGGCGACATCCACGTCAGGCCTGTGCAATCGCACCATCGAGAGGGCAGCCTTGGCACCAGCCACCAACTTCTGCCTCACGCACTCGCGAACCGCGGACATATCTTGAAATTTGGCCAGGAGAGCCACCAGGCTTGACGGCGTGTCATCCAACGGGAACATCACTCGGTAGATATTCTTCAAACATGACTGCGACTTCTTCAGGAAGAGCAGCACTCACGAAGCGCGATCCTGCAGGGTCGCCAATGCAGTCACACGATCATGATCCACCCAGAAGTATCCACTCTCTTTGAGTTGCTCCTGGGTGAGACCATGAAGGCGGATGGCAATCCTATCCCTCTCCTCCTGCGGACGGTGTGCGCTAACAACTACACGAAGTAGCACCAACAGCATGAGTACAACGTACCACTGCGACTATCTACAAAGGAAAAAGATGAGGACGAGCAAACTAACACTTAAACTGGTCGCCCAGCTGCGTCACCTCGCCAAGCAGATACTGCTCGCGGGCGGCGCCTTTTTCCGCCTTTGACTTCCACACATCTGCGTTACCGCGGATCAAGGGAAACTCACGCTCCAGCTGCTTCACGTGGTCACGAAGTCGCGACAGCAAAGACAGCTCCTCTACCCTGGAACGCGGCGGTACCACTGTCTCACCAAGAGATGATGGATCCTGGTTTCCCCCTACGGGACCACTCGATGTGCCCTACCACAGATCAAGACAGAAGAAAATAAGGCGACCAAACTAACAAAATGGCAGGGATAGCAGATGCATTCAGGATAAGCATTAAAAAAAATATTCACAAGCACACTCGCCAGCATGCATGTTCTTAGAGCAAAAGGACAATTCATCATCTACCACACAAGCTAACTATGGAGCAGCTGGCTTCTTCGACTTCGACGCCTTCGGAGGCTTCATCAAGTCCGTGGCAGTATCAGACGCCACTGATTTTCCGCCTGCCCCTGAAGCCGAAGCTTTCGCCGCCTTCTTAGCGCGCTGGAGCTCCTCCGAATACTTGGCAATGGTATTAATCAAAGAATGGCCGTATTTGGCACAGGCAGTCGTAAAGGGAGCGGAAACTACCTGCTGACCATCCGCGCCAACAGGCATTGTCTTTGACACCGCAAAGGGATCTATCTCGACTCCGTGGGCCTGCACCATGGCAAGTGACATCGTTACACCAGCCGCCCAGAGGGAGTTCTTGTAGGTAGAAGGCACGCCCCCGGCGAGCGACTCCACCAGCTCGTCCATAGTATCGACCTGCTCCGCCTTTCGCATCAACTCCTCCGGAGGCGACTAAGGGCGACCTTAGCCTTGGATAATGTATCCTAGACGGCGGCGCTTCGATCTTCGACCGCGGACACCGCGCCGGCCAGAGCGTCATCGAGACGAAGGGCCTGTGGGTCAAAACTCAAGTCGCCAGCATCTACACCAAAAAAAATGGATCAAATTTCTAGTGCCACCGGCAAAACTCCAGAAGCAGAGAAAAGCATCAATCAAAAATCCACCAGTAAAAGGTACCTGAGAGGGCCTTGGCGATTGAGAATAGTTGCTCCTCGAACAACTTCTCCTTGGCCGCAAAAGAGGCGCGCAGATCCTCTTCGCGCTTTCGGGCATCATCACGAGCCACGATTGCCTCATCGCGCCCCTTGACAGCTGCGGCCAATGTCTTCTCCAAGGATGCGACATTGCGCACAAGGGCGTTATGCTCAGCTACATGGTAGTCAAAATAATTGGCTATCAGTCGAACATACCAAAACAGAGAGAAGATGAAAGGAACAAGCGTGGAAGCACTCACTTTCGACCACGCGGTAACACGTCTCCAGCATCGCATGCTGACGACCCATCGCCATCACCTGCTCCGCCACTCGCGTGGCCTCCTTTACAAGGAGCTGTTGCACCAATCAAGGAATCAGAGAGGGCAACAGAAGGCGTTGACTGCCAAAATACAAAAGAAGGAAAGATATACTCACATGGTCCTCTAGCGACTCCGAAGAAGTCTGTTGAGCTGTCATCCGAGCAACTATTCGATGCTCCCCTCCGTGAGGAGAGCTCGAAGAATTATGCCCGCAGCGGGCCACCGCCGGAGGATATGGAGCGCGCTCGACTTCTACCTTGGCCCTTGAGGTCGCGACTCCTGATTCCTTCAAAAACTCAACGTCGCCAGAAGATGACGACGCCTCTTGACTGCAAGACCAAGTTTGCATTAAGAAAAGGCAAAACTCCAGGGCACAACCAACAAATAGAAAACAGAAAAGAATTAATGACCTCTTAAACTTACCAGTCAAACTTGTCAAGATCAAACGTGGCCTCCGCCGACTCCGACGAAGACTCCTTGGGCAATCGCATCTTCTTGCGAGAAGATGGTGCTACAGCCCTCACAGGGACGGCAGGAATTGGTGACTCCGCACCAACAACTGTGCCTTCTGGAGTTGAAGGAGTCGACGCATCGGAGTCCTCGCTGCGCGAACGCTTGCGAGTATCCGGGCTCCCAGACTCGGGGGCTTCCTCTTCCACATCAGAAGGGATGGTCGACTCAGACTCATCCTCTTCAAAAGCTTCGCGAGGAATAATGCCCTCAGGGAGAGGAGGCACGCAAGGCGACACCGCCCAATCCTGCATACAAACAACAAAAAGGAGCAAGTAAGCAACAGAAAAGCAATCGCGAACATAAGCTACTGCGTAGCACGACTATACCTCGGGAGGAGGATTTGAAGCATCGAATGGAGGAACGACTGGCTCATTCGGAAGCACATCCTTGAAGGTGTACTTCGTGACCAGTCGCACCCTCTTATCTACCTCACTCGCGGACATGCCATCAGCAGACACACGAGTGACATCATCAGCGCCACCCCATTGAAACATGGGATGGACCCTAGCCTGGAGAGGTTGGACGCGACGACGCAGCCAAGTCCTGACAAGGGCGCAACCTCCCTCTTCTGCGCCTATGCGACTCTCGAGGTCGCAGACGCGTTGATATAACACATCTGTCTCCGCGAGTTCGGAAGGCATGATCACGTTCTTCCAAGAACGCATCTTCTTGCAGGGAGTCGCGGGGTCGAAAGGCGCGAGTCCAAAATGCTTGTCCTGGGCCTTCTGGTCGCGAACATAAAACCATTTGTCCCTCCATCCCTAGACGGACTTGGCGAGCTTGATGTCGAAATAGGTGGCGGATGGGTCGACATGGATACTACAACCACCTACGTCATAAACTAAAGAGCCAGATGCGGACTGACGCTTTAGCTTAAATAAGCGTTTGAAAAGGCCAAAGTGCGGCTCAATTCCGAGCCAGCACTCGCAAAGGATGATAAAACAAGAGATATGAAGAATTGAATTTGGGAACAACTGATGGAGCTGGAGCCCGTAGAAACAGAGGAGACCCCTAAGAAAGGGGTGGATAGGCAAAGAAAGGCCGCGAATGATGAAAGCAAGAAACATCACTCGAAACCCAGCGGGAGGCACAGGAATGGTCTCACCGCTAGGGACGCGCGCGTCGGCGACTGCTGCGGAAATAACTCCATCTTGGCGAAGAAGACGGAGATCGGACGCCTTGATGATTGAAGGACGCCAAGCGCCATTGGTCACGCGGGTGCCCGCGACCTTTTTCCCACCGGCGGCGGCACTGGTGCCCGCAGCAGCGGAGCCACCCCTCTTCTTCACCGCAGCAGCGGTGGCGGCGGATTCAGCGGCAGCACCTCCTTTCTTCTTTCCCATTGCGCGGTGGCGATGAGAACGCAGAAAATAACTTGGAAACGAGCGGATATGGTCCAGAGCTGAGGAGGAGATGAGCGCAGGAGAAAAGTAGAGGAGAAGCGGCAATGGCAATGGCAACAAGGAAGAAAAGGGCGCAGATGGAAATTTACCGCCGTAGCATCGCTACTTAACCCCTAAGAGATGCAATCCAACGGCTCGCAAAAACCCTATTGGACGCGTGGCACATATCACGCTCGACACGTGGGGAAGAGGAAGCGCGAACCGTCCCTCCACTGTGTGGAAATCGAGGAGGCACAGTTAATAATAAGATTACGCACGCCCAGTCAAATCAAAGTCAGAAAGTGGGACCCACCGCTCGTCACGTCCCGTCAAAGCCGCTCACGCGGACAACTGAGGTCATGAAAGCGTCAGCACTGACATCATCAACAGCTACGCAGCGGAAAACTACAGCTACTTTAGTCCTTGCTAGAGTCTTCGACTCCACCAAGCACTCGGGGGCTACTCCCATAGGGAGCGCTAGCCGCGCACCCTATGATTTTTATTTTCTTATTACAGGGATACAAGCAATCGCAATCAAACCCAGCCACTCGAAATACGATTCGACTATGGATGTGGGTTACTCCCATAGGGAGCGCTAGAAACATTGTCGACTGAAACAACCAAGCAAAAGACAACAGCAGTCGTAACCCAAGTTTTTGACTCAGACAAACAAAAATGACAGCAGTCGCAAAATTTCTTTAGTCCCTGCCTGAGTCTTCGACTCAACCAGGCACTCGGGGGCTACTCCCATAGGGAGCGCTGGTTGCGCACCCTATGATTATTTGCACAAAAGCTGTGCGTCGATTACATCAGCGCTCGCGGATCATGGCGACACCGCCTCGTATTTTCCCTACAAAGAGATTACGTCTCCTCGGTTGCCCGAATCATCTCCGCGATGATAAAATTCAGATGTCGCGCTTACAGCGTGAAGGTAAGACCTGAATAAAGGTCTGGCAACGCATTTAACTGCGCACTACCAGAAACATATCCGTGCCTACAGGCACGATAAACATGCCTTGACGGACGCGTTAAGTGCTTACACCCATATAACTGGAATTCGACTCCTGTAAGACCTCCGCGGCGTGAGTCGAATTACGCCAGCACTTTTCCGGAGTCGAGTCCGGGGACTCGAGTTCGAGTAGATTGCGTTGTTTCACCCTAAGGTGGTTAACTGATACCGATACTTCGGCTATATCAGGCACGTATATCAACAATCCCTATGACATAAATGAAAGCAGTCGGAAAACGTACTCATTCAAGCACTCGAAGACTTCAAAAAGTACCCAGTTGAATCTGCGATTCCACTAGATACTCGGGGGCTACTGAAATGGGTATACCCTACAGATACTCGAGCTTGGTATATACGGTCTAAATACGTATAGGCCTACGGTGTCGCCAAGGCCCAGACGAAAGGACTCGAGTGACCTGCGGACTCTCGATTGCTTGAGAGGCAAGAAGAAGCTAAAGATAGAAAGTTTGAAGGAGAGAACCCTAACTTGTAACCGACTCGACCTGCTACCCGAGACCTAGCCTATCTATATAAAGGCTAGGAGGGGGCCGCGAGGAGGACGCGCGCAACCCTAGTTTCCACAACTCTCGCCAGATTGCATCTGCGCACCATTGTAACTTTTGACTCCTTCAGTAATTCCACGAGCAGACAAGCAAGAGTAGAGACCTCTACAAGGCCTGAACCTGGGTAAATCCTTTGTCCCATGTGTGCTTGTTTGCTAGCCGATAGATGTCTCCAGCACTCCCTCCTTCTCCAAAACCCAAGTCCATAACAATGGGCATTGATGTGTTAAACCCTCATCACCAGCCATCTCGCACTCCTATTGATACTTCTCTCAAACTTTCTGCCAACGGTGATCCCTTTCCTAATGCTACTCTTTATCGCAGTCTTACTAGCGCAATTCAATACCTCACTCTTACACGACCTGAAATCTCTTTTGCTTTCCAACAAGCCTGTTTATGCATGCATGATCCAGGAGTTCCACATTACAACCATATCAAACGCATTCTTCGCTATCTTAAAGGCACTCTTAATCATGGCCTTCACATAAACCACTCATGTAATAGCTTTATTGATTGAGCCTGGCTCAATCTTCTGTACATTATAAAATTTATAAAATGACACAGTAGGGGACTTCCCTACTGTTTTTGTCAAAAAAAAACATAAACCACTCCTCTCCCACTTCTTTGACATCTTACTCTGATGCAGACTAGGCTGGTTGTCTAGATACTCATAGGTCCACATCCGGATATTGTGTTTTCCTTGGTAACAACTTGATTTCTTGGTCTTCTAAAAGACAGGTTATGGTCTCCCGCTCGTCTGCCAAGGCTGAATACCGTGACGTGGCACATGATGTTCCTGAAATGGTTTGGCTTCATCAGTTATTGTCAGAGCTTCTATGTCCTATTGAGAAGGCTATTGTTGTTTATTGTGACAACATCTCGGCTATTTACATGTATAGGAATCCTGTTAAGCATCGGTGCACCAAGCACATCGAGATTGATATACACTTTGTTCGAGAGAAGGTCGCTTTGGGGCAAGTTCGTGTTCTCCATGTTCCATCGACATCTCATTTTGCAGATATTTCTCCAAAGGGCTTGCTACACAACCGTTTACAGATATTCGTTTTAGTCTCAACATTGTTGAACCCCACGTTGATACTGTGGGGGGATGTTAGAGTATAATTTGATTCTAATTTTGGTAGTTCAAATATAGTCCAATTATATCTCTAGTTGGTCCCTTGGAGGCCAAGTTTGTACTCTTATATAAACAGCCCATCGAAGCCATAATCAATGCAGATAATAATTCCGCAATTCTACAGTATGGTTACCAAGGGGGCCCTGCATGGCCAATCCAACTTGGCTCATGTTGTTGGCACCCTGTGTGTGTCCTATGTGTCGGGGCGGCACGGTAGTATTGGGCACGGTTTCAGAGCCCCTCGTGTGTGCCTTTTACTATCACAACCCCTAATTGCATCAATAACCAGGACACTAAGGGCACCCACAATGTGTAGCCAAAAGTGGTTCCATATTTGCTTTTTGGCTTTTGGAACTAGTTCCCTACACTGTGGAGGTGGTTCCAAATGAGAGAAAACTGGGAACCGGAGTGACATGGGTATGCCCAATAGGCACTCGGCTACAGCCTACCTAGTGCGGCCCAACGGAAGGTGCACTCAACGACCTGCGCACGTCCATGACGCCCATGACGGTTCGACTGGTATGAAGCCCATATGGACACGGACTCCCAAACGCACAAGACAAGTAAACCTCAAGACTAGAGTTTGAATACAACTTGTAACCAACTCGTATTGGTACCTGAGACCTAGCATCCCCATGTATAAAGGCTAAGAGGGTCCAACAAGAAGGCAACCTCTCAATCGACCTAAGACCCCAATAAGCAAAACGCTATGCCGTAATAGATCTAGACACCACAAAACCTAGCACATACGCTAGATCTAATCTGCGCATACACCGCCATCAGCGATATTGTAATCCTTCGGATCATCATCAATCAAGGGCAGACAAGCAGGAGTAGGGTCCTCTACGTGGCCTGAACCTGGGTAAACCCTGCGTCCATGTGTGCTTGTTTGCTAGCCGATCGAGACTTTCAGCGCTTCTCAATTCCTGAACCTAAGTCCATAACAATGGGCATTGATGAGTTAAACCCTCGTCAATTGGTGCCGTCTGTGGGAACTGAGAGCACTGATGTTGCGATCTCGACGGTCCCAGCACCTGTAATCTTCGACTCGTTTGTGTCGGAGAACCATCTCCTTTCCGACGCCATCGACTTCACAAACCACTCGCCGGTCACGCGTCCGATTTTTGACTCCATCAACGATGGATCCATGTCGCTTTATTCACCAACACTATCGTAAATTTCATGATTCAACTACCTCCGGAGGGAGCGGCATCGTCTTCCATGTCGCTTCGTACAAGATCATTCACTCGGAGGATAGACATCATAGTCAACCGCGACCGCGATCAGGACCTTCTCGCATGGTTTGACGACCCAGCAGCTCACGGGACCAAGTCGGACTAATATTGAACGTATAGCACCAGGTCACTCGTGTTTTTGGAAAACTCAGATGATTGAGACTTGGCGTGTCGGGATTGATTCGAATTGGAAAAGCAAAGAAGCAGACAACTGCTACGCTGCATGGCAAGTTATTAAAATAACGAGGCCACTTACTACGTTGCATGGAGTACCTCACAAGATTTGATCGGTCAAACCTAAAGAAGAAAAAATCGACTTTATACGATGACTTGCACTCATTCAAAGAGTAATTCAGAAAAAACAAACATCAACCGAAGGATCAATTCCCAATGTCATGGAAGCTAAACACTTCTTCATGTTCATGCAGCACAACGACAAAGAAATCATGCTTTGGCCTAATCAAGTTCAGACGAACGGCATGCGACTTCATACTGGTCTCCGTCCGGACGTCAGTACCTGCTTTAGACGTGACTGACTACCACTTCACTGCTTCGACCGGTGAGCCGGACATCGATTGGCAGCATTCGGTAGCTCGGCGACTCCCTCATCAACAACTTGGCGGTCTCCACGTCTGCTGCTTGACAGCTTCTGCGTCAACCCATTGTAGCCATCGGCTCCGGCGACCGGCCACTACATCGGCTCCAATCTCAGCCATTCGCTACCGCGTCGACTCCATCCAACACATGACTTGCCTCTGTGTCGACTGCGTGTCCACCACGAGATTCCGTCGACCTCGACTACCTCCCTGGCGGCTACATCAACCACATTGACTCGACGACTGGGGGCTGCGCTGACTCTGCCACATGACGTTCTATGGTCGTCAACTCCAGCGACTCAGGGCTCCCTTTGCTTCGGTGACCCGCCGCGATCTTCGACTCCCGCGACCCGCTGCGGTCTTTAGATTGGGTGACTCGGGGGCTCCCTCGACCCTCGTTACCGCGACCTACGCCAGTTTTCGACTCTCGCGACCCGCCGCTCGAATCGGCTCCCGCGACCTGCCGACCGCATCGCTCCGCGGCCACATCGTTTTCGTCCACGACAACTACCCATAAAGCTAAGTTCTCTACTCATAGATGATTTCTTTCTTACTTTAATCGCACTCGAAACACTCGGGGGTTGCGCCCTCTTTGAGTAACCTAATGTGTCGTCGATTCCATGCACTCGAGCACCTCATACGCGATAGCCCGAGTAGCTGATTCTGCCTGATCGTCGAATCCTGGAACTCCGAGTACCTTGGCGAGGTACTGAGACTAAGGGTAATCAGGCCAACGAAAAGGCCTAGCATACAGTACGAAAGTGTCGACTCGATTGGCACCAGAATATTACTTTATAATCCAATGTGCAACTATTCTTTACAAGATACAAGTACTTCAAAATTCATCATGTTTTATGCAGCTTACAAGGATGTCGACTTTGTCGAGCTATTCTATCGGGTCCTCCAACATGAGTCGACAAAACAACTGGCTACGACATACACTTAAGACCCGAGTCGAGTCCCTCCTCGGATGGTTGCATCGGTTGATGCTACAAGGACGCGATG
Organism: Avena eriantha; assembly: GCA_910589775.1. Taxonomy (NCBI): domain Eukaryota; kingdom Viridiplantae; phylum Streptophyta; class Magnoliopsida; order Poales; family Poaceae; genus Avena; species Avena eriantha. The sequence continues at coordinate 45,625,657 of OU342741.1, forward strand.
CTGACTTGATGCACTTCCGGGTCAGTGGATTCTCCTCGAATTATTTTCAACTACGTCTACAAGATACAAGTCTCGAGTCTCTGCCCGAGTCTACGACTTCGCCAGACACTCGGGGTCTAGTCCAAACTGGAGCACTGGTCGTGCATATACAAGATCCTCGAGTGACACGCTCTGATTCCTCACTCAAATCCATGATTCGACTAAGGACTCGGGGGCTACTCTCATAGGGAGCACTGGCCGCGCACCCGAAGAAATTTGTGAAGATACCCTTCACTCGAATCTACGATTCGATTGTGGGCTTCGGGTTACTCCCATAGGGAGCGCTGAAAGCATATTCGACTGAAACAAGCAAAAAACGACAGCAGTCGCAAAATACTTATAGTCCCCACTCGAGTCTATGACTCGAATAGGCACTCGGGGGCTACTCCCATAGGGAGCGCTGGCCGCGCACCCTATGATTATTTTTTCTTGTACATCGTACTATGTGTTGATAACATCCACACTCGAATGCTATGGCGACTCCGCCTCATATTTTCCCTACAAAGAGACTGAGTCTCCTAGGCCACCCGAATCATCTCTGCGATGACAAAAATTCGGATGCCGCGCTTATAGCGTGAAGATAAGACCTGAATAAGGCCTGGCAACGCATCTGCTGCGCTCTACCAGAAATAATCCATACCTACATGTACGATGAATAAGCCTTGACGGACGTGTCGAGTGCTCACATTCACACACTGGAATTCGACTCTATAAGACCTCCGCGGCCTGAGTCGAATTACGCCAGCAATTTCCGAATTCGAGTCCGGGGACTCGAGTTTAAGTAGGTGACGTTGTTTTTACCCTAGAGTAATTAACTGGTCTCGATCCATCGAGCGCACCAGGCACGTTTACCATCATCCCTATAAACTACTACAAATTCTACTGACCCGATGAGATTCCGGTCAAGTGCTTCGCACTCGACACAATTGTCAACTCTTACATCCTAATGCAAAGATCAAGACTTCTGAGTCTCCATCTGAATCTACGATTCACATGGAGACTCGGGGGCTACTGACATGGATATGCCCAATAGGCACTCGACTACAACCTACCTGGTGTGGTCCAACGGAAGGTGCACTCGACGACTTGCGCACGTCCATGACGCCCATGACGGTTCGACTGGTATGAAGCTCATATGGACACGGACTCCCAAACGAACAAGACAAGTAAAACTCAAGACTAGAGTTTGAATACAACTTGTAACCAACTCGTATTGGTACCTGAGACCTAGCCTCCCCATATATAAAGGCTAGGAGGGTCCAACGAGAAGGTAACCTCTCAATCGACCTAAGACCCTAATAGGAAAAACGCTACGCCACAATAGATCTAGACACCACAAAACCTAGCACATACGCCATATCTAATCTGCGCATACACCGCCATCGGCGATATTGTAATCCTTCGGATCATCATCAATCAAGAGCAGACAAGCAGGAGTAGGGTCCTTTACAAGGCCTGAACTTGGGTAAACCTTGCGTCCCTGTGTGCTTGTTTGCTAGCCGATCGAGACTTCCAGCGCTTCTCAATTCCTGAACCTAAGTCCATAACAATGGACACTGATGAGTTAAACCCTCATCACGGAGCAAGTAGTTGCTCGGATGCCAAATTTGCCTTTTGGCTTTTGGAACTAGTTCCCTACACTGTGAGGGTAGTTTCATATGCTTCATGTGTTGTTTTAGATAGATGGTAGGACCCACGTTATGAATATTTCGAACTAGTACATTGTGGTGCTCTTGCTATATTTTATAGCAAATACAAATTTACCTCTACGTCAGATTTCGCAATGACAACATTGTGGGTGCCCTAACAACCCCCTAGGGGGCTTTCTTTTGCGCTAGTGAAGGAAATTCTGACCCGGTTAGCCCCCCGGAGCCAAAAATTCGCTGGTTTGGGCCGAATTTTGCGCCGATGTTCCTAGGCCAAACCCATCCTAATGGGATTCGCCTAGGGCACCGGCAAAAGCAAAATAGTGCGCCAAAAATTCACCCGACAGGTTGCCCTGACCTGGCAGTGAGCCGAACCACGCCGTCCTCATCCTCTCGTCTTTCGTGTCGTACTAATGGCCAGCGCCGGTCAGCTTTGCAAGTGAGTCATTGCATCCAATCGCCACACGACAAATGAATAGCGGACATCCGCTTGGTTTCACGCCCACGCGTCCCACAACTCCTATATACACCCACCCCCATTTCCATGGCAAGCTCACACACCACCCTAGTCCCATTGAGCACCACCCAAATCACACCGTAGTGCAATGGCCGAGCAATATCCTGGCGACAACACGATGGCCAACGGCTTCGGCTACAGCTGGCTTCGTGAGTGAGTGGCGCGCCTCCTCTAATAAGTCGGCGATCTAACATCGTCGGACTTCCGGTGCCCGGCGACCTAGAGGCTCAGTGTTTGAGGCGTGCCGGTGACTCCGGTCCCCGTTGGCCACAAGCTCCTTAGCCGGATACATGAGGTCTTCTAGGGCGATGTCTCCGACGAGCAATGCGTTAATCCTATCTTGGCCACCAACAAACATAAGACATGGATCGCCTATTACACCGAGCAGCGAGCCGAGGAGTACATCCGTCCTCGCGGGTCAACCCCCGCGACTTGTTGCTCGACGGCCCTGGCGAGTAGGGCCTGAGTGTATTTGACTTGCAGCACACCCTCTCCCGTGAGGTAGAGGTTGGCGACTACGGCCTGTCCGGCGATGATATTGTCTATCGGGGTGGAGTAGAGTGGGATCCCGTTGGAGTCGCGCGCTTGAGGGGATATCAGGATCCACGGCTGCTCAGGAGGAGGCGAGCGATAGGGTGGTGGTGGAGCTCCAGGTGCGGGTGCCTCAGCTGCTGGGTGACTGCCGCCCGGTGGCGCGTTGCGGCAGAGTTCACGCTCGGCCGCACGTGCGGGGGCGAGTTCGTCATCAAAGTTCAGGGAGTGGCCCTGAACGGTATGGTTCAGGCGGGTCCTGATGCAACGGTGATGGTAGAGCGATAGCTCCTGCACCATTTGCTTCTCGAGGCGAAACTTGTCATGTTCGGCTTGTTCCCTGATCTTGGCCGCTTTTAGCTGCTGGTGGTACTCCTCAATTTCCGCCACCGTTGTCGTCGATGGGAGGGCATGGAGAAGGGATCTGGTGGCACATTGGTAGCGGTTGTAGCGATTGGATCTGTCTTGCGCCTCGCCAGGGAACTCCGGTACGTAATCAGAGTCGAAGAGCCCGAAGATGGAGGGATCCTCGAAGCCCTCAGCGTTGGAGACTCATGTGATGGAGTCCTCGTGCGATGCGGCGGTGATGGATTCGATGGCCGAGGCAGCGGCCGCCGAGTCGGCGTCGTCATGGAGAGCCACGTCGCTCCCGGTCGCATTGTTGGTGGCCGAGTCATATTCGGAGGCGAGGTGGATGATGGAGCGGACCTGCTCCTCTGAGAGAAGATCGCATGGAGGCGACTCACCGATGATCGCCATATCCGTCGGGTCGATGGCGTCCGTGAACCCGATGAAGAGATTGATGGTGCCGACCGGCAGCACCACGCCGTGAGTTACCAGGCGCGACGCTGGTATGTAGCTACTAGGCAGGATCTGGAGGAATCCGCCGGTAGCAACCATACGACCGGTGGTGATCAGCTGGTCGATCGGAACGTAGGGTCTCGCCGCAGATCTCGGGCTTGACTGGCCAAGCCCCACGGTGGGCGGCACTCTCGTGGGAATGACCACGACAGTCGCTACCGGGGGGTAGCGATTGATACGATTGGGGGCAAGAGCGAGCCATCTGTGCGAGATTGGGAGCAAACACGAGGGATTTGCCCAGGTTTGGCACCCTGTAGGGTAAAGACCTACTTCCCGCTAGATTGTATTGCTGGTGAGTGGATTACAAGATCAGCGAGCTCGGCGGCTATGTAGCGAGTCGCTTGGATGGGGTAGCTAATAACACGTAAGTATGTAGAGTATCCTAGGGAGGTTTATATAGGGGTACCTCACTAGGGTTTACAAGATTACAACCGAATCAATTCAGGTTTCGGAGGTGTTGACCGAATCCGACTGGGCCTATCTAGGACCTTGGGCCTTCAGCTTCCAGTCGCCAGGCCTTCTTCAAAGTCTCTTCATGTTGCCGTTCCTGTAGGCCCAATCGCTATTGGCCAAGGCTCGGTCGAAGATGCTTCCCGGGCATACCCCGATCGGTATATCCCCATCACCGCTCCCCCTCGCTGCCTTGGTCCACCAAGAGCGCCACATCACCCACACCTCCACCGTGCTGATGGAGAAGAACGGCTTTATTGACGAAGAAGGCCCGACACCGCCCACCATAACAACTAGCTCCAACTGCCGGAGCACCACCGCGAGGACCGAAGGAGGAGGTAGCTCCAGACCCAGCCGGAAGGGTCTGGAAGCTTTTGTTCTGGGCATAACGCCAACACACGTCACATGGCCGAACCCTACAGGTACGATCTCTACAAGAACCTAAAACTACGCCAGCGTCAACCTCCCGCCGCCACTCACCGGCTAGTCTGGCGAGGGAGGCATGGGAAAGGCCCGGGATGGAAGGAGGAGACTCTCAAAGTGCCTCTCGATTCGTGTGGGACAGAGAGGGCGGAGGGGGTGTGACCGAGTCCCATCAAACAATACGTACGTACTCCCTCCGTCCGTAACTAAGTGTACTTTTAGGCTTGTCTTAAGTCAAACTTAGTAAACTTTGACTAACTTTATAGAAAAACGTACCAATATTTATGACATCAAATTGGTATCACTAGATTTGTTTTCAAATTTAGTTTCATAATATGACAATTTCTTTTAATACATGTTGATATATTTATCTAAAAGATTGGTCAAATTTAATAAACTTTGACTTAGACAAATCCTAATAGTACACTTATTTGCGGACGGAGGGAGTAGGTGTATGGAACGCATGCACGCTCATGTCTCCGATCGCCATGCATGGTTCTTATCAGCAGGGACGTTAGTGGGTCGTATCGTCGAACTCGATGCCACCTTTACCTAGTACTCTCTCCGTTTAGAAATATAAGACATTTTAATTTTATGAAACGAATGTACTTAGATATCTTTTAGTTTATAGGTTCACTTCGAACCTACAAACCTATACACTAAAAGAAGTCTCTAGATACATTCGATTTATAAAGCTAAAACGCCTTATATTTCGAACGGAGGGAGTATGATTGATGGATCGATCATGTCCTCGTTGGTGCACCATCATTCATCTAGTCGACATTCGAATCGATGTGATGCGCGCGGGAGGGATCCATCTGCACTACAGCGCCCGTCAGTTGATTTGATCATGCATGCTCTGGTTGGGACAAGGAGCACGCATGTAGCGTCGACAGGGCGGGCGGGCGGGCGGGGCGTGGAACATTATTCGGTCACGAGCCATCGGAATCTGGACACAGCAGAGAGCAGGATATATATTCTCTAACAGTGTTTCATCCGGAGATGTATGCAGCGAAAGTAGAAATGCCGATCCATCACACATACAACTGGACAACTGAACTGGTCACACACTGAGGGCATGTATAGTCGTTTAGATGGCCACCGTCTGTAGTACGTGAACATGTCAGACAGCAAAATAGACGAGTCGTACAGTAGATTGTCTTTTTAATTGTCTGTAAGATCTGAAACTCCTAACTGCACGTAATTAATTATGTTATTTATTAAATCTAATTACTCCGGAAGGAAACGGTCAGAGCACACGATTTCTTCGGGGCCACACATAACCGACGGCATCTGGGACAGGAGGCGTCGCTAACCACCGAATTAAACGGAACTAGACCGTCTAGAAGATTACCGACGACCTCTTTTTCTCTCTCCTCTAACCGACCAGAAAATCTGACGTGGCACTGTTACCGACGGCTGACTGGATACTACTGTACATGCCCTAATACTGATTCCACCCGTGTCGTGTAATTGATCGATATATGTGCCCTACGCCGGACAAGAAGGTCTTGTCATTGAAAAGACCTCTTAATCATGACCCCCAAGACCACCAGTCCACCACTCCAACAAACTCACCCGCACGAATCGAGAGGCAACTTCTTCTCCCCTTCCTAGTCCCTTCCCCAGCTAGGCCGTTCGGCCCCTCTCCCCGTCCTCTCCGGCGACTGTCGGCGGCGTGACAGGGTGAGGGTCCCACCCCGATGTATAGCTCTAGATCTAGGCTAGTAGTAGTAGTTTTAGGCGTTTGCCCTGGTGGTGTTTTGCCTCTATGGCGTTTGAGGGTCGGACGGGGAGCTCCGGCAGCCAGCTCTTTCGTGTCCTGTGCTTTCTCTGCTCTGCGACTCGCCGCCGGTGGCAAGCGGCGCTGTGCGTGGATTGGAGAAGCACTCGCATCCCTCCTAATAAGGCTACCCCTGGGTGCTTCGAGCTGAATCTGGTGGATCACAGTCAGCCCGATGTAGGGATTCCTCCCTTCGCTTCGGTCCTCTCATGGCGGGAGGCAGTGGTGGCGAATCTGGAGGCCCCTGCACACCAGTCGAATAAGATCCTGGCGAGTAACTACCGCTGCATCTTCTGGCTTCCTCTTCCGGCTTGTGGCAGCAGTCTGGAGATCGACGGCGGCATACGCACCCTGCAGCGGCGGTGAAAGACTCGTGGTCCCGGTGAGGAGATTCCTCGTCTCACTTTCCTTTGTCTTCTTTGCATCCATCATGGAGATGGCCAAGGAACGGGGAAGGAGGCGGGCGGTCTTCTTCCTCTCCGGCGGGGAATTGTTGCTGCTTCTGGCGGACATCCCAAGCGACGGCAAGCTGGTGCCGCTGCTATCTTTGGTCAAGGGGACCACTCCGCACGGTGGTTCTTGGCGAGCCACTGCTTCTCCAACCTCCTGTTGCGGAGGCTTCTCTGTGTCTCCGTTGTGGCAACTTTCGACACTCCGCCGCCAAGTGGTCTTGTCCCCGGCGTCGGTGCTGCCGGCCGCAGCGTTGAGCACATCTCGGACTCTGGTGGAGAAGGACCTGATTGTACTCTTCTTGTTAGTTTTGAGGTCCTTTATGTAAAGATCCAGGGCTTGGATGTAATTTCCTTTGCCTTGAAGGTCCTGCTTGTACTTGTACTCACCATTTAATTGCAGCTCTGGAACCTTCCGGGTCTGTCCCCTGTTTCAAAAAAAAAAAATCATGACCCCCTACATCGATTGAATTTATTAATCATTGGAGCTATATGATGGGAAATTCGGTTAATCATGACGGGATCCAACTCTTAATCTCTGCATCCTGGGTACAGTACTTCTTTTTGTCAGTCTCAGGGGCTGGCTGGTTGATCCCGTACTTGGACGCACGCGCCTGGCCATCACGGTGTAGCCAGCCTGCACTACACACTGTAGTACACGGCCAGCCATCGTGCTACAGCAATTGGGATCGGCTTGGCGGAAATTCCCGCTAGGACAGCCTACGTCGCAGTGCGCTCTGCCCCGCTCGCAAGAAATCCACCGAAATTAATGTCAGTGGGTTTACCCTAGTACAGGTCAGGATTTACCGTATCAGTTCTTTCTGGCACCGTTTCAGACTGTAAAACAAGTTTTGCATTGATAGTAAACCATTTTATAGTTCGCTTGTTTACAAGTTTCGTTAGAGATGCTCTAAACTGCATGTGGGAACCAATATTCGTTTGTTGATAAACCGGCCCGTGTATCTATCTCGGTCATGTTTGGAATCAAATAATTTTTTTGTTCGCAACTAGTTTGGTTCCTTCTGTTTGAATTATTTTGGTGAATCTAAAAAATAAATTGAAAAAGAAAAGAAGATTGTTTTTGATAAATGTTCAAATTTTGATAGAATTGAAAAATGTCCAGATTGTCAAAACTGTTACATTTAGAAAATGATGATATTTGAAATTTCAAATTAGAAAAGGTGTTTGGACTCAAAGTGGTTCAATTTTTCAAAAAATAATGAAATACAGAAAAGAAAAAAGAAAAACATAAAAAAAAACAGGCGCAAGGGAAAACCAGAGAAAACCGGACCAGAAGATTCTAGAACATGCCTAAAACCCCAAAAAACCAAACATCAGAGATGTATTGGGCCGGGCCAAAGTAGCGCGGTGTATGCTTTGCGCTAGTAACTGGCGAAACAGGAGTTGTATAGGGATTGCCCCTGCAGTTCTACAACAAAAATAAGCGTGTGTGTTTTGCAGCTAGTACTGGCTGCCTCGAGTTTGATTCGTTTCGCGCATTTCCGCTCGTCCCCTTCACCACGAATCAAGCAAGCACGCGGGGAAGCAACCCAACCCAAGAATCCTGGGCTCCTACTACGTTGAACCCGAGGCATATGTAAGCTGCAGGTGGTCAAATTAATCTAGCCGCTGCACACGATCCCAAACCGTCAAACGCGGAGTCCACGCGTCCATGTCGCGGCTTCACTGCTTTCCAGGCCGCACGGGCGCATGGGAATATGCTCAGCTGGTCAAAACACAACACGAGAAACTATGCCCAGACCGGATCGTCTCCTTGCACCAAAAAATTCGCTTGAAATTTTGTCCGGCGCACGGATGATAGGCCGGTCACCAACAGCTGCTATGCTAGCTAGATAGCCTAGCTATGCTTCGGAGTAGTATATTGACGGCGAGTCTCGCAGTATAAAATAGCACCCCGCGTGTACGTACCAGGCAAAAAAGGAAAATGATACTAGTCCCCCGGTGATCGTTTCGTTCGATCCCCCGGATCGTTGCTAGACACGTACGTGGAAGGGCCCACTCAGGCTCGTTCCTCTTTCCCGATCGTCTTCCTCCCCCGTTTTTCCCCCTCCGTCGCCCACCTGCCCGCGTGCAGCTCCGTCCGCTGCGCCCCCCGCGTAAATCCGGCCGCCGCACCGCCACCGCCGCCTTCTTCCTCACCCGTTTTCCTCTCCCATCCCGTGCAGCCGCGCCGCCGCCCACCCACCCACGTGCAGCTCCGGCCGCCGCACCGCCCTTGCAGATCTGCGTCGCCCCGCCGTGCGTCCCCGCCGCGCCGCTGCGCTCCGTGCCCGGCTGAGATAGAGGACAGCGGCTCCGTGCCCGCTGAGATGGAGGACATCCGCCATGGACGCCGCCCCCGGGAGCCCCGCTACTCCGCCTTCACCCCGAGCGCGCCTCCCTGCAAAGCTCTGTCCAGCTCCGTTGTAGAGGACAACAACCGTCTTCTCACGAATTTGCTACATGCGATCGCTGACGGTGCTACTGAAGAACACCGGCGCTGCTACGTACGCCGTCGAGGTTTGCTACGGCATGACAGTCGGCGGTGCTACAAGCCGCGTCGGATTTTTGCTACAATGTCTTTTTTTTGTGCTATATATGTTCTATGCTTTTGCTATAATTGTACAAAATGTTTGCTACAATGTCTTCGAAATACGCGCTGATACCTGCAGCGAGCGGTCCTGCTACACGCGGCGACCGGACCTTCTACATATGACTTATGGTGTTGCTACATGCGGCGAGCGGCGCTGCTATATGGCTTTTTTTTTTGCTACAATTTTTTCTCCGGCGCAGTCAGACTTGCTACATTAGCATAATCATCTTGCTACATCGGTTTTCTGATTTTGCTACAAAAGCGCAATTGTTTTGCTACGCGGTATCCGGCGAGGTCTCCGGCGAAAAGCTCCGACGAGTCTCCGGCGAAATCAGTTTTGCTACATTAGTATTTTTTTGCTACACGGTCGCCGTCGAGGTCGCCGGCGAACTCTCCGATGAGGTCCAGTCTATTTTTATATTTTTTATACCGAACCGTTTTCTGCTACATGTAGCAAAAACGGCTTTTTTTTAGCAAAAATAGGGGGTTTATAGCAAAAGCGGGATTGGGGGCTGTTTTTATGCGACACGTGGCGGGCAGAGACCGGGGATCGGGAGGAGTTATCCCCAGGGACGCCTAGCACAGCCTGGCAGAAAACGCCCCCGTCCAAAGTAGGTCATCGTGACAACGACGCCCTGGCCTGGAACAGAATACAGTAGGCACGTATGTACTAAGTGGATGAGCTACACTGTTGTGTACGTAAGGACAGCTCTCAACTGTGACCCTACCCGTTCACGGGACACCTAGCATTTCGACAAGAAAAATGGTACAAAGAAAATACGTACAGAATTAATGGCAACCAAGTAGTAGCATTGTAGCCCTTGATCCGCGCCACATAAACGCATAAGGACTGCTTATACAGTACTGCACCACAAATCTGTAACATTACAAATGAAATATATTGTTGTTTGTGTTATATAAAAACTGAACCGGAGGTATGTACCATCCTTGATACTCTAGAGTACTCCTTAATTTTGTGCAGATTCTGGTGGGAAAGCATGCCCACATGTTCCTTCCTCTAGACCTTCCCATTTCTGATCATATGTATATACTACTCCACCTGCTTTGTAGTTTTGTTTTCTCAATTTTGCCATTTCCTTCCGTCCTCGTTGTGCTTTGAATATCGCTGTCCAATGATATGCTCTGATCTAGACATCCTCCTAGACTTACTGTACACTGCACGCACCGCACATGCCGTGCCATGCCATGCCGCGTCTCGAACTTCATGACGGGGCTTTATCGATTATGAAAAGGTCACAACGAAGCTTTCCTTGGATATAATACAAGTCTTTTTTTTTCGATCTCTCAATCGATTTTCTTTTTTTTTACCGATCTTAGATCGGATTGAATCGCCCACCGTCGTCGTCATCGTCCCGCCTCTACTCCGATCATCGACATCGAGGATCTACACCGCCCCCGTGCGTCTGCCTCATTCGCGGCCTCAGGGCAGGCTGGCGCGCACCGCGCACGGCTGCTACGCCTTCCATTGGAAGGCTGCCACGGCCGTCCCCCACCGCGGATCGTCTTCGCCATCGTCCAGGACTTCACCGACTACACCACCATCGACTATGATCTACGCGTCGTCCACGTCATGGCGCATACGGTGCACCGTCGGTCTGATCAACCGATCCCGCGTCAGTCTACGCCAAGCACGTCCCTGTGCGCGCGCCTACCACCGATCGAGCTACGGGCTGCTGCTGTGTCGCCCCGTCAGGCCGCAGCGCCGCCGCCTTTGGTCCACGCTACCGGCTTTCAACGCGCCTTCATTGGCGTGTACGTCACTGGTGGTCTCCCAACTGCTGCACCGACTTGCGCCCTGCAACTGTGCCGCCCTCTCGGGTCATAGCGTGGTTGCACGCAGTCTAGTTCGTCGTCCTCGTGCATCGACGGCCTCGACTTTCACCACGCCATCTCCTACGGCACGGATCGCCGCCGTCTGCACATGGTCTTCGTCATGTTGCCGGGTCTTCCTCGCCTACTTCGAGCACCACGGCCGCGCTTCACAAGGTAACCTGCAGGGCGCCCTCTCGCCGTCGCAGGTCCCGCTGACTACCCCATCACCACTCTAGGCATCCAACATGACTAACCCAGGTAGCCGCTGGTTTCGCCGCCTTCTACGTCTTCGTCCACTAGAACTTCGCCTCAAGCGTCATCGCCTCATCCCCGACTACACCACCTGCTACTCTACTCCGACAACCGCGGACAGCGCCGGCATCTCTCCCTTCGCCGCTCTGCGCGTCGCAACCGCTATGGAGGCTTCCTCTGCTAGTCTTTCTGACACGGCGGCAAGTTCTTGATGGTCCCTGCCCCCGCACGCCTGGTACTGGCAACACCGGGAGTGCCTTCGTCCCCGACGCATTCCCGAGTCTGACAAGTTCGGATTGGCGCCTCGTCTTTATCGGCTTCGACAACGTCTTCTTCGGCATCGACCCCTCTACGACTGCCTCGACCGCGTCACCGACGAGTTCTTTTTGCATACTCGGTTCTGGCAAAACCGGAGTGTGTGTTCGTCCCCGACGTGCGCCTAGTTCTGACAAAACTATGACCGCACATCGTCCTCGATGGTTCGGACTGCATCGACTTCAGCATCAACACCCTCAACGACTACCTCGACGCGTCTCCGTCATCCTCCTCGCGCGCTATGCGCATACGGCTTCACGTGCGGCTACCTCGACACCGGCATCCCCGACCACGACATCGACCACGGCGACCCATCGCACGGCTACCTCGACCATGGCACCGTCTCACGCTCTCGGCTCCCTCAACATCAGCACAAGGGCTACCACCCCGCTTGAGCATCATCAGCTTGCTCTACAGTCCAAGCTACCGTGCTGCGACACCGTCCACGACGTTCCCGCTCGGACTGCGGGGGATGTTAGCCTACTGGATGCTACTTCGGTTTATCTCTAGTCTGACCGTCCGCGATGTTCCAGTTGTTCATGACGATACCGCTACGACTGCGGCGGAGTGTTAGAGTATTAGGTATATACGGTTGTTATGGTAGTTTAGATAGAGTTAGGATCTATTTAAGTACAGTCCTTACTTGACTCGTACTCTAAGATAATCCTCTGTACGTCATATATACTCGCCCATGAGGCTAAATAATATATCCATCATATTTCGCCAAACACACGATTATGAGTGGTGTTCTGTGTGCATACGGATCGATCGATCAGCCTATGCCAGCTAGTAGTATGTATCCACAGTACGTGGCTGTGGCTCCCAAGTTATCCTGTTGTACACACAAATACAAGCTGATCGATCCACAGTGGTGTTGCTATCTTATTAGATTATGTTACATATTCTCTCCGGCGCTAGATCGATCTAGCTAGATGTGCGACGAGATGTACGTACTTACACGCACGGTGCGTCATCTCCCGCGGGGTTGGCGTCTCGTGTTGGCAACGCGCGGTCGACCGGGCTGTTGTTGCTTCAGTGTGTTGGTGAAGCGCCAACATTTTAGATCGCGATCGGAGTTTACAAACTGTGCCGTGACGACGACATGGTTCATTAATTAATTAGTGGTTTTTAGCGTAGCTAGGTACCGTGGCAAGGCCACGTGGCGCGGACATGTGGCCAGGGGAGGGGGCTTGTGGCCTTGTGCGTGTTGCAGCGGTTTCATCTTGGCGTGGCGCCATGGCTAGCAGCAGCACCCGGCCACCACTGCCCGTTTAAGTATGTTGCTGTTTGTGTTATATATAAAAACTGAACCGGAGATATGTACCGTCCTTGATACTCTAGAGTACTCCTTAATTTTGTGCAGATTGTGGTGGGAAGCATGCCCACACACTGTAGAAAATGGGCCTTTGGTTCGGGCCATTAGTCCCGGCCGTGGCTGAGGCCGGGACTAATGGTCCGAACCAGACGGCCCGAGGAGGCCGAGGCACTATGTCCCGGTCCATAAGGAACCATTAGTCCCGGTTTGAGATACAAACCGGAACAAATGGGTCTGGGCCGGCGCGCAGAACCTTTAGTCCCGGTTTGTATCTCAAACCGGGACTAATGGCCTGGCCCAATATATATGCACCCAGCCCTCCACTCTCTCCTGTTTTTTTCCTATGTGAGAGGTGGGTATAACTTTGTGCTAACTTTTTTTCTTCATATGCACTAGAGGTGTTTGGTGAAATGCCTATTAGAGCGATGCCACTTGAGTTCACACAAGACAAAATATGATATGAGCTGCCAGAGCGACACTTAAGGTTTCTCCTCTTTGTTTTGAAGTGTCCTAAAAGGTTAGCAACTATTTTCTCGTTTTGACTGCGCGGTACTAATTTAAGCATCGTGATTGCGTTTGATATATATGCATGATTGTATGATGCAGATGAGCCACCCATGGATGTACGGTGACCGACGCTCTGACGCTTACAGAGAAGGCGTGCGTTCTTTTCGCCTTGTGGCCGAGGCGAACAAGCGGCGGGATGGTTTTATGTGTTGTCCATGTGTTGAATGTCGGAATGAGCAGGCTCACACTTCCTCAAGAGTCATTCAGAGCCACCTGCTTCGGTCCGGTTTCATGTCCGGCTATAATGTTTGGACCAAGCACGGAGAAAGAGGGGTTATGATGGAAGACGGCGATGAATAAGAGAACGATGATGACAACTACCGATCTATGTTCCCTGAATACGATGATACCGTAGTTGAAGATAATGAAAAAGAAGGGGGTGAAGGACGGGAACCAGATGAGCCCGTTGATGATTTTGGTCGGGTCATTAGTGATGCAAGGCGAGACTGCGACACAGAAAAGGAGAGGTTGCAGTTCGAGCAGATGTTACAGGACCACAACACATTACTGTATCCAACTTGTGAAGATGGCCAGAAGAAGCTGGGTAGCACACTAGAATTGTTGAAGTGCAAGGCAGAGACCTGTATGACTGACTCGGGATTTGAAAAGTTGCTGGTAATAATGAAGAAGCTGCTTCCAAGAAATAACCAATTGCCCTCCAGTATGTACGAAGCAAAGAAACTTGTCTGCCCTCTAGGATTAGACGTGCAGAAGATACATGCATGCCCTAATGACTGTATCCTCTACCGCGGTGAGAAGTACGAGAATATGGATAAATGCCCGGTATGCACTGCATTGCGGTATAAGATCAAAAAAGATGACCCTGGTGATGTTGAGGGCGAGCAACCCAGGAACAGGGTTCCTGCCAAGGTGATGTGGTATGCTCCTATAATACCACGGTTGAAACGTTTGTTCAGAAATAAAGATCATGCCAAGTTGTTGCGATGGCACATGGAAGACCGTAAGAAAGACGGGATGTTGAGGCACCCTGTTGATGGTCGGCAGTGGAGAAAAATCGAGAGAGACTTCCCGGACTTTGCTGGTGACGCAAGGAACTTATGGTTTGGTCTAAGTACCGATGGCATGAATCCTTTTGGGGAGCAGAACTACAGTCACAGCACCTGGCCCGTGACTCTATGTATCTACAACCTTCCTCCTTGGTTGTGCATGAAGCGGAAGTTCATTATGATGCCAGTGCTCATCCAAGGCCCGAAGCAACCCGGCAACGACATTGATGTGTACCTAAGGCCATTAGTTGATGAACTTCTACAGTTGTGGGCCAAACCAGGTGTACGTGTGTGGGATGAGCACAAACAGCAGGAATTTGACCTACAAGCGTTGCTGTTCGTAACCATCAATGATTGGCCTGCTCTTAGTAACATTTCAGGACAGACGAACAAAGGATACAATGCATGCACGCACTGTTTAGATGAGACTGAAAGTATATATCTGGATAAATGTAGAAAGAATGTGTACCCGTACAATCGTCGTTTTCTTCCGCCCAGTCATCCCTTAAAGAAGAAAGACAAGCATTTCAATGGCAAGGCAGAAACCCGGACGAAGGCCGTCCCCCGTAGTGGTGCTGATGTATTTCGTATGGTCAAGGATTTGGATGTAATCTTTGGAAAGGGTCCTGGAGGACAACCTGTTCCGAAAGACCCCATTACCGGACACGCACCCATGTGGAAGAAGAAATCTATATTTTGGGAGCTACCCTATTGGAAAGTGCATGAGGTCCGCTCTATAATCGACGTGATGCACCTGACGAAGAATCTTTGCGTGAATATTCTAGGCTTCCTAGGCTTGTATGGGATGTCAAAAGATACCCCGGCAGCACGCGAGGACCAGGAACATCATAAAGAACGAGACGACAAGCATCCAGGGCAGTTTCAAGGGCTTGCCAGCTACGCTCTTACCAAAGAAGAGAAGGAAATCTTTTTTGAAGTCCTTTTTAGTATCAAGGTCCCATCTGGCTTCTCATCGAATATAAAGGGAATAGTAAATATGAAAGAGAAAAAATTTCAAAACCTAAAGTCTCATGACTGCCATGTGCTTATGACGCAATTGCTTCCGGTTGCATTGAGGGGAATTCTACCAGAAAATGTTCGACTAGCCATTGTGAAGGTATGTGCATTCCTCAATGCAATTTCTCAGAAGGTAATCGATTGAGAAAGTCTATCAGGATAATAGATTGATGTGGTCCAATGTCTGGTCAGCTTCGAGTTGTTGTTCCCGCCATCCTTCTTCAATATTATGACGCACCTCCTAGTTCACCTAGTCGAAGAGATTAGAATTTTCGGTCCTGTGTTTCTACACAATATGTTCCCCTTCGAGAGGTTCATGGGAGTCTTAAAGAAATATGTTCATAACCGTGCTAGGCCAGAAGGAAGCATCTCCAAGGGCTATGGAACAGAGGAGATCATTCAGTTTTGTGTTGACTTTCTTCCTAACCTTAAGCCGATTGGTGTTCCTAAATCTCGGTATGAGGGGAGGATGACTGGAAAAGGCACACTAGGAAGGAAATCAATGGTATGTAGGGACGGGCATTCTTTCACTCAAGCACACTACACAGTTCTACACAATTCCACCGTGGTGGCTCCATATATCGAGAAACACAAGAATATTCTACGCTCCGAAAACCCGGGGAAGCCTGAAACCTTGATTAAAGGGGAACACGAGAAGTATTTTGGCAATTGGTTGCAGACACATCTCATGAATAACACCACTGTTGGAGATGAGTTGTACTCGTTGGCCAGGTTACCATCTTCGACTATATATACTTTTAAAAGGGTACGAGATAAATGGGAATACATTTTACACGATCGCCCAAGATAAAAAGAGCATCAACCAAAACAGTGGTGTCCGATTTGATGCAACAGATGACAATGGGCAGATTGACACATATTATGGGTACATAGAGGAGATATGGGAACTTGACTATGGACCTACTTTTAAGGTCCCTTTGTTTCGGTGCAAATGGGTCAAGCTGACAGGAGGCGGGGTACATGTAGACGAAAAGTACGGCATGACAACAGTGGATCTCAACAATCTTGCGTACATGGATGAACCATTCGTCCTAGCCAACGATGTGGCTCAGGTTTTCTATGTGAAGGACATGTCTACTAAACCGAGAAAAAGGAAAGATAAGCAAAAGAGTACAGAATACGATGAGCCAAAGCGCCACATAGTTCTTTCAGGGAAAAGAAACATCGTGGGAGTGGATGACAAGACATACATATCAGAAGATTACAATAAGTTTCATGAAATTCCGCCCTTCAAAGAGAAAACTGACCCAAGCATCCTGTTAAATGATGAAGATTCTCCATGGCTACGGTGCAGAAGAAAACCACAACACTAGATGTTGGTGATGTGTAATAATGTATTAAACCTTTTATTTGAGACATAAATCTATGTAATTAAACCTTTTATTTGAGACATAAATCTATGTAATGTATTAAACCTTTTATTTGAGACATAAAGGTCCCCTTTCATGTAATACATCTTGCTCAATCAAACTAGACGTTCTGAGCCGCGGTAGGTGATCACACAAAGAGAAGGAACCATCACAAGAGAAGGAACCCACAAACACTAAGGATACATAGCACAACTGAAAATTAAGAAACATGCCTAATGGTTGGAGTGATTCAGTCATGCTCCTGCCTAGCCCTGTAATACGCGCCACTGTAGTCGTCGTAGTCGCCGGCGCCGTCGTCGCTGTCGTCGTCGGGGTCGGCGTAGTCAAACCTTGAAGGTTGGGCACGCGTGGGCTGGATTTGAGGGTACCACAGGCGGGGGTTATTGCCGGTCGTGTTATAGGCCATGACACTCTGGAGAGTCTGGCCGCGCCACCACAGCCGACAGCCGGCCTCGTTGAAGTTTGAAGGAGGTGGGCCGTCCTCCTCGTGCCTGGCAAGTGCCCTCTCATGCCGATTGATGAAGAAGGCTTCCCAAGTCGGGAAATAGTCGGGATGCTAGTTGGGATTCCTCCGCTGCTCTGGCGTGAGCTCGAGGTAGTAGTGGTTCGTGATGGCCATCCGGCGCTCCACACCTAGAGGGACAGGAGGGACCGGCACGCCTCTGGCGCTCAGCATCCAGTCGATGGGGACGCGGTAGCCCGGTGGGCAGGGGTAGCTTGAGGCGCAAAGCGCCTCCGCCTCCCAGGTGGTTAGAGATACAATTGAAGCCATGGGAAGAGAATGATGAGTCTAGATGTGATATGTAAATGGAGGCCAAGCGTACATATATATACTGAAAAAATGGCGGGAAGACAGAGGTGGGAACTGGTGGATAGCGCGGGAACGCAGTGGCGCCGGAAACTTTCATCCTGGGTGAGGGCTCAAACCGGGACAAAAGATGGGGGGCCTTATATGGGGGGGGGCTTATCTGGGAGGGCCTTATCTGGGGGGTGGCTAACCTTTAGTACCGGCTGGTGGGTGCAACCGGGACTAAAGGTGGTTTTTGTGTCATCTAACAAAACTGTCGGTGGGATAAGGACGCGTGGGTAACCTTTAGTACCGGGTGGGGGCTCAAACCGGGACTAAAGCTGTCGGTAGGATAAGGACGCGTGGGTGGACTACACTGCTCGATGTAGCGCACGACGCCCTGTCGGAGGAAGAAGACAAAGTAGAAGCGGCGCCGTGCCTATAAAAGGAGCATCGATACACCATGGCAAGCAACTCAACAAGCCAATATGGATGGAGAGTTTCATCCCCATGGATGGAGGAAAGGGTTGGAAAATCTCCCGTGGCGGAACTTCTCGAAGATGCCCTTGGTGCACACGCCCTATGGCATCTTTGGAAGTTCCGCCTCGGAAAATATTTTCCTGCTAGCCCGTGAAAGACTACATCTCCGCCTCCCTGGGGTTAGAGGTATGGTGGAAGCCATGGGATAGAGTGGAGAGAGGCGGCAGATATGAGTGTAGATGTGCTATGGCAACGACCAAACCAACATGGATGGAGAGTTTCATCCCCATGGATGGAGGAAAGGGTTTGGAAATCTCCTGTGGCGGAATTTCTCGAAGATGCCCTTGGTGCACACTTCCTATGGCATCTTCGGAAGTTCCGCCTCGGAAAATATTTTCCTGCT
Organism: Avena eriantha; assembly: GCA_910589775.1. Classification (NCBI taxonomy): domain Eukaryota; kingdom Viridiplantae; phylum Streptophyta; class Magnoliopsida; order Poales; family Poaceae; genus Avena; species Avena eriantha. The sequence goes on from OU342741.1 coordinate 45,644,316, forward strand.
AGCCCATGAAAGACTCCATCTCCGCCTCCCTGTGGTTAGAGGTATGGTGAAAGCCATGGGATAGAGTGGAGAGAGGCGGCAGATATGAATCTAGATGTGCTATGGCAACGACCAAGCCTAAACCCTAAACCCTAAACCGGAGCGTCGGAATCACATGAAAATGGCAAAATGGTTAATAGTTTGACTAGTTAGAATAATTATTTTATAAAACAAAAAATGGATTTGAATCTCTGATTCAAATTCAAATACTTTTTATGTTAAAAAGATGCAAAATATAATAGTTAATGCATTTTTAAATTGGAAATGGCAAAATGGTTATTAGTTTCACTAATTAGAATAATTATTTTATAAAACAGAAAATAGATTTGGATTACTTATTCAAATTCAAATACTTTTTATGTTAAAAATATGCAAAATATAATAGTTAATGCATTTTTAAATTGGAAATGTCAAAATGGTTATTACTTTCACTAGTTAGAATAATTATTTTATAAAACAGAAAATAGATTTGGATTACTTATTCAAATTCAAATAATTTTTATGTTAAAAATATGCAAAATATAATAGTTAATGCATTTTTAAATTGGAAATGGCAAAATGGTTATTAGTTTCACTAGTTAGAATAAATATTTTATAAAACATAAAATAGATTTGGATTACTTATTCAAACTCAAATACTTTTTATGTTAAAAAGATGCAAAATATAATAGTTAATGCATTTTTAAATTGGAAATGGCAAAATGGTTATTAGTTTCACTAGTTAGAATAATTATTTTATAAAACTCAAAATAGATTTGGATTACTTATTCAAATTCAAAACTTTTCATGTTGAAAATATGCAAAATATAATAGTTAATGCATTTTTAAATTGGAAATGGCAAAATGGTTATTAGTTTCACTAGTTAGAATAAATATTTTATAAAACATAAAATAGATTTGGATTACTTATTCAAATTCAAATACTTTTTATGTTAAAAAGATGCAAAATATAATAGTTAATGCATTTTTAAATTGGAAATGGCAAAATGGTTATTAGTTTCACTAGTTAGAATAATTATTTTATAAAACTAAAAATAGATTTGGATTTCTTATTCAAATTCAAAAACTTTTCATGTTAAAATTTTTCTCAAATTCATAAGTATGCAAAAACTGTATAATTCAAATGTTTAAAAAATCTAATAGCTACAAATTGTGATATTTGAAAAAACAGACGCCAACTTAGGCCCAGCGCGCGCAAATTTGGGCCTTTAGTCCCGGCCCAGAACACCATCCGGAACTAAAGGCTCTACATGCGAAAAGACACCCAAAGCCTTTAGTCCCGGTGCGTGGCTAGAACCGGGACTAAAGACCCCCCCCTTTAGTCCCGGTTCCAGCCACGCACCGGGACGAAAGGGTTGGTGGGTACTTAATGCGCCGTTTCTTCCCCGGTCGAATCCATCGACCGAAGGAAGCACTCGCGAGGAGCTGCGTTACGCTGCCAGACTGCCAAAAATCTCCGGCGCCGTCCTCGGCCGCGCCTCCCCGGCTAACATCCCCGCGTCGCGCCTCCCCGGCTGACCGCCTCGGCCACCATACCTCCCCATGCCGCCGTGTCCACCCACGCCGCCACGAGCTCCGCCACAGCCCCGGCCTCGCCCCTCCCCTCGCTGGTCGCCACCGCTGGTAGAGAAGTGTATAGGAAATATTTTGTGTATAGAAAAATATTTTGTGTATAGGAAATATTTGTATATAGAATTTTTTTGTATATAAAAATATTTGTATATAGAAATTTTGTATATAGGAAATATTTTGTGTATAGAAAATATTTTATGTATAGGAAATATTTGTATATAGAATTTTTTTATATATAGAAATATTTGTATATAGGAATTATTTGTATATATGAAATTTTTTGTATATAGAAATATTTGTATATAGGAATTTTTTGTATATAGAAATATTTCTATATAGGAATTATTTGTATACAGAAAATATTTGTATATAGGAAATATTTGTATATATAAATTTTTTTGTATATAGAAATATTTGTATATAGAATTTTTTTGTATATAGAAATATTTGTATATAGGAATTATTTGTATATAGGAAATATTTTGTATATAGAAATATTTGTATATAGGAATTATTTGTATATAGGAATTATTTGTATATAGAAAATATTTGTATATAGGAAATATTTGTATATAGAAATTTTTTGTATATAGAAATATTTGTATATAGGAATTATTTGTATATAGGAAATATTTTGTATAGAAATATTTGTATGTAGGAATTATTTGTATATAGGAATTATTTGTATATAGAAAATATTTGTATATAGGAATATTTGTATATAGAATTTTTTTGTATATAGAAATATTTGTATATAGGAATATTTTGTATATAGAAATATTTGTATATAGAAATCTTTGTATAGGAATTATTTGTATATAGGAATTATTTGTATATAGAAAATATTTGTATATAGGAAATATTTGTATATAGAATTTTTTCTATATAGAAATATTTGTATATAGGAATTATTTGTATATAGGAAATATTTTGTATATAGAAATATTTGTATATAGGAATTATTTGTATATAGGAATTATTGTAGGAAATCTTTGTATATAGAAATATTTGTATATAGGAATTATTTGTATATAGGAAATATTTTGTATATAGGAATTATTTGTATATTGAATGAAAAACGTTATTGTGTGCATTTTGTAGAAAACTATGGATCCAATCCAGAGAGACCTAGCACAGGAAGAAATTTTCGAGGATATGATCAACGACACCTCCCATGTTGATCCACCCGAATCTCCGTCGATTTATCTGAACCCCTCCGGTGAGGGAGAGGAGGTCGACCGAAATGATCAAGGAGAAGCCGACGGCTCCAGTGGTGGAGAAGCCGACGGCTCCGGTAGTGGAGAAGCCGACGGCTCCGGTGGTGGAGAAGCCGACGGCTAGGTATATATATGAAGTCTGGTGATCAGTAGATGCATTAACTGAGTTGTATATATATATAAATTAACGAATGTTTCTTCTCTTAGGCCTCCACATCGAGCAAAAAATATTCTAAACGAGGCCCGGCCAAAAAGTTGGATGCATCTACGCGTTATACAATTACGCGGGTATCACCACGGGGTGAACCGGTGGAACCCGAAAAGGCTAAAACTGTTTTTAAACAACAATGCAGAGTTATGGTTAGGGATCGCATCCCGATCACCGTTCGAGAGTGGAATAAGATCAAAGGGGCGAAAGAGGGTGAGTATGTCTCCGACAGGTGCAAAGAGGGTCTTTGGAATGACCTCATGACACATTTCACCCTTCCAGAATGTGAGGATGATGCCGACACAACTGCATTGAGGAAGAAAGTCAAGCAGTGGACTCTCACGAAGATGGCCGAACTATTCAAGAACTGGAAGAAAGCATTATGGCAAAAGTATCAGAAGACGAAGAAGACTCCTAAATTTGAAGGCTATCTAACGAAGGAGCATGCTAACTGGGATGCATTTGTGAAGTACAAGGAGTCACAACCTGCTATGGAAATGTCGGAAAAAACAAGAAAAATGCCGCGATGAAGAAATATCACCATCACCTGGGGCCAGGGGCTACGCGGCTACCATGCCAAAGTGGGATGCTAAAGAGAATGAGCTGCTTGCTAAAGGGATCACTCCAGAATCAATACGCGAAGAATGGGATCTGAGGGCAAGGAATTGGTTCCTTGGGCATGGGAGTGAGTATGACGAAAGTACAGGGGACCTTATTTGCAGTGACGGGATTAGGATACCCCGGGATACATGGCAGAAAGTGGTGAAGGAGATTAAAGCGGGGACAACAAAGTTCCGTCCCGATAGAGAGAAAGACTTGCTGACAAAGGTCCTTCGGAATGACGAACGCGGAGGACGTGTACGAGGCCTTGGCCCTAGTTATACGTGGGAGATGGGATTTCCCAAAGACAGAGATACTTATAGGAGCCAAGAGAGAGCAAAGAGGCGACGGCAGGAGGAGGAGGGAGACAAGTTCACCGAGTTGATAGGAACACGTCGAATGCATCAGCAACAGATTGATGAACTTCGAGGAGTAGCGCGCCTGCAAGATCATGTACTCAATATTACCACCGTCCCATCTCAGCGGAAAAGAAGCATGACTGAATCGGAGGTCCCTTCTGACGATGCACGTATGGTAGATGGCGGTCCCGGCTACCCCGTGGATGGAATCAAGGAGCAAGCATCTTGTGAGCTCCATCCGAAGGTGAAGGAGCTATCCATCAAGGTGGCGGTCGGATGTGCTTTACCTTGTCCACCTGGCGCACGCTGGCATGGCCGTGAGATTCCAGCTGGCTATGCTAAAGTTGGTGCGGATGAAATCGCAATGGGGTGGGACTCAATGGAGCTTGACATCCCTAGACCTGAAGGTGAGAGGACACTCGGAGAAGTACTGGGTGGTATCATTCTATGGGACAAGAACAACATCAAGCTTCCAGGCTGGACGCCAAAGCCAACACCGCCTCCGAGTGGTCGCATGTCACCTTCACCTCCATCACCTCCAAGAAGCCCACCCCATGACTACGACCACCACAGCCCGAGTCCATCTCGATCTCCGCCGCAGCCTCCGATTAGTACTAAACGACGCAGGAGCCCAAAACGACAAATGTCGCCCCTCCCAAGAGTACCTCATAAGAATCTTTCTATCAGACCTTACGATCGTACTGACGAGGAAACCGACATGATCGTAAAGGCCGAATGTGTTGCGCAGCTTCAAAAGAAGAAACCCGAGCCCGCCCCGGTATACACTGAGAAGCAAAAAGCGTATGCACTTTCTTTTCTGAACATAAAATCGCAATATGACTTACACCATAAGCCAGATGACTATCGACGCACACTTCAGAAGGAAGCGAAGAAGAGCAAATCAAGTAGAAGTGCAAGCGGGAGCAAATCATCAAGTCAAACTGCAACCGGGAAAAGAAAGGACGTCCCCCAGCTCGGGGAACAGGCCAAAAAACCGACCCCACCCCTCAAGGTGGTATCCTATGACACTCCCCAGCAGGATATGAAAAAATCTAAGAAGCTTGCGGCCGCTATGAATGTGACTGTTGAGGAATTGCTAGGTTCCCAGGACGACAAGTTACCCAAGGCTCATGTAGTCCCTACATATGTCCCAGGGAATCCTCTGGTCAGCTTTGAACAGTTCCAACAACTGCCAACACAAATGCGGAGTTTACATAAATGGTACTTGAAAGCCGTAAAGGAGGAGAGAATAATGGTCGTGGCGAAAGTCCCACATGACTACTACTTCCGAAAAGAAGAGGTCCATGTTGAGTTTCCAGAACTCTTCCAGTTATACACTTTCGACGCCATCGACAAAAGTCCCATGAGTTGCTATTGTCTGTAAGTTGTTGAATTCATTGTCTATATATAAGTTGTTCATTTTTTTCAGTTGTTCAGTTCATTGCATGTAATTATCCTAATTATATCCTTTTGTACTCTATTATTATGCAGAATGAAGATCATGGAATGTAAAAGAAGGTCAATCTTCAGTGTTGGGTTCATTGACCCAGATAAAATACATTGTCGGATGCTAAAGGAAAAACCCGAGGAAACACAGGAAAACCTTCTAAGGTTTCTAACGGAGCAAAATTTCTGTGACCACATACTGTTTCCTTACAATTTCGCGTGAGTGTCTTACTCTATTATACACATTCTCTTTTGCTTACTCGATGTTAAGTGTAATTGATGAGTTACTGATGTATATATAAACATGTACAGTTTCCACTGGATTCTCATGGACATTCAACTTGATAAGGGAAGAGTTGAAGTCATGGACCCATTAAAGAGACCCCTGGAACAGTTTAGTGACATGCAGGACATGCTCCAGAGGTAATTTTTGCGCTACAGCGGTCTCTTTCGTTGATTTCCTGAGATATCACGTAATAAATAACTCATTCATTTTCTTTACCGGGTAGGGTTTGGAACCAGTTCAAGAGTGCGGTTACGGGTGACTTTACTGAGAAGCTGACGTTTAAGCCGGTCTCGGTAAGTAGTAGGCGCATCTCTTTACTTCTAGTTTTAATACAATTATGATGCATGATTATTATTTTGATTGAATTCTATTCTCGTAAAGTGCGCGAGGCAGCCACAGGGGACGAATCTATGTGGATTCTACGTTTGCGAGTTCATTCGCACGTTTACCAGTGAGCTGAATGATTATAGAGTCGATGTAAGCAATACATTCATAACATTATTTTTTATTACCGTCACTTTTCTTATCATGATTGATATTCATATTGATCTCCTTTTCTTATATAGTTCGAGAAAATGCGGGATCAGCTCCTACCACATCAACGCGTAGTAGCAATTGCTGAAGAACTGGCAGGATTCTTGATGAACGAGATGATATATGACGCCGGAGAATTTAGTGTGAATAGGCGCCGATGATCCCCGACCGTGTAATTGAATAGACGGGCTCTAGTCCCGATAATTGTGATCTCCATGTGTAACTATCATGTATATATTTATATGCTCGATCTTAAGAGAAGTTATCTTATGTATGCACGAACATGTACGGTATGTGGTAGCGTAGAAAACTATTTTGAAATTAAAAAAAAGAATACAAATTAAATTCTCTGCTGCGGTAGAGAAAGTGCCTAAAATGCTGCCGCGACAGAGAACCATTTGTCCTGTTCGTAATACGAACCGGGACTAATGGTGGGGGCACCCAGCGCCCGCATAGACAGCCACGTGGATGCCCATTGGTCCTGGCTGGTAAGAGCGCCGGGACTAATGGGTGGGCCTTTAGCCCCGCCCCTCCAGTCCCGGTTACCAGGACCGGGACTAAAGCCCCTTACGGGCCGGGACTGAAGGCCCGTTTTCCACTAGTGACATGTTCCTTCCTCTAGACCTTCCCATTTCTGATCATATACTCACTCCATTCAGAAATATAAGACATATTAGCTTTGTGACTCAAATGTATCTAGACATCTTTTAGTGTATAGGTTCGTCGAGGTTCGGAGTGAACCTTACACTAGAAAGTGTCTAGATACACTCATAGCACAAAGCTAAAATGTCTTATATTTCCGAATGGAGGAAGTGGTAGTATATACTACTCCACCTTTGTCATTTTGTTTTCTCAATTTTGCCATTTCCTTCCGTCCTCGTTGTGCTTTGAATATCGCTGTCCAATGATATGCTCTGATCTAGACATCCTCCTAGACTTACTGTACACCGCACATCCAGTGCCATGCCGCGTCCTTGAACTTGGTGACGGGGCTTTTTCGATTATGAAAAGGTCACACGTAGGCCAGCTGGTGTTATCCTATTGTACACACAAATACAAGCTGATCGATTGACAGTGGTGGTGTTGCTATCTTACTAGATTATGTTACATATTCTCTCCGGCGCTAGATCATGTGCGACGAGATGAGCATCACCACTCGGGGTCCTCAAAGGCCCCTTAAAGACCTATGAGGGCCGTCGGCGCCAAAAAACACGCCCAACCACGGTTCTTGTTTTAAAATTTCCGTCGGCGCGGTCCAATTATTATCCCGGCGGCTCCAGACGAAACCCTATCTACAGGAAGGCAAGCGGGGGCGTCAGAGGGGAATAAAATATTGTCCTGTCAAGCCACGCGCCCCTTCGGCGGCCATGCGGCGGCCGGAAGTGGCTGCCACCACGTTCCCGCCAGTTTCTTCCTGCGAGTTCCACCGCTTCCCGCCAGTTCCTTCCCGTCAGTTCCACCACTTCCCGCTTCAACTTCCCGCCATTTCCGGCTACATAGGCCACGACCTTCATTGCCATAGCTCAGATCTACACGCAATGGCATCCTCCAACCTCCCCACACTAACATACGCCGAGGCGGAGGCGATGTGCGCCTCCCACTACCCTGGCCCGCCGGGGTCGGGTGCCCTCCAGGCTGGAGGTTGAGCGTCGGTGGCGTGCCGGTCCCGCCCGTCCCTCAAGGTGCTGCCCGCCGGTTGGCCATCACCAACCACTACTACGGCGAGCTCACGCCGGAGCAGCGGTTCGACACCAACTGGGACCCCGACAACGCCACCACCTGGAACGCCTTCATCGCGAACCGTCGCGAGCGGCAGCTTGATACGTCCATTTTGCATCACTATTCTATGTCTTAATTCACAATTATTCATTGATATATTTCGTATTGAGAGGTGATACTTATGTTATTTCATCTATTTTTGCATGGCTGATGACTTTTGGAGCATGGACCGCTGAAGTCAGGATTCTGATGGAAAAGGTGCTGTTTGGAGGCAAAATTCGCAAAGATCAGAAAATCCGGGAAAATATACGGAAAATCCTATTTTTCCAGAAGACTTAGGATGCCAGAAGATGGAGTGGAGGTGGGCCACAGGGGGCCCACACCACCCCATGGCGCGGGCAGGCCTAGGCCGCACCTGGAGGTGGTGTGGCCGCCCGGGCCCACTCCAGCCTCTCTCCTCTGGCGTATATCATCCCCACGAAACCCTAAGACTCACGGAGCGACCAAAGAAAGATTCCGCCGCCTCTGCAGGGCGGAAAACACCGAGAGAGAAAGATCCCTCCGGCAGACAGATTTCTGCCGGAGGAATTCCTTCCCGGAGAGGGAAGATCGTCGCCATCAACACCACCATCAAGCTGGACTTAAACGGGATCATCGTCATCATCATCACCACCATCATCACCATCAGCACCCTCATCACCATCTCCATATTGCTATAACAATTGAGTTGAATCTTGCATAGTTCATAGGGGAAACTTTCCCGGTGTTGATTACTCTTTGTAGTTGATGGTATTGAGTGAACCATTGAATTATTGTTTATGTTCAAATTGTTATACATCATTATTTCATCTCTGATCATGATCAATATGATGTCTTGTGAGTAGTTCGTTTTGTTCTTGAGGACATGGGAGAAGTCTTGTTGTTAGTAGTGGAGTTGCGTTGAGAAAGATTCAATAGATTGTTATTTAAGTTATGGTGTACTTCTTATATTGGTGTCATGTGAACATCGACTACATGACACTTCACCTATAAGGGCCTAGGGGAATGCATTGTGTATTTGGCTACTAATCGTAGGGGTTGCCGGAGTGACAGAAACCTGAACCACCGTTAGGAAACCATTACACAAGGGACGTAAGGGTCTTAGAGTTTAAAGCTGTGGTTAGGTTTCTACCTTAATTACTTTCTTGTACTTACGGATGTTTGCAAGGGGTATAATCACAAGTATGTATTAGTCTTGGATGTGGCGGTACATTAGCACAGGTTCACCCACACAACACTTAGCAAGCTAAAGAAGATTAATCGACTATATGAAGCGAAAGCACTTGACAGTCTTCCCATGTGTCCTCGAGAACGTTTGGTCATCTTCAGTAATACAACTAGCTTGTCCTTTGCTGCATAAAGGATTGGGCCACTTGCTGCATTTATTCCTACTTTCTTTTATTTACTCGTACTTTGTTTACTTGCTTTATCAAAAACCCCTAAAAATCCGTTTGCTAAGTATTTGCAGAGAATTCCTGATCCACACCACTAGCCAGCACCTTCTGCTCCTCGTTGGGTTCGACACTCTTACTTATCGAAAATACTGCGATACAACCCCTATACCTGTGGGTCATCAAGACTATTTTCTGGCGCCGTTGCCGGGGAGTGAAGCGCTATTGGAGAGTGGAACTGGTAAAGGAAACTTCTACTGTGAGTATTGTTTACTTCTGCTAGTTGCTTTATTTTCGTTATGGATAATTCGCTGAGTTTTTTATTTGGTAATGCTACTACCACTGCTAAGGTAGTAGATAAGACACCACCTGCTGAGAAAGATGTTTTCAAAATACCTATAAGAATTATTGATCGTGTTATGGATAACTACTATGTTGGGTATGGAACTGTCCATCCCGGTAATCATTTACTTTTTATACACGAATTATGCGGGTTGTTCAAGTGTGCAGGTATTACTACAGACCAAGTCCAGAAGAAATTATTCTCATTATCACTGAAAGGAAGAGCTGAGGAATAGTATAAGCTGCTGAAGAATGGTCAAGCTCTGAAATGGGAGGAAATAGTGCCTCTCTTTTATTCAAAGTTTTATCCTCCTAGTGAGATTCATAAAGATCAGAATCAAATATACAATCTTTTGGCCTCTTGATGGAGAGAGTACAGCTCAAGCTTGGGAGAGATTGAAGTTACTAATGCTCAAATGTCCCATTCATGAGCTCCCCAACAATATTATTATCAGCAACTTTTATGCAAGGCTCCCTCTACATGATAAAGATTTATTGGATGCTTCTTGTACTGGATCATTCACTCGCATGGAAGAAGAAGCTAAATGGGATCTTCTATACCGTATTCAAGACAATGCTGAAGCTTGGGACAATGACAAAGGTAGAAAGTCAGGTATAAATTATGATTATGAATGCATTGAATCTTTTATGGGAACCGATGACTTTCAAAATATTAAAAATGCTTATGGTCTAGACTCTCAAGCTATTGCTTCTTATTTTAAAGCTTTTGCTTCCTACATTGAAGTGCCTAAAAAGAAGTGGAATAAGGTACCGTGGCAAGGCCGCGTGGCGCGGACATGTGGCCAGGGGAGGAGGCTTGTGGCCTTGTGTGTGTTGCAGCGTTTCATCTTGGCGTGGCGCCATGGCTAGCAGCAGCACCCGACCACCACTGCCCGCGCTCAGGCCGAATCTCGCCGTCTCGACACACCCGGCCACCACTGCTGGAGCGGTACTAGGAATGCCGTGTCATCATTTTCAGGGGAAATAGAGTAAATTCCACTTCTTACACCAACTCGTGCCTTTATGACATGTTTTACCCTATTTACTAAACGTTATTTCAAACTACCATATTGAAACAACTAAATGGTAGCTTGAAGTAACTTTTTGTTGTCGTCGGAATTCAAAGAGTGAAGCTTTGCTAGAGTCAAAAGACGACAAGAAGAAGTACACCTCCAACCTATGAGCGAAGTCAACAAGTCAGGTCTGGAGACGGATGGAGCGGCCCAGGAGGAGCGTGCCTCTAATCTGTGCGGTCGGGGGAGGGAGGGGGGCTGCTGGACTCGGTGGCCCAGGCGGGGTGTGCCATGACTGGAGGGGGTTCGACTCAGGAGGGGTCGGGCCAGCCTCTGGTTTCGGCGCGTGCTGATGTGGCGGATGATATAGTGCTGGGTGGTAGTACACCGTCTCGACGTAGTGCTCTCTATGGGGGGTTGATGCTAATGGTGCGTCGGTCACTGATGAAAACTCTTTGATCAAGGCGATGCGGCGCAAAGCGGAATTAAATCTAGAATTGCCTGGTATAAATAATTCAACCAAGTCCTATCTTTCGTTTTCTACCCCGTTTATGACTTGAAAGTTAGCCAATATAGGCGTTAGTTTGTGTAGTTCTGTAAAGGAAGTCCTTTTTTCTTCTAATGTATTGAGATATGTGGAGTTTTACCGTCTAAAGGTTATTCCAAAAGTCTCCCCCGTTCCTCACTCATCACCAACTGAGGAGGAGGAGTTGCATACCACAGTAGATGGTCCACTACTTTCTCACTTAGTAGGTGAAGTGTCAGAAGTGGAATTTGATGAGGCTGGACTTGGTTTAATTTATGAACTTAAAGCTTCCGGTCATAACTGGAAGAGCCAGAAATCTTGTAAAAGATCTCGTGTATCCAAAAATTTCATAATTTCTCAATGAATGGCATGTTTTCAAATAACATATGTCTCTGGGACTTGGCTAAACATCTGTTCTTTGCTGATTGTGTGAGAGATAATAAATTGGATTTATTAGGTATTTCTGAGACTGGTAGACGTGATTTTTCACAAGCTCTACTTAATCGCCTTTCTGGTGGACTGGATTTTACTTGGATCTCACCTCCACCGCGTGGTAGGTTCGGGGGATCCTGTTAGCCGTTAGGGATGAGACTATGGAAGTCTTAGCTAGTTCGTTTGGAGATTTTGTTCATCAAACTCCAGAAACGTTACAAGGCTGATGATTTCACATGGTCTCTAGTTATCGTTTATGGGCCACCCGGGATGTCTATAAGTCTGACTTTTTACGTGAGTTGATAAATCTGGCAAAAGACAATCTGTATCCTATACTTATATGTGGTGATTTCAATTTTGCTTAGATTTCCTCAAGAGAAAACTCAGGGCCGTTCCGATGAACATTGGCCTTTCCTATTTAATACTGTCATAGGTAGCCTAGACTTAAGAGAGGTTGCCATGTTAAGAACACGATTTACTTGGACTAACAGCCTTCCGGAGCCAACATACAGAAAATTAGATAGAGTGTTTATGGATACCGAGTGGGAAGAAAAGTTCCCTATGGTAATTGTTCGCTCTCTAGAGCGTATTTAGGCTTTGTCGGATCATGCTCCTTTACTTTTGTTTGTTGGACTGTCACCATGAAAATCTAAGAATGAGTTGAAATTTGAACTTGGATGGATGATTCTTGATGGCTTCCATGAGATGGTGAAGGCTATTTGGGAGAAACCCTGTTAGTGATCAAACACATATGCAACGATGGAATAATAAAATGCATGCTCTACGCAAGTTCCTTTACGGTTGGGCTAGACATACTGCTGGAATCCTGAAAAAACAAAAAATGCGCCTTTCATCTATTATTAATGACTTAGAGGCTTCTGCGAAGGTTAGGTCGTTATCTTCACAAGAGTTACTTTCAGACCAAGAAGGGACTGAGATAGGGGGATCCACTATTGCATATACTATTTAATATAGTTGTTGATATGTTGGCTATCCTGACCGAGAGAGCCAAGGATTATGGCCAAATTGAAGGATCAGTTCCCCATTTTGTTGATGGCGGACTTTTTATTCTTCAATACGCCGACGATACAATCTTATTTATGGAACATAATCGGGAGAGAGCAAAGAATCTGAAGTTAATACTACAGAATTCGAGCAACTTTATGGTCTGAAAATTAACTTCCATAAGAGTGATTTGTATTGTTTTGGCGAGGCTCAAAACAAGGCCCACCTATATGTTGATCTATTCGGCTGTGGGCAGGGGCAATTTACAATCCACTATCTAGGAATACCGATTCACTATCGGCGTCACACAATTGCTAAATGGAACCTCGTAGAGGAAATACTTCAAAAACATCTTAATAGTTGGAAATGTAAATTATTATCCCTTGGGGGAAGACTTGTACTCATAAATTCAGTACTCACCAACATGGTACTGTATATGATCTTGTTTTTCCAGTTACCAAAAGGTCTCTTGAAAAAAATGGATCATTTCCGCTAAAGATTCTTTTGGCGGGGGGTAATGAAAATAAGAAATATCGACTTGCCAGGGAATGTGGTTTGCCAACCAAAAAAATATGGTGGACTTGGCATACACGATTTGCAAGTCAAAAATACCGCGCTTCTGGGTGAATGACTTTTCAAACTACTTACATAAGATGGTGTATGGCAAACTATTCTATGGATGAAATATATTGGTTCCAAAGATGTGCCTCAAGTGGTTTGGAAACACGGTGATCACACTTTTTGGCTGGACTAATAGCGTCCAAAAAGTATTTCTTCCATTTTGGTGCTTTCAATATCAAGGATGGATCATAGATTAGATTCTGTGAAGGTAAGTAGCTTGGCCAAACATCACTCTGTGAACAATATCCAGTTTTATATTCAATTGTCAGGCACAAAAGGGATACACGTTCCGCAGTAATGTAATCTAATCCTCCGAATGTGGATTTTAGGAGAAACCCCATCGGCCCTCGATTATTTTCTTGGAACAATCTTTTACTATGATTATCCGTGATATAGTTGTTGGATGGTGTTAACGAGTTCAAATATAAATTACTAAAGAGTGGTAAATGTTTTGTTGACTCAATTTTTAGAGCTTTGATAGAACCTGATATTCCGGTAAATGGTCGTAGTAAAATTTGGAAGATGAAGATACCTCTAAAGAAGAAGATATTCGCATGGTATCTTTGTAAGGGAGTCATTCTTATAAAAGACAATCTTGTAAAGAGGAATTGGTATGGAAGTATACGATGCTTTTTTGTTATCATGAGGAGACAATTCGGCATTTATTTTTCTTTGCTCTCTCTATATGATCAATCATGCAAGTAGCATTTGGTTTATCTCCTTCACGCTCGGTTACTAATGTATTTGTAACTGATTGAATAGGATGGATGATAAATAAATGACTTTGTTTAAGATGGGAGCGCTTGCCATTATTTGATCGCTATGGCTATTTAAAAATGACAAGATTTTTCATAACATTATGTCTTCTAACTTGCAGGTTATTTATCGTGTTGCAGCTCCCCTCCGCTCGTGGACTAATCTACAAAGAATGGAGTTTCGCGACTTGTTTGCGGAGGGGTGTGCGCGATTGGAGATCACGACAAGGGATATTTTCTTCCGACATGGATGGCCGCGTGATTTGCGGACCGATCCTCCGCAGCTCGAGACCATTTAATTCGGCAGTGCATTATGTAATGTTAGCCTACTTTCTTTGTTGTTTACTCGTATGGTTGATCAGCTGTGTGTATTCTAGATATGTAGAGGCTGGTTGTAAACGTTACTTTAAGTAATAAAATGTCCATTTAAAAACGTGTACATGTGTGTGTGGCCCCAGACAAACATAGGTAAAAAGTTGAATTCAGTAAAAACAATCAATAAAAAAACCACAAGACATGTGAACTACAATCACATGCATGAAGCATGCCAACCGAGAGAGCAAAACCGTGTCCAACTTATCAACAGCCGAAAACGATGACCTCCCCCGCAGTCAAGCTCATCGCCGGCCAGTTGCAGGTGCACAGCGTACGTGGATAATCCAGCTACCATGCATATACCGGCCGATGGAGAATTGGAGATGACGTAGAGCCTGGGCTGCCAATCGATCCAACCTACGTACTTCTACATCTCCCGTTCGGACAAAAAACTGGGACAATTTCCATTATTGACAAAAGCCTGGACGATAAACCCCACGCGCTAGCATCCAAAACCGATCCTTGTTGCTTGAAGCATGCATGATGCGTGCCAATGAAATGCCATAATTTCTGCTGCCGACATACGCACCTGTCCGCGGCCGTGTACAGTAGTCGTCGTGCAAGCTTGGGGTGTGATCGATCGGATCGCCACGTACGGCCATGCCGTTCTGTCCGGCCGTGGAAAGGTGACAAGCGTGCCATGTGGTGATGTGGATGTGGATGACAGTGTTTGCCGTAGGTATACATCTAGCTACTAGCAGTGGCAAGTGCGAAAGAGAAAAGGCGTAGATTAATTACTGGGACTCGGGGGGACACGTGTTGAGTTTAGGAGCACCTTAATTCCGGCTGATGGAAAGGGAGAAATCAAGAACAAGATAAGTTGGCGGGCCTGATACATCGATCGCCGCTAATTAACTCATCGTGTGTCGATCGTTCATCCTGGCATTGTACTCGAAGAAGCAGACTGGCATGGCTCGACCAGACCTGCAACTAAACAATGCAAAAGACAGGAGATGCGTCGAGAGCGATTTTACTAGCGTGCATGTTTATATAGCGTGCGGGTGTGTCATCCATTGATTTGCTGCTTTGAGATTTGTGATGTGGGTGTACCATTACGTTTCACCATGTTCCGTGCCCGCTACCTAGCATGCACGGTAGAATCTCTTTTCTGGAGATATGCCTCCCTTCGTCTTGACAAGCGAAAAGGGGTCAAAGAATACTTTGGTTTGAGTAATAAGTAGGTGAATTAGTCAGTTTTTATTCAGGGCAGGTGAATTAGTCAGTTGATCCACGCACGCACATCACATCCCTCTCAAGCCTAAGCACGTCTTAGCTAGCTACTGCTAGCTACCAGAGAGTCCCTGACAACCTAAATACTGACGTTTAAGATACTATGCTAATTATATCCGTGGTTGATGTTTGGCTGCTTCTTTGATCCCATCAGCGATAACATCAGCACCTACTACTAGTAGCAAATCATTGACCGTCGTCGATGCCAACGGCGCCTGTGATTAATAATGCCATGACGAGAATTTAATTAACTAGGCTGGCACGATCGATCCCGATGCTGACCGATGCCTTCTGTTTTATTACCAACCCGCGTGCGTGCATGCGTGTCCCTTTCCCGGCTAATTTATCACCCCTTTGGATGGATGGATCGATCTCGTTCCTCGTCAGGGCATGTGAAACGATCACATCCTCCGTACGTACGGCGGCGCCGCGCCGGACATCGCCAGACCGCCGCACCACGGCGCCAGCGCTTTCGGCCACATCATTTACGGTGGTGCCCGGTAATTACCGCCGCCGCCCGCGCGCGCGTTGAATTTACCCGCTTTCGCCCGCCGCCAACGTGGACGTACGGTTCCGCCATAGCTAGTAAAAACGAGTAAAACTCTAGATGATTAATTGGCGCGGCGCCGGCGTGCATTTGAGCAATTAGGCACGAGGCCGACTATGGTAGCCTCTTCGTCGATCCTCGTTACTTGATCCATGTAATTAGCGACATTATTAACGTCGCTATTAGGTTAGATCGATGATACGCGGCTGATGATTAGCAAATTAATCTTGCGTGCAACTTGTTATAATCGTGCAAATACACGCTAACTACTTCCTCCGTCCGCAAATAACCGTACTTCTACCATTCGTATAAGTCAAATTTTATTAAATTTGATAAACTTCTAGATAAATATAACAATTATATATTACATGAAGATATCATATTATGAAACTAAATTTAAAAACAAATCTAGTGGTACCAATTCAGTATTATAATTATTGCTATTTATTGTATAAAATTAATTAGAAATTACTAGTAACTTTGATTTAAAACAAGACTAAAAGTATACTACTCTCTTCGATCCATATTACTTGTCGTTGAAATGGATGTATCTAGCACTAAATCATGTCTAGATACACCCATTTCAGTGACAAGTAATATGGATCGGAGGGAGTACTTATTTGCAGACGGAGAGATCAGACAACAACTTCTCTCCACGGAGGCAGAACCTGAGTGACCTGGGTCTCGAGCTAGTGCTGAGTAGCTAGCGTTAACCCTTGTCCCGCTCACTTTACGCTTACTTGATTCCCCTAGCCGGTCCCATCTAGGTATCTATCTCCTCTCACAAGCTACGGATGGATCGCTTGATTGCCCTTTTGACTGACATCTCCGGCCGGCTGAATATATCAGGACGGCGCCTCCGCGTGACAGCCACTATCGGCTTGACTTCTCACGGCGTATCACCTCACCATGGACGGATTGATCGATTGCCTTTGCAGCTACTACTAGTAGTAGTGATCTCCACTGTATTCCCGGATACGTTGAGAGAAGTAGAAAAGGTTCGCCGAGCTAGCTAGGAAACAAAAGGCTTCTCTTGTCAGTTCTGCTTGTAACCATCTGCCCTTGTTTCAACTCTATCTTTACATCCCCTTTTCGAAAAGAAAAGAAAAGAAAAGGCCTAGCTAGTTGCCATACACACACTGATAGCTGAGACACAATCGTGTGACGATGTATTCGTTCGTTTTCTGTTGCCATTTTCGTGGTGCGGATGCTGATTGCAGCACCCACACGGTTCTGCTTGTGATTTTCTGAAAATCAACGGGGCATTAACTCCATTTTTTCAGGTGTTGGCACTAGCTAGCATATTCCTGAATATATTTCGGGGACAATTTGAGAGCAGCGTTGTCCATTTCGGGAAGCTTTGAGGCGATGCGAGGTCAAGGGCTGGGCAAATAGCCGCGAGCGAGTTGAGTGCCTTGGCTGACCACCTCTCTCCGCAGCCATCACTGCATCGCACCAGGATACCAGGTCAAAACTGTAGAAATTATGAATCCCTAGAATATTGTGTTGTATTGATCTGACCTTTGTGGGGGTTTATATAGAGTTACACGGGGGTAGGTGGAGACTTGGAGTACAAGATGTAGAGTCATAGTCTATCTCTATCCTATATACGTATATGTACTCTAACATCCCCCTCAGTCGGAGCGGGAGTGAAGCGGACGCTTGCGACTGGATTTGAAGTCTTGCGCTTTCGTCGTCTTCACCTCTTTGTCATCATCACCTACGTGGACATGATCATGGCTAGCACCTAGGGGCGGTTACTGCGTCCCCTTCTGGTGCCTCTCTTCCCTCCCGCAGTCACAGCGGGAGTGGCGTGAACGCAAGTGACGACGCGGACGCTGTTGACTGGAGTTTTTGAGTTGATGTAGACGTTGTTCTTGATGTCGATGTCGAGGTAGCCGGTCGTGATGTATCCGTGGTCGAGGTTGTCGTGGTCATTGTAGCCGCGCCGGAGGCGCAAAAAATTGCACGGTTTGTGTCGTAGAGTTTTAGGGTTTTGTGCGGCGGCGACAGGAATCTGCGGCGGCGGCGGGTTTCTTGGTCATAGTGCGGCGGCGGCAGTAATCTGCGGCGGCGGCAGAGATCTGCGGCAGCGGCAGGTTTTTGGTTGTAGGGTTTTTTGAGGCGGCGGCCGTGCACAAGGCAAGCGGCGGCGGCAAGGATTTTATGGCGGCGGCAAGGATCGCTTAGGATCGGCGGCGGCAGCGGGTTTTTCACCAGGCGGGCGAGGCGATCGTGTGATCGCCCTAGCAGAGCGCCGGGATGTAGCGGCGACGACGGTTTTAGACCACGTGATGTAGACCTTGGCGATGATTTTTATTGGCGATGTAGAACTCGACGAAGATCTTGGTGTGGCCGTACAGCTTGACGTATATGTTCGGGTCGATGTAGTCCGGCTTGATGCAGTGTAGATCTTGATGTCGGTGTAGTCGATGTACTCATCGTCCGAGCGTGTATGCCGGAGTCGACAATCTTTTTCTTCTTCTTAGCTGTCCTCCTCCTAGTGCACGTTTGGTCATGCATGCCTTTATTGTAGCAGCCGAAGGAATCGTCGTGCGTGGCTTTGCATGAAGGCTTTGATCTCAACATGGCTCGCGTATGTGGCCGCCTCCGCGCGTGGGCTGCTGCTGCACCTCCTAGACGTGTGGCGATTGGAACTTGTTGTGCACTCCTGCGAGGACGTGTCCGCTGGTGCAGATGGCAGCGCCTCGTGTGGCGCGCAGGCGAGTGTACGACGCGACGCCGTTTTCGTGGAGTGTGGTGCCGTCGGAGGAGACGCGAAGATTAGATCTCGTTGCACCGATTTGCGCCAGATGTTTTGGGTTCTGGATGGAAATTTATTTGGCAAATTGGATCTAATCTAGAACAGAAAAAAAAATTAGGAACTGCGAAATTGGATCTAATCTAGTCTAATCTAAGAACCGATCTAATCTTTGACTTTGATCGGGTGCCGCGCCCCTGAGGAGATGATCTCCCCGGGGGCGGCGCGCGTTGCGGAAGTGGTGAAAGAAACTTAGGATCGACGCCGTGAGGCTAACCGCTCTGATACCATGTAGAAATTATGAATCTTTATAATATTGTGTTGTATTGATCTGACCCTTATGGGGGTTTATATAGAGTTACACGGAGGTAGGTGGCGACTTGGAGTACAAGATGTAGAGTCCTAATCTATCTCTATCCTATATACATATTACCTACTCTAACAAAAACATGACACCATCAAATCTTGAACTTGTCGATCAAGTGATCAGACACGCACTGCACCATCGAAAATGACGATCCAGCATTAAATCACACAACGACGAACATATATCTAGCTCATAAACGGTTCCTAGAGTTAGGGTAATGAATCCGCGCGTGCGTTAATATGATCCCATATTATTTTTGGGAGTGCCTAGGTCTCAGGCGCCTGAGAACTACTTATGTCTAAGTCGCTGATGTCATCCTAATATTTGTGCTAATTCTCAGTTGCAACCTAGTTGCAACTCATAAGATTTGTACGAATTCTCAGTTGCAACCTAGTTGCAACTCATTAAATTCTCAGTTACATCCTAGTTGCAACTCATGTGTAACTTACACTTTGCACGAATCACGAGGTAAATCGAATGGTGAAAGAGGCGACTGAGAACTTCAAGTTCTCAGGCGTCTGAGAACTAGCAAATCCGATTATTTTTCGAGAACAAATGCACACACCACTCTTTCTAGTATATAAAAATGACGAAAATCAAACGCGTTGCTTCTGAAACTCTCAAAAGGATTCGCTAGCCTAGCTGCTCTGGCTGTCGAACGTCGATGTTTTTTATCGCCAGCAAGGTGTCCGGTGCGCGCGCCACTTGTTCGCCGGCCGGAGAGCCAGCCAGGAGGAGGAGCCGTCATGGCGTGCCCGGCCGGCACACTCAACTTTTCACACGTGGCGCGCCTGCGGCAGAGACCAGTCCCGCATCCTCGGAGGCGGATGAGAGCCGTCAACCAGATCCCCTACACTTGTTTTTCTCGTAATGTTATTGTAGCATTTTTTTTGCTACGATGTCTCCTGCGAAGTCATCTTCGCTACAACTGCTTTTTTTGCTACAACCGGGTTCTTGTTTTGCTACAATGGGATAAACCTTTTTCAATGTGGTCTCCAGCAAGATTCTCCGCGAAGTCGGTTTTGCTACAGTAGTATAAGTTTTTTGCTGCAGAGTCTTAGGCGGGCTTCTGGCAATGTCTGTCTTTTTTATTTTTGTTCCAATGGACGAGACATTTTTTGCTACATAGATGATAATTATTTATTGATCGGTTTTTTCTTTTAGCAAAAAGAAAAAGTGTCACGTGGAGGACCTGGTGATCCGGGATTTCTATCCCCCAGGGACGCCTAGCGTGGCCCCAATTTTACCCCATTTGCTAAAAGTTACTACAAGCCACCAGTTAATAATGCCATGCCAAGAATTAATTAGGCTGGCACGGTCGATCCCGAGGTTGATGACCCGGCTAATTTATCACCCCTGGATGAATTAATCTCGTTCGATCGGCACGTGAAACGGTCGCATCCTCCGTCCGGCGCCGCCGGACATGGCCAGACCGCCGCGTCAGTGCTTTCGGCGGCATCAGTTACGATGGTGCCCGGTAATTACCGCCACCACGCGCATGCGTTGAATTTACCCGCTTGAGCCTGCTCCCGACAAGGACGTACGTTCCACCATGGTAAAAACGAGTGAAACTCGGGATGATTAAGCGGCCTGTGGACGGCCGGCCATATAATTGGCGCGGCACCGGCATGCATTGGAGCAATTCGGCACGGGCCGTCTTCGGTGGCCTCTCTTCGTCGAGCCTCGTTACTTGATCTGTGTAATTAGCCACATTGTTAACGTCGCTGTTAGGTTATACTGATTGACTGGTCGCGGGTGATTGATCAGGCGATTTTTTTACTGTCGGAAAAAGCCCGAACCGATCGTCACGAGCCGCTAGATTTGGAAGGTGATTACATACTTGTTCCCGCTGTGTACGTAGGCCACCAAAACCATTGACTCGACGCGCTCGATTGCACACATCAATATCACCAAAGTCAGGATAGAGCTGGCTGCTTTATCTTACTCCCAAGTCACCAATTTGACAAAACGAAAAATGCAGAAAAAATCAAACAGAAAGAGCCAAAAGCATGTACAATAGAAAATATTCTGAAAAAAATGTTTTATCTTACCTTTATCATCACTATGCATTCTGGGTGTGAGATAATGACATGATATATCCCGCGTGTAAATATGTTTATAGACTAAGTTATGTTTATTTATGTTTTTGCACGCCGAGGAGACGGCGAGCTCCACTCGTCCTCGCTGTCGGAGGCTGGGGGCGGGGGGATGCGCGTGGAGCACTCATCGTGCGAAGATCCCTCACCAGCGGCCCGCGCCCTCGCGGGGATGAAGCCCGCCGGCACGTACACGCGGCGCGACGGTGTCGACGACAGCTCGTGGTTGGTCCATTTGAGCGCCGCACGCTTCTTGGCATCCACCGAGCGGATGAAGGCGCAGTGGGCCTTGTCGTCGTTGCCGCCTTCCCCTTCTCCGGAACGGCGTCCCCCTAGCCCGTAGTTGCCGCTACGCCTCGACATCGCGTGGATCTGGTGGCTGATGCGCTTGGAATCAGCTGACAGAGTTGCGGCTGGCGGCGGTGGCGCTAGGGTGGGAGGCACGGAGAAATGAAGGTTTCGACCCTCACTCTCACTTCGCTGCCGTATATGTACCGGCCTCGCGCATAGTTCAACAGACCGTGGTAAAGCGAGTACTGGCCGGTTCCAGACGGTTTAGGGGGCTCGCTAGAGATGCTCTTAGAGCACAGACCTGTCAACTTGCTTACGGTGAAAGGCATTTTAGCCTGGGGCTTATCTTTTCTCAATAGAACTTTGGGCTTATCTTATGGGAAGTGGAGTGTACCTCTGCCCCTTTGGGCACTTAAAAAAAAATCAATACCACGATGTATTCATAGAAGCATATAGGACATGGTAGAGAAACATAGGCTGTCTACAACGATTATAAAATAAAGTCTAAGAGAAACTAGTAAAGCGCTAAGATCTTCAAACTCTTTCTTTTTCCAAAACATCATCTTGAACTTTTCTGAAGGCAGCCAAGAACTAATCGATACCAAACAGCAATTTGTAAATACCAACGAGGGTTCTCTCATAATTTTAATTTGAGCCGCGGTGCAAAGGCTACGTGCACGCGCACAACCATTAGCGTAATAATCAATCAACATCGGCAAGAGTACCAACACTAGTATTCAAGTCCAATGTAACGTAACAGCCTGGTCGACGTCGCTGGCGAACTGATAGTACGAACCACCATATTCGAGGACGTAGCAGCCGGGATAAATATTGCGTGGATAATCCTCATGGCAACCATGCAAAAAACTTCAAAATCGACTTGACGAAGTAAGATCTGAAAGACCGTATTTATAGAACTGTAATCTTACAACACTGCCTTTAACGCCGAGAAGAAGATCTCGTCGTCGAACGAAAGGCCGAAGATAACTTATTGTAGACGATGTCATCTTCATTGACGTAGAGGCCAAAAAGATGCCTATCAAAACTCTAATCTAATCCATCGAAACAATAATTTTACTGAAAACTCCACCCATAGTATCAAAACCGACCGACATGGCCTAATAGCCGCGCATCAATGTGCATGATACGCGGCTGATGATTAGCAAAGAGTAACACTACACTTACGAATACTAACATCTTACGGAAATTTGTTACGGGATGAAGTGGAGATATGGGGATCCATCACGGGCCTGAAATCACGGAGACAAACTGATTTGCAACAAATCCGCTACAGCCACGTCGTTCGTTCCGTAGGAAATATATTCCATAGGTGTAGCATTTCTCGTTAGCAAATCTTTCTTGCAACTTGTGTTAATCGTACAAATACACACTAGCTAGGCAACAACTTCTCTCCACGGTGGCAGAACCTGAGCGGCTGAGCCTGGGTCTTGAGCTAGAGCTGAGTAGCTAGCGTTAACCCTTGTCCCTCAGCCGGCCGGCCCCATCTAGGTATCTGTCTCCTCTCACAAGCCACCGGTGCACCGCTTGATTGCCCTTTTGACTGGCATCTCCAGACGGCGCCTCCGCGTGACAGCCACTACGGCTTCCATCGACTTCTCATATATCACCTCGCCCCCACTCGATCGATCGATTGCCTTTGCAGCAGCTACTACTACTAGTAGTAGTGATCTCCGCAGCTCCACTGTATACACATGGACAGATATATGTATGGCCATATGCTGCTC
The DNA here is from genome assembly GCA_910589775.1 of Avena eriantha. Classification (NCBI taxonomy): domain Eukaryota; kingdom Viridiplantae; phylum Streptophyta; class Magnoliopsida; order Poales; family Poaceae; genus Avena; species Avena eriantha. Next base: position 45,667,832 of record OU342741.1, read on the forward strand.
TATATCCGGTTCCGGACACGTCGAGAGAAGTAGAAAAGGTTCGCCGAGCTAGCTTGGGAAACGAAAGGCTTCTCTTGTCAGTTCTGCTTGTAACCATCTGGCCTACACTTGCACACGCACGCGTGATGCACCGGCCGCCCTTGTTTCAACTCTATCTTTACATCACCTTTTCGAAAAGAGAAGAAAAGAAAAGGCCTACTAGCTAGTTGCCATACACACACACACACACTGATGACTGACTGATAGCTGACACACAATCGTGTGATGTATTCGTTCGTTTTCTGTTGCCATTTTCGTGCTGCACTGCACACGGTTCCGCTTGTCATTTTCTGAAAATCAGCGGGGCATTAACTCCATTTTTCAGGTGTTGGCACTAGCTAGCATATTCCTGAACATATTTCCGGGACAGTTTAAGAGCTGCATCGTCCATTTCGGGAAGCTTTGAGGCGAGGCGAGGTCAAGGCCCCGGCAAATAGCCGCGGGCGAGTTGAGTGCCTTCGCTGACCACCTCTCTCCGCATGCAGTCGCGCATGCAGCCATCACTGCATCGCACCAGGACACCAGGTCAAATCACGACACCATCAAATCTTCAACTTGTCGATCAAGACACGCACTGCACCATCGAAAACGACGATCCAACATTAAATCACACAACGACGAACATATATCTGGCTCATAAAACGATTCCTAGAATTAGGCTAATGAATCCGCGCGTGCGTTAATATGATCCCATATTATTTTTCGAGAACAAATGCACGCACCACTCCTTCTAGTATATAAAAGTTGACGAAAATCAAACGCGTTGCTTCTAAAACTCTCGAAAGGATTCGCTAGCCTAGCTGCTCTGGCTGTCGAACGTCGATGTTTATGGCCAGCAAGGTGTCCGGTGCGCGCGCCACTTGTTCGCCGGCCGGAGAGCCAGCCAGGAGGAGGAGCCGTCATGGCGTGCCCGGCCGGCACACTCAACTTTTCACACGTGGCGCGCCCGCATCCTCGGAGTCGGATGAGAGCCGTCAACCAGATCCCCTGCACTTGGCCCTGTTGGTTAGGATAGGACTAGGACTAGCAGTAGCAGTAGCAACGTCGATCGACCCGTCGATGTGGCTGCTTCGGAAAGAAACATACAACGGATCTAGTCATTTCAGCTTTCCAATAACTGACACTACGGTTTCTTCCGTGTATAGGAACGTGTGGCCGTGTATAGGAAAGTGTCACGAGCAAAGACGGCACAAGGATCTCCGCATAGTGCCAAACCCAGTAGCAAACAACAAGGGTTGGTCACTTGGTTGAATAGTCAATTTCACACTCGTGGATATTTTTTGGCTGCGGAAAATATCACAAGTTGAGAACTTCACAGGAGCGGCCGTGATTTTTCTCTCTGTGTTCAGGCGCCGGTCAATTGCTTTTCACCGTATTTCACGTGGGTGGCTCGCGTTCCACAAAGCGACGTGGCCCTTTGGACAAAAATGCCACTTGACCGACCTAGGTTTCTCTGCTCCGGTTAAGAGAAGATACTGACAAACCCCTCCAAAACCAATGTGTACCAAACCTGATTAACTTGGTGCTACTAGTGTGCTAATTAAACTTTGGCACGGATTAAACGTGTGACATACCTAGATGGATTTGGGTACACTCGAACACATACTAAAGGCTCTGTCCCCCTCCCCACGATCAGTCTCTTTATTAATCTCGGATGTAATGGTTCGGTGGTCCAGATTAGCAAGTAGATCTGGATAGGGATGGGTCATCATGTCAAGATTGCTAATAACACATGCGAAGAATGCTTAGCCAGGCATGTGGGTTTGATGCCTCATTATGTTCCTTATCTTGAAGGTATATACTACCATGCCGCAATCTTGGAGATGCTACCTTTGCACCTTTTCCTTATCTTGCACTTTTGGGCTGCATTGATTGCAAAAAAGATCAAGTGCAGCACATGAATTCAGGTGTACTGCACTACATTATGAGCATACTACCTGTACCTGAGGTTACTTCAAATCTGGTACTAATACTTGCAACTTAAATATCCTAAAAAACACAGTGCTAACTTTTAGTTGGGTACTCGGTAGTACTACGGTAAGGCCTCAAATACATTTTTTGAAGAGAAAATAACACTCAATCATACATCATTGATTAATACAAAAATAATTAAGATTCATATCATCGAAGCCTCGTTGAGCTATCATCACTTCCCCTCTCAATCAAGAACCTACTCGCTGCAACTCCATCTCCTCCATCCCGATGGTTTCCTCTCCTCCGGACGGACTTGCAACATCGGGAAGAGCGGGGAACCTGAATCATGAGTGGAGGTTTTTGCACATGGTTTTTTCATAGATACGGTTAGGTTTCGGTTTATGTCCTCCTTCTAGCCACCGGGTCGATGCAGATGACAAATTTTTCAATATGTGTTCTTCAACCTTCCATTTGACGCTAAGAGTTTCTTCTCGACATTAATGGTGGTGTTGGAAGATTAAATTTCTATAGGTATGATCCTTCAGATCTTGCTTTAGTAGATCAATTTTGGACTTCTTTTCTCATGGTTGTCACGAGGAGGAGGTTCCTCATAATATTTTATGCGGTCACTACATCCTCGACAATGGTAGTTTGTACTCTCAACCGCCTAGCGATATCGATAAGGTAGTTCTGCTTTTTTTTCTAGAATGATGGTGTTGGTACTCTTGCCGATTTTGGTTAATTATACTTATGGACATGCCAAGTGCATAGCCTTTGCATTATGACTTTCAATCAAAATTATAGGCGAATCCTCTTTTGTGTATAATTTGGTCTCTATGTGATTTTCCTAGGACTGCATAAAGGAAAATTGTGTCTGTGAAGAAGAAAGAGTTTGGCCATGTTTTAGTTGTTTCTTTTAAACCTCATTTTGTAATAGTTAGAAGCTGCTCATGTATCTTTACCACGTACGTATTTACTACATTTTGTAATAGTTAGAAACCTCATTTTGGAGTATATTATATTGTGGTATTGATTGTCAAAAAATAGTTACGTTTTGGTATTCCTGACATACTTTAGGAATGCACCATGTTACACTAACATACCCCCTCCCTTTCTAAAAAGGATGTCACAAATTTTTCTAAATTTGAATGAACTAGACACATTTTGTTGTGTAGATACATCTAAATTTTAACAAATCTAAAACATCCTTTTTTGGACTGACAGAGTACTATTATTTGTATAACAAGCATAATCGTGATGAACTTATTTTACAATGAGGTAAACTACAAAACCTATGTACAACGATATTTCTGGATTAACCGCAAAAAAATAATATTTCTTGATATATTTAGAGGTGGATGTGCAGAAGAGGAGTAATGCCATCCTTTGCTTTCTTTGACCCGCCATATATTTTGGAGTGACGTAGGAGGGCTTCAGATACATGTACTCCATCCGTTTGGAAATATAAGATGTTTTACTCCATCCGTTTGTCTAGATACATTAGCTTCACAAACCTAAAACATCTTATATTTCTAAACGGAGGGAGTACATCCGAGACATTCCTATCCCGTGTGTACACTACATTCTCTCGTTTTTTTCTTTTCTGGTACAGAGACGCATCGACCGATCCAAGAGGCATGCATATACTCATCCATCTCCATCTCCATCTCATCTGGATTGAGACGATTTTTTCCTTGGGTGCTTGGACTCCAAGGGAAAAACTAGTAGTCCCCGAACATGCACGCGATGGCCCGGTTCCACACGCCTTGGGCCCGGCCTCCGAGTGACGTGGAGTCTGTAGACTGCGCTCGTGCGTGTGGCCACATCGGCACGCGTGGCGTGACGTGGAGGGCTGGCCCGTGCACGGAATGAAACGTCATGGTTATTACAACCTTCTCATCCTCTCGTGGCCCACCAGAAAACCTTTGCATTACGTTGATAGTGTTTTCAAATCCGTTGCAATGATGAGCGACGACGTGATCTCATCAGCCACCTTGAGAAAAAAAGAAAACCAATCGAAGACACGGTCTTGGCGTGGTGACATCGTTGATCCAAACTATATGAGTTTGTCTCACTATATCTGCATCATTCGTCATGCGGATCAGAACTGTTGAACAAGGCTACGTGTACGCGCTGCGAATGTTGCTCATAGTAACTCGAGAGCAATATGAAAGGTGAAACGTGCTAAGCCGTGACGGCGGGTTACCTTCGCGAGCAAGTGTACGTATGGGTATGTGCTGTGACTTGCACTAGAGAGTACACCTAAAGACTTACAGATAAACAATAATTAGCATTTACTCTGAAATATATCCAGATATATAGCGGCAGCTAGCTGATTAATTTACAAGATATTATTTCCTGATGTGCACGCAAAGTTGAAAGACAATAATTAATGTACTCAGTATTTCTCAAAAAACAATTGTACTCCAGCAGGCAGAATCGACTACTACTTCTGGAAGGACAGGCGCATTGCCCTGCTTAAGTACACTGAAAGAAAGGTAAATGGGTAACACTAGTGCTACTATAGTTCACCGAGATCGAGGTGAACTCTGCTTGAAGCCAGCAAATCTCATTGTGTTCTCGGGCGACCAGCCGCACCTCCATTCCCTTCCCTCGAGCATTCCCCCACCCCCTCACCCCCGCTGTCGCCGGTGTGCGCCGCTGATGGCCCCTTGCTTTGCCCCTCTCGGTGATGCGCCTGCAAGGGGCAGCGTAGAGTTGGATGGTTGCAAGGGGCGGTACACCCCCAGTTACGCTGCGTGATCCGCGGGTGGAGTTTAGCTGGCCCTCCGGAGACTAGATTCGTCGGCTAGCCTTTTCCTTTCCCCGAGTTGCTTCTGCAGCCTGACCAGCTCCCTTTTATTATGGTGAAGGAGGTACTGATCGGCCATCAAATCTTCACGCGTGGCATCTGCCGTCATTGGGACCGTGCCCGGAATGGTGTCTCTTGCCATTGGCCATGTTGCCAGTGTCAGCCGAAGTGTTAGCCGTTCACCGCCCGTGTTCCTTCCCTTCCTTGTGTGATGCGATTATTGGGGGATCTTCTCTGTTTCCGTGGTTTCCTGTATCGGCGTCCGATAGAATACCATTGGGATTGATGACCGGGTTACCGTTGGAGTCTCGAGGTGTGGAGGTTCCTTCGTCGATGATCACGCACACTTGATGATGCGTCATGTACATATTGCTGTTGTTGCCTTCAGATCCGTGAGAGACAAGTGAAAGCCCACAATTTTTATTCCCAGTATATGTTTCAGCCTTTTTGATTCCCGAGTCGATGCTTTTGTCAATTTTGCTGGGTTCGACATTAGCTGGGCTTGAGCCGCTTAGTGGCGTTAGCTGAGAATCTATCCTGAAGGAGAGACCGTCGTATAGATCGGCCAGATCCCCAAGATTTGTGGAGTTTCCGCTACTTTCTCCGCCGTTTATCGGCTACAGTTCAGCTTCTTCAGATGAGCCGACAGAGGATGTAGCCATGCAGGTATCACCGTGGGCGCTATTGTTGTGACCGACGGATCTGAGTAGATCGGAGTCGATAGGCAGATGTTTTTGTGGACATGATTATGGACTTTGGGTTTCGTGGAAGAGAGAACGCTGGAGATTTTGTCGGCTGATCAGACAAAGTAGGGAGTTGAGATCGTCTGATTATTGTTGAGAGTATGATTATAGTTTACTCAAGGCTTCAGTGCCTCTCCATTGGCTCCTCCCAGCCTTTATATGATAGGCTGGATCCCAAAGCCATATACGGATAGGTTACAAGTTACAATTACAACACTAGTATTATGTCGGTTCCTACTTCCTTCTTGATTGCCAAGACACACTTCTGTCCGTCGGATGCTTTCGGGACCTCCCTTATTCTTCATGGGCTTCATGGGCCGTGGGACATTGTATGCCTAGGGTAACTAATCACGGGGACCCAATAGGTCATGCCCATGTCAGTCGGTCCTCCATTAATATTCTTTTGTTTTCTTATTTTCTTTTCATGTTGTATGGGTTCTCTTAACATGATCTTGCAAACTCATGTATCTTTTGGTGTGGACACACTTTCGAGATGATGCAACTATTATGGGCACATATTGCTTATGTTGCTTCAATACTGCAAATGTTGCTCTAAGCTGTTGCAAAATGATATCTTCCGATAGTGCTTAGCGCATCTCTAGCGGCACGACCGAAATGGTCCAGCCACGTCTGAACCAGGACGAATTGACCCGAGCGGTGGTCGTGCCCCTCCAACAGTGCGACCCCATCGGCAAACCAAATTTGGACAACAGTTGCGTCAAGGCGGATAGCAGGTGTGTCCTCCCTTGTCCCCCCACGTGGGCCGAGGGCCCGCATGACAGTGATCAAACATCCTTCTTCCACTATCCATCAATGGAGGTAGGTAGGCTGCGGCAAGGCTAGCCGCGCCACTAACACTTCCCTCCTGCCAGGGCCACATCAATGTCATCGTTTCGGCCTCTGCGTCAGCATCTAGTGTTGTGGCCTTTTAACAGGCCACCCGGGACCATCTTCTTCTATGCTCTCCTCCTTCCTACCATCCTCAAGTCGTCAACACCTCCACATGCATTGCGCTAGCTAGCCATGGCAGGTGGCATCGTATCGAGGGGTGGGCGTCTTGGATGACCACCGGCCCCTGGTCGTAGATGAGGCCGTCGAGGAAGATGTGGGGGCGGGGCCTAAGCGATTCGCCACCACCACCTCCATTGCGACTAGCGTCGCCACCACCATCTCAACCCGAGCTCGAGACCTTCGCCATCAACCTCGCTGGCTACGACACTGGCGGTAGCGGCAGGGCAACAAGACCGCACTCCTCTTGCAGAGAGCGGTAGACCGCCCTCTACGTCTCTAGATCCTCTACAGCTTGGGCGAGGTGGGCACGCAAGGCCACATCGTCCGGATTAGCGCGCACCGCTTCCATGACCTCGGCATGCACTTGGCCAAGTGCTTGCCGCCGGAGGTACTCCAGCAACATGACGTTGACATGGACGTCGCTCGAGAAACAGTTGCATGTGGTCCTGTTGTGTGGTATCTCAGCATGTGGCAGCCTCCGAGAGCTGCCGGGCTGGTGCGACCGCCCTCATGCTGATTGGATGCAGTCAAGGATCGCCCGCTAGTCCAGCGTCGGCAACTCCCCCGGCTCTTCCCCGCCGCGGTTGCGAGCGCCAGTGGTAGGAAGACTGAGGCCGAGCATGGTGGTCGTTGGGAGGATGGGAAAATCTACCACCGATGCCCTCTCCTTTTATTGCTTGCAGTTGGATGAGGCGGGAAACGTCCTAAAGCGGCGGAAGGCGCTGGAAACACACCGGTTCCGACATCGTTGGCCACGGTGAGTGCCAAAATTTTCCCACCTCGGACATGATGGGTCGTGTCGTTGGACGCATTGGCCAGGCAGGGTCGGAGCGCGACCCAAATTCAATCTATGGAGTGACGCATCTGGACCTAATCGGACGGTCCGCGTCACCTATTTGGGTTGGTTCATTGAAGATGCGGGTGTGCTATTTTTTTTTTTTTTTTGAAAAGAGTTCTTACGCGAGCGGGGAATATGCTGCACGGGCCGGGAGGACGAAATAGTGACATCCGAAACTGCAGAGGGAGGACGAAGCTGATGAGTAGCTGAGTACACTGTCCAAGTGAAATTTATTTGCACTCATTCGGAGGAATAATTTGCAATGAATTCCTTTGAAGTTTCTAACTCGTCATCAAACGATGCGTACGCACGTGTATGGAATGCATGCATGCTCTTGTCTCCGGTCACCATGCATGGTTCTTATCAGCAGGGACCGTTAGCAGGTCGTATGGTCGATGCCGCCTGCACCTAGTATGATTGATGGATCGATCTTGTCGTCGTTCGTGCACCACCATCAGTAGTCGACATTCGAATCGATGTGATGCGCCCGGGAGGCATCCATCCATCTGCACTACAGCGCCCGTCGGTTAATCATGTATGCATGTAGCGTCGACAGGGCGGGGCGTGGGACATTATTCGGTCACGAGCGATTGGAATCTGGACAGAGCAGGATATATAGTATTCTCTAACGGTGTTTCATCTGGAGAGGTATGCAGCGAACGTAGGACCCCCGGGAAAGTACAAGAGCTGATCGATCACATATAGATACAACTGGTCACACATTGATTATTCCCGGCCCCCCGCCTATGATCGTTATGTGCCCTACGTCGGACAAGAAGCAGGTCTCGTCATTGATAAAGACCTGTTAATCATGACGATCTACGTCGCTGGAGTTTACTAATTATTGGAGCTACTATGATGAGAAATTCGGTTAATCGTGACGGGATCCAACTCTTAATCTCTGCATCCTGGGTACAGTACTTCTTTTTGTCAGTGTCAGGGGCTGGCTGGCTGGCTGGTTGATCGGCCATCAAGCTGAGAGCGATTCCGCGATTGGACGCACGCGCGCGCGCGCCTGGCCATCACAGTCTATCCAGCCAGCCACCGTGCTACAGCAATTGGCTTGGCGGAAATTCCTGCTAGGACAGCGTACGTCGCAGTGCGCTCTGCCCCGCTCGCGGGAAAATCCACCGAAATTAATGTTCTGGACGTACGGGAGGGAATTGGTGTAGGGCGTTACCTGTACACGGTGACCACCCCACGACCAGCCACGGCCGGAGCACGCACGAGGCAAACGGAACGGGCGGTGGTGGTCAGGTCAGGTCTGGTCAAGCCCCCCAGCTGCCTCTGGCCGCAGGTCCCGGCTCCGTGGGAACGGGAAGCTGTCCAGCCTATAAAGTTGTGACGTCAGGGAGCGCGTGGCGACGGCGGTGCGGACAGATAAGCCTAGCAGTTGGCACCCAATGGGGGGGGGGGGGGGGGGGGGGGGGGGGGGGGGGGGGGGAGAGAGCGCCACAGCTAGCTAGCTCTAGCTGGTGCGGAAAAGGTCACACACAGGTCCCGTTTCACATTACGGGCTCGGTCGCTAGTTCGGCCAGCGAGGTAACTAGAGATGATTAGAATGAGATCCTCCTCCGTTCTGCGTCTTTCTGGCCGGAATATGCTAAATATTTTCTGACCCGGAACGCACCATAATAATGCTGCTCCCATTCGCTAGCTCTCCCATGCGTAGTGTATGGATGGTTCCATCCGGACCTGGCAATCCCACTCGTACCGCGGCGACAGATAGATCGATACGATACACAGCTGCGAAGCTTGGCAGCCATTACCGCGGACTAATTGCTTGTTTCGACCAAGGGAAAGCAAGCAGGCAGTGACAAGATCGAAGCAGAAGTTCTCAAAACAAAACAAAAAGATCGAAGCAGAAGCGCGTCGATCGTGGGCGCAACTTGTAATAGCGCCCGCGTTGTTTAATTACGAGGTATAGCAGCAGTATACGAAAAGGGGGGGGGGGGGGGGGGGGGAATAAGGAATCATTAATTAATCCCACACGAACGCGCTCGATCGATCCCGCTCCAATTAATCGCCGGGAACTGATTTGATTACGCGCATGCAAGTGGATTCGGTGACGACCACCTGTCCCTGGCCTAGGAACGCATGATTGGGTGCACGGCGCATCCACGGAAACGGTTTTGATTCGTGCCCGCCGGGCCACAGAAACAACAGCCGGCGACGCCCCCATGCTTCCTACTAGCTGGTCGATCGATTTCGGAACCTAGCTAGCCGCTCCACAGCGAATCATGGCCAGCAGTCGAATTGCACCGGCAATAAGCTAAGAACGACCCACCCCAGGTGACGAATAAGAATCAAGTTCCAATCTCGGAAGACAAACAATCAGGTTCGATGCAAGAATTAACCATGATGATTATGAGGGGGTCACACTTACAAGATCTACTACATGATCAGCACACAATCAGATTAATATAATCAATCAGCTCGATCGATCTCGGTATCTCTCTCGCTCGCTCCTCCAATTCATCCCCCCTAATAATCCCTAAATTTGAAACACATCCCAATCAGACATATGACTAATCCTATGTACAGACTAGTATCACAACCCTAAGATTAATCACTCACAGGCCAGCGTTATTAGCCTTGCACGCATCAACAAACACACACACACGCGGATTAACCTGATGCCACCCATCAAACAACGCCGCCTAATCAATCAATCAACGCAATCCTGAACTGGAAGTTAATGAAGCAACTAATCAACCCAAGAGCTAGCACCAACCAAACCCATCAAATAAACTAGCTATAGCTACCCAGGAAATGGAGAAGAAGCTCCATCCATCGGATGGATGGACTAGTCAGAACTTCCACATGTTGGAGTAGTCCATGAGGGGCTCCGAGCAGAGCTCCTCCAGGTCCAGGTACGAAGACTGCCTCGAAGGCGGCATCAGCAGCGACGGCATCTCCGTCTCGCCGCCGAGAAGCGTCGACGACGGCGGCGCGTCCGGCCTGCAGTGCCTCCGGATCGCGTCCTGCTGGTTGTTCCCCGCGGTTGGGTGGTACTGCTGGGCGTACCCGGCGCCGCCGCGACCGCCGTTCGTCGCCGCCGGCATGGAGAAGTAGTAGGGGCTCTGCGTCTCCTGCGGCGGCGCGGCTGGCTGCTCTGTCTTGACCATGCTGTACCCCATGTCCGGCTCGGGAGGCGCGGCGGCGCCCGAGGTGGAGGTCGAAGCGCCGTTGAGGTCGTCGTCGGTGGCGCCGAAGGGCGAGTCCATGAGCGCCGGCATCCCGGCGGTGTCGAGGAGGAGGTCGTCGAGGAAGGACAGCGAGTCGATGCGCTCCATGCCTCCTCCGGCCGCCGGCGCCACCGCCTGGGGCGCATTCTTCGCCAGCAAGTCTTTGTTGAACACCCGGCAAACGGCCCATTCGTCCTGCACGCAACACGTTGAAAACAACATGAGCGAACAAAGAAACAAATACGGAGCGCGACATGTGAGCGCGCGCGCGTGGTCCCGCGCGCGAATCAGTCGACATGGGGACGCCGGGATCTAGAAGAAGAAGAAAACGATGGGTTAATTACCTTGGCGGAGCGGGGGAGATGCGGAGGCAGCTTGCCGTCGAGGCGGTACTCGTGCATGACCCAGGGCGTCTTCTCGCCGCGGGGAGCGCGGCCGAGGTAGAAGACGAGCGTCTTCTTCATGCCGACGAGGACGGCGGCGCGGCCCTTGCCGCGGAAGATCTCCTTGTCCTTGCCGGTGGCCTTCCAGTACCCGCTCTCGGTGGCGCGGTTGGTGCGCATCCCTGTGGGATACTTGCGATCCTTGTGCACAAAGAAATACCACTCCTTCTCCCCCATCTTCGCCTTGCCTGCACGGATCAAGATAATTAGCTACCAGATCGAGTCTAAAACAAAGCATGGTATGGCTATGGCATGGCGAATAATCAATCAACTAGCAGTAGTAGTAGTTGCTCTTACTTGGGAGATCCCACGGCTCGCACTTGTTGAGATCGACGTCGGCGATGACGAGGCAGGAGAAGAAGCGGTCGAGCACCTTGGGCGTCAGGTAGTGGGAGACGACTTCCTCGTCGGTGGGGTGGAACCGGAACCCCGGCGGCAGCTCCAGCCGCGGCTCCTCGTTCCCCAGGTTCATCACCGCCGTCACGTCCGACATGGCCGCAGGCTTCGGCTACCGAGGAGAGGTCAGGAAGGAGAGAGAGAGAGAGAGAGCTGTGTGTGTCTGAAAAATGAGCTCAGGAAGGAGAGATTGATTGATCGAGCAGGTCGGGTTTAGAAGAAGGAGACGGAGCTGCGGGGAGAGGGGCCGCTTATATAACACTCTGAGCTCTAGTGCCGTGCGGGGGAAGGCAACTTGCCGAAGAAGCACCCCGCTAGCTAATTACTCTCACTTATTTACTGCGCTCCTCCTACAGCAGCTACTAATAAATCACAGAGTAATATTTCCGCGCCAGTAATTAATACTGTCAGATAAGATAAGCATGTCCTAATGACTTGCTAATGATGATACACCTACCTAATTCACTCTGCACTGATTACTCTAATCCAATCATTCCCTCCTTTTCCCACTCCTCATGATATTTCATTGGTTTTTACACGTCGTACGTACACTGAACCTTCGAGATTTGAAGAGCTAATTTAGATACACAAAAAAATGCGGCAAATATATAAGCAAGCACTGCAACGTTAGTAGCACTACTTGTACTCGGTTCAGTTAGATCAAAAATAGTTTTTTTTAAGAGTTTGCCTTGATTTCTCCATATATAGCTTTTGAAACGGAATCGGTAGAGAAAAATTCAACGACGGCCGGAGAGCCAGTTAGGTGGTTAAAACGAACGGATTGAGCTCGAGCCGGCAGTACGCACCAGTACACGTCAATTCCTGCTGTTTTTGTGTGTGACGGATAGCCGCCGACGATTCGTCCCAGAATTCGCCTCGTACAGTGGCTTGAAAGATACCAGTAACAACGAGACTTAACGTCTAGCTAATCTGTAGTGAGCCCAAGCAAGTGCAGCCACACAAAAATAAGAAAATCCAGCAGGAAATCTCGGAGTGAAATTAGCTAGAGGAATGAATCAGCAGTAAATCCAAAGTGTGTGTCCACAGGATCCTTTTTCTCGGATCACTGACACGTACCGCTGCTGAACGGCGCAGAAAATGGCAAGCGAACTACGCTATTTATATACAGTGCTTAATCGGGCCTAGCTGTTGGATACCCCGGATGCATCGACGGGACAAACTTGCAATGGGGACGCTTTATCAGAGAGTGGACTCGCGCGCGGGGGTAAAATCCAAAATGCGTAAAATATTCTTTAATTTTGGGCAAATTTTTGTAGAGTACTTACTAAATCTTTGACAGTACACAACAATACCATGCATATTCCAATCGATTGCAGTGAACTCTGGGAACATGCATTGAGGATCTGAGATACCGACTGCATACCTTTTTGTTGTTGTGAGGTACCGATGGACGGGATACTTAACCACCAAGTATAGCTACTAGTTCCATGGCCCCCCAATGGGAAAAGGGTAACCCTGCGGAATAATTATTATCAAGGCTAGCTCTATATGTTAAGTTGATGACCGTAAACGCGTAGGATAATATATATTTGTGAGATTAGTCTAGTCTTGGATCATTTTTTTGTAAAGACTGTTATTAGTCTTGGATCTGCAAGGGGATACACTTGTAATACTATATGTATTGCAAAGACTAAATCTTGAGGACATTTAATGCGCTCGGAATTAAGATTCTTATCCGATAAATAGTAGTGGAGTGTAATAAATTTGAGATGGAGTAGGGGCTACGGAAAGACCAGCCAGGATGCTGGGAAAATCTTGCTAATGCATATCACGGCCTTTGCTGGGTCCGCCGGTCGAGTCAGAGCTTAGTAGAGAAGGTTTTAGCGTCGTAATGGAAAAAAAATGTGAGATTAATTTTGTAGTACTAACGAATTGTGTGATGAGTATATGTACTAGCTGGCTGCAGTCTGTAATGCATGCATGTTAGATTGTGGTGGTACAAGATAGAAAAGGTCGTCTGGTATTTTTAGCTATAGCAATTAAGCATGGAAAAAAAAACCCAGCAATTTCGTGGCACACAGCAATTCAGAAACCAGCGGTTTATTTCCAAACACTAGTATACTATCTATACGTGATGACACATATAATTAGCAAGCTGATCTCCTCAACGCTTAAGCACTTCCATAAGTGGTGGTAACTCTGGTTGCCAGAAGCTGCAATCCGGGGAATCTCGATCCGCAAATGGGCCGGTGTTTGGTGGACCTGTTCATCGGTCAGCGTCCCTGTCCAGTTTCCGGAAGCAGACAAGTCTTCCTTATCATTCTCTGCGACAGCAACACTGCACCTGCTAGCTAGCTGCCCGTGGCCGTGCCCGCGCCAAGATCGGTCACGGATATGGATTGAAATGAAAGTTTCGTTCGTTCGGCACTAAATTTCTCCTGCCCTAACGTGGCATAATAAAACCCCGGAATACGATTGGAGATTCTCTGGAAATGTTTTACTCCAAAGCCGGCCAATTTTTAAACACGGGTCTAATATGCCACGATCTCAGGCCGAGGGAGATTTGCTTGGTCCTCAAGGGCAGAAACGAGACGGAAATGCATGGAGGATGAAGACGCCTTCTGATCTAAGCGTCTGCCGCCTCGATATATGCTTGATTCTTCCTCCCCTTTTCGCCAAGAAAAGTTGTTTTTTTTCCTGCACGGGTGTAGACTAGACTAGTAGTGGCGCTGTTTTGGGCGTGAAGGGTGCGATCCGCTGCCGAGAAACTGTCATGTTCTCTACGGAGTAGTATACGTTGCAACTGGTATGGTATCTACTTTTCTGATAGTGGCTCCATCGGAGAAAGCATTTTCTCTTTTCTGCTTTTTTTCTTTCGTGGTAGCGAAAGATTTCGGTCAGTTGAGGCAAGGTGAAAAGGAAACGGTCGCAGCTTAGGATTTCCGTTTGCGTGGGCGGTACGAGGGGCCCGCCCCGTTCTGTGTTTAGGATACGGTGGACGGCGGGCGAGCGAGCTAGCTAGCTATAGGCCACCGCCGGAATTCTATCGAACGGGGTCCAGTCCAAGGCTGTTCCGCAGCAACGGTTGCCATGAGATTCCTCGGCACGGACGCGGCTAACCAGCTCACTCCAGCGCGCTGCTGTCCCCGTGCCGCCACCGCCCCTGGCACCAGATCGGAGCTGCGGCCCCTACCGCCCGTGATCGGATACGAGGACGTAGCCTTATTTAGCAAGGCAAAGAACGGAAAATGATACGGGAAAGAACAGCCCTTGCCGGCTACGGAAACTGAAATGCGTCGCCGAGGCACCGGCCTAGCTAGCAGTGTAGTTGCCCAACTGGGCAACTGGGTGTGTCCGTGCGTGTTGTGTATACGGTACGAGGTGGTGGCCGTTTCTGGAGGTGGAAGTGTCGACTGTCGAGCACAGAGCTAAGGGCATCTCTACCGGGCGATCAAAACGGTCCGGGTCGGGCCGCGGTCACTTTTGGATCGTGGTCCGGCATGTTTAGACAGCCGCGTCCAGACGTGCGACCCATCTGTCCGCAACTGAAAAAAGCCCGTCACCGACGCCGCGCCGGTGTATTTCTAGTGCATTTCCGCCGCTTGCCGGCTTTCTTTTCCGTCGATTCCCGCCGATTCCCGCATCTTCTAGGCGTTTTCTGTCGCGTCTAGGCGTGTTCATAAAAATGGTTGCCCAGCCAAGGTAGCCGCGTCCAAAAACCCTACCCCACGGACCTCCATGCCTAGCCGTCCTCTTCGCCGCTCTGCCAACCCCGACAACCGCCCAGAAATCCCACCCCTCCCAGAGCGACCGTTGTCGTCATGGTGGTCGGACCCACCGAAGGCAGCTGCCTCCGATTCTAGGACAGCCGCAGATATACAGCCTGACGTTCAACCACTGGCGGCGCACCCACTACAACTACAACAGGACCACCGCAAGCCTTTCTCGTTTGAGGTGATGAACCGCGTCTTTCTACCGGAGCAACGGCGGCGTGTTGTGCTCACGGACGTGTGCGACGAGGAGGGTGGGAAGGAGGCAAGTGCGCTGTGGTGTGGGAGAAGATGGTCGCGAGCGTCCGCTTAAAAAGGGTCGGCATCGGATACCGGCGGGGAGGCCGAAGAGACCACATTTAAGGTTCACGGTACGAGGGCAGGCATCGAGCGGTGCCAGCAGCGGCGTGACCAGCCTTTGGAGCAGCCTTTGGAGCAGCCTTCCATTGATGGCTAGTGGAAGATAGCCGTTGGGTCACTGGCAAGCGGGCCCTTGCCCCCCCCCAAGCGGGAGGACACGAGAGGCAATGCGCGCTGTCTGGGCCGACGCAATGGTCATGCAAATAAGGTGCACGGACGGGTCGAGCCAGGCGTCGGGGCGGATGGGTCATGCCACTGCGACGCCACGCACGTCGCACTATTAGAAAACAACCTATTCGTGGCGCACCTGTTTTGGACATCCGTGGCGCACATGGGGTGCGCCACTAAATGCGTGTCATAACTAACTTTTAGCCGTGGCGCACTAGGTGGTGTGCCACGGCTAAGGGTTCCATGTGCGCCACAGGTACAATTTTCAAAAATAAAAAAGCGAGATCACGTCGGAGTTTGTCGACGGAGTCGCTCGTCTCGCTCCTGTCGTCGCCGGAGTCACCTCGGAGGTGTGGGAGGCCATGGCCATAGTCTACGACCGCAAGGAGGTGCGGGAGGCCGTGGCCACAACCGACCACGGAGGAGGGCGTGACCGGAGGTGGGCGGAGGAGGTAGCGGTCGAAGGTGCTCGTATGAGGGAGCTATCGGAGAGAGGAGGAGAAGGGGAGGAGAAGGAGAACAGAGAAGAAAGAGAGGAGAGGAGGAGAAGGGAGAAGAAGGAGAAGAGAGGATAGGAGAAGGGAGAAGGGAGAAGGAGAGGAGGAGAAGGAGAGGGAGAAGAGAGGAGAGGAGGATAAGCAAAGTAAAGGTAGGTGGTCGGCCGGTTCAAATTTCGAATCCCGCCCTCACTTAGGTGTGGTGCACCACTATGAGGTGCACCACGGCTAAGTGGCCTCTTTTTTTCTACAGAAAAATATCTTCTTTTTGCCATATCTTTTTTCTTTTTCGAATTTTGAGAATATATAAAATTGGTAAACGGTCTCTAACCGTTGTGAGCGGATAGAAAATTTCGTGCTCATCGTTTTGATATATTATAGATTTTTTTGACATCGTATGTAAAAGTTATGGCCGTTTACCATGACATGACATTTTTTTGCAATAAAGGTCGAAATTCATGTTTGTTAATTTTTCTAAAAACTCGTCACATAACCTACCTATATTCGAAAGGATTTTATTTTTTTAAACTGCTTATCATTTTCTGTTATTTTTTGCAAACCTAATAAAGCGATCGGGGGGGGGGGGGGGAGGGGGCTGGAGCTGAAAATGGGCAGTGCATTTAGCCGTGGCGCACTACTACGAGGTACCCCACGGGTAACCAACATAGCCGTGGAGCATGGCCTCCATGTGCACCATGGCTATGTGCACTGCCCTCGTAGCCACCCTGGCCCACATATAGTGGTAGCGCATAGCCTCCATGTGTGCCACATCTATGTGATCTACCAGTGGGGCACTTCCTCCAAGTGCGCCACGGCTATTTGCCCGTGGGGCACCACCTGGCATGTGCGCCACTACTATACAGATTACCTATAGCTGTTTTCCTAGTAGTGTCGCGCGCGTCTTTGCGGACGTATTCGGACGCGCTCGGACGGGTTGGGTAGAACCGGTGGAGATACCCTAATTAGCAGCCTAGCTATCAATGAAAAAATAGGGCGTCGTTCAGCGTGCTATACTGTATTTCAACTCTCCACAATTAATTTTTTTTAATTCTACAAGCCATGGACGATATTTGCAATATAGCATTGCTATATCGCGCTAAACCATGGTAACTTTAGCACTATTTCAGATATAGGATGCTTTTTTTAGTTGGTAGGTGTGGAGTAAGAGAGCATATGATGAGAGTGTGGAGTAAACAAATATATAATAAAAATCTTGATTATTAAACATAACCGATCACACTAAAATATCTACGTGTTTCACTATATCTTTAATTCTTGCTGGAATCCTCTATTTTTAGGCTATTCTTAAAACGCCTTTTCAAATATAGCACAATATAGCATGTATAGCCTAGAGAAGGGTCACACTAAAAGAAATAGTACACTATTTTTTTGTTGCTAGCTATGGCTCGAGGACGGACAGTGTGGAGGACTTGAAAAATATGCGTACTTTGCTATTCCTATGGTTCGTGAATGATGTAGACATGATAGACACCTCTCTTATCAATAATCAGAAGCGGGGACCTGGAGATCCATATTGACTCCCACATATTCAACGATGACTCTAGTGATCGTGTGAACTATTAACGTCGTAACCAAATCCTTTTGTCTCGCGATATTTTACTTGTCCATGTTCTGATCATAGGTATCAAATATACCCTAGTTTTATCTCGTTCCCGACAAGTACTCTTTACTCATTCTGTGATACAATATCCTTGTGACCTAATCACATGCTTGCAAGTGGTGTTGATACGATATCATCGAGAGGTCCCAGAGTATATCTCTCCGTCATTAGGATGGACAAATCCCACTCTTGATTCATCAGTGTCAACTAATTCTTTCAGAGTACCCAATGACATCTTTATAATCACCCTGTTTTGGTGTGACGTTTGATGGAATCAAAGCACTTCTCCAGAATTAGTGATTGACATAATCTCATGGTCGAATGATTACTTCGTATGTATTTGATGTAGCAATGTAAACTTAATGACAAGATCGTATTGCTATATCTACTTTGGGTGTATGTTCATCATATCATTCTTGCAATGATATGATCCCGTTATTAACAACATCCAGTGTTCATGATTAGGAAACCTTGATCATATGTTAATCAACGAGCTATTATAATTGAGAGACATCACTAGGAACTTTGATTTGTTTATTAAACACACGTGTATTAATATTTCCGATTAATACAATTCTAGCATGAGAAATAAACATTTATCATAAATATAGAATAATATAATAACCATTTTATTAGTGCCTCTCGGGCATATTCCCTTCATTAACCACATAAGAAATATTAGGTCTCGTCATAGTCAAATACTAAAGCCCATCAACAATACTACGATACTTCGTGGCATCATCAGAAGATAGTGGATCACCATCAAGAGCTGTCAACTGATCAGTAGCCGACATAGGAGTGGTAGCACCCTTACACTTGAGCATACCAACATGGCACAATAAATTCTAAGAATACTTCTATTGAGTAAGAAGTAGACCAGAAGAAGAATGAGTGACTTCCAGACCAAGGAAATAATTCAGTATGCCCAAATCCTTGACAATGAAATCAGAACCCATAGGATACACCAGACGATCAACAGCATCAACTGAGGAACTGACAAGAATAATGTCGTCAACATACACCAGCAAATACATGGTTACCTTAGGTCACTGCAAAAGAAACAAAGATGTGTCGTCCGTGGAGGGCACAAAACCAACAGCCCTGAGAACAGAGCAAGATGGGCATGCCAGGCACAAGGAGCCTATTTGAGACCATACAAAGCCTTTACCAGGTGACAAAGATGATGATGTCGAGCAGGATCAATAAAACCCGAAGGATAACACATGTTTTCCTCTTCCTCCAGGACACCATGAAGAAAGGCATTCTCATCCAACTGACGCAAAAACCATCCTCGTGTAACAACTAAAGAGAGCAAGAGGTGAATCATAATGGGCTTGACAACAGGACTGAAGGTGTCCTCATAGTCAAGACCGTATCTCTAATTGAAGCCCTTTGCCACTAACTGAGCCTTTTACCGTCCAATGGAGCCATCAACATGTTTCTTGCTAAAGACCCACTTTGAATCAACAACATTAAATCAAACAGGAGGAACCATCTGCCATGTGTCATATTTTTTGAAGTGCCTGAAACTCCTATTCCATAACACTACGCCAATGTGGAATGCGCAAGGCATCCTGGAAGTGGCGAGGATCAGCAGTAGGATCAACCATGGACTGGGCCACACAGGCCTCAAGATATGCAACCATGCCATCAGTGTGTTATTTAGGAGAAAAATCCCACTTTTCCTGCGCGTATGAGGAGGCAGCGCTGGAGGTGGCCGTGGTGGTGGCGGTGACGGAGACGATGTCGGCAAGGGTGCATCTACACCTATCACGGACGGCGCGGGCGACAGCTAGCCTTCAGAGGGAGAAGACGACTCAGGCGAGGTCAAGTTAGCAGAGGAGGTGCGAGACAGGTCGTGCAACCCCGACGAGGGCGGCATAGAGCACATGGGTGCCGCACGCGACGCAGAGGGGCTGACCTATGGGCCAGTCGACGGCGATGCAGAGGGACCAGCCAGTGGGCTGGTTGATGGAGGCCCATCCGGGACCAGAGTAGCGGCCGCCGATGCAGGCGGAGAGTCAGCGACCGGCCCGCATGCATGGGGCATGCAGCGGCGATCGACATCCGACGGCAAAGAGGCCTCATCCACAAGCTGAAGGCGGGCACCATGACCAATACCTGCACCATGGTTAGGAAGCAAACTAAGAGAGTATGCAGCATCAACAAATTGATCAGGCAATCATGGAGGTGGATGATCTTGTGATGGCGGATACACAGTGGTGGTCGGAAGTGCGGAAAAAGGTAAAACTCTCATCAAACACCACATCACGTGAAATATAGACACGGTTAGATGGGACATGGAGGCATTTGTACCATTTGTGAAGGGAATTATATGAAGGGAATATACCCTGAGAGGCAATAATAAAGTTGTTATTATATGTATTCCAAGTATATGATAGATGTTTATTTTGCATGCTATAATTGTATTAAAAGGAAATTTTAATACATGTGTGTTTAATAAACAAATGAAGGGTTCCTAGTTATGTCTCTCTTATAAACTAGCTCATTGATTAACAAGATGATCAAGGTTTCCTAATCATGGACATTGGATATTGTTAATAATGAGGTCACAACATTGGTGAATGATATGATGCACATTCATCCGAAGTATAGCATTACGATCAAAGTCATTATGTTTATATTTCTATAACATCATACAAAGTAATCTTAGTCCTTAGACCATGAGATCATGTTAATTGCTAACACCGGAAGAGTGACTTGATAACATCAAACGTCACACCGTAAAAGGGTGACTATAAAGGTTGGTTCAGATACTCCGAAGGTGTTATGTTGAGGCTCATGGATCAAGAGTGGAATTTTCTATCCCGATAACGGATAGATATACTCTGGGCCCTCTCGATGATATCACATTAAGATAGCTTGCAAGCAAGTGATGTGATCACTAGAATGTTATATCACGGGCCGGGAACGAGAAAAGAGTGCATGTCAGTAACGAGATCAAACTAGGTATTGAGATACTGATGATCGAATCTCAGACATGTAATATATTGCGAGACAAAGGGATTAAGTTACAATCGTTAAAGGTTCTCACGATCACAGAAGTCATCGTTGAATGTGTGGGAGTCGGTATGGATCTCCAGGTTCCGCTTCTGATTATTGATCTGAGAGGGGTCTTGATCATGTCTGCATTATTCGCAAACCGTAGGGTGACACACTTAAGGGATACCAACACCATTTGGAGCAAATATGTTCTAGATGAAATAATTGCAAAGCGCTGGAATTATTTCAATAGACACCGAAATTGTTTCGGGTG
Source organism: Avena eriantha (assembly GCA_910589775.1). NCBI lineage: Eukaryota > Viridiplantae > Streptophyta > Magnoliopsida > Poales > Poaceae > Avena > Avena eriantha. Next base: position 45,688,870 of record OU342741.1, read on the forward strand.
AAATTGCTGAAATTGGTTCTGCATGTGATATTGAAATGTTGCAGGGGTTTTATGTGAATGTTTTTTAATTAAAGTAATTAATAAAACTCTGAATAAAATAAATAAAAAAGTTTTATTAAATGAGAGTTGTATTAAATTTGGTGGAAATTTAATGCATTTTGAGTGGGATTTTGAGTGGAGAAAATGGAAGGCCAAATTTATGTGAGTGTAGCTTCCAGCACATGAATGAGGAAGAGGTGGGGGCACCCCCATGGGCACCGGCCATGTGAAGGGGGCAAACCTCCTCCTATAAAATGCCGCCCTCTCCCTCCTTCTCACTCACACCTCCTCGTGAAGGATCTCTCTCTCCCTCGAGAATTATTCCCCCATGGTCTCGGATTAGCGAGATACATATTCCCAGTGGCTTTTCATCTGGAAGGGGTTGCTGCTTCCGCTGCATCGCCGGAGCGATGAGGTGGAGGTTGTTCGGTGGCCTGAACGTGTGTGTGCGATCACGGTTGCGCTGCTGAGTTGCGCAACAACTTCTTCTCGATCCTGAGATCTGCAAGCGTTCGACTACATCATCCACGAGTTCAATATCGTTACACTTTGTCGGTCTTCAAGGGTATGTTCTATATGGATGTATATCCACCCGTTGCTTGTATCTAGTAGATAGATCTTGGCGTATAATAGTTTCCATCGTAGGATTTTTTTTGTTTTCTATGCTGCAAACCCAATAGTGGTATCAGAGCCTAATCTATGCGTAGATGCTTTGCACGGGTAGTACACATATGAATATGTGGGCGATGATGATCATGTTATTTCATCTTACATGTATTTTGGATATTGGTGGCATAGTGGGATGAAGTGGCCCAGACTAACTTTACATGTCCTTGCATATGAGACCTGTTCCACGCTTGACATGCAACTAGTTTTGCATAAGTGGCCAGCGGGTGTCTGTCTCTCCTACTATAGTCAATATCCGATTTACAACGAGTTGCTAATAATTTGGTTATGATCTTTGTGGTCCCATGTCCGTAGATAGGACCGGTTCTATCTTCGAAAGCCCAAAGCCACGTAAAACTTGCAATTTATAAATTAGAAGCGTCTAGTTTAGATCGTTGCTGGGTTGGTGTCATGATATGGTAATGTTGTAAGTTGATGTATAGTTGATACTCTTAGAACACACCTAACGTGTAAGTTCCATAGACCTTGGCCTTATACACAAAGGAATGATAAAGATCATACCACGATGCACATGATAGTGATCAAGTGCGAGAACCATGTCATTTCACTTTACACATATGATGTTTGCATCTTATATTGCTTGTTTGGCATTTTAGTAGCATTATAAGATGATCCCTCATTTAAATATCAAGATAGAAATGTGTTCTTTCTTAAGTATGCACCGATCTATGGATCGTGTTTCGAGACATCACGTGATGATCAGGTGTACTCGACTCTACGCTTCCATACAATGGGTGTATGACAGTTTTACACATGCGAGTACTAAGGTTCTTACTTCGCGAGCCTAGCATGTACAGACATGGCCTTGGAATATGGACCGAAAGGTTAAGCATGAGTCATATAGTTGATATGATGCCCATATAGATGCTCGCCTTTGAAGCTACACCGGTCACGTGTTGATCGAACTTGGTGTAGTGGATTTGGTTCATGTAATCACCAAAAAGACATGAGGGATGTTGTTTTTGTGTGGGAGTTCATTTGTAATTTGGATTAGTTGTACGCGATCTATTATAAACTTAGTCTAAACTTTACAAATTTTGTTGTAGATGGCACCACCTGCTTTTAATTTCAATATGTTCATGGAGAAAGAGAAACTTGCGGCAAATAGTAGCAACTTTACCAACTGGGCCATGAATTTGAGGATTCTCCTAACTGCTGCACAAAATCAATATGTGCTAGAAGCGCCAGTAGGCCCCCCACCTACTTCGGAAGCGTTTCAAAAATTGCAATGCCTTTGATACCATGGGTGAATTGAAAATGATTTTCGATACCCATGCTGTTGTAGAGAGTTATAATGCTTCTGAAAAGTTCTTTAGCTGCATGATGGAAGAGAACGACCCTGTTACTGAGCACGTACTCAAAATGTCTAGGTACGCCGATAAGCTTGTGTCCTTCGGAATAACGATTCCCATTGACTTAGGCATACATCGTGTTCTCCAATCTGTGCCACCTAGCTACAAGAGCTTCGTGATGATATATAATATGCAGGGCATGAAGAAGTCTCTCCCCGAGCTTCTATCAATGCTTAAAACTACAAAAGTGGAGATCAGGAAAGAGCATCAAGTGTTGATGATCAATAAGACCACCGGTTTCAAGAAAGACAAAAAGGGCAAATAGTAGGGAAAGAAGGACAACAAATCTTTTGCCGCACCTAAAAATAAATCCCGAGCTGGCCCTAAGTCTAATACCGAGTGCTACTATTGCAAGGGGACTGGCCATTGGAAGCGCAACTGCCCCAAGTATTTGACGGACAAGAAGGCCGGCAAGGCAAACAAAGGTATATGTGATATACATGTTATTGATGTGTACTTCACTAGTACTCATAGTAGCACCTAGGTATTTTATACGGGACCAGTTGCCAATATATGTAACGCAATTCAAGGGCTACAGAATAAGCGATAGCTAGCAAGGGATGAGGTCACGATGTGTGTTGACAATGGATCAAGAGTCGATGTGATCGCCGTCAGAATGTTGCCTCTCCATATGCCATCGGGATTGGTGATAAATATAAATAATTGTTATTTGGTGTCTACATCGAGCATGAACATTGTATTCGGATCATGCTTGATGTGAAGTGGTTATTCATTTAAGTCTGAAAGCAATGGTTATTCGATTTATATGAATGCTATCTTTTATGGTCATGCACCTGTGGTGAATGGTTTATATTTGTTGGATCTCGATAATGGTATTACACATATTCATAATGTTGACGCTAAAAGGATTAAACTTGATGATGATTGATGACTGCAAGTGCACAAACCAATTGTAGCTAGTTTCGAAGTAAAGATACTGAACCCACAGAGAGCTATTGGTTAAGGTCTTTATGCCCCTTGTTACTATTTACCAAAGGATACTTGTAAGTTGTGTTTGATCTCAAGTATAGGGTGTTTGAATTCTTTATGGTTGTTTGCAGAAAAACAATTAAAACAAGTAAAAGAAAACAAGTAACAAGACTGTATGAAAGCATGGTTGAATTCAATAGGGCTAAAACATTCTCAGGAATGTAGGATACACCACTAGCATAGTACTATTATTATATGCAATCAATATAACATACTTCTTGTGTCATGATATGTGTGGAGAGAGCCCCATAATAAGATGTTCACGACAAGGCTCGTAGGAAGCCACTTTGTTGAGCCAAGTCTGAGGTCACCTATAAATAACCACTGCAATGCCTGAGAGCAATCACCCATACAGGCCACCGCAATTAAGGGTTTCCCCATGGATATCGTAATTAGCTTAGGGAGTCCCTCTTGATCCCTCTTTGACCATGTGGGTTACGAGCAGGTGCCAATTGATACGTTGTAAACATATCTATAATTTTTAATGTTCCATGCTTGTTTTATATCTACTTTATTATGTTTTGTCCACACTTTGGAGTATTTTTACACATTTTCTGGAATTAACATATTAACAAGATGCCATGGTGCCAGTTGCCTGTTTTCTGCTATTTTCGGTTTCAGAAAAGCTAGTAAGGAAATATTCTCGAAATTGGACCGGACAAAAGCCAAAGTCAATATTTTACCCGAAGCAACACGGAGTCTGGAGGGGAGACGAAGTGGCGCACCAGGGCGGCCACACCTGATGGCCGCGCAGCCTGGGGGGCGCGCCACCAGGGGGTGTGGCCCCCCTGGTACTCCAACGACCTTGCCCTTCCGCCTATAAAAGCCTCCCGGGACGAAAACCCTAAGTACCTGATCAAAATTCCACGAAAGAGTCTGTAGCCGCCGTCATCTCCATCCCTAGATCGGGAGGGATCTGAAGCTCTTCCCGGCACCCTGCCGGAGGGGAGAGATCACCATGTAGGCCTTCTTCATCACCATGCGTGCCTCCGGTGTGATGCGTGAGTAGTTCATCCTTGGACTACGGGTCCATGTAGTAGCTAGATGGTTGGTTCTCCTCCTTTGTGATACCATGTTTAGATATTGCGAGCTCCATTCATGATCAAGATCATCTATTTGTAATCTTACATGTTGTCTTTGCGGGGAGCTGATGGATATTGAGATGCTATTTCAGATTGATTATTGATTCTACCATGTCTATGTTATTTGTGATCTTGCATGCTTTCTGTTGTTAGTAACTATCTTGGCCAAGTAGATGCTAGCAACCCCAAGAGGGAGTATTTATGTTCGATAGTGGGTTCATGCCTCTAGTAATCTGGTGAAGTGACAGGAATCTCTAAGGTACTAGATGTGCTATTGCTACTAGGGAGAAAACAACAATCCTTTGTCCATGGGACAATCGTATTGTTTACTTTACACACTTTGCTTAATGCAATCATCTGTTGCTTGCAACTTAATACTTGAGGGGGTTCAGATGATAACCTGAAGGTGGATTATTAGTCATAGATGCAGTTGGATTATGGTCTATGTATAATGTTGTAATGCCCAATCAAATCTCATAGGAGTCAAGATGATTAGTATATGCATGTATTGCTTTCTCGGTGTCTGTCAATTGCCCCGCTGTAATTTGTTCACCCAGCATGTTATTTATCTTAAGGAGAATCACCTCTAGTGAACTATGGACCCCGGTCCATTATTTTACCATCAATCTACCATCTATTTACTGTTTACTATTTACTTTCTGCAAGCAATTACTATCTTCCACACAGTATGTTTAATCCTTTGGTTTCAGCAAAACCGGTGAGATTGACAACCTCACTGTAAGTTGGGGCAAAGTTCTGTGGTTGTGTTGTGCAGGATTCCAAGTTGGAAACAACACCTTGGAGGTTTTTCCTTGCTCCTACTGGTTCGATAACCTTGGTTTCATAACTGAGGGAAAACTTGCCGTTGTGCTCATCATACCTTCCTCTTGGGGTTCCCAATGAGCTCGAATATATTTTGAGCCATCAAGCCTTTTTTCTAGCACCGTTGCTAGGGTGTCAAGGACATCTTCACAAGGGGAGTCCCTCACAACCAATCTCTTTACTTTGTTTTTTTCTTAGTTTATTTCTGCTTTGTTTGCTTGTTTCTTTTATCAAAAACATAAAAAATTAGTTGTACTAGTTTGCTTCTTTATATTAAAAATACAAAAATGAATACTCTTGAAAACACTAAGTTGTGTGACTTCACTAGCACCAACAACAATGATTTCACGTGCACACCTATCGCTCCACATGTTCCTGAAGCTACTTTGTTTGAAATTAAACCTACTTTGCTCAATCTTGTTATGAAAGAACAATTTCCGGTGTTGGTACTGAAGATGCTACTGCTCACCTTAATAACTTTGTTGAACTTTGTGAGATGCAAAAACATAGGGATATAGATGGAGATATTATTAAGCTTAAATTGTTTCCTTTCTCTTTGAGAGGAAAAGCTAAAGAATGGTTGATATCCCTAACTAGAAATAGTATTGATTCTTGGACTAAATGCAAAGATGCTTTCATTGGAAAATACTATCCTCCTGCTAAGATTATATCTATGAGAAGTGAAATAATGAAATTTAAACAATCTGATAATGAACATGTTGCTCAAGCTTGGGAAAGAATCAAATCTTTGGTAAATACTTGTCCCACTCATGGACTAACTGCTTGGATGATTATCCAAACCTGTTATGTAGGACTGAATTATTCTTCAAGAAATCTACTAGATTCTACTACTGGAGGTACCTTTATGACCATTACTTTTGTGTTGAAACAAATCTTCTGGATAATATGATGGTTAACTATTCCGAATGGCATACTGAGAGAGCTCCACAAGGTAAGAAGGTAAATTCTGTTGAAGAAACCTCCTCCTTGAGTGATAAAATTGATGTTATTATGTCTATGCTTGTTAATAGGAAATATCATATTGATCCAAATTATGTTCCCTTAGCCTCTTCGGTTGCTCAAGAAGAGCAAGTTTATGTGAACTTTATTAGAAATAATAATTTTAGCAACAATGCCTACAGGAATAATTTTAGTAATAATAATTATAGGCCATATCCTCCCAATAATGGTAATGCTTATAGAAATTCCTACAACAACAATAGGAGCGCACCCTCTGAACTTGAAGTCATGCTTAAAGATTTTATTAGTAAACAAACCGCTTTCAATAAAACTATTGAGGAAAAACTCTCTAATGCTGAAACAAATATAGCATCGTTGTCTGAAGTACAATCTTCTTTGATTAATAAAATGGCTGCTAAACCTGAAACTATTGAAAATCCCTTTGCTGCTACTAATGCCATACAAGTTAGAATTGATGAAAATGTTAGACTGTTAGCTGAATTGTATGCTAAGTGGGAAAGAGAAGATGAAATTGCTAGAAATAGTAGTATTTGTACTATCACCACCATTAATGTTGATGCTAGAAAACCACATGAAGTCCCCATTCCTTCTACAACAATGCCTAAAACCATTGGAACCTTTTCCAATAAAAATGCTAAAATTCTTCGAAATATGGGAAACAATAGCTCTACTACCTTGGACGGTAATTATGATTTCGATCTTGATGGTTGCAATATCTCTGAAGTAATTATGTTCCTACAAAAGCTTGCTAAAAGTCCTAATGCTAGTGCTATGAATATGGCCTTTACAAAACACATTACTGATGCTCTCATAAAATTAAAGAAGAAAAATTGAAACATAAAGCTTCTATTCCTATGAAATTAGAAGATGGTTGGGAACCCATCATTAATATGAAAGTGAATGATTTTGATCTCAAAGCTTTATGTGATCTTGATAGTAGTGTTTCTATTATGCCTAGAAAGATTTATGAAATGATTGATTTGCCACCATTGGAAGAGTGTTATTAAATGTCCAACTTGATGATAATGCTAAAAAGAAACTCATGGGGAGCATTAATGATGTGCTTATTATGGTTAACAATGCCTATGTCCATGTTGATTTCTATGTTTTGGATGTTGAATGCAATGCTTCTTGTCCTATTATTTTGGGAAGACCTTTTCTTAGAATTGTTGATGCCATTATTGATATGAAAGAAGGCACAATTAAATATCAATTCCCACTCAAGAAAGGTATCGAACACTTCCCTAAGAAGAGATAGGAAATTTCTTTTGCCTCTCCTATTAAAACAAAATTTGCTCTTAATGCTTCTTCATTTGAGAATACTTGATTCTTGCTTCTTATGCCTAGCTGAAAGGCGTTAAAGAAAAGCACTTATTGGGAGATAACCCAAATATTTAGTCCATAAATTTTTCTTTTGTTGAGTCTTGGAAGTTATTGCCTCTGTAATAACCTCTCCTTATCCTTTTTGTGTGGTTTTTGTGCCAAGAGTAACCTCTAATGAGAGAGAAGTAATGCTTGAGAAAGTTGCTGTCCTGAAACAGATTTTTGTGCTTCACAGTAAATATTCGTGAAAAATCTCTTTATGTCGGATTGAGCTGTAATTGTTTGTGCTTCTGACCCAGGTTGTGATGTAACTTTCGTTAGTTTAACACTTTTCGATTTGAGCAACAGAAGGTTTTCGAAAAAATTGGTTTTTACCTGCTGGTCTGTTTTGACAGATTTTACCTTTATTTGCATTTGCCTCTTAATCTCTTTCTCTTTGATCACTTGAACTTTTAAAAGGAAGTGCTACAAGATCTTGTGTTTTAATGTAAATTCTTGTGTTGAAATTGAACCTAAAGACTTATTATTTTGAGTACACTAATGTTGCTAATGAAGATTGTGTGAAGTTTTGTATGAAGGAAATTTTAAAGTGTAGGGAAGAATAATGTGATAAGATGAAGTATGGACAAACTCTCAAGCTTGGGGATTCCACCCGTGTCACCCCAAGAAATATTCAAGAAGTACAAGCATCAAAGCTTGGGGATGCCCAAGGCATCCCCTTCTTCATCAATAAAAATCTCAGGTTTCTTCCAAAGACTTCATTTTTATTGTTTCATGCACAATTGTATTGTTCTTGGATCATCCTTGTTTTTGTTTTTAGTTTTCTTTTGCTTATTTTGCTTAAATAAATTGGTTGGAATCCCGCATTCATACTTAGTTTCAAATAAGTTGATTTGGATTAGAAAATAGTAGGAAAGTTCATGCTTATAAGTGGTACAAAAAGGAGCTTGTTTTGACTGTAGCCTAGGCTTTATCATGTCATGTTTGATATTGCTTTGAGTTTATGCTTAGTGATTATTGATGTAGCATGCCTTGTTACAAACAATTGAGATTGCTTAATGTGCCTTGAAAGAATCATGCGTTGTTTTTGCATATAAACGCATAATATTGTGGTATTCTCCTTTGATGCTTTATTTGGGTTGACTTGGCGCATGCTCACACCATGTTAAGACTATACCAAGTCATCATAACCTCTTTGATCATTTAGTTTTTGACTTGTAATATCACTTTATGCTTTAATTAATAATGTTTTGTCGCTTTGCATGATTATGCCTATTATTGCTCTCTTAGTTGGTCGCTCCCAGTCTTTTGCTAGCCTCCACATGTACCAAGTATAAGTTCCACGCATGCATCCAACTCCAAATAAAACCAAGTTATTCCAAAGAGTCCACCATACCTACTGTAGGGGTTCCGCGTATGAAAACAATAAATTTTACCCTACGCCCCTAAACCCCTGAAGCTGCCAGGACCTATCTATTAGTAATACAGTAACGGGAGGGGCTTTTCGCGAACTTACCCTTGAAGACCGAAAAGCATTGTCAACGCTCAGGAGAGCATGGTTGATGTAGACGAGCCGAAGCCGACCTCAAGGTCATGATGAAGTCCTTGTAATCCTTGGCTCCAACGACTTGAGTGCCTCAAGTGCGACACCTCGCGGGGAGTTACACACGTCCAGTGCCTGACGATGACTCCCGCTTCCCCGATCCAGCAGCAGTTGCGGAAGTAGAGCTCCCGGATCCGAATCCCGCAGCGTGACGGTGCTCCGCGGTGAAGATGTCTCTCGCTCGCGTAGTCTAGACTTGGGACCACGGTCACGAGAGAGAGAGAGAGGGGGAGAGAGAAAATATCAACTAGAGGTCCTCCCAAAAGTGGGGAGACCTTTATTGATTATTGGTGTATTTATCTTGGCCAAATACCCCACTATATAAAGGGGACGGAGGGAGTACACCCTCCCTCAAAGTCCCGGGGTGGGACTAAAGGAGAGGAGGGGGGAGGGGGTGGCCGCCGGCCACCTAGTGGGCCCCACGCGGGGGGGGGGGGGGGGGGGGGGGGGTAGGCCCAGCCAGCCAGCCCCCTTGGCCCCTCTCAATCTCTCCTTTCCCTAATGGGCCCTCTCCCTCCGGAAATTGGCCCATTAAGCCTTTTTGACCTTTAATTGATTTTCTATTTATTAAATAATTATGAATAAATGATTAAATCAACATTTAACATTCATTCACATATTATTCAACCTCCGTGGCCATGGAACTCCTTCCACCTCCACTCCGGACATCCTCTGGACTTACCGAAACTCTTTCGGTTTTCTCCCTTCTTTTCTTCGGTGATTCTACCGATCCTATAAACACTCTCTAAGCATCACCAAGCCCTTAAGCGTGATACCCCACGGTTCGGGAACACTCCAGACATCGTCGGGACACTCTCGCACCAATGATCGATAGAGGGACCTGGATGGCCATGTGACCCCTGTGCGTTCCACGAAGATCTTTCGTCGTTTGAACCGGGACCGTTGTGTCTTATTCCCTTTGTCACTCGATACTTGCATTGCCCGAGATCTAATCAATGACATCACCATGTCGTGTTCAATCTCGTTACTGAACAATGCTACTTGACTCGTTCCGACAAGTGATATCCTCTTGATCTAATCATACGCTGCGCATCTATTGGATATAACCTCTGCGAGTGGACCCTTGAGTATCTTCCCATCACATGGACGGACAAATCCCGCTCTTGACATATATTGCCTCAATGTATTCCTCTGAACACCTGAACACACTTTTATAACCACCGTATTACTAGATGGCATTTGATGATATCAAAGCACTCTCGGGAGACAATGATTGATATAGCCTCACGGTCTAAGGAATAGTCTACGAGGATCCTTTTCTAATCATCGTAACTTGAACTTCGTGACATGATCAGGTCACGATGTTTAGCTTGGGTATTGGTTCATCATCTCATTCTCAGAATGAGATGATTCCATTTCCAACTGGCATAAATGCCACATGATCAGGAAACATGATCATCTGTTGACCAATGAACCAGTGACTAGAGTTTCACTGGGAACCCCTGGTTGTTTGTATATCACACATGTATTGATGTTTACACTCAATACAGTTATAGCATGATATAAAACTTAATCATAAACTATATGAAATATGATAATAGTCCTTACTACTATTTGTCTCTAGGGCATATTTTCAACAGTCTCCCACTTGCACTAGAGTACAAATACACTAGCTGCATTTGTTCTCAATCATTGGCACCATATATATGGTACCCTGAACATGCTTGCTCATGGAAGATGTTGAGTATTGGGTCTGTACTTTACAGTCCCAAATCCTTTGCAACTTACTAATGTCACCTGGATTGACATTAATACTTTATCATCACATGATAACATCTGTGTGTATGCATCGTCGCCATGGCAGGTGAAGGAGGCCTGATTCCAGGAGCCTACAGTGATGTTAGATCAACCTCGAGGGCTTTCTCATGGGCACTGTGCCCTGGGACACATCATTCTACGCTAAAAGCGAACTAGCCCCGCAATAACATTATACAACACTTTAGATGGTACCCTTATCTATTATTATAAATGTATTCATCGAAACACTAGTGCACTCTGTGCAACTTTCGATGTTTTGCTCACCTCGCTTCCTACTTGACTTTAATTGGTATCTACAGGAGTTTCAAACATATTCCCTTATAACATAACTCTTTATGCTTTAAGATATGTCATCCTTTATGGATTTGGAAAACATGTCTGCAAAGTTCTCTATTAGACACTGTAGACAAATTTAGCTCAACGTTTCGTGATTCGAACTTAATCACTTTCAAACGTTCTTTATTTGGATCACATATTATGCTAAGTTATCATCATGGTTTCCTAAGATAGAACCTATGTCTCAACATAGTGGATGACGATCATCCTTTTCTTTCTTTCAACCATTGATGTTCAACTTAATACTATTCCTAATTTGAGTTACTAAGGACTGGTTCCTTAATTAACTTCTATTCCGAAACCCCTTTCAGAATCCGTTAAGGAATACTACATAATATCATAATACACCTATTATCAACTTCTACATCTTATAAATCATTATTTATAAGTATTTGCGCCTTTATTCTTAACATACTTAAGAATTACTCCTATAAGCTCCCACTTAAAAATATGTCAATCACATATTGTTTTAGGAAGACTTTCATAGCTCCCACTCAATTTTATGCAAATTGCATATCTCCTTACTATTTTGAGTAACTTCAAAAACTTTGATCAAATATAAAATTTGGAGATTTACTATGAGATACTAGTACTTTACTAGTTTCAAATCCACTAGACATTCATCACACTTGAATCAAATTCATTTGAATTCGTCCAATACTTGATAAATTGTGCTTTTGTCATTCACCCCCTTTTTCCACTATGGCTTTGCAGTCATTTGGGAAAATTCCAAGTAACCCTTTTTACTTGTGACATTCAGCAATGAATTGCTTTCTAATCTCAAGGGAATTTTTGCTTTTAGGATTTCTCATAATTCTAGTTTACCATTATTTCCTTAGTAGTTCGTAGGTATGTCATATTCCAAGAATCATGACAAATGATTCACAAATGTCTCTATACTAGATATGGATTACATTTTGAATCCTACTTCATGTAGTGAAAACACTAGTGGGGAAAACATAATGATCAAAATCATTGATTCTTTCCTTCTGTGAAGAGAATCGTTCAGGAACATTATCCATTGCGCTTCTCAACACTCTGATGCAAGGGTTTGAATCCTCATCGTGTTTTACACTATTTTCCATTTGCTTCATAATTGAGAAACATCACTAGAAGTGAGCTTTCTCAAGAATGCACCAAAATCCAAGCAGTACAAGTTTTGCTTTCCTTTTGGTTTAGCTATGGATTTCGTATTCAAAGTTTCCAATGAATACTCTACAAGGACTTATTCTCTATCATTTTGGTTATATCGAATAACCCCAAAACTTTCACGAATTCTAATGGTTTAACAATTCTAACTGAGTGCTAACTATTTCTAACTAATGGTCTCCACATCTACACTACAACAATTTATTTGGTGCCTTCTATTCAACCCCTTTGATATCTAATATCACATTGTGATGCTTTGTATTTTGACGTTTCAAAACACTCTGCATTCCACAATTTCTTTTATGCCCATTCTTATAAAGTTGAATTTCATTACTATTGATCAAATCATAGTAATTGGATTCTCTTTTATACTTATACCCATTTATTGATGAAACACTTTGCTCAAATCAAATAATTTCATATTCATGTTTCCTTTGGTAAACTACTTTACACATTTAAACAATCATTCAATGATAATTACCATTTTCGTTAAACACAATACATCGAATATGTATTCTATTTAACAATTCATTAAACACTTTGTATTCAAGTAATACACGGTGTTCAAGTATTTTGCCGAACTTAGGCATGATATATATGTGACAAGAAATCGAATGACTTTCACATATTATGACATAACTTTTGAATTTAAACAATGGTTTCATTCATTAATGAACATATTATTTAAGTTGGGTATTTTAAACAGGGCATTTCAATGGTTTACAAATGTTCATGCATTATCAATTAGTTTCAAACAACAAGGATAATTCACAAGTAATCAAACAAGATATGAACGCGAATAGAAATCATTCATAAAAGTGGAACAACTGTTTGTTACAAACTCATATCAATCACCGTCTCACGAAGTGTGAGACACACTAAAGAAGTTCACAATCTCTTGATTACAATAATCATCCTAAAACATAAAATAAATGATAAATGTCGAGGGAGAGTGTCGTCGGCCGTCATCATCATGCTCGCCATCAACACGCAACGTCACCTCCTCTCCAGCAAGCACCTCTCATGTAGAAGGACCTGTTTTCAGTAAAACAGAACAAGTATCAGATATACTCAACACTACAAATGTGTTTGTAAGATTATAACATTTATAAAAATGCATATCAAATATATACCTTTGTCGTTGACGACCTGAGCGACATCTGGTTCAACCAACACATTCCTGAGATGTGTCATGAACTGGTGGAACTCCATTGTTTCCGTGTCGCCCCTCATTACGCAAGTCCTAACTTGTGCTTGGTAGCTTGGTGGCAGCGACCGCAGCACAACAACATTTGCAAAAGAGCCTGTAATCTAGACGTCCAGGAAGTATGCAGGCCTCATGTACACATCATGCATGTGCTCCAAGTGGTCGTCCAGTGATGAGTTCTCCTCCATCTTAATGGAGAGGAAGTCTCCCATCAGCTCATGCTCCCAAATGCGTGTCTGCTCCACAAAATGTGTCCTAAGCTGCAGCATTACCGAACGAGGGTTGACATCACCCACGAAAGGCCACAGCTCGTCCACCATTCTGAAATGCATCGCAACTGAAATATAGGAGGCCATCTCACGACGGAGATAGCGGTCTTTCCGCTCTTCTGGGGTCTCAAGGTCTGTGCGATGATCCAAATCCATCCCGTCAAGTATGTAGTCGACCATGTCGTTCTCTCGAAGGAGAACATGGAGACTGGCAACCCAAATGGAGAAGTTCGATCCATCTACTCTGAGCTTCTCTCCTTTAACCATTCAATTGTCAACACGAAAGGTCCCGTCTACATTTATAATTGCAAAAGGAATTTAGACTAAGTTTATAATTAAATGAGTTAATAGTAACTCCACTCAGAAACACCTATCCCCAGTGAGGGTTCCTAGTGATAACATGTCCCCTATCAGCCACATCTCCCCCAATCGTCACGGCCATCAATGTGGGTTCAAGGGTTAAAGCTAAACGTCGGTCACATCATTCATGCGACTCGTTCTCGAACTTTCGACCATCCGTGTTCCGAGGCCACGCTTCTCTAGCGTGCTAGGCTTGCCAACTCAACCTTAGTATATCCGTTGTGCAACATGGCTTACACCCACTGTATGCGAACGTAGATATGTCTGACACCCAGGCCTGTAACCCTGGATAGCCTCATACCGAAGAACTTTCTTGGTGGTGCACACTAAGGGGGAACACAATCGTTGGTAATTTTAACAGGGATCATCTTATTAGGCTGCCGTCGAGTATCTAATACAAGCACACAATAAGACATACACACAATAACATTGAATGTAAATGCTATGTGTTATGGTCCTTCACGTCGTGATCTCCATCCGTCGTCACCAGGTTCCGGTGCTAGGGTTCTGGCGCCGTAGACACCAGGGTACCGGTGTCCTTCCGATGTGGTAGTTCGTCACCGCCGTGACTATCTACTACTACGCAACAAAAGGTAATTACTGTACCTTTGCCACAACCATATCACAAAGCAACGCCCCCCAGCAAAACAAAGTTAGATGCCTCTACTTTATCTTTGCATGTTTTACGTGGCTGAATGGGCTTTCGCAGAAAAACCGTTCTTACCTATGAACTTTCAGCACAACGCTGATCAAGTAGTTGTCTATACTACACCCCTTTTAGGGCCCTCTGTTGCAAATGGTATACCAACTAATGCGAGAGAGACAGACACCCCCCTAAGCCACTTTATACGGTACAAGCCGTATGTCAAGCGTGGACCAGTCTCGCGAATGAACGCGTAAAGTCGGTTGGGGGCCGCTTCATCAAGCATTACTGCGGTATACACACGTACACGTGGGAGGGTAACAACTAAAAGATCAATGCCCACACGCTACATCTCGTGTGTTCTACCCGTACTAGCATTACTACGCATAGATCTAGCTCTGATACCACTGTAGAGGTTCCGCGTATGAAAACAATAAATTTTACCCTACGCCCCTGAAGCTTCTAGGACCTATCTATTAGTAATACAGTAACGGGAGGGGATTTTCGCGAACTTACCCTTGAAGACCGAAAAGCGTTGTCAACGCTCAGGAGAGCGTGGTTGATGTGGACGAGCCGAAGCCGACCTCAAGGTCGTGATGAAGTCCTTGTGCTCCTTGGATCCAACGACTTGAGTGCCTCAAGTGCGACACCTCGTGGGGAGTTACGCACGTCCGGTGCCTGACGATGACTCCCACTTCCTCGATCCAGTAGCGGTTGCGGAAGTAGAGGTCCCGGATCCGGATCCCGCAGCGCGACGGTGCTCCGCGGTGAAGATGTCTCTTGCTCGCACAGTCCATACTTGGGACCACGGTCACGAGAGAGAGAGAGAGGGGGAGAGAGAAAATATCAACTAGAGGTCCTCCCAAAAGTGGGGAGACCTTTATTGATTATTGGTGTATTTATCTTGGCCAAAGACCCCACTATATATAGCGGAAGGAGGGGGTACACCCTCCCTCAAAGTCCCAGGGTGGGACTAAAGGAGAGGAGGGGGAGGGGGTGGTTGCCGGCCACCTAGTGGGCCCCATGCGAGGGGGGGGGGCTAGGCCCAGCCGGCCAGCCCCCTTGGCCCCTCTCCCTCTCTCCTTTCCCTAATGGGCCCTCTGCCTCCGGAAATTGGCCCATTAAGCCTTTTTTGACCTTTAATTGATTTTATCTTTATTAAATAATTATGAATAAATGATTAAATCAACATTTAACATTCATTCACATATTATTCAACCTCTGTGGCCATGGAACTCCTTCCACCTCCCCTCCGGACATCCTCCGGACTTAGCGAAACCCTTCCGGTTTTCTCCCTTCTTTTCTTCGGTGATTCTACCGATCATATAAACACTCTCTAAGCATCATCAATCCCTTAAGCATGATACCCCACGGTTCGGGAACACTCCAGACATGGTCGGGACACTCTCGCACCAATGATCGATAGAGGGACCTGGATGGCCATGTGACCCCTATGCGTTCGACGAAGATCTTTCGCCATTTGAACCGAGACAGTTGTGTCTTATTACCTTTGTCACTCGATACTTGCATTGCCCGAGATCTGATCAATGACATCACCATGTCGTGTTCAATCTCGTTACTGAACAATGCTACTTGACTCATTCCGACAAGTGATATCCTCGTGATCTAATCACACGCAGTGCAACTATTGGATATAACCTCTCCGAGTGGGCCCTTGAGTATCTTCTCATCACATGGACATACAAATCCCGCTCTTGACATACATTGCCTCAACGGTTTCCTCTGAACACCTGAACACACCTTTATAACCACCGTATTACCAGATGGCGTTTGATGATATCAAAGCACTCTCGGGAGACGGTGATTGATATAGCCTCACGGTCTAAGGAATAGTCTACGAGGATCCTTTTCTAATCATCATAACTTGAACTTTGTGACATGATTGGGTCACGATGTTTAGCTTGGGTATTGGTTCATCATCTCATTCACAGAATGAGATGACTCCATTTCCAACTGGCATAAATGCGACATGATCAGGAAACATGATCATCTGTTGACCAATGAACTGTTGGAGATATGCCCAAGAGGCAATAATAAAAGTGGTTATTATTATATCTTTATGTTTATGATAAATGTTTACATCCCATGCTATAATTGTATTAACCGGAACATTAATACTTATGTGTTTTGTAAACATAAAAGAGTCCCTAGTAAGCCTCTTGTTAAACTAGCTTGTTGATTAATTGATGATCATGGTTTCCTGATCATGGACATTGGATGTGATTAATAACAAGGTTATATCATTAGGAGAATGATGTGATGGACACACACCCATAGTAAGCATAGCATAAGATCAAGCCATTAAGTTTGTATTGCTATAAGCTTTCAAATGCATAGTAACCTAATCCTTCGACCATGAGGTTATGTTAATCACCATCACCGGATGGATACTTTGATGACATCAAACACCGCTTCGTAACTGGGTGGTTATAAAGGTGTCATTGGGTATTCTGAAAGTATGTGTTGAAGCGCATGAATCAAGATTGGGATTTGTCCATCCATATGACGGATAGATATGCTCTGGGCCCTCTCGGTGGAATGTCATCTAGTTAGCTTGCAAGCATGTGACTAGGTCACAAGGGATGACATATCACGGAACGAGTAAAGAGTAATTATCAGTAATGAGGTAGAACTAGGTATGGAGATACCGACGATCAAACCTCGGATAAGTATAGTATCGCGAGACAAAGGGAATTTGTTTAGTATGTAAATGGTTCAATCGATCACGAAGTCATCGTTGAGTATGTGGGAGCCATTATGGATCTCCAGGTCCCGCTGATGGTTATTGATAGGAGATGTGTCTCTATCATGTCTACATATTCACAAACCGTAGGGTGACACACTTAAGGTTCGAAGTTGTTTTAAGTAGATATGGAATGTCGTTGGAGACCGAATGTTGTTCGGACTCTCGGAATGGATCCGGGACATCATGAGGAGATCCGGAATGGTCCGGAGAATAAGATTCATATATAGGGGATCATTTTCTGAGTTAGGAAATGTTCCGGAGTATTTGTATGAGGGTTCTAGAAGGTTTCGGAATGTTCTGGAAGGTTCTAGAGGATTTCTTGGAGTTTGCTTGAAAACCAAGAAAGGGTCAAAGGAAACCTAGTGGGGCAAGACACGGATTCATGGGGGAGGAGGACTCCTCCCCACTTCCCACCGCCAGCCATAGGAGGGGAGTCCTACTAGGACTCCCCCTCCCCAGGCGCGCCTCCCCCCTTAAATAGAAGGGCAGGGGCGCCCCCTCCAAGCTCTCTCCCACAACTCCAATCTCTGCCGCCTCTCTCCTCCACCTTTCTTCTGCACAGGCATAGGCGAAGCCCTGCAGAATTATCTACTCCACCACCACCACCACGCCGTCGTGCTGCTGGGATTCCATGGAGAAGATCTACTACCTCCGCTGCTCGCTGGAACGGGGAGAGGAAGGTCTGCTTCGACTCCGCACGTGTGACCGACTGCGGAAGCGCTGCCGAAACGCGGCGCCGGAAGGATCGTCGACTTGACCGACTGTGGAAGCGCTGCCGGAACGCGACGCCGAAAGGATCGTCGACACGATCTTGAGATCGGCAAGTGATCGACTACATCAACCACGAGATCTAATCTCGTTAACGCTTTCGGATCTACGAGGGTTAGTTCCTATCTATCTCGTTGCTCATGTCTAATAGATTAGATCTTGGCTTTTATCTAGATTAGATCTGGGTTTTGTTCGTTCTTGCGGTATAATTTTTTTGTTTTCCATGCTACGAACCTATCGGTGGTATCAGAGCCGTATCTATGCGTAGATCTGTTGCACGAGTAGAACACAATGTTTTTGTGGGCGTTGATGCTTTTGTTGTCGGTGTCTTAGCGTGTACTTTGCATCTTGCGGCATGATGGGATGAAGCGGCTCGGGCTAACATTACATGTCATCGCACATGAGACTTGCTCCACGCTTGATGTGCAACTTGCTTTGCACAAGTGGCTTTGCGGGTGTCTGTCTCTCCCACCATAGTTAAGATTCAATTTACAATGAGCATCTGACAACACTTGTATCAACGTTGTGGTTCAGTTTCGTAGGTAAGATCCGTTATTGTTCGAAAGCCCCAAACCACGTAAAACATGCAAAGAAAATTAGAGGCGTCTAACTTGTTTTTGCAGGGGTTTTGTGATGTGATATGGCCATTATGTGATTGTGATTATATTTGATGTATGCAATGATCCTTATTGTAATATGGCAACCGGCAGGAGCCTAATGGTTGTCTTCAATTCTGTTAAGACCTGCGTGTCTATTCATCTTGTAATAGCTTTATTCCAAGTAGTTGTAATAGTTACTAGTGATGATGGATAACCATGAAACGGTGCCACTGACCTTGACGCAATGCTGGTGATGATGGAGATCATGTTCGTGCTTTGGAGATGGAGATCAAAGGCGCAAGAAGAAAGGGCCATATCATATCACACTAATTATGAATTGCCTGTGATGTTAATCCTTTATGCATCTTGTATTGCTTATATCGTGATGGTAGCATTATAAGATGATCCCTCTCACTAAATGTCAAGTAATAAAGTGTTCGTCCTTAGTTGGCACCGTTGCTAAGACTCGTCGTTTCGAAGCATCTCGTGATGATCGGGTGTGATAGACTCTACGTGTGCATACAACGGGTGCAAGCTAGATTTGCACATGCGGAAACTAAGGTTAACCTTGACGAGCCTAGCATGTACCTACATGGTCTCGGAACACGGAATACCGAAAGGTAAAGCCTGAGTCATATGGATGATATGATGAACATGTTGATTGTTCGCCTTTAAAGCTACATCATGTCACGTGATGATCGGACTTGGTGTAGTGGATTTGGTTCGTGTAATCACTAAAACAACTCGAGGGATGTTGTTTTGAGTGGGAGTTCATTTGTAATTTGGATTAGTCGAACTCAATTTAACATAAACACAATCAAAGTGAATTTGCATAGTTTGTTGTAGTCATTGGCATCCGTTCACCACCTTACGCTTAGTTATAGTTGAGATAGTGAAACTATAGAAATTCTGGATATTTACTTTACGAACTGGTATCGTATTGTTCTGAATGTCAATTTAAAGTTTATAAGTCCTATTGCAAACTTTCAGCAAACTCTATTTACTCCATGAAGTTTAATAAATAGTATTAAATCAAGAGTAAGAATTCCAGTGTTAGTATCTAATGTATAATGTTTGCCTCCATGATTCTTGATACTCAAAAGATTGTTTTTAATATCAAGTTTATCTAAGAGCTGAAAGCAATGTTTCAGAAACCATCATATGTGAAAGGTATTGCGATATCTAAAACAATGTGTTGGTTACAACATGATAGAGTATACGTCCTCATATTTGATGAAAATTTGTGAAGGTTGGAGACGCTAGTCGTCCTAATCCTCCAAAAGGTTTTGAAAAAGAAACATTATACTCGCAATTCACCTTTATAAGCTATAGCAGCTTGATCATGAAAGTTGTCATGATAAGGATGAATAGAAGATGTAAGTAAAATGTTTACTACACTAAAAGATTACTAAAGAATGGATTTTTGAAAGAACACCAAACGTTTGATGATGGTGATCCACCTCAAAGTGCAAGTCCAAAGGTATTAGTAGTTGACTATATACGCTTTGTACCATGTGTCATGTTGATGACACCACTATTGATGTTGATAGATTCTTTTAAAAGAAAAGGAATTGCTGAAAGAGAATCTATAAAATATTTGGCGGAAAATAAAAGGTTGGAGATGTCCAACTTAGCATATAGAAGATATACATGTTATGGTTGTATTCCTTGCTTGTTAAACAATGTGGTTCTCCAGTATTGGATACCGAATTGGTTGGTATGAAGTGTCATACAGGACAACACAATTCATGAAATGCAATGGCCTAAGTAACTAGCAAGAGAAAATGTAATGATGTTCATCGAAAACAAACAAAGGGTTGTTGTGTTGCTCGTTAACATCAAAGCTTGCCTTCAAGATTTGTTTCAATAATTGTTATTTTGATCAGGTATTATGACGACAAAAGGTTGTTCAAATAATTTCTGTATTCCATAAAAGATGGATGATTTACAAATCTCGTTGGAAAAATCACATCCATAAAACTAATGCTAAAATGTCGCAAGACAAATGATTGAAAGATCACTTATGAAGTGACATCGCTGTTTAAATTATATTGGAAAGAAAACATGAAGAAACTCCATGTTGATGGAATTTTGGAGTTTTTTGATTTTGATCAAATGACGCTTATGAAACTTTTCTAGAGATAATTAAAACTTCGTTCATAGGCCAAAACGGAACGAATGACTAGCTGATTGGAACTTGTACATACAGATGTATGAAGCCCATTATGTGTAGTCGAGAGCGATGGATTTCAACTTCATATGCTTTCTCCGAGAATTTGAGTGAATATATGTATACTTACTCAATAAGGAAGAAGTATGAAACATTTGAAAAATGTTCAAAGACTTTCAAGATGAAGTGGAAAATCATTGTAACAAGAAAATAAAAAGTTTATGATTGGATCATAAAGAAAGATGTTTGAGTTACAAGTTCAGCAAAACACCTAAGATTTGAGGAATCGTTCCATGGATTTGCATTTCCCAAAACACCATAGGAGTATGGAGTGTTCAAGATATGTAGTGAAACCTTTTTTGACATGGTAAGATCAAAGGTGTCATTTATAAAACTGCCATTATATATTAAAGATTAAAGCTTTAGTGACTACCTCTTTTACACTGAAAAGAGCTCCATCGTGATCCGTTGAAATGACACCATATAAGTCATGGTTTGGGATAAAAACCCAGGTTGTCCTTTCTTAAATTTTTGGTATGCTAGGCATAAGTAAAATGTTTACAACCAAAGTCGGATAAGCACGTCTTTGTAGGTTATTCCAAAGAATTTGTTGGGAATTTCTCCATAACACCGAGGACAATAGAACTTTGATAAGGTTGTTGAACCTTAGCTATATGTGCTAAGTAGCGCAGCGCCGGAAAGTGTCCCGGTGACGGCCATAATGCTCATGGCTCTCGTGATTACAAAAGGTGTGATCTCGGAGATTAGAGTTCCTATAGAACCGTGTGGGTCGGTAATAATCAAATAGTAAGATTTGATAAGCAAGTCGTTATTGTTTTTACAATGATGAACCGACTACATGCAAAGAAGCGATGATGGGCCCTGACTCCATAAAATGACTAGAAGTCATGGAATCCGTGATAGCTTCCATACACGAGAAATCAAGTTTCTGAACTTTGAAGACCCTCCGGAAAGGCGTGAAGCCTATCGGCCGTGTTTGCATCTATAAAGAAATAGACATGGATGTTTCGAATCTATGAAATAGTCGACATGTCGGAAAGAGTTTACGACAATGTTCAAGGAATTGACTATGATAAGATTTGATCTTTCATAGCGATATTTAGTCTGGACGGATTAATGTAGCAACCACTACATATATTTTGGTATATGGTAGTTGAACAAACAAAACAAGTTCTTCTAATAGAATGGTTACCTAGGACGTGTACATGACACGATCCAAAGGGTTTTGTTAATTCAAAGGATGCTAAAAGAGTATGCAAAACTTCAATGGTTGAAGTAAGCATAGCGGAGTTGGAATCTTCACCATGATGAAACTGTTAAAAGAGTTTAAATTCATCGGAGATGATGAAGATGCTTGCATTTGCAAGAAATTAAGTGGGAGCGCTGAGACATATTTCTAATACATTATGTAGAGGACATATTGTTGATTAGAAATGATGTATCTTTTATTGACACAGGTTAAGAATTTCATTTCGATGAAAGACTTAGGCATAACCCAAGAATTAGGCATCAATGTCTATATGAATAGATTGAGGCGCTAATATGGTTTTGCCAAATGTACATAGATGAGATGTTGAATGAGTTCAATATGGAAACAACAAGAAAGGTTCTTGACGCACGGAAAGGACTAAATCACGATTCAAGTGCGTTGACACGAGATTCAAGTGTTTTGACACTTGGTGAAATCACAAGAATATTTTGATCAATCATTCTATAAGATGTACACATCCAGATATGTCCTATGCTCTAAATGTTATAAGCATATACCAGAATGATTCATAAGATGATCATTGGACAATAGTAAAGATATTCTTATGAGCTTTGGAAGAACTAAGAATATATCATGTATAAGTGACAAATAGTTAAAGGTAGTTCATTGTAAAGTGTTACATTGATACTAGTTTTGTCACAAGATACAAATTAAATTTATCTCAATTTAGACTATGGGTGGCACAATATAATGGAAAGGATGTTCCATGATGGATTTGGATGAGTTCCAAAGTTAAAACATTGCGACAGATACTACAACAAAAGGCTAAGTATATAACTGCTATAGTAGCAGCAAAGGAGGGCATTTGTGTTAAGAAGTTTGTTATCAAACTAGGTGTGGTTCAAAGTGGGCTAATACTATGATGATATATTGTGTGACAATAATATCAACATATTTTGAGACGAAGGAACTAAAGGTCTCACCAAAGGACCAAATTTATACAATGCCATCTCATTGGAGAATGAGTAATGCGTAGAGACGCAAGGACATGCAAACACACACGGACCTGGAAGTGTCAGATCCGAAGATTATGTTTACCACTAGCAATTGTGTCTATACAACACCAGAAAGCCATAGGTGTTGAATGCACAAGTTTTTAACTAGATTATTGACTCTAGTGCAAGTGGGAGACTGTTGGAGATATGCCCAAGAGGCAATAATAAAAGTGGTTATTATTATATCTTTGTGTTTATGATGAATGTTTACATCCCATGCTATAATTGTATTATTAGGAAACACTAATACTTGTGTGTTTTGTAAACATATAAGAGTCCCTAGTAAGCCTCTTGTTGAACTAGCTTGTTAATTAATTGATGATCATGGTTTCCTGATCATGGACATTAGGATGTGATTAATAACAAGGTCATATCATTAGGAGAATGATGTGATGGACACACACCCATAGTAAGCGTAGCATAAGATCAAGTCATTAAGTTCGTATTGCTGTAAGCTTTCAATCACATAGTAACCTATTCCTTCGACCATGAGGTTATGTTAATCACCATCACTGGATGGATACTTTGATGACATCAAACGCCGCTTCGTAACTGGGTGGTTATAAAAGTGTCATTGGGTATTCTGAAAGTATGTGTTGAAGCGCATGAACCAAGATTGGGATTTGTCCATCCATATGACGGATAGATATGCTCTGGGCCCTCTCGGTGGAATGTCATCTAGTTAGCTTGCAAGTATGTGACTAGGTCACAAGGGATGACATATCACGGAACGAGTAAAGAGTACTTATCAGTAACGAGGTAGAACTAGGTATGGAGATACCGACAATCAAACCTCGGATAAGTATAGTATCGCGAGACAAAGGGAATTAGTTTCGTATGTAAATGGTTCAATCGATCGCGAAGTCATCGTTGAGTATGTGGGAGCCATTATGGATCTCCAGGTCCCGCTGATGGTTATTGATATGAGATGTGTCTCTATCATGTCTACATATTCACGAACCGTAGGGTGACACACTTAAGGTTCGAAGTTGTTTTAAGTAGATATGGAATGTGCGTTGGAGACCGAATGTTGTTCGGAGTCTCGGAATAGATCCGGGACATCACGAGGAGATCCAGAATGGTTCGGAGAATAAGATTCATATATAGGGGATCATTTTCTGAGTTAGGAAATGTTCCGGAGTATTTGTATGAGGGTTCTAGAAGGTTTCGGAATGTTCTGGAAGGTTCTAGAGGATTTCTTGGAGTTTGCTTGAAAACCAAGAAAGGGTCAAAGGAAACCTAGTGGGGCAAGACACGGATTCGTGGGGGGAGGAGGACTCCTCCCCCCTTCCCACCGCCGGCCATAGGAGGGGAGTCCTACTAGGACTCCCCCTCCCCAGGCGCGCCTCCCCCCTTAAATAGAAGGGCAGGGGCGCCCCCTCCAAGCTCTCTCCCACAACTCCAATCTCTGCCGCCTCTCTCCTCCACCTTTCTTCTGCACAGGCATAGGCGAAGCCCTGCAGAATTCTCTACTCCACCACCACCACCACGCCATCGTGTTGCTGGGATTCCGTGGAGAAGATCTACTACCTCCGCTGCTCGCTGGAACAGGGAGAGGAAGGTCTGCTTCGACTCCGCACGTGTGACCGACTGCGGAAGCGCTGCCGAAACGCGGCGCCGGAAGGATCGTCCACTTGACGGACTGCGGAAGCGCTGCCAGAACGCGACACCGGAAGGATCGTCCACACGATCTTGAGATCGGCAAGTGATCAACTACATCAACCACGAGATCTAATCTCGTTAACGCTTTCGAATCTACGATGGTTAGTTCCTATCTATCTCGTTGCTCATGTCTAATAGATTAGATCTTGGCTTTTATCTAGATTAGATCTGGGTTTTGTTCGTTCTTGCGGTAGAAATTTTTTGTTTTCCATGCTACGAACCCATCATGAACCAATGACTAGAGTTTCACTGGGAACCCCTGGTTGTTTGTATATCACATGTGTATTGATGTTTCCCCTCAATACTGTTATAGCATGATATAAAAATTAATCATAAACTATATGAAATATGATAATAGTCCTTACTACTATTTATCTCTAGGGCATATTTTCAACACCTACCTATTAGCATTACTGCTATTCCAAGTATATTCATGTTTTTATCTACCTTCCGAATTAAACTTGTTATGTGAAAATTAGTGATTAAAGCTCTCATGAACTTGATGGCACACTTTACTTTCTTGCACTTAATAAACTTGAACCATTGTACCCATCTATTCTGCGTATATTCTTGCGTTTTGTAAGTTGTGAATTAGCAGAACCATGTTACCATGGGGAACACTTTCAACATTGCACTTTATATAGTTGATACCATGTTCTTTTTCTTATGGATCCCGGCGGTGTGAAATGAAAGGAGAGCTTGTAAGGCTCATGGAGTTCATATATGTGTTAGAGAAATGCCTGGGCGGCTGGTCTAAGCCATGCCTAATCATGGTGGAAACCTGCAGCATAACCATAGTGAGAAATCCATGAAGCATCCTCAATAAAAAAACCTATGCAAATAGGAAAAAAAAGCCTATGCAAATAGGAAATAAAAGGATCGCTGAGATGCTCATTGTCTGCTTGCCTTGTCATTTTCATATGGGAAAGCTTCCGTATAATCGGGTAAGGGGTACCCCGTTGGCAGTTCTCTATGATATACATGTACTTACAATGACAAGAACTTACTTGTGACTAAACTTGAGTAGCATGAGGAACGGTACTTGTAAGTAAGGGGCATGAGATTTTCAGCTTATAACTTGTCAAGCATATCCTCATATTTTTTCACTTTAACCTTAACCACCTAAAGATGCTTATGATAGGGGGTAATGATAGATGAAATCTAATAAGTACCATAATTTTTGGAAGCTCTTTATGAGACTTGAATCCCTGCTTCCTTTTATGAAGGGCCTTTCTTTTACTTTTATGTTGAATCTCCATCTTCTATCTTTATGCACCTATTGAGAGAGCATAGTGGTCATTCTTAGGTTAATTTGCATTTTCCCAAAACTTGTTGATTGATTCATAACTTTGATATTTGCTTGTTCTTAAACTATTTGTATCTAGTCACCCTTATGAACTTTGAAGGTGTCCTATGCATTTATGTTTTGCTACACTATGTGGGACAAGATGAATACCATTCTCATTATGTTTTCTATATGAGAAACAAAAAAATGTCTTTCAAAGCATTGTTATTCATGAATCTTTTGTTTGTACCTCTTCATGTTACAACATAGTTGTTATGTCTTATTGTTAGAACTATATCTTTCATGCTATGTTAGAGTACTATGATCCCATCTATCAATGTTTTACAAATACCTTGATCAAGATTGTGATGCTGCATGTCACCTCAAAAATTATTCCTTTTTATCACTTACCTACTCGAGGACGATCAGGAGTTAAGCTTGGGGATGTTGATACGTCGTAAACATATCTATAATTTTTGATGTTCCATGCTTGTTTTATATCTACTTTCTTATGTTTTGTCCACACTTTGAGGTATTTTTTATACATTTTCTGGAACTAACCTATTAACAAGATGCCACAGTGCCAGTTGCCTATTTTTTGCTGTTTTTGGTTTTAGAAAAGCTGGAGAATAAATATTCTCGGAATTGGACCAGACAAAAGCCAAAGTCAATATTTTACCAGAAGACAACAATCCTTTGTCCATGGGACAATTGTATTGTTTACTTTACACACTTTGCTTAATGCAATTATTTGTTGCTGGCAACTTAATACCGGAGGGGGTTCGGATGATAACCTGAAGGTGGATTATTAGTCATAGATGCAGTTGGATTATGGTCTATCTATAATGTTGTAATGCCTAATCAAATCTCATAGGAGTCAAGATGATTAGTATATGCATGTATGCTTTCTCGGTGTCTATCAATTGCCCCGCTGTAATTTGCTCACTCAACATGTTATTTATCTTAAGGAGAATCACCTCTAGTGAACTATGGACCCAGGTCCATTCTTTTACCATCAATCTACCATCTATTTGATGGTTACTGTTTACTTTCAGCAAACAATTACTATCTTCCACACAATACGTTAAATCCTTTGTTTTCAGCCAAACAGGTGAGATTGACAACCTCACTGTAAGTTGGGGCAAAGTTATGTGGTTGTGTTGTGCAGGATTCCAAGTTGAAAATAACACCTTGGAGGTGTGTCCTTGCTCCTACTGGTTCGATAACCTTGGTTTCATAATTGAGGGAAAACTTGCTGTTGTGCTCATCATACCTTCCTCTTGGGGTTCCCAACAATCTCGAATATATTATGAGCCATCACCAATCTATCATGGGGCACTCCGGGTATGCTTCCACAACACGTCCAAAGGGTTTCTTCCTCCCTTTAGTCCCGAAGGAAAATGATATGTGGTCGACTTCACATATCATCTAAAGGTAGAAATCTAACACAAGTCATAATTTTATCATAGACAAGCGAGTCATATGGACACACGAATAGATCATCTTTATTACAAGTTCATAGTGGTGCTAGGGTTTATCCATATCCCCAAGAACAAAGGAACTACTCACTCATGGAAGCAAGGATGGATTAAAGTACGGGGGTAGATCTAATGCAAACCACAATTGGATCTGGAATTACAAAGAGATCTAATACATGAACGATGGAGTAATGGTTGTGATGAAGATGCAGCGGTTGATGGTGAAGGGGATGATGCGTTGTCCTCCAATGATCCGTGAAGCAGCTGGGATTTTGCCCCAGCCAAGTTCCTCCTTCAGATCCCTCTCGGATGTGGTGTTTCGTGGTTTCCGATGGCTGTGAATGTCAGATCTCTCTCTCGTCTTTGCTAGGAGAAACTATTTGATGAGGCGGTCCCGATGGCGCCTGGTACGGGCGGATGGTACGGGTGGGCTCCGCTCGTATCAGTGGTTGTTATAGGTGTTGATGCCTCCTCCTTGTTTGTTATTCTTCCATGTGCGAAGGTAAATTCATAAAATGACTTTTATCGCTTAGAAGTATCATATAATTACGCAATATGACAGCTCTAATTGATATGTTCATATATGACTCCATGATTTGGGATCCTATTGAAACAAGACGAAATAGCGCACGTAGGCATGGTGAAATACAAAAATCCCTACTCTATTTATGCAAAAACAAAGAGGTAAATATGCTTCAATTTTGGACGCATCAATGATATATCTGCATATATGTGGCACTGATGTGTAGGTCATATTGGTGTTAAACACATGAAGAAACTCCATTCTGATAGAATTTTGGAATCACTTGATTTTGAATCATTTGATGCATGTGAGCCATGACTTATGGGCAAGATGACTAGAACGCCGTTTTCCGGTTTAATGGAACAGGCGACAGATTTATTGGAAATCATACATATTGATGTATGTGGTCCAATGAGTGTGTCGGCACAAGGTGGATATTGTTATTTTGTTACTTTCACGGATGATTTGAGTAGATACGGGTATATCTACTTGATGAAACATAAGTATGAAACCTTTGAAAAGTTCAAAGAATTTCAGAATGAAGTGGAAAATCATCGTAACAAAAAGATCAAATTTCTGTGGTCCGACCGTGGAGGAGAGTATCTTAGTTACAAGTTTAGCGCACATATAAAGGACTGTGGAATAGTTTAACAACTCACACCTGCCAGAACACCATAATGTAATGGTGTGTTAGAACATCATAATCGTACTTTATTGCATATGGTTCGCTCTATGATGTCTCTGACTGACTTGCCACTGTCATTTTGGGGTTATGCACTGGAAACCACTCCATTCACTTTAAATTAGGTACCATCTAAATCCGTTGCAACGACACCGTTTGAATTGTGGTTTGGAAACAAACCAAAGCTGTCATTTCTTAAAGTTTTGGGATGCGATGTTTATGTGAAGAAACTTTAGCCTGATAAACTCGAACCCAAAGTGGAAAAATGCATCTTCATAGGATACCCTAAAGAAACAATTGGGCATTCCTTCTATCACAGATTCGAGGGCAAGGTTTTCGTAGCCAAGAATGGATCCTTTCTAGTGAAAGAGTTTCTTGTAAAAGGCGTGTGTAGTCAGAAGGTAGAACCCGAAGAGGTTACTGAACCTTCTCTTCAAGAAACGGCGAGTGGCGTAGCACTGGAAATTGTTCTAGAATTGACTTCACCGAATGAAGAGGGAACTAATGATAATGATCATGAAACTCCGAAAGATGACACTACCGAACTTCGCAGGTCAAGCAGGACACGTGCAACTCCTGAACTGTGCGGAAATCCTTGATACATTGCAAATGTATCTATAATTTTTGATGTTCCATGCTTGGTTTTATCCACTTTCTTGTGTTTTGCCCACACTTTGGAGTACTTTTCATATGATTTCTTGGACTAACCTATTAACAAGAGCCACAGTGCTAGCTGCCTGTTTTCTGCTGTTTTTGGTTCCAGGAAAGTCAGAAAATGAATATTCTCGGAATTGGACAGGACACAAGCGAAAGTGCCTATTTTTCCGGAAGTCATTAGATGCCAGAATACGAGACGAAGAGAAACCAGGGGGCCACCCCACCACCTGGTCGCGCAGGCCAAGCCTGGCCGCGCTAGGGGGTGGTGTGGCTAGCCCAGGCACCCCCTCGGCCTCTCCTTCCGCCTATATATTGCCCTCGGGACGAAAACCCTAAGCACTCGATCAAAAATCCACGAAAGAGTCTGTAGCCGCCGTCGTCTCCATCCCTACATCGAGAGGGATCTGAAGCTCTTCCCGGCATGCTGCCAGAGAGGGGAATTCACCCCGGAGGCCTTGTTCATCACCATGCAAGCCTCCGGTGTGATGCGTGAGTAGTTCATCCTTGGACTACTGATCCATGTAGTATCTAGATGGCTGGTTCTCCTCCTTTGTGCTTTCATGTTTAGATCTTGTGAGCTCTGTTCATGATCAAGATCATCTATTTGTAATTCTGCATGTTGTGTTTGCAGGGATCCGATGGATATTGAGATGCTATTTCAGATTGATTATTGATTCTATCATGTCTTTTTTATTTGTGATCTTGCATGCTTTCTGTTGTTAGTAGCTATCTTGGCCAAGTAGATGCTATCAACTCCAAGAGTTAGTATTTATGCTCGATAGTGGGTTCATGCCTCTGGTAATGTGGGGAAGTGACAGAAATCTCTAAGGTACTAGATGTGCAGTTGCTACTAGGGAGAAAACAACAATCCTTTGTTCATAGAACAATCATATTTTTTACTTTACATGCAATTCGTAAAGCAATAATCTGTTGCTTGCACTTAATACTGGAGGGGGTTCGGATGATAACCTGAAGGTAGATTATTAGTCATAGATGTTGGGGATATACTTTCCGGGTATCCTCACAGTTCCTCACTGACCAGGGTGGCCCACTTCGGGTTAGAGCTTTGCTTCACGGGCGGCCCAGTCAGGGAGAAAGACGGAGTCCCATCCAGCTACGAGAAGGCCCAGAAGACTTACCGACTTAGGCCCATAATGTTACTTGTAGTTCAAGATGTACTCTGTAAGCAACTCTTAGTCGTAGCCGAATTGATATCTCCTATAAACCCTAGGCCGGATATCTATATAAGCCGTCCTAGGGAGAGCCTTTAGGGCACACCACAATAGTCTACAATCTCAACTCGCACAGGTGATACCCTTGTAACCCATATTCCGGCTCTGCCGTATTACTGGGTTGCTAGCAGGAGTAGGATCCGTCCAAAGCCGGCGGATTCGAACCTGGGTAAACTTGTGTGCTCACCGTCCCGGAACACCGTACGTCTCACACCCCTCTCTTCCGCACGCCTCGAGGACCCGCTCATGGCGTACTTGTCCTCAATCCGACGACAGTTGGCGCCCACCGTCGGACAAGTGAGCTTCAGATCTG
The DNA here is from genome assembly GCA_910589775.1 of Avena eriantha. Lineage (NCBI taxonomy): Eukaryota > Viridiplantae > Streptophyta > Magnoliopsida > Poales > Poaceae > Avena > Avena eriantha. The sequence goes on from OU342741.1 coordinate 45,719,914, forward strand.
CGTTCCGAGCGGAATCTGCAAAAATCGGAATCGGCGAGACCATCACCGTCGGTCACATCCTCTACGCCAGCGACGTCCCTCTCATCATTCTCGACGAGACTTGGATTCCGACAAAGGAGGCCGTGACTGCCTACACAATCATGTGTTTTGGTGAGATCGATGTTTACATCGGTTTCGCTAAACCTGCCCAACCCACCCTAGCGGTGATGATAGAGGCAGAAGAATTTTCTGGGTCCCCTTTGTCCGCGGAGGCGTCAGAGTTCCGGATCTTGGAAAACCCTAATCCTACCCAGCCCGCACCAGTTGCGGAGATAGTGGAGAAATCCGAGCCTGAAGAAGACCTAGCGGATCAAGTTGAATCTGGAGTGGATCTCCTTGGAGAAGCCGGATCCCAGATCGACCCACCCGTGGAAGTCGAAATCCAGGAGGAGCATATCAATGACACTGATTCCGGCTCTGACGACGCCGGGACAGACAGGCCTTTCCTAAGGTACACACTAAGATGTATGATACTGCAAGGCGAAAGCGCAGATGCAATCCTCGAAACCATCAAAAGTTTTGACATGGCTGATCGCGAAAGCCGCAGGTACCTCAGGAAGCACGCATCGCACTTCGTCGGATACGTAGGATCTGGATCTGGCTCTGCCAATGCTGGAGAAAACACCGACTCTATGCTGGAGGCAATTGGAACAAACGCCGATGTTCCCGCATCCTTGGATGAGTCTATGACGTCGGCAGATTTCCGAAAGTTCTCCGCGGAATATGAAGAGGAGTACAACTCCAAAGCTGCAGAAGAAGGAGCACCCATGGATGAAGGATCCGGGGAACACTCTCCCAAAGAGCAGGATGACATGGACGTCGTAGATAATCCCGAAGTCCAGATGTCCGAAAGTACCGATCAGAGCTTGACTCCGGGAAACGGACCCAAAGCCGTCTTTGCTACCGGCGCGGCCAAGAAGGCAAACAAGAAGAACAAGAAGAACTAGACCCCTGCAAAAGACCCTCTCACAGAGGAGGTGATCGCCGAGGAATACGAAGAAGACTCGGATGGAGCACTTATCTGAAAAAAGAAGCATCGGTGGATGGACACGTGATCACCAAAGGTGCGCGTAAACTCATCGATGCCGCATTAACCACACCTATCCCTACAACTGCAGAACTTATTGCGGATGAGCTGGACGAAAGGGTGCAAGCCCTAGAGGCGCGTCGTCAACAACTCCTCGATGAAGCCAAAAACATCGAGGTGGAGAAGAAACGCATGTCAACTAAGGACTACATGTCTCGGTTGCATCAGAAGACACAGAAGCGTCACACCAATGATGACCAATTCCCACGTGTCCGTGCCATCCTTTTTGGGGATGAGATGGGGAAGCCACGGAAAGACAGCAACGGGGATTGGGTATACCCAACCCCAGTACAGAATACCGTGGCAGCCCGAGAAATTTCATTGGCTAATCCAGGACCAGAGGAAATCCGTTTGGGTATTAAGCTACTCAACAAGGGACTGGAGCAGCAAAAGGTCGCCCTGTCTGGAAGTCAAAAACTGGTCTCCGATTCTGACCAATGTCGGACAGATCCGGCATGGGCTGACGTAAGATCCCATGACGTTCGGGCGCAGTATCATCACCCCGAACGCAGGGAAGACAATTATTCAAGAACCGGATCATCTGGACAGCATCGCAGAACTACGCATAACTGGAGCAATGTCGCTCCAGCGGCCGAGAAAGACGCCATCGCTGCACTGAATCCGAGGAACCCTCCCCGATGAGAGCCTAACGATCGAAGGGGAGAAGATAAAGAGAAACGTCGGGAGGAGGATCGTTAGAGAATGCCACCTCCTAGACATGAAAGCCGTCCGGTTGAGTCTCATCATGGTGGGAACGACGAACTAAGGAACGACGAAAACCATGCTAGGACAAGCCAGCAGGGGGCTCGTCGTAGTCAAGAACCTCCCCAGAACCAGAATAATGATGCTCCAGACGGGGGCCGGCGATCAGCCAGAAACAATTCAGCTACCCCACTCCCTCCACCAGGCAGTTATCACAACGACCCCCAAGGAGGACATGGCGGAGGAGGTGGTGGCAGAAGACGAAGTCCAGCTCCAAGGCACTATAGCCACAGCCGACATTCGGGACGATCTCTATCCCCAAACGACGCAAGGCACAAGATCAACTCCAATATAGAGGCGCAGCGCTATGAAAACGACGATTTCTACGTGGGCCCAAAGTGTTTTGGACCACGCGTCAGAGCTACAAGATTCCCGAAAGGATTTGCTATCTCAAGGCACATCCAAGCCTACAACGGCATTGCTCGGCCAGATACCTGGCTACAGGATTTTTTCCAAGCTTACTGCATCGCCAAAGGCGGAAACAGCCTAGTCGCAACCCGATATCTCCCACTTATGTTGCGGAAGACGGCGCGATCATGGCTCAATGAACTTCCGGAGAACACCATCCACAACTGGTATGACATGCAAAGTGCGTTCTTTCGGAATTTCGAAGGCACATATCGGAGGCCCTGTACGGTTGGGGACCTACAGCGTTGCACCCAGAAAGCCGGAGAAACTTGCCGGGATTACCTCGGACAATGGATCGACATCAAGAACTCCTGTGAAGGAGTAAACGATCAAACCGCGATTGAAGCTTTCATCGCAGGACTCCCAATTGGTCTACTACGTCACCGCTTGAAGTGTGACAAGGTCACTGATTTGGGGGAGATAATAGAAACAGCGAGCAAGTATGCAGACGCTGACGACGATGCAGAAGGATTACTCAACGTCCTGGCTGTGCCTCAGTCGGCAAGACAACCAAAGCAACAAGCTCAGAAGCGCAAAAATACCTCGGAAGAGAAACCCAATGCGGAAGCAGTGGTGGTCACTACTATTTTCGGGTCTGGAGGACAAGGAGGACGTGGCGGAGGCCGCGGGCGTGGCCGTGGGACATCAAGGGTCCAAGGTAGAGGAGAGCAACATGTTGGAGATATGCCCAAGAGGCAATAATAAAGTGGTTATTATTATATCTTTATGTTTATGATAAATGTTTACATCCCATGCTATAATTGTATTAACCGGAAACATTAATACTTGTGTGTTTTGTAAACATAAAAGAGTCCCTAGTAAGCCTCTTGTTAAACTAGCTTGTTGATTAATGGATGATCATGGTTTCTTGATCATGGACATTGGATGTCGTTAATAACAAGATCATATCATTAGGAGAATGATGTGATGGACACACACCCATAGTAAGCGTAGCATAAGATCAAGTCATTAAGTTCGTATTGCTATAAGCTTTCAAATGCATAGTAACCTAATCCTTCGACCATGAGGTTATGTTAATCACCATCACCGGATGGATACTTTGATGACATCAAACATCGCTTCGTAACTGGGTGGTTATAAAGGTGTCATTGGGTATTCTGAAAGTATGTGTTGAAGCGCATGAATCAAGATTGGGATTTGTCCATCCATATGACGGATAGATATGCTCTATATATAGCGGAAGGAGGGGGTACACCCTCCCTCAAAGTCCCAGGGTGGGACTAAAGGAGAGGAGGGGGAGGGGGTGACCGCCGGCCACCTAGTGGGCCCCACGCGAGGGGGGGGCTAGGCCCAGCCGGCCAGCCCCCTTGGCCCCTCTCCCTCTCTCCTTTCCCTAATGGGCCCTCTCCCTCCGGAAATTGGCCCATTAAGCCTTTTTTGACCTTTAATTGATTTTATCTTTATTAAATAATTATGAATAAATGATTAAATCAACATTTAACATTCATTCACATATTATTCAACCTCTGTGGCCATGGAACTCCTTCCACCTCCCCTCCGGACATCCTCCGGACTTAGCGAAACCCTTCCGGTTTTCTCCCTTCTTTTCTTCGGTGATTCTACCGATCATATAAACACTCTCTAAGCATCATCAATCCCTTAAGCATGATACCCCACGGTTCGGGAACACTCCAGACATGGTCGGGGCACTCTCGCACCAATGATCGATAGAGGGACCTGGATGGCCATGTGACCCCTATGCGTTCGACGAAGATCTTTCGCCATTTGAACCGAGACAGTTGTGTCTTATTACCTTTGTCACTCGATACTTGCATTGCCCGAGATCTGATCAATGACATCACCATGTCGTGTTCAATCTCGTTACTGAACAATGCTACTTGACTCATTCCGACAAGTGATATCCTCGTGATCTAATCACACGCAGTGCAACTATTGGATAATAACCTCTCCGAGTGGGCCCTTGAGTATCTTCTCATCACATGGACATACAAATCCCGCTCTTGACATACATTGCCTCAACGGTTTCCTCTGAACACCTGAACACACCTTTATAACCACCGTATTACCAGATGGCGTTTGATGATATCAAAGCACTCTCGGGAGACGGTGATTGATATAGCCTCACGGTCTAAGGAATAGTCTACGAGGATCCTTTTATAATCATCATAACTTGAACTTTGTGACATGATTGGGTCACGATGTTTAGCTTGGGTATTGGTTCATCATCTCATTCACAGAATGAGATGACTCCATTTCCAACTGGCATAAATGCGACATGATCAGGAAACATGATCATCTGTTGACCAATGAACTGTTGGAGATATGCCCAAGAGGCAATAATAAAAGTGGTTATTATTATATCTTTATGTTTATGATAAATGTTTACATCCCATGCTATAATTGTATTAACCGGAAACATTAATACTTGTGTGTTTTGTAAACATAAAAGAGTCCCTAGTAAGCCTCTTGTTAAACTAGCTTGTTGATTAATTGATGATCATGGTTTCCTGATCATGGACATTGGATGTGATTAATAACAAGGTTATATCATTAGGAGAATGATGTGATGGACACACACCCATAGTAAGCATAGCATAAGATCAAGCCATTAAGTTCGTATTGCTATAAGCTTTCAAATGCATAGTAACCTAATCCTTCGACCATGAGGTTATGTTAATCACCATCACCGGATGGATACTTTGATGACATCAAACACCGCTTCGTAACTGGGTGGTTATAAAGGTGTCATTGGGTATTCTGAAAGTATGTGTTGAAGCGCATGAACCAAGTTTGGGATTTGTCCATCCATATGACGGATAGATATGCTCTGGTCTCTCTCGGTGGAATGTCATATAATTAGCTTGCAAGCATGTGACTAGGTCACAAGGGATGACATAACATGGAACGAGTAAAGAGTACTTATCAGTAACGAGGTAGAACTAGGTATGGAGATGCCGACGATCAGACCTCGGATAAGTATAGTATCGCGTGACAAAGGGAATTGGTTTCGTATGTAAATGGTTCAATCGATCACGAAGTCATCGTTGAGTATGTGGGAGCCATTATGGATCTCCAGGTCCCGCTGATGGTTATTGATAGGAGATGTGTCTCTGTCATGTCTACATATTCACGAACCGTATGGTGACACACTTAAGGTTCGAAGTTGTTTTAAGTAGATATGGAATGTGCGTTGGAGACCGAATGATGTTCGGAGTCTCAGATTGGATCCGGGACATCACGAGGAGATCCGGAATTGTCCGGAGAATAAGATTCATATATTGGGGATCATTTTCTGAGTTAGGAAATGTTCCGGAGTATTTGTATGAGGATTCTAGAAGGTTTCGGAATGTTCCGGAAGGTTTTGGAAGATTTCTTGGAGTTTGCTTGAAAACCAAGAAAGGGATCAAGGAGTCCTGGTGGGGCAAGACAAGGAGTCGTGGGGGAGGAGGACTCCTCCCCCCCTCCCCAATCCGCCGGCCATAGGAGGGAGGGGAGTCCTACAAGGACTCCCCCTCCCATGGCGCCTCCCCCCTTTAAATAGAGGGGTGGGGGAGCCACCTCCAAGTACTCCTACACTACTCCAAATCTCCGCCGCCTCTCTCCTCCTCCTTTCTTCTGCACAGGCATAGGCGAAGCCCTGCAGAATTCTCTACTCCACCACCACCACCACGCCGTCGTGCTGCTGGGATTCCGTGGAGAAGATCTACTACCTCCGCTGCTCGCTGGAACGGGGAGAGGAAGGTCTGCTTCGACTCCGCACGTGTGACCGACTGCAGAAGCGCTGCCGGAACGCGGCGCCGGATTTCTCGACAAAATGATCTCGACTTAGTCGAAGAAGTTCGCGTCGTTGCTAAAATGAGATCTACAGCCTATCAGCAGAAGTTACACAAGTATCATAGCTAGAGAGTCCGAAATAGATCTTTCAATAAAGGTGATTTGGTTCTCTGGCTTGTGCAACAAAGAAAGCACAAACTTTCCCCAGTATGGGAAGGGCCCTTTTTAGTTAGTCGAGTATTGCACAATGGATCGTAATACTTAACTGACATGAGGCCAGTCAAAGAAAGACCTGCTACTAAGAAGAGAAAGAGAGCTAGAGGCAGTACAAATCCGGATGAGTTAGACAGACCGTGGAATATTGCTCAGCTACGTCCCTTTTATTCTTAGTTTATTTTTCTTTGTAATCATATATATGTACATGTTCTGAGAAATAAAAGTTTTGGTTGCCTCAAGTTTTTCTGAGAAGTTTTTACCATCTTATTTCCAAATGATCATGTCATAGTCGATAATCCCAGAATGCTTGAAAGTAATTTATGCTCATGTTTGTTCTGGTTAGATTTCTGACTCTAAAATTGCTACCTTCGGGTATAACTCTAAAATTTGTAGTCTTTACTTTGGTTATTTGTCTGATTGCTGGATGCGGGTATTTTCCGAGTAGTGAATTGTTGGTACTGGAAGCCGGCTTTGTTTCCGAGTTTAAACTGGTTTAGTAATTGAGCTCCGTTGCTCGGCAAAGTTTCCGGTGGAAGGTTTAGCCGGCTCACGAAAGGGACAGGGCAGAAAGCCAGATAAACGATAAGTGAAGACGAAAAAATACAAGTGCTTATGTAAACATTTCAGGCACACAAAAAAATTTAAGCCGAAAAGTGCTGAATAGATCAAAAGCTTAGCACTAGCAAAGTTAAAGTATTACATATTTACAAACGCATCATGTTTTTTCCGGAATAATACATATGTTTCTGGTCTATGATGCAGGAGGAGATGAAGGAGCTGTCGGCTCGCTGGTTACTCCACCTTGATATCGTTTCGAGATGTCTGCATCTGAGGTGGTACGTTCATCGTCGAAAACTTCTTCGGTTTCTTCTGGAGGAGGAGGCAGAGTAGCTACGCGGGTGAAGAAGGGGATCTCGTAGCTGGTCAGATCAGCCACGTGACACCCATATCCGGCGCAGGAATGCTTGATGGCTTGAAGGTGCTGCTCCTGGCCGCCTTCGTCTACCTTGCAGTACCCTCTGGTCACTTGCCATATCTTCATGTTTCCATGGTGCTCATGACCATGGTGAGAGCGTTCTGCGCAGCAGTCCGTGCGTAGGACATATTCCAGTCCCAAACAAGATGTGGCATCTCCTTGGCCTTGTCCCGCACCTGAAAATCCGACATGCTTGGCATGCCCGGAATCTTGAGAGCTTCGCCAATGTCCTCAAGGGACCGGCGGAAGTCATGAAGAAGGTCACCGACTTGGGTAAGCCGGTGGGTGCGGGGCTCGGAGGAGGAAGAGTCCGTCAAGTTCAGAGGACCTATACACAAAATAAGTTAAGAAAAATCCGACATTGATAGAAGACGAAGAAAAAGATAAGTCAGACAGATGGAACATACCGAGAATGACATCGTCAATCTTGGTCTTCTCCTCCCGGAGACTCTGGAGTTCAGCCCGGAGCGCCTGGGAGATGTCCTTCTCTCTGCCAAGCTCATTCTTGAGGTCCGAGATTATTTTATCTTGAGAGGCGATCTTGCGATCACGCTCTTCAATGGCCATGGAGGAGGATTCAAGGACTTGAGCTATGCTCCTTTCATGATCCTCCTTGAGCTTATCCAGCTCTTGGTGAAGTCCCTTGTTCTCCACCACCAAGGTCTTGAGGTTCTCGGCCTCTTCAATAATAGCGATGGATTGTTTCACCAGCGCTGTAAGTCAAAAAGAACAACACTTCAGAAAAAATTCGACATTGAAAAAGCAAAAGACAAGGTTTGAATCTCGAAATGTTTACCTTCGGCTTCATCCTTGGCTACTTTAAGTTCAACATTTTTGTTGGGGGGATACCCCCGGGTAGGGTCACGCCGTGGTATAAAGGCCGAGTTAGCCGAGGTTCAGCAAGGCCAAAGTAGATGCTGGCCGGGTCACCTCAAGGCAGGCCGAATCACGGGGTAATCTGGACCTAGGGGCGTTCGCCTAACTAGCCCTCATCCGACTTAAGTGGTAAGTCGGAAGCGTATATCTTACCTGTATGCAGGAAAGGGGTGTGGCCGGATGAACCATCATCCAGGTCGCAGCAAGCTTCTAGGAGAAGGAAGGAATCTCACTGGTCAAAAGGAGCCCCGGTACGCACTGCCTGAGCGAAGCGAGCAAGGACAGGACCACCGGGGCGTGGCCGACAAGCGTGACGACGCCCGTGTCAGCTGACGAGGGCGCCGCAGTGGCTCACGTAGCTAAAGCATATGTGGCGCGGGGGAAAAAGCACCCCGGTCGGCTTACCACTTTGGGATGAGGAATATGCCTCCACGTATGCCCTAGGCAGAATCCGAGCCTCCCTTATAAAAGGGGGGCTAGGGCTTCTGCTCAAGGGGTTGGCTGTTTTGGTCTCTGTACAATTCTGTTAAGGTCTAGGGTTTCAGGTGAGATCTGTGGGTGAGAGTAAGAGAGCTCCTTCTTCCTCCTCTCGCCAATACAGCTCTAGGAGCACTTGTAACCTTGGAAGGAAATCAATACAAGTTCTTGTGTGGAGAATCACTTCACTATCCCTCCCTGGATTCCCCTAGCGTGTATTAGTCCCCACCTTCAGCCTAACATGGCATCTGCCGTGACACCACCACGACAGTTGGCGCCCACCATGGGGCCAGCGGCGCTAGCAGGGGTCAAAATCCGGACGGGAAACTTCATCGCGACCAGCGAGCGCATCGTCTCCGGGCTCGTTCAGCGCTTTGGAGCGCGGGACTTCGTCAGCGACAACGCAGGCTGCTTCGGCATACACCCTCTCCCGCGCAACGACATCTTTGTCAAGCTCGGCGCGCACAAGGTCTAGTTGCGGTGGACGTGTCTTGCGATCATCTGCGCCACGTCGTCGAAGCAGGCGAACCGCCCCTCACTGTGGCTCGCGGGGAGCGTACCGCTCGTTCCCCGGACCATGCAGAGGTAATGATGACAGTGCCGGGTGCGGGTGCGAGCAAGGATCCGGCGCCAGATCCGGAGGTGACGCCCAAGGCACCAAGGAAAGGTAGGGGTCCTCCGCTAGAGAGGCCGGAAAACGTGCTGAGAGAGGCAATGGATAGCTTGGCAAACCCTGTAGTAGCAGCAGTAGATCCGGCTCGTGCACAGGCCGAGCTGGAAGAAACTAGGCAGAAAATACTTGAGGGCACAAAGAAAATAGCCGCGGCCCAGCAGTCGTTGAACATGACGCTGCGTGAGTACGCCAAGGCGAACAAAGTTGATACTGTAAAGGTTAAAGGGAGAAATCTCATGAGCGAGATGAACAGAGAAGGTGATGTTGGAATCGAGGAATCAGAAAACTGTTTTTCCGTGGGGCTGCCGAGGTATGGTATCCCGGCCAAGAACCTCAGAGCGGCGGATGCAGCTGCATCCGAGTTAGAGGGACTGACAGGTGAAGCCCAGCAAAGGCAGCAAGATCGGGTTAACGAGCTGGTTCGGATTGCAAATAGGCAAAACGAGGAACTGCTCAGGACAAACCCGGAGAGAGCTAGGGCCTCCAAGATCGTCCATTCGGCGATGGGTAACCCGGAGAAATCCGCTGGAGCCGCATCGTCCCCTCATGGTGGTCCAAGGAGAGAGGAGGTGGTAACCTCGGCCAGACGGAACAAACAGATTGTCCCGTATGACCCGACACGGGCAGGGAAAGAAAAAGAAGCGCAGAAAAATGATGATCGACGGAGTGTGAGCCGAGGCGAAGCTGGCCGAGGCAACCGTGACCAAGGCAATGCCGGTCAAAGGAACGTTGTCAACGGCAATGCCGGGCAGCAAAGCTCAGCAGGGGCAAGACAACCGCAGCAGCGGAACATGCCGAGGCAAGAGCACAGTGCCGGCCGAGGTATACGACAGAAAGGTGCGCCGCAAGAGCAAAACCGGTATAACGACGGTGATTCGGAGATGGCAAATGCGGGATACCCGAGACCGGATTATCATGTGATAGGGTCGAGATTGGGAAGTAGGGATTTGATGCTGGACGATGCAAGGTTGAAACTGGATCAACTATATAGGTCAGAGCAGATTGAATGTCAAGGTCCACCGGGTCAAGCATGTTTTGGACCCCGGATCATGAAAGAGCCACCAGTCCCGAACTTTCAGCTACCCAGGGGTACCAAGACCTATGACGGTAGTACCAAGCCAGAGGATTGGCTGATAAACTATGCTACGGCTGTAAAAATTGCCACAGGCAACCTGAGATGGGCCGTACGGTATGTACCCCAGATGTTGGAAGGACCGGCAAGGGTGTGGTTGAACAATTTACCACCAAGAAGCATCAACTGCTGGATAGATTTCGAGGAGATGTTCATCAGCAATTTTTCGTGTACGTATCAACGGCCAAATAGGCCACAGACCCTAGCTATGTGCAAGCAAAGACCCAATGAGACAGACGGGGAGTTCTTGACTCGGTGGTGTACCGTGAGAAACTCATGCGAGGGCGTGATAGAATCACAGGCCATAGCATGGTTTGCACAGGGGTGCAGATATGGAAGCGAACTGTGGATGAAGTTGCAACGGAAAATGCCGGCAACGTTGGCAGAAATGATCCGGATTGCGGATTTGTATGTGTTGGGTGACCCAACCCAATCGAGGCAAGCGATGAATACTATCAGAGGGATGGATCCGGATCATCCCGGAGGAATGATTACAGAGGAAAAAGGAGAGATGATAGATCGGACCACCGGTACGGTTCGCACCAAGTTGCAGCTGTGAATCAAGACCAACCCGGAGGTGGGGGTAGCCAGCGCTAGAAAATTGGAGGTCAATGTACCCCAAGGAACGATGGGAATAAAACTTGGACTCCGGAGCAAAAGAAGCAGTGGCAAGAAAGGAAAGACCGTCCGAGGTATACTTACGAGTCGATGTTGGACCAGCCGTGTAAGTTTCACACGCCAAATCCGAACAACCCAGCGGGTCATACGACGAGGCAATGCGAGTGGATGCGCAAGATCGAGCAAGGTGGTTCGGGGAATGCTCAGCCACCCCGGAATGATCAGCCTCGGCAGGAGTTACCCCGGCAGCAATTGCTCTTCGGAGCAAACACGCAACAACTAATGTTGCCTCCCCCTCCGCCGAGGTATGATAACAATGAAAGAAGGGATGCAGTGCATCAGGTAGAAAATCAGCATCAGCCGGATCAGAGGCACCCCGGAAATGAGGGGAGAAACGAGTACAGGGAGCATCACCAGAGCTACTGTGTATTTACCACAGAGGAAACTGATAGAAAAAGCTTGCAGCGTAGGCATATGGAGGTGAATGCGGTAATGCCTGCAGTGACGAGGTACATGCCTTGGTCTGATCAGGAAATCACCTGGAGCATAAGGGATCATCCCAAGCTCATGCCGAGCCCTGGTTCATATGCGTTGGTGCTGGATGCTACGTTCATTGGACCTAGCATCAACGTAAGGTTCTCAAAGGTACTGATGGACAACGGCAGTAGCATAAATATCATGTATGCGGACACAATGCACAAGTTGGGTATCTCGGAAAAACATGCTCCAGGCCACGAGGACAACTTTCCACAGCATTGTGGCCGGCATCTCTTGCGAGGCCATAGGCAAGGTCCGGGTCGACGTCTTGTTCGGCACGAGGGACAATTGCCGAACTGAAAATCTGGAGTTCGAAGTAGTGAACTTAGAAAGCGTGTATCATGCGTTGCTCGGAAGGCCAGCACTGAACAAGTTCATGGCAAGTTGTCATATCAGCTACTTGAAGATGAAATTGCCCGGACCAAATGGAGTGATTACCATTGCTGGGGACTTCCGACGTTCGATGGAGTGTGCGTCGGCCGGATCAAACTTAGCCGAGTCACTTGTGATCGCGCAGGAAAAAAGGAAAATTCAGGAGGTGGCGGCATTGGCTCAGTCCGCGCAGCAGTATATGCCGGCGCTGAGTAACCCGCATGGAACTGTCTCCTTCCAGGCCACGAAAGATACCAAGAAGGTTCCCGTTGATGACATGTTCCCAGAGCGCACCGTAACAATTGGTGCCGGGCTAAGCGATAAATAGGAAAGCGAGCTCGTCAGCTTCCTCCGTGAGAATCAGGACATTTTTGCTTGGTCCAGACAGGACTTGCAAGGTGTTCCGAGGGAGTTGGCCGAGCACTCTTTGAATGTGAGACCCGGAGCCAAGCCGGTGAAGCAACCTCTCCGCCGCTTCGCCGAAGATAGGAGGAAAGTCATTGGGGATGAGATAGCTCGGTTGCTAGCTGCAGGATTTATCATGGAGGTCCTCTACCCGGATTGGCTGTCTAATCCGGTGCTGGTGGGAAAGAAAAAGGATGATCCGAACGTGGCAGTGGTTTGGCGCATGTGTATCGATTACACGAACCTAAACAAGGCGTGTCCGAAAGACCCATTTCCGCTGCCAAGAATAGATCAGGTCATAGACTCAACTGCTAGATGTGAACTGTTGTCATTCATTGACGCCTATTCTGGTTTCCACCAGATACCTCTGAATCCGGATGATCAAATAAAGACTGTGTTTATTACCCCGTATGGGGCTTATTGCTATTGCACCATGCCATTTGGTCTACGTAATGCAGGAGCAACGTACCAGAGATGTATGCAAAAATGTTTACACGACCAAATAGGTCAAAATGTACAGGTGTATGTGGATGATGTGGTTATCAAGACCAAGGAAAGCAAAATGCTCCTTGACGATATCAGGCAAACATTCGCAAACCTAAGAAGGTTCCGGATGAAACTTAACCTGGAAAAATGCACCTTCGGTGTCCCGGCTGGAAAATTGCTCTGCTTTCTGGTTTCCAGCCGAGGTATCGAAGTTAATCCAACCAAAATCCGGGCCATCGAACGAATGGAACTGCCGAAGTGTCTTAACGATGTCCAGAAGTTTACAGGTTGCCTGGCCTCGTTAAGTCGGTTTGTATGTCGGTTGGGAGAGAAAGCTTTACCTCTGTACCAACTCATGAAAAAGTCGGATAAGTTCATTTGGACACCACAGGCTGATGAAGCCTTTACCCACCTAAAGAAAATGTTAGCCATGGCACCAGTGCTCGCCTCACCACTATCAAAGGAGCCAATGTTGCTCTATATAGCCACAACCAACCGGGTTGTAAGTGCAGTGATAGTGGTGGAGCGCGATGAGGAAGGTAAGTCAGTGCAAAGGCCGGTGTATTATTTGAGTGAAGTGTTGTCAACCTCAAAGCAGAACTACCCACATTATCAAAAAGTGGCGTATGGCGTGTACATGGCCGCCAAGAAATTGAAGCACTACTTTGAGGAGCATCCCATCCGGGTCATATGCGAGGCCCCTATATCCGAGATAATGAGTAACAAGGATGCAAGCGGCAGAATTGCAAAATGGGCAATTGAGCTAGCTCCTTATGCTCCGCAATATGACCGGAGAGAAGCCATCAAGTCTCAGGCTGTGGCGGACTTTTTCGTGGACTGGACCGAGGTACAGTACGAACCACCACTTCCGGATCCGAACTATTGGCGGATGCACTTTGACGGATCAAAAACCAAAACCAGGCTAGGTGCCGGAGTTGTACTCATGTCGCCAAAGAAGGACCAGTTGAAATATGTGTTGCAGATCCACTTCACCGCATCAAACAATGTCGCTGAGTATGAAGCACTGGTGCATGGGCTCAAGGTAGCAAAAGAAATTGGTATACGTTGGATTATATGCTTTGGCGACTCGGATTTAGTGGTGTAGCAAGTGTCCGGAGTGTGGGACGCCCTTGATCCAAACATGGCACTATACATATTTCATGTGCAGAAGATTTCTGGTTACTTTGAGGGATACGAATTTCATCATGTACCCCGAGTGGAAAATGAGGCTGCCGACATGCTGTCGAAGCTCGGGTCAACCAAACAAGCAATTCCACCGGGTGTAGCATTAGAGCACCTCAAGAAACCATCCATCAGGCCATCCCCGGAGCCCGAGTCAATCTACGTCCCGGAGGACACAGAGTCCGGAGCTGTGCCCATGGATATTGACACGGGAAGTGGTGCGCAAAACCCGGGGACTGCTTCGGCAAACCCGGGGACTGCTTCGCAAGACCCGGGGACTGCTCAGCGTGATCCGGTTGAAGTTATGCCGGTGGATCAGATGGAGATAGACGAGGACGTGTTCCCCATGCGGCCAATACCGCCGTAGGCACTGCCTATATTTCAATTCCTGAAAGATGGAACGTTACCCACTGAGGAGGTGCTGTCCAGGCAAACACAGAGGAGGGCAAAGGCCTACACGATCATCAATTCCGATTTATACAAAAGAAGTGTGACCAATGTCCTCCAGCGGTGTGTTGACCCGGAAGAAGGGCTTGAAATCATCCGAGATATACATCAGGGGGAATGCGGGCATCACGCCTCATCCCGAGCCTTGGTAGCAAAAGCTTTCCGACACGGATTCTACTGGCCAAATGCCTTAGAGCAAGCAGAAGATCTGGTGAGAAAATGTAATGATTGTCAGAGGTACGCTACAAAGACACATATGCCAATGTCGGAACTCAAGACCATCCCAATCACTTGGCTATTTGCCGTATGGTGCTTGGATATGGTGGGCCCGTTCAAACCAGCAAGAGGAAACATGACTCACATTCTGGTAATGGTGGACAAGTTTATGAAGTGGATCGAGGTAAAGCCTATAAGAAAATGTGATGGAGCTACGGCCGTAACGTTTCTCAAAGATATCATCTTGAGGTACGGTTATCCACACAGTATCATAACTGATAATGGCACAAATTTTGCGGAAGGAGCATTTGCTCGTTTCTGCCGGGATAAGAGGATCCGGCTTGACGTAGCTTCGGTAGCCCACCCCGCATCGAACAGGCAAGTGGAGAGATCCAACGGATTAGTATTATCCGAGATAAAACCCCGGCTCATTGAGCCGCTCCAAAGATCAGTGGGGTGCTGGATAGAAGAACTACCAGCGGTACTGTGGAGTTTAAGAACAACTCCGAATCGATCAACAGGCTATACGCCGTTTTTTCTGGTATATGGGGCAGAAGCTGTATTACCAGCCGACATAGAGCATGATTCGCCTAGGGTCACTCAATACACAGAAGCCGAAGTGCAAGAAGCCCGGCAAAATGATGTTGATCTGCTGGAAGAAGCGAGAGAACTGGCACTGTCCAGATCCGCCGTATATCAGCAAAATCTCCGACGCTATCATAGCCGGAAAGTGTGCCCCTGAGTCTTTCGGGAAGGCGATCTGGTGCTCCGGTTGGTACAACGTACTACTGGAATACATAAATTATCCCCCCCTTGGGAAGGGCCGTTCATCGTGAGCAAAGCATTGCACAATGATTTTTACTATCTTATAGATGCAAAGCCACATGAAAAGAACAAGGCGGACAGGTCCGGTGAGGAATCAAAGCGACCATGGAACATAGCTCTACTTCGGACTTTCTACACCTAGCTAAGAAGTGAATGTATCCGGGTTATCTCATATGTCGGTATGTATGTCGGCAATGAGCTTATCAATGAAATGTGGGCACCTCGAGTAGTAACTCGGGGACTGCCTTAATAATATTTGTTGTCGTTTGTTATTTGCGCGTCGGCTGGAATAGGTTATTCTACTTAGCTCGGATTAGTAGTGTGTGAGCACCAAAAACCCAACTCTTCGACTTGCTGTTTTCCAACAAGAATTGGCTTCATGGCAAGCAAGAGAACAAGTTTGGAATTGCGTAGCACATGAAAAACGACTAAGGAAAAGAATTTATTCGAGCCGACGTTTGTTCTTCGGACTAACCCTGTATTTATTTTCAAGTTAATATGCAGTTTTATTTTTAAGCTAAGTCTAAAAGTTTCCCAATATTGTGAAGATGATTTTTCAGGCTCGGATTCGTAAGTTGCAAAACCGAATCAAGGTAGACGCGATCTGAGCCAAAAGATTGAACGAACAAGAAAAAGAAACTCTGGGACTATGCCCACGTTAATCCGGTATAAGTACTCAGTAGCAAAATATCACATGTATTCGGAATACAATTCCACCCGGCATACCGGGGATCTCATGAATTTTCAAGTGTTTTTACTTAGGGAGCAGCAGGAGGAAGTTTGGCATCATCGTCGCCCTCTTCGATATCTGAGGCAGTGTCCTCCTCGTCTTCACCCGAGTCATCTTCAATGTTCTCAACTTCCTCTTAACCTGCGGCTTCCAGGAAGCTCGGACCCTCAGTCCATTCATGAATGTGGGCATATTCGATGAGGCTGTGGGCGCAAGCCTGGCGCCGAGCTACCCACTCCGGGTCATCTGTCCATTTGGACCCGGTGCCCAGGCGTGTGAGGAGGCTGAGATCTATCTTCTCGTACAACGTCAAAATGTGGTGAAGGACGGTATCGGCAACAACGCATCCAGCGGATTCTCGCCAGAGGTCGAGCTGGGTCTCAATTTTTGAAAGCCTTTCAACGAGCTGCGTGACTCTCTCCGGAGCATCATCGGCAGGCCAGAAGGCATTGAAGACCCGGACTGAAACACCGAGGAGGTCCCTGCCGTAGTTCTTGATAATTTCCACGCGAGATGACAGGCTGACCAATAGGTCCTCCATGTCAAAGGGAATGCTCTCACCCTCAGCAGCGACCGGAGCACCCCTTTCTCGGCGGAAATTGGCGACAGCAGCACTTGCAATGGCAGTACCCTCTAGAAAGTGGCCTAGGAAACAAGGCAAATGACAAAGTTGAGAAAACAAGACATATGAAGTAACCCGGAGAAATAAGGCGGATAAAGGAAAAGAAGTTACGTGAGATGTGACTGTGAATCCGGGTCAACTCCTTGATGCAAGCATCACGCCTTTTCCGAAGCTGCTCGAGCTCAGCATTTGCCGACTCAAGTTTGACCTCGGCTTGCTGAAGAAGCTCACGATCCTTAGCACTTTGGAGTTTGAGGCGCTCGCGTTCTTCGGTGTAGTCCTGGCTAACCCTTTTCCGCTCGGTTTGGTGATGCGCCTTCATCTTAGCCATTTCAGCTTTGAGCTTGGCTATGTCATCATGTTTGGTCCGGAGGAGGGCGAGCTCATCATCTTTCTTCTTCAGCTCGGCTTGGTGCTGTCCTGCTTGTTCGAGAAAATGCAGCATCATGTCAGGCACATGCACACTTTCTTCAAGCAATGCTGAAACCGTGTGTTGGCCCGGCAGAGCCGAGGTATGAATGTTTGCCGAGCCAAGGAGGTAAGATGATGAAAAGCACAGTAAAAACAGACAAGAAGGACGTACCCTTGATCTGCTCCAAGTTCTTCCGCATTATTTTGTTTTCAGCTTCCACCCCAGCTGCGGAAACCGAACAATCAGATTAGTTCGGCAAGCGAAGTGGAAGAAAAATGAGGAAAGGAATGAGAACGAAATTTACCCCTTTTCTCGTACTCCGCGATGAGTGCAGCCTGTTTCGTGCGAAGATTTTTGTGCGTATCCAACAAGCGCTGGAATTCAGCACTTCGGCGGTTGGTGGTCACCTAAAAGAGATACAGAAACTTAAGTCAGCCTTGTGCATGTTCGAAGTGTACTAAAATCCGGGCCAAGTGGAACTTAACCCGGCTCTAGGTGTGTGCATATTCGAAGTGTACTAAAATCCGGGACAAGTGGAACTTAACCCGGCTCTAGGTGTGTGCATGTTCGAAGTGTACTAAAATCCGGGCCAAGTGGAACTTAACCCGGCTCTAGGTGTGTGCATGTTCGAAGTGTACTAAAATCCGGGCCAAGTGGAACTTAACCCGGCTCTAGGTGTGTGCAAGTTTGAAGTTATCATGGAGCTACGTTAGTTCTATAAAAGAGCATCCGTCCGAGTAACAAGTTACTCCCCCGGAGGCTCGGGGACTAATGGTTATTATCTACAATCTGCAAAGGAGAAACGACGTACCTCCATCATTCGTCCAGCGAGGTTAATGGCCTTGGCGGCGGTATTCACCTGATCAGATTCGTGGACTACCTCGGCCTTATTCCAGTTCATGACGAACTCCATCAGGCTCGGGGGGTACCGTTCACCTATGGGCATATGAGGCATCACCAAACCCTTAGCATGTGCTTCCTTCCTCTCCACCAAGGTAAGGGCGGGGCTGGTGTGCAGAACCAACTGCTGGGCTTCGGTTGGCTCGGCAGGCGCGTCCTTTGCCGCTGATGTCTTCTTGGGGAGCATGGACTCAAGGGTGCGTTGCCCAGGCTCGGCAGCACTGGGCTTGGTAGCGTCTTGAATCTTCTTGCCCTTGGCTTGCTGGGAAGAAGAAGCCGTAGCAGCGGTTTTTCCCTACCGAGGTTGAGAGGACTCGGAAGATGCAGAGGAACTGGGCGCTGGTACTTTCGTTGCTGAACTTGGTGCCGGCGCTGATGTTTTCACTGCCGGAGTTGGTGCTGCTGCCGAGGTTGGAG
Source organism: Avena eriantha (assembly GCA_910589775.1). Lineage (NCBI taxonomy): Eukaryota > Viridiplantae > Streptophyta > Magnoliopsida > Poales > Poaceae > Avena > Avena eriantha. Next base: position 45,738,485 of record OU342741.1, read on the forward strand.
TTGGTGCTGGTTTGGCTGCTGGTACTGGAACAGATGCTGAAGTCAAGGTAGCCTTGGTGGCTACTAGTTGTGGCGTTGCCGAGGTAGTGGCTGCCGTTGTTCTGGCTGGGCCAGTTCCCCCCGCCCCAGGATGACCCGGAGCGGCCGCAGAGCTCTCCGGAATAGGGCTCAGCGGACGTGACTCGTCGTCACGACGGGGTGAAGGGCTAGCCCGGAGAGGTGATGAGATACTGGATCCACTTTGAGGGACCTCCACCGGAGCCCTGTGAAATCAAGTAACGTCAGAAGAAAAATTACGACGAAGTAAGGAAGAGCGAGTTACAGAAGAAAGAAAGACTTACACATCCGAGGTTTCGGCTGCTCTGGGTTTCCGAGCCCTTCGTGCTGGGGCCTTCTTTTGCCTTTTAACAGGCAGGGAAGGTCCGGAGGAAGAGCTTGTGGAAGACGCGCGCTTTTTCTTCGGCGCCACCGGAACTGGCTCGTCCGTGGCAAGGGATCGGATCCTTAAGGATGTGACCACCGGAGTGAGCTGATGGCGGAAAAGCAAAAGAAAGGGGGACAGCCTCAAACGGTTCAATTATCTCGATATCCAAGTAATCTTCATCATCGGGCCAATCTCTAGCAGAAGAGAAGTTACCCGTGGGTCGTTTCGTGGCGTCGGTCATGGTGAGAAAAATCTCTTGGTCCGGCTCCTCCTCGTCCGAAGTCACCCGGTCCGGTGCCCACTTAAGGGTCGGATCGGTACCGTCCTCGAGCGTCTGCTGAAGGAATAGCTGAGGAAAAGAGTAAACAAACGAGTCAAAAATGCAACAATAACAGACAAGTGAGTAGTCCGGGGTAAGTTTGCAACATGAAACTTACCATGGGAGGAAGCCGGTCACGGCAGAAATGCTCAATCCCCCAAGTCCAGTCAGAGGAGAAGTCCTTGTGAGTGGTGAAGAGAGCCTTAACCCGACGAAAGATCTCCGTGTTGTTCAGTTCGAAAGATGAAGTCCGGTTGGGATCGCGGCCGTAGCTCATATGGCACACCTTGTGCATGCGTTTCTGGAGAGGGGAGATTCGGTTGCGCACGGAAGTGATCATTGCATCCTTGTTGCGCAACCCGAGCTCCTTCAGCTCCGCGAACCTTTTGTTCACTTGGTTGGCCAGGGCCATAGGTTTCCTGGGAACGGCGTCCCACAGATCCGGGTTCGGCGGACCCGGTGTATAGGGGAGCAACCGGATCAAATCTTCGGTGCCCGTGTTCCGGACGTAAAAGAACGTCCGGGCCCACCCTTTGCAGAATTCTAGCCCTGTGACCCGGGGGAAAACAGAGAACCTCCGGGGTGAGATGGAGGCCACTCCGAACTGAGTGAGCCGCTTGTCCTCCGGATCAGTGTGAATGTCAGGAATAACGTTGCGACGAAGGGCGAAAAACCGGATCCACAGCTCCTTCGTGGGCCATAATCCGGCGTAGCCCTCGATTGTAGAAACGAAGGCAGAGAGAGAAGTAATGGCGTTGGCTGGAAGATGGTGCGGCTGGAGATGGTAGGTACTGAGCCAATCGTAGAAGAAATCGCTCACCGGGAGTCCGAAGCCCCGTTGAAAGTGAGACAGGAACATACCGAACTCCCTAGGATTGGGTGAAGGAGCTAGCTCGGCAGAGGCGACGCGAGCGGCGACACCGGCGGGGATGCGTCTGGTCCGATAGAGCCAGTCCAGGTCGTCCTGGCAGACCCAGGAGCCGGCCCATGCGACGCGGTCCGCAGCAGCGGCGTCCTCCTCCATCTCTTGCTCAGCAATGGCGAGTTCTTCTTCCGCCATCTGCTCCTCGAAGCCCTCGCTGGCGCTAGAGGCGGCGGGGGACAGTGGCGTGGATTGACGAGGACCCGTAGCAGGAGATTTGCGTCGCAGTGACGGTGACGCAGAGGTGCAACGGAGAAGTGCGGCGGCGATGCTGCTTTTTGGCAGTGCTGGCGGCGGCGCGGTCACGAGGAAGACGAAGAGGAATAGCAGCGGGCAGAGGGGTGCGGAGGGGGAAAATCCTAAGGGACGCACCCCTCCGCTATTTAACCACCCCAATCAGGGGTGAGTGGGATCGCACCCTAGGGACCGGCCACACGGTGTGGCCATGTATTACCCGTTCGGACCAATCAGTAAGGAGCCACACGGAAGGCCACAGGGCGGAGAGAGTCCTGTGACGTGACGCGCTGATGCGGTAAACGAGGAGGCAGGCGTGACGTGACCCGCGCACAGTGATAACTGACAATTACTGCGGCGGTTACTGTACCGTCCCTTAAAATAATATGACATAATGATTACCCTTCACATGGGCAAGCGTACGAGAGAAGGGAGTAAGACCCGGACGGAACTGTGGTAACCCGGCCGGCAAGTGAAAACTTGCAATGTGCGAAGGGAACGTAAATCCAAGCGTCTGGGGTACAGAGGTAACTCGGAAACAACGACAGGGGCACAAAATGGAACCTGATGTGGCCTTAGCGGCCAGGGCGGCTAAGACCGCACCACCTTCGGGGACTAATGTTGGGGGGATACCCCCGGGTAGGGTCACGCCGTGGTATAAAGGCCGAGTTAGCCGAGGTTCGGCAAGGCCAAAGCAGATGCTGGCCGGGTCACCTCAAGGCAAGCCGAATCACGGGGTCATCCGGACCTAGGGGCGTTCTCCTAATTAGCCCTCATCCGACTTAAGCGGTAAGTCGGAAGCGTATGTCTTACCTATATGCAGGAAAGGGGTGTGGCCGGATGAACCATCATCCGGGTCGTAGCAAGCTTCTAGGAGAAGGAAGGAATCTCGCTGGTCAAAAGTAGCCCCGGTACGCACTGCCTGAGCGAAGCGAGCAAGGACAGGACCACCGGGGCGTGGCCGACAAGCATGAGGACGCCCGTGTCAGCTGACGAGGGTGCCGCAGTGGCTCACGTAGCTAAAGCATCTGTGACGCGGGGGAAAAAGCACCCCGGTTGGCTTACCACTTTGGGAGGAGGCATATTCTTAGGAATATGCCTCCACGTATGCCCTAGGCAGAATCCGAGCCTCCCTTATAAAAGGGAGGCTAGGGCTTCTGCTCAAGGGGTTGGCTGTTTTGGTCTCTGTACAATTATGTTAAGGTCTAGGGTTTCAGGTGAGATCTGTGGGTGAGAGTAAGAGAGCTCCTTCTTCCTCCTCTCGCCAATACAGCTCTAGGAGCACTTGTAACCTTGGAAGGAAATCAATACAAGTTCTTGTGTGGAGAATCACTTCACTATCCCTCCCTGGATTCCCCTAGCGTGTATTAGTCCCCACCTTCAGCCTATACATGGCATCTGCCGTGACACCACCACGACAATTTTTAAGCCGGAGAGCTTTGATCTCTCTCCGCTTATCGCAGACATTGGTCAGTAATTCCTGGTTATAGGAACATACTTTCTGTAAGTCAGAATACCCAAAGTCAGAAAGCTACTTAAGACTCAGGCTAATATTTTTTCCTAAATATCAGCACGAGCCTTGGGGCTACACTAGTTCGTTCTTTGGCATCCTAATAAAGCATAAACCCGGATTATATATCCTACTTCATGCTTGGGGGCTAGCGGATATGATATAACATAATGGAAAAACAAGAGTTGGAATTCCGACTTACATATTGCTCGCGGGTGAGTTTATATAAACCCGCGTTCACTTCAGCGGCCACCTTCTCGGCAAGAGTAAGAGGGATCACTGGGGCTGTTGGAAGCTCGCCAGTCCTAATCCTCTCGTCGCGAAGACGGACTTGAGAGAGAAGGTCAGAGAACTTGACGTCCTCTGCTTCTTGCGCTTCTTCTTCGGGAGATAAATGGCTTTTGTCCAGGACTTGCATGGCTAGCCGATGGATCTCTTCTGCAGATTTTTCGGGACAGGCCAAACTTGGCAAGTCCCGGATTGCTGATGAGGTTTTTGGCGAAGATTTCAGCTGAGGGATCATTACCCGAAGAGGGTTCACCCTTATCTTGATCTAGCGCACCCATGGTGACGTCAGTTTGCGACCCAAGGATCGCAGGCTCCGTTAGAGGAGCCGGATCTTCTGCAACCACCGGAGAAGGAATGATCGCCGGAGTTGCAGAAGGTTGAGGGGCAGGAGTCGGAGGAGCCACGGCAGGGGAAGCTATGGTGAGCTTTGTCTGTCGCAGGGGCTTCGAAGGAATCCCCTTCCCCTTACCCTTGATGAGAGGCTTTGCTCTGAGAATGTAGTAAAGTCAGAAACATTACATCTCGGAAAGAAATTCAACAAAGGTACAAAGGCGGAAATTGTGACTGAAAGTTACCTCTTCACAACAGGCACCTCCTTTGTGCCAACAGCCACTGTCGGAGCTTTGCGCTTCTTGAGCGCAAGGTCCGACAATGGAACCACTTATGTCTCCTAAGAAAACTCAGGAGGATATCCTTCGAGCGGAGCAAGTTCCGACTCGGGGAGGTCAGCAAGCTGAAAACAAGAAAACATATCAGTATTGCAGTATAAATCAAAGATTGAAACACATAAAAAGGTGTACTGATGTAAACTTACCGGCACTACGGGGTTTTCTGCCGTGTGCATATCTAGATAAACCTCCGGAATTCTCCTCTCGATCCGCTCCTTGATCAGCCACTTGATTTGGCTTATGTAGCCTTGAGTGGTGTATGCTTTGGGGTGATGCGGAGGGAGTCTTTTTTGGATGACATGATGGAGTGCATCAGTCGATCCCCGTGGTACTGAAGGGGTTGGATCCGACGAGATACCCAGCACTGAACAAAGTCAGATCCCTTCAGACCCTTGTGCTTGATCAAATATTCGATCCGCCTCTTCGCGAGGATCAAATCATCGGTGAGAGCCAGAGCAGCCTCGTCCCAGGAAGGCTGGGCCGTGGCAGCTCCGTCGACAAAAGCCGGCAAAGCAGTAGCTTTGCCGGGAGCCGGAATATCCCTATGATAGAAAAATGTGGCTGGCCATTGTTTGACCGAGTCACTAGCTAAAATTTTGGGATAAGCCCGGTCGCGTCTAAGTGAAAAGCTGATAGTGCCGGTGATGTAAGGAACACCGGCAGTGATGGAGTTTCTCCGGACATGAAAGTAGTACCGGAAGAGAGTCAAACTCGGCCTAATGCCGAGAAAACCCTCACAAAGCGAAGCATACACACTCATCTCTAAGAGAGAGTTGGGAGGAAGATTATGGAGTTGAACTCCGTAATGATCTATCACCTCGGAGATAAACTCCGAGGGAGGAAAAGACAGACGTCGGTCGAGATGGGTGCCAAAGTGGACCCGCTCGCCGTCGCGTGGGTTGGGGTCGGTTTCACCGGAGCCGCTCTGCCAGTCGCCGGCGACGAGAAGCCCCTCCTTCTCCACATTCTTGAGGCCCTCCTCGTTGAGGGCGCAGGGGATCCAGATTCCCCGGAAGCTCTCCTTCTCCGCTGCTACTTCCGCCGTCACTGCCGTCGCCACTGCCGCCAAGCCGGAGGAAGAAGATGAAGCCATTTCTCCGGTGAGAGATTGACCTAACAGGGGCGGCGTTGGGAGTTATGTAGGTGAAGAACGAGGAAGCTCTGTGCGCATAGGAGGATTGGGAGGAAAGGAAACGGCAAAGGACTGGTGGAAAGGAGAAGAAGAAATCCAAACCCCTTATATCCACCTAACTGCGCCAAGATTCGTGTAAACGCTACAGTGTAACCGCCACGCGTCATGGAAAGAACTAGGAAGGACCCACACGATGATTGCGTCTCCTCGATCTCCGCACGCATTAAAACGGCGCCTTGGTTCTGCAAACCGCAGACCCACCAACGGTCGTGCTGATGGCACGCTTGTCAGATGACGTGACTTGACCATGACTTGTGTCAAGTGGCGTTAGAGACCAAGTTCCGGTTTAGTTTGAAATCAAGCTGGAAAATCCGAGTAACCTGTTGATAAGTCCGACTTATTTTTAAGACCCGGATCGTATTTTTTGTTGTGAAGTTTTAGGAACCCTTCAAGATTCTGCAAGCCGAAGATCAAGCTAGACGATGATAAAATCCGACTTTGGATCTTGGAGGCCTCCGGGGGCTGCTGTTGGGGATATACTTTCTGGGTATCCTCACAGTTCCTCACTGACCAGGGTGGCCCACCTCGGGTTAGAGCTTTGGTTCACAGGCGGCCCAGTCAGGGAGAAATACGGAGTCCCATCCGGCTACGGGAAGGCCCAGAAGACTTATCGACTTAGGCCCATAATGTTACTTGTAGTTCAAGATGTACTCTGTAACCAACCCTTAGTCGTAGCCAGATTGATCTCTCCTGTAAACCCTAGGCCGGATATCTATATAAGCCGTCCTAGGGAGAGCCTTTAGGGCACACCACAATAGTCTACAATCTCAACTCGCACAGGCAATACCCTTGTAACCCATATTCTGGCTCTAACGTATTACTGAATTGCTAGCAGGAGTAGGATCCGTCCAAAGCCGTCGGATTCGAACCTGGGTAAACTTGTGTGCTCACCGTCCCGAAACACCATACGTCTCACACCCCTCTCTTCCGCACGCCTCGAGGACCCCCTCATGGTGTACTTGTCCTCAATCCGACGACAATAGATGCAGTTGGATGGCGGTCTATGTATAATGTTGTAATGCCCAATCAAGTTCCAAAGGAGTCAAGATGATTAGTATATGCATGTATTGCTTTCTCGGTGTTTTTCAATTGCCCCGCTGTAATTTGTTCACCCAGCATGTTATCTATCTTAAGGAGAGCCACCTCTAGTGAACTATGGATCCCGGTCCTTTTTTTACATACAATCTATAAACTGTTTACTTCTTTGTGATTACTTTCTGCAAACTATTACTTCCTTCCATTCGATACGTTTAATCCTTTGTTTTCAGCAAAACACGGTGAGATTGACAACCTCATCGCAAGTTGGGGACAGAGTTCTGTGGTTGTGTTGTGCAGGTCTTCACGTTGCTACTAGCACCGGTAGTGCGCCCTGCCAAGGCTCAGCTAGCAACACCTTTAGGGTGTTTCCTTGCTCCTACTGGTTCGATTAAACCTTGGTTTCATAACTGAGGGAAACTTGCTGATGTGCTCATCATACCTTCCTCTTGGGGTTCCCAACAAGCTCTGCATCAACACTGAGCCATCAATCCTGTTATGAATTTCATGGTTGATGAAATAGATGACCCATGCGACGTATGAAGAAGCGACGATGAGCCCGGATTCCAACAAATGGCCAAAGTCCATGAAATCCGAGATGGAATCCATGTACGGAAACCAAGTTTGGACCTTGGTGGACTTACCTCAACACCGAAAGGCCATTGAGAATAAATGGATTTACAAAAGAAAGACTGATGTTGATGGTATAGTGACCATCTATAAAATTCGACTTGTCGCAAAGGGGTTTTGACAAATTCAAGGAGTTGACTACGATGAGACATTCTCTCCCGTAGTGATGCTAAAGTCGGTTAGGATTAGGTTAGAAATTGCTGCATATTTCGATTATGAAATATGGCAGATGGATGTCAAGACTGTGTTCCTCAATGGTAATATTGAAAAAGAGTTGTATATGATACAAGCTAAGGGTTTTGTCGATCCTAAGGATGCTGATAAGGTATGCAAGCTTCAGCGATCCATCTATGGACTAAAGCAAGCATCCTGGAGTTGGAATCTCCGCTTTGATGAGGTGATCGAAGAGTTTGGATTTGTCCAAACTTATGGAGAGGCTTGTATTTACAACAAAGTGAGTGGGAGCAATGTGGCATTTCTGATATTATATGTGGATGGCATATTATTGATTGTAAATGATATAGATCTTTTAAACAGTATTAAAAGTTATCTAAACAACAAATTTTCGATGAAGGACATTGGTGAAGCATCATATATATTAGGCATTAAGATCTATAGAGATAGATCAAGGCGCCTAATTGGGTTATCGCAAAGTACATACCTTCATAAGATATTAAAGAAGTTTAATATGGATGGAAGTAAGAAGGGGTTCTTACGTATGTTGCAAGGCAAGGCATTGAGTAAGACTCAAAGTCCAGCTACAGCGGAAGAAAGAGAGATAATGGATAAGATCCCCTATGCTTCAACCATAGGCTCTATAATGTATGCCATGCTATGTACAAGACCGTATGTGGCACATGCTTTTAGTTTGACTAGTAGGTACCAATCTGATCCAGGTTCAGAACACTAGATAGCGGTCAAGAATATCCTTAAGTACTTAAGAAGAACTAAGGATATGTTTCTTGTATACGTAAGTGAAGAAGAGCTGGTCACTAAGTGTTATATCGATGCTAGCTTTGCCACTAATCCAGATGACTCTAACTCTCAATCCAGATACATATTTCTCTCAAACGGAGCAACAGTTAGTTGGAGGAGTTCCAAACAACCTGTGGTGGCTGGATCAACAATGGAGGCGGAATATGTTGCTACTTCAGAAGCAGCACAGGAAGCGGTTTGGATGAAGGAGTTCATAACGGAACTAGGTGTGGTTCCTAGTGCGTTGGACCCAACGGTGATCTATTGTGAGAACAATGGAGCCATAGCCAACGCCAAGGAACCAAGGTCACACAAGAATTCCAAGCATATTAAGCGCCGATTTCACTCCATCCGTGAGCATGTCATAAATGGAGATATAAAGATTTGTAAAGTACACACAGACCTAAATGTAGCAGATCCGTTTACTAAATTTGTCCCTAGAGAAAAATATGATCAACACCAGAACTCCATGAGTGTTAGATTTATCACTGTGTAAACTAGATTATTGTCTCTAGTACAAGTGGGAGACTGAAGGGAATATGTCCTGAGAGGCAATAATAAAGTTGTTATTATATGTATTCCAAGTATATGATAGATGTTTGTTTTGCATTCTATAATTGTATTAAAAGGAAATGTTAATATGTGTGTGTTTAATAAACAAATAAAATGTTCCTAGTTATGCCTCTCTTATAATCTAGCTCGTTGATTAACAAGATGATCAAGGTTTCCTGATCATGGACATTGGATGTTGTTAATAAGGAGGTCACAACATTGGTGAATGATGTGATGAACATTCATCCAAAGTATAGCATTACGATCATAGTCATTATGTTTATATTGCTATAACATCATATGAAGTAATCTTAGTCCTTAGACCATGAGATCATGTTAATTGCTAACACCGGAAGAGTGACTTGATAACATCAAATGTCACACCGTAAAAGGGTGACTATAAAGGTGGGTTCAGATACTCCGAAGGTGTTATGTTGAGACCCATGGATGAAGAGTGGAATTTGTCCATCCCGATGATGGATAGAAATACTCTAGGCCCTCTCGGTGATATCACATTAAGATAGCTTGCAAGCAAGTGATGTGATCACTAGAATGTTATATCACGGGAACAAGAAAAGAGTGCATGTCGGTAACGAGATCAAACTAGGTATTGAGACACTGATGATCGAATCTCATACATGTAATATATCATGAGACAAAGGGATTAAGTTAGAATCGTTAAAGGTTCTCACGATCATAGCAGTCATCGTTGAATGTGTGGGAGTTAGTATGGATCTCCAGGTCCCGCTTCTGATTATTGATATGAGAGGGGTCTCGATCATGTCTGCATTATTCCTGAACCGTAGGGTGACACACTTAAGGGATACCAACACCATTTGAAGCAAATATGTTCTATACAAAAGAATTGCAAAGCGCTGGAATTATTTCAATAGACAACAAAATTGTTTCGGGTGAAATTTCTAAAATTGGTTCTGCATGTGATATTTAAATGTTGCAGGGGGTTTTATGTGAATGTTTTTAATTAAAATAATTAACAAAATTCTAAATAAAATTAATAAAAGTGTTTTATTGAATGAGAGTTGTATTAAATTTGGTGGAAATTTAATGCATTTTGAGTGGGATTTTGAGTGGACAAAATAGAGGGCCAAATTTATGTGAGTGGAGCTTTCACCACATGAATGAGGAAGAGGTGGGGGAACCTCCCATGGGTGCCGTCCATGGGAAGGGGGCAGACCCCTCTCCTATAAAAGGCCCCCTCTCCCTCCTTCTCACTCACACCTCCTCGTGAAGGATCTCTCTCCCCCTCTAGAATTATTCCCCCATGGTCTCGGATTAGCGAGTTACATGTTCCTGGTGGCTTTTCGTCTGAAAGGAGTTGCTGCTTCCGCTGCATCGCTGGAGCGAGGAGGTGGAGACTGTTCGGTGGCCTGAACGTGTGTGCGATCATGGATGCGCTGCTGAGTTGCGGCGCTGGATTTCTTCTCAATCCTGAGATCAGAAAGCGTTCGACTACATCATCCACGAGTTCAATCTCGTTACACTTTGTCAGTCGTCGAGGGTATGTTCTCTATGGATGTATTTCCACCCGTTGCTTGTATCTAGTAGATAGATCTTGGCGTATAATAGTTCCCATCGTAGGAAAGTTTTTGTTTTCTATGCTGTGAACCCAACATTATACCCACGAAAGACACACTTTTTAGACCGGAACCCCAATTTGCGGCTATTGTAGGGACGAAGGTGCGGCCAAGACGCACACCCAAACACCTTAAGAAATGTGTAGTCTGGAGTTTCATGAAGCAATATCTCTAATGGGGTTTTCATATGAAGTAGTCATGTAGGGAGGCTATTAATGAGAAAACAGGCGGTGGAAAAAGCGTCACTCCAGAATTGAAACGGTACTGATGCATGAGCTAGCAAGGTGAGACCAGTTTCAACAAGGTGGTGATGCTTACGCTTGGCGGCGCGATTTTGCTGATGCGTATGAGGGAAAGGCACACGGTGCAAGATCCCAAGTTTTTTGAAGAAGGCATTGAGGTCGTGGTACCCCCAATCTGACTGAACATGTATAATTTTGTGCTTGAGAAGACACTCAACATGTGCTTAAAATTGTAAGAAGACATCGAACACATCTGATTTTCGCTTAAGAAGACAAATCCAAGTAAACCGATTATAAGCATCAATGAAACCGACATAATAATTGTGACCACTAATAGAAGTTTGGACAGGACCCCATATATTGGAAAAAAACTCAAGTGGAGTTTTATTACACGACTAGACTCTGAAAATGGAAGCTGATGACTCTTGCCTTGTTGACATGCATCACAGAATCTGTATATAATTTATTCGACATTACTAGGAGCTCATGGTGATGGAGAATATGACAGACTATGGAAGCAGATGGATGCTACACACCTGAGCCGCTAGGGGCGGCTCAAGCGCATAAAGGCCATGGCGATAGAGACCTCTAAGAAGTATGTCCCGCGTGTCCCGATCCTTAGTGAAAAAATGAAATCGGTGAAATTTAACGAAAACATTATTGTCACGAGTAAGCTGAGGAACAGACAATAAACTACGTGTGACAGAAGAGACGCGATGGACATTCAGAAGATGCATCTTTCTAGAGGTATGAGTGAGAAGAGATGCCTAACCAATATGTGAGATGTTCACACCTGCTCCATTGGCGGTGCAAACTTGATCGTGACCATGGTAGGGCTCCTGGACATGGAGTTTGGCCATATCAGGTGTCAGGTGAACGGTGGCTCCCGTGTCCATGTACCATGCAGGATCAATAGGGTAGGAAGGACTGTATCCTTGAGTCTCCTCTTGTGTCGCTAGAGTAGCCTGCTTCTCGTTCCCCTTGCCGACGCACCAAAAATCCATTTTGAAGCGTGGGAGGCGATATGGTCATCAAGGCCACACAGCTGGCAGGGCTGCTGAACGCCGCATGCATGGCAGCAGGCATGCGGGCGGTTACCCGACGTGGTGACAACGGGGAGCAAGGGCTGCCGACCCGCGGGAGGCTGCTGGCCCACGTAGGGCTGTTGCGCTGGCTTGAATGTCGTCTTGGACAGTTTGCCACACCCACGGGTGGTGGCGTTCGCCGTGGAGAAAGAGGGGGATGTGTGGGCGGCCACGCGACGCTGCTCCATTGCAAGTAGGCATGCATACAGCTCACGAGGCTGAAGCGGAGTGTCGCACCCGTTGATGTTCTCGACGAGGTAGTCGTAGTCGTCATCCTGACCATGGAGGATGAAGCCTTGAAACTCCTCAGGGCGGAGCGGCTGTCCGATGGAGTCGAGGGTGTCCGCCAATTTCTTCATCTTGTTGAGGTAGGCGGTGATGGAGAGGTCGAGTTTCTGCTCCTCGCCGAGCTGAATGCGGATGGCCATGACCCGCGACATGGACCGAGACGTGAAGCTAGTCTCCAGGACACCCCATGCATCGCGAGTCGTGGCGGCAAGGAGAACCCGTCCCGAGATGTTGTCGCTGCGAGAGGACTGGATGCCAGAGAGGATCACCTGGTCTTGTGCCACCCATGGGTGATACGCCGGATGATGCGGTGGCGGACACGACATGGAGTCGTCGATAACCCCTCTAGGTAGCGGCTGCGAAGGAGGGGGAGCACCTGGGCACGCCACACTAGATAATTTTCCGACGTCAGCTTAACTGGGAGAAGGTGAGCGAAGTAGAACACCGGTGGTGCACCATCAGCCAAGGGACCAGCCGGGGCAAACTCGGGTGGTGCAGCTGCCGAGTGCGCATGCGCAGTGCAGGGGAGCCTATAGAGGCCCGGTGCAGTACCACCAAACGGCGAACCAGATGGGAAGGCATACGGTGCTGGGGGTTGGTACACCGTCATCATGTTGAAGGAGGACGACGACGCCGAGGACACAGGGGACCGGCAAGAGGGCATCCGAGCCGGCGTGGAACGCGCCCACCGGGTACAAGGACACGGCCAACCCCGCGTGGAACGGAGGGGGCGAACCGGAGACGGGTGTGTGGGAGTAGACCCGTGCCGGTACGACGGGGCAGCCGACAGTGCGTACTCCGCGGGCGAGGGAGACGGCGCGGATGGCGCAGTCGACGCGGGCAAGGCCGCGACCGCAGGAGGAGGCGGAGGCAACATCATCCCCGTCACCGATGTAATCTGGCCGAACAACATCGCACCCGCGCTGAGGGTGGAGAGAGGGCTGAGCTACGGGGCAGCGTCCGGTGAAGTGCCTCCATTGAGGATGTTCTAGAGGAACGGAGGAAGAGAAGGCGGGGCGCCCGGCGCCGGAGCCAACGCAGAGGTGGCGGCGGCGGGGGCCAAGGAGGAGGAAGCAGTGGAAGTCATCGTAATCTAATCTGATAGCATGTAAAACGTAATGTTTGGGGCAACTGCTCAACACCCAATATGGGTGTGGCTATCTCATATATATAGAGGGTACACGTGGTGTATAGATACAAATACAACTCACATACAAAGCTACATACAATACAGTCTAACACTCCCCAGTCGGTCGCGAGGGTCAGTTGCAGCCGCGGCTGCCTTCAGCGACTGCGCTATCTCATTATGTCACGGCCTCACGGTCACGGTAACATACCGATGATAGTTCTGGCTCCCGGTGTCTGTTTGCACTTGTCCTCTCCCCAATCTCCAGAAATTTTGCTATACGTATATACCTATGGCACTTTCTGCTTGATTTCTTCTGCGTTTCCGTTTTGTCAAAGTGGTGACTTGGGAGTAAGGATAAAGCAGCCAGCTTATCCTGACTTTGGTGATCTTGATTGATGTGTGCGATCGAGCGTGTCGAGTCAATGGTTTAGGTGACCTATGTACAGAGCGGGAACAAGTATGTAATCTCTTCCGAATCTAGCGGCTCGTGACGATAGGTTCGGGCTTTTTCCGACAGAAAAAAAAATCAGACAAAGCTCTCACTCGGTATTTTATCTCATCTCTTGGCCTGATCAATCACCCGCAACCAGTCTATCAGTGTAACCTAACAGCGACGTTAACAATGTCACTAGTTACATGGATCAAGTAACGAGGCTCGACGAAGAGGCTACTCCATCACAGCCGGCCTCGTGCCTAATTGCTCAAATGCACGCCCCAAATTATATGGCCGGCCGTCCGCAGGCCGCTTAATCATCCAGAGTTTCCACTTGTTTTTACTATGGCGAAACCGTACGTCCTTGTTAGCGTCAGGCGGGTAAATTCAACGCACGCGCGCAGTGGCGGTAATTACCGGGCACCATCGTAGCTGATGCCGCCGAAAGCACTGGCGCGGCGGTCTGGCCATGTCCGGCGCGGCGCCGTCGTACGGAGGATGTGACCGTTTCACATGCCGAACGAGATCGATCCATCCAGGGGTGATAAATGAATTAGCCGGGAAAAGGACCACGCATGCACGCACGCGGGTGGGTAAATAAAACAGAAGGCATCAATCAACCTCGGGATCGATCGTGCCAGCCTAATTAATTCTTGGCATGGCATTATTAATCACAGGCGCCGTTGATATCGACGAGGGTCAATGATCCGCTAGTAGTAGTAGTAGGTGCTGATGTTATCGCTGATGGGATCAAAGAAGCAGCCACAGCCATGGATACAGTTATTATAGCATAGTTTGTTTAATGTCAGTGTTTAGGTCGTCAGGGACTCTTTGGTAGCTAGCTAAGACATGATTAGGCGTGCGTGCAATAGGGATGCGATGTGCGTGCGTGGGGATCGACTGACTAATTTTACCTACTCACTACTTAAACTGGAGTTCTCTTTGATCCCTTTTCGATCGCTTGTCATCATTGTTTATTTAGTTGTAGGAAGGGAGGCATCTCCTCTTTTTTGCATTCTCTTCAGTCTGCTTCGAGTAGAATGCCAGGATGAACGATCGACACACGACGAGCTAGCTATCCGCGATGGATGCGTGGGGCTCGCCAACTTTTTATTCTTCATTAGTATTTCTCCTTTTCATCGGACGAAAGGGGCATGTGTCCACCGAGTCCCAATAATTAATCTGCATTTTTCTTTTTCGCGCTACTGCTAGCTGGGAGTAGAGGTATACGTACGGCAACACTGTCATCCACATCCACATGGCACGCTTCACGTTTTCACGGCCGGCCACAGCAGCATGGACGTACGTGGCGATCCCATTGATGACACTCCAAGCTTGCACGACGACTACTGTACACGGCCGCGGACAGGTACGTATATATGTCGGCAGCAGAAATGGCATTTCGATCACGGGCACGCACGCATCGTGCATGCTTCAAGCAAGAAGGATCGGCTTTGGAGGCTAGTGCGTGGGGTTTATCGTCCAGAGACCGAGCAGATTTTTGTCCGAACGGGAGATGTAGGTAAAGCTGGATCGATTGGCAGCGCAGGTATATGCATGCATGGTAGCTGAATTATCCACGTACGCAGGGCAGCTGCTACTGGACGGCGATGAGCTCGACCGCCGGGGGAGGTCGTCGTTTTCGGCTGTTGATTGTACACGTTGGTTTTGCTCTCTCGGTTGGCATCCTTCATGCATGTGCTTGTAATCGTTTGTGGTTTCTTCTAGTAGCTAGTATTGATTTTTTAACCGAATCTAATTTTTCCCCTCGTGTTTGCGTTCGGTCACGCACGACAAGCTACAAATATGCCTACGTTAGGCAGTTCCTCTACCCCTTATGTACAAATACGTCTTCGCTTAGACACTCCATTTTATACTTTAGTCCCTTAGCTTCTTTGTATTCACCTATCATGACCACTAACACCATAACACTAGTGCCAAGGTGAAATTTTTTGTACTATTTTAATGAAATGGTAATTATTACCTTAATGGACTGCGGTAGACCAAAATATTGGTTACTAATTATTGCGATTAAGTTTTGTGTGGCGCTAAGGCTAGTCATAGTGGAGAGTAACTTAGACTAGTAACATGCATATGTTATTAATCTATGTTACTATCTCCATAGTGGGTAATACCCCCTCTATTCCAAATTAGGACGCATATAGGTTTTGTCAAAGTCAAACTTTTCAAAATTTGACTAACAATATAGGAAAAGGTGTCAACATTTATAATATCAAAATAGTATTGTTAGATGAATTTTGTATTGTAGATGTTTATATTATTTTCCTATATAGTTGGTCAAACTTTGCTTTTTTTACTTTGACTATGCGTCCTAATTTGGGACAGAGGGGGTAAAATATATGTGGTGCCATACGTGGTCTCATTTATTATGTTATAGTCTTAACGTGCGATGTTATGGTAAAATAGCTAGTTACCACAATCATCTATTTCCTCATTAATAACCTTTCATACTCCCTCCGTTCACAAATACTTCGTGTTCTGGGTTTAGTGAAAGTTAAACTTGGTAAAGTTTGACCAAATATTTAGAGAAAAATATCAAAATTTATAATATAAAACTATATAGAATTGGAATCTTCATAAAGTATACTGTCATATTATATGTATTTGCAATGATGGATATTAATATATTTTGCAATATTTTTTGGTCAAACTTGACAAAGTATGGCTTTGACTAAACCCAGAACGCGAAGTAAATAAAAATGGAGGGAGTATCATCAAATTGATTAGTTAGCACTGCATGTGGTTCTATGTTACTCCTTACGTTACTCTCACTATGACTAGTCTAAGAGCAAATACAATAGGGATGAGTCAGCTGGCTATAGAGTTTAAATATTGTATTTATACTGAGTTGGAGAAGAGAGAAAATGAGCGGGCTATTAACTAAGAACCGGCTCTAGCACGTGCTTCAAGGCACTTCGTAAGAGTGAAAGGTGTTGGGTTCGCAACATAGAAAACAAAAAAATTCCTACGATGAGAACTATTATACGCCAAGATCTATCTACTAGATACAAGCAACAGATGGATATACATCCATAGAGAACATACCCTCGAACACCGACAAAGTGTAACGAGATTGAACTCGTGGATGATGTAGTCGCACGCTTGCCGATCTCAAGATCGTGTGGAAGTCCTAGCGCCGCAAATTTTGTTGTAGATGGCACCATCTCCTTTTAATTTCAATGTGTTCATGGAGAAAGAGGAACTTGTGGAAAATGGTAGCAACTTTACCAACTGGGCCATGAATTTGAGGATTCTCCTCACTACTGCATAAAAGCAATATGTGCTAGAAGCGCCGCTAGGCCCCCCACCAGCTCATGATGCCCCTGACGAGGAAAAGAACGTCTATTTTACTCGTGAGGAGGATCACAACTTAGTTCATTGCGGCATACTGTATGGGTTGGAGCCGGAACTTCGGAAGCGTTTCAAAAATTGCAATGCCTTTGATACCATGGGTGAATTGAAAATGATTTTTGATACCCATGTTGTCGTAGAGAGTTATAATGTTTCTGAAAAGTTTTTTAGCTGCATGGTGGAAGAGAACAACTCCGTTAGTGAGCACGTACTCAAAATGTCTAGGTACGCCGATAAGCTTGTGTCCTTGGGAATAACGATTCCCATTGACTTAGGCATACATCGTGTTCTCCAATCTCTGCCACCTAGCTACCAGAGCTTCATGATGAACTATAATATGCAAGGCATGAAGAAGTCTCTCCCCGAGTTTCTATCAATGCTTAAAACTGCAGAAGTGGAGATCAGGAAAGAGCATCAATTGTTGATGATCAATAAAACCACCGGTTTCAAGAAAGACAAGAAGGGCAAACAGAAGGGAAAGAAGGGTATCAAATATGTTGCCGCACCTGAAAAGAAATCTCGAGTTGGCCCTAAGTCTGATACCGAGTGCTACTATTGCAAGGAGACTGGCCATTGGAAGTGCAACTGCCCCAAGGCAGACAAGAAGGCCGACAAGGCAAACAAAGGTATATGTGATATACATGTTATTGATGTGTACTTGACTAGTACTCGCAGTAGCACCTGGGTATTTGATACGGGATCAGTTGCTAATATATGTAACTCGATTCAGGGGCCACGGAACAAGCGATAGCTAGCAAGGGATGAGGTCATGATGCATGTCGGTAATGGATCAAGAGTTGATGTGATCGCCGTCAGAACGCTGCCTCTCCATATGTCGTTGGGATTAGTGATAAATCCAAATAATTGTTATTTGGTATCTGCACTGAACATGAACATTGTATACGGATCATGTTTGATGCGAAGTGGTCATTCTTTTAAATCTGAAAATAATGGTTGTTCGATTTATATGAATGATATCTTTTATGGTCATGCACCTGTGTTGAATATTTTATTGCTGTTGGATCTCGATAATAGTATTACGCATATTCGTAATGTTGATGCTAAAAGGATTAAACTTGATGATGATATATCTGTATATATGTGGCACTGCCGTCTAGGTCATATTGGCGTTAAACACATGAAGAAACTCCATTCTTATGGACTTTTGGAAAATCACTTGATTTTGAATCATTTGATGCATGTGAGCCATGCCTTATGGGCAAGATGACTAGAATCCCGTTTACCGGTGATGGCTCAGTGTCAGCGCCAGGAAAATGCTGGTGCGATGTTAATGTAGAGCTTGTTGGGAACCCCAAGAGGAAGGTATGATGAGCACAGCAGCAAGTTTCCCTCAGTTATGAAACCAAGATTTAATCGAACCAGTAGGAGCAAGGAAACACCCCAAATGTGTTGCTAGCTAAGCCTTGGCAGGGCGCACTACCGGTGCTAGTAGCAACGTGGAGACCTGCACAACACAATCACAGAACTTTGTCCCCGACTTGCGATGAGGTTGTCAATCTCACCATGTTTTGCAGAAAACAAAGGATTAAACGTATCGAATGGAAAGAAGTAATAGTTTGCAGAAAGTAAACACAAAGCAGTAACAGTTTGTGGATTGTATGTAAAGAAAAAGGACCGGGATCCATAGTTCACTAGAGGTGGCTCTCCTTAAGATAGATAACATGCTAGGTGAACAAATTACAACGGGGCAATTGACAAACATCAAGAAAGAAATACATGCATATACTAATCATCTTGACTCCTTTGAGACTTGATTGGGCATTACAACATTATACATAGACCGCCATCCAACTGCATCTATGACTAATAATCCACCTTCAGGTTATCATCCGAACCCCCTCCAGTATTAAGTTGCAAGCAATAGATTATTGCTTTACGAACTACGTGTAAAGTAAACAATATGATTGTTCTATGAACAAAGGATTGTTGTTTTCTCCCTAGTAGCAACAGCACATCTAGTACCTTAGAGATTTCTGTCACTTTCCCAGATTACCAGAGGCATGAACCCACTATCGAGCATAAATACTAACTCTTGGAGTTGCTAGCATCTACTTGGCCAAGATAGCTACTAACAACGGAAAGCACGCAAGCTCACAAATAACAAAGACATGATAGAATCAATAATCAATCTGAAATAGCATCTCAATATCCATCGGATCCCCGCAAGCACAACATGTGGAATTACAAACAGATGATCTTGATCATGAACGGAGCTCACAAGATCTAAACATGAAAGCACAAAGGAGGAGAACCAGCCATCTAGCTACTACATGGATCCGTAGTCCAAGGATGAACTACTCACGCATCACACCGGAGGCTTGCATGGTGATGAAGAAAGCCTCCAGGGTGAATTCCCCTCTCCGGCAGGGTGCCGGGAAGAGCTTCAGATCCCTCCCGATCTAGGGATGGAGATGATGGCGGCTACAGACTCTTTCGTGGATTTTTGATCGGGCACTTAGGGTTTTCGTCTCGAGGGCAATATATAGGCGAAAGGGGAGGCCGAGGGGGTGCCGGAGGCGGCCACACCACCCCCTGGTGCGGGCCAGGCTGGGACGCGCGGCCAGGTGGTGTGGTGCCCCCTGGCCACTCTCCGTCTCGTACTCTGTTATCTGATGACTTCTGGAAAAATAGGCACTTTGGCTTTTGTCCCGTCCAATTCCGAGAATATTCATTTTCTGACTTTCTTGGAATCAAAAACAACAAAAAACAGGTAGCTGGCACTGTGGCTCTTGTTAATAGGTTAGTCCAAGAAATCATATGAAAAGTACTCCAAAGTGTGGACAAAACACAAGAAAGTGGATAAAACCAAGCATGGTACACCAAAAATTATAGATACATTTGCAATGTATCAACCGGTTCAATGGAATGGGTGACAGATTTATTGGAAATCATACATACTGATGTATATGGTCCAATGAGTGTGTCGGCGCAAGGTGGATATCGTTTTTTTGGTTACTTTCACGGATGATTTGAGTAGATACGGCTATATCTATTTGATGAAACACAAGTTTGAAACCTTTGAAAAGTTCAAAGAATTTCAGAATAAAGTGGAAAATCATCGTAACCGAAAGATCAAATTTCTGTGGTCCGGCCGTGGAGGAGGGTATCTTAGTTACGAGTTTAGCGCACATATGAAAGACTAAGGAATAGTTTAACAACTCACGCCTGCCGGAACACCATAATGTAATGGTGTGTCAGAACGGCGTAATCGTACTTTATTGGATATGGTTCGATCTATGATGTCTCTGACTGACTTGCCACTGTCATTTTGAGGTTATGCACTGGAAACCGGTGCATTCACTTTAAATCAGACACCATCTAAATCCGTTGAAATGACACCATTTGAATTGTGGTTTGGAAACAAACCTAAGCTGTCATCTCTTAAAGTTTGGGGATGCGATGTTTATGTGAAGAAACTTCAGCCTGATAAACTCGAACCCAAAGTGGAAAAATGCGTCTTCATAGGATACCCTAAAGAAACAATTGGGTATTCCTTCTATCACAGATCCGAGGGCAAGGTTTTCGTTGCCAAGAATGGGTCCTTTCTACAGAAAGAGTTTCTCGCAAAGGCGTGTGTAGTCAGAAGGTAGAACTCGAAGAGGTTACTGAACCTTCTCTTCATAAAACGGCAAGTGGCGCAGCGCTGGAAATTGTTCCGGAGTTGACTTCACCGAATGAAGAGGGAACTAATGATAATGATCATGAAACTCCGAAAGAGGACACTGTCGAACCTCGGAGGTCAACAGGACACATGCAGCTCCTAAGCTGTACGTAAATCCTGTTATGAATTTCATGGTTGATGAAATAGATGACCCTGTGATGTATGAAGAAGTGATGATGATGCCGGATTCCAACAAATGGCTAGAAGCCATGAAATCTGAGATGGAATCCATGTCCGAAAACCAAGTTTGGACCTTGGTGGACTTACCTCACGACCGAAAGGCCGTTGAGAATAAATGGATTTTAAAAAAAATAACTGATGTTGATGGTAATGTGACCATCTATAAAACTCGACTTGTCGCAAAGGGGTTGCGACAAATTCAAAGAGTTGACTACGATGAGACATTTTCTCCCGTAGCGATGCTAAAGTTGCTTAGGATTATGTTAGTGATTTCTGCATATTTCGATTATGAAATATGCAGATGGATGTCAAATTTGCGTTCCTCAATGGTAATATTGAAGAAGAGTTGTATATGATACAACCTAAGGGTTTTGTCAATCGTAAGGATACTGATAAGGTATGCAAACTTTAGCGATCCATCTATAGACTGAAGCAAGCATCCCGGAGTTGGAATCTCCGCTTTGATGAGGTGATCAAAGAGTTTGGATTTGTCCAAACTTATGGAGAGGCTTGTATTTACAAGAAAGTGAGTGGGAGCATTAATAATAGTAATTATTTACCTGAGGCTTTTTTATTCTAATCTAGTTAGTAAATATTCCACCAAACGGCCTCAAATAAGCATTTTCCTTCTAGTTTTGATAAAAGGAGGCTAGCGCCACAGCCGCCTAGCCCACTAAAAATCCTCATCGCTGGTGCTGGGTAAAAGGAGGCTGCGAAGCGGGGCCAAACGATAGGACTGGCCCAACGCTAGTGGAGAGAAAACGGTGCCGAGTGGCTAGAATCCTCCCCAAGCGTGAACGAACCGACGGCTGAAACGCGCCCAAGCCAGTCCATCCAACGGCCAGCGATGGGGATCACTATGAGGAGCCCATGAGGGTGCAGCAATTACACTTTTAGATTCCACCAAACGACCTCAAATAAGCATTTTCCTTCTAGTTTTGATACTTCATGTAAGAAGATTGACCATATTTGGGTCTTTCCATTGCATGTTAACATATAAACAATATACAACCCTAACCATAAATGGGAGATTACGGTATTAACGACTCTTCTCAAACTACCGGATTAGGTGTAATGTCACGATTCCGTGAAATTATTAGTCTAACACTCCCCCGCAATCACAACGGGAGGAGGAAGGACGTGGAAACTGGACTGAAATCCGAAAACAACGATGATGGAAGCCCCTTTGTCAAGATGTTGGCGAACTATCGAGGCAGGGGAACATGCAGTACCCGGATCTGTCCCATGGAAACACGATCGCAAACAAAGTGGAGGTCGATCTCGATGTGTTTGGTGTGCTGATGCTGGACGGGGTTCATGGACATGTAGGCAGAGCTAACATTATCGCAGAACACAACCGTAGCTGGAGGAGATGGTCGATGAAGCTCATGAAGGAGTTCACGAATCCAACTGGCCTCGACAACGACGTTAGCCACTGCACGGTACTCAGCCTCGGCGCTGGAGCGGGAGACTGTGTGTTGCCGCTTTGAAGACCATGCGACGAGGTTATCACCGAGGTAGACGCAGAAGTACGGCGCGGAATGGCGAGTGTTGGGGAAGCTGGCCTAGTCGGCATAGTTAGGTGACCATGGAGTCTAGCAAAGAAGAGTGAGCTTTTATGACCGTTTGGTTTTAGAGGGAGCATTGTGAAGCTCTGCTGTCTGTTACCATCATGAGATAAGTCTTTGACGATCCATGGTGAAGTCAGATACGGGGAATGTCATGAAAGCCGGGATATGAGGACTAGCGATGGTTATTTGAGCCTTTGTGGTGATGAGGGATTGACTTGGTGATCTGGGACTTGCAGCAGCAACCGTTTGTGGGGGCGACAACACAATAGAAGTTCATAGTCTTATCGTGCAGGATGAAAACCCAAAGTCTGGCCTTCATTGGTTGTACCTCGCAAAATGGCCTTGTAGAAGACATTGTTTTGGAGCGAGGACTTTCTCTAAAGTGAAAATCTATGATCTTTGATTGGACGACGACGACGTTTGTGTACTGTTTTCTTTTTTGAGGCGCTGCTTGGGCTGGGCGCAGGTAGCAGCTTCGCACGGCGAGACAGACGTGATTCGGCCTGCGCGTGGCCAGTGGCCGGGTGCATTCAGCTAGCCATGGCGCCACGTCATGATGAAACGCTGCAACACGGAGAAGCCTCCTCCTCTGGCCACATGTCCGCGCCACGCGGCCTCACAACAGTAGCTAGCTAATTAATGCTAAAAACCAATAATTAATTAAGCAATGTCGTCGTCACGGACACAACATTTGTAAACTCCAATCGATCCAAATTGTTGCTGCTTCACCAGCACACCGAAGCAACAACATCCCGGTCGACCGCGCGTTGCCAACACGAGACGCCAACTCCGCGTGTACAGTCTCATCGCAGATATCCAGCTAGGTCTAGCGCCGGACGGAGAGAATATATAAGATAATAATCTAATAGGATAGCAACACCACTACCTCGCGCGGAGCTACTCGATCGATCAGCCTGTATTTGTGTGTACAACAGGATAACACCAGCTGTCCTACGTACCCGGAAACTTAGGACGTGTACAATGGTTGATAAGACAGTCTTATCTTATACATGCCATATTATTTGTATGACAATAAAATATGACATGCAATGAGTTTTTTTTAGTACTAGATGTTTCTAAATATGTGGTGAGACATATTATTGCTAAGAGATAAGATCTTAGCCAAGAGAAGGCATACATTTTTTATTTCTCTCTCATCCAACTCAGCAATCATCATATATGGCATTGCTAAGATAAGACTATTGTATATGCCCACGTACAGTAGAATATACATACTTACTACGTACTACTAACTCGCATAGGCTGATCGATGTATCGATCGGTATGCACATAAGAAATGCGTGTGTGGCTAGACAGGGACGGAAGAGCCTGCCGTGTTGTTTAATTACTGAACGTTGTATATACGGACGTATATCCAAAGAAAACTGCCGTCAGGAAGTTCAAGACGCGGCATGGCATGGCACTGCATGTGGTGCGTGCAGTGTACAGTAAGTCTACGAGGATGTCTAGATCACAGCGTATCATTGGGCAACAATATTCAAAGCGCAACATGTTGGCAAAAATCAGAAAACGAAAGGTACTACATATATGCTCGGAAATGGGCAGGTAGGTCTAGAGGAACATGTTGGCATGCTTTCCACCACATTCTGCACAAAATTAGTTTAAGGAGTACTATCATGGATGGTATACTCCTCCTCCTTCCGGATCTAGCTATCTGTAGTTCTTCTGTGTTTATGTGGCGCGGATCTAGCGCTACAATGTTAGCTAGCTGGTTGCCATGATTCTCTATTTCCTTTCTGCCATTTTTCTCGTCAAAATGCTAGGTGTCCCGTGAACGGGTAGGGGTTGAGTGCACAGTTGGGAGCTGTGCTTACGTACACAACAGTAGCTCATCCACTTACGTACATACGTGGCTCCTACTACTATATTTTGTTCCAGACAAGGGCGTCGTTGTCACGATGTACGCAAATTAATGCCTTGTTAATTAGTGCCATCAACTTGCAAATACGCAGCAGCTTTGATTTGTTAATCTATCTGCGACTACACTAATCTTGGACGGGTATGGCACATGCTGATGAAGGAAGTTGGATCGACACCGGTAGAGAAACGTCACCAGATCGGAGTAGATTGATTGGATTGTAAAGAATTTCACAAAACACCTTGTTTTTGACACTCGGAAAATAGAAAATAGCCTTTTGATCCGACGAAAAGGAAAAGTTTCTCCTATAATATTGTTCGCCATCTTAATATGCACATGTGTCCAAAATATGGGACATTATCATAAACTATGCCACGATTTTAGCCATACATTGGTCGTTTGTCCTAAAAATCATAAAACCTCAAACATGAGAGCTCATTTCTGAGATTTTTTTTTGAGATATTTGTAATATTCCAAGTTTGAACTATTTCCTTGCAACTATGTCACATAATATGGCACCACGCGAAGATTTTACATTGTTTGGATCGTTTTTAATTTCTTATGCCCGTCTCAAACTAAGGTCAGAACGACGGACATGAAGATTCTTAGCTCGGGGCTGAGCCTTGCTAAACTTGCAGTGGACCACTTATAAAATAGCATATTGTAAACCTAAAAATTATGTTTTTCAAAAAATTATGAGCATCAGGTCATGTACCTGTAGTTCAAATCTGACCCACTTCCTACCGATTCAGCAAAAAAATGTCTTTTTCACGAGGGGTGGAGGAAAAGGTTTAAGATACCCCGGATGGGACATTGTTCTTGGAAGGTTCTCTAGTATTTTGGAAAAATGGGGTGGTACCATTTTGAAACTTTCATTTGGTGGTTGCTTTAGAAAACAACCCTGTTTTTTGCACTGAGATATTGGAAATGGCCTTTTGGTGCGACGAAAAGGAAAACTTCCTCCTGCAATATTGTTCGTAATTCTAAGATGCACATGTGTAAACAATACAACTATATTATCACAAACTATGCCGTGATTCTAGCTATAACATTGGTCGTTTAGCCTAGAAACCATGAAACCTCATTTCTGAGAAGGTTTTTTTTTGAGATATTTGCAATATTTCAAGTTTGATATTTTTTTCTTGCAACTATGTCACATAACATAACACCACGTGAAGGTTTTACATTGTTTAGATCGTTTTTGAATTTCTTATGTCTGCTTCAAACTATGGTCAAAATGATGGGCATGAAGCTTCTTAGTTCGGGGTTGAGCCTCGCTAAACTTGTAGTGGATCTCTGATGAAATAGCATATTGTGAACCTAAACATGATTTTTCCAAAAAATCATAAGCATCAGATCATGTACCTGTAGTTCAGATCTGGCCCAATTCCTACCGATCTTCGGTTGAAATTTGTCTTTTTCACGAGGGGTGGACTGAAATGTTTAAGATACCCCAGTTGAGACATTGACGATGAAAGGTTGCCTAGTATTTTGGAAAAATGGGGTGATACAATTTTAAAACTTTCATTTGGTGGTTGCTTCACAAAACACCCCAGAAAATGGAAAATGTTTTATACAAAAGTATATATATTATTTTTATATTTTATTCAACAAAAAATTGTAATATTTGAGTTTAGGTAGCTAGATCTTATTGTTTTTGCAGATTTTGATATATTATTTCTATTTTTCTAAATTAGAATGATTTAGTTATGATTTTTATAGATTTAATGTGATAAAAAGTGAAAATAGCTAGAGGCTTTGCCGTCAGCGTAGGTGTGGAAGCTAGGCCAAAAGCTAATCCGTCGGCGTAGCCTTAAGGCCATCGCATCGCCATCACGGACAATCCCCTACGCTGACGGCTGTCGTCGTCCTATCCATCTTACGTCGACGGCCGCGACACCTGGCTACCCAGCCTATCCACTTTCGCCGACGGCCCCGACTATTTGTCGTCGGCGTAGAAATTGGTCGTCGGCGTCTTCATCTTCTCCCGTTGTGGCCTAACGTGCGCTAGAATAGACGCTGATTCTCCACCATTGCTGGATAGAAAGGAGCATCATCGCCAATGAGGCTTGGTGGTCGACTTACAGGCCCGCTGCAAGCAGCAAGGCACATACCGTTGTGGCACGTCGACTGGGGGACGTCCCCGTGTACCTTGAACCAAGATCCGCCACATACCATCAACGAAGTCAAGGACTAACGGCAAATCCACCACCTCCGGACCAGTATCCTCGCTCCAGAGCATCCACCTCATCCTGCCCCTAGCGCTATCGTGGATAACAACGAATGCCAGTGATACGTCGAGATACATATCCGCGAGAAGACCATGCTAACAATCTAAAAGATCGACAAGCACACATTGCCATCAACTCTGAAGCGCCACTGTGAAGGTCAACGTCGGTGTGGGAGAAGATTTGATGCAGATTTATCCGCTCGTGCGTCCCTTCCACCACCCCAACTACACACCACAACAAAAAATCCTAACCCTAACTACAGAACGGAGGAAAGAGGTCCCTCTCCCGCCTGTCGCCAGAGCGGTATGGAGGGAGAGGGGACTCACGCTATGGGAGGAGGAGGACGAAGCGGTATATGATACATTGCAAATGTATTCATAATTTTTGATGTTCCATGCTTGGTTTTATCTACTTTCTTGTGTTTTGTCCACACTTTGGAGTACTTTTCATATAATGGCATCGGATTGTTAGGACATGGTGCCTAGTATCTTCTATTAGTGCTTTATGACTTTGTTGCGACTTGTTATGCTTAATGCTTGTCACTAGGGCCCGACTGCCATGATTTCAGATCTGAACATGTTATTGATTCATTATGATAGTATTGTTTATGGTCTTACCTGCAAGTTGTATACACACGTTATTGTCCGGAACCATGTGCCCCAAAGTGATAGAAACCGGGATAACCGGAGGGAATGGCTTTGATGTGAGGACCACATGTGTTCACGGAGTGTTAATGCTTTGCTCTGGTGCTCTATTAGAAGGAGCACCTTAATTGCCAGTAGTTCCCTTGAGGCCCCACTGCAAACGGGCTGGCAGGACAAAATATGTTGTGCAAGTTCTCATTGCGAGCACGTATGACTATATATGGAACACATGCCTAGGATTATCTAGTACTTGGATGCTTTATCTTATTTATCTATAATTGCCCTATATTCTGATTGCCATGTGAATTGTCTTGTCCATGCAACACCCTTCCATCCATCCCTATGCCTACCGCACTCGAATCCTACTGTTTACTGTTGTTGTTACTACTGTCTTTACTTTACTTCTGCTGTTACTTTACTATTGCTACTGCAAAACTGTTCCTACTGATAAACTGCTATCAGCAAGATTTTTTCCAGGTGCAGCTGAATTGACAACTCAGTTGTTAAGGCTTATAAATATTCTTTGGCTCCCCTTGTGTCGAATCAATAAATTGGGTTTCACTTCCCGCGAAAATACTGCGATACACCCCTATACTTGTGGGTCATCAAGACTATTTTCTGGCGCCGTTGCCGGGGACCATAGCTTTATTTATCAAGTTCACTTGGAATCACTATTTTTCAAGCTTAGTTTATTTCCGTCTTGTTTGCTTGTTTCTTTATCAAAAATACAAAAAAATTAGTTCCTACTCTAGTTGTTATTTTCGTTGATCTGTTATTGTCTCACTTTATCATGCTTTCTATCAATGGTTGTTTTCTTTGAAACTGAGTCTTAGTGGCAAGGTGGGTTCACGGAAGATCAAAAATATTATTATAAGGAACACCGCTTGTCACAAAACGGGAAACACTTATGGGAACAAATTGATAAATTGTATACCATTGCTAGAAACGTGTGCTCTACTTATAATGTTACTTATTGCTTTGATAAATCTTGTTGCTATGAGAGGTATAAACACCTCCCTTTTCAATGTGAGTATAATGATAATGTTACCATATCTTTTTATGTTAAAGGAAATTATGAATTTTATGGTGTGGAAGAAATTGAAGAATTTATTGCTTGGAAGGGTGCATTTGAAGTTGCTAGTTTGCTTGAAAATATTGATGATTCACCTTATAAATATGAGGTTTATGATATACTTAGGTTTTGCTTTGATAATTATAAGGAAGAAAATGACTATATTCTTGAATATATTAATAGACGCTTTCCACAAATGGAAGAGACTAATGCCTTGCAGGATCCTATGGAAGAAGAAATTGATGAACCTGAAAGCTCATAAGATGAAAAAGAGGAGGATAGTGAAGAACAAAAGGAGGAAGAATGGATTAGCTACCCATGTGTACCTTCTAATGAGAGTAACTCTTTATCCTTACATTATTTGATTGTCCCTCACACTTACCAAAGAAGGATGAATGTTATGCTCATGTTATCTATGATAATCCTTTATTTGTGCTTAACTTCGATTTGCATGGTATTAAAGAGTTTTGCTTAGAAAATGTTTATGATAAAGCTCTAGACTATGGTCCTATATTGAATGATCAGCCATCTTGTTATAGAATTGTTAAAAGTGGGATTGAAGGTTTTAATCCCACTATTTTTGAGCTTGATAAAAATTATGTGTTTGTAGATCATGAAAAGCATGCTTTATGTGATAGTAATATTGTTGGTTTTATTCATGAGGCTACCGAAAATTATTATGAGAGAGGAAAATATGGTTGTAGAAGTTTTCATGGTATTGAAACACCTCTCTATGAGCGGAAAGTTTTGAAGGCACTCTTGTTTTATCTTCCTATGCCTGTCACTTTCTTCTTTGCGAATTTATTTGCATACAATATTCCTATGCATAGGAAGTGAGTTAGACTTAAATGTGTTTTGAATTTGCTCCTTGATGCTCTCTTTTACTTCAATTTATATTTCTTATGTGAGCATCCTCTCGAACTATCATGCCTAACTTAAAGGCGTTAAAGAAAAGTACTTATTGGGAGATAACCCAAAAGTTTTAGATGAGTCTTGGAAGTTATTACCTCAGTAATAACCGCGCCTTATCCTTTTTATTTGCCTTTTGTGCCAAGAGTAACCTCTCATGAGATAGAAGTAATGATTGTGAAAGTTGCTGTCCCGAAACAGATTTCTGTGTTTCATCGTTAAAAATCGTGTAAAATCTATGTACGTCCTTTTGAGGCGTGAATTTTTGTGCATCTACCCCAGGTTTTTGTCTAACTTTAGTTAGTTCAACACTTTTTGATTTGAGTAACACAAGTACTTCGAAAAAATCGTCTTTACCTTCTGGTCTATTTTGACAGATTTCTGTCATTTTCTGCATTTGCTTCTTGTTTGTTCCTTTTTGGTTTTTTTGGGGAATTGAGCTTTTTGAGGGAAGTGCTACAGTGGATTGTGTTTTAATGGAAGTTTTATTAGTGTTATAACTGAACCTAAATACCTATTATCTTGAGTGCACTAATGTTGCTAATAAAGATTGTGTGAAGTTTTGTATGAAGGAAAAATTTCAGGTGTATGGAAGAAATGAGTAATGAGATGAAGGATGGACTAAAGCTCAAGCTTGGGGATGCCACGCGTGTAACCCCAAGAAATATCCAAGAAGTACAAGCATCAAAGCTTGGGTATGCCCAAGGCATCCCCCTCTTCATCAATAAATATCCCAGGTTTTTCCAAACGCTTCATTTTTATTGTTTCATGCACAGTTGTGTTGTTCTTGGAGCGTCTTCTTTTTCCTTTTTGTTTTGGTTTTTCGTTTGCTTTGTTTGCTTAGTTTGCTGAATAAATTGGTTGGACCCCCTCTTTCATACATTGGTTTTTAAATAGTTTGGTTTGGTTTGGAAAAGAGTAGGAAAGTTCATGCTTAAGTGGGAAACAGAGCTTGTTTTTGACTGTGGCCTATGCTTTATCATGCCATGCTTGATATTGTTTTGGCTTTAGGCTTAGTATTCTTTGCTGTAGAATGACATGTTATAAAAAATTGAGATTGCTTAATGTGCCATTTAAGAATCATGCGTTGTTTTAGCATATTAAAGCATAATATTGTGGTATTCTCCTTTGATGCTTTATTCGGGTTGACTTGACACATGCTCACACCATGTTATGACTATCCCAAGTCACCATAGCCTTTATGATCCTTTAGTTTCCAACTTGTAGTATCACTTTATGCTTTGATTAATGATGTTTTGCCGCTCTGCATGATTATGGCCATTATTGCTCTCTTAGTTGGTCGCTCCCAGTATTTTGCTAGCCTCTGTAACCAAGTATGAGTTCCACTCATGCATCCAACTCCTAAAACCAAGTTATTCCAAAGAATCCACCTTACCTACCTATTAGCTTATGATATTCCAAGTATATTCATGTTTTTATCTACCTTCCGAATTAAACTTGTTATGAGAAAACTAGTGATTAAAGCTCTCACGAACTTGATGTCACACTTTAATTTTCTTGCCCTTAATAAACTTGAACCATTGCGTCGTCTTTGTTGTATATGCTTGCACTTATTTGCTGGGGATTAGCAGGACCATGCTGTCTTGGGGAACGCTTTCAACATTGCACTTGTACTTTGTACCTAGTTGATATCATGCTCTTTTGTCTATGGATGTCGTCGGTGTGAAATGAAAGGGGAGCTTGTAAGTCTATGGAGTTATGTATGTGTGTTAGAGAAACGCCTAGGCCGCTGGTCTAATCCATGCTGTCATGGTGGAAACCTGCAGCGTAACCATAATGAGTTGTCTATGAAGCATTCTTCTTATAAAAAAAGAGTGAGATATTGAGAAAAAAGAGAAAAAGAATAAAAAAGAGATATGAGAAAAGAGAAAAATAGGACCATTTTCCCATGGTAAATAAGAAGATTGTTGAGATGCTCATTGTCTGCTTGCCTTGTCATTTTGATATGGGGATGCTTCCGTATCATCGGGCAAGGGGTACCCTGTTGGCGGTTCTCTATGATACACATGTACTTACAATGACAAGAACTTACCGGTAACTAAACTTGAGTAGAATGAGGAGCAGCCCTCGTATTCAAGGGACATGAGATTTCCCACTTATACTTTGTCAAGCATATACTTCATAGTTTGTTCACTTTAACCTTAATCACTTCAAGATGCTTATGATAGGAGCAATGAGAGCTGAAAGCTATTAAGTACCATAATTTTTGGAAGCTCTTTATGAGACTTGAATCCCTACTTCCTTCTATGAAGGCCTTTCTTCCACTATATATGTTGAGTCTCCACCTTTCACCTTTATGCACTTACTTTGAGAGCATAGTGACCATTCTTAGTTCTATGTGCATTGTCCTAAGACTTGTTGATTGGTGCATACCTTGATATTGCTTGTTTTAAACTATTTGTATCTAGTTACTCTGATGAACTTTGAAGGTGTCCTATGCATTTATATTTGCTACTCTATGAGGGACAAGCTGAATACTACTATACTATGTTTTCTTTATGTGAAACAAACAAACGTCTTGCAAAGCATTGTTATTCATGAATCTTTTGTTTGTGCATTTTCATGTTGCATCATAGTTTCTTTGTCTTATTGCTAGAACTTTATCTTTCATGTTATGATTGAAGTACTATGATCCCAGGTTTGAATGTTTATCAAAATACTTTGATCAAGTTTATGATTGTGCATGTCACCTCAAAAATTATTCTTTCTTTTTATCACTTACCTACTCGAGGATGAGCAGGAGTGAAGCTTGGGGATGTTGATACATTGCAAATATATCTATAATTTTTGATGTTCCATGCTTGGTTTTATCTACTTTCTTGCGTTTTGTCCACACTTTGGAGTACTTTTCATATGATTTCTTGGACTAACCTATTAACAAGAGCCACAGTGCCAGCTGTCTGTTTTCTGCTGTTTTTGGTTCCAGGAAGTCATAAAATGAATATTCTCGGAATTGGACTGGACAAAACCAAAGTCACTATTTTATCGGAAGACATCTAGAGCCAGAATATGAGACGAAGAGGGACTGGGGCCTGGCCACACCACCTGGCCGCGCGGCCAGGCCTGGCCCACGCCAGGGGGTGGTGTTGCCGCCCCAAACACCCCCTCGGTCTCCCTCTTCGCCTATAAGATGCCTTCTGACCTAAAAACTCAGGGGGTTCGACGTTTTTACAGAAGGAGTTCCGCTCCGCCGCCACCACCAGATTCCACGAAACAGCACCAGAAACTCCGTTCCGGCACCCTGCCAGGACAGGAAATTGGAGGAGATCATCGCCATCATCATCACCATCGCTTCTCCATCGACCATCCATGTTTCCCCCATCTATGAGTGAGTAATCCCCCGCTGTAGGCTATGGGGATGGTAGGGATTGGATGAGATCGTTCATGTAATGGAAGATTGTTAGGGCATGGTGCCTAGTATATTCTATTAGTGCTTTATGACTTTGTTGCGACTTGTTATGCTTAATGCTTGTCACTAGGGCCTGAGTGCCATGATTTCAGATCTGAACATGTTATTGATTCATTATGATAGTATTGTTTATGGTCTTACCTGCAAGTTGTATACACACGTTATTGTTCGGAACCAATGGCCCCGAAGTGATAGAACTCGGGATAACCGGAGGGAATTGCTTTGATATGAGGATCACATGTGTTCACGGAGTGTTAATGCTTTGTTCCGGTGCTCTATTAAAAGGAGCACCTTAGTTGCCAGTAGTTCCCTTGAGGCCCCGCTGCAAACGGGCTGGCAGGACAAAAGATGTTGTGCAAGTTCTCATTGTGAGCACGTATGACTATATATGGAACACATGGCTAGGATTATCTAGTACTTGGATGCTTTATCTTATTTATCTGTAATTGCCCTATGTTCTGATTGCCATGTGAATTGTCTTATCCATGCAACACCCTTCCATCCATCCCTATGCTAACGCACTCGAATCCTACTGTTTACTGCTATTGTTACTACTGTCTTTACTTTACTACTGCTGCTACTTTACTATTGCTACTGCAAAACTGTTGCTACTGATAAACTGCTGTGAGCAAGATTGTTTCCAGGTGCAGCTGAATTGACAACTCAGTTGTTAAGGTTTATAAATATTCTTTGACTCCCCTTGTGTCGAATCAATAAATTAGGTTTCACTTCCCTCGAAAATACTGCGCTACACCCCCTATAGTTGTTGCGACCAAAAACTTGAGATAGCTACTAGTAGATGTAAAACACATGCATTTGCGTCGACTTCTGTTTCTATTGTAGAATAGGAAGAGGTATACAACTCTTCTTGCAGTCCGATACTGGCGTAGAGCATACCCCACATACTTAGGGCCGGTCTAAATCTCTGATGTTCTGATATTTTGTTTATTTTAGGAGTGTTCAAGAAACATTTGGTCTGGTTTTTTTTTCTAGTTTCGCCTTCTGGTTTTCCTGTTTTTTTTCTCTCCATGGATTTGCTTTTTCTTATATTTTCTAAATTTTAAAAAATTGAACATTTTTAATCTGAATATTTTTCAAATTTGAATATCTTCGAAATATGTATAGTTTTCAAAATCTGAACATTATTCCATTCTCTCAAAACTTGATCTTTTTAAATTCGACAGTTTTTCAAATTTGAACATTTTTTCCTTTTTTTACTTCGCCCAAAAAATCAAACAAAAGGAACCGAAATAGCAGCGAAAAAATTAGTGATTCCAAACATAACCTAGATAGTTAGTTGGGCCGACCATAGTGGCGGAGCTAGAGAAGTGGTGATAGGGGTGCACCGTGGTGCTCCAACTGTAAAATTAGAGCAGCTCCAGCAGATGCGCTATATCTCGTCTGCGCTTTAATAACCGTTGTTTTAGCGCGCGCTGTGGGCTTTTGTCCTCCAGCAGAGGCGCTATATTCGGGCGCGCTCTAAATAATTCAGCGTGTGGCATTTCCCTCCTACGACTCCCCAAATTTGACGCGTCGAGTCGAGCGCGCGCTATCGCTCTGCCTCGCGCGCGAAGGCCCAACAACTGCTGGAAAGTTCCGCCCGCGCCCGCGCTCTCCCCTTTCCCCATTTCCACTCCACCAATCTTGGCGGCCGCCGCAAGATTCGCCACCGGCGGAGCTTCCTCCTCCGCCGCGACAGTAGATCCGCCGTCGCCCGGCAGTAGATCCGCCGTCGCCGCGCGTCCGCGAGCTCGCCGCAACAGTTAACCAGGCTCGCTGCCTGCCGCGCATGTAAATTGCGGTGCGGTTGCGAGGTGCCTCCGTCGTGCGTTGCTAGCCCCCGAGTTGCGCCAGCCACTCCCTATGCGCTGCCGCGCATGTCCTCCTTGAGCTTGGGCACTACATGGCGCACGCGAAGTGCTCGGCAAAATAGCCACAATGTATGTTGCCGCGCGCCGGCGCAATTTTTGTCCAACATTGGTACATGAAGTGAGTATATTTTCATTACGTGTTTGTAGAGGTCATACGATTCATCGGATGACGAACTAGAGATTTTATTTGAATGTTTGTTGATTTGATGAAAAACAATTTGTTATATTGGTGATGAAATCCTTATTCTATATATATGGGTGAACAACTGTTGTACTTATTCTATTATTTATTTGTGTTGTAATAACTAGACAATTTATTGTTGAATTATTTGGATTCGTTTGATTTTGTTCATCCTATTGTTGGTTGTTGTGAGACTTGTTTGCGCCGGCACCCGCGCGCTGCATTTTAGCGTGCCTGCTGGGGGCGCTGTTGGCATTTTTTGGCACGCTACTTTTTTAGCGCTTCCGCCGGAGGATAAACGTGTGTCGCGCTCTAAACGACGATGACGCGTACTGCAAACCAGTTTTAGCGCGCCGCGATATAGCTCCTCTGTTGGAGTTGCTCTTACTTATTTTGGGGTGGCACACATGGTAAAAGTTAGCAAATTTACATAGGATTAATCTCACCTGGTGTCATGTGCTCCACCAAGGCTGCACATGGATCCGCCTCTGGCCGACTGCCCATCTAGTCGCGGTTCAGTGATGCCTCACTAACGAACAACAACAAGCGCTGAATAGGTGTGTCCATTGCGAATGCAACGCGTAGGTGTGAGATCGCTACCATCTGGAACAGGGCCAGCCCAAGAAGGGTGTTTGGTGTTTTATTTTGGTTTTAGAAAGGTTCTAGAACCTTCCCAACTGGTTTTGGTGGTTTTTGGTTTTCTTTTGGGGGTTTCATATCCTTTTTCTGTTCGTTTTTCTATTCTTTTTCTCTTTTAGATTTTTTAATTTTTCATGTTTCTTTTATTTTTAGAAGATTCAAAATTTTCCAAATTCTTAACAGTTCCAAATTTGAGAAAATTTCAAGTTCGAAGAAATTTAAAACTTAAATAGATTTTTAGATTTGAACATATTTCGGGCGAGGGTGCGAAGCGGCCCACCCGGGCGCCCCCCAACTCCAATTGATTACGTCATGTGCATCTCCACGGTGGTGATTGCACGGATTTGTAGTCGCCGACGAGATTTGGGGACTATTAGCCGGTGGATTTGGGTGGCGACGAGGGAGGGAGACGGCGGAGAGAGTGAGGAGTTAGCCGGTTTCTTCCTCTTATTTGGCCTCCCGCACGGTAGATATACCGGCTACACGGGCCAATTTATAGTTGTATTGTTTTTACGGGTCCGATCCCGGAATACATTGTTTGGGCCACAAAATCATTCGAAAACTGAAAACCCAACATAATTTTAGAGTTGCTCTTAGCCCACAATAAAGGCGGTGCACCAGGCAGAAACGGACGTCTAAGAGCCCGCACTGGTGGAAAAAGGGCCTCTAGTCCCGGTTCATAATGGCCATTGGTCTCGGTTCCCGAACCGGGACCAATCACTCGGGACTAATGCTGGTCCCGGTTCGCGCACGAACCGGGACCAATAGGTCTCCACGTGGGCGGGCGCGCGACGGGAGAGGGGGGGTGGATCATTGGTCCCGGTTCGTGGAATAAACCGGGACCAATGGGTCTCCATGTGGGAGCGTGAGAGACGAGCGGGGGTGGATCTTTGGTCCCGGTTCTTGGCATGAACCGGGATCGTTGGTCTCTGTGCCGCGGCAGGGTTTTGTGCCGCGGCAGGATTTTCGGGCTACGATGTTGTGCACACATATGCATCTTGGGATGACTTACGATGTTGCAGGAGGAAGTTTTCCTTTTCGACGCACGAAAAAGCCAATTTCTATTTTTGAGGTGCCAAAATAGGGGTGTTCTGTGAAGCAACTACCAAATTAAAGTTTGGCATTGGTACCAACCCATTTTCCAAAAATACTAGACCACCTTATATGGACAATTTCCTAACCGGTGTATCTGGAACATTTCCGTCCGTCCCGCATGAAAAAGACAAATTCCTGCCGAATCGGCAGGAGGTTGCCAAGATTTGAACTACAAGTACATGATATAATGCTTGTGAATTTTAAAAAAAATCATTTATAGGTTCACAACATGCTATTTCATCAGAGATCCACTTCAAGTTCAGCGAGGCTCAGCCCCGGGCTAAGAAGATTTAGTCCCGGCTGGTGGGTGCAACCGAGACTAAAGCTGTCGGTGGGATAAGGATGCGTGGGTAACCTTTAGTCTCGGCTGGTGGGTGCAACCGAGACTAAAGCTGTCGGCAGGATAAGGACGTGTGGGTGGACGCACTGCTCGATGAGATAAAGCATGTAGCGCACGACGTCCTGTCGGAGGAACAAGACAAAGTAGAAGCGACGCTGTGCCTATAAAAGGAGCATCGATACGCCATGGCAAGCAGCTCAACAAGCCAACATAGGTAGAGAGAGTTTCATCCCCATGGATGGAGGGTTGGGAAATCTCCCGTGGTGGAGCTTCTCGAAGATGTCGTTGGTGCACATGCCCTATGGCATCTTCGGAAGCTCCGCCTTGGAAAAATTTCCCTGCAAGCCCGTGAAAGACTCCATCTCCTCTAACAGTGTTGGGGAAAGGGTTGGGAAATCTCCCGTGGCGGAGCTTCTCGAAGATGTCATTGGTGCACACGCCCTACGGCATCTTCGGAAGCTCTGCCTCAGAAAAATTTCCATGCAAGCCCGTGAAAGACTCCATCTCCTCTAACAGTGTTGGGGAAAGGGTTGGGAAATCTCCCGTGGTGGAGCTTCTCGAAGATGTCGTTGGTGCACATACCCGACGGCATCTTCGGAAGCTCCGCCTCGGAAAAAATTCCCTGCAAGCCCGTGAAAGACTCTATCTCCTCTAACAGTGTTGCGAAAAGGGTTGGGAAATCTCCCATGGCGGAGCTTCACAAAATGACCTATCATGTTCGAGGTTCTCATATAAAGTTTTCATACATCACATAAAGTTTCCATACATTACATAGATTTACGTAGGGTTTAGGGTTTAGGGTATGAATACTTCGTCGCGTATATCGATCCCTTTCCTATGATCGCTTCTTAGGCCGTAACCATGGAGCATCTTCTTTGCTTAACGGGATGCTTGGGTCAGTTTTCACGATGAAGGGAGGAATTTCATCGAACTTATCATAATCTGCTAACATGTCTGTCTTGTCCTCGACTCCCGTGATGTTTATTTTCCCTAAAAGAACTATGTGACGCCTGGGCTCATCGTCTCATGTATTCGTTTCCTTATTTTTTCTTTTTTTCGGTCTAGAGGACAGGTCCTTCACATAAAAAACCTGAGCCACATCATTGGCTAGGACGAATGGTTTGTCTCTGTAACCAAGATTCTTGAGATCCCCTGTTGTCATTCTGTACAACTGGTCTACCTTTACCCCTTCTCCATTCATGTTGACCCAACTGCACCGAAACAAAGGGGACTTAAAAGTAGGTCCATAGTCAAGTTCCCATATCTCCTCTATGTAACCATAGTATGTGTCCTTTTTCCCATTCTTGCATGTTGCATCAAAGAGGACACCACTGTTTTGGTTGGTGCTCTTTTTATCTTGGGCAATCGTGTAAAATGTATTCCCATTTATCTCATACCCTTGGAAAGTCAATATAGTCGCAGATGGTGTCGCGGCCAACAAGTAGAGCTGATCTCCAATAGTGGTGTCATTCATGAGATTTAATTGCAACCAAGTGCCGAAAGTCTCCATGTGATTTTCTTTCATCTAGTAGTCATCCTTCCCCTGGAACTTGGAGCATACAACATTCATGTGTTCCTCGCTATACGGAGCCACGAAGGTAGAACTTTGTAGAACTATGTAGTGTGCTTGATTCAAAGAATGTCCGTCCCTAAATATCATTGCTTTC
Source organism: Avena eriantha (assembly GCA_910589775.1). Classification (NCBI taxonomy): domain Eukaryota; kingdom Viridiplantae; phylum Streptophyta; class Magnoliopsida; order Poales; family Poaceae; genus Avena; species Avena eriantha. The sequence goes on from OU342741.1 coordinate 45,776,769, forward strand.
TTTCCTAGCGTGCCTTTTCCACTCAGTCTCCCCTCATACCGTGATTCAGGAACACCAATCGGCTTAAGGTTAGGAAGAAAGTCTACACAAAAACCAATGACCTCCTCTGTTCCATAGCCCTTGGAGATGCTTCCTTCTGGCCTAGCACGGTTACGAACATATTCTTTAAGACTCCCATGTACCTCTCGAAGGGGAACATATTGTGCAGAAATACAGGACCGAGAATGGAAATCTCTTCAACTAGGTGAACTAAGAGATGCGTCTTAATATTGAAGAACGATGGGGGAACACCAACTCAAAACCGACAAGACATTGGACCACATCCTTCTGTGGCCTTTCCAGACTTTCTCGATCGATTACCTTCTGAGACATTGCATTGAGAAATGCACATAGCTTCACAATGGCTAATCGAACATTTTCCGGTAGAAGCCCCCTCAATGAAACCGGAAGAAACTATGTCATAATCACGTGGCAATCATGAGACTTCAGGTTCTAAATTTTTTTCTCTGTCATATTTATCATTCCCTTTATATTTGACGAGAAGCCAGCCAGGACCTTGATACTGTAAAGGACTTCAAAAAAGATTTCCTTCTCTGCTTTGGTAAGAGCATAGCTGCTTAAGTATTCACGTCCTTTATCAGTATGCTTGTTGTATGGGTCTTTGATACGTTGCTGGTCCTCCCGTGCTTCTGGTGTATCTTTTGTCTTCCCATACACGCCCAGGAAGCCTAGCAGGTTCACGCAAAGATTCTTCATCACGTGCATCACATCGATTGAAGAACGGACCTCTAGGTCTTTCCAATACTCAAGCTCCCAAAATATAGATTTCTTTTTCCACATGGTCGTGTGTCCGGTAATGGGGTATTTCGGAACAGATTGACCGCCAAGACCCTTTCCAAAGATTACTTCTAGGTCCTTCACCATACCAAATACATCAGCACCTTTAGGGAGCTTAGGCTTCTTCCGGTAATCTGCCTCACCGTTGAAATGCTTGCCTTTCTTTCTTACTTGATGATTGGTCGGAAGAAATTTACGACACCCCAGGTACACAACCTTCTTACATTTATCCAAATATGTACATTTAGTCTTATCTAAACAGTGCGTGCATGCATTGTATCCCTTGTTTGACTGTCCTGAAATGTTACTAAGAGTAGGCCAATCATTGATGGTTACGAACAACAACGCTCGTAGGTCAAATGGCTCCTGTTTGTGCTCATCCCACACCTTTACACCTGGTTCTGCCCAAAACTGCAAAAGTTCATCGACTAATGGCCTTAGGTACACATCAATATCGTTGCCGGGTTGCTTCGGTCCTTCGATGAGCACTGACATCATAATGAACTTTCGCTTCATGCACAACCAAGGAGGAAGGTTGTAGACACGTAGAGTCACTGGCCAGGTGCTGTGACTGCAGCTCTGCTCCCCAAAAGGATTCATGCCGTCTGTACTTAGACCAAACCATAAGTTCCTCGCGTCACCTTCAAAGTTTGAGTACTTTCTCTCGATGTTTCTCCACTGCGACCCATCGGCGGGGTGTCTCAGTTTACCGTCTTTCTTACGCTCTTCTTTGTGCCATCGCAACAACCTGGCATGCTCTTTATTTCTGAACAGACGTTTCAACCGTGGTATTATAGGAGCATACCACATAACCTTAGCAGGAACCCTCTTCCTGGGGGGGGGGGGCTCGTCATCACCCTCAACATCACTAGGGTCATCTTGTCTGATCTTGTATCGACATGCAGTGCATACCGGACATTTATCCATATTCTCGTACTTCTCACCGCGGTACAGGATGCAGTCATTAATACATGCATGTATCTTCTCCACATCTAATCCTAGAGGGCAGATAGTCTTCTTTGCTTCGTACGTTGTCTCAAGCAGCTCGTTATCCTTTGGAAGCTTCGGCTTCATTATTTTCAGTAACTTCTCAAATCCCTTGTCAGATCAGCCAATCTCTGCTCCATTTCAGCAATTCAAGTGTGGTACCGAGCTTTGTGCTGCCATCTTCGCAATTTGGGTACAACAACTTTTTGTGATCCTTTTGCATGGCCTCCAACTTAAGATTCTCCCTTTCTGTATCACATTGTTGCTTTGCATCAGAAATGACCCGACCAAGACCATCAGCGGGCTCATCCGATGCCCGTTGTTCTTCTTCATTGCCGCCTCACTCTTCTTCATTGTCTTCCATTGCAGTATCACCGTATTCTTCAGGGGACATAGGATAGCTGTGATCATCCTCCTCTTCTTCATTTTCTTCCAGCCCAACCCCTCTTTCTCCGTGCATGGCCCAACAATAATATCCAGGCATGAAACCTCTCCGAAGCAGATGGATTTGAAGGATTCTCGGGGCAGAGTGCTCTGCCACGTTCCGACAGTCGATGCAGGGACAAGGCATACAATTATCCACTTTGTTTGCCTTAGCCAAATCGTTAAATTTATGCAGGCCTGCAATAAAATCGAAATCGCGTCGGTCACCATACATCCATCGCATCCGTGCATCGATCTGCGTCATAATAATTAACCATTACAATAACATCGTGAATAGTAAAATGAGCACCCTACATGGACACATGCAATATTTTTGTATCAGTTACAGATAAAGAAGATAAGGTTGCTAACCTCAGCCGAGGATACCGTGTTGTGCAAACTTAAGTGTGGCTCGAACATTTCGTCGAACACCTGGTGTGCAATCAAAGAAAAAAAAGCTAGCACCCACACCTTACACACAATCCAGCAAAATTTGGTGGCAAGGGGTAAAGGGCTGGGCTTATATATAGCCATGAGAGGTTTTTTTGGTCCCGGCTAATGCCACGAACCAGGACCAAAGCCCCTCCCATGCGACACGTGGCGGCCCAGCAGCGCGCCCCCCACCCAGGTCATTGGTCCCAGTTAATGGCACGACCCGGGACCAATGACCTGGGTGGGGGGCGCGTTGCTGGGCCACAACGTGTCGTGCGGGAGGGGCTTTGGTCCCGGTTCGTGGCATTAACCGGGACCAATGCCTATGTCGCTTTGTCGTCCCCATGTATAAATATGAGGCCACAGCGCGTCGCTTTCGCCATCGCCTCGGCCTCTCTGCAGTCGATCTCCACCCACCCCTTTCGCCATCGCCTCTCCACCGAGCCATCGTCTCGCCTCCCCTCCCTCTCCAATCTCCACCGCGCCGCCATGGAGGTACCCACGCTCAACTTCTACGAGGCGGAGATGTTTGCGTACTACGACATCCTCGTGCCGCCACGCGCGACGGTGCCCGCCGGAATTCGCATTAGCGAGGCGGGTGTGTCGGTGGCTCCGCTCCTCGTCCCTGGCGGATACGAGACGGAGTGCGTCATTGCGGAGCATCGCTGCCAGATGCCTGCGTGGAAGAGCGCGTTGCCCCGGTACGCGGCGGCCAGCGAGTATTGGCCCCGGTTGTTCAAGAAGGAGCGTAAGGCCAAGATTGGCAACCGCATCGTGGACGGGCGCGTGGTGCACCCGGATCTCCGCAACCGAGAAGGGCGGGAGATGTTCTGGTCCGTCCCTGGACAGACCATCTACACCTCCATCGACGCCACTAGCCGCGCAGAGGAGCTCCGTCTCCCGAACAAGGCCGAAATTGTGGAGATTTCGTCCGACTATGACGAGGATGCCGGTGGCTCGGAGGATAGCGGCAGCGGAAGTGTTGTCGACTAGTAAAATTTGTAAAGTCGCACCTTTGTTTGGAAAGAATTTGTGGTCAAATTAATAAAATGTCTCGATTTAGATCTTTGTCTCGATTAATTTGTGGAAGTTTTTCTCAAAAATACTGATCAATTCAATTTCTACCTCGAATTAATTCCTGCCTCGGATTAATTTATGCCCCGAATTAATTTACATTGTCCCGGATTGTGGACCGCCGCGGGGTTTTTGTTCCTGGTTCGTGGCATGAACCAGGACCAATGCTCCGCAGAGCGCCACGTGTGCGTCGCGGGGGCAATGGCCCCGGTTCATGCCACGAACCGGAACCAATTCTTAGAGATGAACCGAGACCAATGCCCAAGTGGCATGAACCGGGAACGGTGCCTGGCATTGGTCCCGATTAAGGAAATGAACCAGGACCAATGGAATTTGGGCGCTGGACCAAAGACCCTTTTTCTACCAGTGGCGGGACGCGCATAACCAAGGTCTGTAGGACATGTTTGGTTTTTACCCAGGTTGGCCCCGCCAACTCACGGGCTGGTCAAAATATTTGCGTACCTTTCCACCATCCACGTTTGACCAACTAGTAAATTTGTACACAAGAGGTGAAGCGCGTGGGCGCAGCAAATAATAGGCTCCCATCCAAACAATGTCCAACCACACGGTCAACGCCAATTATTTGTCTTGGTTGCCTGGTGCTCCCATCCAAACAGACCCATCTCTAACCGAAGTGCACAAGTTAGAGGAGCTAAATGGTTCCTTAAAAGTCAGAGGAGTAAAAACACCCCTCTAACGGAAAATGGTTCCTAACCGATCTCCAAAATTTTAGAGGAGTAAAACCTAATTCACATCAAATTCACTCAAATCCAACCAAATTTTGGATGATTCGAACCAAATTTAGAACATACTACTCCCTCTGATCCATAATAAGTGTCGCTCATTTTGTACTAGACTAGTACAAACTTTGTACTAGATGAGCGTCACTTATTATGGATCGGCGGGAGTACTTCATTTCACTAAATTTGTACACATTACAACCAACGGTCGGTCAAGATTGACCTAAACCGATCTAATCCTCCTCCCAGTCGTAGGAGGTGTAGGAGTCACTGCCGAGGTCGATGACCGCCGGTGTCGTCGATGGCCCCGCGCCATCGCCGATGTCCTCCACCTTCACCCTTGTCGATGCTAGCACTGCCGACGACCCCGTATCGCCGGTGAACTTCTTTTTCATCCTCACCGCGTCCGCCTTCCTCTTCGTCTCGGCAATTGCCACGAGCCAGCGTCGCTCCTCCTCGACGAGGTCCGGGTTGGCGTTGGCGAGTCCCTCCACCATCGATGCATCACGGCGCTCCGCCTTCAGGAGTTCACGGGCCGCCTGGTCCTCCCGCCACTCGCGGTCAGAGACAAGATGAAGGCCAGTCGGCTCCAGGTCCGGCACCGGTCCTCCCGTATCGAGCGAGAAGTTGAGTTCGCCACAGTCTGAGCCGTGGAGTTCGACGTTCTTCATGCAGTACTATATCGCCGACTGCAAGCTCTTGATCCACACATTCCGGCAGTGTTCCGGTCGGTGATTTTGGACACCCACGAGCTGATGGGGTCCGTTGCATGGAAAACAAAAAAAATACCTGCGGTTGCAACCACCAATATCATATCTAGGATATACATATAACGGTTTCAGAACGCTCACCCTTGAAGATCGTAACGTGGGATAATGTTTCCGCAAACAACGTGGCTGTTGTAGAGTGTACACGACCGTCCTCAAGGACACGTTGACAATACCACAAGTGCAGCACGTCCGTAATCGGTCACACGTAGGATGCATCGATGACTTCCATCCCTCGCTCTAGCTCGATAGCCGAAGTAGGCATCCTCGGGAATTATGCAAATACTATAACATGGTGGTGAGGGTGCGGGAGAAAATCTTGAGCAGGGCTTCGCCTAAGCACCTTGTTCGTGGCAATGGACAAGGCTAGAAGGGGAGAACGATGCTAACCAAAGGGCATACGAGAAGGGAGGTGAGTGTTTGTGATAGAGAGGAGAGGAGGGGGTCTTTTATAGGTGAGGGGGCAGCCCAAGGGGGCATCGCGCACAGCCATGGTGCTGCCCCCACCTCTCCCCCAATTATGTGGGTGGACTCTCCACTCACACAAATTTACTATCCACTTTCTTCCATTTATTCGCCACTCAAAAATTAAGAGTCTCTTTATTGAAACCACTTTTAATTCACTTCATTTAATGAACACTTCATTTAATAAACACATTAACAATTCAATCCCCGGTAATATTCTGATACACTGAAACTATTCTGGCAGATATATCAGAACAATTCCTGCGTTGTCCAGTATTTTCTCCAATGTTCCATATCCACTCAAATGCGTCGACTACCCTTAAGCGTGTCTCCCTACGGGTTGCGAACTATGTGGACATGATCGAAACATTCTCCGATCAATAATTATTAGCGGGGCATGGAGATCTATAATGATTCCCACCAATTCATGCGATGACTTAGTGACCGCGTGACCTTTTATTCGCAGTAACCAGATCCTTTTATCTCGTGATATTTTACTTATCCGGGATCTGATCATTAAGTATCATTCATACCTAGTTCGATCCCATTACTGACAAGTAATATTTTCTCGTTCCCGTGATATAACATTCTTAGTGATCGTTATCACTTGCTTGCAAGCTATGTTAATGCGATATCACCGAGAGGGCCCGGAGTATATCCCCGTCATCAGGATGGACAAATCCCACGCTTGATCCACGAGCGTCAACTAACACTTTCCAAGTATCTGACAACACTTTTATAATCACCCTATTATGGTGTGACGTTTGATGCAATCAAAATACTCTTCTGGAGTTAGTGATGGACGTGATCTCATGGTCTAAGGATTAGGGTTACTTTGAATGACGTTATAGTAGTATAAACATAATGGCTTGATCATGTTACTATACTTTGGGAGTATGTTCTTCACATCATTCAATCAATGGTGTGACAATGTTATTAAGAACATCCCATGTCATGATCAGGAAACCTTGATCATCTCTTAATCAACAAACTAGTGTAATGAGAGGCATCACTAGGAACCATCTATTTGTTTATCAAACACACATGTATTAATGTTTCCTTTTAATACTATTATAGTATGAGAAATAAACATCTATTATAAAATGGAATAACGTAATAACTATTTATTATTGCCTCTCGGGAATATTCCTTTCAGTATCCCACTTGCACTAGAGTCAATAATCTAGTTTTACATAGTTATGAATCTAACACCCATAGCTTTCTGATCCTGATCATGTTTTGCCTTCGGGGTAGCTTTAGTCAATGGATCCACAATGTTTAAATCCGTGTCTTCTTTGCAAGTCCCTATATTGCCATCCTGGACATGTCCCTGGATGGAGTGATAACGACGCTTGATATGCTTGGAATTCTTGTGAAACCTTGGTTCCTTAGCATTGGCTATAGCACCATTGTTGTCACAATAGAGAACCATTGGATCCAAAGCACTTGGAACCACACCTAGTTTGGAAATGAACTCTTTCATCCAAACCGCTTTCGCCACTTCTTCTAAAGTAGAGACATATTCTGCCTCCATTGAAGATCTTGCCACCACAGGTTGCTTGGAACTCCTCCAACTCACCGCTGCTCCATTCATAAGAAATACATATCTATATTGTGACTTAGAGTCATCCGGATCAGTGTCAAAGCTAGCATCGACGTAACACTTTGCGACGAGCTCTTCTTCACCGCCATAGATAAGAAACATGTCTTTAGTTCTTCTTAAGTACTTAAAGACATTCTTAACTGCTTTCCATTGTTGTACACCTGGCTCAGATTGGTACCTACTAGTCAAACTAACATCATGTGCCACATCCAGTCTTGTACATAACATAGCATATATAAGAGAGCCTATGGCTGAGGCATAGGGAATTTTGACAATCAATTCTCTATCTTGTGTTGTAGCTGGACTTTGAGTCTTACTCAAAATCGTACCTTGTGCCATAGGTAAGAATCCTTTCTTACTATCTCGCATCTTGAACTTATTCAAAATCTTGTCAAGGTATGTACTTTATGATAATCCAATTAAGCGTTTTGATCTACCTCTATAGATCTTGATGCCTAAAATATAGGAGCTTCACCAAGGTCCTTCATCGAAAACTTACTATTTAAGTAATCTTTTACGTTATTTAAAAGATCTACATCATTTTCAATTAATAATATGTCATACACGTATAATATAAAAAATGCTATAGAGCTCCCACTCACTTTCTTGTAAATACAAGCCTCTCCTATAGTTTGGACAAATTCAAACCCTTTGATCACTTCATAAAAGCGGAGTTTCCAACTTCGGGATGCTTGCCTTAGTCCAAGATGGAACGCTGAAGTTTGCATACCTTGTCAACATCCTTAGGATCGACAAACCTTTGGGTTGCATCATATACAACTCTTCCTCAATGTTTCCATTTAGGAACACTGTTTGGACATCCATCTGCCAAATTTCATAATCGAAAAATGTAGAAATTGCTAACATAATCCTAATTGAGTTTAGCATCGCTACGAGAGAGAAAGTCTCCTCGTAGTCAACTCCTTGAATTTGTTGGAACCCTTTCGCGACAAGTCGTGCTTTATAGACAGCTACATTACTGTTAGCGTCAGTTTTACTTATGGAAATCTATTTATTCTCAACGGCCTTTCGGTCATGAGGTAAGTCCACCAAAGTCCAAAATTTATTTTCGTGCATGGATCCCATCTCGGATTGCATCGCTTTAAGCTATTTGTTGGAATCCGGGCTCATCATCGCTTCCTCATATGTCATGGGGTCACCGCTTCCATCTACCATGAAATTTAAGACTAGATTTCTGTACAATTCAGGAGCTGCACGTATCCTGCTTGACCTGCGAGGTAAGGTAGTGTTCTCTTCCAGAGTTCCATGATCCTCATCATTAGTTCCCTCTTCATTCGGTGGAGTCACCACTGGAGAAATTTTCGGTGCTGCGCTACTCTCCACTTCAGGAGGAGGAGGCTTGATAACCTTGTCGAGTTCTACCTTCCTACTACTCACACCTTTCGCGAGAAACTCTTTCTCTAGAAAGTATCCATTCTTGGCAATGAAAACCTTGCCTTCAGATCAATAATAGAAGGTCTACCCAATTGTTTCTTTTGGCTATCCTATGAAGACGCATTTTTCCACTTTGGGTTCGAGCTTATCAGGTTGAAGTTTCTTCACATAAGTGTGGCATCCCCAAACTTTTAGAAATGACAGCTTAGATTTGTGGCCAAACCATAATTCATACGGTGTCGTTTCAACAGACTTTGATGGTTTCCTATTTAAAGTGAATGCAGCTGTATCTAATGCATGACCCGAAAATGGCAGTTGCAAATCAGTAAGGGACATCATAGATCACACCATATCTAATAAAGTTTGATTACGATGTTCGGATACACCATTTCTTTGTGGTGTACTGGCGGGAGTGAGTTGTGAAAAAATTCCACATTGTCTCATGTGCGTGCCAAACTCATAATTAAGATACTCACCTCCATGATCGGATTGAAGTAATTTGATCTTTCTGTTATGATGATTTTCTACTTCACTCTGAAATTCTTTGAACTTTTCAAATGTTTCAGATTTGTGTTTCATTAAGTAAATATATCTATTTCTACTTAAATCATCTGTGAAGGTTACAAAATAACGACATCCACCATGTGCAGACACACTCATTGGACCACATACATCGACATGTATTATTTCCAATAAGTCGGTCGCTCGTTCCATTGTTCCAGAGAATGGAGTTCTAGTCATCTTGCTCATAAGGCATGGCTCACATGTCTCAAATGATTCATAATCAAGTGATTCCAGTAGTCCATTAGAATGGAGCTTATTCATGCATTTAACACCAATATGACCTAAATGGCAATGCCACATATATGCAGCAATATCATCACTCAGTTTGATTATTTTTGCATTCACATTATGAATATGCGTACTACTAATATCAAGATTTGAAACAAATAAACCATTCAACACACGTGCATGAACATAAAAGATATTATTCATATAAAAGGAACAACCATTGTTCTTAGACACGGATGAATAACCATCTCGCATTAAACATGATCCAGACATGATGTTCATGCTTAACGCAGGCACCAGATAACAATTATTTAGGTTTATTTTCAATCCTGATGGAAGATGAAGTGGCAACGTCCCAACGGAGATCACATCCACCCTGGATCCATTTCCTACGCGCATCCTCACTTCATCCTTTGCCAGGGGTCGACTACTCCTTAGCCCCTGTTTCGAGTTACATATGTTAGGAACCAAACCAGTATCAGATACCAGGTGCTACTTTGACTACTAGTAAGGTACACATCAATAACATGTATATCACATACACCTTTGTTCATGTTCCCGGCCTTCTTATCTACCAAGTATTTCGGGTAGTTCCGCTTCTAGTGACCAGTCCCTTTGCATTAGAAACACTTAGTGTCGGGCTTAGGGCCTCCTTTGGTCTTCATTTCGGGCTTGGCAAAAGATTTGCCATCCTTCTTAGAGCTACCCTTGGATTTGCCTCTCTTTCCCTTTTTCTTAAAACAAGTGGTCTTGTTGACCAACAACACTTGGTGCTCTTTCTTGATGTCTACCTAAGTAGTTTTTAGCATAGCTGCGAGTGCAGTGAGCGACTTGTTCGCTCCACTCATCTTGTAGTTTAGTACAAACCCTTTGTAGCTACGAGGGAGCGACTGCAAAACACTAGCCATTGTGAGATCAGGTGGAATCTGACATCCCAGTGTCTCAAGACGTTGAGCGTGGCCCGTCATCTTAATGACGTGCTCGTTCACAGAGCTATGCTCCTCCATCTTAGCGCTAAAAAACTTATCGAAGATCTCATATGTCTCAACACGGATTTGGTCCCTAAACATAGTTTTGAGTTCCTCCACCATGACATCAGCATCATTAAGTTCAAAGCACTTTTGGAGTTAAGGCTCCATTGTCGGTGACCTTCTTTATCATCCTCGTCGCGTCCACCTTCCTCTTTGCCTCGGCAAATGCCACGAGCTAGCATTTCTCTTCCTCAACGAGCTCCGGTTCGGCGTTGGCGAGCCTCTCCACCAATGATGCATCGTGGCGCTCTGCCTCGAGGAACTCGCGGGCCTCCCGGTCCTCCCGTCGCTCGTGGTCAGAGACAAAATGAACGCCGGTCGGCTCTAGGTCCAGCATCGATCCACACCTTCCAACATTGTTCCGGTCGCTGTTTTTTACACCCACGAGTTGATGGGGTTCGTTGCATGGAAAACAAAAAATATCCTACGGTTGCAACCACCAAGATCATATCTAGGAGATCATATCTAGGGATAACGTTCCTGCAATCAAACGTGGCTGTTATAGAGTGTACACGACCGTCCTCAACGACGCGATGACAGTACCACAATTGTAGAACCTCCATAATCGGTCATATGTACGGTGTGCTGATGACTTCCATCCTCGCTCTAGCTCGGCAGCGGAAGTAGGGGATCGTCGGGAACTCCACCAACACTACGACATGGTGTTCATGGTGGTGGAGAAGATCTTGAGAAGGGCTTCGCTTAAGCACCTCGCTCGTGGCAATGGATAAGGCTAGAAGGGGAGGAAGATGACAACCAAAGGACATATGAGAGGAGATGTGAGTGTGTGTGAGAGAGAGGAGAGGAGAGGGCCTTTTATAGGTGAGGGGGCAGCCCAAGGGGGCATGGTGCACAGCCATGGTGCTGCCCCCACCTCTCCCCCAATTATGTGGGTGGACTCTCCACTCACACAAATTCACTCTCCACTTTCTAACATTTATTCTCCACTCAAAAATCAAGAGTCTCTTCATTGAAACCACTTTTGATTAACTTTATTTAATGTCACTATTTTAATGAACACTTAATTTAATGAGTAATTCATTTAATGAACACATTAACAATTCAATCCCCGGTAATATTCGGATACATCGAAACTATTCCGGCAGATATATCAGAACAATTCCTGCGTTGTCCAGTATTTTCTTCGGTGTTCCCTATCCACTCAAATGAGTCGACTATCCTTAAGTGTGTCTCCCTACAGGTCGCAAAATGTGTGGACATGATCGAGACATTCTCCAATCAATAATCATTAGCAGGACCTGGAGATCTATAATGATTCGCACCAGTTCATGCAATGACTTAGTGATCGCGTGACTTTTTATTCGCAGTAACCAATTCCTTTTGTCTCGTGATATTTTACTTGTCTAGGGTCCGATCATTCGGAATCATTCATACCTAGTTCGACCCAGTTACTGACAAATACTCTTTTCTCGTTCCCGTGATATAAGAATATCATGTTCTTGGTGATCATTATCACTTACTTGTAAGCTATGTTAATGTGATATCACCAAGAGGGCCCTGAGTATATCTCTCCATTGTCAGGATGGACAAATCCCACTCTTGATCCACGAGGCTCAACTAAGACTTTCCAAGTATCTAATGAAACCTTTATAATCACCCTGTTACGGTGTGACGTTTGATGTAATCAAAATACTCTTCAGGTGTCAGTGATTGACGTGATCTCATGGTCTAATGATTAGGGTTACTTTGAATAACGTTATAGTAGTGTAAACATAATATCTTGATCATGTTAATATATTTTGGGAGTATATTCATCACATCATTCAATCAATGGTGTGACCTTGTTATTAACAACATCCAATGTCATGATCAGGAAACCTTGATCATCTCTTAATCAACAAACTAGTGTAATGAGAGGCATCACTAGGAACCATCTATTTGTTTATTAAACACACATTGTATTAACATTTCCTTTTAATACAATTATAGCATGAGAAATAAACATCTATTATAAACCTAGAATAACATAATAACCATTTATTATTTCCTCTCGGGCATATTCCTTTCGCAAGCCCCACGACCGCTGTCGTACGCCGTAGTAGACTAGTGTCGGAAGCACCGACATGTCATGGAGGCTGCGGGAGCGGCTGGCTGCAGCCGGCGCTTGGGTGGCGTCAATCATGGAGGGGAACAATGGTGGGAAGAAGAAGCATCAGAGGGATACGACGGGAGGCTACAGTGGCAGCAAGCTCTAGGAATGGGTGGCGGAGATGGCCGGCAAGAAGATATGGTCAACGCGGGGCTATGGTGGCGGTAGGAGGCGTCGGTGGTCGCCGGAAGTGGAGGAGAGGCCGATGAGGAGGGTAATGTGAACAGGAAAAGGGGAGGGAATCTTTTACTATTCCATCGCGAGGAGGATTAAAAGTAGGAGTCGAGGAGGCCGACTCCTAATTTTTTTGCCCTCTAACCCGATACGATTTCGGTTAGTGGATTAAAATATGTACATCGGTTAGAGATGCCCTTAGTATTGGGGTACCCGGTAGTATAATTTTCTTGTCAGTGGTATCATATTATAGATTTATTTAGGTGGCTATTCGGCTCATGGGTGCATTTGCAACCATTGTGGAATAACATATTTTGAAATGTCAAAAAAAATAAAAAAATGTCTACATATACATTTCAATATTTTATGTTCGTTCACAAGTTTTCGGGATGAAAAAACTTTCTACGTGTCCCGTGCAAAAAGGACAAAACATGTCCTGTGAATACTCCTACTCAAGTGACAGTTTTTGTCTTTTTATACATGGCATATAAAATGTTCTTTTATCCCGAAAACGTGTGAACGGACATAAAATGTTCGAATATACATGTAGACAATTTTTTGATTTTTTTAATAATTTAAAATATGTTTTCTTGTAATGGGTGCAAATGCACCCGTGAGCCAAAAGGGATTTTCGGATACTATGGTTTTTTTAACTTTTCCATATTATCTATATTACTATTAAAAACTACCACAAATGCATTTGATTTTCTGTTTGATTTTTTAGCATATCAAATTATATATAAACCTATAATACATTGAGGCTCATATATAGTTCAAACTAGTATATCCAAATGGTTATTTCACTCGTTTCTTTCAAGTACAAACTCTGTTTTTATTCCATCTTGTCTAAACTAATAAAATTGATGCTATTTAAATAATTGGATTGGCTTGCGACTCAAACAAAATTTGTTTTCTGCTCATCATGATGTTTTGTATCGACATGACTTATATTTTAGTACTCCCTCCATCTTGAAATAAGGGACATGACTTTGTCTAGATACGCATGTATCTAGGCGTACATATATATGTAGACAAAACCATATCATATTTTTACGGAACAAAACCATATCACCTATTTTAAAATGGAAGGAGTATAAGAATGGAATTACATAGTATCAATTTTATGTAAGGATTCTAGAGATAGTACGATATGTATCGTGTCACGAGTAAGCACTAGTAGAAAACAAGCCTTTGGTTTGGAGCTGCCACGGGCTCTAGTTCCTGTTGCGTTTGTGAGCACTAGTCCGGTTCGTCCCGATTCCAACGGCTAGGAGGCTGCACTCGACTAGTCCCGGTTTAATGGGGATCTCTAGTCCCGGTTGGTAATATCAGCTGGGACTAAAGGTGTGGGCCAATGGCTAGGAGCCAGGAGACCCTATAGTCCCGGGTGGATTTATAAACCGGGAGTAGAGGTCATGAAGTCCCGGGTTGTATTACAAACCGGAACTTATGATTTTTCTATATATACTGATTCGTCCCTACCCAACCCTATGGCCATTTTGCTCCAAGCTAGCTCAAGTTCATCCCCATTTTTTGTCCAAGATTTGGTGGCAATCGTCAATCCAAGGTTCTAAAAAGGTTAGCAGCTTCATTCTTTCATATCTCATTGTTAGTTTAGATCAATGCTCTAGAAGTAGAGAGAGATTTTATGCTATAGAAGTAGAGGGAATTTTAGATGTGTAATTTTAGGCAAATTTTGATTATGCAAAAAGTTACTGAAAGTGAAGATGTGTAAATTTAGAGTTTTGGAGCTCATAATTGAATAAGGTTTTCAACTGCTAGATCAATAATTAGAAACTCAACATTTGTATGTTCACAGATTTGTCCAATATCATCTTCTTCCTTGGGACACCAACCGAGTAATGTGATTCACTATTTTACTTTGGTTTTAATATAATGAACTTGTATTAATTATGTCACTTCTCTATTTATTATGTTCTGTAATTGTTTTTGATATACTTAATTAATTACATAATGCAGATTTGGCCACACTCCTTCCCGGCCTCGAGTTCATCCCCTTTTTTCACACGATTTAACAAGATTTGACGGTGTCCCATCTATTTAAGTGTTCTAAAAGGTTAGAAACTCCTCCTTATATATGTACCATAGTAAACAATAATAATCACAAAATTGTAACAAAAATAGGGTTAAAATAATAAAAGCTTCATAGAAAGATACGCTAGCTCAATACATCTTCCAGAAGCTCCTCGAGATCAATATATGGGAGTGTGATGACTGCAAGTGCACATATCAATTGTAGCTAGTTTCGAAGTAAATATATCGAACCCACAGAGAGCTATTAGTAAAGGTCTTTATGCCCCTCGTTACTCTCTAACAAAGGATACTTATAAGCTGCCTTTGATCTTAAGTAATGGGTGTTTGAAAGGTTTATGGTTGTTTGCAGAAAAGTAATTAAAACAAGTAAAAGAAGACAAGTAACAAGTTTGTATGAAAGCGTGGTCGAACTCAATAGGGCTAAAACATTCTCGGGGATGTAGGATACACCACTAGAATAGTATTATTGTTATATGTAATCAAGACAACATTCTCCTTATATCATGATATGTATGGAGAGAGATTCATAATAAGATGTTCACTACAAGGCTCGTAGGAAGCCACTTTGTTGATCCAAGAGTGAGGTCACCTCTAAATAACCATTGCGATGTCTGAGAGCAGTCACCCATACAAACCACCGCAAATAAGGGTTTCCCCGTGGATATCATAATTAGCTTAGGGAGTCCCTCTTTAATCCTCCTTTGACCGTGTAGGTTACAAGCCGACGCCAATTGATGACCCACAAGTATAGGAGGTGTATCCAAGTATTTTTGATAAGTAAGAGTGTCAAACCCAACGAGGAGCAAAAGGTGCTGACGAGTGGTTTGGGGAACGAATTCTCTGTAAATACTTAGCAAACGGATTTTTAGGGTTTTTTGATAGTGTAGATAAATAAAGTGCGAGTAAATAAAAGAAAATAATAATAGATGCAGCAAGTGGCCCAATCCTTTCTTTAGCAAAGGACAAGCCGGTTGTATTACTTAAGATGACCAAACGTTCTCGAGGACACATGGGGATATCTTCAAGTGCTTTCGCTTCATATAGTTGATTAATATTCTTTAGTTTGATAAGTGTTGTGTGGGTGAACCTATGCTAATGTAATGAACTTCCTAGGACTAATACATACTTGTGATTAAACGCCTTGCAAGCATCCGCAAGTACAAGAAAGTAATTAAGATAAAAACCTAACCACTGCTTTAAACTCTGAGATCCTACACTCCCTTGTGCAAAGGTTTCCTAACGGGGGTTTAGGTTTCTGTCACTCCGGCAATCCCTACGTTTAGTAGCCAAATACACAATGCATTCCCCTAGGCCCATAAAGGTGAAGTATCATGTAGTCGACGTTCACATGACACCACTAGAAGAATAACACCACAACTTAAATAACAAACTATTGAATCTTTCTCAACACAATTTCACTACTAACAACATGACTTCTCCCATGTCCTCAAGAACTAAACGAACTACTCACAAGACATCATATGGATCCAGATCAGAGATGAAATAATGATAAGCAACAATCTGAACATAACAATAATTCAATGGTTCCACTCAATAGCATCAACTACAACAAGTAATCAACACTGGGAAAGTTTCCCCTAAGAACTATGCAAGATTCAACCCAATTGTTACAGCGGTATGAAGTGGTGATGATGGTGCTGGTGGAGATGATGATGGAGATGATGATGATGATCCCGATGAAGTCCAGCTTGATAGTGGTGTTGATGGCGACGATCTCCCCTCTCCGGGAAGGAATTTCCCTGGCAGATTTCTGCCTGCCAGAGAGCTCTTTCTCTCTCCACAGTTTTCCGCCCCGTGGAGGCGGCGGAATCTTTCTATGGTCGCTCCCTCGAGTCTTAGGGTTTTGTGGGGATAATATACACCAAAGGGGAGAGCCAGAGGTGGGCCAGGGTGGCCCCACCACCTGGTGGCGTGGCCTATGGTCGCCTGCACCAGGGGATGGTGTGGGCCCCCTGTGGCCCATCTCTACTCCCCCTTCTGGCATCCTTCGTCTTCTGGAAAAATAGGATTTTCAGTATATTTTCTAGGATTTTCTGATCTTCGTGAATTTCGCCTCCAAACAATGCCTTTTCCATCAGAATCCTGATTTCAGCGGTCCATCCTCCAAAAGTCATCAACCATGCAAAAACAGATGAAATAATATAAGTATCATCTCTTAATATGAAATATATCAATGAATAACAGTAAATTATGATATCGAATAGTGATGCAAAATGGACGTATCAACTCCCCCCCCCCAATCTTAGACTTCGCTTGTCCCCAAGCGAAAACTGAGCTCAATAAACATGATCTCATGTTTATGGAGTGAAGAGTCGATAAAAGAATACGGACAAGAAGCATCACATTCATCAATACACAAATAATAATAGAAGACAACTCACTATTATATAACTTAACTTGTAATAAGTAAAGGAAACACAATAAAGATACATAAAGTAAATCATAATTGGTAATGGCAAACTTTGCTCTTGGTCAAAGAATAGTTAACAATATGCAGGAGTTCAAACATAAAGGGGTTTTCAATGATAGCTTTCAAAGTAGTACTCACTAAGATAGGAGAAGTGTGCAAAACAAGGAACATAAGAAACATGATTGAATAAATCATCATATGCATGAATGAAACACAACAACTCAAAATACTTGCTGAGATAGAAAGGAATAGGTTTACTGACTCAACTAAAAGGTTAAAGATAGGCCCCTTCGTAGAGGGAAGCAGGGATTTCAAGTTTCATAAAGAGCTTCCAAAAATTATGGTACTTATTAGCTTTCAGCTCTCATTGCCCCTATCATAAGCATATTTAGGTGATTAAGGTTAAAGTGATTAAATATGAGGATATGCTTGACAAGTTATAAGCTGAAAATCTCATGCCCCTTACTTACCGTTCCTCATGCTGCTCAAGTTTAGTCACAGGTAAGTTCTTGTCATTGTAAGTATATGTGTATCATAGAGAACCTCAAACGGGGTACACCTTGCCCGATTATAGAGAAGAATCCCCATATCAAAATGACAAGGCAAGCAGACAATGAGCATCCAAGTGATGTCTACGCACTTCTTTTCTTGTAGACAGTTGTTGGGCCTCCAAGTGCAGAGGTTTGTAGAACAGCAGGAAGTTTTCCCTTAAGTGGATCACCCAAGGTTTATCGAACTCAGGGAGGAAGTGGTCAAAGGTATTCCCTCTCAAGCAACCCTGCAATCAAGATACAAGAAGTCTCTTGTGTCCCCAACACACCCAATACACTTGTCAGGTGTATAGGTGCACTAGTTCGGCGAAGAGATAGTGAAATACAAGTGGTATAGATAATTATAAGTGGTAACGGTGATAGAAGATAGCTTGATGGCGTGGAAAATACTAAAGTAAAACTGAAATAGAGATGGAAGCAAGCAAACATGTAACAGATCTCATTGAAAACGGTGTTTCAATGCTTAGAAACAAGGCCTAGGGATCATACTTTCACTAGTGAACACTCTCATATAAATATCTTCTCTTTATTATACTACTCTTAACTACTCTCCGGTTGGACACTCTAATCCATGGTAGGGCTATAACAGCACACCTCAAAGTTCGCTTTCCGCATCTAGATAACCCCACACTATCACCTTGACCACTAGATGGTTCAAACAAACACCACAATTTCATAAAGACATCCAACTCCAAATATAACTCATAACAAGCATTTGTAATCTCTAGCCTAAGTGCCACCATGGTGAGCACGCTGTCACTTTCACACACATAGGGAGAGCAGAGATCTATTAAAGCACTTGAGTAGCAAGGTAGATCTACTTGATTACAAAGCTCATGATCATAGTATGATCATGCATAGAGAGAGAGAGAGAGATGAACACATAGCTACCGGTAGAACCCTTAGCCTCGAGAGATAACTACTCCCTCCTCATCATGGGAATCAACAATGGTGATGTAGATGGTGGTGGAGATCGATGGAGATGGCTCCGGGGGCACTTCGCCGTCCCGGCAGGGTGCTAGAACAGAGACTTTCTATCCCCCGAATCTCTCCTTCGGTGGCGGCGGCGCTGCGGAACTTTTCGTGGCTGGAGGCTTGCTTATTTAGGGTTTTCGCATCGGGAGGCATCTTATAGGCGAAGAAGCAAGGTCGGTGGGCGGCCAGGGGGCCCACACCACCTGGTGGCGCGGCCAGGGCTAGCCCACGCCACCACATGGTGTGGCCGCCCTGTGGCCCCTCTTCGTCTCATCTGCTGGCTCCGTGAGTCTTCCGGTAAAATATCAACTTTGGCTTTTGTCCCGTCCAATTCCGAGAATATTCATTTTCTGACTTTCTAGAACCAAAAACAGCAGAAAACAGGCAGCTGGCACTGTGGCTCTTCGTTAATAGGTTAGTC
Organism: Avena eriantha; assembly: GCA_910589775.1. Classification (NCBI taxonomy): domain Eukaryota; kingdom Viridiplantae; phylum Streptophyta; class Magnoliopsida; order Poales; family Poaceae; genus Avena; species Avena eriantha. The sequence continues at coordinate 45,796,032 of OU342741.1, forward strand.
CAAGAAAGTCTATGAAAAGTACTCCAAAGTTGGAACAAAACAGAAGAAAGTAGATAAAACCAAGCATGGAACATCAAAAGTTATATATACATTTGCAATGTATCAACATCCCCAAGCTTAACTCCTACTCGTCCTCGAGTAAGTAAGTGATAAAAAGAAAGAATAATTTTTGAGGTGTCATGCACCATCATAACCTTGATCAAAGTATTTGCAAAACATTCAAAGCTGGGATCATAGTACTTCAATCATAACATGAAAGATAAAGTTCTAGCAATAAGACAAAGCAACTATGTTGCAACATGAAAAGGCACAAACAAAAGATTCATGAATAACAATGCTTTGCAAGACGTTTGTTTGTTTCACATGAAGAAAACATAGCATAATAGTATTCAGCTTGTCCCTCATAGAGTAGCAAATATAAATGCATAGGACACCTTCAAAGTTCATAAGAGTGACTAGATACAATAGTTTAAAACAAGCAATATCAAGTTATGCATCAATCAACAAGTCTTGTGACAATGCACATAGAACTAAGAATGGCCACTATGCTCTCAAAGTAGGTGCATAAAGGTAGAAGGTGGAGACTCAATATAATGGTGGAAGAAAGGCCTTCATAAAAGGAAGTAGGGATTCAAGTCTCATGAAGAGCTTCCAAAAATTATGGCACTTATAGCTTTCAGCTCGAATTTCCCCTATCATAAGCATCTTGAAGTGATTAAGGTTAAAGTGAACAAACTATGGTGTACATGCTTGATGAAGTATAAGTTAGAAATCTCATTTCCCTTGTATACAAGGGACGCTCCTCATGCTACTCAAGTTTAGTCACCGGTAAGTTCTTGTCATCGTAAGTACATGTGTATCATAGAGAACCGCCAACGGGGTACCCCTTGCCCGATGATATGGAATAATCCCCATATCAAAATGACAAGGCAAGCAGACAACGAGCATCTCAATAATCTTCTTATTTATCATGGGAATATGGTGCTTTTTTCTCTCTTTCCTCTTTTCATAATATCTCTTTTTTCTTTTTCTCTTTTTTTTTCTCAATATAGGACTCTTTTTTTATAAGAAGAATGCTTCATAGACAACTCATTATGGTTACGCTGCAGGTTTCCACCATGTCAGCATGGATTAGACCAGCGGCCCATGCATTTCTCTAACACATATACATAACTTCATGGACTTACAAGCTCCCCTTTCATTTCACACCGACGACATCCATATACGAAAGAGCATGATATCAAATAGGTACAAAGTACGAGTGCAATGTTGAAAGCGTTCCCCATGATAGCATGGTTCTGCTAATTCCCAACAAATAAGTGCAAGCATATACAACATAGACGACACAATGGTTCAAGTTTATTAAGGGCAAGAAAAGTAAAGTGTGCCATCAAGTTCGTGAGAGCTTTAATCACTAGTTTTCTCATAACAAGTTTAATTTGGAAGGTAAACAAAAACACGAATATACTTGGAATAGCATAAGCTAGTAGGTAGGTATGGTGGACTCTTTGGAATAACTTGTTTTAGGGAGTTGGATGCATGAGTGGAACTCATACTTGGTTGTGGAGGCTAGCAAAAGACTGGGAGCGACAAACTATGAGAGAAATAATGGCCATAATCATGCAGAGCGACAAAACATCATTGATCAAAGCATAAAGTGATACTACAAGTTGAAAACTAAAGGATCATAAAGGCTATGGTGACTTGAGATAGTCATAACATGGTGTGAGCATGCGCCAAGTCAACCCAAACAAAGCATCAAAGGAGAATACCACAATACTATGCTTTAATATGCTAAAACAACGCATGATTCATCCAAGGCACATTAAGTGATCTCAATTGTTTATAACAAGTCATGCTACATCAAAGAATACTAAGCATAAAGCCAAAACAATACCAAGCATAGGCCACAGTCAAAAACAAACTCTCTTTACCACTTAAGCATGAACTTTTCCTACTTTTTTCCAATCCACCAACTTATTTGCAAACCAATGTATGAAAGAGGGGGTCCAACCAATTTATTCAGCAAACTAAACAAACCAAGAAAACTAAAAACCAAAACGAAAACGAAAAAGAAGACGCTCCAAGAACAACACAACTGTGCATGAAACAATAAAAATGAAGCGTTTGGAAGAAACCTGGGATTTTTATTGATGAAGAAGGGGATGCCTTGGGCATCCCCAAGCTTTGACACATGTACTTCTTGGATATTCATGGGGTGACACGTGTGGCATCCCCAAGCTTGAGATTTAGTCCATCCTTCATCTCATTACTCATTCCTTCCATACACATAATTTTTTTCCTTCATACAAAACTTCACACAATCTTTATTAGCAACATTAGTGCACTCAAGATAATAGGTCTTTAGGTTCAGTTCTAACACCAATAAAACTTCCATTAAAACACTAGCTACTGTAGCACTTCCCTCAAAAAGCTCAACTCCCCAAAAGAACTCAAAAAGGAACCAACAAGAAGCAAATGCAGAAAATGGCAGAAATCTGTCAAAACAGACCAGCAGGTAAAGACGAATTTTTTCGAAGACCTTCTGTTGCTCAAATGAAAACGTGTTGAACCAACGAAAGTTATATAACAACCTGGGTCAGAAGCACAAAAATTTACACCTCAAAAGAACGTACCAATATTGTACATGAATTTTTACGGTGAAGCACAGAAATCTGTTTCGGGACAACAACTTTCCCAAGCATTACTTCTCTCTCATTAGAGGTTACTCTTGGCACAAAAAGCAAATAAAAATGATAAGGAGCGGTTATTACTGAAGCAATAACTTCCAAGACTTATTTAAAACTTTTGGTTTATCTCCCAATAAGTACTTTTCTTTAACGCATGCATGATAGTTTGAGAAGATGCTCACATAAGAAATATAAATTGAAGTAAAAGTGAGCATCAAGAAGCAAATTCAAAACACATTTTAAGTCTAACCCACTTCCTATGCATAGGAATCTTGTAAATAAACAAGTCATGAATGCACAAAGCCACAAGCATAGTAAAGCAAAACAAATACAACTTCAAGACTTTCAACATAAAGAGAGGGAAACTTAATATTATTGAGATGCATAGAACCATGTTTCCCTCTCTCATAATAAATTTCAGTAGCAACATGAATAAAATTAACAATATAACTATCACATAAAACATTCTTATCATGAGCCACATGCATAAAAGAATTAATACTCTCCACATAAACATAGTCATTCTTATTAATTATAGTGGGAGCAAATTCAACAAAATAGCTATCATTATTATTCTCATCACCATAATCATCAAATATAGGAGGCATATTGTAATCATAATTAATTTTCTCCTCAATAGTAGGTGGACTGAAAATATCATACTCATCATTGTAATTATCATATATTGGAGGTTTGGTATCATCATAAGCAATAGAATAGCTATCTTCCAAAGCTGGGGAACTAAAAATATCATTTTCAAAAAAACTAGCTTCCCCAAGCTTAGACTTTTCCATAGCATTAGCAATAATGGAGTCCAAAGAGTTCATACTAACAACATTGCTATTAGCATGCAAATAAAGTCCATAGGTTTTTTAATTTTCTCTTCAAACACTTCATGTCCTAACTCAAGATAAATACTATAAAGCTCTCTAATTTTTTTTATTGTTTTCCATTAAACCTAACTAGTGAAAACAAGAAACAAAAAGACAAATGTGCAGAATCTAAAGGAAATAACTTCGAGCACTCACACCGGAGGATGTGAGTACCTTTTACCTTACCTCCCCGGCAACGGCGCCAGAAAATAGGCGTTTGCCGTGGGAGGTTCTTCTTCTTTAATCCTCCGATGTGAATACCTTTTACCTTACCTCCCTGGCAACGGCGCCAGAAAATAGGCGTTTGACGTGGGAGGTTCTTCTTCTTTAATCCTCCGGAGTGAATACCTTTTACCTTACCTCCTCGGCAACGGCGCCAGAAAAGAGCTTGATGTCTACGCACTTCTTTTCTTGTAGACAATTGTTGGGCCTCCAAGTGCAGAGGTTTGTAGAACAACAACAAGTTTTCCCTTAAGTGGATCTCCCAAGGTTTATCGAACTCGGGGAGGAAGTGGTCAAAGCTATTCCCTCTCAAGCAACCATGCAATCAAGATACAAGAAGTCTGTTGTGTCCCCAACACACCCAATACACTTGTCAGGTGTATAGGTGCACTAGTTCGGTGAAGAGATAGTGAAATACAAGTGGTATAGATAATTATAAGTGGTAACGGTGATAGAAGATAGCTTGATGGCGTGGAAAAGACTAAAGTAAAACTGAAATAGAGATGGAAGCAAGCAAACATGTAACAGATCTAATTGCAAACGGTGTTTCAATGCTTAGAAACAAGGCCTAGGGATCATACTTTCACTAGTGAACACTCTCATATAAATATCTTCTCTTTATTATACTACTCTTAACTACTCTCCAGTTGGACACTCTAATCCATGGTAGGGCTATAACAGCACACCTCAAAGTTCGCTTTCCGCATCTAGATAACCCCACACTATCACCTTGAGCACTAGATGGTTCAAACAAACACCACAATTTCATAAAGACATCCAACTCCAAATATAACTCATAACAAGCATTTGTAATCTCTAGCCTAAGTGCCACCATGGTGAGCACGCTGTCACTTTCACACACATAGGGAGAGCAGAGATCTATTAAAGCACTTGAGTAGCAAGGTAGATCTACTTGATTACAAAGCTCATGATCATAGTATGATCATGCATAGAGAGAGAGAGATGAACACATAGCTACTGGTAGAACCCTTAGCCTCGAGAGAGAACTACTCCCTCCTCATCATGGGAATCAGCAATGGTGATGTAGATGGTGGTGGAGATCGATGGAGATGGCTCCGGGGGCACTTCGCCGTCCCGGCAGGGTGCTAGAACAGAGACTTTCTGTCCCCCGAATCTCTCCTTCGGTGGCGGCGGCGCTGCGGAACTTTTCGTGGCTGGAGGTTGCTGATTTAGGGTTTTCGCATCGGGAGGCATCTTATAGGTGAAGAGGCAGGGTCGGTGGGCGGCCAGGGGGCCCACACCACCTGGTGGCATGGCCAGGGCTAGCCCGCGCCACCACATGGTGTGGCCGCCCTGTGTCCCCTCTCCGTCTCATCTTTTGGCTCCGTGAGTCTTCCGGTAAATTATCAACTTTGGCTTTTGTCCTGTCCAGTTCCGAGAATATTCATTTTCTGACTTTTTGGAACCAAAAACAGCAGAAAACAGGCAGCTGGCACTGTGGCTCTTTGTTAATAGTTTAGTCCAAGAAAGTCTATGAAAAGTACTCCAAAGTTGGAACACAACATAAGAAAGTAGATAAAACCAAGCATGGAACATCAAAAATTATAGATACATTTGCAATGTATCACTCAGCATCCTTTTATTTCCTATTTGCATAGGTATCCTTTTTTTCTTTTCTTTCTCTCTTTTTTCTTTCCTATTTGCATAGGTTTTTTAATATAAGGATGCTTCATAGATTGCTCACTATGGTTACGCTACAGGTTTCCACCATGATTAGGCATTGCTTAGACCAGCCGCCTAGGCGTTTCTCTAACACATATACGAACTCCATGAGCCTTACAAGCTCCCCTTTCATTTCACACCACCGGGATCCAAAAGCAAAAGAACATAATATCAACTAAATAAAGTGCAATGTTGAAAGCGTTCCCCATGGTAACATGGTTCTGCTAATTCACAACTTACAAAGCGCAAGCATATACGCAACATAGATGGTCACAATGGTTCAAGTTTATTAAGTGCAAGAAAGTAAAGTGTGCCATCAAGTGATGCTACTGACCGAGCCAGGTTCGCCAAAACCAACTAAATTTACCTAATGATCCCAAAGTTATACCAATACTAACAAAAAGATCAATCATATAATACTAATTGAAAACTAAAATAAAATATGCAAAAGAGTAAATGATAGAACTTCTCATTAATATGCCATAACGACAACTCACACCAAGGGATACATAGATAACTAACGAGAGGGGGGACACTTCCATAATGCAAACCATCCTATATGATAACTTCTCTATTCATGATATGACTCTACTAAAAAGGTAAAAAGATAAAAGATAGTGATATGATACCGCGGCACTCCCCCAAGCTTGGAACAAACCAAGGGGATGCCAAAACTTGATGACGAATTACTCCTTCGGTGGTGGTGGTCTTCTCTCGATGACCTTTTCAATCAATTTCCTCAAATCCTCAATCTCGAAGGTGAGAGTACGAATCAACTCCAAGTTGTGCTCAATGTGTTTCATGATCATGTCGGGTTGTGAATCCGAGCTCTTGCGATTCTTTCCCCACACTGCCTCCTTGAAGTATTCTTTTCCTGCGTGGTTAGAACGAGGCATATCCCAATTGGAGGGTAATTTTTCCTTGGGCATATTTTGGAATTGATGCTCATGTATAAGGGTATGGAAGGGATTCTTGGTGCGTGGAAAAGGTGACCGTGAAGCCAAGCAATGACGCGGAGTCTTCCCTCCAATGGACATCCGTGCAGTCCTTTTGAACCTGGCAGGGTTTGCCACCACTCCAATGCTTGTAATGGTGGTGCTGGTGTGCAGATGCTGGTCTTCCTTTGCCTCCTCTACAACTTCACTATCGATCTCCTCCTCCTGCTCAGAGTCTTGGAGATCCTCCTCCGCAGGCTCCTTGCCCTTATCGTTGGAGGATACCATTATGCTTCTAAACTTTAAGAATAGTTCCTAGCAGAAATAGATCGAAACAAAAACACACGAGAACATGATATATGAACCTTGGGGATCCGGGGGATTATATATTATGAATTTTTACAACAAAAGGAAAGTATTGGGAGAAAACAGGTCGGAGATGGGCTGCGGGGTGGCCACACCCCCTGGTGGGGCGGCCAGGTGGGCCCGCGACACGAGATGGTGTGAGCCACCCGGGCTCCGTTTCCGTCCCTTTTCGACTCATTGTTTTCCATGTTAGGTAAAAACTACAAAAACATAAATTGATAGATTTTTCGCGGACCTTTTCTTACCAGAACTGTTACCTATTCGAAAACAGACTCTGTAGGTCTCTGAAGTTGGTCTTCGATAAAATTTTCTGGAGTCACCGCTTGAATAACATCAATATCTTTATCTTCATACAAATATTGCTTGAGTCATTTAACCATTCACCATCTTATTACACCATTTTCTCCTACAACTTGGAAATTTCTTTCACACAAAACTTTACACAATTCTCATTAGCAACATTAGTGCATGCAAGATAATAAACCTTTAAGTTTAATTTCAACTGAAATCCATAAAAACATAAGCTATTGTATCAACTCCTTCCGAAAGCCCAAAAAGGAATTCAAAAAGGAAATCGATATAAGAAGCAAATGCAAGAGTAGCAAAAATCTGTCAAAACAGACTAGTAGGTAAAGATCAATTTTTTCGAAACTCTTATGTTGCTCAAATCAAAAGGTGCAAAACTAACTAAAGTTAAATAATAACCTGGGGCATGCACATAAAAAATTACAGATCAGTACGATGTTCTAGGGTTTTTCACGATTTTTTATAGTGAAGCACAAAAATCTGCTTCCGGACAGCAACCTCCCCAAATCTTACTTCTCTGTCATTAGAGGTTGATCTTGACACAAAAACTAAACAAAAAGGATAAGGAGAGGTTATTGCAGAAGCAATAACTTCCAAGACTCAAATAAACGAAAACTGAAAGCAAAAATATATTGGGTTGTCTCCCAAAAAGCTCTTTCTTTATAGCCATTAAGATGGGCATGATAATTTTAATGATGCTCACATAAGAATATGAATTGAAGTAAACGGGAGCATCAAGAATCAAAAATACACATGTTTAAGTCTAACCCACTTCCTATGCAAAGGAGTTTTGTAAGAAAATAAATTGTTGAAACCAGAGGCTGCTAGCATAGGAAGGCAAAACAAATGTAACATAAAGACTTTCATCATAAAGCGAGGAAACTTAATATTATTGAGATGCATAAGAACAGTCTTCCCTCTCTCATAATAACTTTCAGTATCATGCATAAATTTAACGATATAACTATCACATGAACCATTGTAGCAATGATCACTTATTCTAACAAAAAACACAGGGACACTAGCTCCCATAACACTACTTTGTGAAACAATATTAGAAGTATCCTTACAGAGGATAGTGTGTCCATCTTCTACATATTTAGTGACAAAGTCTTTCACATTTGCTATTACAGGTTCAACAGCTATTTGTTCATCAGGTTCAACAACTTTATTTGTACTTTCATTAACCATACTAGCTATCATAGAATGTTCATTTATATTAACTGGGAAAGGCATTTTATCAATGTAAGGTTTAGGTAAAACATGATTAGCAGTATAAACTTCAGTATTTCTTGCAGGAACACTATTAAAAATATCTTTATATGGCTCATGATACTTATTCCATTTCTTTTTAGGAATTTCAATATAGGAAGAAAAAGCCTTAAAATAACTGATGTCTACGCACTTCTATTCTTGTAGACAGTTGTTGGGCCTCCAAGTGTAGAGGTTTGTAGAACAACAACAAGTTTCCCTTAAGTGGATTACCCAAGGTTTATCAAACTCAGGGAGGAAGTGCTCAAAGGTATCCCTCTCAAGCAACCCTGCAATCAAGATACAAGAAGTCTCTTGTGTCCCCCAACACACCCAATACACTTGTCAGGTGTATAGGTGCACTAGTTTGGCGAAGAGATAGTGAAATACAAGTGGTATAGATATAAGACAACGGTGCTAGAAAAGAGCTCGACAGGAGGAAAAGACTAAAGGCAAAAGGATGGAAGCAAGCAAACATGTAACAGATCTTGTTGCAAATGGTGTTTCAATGTTTAGAAACAGGGCCTAGGGATCATACTTTCGCTAGTGAACACTCTTATATAAATATCTTCTCTTCATGATACTACTCTGAATTACTCTCTCGTTGGACACTCTAATCCATGGTAGGGCAATAACAACACTCCTCAAAGTTCGCCTTCCCCATCTAGATAACCCCACACTATCACCTTGAGCGCTAGATGGTTCCAACAAACACCACAATTTCATAGAAACATCCAACTCCAAATATAACTCATAACAAGTATTTATGTAACCTTAGCCAAAGTGCCACATGGTGTGCACACTGCCAGCTTCACACACGTGGGGAATAAGAAGAGATTCATTAAAGCACTTGAGTAGCAGAATAGATCTATAGATTACAAAGCTCATGATCTTAATAAGATCATGCGTAGAGAGAGAGATGAACACATAGCTACCGGTATAACCCTTAGCCTCGAGAGAGAACTACTCCCTCATCATCATGGGAATCAGCAATGGTGATGGAGATGGTGGTGGAGGTCGATGAGATGGCTCCGGGGGCACTTCCCCATCCCGGCAGGGTGCCGGAACAGAGACTTTCTGTCCCCCGAATCTCCCCTTCGGTGGCGGCGGCGTTGTGGAACTTTTCGTGGCTGGAGGCTGGATTCTTTAGGGTTTCTACATTGGAGGCTTCTTATAGGTGAAATGGTCATGTCAGAGGGTGGACCAGGGGCCCACACCACCTGGTGGCGCGGACAGGGGGACCCGCACCACCACATGGTGTGGCCAGCCCTGGCCCCTCTCCGTCTCGTCTTCTGGCTCCGTGAGTCTTCCGGTAAAATATCGACTTTGGCTTTTGTCCGATCCAATTCCGAGAATATTCATTTTCTGGCTTTTCTGGAACCAAAATTAGAAGAAAATAGGCAACTAGCACTATGGCATCTTGTTAATAGGTTAGTTCCAGAAAATGTGTAAAAATACTCCAAAGTGTGGACAAAACATAAGAAAGTAGATATAAAACAAGCATGGAACATCAAAAATTATAGATACGTTTGCAACGTATCAACATCCCCTAGCTTAACTCCTGCTCGTCCTCGAGTAGGTAAGTTATAAAAAGAAAGAATAATTTTTGAGGTGACATGCACCATCACAATCAATATCAAACCATTTGCAAGCATTGAAAGCTGGGATCAAAGTACTTTAAACATGAGCATGAAAGATGAAGTTCTAACAATAAGACATAGTAACTATGCATGCAACATGAAAAGATACAAACAAAGATCATGAATAACAATGCATTGAAAGACGTTTGTTTGTTTCACATATAGAAAACATATCATAGTGGCATTCAGCTTGTCCCTCATGGAGTAGCAAAACATAAATGCATAGGACACCTTCAAAGTTCATAAGGGTGACTAGATACAAATAGTTCAAGAACAAGCAATATCAACATTATGAATCAATCTATAAGTTTTGGGACAATGCACATAGAACTAAAAATGACAACTATGCTCTCTTAATTGGTGCCTAAGGATAGAAGGTGGAGACTCAATATAAAAGTGGAAGAAATACCTTCATAGAAGGAAGCAGGGATTCAAGTGTCATAAAGAGCTCCAAAAATTATGGTACTTATTAGCTTTCAGCTCTCATTGCCCCTATCATAAGCATCTTGAAGTGATTAAGGTTAAAGTGAACAAACTATGGAGTATATGCTTGACAATGTATAAGTTGGTAGTCTCATGTCCCTTGAATACGAGGGACGCTCCTCATGCTACTCAAGTTTAGTTACCAGTGAGTTCTTGTTATAGTAAGTACATGTGTATCATAGAGAACCGCCAACGGGGTACCCCTTGCCCGATGATACGGAAGAATCCCCATATCAAAATGACAAGGCAAGCAGACAATAAGCACCTCAGCATCTTCTTATTTACCATGGGAAAATAGTGCTTTTTTGTCTCTTTCCTCTTTTCTCATCTTTTTTTCTTTTTTCTCAATCTCTATATCTTTTTTTATAAGAGAATGCTTCATAGATTGCTCGTTATGGTTACGCTACACGTTTCCACCATGATTAGGCATGGATTAGACCAGCCGCCCAGGCGTTGCTCTAACACATGTACATAACTCAATGGACTTACAAGCTCCCCTTTCATTTCACACTGACGACATCCATAAACAAAAGAGCATAATATCAACCGGGTACAATGTACAAGTGCAATGTTGAAAGCGTTCCCCATGACAGCATGGTTCTACTAATCCCAAAGTATAAGTGCAAGCATTTACAACATAGATGACACAATGGTTCAAGTTTATTAGGGGCAAGAAAAGTAAAGTGTGCCATCAAGTTCGTGAGAGCTTTAATCACTACTTTTCACATAACAAGTTTAATTCGGAAGGTAGATAAAATCATGAATATACTTGGAATAGCAAATGCTAATAGGTAGGTATGGTGGACTCTTTGGAATAACTTGGTTTATTTGGAGTTGGATGCATGAGTGGAACTCATACTTGGTATGGAGGCTAGCAAAAGACTGGGTGCGACCAACTAAGAGAGCAATAATGGCCATAATCATGCAAAGCGACAAAACATTATTAATTAAAGCATAAAGTGGTATTACAAGATGATAACTAAATGATCATAGAGGCTATGGTGACTTGGGATAGTCTTAACATGGTGTGAGCATGCGCAAAGTCAACCCAAATAAAGCATTTAAAGGAGAATACCATAATATTATGCTTTTATATGCTAAAACAACGCATGATTATTTCAAGGCACATTAAGCAATCTCAATTGTTTATAACATCTCATGCTACAGCAAAAATCACTAAGCATAAAACTAAAACAATATCAAGCATGACATGATAAAGTCTAAGTCACAGTCAAAAACAAGCTCCTTTTATACCACTTAAGCATGAACTTTCCTACTCTTTTCCAATCCAAATCAACTTATTTGAAAACTAATGCATGAATGAGGGGGTCCAACCAATTTATTCAAGCAAACTAAGAAAACGAAAACTAAAAAATAAAATGAAGACGGTCCAAGAATAACACAACTATGCATGAAACAATAAGAATAAAGTGTTTGGAAGAAACCTGAGATTTTTATTGATGAAGAAGGGGACGCCTTGGGAATCCCCAAGTTTTGACGCTTGTACTTCTTGGATATTTCTTGGGGTAACACAGGTGGAATCCCCAAGCTTGAGCTTTTGTCCATGCTTCATCCTATCACATTACTCTTCCCTACACTTTAAAACTTCCTTCATACAAAACTTCACACAATCTTCATTAGCAACATTAGTGTACTCAAGATAATGAGTCTTTTGGTTCAGTTCCAACACAAATAAAACTTCCATTAAAACAAAAGCTACTGTATTACTTCCTTTTAAAAGTTCAAGAATTTTGGCAAGAACTCAAAGAGAAAGAGATTAAGAGGCAAATGCAAATAATGGCAGAAATTTGTCAAAACAGACCAGCAGGTGAAAAACAATTTTTTTGAAGACCTTCTGCTGCTCAAATCTAAAAGTGTTGAACTAACAAAAGTTAGTTAACAACCTGGGGATTTATTCAGAAACTTACAGCTCAATCCGACATACAGAGATTTTTCATGAATTTTTATAGTGAAGAACAAAAATCTGTTTCGGGAAAGCACTTCCCCAAATCTTACTTCCCTCTCATTAGAGGTTATTCTTGGAACAAAAATCAAATAAAAAGGATAATGAGAGGTTATTACAGAAGTAATAACTTCCAAGACTCAAGAAAACTATTGGGTTATCTCCCAAGAAGTACTTTTCTTTCACGCCTTTAAGTTAGGCATGATAGTTTGAGAAGATGCTCACATAAGGAATATAAATTGAAGTAAAACAGAGGATCAAGAAGCAAATTCAAAGCACATTTAAGTCTAATCCACTTACTATGCATAGGAATTTTGTAAAGAAACAAATCATAAAAGCACAAAGCAACAGACATAGGAAAGCAAAACAAGTGCAACTTCAAGACTTTCAACATAAAGAGGGGAAACTTAAAATTATTGAGATGCATAAAACCATGTTTCCCTCTCTCATAATAACTTTCAATAGCATCATGAATAAAATTTACAATACAACTATCACATAAAACATTCTTATCATGAGCCACATGCATAAAATAATTAATGCTCGCCACATAAACGTAGTCATTCTTATTAACTATAGTGGGAGCAAATTCAACAAAATAGCTATCATTATTATCCTCATCACCATAATCATCAAATATAGGAGGCATATTGTAATCATAATTAATTTTCTCCTCAATAGTAGGTGAACTGAAAATATCATATTCATCATTGTAATCATCATATATTTGGGGCATAGTATCATCAAAGTAAATTTTCTCCTCCGTGCTTGGGGGACTAAAAATATCATTTTCATAAAAACTAGCTTCCCCAAGCTTAGACTTTTCCATTGCATTAGCAATAATTGTGTACAAAAAATTCACACTTATAACATTGCTATTAGCATGCAAATAAAGTTCCATAGGTTTTTAAATGTTCTCTTCAAACAATTCATGTCCTGACTCAAGATAAATACTATAAAGCTCTCTAATTTTGTTGTTGTTTTCCATTAAGCCTAACTAGTGAAAATAAAAACAAGAAATAAAAAGATATAATTGCAGAATCTAAAGGAAATAACTTCGAGCACTCACACACCAGCAACACTACTAGAAGGTAGCTTAGTAGCCAGAGGATGTGAGTACCTTTCACCTTACCTCCCCGGCAACGGTGCCAGAAAATAGCTTGATGTCTACGCACTTCTATTCTTGTAGACAGTTGTTGGGCCTCCAAGTGCAGAGATTTGTAGAACAGCAGCAAGTTTCCCTTAAGTGGATTACCCAAGGTTTATCGAACTCAGGGAGGAAGTGGTCAAAGGTATCCCTCTCAAGAAACCCTGTAATCAAGATACAAGAAGTCTCTTGTGTCCCCAACACACCCAATACACTTGTCAGGTGTATAGGTGCACTGGTTCAGCGAAGAGATAGTGAAATACAAGTGGTATAGATATAAGACAACGGTGCTAGACAAGAGCTTGAGGGGAGGAAAAGACTAAAGGCAAAAATATGGAAGCAAGCAAACATGTAACAGATCTAGTTGCAAACGGTGTTTCAATGTTTAGCAACGAGGCCTAGGGATCATACTTTCGCTAGTGAACACTCTCATATAAATATCTTCTCTTCATGATACTACTGTGAACTACTCTCCAGTTGGACACTCTAATCCATGGTAGGGCTATAACAACACTCCTCAAAGTTCACCTTCCCCATCTAGATAACCCCACACTATCACCTTGAGCGCTAGATGGTTCCAACAAACACCACAATTTCATAGAGACATCCAACTCCAAATATAACTCATAACAAGTATTTATGTAACCTTAGCCAAAGTGCCACACTGTGTGCACACTGTCAACTTCACACACGTGGGGAATAAGCAGAGATTCATTAAAGCACATGAGTAGCAGAATAGATCTATAGATTACAAAGCTCATGATCTCAATAAGATCATGCATAGAGACAGAGATGAACACATAGCTACCGGTAGAACCCTTAGCCTCGAGAGAGAACTACTCCCTTATCATCACGGGAATCAGCAACGGTGATGGAGATGGTGGTGGAGATTAATGGAGATGGCTCCGGGGGCACTTCCCCATCCCGGTAGGGTGCCAGAACAGAGACTTTCTGTCCCCCCGAATCTCCTCTTCGGTGGCGGCGGCACTGTGGATGGAGGCTGGATTCTTTAGGGTTTCTGCATCGGAGGCTTCTTATAGGCAAAAGGGCAATGTCAGAGGGTGGACCAGGGGCCCACACCACCTGGTGGTGCGGCCAGGGGGACCCGCACCACCACATGGTGTGGCCACCCCCTTGCCCCTCTCCGTCTCGTCTTCTGGCTCCGTGAGTCTTCCGGTAAAATATCGACTTTGGCTTTTGTCCCGTCCAATTCCGAGAATATTCACTTTCTAGCTTTTCTAGAACCAAAATCAGAAGAAAACAGGCAACTGGCACTGTGGCATCTTGTTAATAGGTTAGTTCCAGAAAATGTGTAAAAATACTCCAAAGTGTGGACAAAACATAAGAAAGTAGATATAAAACAAGCATGGAACATCAAAAATTATTGATACGTTTGCAACGTATCAATAAGTTGCAATAGCTTGAGAGTCTAGACCATAAGCATTACTAATATTACGGAAGTCATCAGTTCCCATAAAAGATTTAATGCATTAATAATCACAATTTATACCTAACTTTCTTCCTTTATCATTCTCCCATGCTTCAGCATTTTCTTGAATGCGGTCTAGAAGATCCCATTTAGCTCCTTCTTCCATACGTGTAAATGATCCATCACAAGAAGCATCCAATAGATCCTTATCATGAAGATAAAGCCTTGCATAAAAGTTATTGATAATAGTATTGTTGGGGAGCTCATGAACAGGACATTTGAGCATTTGTAACTTCAATCTCCCCCAAGCTTGAGTTGTACTCTCTCCATCAAGAGGTCAAAAGTTGTATATTTGATTCCGATCTTTATGAATCTCACTAGGAGCATAAAATTTTGAATAAAAGAGAGGTACAACTTCCTCCCATTCGAGAGCTTGACCATTCTTCAGCAGCTTGTACCATTCCTCATCTCTTCCTTTCAGTGATAATGAGAATAACTTCTTCTTGACTTGATCTGTTGTAATACCTGCACACTTGAACAACCCGCATAATTCGTGTATAAAGAGCAAATGATCACCGGGATGGACAATTCCATCTCCAAAATAGTAGTTATCCATAACACGATCAGTAATTCTTGTAGGTATTTTAAAAGTACCATTTTCAGCAAGTGGAGGTTCATCTACTACCTTAGCAGTGGTAGTAGCATTACGAAATAAGAAACTAAGTGAATTATCCATATTGAAAATAAAGTAACTAACAGAAATAAACAATACTCACAGTAGAAGTTTCCTTTACCAGTTCCACTCTCCAATAGCAAATCACTCCTTGGCAACTGTAACATCCCAAAATTTTCATCTGAAAATCATCATCATTGCATTCATATCATCATGGCATGTACTACTTTGCATTTGGGTTGTCCTCCAAAATTTTGGTGAAATTTAGAGACTTTTTGGAGCCCTTTTGCTAAATTCAAAAACCTAGAAAAGAAATACTAAAGGAAAGAAGAAAAGGAGGGAAAAGAGATTTTAAACAGCAAACAGTTTTCTGGCCTTTTCGGCCCAACTGGCCCAACCAGCCCACCCGGGCCTCCCTCTCCCCCTCTCTGTCTTTTCCCACACCCCCTCTACTCACCCCCACCCACTTATCTCCTAGCCCCACGCCACGTCCCCTCCCCTCCCCTCCTATGCCGTTACCAAGCCCGGCCAAATGCTGGCGTTACCGCGAATTGATCGCCACCACCACCGTCCCTTCTTAATCCCCTCCCCCTCCTCGACAGATTCCCCCAGCCACAACCCCTGGAGAGCCCCCAGGCTCCCCAATTACCAGCTCAAACCGCCACCGTCCGAAGCTACTCCGGCGACGATTTCGGTGAACTCCGGCCACGCCGCGCCCTTCTCTCGGTCCTATCTTGATTGCCATGTATTGGCGCGTGTTTTAACCCCGGCCACGTGCCTTCTTTTGCTCCAGGTCGACGACACGGTCAACTCCGGCGAACCCCCTCTGTCGCCGCCGTCCATCGCATTTTCTGGTGAGGTTAGGGTTTCCGCCGCCTCCTTTTGGTCTCTGCTAGGTCGTGCCGATCCGGGTGCATCGCACTAACCCCCTTGATGGCTTGTCCGAGCCCCAGACCATCCTCTCCGACGCAGAGCCACGAGCGCCGCCGTCGACGCAACTGCGGCGAGGGATCGAGGCCGAGCCAGAGCACCCCCCACGCCACTGTAACCTCCATCGAGACCGCCACGGCCTCCTCGACCTCCGGTACGTGTCCACAGACTCCCTGCCCCTGTAGAACCGCCGGAACACCTTCGGCCGATGCTCTGCCGCCGCGCGTAGCTGGTCAGCGCCGCCCGTCTCCGGCCAGGCCGCTAGGGACCGTTAGATTTATCGTCTGCGACTAGGATTAGATCGGCGAGCGAAACGGTACGGGCTAATCAGATCTGTTTGTTTGTCACTTAAGATGCAACGGTCCACAACAGTCGATCCGACCGAACCGGTACGGGCCAATGAGATTGCGCCACGTCGCCCAGGTTATTTGTTTAAATAGAAAATTAGACATATTTTGTATTAAGCTTAGAAAATCAATAACTTTTGATCCACAATTCAGAAAAATGCAAATTTGGTGTCTATGGATTTAGAAAAATAAGACCTTTATTATAGAGGCCTTGTTTCACACTTTTGCTTCTGAAAAATTTGAATTATAGGCAGAACCTTTTTAGGAGTATTTTGCTCATAAAAATTATTCCATGAATTGTTTTGGGGTATTTCTTATGCCTTTAGATGAGGTATTTAAACCTCTGTACTGTAGACTCTATAAGTTATAGAGTTGTGATCATATCATTGCATTTTGCATGCATTCATATTTTTTGTAATGTTTTATTGATTGAATTATTGTTGTCGTATTGTTCTTTGTGTAGATTGTGTGGATTGTGAAGTTTGTTGCTGTGAGGATTGTACCTATTCCCCTAGCTACCAAGGCAAGTGATATTTCATCTCATGTCCTATTATTTTCACTATTGCACTAGTGTTATTTTGGTAGATCTTAGCATGATAGGATTATTTATATGTTACTATGCTATGCTACCCTATAAACTATATCTTGGTAGTATCTCCTAGTTGAAAGACTTCGTATGCTAGAGTGCTTAGCCATGCTATTAGAATTCGTGGGTGGAAAATACATATCAAGATAGTATGGAAATATATTATTTTGTTTGACTAAGAAAACAACTAATATTAATGAAACACCTGGGTGGAATGGGACTTGCTTGGATTATGTTGAGTGGTTACTCAGGGGCCATGTCTATGGTCAGCTGGTGTATCGCACTTGTGGACGGCCACCTAGGAACAAAGAGATTGGAGACGTTCTTGTCACGAAGCTTCCAGTGCAGCCACATGGCATATGGGCTCTGCCTTGACCAACTAAGTTGCAAGAATTCAGCCAGACGGACAGAAGGTGGTAGTTGTGATAGGATGGAATGCGTCCATGGTGGTCTGAGGGATTGCTTCTGAAAAGTCTTGTCTCGATGCATGTCGAGTCTTGTGCGGAAAGTGCACCACCTCTCGAGAGGGTACAACTAAGTACTTAGCCATGTCCTCGGTTATGGACAATTTCTGAGCCTCAAGACAGTGAAGCAGTTCAATAATCTCCTCATCCAAATTTCTCTAAGTTAAAACTTGTGGGTAAACTTGGGTAGAGGTTCAGTGATGTCTATCATTGGTACCTTAGTGTTTGAATGAGAAAACTTACTCTTCAAAAACTATAAGTTAAACTAGCTTTTAGCAAAGTCAGCCAAAACCCCACTTAGCCTTATATTCATGTAGTTGTTGGATTATACTAAGTATCTATGGTATCACTTGCCAATACAATTCCAAATGTATTGACCCTTGTGGATGTAACTTATTATGTTGCAGGATACTCTGATGATGAGTAGGGTTGCGGGTCTACACTCGACATGTTTGCCTGTGGCGCATGAAGATAAAACACTCTATTATTATGCTACGTAATGTGAACCTAAGTATCTTAGCCTTGGGCTAAGTGAGTTGTAAGAACCATTATATTCCTGGATATGTGATGTAATAATGACCTTTGTTTTTGTGTACTTCATCTTAAACTGTGGGTGCTAGCATTTCGATCTAGGGACTAGCACTGCAATCACATGGATCTTACCTTATTATGGTGAGATCTTACAGCAATGGTGCCAGAAAATAGTCTTGATGACCCACAAGTATAGGGGGTGTATCGCAGTATTTTCGATAAGTAAGAGTGTCGAACCCAACGAGGAGCATAAGTGGCCCAATCCTTTCTTTAGCAAAGGACAAGCCGGTTGTATTACTTAAGATGACCAAACGTTCTCGAGGACACATGGGGATATCGTCAAGTGCTTTCGCTTCATATAGTTGATTAATCTTCTTTAGTTTGATATGTGTTGTGTGGGTGAACCTGTGCTAATGTACTGACCTTCCTAGGACTAATACATACTTGTGATTAAACCCCTTGCAAGCATCCGCAAGTACAAGAAAGTAATTAAGATAAAAACCTAACCACAACTTTAAACTCTGAGATCCTACACTCCCCTGTGCAAAGGTTTCCTAACGGGGGTTTAGGTTTCTGTCACTCCGGCAACCCCTACGATTAGTAGCCAAATACACAATGCATTCCCCTAGGCCCATAAATGTGAAGTATCATGTAGTCGATGTTCACATGACACTACTAGAAGAATAACACCACAACTTAAATAACAAACTATTGAATCTTTCTCAACACAATTCCACTATTAACAACATGACTTCTCCCATGTCCTCAAGAACTAAATGAACTACTCACAAGACATCATATGGATCAATATCAGAGATGAAATAATGATAAGCAACAATCTGAACATAACAATAATTCAATGGTTCCACTCAATAGCATCAACTACAACAAGTAATCAACACCGGGAAAGTTTCCCCTAAGAACGATGCAAGATTCAACGCAATTGTTACAACGATATGAAGTGGTGATGATGGTGCTGGTGGAGATGATGATGATGATCCCGATGAAGTCCAGCTTGATGGTGGTGGTGATGGTGACGATCTCCCCTCTCTGGGAAGGAATTTCCTCGACAAATTTCTGCCTGCCGGAGAGCTCTTTCTCTCTCTACAGTTTTCCGCCCCGTAAAGGCGGCGGAATCTTTCTATGGTCGCTCCCCCGAGTCTTAGGGTTTCGTAGGGATAATATACGCCAAAGGGGAGAGCCAGAGGTGGGCCAGGGTGGCCACACCACCTGGTGGCACGACCTAGGGTAACCCGCGCCAGGGGTGGTGTGGGCCCCCTGTGGCCCATCTCTACTCCCCCTTCTGGCATCCTTCGTCTTCTGGAAAAATAGGATTTTCAGTATATTTTCTGGGATTTTCTGATCTTCGTGATTTTCGCCTCCAAACAATGCCTTTTCCATCAGAATCCTGATTTCAGCGGTCCATCCTCCAAAAGTCATCAACCATGCAAAAACAGATGAAATAATATAAGTATCATCTCTTAATATGAAATATATCAATGAATAACAGTAAATTATGATATAGAATAGTGATGCAAAATGGACGTATCACCAATCTTTCACGGGATATTCCAGGTATGCTTCCAAGACACGTCTAAAGGATTTTCTCCCTCCCTTTAGTCTCGAGGGAAAATTATATGCGGCCGACTACACATACCATCTAAATAGAGAGATCAAATAAAAATCATAATTATATCATAGACAAGCAAGTCATATGGACACAAGAATAGATCATCTTTGTTACAAGTTCATAATGGTGCTAGGGTTTCTTCATCTCCCCAAGAACAAGGGAACTACTCACTCATGGAAGAAATCAACAACACCATCATAATCAAATGAATGGATAAAAGTATGGAGGCAGATCTAATGCAAATCACACTTAAAACTGGAATTACAACAAGATCTAATAGATGAAAGATGGGGTAATGGTGGTAATGGAGATGCAGAGGTTGATGATGATGGGAATGTGTGTTATCCTCCAATGATCCGTGAAGCAGCTGGGATTTTGCCCCAGCCAAGTTCATCCTTTAGATCCCTTTTAGATGTGGTTTTTCTTGGTTTCTAGTGACTTTGAATGTCGGACCTCTTTCTCGTCTTTGCCAGGAGAAAGTATTTGACGAGGCGGTCACAATGGCACCTGGTACGGGCGGACGGTATGGGCGGACGGTACGGGCAGGCTCCACCCGTACCACCAGTCGTTAACGGTACTGATGCCTCCTCGTCGCTTGGTATTCTTCCGAGTGCGAAGGTAAATACATAAATTGACTTTTATCACTTAGAAATATCATATAATTACACAATATGATAGCTCTAAATGATATGTTTATATATGACTCAATGATTTGGGATCCTGTTGAAACAAGAACAAAATAGTGCGTGTAGACGCAGTGAAATACAAAGATCCCTACTCTATTTATGCAAAAACAAAAGGTAAATATGCTTCAATTTTGTACTCATCAACTCCACCAAGATAGGCTCTTTCTCATACCTGAGCAAGATGGTGGCTTATGGACAAGATCATCATGTTCATGAGACATGAGTCGTTACAATAAATGAGGAAGAAATTGAAACATGAATACAACATCGGATATAGAGATACTTCGGGAGTATTACCATACCCTTACACATTACATAACTTAGAGGCTTCCACACCTTTTCTACTCCCTCTTTCCTAAAAAGGATGTCGCAAATTTATCTAAATTTAAATGAATCTAGACATGTTTTAGTGTGTAGATACATCTAATTTTTATCAAATCTAAGACATCCTTTTTAGGATGGAGGGAGTAGTATTAATGAAGTCATAAGAAGATGCTAGTGATTTAACATATCATATAATCACAAAGTTTAAAGTTATAGGGCACTAAGTTTAGTAATGAAGATTCATGATCATTCTCTTTTTCTATGTTTGATTCTTTTGAGAGCTGTCTCTTCTTTTTCTTTTGATAGCTGTATGTCTATATTTTTTACTTGATCCCTTTTCTCTTTTTCTTCCAGCATAGCTATTTTATCATGCTCACTACTTCAATGGCTTTTAAAAACTCTTCATTATGATATGCTACCAGAATTCTTCTTCTCATAGCTTGATCAATACTTTCGTCGGTGTGGAAGTCCCTAAAATCATGACAGATGTACAAGTATTGTAACACTCAACCTTGTTCAACCATCTAATATAATAATCATGAATCAAACACAACTTTTATTATCATAAAGTCTCACAACTCAACGGATATAAATCTTCTCTTGAACAAAGGGAGCTCGAAGTTGATTCAACTAATGCAAATTCGGGAATTTAAAGTCTAATCATGCGTGCATAAAAGTAAACATGCTAAAGCTGTAAAATAAATTACAAGGTTCTCACAGATCCTCCAAGCTTGGAATCAAGCCGGGTGGATCAAATAATCCCTTGCGATTATTTGGCACCATAGCGCTTATCATGGTGAAGTAGTTTTGTTGGATACCGTTGCGCAAAGCTTCTTGTTTGTCTCTTCTAGGGAGGATATGCGGTGAAGACACTTCGGTAGATCCGAACGCAAGAGGAACATCCCATCATTGACCTTGCTCATCATGTCATTGAGTTCCTTCTTGCCTTCAAGATCCAAAAGACGCTTTCGCACGATATCTGTGGATGAGCTCTTCTTTTTGGTACTTTTCTATCTTGTGAAGACGATGTTCATTGTCTGGGACATGCGCGCCGACTGGCATGTCCAGAAGGTTGAACCCCCGATCCTCTTGTGGCTTCACGCTCATGCACACATTCATGGTCATCTTCTTTGTTGTTGAGGTATGTGTCGTAGTCTCCTGATAGGTTCCTGCATCGGGACAGTTAGCTTTATTATGCTTTGGTGAAGAGTAGTTGACGGCGATGGACTTGAGCGACTCCGTGCACCCCTTCCCATGAGGTTTCTTGGCTTCTTCCTCATCTACAGGCTTCACCATAGCCAGGTAGTCCGTCCGCTTCCATCCCCTCTTCGATTGCTCCATGAAGAAATTGAACTCCTCGTCGTCAGAATCATCATCAGAATCATAGGTGTACCACTTGTTCTTTGGGCTTAGGACTTGAGCTTCACGATCATCAGCTTCGATGGAGGAGGTCTGGAAACTATCCCACAAAGGAGCCATGATGTTTAGAGGCTTGCCTTTGCCTTGAACTAGGTAGTGCAACAAGTAGATTAGATCTGTTGATATAAGAGAGAGAGAGGGACCTCTAAAGAGGCTTATTAAGGGTTAGGAGTAGGGAGAAACTTGTATTGGAAGAAAAAGGGTCACCCAAGAAAAGAATCCTAACAAATATAGAAACAAATAAGTACAAAAGAAGGAATTTTGGGTCATAACGACCAACTGGTATGGGCGGACGCCCGTACGGCGTGCCCGTACCGGGTTGTCAAAATACCATGGGATTACATCGGTAATAGTCGACTGACTAAGCGGTACAGGCAGGTTCCTCCCGTACTAACTTTGCGGCTTCAATTTTTCTTCTTTTGAACACCAAACAAACGAACGAAAAACAGAAGAAGGCCATAGAACTGATAACGACCAGCTGTAAGGGGGGGCTATGCTCGTATGACGTGGTTGTACCGTTTTGCGAAAAACGAAACGAGGGTATCAGTGGGCTTAACGACCACCGGTACGGGCGGAGCCAGCCGTACCGCCCGCCCGTACCAACCTTGTAAGACCGGCAATGAACTCAGAAAAACGAAAGAAATTCAAGTATGCAAAAGAAACAACATAAAAATATCCAAAACGAAGATATATAATTTCAGGGTTTTATAAGCTACGATCATCGAGGGAACATGAACTCATTTGAGTATCTTTTTCTTCCTATCTTCGAATAAAACTAGTTGTAGAAAACCACCAAAACCATTGCAAGAAGAAATAGAGAACTCCCTTTTTTGTACTGTGGTTCCCACACGTGTATACACGGATGACACCTCCTTAGGATGAGTAACTTCTTGAGTGTCCATGAATGGTTCCCCCATCTCTTCCTTTCTTTGTAGGATCTGTAAATCAAATTCTTGGCTTAACATTAGTCCTTTCTAGGATTTATTTTAAGCCAACATGATCAGTGTGTACTCTTACTTTAGAGTCCATGATGTAAGATCTAAACTTATCATAGGAGAAAACCAGTACAAAGAATTATTTTTCTGCCATAGGGTAGTTCTTTTGGGCGTCGTTTAAGGTGCGACTAGCATGATGAATGATATTAAGATCATCACCATCATACTGACAAAGAATTGCTCCTACATCTTCATGACTAGCCTCACAAAATAGCTCAAAAGGTTTCTTCCAATTAGGTGGTTTTATAATGGGAGCTTCAAGAAGAACTTGTTTTAATATGTTGAAAGAAGTAAGCCACTTTTCACAAAAATTAAAACGAGCATCCTTTTGAAAAAGGTTTGACGTAGGATTGAGGACAAGTATGCCATGAGGGGGTCCTCGAGGCGTGCGGGAGAGAGGGGTGTGAGACGTACGTGTTCCAGGACGGTGAGCACACAAGTTTACCCAGGTTCGAATCCGCCGGCTTTGGACGGACCCTACTCCTGCTAGCAATCCAGTAATACAGCAGAGCCGGAATGTGGTTTACAAGGGTTTCGCCTGTGCAATGTGAGATTGTAGACTATTAAGGTTATCTCCTAAAGGCCCTCCCTAGGACGGCTTATATAGATATCCGGCCTAGGGTTTACATGAGAGATCAATCCGGCTACGACTAAGAGTTGGTTACAGAGTACATCTTGAACTACAAGTAACATTATGGGCCTAAGTCGGTAAATCTTCCGGGCCTTCCCGTAGTCGGATTGGACTCCGTCTTCTCTCTCTAACTGGGATGCCCGTGAAGCAAAGCTCTAACCCGAAGTGGGCCACCCTGGTCAGTGAGGAACTGTGAGGATACCCGGAAAGTATATCCCTAATAGTAGCTCCCGGAGGCCTCCAAGATCCAAAGTCTAATTTTATCATCGTCTAGCCTGATCTTCGGCTTGCAAAATCTTGAAGGGTTCCTGAAACTTCACAACAAAAAATACGATCCGGGTCTTACAAGTAAGTCGGACCTTGCAATTGGTTACTCGGATTTTCCAGCTCGCTTTTAAACTAAGCCGGAACTTGGTTTCTAATGCTACCTGACACAAGCATGGTCAAGTCACGTCATCTGACAGACGTTCCGTCAGCACGACCGTTGGTGGGTCCGCGGTTCGTGGAACCGAGGCGCCGTTTCAATGCGTGCGTGGAGATCGAGGCGACGCAATCATCGCGCGGGCCCTTCCTAGTTCTTTCCACGACGCGTGGCGGTTACACTGTAGCGTTTACACGAATCTTGGCACATGTAGGTGGATATAAGGGGTTTAGATTTCTTCTTCTCATCCCCACCAGTCCTTTGCCGTTCCTTCCTTCCCAATCTTCCCACATGCCCAGAGCCTCCTCGTCCTCCTTCCACAGAGTTCCTAGTGCCGCCACTTTAAGGTCACCTTTTCCACCGGAGAAAAAATGGCTTCATCCTCTTCTTCCTCTTTTGCGGCGGCGGCGGCGTCGGCGGAAGCAGCTGCAGAGAAGGAGAGCTTCCAGAGAATCTGGATCCCCTGCGCCCTCGACGAAGACAGCCTCAAAAATGTGGAGAAGGAGGGGCTTCTTGCCGCCGACGACTGGCGGACCGGCCTCGATGAAACCGTCCCCAATCCATGCGAGGGCGAGCGCGTCCACTTCGGCACCCATCTGGACCGAGGTTTGTCCTTTCCTCCCTCGGAGTTCTTCTCTGAGGTGATTGACCACTATGGAGTTCAACTCCACAATCTTCCTCCCAATTCTCTTCTAGGGCTTTACGAGGGCTTTCTCGGCATTAAGCCGAGTTTGCTTCTATTCCGGTACTATTTCCATGTCCGGAGAAATTCCATTACTGCCGGTGTTCCTTATATCACCGGTACCATTAGTTTTTCTGTTAGACAAGACCGGGCATATCCCAAAATTTCTGTCAGTGACTTGGTCAAACAATGGCCAGCACTTTTTTCTACCATAGGGATATTCCGGCTCCCGGCAAAGCAGTAAAGCTACTGCTTTGCCTGCTTTTGTCGACGGAGCCGCCACAGCCCAGCCTTCCTGGGACGAGGCTGCTCCGGCTCTCACCGACGATCTGATCCTCGCTAAGAGGCGGATCGAGTATTTGATCAAGCACAAGGGTCTGAAGGGATCCGACTTGGTCCAATGCTGGGTCTCACATTGGATCCAGCCACTTCAGTACCACGGGGACAGACTGATGCACTCCATCACGTCTTCCAAAAAAGACTCTCTCTGCATAGCCCCAAAGCCTACACCGCCCAAGGTTACATAAGCCAGATCAAGTGGCTAATCAAGGAGCGGATCGAGAGGAAAATTCCGGAGGTTTCTCTGGATATGCACACAGCGGAAAACCCCGTGGTAGCGGTAAGCTTCCATCCGTACACCTTTTACGTGTTTCAATCTTTAAGTTATATACTGCAATGCTGATATGTTTTCTTGTTTTCAGCTTGCTGACCTCCCCGAGTCGGAGCTTGCTCCACTCGAAGGATATCCTCCTGAGTTTTCTCAGGAGACTGAAGTGGTCCCATTTCCGGACCTTGCGCTCAAGAAGCACAAAGCTTGGACAGTGGCTGTTGGCACAAAGGAAGTGCCCGTTGTGAAGAGGTAACTTTCATTCACAATTTCCGCCTTTGTACCTTTCTCGAATTTGTTTCTGAGATGTAATGTTTCCGACTTTACTACATTCTTAGAGCAAAGCCTCTCATGAAGGGTAAGGGGAAAGGGACTCCTGCGAAGCCCCTGCGACAGACGAAGCTTACCATAGCTTCCCCTGCCACGGCTCCTCCGACTCCTGCCCCTCAACCTTCTGCAACACCGGCGATTACTTCTTCTCCGGTTGTTGCAGAAGATCCGGCTCCTCCAACGGCGCCTGTGATCCTTGGATCGCACACTGATGTCACCGTGGGTGCGTCAGCTCAAGATAAGGGTGAACCCTCTTCGGCTAATGATCCCTCGGCTGAATTCTTCGCTGACAACCTCCTCAGTAACCCCGGACTTGCCAAGTTTGGCCTATCCCGGAAATCTGCAGAGGAGATCCAGCGGCTGGTCAGGCAAGTCCTGGACAAAAGCCATCTATCCCCCGAAGAGGGAGCGCAAGAAGCAGAGGACGTCAAGTTATCTAACCTTCTCGCTCAAGTCCGCCTTCGCGACGAGAGGATCAGGACTAGCGAGCTTCCAACAGCCCCAGTAATTCCTCTTACTCTCGCCGAGAAGGTGGCAGCTGAGGTGAACGCGGGGTTAAAAAAACTCACCCGCGAGCAATATGTAAGTCGGAATTCCAACTCTTGTTTTTACCTTATGTTATATCATATCCTCTAGCCCCCAAGCATGAAGTAGGATATAGAAATCCGGGTTTATGCTTTCATTAGGATGCCAAAGAACGAACTAGTGTAGCCCCCAAGGCTCCTGCTGATATTTAGCAAAAAATATTAGCCCGAGTCTTAAGTAGCTTTCTGACTTTGGGTATTCTGACTTACAGAAAGTATGTTCCTATAACCAGGAATTATTAACCAATGTCTGTGATAAGCGGAGAGAGATCAAAGCTCTCCGGCTTAAAAATGCTGAGCTCAAGGTAGCCAAGGATGAAGCCGAAGGTAAACATTTCGAGATTCAAACCTTGTCTTTTGCTTTTTCAATGTTGAATTTTTCTGAACTGTTGTTCTTTTTGACTTTCAGCGTTGGTGAAACAATCCATCGCTATGATTGAAGAGGCCGAGAACCTCAAGACCCTAGTGGTGGAGAACAAGGGACTTCGCCAAGAGCTGGATAAGCTCAAGGCGGATCATGAAAGGAGCATAGCTCAAGTCCTTGAATCCTCCTCCATGCCCACTGAAGAGCGCGATCTCAAGATTGCCGTTCAAGATAAAGTTATCCCGGACCTCAAGAATGAGCTTGGCAGAGAGAAAGATCTCTCCGAAGCGCTCCAGGCTGAACTCCAGAGTCTCCGGGAGGAGAAGACCAAGATTGACGATGTCATTCTTGGTACGTTCCATCTTTCTAATTTATCATTTCTTCGACTTTCATCAATGTCGGATTTTCATTGATTTGTTTTGTGTATAGGTCCTCTGAACTTGACGGACTCCTCCTCGTTCGAGCCCCTCACTCACCGGCTTACCCAAGTCGGTGATCCTCTTCATGACTACCGTCAGTCCCTTGAGGACATTGGCGAGTCTCTCAGGATTCCGGACATGCCAAGCCTGTCGGACTTCCAGGTGCGGGAGAAGGCCAAGGAGATGCCGCAGCTCGTTCGGGACTAGAACATGTCCTACGCGCGGACTACTGCGCAGAACGCTCTCACCATGGTGATGAGCCACCATGGAAACATGGAGATATGGCAAGTGACCAGAGGGTACTGCAAGGTAGACGAAGACGGCCAGGAGCAAGACCTTCAAGCCATCATGCACTCCTGCGCCGGATATGGGTGCCACGTAGCTGATCTGACCAGCTACGAGATCCCCTTCTTCACCCGCGTAGATACCCCGCCACCTCCTCCAGAAGAAACCGAAGAAGCTTCCGACGATGAACGGACCACCTCGGATCCGGACATCTCGGAACGATATCAAGGCGGAGTAACCAACTAGCCGGCAGCTCCTTCATCTCCTCCTGCATCATAGACCACAAACTTATGTATTATTATGTGAAAGAAAATGATGCGCTTGTAAATATTAAGTACTATGAATTTTGCTAGTCCTAAGTTTTTTATCTATTCAGCACTTTTTGTCTTAGATTTTTTGCGTGCCTGAAATGTTTTCATAAGCACTTAGAATTTTCCGCCTCTACTTATCATTTATCTGGCTTTCCACCTCGTCCCTTTCGTGAGCCGCCTAAACCTTCAGCCAGAAACTTTGCCGAGCAACGGAGCTCAATTGCTAAACCAGTTTAAACTCGGAAACAAAGCCGGCTTCCAGTACCAACAATTCACTACTCGGAAGATACCCGCATCCAGCAATCAGACAGATAACCCAAGTAAAGACTAGAATTTTTTTAGAGTTATACCTGAAGGTAGCAGTTTTAGAATCGGAAATCTAAACCAGAAAGAACATGAGCATAAAGTACTTTCAAGCATTCTGGGATTTTCGACTATGACATGATCATTAGGAAATAAGATGGTAAAAACTTCTCAGGAAAACTTTGAGGTAACCAAAACTTTTATTTCTCACAGAACATGTACATATGTATGATTACAAAGAAGGATAAACTAAGAATAAAAGGGACGTAGCTGAGCAATATTCCACGGTCTGTCTAACTCATCTGGATTTGTACTACCTCCAGCTCTCTTTCTCTTCTTAGTACCAGGTCTTTCTTTGACTGGCCTCATGTCAGTTAAGTAGTACGACCCATTGTGCAATACTCGACTAACTAAAAAGGGCCCTTCCCATACCGGGGAAAGTTTGTGCTTTCTTTGTTGCACAAGCCGGAGAACCAAATCACCTTTATTGAAAGATCTAGTTCGGACTCTCTGGCTATGATACTTGCGTAACTTCTGCTAATAGGCTGTAGATCTCATTTCAGCAACGACGCGAACTTCTTCGACTAAGTCGAGATCATTTTGTCGAGAAATCTCGGCATCCTCCTCGATATACGCAGCCACTCTAGGAGAAGTATGAATTAAATCACTAGGAACAACTGCTTCTACGCCATAGACCAAGAAGAAACGTGTATATCCTGTTGACCTGTTCGGAGTTGTTCGTAAACTCCAAATTACAGAGGGTGGTTCCTCTGCCCAAGCCCCCGCAGCACGTCTCAGTGGTGCTTCGAGTCTTGGTTTCATGCCTTGTAGAATTAAACCATTTGCTCTTTCGACTTGTCCGTTAGCCTATGGATGTGCGACTGATGCAATGTCAAGCCGGATATTTTGCTCGTCGCGGAAATCAGCCAACTCTACCATGGAAAAATTACTCCCGTTGTCCGTGATAATGCTATGTGGATAACCATACCAGATTATAACATCCTCGACAAATCTTTTGGCTGTTGCTCCATCACAACTAGTGACAGGTTTAGCCTCGATCCATTTTGTGAATTTATCCACCATCACTAAGAGGTGAGTAAATCCACTTGGAACTTGTTTAAAAGGTCCTACCATATCAAGCCCCAAGATCGCAAAAGGCCATGTTATAGGTATTGTTCGTAGCTGATCAGCCGGAACATGAGCTTGCTTGGCGTACTTTTGGCAGCCTTTGCATGTCTTGACTAATCGTTCGGCATTTGCCTGAGCTGTAAGCCAGAAATATCCATGTCGAAAACCTTTTGCCACTAAAGATTTTGCTGCAGCGTGGTGACCACACTCGCCTTCGTGGATTTCTCTTAAGATTTCCACTCCTTCTTCCGGAGATACACAGCGCTGAAAAACCCCAGAAACACTCCGTTTATGGAGCTCACCTCTAACAATAGTATAGGCTTTTGCTCGTCGGATAATCTGCCGGCTCAGCACGTCGTCTTCGGGTAATTTGCCATCTACCAAGTAATCGAGGTAGGGTTGAGTCCAGCTGGGAATTACATCCAGAACTGCTATTAAAGGCGAGTCGGATTTGGTCGAATATTCCTCATCTACTCCCTTTATCGAGGGAACTTTGAGGTGCTCTAAAAATGCGCCATCCGGAACCTCTGTCCGCGCAGAGCCTATTCGAGATAGTGCATCTGGTTCCTCGTTTTCTGCTCGAGGGATGTGTTGAACTTCAAACTTATCGAACGATTTAGATAGATCATCCACGACAGCTTTATATGCTGCCATGTGCTTATTTGCATTGCAAATACCCGAGACTTGCTGAGCAACAAGATCCGAATCTCCGTAACACATCAAACGTCGGATGCCAATATCCTTAGCAATCCGGATTCCATGCAACAGTGCTTCATACTCGGCAATGTTGTTTGTCACTGTGAAGTGGATCTACAACACGTATAAAAGTTTATCTCCTTGGGGTGATTTGAGCACCACGCCAGCCCCCGAGCCCCCTCGAGCCTTAGACCCGTCGAAAAGAGGGTCCGATATTCCGACTCAGGGAGGACCATGTTCTCCTTGGTCTCTGTCCAATCAGCGACAAAGTCAGCAAGGATCTGGGATTTGATTGCTATCTAGGGTTTGTACTCAATATCAAAAGCTGCAAGCTCTATACCCCATTTCGCGACGCATCCTGTGGCATCGCTATTGTTGATTATATCTCTCATGGGAGCTTTGCTCACAACGGTAATTGGATGCTCCTGAAAATAGTATCGTAACTTACGAGATGTTAGAAAAACACCGTAAGCCAACTTTTGATAGTGCGCATAACGCTGTTTTGATTCTGTCAGGACCTCGCTGACAAAGTATGTCGGACGCTGCACCAGGTGCTCCTGATTTTCTTCTGGTCTCTCCACCACCATAACTATACTGACAACCTTATTTGTCGCAGCAATGTAAAGCAACATCGGTTCCTGAGGTTCCGGCGCTGCAAGGATAGGAGCAGATGAGAGTACTTTCTTCAGGTCTTGTAGTGCAGCTTCAGCTTCGTTAGTCCAGACAAAATCCTTGGTCTTCTTCAGGAGTTTGTATAATGGTGCGGCTCTTTCACCAAGCCGGCTTACAAATCGACTGACCGCAGCAATGCAACCAGTTAATCTTTGTACGTCCTTCAGGTGAGTTGGCCTAGAAATATTGAGAATAGCCTTGATCTTGTCGCGGTTCACCTCTATACCTCTTTGAGATACGATAAAACCTAACAATTTTCCGGCTGGTATTCGGAAGAAACACTTCTTCGGGTTAAGCATGATGTTGTATTTTGGTAAATTGGCGAACGTCTCCTCCAAGTCGGAAATCAATGTTTCCTTCTTTTTGGACATAACCGCGATATCATCCACGTATGCATGTACATTGCGTCCGAGTTGATCATGGAGGCAACGCTGCATCGTGCGCTGGTACGTAGCTCCTGCGTTCTTCAGCCCAAAGGGCATCGTAACATAACAGAAGGTTCCGAAGGGGGTTATGAATGAAGTTTTGATTTTGTCAGATTCCTTCATCCGGATTTGGTGATAACCGGAATATGTGTCGAGAAAACAGAGGAGTTCCGAACCTGCCGTAGAGTCGATAACTTGATCAATTCTAGGCAGAGCGAATGGATCTTTTGGACAAGCCTTGCTCAAGGCAGTATAATCAACACACATCCTTAAATCAGTGGTGTCCTTTTTAGGGACCATTACAGGGTTGGCCGACCAATCAGTATGGATGACCTCTTCTATGAATCCGGCTAACTCGAGCCGCGCTAGTTCCTGAGCTATTGCCTTACGCTTTTTATCACCAAACCGTCGTAAGGACTGTTTGACGGGTTTAGCGTTCGGGGTTACACTTAGAGAGTGCTCGGCAAGTTCCCTAGGTACTCCGGTCATGTCAGATGGCTGCCATGCAAAGATATCTTGATTTGCTTAGAGGAACTTGACGAGCGCGCTTTCCTATGTGCTACTTAGGCCTACGCTTATCTGGGTCACCTTGGAGGGATTATCATCCTTCAACAGCGTCGTCTTCGTCTCTTCTGATGCCTTGAACTCCGGATTTGGCTTTGTCACCTCCTTCTTCGTCGCGGGCATCTCGGACGGATCTATGCTCTTCTTGATCTCCTGGTACTCCTGGGCGTGCAGCACGGCTTCGGCAAAGGTGGCATTTCCATCCTCGCACTCTCGCGCCTTCTTTGGGTCTCCCCTGATGGTGATCACGCCGTTGGGACCTGGAATTTTCATCATATTGTAAATGTAACACGGACGAGCCATAAAAGCCTAGTAAGCCGGACGTCCGAATATAGCGTGGTATGCGCTCTTGAACGGGACCACGTCGAAGGAAAGTGCCTCCGTTCGATAATTCTTTGGTGTTCCGAAACTAACATCCAAAGTGATCTCTCCCAGGGAATTAGCTTGTCTTACTGGGACAACTCCGTGAAAGATCACAGAGCTATGGTTCAGCTGTGTTTCCGAGATCTTCATCCGTCGTAGCGTTTTGACATAGAGAATATTGATGTTGCTACCACCGTCCATGAGGGTCTTGGAGAAACCATAACCGTCAATAAGTGGATTGACGATTAAGGCATATTTTCCTCGCATGTGTAGCTTAGGCGGGTGATCAGCGCGGTCAAACGTTATTGCCACTTCCGACCAGTCCAGATACTGAGGGACAGCCGGAACTGTTTCGTTGAGCTCGTGGAGAACTGCTTTCTTGACCTTTGCTGGTTGAGATCCGAGGAAGGTGACGTAAGTGTCCTTCTTGGTGGGAAAAGGTTTCTTCCCTTCCGACTTGGGATTTGAAGCATCGGCTTCCTCCATGTCGGAATCTTCCTTGGTCTCTTTGTCCTTTTCGGGATTTTTCTTTCCCTTCTTCCACTTAGCTTTGTAGCCCGCGGTATCATCTCTCTTGATGTCGTCGTTGAAACGACATTCAGCGTTGGTGTGGGACGAGCCCCCATTGGCGTCCAAGTGATGCACACATGGGTTATTGGCGATGTCGGCCCAAGTGTAGGTTTTGCCTAGTTGTTGCTCTCCCCTACCTTGGACCCTTGATGTCCCACGACCACGCCCATGGCCACCGCCACGTCCTCCTCGTCCTCTAGACCCGGAAACAGTAGTGACTACCGCTGTCTCCGCGTTGGGTTTTCCTTCCGAGGTATTTTTGCGCTTTTGAGCCTGTTGCTTTGGTTGTTTTGCCGATTGAGGCACAACCAGGACATTGAGTAATCCCTTTGCGTCGTCGTCAGCATCTGCATACTTGCTTGTTGTTTCTATCATCTCTCCTAGATCAGTAACCTTGTCATAGTTCAAGCGATGGCGCAGTAAACCAATTGGGAGACCTGCAATGAAAGCTTCAATCACAGTTTGATCGTTTACTCCCTCGCAGGAGTTCTTGGTGTCAATCCATCGTCCGAGATAATCCCGACAAGTTTATCCGGCTTTCTGGGTGCAACGCTGTAGGTCTCCAACCGTACAGGGCCTCCGATATGTGCCTTCGAAATTCCGAAAGAACGCACTTTGTAAGTCATACCAGTTGTGGATGGTGTTTGCCGGAAGTTCATTGAGCCATGATCGTGCCGTATTCTACAACATAAGTGGGAGATATCGGGTTGCGACCAGGCTGTTTCCGCCTTTGGCAATGCAGCAAGCTTGGAAGAAATCCTGTAACCAGGTGTCTGGCCGAGCAATGCCGTCGTAGGCTTGGATGTGTCTTGAGATAGCAAATCCTTCCGGGAATTTTGTAGCTCTGATGTGTGGTCCTAAGCACTTTGGGCCCACGTACACGTCATCTTTTTCGTAGTGCCGAGCCTCTGTGTTGGAGTTGATCATGTGCCTTGCGTCGTTCGGGGATAGGGATCGTCCCGAATATCAGCTGTGGCTGCGGTGCCTTGGAGCCGGACTTCGGCTTCTGCCACCACCTCCTCCGCCATGTCATCCTCTTTGACCTCCTTGGGGGCCGTTGTGATAACTATGTTGTGGAGAGGGTGGTGCATCTGGCTTGTTTCCGGCTGATCGCCGGCCTCCGTCCGAAGCATCACTATTCCGGTTCTGGGGAGGTTCTTGACTATGACGAGCCCCCTGCCGGCTCGTGCCAGCGTGGTTTCCATCGTTCCTACCATGGTGAGGCTCAGCCGGACGGTTTTCGTGTCTAGGAGGTGGCATTTTCTGACGATCCTCCTCCCGACGTTTCTCTTTATCTTCTCCTTTTTGGGGAGGATTCCTCGGAATCATTGCAGCGATCGCGTCTTTCTCGGCTGCTGGGGCGACGTTGCTCCAGTTATGTGTAGTTCTGCGGTGCTGCCCCGACGATCCGGTTCTTGAATAATTGTCTTCCCTGCGTTCGGGTGACGATGCTGCGCCCGATCGTAGTGGGATCTTACGTCAGCCCATGCTGGATTTGTGCGACATTGGTTGGAATCCGAGACCAGCTTTTGGCTTCCAGACAGGGCG
This sequence comes from Avena eriantha, assembly GCA_910589775.1. Classification (NCBI taxonomy): domain Eukaryota; kingdom Viridiplantae; phylum Streptophyta; class Magnoliopsida; order Poales; family Poaceae; genus Avena; species Avena eriantha. Next base: position 45,830,507 of record OU342741.1, read on the forward strand.
ACTTTTTGCTGCTCCAGTCCCTTATTGAGTAGCTTGATACCCAAACGTATCTCCTCTGGTCCTGGATTAGCCGATAGAATTTCGCGAGCTGCCACGGTATTTTGCACTGGTGTTGGGTAAACCCTATCTCCATTGCTATCCTTCCGTGGCTTTCCCATCTCATCTCCAAAAAGGATGGCACAGACACGTGGGAATTGGTTGTCATCTATGTGACGCTTTCGTGTCTTCTGATGTAGACGGGACATGTACTCCTTGTTCGACATGCGCTCTTTCTCCACCTCGATGTTTTTGGCTTCATCAAGGAGTTGTTGACGGCACGCTTCTAGGGCCTGGGCCCTTTCGTCCAGCTCATCTGCAGTGAGTTCTGCAGCTGTAGGGATAGGTGTGGTTAATGCGGCATCGATGACTTTACGCGCACCTTCAGTGATCACGTGTCCATCCACCGATGCTTCTTTTTTCGGCTCGTCTGGGATTAGTTCTCCATCCGAGTCTTCCTCGTATTCCTCGGCAATAACCTCCTCTGCTAGAGGGTCTTTTGCCGGGGTCTTGTTTTTCTTGATCTTCTTCTTTGCCTTCTTGGCAGCGCCGGTAGCAAAGACGGCTTTGGGTCCGTTTCCCGGACTCAAGCTCTGATCGGTACTTTCAGATATTTGGACTTCGGGATTGTCTCCGACGTCCATGTCATCCTGCGTTTCGGGAGAGTGTTCCCCGGATCCTTCATCCATGGCTTCTCCATCCTCTGCAGCTTTGGAGTTGTACTCCTCTTCATATTCCATGGAGAACTTTCAGAAATCTACCGATGTCATGGATTCATCCGAAGATGTGGGAACGTCGGCGTTTGTTCCAAATGCCTCCAACACCGAGTCGGTGTTTTCTCCAGCATCGGCAGAGCCGGATCTGGATCCAACATATCCGACGAAGTGTGATGCGTTCTTCCTGAGGTACCTGCGACTTTCGCGATCAGCCATATTGAAACTTTTAACGGTTTTGAGGATTGCATCTGCGCTAGTGCCTTGCAGTATCATACATCTTAGTGTGTACGTGAGGAAAGGCATGTCTGTCCCGACATCGTCAGAGTCGGAATCAGTGTCGTTGATGTGCTCCTCCTGGATTTCGACTTCCACGGGTGGGTCGATCTGCGATCCGGCTTCTCCAGGGAGATCCACTCCAGATTCGACTTGGACCGTGCGGTTTTCTTCAGGCTCGGATTTCTCCACGATCTCCGCAATTTGTGCGGGTTGGGTGGGTTTAGGGTTTTCTGAGATCCGAAACTCTGCCGCCTCCGCGGACAAAGGGGACCCGGAAGATTCTTCTGCCTCTATCAGCACCGCTGGGGTGGGTTGGGCAGGTTCAGCAAAACCGATGTAAACATCGATCTCGCCAAAAGACATGATAGTATAGGCAGTCACGGCCTCCCTAGCCGTAATCCAAGTCTCGTCGAGAACGATGAGAGGGACGTCGCTGGCGTAGAGGATGCGACCGACGGTGATGGTCTCGCCGATTCCGATTCTTGCAGATTCCGCTCGAAACGTAGATCCGAAGCTCACTTGCCCCACGGTGGGCGCCAACTGTCATCCGATTGAGGACAAGTACGCCATGAGGAGGCCCTCGAGGCGTGCGGGAGAGAGGGGTGTGAGACGTACGGTGTTCCGGGATAGTGAGCACACAAGTTTACCCAGGTTCGAATCCGCCGGCTTTGGACGGACCCTACTCTTGCTAGCAATCCAGTAATACGGCAGAGCCGGAATATGGGTTACAAGGGTTTCGGCTGTGCGATGTGAGATTGTAGACTATTGAGGTTATCTCCTAAAGGCCCTCCCTAGGACGGCTTATATAGATATCCGGCCTAGGGTTTACATGAGAGATCAATCCGGCTACGACTAAGAGTTGGTTACAGAGTACATCTTGAACTACAAGTAACATTATGGGCCTAAGTCGGTAAGTCTTCTGGGCCTTCCCGTAGTCGGATTGGACTCCGTCTTCTCTCTCTAACTGTGCCGCCCGTGAAGCAAAGCTCTAACCCGAAGTGGGCCACCCTGGTCAGTGAGGAACTGTGAGGATATCCGGAAAGTATATCCCCAACAAGGTTAGTTAAAGGTCTAGCAGTTTTTGAAAATTTCTTAATGAACCTTCTATAAAATCCCACTTGACCTAAGAAGCTTCTTATACCTTTTATGTCTCGAGGAGCGTGTAACCTTTCTATTGCTTCAATCTTTGCTTTATCGACTTCTATGCCCTTACCTGAGACTTTGTGACCAAGCACTATGCCTTCTTGAACCATGAAATGGCATTTCTCCCTGTTCAAGACTAAGTTAGTGTCTTCACAACTCTGCAAAACTTTATGAAGATTATGGAGACAATGATTAAAGGAAGTTCCATAAATAGAGAAGTCATCCAAGAATACTTTCAACATAATCAGCAAATATAGGAGTCATACATCTTTGAAAAGTGGCAGGAGCATTGCAAAGACCAAAAGGCATACGGCGGTAAGCATAAAGACCATAAGGACAAATAAAAGTAGTTTTAAGTTGATCATTGATACATTGCAAATGTATCTATAATTTTTGATGTTCCATGCTTGGTTTTATCTACTTTCTTATGTTTTGTTCCAACTTTGGAGTAATTTTCATAGCCTTTCTTGGACTAACCTATTAACAAGATGCCACAGTGCCAGTTGCCTGTTTCTGCTGTTTTTGGTTCCAGGAAAGTCAGAAAATGAATATTCTCGGAATTGGACGGGTCAAAAGCCAAAGTCGATATTTTTCCGAAAGACTGACGGAGCCAGAAGACGAGACGGAGAGGGTCCAGGGGCTGGCCACACCACCTGGTGGCACGGGCCAGGCCAGGCCGCACCGGGGGTGGTGTGGGCCCCTCCGGCACCCCCTTAGTCTCCCCTCTCGCCTATAAGAGCCTCCCGATGCATAAACCCTAAATCATCAAGCCTCCAGCCACAAAAAGTTCCACAGCGCCGCCGCCACCGAAGGGGAGATTCGGGGGACAGAAAGTCTCTGTTCCGGCACCCTGCCGGGATGGGGAAGTGCCCCCGGAGCCATCTCCATCAATCTCCACCACCATCTCCATCACCATTGCTGATTCCCATGATGAGGAGGGACTAGTTCTCTCTCGAGGCCAAGGGCTCTACCGGTAGCTATGTGTTCATCCCTCTCTCCATGCATGATCACATTGTGATCATGAGCTTTGTAATCAAGTAGATCTACCTTGCTACTCATGTTGGGTCCGCAGCACAGAAAACAAAAAATTTCCTACGGTGTGAACTACACGCCAAGATCTATCTACTAGGTACAAAGCAACGGGTGGACATACATCCAACGAGAACTTACCCTCGAAAACAACGAGTTTTGTTAACGAGTAGGAACTCGTGGTTGATGTAGTTGTACAATTGTTGATCTCAAGATCGTGAGGAAGTTCGAGCACTGCAACTCAGCAGCGCATCCACACTCGCACACACGTTCAAGCCACCGGACAACCTCCACCTCCTCGCTCCAGTGATCCATCGGAAGCAGCAACTCCTTCCAGACGAAATGCCACCGGGAACATGTATCTCGCTAATCCGAGACCATGGGGGAATAATTCTAGAGGGGGAGAGAGATCCTTCACAAGGAGGTGTGTGGATGAAGGAGGGAATGGGTGGCCTTTTATAGGAGGAGGGGGTGCCCCTCCTCTCCGTGGCCGGCGCATGGGGGTGACCCCTCATCTCCCCCATTCATGTGGTGGTAACCCCTCCACATTAAAATGCCTCTTCACATTCCCTTTTAAAGTTTCCACTTTAAATGCATTAAAATTCTCCAAGTTTAATGCTCTCTCATTTAATAAAACTCTTTTATTAAATTTATTCAGAATTTTGTTAATTACTTTAATTAACAAACATTCACATATAGCCCCTTGCAATATTTCAATATCACATGCAGAACCACTTTCTGCAATTTCACCCGAAATAATTTCCGGTTTCTATTGAAACAATTCCTGCGCTTTGCAATTCTTTCGTCTGAAACATATGTGCTCCAAAATGGTGTCCGGTAACTCTTAAGTGTGTCATCCTACGGTTCGCGAATAATGCAGACATGATCGAGACCCTTCTCCGATCAACAATCAACAGCGGGACCTGGAGATCCGTACTGACTCCTACACATTCAACGATGACTTCTGTGATCGTGAGAACCTTTAATGCTTGTAACTAAATCCCTTTGTCTCGCGATACATTACATGTTCGAGATTCGATCATCGGTATCTCCATACCTAGTTTGGTCTCGTTTCCGACATGCACTCTTTTCTCGTTCCCGTGATATAACATTCTAGTGATCACATCACTTGCTTGCCAGCTATCTCAATGTGATATCACCATGAGGGCCCAGAGTATATCTATCCGTCATTAGGATTGACAAATTCCACTCTTGATCCATGAGCCTCAACATAACACCTTCGTAGTACTGAACCCATCTTTATAGTCACCATGTTACGGTGTGACGTTTGATGTTATCAAGATACTCTTCAAGTGTTAGCAATTAACATGATCTCATGGTCTAAGGATAAAGATTACTTCGTATCATGTTATAGCAATGTAAACATAATGACTTGATCGTAATGCTATACTTCAGATGAATGTTCATCACATCATTCCACCAATGGTGTGACCTTGTTATTAACAACATCCAATGTCCATGATCAGGAAACCTTGATCATCTTGTTAATCAACAAGCTAGTCTATAAGAGAGGCATAACTAGGAACCCTTTTTATTTATTAAACACACATGTATTGATGTTTCTGATCAATACAATTCTAGCATGTAAAATAAACATCTATCATGTATAAGGAATACATAATAACAACTTTATTATTGCCTCTTAAGGCATATTTCCTTCAACTCAAGTGCTTTAATAGATCTCTGCTCTCCCCATGTGTGTGAAAGTGACAGTGTGCACACCATGGTGTCACTTAGGCTAGAGATTACAAATACTTGTTATGAGTTATATTTGGAGTTGGATGTTTCTATGAAATTGTGGTGTTTGTTGGAACCATCTAGAGCTTAAGGTGACAGTGTGGGGTTATTTAGATGGGAAAGATGAACTTTGAGGTGTGCTGTTATAGCCCTACCAACGATTAGAGTGTCCAACCAGAGAGTAGTTCAGCGTAGTATCATAATAAGAATATATTTATATGAGAGTGTTCACTAGTGAAAGTATGATCCCTAGGCCTTGTTTCTAAACATTGAAACACCGTTTGCAACTAGATCTATTACATGTTTGCTTTCTTCCATCATTATTTCAGTTTCCTTTAGTCTTTTCCCACGTCAACCACACGCCAGCAAGCTATTTTCTGGTACCGTTACTACTTATAATTATCTTTACCACTTGTATTTCACTATCTCTTCTCCGAACTAGTGCACCTATACACCTGACAAGTGTATTGGGTGTGTTGGGGACACAAGAGACTTCGTATATCTTGATTGCATCGTTGCTTGAGAGGGGATACCTTTGACCACTTCCTCCCTAAGTTCGATAAACCTTGGGTGATCCACTTAAGGGAAAACTTGCTGTTGTTCTACAAACCTCTGCACTTGGAGGCCCAACAACTGTCTACAAAAATAGAAGTGCGTAGACATCAAGCTATTTTCTGGCGTCGTTGCCGGGGAGGTAAGGTAAAAGGTACTCACATCCTCCGGTGTGAGTGCTCGAAGTTATTTCCTTTAGATTCTGCAATTTTGTCTTTTTGTTTCTTGTTTTCACTAGTTAGGCTTAATGGAAAACAATAAAAAAATTAGAGACCTTTATAGTATTTATCTTGAGTTAGGACATGCAGTGTTTGAAGAGAAAATTAAAAAACCTATGGAACTTTATTTGCATGCTAATAGAAATGTCGTTAGTATGAATTCTTTGCACACCATTATTGCTAATGCTATGGAAAAGTCTAAGCTTGGGGAAGCTAGTGTTTATGAAAATGATCTTTTTAGTTCCCCAGCTTTGAAAGATAGCTATTCTATTGCTTATGATGATACCAAACCTCCAATATATGATGATTACAATGATGAATATGATATTTTCAGTCCACCTATTATTGAGGAAGATATTAATTATGACTATAATATGACTCCTATATTTGATGATTATGGTGATGAGAATAATAATGATAGCTATTTTGTTGAATTTGCTCCCACTACAATTAATAAGAATGACTATGTTTATGTGGAGGGTAATAATTCTTTTATGCATGTGGCTCATGATAAGAATATTTTATGTGATAGTTATATTGTTAATTTTATTCATGATGCTACTGAAAGTTATTATGAGAGAGGGAAACATGGTCTTATGTATCTCAACAATATTAAGTTTCCCATCTTTATGTTGAAAGTCTTGAAGTTACACTTGTTTTGCTTTCCTATGCTTGTTGCTTTGTGCTTTCATGACTTGTTTCTTTACAAGATTTCTATGTATAGGAAGTGGGTTAGACATAAATGTGCTTTGAATTTTGTTCTTGATGCTCTCTTTTACTTCCATTCATATGTCTTATGTGAGCATCTTCTCAAACTATCATGCCTAACTTAAAGGCGTTAAAGAAAGTACTTATTGGAAGATAACCCAAAAAGTTTTAGATGAGGATTGAAAGTTATTATCTCAGTAATAACCGCTCCTTATCCTTTTTATTTGCTTTTTGTGCCAAGAGTAACCTCTAATGAGAGAGAAGTAACGATTGAGAAAGTTGCTGTCCCGAAACAGATTTCTGTGCTTCACCATAAAAATTCGTGTAAAATCTCTGTATGTTATTTTGAGGCGTGAATTTTTGTGCTTATGACCCAGGTTGTTATCTAACTTTTGTTAGTTCAACACTTTTTTATTTGAGCAACAGAAGGTCTTCGAAAAAATTCGTCTTTACCTGCTGGTCTGTTTTGACAGATTTCTGCCATTATTTGCATTTGCTTCTTGTTGGTTCCTTTTTGAGTTCTCTTTGGGGAATTGAGATTTTTGAGGGAAGTGCTACAGTATATTGTGTTCTAATGGAAGTTTTATTGGTGTTGAAACTGAACCTAAAGACTTATTATCTTGAGTGCACTAATGTTGCTAATAAAGATTGTGTGAAGTTTTGTATGAAGGAAAAAATTTAGGTGTATGGAAGGAATGAGGAATGAGATGAAGGATGGACTAAAGCTCAAGATTGGGGATGCCATGCGTGTCACCCCAAGAAATATCCAAGAATTACAAGCATCAAAGCTTGGGGATGCCCAAGGCATCCCCTTCTTCATCAATAAAAATCCCAGGTTTCTTCCTAACGCTTCATTTTTATTGTTTCATGCACAGTTGTGTTGTTCTTGGAGCTTCTTATTTCCTTTTTCGTTTTGGTTTTTCGTTTGCTTAGTTTGCTTAGTTTTCTGAATAAATTGGTTGGACCCCCTCTTTCATACATTGGTTTTCAAATAGTTTGGTTTGGTTTGGAAAATAGTAGGAAAGTTCATGCATAAGTGGTAAAGAGAGCTTGTTTTTGACTGTGGCCTATGCTTTGTCGTGCCATGCTTGATATTGTTTTGGCTTTATGCTTAGTATTCTTTTCTATAGCATGACTTGTTATAAACAATTGAGACTGCTTAATGTGCCTTGGATGAATCATGCGTTGTTTTAGCATATTAAAGCATAGTATAGTGGTATTCTCCTTTGATGCTTTATTTGGGTTGACTTGGCACATGCTCACACCATGTTATGACTATCCCAAGTCACCATAGCCTTGATGATCCTTTATTTTTCAACTTGTAGTATCACTTTATGCTTTGATCAATGATGTTTTGTCGCTCTGCATGATTATGGCCATTATTGCTTGTTGGGGGGATACCCCCGGGTAGGGTCACGCCGGGGTATAAAGGCCTAGTTAGCCAAGGTATGGCAAGGTCAAAGCATGTGATGGCCGAGTTACCTCAAGGCAGGCCGGATCACAGAGTAACCCGGACCAGGGGGCATTCACCTAACTTGGCTTCAACCGACTTACAATGTATGTCGGTAAGATCTATCTAACTTGTATGCAGGAACAGGTGTGGCCGGATCAACTATGTAGGATCCAGGTTATATCAAGCTTGTAAGAGAAGGAAGGTATCTCGCTGGTCAAAGGTGACAACTGTACGTAGAGCGTGAGCGAAGCGGACAGAGGCCGGACCACCGAGGCGTGGCCGACAAAGGTGACGAAGCCAATGTCGGCTGACGCAGGCGCCGCAGAGGCTCACGTAGCCTTTGCATGGATGATGCGGGGGAAAAGTGACCCGGTCGGCTTACTATTTTGGGAGGAGGCATATTCCTCCACATATGCCCTAAGTGGAGACCTAGCCACCCCTATATAAGGAGGGCTAGGGCTTCTGTAGAGGGGGTTGATTGGGAGGAGATTGATCTCTAGTGAGTTCCTGAGGGCTAGCTAGTGGCGAGAGTAAGAGAGTTCCTTCTTCCTCCTCTCCCCAATACAGCTCAAGGAGCACTTGTAATCTGTGAAGGTGAATCAAATACAAAGCTTCCGTGTGTGGAATCACCACACTATCCCTCCCTGGATTCCCCTAGTGCATTTAGTCCCCACATTTAGCCTATACATGGCATCTGCCGTGACACCACCACGACAGTTGGCGCCCACCGTGGGGCAAGCGGCGCTAGCAGGGGTGAAGATCTGGACGGGAAACCTCATCGGCACCGGCGAACGCATCGTCTCCGGGCTCGTTCAGCGCTTTGGAGCGCTGGACTTTGTCAGCGACAACGCTGGCTGCTTCGGCACGCGTCCTCTTCCGCGCAACGGCCTCTTCATCAAGCTCGGCGCGCACAAGGTCTACGTTGCTGTCGATGTGTCATGCGTTCACCCGTGGCGCGTCGTCGAAGGAGGGGAGCCACCCCTTAGCGTGGTTCACGGGGCGCGTATCACTTGCTCCCCGAACCGTGCAGAGGTGATGATGACTGCGCCAAGTGCAGGCGCAAGCAAAGATCCGACACTAGATCTGGAGGTAACACCCAAGGCACCAAGGAAAAGTAGAGGTCCTCCACTAGAGAGGCCAGAGAATGTGCTGTAGCAGGTAATGGATAGCTTGGAAAACCCAGTAAGAGCAGCAATAGATCCGGCTCAAGCACAGGCCGAGCTAGAGGAAACTAGGCGAAAAATACTAGAGGGTGCGAAAAAGATTGCCACGGCTCAGCAGTCGTTGAACATGACGCTGCGTGAGTACGCAAAGGCAAATAAAGTAGATGTTGTGAAAGTTAAGGGGAGAAATCTCATGGGTGAAATGAACAGAGAAGGTGATACTAGGATTGAGGAATCAGAGAACTGTATGTCCGTGGGGCTGCCGAAGTACAATACCCCGGCAAAGAACGTCAGAGCAGCAGATGCGGCTGCATCCGAGCTATAAGGTCTGACGGGTGAAGCCCGTCAGAGACAGCAAGATAGGGTTAATGAGTTGGTTCGGATTGCGAACATGCAAAACGAGGAGCTGCTCAGGGCAAACCCGGAGAGAGCTGGGGCCTCCAAGATCGTTCATTCGGCGGTGGGTAACCAGGAGAAATCCCATATGACCCGGCAAGGGCAGGGAAAGGAAAAGAAGTGCAGAGAGATGAGGATCGAAGGAGTGTGAGCCGAGGTCAAGCTGGCCGAGGTAACCGAGACCAAGGCAATGCCGGTAAAAAGGAATGTTGTAAACGGCAATGCTGGACAGCGTAATGCAGAAGGTGCAGGTCAACCGCAACAGCGGAATATGCCACGGCAAGAGCGCAGTGCCGGCCAAGGTATGCAACAAAGGGCAGCTCGACCGGAGCAAGATAGATACAATGATGGTAACTCGGAGATGGTGAATGCTGGCTATCCTAGGCCGGACTATCATGTGATAGGATCAAGGTTGGGAGGTAGAGACTTGATGCCTGATGACGCCAGACTAAAACTGGATCGGTTGTATAGGTCGGAACAGATTGAATGTCAAGGTCCTCCGGGTCCAGCATGTTTTGGGCCCCGGATCATGAAGGAACCTCCGGTACCAAATTTCCAAGTACCTAGAGGCACAAAGACATATGACGGCAGCACTAATCCGGAGGATTGGTTGATTAACTATGCAACTGCTGTCAAGATTGCCACATGCAACTTGAGGTGGGCTGTGAGATATGTACCCCAGATGTTGGAGGGGCTAGCGAGGGTATGGCTGAACAATTTGCCACCAGGAAGTATTAACTGCTGGATCGATTTTGAGGAGATGTTTGTTAGCAATTTCTCAAGTACGTATCAGAGGCCCAACAGGCCACAAACCCTGGCAATGTGCAGGCAAAGACTGAATGAGACGGATCGGGAGTTCTTAACCCGTTGGTGCAATGTGCGAAACTCGTGTGAGGGCGTGATTGAGTCACAGGCCATAGCTTGGTTTGCGCAAGGATGCAGATATGCAAGTGTGCTATGGCAAAGGTTGCAAAGGGAAATGCCAACCACCTTGGCAGAAACGATCCGGATTGCTGATTCATATGCCTTGGGTGATCCAACGCAACCTAGGCTCAACTCGAATGAGTCAGGCGAGGAGTACTACCAGAGAGATGGAGCCGGGTCATCCCGGAGGAATGATTACCGAGGTAAAAGAAGAGATGACAGACTGGATTACTGGTACAGTTCGCAACAAGTTGCGGCTGTGAATCAGGATCAACCCGGAGCAGGAGGCAATCAACGTCAGAAAACTAGAGGGCAGCAATGGACACCAAAAAATTATGGGAAGAAAACTTGGACGCCAGAGCAGAAAAAACAGTGGCAAGAGAAGAAGGACCATCCGAGGTACACCTATGAATCAATGCTGGATCAGCCGTGTAAGTTTCACACGCCAAATCCAAGTAACCCGGTGGGTCACACAACTAGCAGTGTGAGTGGATGCGAAAGATAGAACAAAGTGGTTCGAGGAATGCTCAGGCACCTCGGAATGATCAGCCTCGGTAGGAGTTACCCCGGCAGCAATTGCTCTCCGGAGCAAACACGCAACAGCTAATGTTGCCTCTCCCTCCGCCGAGGTATGACAACAATGAGAGAAGGGATGCAGTGCATCAGGTGGAAAACCAAAACCAGCAGGATCTGTGGTACCTCGGAAATGAGGGAAGGAATGAGTACAGAGAGCACCATCAGAGTTACTGTGTGTTCACTACGGAAGAGACAGACAGAAAGAGCTTGCAGCGCCGACATATGGAGGTGAATGCAGTAATGCCAGCAGTGACGAGGTATATGCCTTGGTCGGACCAGGAGATTACCTGGAACATCAAAGATCATCCCAAGCTTATGCCAAGTCCCGTTTCATATGCGCTAGTGCTAGACCCGACATTCATTGGGCCTAACATCAATGTGAGGTTCTCAAAGGTATTGATTGACAATGGTATTGATTGAGAACATGCTCCAAGCTACAAGGATAACTTTCCATGGCATTGTGCCAGGCATTTCTTGTGAGCCCATAGGCAAGGTCCGGGTTGACGTTTTGTTCGGCACAAGAGATAACTGCCAAACTGAAAATTTGGAGTTTGAAGTGGTGAACTTAGAAAGTGCGTATCACACGTTACTCGGTAGACCGGCACTGAACAAGTTTATGGCATGCTGCCACATCAGTTATCTGAAGATGAAGTTGCCAGGGCCAAATGGTGTGATCACCATAGCCGGAGATTTTCGACGTTCCATTGAGTGTGCGTTAGCCGGGTCAAACCTAGCTGAGTCACTCGTGATTGCGCAAGAAAAGAGAAAGATCCAAGAGGTGGCGGCATTGGCTCAGTCCGCGCAGCAGTATATGTCGGCGCTGAGTAACCCGCATGGTAGTGTATCATTCCAAGCAACAAAATATACCAAGAAGGTGCTTGTTGATGATATGTTCCCTGAGCGTACCGTAACAATTGGTGCCGGGTTAAATGACAAATAGGAAAGCGAGCTCGTCAACTTCCTCCGCGAGAATCGGGATATTTTTGCTTGGTCCACACAGGACTTGCAAGGTGTTCCGAGGGAGTTGGCCGAGCACTCTTTGAATGTGAGACCCAGAGCAAAGCCAGTGAAGCAACCCCTCCGCCGCTTCGCCGAAGATAGGAGAAAAGTCATAGGAGATGAGATTGCTCGGTTGTTGGCTGCAAGATTTATCATGGAAGTGCTTTACCCGGATTGACTGTCTCATCCGGTGCTGGTGGAGAAGAAAAAGGATGATCCAAACGTGGCAGTGGTTTTGCGTATGTGTATCGATTACACGAACCTGAATAAGGCGTGTCCAAAAGATCCATTCCCACTACCAAGGATAGACCAAGTCATAGATTCCACTGCTGGGTGTGAGTTGTTGTCGTTCATTGATGCATATTCTGGTTTCCACCAGATACCTCTGAACCCAAGTGATCAAATAAAGACTGCGTTTATCACCCCTTATGGGGCTTATTGCTATCGCACCATGCCCTTTGGTTTACGTAATGCAGGGGCGACGTACCAGAGATGTATGCAAAAATGTTTGCATGACCAAATTGGTCAAAATGTGCAGGTGTATGTGGATGATGTTGTGATAAAAACCAAGGAAAGCAAAACACTCCTTGACAATATAAGGCAGACGTTCGTGAACCTAAGGAGGTTCCGAATGAAGCTTAACCTGGAAAAATGTACCTTCGCTGTCCCGGCTGGAAAATTACTCGGATTCCTCGTCTCCAGCCGAGGTACTGAGGTCAATCCAACTAAAATCCGGGCCATAGAGCGAATGGAACTGCCGAAGTGTCTTAACGATGTCCAGAAGTTTACTGGTTGCCTGGCATCGTTAAGTCGGTTTGTATGTCGGTTGGGAGAAAAGGCACTGCCTCTCTCTACCAACTCATGAAAAAGTCGGATAAGTTCATTTGGACGCCGCAGGCCAATGAAGCCTTTGCCCACTTAAAGAAAATGTTAGCCACTGCACCAGTGTTAGCCTCTCCACTATCCAAGGAGCCAATGTTGCTCTATATAGCCGCAACCAACCGAGTGTAAGTGCAGTGACTGTGGTAGAGCGCGATGAAGAGGGTAAGTCGGTGCAAAGGCCAGTGTACTATCTGAGCGAGGTATTATCAACCTCAAAGCAGAACTATCCTCACTATCAGAAAGTGGTGTATGGTGTGTATATGGCAGCTAAGAAGCTGAAACACTATTTCGAGGAACACCCAATCAAAGTAATATGTGAAGCTCCCATATCCGAGATAATGAGTAACAGGGATGCAAGTGGCAGGATTGCAAAATGGGCAATTGAGCTAGCACCTTATGGGCCACAATATGACAGAAGAGAAGCAATTAAATCTCAAGCTGTGGCGGACTTTTTTGTGGATTGGGCCGAGGTGCAGTATGAACCGCCACTGCCAGACCCGAACTACTGGAGAATGCACTTTGACGGGTCAAAAACAAAAACCGGGTTAGGTGCCGAAGTTGTGCTTACCTCGCCAAAGAAGGACCAGCTGAAATATGTGCTGCATATCCACTTCACTGCATCAAACAATGTTGCAGAATATGAGGCACTTATACATGGGCTCAAGGTGGCAAAGGAGGTTGGAATACATCGGATCCAATGCTTCGGTGACTCGGATCTCATAGTCCAGCAAGTCTTCAGGCAATGGGATGATTTGGACGCAAACATGGCATTATACAGATTTCATGTGCAGAAAATATCTGGTTATTTTGAGGGATGCGAATTTCACCATATACCTCGGGTGGAAAATGAGGCTGCCGGCGTATTGTCGAAGCTCGGTTCAACCCGACAAGCAATTCCACCAGGCGTAGCATTGGAGCACCTCAGGAAACCATCCATCAGGCCATCACCGGAGTCCGACTCAATTTTTATCCCGGCAAATCCAGAATCAGAAGCTGTGCCCATGGACATTGATGTAGGGAGTGGTGTGCGAAACCCGGGGACTGCCTTGGCAAACCCGGGGACTGCACAGCGTGATCCGGTAGAAGTTATGCCGGTGGATCTAATGGAAATTGATGAGGAGATATTCCAAGTGAGAGCTGTACCAGCTTGGGCATTGCCAATATTCCAATTCCTGAAAGATGGAACCTTACCCACTAAGGAGGTACTTTCAAGGCAAACTCAGAGGAGAGCAAAAGATACACGATCATCAATTCCGAGCTATACAAAAGGAGTGTGACTAATGTCCTCTAGCGATGTGTTGACCCGGAGGAAGGACTGAACATCCTCCGAGATATACATCAAGGAGAATGTGGGCATCATGCCTCATCCAGAGCCTTGGTAGCAAAAGCTTTCCGCCATGGGTTTTACTGGCCAAGTGCCTTAGAACAAGCAGATTATCTGGTGAGAAAATGCAATGGCTGTCAGAGATATGCGACAAAAACACATATGCAATGTCAGAGCTCAAGACCATACCAATTATATGGCCATTTGCCGTATGGTGCTTGGATATGGTTGGCCCGTTTAAACCAGCAAAGGGAAATATGACTCGCATTTTGGTCATGGTGGACAAGTTTACAAAGTGGATTGAAGTGCAGCCAATAAGAAAATGTGATGGAGCTACGGCCATAACATTTCTCAAAGACATCATCTTGAGATACGGTTATCCCCACAGTATCGTAACAGATAATGGCACAAACTTTGCTGAAGGAGCATTTGCACGTTTTTGCCGTGATAAGAAGATCTGGTTGGACGTTGCCTCGGTAGCCCACCCCGCATCGAACGGGCAAGTGGAAAGATCCAACGGATTAGTATTATCCGGGATAAAACCCTGGCTCATTGAGCCGCTGCAAAGATCAGCGGGGTGCTGGATAGAAGAACTACCAGCGGTACTGTGGAGTTTAAGAACAACTCCGAATCGGTCAACGGGCTATATGCCATTCTTTCTGGTATATGGGGCAGAAGTTGTACTACCAGCCGACATAGAGCATGACTCACCTAGGGTCACCCAATACACAGAAGCCGAAGTGCAAGAGGCCCGGCAAAATGATGTTGATCTGCTGGAAGAAGCGAGAGAATTGGCATTGTCCAGATCCACCATATATCAGCAAAATCTCTGACGCTATCATAGCCGGAAAGTAAACCCCCGAGTTTTCTAGGAAGGTGATCTGGTACTCCGGCTGGTACAACGTACTGCTGGTATGCATAAGTTATCCCCCCCATGGGAAGGGGCATTCGTTGTGAGCAAAGCATTGCACAATGATTCTTATTATCTTATCGATGCAAAGCCACAGGAAAAGAACAAGGCGGACATGTCCGTCGAGGAATCTAAGCGTCCATGGAATGTAGCCCTACTTCGTCATTTCCACACTTAGCAGAGAAGTGTATGTATTCGGGTTCCTCATATGTCGGTATGTATGCCGGCAATGAGCTTATCAATGAAATCTCGGCACCTCGAGTAGTAACTCGGGGACTTCCTTAGTAATTTATGTTGTCCTTTATATTTATTATTCATACGTCGGCTGGCGTAAGTTGCTTCTACTTAGGTCGGATTAGTAGTGTGTGAGCACCAAGAACCTAACTCTTCGACTTGCTGCTGTCCAACAAGATTTGGCTTCATGGCAAGCAAGAGAACAAGTTTGGAATTGCGTAGCACATGAAAAACGACTAAGGGAAAAAACTTAATCAAGCCGATGTTTGTTTTTTCGAATTAACCTTGTGTGTACTCTAAATTTATCATGCTGAATTATGTTGAGCTAATCCCAAAGTTTCCAAGTATTGTTAAGACAATTTTTGAAGCTCGGACTCGTAAGTCATAAAACCGAACCAAGGTAGACGCGAGCCGAGCCAAAAGATTGGAAGAATGAGAAAATGAAACTCGGGGACTACGCCCAAGTCAATCCACATTAAAAACATAGTAGCAAAATATCACTTGTGCACTTGATACAACTGCACCCGGCATACCGGGGATCAGATAAACTTTAAAGTTTTTTCGCTCAAGGAGCAGCTGGGGGAGGAAGTTTGACGTCATCTTCACCTTCCTCGACGTCCGAAGCCTCGTCCTCTTCGTCCTCATCTGAGTCGTCTTCAACATTTTCAGCGTTTTCATCATCGGCGGCATCTAGAAAGCTCGGTCCCTCGTTCCACTGGTGAACGGGGGCATATTCGATGAAGCTGTGAGCGCAAGCCTTGCGCCGAGCTACCCAATCCGGGTCAGTAGACCACTTTGATCCTGTGCGCATGCGTGCAAGGAGATTGAGATCAATCTTCTCATACCACGTGAGCACGTAGTGGAGAACGATCTCAGCTCCGGCGCGCCCAGCAGATTCCCTCCAGAGATCGAGCTGAGTCTCGCAGTCCATAAGTCTGGCAAAAAGAACAGACAGATTCTCCGGAGTATCTTCTTCACGCCAAAAGGCGTTGAAGATCCGGATTACCACGTCCATAACATCCTTGCCATAGTTCCTCACGGTCTCGACTCGGGAGGACAAGCTGACTATCAGATCTTCGAGGTCAAGAGGAATGGAGCCAGGGCCAGACAGAGTACCCCTCTACTGACGGAACTTGGTAACAGCCTTGGATGCAATAACATCGCTCTCTGGGAACTTGTCTGGAAAAATAACACAGGTGGAATAAGTAAAGGAAACAAACACAGAAAGATCAATGTTGGTTGAAGGAAAAGAACTTACTAGAGATATGGCTGTGAACCCGGGATAGCTCATTGATGCAGTTGTCGCGCCTCTCCCAGAGTTGCACAAATTCAGCATTCGCCAACTCAAGCTTGACGTCGGCCTCCTTGAGTAATTCCTGGTCCTTGGCAATCTGGAGATTGAGGCGCTCGCGCTCTTCAGTATAGTCCTGGCCGGCTTTCTGGAGCTCGGTTTGGTGCTCTGCTTTCAATTTCTTCATATCTACCTTTAGCTTGGAAATCTCATCATATTTGGCTCGGAGAAGGGCAAGCTCATCATCTTTCTTTTTGAGCTCGGCCTGATGCTGTCCTACTTGTTCGAGAAAATGCAGCATCATATCAGGCACGGGCACACTATCTTCAAGAGATGCTGAAATAGTTTGTTTACCCGGCAAAGCCGAGGTATGAATGCTTGCCGAGCCAAGAAGGAAAGGAGATGGAAATATGAATGTTTGCGTAGCGAGGTTGAGCAAAAATAACTTACCCTTGATTTGATCCAAATTTTTCCTCATGATCGTGTTCTCAGCCTCCACCCCAGCTGTGAAAAACGAATGATGGATTAGTTCAGCAGAAGAAAATGAAGGAAAATGGAAAAATGCCGAGGAAGAAACTTACCCCTCTTATCATGATCAGCGAGAAGTGTGTTATGTTTGGCGCGCAGCATCTTGTGAGTGTCCAGGAGACGCTGAAACTAAGCGCTCCGGCGTTTGGTGGTCACCTGAAAAGAGTACCAAGAGATAGCTTAGTCTTGTGCATATTCGAAGTGTACAAAATCCGGGCCAAGTGGAACTTAACCCGGCTCTAGGTGTGTGCATATTCGAAGTGTACAAAATCCGGGCCAAGTGGAACTTAACCCGGCTCTAGGTGTGTGCATATTCGAAGTGTACAAAATCTGGGCCAAGTGGAACTTAACCCGGCTCTAGGTGTGTGCATATTCGAAGTGTACAAAATCCGGGCCAAGTAGAACTTAACCCGGCTCTAGGTGTGTGCATATTCGAAGTGTACAAAATCCGGGCCAAGTGGAACTTAACCCGGCTCTAGGTGTGTGCATATTCGAAGTGTACAAAATCCAGGCCAAGTGGAACTTAACCCGGATCTAGGTGTGTGCATATTTGAAATTATCAAGAAGCTACGATTAGTTTTCTAAGGAGCATCCGGCCGAGTAACAAATTACTCCCCCCGAGGCTCGGGGACTAATGGCTATAACAGCTATATCTACAACTTGTTAAAGGAAAAGACGAAGTAACGTACCTCCATCATCCGACCCGCAAGGTTAATGGCCTTGGCGGCGGTATTCATCTGAGCAGAAAATTCGGCGGGACCGAACTTCTCCGAGAGATCGCCGTTGTGGACAAACTCCGCCTTGTTCCAATTATTTACAAATTCGATCAAGGTTGGAGGGTATCGTTCACCGCTGAGCATGTGGGGCGCCACTAAGCCTTTGGCATGCGCTTCTCTCCTCTCGACCTGGGCAAGGGCTGGGCTGGTGTGCAAAACAAGTTGCGCACCAGCTGGCTCGGCAGGGACATCCTTCGGTGCTGGAGGCTTCTTGGAAAGCATGGACGAGAGTGTGGGCTGTCCAGCCTCGACGGACGCTTCCTTGGTGGCGTCAGGGGCCTTTTTGCCCTTCGGCTGCTGAGCGGTGGAAGTGGTTGCAGCAGATTTACCCTTGGGAGCTGCCTTGGTGCTTTCTCGCCGAAACTGAGAAGACTCGGATGAGGCGGAGGGGCTTGGCGCTGCTGTTGTCGCTTTTGTTGTTGCTACTGGTGATGAAGTTGAGGATGGTGCTGGTACTGATTTCTTTTTCTGCGGAGGGGCTGAAGGAACCTCGGTGGTAGCTGGTTGCGGCGGAGCCGAAGTAGTGGTTGCCGATGCCTCGGCAGAGCCAGTCTCCCCTGCTCCAAGGTTGCCCTCCTCTTGACGAGGTGGTCTGGAACTCGGAGCAGCCGCCGAACCCTCCGGGATAGGGCTCAGCGGGCGTGAATCGTCGCCACAAGGGGGAGAAGGGCTGTGTCGGATTGGCGAGGCAATGCTAGATCCACTCTGGGGGACCTCCACCATGGCCCTGCCGAATCAAATAAAGTATGATGAGAAATTATAACGAAAGAAGAACAAGTGAATGGCAAAAGGTGAGGTGGCTTACTCATCCGAGGTCAGGGGCTCCTTGGGTTTCCGAACCCTCCGGGCTGTGGCCTTGGTGGCAGGCTTGGTGGCAGTTTTGTCGCCGGACTTCTTTCGTCTTTTGGCTGGCTAAGAAGGTCCGGAGGAAGAAGCTGATGCGGCTCCCCTCTTCTTCTTCGGCGTGACCGGAACAGGGTCACCCACGGCAAGGGGAGGATCTTCATGGATCTGCCCACCGGGGTTAGTTGATGCCGGAAAAGCATAAGAAAGGGGGACAGCGTCAAATGCTTCCATCACCTCAACATCCGAATCATCTTCATCGTCGGGCCAATCTCTAATAGAAGAGAGTTTACCGGTGGGTCGCTTGGTTGCATCGGCCATGGGAGGAACATCTCCTGGTCCGGTTCTTCCTTGTCCGAGGTCTCCCGGTCAGGCGCCCATTTGAGGGTAGGGTCGGTGCCATCCTCGATGGTCTGCTGAAGAAACATATAAGGGAAGGAAAAAGCAACAGGATTAAAACCAACAACAATACCGACATATGATCTAACTCGGAAAAGGGTTGAAGCACGAGACTTACCGAAGGAGGAAGCCTATCCCAGCAAAAATGTTCAATCCCCCACGTCCACTCAGATGAGAAGTCTTTGTGAGTGGTGAACAGGGCCTTGACCCGGCGGTGGATCTCTGTATTGCTTAACTCGAAAGACGAGGTCCGGTTGGGGTCGCGGCCCCAGCTCATGTGGCAGACTTTGTGAGTGCGTTTCTGGAGGGGGAGATCCGGTTGCGGACGAATGTGATCATGGCGTCCTTGTTGTGCAACCCGAGCTCCTTCAGCTCCGCGAACCTCTTGTTGACCTGGTTCGCCAAGACTGTTGGCTTCTTGGGGATAACGTCCCACAAATCCGGGTTAGGAGGACCCGGAGTATAGGGGCGCAGCCGGATCAGGTCCTCGGTGGTGTTGTTCCGGACATAAAAGAAAGTTCGGGCCCATCCCTTGCAGGGGTCTAGTCCTCTGACTCGGGGGAAGATGAACAACTTCCGGGGAGAGATTGACGCAGCCCCGAACTGCGTGAGCTGCTTGTCCTCCGGATCAAGCTGGATGTTCGGAATCACGTTCCGGCGGAGGCCAAAGAACCGGATCTAGAGCTCCTTCGTGGGCCATAATCCGGCATAGCCTTCGATGGTGGAGGCAAAGGCGGAAAGAGAAGTGATGGCATTGGCTGGAAGGTGGTGCGGCTGGAGCTCGTATGTGTTTAACCAGTCATGGAAAAAGTCGCTAACTGGCAGACCGAACCCCCGCTAGAAGTGTGATAGGAACACAACGTACTCACCCGGATTGGTTGAGGGGGCAAGTTCGGCGGAAGCGAGGCGTGCGGTGACGCCCACAGGGATGCGCCTGGTGCGGTAGAGCCAATCCAGGTCATCCTGGAAGACCCAGGATCCAGCCCACACACCGCGGTCCACGGTCGCAGCGTCTTCTTCCATCTCCTGCTCGGCGATGATGCGCTCTTCTTCTGTCATCTCGAGGTCACTGCCCTCACTGGCGCTAGCGGCGGTGGGTGGCAGCGGCTTGGACAGACGAGGACCCATGGCGGAGGAGGTGCGCAGGGGCGGTGGCGACGCAGGTGCGCATGGGAGCAGTGCGGCGGCGGTGCTGCTACTCAAGCGTGGTGGTGGCGGCGCTGTCGCGGGAGAAGATGAGGAAGAAGAAGGGCCAGAGGGGCGCGAAAGTGGGGAAAAGACCAAAGGGGCGCGCCCCTCCCCTATTTAATCGCTCCCTCAAGGGGGTAGTGGGATCGCGTTTTGCGGGCGGGCCACACCATGTGGCCGTGTACAATCCGGATTGACCAATCAGCATCGAGCCACACGGAGGGCCACAGGGCGGAGCGGATCCCATGACGTGACATTATGATGCAGTTAACAAGGAGGCAGGCACGATGTGACGTGCGCTACAGTGATAACTGACAATTACTGCGGCGGTTACTGTAGCTGGCCCTTAAAATGAGGCGATGTGATGATTAGCCTCCACATGGGGAAGTGTACAAGAGAAGGAAGAATGACCCGGATGGGTATGTGGTAACCCGACCAGCAAGTAAAAACTTGGAATGTGCCAAGGGAAAGTAAACCCATAGAATCCGAGATAGGAGGTAACTCGGAAGAAGAACACAAAGCTCAGTAAAATTGAACCTGCTGTGGCCTTAGCGGCTAAGGCAGCTAAGACCACACCAGCTTCGGGGACTAATGTTGGGGGGATACCCCCGGGTAGGGTCACACCGGGGTATAAAGGCCTAGTTAGCCGAGGTACGGCAAGGTCAAAGCATGTGCTGGCCGAGTTACCTCAAGGCAGGCCGGATCACGGAGTAACCCGGACCAGGGGGCATTCACCTACCTTGGCCTCAACCGACTTGCACTGTATGTCGGTAAGATCTATCTAACTTGTATGCAGGAACAGGTGTGGCCGAATCAACTATGTAGGATCCGGGTTATATCAAGCTTGTAAGAGAAGGAAGGTATCTCGCTGGTCAAAGGTGACAACTGTACGCAGAGCGTGAGTGAAGCGGACAGAGGCCGGACCACCGAGGCATGGCCGACAAAGGTGACGAAGCCAATGTCGGCTGACGCAGAGGCTCACGTAGCCTCTGCATGGATGACGCGGGGGAAAAGTGACCCGATCGGCTTACTATTTTGGGAGGAGGCATATTATCTGGAATATGCCTCCATGTATGCCCTAAGTGGAGTCCTAGCCACCCCTATATAAGGAGGGCTAGGGCTTCTATAGAGGGGGTTGAGTGGGAGGAGATTGATCTCTAGTGAGTTCCTGAGGGCTAGCTAGTGGCGAGAGTAAGAGAGTTCCTTCTTCCTCCTCTCCCCAATACAGCTCAAGGAGCACTTGTAATATGTGAAGGTGAATCAAATACAAAGCTTCCGTGTGTGGAATCACCACACTATCCCTCCCTGGATTCCCCTAGTGCATTTAGTCCCCACATTTAGCCTATACATGGCATCTGCCGTGACACCACCACGACATTGCTCTCTTAGTTTGTCGCTCCCAGTCTTTTGCTAGCCTCCACAACCAAGTATGAGTTCCACTCATGCATCCAACTCCCTAAAACAAGTTATTCCAAAGAGTCCACCATACCTACCTATTAGCTTATGCTATTCCAAGTATATTCATGTTGATGTTTATCTTACAAATTAAACTTGTTATGATAAAACTAGTGATTAAAGCTCTCACGAACTTGATGGCACACTTTACTTTTTTGCATCTAATAAACTTGAACCATTGGGTCCTTCTTTGTTGTGTATATGCTTGCGCTTTATAAGTTGAAATTATCAGAACCATGTATCATGGGGAACGCTTTCAACATTGCACTTGTACTTTGTACCCCGTTGATATCATGTTCTTTTGCTTATGGATCCCAGCGGTGTGAAATAAAAGTGGAACTTGTAAGATCATGGAGTTTGTATGTGTGTTAGAGAAACGCCTGGGCTGCTAGCCTAAGCCATGCTTAATCATGGTGGAAACTTGCAGCATCACCATAATGAGCACTCTATGAAACATCCACAATAAAAACATATGCAAATAGCAAATAAAAAGATCGCTGAGATGCTCATTGTCTGCTTGCCTTGTCATTTTGATTATGGGATAGCTCCTGTATCATGTGCAAGGGGTACCCTGTTGGCGGTTCTTTATGATACATATGTACTTACAATGACAAGAGCTTACTCGTGACTAAAGTTGAGTAGCATGAGGTTCGGTCTTCGTAAGTAAGGGGCATGAGATTTCAGTTTATAACTTGTCAAGCATATCCTCTTAGTTGTGTCACTTTAACCTTAATCACCCTCAAGATGCTTATGATAGGGGCAATGAGAGCTGAAAGCTATAAGTACCATAATTTTTGGAAGCTCTTTATGAGACTTGAATCCCTACTCCCTTCTACAAAGGACCTTTCTTCCACCATTATATTGAGTCTCCACCTTCTATCTTTATGCACCTACTTTGAGAGCATAGTGGCCATTCTTAGTTCTATGTGCATTGTCCCAAGACTAGTTGATTGATGCATAACTTGATATTGCTTGTTCTAAACTATTTGTATCTAGTCACTCTTCTGAACTTTGAAGGTGTCCTATGCATTTATATTTGCTACTCTATGAGGGACAAGCTGAATACTATTATGCTATGTTTTCTTTATGTGAAACAAACAAACGTCTTACAAAGCATTGTTATTCATGAATCTTTTGTTTGTGCCTTTTCATGTTGCATCATAGTTTCTTTGTCTTATTGCTAGAACTTTGTCTTTCATGTTATGATTGAAGTACTACGATCCCAGCTTTGAATTTTTTACAAATACTTTGATCAAGTTTATGATGGTGCATGTCACCTCAAAAATTATTCTTTCTTTTTATCACTTACCTACTCGAGGACGAGCAGGAGTTAAGCTTGGGGATGTTGATACATTGCAAATGTATCTGTAATTTTTGATGTTCCATGCTTGGTTTTATCTACTTTCTTATGTTTTGTTCCAACTTTGGAGTACTTTTCATAGACTTTCTTGGACTAACCTATTAACAAGATGCCAGAGTGCCAGTTGCCTGTTTTCTACTGTTTTTGGTTCCAGGAAAGTCAGAAAATGAATATTCTCGGAATTGGACGAGACAAAAGCCAAAGTCGATATTTTACCGGAAGACTCACGGAGCCAGAAGACGAGACAGAGAGGGGCCAGGGGCTGGCCACACCACCTGGTGGCGCGGGCCAGGCCAGGCCGCGCCAGGGGGTGGTGTGGGCCCCTCCGGCACCCCCTCGGTCTCCCCTCTCGCCTATAAGAGCCTCCTGATGCATAAAACCTAAATCATCAAGCCTCTAGCCACAAAAAGTTCCGCAGCACCGCCGCCACCAAAGAGGAGATTCGGGGGACAGAAAGTCTCTGTTCCGGCATCCTGCCGGGACGGGGAAGTGCCCCCAGAGCCATCTCCATCGATCTCCACCACCATCTCCATCACCATTGCTGATTCCCATGATGAGGAGGGAGTAGTTCTATCTCGAGGCTAAGGGTTCTACCGGTAGCTATGTGTTCATCTCTCTCTATGCATGATCATATTGTGATCATGAGCTTTGTAATCAAGTAGATCTACCTTGCTACTCAAGTGCTTTAATAGATCTCTGCTCTCCCCATGTGTGTGAAAGTGACAGCATGCACACCATGGTGGCACTTAGGCTAGAGATTACAAATACTTGTTATGAGTTATATTTGGAGTTGGATGTTTCTATGAAACTGTGGTGTTTGTTGGAACCATCAAGAGCTCAAGGTGACAGTGTGGGGTTATCTAGATGGGAAAGATGAACTTTGAGGTGTGCTGTTATAGCCCTACCAACGATTGGAGTGTCCAACAAGAGAGTAGTTCAACGTAGAATCATAAGAAGAATATATTTATATGAGAGTGTTCACTAGTGAAAGTATGATCCCTAGGCCTTGTTTCTAAACATTGAAACGCCGTTTGCAACTAGATCTGTTACATGTTTGCTTGCTTCCATCTTTATTTCAGTTTGGCTTTAGTCTTTTCCCACGTCAACCACACGCCAGCAAGCTATTTTCTGGCACCGTTACTACCTATAATTATCTTTACCACTTGTATTTCACTATCTCTTCGTCGAACTAGTGCACCCATACACCTGACAAGTGTATTGGGTGTGTTGGGGACACAAGAGACTTCTTGTATCTTGATTGCAGGGTTGCTTGAGAGGGGATACCTTTGACCACTTCCTCCCTGAGTTTGATAAACCTTGGGTGATCCACTTAAGGGAAAACTTGTTGTTGTTCTACAAACCTCTGCACTTGGAGGCCCAACAACGGTCTACAAGAATAGAAGTGCGTAAACATCAATCATTAGGGTGAACAACAATTTGGGAAAAACCGGAATAGATGTCTAAGTAACAAAAATGAGAATGCATAGGAAGCCTTTCTAAAATTTGATCTATAAATGGTAAAGGGTAGTTGTCCTTCCAAGTTTCCTTATTAAGTTTTCTATAGTCAATGCACATCATGTGACCAACAAGACTTCTAGTAGGTACCATTTCATTATGTTCATTTTCGACAACCGTAAACCCACCTTTCTTAGGAACACAATGAACAAGACTTACCCATTCACTCGCTTCTACATTAAAGATGACGCCTCCACCCAACAAACGTATTATTTCTTTTCTTACCTCCTCTTTCAGGTGAGGTTTAAGACGTCGCTGAGAGTCTGCGATCGGCTGAGCTCCTTCTTCCATGAATATCCTATGGGTGGCTATCGAGGGACTGCTAATCCCCTTTAAGTCACTCATTGAATACCCAAGAGCATTTTGATGCATGCGGAGAACCTTCATTAAGTTTTCCTCTTCTTTCTCTGCAAGGTTAGCACTTATAATAACAGGAATTTTATTGGTATCATCAAGAAACCTATATTTTAGTTCCTTTGGTAGAGTTTTAAGGATTGGAGGAGGAAGAGCCTCTTCTCCTTTCCTTATGTGTTCTTCATATTTTTGATTAATCTTGGTGTCCAGCTCAGGTATGGAGTCAAGATAACCATCCATTTCAGCCTTTTCTATGTCTTGAAGGATATTATTATTATTGACTAAACTTCTTGCTAAATCATCGTCAGGAGCATCGATGACTATTGAGGCTAAATTTACGATGTTACCTTCTTCCTCATGTTCGTACTCATCATCAACCAATTCTTCAATAGCCGGCTTATGGTCAAATTTGGAGAAATGAAAATCCATTTTATCTTCACCAAACTTGAGGGACATAGTTTGTCTCCTGCAATCTATGTTTGCTCCTGCGATATTTAGAAAAGTTCTTCCAAAAATGATGGGACAATAAACATCAGTAGGCATATCAATAAGCACAAAATCAATGGTATATTTCTAAGGGACAATACAAATTGGAACATTTCGAATTATTCCCATGGGGACTCTGAGTGTTTTATCTACAAGCATTATAGTCATATCTGTATCTTCCAATTTGGCTGGAGTTAATTCATTTTGAATTTTTAAATAAAATTAAAAGGGATAACGTTAACATTTATACCAATGTCACAAAGTCCACAATAGGAAGTTCCTCTGAAAGGGCAAGGAAGAATTGGCTCACCAACTTCTTTAGCTTTTACCTTACCTTCGACGAATTGTGAAGCTTCAGTGTCTAGCTCAATTGCACTGCAGGGTGCAAACATAGTTAAGATATCTTCCTTTATTGATGCCTCTGCCTCTTGTACACGATCCTCTTCAGTTTTCCTTCTTTGTGTCTCCTCTTCCAGCTCCTTGAGGAATGATTATTCCTCTTTGCAATTATCCTCTAGTTGCTGAGCCATCATATGTTTTCTCACCGTCCTTGGGAAAGGAAAGGGTTCAACATATGGGGATACCTCCTTTAACGGCTTGATAGGGGCCGCGATTATTGGATCTTCTTCTATAACTGGCTCGGGTGGCGGAGTATAATGAAGCCAGTCTTTCTTAGGAGCCTCGATATGTTCTGTAAAAGACTGAAGGATTTGCAAAATAATATCATCATCAAGTTGCAGTTCATTAGCAGTTTATTTTACTTTACCGTAGTCTTTGTAAGCATTGAGATAATCATATTCAATTTCTATACCTCCTTCGCCTGCTAAATCGAATCCCCATGTTTCTCTATTACGGCGAATTCATTCTAAAAGTTCCCAAGCTTTAATTATAGGTAACTCCATGAAAGAGCCTCCTGAATTCGTGTCAAGCTCATGCTTAATTTCTTGATTAAGTCCTCCATATAAAATATGCAAAACGTACCATTCAGGTAAATCATGATGGGGACATTTGTGAAGTAGAGACTTGTACCTTTTGTAGGCTCTTACCAAACCTTCACCTGGGAGGTTCTTGAAGTTTGTAATTGCCCTTCTTACTTTACCAGTTTTTAACTTGGGAAAGAATCGAAATACAAATTCTCCTTTGAGTTTTTCCCAAGTATCAATTTTCTCTGTAGGGCAAATTATATACCAAGCCAAAGCAGTATTGGTTAGAGATTGGCGAAACAATTTAAGTTCCAATTCATCATCGGAATAGCCTCTAAATTTAAGGGTCCAACATAGCTCGGTAAAGTGCATTAAATGATTGTAAGGACCCTCATCGGGATCATCTTCTGCAAAAGTTTTTTGTTTAATAATAGCGATAAAACGAGGGTTGACCTCATATTATGGTTCACTCCCACTCAGGAATTCCTTGACGAGACCTCTATTGAACTTCCCGAGGTATTTAGTAGCATCGAGCTTATTAATCAGTCCGAGTGTAGTCATGGTGCTTACCTGAAACTAGTAAAATACTTTAGTAAAACAAAGAGTAAAATAAGTAACTAAGAACAAAGACCAAAAGCGCTTAGCTCCCCGGCAATGGCGCCAGAAAATAACTTGATGACTGCAAGTGCATAGATCAATTGTAGCTAGTTTCGAAGTAAAGATATCGAACCCACAGAGAGCTATTGGTAAAGGTCTTTATGCCCCTCATTACTCTCTACCAAAGGATACTTATAAGCTGCATTTGATCTCAAGTAAAGGGTGTTTGAAAGGTTTGTTGTTGTTTGTAGAAAAGTAATTAAAACAAGTAACAAGTTTGTATGAAAGTGTGGTCGAACCCAATAGGGCTAAAACATTCTCGGGGATGTTGGATACACCACTAGCATAGTATTATTGTTATATATAATCAAGATAACATACTCTTTGTATCATGATATGTGTGGAGAGAGCTCCATAATAAGATGTTCACTACAAGGCTTGTAGGTAGCCACTTTGTTGAGCCAAGAGTGAGGTCACCTCTAAATAACCACTACGATGTCTAAGAGTAGTCAGCCGTACAAACCACTGCAATTAAGGGTTTCCCCATGGATATCGTAATTAGCTTAGGAAGTCCCTCTTTAATCCTCCTTTGACCGTGTAGGTTACGAGCTGACGCCAATCTGTTGTAGGGCATTCCGGGTACGCTTCCAAGACACGTCCAAAGGATTTCTCCCTCCCTTTAGTCCTGAGGGCAAATGATATGCGACCGACTACACATACCATCTAAAGAGAGCGATCAAACACAAATCATAATTATATCATAGACAAGCAAGTCATATGGACACAAGAATAGATCATATTTATTACAAGTTCATAATGGTGCTAGGGTTTCTCCATATCCCCAATAACAAGGGAACTACTCACTCATGGAAGCAATTAACAACATCATCATAATCAAATGAATGGATAAAAGTATGGAGGTAGATCTAATGCAAACCACAATTGAATCTAGAATTTCAAAGAGATCTAATAGATAAAATATGGGGGTAATGGTGATAATGGAGATGCAGTGGTTGATGATGAAGGGGATAATGTGTTGTCCTCCAATGATACGTGAAGCAGCTGGGATTTTGCCCCAACCAAGTTCCTCCTCCAGATCCCTTTCAAATGTGGTTTTTCGTGGTTTCTGGTGGCTGTGAATGTCGGATCTCTTTCTCGTCTTTGCTAGGAGAAAGTATTTGACGAGGCGGTCATGATGGAACCTGGTACGGGTGGGCTCCGCCCATACCGCCGATCGTTAATGGTACTGATGCCTCCCTCCTCGCTTGGTATTCTTCCAGGTGCGAAGGTAAATACATAAAATGACTTTTATCACTTAGAAATTCATATAATTACACAATATGACAGCTCTAATTGATATGTTCATATATGACTCAATGATTTGGGATCCTGTTGAAACAAGAACAAAATAGTGCGTGTAGACTCAGTGAAATACAAAGATCCCTACTCTATTTATGCAAAAACAAAAGGTAAATATGCTTCAATTTTGGACTCATCAGAGTGCCTCTATGACGAGCTCCTCGAAGATGTCTGAGGATGGGATACTAAGACATCTCCGAGAAGCTCCGCCGTAGTGGCACTACAAGAGATCTGGCCCATAGAGCCACTATTTTGGTCCTGTAGAGACACTTTTATTGTCTTTACATACTTGTAGAGGCATTTTACACATTGTCTCAAAAGTGTCGCTATGGGCAGTGTCCCAATGGGATAAGGACACAAGTAATAATGTTTATACTTCTTATAAGACATAACAAAGAAGCATTATATTATGTCTCTACACGTAGAGTAAAAAATACCATAAAAATATGTCAAATGCAATCCTTGAACTCTTGACCTTGATAATAAAGACATATTACTCTAACCATCTCAACCTTACATAAGATATTGTTTACATCTAGAATGAATTTCTTTTGAATATCGCACACTAGGGCCAAAACATAGAACAAATGTCTCTAGACAACAAGCAAAATGCCTCAAATAGTGTATTTAGATAAAATGTAAAGACATTTTACAATGTGTCTCAATAATTGCCTATATATAACTTTTTGTGACAATTTAGAATGCCTCAAAATTTGTCTCTAGAATGAAAATCCTATTCCTTCAAGAAAAATGTCTTAACTGACGTCTCTATATTTGAGACACATCCTTAAGTGTCTCAAAAATTGTCTCTACAAGATGCAAAATGTCTCTACGTGATTTTTAAAGAGACAAAATAAGAAGTGTCTCAAGAAGAATGCCTCTATGGTAGGTTTTTCTTGTAGTGTGGTGTCCCCTATCACACCATCTTGCAGTTTATAACTCCTTTAGCTAGATCAATACGCCCGGTAGCTAACAAATTTCACACATATTAGAGTGCCTCTATAGCGAGCTCTTCAAAGATGTCTGACGACGGGATCCTAAGACATCTTCGAGAAGCTCCACCGTAGTGGTGTCCCTCTCGCACCACATCTTGCAGTACTTCAGAATGATGCATCTTGCCTATTTATAGATCAAGCGCCACAACATAGTGTCGATACTCACTGATACGTCGTAAACATATCTATAATATTTGATCCTCCATGCTTGTTTTATATCAACTTTCTTCTATTTTGTTCACACTTTGAGATATTTTTATACAGTTTATGGAACTAACGTATTGACAAGATGCCATAGTTCCAGTTGCCTATTTTCTGCTATTTTTGGTTTCAGAAAACCTAGTAAAGAAATATTCTCAGAATTGGACGGAACAAAAGCCCAAGTCAATATTTTACCCGAAGCAACACAGAGTCCAAAGGGCAGCCGAAGGGGGGCCACGAGGTGGCCACACCCTGTGGCGGCGCGGCCAGGGGCGCGCTACTAGGTGGTGTGGGCCCCTCGGGCCTCCACCGACCTTGCCCCTTCGCCTATCAAAGTACCGCGGGATAAAAACCCTTGGGACCCAATCAAAAATCCACGAAAGAGTCTGTAGCCACCGCCATCTCCATCCCTAGATCGAGGGGATCTGAAGCTCTTCCCGGCACCTTGCCAGAGGGGAGAGATCACCCTGGAGGCCTTCTTCGTGACCATGCCAGCCTCCGGAGTGATGCATGAGTATTTCACCCTTGGACTATGGGTCCATACAGTAGCTAGATGGTTGGTTCTCCTCCTTTGTGCTATCATGTTTAGATCTTGTGAGCTCCGTTCATGATCAAGATCATCTATTTGTAATCCTACATGTTGTGTTTGTAGGGATCCGATGGATATTGAGATACTATGTCAGATTGATTATTGATTCTATCATGTCTATGTTATTTGTGATCTTGCATGCTCTCCGTTGTTAGTAGCTATCTTGGCCAAGTAGATGCTCGCAACTCCAAGAGGGAGTATTTATGCTCGATAGTGGGTTCATGTCTCTAGTAATCTGGGGAAGTGATAGAAATCTCTAAGGTTGTAGATGTGTTGTTGCTACTAGGGAGAAAACAACAATCCTTTGTCCATAGGGAAATCGTATTGTTTACTTTCCACACTTTGCTTAATGCAATTATCTGTTGCTTGCAACTTAATACTGGAAGGGTTTCGGATGATAACCTGAAGGTGGATTATTAGTCATAGATGCAGTTGGATTACGGTCTATGTATTATGTTGTAGTGCCCAATCAAATGTCATAGGAGTCAAGATGTCTAGTATATGCATTGTTATGCTTTATCAATCTATCAATTGCCCCGCTGTAATTTGTTCACTCAACATGCTATTTATCTTAAGGAGAAACACCTCTAGTGAACTGTAGACCGCAGTCCATTCCTTTACCATTGATATACCATCTACTGTTTACCGTTTACTATTTACTTTCTACAAGCAATTGCTATCTTCCATACTATACGTTTAATCCTTTGTTTTCAGCAAAACCAATGATATCGACAACCTCATTGTAAGTTGGGGCAAAGTTCGGTGGTTATGTTGTGCAGGACTCCAAGTTGTTAGCAACACCTTGGATTTTTTTCCTTACTCCTACTGGTTCGATAACCTTAGTTTATAACTGAGGGAAAACTTGCTATTGTGCTCATCATACCTTCCTCTTGGGGTTCCCAACAAGCTCTACATATTTTGAGCCATCAAGCACTTTTTCTGGCGCCATTGCGGGGGAGTTAAGGACAGCTTCAATCTCTTCCCCCTCGTCAATCACTTTTCAAGGAGAAAGAAGATTCTTGCAAGGGGAGTCTCTCACAACCAATCTCTTTACTTTGTTTTTGTTTTGCTTAGTTTATTTTGCTTTGTTTTGCTTGTTTCTTTTTTATCAAAAACACACAAAAATTATTTGTACTGGTTTGCTTCTCTTTTATCAAAAACACAAAACAAATTAGTTCCTATTTCAGTTTATATTTCTGTTGGCTTGATTTAATCTTACAAAAAAATGAGTACTCTTGAGACCAACACAACTAGTTTAAAAGAATCCTATAACATGCTTAGAGAGCATCATGATTATGTTCCAATAAATTTTGAATCTTCAAAATGGCTTCCTACAGTAAAAGTTGTTATAAATAATGAAACTTTTTATGCTTGTTGTGAAATCATGTCTGAATTTTGTCTTCTCCCTAAAGATATCTATGAATCTTTGAATCTTTGGGGACTTTCTGAAGGAGGAGAAGAAATATCTCTTACCAATAATGCCACAATATTACCCATTGGAATAGCTAAAGGAGTGTTTACAAAGATCCCAGGGATAGTGGTGTCTACTGATTATCTTGTTATTGAATGTGTAGGAAAAGGACAAATTACACTTGGAAGATCCCTACTAAAACTCCTTGGAGCAATAATAGATGTGGGAAAAGGCATCATGCATTTTGCCTCTCCACCAAACAATGATACGTTCCCTAAAGATAAGAGTAAAGGTAAGAAAGGTAGGGGCAAGAAATTTGATCTTAATGCTTCTTCATTTGAAAATACTTGAATCTTGCTTCCTATGCCTAGCTGAAAGGCGTTAAAGAAAATCACTATTGGGAGATAACCCAAATTATTTTTACTTTCAGTAAGTTTTTCTTTTGTTGAGTCTTGGAAGTTATTGCTTCAGTAATAACCTTTCCTTATCCTTTTTGTGTGGTTTTTGTGCCAAGAATAACCTTTAATGAGAGAGATGTAAGATTTGGGAAAGTTGTTGTCCCGAAACAGATTTTTTGTGCTTCACTGTAAAACAATCGTTAAAAATCCATGTATGTTAGATTGAGCTGTAATTTTCTATGCTTATGACCCAGGTTTTTATCTAACTTTCGTTAGTTTAGCACTTTTCGATTTGAGCAACAGAAGGTCTTCGAAAAAATTGGGTTTTACCTACTGGTCTGTTTTGACAGATTTTTGCCATTATTTGCATTTGCCTCTTAATCTCTTTCTCTTTGAGTTCTCTTTGATCACTTGAGCTTTTAGAAGGAATTGCTACAGTAGCTTGTGTTTTAATGGAAGTTTACTTGTGTTGAAACTAAACCCAAATACTTATTGTCTTGAATACACTAATGTTGCTAATGAAGATTGTGTGAAGTTTTGTATGAAGGAAATTTTCAAGTGTAGGGAAGAATAATGCGATGAGATGAAGTATGAACAAAATCTCAATCTTGTGGATGCCACCCGTGTCACCCCAAGAAATATTCAAGAGGTACAAGCGTCAAAGCTTGGGGATGCCCAAGGAATCCCCTTATTCATTAATAAAAATCTCAGGTTTTCTTCCAAAACACTCCATTTTTATTGTTTCATGCACAATTGTGTTGTTTCTTGGAGTGTATTTGTTTTTTTAGTTTTGTTTTGTTTGGTTTGCTTAAATAAAATTAGTTGGACCCCCGCATTCATATGTGGTTTCAAATAAGTGATTGGTGTTGGAAAAGAGTAGGAAGTTTCATGCTTATAAGTGGTACAAAAGGAGCTTTCTTTGACTGTGGCCTAGACTCTATCATGTATGGTTTGATATTGCTTTGACCTTATGCTTAGTGATTATTATTGTAGCATGACTTGTTCCAAACAATTGAGATTGCTTAATGTGCCTTGAAAGGATCATGCGTTGTTTTAGCATACAAAAGCATAATATTGTGGTATTCTCCTTTGATGCTTTATTTGGGTTGACTTAGCACATGCTTACACCATGTTAAGACTATGAACCAGTCACCTTAGCCTCTATGATCATTTAGTTTTTGACTTGTAATATCACTTTATGCTTTAATTAATAATGTTTTGTCGTTTTGCATGATTGTGGCCATTATTGCTCTCTTAGTTGGTCGCTCCCAGTCTTTTGCTAGCCTCCACATGTACCAAGTATGAGTTCCACTCATGCATCCAACCTCCAAGAAAACCAGGTTATTCCAAAGAGTCCACTATAAATTCCTATTCATGGTGTGTTACACCATTCCAAGTATATTCATGTTTTTATCTACCTTCCAAATTAAACTTGTTATGTGAATATTAGTGATTAAAGCTCTCACAAACTTGATGGCACACTTTACTTTCTTGCACTTAATAAACTTGAACCATTGTGTCCATCTATGTTGCTTATATGCTTGCACTTTATAAGTTGTGAATTAACAGAACCATGATACCATGGGGAACGCTTTCAACATTCCACTTATTATTCAGTTGATATCATGTTCTTTTGTTTATGGATCCCGGCGGCGTGAAATAAAAGGGGAGCTTGTAAGCTCATGGAGTTTGTATGTGTGTTAGAGAAATGCCTGGGCGGCTAGCCTAAGCCATGCCTAATCATGGTGGAAACTTGCAGCATAGCCATAGTGAGCATTCTGTGAAGCATCCTCAATAAACACCTATGCAAATAGCAAATAAAAATATCGCTGAGATGCTCATTGTCTGTTGCCTTGTCATTTTGATATGGGATAGCTCTTCTGTCATGAGGCAAGGGGTACCCCTTTGGCATTTCTCTATGATATACATGTACTTACAATGACAAGAACTTACTTGTGACTAAAGTTGAGTAGCATGAGGTTCGGTACTCATAAGCAAGGGGCATGAGATTTCAACTTATAACTTGTCAAGCATTTCTTGATATTTGTGTCACTTTAACCTTAATCACCTCAAGATTCTTATGATAGGGCAATGAGAGCTAAAAGCTAATAAGTAGCATAATTTTTGGAAGCACTTTATGAAATTTGAATCCCTGCTTCCCCTTGTGAATGGCCTTTCTTTTTACTTTTATGTTGAGTCTCCATCTTCTATCTTTATGCACCAATTGAGAGAGCATAGTGGTCATTCTTAGTTTAATGTGCATTGTCCCAAAACTTGTTGATTGATTCATAACTTTGATATTTCTTGCTCTTAAATTATTTGTATCTAGTCACCCTTATGAACTTTGAAGGTGTCGTATGCATTTATGTTTTGCTACACCATGAGAGACAAGCTGAATACTACTCTTATTATGTTTTTATATGTGAAACAAACAAACGTATTTCAATGGATTGTTATTCATGATCTTTTGTTTGTACCTTTTCATGTTACAACATAGTTGCTTGGTCTTATTGTTAGAACTCTATCTTTCATGCTTATGTTTGGAGTACTTTGATCCCAACAATCAATGCTTTATGAATACCTTGATCAAGATTGTGATGGTGCATGTCACCTCAAAAATTATTTTTTATCACTTACCTACTCGAGGACGAGCAGGAGTTAAGCTTGGGGATGCTTGATATGTCGTAAATGTATCTATACTTTTTGATGCTCCATGCTTGTTTTATATCAACATTCTTATGTTTTGTTCACACTTTGAGGTATTTTTATATAGTTTCTGGAACTAGCCTATTGAGAAGATGCCACAGTGCCAGTTGTATGTTTTCTGCTGTTTTTGGTTTCAGAAAATCTAGTAAAGAAATATTCTCAAAATTGGAGGGAACAAAATCCCAAGTCAATATTTTACCCGAAGCAACACGGAGTCTGAAGGGCAGCCGAAGGGAGGCCATGAGGTGGCCACACCCTGTGGCGGCGCAGCCAGGGGGTGTGCCACCAGGTGGTGTGGGCCCCTCAGGCCTCCATCGACTTTGCCCCTTCGCCTATAAAAGTACCCCGAGACGAAAACCCTAGGGACCCGATCAAAAATCTACGAAAGAGTGTGTAGCTGCCGCTATCTCCATCCCTAGATCGGGGGGATCCGAAGCTTTTCCCGGCACCCTGCCGGAGGGGAGAGATCACCCTAGAGGCCTTCTTCATCACCATGCCAGCCTCCGGAGTGATGCATGAGTAGTTCACCCTTGGACTATGGGTCCATACAGTAGCTAGATGGTTGGTTCTCCTCCTTTGTGCTATCATGTTTAGATCTTGTGAGTTCCGTTCATGATCAAGAGCATCTATTTGTAATCCTACGTGTTGTGTTTGTGGGGATCCGATGGATATTGAGATACTATGTCAGATTGATTATTGATTCCATCATGTCTATGTTATTTGTGATCTTGCATGCTCTCCGTTATTAGTAGTTATCTTGGCCAAGTAGATGCTTGCAACTCCAAGAGGGAGTATTTATGCTCGATAGTGGGTTCATGCCTCTAGTAATCTGGGTAAGTGACAGAAATCTCGAAGGTTGTAGATGTGATGTTGCTACTAGGGAGAAAACAACAATCCTTTGTCCATGAGGAAATCATATTGTTTACATTACACACTTTGCTTAATGCAATTATGTGTTGCTTACAACTTAATACAGGAAGGGGTTCGGATGATAACCTAAAGGTGGATTATTAGTCATAGATGCAGTTGGATTACGATCTATGTATTATCTTGTAATTCCCAATCAAATATCATAGGAGTCAAGATGTCTATTATATGCATTGTTATGCTTTCTCAATTTGTCAACTGCCCCACTGTAATTTGTTCACCCAACATGCTATTTATCTTAAGGAGAAACACCTCTAGTGAACTGTGGACCCCAGTCCATTCCTTTACCATTGATATACCATCTACTGTTTACCGTTTACTATTTACTTTCTGCAAGCAATTACTATCTTCCACACTATATGCTTAATCCTTTGTTTTCAACAAAACCAGTGAGATTGACAACCTTATTGTAAGTTGGGGCAAAGTTCTGTGGTTGTGTTGTGCAGGATTCCAAGTTGTTAGCGACACCTTGGAGTTGTTTCCTTACTCTTACTGGTTCGATAACCTTGGTTTCATAACTAAGGGAAAACTTGCTATTGTTCTCATCATACCTTCCTCTTGGGGTTCGCAACGAGCTCTACATATTTTGAGCCATCACTCACCCATGACATAGTGCCGCCACCCACCGGATAGTGTCGCCACTCACGTCATAGTGTTGACACTCTACCATGACATAGTGTCGCCACCCATGATTAAATAATTAAATCTGAACATTTAGTCCTGGTTGGTGTCTCCATCCGGGGCTAAAGGTCCATCTTTAGTGTCGGCACTCATGGGCTAGTGCCGCCAATCACGGTGTCGTGTTAACACTAACCCACAATTCACGATGCACGGGAGAGGGGGCTCCTAGATGACGATGCCTTAACACCTGCGGCCTTCACCACTGCCACCCTTCTTGTGGCTCTACGGCAGGTGAAATTCCGGGTACCGCGGGCGAGGATTATCTCCCTCGATGATGTATCACATCATGCCGGCGATAGTCCGGTTCACCCACCACAGGTGGCGGCCGGTTTCATTGTGGTTCACCGAGGGCGGGCCGTCACCCTCGTACCTGACAAGCTCCCTTTCCTGCCGATTAGCGAAGAAGGCATCCTAGGTGGCGTAGTTATCGAGATCCCAATGGGGATCCATCCACTGCTCCGGTGTGAGCTCAAGGTAGAAGTGGTTCGCGATGGCCGCCTGGTGGGCGGAACCTTGAGGCATAGGAGGGACATCAAGCCCTCCAGCACTCAGCATCCATTCGGCGGGCATGGGTAGCTGGAGGTGCATAGTGCCTTGGTCTCCTCGAGGGTCAGAAAGGCCCAATATGTGGTGTCCATTGTTATGAGAGAGGAAGGTGTGGATGGCTATGGAGGTTGGCCTAGATATAGAGGTAAAGGGTGGGAAAATATGGCGGGAAGCGGAGGGAAATGGCGGGAAAGTATGGCATGTGGCTTGATGGCTCTAAGATTGGCGGGAAATATCTTTAGTCCCGGTTAGTTGCCCCAACCAGGACTAAAGGCCCCCAAAATATCTTTAGTCCCAATTACTAGTTTTAATAGTTAGGCTAACTATTTTAGAAAACAAAAAATGGTTTTGGATTAGTCAATCTAGTTCAAACACTTTTTATGTTGAAAGTTTTATTAGATTTGAAAGTATGCAAAAGATATGATTTAATGCATTTTTAATTCAAAATGGCAATGAACAAAAGACGGTGGAGCATATCATGGTGGAGCAGAAGACGGTGGAGTAGAAGATGGCTCATAGTTTCTCAATGAGACCGGTGAGGGAATAGAGATAGAACAAAGAGACGATGCGCCAACGAGTTTTGATTGTGATGACGACTCGCAAAATGATGGACCAACATTAACAAAGTCTGGTGAGGTATACTAAGCGCCAACTAGATAGAGCATTAACTGATTTGTGTATATATATATTAACAAATATGTTTCTTATTTTAGACATCCGCATCGACCAAATTTAGTAAAAGTAAACGAGGCCCGGCCAAAGGGATGGCCGCCCGATGCGCATCACACAATTGAGGACATCGCTCCAAGTGGCAAACTATTGCTTCCCATAAATAACGCAAATACATTTGTGCATCAATGCAGAGTCATTGTTAGGGACAACGTCATTCCCTATTGGAATAAGCCAGCAAAGAAATATGGAAACCCTATTAGTTTTGTCGAGGACAGACACAAATACATGCTTTGGTAGAAGCTCATTTCACCTTTCACCCTATCGGTCATGGAGTCTGATGATCTCACAAAAGCCATGAGGTCCAAAGTCAGGCATTTCACTCTTAAGAAGATGGCCGGAGAGTTCAATAACTACAAGAAAAGATTACACAATGAATAACTCAAGGAAGAAAAAGTTCCAGAATTCACTGTCACACTAGAGAAGCAGCGTGATCATTGGGACAGATTTCTAGAGAACAAGAAATCAGAAGTAGCTGAAGAAAGGTCGAAAAAGAATAAGGATAATGCTGCGAGAAAAGTATATCACCATAAGCTACGGACATGTGGCTACAAGACTTTCGTGCCTAAGTGGGAGGAAGCTGAGCAAGCCTTGCTTACTAAAGGGATCACTCCAGCTACACACGACTGCCCGGGAGGTTAAGAAATTGGTTACTTGTGCATGGGGCGAAGTATGACATGCAAACAGGGGAGTTAATACTAGATGAAAAGACGAACATTGCTACACCCCATCAAGAAATTGTTACAACAATCATAGAGGTTCGAGAGGGAAAGTTCACGCCCGGCAGAGAGAACGACGAGCTGACAAAGGCCCTCGGGAATCCTGAAAAACCAGGACAAACACGAGACTTTGGACCTTCTGTGCCGTGGAAGAGTGGGTTTCCTGAGGACATTGAATCTTATAGAAGCCGAAAGAGAGCAAGGCAGCGGAAGGAGCAGGAGGAGGCATACCGGTTACGTAGCCTGGAAAGACAGAACGCCAAAATATATGGCATCTTAAAGCAGCAATAGAAGCAAATGGACAAAATGCGCCAGCAAGGGACAACTCATCAGCTACAGCAAGATAGTGTTGGCGGCCCATCTCAGCGGAGAAGCTGCATGGCTTCCACGGCAGTCGGGGCTGATGAGGCATCGATGGATCGCTACCCCATGGATAATATCAGTTAGAAGACAAGTTGTGAGCTACATGTGGGAGTGATCAACTTATCCTTCAAGGTGGCGGTTGGCTTTGCTTTATCCTATGAACCTGGAGCATGCTAGCATGGCAATGAGATTCCAGATGGCTATTCTCGTGTTGGGGTGTATGAAGTTGTATCGGCATATGAATCACTGGATCTTGACATCCCTCGACCTGAAGATGAGAGGACACTAGGAGAAGTCGGGGGGTGTATCATTCTATGGCATAAGAAATACATGTTGTTTCTAGGCTTAGAGCCCATGCCACCACCGTCTCCTCCTAGTCGCAATTCACCACCTCCAAGTCCACATGATGAGGAGAGGGATGACCACCATAGCGCGACTCCGCCGCCGTGTCATTCGTATCAACCACCACGTTAGCTGACTCCGCCACCGCATCAGGCAACTCAGAAGGTCGCCGCTCGGTCACCTAGTGCTACTACTGAGAAGAAAGGTAGTAGGGAAAATATAACCCCGCCGCCTCCTCCCAAGTTACTTTACGAGATGACTGATGAGGAAACCAAAGCGATCAGCGATGCCCAAGTGAAAGCCTTTTTTGCACCGAAAGAGCTCAAGCCAAAGCAGATATTTGATCCAAAAGTCAAAAAGTGGGCTAAGATTTTTATTGAGCAACCATCACAATATGAGATATATAAGGCAGATGACTACACACGCTATCTGATGAGAGTTCTTAGTACTAGGAAGAAGACAAGTAGTAGTGCAAGTGGGAAAAGAGACATTGCGCAACTCGGTGAATAGGCAAACCAATCGATGCCCCCACTCAAGGTGTTACCCAGTGTTGATCAGGATATTAGTATTGATCAAGCAGAGGACTTTGCTAGAAATGCTAGTATTAGTGTTGATCAAGCGCTAGGCGAACATGTCGCCTTACAAACGAAAATAGCATGGAAATATGAATACGGGAAGTTTCTGTTCAGACCTAAAGAGGTCGAGTATCTACCAACACAACTGCGAAGACTGCATGAGTGGTACATGACAATCACAAAGGAAGAAGGGCGAATAATGATGCTTGTGAACGTTACAAAAGAGCATTTTAATGGTATAGACGAGATCCAAATCTATCTTGAGGAACTCTATATGTTATTCAGACAAGACATCCTCGACTTGAGTCTTGTTAATTCCTATTGTTTGTAAGTGATTCATTTATTTCAATGATAAAGTCTCTAACTCTGCTTGTTCATTGCCTGTAATTATCCTCACTACGCTATCATGCAGAATGAAGAGCGAGAAATGTGACCTAAAGGGAGTCTTTGACATTGGGTACATCGACCCACACCAAGTTAATGAATGATTGCTACAGGAATTCCCCAAGGAAACGGAGCGTAACTTACTAAGGTACATATAGAGGCAACATTACAAAAAAGAATAATGTTTCCTTACAACTTCAGGTGAGAGTGTTACTATCTTGTACACATTGACTTTTGCTTACTCGATGTTAACTGTAAATGATGAGTTACTGACTTATATAAACATTTATAGCTTCCATTACATTTTACTAATCATTGAAGTTGACGCTTGAAGAGTTGAAATCAAGGACTCACTAAATAAAGAATGAAAGGAGTACCAAATCATTATAGATGTGCTCCAGAAGTAATTTTAGTCATTATCGCACTATATCGGTCTCTTTCGTTCATTTCTTGAGATGTCAAGTAACTAATAACTCATTTATTCATTTTTTGCCAGGCAGGGTTTAGAAAGAATTCACCAAGAGAATGGTAGATGGTTTTAAAGATGAGCTTAGTTTTCATCTAGTCGAGGTAAGTAGTATGAGCTAGGTCCACACGTCTCTTTAAATCTAGTTTCAATACTATTATATCATGCTTGATTATTATTTGATTGAATTCTATTCTTGTAAAGTGCGAGAGGCAGCCACGAGGGACTAATTTGTGTGGATACTTCAATTGCGAGTACATTTGCTCGAAGGTCAGTGAGCAGGATGGAGCGACATTCAATTTGATTTTATTACCATAAATTATGTTGAGTGTCATTCATAATATTTGTTATGATGATTGATATTTATATTGATCTCCTTCTTTTATAGATAGTTTGAAAAAAATGCGGAGAGACTCCAACCGAGGGAGCGCCTAGTAGAAAATCAAGAGGAATTAGCAGGATTTTTGGTTGACCATGTCATATATCCAGGGGAAAATTCC
This sequence comes from Avena eriantha, assembly GCA_910589775.1. Taxonomy (NCBI): domain Eukaryota; kingdom Viridiplantae; phylum Streptophyta; class Magnoliopsida; order Poales; family Poaceae; genus Avena; species Avena eriantha. The sequence continues at coordinate 45,871,410 of OU342741.1, forward strand.
ATGTCTAGTGATTTAATGATCTCCATGTAATCGAATAGATGGGCTCTAGTCCTGGTTGTGATCTCCATGTAACCAAATTGTATATATATGCTTGTAAGACAAGTTATATTATATATGCATCAACATATACATTATATATTATATTATATATGCGTCAACATGCCACGAGATTTAATGATCTCCATGCACCAAATTGTATATAAAAATAAAAAAGAATTAAAAATGAAAAACCCCATAAAAACCCAAAATCCAGCGTCCACGTCTCTAGTTCCGGTTACGAACCGGGACTAAAGGTCCTCCTGTCGTGTCGCTGCCACGTGGGTGGACTCTAGTCCCTGTTCGTAACCGGGACTAGAGATAGGGACATCTAGTCCCTATTCCAAAGTCCTAGTTGCAGAACCGCGATTAGAGTCCATCTAGAACAAGGACTAGAGGCCGGTTCTCCACTAGTGAAGATACTACCAAATTAAAATGATACATACCGGTTGGCAAAAGTAGTATCCTAAATGGTAAGATATTACCATACATATCGTGATAATGACAACCTTGCCCATAACTATGGAGAATCGCAGCCTTAATGCACGGCTAATCAAAATCGATTCCCGGTGATTAATTGGATCATGGTCGAGCGCGTTTATGTGCTTCTCGTACTTCATAATTAAAAAACCCGAGCGCTCTCCGATTTTGATTGCACCCACACGCGCTTCAATTCGATCTTGTCAGTGCAAGAGGAGAAGGACTCGCTTGCTTCCCATCCGACGCAACAAGTCCGCATGTCAACCGCCGGGTTCGGGGCCAGTCCGCCCCCCATACCCACTCATTTATTTAGTCGGGTCTAGATTTTCTCTAGACCTGTGACTCGCCTGGTACCCATGTCATCCCCATGTCCTGGGTGGCGGCGGCGATAAAAATGAAGGGTGGGTGGGTGGGCTGGTGGTGGGATGGTGGGGGACGCGTCGATGGGCCGGTGGTGGGTGGGTGGGCCGATGGTGGCCTGGTGGGTGGACAGGTGAAGCTATTATTTTTTATAGCCTAGCACATGTGCCCGTGCGTTGCTACGGCCGATTTCCTTAGAAAATTTTAAAATTACTGTAGAAACATATTATTATTTTAACAAAACAATTAAATGATAATATCTAATTTAAAGGCATATACACAAATGACATTAAATTCAGCCTTTTCCATTTTTTCTTTTCGCGCTAAAGACATCCCCACCTAGCGAACCAGATCAGATCCCCAACTGCTCCGTCGCCCTCCTCCGCTTGATCCCCAACCGAGGGAGCGCCTGAAGCCCGACGAGTCCCCCTTCTCTCGCTCACATTGCGCGGGTCACCCGTCCTCGAGCCCAGGAACGTGTCTCCGCCAGCTCCTCTCCCCGGCCTCGTGCGTCGTCCTCCGCCGCCTTCAACAATCAAGGAAGCCTCCTCCGCTTGCAACGCCGGCCGCCGCGCGTCCCTTCGGTGCGCCACCTCGCTCGACCTCCGGCCATGCTTCCCTCGTCCTGTGCCGAGCTCTACCACGGCCGGAGTCGCCTCCATCCTCGACCAGGTGCGCCTACATCCTCGACCAGGTGCGCCTCCCCACCTCGCCGCCTCCAACGCGCGAGCTCTTCCCCGTCCACTTCTTCAACCTGTCCCCGAGCTTCACGGGAAGGCCTGTTGCCTCGTCCTCGAGACACTGCACCGCGGCCGTCTCCTATGTCGGCCGGGCCGGTGTTACTTCCTAGGCCTGGCCCGCCACTGTTTTATTTGTGATTTTTTTAAAAATAGTACACTTTATTTAATGATTTTGACATGTATTGCACGATTTTGAAAATTTACAAAATTAGCATATAGTCGGCTTCCGCCTGGCCGAATAGGCCAATCGGCGTGAGCCAAGCCGAGTCAGCTTCATTCGGCCAGGAGCAGACCGACTGCATGTGGCCACGTGGGGTCGCGGGGACCCGCATGTTCCATTTGGTCAGGCCCAAGCTGAATGCCCATTTGGTTAGACCCAGACCGATTGCATGCTCCATTTGGTCAGGCCTAAGCCGAATGCCCACTCGGTGAGGCCTAGACCGATTGCATGCTCCATTCGGTCAGGCCCAGGCCGAATGCCCATTCGGTTAGGAGGAGGCCGAATGGAAGTCACTAGGTCCACTCGTGGCCAGCTTTTTCTCCTGCACATTCGGTTTGAGCCTGACCGAATGCTCATTCGGCCTGGGCCTGACCGAATGGTCCATTCGGCCAGAGCCTGACCGACTGCATGTTGGGTTGTGAGCCGACGGCCCACTCGGTCAGGCCCAGACCAAATTGGTCCACTCGGCTAGGGCGAAACCGACAATGTGCTACTTTTGTAAATTTTCAAAATCGTGCAATATATGTCAAAATCATCAAATAAAATGTATTATTTTAAAAAAATCGCGTTTTATTTGCTCCTTGATTTTCCGCTCAGCTCCAACACCTCCACAAACCCATCAACAGTGTTCAATCCCAGGCTCTATCATTGTTCCGTTCCATTTGATCTGGCTCCTGTCTGCTTGGCTTGTTGACAGTCAATCAGATAAGTATATAAACCGGTTGAATTTTGTGCAAGGAAGCCAGGTGGTACTATTCTATACCTACATCATCAGGGGTTTGGGTCAGCAAAGGACTGCTAGACAGCGACGTGGGTCAAACACATTCCCGGATGTACATGCATGTGGGTCTGCTGTCTGCTAGCTTTGGCCCGTGTGCTGCTCCTAGTTTCGTATGTACGTCCGTACATGTGCGTGGGCCTGCAGGAAACGGGGAGGATGAAAGAAAATAAAAAATAGAACGAACGGGTGCGGTGGTATTGATGCATAATTTGTGTTTTGAGGAAGGGTAAAAGGGTCTAAATAATTGTTGGACCAAAAGAAACAATCCATCCTTTATTATTAGGTATAGATAATGATGGTTGAACGAACATTCTCATGTCATAGCGGGTATGCGGGTCTGCAGGTACGGGTCTGCTGGGTCCGCAGCATAGAAAACAAAAAAATTCCTACGATGAGAACTATACGCCAAGATCTATCTACTAGATGCAGAGCAACGGGTGGACATACATCCATGGAGAACTTACCCTCGAAGACAACAAGTTTTGTTAACGAGTAGGAACTCGTGGTTAATGTAGTTGTACGCTTGCAGAAAGTGGTGGTAACCCCTCCACATTAAAATGCCCCTCCATTCATGTGGTGGTAACCCCTCCACATTAAAATGCCCCTTCACATTCTCTTTTAAAGTCTCCACTTTAAATGCATTAAATTTCTCCAAATTTAATGCTCTCTCATTTAATAAAACTCTTTTATTATTTTTATTCAGAATTTTGTTAATTACTTTAATTAACAAACATTCACATAAAACCCCGTGCAACATTTCAATATCACATGCAGAACCACTTTCTGCAATTTCACCCGAAACAATTCCGGTTTCCATCGAAACAATTCCTGTTTCTATCGAAATATTTCATGCGCTTTGCAAACCTTTTGTCTGGAACATATGTGCTCCTAAATGGTGTCCGGCAACCCTTAAGTGTGTCAGCCTACGGTTCGCGAATAATGACGACATGATTGAGACTCCTCTCAGATCAATAATCAGAAGCGGGACCTGGAGATCCATACTGACTCCTGCACATTCAACGATGACTTCTGTGATCGTGAGAATCTTTAACGTCAGCAATTTAATCCCTTTGTCTCATGATATAATACATGTCCGAGATTCGATCATCGGTATCCAAATACCTAGTTTGATCTCGTTACCGACATGCACTCTTTTCTCGTTCCTGTGATATAACATTCTAGTGATCACATCACTTGCTTGCAAGCTATCTTAATGTGATATCACCGAGAGGGCCCAGAGTATATCTATCCGTCATCTGGATTGACAAATTCCACTCTTGATCCATGAGCCTCAACATAACACCTTCGTAGTACTGAACCCATCTTTATAGTCACCCTGTTACGGTGTGACGTTTGATGTTATCAAGATACTCTTCCAGTGTTAGCAATTAACATGATCTCATGGTCTAAGGACTAAGACTACTTTGTATGATGTTATAGCAATATAAACATAATGACTTGATTGTAATGCTATACTTCGGATGAATGTTCATCACATCATTTCACAAATGCTGTGACTTTGTTCTTAACAACATCCAATGTCCATGATCAGGAAACTTTGATCATCTTGTTAATCAACAAGCTAGTCTATAAGAGAGGCATAACTAGGAACCCTTTTTGTTTATTAAACACACATGTATTGATGTTTCCTATCAATACAATTATAGCATGCAAAATAAACATCTATCATATACAAGAAATATATAATAACAACTTTATTATTGCCTCTCAGGGCATATTTCCTTCAGGGTCCGCCCCCATACCCGCCCCATTTAATATGGCGGGTCTAACTTTTTACAAGACCCGCCGCATTTAAGGCGGGTACCCATCGGGTATACAGTTTTTAGGTCCCCATTGCCATCCCTAGCAACAAGGGCTCTGCCCATGTGTATGGATGCCAAGTTCCCGTGTGCCCTCCGATCGGCCTGGTTCTCGCTCTGGATCGATGTACAGGAGAGTGCAGTGGCAAATGACCAAAAAAATATAAGGTAGGGCGAACTTTAAAATAGTAAATACCAACTCAGTATTGATGATCTTTGGCATCAAGAAAGCCCTTTCGAGTGTTGTTATCGCCACGGGTAAAAGCGACGCCGACGCCAACTCAACAGGGCGATAAACGATATGAAGCATGATAACTCAACAAGTCGATAAATGATATAAAGCATGATGTATCATTCAAATATTAAGATAATCTCTGAAGTCTTTCACTCTCCACATATGAATAATGAATATCTCAAAGTTATCTTCTATAGGCTCATGCTCATAATAAAATAAATCCCCATGATAAATCTCTATAAGGCGGGAAATTCTGAAGCAACTCTAACGGCAACTCATCAAAGTGATGGGTAAGATCAGTTTTAGTAGATTATGTGACCATACACCAAAATAATCAATAGTGACTAGTGTCTTCTCACATTTAATGATTTTTCACTCAATTTGTTACCATTTCATTCATACTTAGGATTGTGATATAACTTTTTGCACGAATTCACATCTTTGAGAGGCTTTCAGAGGGATGTAACCATCATTTTCCCCAATGGAGCAAGTATGTAAATTATAATTTTATATTCCCAGCAAAAAAATAAATTTTATATTACTAGTATATACAAATCAAAGTAGAAACATAAAACATAAACCATCCCATAAATAGAGTTGGTTGTGGCCACATGCCATAAGATGGGCATTGGCCAATACTCTCACGTCCTCCTTAGATACCCCATCTAATACATTATTTAGAGTCGAGTTTTATTAGATCGAGAATTAGATATTGCAAAGAGAAAGAGTCGGTTTAAAACTAGACTATACCTAGTCCTTATTTCACTTTGGAATCTGTTTTACGCCATGTTCACTGAAACAAGCGTAACTTTCTCATATAAAGTCCGTTTTCAGCACAACGCCACTCAAATTGTTCAGAAAACCATGCACATCTAAAGATTTTTTCTAAAAAATGAAGGTAGAGCAGCCACCCCACCTTACCCTACCGGGAGCTCCGCCCTGGGAGAGTGAGCAATGCTGGGGTCATTCAGGATTGCGAGGTTCGGATGGGACCATAGACATGGGCAGAGCTAGCGGAGGGGATCATAATCGTGCGTTCAGAAAACAGCATATTCCGCACGGACGCAAAACGGAGGATCTTGTTCTAATCATCTTTAGTTACTACTACCTCGCTGGCCAAACTAGCGACCGAGCATGTAATGTGAAACGACACCTGTGACCTTTTTCGGACCAGCTAGCTGTGGCGCTCTCTCCCCCCATTGGGTGCCAACTGCTAGGCTTATCTGTCCGCACCGGCGTCGCCACGCGTTCCCTGACGTCACAACTTTGTAGTAGACTGGACAGCTTCCCGTTCCCACGGGGCCGGGGCAGGCAGCTGGGTGGGGGGGCTTGACCAGACCTGACCTGACCACCGTCCGTTCCGTTTGCCGCGTGCGTGCCTCGGCCCTGGCTGGCTGGTCGTGTACAGCTAACGCCCTACAGCAATTCCCTCCCGTACATCGTCGAGACCATTAATCTCGGTGGATTTTCTTGCGAGCGGGGCAGAGCTAGCGCACTGCGACGTACGCTGTCCTAGCAGGAATTTCCGCGAAGCCGACCCCAATCGCTGTAGCACGGTGGCTGGCTGGCTAGACCGTGATGGCCAGGCGCGCGCGCGTGTGCGTCCAAGCGCGGAGGTCGCTCTCAGCTTCATGAGCGATCAACCAGCCAGCCAGCCAGCCCCTGACACTGACAAAAAGAAGTACTGTACCCAGGATGCAGAGATTAAGAGTTGGATCCCGTCATGATTAACCGAATTTCCCATCATATAGCTCCAATGATTAATAAATTCCATCGACGTAGATCGACATGATTAAGAGGTCTTTATCAATGACGAGACCTTCTTGTCCGACGTAGGGCAAGTATCGATCATACGGGGGGAATCAATGTGTGACCAGTTGTATATATGTATCTATATGTGATCGATCAGCATTTGTACTTTCCCGGGGGTCCTACGTTCGCTGCATACATCTCCCGATGAAACACCGTTAGAGAATATATATCCTGCTAGTGCTGTGTCCACATTCCAATCGCTCGTGACCGAATAATGTCCCACGCCCCGCCCGCCCTGTCGACGCTACATGCATGATTAACTGACACTTTGTCCAAACCAAACCGGCCGGGCATGCATGATTAACTGACGGACGCTGTAGTGCAGACGGATGGATGCCTCCCGCGCGCATCACATCGATTCGAATGTCGGCTACTGATGATGGTGCACGAACGAACCAAGACATGATTGATCATCAATCATCGGTGGCTATATGGGTGGCTACGAGTTCGACGATACGACCGGCTAACGGTCCCTGCTGATAAAAACCATGCATGGAGATCGGAGACAGGAGCATCCATGCATTCCATTGCATACACGTACGTACACATCGTTTGATGGCGAGTTCAAACTTCAAGGAAATTCGTTGCAATTATTTCTCCGAATGAGTGCAAATGAATTTCACTTGGACACTGGACTGATCCGGTTCGTCATACTCCCCTCCACCGTTGGATGCCACTGTTTCGTCTGCTCGACCCTTGCAACATCCTCCCCACTCGCGTAGCAAGCCTTCTATACTATCGCAACATCGCCACGGCATGTTTTCCTTGCGGTGGGTCAAAGTGTGTAGAAAAAGACAAATCATTTTGGAAACACTAAATAAGAAGAGTATGCAGGAAAAACCCCATTGGTCGTAGAAATCCCACCGGTGCAGATTCTCAAAAAAATCGCATATGCAGCATGAGAAGACACCGTTCGCAGCATCTCACGACAACATTTGCAATATTGAAGCAAAATTTGAAATTTGCGTCGAGTAATGGTTGCAGCATGGAGCTTCGACAGACCCATCCCTCCTGCACACCATCTTCCGCAAGCTTCGGCTATGTGGGGCATCGATTTTCGGCAGAAAGTCGAGATTCACCATGAGCACCTCAATGCCGATGGCACATGTAGATAACGGTCACCGACGACGGAGGGAGATGATGGAGGGCATGGAGCCTCAACGACCTGCTCCATGAAATACAACTTAGTGCCTCTATTGGAGACCCCAAACTTGACCTCAGCGCATATCATGCATCCTTGCCATTACCAAATGACATATACGGGTTCCCAAGAACACTGAAGAGGGTTGCCTTAAACATGGTATCGGCTTTCTGAAAATCTTCCTCTTGTGCAGCAGAAAACTGTCCCTCGGATTTACCAAGAGTGAAGCTATAGCAGTTCAGATTTTGAAATCAAAGAACTACTCTCGTGCGCTATCTCTTATAATGCATACCATCAAAAATAGGCCGCATAGTAGCCACGACAATGCCACTAGAATTTGGTTGCCTATCATCAGCATTTTGGATTGTTGAATATATAACCAAATTAACATATGACTTAATATCAATAAATAACTGATAATTATGCATACTGACAAAGTAGATAAACAGATTACATCTAAACATGATAGACCGATCACATCTACTCCAAATGTTAGAACAAGGAACTCTAGCATAAATTGAAATAAAGGAGAAAGTTCAGCCGATGTGGCAGTAGCAGTGTTTACATTGATGTTGTCGTCCATGTTGAGGTTGCCTAAAAGGTTGTTCATGACAGGTTAGAAGTATTAGTTGGGGAAGTCGTCCTCTGAAGAAGTCGGGTTGCCAGTCGTCGCGCTAGAGCGTTCCCTAAAAACATGATCGCCCCTCAATCATATAGGACTACGAGAGGCGGGATTCCATCGGCCTAATGTCACGGCAGACGGTCCACACCGCTGAAAGGGACGGGGAATATGATGGTAGTGCCGCAAGGTTATATAAGAAGCTAGCCACATGTGGTGTGTACTGACTAGGGTTTGTGTCTGGGGTTATATAGTGTAGGTCGGGTAGGACGTGGGTCAAAGCCCACACCCGAGTCAATGCAACCCATGATTCATAATTACTAGAAATGTATGACATAATGTGTTCGTCGTAATTAATTTTCCAAACAAAAAAATATAAACGAGATGCATGGATATGACCTCATCTCGTCTCATTCCCGCGACCCACAGCGAGCGCGTCGTGACAAGACGGGTGACATCTGAGGAGAAATGTGCGAGCGCTGCCCATATTCTCACACCTTAGTGAGCAGTAGAACAACCTCTTATATAAGGTGGTGGACCTCCCTCTCAACAATCAATGTGAGACTAAATTTTAGTCCCACCTTTTTCCACACATGCATTAATAAGACAAAGATAATTTCGGAATTTGTATTGGTTATGGGCCAACTGTAGGGGTTCGTGCATGAAAACAATAATTTTTGCCTACGCCAAGAACCCTAATGTCATGACCTATCTATTAGTAATGTAATAATGATAGGGGCTTTTCGCGAACTTACTCTTAAAGACCGAAAAGTCTTGTCGATGCTCGGGAGAGCATGGTTGATGTAGTCGTACCGAAGCCGACCTCGGGGTCGAGTTGAAGTCCTTCGGCTCCTATGGCTCCAGTGACTCCTGGTGCCCCAAGTGTTGCACCTCTGAGGGAGTTCCACACGTCTAGTGTCTGACGATGACTCCCGCTCCTTTGATCCAGCAGCAGTTGCGTAAGTAGAGCTTCTGGATTCGAATCCCGCAGCACGACGATGCTCGACGATGAAGAAGACTCCTGCTCGCGCGATCCAGACTTGGGACCACGGTCACGAGAGAGAGAATACACTAGAGGTCTCTGCAAAAGAGAAGAAACCTTATATTAATTATTGTGTATTTATTTTATCAAAATATCTCACAATATATAGGGGAACCCCCCTCCCCCACATAGTCAATTTCCTTAGCCATGTGGGACTAAACAAAGGAGAGAGGAGAGGGGGAGGCTTGCCGCCGCCGGCTAGGGCCCAAGTGGGCCCCACGTAGGGTCCCTTGGCCCAACTGGCCACCCCTCCTCCTTCCCCCCTTGGTCTTTCCTGTTGGAGATATGCCCAAGAGGCAATAATAAAAGTGGTTATTATTATATCTTTGTGTTTATGATGAATGTTTACATCCCATGCTATAATTGTATTATTAGAAAACACTAATACTTGTGTGTTTTGTAAACATATAAGAGTCCCTAGTAAGCCTCTTGTTGAACTAGCTTGTTAATTAATTGATGATCATGGTTTCCTGATCATGGACATTAGGATGTGATTAATAACAAGGTTATATCATTAGGAGAATGATGTGATGGACATACACCCATAGTAAGCGTAGCATAAGATCAAGTCATTAAGTTCGTATTGCTATAAGCTTTTAAATGCATAGTAACCTAATCCTTCGACCATGAGGTTGTGTTAATCACCATCACCGGATGGGTACTTTGATGACATCAAACGCTGCTTCGTAACTGGGTGGTTATAGAGGTGTCATTGGGTATTCTGAAAGTATGTGTTGAAGCGCATGGACCAAGATTGGGATTTGTCCATCCATATGACGGATAGATATGCTCTGGGCCCTCTCGGTGGAATGTCATCTAGTTAGCTTGCAAGCATGTGACTGGGTCACAAGGGATGACATATCACGGAACGAGTAAAGAGTACTTATCAGTAACGAGGTAGAACTAGGTATGGAGATGCCAACGATCAAACCTCGGATAAGTATAGTATCGCGTGACAAAGGGAATTGGTTTCGTATGTAAATGGTTCAATCGATCACAAAATCATCGTTGAGTATGTGGGAGCCATTATGGATCTCCAGGTCCCGCTGATGTTTATTGATAGGAGATGTGTCTCTGTCATGTCTACATATTCACGAACCGTAGGGTGACACACTTAAGGTTCGAAGTTGTTTTAAGTAGATATGGAATGTGCGTTGGAGACCGAATGTTGTTCGGAGTCTCGGATTGGATCCGGGACATCACGAGGAGATCCGGAATTGTCCGGAGAATAAGATTCATATATTGAGGATCATTTTCTGAGTTAGGAAATGTTCCGAAGTATTTGTATGAGGATTCTAGAAGGTTCTGGAAGATTTCTTGGAGTTTGCTTGAAAACCAAGAAAGGGATCAAGGAGTCCTTGTGGGGCAAGACAAGGAGTCGTGGGGGAGGAGGACTCCTCCCCCCCTCCCCAATCCGCCAGCCAAGGAGGGAGGGGAGTCCTACTAGGACTCCCCCTCCCCATGGCTCCTCCCCCCTTTAAATAGAGGGGTGGGGGCGCCACCCCTGGCCCTCCTCCACTACTCCAATCCTAGCCGCCTCTCTCCTCTTTCTCTCTTCTGCTCAGGCTTAGGCGAAGCCCTGCAGAATTCTCTACTCCACCACCACCACCACGCCGTCGTGCTGCTGTGATTCCGTGGAGAAGATCTACTACCTCCGCTGCTCGCTGGAACGAGGAGAGGAAGGTCTGCTTCGACTCCGTACGTGTGACCGACTGCGAAAGCGCTGCCGGAACACGGCGCCGGAAGGATTGGCCTCTCGATCTTGAGATCAGCAAGTGATCGACTACATCAACCACGAGATCTAATCTCGTAACACTTTCGGATCTACAAGGGTTAGTACAGATCTATCTCGTTGCACATGTCTAATAGATTAGATCTTGGCTTTTATCTAGATTAGATCTGGGTTTTGTTTGTTCTTGCGGTAGAAATTTTTTGTTTTCCATGCTACGAACCCATCATTTCCCTCATGGGCCCTTTTCCCTCTGGATTTTGGCAATAGGTATTTGACCTTTTAATTTATTTTTCTTTTATTAAATAATTATGAATAAATGATTAAATCAATATTTAATATTTACTCACATATTATTCAATCCCCATGGCTATGTAACTCCTTTCACCTCCACTCCGGACATCCTACGGACTTACCAAAACTTAGGACCTTGATAAGATTTAGAACAACGGGACCCAGATAAGATGTTCGTGTCACCAATGCAAACTTAGGACCTTGATGGACCCTTATTTTAGAGTATTGCAAAACCACCTGCTCGTGCATGGTTTCATGGCTGACTCTACTCATTGGATCAGTGATGAAGATGATGCGGATCTCAATGGGATGGTGGGAAATGAGGAAGGGTGGAGGACAATAACGGGGAGGGCAGGCAAGAAGACGACGAGTCACCTGGACATCATCATCATGAAGGAGATGTCGGACATGATCATCAATAAGGAGATGCTAGACATGATCATCAAGAAGGAGATGCGGGGACAGATGATGGAGAAGACACGGATACGCAGATGCTACAAACAGTCTTACAGGACCCTCATGTTTAAGAACTACTCCTCAAGAAGACGAGCAAAGTCAAAACTGCCGCCAGAGAAAAAGCCAAGTTAGCGCAACTGGAGATAAACAGGAATACTCCGTTAGGGCAGGTACTATGGAGACGCTTAGCTAGGGGCGCTAGGCAATAAATCCTGCATGTTTTGACGGTTTCAACTGAGATCCCTTCCGTTTTAGTAGCGTCGGTGCAAACTTAAGAGTCCGGCGCTAAGAAAATACGTACAAAAGATTGCTCCTAGCGGCCAACGCTAAAGCGCAGTCGGGATTTGACTTTTTTAGCGCCTAAGCAAGCACTTTCCAATGTACGTGCCCGCTTCGTCGCGAGGGTAACCCGCCATCACGAACTTAGCACGTTTCAGTTATGAGCTAGATTCGCAGCGCGTACGTAGCCTTGATCAACAGTTTTGATCCGCATGAATGATGCATATATAGTGAGACAAACTCATACAGTTTGGATCAACGGTATGTCGCCACGCCAAGACCGTGTCTTCGATTGATTTTTTTTTCTGAAGGTTGGTGATGAGATCACGTCATCGCTCATCATTGCAACGGATTTGAAAAGACTTTCAACGCAGTGCAAAGGTTTTCTGGTGGGCCACGGGACGAGAAGGCACGGGCCAGCCCTCCACGTCACGCCACGCGTGTCGATGTGGACTAGTTTAAATCCACACGCACGAACGAACGATGTCTACAGCCTCCACATCACTCGGCGGCCGGGCCCAAGGCGCGTGGAGCAGCAGGACCCACACGGGCCATCGCGTGCATGTTCGGGGACTATGTGTTTCCCTTGGAGTCCAAGTACAGAAGGGAAAAATCGTCTCGATCCAGATGAGATGGAGATGGATGAGTATATATGCCTCTTGGATCAGCCGATGCGTCTCTATACACGGGATAGGAATGCCTCGGATGTACATGTATCTGGAGCCCTCCTACGTCACTCCAAAATATATGGTGGGTCAAATAAAGCAAAGGATGTCATTACTCCTCTTCTGCACATCCACCTCTAAATCTATCAAGAAATATCTTTTTTTTGCGGTTAATCCAGAAATATCGTTGTACATAGGTTTTGTAGCTTACTTCGTTGTAAATTAAGTTTATCACGATTATGATTGTTATACAAAAAATAGTACTCCATCAGTCCACAAAAAGGATGTTTTAGATTCGCTAAAATTTAGATGTATCTACGCAAAAAATGTGTCTAAATTCGTTCAAATTTAGAAAATTTTGTGACATCCTTTTTAGAGGGGGGGGTGGTGGTTAGAGTAACATGGTGCATTACTAAAGTATGTCATGAATACCAATATGTAACTATTTTTTGACAATCAATACCACAATTTAATATACTCCAAAATGAGTTTTATGATTATTACGGAATGTAGTAATATACGTACATGGTAAAGATACACGATCAGCTTCTAACTATTACAAAATGAGGTTTAAAAGAAACAACCAAAACATGGCCAAACTCTTTCTTCTTCACTGACACAATTTTCCTTTATGCGGTCGTATGAAAATGACGTAGAGACAAAATTATACATAAAAGAGGATTTGCTTGTAAATTTGATTTGAAGTCATAATGCAAAGGCTATGCGCTTGGCGTGTCCATAAGTATAATTAACCAAAATCGGCAAGAGTACCAACACCATCATTTAAAAAAACGACAGAACTACATTATCAATATCGCTAGGCGGTTGAGAGTACAAACTACCATTGTCGAGGATGTAGTGACCGCGTAAAATATTACGAGGATCCTCCTCCTCGTGACAACCATGAGAAAAGAAGTTCAAAATTGATCTGCTGAAGCAAGATCCGAAGGATCATACCTATAGAAATTTAATCTTTCAACACCACCATTGATGTCCGAAAGAAACTCTTGTCATTAAATGGAGGGCCGAAGAACACATATTGAAAAAGTTGTCATCTGCATCGACCCGGTGGCTAGGAGGACATAAACCGCTATGAAAAAACCACTTGCAAAAACCTCCACTCATAAATTAGCTTCCCCGCTCTTCCCGATGATGCAAGCCCGGTCGGAGGAGAGGAAACCATCGGATGGAGGAGATGTAGTTGCAGCGAGTAGGTTTCTTGATTGAGACGGGAAGTGACGACAGCTCAACCACGCTACGATGATATGAATCTTAATTATTTTGTATCAATCAATGATCTATGACGGAGTGTTATTTTCTCTTCGGAAAATGTATTGGAGGCCTTACGGTAGTACTACCGAGTACCCAACTAAAAGTTAGCACTATGTTTTCGAGGATATTTAAGTTGCAAGTATTAGTACCAGATTTGAAGGAACCTGTGGTACGAGTAATATGCTCATAATGTAGTGCAGTACACCTGGATTCATGTGCTGCACTTGATCTTTTTTGCAATCAATGCAGTCCAAAAGTGCAAGATAAGAAAAAGGTGCCAATGTAGCATCTCCAAGATATTTGCGGCATATGGTATATACTTTCAAGATAAGGAACAAGTCACCAAACCCATATGCCTGGCTAAGCATTCTTCACATGTGTTATTACCAATTTTGACATGATGAGCCATCCCTACCCAGATCTACTAGCTGCTAATCTGGACCACCGAACCATTACATCCGAGATTAATTAAGAGACTACATTACGGAAGATCGTGGGGGAAGGGGACAGAGCCTTTAGTATGTGTTCGAGCGTACCCAAATCCATCTGGAGTAGTAGTACCAAATGTCCATCTAGGGTATGCCACACGTTTAATCGGTGCCGAAGTTTAATTAGCACACTATTTTTTAGATAACAGGCATAGCATGCCTGGCCTTAAATTAATAAAGCCCCAGAGGTTCAAAAACAATAACGGTTACATGCTGCGGCATACAGCTTAGCCAGACAGAAGAAAAACAACAGCTAACAACCGAACACAGCAGGAGCAAGATACGTCCTCCTCAACATATGCCGAGCAGGAGCGCTAAGAGGGTAGAATTGCCGATGCGTAGAGCCTCCTGAGCTCGTCCACCATCCATCTAAGGTCGTCCTTGTCCTGATGCTTGGCGCCCACCGTCCACAGCTGCAGAATAATTAGAGTTTTATAGACACGTCAGCAGGGTGGTTGATGAACTTAGATTCAATTGTCATTTTATTCCTAATTAGCCACAAAGCCCAGGATTGTGCTAGGAACAAGAACCAGGCGAGTCTTTTAGCCTGACCTGAAAAACCATGGAATTGCGCAAAGTTTCTCGGGTTCCAATTGCACCGTAGCAATTGCCTAACCACGCTCCACGAGAATTTTGCTAAAGAGCAAGTGAAGAAGATGTGCGCAGCGTCCTCAATCGCATTGCAAAGGGAGCACCTCCCATTAGAAGGACCATTTCTTGCTGCTAACACCTGATTGGTTGGAAGACGATCTAACGCTAGTTGCCACGCGAAAATCCTAATTTTCAGCGGCACCTTGGTCTTCCAAATCTCCCGGAAATAAGCTACCGAGGATCCTTGAGGAAGCAGCTTGTACATGGAGCTAACGGAGTACACACCGGATGCCTCAGGGTGCCAGGAGACCCTGTCCTGACCCTGCACCAGTGTGATATCTTCTAGCGCCTCGACCAACTGGAGCCACGACTTGACCCCCTCCTGGTCAAGCCCACGTTTGAAACGGATGTTGCTGTGGGTTTCTTGGCAAATCTGTCCCACCAGAGCATTCGTATCGTCACAGATTGCGAAGAGATCTGGGAAGCTATCCTTCAGTGGCCGCTCCCCATGCCACCAGTCAAGCCAAAATCTAGTTCGTTTTTCGTCTCCGACCACGTGTTTGGCCCTAGCCTTGAAAAGGTGTTTCACCTTGTGAAGAGCTTTCCAGAAAGGTGTGATGGGTTCGTAGCATGGAAAACAAAAAATTTCTACCGCAAGAACAAACAAAACCCAGATCTAATCTAGATAAAAGCCAAGATCTAATCTATTAGACATGTGCAACGAGATAGATAGGAACTAACCCTCATATATCCGAAAGCGTTAACGAGATTAGATCTCGTGGTTGATGTAGTCGATCACTTGCCGATCTCAAGATCGTGTGGACGATCCTTCCGGCGTCGCGTTCCAGCAGCGCTTCCGCAGTCGGTCAAGTGGACGATCCTTCCAGCGCCGCGATTTGGCAGCGCTTCCGCAGTCGGTCACACGTGCGGAGTCGAAGCAGACCTTCCTCTCCTCGTTCCAGCGAGCAGCGGAGGTAGTAGATCTTCTCCACGGAATCCCAGCAGCACGACGGTGTGGTGGTGGTGGTGGAGTAGAGAATTCTGCAGGGCTTCGCCTATGCCTGTGCAGAAGAAAGGAGGAGGAGAGAGGCGGCAGAGATTGGAGTTATGGAGGAGGAGCAAGGGGTGGCGCCTCCCCCTTCTATTTAAAGGAGGGAGGGCGCCTGGGGAGGGGGAGTCCTAGTAGGACTCCCCACCTCCTTGGGCCGGCGGATTGGGGAGGGGGGGGAGGAGTCCTCCTCCCCCACGACTCCTTGTCTTGACCCACCAGGACTCCTTGATCCCTATCTTGATTTTCAAGAAAACTCCAAAAAATCTTCTAGAACCTTCCGGAACATTCCGAAACCTTCTAGAGCCCTCATACAAATACCCCGAAACATTTCCTAACTCGGAAAATGTTCCCCTATATATGAATCTTATTCTCCGGACAATTCTGGATCTCCTCGTGATGTCCCGGATCCATTCCGAGACTCCGAACAACATTCGGTCTCCAACGCATATTCCATATCTACTTAAAACAACTTCGAACCTTAAGTGTGTCACCCTACGGTTCGTGAATATGTAGACATGATAGAGACACATCTCCTATCAATAACCATCAGCGGGACCTAGAGATCCATAATGGCTCCCACATACTCAACGATGACTTCGTGATCGATTGAACCATTTACATACGAAACCAATTCCCTTTGTCTCGCGATACTATACTTATCCGAGGTTTGATCGTCGGTATCTCCATACCTAGTTCTACCTCGTTACTGATAAGTACTCTTTACTCGTTCCGTGATATGTCATCCCTTGTGACCTAGTCACATGCTTGCAAGCTAACTAGATGACATTCCACCGAGAGGGCCCAGAGCATATCTATCCGTCATATGGATGGACAAATCCCAATCTTGGTCCATGCGCTTCAACACATACTTTCAGAATACCCAATGGCACCTTTATGACCACCCAGTTACGAAGCGGTGTTTGCTGTCATCAAAGTACCCATCCGGTGATGGTGATTAACACAACCTCATGGTCGAAGGATTAGGTTACTATGCATTTAAAAGCTTACAGCAATACGAACTTAATGACTTGATCTTATGCTACGCTTACTATGGGTGTGTGTCCATCACATCATTCTCCTAATGATATAACCTTGTTATTAATCACATCCTTATGTCCATGATCAGGAAACCATGATCATCAATCAATCAACAAGCTAGTTCAACAAGAGGCTTACTAGGGACTCATATATGTTTACAAAACACACATGTATTAGTGTTTCCTAATAATACAATTATAGCATGGGATGTAAACATTCATCATAAACACAAAGATATAATAATAATCACTTTTATTATTGCCTCTTGGGCATATCTCCAACAGTCTCCCACTTGCACTAGAGTCAATAATCAAGATTACATAGTAATATACTTAACACCCATGGCGTTCTGGTGTTGTTCATGCTTTGCCCTAGGGAGAGGTTTAGTCAACGGATCTGCCACATTCAGATCAGTGTGTACTTTGCAAATCTTTATGTCACCATCTCGGACATACTCGCGAATAGCGTGAAAACGTAGCTTGATGTGCTTCATCTTGCTATGTGACCTTGGCTCCTGTGCATTAGCTATGGCACCTGTGTTGTCACAGTAGATGGCCATCGGGTCCAACGCACTGGGAACCACGCCAAGTTCAGTAATGAATTCCTTCATCCAAACGGCTTCTTGTGCAGCCTCCGAGGCAGCTATGTATTCCGATTCAGTTAAAGATTTCGCCACAACGCTTTGCTTCGCACTCCTCCAGCTCACTGCAGCACCATTCAAAATAAATACGTATCCCGACTGTGACTTTGAGTCATCCGGATCGGTGTTCCAACTAGCATCGGTGTAACCGTTTACAACAAGCTGTTCATCACCTCCATAAGAAAGAACCATATCCTTAGTCCTATTTAGGTACTTTAGGATATTTTTGACCGCTGTCCAGTGCTCCATTCCAGGATCACTTTGATATCTGCTAGTCAAACTAACAGCATGTGCTATATCCGGTCTTGTACACAGCATGGCATACATGATAGAACCTATGGCCGAGGCATAGGGCATATTATTCATTTTCTCTCTATCTTCTGCCGTAGCTGGACTTTGAGTTTTACTCAAGGTCTTACCTGACAACATGGGCACGAACCCTTTCTTGCTATCTTCCATTCTAAACTTCTTTAGAACTTTGTCTAAGTATGTACTTTGTGAAATCGCTATTAGGCGTCTTGATCTATCTCTATAAATCTTGATGCCTAGAATATATGCCGCTTCGCCAAGATCCTTCATTGAAAAACTATTATTCAAATAGGTTTTGACGCTATTAAGAAGTTCTATATCATTTCCAATCAACAATATGTCATCTACATATAGTACTAGGAATGCTACAGAGCTCCCACTCACTTTCTTGTAAATACAAGCTTCTCCATAAGTTTGTATAAACCCAAATTTTTTGATTACTTTGTCAAAACGTTGATTCCAACTCCGGGATGCTTGCTTCAGTCCATAAATGGAGCGCTGAAGCTTGCATACCTTGTCAGCATCTTTAGGATCGACAAAACCCTTGGGTTGTACCATATACAACTCTTCCTCAATGTCACCATTAAGGAACGCCGTTTTGACATCCATCTGCCAAATCTCATAATCGAAATATGCAGCAATTGCTAACAAAATCCTCACAGACTTTAGCTTCGCTACTGGTGAGAAAGTCTCATCATAGTCAACTCCTTGAATTTGTCGGAACCCTTTCGTGACAAGTCGAGCTTTATAGACGGTAACATTACCATCAGCATCTGTTTTTCTCTTGAAAATCCATTTGTTCTCGACAGCCTTACGGCCATCCGGTAAGTCCACCAAAGTCCACACTTGGTTTTCGTACATGGATCCCATTTCGGATTTCATGGCTTCTAGCCATTTGTCGGAATCTGGGCTCACCATAGCTTCTTCATACGTCGCAGGGTCATCAGCGTTGTCCACCAACATGACGTTCAAGGCAGAGTCATACCAATCAGGAGTGGTACGAACCCTCATTGACCTGTGAGGTTCAGCAGTAACTTCACTTGAAGTTTCATGATCATTATCATTAGCTTCCTCTCCAATTGGTGCAGGCGGCACCAAAACATCTTCCGGTGCTGCGCTACTCTCAAATCCGAGAGAAGGTTCAATAACCTCATCGAGTTCTACTTTCCTTCCAGTCACCTCTTTCGAGAGAAACTCCTTCTCAAGAAAGGATCCATTCTTTGCAACGAAAACTTTGCCTTCGGATCTATGATAGAAGGTACACCCAATTGTTTCTTTAGGGTATCCTATAAAGACGCATTTTTCCGCTTTGGGTTCTAGCTTATCAGGTTGTAACTTCTTTACATATGCTTCGCAACCCCAAGCTTTAAGGAACGACAACTTAGGTTTCTTACCAAACCACAATTCGTATGGTGTCGTTTCAACGGATTTAGATGGTGCCCTATTTAAAGTGAATGCGGCTGTCTCTAATGCATAGCCCCAAAATGATAACGGTAAATCTGTAAGACACATCATAGACCGAACCATATCTAAGAGAGTTCGATTACGACGTTCGGACATACCATTACGTTGTGGTGTTCCCGGCAGTGTCAACTGCGAAAGTATTCCATATTTCTTTAAATGCATGCCAAACTCATAACTCAGATATTCACCTCCCCGGTCAGAACGCAGAAACTTAATCTTCTTGTTACGATGATTTTCCACTTCACTTTGAAATTCCTTAAACTTCTCGAAAGTTTCGGACTTATGTTTCATAAAGTAGACATACCCATATCTACTCAAGTCATCCGTGAAAGTGAGAACATAACGATATCCACCACGCGATGCTACACTCATTGGACCGCACACATCGGTATGTATTATTTCCAATAAGTCTGTAGCTCGCTCCATTGTACCAGAGAATGGAGTCTTAGTCATGTTTCCCATTAGACATGCTTCGCATCTTTCAAGTGATTCAAAATCAAGTGATTCAAGAAGTCCATCACAATGGAGTTTCTTCATACGCTTCACTCCAATGTGACCAAGACGACAGTGCCACATGTATGTAGAATTATCATTTAATTTTACTCGTTTAGCATCTATGTTGTGAACATGTGTATCACTACTATCGAGATTCAGTAAAATAAACCATTCATCTCAGGTGCATTACCATAAAAGATATTACTCATATAAATCGAACAACCTTTATTCTCGGACTTAAAAGAGTATCCATCTCGCAATAAACAGGATCTAGATATAATGTTCATGCTTAACGCAGGCACCAAATAACAATTATTCAAATTTAAAACTAATCCTGAAGGTAGATGTAGAGGGAGCATGCCGACGGCGATCACATCAACCTTGGAGCCATTTCCAACGCGCATCGTCACCTCGTCTCTTGCCAGTCTTCGTTTATTCCGCAGCTCCTGTTTCGAGTTACAAATATGGGCAACCGAACCAGTATCAAATACCCAGGCACTACTACGATTACTAGTAAGATACACATCTATAACACATATATCAAATATACCTTTCTTCTTGATGTTGCCGTTCTTCAGATCCGCCAGGTACTTGGGGCAGTTACGCTTCCAGTGACTAGCACCCTTGCAGTAGAAGCACTCAGTTTCAGGCTTAGGACCAGCCTTGGGCTTCTTAGCAGGTGCGGCAGCTTTCTTGCCGTCCTTCTTGAAGTTGCCCTTGTTCTTAGGCTTGCCCTGTCTCTTGAAATTGGTGGTCTTATTGACCATCAACACTTGGTGCTCCTTCTTGATCTCCACTTCAGCAGTTTTTAGCATGGACGATAGTTCAGGCAACGTCTTGTTCATGCAGTGCATGTTGTAGTTCATCACAAAGTTCTTGTAACTTGGTGGCAGTGATTGAAGGAGACGGTGAATCTCCAATTCATTAGGAATCGATATTCCCAACTCTTGGAGCTTCTTTGCGTACCCAGACATGGTGAGCACGTGCTCGCTAACGGAGCTTCCCTCTTCCATCTTACAGTTAAAGAACTTTTCAGAGGCCTCATAGATCTCCATGGCCGCGCGAGTCTCAAAAATTAGCATGAGCTCCTTAATGATCTCGAACGGGTCGTGGTGCTCAAAACGCTGTTGGAGCTCCGCTTCTAAACCGTACAGGATGGCACACTGAACTGTGGAGTAATGATTCTTCCGAGTGGCGAAAACATTCTTTTTATCATCGGTGGCATTATCTGCAGGTGGGTCACCTAGCGGTGCATCGAGCACATAGGTCAACTGACCAGCCCTGAGGACGATCTTCAGTCCACGGAACCAGTCCGTGAAATTGCTTCCATTGTTTTTAAGCTTTTCTTTCTCTAGGAACGCATTGAAATTGATGGAGGGGGTCGCCATAATCTACAACAATTTGCAAGTAGTTTAGACTAAGTTTATGACAAATTGAGTTCAAATATAATTTTTAAACTAACTAGGTGAACTCCCACTCAAAACAACATCCCTCACATTGTCTTAGTGATTACACGAACCAAGTCCACTACACCAAGTCCGATCTTCACGAGAGAAGATGTAGTTTCATCGGCGAACAATCTTCATGTTCATCATATCATTTATATGACTCATGCTCTACCTTTCGGTATTCCGTGTTCCAAGACCATGTCTGTACATGCTAGGCTCGTCAAGATAACCTTAGTTTCTGCATGTGCAAATCTGGCTTGCACCCGTTGTATGCACACGTAGAATCTATCACATCCGATCATCACGAGATGTTTCGAAACGACGAGTCTTAGCAACGGTGCCAACTAAGGGTGAACACTTTATTACTTGATATTTAGTGAGAGGGATCATCTTATAATGCTACCGTCACGATCTAAGCAATACAAGATGCATAAAGGATTAACATCACAGGCCATTCATAATTAGTGTGATATGATATGGCCCTTTCTTCTTGTGCCTTTGATCTCCATCTCCAAAGCACGAACATGATCTCCATCATCACCAGCATTGCGTCAAGGTCAGTGGCGCCGCTTCATGGTTGTCCATCATCACTAGCAACTATTACAACTACTTGGAATAAAGCTATTACAAGATGAATAGACACGCAGGTCTTAACAGGATTAAAGACAACCATTAGGCTCCTGCCGGTTGCCATATTACAACAAGGATCATTGCATACATCAAATACAATCACAATCACATGATGGCCATATCACATCACAAAACCCCTGCAAAAACAAGTTAGACGCCTCTAATTTTCTTTGCAAGTTTTACGTGGTTTGGGGCTTTCGCATAAGACCGATCTTACCTACGAACAAGAACCACAACGTTGATACAAGTGTTGTCAAGATGCTCATTGTAAATTGAATCTTAACTATGGTGGGAGAGACAGACACCCGTAAAGCCACTTGTGCAAAGCAAGTTGCACGTCAAGCGTGGAGCAAGTCTCATGTGCGATGACATGTAATGTTAGCCCGAGCCGCTTCATCCCACCATGCCGCAAGATGCAAAGTACACGCTAAGACACCGACAACAAAAGAATCAACGCCCACAAAAACATTGTGTTCTACTCGTGCAACAGATCTACGCATAGATACGGCTCTGATACCACTGATGGGTTCGTAGCATGGAAAACAAAAAAATTCTACCGCAAGAACGAACAAAACCCAGATCTAATCTAGATAAAAGCCAAGATCTAATCTATTAGACATGTCCAACGAGATAGATAGGAACTAACCCTCGTAGATCCGAAAGCGTTAACGAGATTTGATCTCGTGGTTGATGTAGTCGATCACTTGCCGATCTCAAGATCGTGTGGACGACCCTTCCGGCGTCGCGTTCCAGCAGCGCTTCCGCAGTCGGTCAAGTGGACGATGTTGGAGATATGCCCAAGAGGCAATAATAAAGTGGTTATTATTATATCTTTATGTTTATGATAAATGTTTACATCCCATGCTATAATTGTATTATTAGGAAACACTAATACATGTGTGTTTTGTAAACATAAAAGAGTCCCTAGTAAGCCTCTTGTTGAACTAGCTTGTTGATTAATTGATGATCATGGTTTCCTGATCATGGACATTGCATGTGATTAATAACAAGGTTATATCATTAGGAGAATGATGTAATGGACACACACCCATAGTAAGCGAAGCATAAGATCAAGTCATTAAGTTCGTATTGCTGTAAGCTTTCAAATACATAGTAACCTATTCCTTCGACCATGAGGTTATGTTAATCACCATCACCGGATGGATACTTTGATGACATCAAACGCCGCTTCGTAACTGGGTGGTTATAAAAGTGTCATTGGGTATTCTGAAAGTATGTGTTGAAGCGCATGAACCAAGATTGGGATTTGTCCATCCATATGACGGATAGATATATGCTCTGGGCCCTCTCGGTGGAATGTCATCTAGTTAGCTTGCAAGCATGTGACTAGGTCACAAGGGATGACATATCACGGAACGAGTAAAGAGTACTTGTCAGTAACGAGGTAGAACTAGGTATGGAGATACCAACGATCAAACCTCGGATAAGTATAGTATCGCGAGACAAAGGGAATTGGTTTCATATGTAAGTGGTTCAATCGATCGCGAAGTCATCGTTGAGTATGTGGGAGCCATTATGGATCTCCAGGTCCCGCTGATGGTTATTGATAGGAGATGTATCTCTATCATGTCTACATATTCACGAACCGTAGGGTGACACACTTAAGGTTCGAAGTTGTTTTAAGTAGATATGGAATGTGCGTTGGAGACCGAATGTTGTTCGGAGTCTCGGATTGGATTCGGGACATCACGAGGAGATCCGGAATGGTCCGGAGAATAAGATTCATATATAGGGGATCATTTTCTAAGTTAGGAAATGTTCCGGAGTATTTGTATGAGGGTTCTAGAAGGTTACGGAATGTTTCGGAAGGTTCTGGAAGATATCTTGGAGTTTGCTTGAAAATCAAGATAGGGATCAAGGAGTCCTGGTGGGTCAAGACACGGATTCGTGGGGGAGGAGGACTCCTCCCCCCACCTCCAACCCGCCGGCCTAGGGAGGAGAGGAGTCCTACAAGGACTCCCCTCCCCATGGCGCCATCCCCTCTTTAAATAGAGGGGCAGGGGGCGCCCCCTTCTCCCTTGCTCTTATAACGTCTAATCTCTGCCGCCTCTCTCCTCCACCATATTCTGCACAGGCATAGGCGAAGCCCTGCAGAATTCTCTACTCCACCACCACCACCACGTCGTCGTGCTGCTGGGATTCCGTGGAGAAGATCTACTACCTCCGCTGCTCGCTGGAACGGGCAGAGAAAGGTCTGCTTCGACTCCGCACGTGTGACCGACTGCGGAAGCGCTGCCGAATCGTGGCGCCGGAAGGATCGTCTACTTGACCAAGGGCGGAAGCGCTGCTGGAACACGACGCCGGAAGGATCGTCTACTTGACCGAGGGCAGAAGCGCTGCTGGATCGCGACGCCAGAAGGATCGTCCACACGATCTTGAGATCGGCAAGTGATCGACTACATCAACCACGAGATCTAATCTCGTTAACGCTTTCGGATCTACGAGGGTTAGTTCCTATCTATTTCGTTGCTCATGTCTCATAGATTAGATCTTGGCTTTTATCTAGATTAGATCTGGGTTTTGTTCGTTCTTGCGGTAGAAAATTTTTGTTTTCCATGCTACGAACCCATCAGTGGTATCAGAGCCGTATCTATGCGAAGATCTGTTGCACGAGTAGAACACAATGATGTTATGGGCGTTGATGCTTTTGTTGTCGGTGTCTTAGCGTGTACTTTGCATCTTGCGGCATGGTGGGATGAAGCGGCTCGGGCTAACATTACATGTCATCGCACATGAGACTTGCTCCACGCTTGACGTGCAACTTGCTTTGCACAAGTGGCTTTGCGGGTGTCTGACTCTCCCACCATAGTTAAGATTCAATTTACAATGAGCATCTTGACAACACTTGTATCAACGTTGTGGTTCATGTTCGTAGGTAAGATTGGTCTTATGCGAAAGCCCCAAGCCACGTAAAACATGCAAAGAAAATTAGAGGCGTCTAACTCGTTTTTTGCAGGGGTTTTGTGATGTGATATGGCCAACATGTGATTGTGATTATATTTGATGTATGAAATGATCCTTATTGTAATATGGCAACCGGCAGGAGCCTAATGGTTGTCTTTAAATTTTGTTTAAGACCTGCGTATCTATTTCATCATGTAATAGCTTTATTCCAAGTAGTTGTAATAGTTATTGGTGGTGATGGACAACCATGAAGCGGCGCCACGGACCTTGACACCACGCTGGTGATGATGGAGATCTTGTCCATGCTTTGGAGATGGAGATCAAAGGCACAAGAAGAAAGGCCATATCATATCATATATTATGAATTGCATGTGATGTTAATCCTTTATGCATCTTGTATTGCTTAGATCGTGCCGGTAGCATTATAAGATGATCCCTCTCACTAAATATCAAGTAATAAAGTGTTCACCCTTAGTTGGCACCGTTGCTAAGACTCGTCGTTTCGAAGCATCTCGTGATGATCGGGTGTGATAGACTCTACGTGTGCATACAACGGGTGCAAGCCAGATTTGCACATGCGGAAACTAAGGTTAACCTTGACGAGCCTAGCATGTACAGACATGGTCTCGGAACACGGAATACCGAAAGGTAAAGCATGAGTCATATGGATGATATGATGAACATGTTGATTGTTCGCCTTTAAAGCTACATCATCTCACGTGATGATCGGACTTGGTGTAGTAGATTTGGTTCGTGTAATCACTAAAACAACTCGAGGGATGTTGTTTTGAGTGGGAGTTCGTTTGTAATTTAGATTAGTCGAACTCAATTTATCATAAACACAATCAAAGTGAATTTGCATAGTTTGTTGTAGTCATTGGCATCCGTTCACCACCTTACGCTTAGTTATAGTTGAGATAGTGGAACTATAGAAATTCTGGATATTTTCTTTACGAACTGGTATCGTATTGTTTTGAATGTCAATTTAAAGTTTATAAGTCCTATTGCAAACTTTCAGCAAACTCTATTTACTCCATGAAGTTTAATAAGTAGTATTAAATCAAGAGTAAGAATTCCAATGTTAGTATCTAAAGTATCATGTTTGCCTCCATGATTATTGATATTCAAAAGATTGTTTTTAATATCAAGTTTATCTGAGAGCTGAAAGCAATGTTTCAGAAACCATCATATGTGAAAGGTATTGCGATATCTAAAACAATGTGTTGGTTACAACATGATAGAGTATACGTCCTCATATTTGATGAGAATTTGTGAAGGTTGGAGACGCTAGTCGTCCTAATCCTCCAAAAGGTTTTGAAAAAGAAACATTATACTCGCAATTCACCTTTATAAGCTATAGCAGCTTGATCATGAAAGTTTTCATGATAAGGATGAATAGAAGATGTAAGTAAAATGTTTACTACACTAAAAGATTACTAAAGAATGGAATTTTGAAAGAATGCCAAACATTTGATGAAGGTGATCCACTTCAAAGTGCAAGTCCAAAGGTATTGGTATTTGACTATACACACTTTGTACTATGTGTCATGTGAATGACATCACTATTGATGTTGATAGATTCTTTTAAAAGAAAAGGAATTGCTGAAAGAGAATCTATAAAATATTTGGCAGAAAATAAAAGGTTGGAGATGTCCAACTTAGGCATATAGAAGACATACATGTTATGGTTGTATTCATTGCTTGTTAAACAATGTGGCTCTTAGGTATTGGATGCCGAATTGGTTGGTATGAAGTGTCATACATGACAACACAATTCATGAACTACAATGGCCTAAGTAACTAGCAAGAGAATGAGTGATGATGTTCATCGAAAACAAATAAGGTGTTATTGTGTTTTTCGTTGACATCAAACCTAGCCTTCAAGATTTGTTATTTTGTTCCGGTATTACGAGAACAATGGTTGTTCAAATAATTACCGTATTCCATAAAGGATGGATGAACTTTTACAAGTCTGGTAGGAGAAATCACATCCATAAACACTATTGCTAAAATGTCACAAGACAAATGATTGAAAGATCACTTGCGAAGTGACACCGCCATTTAAATTATATTGAAAGGGATACATGAAGAAACTCCATGTTGATGGATTTTTGGAGTCTTTGATTTGGATCAAATGACGCTTGAGATAACTTCCTGGAGATAATTAAAACTCCGTTCGTAGGCCAAAAGAGGAACGGACGACTAACTGATTGGAATTTGTACATATTGATGTATATAGTCCATTATGTGTAGTCGTGGGTGATGGATTTCAACTTCATATGCTTTCTCCGAAGATTTGAGTGAGTATATGTATATACTTACTCAATAAGGAAGAAGTATGAAACATTTGAAAAATGTTCAAAGACTTTCAAGATGAAGTGGAAAATCATTATAACAAGAAAATAAGAGTTTATGATTGGATCATAAAGAAAGATGTTTGAGTTACAAGTTTAGCAAAACACCTAAGATTTGAGGAATCGTTCCATGGATTTGCATTTCCCAAAAACACCATAGGAGTATGGAGTGTTCAAGATATGTAATGAAACCTTGTTTGACATGGTAAGATCAAAGGTGTCATTTATAAAACTGCCATTATGTTTTTAAAGATTAAAGCTTTAGTGAATACCGCTTTTACACTGAAAAGAGCACCATCGTGATCCATTGAAATGACACCATATAAGTCATGGTTTGGGATAAAACCCAAATTGTCTTTTCTTAAATTTTGGTATTATGCATAAGTAAAATGTTTACAACCAAAGTCGGATAAGCACGTCTTTGTAGGTTATCCCAAAGAATTTGTTGGGAATTTCTCCATAACACTGAGGACAAAAGAGTTTGTTACTTGGAACGTCAAGTCTCTTGTGAAAGAATTTTTCGTGAAAAGTTAAGTGGGAGGACAATAGAACTTTAATAAGGTTGTTGAACCTTAGCTATATGTGCTAAGTAGCGCAGCGCCGGAAAGTGTCCCGGTGACGGCCACAATGCTCATGGCTCTCGTGATTACAAAAGGTGTGATCTCGGAGATTAGAGTTCCTATAGAACCATGTGGGTCGGTAAGAATCAAATAGTAAGATTTGATAAGCAAGTAGTTATTGTTTTGACAATGATGAACCGACTACATGCAAAGAAGCGATGATGGGCCCTGACTCCATAACATGACTAGAAGTCATGGAATCCGTGATAGCATCCATACATGAGAAATCAAGTTTCTGAACTTTGAAGACCCTCCGGAAAGGCGTGAAGCCTATCGGTCATGTTTGGATCTATAAAGAAATAGACATGGATGTTTCAAATCTATGAAATAGTCGACATGTCGGAAAGAGTTTACGACAATGTTCAAGGAATTGACTATGATAATATTTGATCTTTCATAGCGATATTTAGTCTGGACGGATTAATGTAGCAACCACTACATATATTGTGGTATATGGTAGTTGAACAAACAAAACAAGTTCTTCTAATAGAATAGTTACCTAGGACGTGTACATGACGCGATCCAAAGGGTTTTGTTAATTCAAAGGATGCTAAAAGAGTATGCAAAACGTCAATAGTTGAAGTAAGCATAGCGGAGTTGGAATCTTCACCATGATGAAACTGTTAAAATAGTTTAAATTCATCGGAGATGATGAAGATGCTTGCATTTGCAAAGAAATTAAGTGGGAGCGCTGAGACATATTTCTAATACATTATGTAGAGGACATATTGTTGATTGGAAATGATGTATCTTGTATTGACACAGGTTAAGAATTTCATTTTGATGAAAGACTTAGGCATAACCCAAGAATTAGGCATCAACGTCTATATGGATAGATTGAGGCGCTAATATGGTTTTGCCAAATGTACATAGATAAGATGTTGAATGAGTTCAATATAGAAACAACAAGAAAGGTTCTTGATGCACGGAAAGGACTGAATCAAGATTCGAGTGTGTTGACACGAGATTCAAGTGTTTTGACACTTGGTGAAATTACAAGAATATTTTGATCAATCATTCTTTGAGATGTACACATCCAGATATGTCCTATGCTCTAAATGTTATGAGCATATACCAGAATGATTCATAAGATGATCATTGGACAATAATAAAGATATTCTTATGAGCTTTGGAAGAACTAAGAATATATTATTTATATAGTGGTGACAAATGGTTCATTGTAAATTGTTACATTAATACTAGTTTTGTCACAAGTTAAGTTTATCTCAATTTAGACTATGGGTAGCACAATGTAATGGAAAGAATGTTCCATGATGGATTTGGATAAGTTCCAAAGTTAAAGACATTGTGACGGATACTACAACAAAAGGCTAAGTATATAAACTGCTGTAGTAGCAGCAAAGGAGGGCATTTGTGTTAAGTAGTTTGTTATCAAACTAGGTGTGGTTCAAAGTAGGCTAATACTATGAAGATATATTGTGTGACAATTATATCAACATATTTTGAGCCGAAGGAACTAAAGGTCTCACCAAAGGACCAAATTTATACAATGCCATCTCATTGGAGAATGAGTAATGTGTAGAGACGCAAGGACATACAAATACACACGGACCTGGAAGTGTCAGATCCGAAGATTATGTTTACCACTAGCAATAGTGTTTATACAACACCAGAAAGCCATAGGTGTTGAATGCACAAGTTTTTAACTAGATTATTGACTCTAGTGCAAGTGGGAGACTGTTGGAGATATGCCCAAGAGGCAATAATAAAGTGGTTATTATTATATCTTTATGTTTATGATAAATGTTTACATCCCATGCTATAATTGTATTATTAGGAAACACTAATACATGTGTGTTTTGTAAACATAAAAGAGTCCCTAGTAAGCCTCTTGTTGAACTAGCTTGTTGATTAATTGATGATCATGGTTTCCTGATCATGGACATTGCATGTGATTAATAACAAGGTTATATCATTAGGAGAATGATGTAATGGACACACACCCATAGTAAGCGAAGCATAAGATCAAGTCATTAAGTTCGTATTGCTGTAAGCTTTCAAATACATAGTAACCTATTCCTTCGACCATGAGGTTATGTTAATCACCATCACCGGATGGATACTTTGATGACATCAAACGCCGCTTCGTAACTGGGTGGTTATAAAAGTGTCATTGGGTATTCTGAAAGTATGTGTTGAAGCGCATGAACCAAGATTGGGATTTGTCCATCCATATGACGGATAGATATGCTCTGGGCCCTCTCGGTGGAATGTCATCTAGTTAGCTTGCAAGCATATGACTAGGTCACAAGGGATGACATATCACGGAACGAGTAAAGAGTACTTGTCAGTAACGAGGTAGAACTAGGTATGGAGATACCAACGATCAAACCTCGGATAAGTATAGTATCGCGAGACAAAGGGAATTGGTTTCATATGTAAGTGGTTCAATCGATCGCGAAGTCATCGTTGAGTATGTGGGAGCCATTATGGATCTCCAGGTCCCGCTGATGGTTATTGATAGGAGATGTATCTCTATCATGTCTACATATTCACGAACCGTAGGGTGACACACTTAAGGTTCGAAGTTGTTTTAAGTAGATATGGAATGTGCGTTGGAGACCGAATGTTGTTCGGAGTCTCGGATTGGATTCGGGACATCACGAGGAGATCCGGAATGGTCCGGAGAATAAGATTCATATATAGGGGATCATTTTCTAAGTTAGGAAATGTTCCGGAGTATTTGTATGAGGGTTCTAGAAGGTTTCGGAATGTTCCGGAAGGTTCTGGAAGATATCTTGGAGTTTGCTTGAAAATCAAGATAGGGATCAAGGAGTCCTGGTGGGTCAAGACACGGATTCGTGGGGGAGGAGGACTCCTCCCCCCACCTCCAACCCGCCGGCCTAGGGAGGAGAGGAGTCCTACAAGGACTCCCCTCCCCATGGCGCCATCCCCTCTTTAAATAGAGGGGCAGGGGGCGCCCCCTTCTCCCTTGCTCTTATAATGTCTAATCTCTGCCGCCTCTCTCCTCCACCATATTTTGCACAGGCATAGGCGAAGCCCTGCAGAATTCTCTACTCCACCACCACCACCACGCCGTCGTGCTGCTGGGATTCCGTGGAGAAGATCTACTACCTCCGCTGCTCGCTGGAACGGGGAGAGGAAGGTCTGCTTCGACTCCGCACGTGTGACCGACTGCGGAAGCGCTGCCGAATCGTGGCGCCGGAAGGATCGTCTACTTGACCAAGGGCGGAAGCGCTGCTGGAACGCGACGCCGGAAGGATCGTCTACTTGACCGAGGGCGGAAGCGCTGCTGGATCGCGACGCCGGAAGGATCGTCCATACGATCTTGAGATCGGCAAGTGATCGACTACATCAACCACGAGATCTAATATCATTAACGCTTTCGGATCTACGAGGGTTAGTTCCTATCTATTTCGTTGCTCATGTCTCATAGATTAGATCTTGGCTTTTATCTAGATTAGATCTTTGTTTTGTTCGTTCTTGCGGTAGAATTTTTTTGTTTTCCATGCTACGAACCCATCAGACGATCCTTCCGGCGCCGCGATTCGGCAGCGCTTCCGCAGTCGGTCACACGTGCGGAGTCGAAGCAGACCTTCCTCTCCTTGTTCCAGCGAGCAGCGGAGGTAGTAGATCTTCTCCACGGAATCCCAGCAGCACGACGGTGTGGTGGTGGTGGTGGAGTAGAGAATTCTGCAGGGCTTCGCCTATGCCTGTGCAGAAGAAAGGAGGAGGAGAGAGGCGGCAGAGATTAGAGTTATGGAGGAGGACCAAGGGGTGGCGCCTCCCCTTTCTATTTAAAGGAGGGAGGCCGCCTGGGGAGGGGGAGTCCTAGTAGGACTCCCCACCTCCTTGGGCCGGCGGATTGGGGAGGGGGGGAGGAGTCCTCCTCCCCCACGACTCCTTGTCTTGACCCACCAGGACTCCTTGATCCCTATCTTGATTTTCAAGCAAACTCCAAGAAATCTTCTAGAACCTTCCGAAACATTCTGAAACCTTCTAGAACCCTCATACAAATACTCCGGAACATTTCCTAACTCAGAAAATGTTCCCCTATATATGAATCTTATTCTCCGGACAATTCTGGATCTCCTCGTGATGTCCCGGATCCATTCCGAGACTCCGAACAACATTCGGTCTCCAACGCACATTCCATATCTACTTAAAACAATTTCGAACCTTAAGTGTGTCACCCTACGGTTCGTGAATATGTAGACATGATAGAGACACATCTCCTATCAATAACCATCAGCTGGACCTGGAGATCCATAATGGCTCCCACATACTCAACGATGACTTCGTGATCGATTGAACCATTTACATACGAAACCAATTCCCTTTGTCTCGCGATACTATACTTATCCGAGGTTTGATCGTCGGTATCTCCATACCTAGTTCTACCTCGTTACTGATAAGTACTCTTTACTCGTTCCGTGATATGTCATCCCTTGTGACCTAGTCACATGCTTGCAAGCTAACTAGATGACATTCTACCGAGAGGGCCCAGAGCATATCTATCCGTCATATGGATGAACAAATCCCAATCTTGGTCCATGCGCTTCAACACATACTTTCAGAATACCCAATGACCACCCAGTTACGAAGCGGTGTTTGCTGTCATCAAAGTACCCATCCGGTGATGGTGATTAACACAACCTCATGGTCGAAGGATTAGGTTACTATGCATTTAAAAGCTTACAGCAATACGAACTTAATGACTTGATCTTATGCTACGCTTACTATGGGTGTGTGTCCATCACATCATTCTCCTAATGATATAACCTTGTTATTAATCACATCCTTATGTCCATGATCAGGAAACCATGATCATCAATCAATCAACAAGCTAGTTCAACAAGAGGCTTACTAGGGACTCATATATGTTTACAAAACACACATGTATTAGTGTTTCCTAATAATACAATTATAGCATGGGATGTAAACATTCATCATAAACACAAAGATATAATAATAATCACTTTTATTATTGCCTCTTGGGCATATCTCCAACAAGGTGACCCCCCACGTCCCGTGCCCTAGAAAAGATCTTCAGCGTCCACATATTTAGCTCTCAGAAGCTTGGCCCAGAAGGCATTGTCTCCCTGATACAGCCTCCAAACCCACTTGAGGAGAAGTGCAATATTCATCTTCTTGGTGTTAATGAGACCCAACCCACCCACCTCTTTGGGTCTACAAACCGCCGGCCAGTTGACAAGGTGATACTTGCGTTTGTGGCCTACTCCCTCCCAGAAGAAATTTGCTCTAAGGGAGTCGAACTTGTCGTGCACCCCATCTTGTAGAAGGAACAACGCCATGGCGTACATAGGGAGATTGTCCAGGCACGCATTCGTCAGAATTAGTCTTCCCCCTGAAGAAAGGAACCGACAAAGCCATGATTCAATTTTTCTAGCTAGCTTGGCCACCAAGAACAACCATTGGTCAATCGTTAGTTTCCTGTCTGAAATTGGTAGCCCAAGGTAGATGAAAGGGAAGCCCCCCAGCTTACAGTTTAGCGCATTCGCGACTCGCTGCTGCTCGGCCACTGGATATCCCATCACAATGACCTCGCTTTTGTGATAGTTGATTTTTAACCCTGACATGTCTTCAAAACACAGCAACATAAATTTTAGGTTGGCAATCTGCAGGTCGTTGTTCTCCAGCATGATTAGTGTATCATCGGCGTACTGGAGATGGGAGATTCCCCCCGGAATCAGATGGGTGACCAGACCCTTAATGTGCCCCGCGCCGCAGGCCCGATCCAAAATGGCAAAGAGAGCCTCCTCGATGAGATTGAAGAGGAGAGGGGAGAGAGGGTCCCCCTGCCTTACTCCCCTCTTGTTCCTAAAGAAGGGACCAATCTCTCCATTAATCGAGATCGCAGTCTGACCACCTTTCACAAGCTGCCCAATCCGGTGAATGTAACCCGCGTCAAAACCCTTGAGTCTAAGAACTTCGATAAGGAAATCCCAATTAACCCTATCGTAAGCCTTCTCAAAGTCCAACTTGAAGAGGACCCCACCCTGTTTCTTTATCTTAACTTCGTGGATGATCTCCGTCAGGGCTAAAGGTCCTTCCACGATCAATCTACCCTTCAAGAAAGCAGTCTGGTTCTGGTTGATGATGCGATTGGCAACCGGATCTAACTTGGTGGCGAAGGCTTTCAAGATGATCTTGAAGATGAGTGCGATTGGTCTGTACTGCGAGATAGTTTCAGCTCCTGGGGTTTTTGGAATCAGAGAGAGGACCCCGAAGTTTAACCTAGAGACATCAATCCTCCCTAGGATGAAGTCATTAAGGATGTGGAGCACTCTGAGTTTAACCAACGGCCAGAAGGATTTAAAGAAGCGGGGAGGAAAACCATCTGGGCCGAGCGCAGAATCAGTCTTCATCTCCTTGACGATTATTTCAAGTTCCTCCTTCGAGAACGTCAAAATCAAGTTTGAGTTCTCCTAGCCCGAAACTCTGCACCTCACATCATCACTAGCACAAGTTAATCCGGTTTGGGAGAAACCTAGTCAGTCAAGTGGCATTTTTGTCCAAAGGGCACGTCGCTTTGTGAAACACGAGCTACTCACGTGAAAGATGGTGAAAGCAAATTGACCGGCGCCTGAACACAGAGAGAAAAATCACGGCGGCCGCTCGTGTGAAGTTCTGAACTTCCGATATTTTCCGAGACAGCAGCCAAAAAAAGGAACGCGTGTCAATTGACCGTTCAACCAACCCTTGTTTTTTACTACCCTGTAGAGTTTGAGAGATGAGAAACGGCTTAATGCTGGGTTTGGCACTATGCGGAGATCCTTGTGCCGTCTTTGCTCGTGACACAGAAGAAACCAACCGTAATGTCAGTTATTAGAAAGGTGAAATGACTAGATCCGTTGTACTACTACATCGACGGGTCGATCAACGTTGCTGCTGCTACTGCAAGTCCTAGTCTTATCCTAACGACCAGGGCCAGGTGCAGGCAATCTGGTTGACGGCTCTCATCTCCGAGGATGCTGGACTGGTCTCTCCTGCCGGCGTGCCACGTGTGGATCGGAGTTGAGTGTGCCGACGGGGCACGCCATGATGGCTCCTCCTCCTGGCTGGCTCTCCGCCGCCGAACAAGTGGCGCGCGCACCGGACACCTTGCTCGCCGTTCGACAGCCAGCAGCTAGCCTAGTGAATCCTATCGAGAGTTTTAGAAGCAATGCGTTTGATTTTCGTCATTTTTTACATACAAGGTGTGGTGCGTGTATTTGTTCTAGAAAAAAAATATGGGATCATATTAAGGCATGCGCGGATTCATTAGCCTAATTCTAGGAACCGTTTATTAGCCAGATATGTTCGTCGTTGTGTGATTTAATGCTAGATCGTCGTTTTCGATGGTGCAGTGCGTGTCTTGATCGAGAAGTTGAAGATTACATGGTGTCATGATTTGACCTGGTGTCCTGGTGCGATGCAGTGATGACTGCTGAGAGAGGTGGTCAGCGAAGGCACTCAACTCGCTCACGGCTATTTGCCGAGCCCTTGACCTCACCTCAAAGCTTCCCGAAATGGACGACGCTGCTCTCCTCCAATTGTCCCGGAAGTATATTCAGGAATATGCTAGCTAGTGCCAACACCTGAAAAAATGGAGTTAATGCCCTGCTGATTTTCAGAAAATCTCTGAAAATCACAAGCAGAACCTGCAGCACACGAAAATGGCAACAGAAAACGAACGAATACATCGCACAGTTGTGTGTCAGCTATCCGTCAGTCAATCAGTGTGCGTTTATGGAAAGTAGCTAGGCTTTTCTTTCTTTTCGAAAAGGGCACGTAAATGTAGAGTTGAAACAAGGGCGGCCGGTGCATCACGCGTGTGTGTGCAAGTGCAGGCCAGATGGTTACAAGCAGAACTGACAAGAGAAGCCTTTTGTTTCCCTATCTAGCTCGACGAACCTTTTCTAGTTCTCTCAACGTCACTACACCACGGTTGATTATTAGAGGCACAAAAAAGTGCCTTAAAAAATATTAAAAGTGCCTCCAAAAATCTTTGAAGGCAATAAAAATAATGCCGAATCAAATGGCGTAGGGAAAAATCATTTAAGGCACTTCAAAATAATGCCTTTAAAAATAGTTTTTTTAGGCACTTTTGAAAATGCCTTTAGAAATATATTTTTTGAGGCACTTCGAAATTTGCCTTAGAATAAATTTCAAGGCACCGTTGAGGAAAGCCTCTAATAATTTTTGTTGGCATTTTTCAAAGTGCCTCAAAAAACATTTGTAGGCAGTTTACAAATATGCCTCAAAAAAATAGTTTAAGACATAATACAGTAAATGCAGGCACCTGCAAAAATGCCTGAAAAACAATTAAGGACCATTTCTAAAGGGTGTTCAAATAAATAAATACACTCTGAAAAACAAATTCAGGCTCACATTACAATTCATCTATTCTTCAAGCTCACATTACAATATCCAGGAACAAGCAGGTTACATTTTAAACAGTAAATCAGTATGCATGCATCCCTTGTTGCAATATTCAGGAACGGGCAAGTTACAATATTCAAACTGTCAAAAAAAAGTTACAATATTCAAGCTCACATTACAAACAATAAAACAGATTTTTTCCGGCACTTTTGATAACGCCTTAAAAAATTAGATTATTGCAGGCATTCTAAAAAATGCCTGAAAAGATCGGATCATCACAGGCATTATAGAAAAGTGCCCCTTAAAATCTGATTTTTACAGGCATTTTAAAAAATATCACTAAAAATTGGATTCTTGTAGGCATTAACCAAAAAGTGCCTTAAGAAATAATTTTTCTAGGCAATTTTAAAAGTGCCTCCTTGAAAGTGCCCCTGAATATCGACTGTGACATAGTGCGTGTCCGGAACTGGATATGTATATAGCAGCATATGGCCATACATATACTAGTAGTAGCAGCAATGGCAAACGATCGATCGATCGAGCGGGGGTGAGGTAGTTTCTGAGAAGTCAAGCCGATAGAAGCTGTAGTGGCTGTCAGGCGGAGGCGCCGTCCTGACATATCCAACCGGCCTGAGATGCCAGTCAAAAAGGGCAATCAAGTGATCCATCCGTGCCAACCGTGGTACATGGGCCCGGGGGAATCAAGTAAGCGTAAAGCGAGCTTTGCTTGCCCTGCCGTGCCTGCATGAGCGGGACAAGGGTTAACGCTAGCTACTCAGCTCTAGCTCGACACCCAGGTCCGTCAGGTTCAGAACCCTTGGAGGGAGGGAAGTCGCTGCCTAGCTAGTGTGTATTTGTACGATCGACACAGGTTGCGCGCAAGATTTACAAATCATCATCGCGGCTATTAGGCCATGTAGGTCGGCTTGGACATTACCTGCAACAAAATTGATGGCCTGGACAAGAGTATTCTGGTCACCGTTGGTCGTGGGCTAAGTAGCTTAACACGCAAGGACACGCGCACAAGTGTAATCAGGCAAAAATAATGATCCCCCACCCATGGAGCATTTGTCTCACTCGTTAAGTGCCCAAAAAAGTACAGAGGAACACTCCACTTCCCTAAAGATAAGCCCAAAGTTCAGTAGGTGGTGTTTTGCCTCACGGATGAAAATGTACCTATTACAAAAATACATAAAAACAAATTTTAAAATGTCAAACAAATTGACCAAAAATTTCGCATGTACATCTGAATATTCCATGATGATACACAAGCTTTCTTTTCAAAAAGTTGAACATTTTATGTGGCTTGTGTAAAAAAAGATTAAAAAATATCCGTGAATACTCATGTTGCATCACCGAAATTTGTCTTTTTTACATGGGACACAAAAATGTTATTTTTTTCCCGAAACCTTGTGTACGAACATATAATGTCTAGATGTACATCCATATATATATTTTCTATATTTTGAAATATGCTCTAACAATGGGTACATTTGCAACGGTGAGCCGAATTGGATTTCCACAAAGTTCACCTAAAAAAATAAGCCCAAGCCTAGAAGAGCCTCCACCTTACGCGAGTTGATGAGTCTGCACTCTAAGCCGATAGAATTGCGTGTAATCCCATGAAGCTACTTAAATCGATGAGTCAATTGACTAGAGGAGCTTTTTCAGCATGAATTCATCTACCGAGAGACAAAACGTTTGAACTCGAAATATCACCGTAACATCCGTCACGTTAGTCATGCCTTATTATTATTTTCACCGTTATTTTATTGCCATCTGGTCTGGTCTGCCATGTAGACTGCATATTTTCTGCCCACATCCATTCCCCATTCTTCTTCTCGACACCGCTCTCTCCAAATCGGAGCCTTCTATCGCTTTGGTCGCAGCCATAGCATGCATCAGGGTGGAGAATTCACCCCTAGAGAAGATCTCCTCATCCCTAGGACGAATCTATGGCGTTCGGCACAATGCCAACAAGGTAAATTTCCCCAATTCTTCTTGTGAATGAAGTAGAAAAACATATGCAAATGTATCTTTTATTCGACATTCCTTTGAAATTCATAGCTCTATGAGGAAGATAAAGAGAAAAAGTAAATGCGATGATGATAAGGATAACGGTTTGTACTTGGCATCACCAAGGGGATTGTTGATGTAGCATTGTACAAAGAGAGTGGTGTTCACCAACCATTCCAACTATTTTGGGAACAAATACATGAGCATTTTAATGCAAATACAAGTGGAGAAGCTGGATCGATTGCATTAACCATGAATCGCTTGCACATTCTTGTTATGAGTTCTACTACATAACAAAAATACTATTTTATCATGTGTGACTAGGTCATATTTATTATGTATGACTAGGTGGGTGTTATCACTAGATATTGTTTTGTACTATGAGGATGCTATTGATTATGTGTTGTTATATTTTTGTGAAATTGTAACAATTGTTTAGAGTACTATATTTTAGGGACACAATATTGTCACTGGATAGCTGAATACTAAAATTGCAGAAACATGAATAAACATAACTTAGTCTATATACATATTCACACGTGGGATATATCATGTCATTATCTCACACCCAGAATGCATAGCCGAAATATAACTTAGTCTTACTAGAGAAGAGATGTGTACGTGATAACGTGACTATCCAAATCAGTTGGAACTTTGAAGTAGTTTGTTACACATGTGCAGATATGTATTAGTTAGTTTGTTAACTTTGAGATGTGTAACTGTTTGTTAGGGGCTGGCACTGGTTTTTAGCGTAAAAGTAGGAGCGTGTTGTTGTGGTGGTGGCATTTTCTCAGTAATTATGTTGAAGCCAAACACCACCGCATCTTTGGATTTAATAGTAGAGATATATAACCATAACATAGTGATGATAAACGTAAGATAAAACATTTTTTCAGATTTTTTCTATCTACATACTTTTGGCTCTTTTTGTTTGATTTTTTCTGCATTTTCTGTTTTGTCAAATTGGTGACTTGGGAGTAAGATAAAGCAGCCAGCTCTATCCTGACTTTGGTGATATTGATGTGAGCAATCGAGCGCGTCGAGTCAATGGTTTAGGCCACCTACGTACACAGGGGAACAAGTATGTAATCTTCTCCGAATCTAGCGGCTCGTGACAATAGGTTAATAAAAATCAAAAAAGTGCTTACGCGATATTTTATTGCATCTCTTAGCCTCATCAACCACCCACGACTAGTCAATCGATATAACCTAACAGCGACGTTAACAACGTCGCTAATTACATGGATCAAGTAACGAGGCTCGACCAAGAGGCTACCAAAGCCTGCGTCGTGCCGAATTGCTCAAATGCACGCGGATGCCGCTTAAAATCATTCACAGTTTCACTTGTTTTTACTATGGCAGAACCGTACCATACGCTCCTTGTTAGCGGCAAGCAAATGCGGGTAAATTCAACGCACGTGCGTGGTGGCGGTAATTACCATCGTAACTGATGCCGCCGAAAGCACTGGCGCGGCGGTCTGGCCATGTCCGGTGGCGGCGCTGCCGCCGTACGGAGGATGTGACTGTTTCACATGCCTAAATCCTAATTAATTCTTGGCATGGCATTATTAATCACAGGCGCCACTGATATGGACGACGGTCAATGATTTGCTAGTAGGTGGTGATGTTATCGCTGATGGGATCAAAGAAGCAGCCAGACATGGATATAGTTAGCCTTTGTGTTTAGGTCGTCAGGGACTCTTCGGTAGCTAGCTAGCTAGGGCGTGATTAGGCGAGATAGGGATGTGATGTGCGTGCGTGGGTCGACTGACTAACTTACCTACTTATTACACTTAAACTGGAGTTTTCTTTGATCCCCCTTTCGTTTGTCAAGAGGAAGCGAGACATCTCCTGTCTTTTGCATTGTTTAGCTGCAGGATGAACGATCGACAAACGACAAGCTAGCTGCGATCGACGCGCGAGGCCCGCCAACTTATTTCTGTTCCTGATTTCTCCTTTTCATCGCACGTCCAAGTCCCAAACTCAACACGTGTCCACCGAATCCCAATAATTAATCTGCACTTTTCTCCTTCGCGCTACTGCTAGCTGGTAGATATGTGTACGTACGAATTCACTGTCATCCACATCCACATGGCACGCTTGTCACGTTTTCAGGGACGGGCACAGCTAGCAGCATGGCCGTACGTGGCGATCTGACTGATCACACTCCAAGCTTGCAAGACGACGACTACTGTACACCGGGACTTATGTGGCATCAGAAAATATGGCATTTAAATGGCACGCGCGCACGCATCATGCCTGCTTCAAGCAAGAAGGATCGATCTGTTTTGGATGCTAGCGCGTGGGGTTTATCGTCCAGACTACAGCTGATGGGTGTGGCAATAATGGAAATTGTCCCAGATTTTTGTCCTTACGGGAGATGTCAGTAAGCTGGATCGATTGGCAGCCCAGGTTCTACGTCATCACGATCGGGTATACGCATGGAGGCTGGATTATCCACGTACGCTGTGCAGCTGCTATATATACTGGCCGGCGATGAGCTTGACTGCAGGGAGGTCATCGTTTTCGGCTGTTGATGGTTGGTCACGTACACGTTGGTTTTGCTCTCTCGGTTGGCAAGGCATGCTTCATGCATGTGATTGTAATTCACATCTCTTGTGTTTTTTTTAATTGATTGGCAGCAGATCCGGGGGCCGTGCGAGAAGCAAAGCGGCTAGGAGGGAATCTCGGCACGGGGGGAGTCCCGGTGAGTGATTCATCACCCTCGTATGCCGGGGGCAGGGAGATTCGGCTTGTGCGCGGGCTGCGCGCGGGCAGCGGTGGCCGGGTACAGCTAGTTTTCTTTTTTGGAAAGAAGCATATATTAATATCAAAAGATATTAATTACACCTAGCCTCTGCAACAACGCATCGCCCTAGCGGTCATACGGATGCACACAGCCAAAAAAGAGAGAAGAATTACAAAAAAAAAAGTCCCACTACAGTGACCCATTCATTGAACCAGTAGTACAACCACCACCAAGACAGCACCAGAAGTCCAGCTTCTCCAAAAGCGACGCCTCCAAGAAGGGAACAGTGCACAAACACCATCATCGCCCGATCATAGATCTTAGGTTTTCACCCTGAAAAAAGTCCACGCTCTCAAAACAATACCTTCAACAAGACCATTGCCAAGCACAACCAATTAAGCCAGACCCTAGGTTTTCACCCTGAAAGGTAGGACTGTGAACCTCTCCTGTGCAGCCGCCCCCGCTCGCATGCCACTGCTCCAAGTCACGAGTCACCTAGCCAATTCCTCATCACCATCCAGACTCAAACCACCATAGTCAGTCCTCAGATCTCGGTCTCCATGATATTCTCCGTCAGCACCATGGAACGAGAACATGCCCCATGATATTAACAGCCAACAGAGTTTCGAAACGCACCCTCTGAACCCAAACGGCCAGAAAAAACATGGGTACGCCCGACCGAATACCTTCCGATCCAGCAATCTCCAGACATGATGCGCCCATGGGAGTTCGTAGACGTAGCCTTCCGGAACTCGACACTCCCACCAGATCAATGAAGACACGCATCAAGTAGATCTTCATCTTGGTGTGAGAAGAATCCGAGGACAACCTCCTTTATTCAAACCGAGTCGGTAGCCCCCTCGCCACCCGCCGGAAACCTGCAAGATCTGCTGCACCAACCGTTCCAGCAGCCTCCGGCTAGGCCGGTAACGAGAGAGATGACAACAGAGCAGGTCGACCCCTCCTAGATCCGGCCCTACCAGCAGCGAAGAGGACCAGGGAGGTAGCATCGGAGGCCCAGGTCTAAAAATCTAGGGTTTCCAACACTAGCCAGCTTGGTCCTGGACTTCCACCGCCGGTGATGGCGCCGCCGGGAGAGATCTCCACCACCATCCCAACCAGGGGCGCCGCCCTGGCCGCCAGCCGTCGACGAACCGACCGCATCTGCCCTAGCAGCCATGGCGGTCACCTTCGGCCTCCACCCACCCCAACCACCTTCGGTGGCCGGGCCCGCCGCCACCGCGGCAAGGCCCGCGGCAGCGACGGCGAGAGGAGCGGCGGCGGCGGAGGACTTTGGATGGAAGCGGCGGCGCCCCCGGTGTCGCCCTAGGGTGCGACACGGAGGAGGGAGGGGGGACTCCTCGCCTTCAGATACAGCTAGGTAATCACACCTAAGAGGTACAGCTAGCTAGCTAGCCATGGCGCCACGCCAAGATGAAACGCAGCAACACGCACAAGCCTCCTCCCCTGGCCACATGTCCGCGCCACGCGGCCTGGCCACGGTAGCTAGCTACGCTAAAACCACTAATTAATAAACCATGTCGTCGTCACGGGCACAGCATTTGTGAACTCCGATCGATCCAAAATTGTTGGCGCTTCACCAACACACCGAAGCAACAACAGCCCGGTCACCCGCGCGTACGTTGCCAACACGAGACGCCAACCCGCATGTACAATCTCATCGCAGATCTAGCTAGGTCTAGCTGGCGCCGCAGAGAATATAATCTAATAAGATAGCAACACCACTGTCGATCGATCAGCTTGTATTTGTGTGTACAACAGGATAAGACCCACCAGCTGTCGTACGTACCAGAACTTGGGAGCCACAGCCACGTACAGTAGATACATACTACTAGCTGGCATAGGCCGATCGATCGATCGATCGGTATGCATAGAACGAGTGCGTGCGTGGCTAGACAGGGACGGAAGATCCTGCCGTGTGTTTGATTACTGGAAGGTACTGTATGTCACTATATCCAAAGAAAACTTCCTTGTGACCATTTCATAGTCGATAAAGCCCTATCAGGAAGTTCAAGACGCGGCATAGCATGGCATGACATGGCACTGCACGTGGTGCGTGCAGTGTACAGTAAGTCTACGAGGATGTCTAGATCCGAGCATTTCATTGGGCAGCTATATTCAAAGCACAAAGAGGACGGAAGGAAACGGCAAAAAAAATAAGAAAA
Organism: Avena eriantha; assembly: GCA_910589775.1. NCBI lineage: Eukaryota > Viridiplantae > Streptophyta > Magnoliopsida > Poales > Poaceae > Avena > Avena eriantha. The sequence goes on from OU342741.1 coordinate 45,914,762, forward strand.
CAAAACTACAAAAGGTACTATACTACTACCTCCGTTTTCCTATATAAGTCTTTTTAAAAAGCTATAAAAAAGCTTATACTGTAGAACGGAGATAGTATATATGATCGGAAATTGGAAGGTGTAGAGGATGGAACAGGTGGGAATGCTTCCCACCACAATCTGCACAAAATTAAGGAGTACTCTAGAGTATCAAGGACGGTATACTACTACGTACATACCTCCGGTTTAGTTTTATAACACAAACAACAATATACTCCCTCCGTCCAAAATAAGTGACTTGAGTTTATCTAAATTTGTATCCGAATCTAGACAAACTCACATCACTTATTTTGGGACGGAAGGAGTATTTAATTTGAAATGTTACAGATTTGTGGTGCAGTAGTACTGTAGTAGTCCTTCTGCGTTTATGTGGCGCGGATCAAGCGCTACTCCTGGTTGCCACAATTTCCTTTCTGCCATTTTTCTTGTCGGAATGCTTAGGTGTCCCGTGAACGGGTAGGGTTTGATAGCACAGTTGGGAGCTGTCCTTACGTGCACAACAGTAGCTCATCCACTTACGTACATACGTGGCTACTATATTCTGTTCCAGGCCAGGGCGTCGTTGTCACGATGACCTACTTTGGACACAAATTAATTAATGTTGTGTTAATTAGGCCATCAACTTGACAGTTTTTATTTTTTAATCTATGTGTGACTACACTAATCTTGAACAGGTATATTCCCTCCGTTCAGAAATATAAGACGTTTTAAGCTTTGTGAATCGAATTTATCTAAATATATATTGATTGGATTGTAAAGGAACATAGCAGGCCAGGCTTTCCCCTCTCATGGTCGCTCCCACAAGCGACGCACGGGAGGAAACCCTAGCCGCCGGCCTAGCCCCTCGCCGCTCCCTCCCTCTCCCCGCTGTTGAATATAAATATATTGCATAGCCCCTTTCTATCAGATCGGTCTAAAGGATTTATGCACTACCCCTCACGTCTAGCGTGGGATAGGAGTAGGCCACAAAATCTTTTTTTCCTTTTTTTAATACAACGTGAGCAGGGTCTTGAACTCAAGACCTCTTGACTCTGATACCATAAATGATTTAGGTAAATGATAGGGCTCCCCCGGGGGATCGATCGCTACGATCCCCCGCCTCCTTCCACGCGTTTGTCGCTACCAGCGAACGGACAGGGCCCACCGCAACCACCTCCCGCAATAATTGATCTGCCTTATCCCTTTTTCCCTGTCCCTCCGCCGTTCGTCTTCTCCCACAGGAGCGATGCCGCATCACCTCCACCGGATCCCGCAGCCCCGGCCGCCGCCGGCTTCCCCAGCGCCGTTGCCGCTTGTTTCCCTACCCCCGCGCTCCTCTAGCCCCACCTCCACCTAGATCCTAAATGCCGGCGTCGATGATAATGCATGGGGCTCGCCTCCGGTTGGGCCTCACCTGACGCCCGGCCGCCACGGCCGCCGCCCACTGCTCCGTCCTCGGATCCCGCACAAGTGCCCACCGTTGTCGTCACCGGAGCCAGAGACAGAGCTCTCTCCTCATCCTATCACGCACCCACGCTGCTCCGCCATGGCCATGGCATAGCCCTGCGGTGACTAACAAGCTACTGCCGGCGAGGTTTCCACGCGACGATGCCACCATAGGAGTCCAGCAGACCTGAGATAATTAAGGGGAGGTGCTACCATGGGAGGTAGGCGCGGGGGCGACCCGGAGGTTCTCGCCTCTATCATGGCACGCCCCAATTGAGTTGCAGGTTGCCAACTCCGACGATGCTACATAGGTCAACAACGATGCTAACGTAGGTTGATTGCGGTGTTTCCATTGGCCAGTTGCATTGCTACGAGTGTGAAGGATGGGTTCGCCGTGCTTCCATGGGTGCTACTTGTATTTTTTTTGCTACTTTCGTGTATATGTTTTGCTACATACGTATATTTTGTTTGCTACTTTTCTATTCTCGAAGTGTTGTGAAAAATGTCAACAATGCTACTACGGAATAATCTTTTTGCTACAACCGTTTTGTGGGTCTACTACAATAGTAAAAAGTGTTTGATATGAGGTCTCCTACGGAATTGGTTTGCTACGGTAGAAAATATTTTTTTACAAAAACTTCGGCCATGTCTTCGGCGAAGTCTTTTTTGCTACAGATACTGAACTTTTTTGCTACATTAGTGCAATGCTTTTGCTACAATAGCGTAATTTTTTTGCTATGAGGTCTTTGACTAGGTTTTTTTGGGGTGAAATAATGGCCCAAAATATATTCGAGCTCGTTGGGGAACCCCAAGAGGAAGGTATGATGAGCACAACAACAAGTTTTCCCTCAGTTATGAAACCAAGGTTATCGAACCAGTAGGAGCAAGGAAACACCTCCAAGGTGTTGTTTTCAACTTGGAATCCTGCACAACACAACCACAGAACTTTGACCATAACTTACAGTGAGGTTATCAATCTCATCGGATTTGCTGAAAACAAAAGATTAAACGTATTGTGTGGAAGATAGTAATACCTTGCAGAAAGTAAACAGAAAACAGTAAACAATTGTAGATTGATGGTAAAAGAAAGGACCGGGGTCCATAGTTCACTAGCGGTGATTCTCCTTAAGATAGATAACATGTTGGGTGAACAAATTACAGCGGGGCAATTGACAAACATCGAGAAAGCATACATGCATATACTAATCATCTTGACTCCTTTGAGATTTGATTGGGCATTACAACATTATACATAGACCGTAATCCAACTACATATATGACCAATAATCCACCTTCAGGTTATCATCCGAACCCCCTCCAGTATTAAGTTGCAAGCAATAGATAATTGCATTAAGCAAAGTGTGTAAAGTAAACAATATGATTGTTCTATGAACAAAGGATTGTTGTTTTCTCCCTAGTAGCAACAACACATCTAGTACCTTAGAGACTTATGTCACTTCCCCAGATTCCTAGAGGCATGAACCCACTATCGAGCATAAATACTCCCTCTTGGAGTTGCTAGCATCTACTTGGCCAAGATAGCTACTAACTGTTGGAAATATGCCCTAGAGACAAATAGTTATAAGGACTATTATCATATTTCATATAGTTTATGATTAAGTTTTATATCAAGATATAATTGTATTGAGTGGAAACATCAATACACGTGTGATATATGAACAACCAGGTGTTCACACTGAAACTCTACTCATTGGTCAACAGATGATCATGTTTCCTGATCATGTGGCATTTATGCTAGTTGGAAATGGAGTCAATTCATTCTGAGAATGAGATGATGAACCAATACCCAACCGAAACATCGTGACCCGATCATGTCACGAAGTTCAAGTTATGATGATTAGAAATGGATCCTTGTAGACTATGCCTTAAACCGTGAGGCTATATCAATCACTGTCTCTCGAGAGTGCTTAGATAGCATCAATCGCCACTTGGTAATACAGTGGTTATAAAGGTGTGTTTAGGTACTCGGAGGAAACCATAGAGGCAATATATGTCAAGAGCGGGATTTGTCCATCCATGTGACGGAAATATACTCAAGGGCCTACTCAGAGAAATTATATCCAATAGCTGCGCATCATGTGATTTGATCACATAGATATCACTTGTCGGAAGGAGTCAATTAGCATTGTTCGGTAACGATATTGAACATGACATGGTGATGTCATTGATCAGATCTCGGGCAATGCAAGTATCGAGAGACAAAGGGAATAAGGTATGACTGTCCCGGTTCAAACGACGAAAGATCTTCGTGGAACGCACAGGGGTCACATGGCCATCCAGGTCCCTCTGTAGATCATTAGTGCGGGAGTGTCCCGACCATGTCTGGAGTGTTCCCGAACCGTGGGGTATCACGCTTAAGGGCTTGATGATGCTTAGAGAGTGTTTATAGGATCAGAAGTATCGCCGAAGAATAGTAGAGAGAAAACCAGAAGGGTTTCGGTAAGTACGAAGGATGTCCGGAGTGGAGGTGGAAGGTGTCCCATAGCCACGGAGGTTGAATAATATGTGAATGAATGTTAAATATTGATTTAATCATTTATTCATAATTATTGAATAAAAGAGAAAATCAATTAAAAGGTCGAAAGGCTTAATGGGCCAATTACCGGAGGGGAGAGGGCCCATTAGGGAAAGGAGAGAGGGAGAAGGGACAAGGGGGTGGCCGGCTGGGCCTAGCCTCCCCCTCACGCGGGGCCCACTAGGGTCGGCCGACGGCTGCCCCTCCCCCTTCTCTCCTTTAGTCCCACCCCGGGACTTTGAGGGAGGTAGTACCTCCCCTCCTCCTATATATAGTGGGGGTATTTGGCGAGATAAATACACACAAACTCAATAAAGGTCTTCTCACTTTTGGGAAGACCTCCAATTGATATTCTCTATCTCTCTCTCTATCTCTCTCTCTCTCTCTCTCTCTCTCTCTCTCTCTCTCTCTCTCTCTCTCTCTCTCTCTCTCTCTCTCGTGACCGTGGTCCCAAGTTCGGACTGCGCGAATGAGAGACATCTTCATCGCGGAGCGTCGTCGCGCTGCGGGATTCGGATTCAGGAGCTCTACTTCGGCAACTGCTGCTGGACCGGGGAAGCGGGAGTCATCGTCACGCACCGGACGTATGTAACTCCCCGCGAGGTGTCACACTTGAGGCACTCAAATTATTGAGCCACAGGAGCACAAGGACTTCATCACGACCTTGAGGTTGGCTTTGGCTCGTCTACATCAACCACGCTCTCCTGAGCGTTGACAACGCTTTTCGGTCTTCAAGGGTAAGTTCGCGAAAATCCCCTCCCGTTATTGTATTACTAACAGATAGGTCCTGGCAGCATCAGGGGTTCAGGGGCGTAGGGTAAAATTTTATTGTTTTCATGCGCGAAACCCCTTCAGTGGTATCAGAGCTAGATCTATGCATAGTAATGCTAGTACGGGTGATGGCTCTGTGTATGGTGCCCAGAAAAATGCTTGATGGCGGTGTTGATGTGGAGCTTGTTGGGAACCCCAAGACGAAGGTATGATGAGCACAACAGCAAGTTTCCCTCAGTTATGAAACCAAGGTTTAATCGAACCAGTAGGAGCAAGGAAACACCTCAAAGGTGTTACTAGCTGAGCTTTGGCAGGGCGCACTACCGGTGCTAGTAGCAATGTGGAGACCTGCACAAAACAACCACAGAACTTTGTCCCCAACTTGCGATGAGGTTGTCAATCTCACCGTGTTTTGCGGAAAACAAAGGACTAAACGTATCGAATGGAAAGAAGTCAAAGTTTGCAGAAAGTAAACACCAAACATTAAAAGATTGTAGATTGTATGTAAAGAAAAAGGACCGGGATCCATAGTTCACTAGAGGTGGCTCTCCTTAGATAGATAACATGTTGGGTGAACAAATTACAGCGGGGCAATTGACAAACACCGAGAAAGCAATACATGCATATACTAATCATCTTGACTCCTTTGAGACTTGATTGGGCATTACAACATAATACATAGACCGCCATCCAACTACATCTATGACTTATAATCCACCTTCAGGTTATCATCCGAACCTCCTCTAGTATTAAGTTGCAAGCAACAGATTATTGCTTTACGAACTACATGTAAAGTAAACAATACAATTGTTCTATGAACAAAGGATTCTTGTTTTCTCCCTAGTAGCAACAGCACATCTAGTACCTTAGAGATTTCTGTCACTTCCCCAGATTACTAGAGGCATGAACCCACTATCGAGCATAAATACTAAATCTTGGAGTTGCTAGCATCTACTTGGCCAAGATAGCTACTAACAACGGAAAGCATGCAAGATCTCAAATAACAAACACATGATAGAATCAATAATCAATCTGAAATAGCATCTCAATATCCATCGGATCCCCACAAACACAACATGTATGGATTACAAATAGATGATCTTGATCATGAACGGAGCTCACAAGATCTAAACATGAAAGCACAAAGGAGGAGAAACCAGCCATCTAGCTACTACATGGATCCGTAGTCCAAGGATGAACTACTCACGCATCACACCGGAGGCTTGCATGGTGATGAAGAAAGCCACCAGGGTGAATTCCCCTCTCCGACAGGGTGCCGGGAAGAGCTTCAGATCCCTCCCGGTCTAGGGATGGAGATGACGGCGGCTACAGACTCTTTCATGGATTTTTGATCGGCTACTTAGGGTTTTCGTCTCGAGGGCAACTTATAGGCGGAAGGAGAGGCCAAGGGGGTGCCGGGAGCCCCCACACCACCCCCTAGCGCGGGCCCAGCCTAGCCGCGTGGCCAGGTGGTGTGGCCGTCCCCTGGCCCTTCTCCATCTCGTATTCTGGCACTTGATCCCTTCCGAAAAAATAGGCACCTTGGCTTTTGTCCCGTCCAATTTCGAGAATATTCATTTTCTGACTTTCCTGGAACCAAAAACAGCAGAAAACAGGCAGCTGGCACTGTAGCTCTTGTTAATAGGTTAGTCCAAGAAATCATATGAAAAGTACTCCAAAGTTGGAACAAAACACTAGAAAGTGGATAAAACCAAGCATGGAACATCAAAAATTATAGGTACATTTGCAATGTATCAACGGGTAGAACACACGAGATGTAGCGTGTGGGCGTTGATCTTTTAGTTGTTATCCTCCCACGTGTACTTGAGTATACCGCAGTAATGCTTGATGAAGTGGCCCCCAACCGACTTTACGCGTTCATTCGCGAGACTGGTCCACGCTTGACATACGGCTTGTACCGTATAAAGTGGCTTAGGGGGGTGGCTGTCTCTCTCGCATTTGTTGGTATGCCATTTACAACGGACGGCCCCGAAAGGGGTGTAGCAGAGACAACTACTTGATTAGCGTTGTGCCGAAAGTTTGTAGGTAAGAACGGTTCTTGTGAGAAAGCCCATTCAGCCACATAAAACATGCAAAGATAAAGTAGAGGCGTCTAACTTTGTTTTGCAGGGGGCGTTGCTTTGTGATATGGTTGTGGCAAAGGTAAAGTGATTACTGATGGCCCAAAATATATCGAGCTCGTTGGGGAACCCCAAGAGGAAGGTATGATGATCACAGCAGCAAGTTTTCCCTCAGTTATGAAACCAAGGTTATCGAACCATTAGGAGCAAGGAAACACCTCCAAGGTGTTGTTGCCAACTTGGAATCCTGCACAACACAACCACAGAACTTTGCCCCCAACTTATAGTGAGGTTGTCAATCTCACCGGTTTTGCTGAAAACAAAAGATTAAATGTATCAAGTGGAAGAAAGTAAAAGCTTGCAGAAAGTAAATAGAAAACAGTAAACAGTTGTAGATTGATGGTAAAAGAAAGGACTGGGGTCCATAGTTCACTAGTGGTGGCTCTCCTTAAGATAGATAACATGTTGGGTGAACAAATTATAGCGGGGCAATTGACAAACATCGAGAGCATACATGCATATACTAATCATCTTGACTCCTTTGAGATTTGATTGGGCATTACAACATTATACATAGACCGTAATCCAACGGCATCTATGACTAATAATCCACCTTGCGGTTATCATCCCAACCCCCTCCAGTATTAAGTTGCAAGCAACAGATAATTTCATTACGCATTGCGTGTAAAGTAAACAATACGATTGTTCTATGAACAAAGGATTGTTGTTTTCTCCCTAGTAGCAATAACACATCTAGTACCTTAGAGATTTCTGTCACTTCCCCAGATTACTAGAGGCATGAACCCACTATCGAGGATAAATACTAACTCTTGGAGTTGCTAACATGTACTTGGCCAAGATAGCTACTAACAACGGAAAGCATGCAAGATCACAAATAACAAAGACATGATAGAATCAATAATGAATATGAAATAGCATCTCAATATCCATCGGCTCCCCGCAAACACAACATGTAGGATTACAAATAGATGATCTTGATCATGAACGAAGCTCACAAGATCTAAACATGATATCACAAAGGAGAAGAACCAGCCATCTAGCTACTACATGGACCCGTAGTCCAAGGATTAACTACTCACGCATCACACCGGAGGCTTGCATGATGATGAAGAAGGCCTCCAGGGTGAATTCTCCTCTCCGGCAGGGTGTCGGGAAGAGCTTCCGATCCCTCCCGATCTAGGGATTCAGATGACGGCAGCTACAGACTATTTCATGGAATTTTGATATGGTACTTAGGATTTCTGTATCAGAGGCATCTTATAGGTGAAAGGGGAGGCCGAGGGGGTGCCCTGGGTAGCCGCACCAGCCCCTGGCGCGGGCCAGGCTTGGCCGCCGGCTAGGTGGTGTGGCCGCCCCTGGCCCCTCTCCGTCTCGTATTCTGGCTCTGTGTCCCCCTCGGTGAAAAACTACCTTTGGTTTTTGTCCCGGTCAATTCCGAGAATATTCATTTTCTGACTTTCCTAGAACCAAAAAGAGCCGAAACCAGGCAGCTGGCACTGTCTTAATAGGTTAGTCCAAGAAAGTGTATGAAAATACTCCAAAGTTGGAACAAAACATAAGAAAGTAGATAAAAACAAGCATGGAGCATCAAAAATTATGGATACGTTAGCAACGTATCAACATCCCCAAGCTTAACTCCTGCTCGTCCTCGAGTAGGTAAGTGATAAAAAGAAAGAATTGTTTTTGAGGTGACATGCACCATCATAAACTTGATCAAAGTATTTGTAAAACATTGAAAGCTTGGATCATTGTACTTCGACATAGCATGAAAGATAAAGTTCTAGCAATGAAACATACCAACTATGTTGCAGCATGAAAATGCACAACCAAAAGATTCATGCATAACAATACTTTGCAAGACGTTTGTTTGTTTCACATAAAGAAAACATAGCATAGTGGCATTCAGCTTGTCCCTCATAGAGTAGGAAACATAAATGCATAAGACACCTTAAAAGTTCATAAGAGTGACTAGATACAAGTAGTTTAAGAACAAGCAATATCAAGTTATGCATCGATCAACAAGTCTTGGGACAATGCACATAGAACTAAGAATGGCCACTATGCTCTCAAAGTAGGTGCATAAGGTAGAAGGTGGAGACTCAACATAAAAGTAAAAGAAAGGCCTTCATAGAAGGAAGTAGAGATTCAAGTTTCATAAAGTGCTTCCAAAAATTATGGTACTTGTTAGCTTTCAGCTCTCATTGCCCCTATCATAAGCATCTTTAAGTGATTAAGGTTAAAGTGACACAACTAAGAGGATATGCTTGACAAGTTATAAGCCGAAATCTCAGGCCCCTTACTTACGAAGACCGAACCTCATGCTACTCAACTTTAGTCACAAGTAAGCTCTTGTCATTGTAAGTACATATGTATCATAGAGAACCGCCAACGGGGTACCCCTTGCACATGATACAGGAGCTATCCCATAATCAAAATGACAAGGCAAGCAGACAATGAGCATCTCAGTGCTCTTTTTATTTGCTATTTGCATAGGTTTTTATTGAGGATGCTTCATAGAGTGCTAATTATGGTTATGCTGCAAGTTTCCACCATGATTAGGCATGGCTTAGTCTAGCAGCCCAGGCGTTTCTCTAACACACATACAAACTCCATGATCTTACAAGTTCCACTTTTATTTCACACCGCCGAGATCCATAAGCAAAAGAACATGATATCAACGGGGTACAATGTACAAGTGCAATGTTGAAAGCGTTCCCCATGATACATGGTTCTGCTAATTTCAACTTATAGAGCGCAAGCATATACGCAACAAAGATGGACACAATGGGTCAAGTTTATTAATTGCAAGAAAGTAAAGTGTGCCATCAAGTTCGTGAGAGCTTTAATCACTAATTTTCACATAACAAGTTTAATTTGGAAGGTATATAAAAACATGAATATACTTTGAATAGAAAATGCTAATAGGTAGGTATGGTGGACTCTTTGGAATAACTTGGTTTTAGGAGTTGGATGCATGAGTGGAACTCATACTTTATTACGGAGTCTAGCAAAAGACTGGGAGCGACCAACTAAGAGAGCAATAATGGGCATAATCATGCAGAGCGACAAAACATCATTGATTAAAGCATAAAGTGATATTACAAGTCGAAAACTAAAGGATCATAAAGGCTATGGTGACTTGGGATAGTCATAACATGGTGTGAGCATGCGCCAAGTCAACCCAAAATAAAGCATCAAAGGAGAATACCACAATACTATGCGTTAATATGCTAAAACAACGCATGATTCTTCCAAGGCACATTAAGCAATCTCAATTGTTTATAACATGTCATGCTACAGCAAAGATCACTAAGCATAAATCCAAAACAATATCAAGCATGGCATGACAAAGCATAGGCCACAGTCAAAAACAAGCTCTCTTTACCACTTAAGCATGAACTTTCCTACTCTTTTCCAATCCAAACCAAACTATTTGAAAAATAATGTATGAAAGAGGGGGTCAAACCAATTTATTCAGAAAACTAAGAAAACCAAGCAAACGAAAAAAAATGAAAACTAAAAAGAAGACGCTCCAAGAACAACACAACTATGCATGAAACAATAAAAATGAAGTGTTTGGAAGAAACCTGGGATTTTTATTAATGAAGAAGGGGATGCCTTGGGCATCCCCAAGCTTTGACGCTTGTACTTCTTGGATATTTCTTGGGGTAACACGCGTGGCATCCCCAAGCTTGAGCTTTAGTCCATTCTTCATCTCATTACATCATTCCTTCCATACACCTGAAATTTTTCCTTTATACAAAACTTCACACAATCGTTATTAGCAACATTAGTGCACTCAAGATAATAAGTCTTTTGGTTCAGTTTCAACACCAATAGCACTTCCATTAAAACACAATCTACTGTAGCACTTTCCTCAAAAATCTCAATTCCTCAAAAGAACACAAAAAGGAATCAACAAGAAGCAAATTAAAATAATGGCAGAAATCTGTCAAAACAGACCAGCAGGTAAAAACCAATTTTTTCGAACACCTTCTGTTGCTCAAATCGAAAAGTGTTGAACTAACAAAAGTTAGATAACAACCTGGGCCAGGAGCACAACAATTCACGCCTCAAATCGACATACAGAGATTTTACAAGAATTTTTACGGTGAAGAACAAAAATCTGTTTCGGGACAGCAACTTTCCCAAACATTACTTCTCTATCATTAGAGGTTACTCCTGGCACAAAAAGAAAATAAAAAGGATAAGAAGCGGTTATTACAGAGGTAATAACTTCCAAGACTCATCTAAAACTTCTGGGTTATCTCCCAATAAGTACTTTGTTTAACGCCTTTAAGGTAGGCATGATAGTTTCGATGATACTCACATAAGAAATATGAACTGAAGTAAAAGAGAGCATCAAGAAGCAAATTCAAAACACATTTAAGTCTAACCCACTTCTTATGCATAGGAATCTTATACGAAAATAAATTCACAAAGAACAAAGTGACAGGCATAGGAAGATAAAACGAGAGTAATTTCAAAACTTTTAGCAAATAGAAAGGTGTTTCAGTACCATGAAAACTTTTACAACCATATTTTCCTCTCTCATAATAATTTTCAGTAGCCTTATGAACAAACTCAACAATATAACTATCACATAAAGCATGCTTTTCATGATCTACAAACACATAATTTTTATCAAGTTCAAAAATAGTGGGATTAAAACCTTCGAACCCACTTTTAACAATTTTATAACAAGATGAATGATCAATCTCATTTTCAATAGTAGTGCAATTAATATTATCAACCAATATAGGACCATCATCTAGAGCTTTATTATATTTTCAAAAGAATCCACAGGAACATAACATTCATCCTCCTTTGGTAACCATGGGGGACAATCAAATAATGTAAGGGGTAAAGAGTTACTCTCATTAGAAGGTAGGAATGGGTAGATCCATTCTTCCTCCTCTTGATCATCACTCTCCTCCTATTTTTAATCCAATGAGCTTCCCGTTTCAGCAATTTATTCTTCCATAGGCTCCTGCAAGGCATTAGTCTCTTTCGTTAGTGGAGACATCTATTAAGATATTCAAGAATATAGCCATTTTCTTCCTTGTAATTATCAAAGCAAAATTTCAGTATATCATAAACCTCATATTTATAAGGTGCATCATCAGTATTTTCAAGCAAATAAGCAAGTTCGAATGCACCCTTCCAAGCTATAAATTCTTCAATTTGTTCCACATCACAAAAGTCATAATTTCCCTTAACATAAGAAGATATGGTAACATCATCATTGTACTCACATTGAAAAGGGAAATGTTTATACCTCTTACAGCAACAAGATTTATCAAAGCAATAAGTAACATTATAAGTAGAGCACACGTTTCTAGCTATGGTATACAATTTATTAATTTGTTCCCATAAGTGTTTCCCTTTTTGTGACAAGCGGTGTTCCTTATAATAATATTTTTGTTCTTCCGTGAACCCACCTGGCCAATAAGATTCAGTTTCAAAGAAACCAACCATTGATAGAAAGCATGATAAAGCAAGTCAATAACAGACCAACGAAAATAACAACTATAGTAGGGACTAATTTTTTGTATTTTAATAAAAGAAACAAGCAAACAAACCAGAAATAAACTAAGCAAAACAAAAACAACAAAGTAAAGAGAATGGTTATGAGGGACTTCCCTTGTGAAGATGTCCTTGACTCCTCGGCAACAGCGCTAGAAAATATGCTTGATGGCCCAAAATATATCGAGCTCATTGGGGAACCCCAAGAGGAAGGTATGATGAGCACAGCAGCAAGTTTTCCCTCAGTTATGAAACCAAGGTTATCGAACTAGTAGGAGCAAGGAAACACCTCCAAGGTGTTATTGCCAACTTGGAATCCTGCACAACACAATCACATAACTTTGCCCCCAACTTACAGCGAGGTTGTCAATCTCACTGGTTTTGCTAAAAACAAAGGATTAAACGTATCAAGTGGAAGAAAGTAAAAGCTTGCAGAAAGTAAATAGAAAACAGTAAACAGTTATAGATTGATGTTAAAAGAAAGGACCGGGGTCCATAGTTCACTAGTGGTGACTCTCCTTAAGATAGATAACATGTTGGGTGAACACATTACAGCGGGGCAATTGACAAACATCGAGAAAGCATACATGCATATACTAATCATCTTGACTCCTTTGAGATTTGATTGGGCATTACAACATTATACATAAACCGTAATCCAACTGCATCTATGAAAAATAATCCACCTTCAGGTTATCATCCGAACCCCCTCCAGTATTAAGTTGCAAGCAACAGATAATTGCATTACGCATTGCGTGTAAAGTAAACAATACAATTGTTCTATGAACAAAGGATTGCTGTTTTCTTCCTAGTAGCAACAACATATCTAGTACCTTAGAGATTTCTATCACTTCCCCAGATTACTAGAGGCATGAACCCACTATCGAGCATAAATACTAACTCTTGGAGTTGGTAGCATCTACTTGGCCAAGATAGCTACTAACAACGGAAAGCATGCAAGATCACAAATAACAAAGACATGATAGAATCAATAATCAATCTGAAATAGCATCTCAATATCCATCGGATCCCCGCAAACAGAACATGTAGGATTACAAATAGATGATCTTGATCATAAATGGAGCTCACAATATCTAAACATGATAGCACAAAGGAGAAGAACCAACCATCTAGCTACTACATGGACCCGTAGTCCAAGGATGAAGAAGGCCTCCAGGGTGAATTTCCCTCTCCGACAGGGTGCCAGGAAGAGTTTTAGATCCCTCCCGATCTAGGGATAGAGATGACAGCGGCAACAGACTCTTTTTTGGATTTTTTATCCGGTACATAGGTTTTCTGTATCGGAGGCATCTTATAGGCGAAAGGGGAGGCCGAGGGGGTGCCCTGGGTGGCCGCACCACCCCCTGGCGCGGGCCAGGCCTGGCCGCGTGGCCAGGTGGTGTGGCCGCCCCTGGCCCCTCTCCGTCTCGTATTATGGCTCCGTGTCCCCCTCGGTGAAGAACTGAATTTGGCTTTTGTCCCGTCCAATTCCGAGAATATTCATTTTCTGACTTTCCTGGAACCAAAAACAGCAGAAAATAGGCAGCTGGCACCGTGGAATCTTGTTAATAGGTTAGTGCAAGAAAGTGTATAAAAATACTACAAAGTTGGAACAAAATATAAGAAAGTAGATAAAAACAAGCATGGAACATCAAAAATTATGGATACGTTAGCAACGTATCAATTACCTTTCTTTACGTAGTAGTAGATAGTCACGGAGGTGACGGACTACCATGCCGAAAAGACCCCGGTACCCTGGTGTTTACGGCACTAGAACTCGGGCGCCGGAATCCGGTGACGACGGATGGAGATCACGACGTGAAGGACCATATCACATCTCATTTACATTCAATGTTATTGTTTGTATATGTTATTGTGTGCTAGTATTAGATACTCGACTGTAGCCTAATAAGATGATTCTTGTTAAAATTACCAACGATTGTGTTCCCCCTTAGTGTGCACCACCAAGAAAGTTCTTCGGTATGAGGCGATCCATGGTACAGGCATGGGTGTCAGACATATCTACGTTCGCATACAGTGGGTGTAAGCCATGTTGCACAGCGAATACACTAAGGTTGGGTTGGCGAGCCTAGCACGCCACAGAAGCGTGGCCTCGGAACACGGATGGTCGAAAGATCGAGCACGAGTCACATGAATGATGTGACTGACGTTTAGCCACCCTTGAAACCACATTGATGGCCGTGACGATCGGGGGAGATGTGGCTGATAGGGGTCGTGTTATCACTAGGAACCCTTATGTGTACAGGTGTTTCTAAGTGGAGTTATTATTAACTCATTTAATTATAAACTTAGTCTAAATTCCTTTTGCAATTGTAAATGTGGAAAAGTTCTCCCCGATGCCACCTTTCCGATTGACGATTGATTGGTTAGAAGGAGAGAAGCTCAGATTAGATGGATCAAACTTCTCTATATGGGTTGCGCGTCTCCATGTTCTCCTTAGCGAGAATGACATGGTCGACTAGATACTCGACGGGATGGATTTGGATCAGCCCATTGACCTAGAGACCCAAGAGAAGCGGGAAGACCGCTATCTCCGTCGGGAGATGGCCTCCTTCATTTCAGTTACAATGCGTTTCGGAATGGTGGATGAGATGTGGCCTTTCGTGGGTGATGTCAACCCTCCTACGATAATGCTACAGATTAGGACACATTTTGTGGAATAATCACGCATATGGGAGCATGAGCTGATGGGAGACTTCCTCTCCATTAAGATGGAGGAGAACACATCACTTGATGACCACTTGGAGCTCATGCATGATGTGTACATGAGGCCTGCATACTTCCTGGATAGCTGGATGACGGGTTCTTTTGCAAATGACGTTGTGCTGCGGTCGCTGCCACCAAGCTACCAAGCACAAGTCAGGACTTGTATTATGAGAGGCGACGTGGAATCAATGGAATTCCACCGGTTCGTATCACATCTGAGGAATGTGTTGATTGAACCAGATGTCACTCAGGTCATCAATGACAAAGGTATATATTTGATATACAATTTTATAAATGTTATAATCTTGCAAACACATTTGCAGTGTTAAGTATATTTGATACTTGTTCTGTTTGCTGAAAACAAGTCCTTATGCATGAGAGGTGCTTGCTAGAGAGGAGGTGACGTTGCGTGTTGATGGTGAGCATGATGATGATGGCTAACGACACTCTCCCTCAACATTTATCATTTAGTTTATGTTTTAGGATGATTATTGTAATCAAAATATTGTGAACTTCTTTCGTGTGTCTCACACTTTGTGAGACGGTTATTAATATCAGTTTTTAACAAACGGTTGTTCCACTTTTATGAATGATTTCTATTTGTGTTCATATCTTGTTTGATTATAAGTGAATTATCCTTATTTGTTTGAAACTAACTGATAATGCATGAACATTTGTAAAATATTGAAATGCCTTAAAATACCCATCTTAAATGATATTCATTACTGAATGAAACCATTGTTTAAATTCAAAGTTATGTGATAATATGTGAAAGAAATTTGATTTCTTTTCACATATAAATCATGCCTAAGTTCGGCAAAATAACTTGAACATTGTGTCTTACTTGAATACAAAGTGTTTTAATGAATTGTTGAAAATAAATGCATATTCGATGTATTGTGTTTTAACAAAATGGTAACTATCATTATATGATTATTTAAATGTGTAAAGTAGTTTACCAAAGGAAACATGAGTATGAAACTATTTGATATGATCAAAGTATTTCATCAACAAAGGGTATAAATATAAAAGAGAATCTCATTACTATGATTTGATCAATAGAAATTCGACTTTATAAGAATGGAATAAAGAAATTGTGGAATGCAAAGCATTTTGAAACGTCAAAATGCAAAGCATCACAATGTGATATTAGATATCAAAATGGATGAATAGATGGC
The DNA here is from genome assembly GCA_910589775.1 of Avena eriantha. NCBI lineage: Eukaryota > Viridiplantae > Streptophyta > Magnoliopsida > Poales > Poaceae > Avena > Avena eriantha. Next base: position 45,931,066 of record OU342741.1, read on the forward strand.
GCTGAATAAATCGTTGTAGTATAGATGTAGAGACCATTAGTTAGAAATAGTTAGCACTCAATAAGAATATATAGTGAACCATATGAATTTGCGAGATCGGCTCCATATCAAGTATGGATCGTTGTAAAAGTTTTGGGGTTATTTGATATAACCAAAACAATAGCGAATAAGTCCTTGTAGAGTATTCATTGGAAACTTTGAATACGAAATCCATAGCTAAGACCAAAAGGAAGCAAAACTTGTATTGCTTGGATTTTGGTGCATTCTTGAGGAAGTTCACATTCAGTGATACTGGTCAATTATGGAGCAAATGGAAGATAGAGAAAACACGATGAGGATTCAAATCCGTGCATCAGAGTGTTGAGAAGCACAACGTAAAACGTTCCTGAACGATTCTCTTCACAAAGGAAAGAATCAATTATATTGATCATTTTGTTTTCCCCACTAGTGTTTTCACTACATGAAGTAGGATTCAAAATGTAACCCATATCTTGTATGGAGACATTTGTGAATCATTTTTCATGATTATTAGAATATGACATACCTACGAACTACTAAGGAAATAATGGTAAACTAGAATTATGAGAAATCCTAAAAGCAAAATTCCCTTGAGATTAGAAAGCAATTCGTTGCTGAATCTCACAAGTAAAAGGGGTTACTTGGAATTTTCCCAAATGACTGCAAAGCCATAGTGGAAAATGGGGTGAATGACAAAAGAACAATTTGTCAAGTATTGGATGAATTCAAATGAATTTGATTTATGTGTGCTTAATGTCTAGTGGGTTTAAAACTAGTAAAAGTACTAGTGTCTCATAGTAAATCTCTCACTTTGATATTTGATCAAAGGATTTGAAGTTGTTCGAAATAGTGAGTAGATATGCAATTTACATGAAATTGAGTGGGAGCTATAAAGTCTTCCTAAAACAATATGTGAATGAGATATTTTTGAGTGGGAGAAATATAAGTCTCAAATTCAAATATGCAGGAACATATTTTGAGTGGGAGCTTATATAGTGATTCTTAAGTGTGTTAAGAATAAAAGCGCAAGTACCTGTAAATAATGATTTATGAGGTGTAGAAGTTAATAATAAGTGTATTATAATATTATGTAGTATTCCTTAAGGGATTCTGAAAAGAGTTCCAGAATAGAAGTTAATTAAGGAACTAGTCCTTAATAACTCAAGTTAGGAATAATATTAAGTTTAATATCAATGGTTGAAAGAAAGAAAAGGATGATCATCATCCACTATGTTGAGACATATGTTCTATCTTAGAAAACCATGATGATAACTTAACATAATATGTGATCCAATAAGGAACATTTAAAAGTGATTAAGTTCGAATCATAGAATGTTGAGCTAAGTTTTTCCGCAGTGTCTAATAGAGAACTGTAGACATGTTTTCCAAATCCGTAAAAGGATGACATATCTTAAAGCATAAAGGGTTATGTTATAAGGGAATATGTTGGAAACTCCTGTTAATACCGATTAAAGTCAAGTAGGAAGTGAGGTGAACAAAAACATCAAAAGTTGCACATAGTGCACTCGTATTTCGATGAATACATTTATAATAATAGATAAGGTTACCATCTAAAGTGTTGTATAATGTTATCGCGAGGCTAGTTCGCTTTTAACGTAGAATGATGTGTCCCAGGGCATAGTGCCCATGAGAAAGCCCTCGAGGTTGATCTAAAGTCACTGTAGGCTCCTGGAATCAGGCCTCGTTCTGCTGCCATAGCGACGATGCATACACACAGATGTTATCATGTGATGATAAAGTATTAATGTCAATCAAGGTGACATTAGTAAGTTGCAAAGGATTTGGGATTGTAAAGTACAGACCCAAGACTCAACCTCTTCCATGAGCAAGCATGTTCAGGGTACCAGATGTGGTGCCAATGATTAAGAACAAATGCAGCTAGTGTATTTGTACTCTAGTGCAAGTGGGAGACTGTTAGAAATATGCCCTAGAGACAAATAGTTATAAGGACTATTATCATATTTCATATAGTTTATGATTAAGTTTTATATGATGCTATATCTGTATTGAGTGGAAACATCAATACATGTGTGATATATAAACAACCAGGGGTTCCCAGTGAAACTCTAGTCACTAGTTCATTGGTCAACAGATGATCATGTTTCCTGATCATATGACATTTATGCTAGTTGGAAATGGAGTCAACTCATTCTGAGAATTAGATGATGAACCAATACCCAACCTAAACATCGTGACCTGATCATGTCACAAAGTTCAAGTTACGATGATTAGAAATGGATCCTCGTAGACTATTCCTTAGACCGTGAGGCTATATCAATCACTGTCTCCCGAGAGTGCTTAGATAGCATCAATCGCCACTTGGTAGTACAGTGGTTATAAAGGTGTGTTTAGGTACTTGGAGGAAACCGTAGAGGCAATATATGTCAAGAGCGGGATTTATCCGTCCATGTGATGGAAAGATACTCAAGGGCCCACTCATAGAAGTTATATCCAATAGCTGCGCAACATGTGATTTGATCACAGGGATATCACTTGTCAGAACGAGTCAAGTAGCATTGTTCGGTAACAGGATTGAACATGACATGGTGATGTCATTGATCAGATCTCGGGAAATGCAAATATCGAGAGACAAAGGGAATGAGACATGAGTGTCCCGGTTCAAACGACGAAAGATCTTCGTGTAACGCACAGGGGTCACATTGCCATCCAGGTCCCTCTATCGATCATTGGTGCGGGAGTGTCCCGACCATGTCTGGAGTGTTCCCGAACCGTGGGGTATCACGCTTAAGGGCTTGATGATGTTTAGAGAGTGTTTATAGGATCAGAAGAATTGTAGAAGAATAGTAGAGAGAAAACCAGAAGGGTTTCGGTAAGTCAGAAGGATGTCCGGAGTGGAGGTGGAAGGTGTTCGATAGCCACAGAGGTTGAATAATATGTGAATGAATGTTAAATATTGATTTAATCATTTATTCATAATTATTTAATAAATGAGAAAATCAATTAAAAGGTCAAAAGGCTTAATGGGCCAATTCCCCGAGGGGAGAGGGCCCACTAGGGAAAGGAGAGAGGGAGAAGGGACAAGGGGGTGGCCGGCTGGGCCTATCCCTCCCCCCCCCCCCCCCGCGCGGGGCCCACTAGGGCCGGCCGGCGGTTGCCCCTCCCCCTCCTCTCCTTTAGTCCCATCGCTGGACTTTGAGGGAGGTAGTACCTCCCCTCCCCCTATATATAGTGGGGGTATTTGGCTAGATAAATACACACAAATTCAATAAAGGTCTTCTCACTTTTGGGAAGACCTCCAATTGATATTTTTTCTCTCTCTCTCTCGTGACCGTGGTCCCAAGTTCGGACTGCACGAACGAGAGACATCTTCACCGCGGAGCGCCGTCGCGCTACAGGATTCAGATCCAGGAGCTCTACTTCCGCAACTGCTGCTGGATTAGGGAAGCGGGAGTCATCATTAGGCACCGAACGTGTTTAACTCCCTGTGAGGTGTCACACTTGAGGCACTCAAGTCCTTGAGCCACAGGAGCGCAATGACTTCATCACGACCTTGAGGTCGGCTTCGACTCGTCTACATCAACCACACTCTCCTGAGCGTTGACAACGCTTTTCGGTCTTCAAGGGTAAGTTCGCGAAAAGCCCCTCCCGTTACTGTATTACTAATAGATAGGTCCTGGCAGCATTAGGGGTTCAGGGGCGTAGGGTAAATTTTTATTGTTTTCATGCGCGGAACCCCTTCACTAACAATGGAAAGCAAGCAAGATCACAAATAACAAAGACATGATAGAATCAATAACAAATCTGAAATGGCATCTCAATATCAATTGGATCCCCGCAAACACAACATGTATGATTACAAATAGATGATCTTGATCATGAACGGAGCTCACAAGATCTAAACATGATAGCACAAAGGAGGAGAACCTACCATGTAGCTACTACATGGACCCGTAGTCCAAGGATGAACTACTCACGCATCACACTAGAGGCAGGCATGGTGATGAAGAAGGCCTCTAGGGTGAATTCTCCCCTCCGACAGGGTGCCGGGAAGAGCTTCGGATCCCGCTCGATTTAGGGATGGAGATGACGGCTTCTACAGGCTCTTTCGTGGAATTTTTATCGGGTACTTAGGTTTTCTGTATCGGAGGCAATATATAGGCGAAGGGGGAGGCCGAGGGGGTTCCCGAGGAGGCTGCACCCCCCAGGCGCGGGCCAGGGGGTGTGGCCCCCTCGAGGCCCTCCTCCATCTTGTCTTCTGGCTCTGTGTTCCCCTCGGTGAAATATTGACTTTGGCTTTTGTCCTGTCCAATTTCGAGTATATTCATTTTCTGACTTTTCTAGAACCAAAAACAACAGAAAATAGGCAACTGGCACTGTGGCATCTTGTTAATAGGTTAGTCCCAGAAAATATGTAAAAGTACTCTAAAGTGTGAACAAAACATAAGAAAGTAGATATAAAACAAGCACGGAACATCAAAAATTATAGATACGTTTGCAACATATCAACATCCCCAAGCTTAACTCCTGCTCGTCCTCGAGTAGGTAAGTGATAAAAAGAATTATTTTTGAGGTGACATGCACCATCACAATCTTGATGAAGGCATTTCTAACATTGATAGTTGGGATCATAGTACTTTAACATATCATGAAAGATATAGTTCTAGCAATAAGACATAGCAACTATGTTGTAACATGAAAAGCTACAAACAAAAGATTCATGAATAACAATGCTTTGAAAGACGTTTGTTTTTTCACATAAAGAAAACATAATGAGAATGGTATTCATCTTGTCCCTCATAGTGTAGCAAAACATAAATGCATAGGACACCTTGAAAGTTCATAAGGGTGACTAGATACAAGTAGTTTAACAAGCAATATCAAAGTTATGCATCAATCAACAAGTCTTGGGAAAATGCACATTAAATTAAGAATGGCCACTATTCTCTCTTAATATGTGCATAAAGATATAAGATGGAGACTCAACATAAAAGTAAAAGAAAGGCCTTCATATAAGGAAGCAAGGATTCAAGTTTCATAAAGAGCTTCCAAAAATTATGGTACTTAGCTTTCAGCTCTCATTGCCCCTATCATAAGCATCTTGAAGTGATTAAGGTTAAAGTGAACAAACTATGGAGTATATGCTTGACAAAGTATAAGTTGGCAATCTCATGTCCCTTGAATACGAGGGCCTCTCCTCATGCTACTCAAGTTTAATTACTGGTAAGTTCTTGTTATAGTAAGTACATGTGTATCATAGAGAACCGCCAACGGGGTACCCCTTGCCCGATGATATGGAACAATCCCCATATCAAAGTGACAAGGCAAGCAGACAATAACCATCTCGGCAATCTTATTATTTACCATGGGAAAATGGTGCTTTTTTCTCTATTTCCGCTTTTCTCATCTCTTTTTTTTTCATTTTTCTCAATCTCTATCTCTTTTTTTATAAGGAGAATGCTTCGTAGATTGCTCATTATGGTTACGCTGTAGGTTTCCACCATGATTAGGCATGGATTAGACCAGTCGCCTAGGCGTTTCTCTAACACACATACATAACTCCATGGACTTACAAGCTCCCCTTTCATTTTACACCGACGACATCCATAAACAAAAGAGCATGATATCAACTAGGTACAATGTACAAGTGCAATGTTGAAAGCGTTCCCCGTGACAGCATGGTTCTGCTAATTCCCAACATATAAGTGCAAGCATATACAACATAGATAACACAATGGTTCAAGTTTATTAGGGGCAAGAAAAGTAAAGTGTGTCATCAAGTTCGTGAGAGCTTTAATCACTAATTTTCACATAACAAGTTTCATTTGGAAGGTAGATAAAAAACATGAATATACTTGGAATAGAAAATGCTAATAGGTAGGTATGGTGGACTCTTTGGAATAACTTGGTTTTATTTGTAGTTGGATGCATGAGTGGAACTCATACTTAGTCATGGAGGCTAGCAAAAGACTGGGAGCGACCAACTAAGAGAGCAATAATGGCCATAATCATGCAAAGCGACGAAACATCATTAATTAAAGCATAAAGTGATATTACAAGTCAAAAACTAAATGATCATAGAGGCTACGGTGACTTGGGATAGTCATAACATGGTGTGAGCATGCGCCAAGTCAACCCAAAAAAAAGCATCAAAGGAGAATACCACAATACTATGCTTTAATATGCTAAAACAACACATGATTATTTCAAGGCACATTAATCAATCTCAATTGTTTATAATATGTCATGCTACAGAAAAAATAACTAAGCATAAATCCAAAAAACTATCAAGCATGACATGACAAAGCATAGGCCACAGTAAAAAACAAGCTCCTTTTTACCACTTAAGCATGAACTTTCCTACTCTTTTCCAATCCAAACCAACTTATTTGAAAACTAATGTATGAATGAGGGGGTCCAACCAATTTATTCAAGCAAACTAAGCAAATGAAAACCAAAAAAGAAAACAAAGATGCTCCAAGAATAACACAACTGTGTATGAAAAAAAATGAAGTGTTTGAAAGAAACCTGAGATTTTTATTGATGAAGAAGGGGATGCTTTGGGCATCCACAAGCTTTGACGCTTGTACTTATTGGATATTTCTTGGGGTGACACGGGTAGCATCCCCAAGCTTGAGATTTTGTCCATACTTCATCTTATCACATTACTCTTCCCTACACTCAAAAATTTCCTTCATGCAAGACTTCACACAATCTTCATTAGCAACATTAGTGTACTCAAGATAATAAGTGTTTTGGTTAAGTTTCAACACAAGTAAAACTTCCATTAAAACACAAGCTACTGTAGAACTTCCTTTTAAAAGTTTAGATGATCAAAGAGAACTCAAAGAGAAAGATATTAAGAGGCAAATGCAAATAATGGCAGAAATCTGTTAAAACAGACCAGCAGGTAAAAACCAATTTTTTTGAAGACCTTTGGTTGCTCAAATCAAAAAGTGTCGAACTAACGAAAGTTGTATAACAACCTGGGGGAGAAGCTTAAACAATTACAGCTCAAACCGACGTACAGAGATTTTTCATGAATTTTTATAGCGAGGCACAAAAATCTGTTTCGGGACAGCAACTTTCCCAAGCATTACTTCTCTCTCATTAGAGGTTACTCTTGGCACAAAAACCACACAAAAATGATAAGGAGCGGTTAGTATAGATATAATAACTTCCAAGACTCAAATAAACTTTTGGGTTATCTCGCAATAAGTACTTTTTGTTTAACACCTTTAAGTTAGGCATAAGAAGCAAGAAAAGAATCAAGTATTCTCAAATGAAGAAGCATTAAGATTGATACCAGAAATATCTTCAACAAGGCAAGATATCTCATCCAAATAAGTTCTAGAGGATCCTCTCTCAATGCTCTTGGGTTCACTATTTTCATCAAACGGGTTTTCACGAACAATCCAATCAAAATTCTTTTCTAAGGCTTCATGCATTCCTACAAGTTTAAAAGGTATTGGTATCTTAATTTCCTCCCCATTAGGTTCAGTTTTGTTCATCTCTTCTCGTGTACCGATAACATCTACACATGAGCCTAACATATTAAAACGTTCAAAGACTTTTCTAGCTTTCTTAGCAAAATCATAAAATTCTTTGAGCAAGGTTCCAGAATAAAATATCTCTTTTCAGGGTCCTCGATTTCTTTAAGTTTAAGAAACATTAATTGCATTATGGGGTTAACGATAACAAACCTAGCTTCCAACATGTGAACTAAAGAAGTTGCAGCAATTTCATAACTTGGAGCAAGTTCTCCAAGGGATTTATCCTCAATATCCTCATGCTTACTAACATGATTAAAGAATTCTTCAATATTATCTTTTCTAATTATAGAGCCACTACCTATTGAAAGGTCTTTCAGGGTGAACTTAGGGATCAACATGGTGAGCTAGGAACTAGGTAACAACTATTTTTTGTGTGTTTTTAATATAAAGAAGCAAACTAGTACAACTAATTTTTTTGTGCTTTTGATAAAGAAACAAGCAAACAAAGCAGAAATAAAATAAGCAAAACAAAAACAACAAAGTAAAGAGATTGGTTATGAGGGACTCCCCTTGTGAAGATGTCGTTGATGTTGGAGATATGCCCAAGAGGCAATAATAAAGTGGTTATTATTATATCTTTATGTTTATGATAAATGTTTACATCCCATGCTATAATTGTATTATTAGGAAACACTAATACATGTGTGTTTTGTAAACATAAAAGGGTCCCTAGTAAGCCTCTTGTTGAACTAGCTTGTTGATTAATGGATGATCATGGTTTCCTGATCATGGACATTGGATGTGATTAATAACAAGGTTATATCATTAGGAGAATGATATGATGGACACACACTCGTAGTAAGCATAGCATAAGATCAAGTCATTAAGTTCGTTTGCTATAAGCTTTAAAACACATAGTAACCTAATCCTTCGACCATGAGGTTATGTCAATCACCATCACCGGATGGGTACTTTGATGACGTCAAACACCGCTTCGTAACTGGGTGGTCATAAAGGTGTCATTGAGTATTCTGAAAGTATGTGTTGAAGCGCATGGACCAAGATTGGGATTTGTCCATCCATATGACAGATAGATATGCTCTGGGCCCTCTCGGTGGAATGTCATCTAAATAGCTTGCAAGCATGTGACTGGGTCACAAGGGATGACATAACATGGAACGAGTAAAGAGTACTTATCAGTAACGAGGTAGAACTAGGTATGGAGATACCGACGATCAAACCTTGGATAAGTATAGTATCGCGAGACAAAGGGAATTGGTTTAGTATGTAAATGGTTCAATCGATCACGAAGTCATCGTTGAGTATGTGGGAGCCATTATGGATCTCCAGGTCCCGCTGATGGTTATTGATAGGAGATGTGTCTCTATCATGTCTACATATTCACGAACCGTAGGGTGACACACTTAAGGTTCAAAGTTGTTTTAAGTAGATATGGAATGTGCGTTGGAGACCGAATGTTGTTCGGAGTCTCGGAATGGATCCGGGACATCACGAGGAGATCCGGAATGGTCCGGAGAATAAGATTCATATATTGGGGATCATTTTCTGAGTTAGGAAATGTTCCGGAGTATTTGTACGAGGGTTCTAGAAGGTTTCGGAATGTTCCGGAAGGTTCTAGAAGGTTTCTTGGAGTTTGCTTGAAAACCAAGGAAGGGATCAAGGAGTCCTGGTGGGTCAAGACTAGGACTCGTGGGGGATGAGGACTCCTCCCCCACTCCCTAATCCGCCGGCCTAGAGGAAGGGGAGTCCTACAAGGACTCCCCCTCCCATGGCGCCTCTGAAGGAAATATGCCCTAGAGGCAATCATAGAGATGATTGTATTTCATGTGTATCCATGAGTTATTATAATGTTCCTTGAATATCCATATACCAGGCAACTTGTATTGATTGGCAATTATGTGAATTGTTTGTGAAACTCTTTACTTGTATGGTTATCTAATAATTGTCCCTAGTCGGAGTTCATGCGAGGACACACGTGAATATTAGACTAGCACATCGATTGGTTAATGACTATGTTTCGCAAGTCATTGACATGGAGATGTCAAACCAATGATGTGGACACATGTTATGAACATGGGGTTGGACTGACCCAACATGAGACTAGCAATAATACTTGCAGCTCTCTCTACACATCGTGTACGTTTTGTCCTTAGACCTGAGATTGTCGCATGTACTTGAGATGTGGATCGACCTACTTTGGGGCTATCAAACACTACTCCGTAACTGGGTAGTTATAAAGGTAGCTTTCGGGTTTGTCCTGATACATGCTGCAAGGCATCGGTCAATCAAGATGGGATTTGCCCCTCTCTACTTGAGAGAGATATCTCTGGGCCCCTCGAGTGATCGGATCCAGAAATGCATGGCCGTGCTACATATGGTTAAGAGTTAACCTAGTAAAGGGATTCTGAATCACAGTATCGAGAAAGAGAGGTCAGCTTAGAGCTAGACCAAATATCGTGAGGCAAAGGGAAAGACATGTACTCAACCTTGTGATGGTTCGTCCGAATGATCTTTATATGCGTTTAGGAGTTGGCACGTCTTGCTAGAGGCCGCTACCAACTATTGACGGAGCAAGTGTACTCGCGTCATGTCTATACGTGTATGAACCTATAGGGTCACACACTTTAGGGGCTGGAAGCCTAATGAGGATTGGATCCGAATTAGACCAGGCTTAGGCTGCTAATGGGCTGCTAATGTAGAAGCCCACCAGGGATGCCTATATAAGAGGGAGTGAGGCGAGCTGAAAAGGAGAGAGCATTCCACCCAGCCGCCACTCCTCTTCCGCCTGTGTTGCACGCGCAGACCTAGCAGTCTGGCGTGTGACGACTTCCACTCCGGACGTGTGGATACCTCGGAGGTGCTGCATCTGTAGCACTTGGACGAGCCGCGCAAAGGGGAGCTGCTCGTGGGACGAGGACGAGGAGGAGACGTAGAACATCTACACTGCCGCAACGTGCTTCATCGAGTTCCGCACCTGCGCGTCTAGCGGTAATCCCGTGATCTATGACAATAGTATTCCTGGTTGACGCGGTAGAAATTTTTGATTTTACGCTAGTGTAGCCTACCCGTTACCCATCAGTGGTATCAGAGCCGATGCTATTCAGTCATAGGTTCGGGAAGTTTGCATATGGTGATATGTAGATTGATATGAATGATATGATCGTTTGTATGGCGGTGTTTTCTGGATTGATCTATGATCTTAATTTCCGTGATCGTGATTCTAAGGTCGTCGAACGACTTACCCCTACCGGTCGGTTTCCGCCATCGGGGTAGACAGTGACACATAAATCCTTCTGAATCACGCGAAGATCAATATGATTGATCGAATCGGGAATTAGATCTGAATCGACGTACCGTGATCAAAGGAGTTTGGTCAAATCGGAACTATGGTCGGTTTATGGTAAATTGGATTTGCCGATCAAAATCCTTAAAGAAAATTGTATAGATTTGATCTCTCATTTTTCACGAATGTACCGTGATCAAAATCCTTAAAGGTACCGCGAGGGGCGCTGCCCCTTCGAACCCCGCAGGGGGAGACCCCCCTTAGTCGTAGCCCCCTTTTTTGTATCTCGTTAAGGTTCATAGGTGGTACGATTTCACATGATCCGGTAGAATGCGATTCTATGCACAACTTGTTTTTGCAGGATTTATGTGATCAGTATGGCCCAAAAATGTATGTGATGCATGTATGTATTTTTCATGACCTGCGTGTCGTGAGTTGGGCAACACGGCTGGAGCCATATGTGTTGTCAATTATTGTAATGGCCTGCGTGCCAACTTGTGATGATCCCAATACAATGTAATTTTGATTACTAGATGTTAGGAGTAATAGCTTGTATTAGTTCTTGGAGAACTCATCACTTGGAGGATGGCTCGCATAGAGCATGAAGATGGCGATCATCATGGTGGACAGGTTCTATGGCGATGGAGATCACCATGAGAAAATGGGCCATACTGTATCACATCTATGTGAATGCTATTCTTATAAGTTTTACTACTATGCATGCTTAGATGATAGAAGTAGAACGATCCCTCACAAAGTTTAAGTTAAACCATGCCCTCCCAACCAAACCTTGCACCATCCTATGCCCTGTACAATCGTTGGTGGGTCTATGAAATTAGGGTGCCACGGTTTTCCTTGGCTGGATGGGTTTGTATCGGATACCTACACGCATAAGGGTTGGTGAGCTTAACAAGGTCATCTTAACAGTTAAGGACCTTGGGGCATAAAGGTTGGGCGCCTAGTTTTGACATAGAGATGTCACCCAACAACAAGAGTCATATGTGATATGATTAGCAAAGGTTGCTTACCGATTTACCTTGTCTTCTAGCAGTGATGCTAAAGCTCACTAGTCGACTTGTTAATTGGGGATCTTGAATCACTTAGTATCAATAGAGGGATGTTGATTTAAGTGGGAGTATATGCTATTAAATTGTTTAATATGTTTTACTCTTTCATGGTTACATGGCTTAGTATTTTGCATATTTTTTGTTGTAGATCAATGGCACCGAACAATTCATCACCTTTTGCTTTGCGTTCGATTCTTGAAAAGGATAAACTAAATGGAACAAACTATTCGGACTGGGTCCGTAACCTGAGAATTGTTCTCAGGGCTGAGAAAAAGGAAACTGTTCTGGATACCCCAATCCCGGATGAACCTGCTGATAATGCAACTGCTACCCTTAAGAATGCCTACAAGAAAGCATGTGATGAATCTCTTGAGGTCAGTTGTCTTATGCTTGCATGCATGGAACCTGATCTTCAAAAACAGTTTGAGGATCAGGAAGCGTACGATATGATCGTTGCGCTTAAGGACATGTTCCAGACTCAGGCTAGGACTGAGAGGTACAATGTCGCTAAGTCCTTTGTGGAATGCAAGCTGGCAGAGGGAGCAGCTGTAGGCCCCCATGTGATCAAAATGGTTGGTTACAGTCAGACTTTGGAAAAGCTTGGTTTTCCATTAGGCCAAGAGTTGGCCACTGACTTCATTTTGGCATCTCTTCCATCTAGCTATGGGCATTTCATTTCGAACTACCATATGCATGGGGTGGAGAGGGGCCTTAATGAATTATGTGGGATGCTGAAAACAGCAGAATGTGACATTAAGAAGTGTGCAGGGCATAGCCATGTGATGGCTGTGCAGAACAAGCCTAGCTTCAAGAAAAAGGGCACTTCTTGGCAGAAGAAGAAGGGCAAGGCTAAGGATACGATCCCTAAGCCAAACCCTGCACCCAAGCAAAAGGCTGGTCCTGCAGGAGACACTGAGTGTTTCTTTTGTCACGAATATGGCCACTGGAAGAGAAACTGCAGCAAGTACCAGGCTTCTTTGAAGAAAAGTGGAAGTAAGAGTACTTCCCACTCAGGTACACTTGTTGTAAATGTTGTGGACATTTTTCTCGCAGATTCTTATGTTAACTCTTGGGTATTTGATACCGGATCGGTTGCTCATATTTGCAATTCGATGCAGGGGCTAATAAGGACTAGAGAAGTGCAGAAAGGCGAAGTGGATTTTCGCGTCGGAAATAAAGCAAGGGTTGCTGCATTGTTCGTCGGCGTCATGCAACTTCACCTTCCGTCAGGATTTATCATGGAGTTGAATAATTGTTATTACATTCCTAGTATGGGTCGAAACATTTTATCACCTTCATGTTTGATGAGGGATGGTTATTCATTCGCGAGTACAAACAATGGTTGTGTAATCTCTAAGAATGCTATGTTTGTGGCTGATGCTCCCATTGTGAATGGGTTATTTATTTTAAATCTTGATAATGCATGTGTTTACAATGTTAGTGCTAAAAGGCTTCGGCCAAATGATTTGAGTCCTACCTATCTATGGCATTGTCGTTTGGGGCATATAAGTGAAAAGCGCATGAAGAAGCTCCATGGTGATGGTCTTCTAACTTCGTTTGATTTTGAATCATACGAGACATGTCAAGCTTGTTTACTTGGAAAGATGACCAAGACGCCTTTCAAGGGGTTTCCCGAGAGAGCGACAGACTTGTTGGAACTCATACATACTGATGTATGTGGACCAATGAGCACGACAGCCAGAGGAGGATATCACTACTTCATTACTTTCACTGATGATTTCAGTAGATATGGCTATGTCTACTTGATGAAGCATAAGTCTGAAACTTTTGAAAAGTTCAAAGAGTTTCAAAATGAGGTAGAGAATCAACGTGGCAAGAAAATAAAGGCCTTGCGATCTGATCGCGGAGGTGAATATTTGAGTCACGAGTTTAGCAATCATCTTAAGAGTTGCGGAATTGTTCCACAGCTCACGCCGCCCGGAACGCCTCAAAGAAACGGGGTCTCTGAACGGCGTAATCGAACTTTGTTGGACATGGTTCGATCGATGATGAGCCAGTCGGATTTACCATTATCATTTTGGGGTTACGCGCTAGAAACAGCAGCTTTCACACTAAATAGGGTACCATCTAAATCCGTAGTTAAGACACCATATGAGATGTGGACTGGAAAGAATCCTAGTTTGTCTTTTCTAAAGATTTGGGGTTGTGATGCATTTGTCAAGCGACTTCAGTCGGACAAGCTAACACCCAAATCGGATAAGTGCATTTTTGTGGGATACCCAAGGGAAACCTTAGGGTATTACTTCTACAACCGAGAAGAGGGCAAAGTGTTTGTCGCTCGTAGCGGTGTCTTCCTAGAGAAAGAGTTTCTCACAAAGGGAACGAGTGGAAGGTCGGTGCGACTTGAAGAAGTTCAAGATGAGCCAGTCGGGGATGCTTCTACGAGTGATGCTATTGTAGCAGAACAAGTTGAGGAACCCGTGGCAATAGAAGCACCACAACCACGAAGGTCGGCGAGGCTCCGCGAAGCGCGAGAGTTATTATTGTTAGACAATGATGAGCCTGCGACCTATGCAGAAGCGATGGTGGACCCAGACTCTGAGAAATGGCTGATTGCCATGAGATCCGAGATAGAGTCCATGGGAGACAATCAAGTTTGGAACTTGGTTGACCTGCCTGATGGTTTTAAAGCCATCGAGTGCAAGTGGATCTATAAGAAGAAGATTGATATGGATGGAAATGTTCACATCCATAAAGCTCGACTTGTTGCAAAAGGTTTTCGACAAGTTCAAGGAGTTGACTACGACGAGACTTTCTCGCCCGTAGCGATGCTTAAATCTATACGGATCATTCTAGCCATTGCTGCACATTTCGATTATGAGATATGGCAGATGGATGTCAAGACGGCTTTCTTAAATGGAATCCTTTCTGAGGACGTGTATATGATGCAGCCCGAAGGTTTTGTCGATCCAAACAATGCTGGAAAAGTATGCAAACTTCAAAAGTCTATTTATGGGCTGAAGCAAGCATCTCGGAGTTGGAACATTCGATTTGATGAAGTTGTAAAGGAGTTTGGCTTCACCAAAAACGAACAAGAACCATGTGTGTATAAGAAAGAAAATGGGAAATCACTTGTGTTTCTAATCTTATATGTGGATGACATATTATTGATTGGAAATGACATTCCTATGCTCGAGTCTGTTAAGACCTCATTGAAAAATAGTTTTTCTATGAAGGACTTGGGAGAAGCGGCATATATTCTGGGTATCAAGATCTATAGAGATAGATCAAGGAGGCTAATTGGATTAAGCCAGAGTACGTACATTGACAAAGTGTTGAAACGGTTCAGCATGGAAGAGGCTAAGAAGGGGTTCTTGCCCATGTCTCACGGCATTAAACTCAGCAAGACTCAGTGTCCTTCGACCACTGATGAGCGAGAACGCATGAGTAGGGTTCCATATGCTTCGGCTATTGGATCCATCATGTATGCAATGACATGTACTCGCCCAGATGTTTCCTATGCTCTAAGTGTTACGAGCAGATACCAGGCTGATCCAGGTGAGATTCACTGGACAGCGGTAAAGAATATCCTTAAGTACTTGAGAAGGACTAAGGATATGTTCCTAGTTTATGGAGGTGAGGTTGAACTCAGTGTAAAGGGTTACACAGATGCGAGTTACCTTAATGACTCAGACGACTCGAAATCGCAATCAGGTTATGTGTTTGTCATGAATGGTGGTGCTGTGAGCTGGAAAAGTTCCAAGCAAGATACAGTGGCCTCCTCTTCAACAGAAGCTGAATATATTGCTGCCTCGGAGGCTGCAAAGGAAGCTGTTTGGATTACGAATTTCCTGATCGCTCTTGGTGTGGTTCAGGGCTCGTCCAATCCCTTGGACGTTTATTGTGACAACAATGGTGCTATTGCACAAGCCAAAGAACCTAGACAGCACCAGAAGGACAAACATATTCGCATGCGCTACCATCTGATTCGTGAGTTCATTGATGAAGGTAGTGTCATGTTATGCAAAATACATACGGACTCAAATGTTGCTGATCCCTTGACTAAGCCACTCCCGCAGCCTGCGCATGAAGCGCACACAAGAGCAATAGGTATTAGATACTGTCTAGATTGACTCTAGTGCAAGTGGGAGACTGAAGGAAATATGCCCTAGAGGCAATCATAGAGATGATTGTATTTCATGTGTATCCATGAGTTATTATAATGTTCCTTGAATATCCATATACCAGGCAACTTGTATTGATTGGCAATTATGTGAATTGTTTGTGAAACTCTTTACTTGTATGGTTATCTAATAATTGTCCCTAGTCGGAGTTCATGCGAGGACACACGTGAATATTAGACTAGCACATCGATTGGTTAATGACTATGTTTCGCAAGTCATTGACATGGAGATGTCAAACCAATGATGTGGACACATGTTATGAACACGGGGTTGGACTGACCCAACATGAGACTAGCAATAATACTTGCAGCTCTCTCTACACATCGTGTACGTTTTGTCCTTAGACCTGAGATTGTCGCATGTACTTGAGATGTGGATCGACCTACTTTGGGGCTATCAAACACTACTCCGTAACTGGGTAGTTATAAAGGTAGCTTTCGGGTTTGTCCTGATACATGCTGCAAGGCATCGGTCAATCAAGATGGGATTTGCCCCTCTCTACTTGAGAGAGATATCTCTGGGCCCCTCGAGTGATCGGATCCAGAAATGCATGGCCGTGCTACATATGGTTAAGAGTTAACCTAGTAAAGGGATTCTGAATCACAGTATCGAGAAAGAGAGGTCAGCTTAGAGCTAGACCAAATATCGTGAGGCAAAGGGAAATACATGTACTCAACCTTGTGATGGTTCGTCCGAATGATCTTTATATGCGTTTAGGAGTTGGCACGTCTTGCTAGAGGCCGCTACCAACTATTGACGGAGCAAGTGTACTCGCGTCATGTCTATACGTGTATGAACCTATAGGGTCACACACTTTAGGGGCTGGAAGCCTAATGAGGATTGGATCCGAATTAGACCAGGCTTAGGCTGCTAATGGGCTGCTAATGTAGAAGCCCACCAGGGATGCCTATATAAGAGGGAGTGAGGCGAGCTGAAAAGGAGAGAGCATTCCACCCAGCCGCCACTCCTCTTCCGCCTGTGTTGCACGCGCAGACCTAGCAGTCTGGCGTGTGACGACTTCCACTCCGGACGTGTGGATACCTCGGAGGTGCTGCATCTGTAGCACTTGGACGAGCCGCGCAAAGGGGAGCTGCTCGTGGGACGAGGACGAGGAGGAGACGTAGAACATCTACACTGCCGCAACGTGCTTCATCGAGTTCCGCACCTGCGCGTCTAGCGGTAATCCCGTGATCTATGACAATAGTATTCCTGGTTGACGCGGTAGAAATTTTTGATTTTACGCTAGTGTAGCCTACCCGTTACCCATCAGCCTCACCCCCTTAAATAGAAGGGCAGGGGCACCCCTCCAAGCCCTGCTCCATAACTCCCAATCTCTGCCGCCTCTCTCCTCCACCTTTCTTCTGCACTGGCATAGGCGAAGCTCTGCAGAATTCTCTACTCCACCACCACCACCACGCCGTCGTGCTGCTGGGATTCCGTGGAGAAGATCTACTACCTCCGCTGCTCGCTGGAATAGGGAGAGGAAGGTCTACTTCGACTCCGCACATGTGACCGTGCGGAAGCACTGCCGAAACGCGGCGCCGGAAGGATCGTCCACTTGACCAACTGCGGAAGCGCTGCCGGAACGCGACGCCGGAAGGATCGTCCACACGATCTTGAGATCGGCAAGTGATCGACTACATCAACCACAAGATCTAATCTCGTTAACACTTTCGGATCTACAAGGGTTAGTTCCCATCTATCTCGTTGCTCATGTCTAATAGATTAGATCTTGGCTTTTATCTAGATTAGATCTGGGTTTTGTTCGTTCTTGCGGTATAATTTTTTGTTTTCCATGCTATGAACCCTTCAGTGGTATCAGAGCCGTATCTATGCGTAGATCTGTTGCACGAGTAGAACACAATGTTTTTGTGGGTGTTGATGCTTTTGTTGTCGGTGTCTTAGCGTGTACTTTGCATCTTGCGGCATGGTGGGATGAAGCGGCTCAGGCTAACATTACATGTCATCGCACATGAGACTTGCTCCATGCTTGACGTGCAACTTGCTTTGCACAAGTGGCTTTGCGGGTGTCTGTCTCTCCCACCATAGTTAAGATTCAATTTACAATGAGCATCTTGACAACACTTGTATCAACGTTGTGGTTCTTGTTCGTAGGTAAGATCGGTCTTATGCGAAAGCCCCAAACCACGTAAAACTTGCAAAGAAAATTAGAGGCGTCTAACTTGTTTTTGTAGGGGTTTTGTGATGTGATATGGACATTATGTGATTGTGATTATATTTGATGTATGCAATGATCCTTATTGTAATATGGCAACCGGCAGGAGCCTAATGGTTGTCTTTAAATTTTGTTTAAGACCCGCGTGTAATAGCTTTATTCCAAGTAGTTGAAATAGTTGTTGGTGGTAATGGACAACCATGAAGCGGCGCCACGGACCTTGACGCCACGCTAGTGATGATGGAGATCTTGTCCATGCTTTGGAGATGGAGATCAAAGGCACAAGAAGAAAGGCCATATCATATCACATATTATGAATTGCCTGTGATGTTAATCCTTTATGCATCTTGTATTGCTTAGATCGCCACAGTAGCATTATAAGATGATCCCTCTCACTAAATATCAAGTAATAAAGTGTTCGTCCTTAGTTGGCACCGTTGCTAAGACTTGTGGTTTTGAAGCATCTCGTGATGATCGGGTGTGATAGACTCTACGTGCGCATACAACGGGTGCAAGCCAGATTTGCACATGCAGAAACTAAGGTTAACCTTGACGAGCCTAGCATGTACAGACATGGTCTCAGAACACAGAATACCGAAAGGTAAAGCATGAGTCATATGGATGATATGATGAACATGTTGATTGTTCGCCTTTAAAGCTACATCATCTCACGTGATGATCGGGCTTGGTGTAGTGGATTTGGTTCATGTAATCACTAAAACAACTTGAGGGATGTTGTTTTGAGTGGGAGTTCATTTGTAATTTGGATTAGTCGAACTCAATTTATCATAAACACAATCAAAGTGAATTTGCATAGTTTGTTGTAGTCATTGGCATCCGTTCACCACCTTACGCTTAGTTATAGTTGAGATAGTAGAACTATAGAAATTCTGGATATTTACTTTACGAACTGGTATCGTATTGTTTTGAGTGTCAATTTAAAATTTATAAGTCCTATTGCAAACTTTCAGCAAAATCCATTTACTCCATGAAGTTTAATAAATAGTATTAAATCAAGAGTAACAATTCCAGTGTTAGTATCTAAAGTATCATGTTTGCCTCCATGATTCTTGATACTCAAAAGATTGTTTTTAATATCAAGTTTATCTAAGAGCTGAAAGCAATGTTTCAGAAACCATCATATGTGAAAGGTATTACAATATCTAAAACAATGTGTTGGTTACAACATGATAGAGTATACGTCCTCATATTTGATGAGAATTTGTGAAGGTTGGAGACGCTAGTCGTCCTAATCCTCCAAAAGGTTTTGAAAAAGAAACATTATACTCACAATTCACCTTTATAAGATATATCAGCTTGATCATGAAAGTTGTCATGATAAGGATGAATAGAAGATGTAAGTAAAATGTTTACTACACTAAAAGATTACTAAAGAATGGATTTTTGAAAGAACACCAAACATTTGATGATGGTGATCCACCTCAAAGTGCAAGTCCAAATATATTAGTAGTTGACTATATACGCTTTGTACCATGTGTCATGTTGATGACACCGCTATTGATGTTGATAGATTCTATTAAAAGAAAAGAAATTGCTGAAAGAGAATCTATAAAATATTTGGCAGAAAAGAAAAGATTGGAGATGTCCAACTTAGGCATATAGAAGATATACATGTTATGGTTGTATTCCTTGCTTGTTAAACAATGTGGTTCTCCGGTATTGGATACCGAATTGGTTGGTATGCTATGTCATACAGGACAACGTAATTCATGAACTACAATGGCCTAAGTAACTAGCAAGAGAATAAGTGATGATGTTCATCGAAAACATATAAAGTGTTATTGTGTTTTTGGTTGACATCAAACCTAGCCTTCAAGATTTGTTATTTTGTTCCGGTATTACGAGAAAAATGGTTGTTCAAATAATTACCGTATTCCATAAAGGATGGATGAACTTTTACAAGTCTGGTGGGAGAAATCACATCCATAAACACTATTGCTAAAATGTCGCAAGACAAATGATTAAAAGATCACTTGCGAAGTGACATCGCCGTTTAAATTATATTGAAAGGGATACATGAAGAAACTCCATGTTGATGGATTTTTGGAGTCTTTGATTTTGATCAAATGACGTTTGTGATACTTTCCTGGAGATAATTAAAACTCCGTTCGTAGGCCAAAAGAGGAACGGACGACTATATGATTGGAATTTGTACATATTGATGTATATAGTCCATTATGTGTAGTCGTGGGCGATAGATTTCAACTTCATATGCTTTCTCCGAAGATTTGAGTGAATATATCTGTATATTTACTTAGTAAGGAGGAAGTATGAAACATTTGAAAGTTGTTCAAAAACTTTCAAGATGAAGTTAAAAATCATTGTAACAAGAAAATAAAGAGTTTATGATTCGATCATAAAGGAAGATATTTGAGTTACATGTTTAGCAAAAACACCTAAGATTTGAGGAATTGTTCCATGGATTTGCATTTCCCAAAACACCATAGGAGTATGGAGTGTTCAAGATATGCAATGAAACCTTGTTTGATATGGTAAGATCAAAGGTATCATTTATAAAACTGCCATTATATATTAAAGATTAACGCTTTAGTGACTACCGCTTTTACACTGAAAAGAGCTCCATCGTGATCCGTTGAAATGACACCATATAAGTCATGGTTTGGGATAAAACCCGAATTGTCTTTTCTTAAATTTTGGTATGCTATGCATAAGTAAAATGTTTACAACCAAAGTAGGATAAGCACGTCTTTGTAGGTTATCCCAAAGAATTTGTTGGGAATTTCTCCATAACACTGAGGAAAAAAAGTTTGTTACTTGGAACGTCAAGTTTCTTGAGAAGGAATTTTTCGTGAAAAGTTAAGTGGGAGGACAATAGAACTTTGATAAGGTTGTTGAACGTTAGCTATATGTGCTAAGTAGCGCAGCACCGGAAAGTGTCCCGGTGACGGCCACAATGCTCATGGCTCTCGTGATTACAAAAGGTGTGATCTCGGAGATTAGAGTTCCTATAGAATCATGTGGGTCGGTAAGAATCAAATAGTAAGATTTGATAAGCAAGTCGTTATTGTTTTGACAATGATGAACCGACTACATGCAAAGAAGCGATGATGGGCCCTGACTCCATAAAATGACTAGAAGTCATGGAATCCGTGATAGTATCCATACACGAGAAATCAAGTTTCTGAACTTAGAAGACCCTCCAGAAAGGAGTTTCTAAATAGCTTGCAAGCATGTGACTGGGTCACAAGGGATGACATAACATGGAACGAGTAAAGAGTACTTATCAGTAACGAGGTAGAACTAGGTATGGAGATACCGACGATCAAACCTCGGATAAGTATAGTATCGCGAGACAAAGGGAATTGGTTTAGTATGTAAATGGTTCAATCGATCACGAAGTCATCGTTGAGTATGTGGGAGCCATTATGGATCTCCAGGTCCCGCTGATGGTTATTGATAGGAGATGTGTCTCTACATGTCTACATATTCACGAACCGTAGGGTGACACACTTAAGGTTCGAAGTTGTTTTAAGTAGATATGGAATGTGCTTTGGAGACCGAATGTTGTTCGGAGTCTCGGAATGGATCCGGGACATCACGAGGAGATCCGGAATGGTCCGGAGAATAAGATTCATATACTGGGGATCATTTTCTGAGTTAGGAAATGTTCCGGAGTATTTGTACGAGGGTTCTAGAAGGTTTCGAAATGTTCCGGAAGGTTTTGGAAGGTTTCTTGGAGTTTGCTTGAAAACCAAGGAAGGGATCAAGGAATCCTGGTGGGTCAAGACTAGGAGTCGTGGGGGAGGAGGACTCCTCCCCCCACTCCCTAATCCGCCGGCCTAGAGGAAGGGGAGTCCTACAAGGACTCCCCCTCCCATGGCGCCTCACCCCCCTTAAATAGAAGGGCAGGGGCACCCCTCCAAGCCCTGCTCCATAACTCCCAATCTCTACCGCCTCTCTCCTCCACCTTTCTTCTGCACAGGCATAGGCGAAGCCCTGCAGAATTCTCTACTCCACCACCACCACCACGCCGTCGTGCTGCTGGGATTCCGTGGAGAAGATCTACTACCTCCGCTGCTCGCTGGAACAGGGAGAGGAAGGTCTACTTCGACTCCGCACGTGTGACCGACTGTGGAAGTGCTGCCGAAATGCGGCGCCGGAAGGATCGTCCACTTGACCGACTGCGGAAGCGCTGCCGGAACGCGACGCCGGAAGGATCGTCCACACGATCTTGAGATCGGCAAGTGATCGACTACATCAACCACGAGATCTAATCTCGTTAACGCTTTCGGATCTACAAGGGTTAGTTCCCATCTATCTCGTTTCTCATGTCTAATAGATTAGATCTTGGCTTTTATCTAGATTAGATCTGGGTTTTGTTCGTTCTTGCGGTAGAATTTTTTTGTTTTCCATGCTACGAACCCTTCACTTGACTCCCTGGCAACGGCGCGAGAAAAAGAGCTTGATGGCCCAAAATATATTCGAGCTCGTTGGGGAACCCAAGAGGAAGGTATGATGAGCACAACATCAAGTTTTCCCTCAGTTATGAAACCAAGGCTATCGAACTAGTATGAGTAAGGAAACACCTCCAATGTGTTGTTTCCAACTTGGAATCCTGCACAACACGACCATGGTACTTTGCCCCCAACTTATAGTGAGGTTGTCAATCTCATCGGTTTTGCTGAAAACACAGGATTAAACATATTGTGTGGAAGCTTGCAGAAAATAAACAGAAAAAAGTAAATAGCTTTGTAGGTTGATGGTAAAAGAATGGACCGGGGTCCATAGTTCACTAGTGGTGATTCTCCTTAAGATAAATGACATGTTGGGTGAACAAATTACAGCGGGGCAATTGACAAACATCGAGAAAGCATACATGCATATACTAATCATCTTGACTCCTTTGAGATTTGATTGGGCATTACAATATTATACATAAACTGTAATCCAACTGCATCTATGAAAAATAATCCACCTTCAGGTTATCATCCGAACCCCCTCCAGTATTAAGTTGCAAGGAACAGATAATTGCATTACGCATTGCGTGTAAAGTAAACAATACAAATGTTCTATGAACAAAGGATTGCTGTTTTCTTCCTAGTAGCAACAACATATCTAGTACCTTAGAGATTTCTGTCACTTCCCCAGATTACTAGAGGCATGAACCCACTATCGAGCATAAATACTAACTCTTGGAGTTGGAAGCATCTACTTGGCCAAGATAGCTACTAACAATGAAAAGCATGCAAGATCACAAATAACAAAGACATGATAGAATCAATAAATGATTCTGAAATAGCATCTCAATATCCATCGGATCCCCACAAACACAACATGTAGGATTACAAATAGATGATCTTGATCATGAACGGAGCTCACAAGATCTAAACATGATAGAACAAAGAAGGAGAACCAACCATCTAGCTACTACATGGACCCGTAGTCTAAGGATGAACTACTCACGCATCACACCAAAGGCACATGGTTATGAAGAAGGCCTCCAAGGTGAATTCTCCCCTCCGGCAGGGTACTGGGAAGAGCTTCAGATCCCTCCTGATTTAGGGATGGAGATGATGGCGGTTACAAACTCTTTCGTGGAATTTTGATCGGGTACTTAGGGTTTCTGTATCGGAGGCAATATATAGGCGAAGGGGGAGGCCGACGGGGTGCCCGAGACGGCTGCACCCCCCAGGCACGGGCCAGACCTGGCCACGCGGCCAAGGGTGTGGCCTCCTCGAGGCCCTCCTTCATCTCGTCTTCTAGCTCCGTGTTCCCCTTGGTGAAATATTGACTTTGGCTTTTGTCCCGTCTAATTCCGAGTATATTTATTTTCTGACTTTTCTGGAACCAAAAACAGCAGAAAACAGGCAACTGGCACTGTGGCACCTTGTTAATAGGTTAGTCCCGGAAAATGTGTAAAAGTACTCCAAAATGTGGACAAAACATAAGAAAGTAGATATAAAACAAGCATGGAACATCAAAAATTATAGATACGTTTGCAACGTATCATGAGACTCCGGTGATTTTTTCCAGCAAAGTCGGTTTTGCTACATTAGTATTTTTTTTCTACAAAGTCTCTGACGAGGTCTCCGGCGAGGTCTAGTCTGTCTCTTCTTTTTCTGGACCAAACCGTTTTCTACTACATATAGCAAAAGGGGGATCAATTTTAGCAATAGCGGGACTATTTGTAGCAAAAGCGGGATGAACAGGTGGAAAGTAGATCTGACCGTTGATATCGATAGATCTGACGGCTGGGGACCCGGGGGATGGAAAGTTTCCATCCCTTGGGGGACTCGTAGCGTTGTCCAAGGATTTATGAACTAGCCAACTATCCCAAAAGACCGATCTGATGGAAAGAGGCTAGGCAGTATATTTATATTCAATACTCCCCCTCACATCCAGCATGGGATAGGAGTAGGCTGCAATATCTTTTTTCTTTTTTTTAATATTGTGTGAGTAGGGTCTTGAACTCAAGACCTCTTGGCTCTGATACCATAAAGGATGTATGCACTAGCCAACTTCCCAAAAGACCGATCTGATGGAAATGGGCTAGGCAGTATATTTATATTAAACACTCACCGCCGCTAGTGGGCCTCGTTGGGCTAAGCCCTATCGGGGCCTCCTCTCCCCTTGTGTGGTGGTGGCGGCGTGGACCGCATCATCTGGTGAGGTGTGGTGTCGGTGAGGGGCGCAACGGTGCAGCCGGACGACGGTGGTGTGGCGGCTTCGCGGATCCTGGCGTGCTCGTGGCGGCGTCAGCGCCTTCTGTGTGGCGGTTGGGTCGGGCATGCGAGCTCGTCCGCCTCTGAAGCTCGGGTGTCGCGGCAGCCCAGATCTGGACAGGCGGTGCTTTTGGCTTCTCGGCGTCTACATCACAGCTAAAATGGATCGTATGAGCACCTAGAGGGGGGGTGAATAGGTGCTACACCAATTTTTAATACTTTTTCAATTTTAGGCTTAGCACAAAGGGTAAATTCTCTAGATAAACTATTAGGTGGAATTTCCCTATATGCAAACCTATCTACTAGCGAGTAAAGAGCGAGTGGAAGAGGAACGAGTAAACCGAAGTGAAGCACGTGGAGACACATGATTTGTTTGACCGCAGTTCCTTCCTTCTTAAGGGAAGTACGTCTGCGTTGGAGGGGTGGGCGGTACTAAGACCACCACGCCACAATAGGCCTCACCCTGTTCTCCGATGGATCTCTCCACCAAAGGCCTGATCCACCTTTCCACTATAGGTACCCTTCGAGGCGGGCACCGACGCCTTTACACAACTAGCGGGGCAACACCTCCACAACAACTTGGAGGCTCCCGAAATGACAACAAGCTACCACAAGAACAAAGTTATAAAATACAATAAACAAGAGCTAGGTATTGACAAGAATACTAGATCAGGGATTTCTCCAAGTGAATGGAGAGGAGTTGGAGCGCTTGATTCGTGATGATGATGATGAACTTCTCCTCCTTCAATTCCCCCAAAGATCAAGACCTTCGGGTGGTTGAAGTGGGAGATCGAGAATGAGAGCTCTTGCACAATGTCTGGGCAATTTCGAATGAATCAAGAGTTCTGAACGTTGGGGAAGAAGGGGTATTTATACCCCCTTTAGAAACCAACCGTTGGACACTTTGGGGGGCAG
Source organism: Avena eriantha (assembly GCA_910589775.1). Lineage (NCBI taxonomy): Eukaryota > Viridiplantae > Streptophyta > Magnoliopsida > Poales > Poaceae > Avena > Avena eriantha. The sequence continues at coordinate 45,956,867 of OU342741.1, forward strand.
ATTATCCGGCCCAAGTGAGGACCGGATTATCCGGTCTAGGGAAAACACCGCCCAGACTCGGAATATCCGGCAGATAATCCGCCCCCTATCAGAGCGTCGCGCCGAGCTTGTCCTTGATCAACTTCTAGGGGCCGGATTATCCGGTCCTATGCGAAGGCCGGATTATCTGGCCTGGGGAGGAAAAACCGCCCAGTTCGGCTTTTTCGGGAGAAAATCCGAGCGGATACCGAGCGACACGCCTTGGCTCCCTTTGCTCGAAAACTGGGGGCCGGATTATCCGGCCCATGCGACGCTGGATTATCCGACCTGGGGAGGAAAAACCGCCCCAGTTCAGATTTTCCGGGAGAAAATCCGACCGGATACCGAGCGACGCGCCTTGGCTCCCTTTGAGCAATGAGGTAGGCCGGATTAACCGGCCCTTGGTGAGGCAGATTATCCGGCCCCCCTCAAAGCTTCCTGCACACTTAGCGCACATGAATAATCTCCACAGTATTGTTATCTCACACGCAAAACATAGGAAAACATGAAATGTTCTTTCAACAACGGCCTGGTGGTTCTGCCCCGGGAAGATTTGAGCGGGGAGCTACGGCTCAGGGGACAAGGTCTCCCTAGAGTTAGTCGAGAGGGCAACTCCACTACACCCCATTTGCTCTACTTGCGCGGGTTCTAGTTCCATGCCCAGCGGGAGGGTTGCTCGCGGGTGGCGTTGTTGTTCTCTGCTAATCCGTGGCTTCCCGGCGGCGCAGGCTCTGGGTCACCTGGTTTTCCTCGAGGTGATGATGCGGTGGAGCTCTAGAAGCCGGGGCGGAGGCCCTGGGCAGGTGGGCGGCGTTGACTCTGCCGGTGGGTGATGGCCGCTGGTACTACGCTTGCTTTCCGTGGCCATTCTGGCGGCGCGATGGCTGGCGAAGGTGGTTGTCTCCAGTAGTCAATGGCCTCCGGATGCGCCAGCGACTCCACTTCTTTTAAGTGCCTTTTTGGCGGTGGGTTTCGAGGGCCGGGGGAAACCCTTGGTTTTCTTCAACCACGATGGCGACGGAACTTCCGCGCCGCTTCCTTCCTAAAGGCGTCTTTGAGGTCTCTCGTTTTCCCCGCCCCTCCCTTCCTCTTTCACAGGTGAAAACCTTAGGCTTTGGCCAGGAAGCGGCGACGCTTCTGCGCCGTGCATCTCCTTGGAGGCGTTGCCTTGGGAATGTAGGAAAATATAGTTTATAACAATTTTAATACAATAATTTTTATGTTATTAATGTTAATATTTTTTCCTAAATATATGATCAAAGTTTATAAAATTTAACTTTGACTAAATTTAGGATAATACGAGGTAACTGTGAAGAGAGGGAGTACTAGTACTACACCTGGATTACTACGCGAGTTGCTGTCAATATACATGTCCGAAGCTAGCTAGGCTATCTAGCTTAGCTGTTGTTGGTGACTGGCCTAGGATCCGTGCGCCGATTGCATAGACTGGCCTAGGATTCAAGCTAATTTTTTGTGCAAGGAGACGATCCGGTGTGGGCATAGTTTCTCGTGCTGTGTTTTGAGCGGCAGCGAGGTACAGTAAGTACTGTACTAAGGCTAATCCTAGTGGAAGTATCATAAGAAGTATCATATATGTCACCTTAGGCTGGTTAAAGTGGGAGTATCATATTACTAGTATCATGCATATGATACAAGTGTATGATACTACCTCTTTAGTTGTTAGTATCATCTAGTAGTATCATAGTAACATTGTATTTAATTTTTTCTACAATCTCAATGCAATTGTGTGTATGAGATGTATTGGTCATTAAATTACCTAGTTTCACGCGCTATGATACGATATCATATTATGATACTACTAACACCTCTCTCTTCATTAATTATAGTGCCACATCAGATTTTTGCCAAGGTGGCCTGCATGATACTTCTTATGATACTCCCACTAGGACTAGCCTTAGTAAAAATTTGATGTGGCACCATAATTAATGAAGAGAGAGGTGTTAGTTGTATCATAATATGATACCGTATCATAGCACGTGAAACTAGATAAATTAATGACCAATACATTTCATACACACAATTGCATTGAGATTGTAGAAAAAATTAAATACAATATTACTATGATACTACTAGATGATACTATACACTAGGATTATATGTATACTAGTAATATGATACTCTCACTATATCAGCCTAAAATCGAAGCATATTCCCATGCGCCCGTGCTGCCTGGAAAACTGTGAAGCCGCAACATGGACCCCTGGATTCCGCATTTGACAGTGCATGCGTTTGACCGTGCGTGCGGTCTGGACGGTTTGGGATCGTGTGCAAGTGCAACTGCGAGATTAATTTGACCACCTGCAGCTGCAGCTAGATCCATGCCCCGGCCGGGTTCAACGTATAGGACCCAGGATTCTTGGGCTTGGGTGCTTTCTTCGGGGGAGAAGAGGACGAGCGGAAATGCGCGAAACGAATCAAACTCGAGGTAGCTACTAGCTGTAAAACACACGCTTGTTTTTGTTGTAGAACAGCAAGGGCAATCCCTATACAACTCTTGTTGCGCCCGTTACTAGCGCAAAGCATACACCGCGCTACTTTGGGCCGGCACAATGCATCTCTGATGTTTGGTTTTTCTGGGTTCCAGGGATGTTCTACAATCTTCTGGTCCTGTTCTGCCTTTTTTTTCCAGGTGTTTCTTTTTTCTTTCCCACATTTCATTATTCTTTGAAAAATTGAACAATTTTGAATCCAAACACCTTTTCAAATTTAAACTTTTTTGAAATCTAACAGTTTTGAAAATATGAACATTTTTTAATTCTATCGAAATTTGAACATTTTTAAAACTGAACGTTTCAATTTTTGAACATTCTTCAAATTTGAACATTTTTCAAAAAAAAACTTCTTTTTTCCAATTATTATTTCAGTTTCACCAAAAATTTCAAACAAAAGGAACCAAAGTAGCAGCGAACAAAAAAGATTAGCGATTCCCAACATGACCCAGATAGATAGATGGGTTGGTCCATCTGGATCGCGGTTCAGCAATGCCTCGCTAAGAGCATCCCAGCGGGAGCCTGCAAAGGCATTTTCGCTGTCCGTTCGGCTCTATTTGTCTGTTTGCGGATAAACTGGACCAAAATTAAGACCCAAAGGGAAAGACCAAACGGACCGCAGGCATCGAACGACCGCATTCGTGTCCGAAATATGACGAGACTTTGCGGTCGAAACGGTCCGCGTTTGTCGTCTTTTTGTCCGGCCTGGTCCACCTATCATAGATCCACTTCTCTTTCCACTCCCTTTTCTCTTCCTCCCGCAGCTGCACCAACTCCACCTCGTCTCCGCTGCCCTCGCACCGCCACCAGTCACGCCTCCGCAGCTCTGCTCACCACTGCTGGCTGCTGCGCGCCGCCTCTCTCTCCTAGAGACGCGTGGAGCTGGATGATGCTCTGCGCCTCGTGGAGTGTGAACTTGCCCTGCTTGATGTTCGGCCGTAGCCGTGGCCATGCTGGTCGATGTTCGCAAGCAGCTTCTGGTCCTCCTTCGGCATCCACGGCCCCTTCTACACCCCGTCTTCCTTCTCGCTGCACGGCGCTCGCCCTGTCTTCACCCTGGCTTCCTACCTATTGCGCGCCGCCTCTCTCTCCCTACGCTATCATATTCGACGCGGGGAGCTTGGGCAGCCGCATGCACATCTTCCGTTTCGACGGCAACCGGGATCTCGTCTCACATTGGCACCCCATGTCCGTGGCAAAATGGGACTCCCCGTTGGGTGCACAGGTGGACAACGGCGAACAAGGAGGCGGACGAAGCCGCATTTTGGACAAAATTAGACGTTTTTCGTGTCCTATTTGCTCCTCCCCGCTGAGGATGCTCTAAGGAACAACAAGAAGTGCCGAATAGGGGTTCCCACATGCAGCTTAGCTTATGGTAAATCCTATACTAAGTTCTGGAAGTGGGTCGACCCAATAAGACCGTTTGGCGTTGGTTTTTTATGGTTTCGGGAAGGTTGAACCTTCCGAACCATTTTTATCTTGCTTTTTGGTTTCTTTTTTATGATTTTCATGTCCTTTGTCTGATCTTTTTTCTTTTCTTGTTGGATTCTTTTTTATTTTTTGTTTTCATGTTTCTTTTCTTTAAATAAAATCCAAACTCTTTTTTAAAAATTCAGACTATTCCAAATTCTGAACAGTTTCAAATTTGAAAAGATTTCAAATTCAAAAAAAGTATTTGAATAGATTTCAGATTTGATCATATTTTGGACTTGACCATTTTCGAATTTGAATAGATTTTAAATTTAAACAGATCTCAAATTTGAACAAATTTCAAATCAGAACAATATTTCAAAACAATTTGCTAGAGAAGAATGGAAAAATGGGATGCTTTTTGCTAGAGAAGAACATGCAGCAAAACACCTAGCCAATGGAAGCTGAGTGTGTGTACGGAGAGAAAAAGAAGCGATGGAAAAGGCATACTATGTTATCTAGGCCGGTCTCAAGGGGAAAGTGATCAGGAGGCATCAACTAAAACCCATCTAGGGTTCCTCCCCTCTCATAGGCGACGCCGGTCTGCTCCTTCTCTAGCAAAACCCACCTTGCCCTAGCCACGCTCCTCCTCCTCCTCCTCGTTCTCTTCGGTGAAGTCGAAGTCACTATCGAAGTAGAATGGGGGGGCGAGGGGTCGCATGGCCCGCTTCCTCTTCCCCAGCGAGGCCATGCGGCACTGCCGCTCCTCCTCGTCAGACCCGCTGTCGGTGGTGGTTTAGCGGTCGCACGAGGATGCGGAGCAGCCTACCTGTCAGCTCCCAACTTCCATTGACTGCGTCCTAGGTATATTCGCAGTGGTGATTGCCTGGACCTGCAGTCGCTGGCGAGATTTTGGCGGCGATTGGGCGGTGGATTTGGGTGGCGGTGAGGGAGGGGAGATAGTGGAGAAAGTGATGAGCCGACCGGTTTTACCCTGTATTTGGCCTCCCGCATGGTAGATATAAAGGCCACACAGGCAAATTTACAGCGGACCGTATTTGTTTATGGTCCCGGGAAAAATATAATGTTTGTTCGGGTCACAAAATTGTCTAAAAGCTAAAAAGTCGCCGGAATTTTAAAGGGCCAGAGCTTTTAAAGCATCGAGCTGATCATGTAGATCTTGTAGGTGTGACCCCTTAATAATTTTTTTCTAGGATACACCTTGGAAGGTGTACCAAACACATAGAAGGAGCTACCGACGACAGTTTACAACACCGCAACGCGGCGGGCCACGGCTACCAACAACAAGGGGTGGTAGCTCCCCAATGAACTAAGCCTACTCTCCCACTAACAACGCGTCCACCGGCTCCGAAAAGCCAAACATCTCGGATCGGAACAACCTAGCTAAACGCCACAGGTGGTAGTCGCTCCGGATCTCCGTCTTGATGGTCGCCACAACCGGGCGCACGCCGTTGAACACCACATCATTACGGTGCCTCCAGATGCTCCAAATGACCAGGATGATGGCTGTCCAAAGGTCGCGTGTCAAGACCCGAATTTTTAATCCTAGATGCCTGTTATGCCATACATCGTAATCCCAGGATTACCATTTTTGCGAGACATAACAGATTGGATATCACATTACATCATCTATTACAAACCATAATAAGGTCTTACACGAATAAAGGATCTCATGATCCAGTCTTAGTACAAACAAGTAGCGGAATAATAAGCGTAGTGGAGGGCTCCATCTTCAATGCCACAGGCAATGCTGACGATGGGAGATAGGCCTAGTTGTCGTAGCCATCCTGTTGTCCTTCCTCCTGATAGTCCTCTCCATAGTCTGGCCACGGAAATAGCCAGGGACAAAGCCATGAGTACTCTTTAAGTACTCGCAAACTATCACTTACAAGTAAGGTAGTTCTAGTAGGAATGCTAAACTCTAAGTTTATTTGCAAGGTTAAGTTTGAAACCTAAGTTGAGTTTAGAAACAAATAAAGATAAAATAAAGTTCTAAATCACCTAAGTGGGAACTTAGTTTTTATAGTCACAACCTTTTTGTAGTCAAGTCATCTAACAATTCATTTCATAAGTCATTTTTAAAAACATCTGACGACGGAACAGTATGGCCACTCCAACTGTCCATGACCGCAGACGCGGCTATTCGAATAGTTTGACACTCTGTAGAGGTGGCACACTTTCACCACAAAATTCGATACATCCGTCAGGGATAACCCTGAATCATCATACTTAGTATGCGAATAATCAACCATAATCTTTCAATTACACACTCTAGTATAGGCACCTCTCCTATGAGCTTGGCCTCCCAACCATGGCCATCTGCCATCCTGGGCACTACATAGGTGGACAACATTGAGTGGTAGCCTCAGCTCAAACCTCTCCCGTGAGGGAACACATACTAATGCATATAAACTTCCGGCTAAGCCTTACCCAATTCAGGTATTGTGGTTGTATAGTAAATTTGGAATGGTATCGCATTCGAACCCAACCATCAGTTTTTATAAAGAGCTAAGGCTCATGCCTCAACATTTTCATCCTCAAATTCATTTGTCTTTCTCAACACATGTCAAAACATCTCAATAGAATGACTCATCATTCCAAGGTTTTCATAAACATTTTCACCAAGTATTCCCATCTAAAGTGATCAAGTTTTATGTTTAGCACTAGTAACTGAGGTTAAGAGTGTTCAATAAGGTGGGATGCTAATCTCAATCTCATGTCATAGAATGACATCTAAGTCTAACTAGATAGGCCAAGTTTTATACTCTTTATGCTATCTATAAATAAAGTAAAGAACTTTGGTAAAGTAAAAGAAAGTAAAGCTTGTAAGTAAAACTTGGGATGAGTATAAATCAGAATGTATAATCAAGCATGCCTAATGCATCTTGCTTAGGTCATCTTGTATAATTCTAGCTTGCTAACAATAGCTTGCTCAGTTTACTTGAAGTGCTAGGCTTGCCTTGAGTAGTGTAGTGGTTGAAATTCTCCTCGTCTTCTTCAGGGTAGAACTCCTCCTCGTAGACTTGGTCGGTACTATCGTCTATAAATACATACGGGATACACAATCACCAAACAATACTTAACTAGTCTATTTAGCACACTACGGCACACACTTGATGATCTATTATCATCACAATCATCACAAGATTAAATGAACTAGTTTCATTTATTTTATTTGAGAAAAGTAATTTCTACTCATTGAAAATTAACTAAGATTTAATATTCTCCAATTAAAATATGGGATCATGTGGACACATGTCATCACCACATATTCCAACACATGGGAATGTAATTTAAATGTTTGATCATATTTCAATAAGTTTAAGTTTATCATTTTAATGATTTAAAGTGACTAGAAATGCCTATATAGCATTATTTTGGTACTAGTCCAAAGGCAATGCATGCAAACCTAAATATTATTACATATTCAGATAGGTATGGTCAAATGTGATTTTTGAGAGTTGGAATCAACTCAAAAGCTATTATGGTTGATTTTTGAAAAATGTTTGAATGTAGAAAAGTCTCTGTCTTGGTATTTTTGCTATATGTGATCTATAACTCCAAATGATTTAAATCCAACGGGCTTGGATAGAGATTTTAAATATATTTCTAACAAAATTGGTATGGTTCATTTTGGTTAGGTAAATATTTCTGAATTGATTTTCAAACCAGAGGACAGAATCTAGTTTAACTCTAAATAGAAAAACCCATATTTGAATTTTAGGGGCAGCGTGGAAAACTAAATGGGCTGGCCCAATGACACTCCGCGGAGCAGAGGGCAACTGACAAGGGGGTCCCGCATGTCAGCGACTGACTCTAACATGAAGCGGTACAGGGCGATGTGGGTCGTGCGATTATAACAGAGATCAACGACTATGGCTCATCGTCGATGACGAATAGGTCGCCGGTGAGAACGAACTCTAGCGGCTCGGTGGGGGTCGATTGGGGGCTTACCAGGGATCCAGCTAACGTGGTCATGGGGGCGATCGAACGTGTGGACGACGGTGGTCTCAGGCGTGGTTGCAGCGGCTCCTGGGGTGGTCGCAATCGACGGCTCCCTTTCTCCTCTGCTGTGGCGAGCTCTGGCACAATTCCAGCGAACGGCTGCACGAGTGGCTCCGGCGAGAGGTGGGGAAGGATCAGTGGTGATAGGGAGTGAGATAGTGTGGAAATGGAGGCTGGGGGTGGCCTCCTTTTATAGCTCGACGAGGGGACCGTGAGGTGTGACGGTGAGCTCGTCGGTGACGATGGTACAGGGGGCTAATGGCATGGGCGAGGTAGGCGGACGGTGCTCTTCCTCCTTGCGGTCATCTACGACGTAATGGAACGACTAGGGGCGGTGGCATTTGGTCGGGAAAGGTCCACACTCTGTGCGGCAGAGGCGGCGTTCGCCACGGTGTGCGGTGGCTATGGGTCAATCGGCGGCGAACGGGGATGTCTGGGGGCGTGCTGGGGTTAAGGAGGAGCGACGCGTGCAAGCTGAGGTCGAGGCGTGGCTTGTGCTGGCCTGTCGGGGGCGGCGCTCTGGTGTGCTCCATGCATGGCGTAGAGGCGGAGGGCGAGGGCTATGTACGGTGGTCCAGTGACTGGCATTGCTCGGGAAAGGGACAGTGGGCGGCGATCTGATCACGCCTATCTCCCTGGTGCGGCGGAAGAGGGTTGGGTGGTCTGCTGGGAGCGCACCATGGTCGGCCGGTGAGCATGGCTTTGGGGTGGCGCGACACTGCTGCTAGAGTCTAAGGGGTAGCTCCTTGATGGCTTGGTTGGAACTAGGGGAGACAGGGAAGAGCTGAGGGGGTTGAATGCGGGACAAAGAGTTGATTAGCATTAGTATTAGTTAGGCCAGATTATCTTTGCCTACCAACTGTTCGACACAATGGCCGCAAGAAACTTTTGTTTGAATGTTGAAAAGATTTTTGGTGGGTGTGTTAGTCATATGCTTGAGCATCTGTGGTTGCTGGGGATGGTCAAGGTGAACTCATTTGAGTGGCTGTTGAAAAAGTGGGATCTATGCACATACACTTGATTCCATTTTCAAATGCCATTTAAAATTAGTGTTCAAATGTTTTTGTAAGATTTTAAAGTGGGCCTTGGTAGATCTTTACTTGTACTAGCAAGGGGTGAAAAGAGTTAGAATTGACTTCTAGGAACACCTAAAGTGGCCTAGTGGATTAAAATGGTCAAAAGGACCATTTAGTCTTTTTATTCTCATTTGATTTCTTTTTCTTTGGATTTTGTTTTTAAATGATCTAGATGAGCTGGCATTCACCTTTGAATCATTTTACAACCATTAGAACAATCAAACATGGCACTTTCAAACAATTCTATATTAATGCAAACACACATGCATTCAAAATTGTTTTTAATGATAAAAAGTTTTTGTTAACCCTAAATTGGGTGATTTGGATCTTGATAACCTTGATTAAAGTTTTGGGATGTTACAAACCTTCCCCCCTTAAACAAAATCTCGTCCTGAGATTTAAGAAAGAAAACTAGGAACTAAAGAGATCTGGAAACTCAGTCCTAATGTAATCTTCTCGCTCCCAAGTGGCTTCCTCTTCGGTATGATTGCTCCATTGGATCTTGAGAAGTTTGATACTCCTGGTCCTGGTGGTTCTGTAAGCTTCTTCCAAGATACGGATGGGCACTTCATGATATGTCAGATCCTTGTTGATAACAACGGCTCGGTGGTCGATGTTCTTGAAAACTTTAGTCTTCTCCGGCACTTCTAAGCATTTGCGAAGTAACAAGATATGGAACACATCATGGATGGCTGACATTTCCTCCGGCAGTTCCAGTTGATACGATACTTCTCCTCGGTGATTCAGAATCTTGAAGGGTCCAATATATCTAGGGGCTAACTTTCCTTTTAGACTAAAACGTTGTGTTCCATTCAATGGCAAAACCTTGAGATACACAAAATCTCCGAGTTGAAAGTCATGTCTCTACGTCTCTTGTCAGCATAACTCTTATGTCTTGATTGAGCGGTCTTGTGGTGCTCATGGACTTTGTGAACCATTTCTTTGGCTTCTCGTCGGATGTCGGGTCTGAAAATCTGACTCTCTCCTACTTGCGACCAATTCAAAGGGGTACGACACTTTCTTCCATATAAGAACTCAAATGGGGCCATTTGCAAACTAGCTTGATAACTGTTGTTGTATGAGAATTCTGCGAATGGCAGACAATCTTCCCATTTTGATCCATACTCTAGCACACAAGCTCTCAACATATATTCTAAGATTTGGATGACTCATTCAGTTTGTCCATCGGTCTGCGGGTGATAAGCTATGCTAAAATTTAGCTTGGTTCCCAATCCTTCATGGACTTTCTGCCAAAATCTCGAGGTAATATGGGTTCCTCAATCCGAGACTATGGTCTTGGGGGTTCCATGCAAACTAAAAATTCTAGCAATGTACAACTCTGCTAGCTTCGAACTCTGCTAGGTTGTCTTGATAGGTATAAAATGGGCTACCTTGGACAGTCTATCAACGATGGCCCAGATAGAGTCATTTCCCCTACTAGAAGTAGGCAAACCGGTGATAAAGTACATTCTCACGGAATCCCATTTCCATTCCGAAATCTGCAATGGTTGCAATAGTCCTGCGGGTCTCTGATTTCTGCCTTGACTCTCTGACAGATACCACACTTGGCGATGTAGCTTCCAATTTCTCTCTTCATCTTGTGCTACCAAAATTGCTCCTTCAAATCCTAATACATCTTTGTTCCTCTGGGGTGGATAGAATAAAGAGTATCATGAGCTTCTTGCATGATAACTTTCTTCATCCCTGAATCTGCTGGCACACAGATACGTCCTTTGTACCCCAGAACTCCTTCTTCGTCTTCAGTGAATCCAGGTACCTTTCCTGTACCAACACGACACTTGATTCCGGCGATACTTGCATTTCCCTTCTCGGCTTCCTTGATTTGGCTAATCAAAGTGGGTTGAAGGTTAATGCTAGCTAAAAATCCTTTGCTAACTAGCTCAGTTCTAAACTAATCCAACTCTTCATGCAAACTTGGCTGGGTTTCTTTGATCATGGTGTTTAATCTGCACGACAATCTGCTAAGAGCATCCGCTACCACATTGGCTTTGTCGGGGTTATAGTGAATGTCAAGGTCATAATCCTTGATTAACTCTATCCATCTCCTTTGCCTCATATTCAACTCCTTCTGACTGAAAATATACTTCAAGCTCTTGTGATCCGAGTAAATCTCACAACGGTTTCCCATAAGGTAATGACGCCATGTCTTCAAGGCTAAAACTACCGCTTCTAATTCAAGATCATGGGTAGGATAGTTTTGCTCATGCTGCTTTAGTTGTCTTGACAAATATGCTATGACTTTGCCTTCTTGCATCAACACACATCCGAGACCAATCTTGGATGCATCACAATACACATCAAACGGCTTCTTGATATCAGGCATAATCAATATTGAGGCTGAAATCAATCTCTTCTTGAGCTCCTGGAAACTTGCTTCACATTTGTCAGTCCATTCAAGCTTCTTGTCTTCCTTCAACAGTTGGGTCATGGGTCTGGCGATGCTCGAAAATCCTTCTACGAACTTGCGGTAATATCCCGCTAATCTGAGAAATGTACGGACTTGGGTTTGAGTGGTTGGGGCTTCCCATTCTTCAACATCTTTGATCTTGGCGGGATCAACAGCGACTCCTCCTGCCGACACAATATTTCCTAGGAATCCTACTTCTTTCAGCCAAAACTCACATTTGCTGAACTTGACATACAACTGATGTTCTCTCAGGGTTTCAAGGATGATTCTCAGATGTTGGTCATGGTCTTCTTCTGACTTGGAGTAGATAAGAATATCATCGATAAAAACAACGACAAACTTATCCAGGAAATTCATAAAAATCTTATTTAATGAGATTCATGAAAAGCGGGGGCATTGGTTAATCCAAAAGACATGACCGTATACTCATACAATCCATATCTGGTGGTAAAGGCGGTCTTTGGAATATCCGTTGCAGGAATCTTAAGTAGGTGATAACTAGTCCTAAGATCAATCTTAGAGAACACTCTAGCACCAGTCAACTGATCGAATAGATCCTCTATCTTGGGCAGTGGGTACTTGTTCTTGATGGTGACATCATTCGGCTTTCGGTAATCCGTGCACAAACGGTTACCTCCATCCTTCTTGTCGACAAACAAAACAGGCGATCTCCATGGTGATGCGCTTGGTTGAATCAAACCTTTCGCCAGCATAGCATCAAGTTGCTTCTTCAGTTCCACTAACTCTAACGGGTTCATGCTATAGGGTCTCTGGGATATGGGTCCAGTTCCAGGATCAGTTTAATGATGAACTCGATATCCCGATCTGGGGGCATACCGGGCAATTCATCTGGGAATACATCGGGCAATTCACATACTACTCTAACTTGGTCAATGGTTGGTAGGGCTAGACTCTTGTTGCATTTGAATTGACAGGTCAAGGTTTCGGATATATGCTCTATTGATACTCCAGAGCTACTGGTCATGGTGATGTCTTTCTTGGCACAATCGATCAATCCTTTATGTTTCGACTGTAGGGGTTCCATGCATAAAAACAATAAATTTTACTCTATGCCCCTGAACCCCTGAAGCTTCCAAGACCTATCTATTAGTAATACAGTAACGGGAGGGGCTTTTCGCGAACTTACCCTTGAAGACCGAAAAGCGTTGTCAACGCTCAGGAGAGCATGGTTGATGTAGACGAGCCGAAGCCGACCTCAAGGTCGTGATGAAGTCCTTGTGCTCCTTCTAGCTCCAACGACTTGAGTGCCTCAAGTGTGACACCTCGTGGGAGTTACACACGTCCGGTGCCTAACGATGACTCCCGCTTCGCCGATCCAGCAGCAGTTGCGGAAGTAGAGCTCCCGGATCCGAATCCCGCAGCGCGACGGCACTCCACGGTGAAGATGTCTCTCGCTCGCGCAGTCTAGACTTGGGACCACGGTCATGAGAGAGAGAGGGGAAGGGAGAAAATATCAATTGGAGGTCCTCCCAAAAGTGGGGAGACCTTTATTGATTATTGGGTGTCTTTTCTAGGCCAAATACCCCACCTTATATAGGGGGAGGGGAGGTACTACCTCCCCTCAAGTCTCGGGGTGGGACTAAAGGAGAGGAGGGGGGAGGAGGTGGCCGCCGGCCACTAGTGGGCCCCGCGTGGGGGGGCTTGGCCCAGCCGGCCTCCCCCTGCCCCTTCTCCCCTTTCTCCTTTTCCCTAATGGGCCCTCTTCCTCTGGAAATTGGCCCATTAAGCCTTTTGACCTTTTAATTGATTTTCTCTTTATTAAATAATTATGAATAAATGATTAAATCAATATTTAACATTCATTCACATATCATTTAATCTCCGTGGCTATGGAACACCTTCCACCTCCACTCCGGACATCCTCCGGACTTACCAAAACCCTTCCAATTTTCTCCCTTCTTTTCTTCGGCGATTCTACCGATCCTATAAACACTCTCTAAGAATCATCAAGCCCTTAAGCGTGATACCCTATGGTTCGGGAACACTCCAGACATGGTCGGGACACTCCCGCACCAATGATCAACAGAGGGACCTGGATGGCCATGTGACCCCTCTGTGTTCCACAAAGATCTTTCGTCATTTGAACCGGGACAGTCGTGTCTTATTCCCTTTGTCATTCGATACTTGCATTGCCCGAGACCTGATCAATGACATCTTCATGTCGAGTTCAATATCGTTACTGAACAACGCTATTTGACTCGTTTCGACAAGTGATACCCCCGTGATCTAATCACACGCTGCGCAGCTATTGGATATAACTTCTCCGAGTGGGCCCTTGAGTATCTTCCCGTCACATGGATGGACAAATCCCGCTCTTGACATATATTGCCTCTACGGTTTCCTCCGAATACCTGAACACACCTTTATAACCACCATTTTACCAGATGGCGTTTGATGCTATCTAAGCATTCTCGGGAGACAGTGATTGATATAGCCTCACGGTCTAAGGAATAGTCTACGAGGATCCATTTCTAATCATCGTAACTTGAACTTCGTGACATGATCGAATCACGATGTTTAGGTTGGGTATTGGTTCATCATCTCATTCTCAGAATGAGATGACCTCATTCCCAAATGGCATAAATGCCACATGATCAGGAAACATGATCATCTGTTGACCAATGAACCAGTGACTAGAGTTTCACTGGGAACCCCTGGTTGTTTGTATATCACACGTGTATTGATGTTTCCACTCAATACAGTTATAGCATGATATAAAACTTAATCATAAACTATATGAAATATGATAATAGTCCTTACTACTATTTGTCTCTAGGGCATATTTCCAACAGTATCCCAGTTGCACTAGAGTACAAATACACTAGCTGCATTTGTTCTTAATTATTGGCACCATATAACCGGTACCTAGAACATGTTTGCTCATGGAAGAGGTTGAGTCTTGGTTCTGTACTTTACAGTCCCAGATCCTTTGCACCTTACTAATGTCACTTTGATTGACATTAATATTCTATCATCACATGACAACATCTGTGTGTATGCATCGTCGCTATGGCAGCAGAACGAGGCCTGATTCCAGGAGCCTACAGTGATGTTAGATCAACCTCGAGGGCTTTATCATGGGCACTATGCCCTGGGACACATCATTCTACGTTAAAAGCGAATTAGCCCTGCCATAACATTATACAACACTTTAGATGGTACCCTTATCTATTATTATAAATGTATTCATCGAAACACTAGTGCACTATGTGCAACTTTCGATGTTTTGCTCACCTCGCTTCCTATTTGACTTTAATTGGTATCTACAGGAGTTTCCAACATATTCCCTTGTAACATAACTCTTTATGCTTTAAGATATGTTATCCTTTACGGATTTGGAAAATATAACCGCAGTTCTCCGTAAACACCGCGGACAAAAACTCAGCTCAACGTTCTGTGATTCGAACTTGATCAGTTTCAAACGTTCCTTATTTGGATCACATATTATGCTAAGTTATCATCATGGTTTACTAAGATAGAACCTATGTCTCAACATAGTGGATGACGATCATCCTTTTCTTTCTTTCAACCATTGATGTTAAACTTAATGCTATTCCTAATTTGAGTTTATTAAGGACTAGTTCCTTAATTAACTTCTATCCTGAAACAGCTTTCAGAATCCCTCAAGGAATACTACATAATATCATAATACATCTATCATCAACTTCTACATCTTATAAATCATTATTTATAAGTATTTGTGCCTTTCATTCTTAACTTACCTTAAGAATTACTCGTATAAGCTCCCACTCAAAATATGTTGTTAACATATTTGGGTATGAGTCAGTACTCTTTCTCAAACTATGTTCCTACATATTTGAATTTGAGTCTTATGTTGCTCCCACTTAAAAATATGTCAATCACATATTGTTTTAGGAAGACTTTCATAGCTCCCACACAACTTTATGCAAATTGCACATCTCCTACTATTTTGAATAACTTCAAAATCCTTTGATCAAATATCAAACTTGGAGATTCATTATGAGATACTAGTACTTTACTAGTTTTAAATCCACTAGACATTTAGCACACATGAATCAAATACATTTGAATTTATCCAATACTTGACAAATTGTGCTTTTGTCATTCACCCCTTTTTCCTACTATGGCTTTGCAATCATTTGGGAAAATTCCAAGTAACTCCTTTTACTTGTGAGATTCAGCAATGAATTGCTTTCTAATCTCAAGGGAATTTTGCTTCTAGGATTTCTCATAATTCAGTTTACCATCATTTCCTTTGTAGTTTGTAGGTATGTCATATTTCAAAAATCATGACAAATGATTCACAAATGTTTCCATACAAGATATGGATTTACATTTTTGAATCCTATTTCATATAGTGAAAAACAATAGTGGAGGGAAAAACACAATGATCAAAATCATTGATTCTTTCCTTCCGTGAAGAGAATCGTTCAGGAACGTTGTCCGTTGTGCTTCTCAACACTCTGATGTAGGGTTTTGAATCCTCATCATGTTTTACACTAATTTCCATTTGCTCCATAATTGAGAAACTTCACTAGAGGTGAGCTTCCTCAAGAACGCACCAAAATCCAAGCAATACAGATCTTGCTTTCCTTTTGGTTTTAGCTATGGATTCCGTATTCAAAGTTTCCAATGAATACTCTACAAGGACTTATTCGTTATTGTTTTGGTTATATCGAATAACCCCAAAACTTTCACGAATTCAAATGGTTCACTAATTCTAATTGAGTGGTAACTATTTCTAAACTAATGGTCTCTACATGTACTCTACAACGATTTGTTTGGTGCCTTCTATTCAACCCCCTTTTGATATCTTATATCATATTGTGATGCTTTGTATTTTGACGTTTCAAAACACTTTGCATTCCACAATTTCTTTCATGCCATTCTTATAAAGTTGAATTTCATTACTATTGATCAAATCATAGTAATTAGATTCTCTTTTATACTTATACCCTTTGTTGATGAAACACTTTGATCAAATCAAATAGTTTCATATTCATGTTTCCTTTGGTAAACTTACTTTACACATTTAAACAATCAATTAATGATAATTACCATTATTCGTTAAACACAGTACATCAAATATGTATTCTATTTAACAATTCATCAAACACTTTGTATTCAACTAATACACGGTGTTCAAGTTATTTTGCCGAACTTAGGCATGATTTATATGTGAGAAGAAATCGAATGAATTTCACATATTCACATAACTTTGAATTTAAACAATGGTTTTTCATTCATTAATGAAATATCATTAAATTGGGTATTTGTAAACAAAGCATTTTAAAGTTTTACAAATGTTCATACATTATCAATTAGTTTCAAACAATAAGGATAATTCACAAGTAATCAAACAAGATATGAACGCGAATAGAAATCATTCATAAAAGTAGAAAAACTGATTCTTACAAACTTATATGAATAACTGTCTCACGAAGTGTGAGAAAAACTAAAGAAGTTCGAAATCTCTTGATTAGAAAATCATCCTAAACATAAACTAAATGATAAATGTCGAGGGAGTATGTCGTCGGCCATCATCATTATGCTCGCCATCAACACGCAACGTCACCTCCTCTCCAGCAAGCACCTCTATGCAGAAGGACCTGTTTTCAGTAAAACAGAACAAGTATCAGATATACTTAACACTGCAATGTGTTTGCAAGATTATAACATTTATAAAACTGTATATCAAATATATACTTTTGTCATCGATGACCTGAGCGACATCTAGTTCAACCAACACATTCCTGAGATGTGTCATGAACCGGTGGAACTCCATTTCTGTGTCGCCTCTCATTACGCAAGTCCTGACTTGTGCTTGGTAGCTTGGTGGTAGCGACCGCAACACGGCAGCATTTGCGAAAGAGCCTGAAATCCAGACATCTAGGAAGTATGCTGGCCTCATGTACACATCATGCATGTGCTGTAAGTGGTTGTCCAGTGATGAGTTCTCCTCCATCTTAATGGCGAGGAAGTCTCCCATCAACTCATGCTCCCAGATGCGTGTCTGATCCACGAAATGTGTCCTAAGCTGTAGCATCACCGAACGAGGGTTGACATCACCCACGAAAGGCCACAGCTCGTGCACCATTCCGAAATGCATCACAACTGAAATATAGGAGGCCATCTCCCGACGGAGATATCAGTCTTTCCGCTCCTCTAGGGTCTCAAGGTCTGTGGACGGATCCAGATCCATCCTGTCGAGTATGTAGTCGACCATGTCGTTCTCACTAAGGAGAACATGGAGACTAGCAACCCAAATGGAGAAGTTCGATCCATCTAATCTGAGCTTCTCTCCTTCTAACCATTTAGTTGTCAACACGAAAGAACCCATCTACATTTATAATTGCAAAAGGAATTTAGACTAAGTTTATAATTAAATGAGTTAATAATAACTCCACTCAGAAACACATATCCCCAGTGAGGGTTCCTAGTGATAACACGACCCCTATCAGCCACATCTGCCCCGATCATCACGGCCATCAATGTGGGTTCAAGGGTGGACGCTAAACGTCGGTCACATCATTCATGCGACTCGTGCTTGATCTTTCGACCATCCGTGTTCCGAGGCCACGCTTCTCTAGCGTGCTAGGCTCGCCAACTCAACCTTAGTGTATTCGCTGTGCAACATGGCTTACACCCCCTGTATGTGAACGTAGATATGTCTGACACCCAGGCCTGTCACCCTGGATCGCCTCATACCGAAGAACTTTCTTGGTGGTGCACACTAAGGGGGAACACAATCGTTGGTTATTTTAACAGGGATCTTCTTATTAGGCTACCGTCGAGTATCTAATACTAGCACACAATAAGGAATACAAACAATAACATTGAATGTAAATGCTATGTGATATGGTCCTTCACGTCGTGATCTTCATCCGCTGTCACCGAGTTCCGGCGCCAGGGTTCCGGCACCGTAGATACTAGGGTACCAAAATCATTTCGGCGTGGTAGTTCGTCACCTTCGTGACTATCTACTACTATGCAACAAAAGGTAATTACTTTACCTTTGCCACAACCATATCACAAAGCAACGCCCTCCTGCAAAACAAAGTTAGACGCCTCTACTTTATCTTTGCATGTTTTATGTGGCTGAATGGGCTTTCGTACAAGTACCGTACTTACCTACGAACTTTCAGCACAACGCTGATCAAGTAGTTGTCTCTACTACACCCCTTTTGGGGCCCTCCGTTGCAAATGGTATACCAACTAATGCGAGAGAGACAGACACCCCCCTAAGCCACTTTATACGGTACAAGCCGTATGTCAAGCATGGACTAGTCTCGTGAATGAACGCATAAAGTCGGTTGGGGGCCGCTTCATCAAGCATTGCTGCGGTATACACAAGAACACGTGGGAGGGTAACAACTAAAAGATCAACGCCCACATGCTACATCTCGTGTGTTCTACCCGTACTAGCATTACCACGCATAGATCTAGCTCTGATACCACTCTAGGGGTTCCGCGCATAAAAAGAATAAATTTTACTCTACGCCCCTGAACCCTTGAAGCTGCCAGGACCTATCTATTAGTAATACAGTAACGGGAGGGGCTTTTCGCGAACTTACCCTTGAAGACCGAAAAGCGTTGTCAACGCTCAGGAGAGCGTGGTTGATGTAGACGAGCCGAAGCCGACCTCAAGGTCGTGATGAAGTCCTTGTGCTCCTTCTAGCTCCAACGACTTGAGTGCCTCAAGTGTGACACCTCGTGGGAGTTACACACGTACGGTGTCTAACGATGGCTCCCGCTTCGCCGATCCAGCAGCAGTTGCGGAAGTAGAGCTCCCGGATCCGAATCCCGCAGCGCGACGGCACTCCGCGGTGAAGATGTCTCTCGCTCGCGCAGTCCAGACTTGGGACCACGGTCATGAGAGAGAGAGGGGGAGGGAGAAAATATCAATTGGAGGTCCTCCCAAAAGTGGGGAGACCTTTATTGATTATTGGGTGTCTTTTCTAGGCCAAATACCCCACCTTATATAGGGGGAGGGGAGGTACTAGGGTGTCTTTTCTAGGGGTGGGACTAAAGGAGAGGAGGGGGGAGGAGGTGGCCGCCGGCCACTAGTGGGCCCCGCGTGGGGGGGCTTGGCCCAGCCGGCCTCCCCCTGCCCCTTCTCCCCTTTCTCCTTTTCCCTAATGGGCCCTCTCCCTCTGGAAATTGGCCCATTAAGCCTTTTGACCTTTTAATTGATTTTCTCTTTATTAAATAATTATGAATAAATGATTAAATCAATATTTAACATTCATTCACATATCATTTAATCTCCGTGGCTATGGAGCACCTTCCACCTCCACTCCGGACATCCTCCGGACTTACCGAAACCCTTCTAATTTTCTCCCTTCTTTTCTTTGGCGATTCTACCAATCCTATAAACACTCTCTAAGCATCATCAAGCCCTTAAGCGTGATACCCTATGGTTCGGGAACACTCCAGACATGGTCGGGACACTCCCGCACCAATGATCAACAGAGGGACCTGGATGGCCATGTGACCCCTCTGTGTTCCACAAAGATCTTTCGTCATTTGAACCGGGACAGTCGTGTCTTATTCCCTTTGTCATTCGATACTTGCATTGCCCGAGACCTGATCAATGACATCTTCATGTCGAGTTCAATCTCGTTACTGAACAACGCTATTTGACTCGTTCCGACAAGTGATACCCCCGTGATCTAATCACACGCTGCGCAGCTATTGGATATAACTTCTTCGAGTGGGCCCTTGAGTATCTTCCCGTCACATGGACGGACAAATCCCGCTCTTGACATATATTGCCTCTACGGTTTCCTCCGAATACCTGAACACACCTTTATAACCACCGTTTTACCAGATGGCGTTTGATGCTATCTAAGCATTCTCGGGAGACAGTGATTGATATAGCCTCACGGTCTAAGGAATAGTCTACGAGGATCCATTTCTAATCATCGTAACTTGAACTTCGTGACATGATCGAATCACGATGTTTAGGTTGGGTATTGGTTCATCATCTCATTCTCAGAATGAGATGACCTCATTCCCAAATGGCATAAATGCCACATGATCAGGAAACATGATCATCTGTTGACCAATGAACCAGTGACTAGAGTTTCACTGGGAACCCCTGGTTGTTTGTATATCACACGTGTATTGATGTTTCCACTCAATACAGTTATAGCATGATATAAAACTTAATCATAAACTATATGAAATATGATAATAGTCCTTACTACTATTTGTCTCTAGGGCATATTTCCAACATCGACATCCAATCCATTCCTAGTACTACTTCCAAACCTTTGGTTCCAAGTACTATTAGATTAGCATAAAAATCTATTCCATGGATTCTAATAGGTATAGGCTTGCAATTTTTTCTAGCTTTCGTGGTTGAGCCAGGTATTTGAACTATCATGACAGGCTTCAATTAGGTTGGTTGAATCTTACTAGTGCATGCAAATTCTTCTGTAACAAATGAGTGTGATGCTCCAGAATCAAATAACACTCTTGCAAGTACTAAGTTAACAGAAAACGTACCCAACACGACATTTGGCGCTTACTGGGCTTCTTCAGCGTTCATGTGGAACAGACGGCCGTTGCGGTTGAGCGAATTCCCGGGGGCAAATCTTCTTCCAGGCTGAACACGGCGCTGCTGCTGAGCTGGGGCATTCACATTGGTAGTGGCGGCAAGCTTCTTGGGACACTCATTGGAGTAGTGACCCTTCACTCCACATTCAAAGCAAGTAATCCGGGACTTGTCCTTGGCTGCAACCACTACAAGAAATATGTTAACTGGTGACCCCAAATATTGGTCAAAAAAGGTCATAGTAGTCTATCCATGACCTTTCTATGACCAACACGAGTAGGTCACATACCGACCGTCACTATAGACAGCTCACGACCTTTTTTGAATTGGTCATGGACTAGTATGACCAAAATAGATGGTCATAGTGTCCATGACCAAAATTTTGGTCATGGCATTCTGGCCTATCCATGTAAGCCAGTCTGACGTGAAATATGACGTGGCAGCTGATTCAGCCCAGTCCAGTTTGTTCCTTTACATGGGTCAAGCCCAACAATTCTAGCCTTTTGGTTTTCAAGCCTGGTTTTACTGTTTTACTGTGCATTTATTTCTTGGGCCAAGCCCAAGTTAAGCTAGTATATACTTTTTTCTGGTGTTTTCTTTGGCCCAACATTTTTGTTTTTTCAGTTTTATTTCACAATAGGTCCCAAAAGTCAGATGGGTCCTACCTGTCAGTACCAGTTTCCTACTGGTCCCACAGATCAGGTATTAATTCCACACAGGTTGCACTCATCAGTTTTCATTTGTGCAATAACGAGTAATTTGATTCAGACAGATCCAATAAAATCATAATATTTCATATAGCAGTGGAACAAGGTAGATTAAGATTACAACCATGTCAAGAAAGTATGTCGCATGTCCTATACAATTAAAATTTACAAAAGAGACATGCTGATGTTAGAGTTGCTCCCCTTCTGCTCGTGATCACAGTTAGCTTGCTCTCGAGCCCAGCCAAGGGGCGTCAGAGCCTTCCTTGGTGACCCAGACAAGGACAAAGCCATCGCCCGTGGGCTCCCGAGAACAGCGCCACCACCTCTGTGTGATGCACCACAACTCATCGTGCTCGTCCGCATAATCTCTAGTGGTTGCAACCCTCGGCATCACGGCGCTAGGCACGGCGAGGTGGAGGATGTAGCTGGAACAGAGAAGCTGACTTGTGTCTGGCTAGCAGCAAATGCAACATCTGCAGAGACAACAAGGGGGGATTATAACTCTGGCTAGCATTTGCTAAGCATCCAGTAGCATATAAGCACAAATATTTTTTGTCAACAAATGAGTGATACCTAACAACATACACACAAAAATTCAGCTAGGCTCCACCCAAGATGGACTTTTTTTATCGGAGCTCTGAGTCGTTCTACAAAGTAATCAAAGCATATTGTTGAAACAAAGAGCATTACAACATCAATATCTAGTACATTTAACAGCAAGAAAACAGGTGCAACATTACCTTACTAGTTCCACCATAAACTATGATACTTGGTCAATTCAGCCATCCCATTTCCATAATTGTATCTGGCATCTGCAAAGCGAAGTGACACTAAAATCAGAAGCAACAAACACTCAGATGTCATAGTTCTCCTATAAGCCTCGCTTGCGTAAAAGGTAAGATATCAGTTAAATTGGAAGCACTAGAGAGGTGCAAAACATGAGTAGTTTCTTATTCTTAGACATTGTACACTGCTTTTGTTCATTATGTGATGATGAAAACAAAAACAAACACGAAAACAAAAACCAAGATAGAACTCCTAACTTCATTGAATCACCAGGAGACCTAATGGTATTTTCTTCTTAATAGAACCATTCACCAGCATCATGTCAAGGTTGCTCCTAGAGCATCCAGTCCCCTACAAGCTGTCACTATGGTGAACACAAACCGGGATTCAAATATAAGGTTTTCTTGAGACCATCCCTCTTTCACTATTTTTGTTGTAACAAACATAGTATACAAGTATATAGGCTAGTGTTTGTTATATCAGGAAGGAAAAATATTTCGACGCTGAAATGGAAGTCCATGACAACGAACTTGACCAATACGGAGTCGTCAACAATGCTATTTACAGCAGATATATTCAAAATGGTTAGAGATGTCAATGTTTAGAAGTACATCAGACTGTTTCAAGTTAAAATGATTTGTACCAGGTCATGAATAGCTACTTGAAAGCCTTGGCATTTGTGTAGACTCCACGAAATCTGGAGGCAACACACTCGCTCTTTCAGAAGTACATCTAAATTTCATTACACCTCTAAGGGTATGATTTGCTAACGCAGAGCACAACATAAAGAACTTAGGACCCCCGAAACTTTACACACAACACCATATATGACCAAAAACATTTGTCCTTTACAGTACTGGCTGAGTGTTTGAACAGATATTAATAAAGAAAGAAATAAATAGGTGTGCTTGACAGAAGCCTTATGTACAATAAATATTCCCTGCATAATCCCTAAAAAATGACAGTTTCTTCAGCAGATGTTACTGATGGTGCATGTCGCCTATGCTGTCATCCGGCCATCGCTAGCTCGAGGTTGGGAGAGAATAGTGTGAGGTTAAAGTTCTAGGTTCAGAAATTGAATCACCTATCACGGTTGCCGGTGGCGGTCAATGAAATGCCAACAAAATTGATGCAAGAGCGAAAAGGAAACACAATTTTATACCTGTAGATTTTTTCTATGAGCCTTCATCAGAATAGGAACCAGCCCTTGTGACCTAGAGGAAATAAATAAACAACGATCTTAACATTTGCTTAGATGGTTTTTGACACGGAAACATCAAAGAAAAAATGAGAAATAAATGCTCCCCGAGTTCTCACACAACATAAATAGCATAGACACACTAACTCTATAACTCATACTAATATGTACAGGAGTGATTACCATTGCACCAGGACCACCAGGTGAGCCCAAGCCATATCTGTCAATGGGCATGCTGATGCTGTAAATTCTACCTATTTAGGATACATGAAAATTGAAAATGGTCATTATAAACAGTATCACAGCATTCAGGTCAGATCTAAAAACACCTTTTATTTCACAAGCATTGGAAAAAGGGACTGCTAATCTGCAACATCGATCAAAGCACACAGTAAGAAATCAAGAAGTAATTATCTATTACATATATGTTTTTAGAATAGAAGAGTGCGTATAGAAATATATTGACGTGCTGGCATTCCTGGCAAGTAAGTTCGAATAAACAAGGGTTCTAATGCAAGATAGAAACAAAGAGAGAGAAAGATAGAGACATAACCTGGAAGGTGCAGTTGAGTCCACCGCGGCCGGCTCCGCGCACCGGCCGCATGAACTCGGGGTTGCAAAACAGGTCCATCAAAGAAAACCATGACCTCGTAACGGTCGGGTCAAGTAGAGTTCGGTACTGGTGAGCAGTCTACGATCAGGCTGCTACTTCTTCGAAAGTCTGTCCAGGAACAAGCTCTGGAACATCGTCATCATTCTCTTCCTTGCCCTATATGGTGCCTGCAGGAGCCACATGCTTCTGCATCTCTTCAGCAATCCTCTTCAGGTGCTCCATGTTGTCAGGGCCTGGATGAAACAAGCAGGTTTTAGAATCATAGTATGGTACCATCATAAACTTGACAAGTGGCTACATTTGCTGTGTAAGTCTTATGAAACATAACAGGTACTGAATAAGCATCAATGTGCCAAAGTTTGTGAAAGAAATTCTAGTTGTCAAACAATAAGCTGAAAGCTAGTAATAGGCAAATATCTGCTCTAGTACCTAGCCTCTACTACTCTAGTCTGGGTAGAGTACTAGTGATGATAGAGAGCATTAACTCTAGTACCCAACCTCTACTAACAGAGGTGAAAAAGAGGAAGAAAAACACGGAGTGACCGTGTAGGCAACAAATAAAATACTCAACAATATATAAGGTTGGCAACATGATTTTAGTAACTGGTAGACAACAAATAATGTAAGACACTCAACAATTAGTAGACAAAATAAGACTAAAATACTCAAGTCCAATTGGTAGTACATAATTATAAATCAGTAGCAAGATTATTAAGCAAAAATATTTACTGAATGACCTCAACAAGTGGCAAGGAGTGTAGCATACCCAATTGGTTGATGATCCCAGGAAGAACATCTTGTAGCTCTATCAGGACAAACCATGAATGCGAGTAAACTAGGTACAAAAGTTACTTCAAAATGCCAGCAGAACTTTTAAAGCATGGTTAAAATGCAACATATTAGGTTAGAAACAAGTTCCATACATCAGGCATGCTATGAATGTAAAACAAAGTGCCTAGGAAGACATGGCATGTTATAAATGCAAACCAAGCATGCTCCACAGTGAGAAGACTAACCAAGCGCATACAAATATGTGTCAAGTGGCCAAAAGTGGGAAGTTATAATGATCATGTTACACACTTGCTCAAAACTAGATACTAGGAATATTCAGAAACTACAATCAATGGATCATGAGTGGCTGTAAATGTGGGGCCAGTCAGCTGTTGCATTAAAGTAAAGTACAGTATCTGTAAAACTAGGATGACATGGCAATCAAGAAATCTAGAATCTTATAATCTAAATCATAACCAAGTTATCAAAAAGGGAGAGGTGAGAGACAATCCATAATCTGGGTCTATAGAGTCCAATTGACAAATCAGTACGAAAGATGCTTGTACTGCACCAACACAACAACGCCACTCCCCCATTTCCACTTCCACTTGCAAGGTAAGGAGAAGTACAACTGCTACTGGGAAAGCATTGGAAGAAAGAAGAGGCCATTAGGGCTGGTGAACTGGATAACGAGATCTTCCTTGAAGATGTTGACCTCCTCAATGGCCGGGATGGCATCGACGCCCCACCCTCTTGAGCGTGACCTGCAGCCGCTTGTCGTCCGTGGTGGCTATCTTGCGAACTGCCTTCTTCTTCTTGCACTAAAACCAACAAGGTCGGGCATTGAGTCCAGCGATTAACACGAAAAGGACCTAGATTATACAAATCATCCGAGTGTACAGAGGGGAGTGGGGGAGGAGTCGAGAACCTACCGGCGCACAGTGGCTTTCCCGTCGGTGCGGACGGCGCCGACCATCTTCATGAGTCTCTCCTTGTTCATCTACGGTGGAAGAGAGGAGGATCTGGCGGCGGAGGAGACGGATCCAGAGAGGAGGCAACCTCCATCTCCTCCTGCGAGAGCAATGGCGCGAGGGGATTCGATGTGGAGGATGAGCAGCGGAGGGGCAATAGCTTAGGGTTAGGGACGGCAGCGCGGGGATTCGATGGTAGAAGGAGGGGAAGAGGGCGCAACTGCTTTAGGGTTAGGGCGGCAGCGCGGGGATGCGATGGGAAGGGTTTTTTTTTTACTTTTTTTATGAAAGTTTTTTTTGAGAAAAGTTTTTTGACTTGATGCGATGGGAAGAGTTGATCACGTGTGTACGTGTCTTTGCGTCCTACGTGCACCCTGTGTCTCCATCCGCTCGGACTCGGTGAGCGTTCGATCGATGGACGCACGGCTTAGATCATGTATTGCGGTGTGATCCGCAAGACGTGGTTTCGTGTGACCTGATTGGCTAGAGAGCGATGAGGGGTTTCATATTCTCAAATTGACTCGCCGGATAGCTAACGGTCGAGATAATTGGCGCCAAGGAGTAATAGACAGGCCTTGTGGTGGCGGAGAGTTCCTTCGTCTGTTGCAACAATAATTATCTTAAGTTTCAGTACCAAACAGAGATGCAAACCGCTTTGACATATTATCCAAAAATGGACATAACTAATTAAAAAGGTAAACCTTCGCATTGCGTCATCTTGGGTCCTGCCTGCAAGTTATACACAGTGGATCATGTCTATAAGTTATGAGTGGCATATCTCTCAGTTCAGTGTGTCACTCGTATTACTAGAATGCCATGTTACGTGACATATAGACGAATTGCTTATGTGGCGGTCCAGTCACCCACTTTGTACTTCAAACTATATTGTTACTACATCATATGACCACCTAAATTGGTCGTAATCGACTACATACAAGGCTTTAGACCAGTGTTATCCATCTACGACCATTTTGTGTTAGGAAATTATGACCTTCTTGACAAAATTGGTCGTAATTTTTGAAGGTTGGAACCCTCCTAAATGCCTTACAACCAGTTGATTCAAAATGGTCATAGATCTATGACCAAAATATCCACGGTCGTTAAAAAAAGGTCACTAGTGAGCATATTTCTTGTAGTGAACAGGCACGGCATTGCTTCCAGTCCTTGGGATAGTATTGTTGTTGTTGTTGTTGGACTTGGGAGGTGCACGATTGAAATTGTTGGAGTTGCCGGGGTGATTGTTGTTGTTCCCTCCGGTCTTCACATTTCCTCCACTAGGGTTGGGGTAGCTTGGACGAGACATTGGGGGTCTATTGTTCCGCGGGGCATATCCTGCAGACGGGTTGGGGCGATACTTCTGGTGACTGTTGGATCCACTCTGGTGCATCATTTTGCGCTTGCGGTTGTCATTGGCTTGGTTGATCTTTCCTTCCATATGGATGGCAGAGGTCACTAGATCTTTAAGATCGTCAAAACGGATGCTGACTAACACTGTTTGCATCCCATCATGCAATCCATTCAGGAATCTCTCCTTCTTCTTGGCTTCCATATTGACCTCATCCGGTGCATACCTAGCGAGAGTCAGGAATCTGTCACGGTACTCCACTACAGTCATCCTGTCCTGCTTCAGTTCTCTGAACTCATCTCTCATTCTAGTGACTAAACCTTACGGCACATGGGTGCGGCTAAACTTGTTCTTGAAAGCCTCCCACATCATCACTTGCCCGTGGTTCATAGTACGGGTGTTGTTCCACCATGCTCTTGCATCTCCTGCCAGATAGTGGGTGGCAAACAGAACTTGCTCATTTGCGTCAACTCCTGCTACTTCTAGATTATTTTCCATGGTTTGCAACCAATCATCTACATCCAGCGGGTCTTCAGACTTGCTAAAGATAGGGGGATTGGTATCCTGAAAGTTCTTGAGCTTGGATCCATGATGATCCTAATTTCCATGGCCCTGATTATTGTGGGCCATCTGAGCGATCTGTTGCAGGGTGGCTAGGTTGGCTTGGCGCTCTACTCTACCAGCTTCACGGTCGGAAACTAGCATCTGCAGAATCTGCAGCATCGGGTCCTGCGATGAGCTGCTTCCTCCAGGGTTTTCGCGAGTCATCTAAAGATTGAGGTAGATAAAGGGGTAAGAGGGAAAGTTCTAGGGTTCATGGTTTTGTTTTCAAAGATAAAACTTTGAGTTTGACTCAGGTTTGGAAAACTAACAACTTCTCATTCATTCGTTCAAGCAAAGCACACGATACAAACACACACACACCACGACAAAAGGAAAACAAATGGTTTTAAGAACCATTCTGTGAGCTAAGATATAATGGGACAGATACATCTCATTCCTACGGTAGTGATCAAGTGCATCTACTCATCATCAATGAAGTCGGAGTCATCATCGTCGGTGTAGAAGTCCATGGCATCATCCTCCAGGTAGTCATCATCATTGCTGAGGTACGAGTGAATATCCCCTTGTGAGATCCAGGCACATGGCTTAATAGGATTGATAGGATACCCATATCAACAAGTTGCAACTTCTTTTCCGGAAGCTCATTCAAAAAGAACTCTAAGGTTAAGCGTGCTTGGCCTAGAGCAATTCTAGGATGGGTGACCGACCGGGAAGTGGGTACCGGGTGCGCATGAGTGAGGACAAAGTGCGCAGAAAAGACTAGTGTTGGTCTGTGGGGCCAGTCTAGATATCCTATTAAGCTGCCAGGAGTGACACCCCCTAGGTCCAGGAGTGGACGGGGTGTTACAAGTGGTATCAGAGCCGACCCTTGCGATTACAAGTGGTACGAGTGAATATCCCCTTGTGAGATCCAGGCACATGGCTTAATAGGATTGATAGGATACCCATATCAACAAGTTGCAACTTCTTTTCCAGAAGCTCATCCAAAAAGAACTCTAAGGTTAAGCGTGCTTGGCCTAGAGCAATTCTAGGATGGGTGACCGACCGGGAAGTGGGTACCGGGTGCGCACGAGTGAGGACAAAGTGCACAGAAAAGACTAGTGTTGGTCTGTGGGGCCAGTCTAGATATCCTATTAAGCTGCCAGGAGTGACACCCCCCCGGGCCCAGGAGTGGACGGGGTGTTACACCCCTGGATGTCTTCACCTTCTCCCTCTTCTTCCTTGGCTGCAAGCTGAGCTTCTTGCTCCTGGATGGTCTTCTCAAGGTCAGCCACCTTCTTGCGAATACGAAC
Source organism: Avena eriantha (assembly GCA_910589775.1). Lineage (NCBI taxonomy): Eukaryota > Viridiplantae > Streptophyta > Magnoliopsida > Poales > Poaceae > Avena > Avena eriantha. The sequence continues at coordinate 45,986,144 of OU342741.1, forward strand.
GATGGTGCGATCCTTCTTTGCGTGTTGACGACGAAGTGATTGACGATCCTTGACAAGCAGTGAGAAAGTCTGGGCCTTCTGGGCGGCAATGGCAAGGTTATGGTTGGCGTACTCTCGAGCATTGTCCAATTCCTTCTGCCTATCATACAGTAGGAAGTCAAGGTTCTCCACTTGGCGTCTCATCTCCGGGTGACTTGGCATCTCTAACGGCATCCCCATCGAATCACGCCTTGCATAGTGAGCAAAGCGAGTTCCCTGGATCAAGTTGACGTTCTCTCTGCAAAGACGGATGAGAGCTTCATGCATTGCCCTGGCTAATCCATCTAGCCAGTTGTTCTCTCTCACGGTGAATTGAATCTTCTCTGAAAGGGGTGCTTCCATCTTGCCTCGAAGATCAGCAACTATCAGCCATTATAAGTCTCCTCCTGGGTGATCATTGAGTTGAGCTCCGAAGAATTCCGGATGTGGGCGCTCCAGGTACTCAGACAGTGCATCAAGATCCCTCTCGAAGATCAGTTGGCCTCCGTTGCCCAACTGGTAGAACTTGCAGCACTGAACTCCCATCTATAAAAATTTAGGATGAGTAAGTTAGTGAAGTGATCAAGTGTGTCAAATTTTATGTAGTAATTGTAAGAATTTTTGTAGGAACATGAATTTTTGTTTTGAAAGAATCTCAAGGGTAAGAGTGGGAATAGGTTTTCATAAATACTCACTTCCTTTGTTTTTGAAACTAAGTTTTTGTTCGGACGTCCATTCTATCTAGGGTCTCCTATGGTCAGGATGGCTCTGATACCAACTTGTCAACACCCGGATTTTTAATCCCAGATGCCTGTTATGCCATACATCGCAATCCCAACATTACCATTTTTGCGAGACATAACAGATTGGATATCACAGTACATCATCCATTACAAACCATAATAAGGTCTTACACCAATAAAGGATCTCATGATTTATGTCTACGCACTTGTATTCTTGTAGACAGTTGTTGGGCCTCCAAGTGTAGAGGTTTGTAGAACAGCAGCAAGTTTTCCCTTAAGTGGATCACCCAAGGTTTATCGAACTCAGGGAGGAAGTGGTCAAAGGTATTCCCTCTCAAGCAATCATGCAATCAAGATACAAGAAGTCTCTTGTGTCCCCAACAGACCCAATACACTTGTCAGGTGTATAGGTGCACTAGTTCGGCGAAGAGATAGTAAAATACAAATGGTATGGATATAAGATAATGGTGCTAGAAAATAGCTTGATGGTGTGGAAGAGACTAAAGGAAAACTGAAATAAAGATGAAAGCAAGCAAACATGTAACAGATCTAGTTGCAAACGATGTTTCAATGCTTAGAAACAAGGCCTAGGGATCATACTTTCACTAGTGAACACTCTCATATAAATATCTTCTCTTTATGATACTACTCTCCGGTTGGACACTCTAATCCATGGTAGGGCTATAACAACACTCCTCAAAGTTCGCTTTCCGCATCTAGATAACCCCACACTGTCACCTTGAGAACTAGATGGTTCCAACAAACACCACAATTTCATAGAGACATCCAACTCCAAATATAACTCATAACAAGTATTTGTAATCTCTAGCCTAAGTGTCACCATGGTGTGCACGTTGTCACTTCACACACATGGGGAGAGAAGAGATCTATTAAAGCACTTGAGTAGCAAGGTAGATCTACTTGATGACAAAGCTCATGATCACAATATGATCATGTATAGAGAGAGATGAACACATAGCTACAGGTAGAACCCTTAGCCTCGAGGAAGAACAACTCCCTCATCATCATGGGAATCAGCAACTGCGATGGAGAGTGTGGTTAAGATCGATGGAGATGGCTTCGGGGGCACTTCCCCATCCCAGCAGGGTGCCAGAACAGAGACTTTCTGTCCCCCGAATCTCTCTTTCGGTGGGGGCGGTGCTGCGGAACTTTTCGTGGCTGGAGGCTCGACTATTTAGGGTTTTCACATCGGGAGGCATCTTATAGGCGAAGAGGCAAGGTCGGTGGGCGGCCAGGGGCCCACACCACCAGGTGGCGCGGCCAGGGTGGAACCGCGCCACCACATGGTGTGGCCGCCCTGTGGCCCCTCTCCGCCTCGTCTTCTGGCTCCGTGAGTCTTCCGGTAAAATATCAACTTTGGCTTTTGTCCCGTCCAATTCCGAGAATATTCATTTTCTGACTTCCTGGAACCAAAAACAGCAGAAAACAGGCAACTGGCACTATGGCATCTTGTTAATAGGTTAGTCCCAGAAAGTGTGTAAAAGTACTCCAAAGTGTGGACAAAACATAAGAAAGTAGATAAAAACCAAGCATGGAACATCAAAAATTATAGATACGTTTGCAACGTATCAACATCTCCAAGCATAACTCCTGCTCGTCCTCGAGTAGGTAAGTGATAAAAAGAAAGAATAATTTTTTAGGTGACATGCACCATTATAAACTTGATCAAAGTATTTGTAAAACATTCATAGCTGGTATCATAGTACTTCAACATAGCATGAAAGATAAAGTTCTAGCAATAAGACATAGCAACTATATTGGAACATGAAAAGGCACAAACAAAGGATTCATGAATAACAATGCTTTTCAAGATGTTTGTTTGTTTCACATAAAGAAAACATAGCATAGTGGCATTCAGCTTGTCCCTCATAGAGCAGCAAATCATAAATGCATAGGACACCTTCAAAGTTGATAAGGGTGACTAGATACAAATAGTTTAAGAACAAGCAATATCAAAGTTATGCATCAATCAACAAGTTTTGGGATAATGCACATTAAACTAAGAATGGCCACTATACTCTCTTAATAGGTGCATAAAGATAGAAGATGTAGACTCAACATAAAAGTAAAAGAAAGGCCTTCATAGAAGGAAGCAGGGATTCAAGTTTCATAAAGAGCTTCCAAAAATTATGGTACTTATTAGCTTTCAGCTCTCATTGCCCCTATCATAAGCATATTTAAGGTGATTAAGGTTAAAGTGAACAAACTATGAAGTATATGCTTAACAAAGTATAAGTTGGAAATCTCATGTCCCTTGAATACGAGGGCCGCTCCTCATGCTACTCAAGTTTAGTTACCGGTAAGTTCTTGTCATAGTAAGTACATGTGTATCGTAGAGAACCGCCAACGGGGTACCCCTTGCCCGATGATACGGAAGAATCCCCATATCAAAATGACAAGGCAAGCAGACAATGAGCATCTCAGTAATCTTCTTATTTACCATGGGAAAATGGTGCTTTTTTTTCTCTCTTTCCTCTTTTCTCATATCTTTTTTTCTTTTTCTCAATCTCTATCTCTTTTTTTATAAGAAGAATGCTTCATAGATAGCTCATTATGGTTATGCTGCAGGTTTCCACCATGACAGCATGGATTAGATCGTCGGCCCAGGCGTTTCTCTAACACACATACATAACTCCATGGACTTACAAGCTCCCCTTTCATTTCACACCGACGACATCCATAGACAAAAGAGCATGATACCAACTAGGTACAATGTACAAGTGCAATGTTGAAAGCGTTCCCCATGACAACATGGTTCTGCTAATACACAATGTATAAGCGCAAGCATATACAACATAGACGACACAATGGTTCAATTTTATTAAGGGCAAGAAAAGTAAAGTGTGCCATCAAGTTCGTGAGAGCTTTAATCACTAATTTTCTCATAACAAGTTTAATTCGAAAGATAGATAAAAGCATGAATATACTTAGAATAGCAATTGCAAATAGGTAGGTATGGTCGACTCTTTCGAATAACTTGGTTTAAGGAGTTGGATGCATGAGTGAACTCATACTTGGTTACGGAGGCTAGCAAAAGACTGGGAGCGACAAACTAAGAGAGCAATAATGGCCATAATCATGCAGAGCGACAAAACATCATTGATTAAAGCATAAAGTGATATTACAAGTCGAAAAATAAAGGATCATCAAGGCTATGTTGACTTTGGATAGTCATAACATGGTGTGAGCATGCTCCAAGTCAACCCAAATAAAGCATCAAAAGAGAAAACCACAATACTATGCTTTAATATGCTAAAACAACGCATGATTCTTCCAAGGCACATTAAGCAATCTCAATTGTTTATAACATGTCATGCTACAACAAAGAATACTAAGCATAAAGCCAAAACAATATCAAGCATCGCATGACAAAGCATAGGCCACAATCAAAAACAAACTCTCTTTACCACTTAAGCATGAACTTTCCTACTCTTTTCCAATCCAAACCAAACTATTTGAAAACTAATGTATGAAAGAGATGGTCCAACCAATTTATTCAGTAAATTAAGAAAACCAATCAAACGAAAAACCAAAAAACGAAAACAAAGACGCTCCAAGAACAACACAACTGTGCATGAAACAATAAAAATGAAGTGTTTGGAAGAAACCTAAGATTTTTATTGATTAAGAAGGGGATGCCTTGGGCATCCCCAAGCTTTGACGCTTGTACTTCTTGGATATTTCTTGGGGTGACACACGTGGCATCCCCAAGCTTGAGCTTTAGTCCATTCTTCATATCATTACATCACTCCTTCCATACACCTAAAAAAATTCCTTCATACAAAACTTCACACAATCTTTATTAGCAACATTAGTGCACTCAAAATAATAAGTCTTTGGGTTCAGTTTCAACACCAATAAAACTTCCATTAAAACACAAGCTACTGTAGCACTTCCCTCAAAAAGCTCAATTCCCCAAAAGAACTCAAAAAGGAACCAACAAGAAGCAAATGTAAATAATGGCAGAAATCTATCAAAACTGACCAGCAGGTAAAAACCAATTTTTTTGAAGACCTTCTGTTGCTCAATTAAAAAAGTGTTGAACTAACGAAAGTTATATAACAACCTGGGGCAGAAGCACAAAAATTCACGCCTGAAAATGACGTACAGAGATTTTACACGAATTTGACGGTGAAGCACAAAAATCTGTTTCGGGACTGCAACTTTTCCAATCATTACTTCTCTCTCATTAGAGGTTACTCTTGGCACAAAAAGCAAATAAAAAGGATATGGAGCGGTTTTTACAGAGGTAATAACTTCCAAGACTCAACTAAATCTTTTGGGTTATCTCCCAATAAGTACTTTTCTTTAACGCCTTTAAGTTAGGCATGATAGTTTGAGAGGATGCTCACATAAGAAATATGAATTGAAGTAAAAGAGAGCATCAAGAAGCAAATTCAAAGCACATTTAAGTCTAACCCACTTCCTATGCATAGGAATCTTGTAAAGAAACAAGTCATGAAAGCACAAAGCAACATGAATAAAGCAAAACAAGTGCAACTTCAAGACTTTCAACATAAAGAGGGGAAACTTAATATTATTGAGATGCATAAAACCCTGTTTCCCTCTCTCAAATAACTTTCAATAACATCATGAATAAAATTAACAATATAACTATCACATAAAACATTCTTATCATGAGCCACATGCATATAATAATTATTACTCTCCACATAAGCATAGTAATTCTTATTGATTGTAGTGGGAGCAAATTCAACAAAATAGCTATCATTATTATTCTCATCACCATAATCATCAAATATAGGAGGCATATTGTAATCATAATTAATTTCCTCCTCAATAGTAGGTGGACTGAGAATGTCATATTCATCATTGTAATCATCATATATTGGAGGCATGGTATCATCAAAATAAATTTTCTCCTCCGTGCTTGGGGTACTAAAAAGATCATTTTCATAAAAACTAGCTTCCCCAAGCTAAGACTTTTACATAGCATTAGCAATAATGGTGTCCAAAGAATTCATACTAACAACATTGCTATTAGCATGCAAATAAAGTTCCATAGGTTTTTTAATTTTCTCTTCAAACACTTCATGTCCTAACTCAAGATAAATAGTATAAAGCTCTCTAATTTTGTTGTTGTTTTCCTTTAAGCCTAACTAGTGAAAACAAGAAACAAAAAGAAAAAATTGCAGAATCTAAAGGAAATAACTTCGAGCACTCACACCGGAGGATGTGAGTACCTTTTACCTTACCTCCCCGGCAACGGTGCCCGAAAATAGCTTGATGTCTACGCACTTGTATTCTTGTAGACAGTTGGTGGGCCTCCAAGTGTAGAGGTTTGTAGAACAGCAGCAAGTTTTCCCTTAAGTGGATCACCCAAGGTTTATCGAACTCAGGGAGGAAGTGGTCAAAGGTATTCCCTCTCAAGCAATCCTGCAATCAAGATACAAGAAGTCACTTGTGTCCCCAACACACCCAATACACTTGTCAGGTGTATAGGTGCACTAGTTCGGCAAAGAGATAGTAAGATACAAGTGGTATGGATATAAGACAATGGTGCTAGAAAATAGCTTGATGGTGTGGAAGACACTAAAGGCAAACTGAAATAAAGATGGAAGCAAGCAAACATGTAACAGATCTAGTTGCAAACGGTCTTTCAATGCTTAGAAACAAGGCCGAGGGATCATACTTTCGCTAGTGAACACTCTCATATAAATATCTTCTCTTTATGATACTACTCTGAACTACTCTCTGGTTGGACACTCTAATCCATGGTAGGGCTATAACAGCACTCCTCAAAGTTTGCTTTCCGCATCTAGATAACCCCACACTATCACCTTGAGCACTAGATGGTTCCAACAAACACCACAATTTCATAGAGACATCCGACTCCAAATATAACTCATAACAAGTATTTGTAATCTCTAGCCTAAGTGCCACCATGGTGTGCACGCTGTCACTTTCACACACACAGGGAGAGCAAAGATCTATTAAAGCACTTGAGTAGCAAGGTAGATCTACTTGATTACAAAGCTCATGATCACAATATGATCACGCATAGAGAGAGAGAGATGAACACATAGCTACCGGTAGAACCCTTAGCCTCGAGGAAGAACTACTCCCTCATCATCATGGGAATCAGCAACGGTGATAGAGATGGTGGTGGAGATCGATGGAGATGGCTCTAGGGGCACTTCCCCATCCCGGCAGGGTGCCGGAACATAGACTTTCTGTCCCCCTGATCTCCCCTTCAGTGGTGGCCGTACTGCGGAACTTTTCATGGCTGGAGGCTCGACTATTTAGGGTTTTCGCATCGGGGGGCATCTTATAGGCGAAGAGGCAAGGTCGGTGGGCGGCCAGGGGGCCCACACCACCAGGTGGCGCAGCCAGGGTGGACCCGCGCCACCACATGGTGTGGCCGCCCTGTGGCCTCTCTCCGTCTCGTCTTCTGGCTCCGTGAGTCTTCCGGTAAAATATCAACTTTGGCTTTTATCCCGTCCAATTCTGAGAATATTCATTTTTTGACTTCATGGAACCAAAAACAGCAGAAAACAGGAAACTGACACTATGGCATCTTGTTAATCGGTTAGTCCCAGAAAGTGTGTAAAAGTACTCCAAAGTGTGGACAAAACATAAGAAAGTAGATAAAAACCAAGCATGGAACATCAAAAATTATAGATACGTTTGCAACGTATCAATGATCCAGTCTTAGTTCAAACAAGTAGCAGAATAATAAGCGTAGCGGTGGGCTCCATCTTTAGTGTCACAAGCAATGCTGGCGATGGGAGATAGTTCTAGTTGTCGTAGCCATCATGTTGTCCTTCCTCCTGATAGTCCTCTCCATAGTCTGGCCACGGGAATAGCCAGGGACAAAACCATGAGTACTCTTTAAGTACTTGCAAACTATCACTAACAAGGTAGTTCTAGTAGGAATGCTAAACTCTAAGTTTATTTGCAAGGTTAAGTTTGAAACCTAAGTTGAGTTCAGAAACAAAGAAAGATAAAATAAAGTTCTAAATCACCTAACTGGGAACTTAGTTTTTATAGTCATAACCCTGTTGTGGTCAAGTCATGTCACAATTTATTTTATAAGTCATTTTTAAAAACATCTGACGATGGAACAGTATGGTGATATATTGCAAATGTATCTATAATTTTTGATGTTCCATGCTTGGTTTATATCTACTTTCTTATGTTTTGTCCACACTTTGGAGTACTTTTCATATAATTTCTTGGACTAACCTATTAACAAGAGCCACAGTGCCAGCTGCCTGTTTTCTGTTGTTTTTGGTTCCAGGAAAGTCAGAAAATGAATATACTCGGAATTGGACCGGACAAAAGCCAAAGTCGATATTTTACCGGAAGACTCACGGAGCCAGAAGACGAGACGGAGAGAGGCCACAGGGTGGCCACACCACCCCTAGGCGCGGGTCCCCCTGGCCACACCAGGGCATGGTGTGGGCCCCCCTGGCCGCCCACCGACCTTGCCTCTTTCGCCCATATATCTCCCCCGATGCAAAAACCCTAATTCGTCAATCTGAAATCCACGAAAAGTTCCGCTGCGCCGCCGCCACCGAAGGGGAGATTCGGAGGACAGAAAGTCTCTGTTCCAGCACCCTGCCGAGACGGGGAAGTGCCCTTGGAGCCATCTCCACCACCATCTCCATCGTCGTTGCTGATTTCCATGATGAGGAGGGAGTAGTTCTTCCTCGGGGCTAAGGGTTCTACCGCTAGCTATGTGTTCATCTCTCTCTATGCATGATCATATTTTGATCATGAGCTTTGTAATAAAGTAGATCTACCTTGCTACTCAAGTGCTTTATTAGATCTCTGCTCTCCCCATGTGTGTGAAAATGACAGCGTGCACACCATGGTGGCACTTAGGCTAGAGATTACAAATACTTGTTATGAGTTATATTTGGAGTTGGGTGTCTTTATGAAATTGTGGTGTTTGTTGGAACCATCTAGTGCTCAAGGTGACAGTGTGGGGTTATCTAGATGCGGAAAGCGAACTTTGAGGTGTGCTTTTATAGCCCTACCATGGATTAGAGTGTCCAACTGGAGAGTAGTTCAGAGTAGTATCATAAAGAGATGATGATTATATGAGAGTGTTCACTAGTGAAAGTATGATCCCTTGGCCTTGTTTCTAAGCATTGAAACACTGTTTTCAATTAGATCGATTACATGTTTGCTTGCTTCCATCTTTATTTCAGTTTGTCTTTAGTCTCTTCCACTCCATCAAGCTATTTTCTAGCACCGTTGTCTTATATCCATATCACTTGTATTTCACTATCTCTTCGCTGAACTAGTGCACCTATACACCTGACAAGTGTATTGGGTGTGTTGGGGACACAAGAGACTTCTTGTATCTTGATTGCGGGGTTCCTTGAGAGGGAATACCTTTGACCACTTCCTCCCTGAGTTCGATAAACCTTGGGTGATCCACTTAAGGGGAAACTTGCTGCTGTTCTACAAACCTCTGCACTTGGAGGCCCAAAAACTGTCTACAAGAATAGAAGTGCGTAGACATCATATGGCCACTCCAACTGTCCATGACCACGGACGCGGCTATTCGAATAGTTTGACACTCTGCAGAGGTGGTACACTTCCACCACAAAATTCGATACATCCGTCAGGGATAACCTTTCAATTACACACTCTAGTATAGGCACCTCTCCTATGAGCTTGTCCTCCTAGCCATGGCCATCTGCCATCCTGGGCACTGCATAGGTCGACAACATTGAGAGGTAGCCTCAGCTCAAACCTCTCCCATGAGGGAACTCATACTAATGCATATAAACTTCCGGCTAAGCCTTACCCAATTCAGGTATTGTGGTTGTATGGTAAATTTGGAATGGTATCGCATCCGAACCCAACCATCAGTTTTATAAAGGGCTAAGGCTCATGCCTCAACATTTTCATCCTCAAATCTATTTGTGTTTCTCAACACATGTCAAAACATCTCAATAGAATGACTAGTCATTCCAACGTTTTCATAAACATTTTCACCAAGTATTCCCATCTAAAGTGATCAAGTTTTATGTTTAGCACTAGTAACTGAGGTTAAGAGTGTTCACTAAGGTGGGATGCTAATCTCAATCTCATGCCATAGAATGATATCTAAGTCTAACTAGATAGGCCAAGTTTTATACTCTTTATGCTATCTATAAATAAAGTAAAGAACTTTGGTAAAGTAAAAGAAAGTAAAGCTTGTAAGTAAAACTTGGGATAGGTATAAATCAGAATGTATAACCAAGCATGCCTAATGCATCTTGCTTAGGTCATCTTGTATAATTCTAGCTTGCTAACAATAGCTTGCTCAGTTTATTTGAAGTGCTAGGCTTGCCTTGAGTAGTGTAGTGGTTGAAATTCTCCTCGTCTTCTTCGGGGTAGAACTCCTCCTCCTCATAGACTTGGTCGGTACTATCGTCTATAAATACATATGGGATACACAATCACCAAACAATACTTAACTAGTCTATTTAGCACACTAAGGCACACACACTTGATGATCTACTATCATCACAATCATCACAAGATTAAATGAACTAGTTTCATTTATTTTATTTGAGAAAAGTAATTTCTACTCATTGAAAATTAACTAAGATTTAATATTCTCCAATTAAAATATGGGATCATGTGGACACATGTCATCACCACATATTCCAATACACGGGAATGTGATTTAAATGTTTGATCATATTTCAATAAGTTTAAGTTTATCATTTTAATAATTTAAAGTGACTATAAATGCCTATATAGCATTATTTTTGTACTAGTCCAAAGTCACTAAATGCAAAACTAAATATTTTTTTATATTCAGATAGGTATGGTCAAATGTGATTTTTGAGAGTTGGAATCAACTCAAAAGCTATTATGGTTGATTTTTTAAAAATGTTTGAATGTAGAAAAGTCTCTGTCTTGGTATTTTTTCTATATGTGATCTATAACTCCAAATGATTTAAATACAACGGGATTGGATAGAGATTTTAAATATATTTCTAAAAAATTTGGAATCATTCATTTCGGTTAGGTAAATCTTTCTGAATTGATTTTCAAACCAGAGGCCAGAATCTAGTTTAACTCTAAATAGAAAAACCTATATTTGAATTTTAGGGCCACCGCGGGAAACTAAATGGGACGGCCCAGTGACACTCCGCGGCGCAGAGGGAAACTGACAAGGGGGTGCCGCATGTCAGGGACTGACTCGAACACGAAGCGGTATGGGGCGATGTGGGCTGTGCGATTAGAACAAAGATCAACGGCTCATCGTCGACGACGAACAGGTCGTCGGCGAGAATGAACCCTAACGGCTCGGTGGGGGTCGATTGGGGGCTTACCAGGGCTCCAGCTAACGTGGCGATGGGGGCAATCGAACGTGTGGACAACGGCGGTCTCAGGCGTGGTCGCGGCGGCTCCTGGGGTGGTCGCAATCGATGACTCCCTTTCTCCTCTGCTGCGGCGAGCTCTGGCACAATTCCGGCGAACGGCTGCTCAAGTGGCTCCGGCGAGAGGTGGGGAAGGATCAGTGGTGAGAGGGGAGTGAGGTAGTGTGGAAATGGAGGCTAGGGGTGGCCTCCTTTTTTAGCTCGATGAGGGGACCGTGAGGTGCGATGGTGAGCTCGTCGGTGACGATGGTATAGGGGGCTAATGGCATGGGTGAGGTAGGCGGACGGTGATCTGCCTCCTGGCGTTTATCTACAGCGTAATGGCACGACTAGGGGCGGTGGTGTTTGGTCGGGAAAGGTCGACGCTCTGCGCGGCAAAGGCGGCGTTCGACACGGCGTGTAGTGGCTGCGAGTCAATCGGCGGCGAACGGGGATGTCTGGGGGCGTGCTGGGGTTAAGGCGGAGCGGCGCGTGCAAGCTGAGGTCGAGGCACGGCGTGTGCTGGCCTGTCGGGGACGGCGCTCTGGCGTGCTCCGTGCATGGCGCAGAGGCGGAGGGCGAGGGCTATCTGCGGTGGTCGAGTGGCTGGCATTGCTCGGGGAAGGGACCGTGGGTGGCGGTGTGATCATGCCTATCTCCCTGGTGCGGCGGAAGAGGGCTGGGTGGTCTGCTGGGAGCGCACCATGGTCGGCCGGCGAGCATGGCTTCAGGGTGGCACGACACTACTGCTAGAGGCTATGGGGTAGCTTCTTGATGACTTGGTTGGAACTAGGGGAGACAGGGAAGAGCAGAGGGGGTCGAATGGGGGACAAAGAGTTGATTAGCAACAGTATTAGTTAGGCCAAATTATCTTTGCCTACCAACTATTCGACACAATAGCCGCAAGAAACTTTTATTTGAATTTTGAAAAGATTTTTGGTGGGTGTGTTAGTCATATGCTTGAGCATCTGTGGTTGTTGGGGATGTTCAAGGTGAACTCATTTGAGTGGTTTTTAAAAAAGTGGGATCTATGCACATACACTTGATTCCATTTTCAAATGCCATTTAAAATTAGTGTTCAAATGTTTTTGTAAGATTTTAAAGTGGGCCTTGGTAGATGTTTACTTGTACTAGCAAGGGGTGAAAAGAGTTAGAATTGACTTCTAGGAACACCTAAAGTGGCCTAGTGGATTAAAATGGTCAAAATGACCATTTGGTCTTTTTATTCTCATTTGATTTCTTTTTCTTTGGATTTTGTTTTTAAATGATCTAGATGATGTGGCATTCACCTTTGAATCATTTTACAACCATTAGAACAATCAAACATGGCACTTTCAAACAATTCTATATTAATACAAACACACATGCATTCATAATTATTTTTAATGATCAATTTTTGTTAACCCTAAATTGAGTGATTTGGATCTTGATAACCTTGATTAAAGTTTTGGGATGTTACATCGCGCTGGTGTGCTTTCGCACAAGATCTCGTTGTCCACCAGAGAAGCAGATCCGTATCCGCCGCGGGCATCCACTGGTGTTTGTCCCATCGTCGCTGCGCCTAATCCCAAACCTCCTGGGCCACCACACAACCAATCAGGATGTGTTGAATGCTCTCTGGCTCTTAGTCATAGAGCGGACATCTGGGGGGCCGCGGGAGCTGGCGCCGCTCCAGACGGTCAGCTGTCCAGCAGCGGTCTCTCGAGGCTAGCCAAGCGAAGAACTTACATCTATGCGGGGCACACGAACGCCAGATCTGGGTGGTGGCCGGAGCTCGGGTGGATCACGCAAAGAAGGCGCCATATGCCGACTTTGTAGATTACACCCCAACGTATGACCATCTCTAGGTCAGTACATCTTCGCGCTCTGGGTTTAGCCTAATCCCCACAAGCGCATGCCATAGGAGGAAGAATTCAGGCACCGCCGCTTCCCCCAAGTCTGGACCATAGTCCCTCAGCCAGGTCCCGTCTAGGCCCTCTCGGACTGATCGAGCCCTTACCTTGCTCGGGGGGATCCCCGCAAGGAGGTTCGGGGCGATCTCCTCGACCCTGTGGCCATGAATCCAACTGTCTTGCCAGAACTTAGCTCTATCCCCGTTGCCCAGAGTGTAGCATGTGGCAGCATGAAAGAGCTCCATAGACTGCCGCGGGAGTCCTAGGTCGAACTCTGCCCACGGCCTATCAGGGTCAACCCTCTGCAGCCACGCCCAACGGCACCTCAAAGCGAAGTTCATCAAGCGGAGGTTGGGAATCCCTAGACCGCCGACATCCTTCAGGCCTCGTTCGGTTGTTATGGAACGAATCCATGCCTGGAAGTGAGTCTCGCATGGATTTGCTAGATGCCAAAGTTTCACTCAATCCCAAAAACCAAACCGCATGCTGCACAACCGAGTGTCGCTCATCCGTCTTTGGCATGGAAATAATCCAGACGTCAGGTGGCGATAATTTTTTTCCATGTCTAGACTGAGGAATTGAATGAGATGGGTTGGTACAGATTCCATCGCGACTTAAATGCAGTACACGTATTTAATTCAGACTGAGATAATGTAGGAGAAAATGGATGATTCTAATCCACACCAACCCCACCGGGTTCAGGTTTAAACGAACGAGGCCTCAACTGACCCCTTAATAATCATCCTGGTTAATTGTTGCATTGAACCTGATCATTTTCCTTCCGAGATTGGAACTTGATTATTCTTCACCTAGGGTGGGTCGGCGTTCTTATTGCTGTTGCAATTCGATCATGGATGGGCATGATTCACTGTAGAGCGGCTAGCTTACGAAATCGATCGACCAAGAAGCATGGGTGCGTCGCCTGCTGTTCTTCCTTCTTTTCCTCTGTGGCGCGGCGCACTACAGGAATAGATAGCTACGCCGACGGCAGGGAGCTACGCCGACGGCCAAACGTCGGGGCCGTCGGCGTAGGTCACGAGCTGGGTGCCCCAGAAAGCTGGCCGTCAGCGTAGAATTGCCCTCGACGTAGCTATTTTCCCTTTTACCTTATTAATCTTTGAAAAATCATAATTAAATCATTCTAATTCAGAAAAATACAAATAATATATCAAAATTTGTAGAAAAATAAGATCTATCTATCTACACTCAAATATTACACATTTGTAAATAAAAGTTAAGTAAAACATAAAACATTACATATAGTTTGAAACGAGCATAAAAAATTCAAAAACGGTCCAAACAATGTGAAACCTTCGCGCGGGGTCATATTATGTGATATAGTTGCAAGGAAAAATATCAAACTTGGTATATTTATTATGTCTCAAAAAAACCTTCACAAAATGACCTATCTCATTCGAGGTTTATTGACTTTCGGGTGAAATGACCAATGTTATGGTTAGAATCAAGGCATAGTTTGTGATAATGTGCCCATATTGTGCATGAATGTGAATCATGGGATGGAGAACAATGTTGCAGGAGGAAGTTTTCCTTTTCATCGCACCAAAAGGCCATTTTCCATTTTCCAAGCGCAAAAAATAAGGGGTTTTGTGAAGAAACCACCAATTGGCTAATTCAAAATGCTACCACCCCATTTTTCAAAAATACTAGACCACCTTACATGGATAATGTCCTAACAGGGGGATATCAAACCTTTCTGTCCATCCCTGATGAAAAAGACAAATTTCTGCTGAATCGATAGGAAGTGGGTCAGATATGAACTACAAGTACATGATCTGATGCTCATTATTTTTTAGAAAAATCATTTTTAGGTTCATAATATGATATTTCATCAGAGATCTACTTCAAGTTTAGCGAGGTCAGTCCCGAGCTAAGAATCTTAATGCCCGTCGTTCGACAAAGTTTAACGATAGTTTGAAACGGACATAAAAATTCAAAAAGGATCCAAACAATGCGATACCTTCGCGTGGTGTCATATTATGTAATATAGTTGCAAGGAAAATATCAAACTTTGTATATAGATTATGTCTCCAAAAAACCTTCACAAAATGACCTCTCTCATTCGAGGTTTATTGACTTTCGGGTCAAATGACCAATGTTATGGCTAGAATCACGGCATAGTTTGTGATAATATGCTCATATTGTGCATGAATGTGAATCATGGGATGGTGAACAATGTTGCAGGAGGAAGTTTTCCTTTTCATCGCACCAAAAAGCCATTTTCCATTTTCCGACCGCAAAAAATGAGGGGTTTTGTGAAGAAACCACCAAATGGCTAATTCAAAATGCTACCACCCTATTTTTCAAAAATACAAGACCACCTTACATGGATAATGTCCTAACAGGGGGATATCAAACCTTTCCGTCCATCCCTGGCGAAAAAGACAAATTTCTGCTGAATCGGTAGGAAGTAGGTCGGATATGAACTACAGGTACATGATCTGATGCTCATTATTTTTTACAAAAATTATTTTTAGTTTCGTAATATGCTATTTCATCAGAGATCCACTTCAAGTTTAGTGAGGCTCAACCACGAGCTAAGAATCTTCATGCCCGACGTTCGACAAAGTTTGACGATAGTTTGAAACGGGCATAAAAAATTCAAAAAGATCCAAACAATGTGAAACCTTCGCGTAGTGTCGTATTATGTGATATAGTTGCAAGGGAAAATATTAAACTTGGTATATTGATTATGTCTCCAAAAAACCTTTACAAAATGACCTACCTCAGTCGAGGTTTATTGACTTTCGGGTCAAATGACCGATGTTATGGCTAGAATCAAGGCATAGTTTGTGATAATGTGTCTATATTGTGCATATATATGCATTATGGGATGGCGAACAATATTGTAGGAGGAAGTTTTCCTTTTCATCGCACCAAAAAGGCATTTTCCATTTTCCGAGCGCAAAAACGGGCAGGTTTTGTGAAACAACCACCAAATGGCTAATTCAAAATGCTACCACCCTATTTAAAAAAAAATACTAGCCACCTTACATGAACAATGTCCTAACATGAGGATCTCAAACCTTTCCGTCCATCTGTAATGAAAAAGACAAATTTTCCCGAATCAGTAGGAAGTGGGCCAGATATGAACTACATGTACATGTTTTGATGCTCATAATTTTTTACAAAAATCATTTTTAGGTTCAAAATATGCTATTTCATCAGATCCACTTCAAGTTTAGCGAGGCTCAGTCCTGAGCTAAGAATCTTTATGTCTGCCGTTTTAAACGGGCAAATGAAATTATGGCTAGAATCACGTCATCATTAGTTATAAGTTAATATGGATATCATATTTGGATTTCTATCATTTTTCTGATCAATTTATACATATTATTTGTCAAATTCCGATTTACGGATTTAGAGATATTAATTATTCTATATTAAATAGAAAATACAAAATAAATAAAATCATTATATTTTTATTTGAATTCAATAATATTTTTACTTATTCATGGTTGTTTACTTAAATAATTATTTGTAATTTCAAAAAAATACAAACATGTGACATGATGATATAAGAGTTAATAGGATTGATATCATAGTATTGACAACAATGTATAAACTGCTTTGCAGGAACAGATTTTGAAGAAACAGGGAAGTTATGCGTGCTGGGGGTGGAGTAGTGCTAGGATGGGTGACCGACCGGAAAGTTTTATCATAAGTGCAATTTGACCTAAATTAAGTGTAATTAGTGTTAAAATTGTTCCAAGTGAGAGATTAACGAGTCAAACAATTCAAACATTAAAAAAAAGAGAAAACAAATTTAATTTTTTTTTGAATTTTTTTTAAAATTATTTTTACAATCAACGACTATGCCGTCGGCGTAGCCTACGCCGACGGTTTTTCCATACGCCGACGGCCTCCTCGCGCTCCGCCGAGGCAGGTCGCTGCCGAGGAGCTACGCCGCGGGCAGCCCATGAGACTGGACAGCTTCCTGTTCCCACAGGGGCGGGGCAGGCAGCTGTGTGTGTTGGGGGGAGGGGGGGGGCGGGAGGGGGGCTTGAGCAGACCTGACCTGACCGCCGTCCGTTCCGTTTGCCGCGTGCGTGCCTCGGCCCTGGCCGGTTGTGGGCCGTGGCCCGTGGGGTGGTCACCGTGTACAGGTAACGCCCTACAGCAATTCCTGCCGTACGTCCAGACCATTAATTTCGGTGGATTTCTTCCGGACGGGGCTGACCACTGCCACGTGGCTTGCTGTTCTAGTAGGAATTTCCACCAAGTCGATCCGAATCCCCGTAGCACGGTGGCCAGGCGCGCGCGTGCGTCCAAGCGCGGAGGTTGTTCTCAGCTTGATGGCCGATCAACCAGCCAGCCCCAGCCCCTGACACTGCCAAAATGTACTCTGTATCCAGGATGCAGAGATTAAGAGTTGGATCACGTCATGATTAACTAAATTTCATCATCGCTTCAATAATTAATAAACTCCATCGACGTAGGGCGTCATGATTAAGAGGTCTTTATCAATGACAAGACCTTCTTGTCCGACGCAGGGCACATACCGATCGTTCAAACGGGATGGGTGGAATCAGTGTGTGACCAGTTGTGTGTATCCATATGTGATCGATCAGCCCTTGTACTTTCCGGGGGTCCTACGTACGTTTGCATACATCTCCGAATGAAACATATATATATATATATATATATATATATATATATATATATATATATATATATATATATATATATATATATACTGTGAGATTCCGATCGCTCGTGACCGAATAATGTCCCACTCCCCGCCCTGTCGATCGCGCTACATACGTACATTTTGTCCCAACTAGAGCATGCATGATTTTTTTTTTAAAGGAGCATATATTAATATCGCGAGACACCAATTACACCCAGCCTCTGCAACAACGCATTACCCTAATGGTATTACGGATGCCCACAACCAACAAAAGAAAGAAGAATTACAGAAAAAAGAAAGTCCCGTTTTAGTGATCTATGCCCTACAACAGCGACCAAACACCACCAATACAGCACCAGAAATCCACCCTCTTCAAAAGTGACGCCTCCAAGAAGGGAACATTGCACTAGCGCCGCCATCGCCCCGATCATCGATCATACGTTTTCACACTGGAGAAAGTCCGCGTTGTAACAAGGTCATTGCCAAACACAACAAATTAAGGCCAGACCTTGGATTTTCACCCTGCAGTTTGAACTCTGGAAATCTCCTATACTCTTGCCCCCACCTTCCAATATCGCTGCTCCAAGACCTAGAACACCAAGCCAAAACCTCATCGCAAACATGATTCACACTACCATTACCATTTTTCAGACCTTAGCTTTCATGTCATTCTCCACGACTGACTTCACCATGGGACTAATGGCATGTCCTTGATGGCAACAGTCTGTAAAGCTTTACAACACTCACTCTGAAACCAAACGGGCAGCTAAAAACATGGTTGCGCGCGACCGAGATCCATCCAATCTAGCGAACTCTGGCATGTCGTCCATTGGAGTTCACCAGCGGAATCTTCCGGAACACAACACTCCGACCATATCGATGAAGTCATGGAGCAGGTAGATCTTCGTCTTGGCGCGAGAGGAATCCTAAGACCAACCCCCTTTATTCAAAGCCAGACCGGAAGCCCCCACACCGCCGGTCTTCACCGGCCACCAAGACCCACCGGAAAAGAACGACATATCCATGGTGACCCAGGCCACCATGACCACAAGCTCGACGAAGAGACAACACCACAGCTGGAGACTAGATGAGCGAGCACCGACCCGCAACCCACCGTCCCATATCGGACCAGATGGTCCGTGATACGTCCATTTTGCATCACTATTCTATGTCATAATTCACTGTTATTCATTGATATATTTCGTATTGAGAGGTGATACTTATGTTATTTCATCTGTTTTTGCATGGTTGATGACTTTTGGAGCATGGACCGCTGCAGTCAGGATTCTGATGGAAAAGGTGCTGTTTGGAGACAAAATTTACGAAGATCAGAAAATCCAGGAAAATATACGAAAAATCCTATTTTTCCAGAAGACTAAGGATGCCAGATGACGGAGTGGAGATGGGCCACAGGGGGGGCCACACCACCCCCTGGCGCGGGCAGCCCTAGGCCGCGCCAGCAGGTGGTGTGCCCACCCTGGACCACTCTAGCCTCTCCCCTCTAGCGTATATCATCCTCCTGAAACCCTAAGACTCGGGGAGCGACCACATAAAGATTCCGCCGCCTCTGCGGGACGGAAAACACCGAGAGAGAAAGATCTCTCTGGCAGACAGATTTCTGCCGGGGGAATTCCTTCCCGGAGAGGGAAGATCGTCGCCATCAACATCACCATCAAGCTGGACTTCATCGGGATCATCATCATCATCACCACCATCATCACCATCAGCACCCTCATCACCATCTCCATATTGCTATAACAATTGTGTTGAATCTTGCATAGTTTATAGGGGAAACTTTCCCGGTGTTGATTACTCTTTGTAGTTGATGCTATTGAGTGAACTGTTGAATTATTGTTTATGTTCAGATTGTTATACATCATTATTCCATATCTGATCATGATCCATATGATGTCTTGTGAGTAGTTCGTTTTGTTTTTGAGGACATGGGAGAAGTCTTGTTGTTAGTAGTGGAGTTGTGTTGAGAAAGATTCAATAGATTGTTATTTAAATTGTGGTGTACTTCTTCTAGTGGTGTCATGTGAACGTCGACTACATGACACTTCACCTATATGGGCTTAGGGGAATGGATTGTGTATTTGGCTACTAATCGCAGGGATTGCCGGAGTGATAGAAACCTGAACCCCTGTTAGGAAACCATTGCACAAGGGACGTAAGGGTCTTAGAGTTTAAAGTTGTGGTTAGCTTTCTACCTTAATTACTTTCTTGTACTTACGGATATTTGCAAGGGGTATAATCACAAGTATGTATTAGTCTTAGATGGAGCGGTACATTAGCACAGGTTCACCCACATAACACTTAGCAATCTAGAGAAGATTAATCAACTATATGAAGCGAAAGAACTTAACAGTCTTTCCATGTGTCCTCGAGAACGTTTGGTCATCTTAAGTAATACAACCGGCTTATCCTTTGCTGTATAAAGGATTGGGCCACTTGCTGCATTTATTCCTACTGTCTTTTATTTACTCGTACTTTGTTTACTTGCTTTATCGAAAACTCCTAAAAATCCGTTTGCTAAGTATTTGCAGAGAATTCCTGATCCACACCACTAGCCAGCACCTTCTGCCCCTCGTTGGGTTCGACACTCTTACTCATCAAAAATACTGCGATACACCCCCTATACTTGTGGGTCGTCTGGCCGCTAGACCGCCGCGTCGCCAACCGGATCTGAGTCACCGCTCCATCCCAACCGCCGTCCCGCCACCTCGCCACGAGCAGCCATGGCACTAGCACCATATGCAGGCCCCGTCCAACGCCAGGGAATCCCTCCCTTCCACCACGCTAGGACCGGGAGGCCGGATCCCCGCTGCCCCCATCACCGACGTCGTGCTCTTAGTCCGGCGGGCCTCCGAGGGCGACGAGGAGGGAAAGCAAGGAGGGAGGATGTGGCGGCGGCGCTAGGGGTAAGCTCCCTCGGTCACCAGGAGAGAGGCGACGCGAGGGGAGGGGGGGGGGGGGGATAATGTCCCACGCCCCGCCCGCCCTGTCGACGGTACATACGTACCCATTGTCTGAACCAGAGCATGCATGATTAACCGACGGGCGCTGTAGTGCGAATGGATGCCTCCTGCGCGCATCACATCGATCGAATGTCGACTACGACTACTGATGATGGTGTATGAACCAGAACAAGATTGATCCATCAATCATCGGTGGCATATGGGTGGCTACGAGCTCGACCATACGACCCGCTAACGGTCCCTAATAAGAACCATACATATGCATGGCGGAGACAGGAGCATGCATGCATTCCCTACACGCAAGTACGCATCGTTTGATGGCCAGTTGAAACTTAGACGGAATTCATTGCAAATACTCTCTCCGTCTAGAAAAAGACATCTTAGCTTTATGAAACAAATGTATTTAGATGTCTTTTAGTGTATAGTTTGACTCCGAATTTATACATAAAAGTTATCCAGATATATTCATCTCACAAAGCAAAAATTGTTGAAGTATGATCCAAATTCTATTAAGGAGGCTAACTTCTGACGGAGCAGAGTGAGACCCGTCACCGGAGGCTCGGGTCGAAGTGGATCGTTGAAGACCTAGGTTTCCACCGTTATATATACCTCTTGTAAGCCGCCGGCTGGGATAAGTTGTATCTGTGAAAATCCCCAGCATTGTGTAAACACACCCCGTTATAGTGAAGTTTCGCTGGCTGGCGCCCGTGTTTTTTTCCTCTATTTGTTGGAGAGGTTTTTCCAGTCTCATTGCAGCGATTTCTTTTCCGTTCTTCATTATTTGATTGTCGCAAAGCTAACAAAAATGTCTTATATATATGAATGGAGGGAATACTCATTAATCACTTTCTTCATTTTTGTGAGATTGCAAATGATTTTCTTTTCTCGGGTAAAGGGATTGTATTCATCAAATCATAGTGTCGTTACCATCCCTTAGAAGGTGTTGGGGTTATACTTTATACTTTTCCTATACCCACGACATACAACTATACTCGGAGACCAGGGTGGCCCACCAGGCTTAGAGTCTATGGCTCCACAGCGGCCCAGTCAACGAGACTGACGGTGGTCCATCTGGCTATGAGAAGGCCCAGAAGAATTACTGACTTGGGCCGACACCAGAAGACTTGTAGTACAAGATATAGTAGTTACCGACTATGTTGTATCTGTACCACAGCCGGAGAGGATTCCTCCCTGTAAGACCTATGTCGGATGACTATATAAGCTAGCATACGGGCAGTCCTTAGGGCAGACGCAATCTCACCTCGCACAAGCGAACCCTAGTCAAACCCTCTATAACCTCTGGCTTTACTGATTATAGTGGATTGATTGCAGGAGTAGGATCTGACCACCGAAGGTGGATCTAAACATGGGTAAACTTGCGTGCTAACGTCCCGGACATCCTCACATCTCACACCACCTCTCTTTCCACGCCTCAAGGACCCTCTTATGCCGTACCAGTCATCAATACGATGACAGTTGGCGCCCAGCGAGGGGCAGGCCACCTCAGGACTTCAGATCCGAGCGAGATACGACTTTACGGGAATCGGTGAAAACATCATCATCGATCGGGTTATGTATGCCGATGGTATTCCCATCGTCACCAACGACGAGACATGTGTTCCGGCTAACAGCTACGCCGCCAGCTACACCATCGTGCCGTTCAGAGGCATCAACATCCTCATCGGCTCAACCAATCCTTCGAAATTCAGACCAACAACGGAGCATGCCCAACCCAACCCAGTTGTGATGACAACGGCGGAAGCAAGATCCGGATCTACTATGTCCGTGGAAGCGGCACAATTCCGGCTCTCTGAAAAACCTGCTCGAGAAGTAGAGAGCAAGGTGGAAGACAAATCTGGATCTCATCTGTTCGCTGAATCGCTAGATTTCTAGATCTCCTAGCAACCCACTCAGATTATAGTGGATTAATTGTCCTTCAACTTAGCGTAACATCAGGACATAACGGCATGCACAATGCTAGGGAAGGCGTGTCTTCTCTTAGCCATCCAAGTAATCTAGAGAAGGTAATAAAAATAAGTTGTACAATAGGTCATCTTTAAAAATTAATGTGAATTGACTAATTATATAAGAAATTATGTTGATAAGAGAAGGCACAAGGTACAATGGAAAAAAATAGTTTTCCCCTTATTTTTAAAGGAAAGGCTACCGTATGACGTCACCGCATGGTAACCAACCGTCACGACTTAGCACGTTTCAGTTATGCCAGCGCGTACGTAGGCTTGATCAGTAGCTTTGATCCGCACGATGCATGTATAGTGAGACAAACTCATACAGTTTAGATCAACCGTATGTCGCCAAGCCGAGAGACCGTGTCTTCGAATGATTTTACTTTTTTGAGTGAATTCTATTTTTTACCCCCTACTTTATCATCCGTGACACCATTTACCCCATTTAGTAGAGATTCCTCCTGATTACCCCATTTAGTAAAATGTGTGCCACATTTTACCTATTTTAAGAGTTCAGTTGTGACCGCTCGCTCCTGTCACCTCTACATAAGAACAATCTATCACTTTAACTTGTGTGTGATGGAAGACGAATGAGCGCATTCGGGGCTATTGGGAAGCCAAGGGCAAATATAGCCGGCAGTGGCCGCCGACCAAAATCCTCCTATTGCTATGAATCGGTATGAAATACAACCTTGCCGCTGTCTGCCGGGCACAGAATTGTCGCCGGAATGATTGCATGTTATCCCCGTAGAAGTGCCAGGTTGGGTCATCAGCTCGTCGCCGAGCGCTTACTGTGGGTATAGCCTTGAGAGAGCATGTAAAGTGACATGCACCCCATCAGGTGCAGGTGCGCCTCGTGCACAGCTGCCAGAGCTGTTCCTGGAGCTTACACACAACCATCAGGATATAGTACGCGCACTGAGCCTGCACACACAAAGCATGGTTATTGGTTACTCCATCTATGTAGGCACATCTATGTAGGCATTTCATCGTTGAAATGTTCAATCAAATGCACAAATAAAATCCAAGCTTCTACAAGTACCACCATACACCTTTAGATTAAGGAACTCTCTCTTCTAGACGTGTGGAGGGGAGAAGATATGTCTAGACCTAACAGCTGGGTGAGCGAAAATGATTCTAAATCTTAGAAGGGGTAAAATCTAGGGCAAATTTCACTAAATGGGATAATCAAAAAGAATTCTTATTAAATTGGGTAAACGTTGTCATAAATGACAAATTAGGGGGTAAAAAATGGAATTCACTCTATTTTTTTCTATAGCTCGCAATGATGAGCGACGAGATCACGTGATCACTCATCATTGCAACGGATTTGAAAAAACTATCAACGCAACGCAAAGGTTTTCTGGTGGGCCACGGAATAGGAAGGTTGTAATAAGGGCACTCACAGCGTTGTGCCAAAAGTGGTTCCATATTGCAAATTTAGCTTTTAGAACTAATTCTATACATTGTAGAGGTAGTTCCAAAACCAATGAAAGAGAGAATCAGAGCAACTAGGTGCTCTGATGCCAAATTTCTGGATTGAATAAAAAATACATTCTCTCCCACCCCTTCAACCGCTCGCACATCTCGCGCTTCAGCTTGCAAGCTTCCGCCGGAGCCGTACCTCAGGCCTGGGAGGCGGCGGCGAAGGCCTCGGCCTAGGAGAGCGCCGTAGTGTCGGGGAGAAGATGTTGGGCGCGGCCTCTACACGATCCGGCGCACTACAGCGCCGCGCCTACGCTACGATAGCGTTCAGATCCTGAGCGATGGGAGTAGCAGCTCCCCGGACGATTGAGGGGCGGTGGAGTCGATTGTGTCCTGATGCGCGGGGTGGGTGCTCTCGGCGCGGCGTTGGGGGCGTCCTCCGCCATGGTGGGTAGAGCAATGGAGAATGGGGACGAGAGGGAGAGATCTGTGGTGTGCTAGGAGGAGGAAGACGTGGAAAATGAGGCCAGATGTTGACCGACGAGGAGTAGGTGCAGCTGGATCGGGAATTTGAGCAAGAAAGCAGCTGGATTGGGGATTTTTTTCCAGGAGAAGGGAGCGGTAGGTGGAGAAGGGAGAGAAGATGGATAGAGGTGAGAGACGGGCGGTTGGGAAGAAGAATTTTATTATATGTTATTTGTGGTAGTAGTGGGACCCACAGGACAGATTTTTAGAACCAGGCAACGTTGTAGAGCCTTTGCCATATTGGCAACGTTGCTAAATGGTACAGTATGTCAGACTTGGCTATAGGCGACATTGTGGGTGCCCTAACCCAGCCCTCCACGTCACGCCACTCGTGTCGATGTGGACTAGTTTAAATCCACACGCACGATCGATGTCTACAGCATCCACGTCACTACGTGGACAGGCCAGAGGCACGTGAAGCAGCGGGACCCACCCACACGGGAGTGTAAGTAGAAGGAAGAAAAAATCGTCGATCGAGATGAGATAGAGATGGATGAGTAGATGCCACTTGGTGACTTGGATCGGCCGATGCGTCTCCGTACCAGAAAAGAAAATACGAGAGAATGTAGTGTACACAAGGGATAGGGAGATGTCTCGGATGTACGTACATGTATTTGGAGCCCTCCTACGTCACTCCAAAATATATGGTGGGTCAAAGAAAGCAAATGATGTCATACTCATCTTGTGCACATCCACCTCTAAATCTATCAAGAAATATATCCTTATAGATAGGATTTGTAGCTCGCATTGTGGTACTTCCTCCGTCCATAAATAACTGACTTGAGTTTGTCTAAATTCAAATGTATCTAGACATGTTTTAGTGTGTAGATATATTTGAATCTGGATAAATCCAACTCAGTTATTTTTGGACGGAGGGAGTAGAATAAATTCATCACAATTATGCTTGTTATCCAAAAATAGTGAATTTGTGAAGCATGTCAGGAATTCCGAAATTTAACTTTTCTTTTACAATACCACAATATAATACAGTATAGTACTGTGCTTACATGGTAAATATGCATGAGCTGTTTCTAACTATTACAAAGCAAAGTTTTAAAAACAGCAAACTCTTTCTTCTTTACTGACACAACTTTTTCTTTATGTAATCGTAGAAAAATCACACAGAGACCAAATTATACACAAACATGGTTTCTCCTATAATTTTGATCGTAAGTCACAACGCAAAGGCTTTACGCTCAGCACACCCATAAGTATAATTAACCAAAATCGGCAAGAGTACCAACACCATCATCCCAGAAAATATTAACATAATTACCTTATCGATGTCGCTAGGCAATCAAGAGTACAAACTACCATTGTTGAGAACATAGTGACCGGGTAAAATATTGTGAGGATCATCCTCCTCACGACAATCATGATAATTTCTTTCCAAAATCGATTTGCCAAAGCAAGATCCGAAGGACATTCCTATAGAAATTTAACCTTCCAACACCACCATTGACGTCGAGAAGAAACTCTCGTTGTCAAATGGAAGGCCGAAGAACACTTATTAAAACAGTTCTCATCTGCATCGACACGGTGGCTAGAAGGAGGATTTAACAAAGACATAACCGAATCTATGAAACAAGAACCAGTTACAAAAACCTCCACTCGTAAATCAGGTTCCCCGTTCTTCTCGATGTCACGAGTCTTGCAGGAGGAGGGGAAACCGACAGATGGAGGAGGCGGATTTGCGGGGGATAGATTCCTTGATTGAGAGGTGAAGCGTGGACAACTTAATAACGCTTTGATGACATGAATGGTAATTATTTTTGTATTAATCAATGATGTCTTATTGAGTGTTATTTTCTCTTAAAAAAATTATACCCAAAAAAGTTTAATTTGCACTATGTTTTTGAGGATATTTAAGTTGCAAGTATTAGTAGTACCAGTATTTGAAGGAACCTCAGGTACAAGTAGTATGCTCATAATGTGGTGCAGTACACCTGAATTCATGTGCCGCACTTGATCTTTTCTTGCAATCAATCTAGCCCAAAAGTGCAAGAAAAGGAAAAGGTGCAAAGGTAGCATCTCCAAGATATTTGCGGCATGGTATATACCTTCAAGATAGGGAACACAATCAGTCACCAAACCCATATGTCTGGCTTTCATGGAACAACTTGAGCATTATTCACATGTGTTATTACCAATCTTGACATGATGAGCCATCCCTATCCAGATCTACTACTACTTGCTAATCTGGACCACCAAACCATTACATCTGAGATTAATTAAGTGCCTACATTACGGAAGACAGTGGGCACTGGGGACAGACCCTTCAGTACGTAGTCTAGTGTACCCTAATTCCATCTAGTAGTAGTACCAAATTTACTCAAGTAGGGCATGTGACACGTTTAATCGGTGCTAAACTCTAGTACTTACTCCAAGTTAAGCAGGTTTGGTACACGTTGGTTGGAGGGTTTTTTATCAGTATGTGTTCTTAGGGGTTGGATCCAGTACTAGCCCTCCTCCTAAACTCGTACAAACTCGTATAATGTCAAACACAAGAACAGCTCAGATCGCTTGATATCCCTTCGTAATAAGTATATACATGTATATTTAACCCTGTACAAAATCCCGTATAATTCTAGTATAAACTCTACGCTAAGAAAAATGGTTGTACGCCGGATCATCGAAGGCGGCGGCCGTGTTCGCGTGGTGGTAATGGTGACGGTTGGGCCCGGCGAGCCCGTGACTCAGCCTGGCCGTCGCACGCCTCAGCTTGGTCTTATAGGTGTGTGTCGGCAGGGCTGGCGCGTGGAGGCGGAGGCAGCGCGAGAGAGCTTGGCGGCGGAGGCTGGACAATCCGACGACTTGTTCGGTGGCTGGATGGACTATCCGACGACTTGTCCGACGGCTTACTGGACTGTCCGGTGACTTGCCCGGCGACGGCGGCGATCGCGACGATGGCCGACGGCGGTGATCGCGACGATGGCCAGCGGTAGCGGTTGGTGTTGTACGATGGTGGGCGTCCTAGATTGTGTGCATATGGGAATACCGTATATCTATAGGTTCCGATTTGTATACCTCTATAAGGGTAATATTCGGTTTGGATACGGGTTTGGATATATACATGGACGTATTTGTACGAGTTTGAGGGAAGTGTAGTACTGGATCAAACCCCTTGTTCTTAACTTGAGTAGAGAAAACAAGTCAGTCAAGTGGCATCTTTTGTCCGTGCCTGATCGAACTTTAGAAGTAATGAGAGCATCTCCACCGGCGGCCCCAAACCGAGTTAGGGGTGGAGGCTAAAAATCAGCCCACACCAGATACCCCAACAGGTGCCGACAATTTGGACCGCTAACTGAATTGTCTGGCACACCCTTGCTGCTCCCAGCAACCAAGGGCTAGTTTGGGGTTGCCGATAACGTGCCACGCTAGAAATCCAGTGCCGGGCCCCCTTACCAGCCACACAAACCGTTCGTCCGTGATGGCTCGCCGCCCGATGGCGGGAAAGGGTTCCACCGCCTCCGTTTTTCGCCGGCACGTTCAGCACCGTTTGACATTTGTTCTGGCTGGTTCCCGTCATTTATAGTAGGTTCCCACCGCTTCGCGTTGGCTTTCCCGCTAGAGCGGCTGGTCTGCTATATAAAGGGGTGAGCCCAGTGGAGGAGCGGCGCACCACACACCTCCAAAAACAACATTGCATGGCCGCCCTCTTCCTTCCGCTGACACACGCAACCCACGCAATGGTCGGGCGGCCAAAGACAACAAGGATATCGAGGACAACTTCTTCATCGTACAAGGTTCGGTTAACCTGACCACCGCTGAGAGCTTCAGGTTCGACGTCCTTGACCACGTCTTCTATGGGTATCACATCTGGCGGCAAGAACTTGATGAAGCGTAAACCGATAGCTTGCGCGCCAATCAACCCAACCCCGGCCAGTTCACTGCCAGTTCCCACGTCGCATTGTGAAATTCGAGCTAGCCACGTGAAAGATGGTGAAAGCAATTGACTGGCGCCTGAACAGAGAGAAAAACCAAACAAACCGAGGAAAAAAATCAATAGACCCGAGACCTCGAGAAGGAGTAGTGGCAGGTCCTGTGTGTGAAGTTGACATTTCCCAGAGATAATTAACAGCAGTCTTAAGAACACACACGTGTCAATTGACTGTTCAACCAAAACCCCTTGTTTCAGAGATAAATATCCTGCAGAGTTTCAGAGATGAGAAACTGCTGGCTTTGGCACTATGCGGAGATCCTTATGCCGTCTTTGCTCGGGACACTCGAGCTTTCCATCTTCCGATCCACAGAAGAAACCAACCGTAATGTCAGTTATGAGAAAGCTGAAATGACTAGATCCGTTGTACTGCTACATCGACGGGTCGATCAACGTTGCTGCTGCTACTGCTAGTCCTAGTCCTATCCTAACGACCAGTGCCAGGTGCAGGCAATCTGCTGGCGGCTCTCGTCCGAGGAATCGAGGATGCTGGATTGGTCTCTCCTACAGGCGCGCCACGTGTGAAGTTGATTGTGCCGGCGAACAAGTGGCGCACGAACGGGACACCTTCGCGATAAACATCGACAGCGAGCAGCTAGCCTAGCGAATCCTTTTCGAGAGTTTCAGAAGCAAGGGTTTTCGTCATTTTCATTTTTTTATATAGAAAGAGGGTGTGGTGTGTGCATGTGTGTCTTGCCATAAACCATGCATATATGTAACGCACGCGCGGAATCATTAGCCTAACTAATTACGTACGCCGTTGTGTGATTTAATGGTGGATCGTCGTTTTCAACGGTGCAGTGCATGTCTTGATCGAGAAGTTCAAGATTAGATGTTTCATGATTGTTGATTGACCTGGTGTGATGCAGTGATGGCTGTCGACTGCTGAGAGAGGTGTGGCAGTTATTGTGTGTGCCACATCGAGCAAGTTCACTAAAAGCAAGTACGTTAGGTTACAATTAGCTGGCTATAAGATGTTAAATATTAGTATAGTTTTGGTGAGGTGGGGGAGAGAGAATGTAAACAGACTGTAAGCATATATTTCTAGACGTGTTGTGAGAATAAAACGTGGGTTACATATTGATTAACTAGTAGACTTTTGTGGCTAACTATGGTATGCGTAAGCTATAAAACTGACAACAGATGACATGACTCTTTCTTATAGCCAGTAACAAACTATATTATTGAACTTCCTCTAATAAAGCGACACGTGAGCTATAGCCAGCATAAACAATAGTTAGCTATAATTAAGTACTCCCTCTGTCTCAAAATAAATATCGAAAGTTTGTCTAAATTTAAAAGTATCTATATAATAAATAGTGTCTAGATTCATTCAAATTTTAAAAAATCTATGACATCTATTTTAAAACGAAGGGAGTACTATTTTATTTGGCTAGCTTACACTCACACAAAATGTTTAGGAGCACGTGCTATAACTAGCTCTTGCATAAGAATCCACTAACTTCTCTCTCCACCCCTCTCTCATCCACATCATCTCACATATATTATGGGAGTGCCTAGATCTTAGCGCTCGAGAATTTCTTATGTCTAAGTCGCTGATGTCATCCTACTATTTCTACTAATTCTCAGTTGTAACTCATGTGTAACTCCCACATTGTACGAATCACGAGGTAAATCGAACGTGAAAAATGTGACTGAGATCTAAGAAATTCTCATGTGCCTGAGAACTAGCAAATCCGATATATTATTTAAAGCTCGGCTCGACGAGATTCTCGCGGCGCGTGCGTGTCGTGACGAGACGGACTATGCGTGCGAGCGGCGGCATCGTCGGAGGAGGAGCGCGCGTGTAGCTCTCTTATTATCACTCACTTACAAAGTGGTGCAACACTCCATCTTATAAGCTGGTGTAACTCTCCTCCAACTTTCTATGTATGATTAAATTTTAGCTCCCACTCCATTCTCATGTGAGCTGCCCCAAACATGGGCCGAAACACATATGAGCTGCCATCAAACATGGGTTTTGAGATTTAAAGAAAAATCTGAAATCTACATGGGTTTATTTATATTGACCCATTATTTCTAACACTTGCTCTCAAAATAGCTAATCTTTTCTTTCTTTTCAAAAAGGGTATGTAAAGATACAGTTGAAACAAGGGCCGAAGGTGGTGACAAGCAGAACCGACTAAGAGAAGCCTTTTTTTCCCTAGCTCGGCGAACCTTTTCTAGCCATACATATCCGTCCATGGATATACAGTGGCGATCACTACTACTAGCGGTAGCAAAGGCATTCAATCGATCGAGCGGCGGTGAGGTGATACGTGCCGGACCCGCCGCGAGAAGTCACTTCGATCGAAGGCGTAGTGGCTGTCACGCGGAGGCACCGTCCTGATTTATTCAGCCGGCCCGAGATGCTAGTCTAAGGCCCTGTTTGTTTCACCGGAATTTAGTCCAAAACGGTCGTTTTAGTCGGAGCCGGTTAAGATACGGCCCGTCTCCAGTATTGGCACTTGGTTGGGCGTTTTTTTTCTCCTTTCGAATTGTTTCCGGCCTGTTTACAGGCGCAAATTTCACAGACGTGCGGGGGTCCGACCCGTTTCCACGTGACAGCAAACGGGAGCACGTTCCCAACCCTAGCGTGGCGGCGACTGGCGGGGCGACGTCCTTGTCGAGCTACTGGCGCAAGGTTTGGCAGGGCGACTGGTGCGACGGCTACTACGGGGCAGAAGCGACTACGTGGCAGAAGCGACTGACGCCGCGGCGACTGGCGGGGCGGGGCGACGTGGCGGCGACTGACGTCCGGCGGCGCAAGGTCTGCACGACTCGACCGACGGCGCAAGATCTACAGGCAAGGTATTTATCCTACTCCCACTCGTCTTCCCCCGTGTCTTGTGCTCTTTCTCTGCTTGGTTCCGTCGTGCTGACCGGAGAGGCGAAGCTCCTCCCTGTTCTTGCCCCTCGGTGGCGAGGCATGCAATCTGCCTCAAATCATCAACTTCTGGCCAGCAATGGTGCCTCGTGTACATCTGGACACAGCTTGCCATTTTGATTTGAGAAGATACCATGATAAGAGGGTGGATGGATTTTAGTTATTGATGTGTGAAAGTTGATCTATAAATATTTTAATATATCCAATCCAAAGTTTATATAGTCACTGTGTATTCAATTCGTTTGTTCTTACTGTGGAATGGATTAGATGAGTAATTTCTTAGGAAACAGTTGCCAATCTGAATGGCAGAGGTCGTGGAAATTTATGGAAGTGTGTCATATGTTAGTATATACTCCTATGAAAGAAAATTTAGAGCAGATAAATCTGAATGCCAATTATGGCTGTGTGCATAGATTGATGTAGAACCTAGGGTCTCTTTCCCCTTTTCGAAAAAATGACAGCAATTACAGTTTAGAGCAGATAAGCATAGACATATGTTCGTATGCATTACTATCATCCAGTAGTCCCAGGTAGTAATCATGTGGAGTACTGTATTTGTTATCTGTTTATACAAAGAGTTATGCTCTCAGCTCATATGGTAGTCCAGTATTCTGAAATTGTTACTTGCTAGTGTGGTCTAGATGTTGTTTGATGATATTCTGAATAACTGCAGTTTATTAGTATTCGAGCTACTCATGAATTCCAATATTTTTGCCCCAAATTGTGTACTCGTGAGTCTGAAATTCTTGAATTTGCCTGCTTCACTTTTTAACGGACTCATCATCATGTATCATGTACCTATCGGCATGGTCATTCCAGTATTGTTTATTCTGAGTTACTAAGTACATCATATAAGTTTATAATAAATCAAAATCTTACTAGTCAAAATAGAGGTCATGTAAATCACTTAGCTACAGTTTAAGATTATTCAAAGCAAAAACTATAATGAGAAATCAAAGACACCTGCTCTCACTTGCAGCTTCAGTCAAGGCAAGGATCTCCTCCTTATAGACCACATCCACATCGATTAAATTGCAGAACATGTGAATCAACTACACATCGATTTTGCTCCCTCATATCCTTGCAAATATGCATCAGGTTTATAGTTGTATCATGACAGTTTGTATAGGTTCTGTAGAAACTCGTGTTTAGCTTGATGTCTAATATTAATAATCATAGAACAAGTTGTTTTCTAATATTGATTTCTTTTATTTAAGATGCCAAGTTCAAGTCTTCAGAAGCCATCTGAGTTTAAATCTTCAGGAATCCATCCGAGTTTTAAGACTGTTGAACGACTATTATATGTAATTTAATTAACCTACTTTGGTGTTGATTTGAAAAAACTGAAGTTTGAGCGTCTGAATTGTACATGTTCAAAGATTATTCGTGTATGTTTTACTGAAATTTGAGAGTTTGATGCTATTATTCGTGTATGTTGTACATGTACTGTGCTGGGATTTGTGTATGTACGTATTCGTGTATTTGTGGCAGCTTGTATTGTGTTGGGATGAGATTTGTGTATGTACATATTCGTGTATTTGTAACAGCTTGTACTGTGCTGAGATTTGAGATTTGTGTATGTACATATTCGTGTATTTGTGACAGCTTGTACTGTGCTGGGATTTGAGATTTGTGTATGTACGTATTCGTGTATTTGTGACAGTTTGTACTGTGCTGGGATTTGAAAAAACTGAAGCCTTTCCTCCGGAAGCTGGAACCGATAAAACTGTGCACGTCTAAATACCTCCGGATGCAAACCGGAGCCGGAAATAAAACTGGGTTTCCAAGCAGGGCCTAAAGGGCAATCAAGTGATCCATCCATGGAGCACACTCCATGGGATTATCATTTGGTAAGTGGAAAGAGAGCTTGTCTCACTCACAAGTGTAATCAGGCAAAAACAATGATCACCCACCCATGGAGCATTTGTCTCACTCGTTAAGTGCCCAAAAGGCAAAAGACAAGTACGCACTCCACTTCCCAAATGATAAGCCCAAAGTTCACCTTAAAAAAAGATGAGCCCAAAAAAGGCGTCCAGCGTGCCCAAGTTGACGAGTCCGCGCTCTTAAGCCGGTAGGGTCGCGTGTAATCCCATTGAGCTACTTAAATCGACGAGTCAATTGACTAGACGAGCTTTTTCAGCATGAATTCATATACTGACAGACAAAATGTTTGAACTCGAAATATCGCTGTAACATCCATCAAGTTAGTCCTGCCTTATTTTTTTCGCCGTTATTTAGTTGCCATACGGTCTGCCATGTAGACTGCATCATTACTGCCCACATCCATTCTCCGTTCTTCTTCTCGACACCGCTTTCCTCTCCAAATCGGAGACCTCCGTAGCTTT
Source organism: Avena eriantha (assembly GCA_910589775.1). Taxonomy (NCBI): domain Eukaryota; kingdom Viridiplantae; phylum Streptophyta; class Magnoliopsida; order Poales; family Poaceae; genus Avena; species Avena eriantha. The sequence continues at coordinate 46,019,864 of OU342741.1, forward strand.
GGTCGCAGCCATGGCATGTAACTGGGACGAGAATTCATTCCCGGAGTAGATCTGGCGAACCTGCTCGACCCACTCTCCTCCTCCCAAATCGAAGCTCATCGTCGCTTTGGTCGCAGCCTAGGCACGGAACTAGGACACGGATTTCTTCTCGGAGGAGATCTGTCAACAGGACGAACCTGCCTGGCCCCACTATTCTTCTCCCGACTCGGAGCCTGTTGTCGTTATGGTCGCAGCCATGTCATAGACCACCGCGTCTACCTCTACTCATCCCTAGGCCGCATCTATGGCTTTTGGTACAATGCCAACAGGGTAAATTTCCCCCATTTCTTATTGTGAATGAAGTAGAAAAACATATACAAATATGTCTTTTATTCGACATTCTTTTGAAATTCGTAGCTCTATGAGAAAGATAAAGAGAGAAACTAAATGGAATGATAATAAGGACTATGGTTTTTTTACTTTGCATGTCATCACCAAGGGCTTGTTGATGTAGCATTGTACAAATAAACTGGAGTTCACCAACCATTCCAACTAAATTGGGAACAAATCCATGAGCCGTTTTAATGCAAATACAAGTGGAGAGGCTAGATCGATCGCATAAACCAAAATTTCGCACACACTTAATAAGCCGCCGCCTGCCCCCATCCGTCTCTCTCATTCCAACTCCTGTGCACTTATTCCCCATCCCCAAATCGCCCTGTGCCGCCCCGACCCCGCGCTGCCCTGCCCCGATCCGACCTCGCGCCGCCCTGACCTCGCGTCGCCCCGACCCTACCCGACCTCGCCCCACCCCGCACTGCGCCTCCCCCGACGACCCTCGGCCTCGCAGCTCCCCCGACCCGCGCATCCATCGACCTCATGCCGCCGCACCTCCACCGACTCGTGCATCCCCCGACGTCTCTAACTTAGCACCGCCGTGCCTCCCCTGCCGCAGGTAGACTCCCCCCTCTCTTAATTACTGTATTTAGTTTAGTGTAGCAAATGTACATGATTTTAGGGCTAGATGTAGCAAATGTACATGATTTTAGGGCTAGATGTAGCAAATGTACATGATTTTAGTGGTAGAAAATCTAAATAATTTTATGGAAAGATGTAACAAATGTACATGATTTTACGGGTAGAAAATCTAGATAACTTTAGGGATAGATGTAGCAAATGTACATGATTTTATGGGTAGAAAATCTAGATAATTTTAGGGATAGATGTAGAAAATGTACATGATTTTAGGGGTAGAAAATCTAGATAATTTTAGAGATAGATGTACCAAATGTACATATATATTCATTTTTTATGTGTTGCCAAAGCTGAAGTTTCATGGTGTTCACCGAAAACACAGGAGGACCCAACTTGGGCAGCTCAGATCACATCTAGGTACTTTCAGGTGCCTGTGGCAGGAAGCCCGCGCCTATGACTGTGTCATCGTCCAGTACTTTGGGGCGAGAGCGGTCCTCCACTTCGAGGATGAGTGTCGTGAGGATGGGCATGAGGATCGCCACGAGGGTCGAGGAGAGGGAGCACCGGCAGGCAGAGAGGCAGCTAGCGCGCCACCGTCACGAGGAGGATGACCCCTTGGTCAGGGATTTCGTACTTGATCCCCAGGCGATGGCGGTCCAGTACGAGGTCCTTAGCGAGAGCCGGCAACAACGCGGGCAGGGCAAGGCCGGCCTCTCCGGCACGCAGCAGCAGGGTCAGCCCGACCCCTCCGACACGCAGCAGTAGGGTTCCTGCAGCCTGTCATTCTCTTTCTAGGACCGCTCGGAGACGACGACGTCACTGACACTAGGTCTGTTCGAGTTTAGGATGTTCCCATGTGCCTCTCATATATATGCTACCTATTGTACTACTCATATAGATTTTCATGTGACTGTCGTATGCTACCATTGTCTACTTATATACGATGCTAGCTAAACTTACTTATGTGTTATTTTGATATATTGTGCTACTTATGATGATAATTAAGTTAAAATGGTCTATATAACTAAGTTTGCATTATCAGATATAGGTATATAATGAATGATGATCGGTGTGAGTATTGTGGTTACCAACAGTGCAAGGACAAGAAGGTTGTCATAGTGCTCCCTTATAACGACGAAGTTAGTATGGTATGTCCATTCACAAGCAATCAACTTATATATGGCATGCAACTGAATTACGTTCTAATTGTTGTTTTCTTATGATTATGTATGCAGAATATACCGTGCAAGTTTAGACTTGATTTTTGGACCATTTTCATGGGCCGTTGTGGCAGGAGGGACAGTTAAAGGTCCAAGTAACGAATGAGGCGAACCACACTTTTTCCAGTGGTCCGGAGTGGATTGAGATGATCAATGCCTATGAGTGGTCGCTAAGGAGCAGTTGGTCTTCCATCTCTGTGAAGATCGCATGACCTACTTCTACTACCGAGGCCCTGAAGTATCGACATACTCTGACATTTCTTCAGATGACGATATTCCTGCTACTTCTATTAGGTATGGCACGGACATTGCCGATAATCCTTTTGAGGAGTAGTAGTTAGTGCTATATGCAGCTAGCTAGCTTAATTATATGTATTTGACTGTAATCCTTTTGAGAACTAGTAGTTAGTGCTACCATTTCTATGAATATATCTTGTTGTGCTGTGAATATTCAATTTAATGCACTAGATTTATTTTTAATTTTCAAAAACTCACGAGTGCCGTTTAAAATATAACCAATGCCACTATTTTTTGAGAAACATAGTACAATCATAGACGCTCACAACACGTACATGCATCCACCCCTATGAACGCGCACACACACCCTACCCCTATGAGCACCTCCGAGAGACTGAGCCGGCGGATCGGGTCTTGAGATTGACGAAGTCACCACGGGCGCCTCGCTGTCGACGGGAACGTCGTCTCCCACTGAAAGAATATTCCGCCTTTTATGCAACAGACAGTGTCAAACCTGGGGTTTGAACTCTGGTGGAATTGGGGTACAACCACCCTCCTAGCCACCCAACCACAGGTTCACCAATGCCACTATTATGATATGTAATGGTGTCTCTTACGGTACACGCCACCACGAGAAATCCTAATAGCTCGAGGCGTCAGGTGGAGACACTACCACTAGAACCTACCAGTGGCGCGAGGTTAGTGGGCGTGCCATTTAAACGTCACGAACCCCCTTTTCTGAACGCCGTCGCTAGACCTTTTCCTACTAATGTAAGATAAAATATTGTTTTTAGGAAAAATTCTATCGTACGTGCCTTTGGCTCTTTCTGTTTGATTTTCTGCTTTCTTGGTTTTGTCAAATTGCTGACTTGGGAGTAAGATAAAGCAGCCCGCTCTATCCTGACTTTGGTGATATTGATGTGTGCAATCGAGCGCATCGAGTCAATGGTTCAGGCCACCTACGTACACAGCAGGAACAAGTATGTAATCTCCTCCGAATCTAGCGGCTCGTGACAATAGATTCAGGCTTTTTCTGACAACGGTGGAGGACGAGGACGACAGTGACGTTGACCTCGACTACTTTGGCCCACCGCAACCTGGCCTCCCGGACTGTTCACGCTACATGGGGGCCGACACCATCGAGTATGAGGTGTGGCCATAGTGGTCTGGCTAGGTGGCCGTCAATGCGGAGGAGCCGGAGCCGCCGTAGCCCCGACCGATGACGGAGGAGGAGGAGATCCAAACCACCATCCCCGCATCGTAGCTGGAGGAGGAGAAGCAGTGGCATTGCATGGCACATGCCCTGCACGAGTCCTCGGTGGCCGTGCAGGCCTAGATGCCACCGGTGCAGCCGCGCTCCCGATGCTGCCTCCCTCTCTAGCACCGAGCGGCGCGTGGCCACCGTCCCAGGTTTTCATCGTCACCGACGACGACGATGAGTAGGCGGCTGATGTCTACGCACTTATTATTCTTGTAGACGGTTGTTCGGCCTCCAAGTGCAGAGGTTTGTAGAACAACAACAAGTTTCCTTTAAGTGGATTACCCAAGGTTTATCGAACTCAGGGAGGAAGTAGTCAAAAGTATCACTCTCAAGCAACATTGCAATCAAGATACAAGAAGTCTCTTGTTTCCCTAACACACCCAATACACTTGTCAGGTGTATAGGTGCACTAGTTCGGCGAAGAGATAGTGAAATACAAGTGGTATGGATAATTATAAGTGGTACGGGTGCCAGAAAATAGCTTGACGGGTAGGAAGAGACTAAAGGTAATCTGAAATAAAGATGACAGCAAGCAAACATGTAACAGATCTAGTTACAAACGGTGTTTCAATGCTTAAAAACAAGGCCTAGGGATCATACTTTCGCTAGTGAACACTCTCATATAAATATCTTCTCTTCATGATACTACTCTGAACTACTCTCCGGTTGGACACTCTAATCCATGGTAGGGCTATAATAGCACACCTCAAAGTTCGCTTTCCCTGTCTAGGTAACCCCACACTGTCATCTTGAGTGCTAGATGGTTCCAACAAACACCACAATTTCATAGAGACATCCAACTCAAAATATAACTCATAACAAGTATTTGTAATCTCTAGCCTAAGTGCCACCATGGTGTGCACGCTATCACTTTCACACACATGGGGAGAGCAGAGATCTATTAAAGCACTTGAGTAGCAAAGTAGATCTACTTGATTACAAAGCTCATGATCACAATATGATCATGCATAGAGAGAGAGATGAACACATAGCTACCGGTAGAACCCTTAGCCTCGAGGAAGAACTACTCCCTCATCATCATGGAAATCAGCAACGACGATGGAGATGGTGGTGGAGATCAATGGAGATGGCTCTGGGGGCACTTCCTCGTCCCAGCAGGGTGCCAGAACAGAGACTTTCTGTCCCCCAAATCTCCCCTTCGGTGGCGGCGGCGCTGCGGAACTTTTCGTGGCTGGAGGCTCCCGGATTTAGGGTTTTCTCATATGAGGCTTCTTATAAGCGAGAGGGAAGACCGAGGGGGTGCCGGCGGGGCCCACACCATCCCCTGGCATGGCCAGACCTGGCCCGTGCCACCAGGTGGTGTGGCCAGCCCCTGGCCCCTCTCCGTCTCGTCTTCTGGCTCCGTGAGTCTTCCGGTAAAATATCGACTTTGGCTTTTGTCCGGTCCAATTCCGAGTATATTCATTTTCTGGCTTTTCTGGAACCAAAAACAGCAGAAAACAGGCAACTGGCACTGTGGCATCTTGTTAATAGGTTAGTCCCAGAGAATGCATAAAAAAGTACTCCAAAGTGTGGACAAAACATAAGAAAGTAGATACTAAACAAGCATGGAACATCAAAAATTATAGATGCGTTTGCAACATATCAACATCTCCAAGCTTAACTCATGCTTGTCCTCGAGTAGGTAAGTGATAAAAAGAAAGAATAGTAGGTAAGTGATAAAAAGAAAGAATAATTTTTGAGGTGACATGCACCATCACAAACTTGATCAAAGTATTTATAACATTGATAGCTGGGATCGTAGTACTCTAACATAGCATGAAAGATATAGTTCTAACAATAAGACATAGCAACTATGTTGTAACATGAAAAGATACAAACAAAAGATTCATGAATAATAATGCTTTGAAAGATGTTTGTTTGTTTCACATATAGAAAAGATAGCATAGTGGCATTCAGCTTGTCCTCATAGTGTAGCAAAACATAAATGCATAGGACACCTTAAAAGTTCATAAGGGTGACTAGATACAAATAGTTTAAGAACAAGCAATATCAAAGTTATGCATCAATCAACAAGTCGTGGGACAATGCACATTAAACTAAGAATGGCCACTATGCTCTCTCAATAGGTGCATAAAGATAGAAGATGGAGACTCAACATAAAAGTAAAAGAAAGGCCTTCATAGAAAGAAGCAGGGATTCAAGTCTCATAAAGAGCTTCCAAAAATTATGGTACTTATTAGCTTTCAGCTCTCGTTTCCCCTAACATAAGCATATTAAAGTGATTAAGGTTAAAGCGAACAAACTATGGAGTATATGCTTGACAAACTATAAGTTGGTAATCTCATGTCCCTTGAATACGAGGGCCGCTCCTCATGCTACTCAAGTTAAGTTATCGGTAAGTTCTTGTCATAGTTGAAATGGATCGTATGGACACCTAGAGGGGGGGGTGAATAGGTGCTACACCAATTTTTAATTCTTTCTCAATTTTAGGCTTAGCACAAAGGGTAAATTCTCTTAAAAGACTATTGAGTGGAATTTCCCTATATGCAAACCTATCTACTAGCGAGTAAAGAGCGAGTGGAAGAGGAACGAGTAAACCGAAGTGAAGCACACGGAGACACATGATTTGTTTGACCGCAGTTCCTTCCTTGTTAAGGGAAGTACGTCTGCGTTGGAGGGGTGGGCGGTACTAAGACCACCACGCCACAAAAGGCCTCACCCTGTTCTCCGATGGATCTCGCCACAACAGGCCTGATCCACCTTCCACTATAGATACCCTTCGAGGCGGGCACTGGCTCCTTTACACAACTAGCGGGGGCAACAACTCCACAACAACTTGGAGGCTCCCGAAATGACAACAAGCTGCCACAAAAACAAACTTATCAAATACAATAAACAAGATCTAGGTATTGACAAGAATACTAGATCAGGAATTTCTCCAAGTGAATGGAGAGGAGTTGAAGCGCTTGATTCTTGATGATGATGAACTTCTCCTCCTTCAATTCCACCAAAGATCAAGACCTTCGGGTGGTTGAAGTGGGAGATCAAGATTTAGAGCTCTTGCACAAGGTCTGGTCAAATTCGAATGAATCAAGAGTTCTGGATGTTGGGGAAGAAGGGGTATTTATACCCCCCTTCAGAAACCAGCCGTTGCAGCCTTTGGGGGCCGGATTATCCGGCCCAAGTGAGGGCCGGATTATCCGGTCTGGGGAAACTCCGCCCCAGACTCGGAATATCCGCTAGATAATCCACCCCCCTCTCCGAGCGTCGCGCCGAGCTTGCCCTTGATTAACTTCTGGGGGCCGGATTATTTGGCCCACTGCGAAGGCCGGATTATCCGGCCTGGGGAAGAAAAACCGCCCCAGTTCGGATTTTTCGGGAGAAAATCCGACCGGATACCGAGCGACGCGCCTTGGCTCCTTTTGCTCGAAAACTGGGGGCCGGATTATCCAGCCCATGCGACACCCGGATTATCCGGCCCGAGGAGGAAAAACCGCCCCAGTTCGGATTTTCCGGGAGAAAATCTGACTAGACCCCGAACAGCGCGCCTTGGCTTCCTTGAGAGATGAGGTAGGCAAAATTATCCGGCCTTTGGTGGGGCGGATTATCCGGCCCCCCTCAAAACTTCCTGCACACTTAGCACACATGAAAAGTCTCCATGGTATTTTTTATCTAACACGCAAAACATAGGAAAACATGAAATGTTCTTTCAATCTCCCCCTTTTTGGTGTTAGATGACAATACCAGGATTTGCAGGAGAACTACACAAGACGGACAGAGATAACTTATGAAAGAGACTTCCCCTCAATGTGTGCATATTAGAGTTTTGCATTGGAATACAAATGCACACAAATAGGAGAATCTATGCCATAGACATGTGAGCAAAAACACATACAACCGAAGTAGAGAATAGGCATCCTTGACATAAATCACAATTATTACCGGATAACCAATATGAGCGCGCCTTCCGTGATATACCTCCAGCAATAGGATATGAATAGATAGATCCATAAGCACAATCCATGATATGAAGTCCATAGGCATAGCATAATCCAGACAACCACAAAGAGTCTCAAACAACCAAATCACGAATTTAAAGTTCAACGCTAAATGGGCATAAGCAAGAAATAACGAATAGAAAAGTGCAAGTGCTTATGCCCGACCCATGCAAATCCACGAACAACCTAATAGAACTACTTCTCCCCCTTTGGCATCGAGACACCAAAAAGGGAGAAGAGCGATGCTAGCGCCCCATGGGATCACTCATCGTAGTCCCCGTCCTCGTCCTCTTCTTCATGCTCTTCCTCATCCTCATCTTCAAGTTCCTTAGTGTCACCTTCCTCATCTTCATCAGCAGCGGTCGCAGAGGGGAACAAGTGACGCTCCAGCTCACCATAGTTCAGCCCGGAGGAAGAGTTCCACCGAGCATACGGAGTGGGAGGTGTAGGAGCCGGAGGAGCACCCGAAGCACCGGACACGTGGTGGAGAATGAGCTGCTGGGAGTGAGCCAACTCATGGCGCTGCCTGTAAGCCTCATACTGACCCTTGTGCGAGTCCACGCCCATGCAGAGAATGTGACACTAAAACCAGTTCAGCTGCTTGATCTCACGGGCCACGGGAGGTACAGGGGGCCTGCGAGCATCCCTCATGAGACCCTCAGGAGCAGAGGAGGGGTGAGAGGTCTTCCGAACCTTGTTGTATATCTTCTTGGCCTTGTGCACCGAGTCAATGTGGAACTCCTCGGCAGGAAGCAGGTGGCGGATGAGCATCATAATGTAGGGCGCATAGGGAATGGACAAACGGTTGAACATAGCACCACACAGCTCATGGTAAAGGAAGTCCATGACATCCAGCCTGTACTGCACTGACTCGTCCTCGCAGGAGGTAACCTCATGAGAAAATTGAAGCAGCTAAACAAGGTGACCACGGATGCTGTCATTGTTGCCCCCACTCGGTGTAATAAAGTCACGGAAGAGACCCACCAAAGCAGCATAGATGGGAGCAAGACCAGCCACAGTACCGACAATGCCATTGTCCACAGTGCACAGAGAGAGAGCAGCATCCTTGTTGGGATTCAACTGAGTGATGATGCGGTGACCACTGGCTCTAGCCCTACTGTGGAAGGAGTACCCCAGAACCTCAGTAAACACGTGAAAATCAGCATTCATTGGCCTATCATGAGTCATCCACTTCATAGTGCGACGCTCATCCCCACAAATCACCAAAGTGGAGAAGAACTGCTTCACCACCTCAGAGTCAAAGGAGCACTGGAGAGACATGAGATGGTGCAGCCCCATCCTCTCAGCAACATACATCGCATCCACAAGATGCGCCTTCTCCAAAGCATTAGCAAGAACCAGAGGATGCATAGGCCTAATGTTCAGCCTGGCATAGATGTCTTCATAAATCCCCTTCTGTTCTGCACACCAAAAACGGGTATCCCCCAGCTCAACATCACGAGGCAGCTCAGCAAACAAGTCACGGTGATGGATGGTGGAAAAGGAGACTGCATCCAAAGCCCTGTAGTTGATCTTGGGCTCCTTGCCCTTCCTCTTGGACACCCCCTTCCTAGTCCTCTTGGATTGTTCAGCCATTCGCCTCTCTTTGTTCTTCCTTCTCCTCAATTCAACTTCGTCCACTAGGTTACCTTGACCGTCGTCCCGAAAGTACTTGGCGCGAGGACGGCGCTTGTAGGTCTTGGAAACACCGGAATCACCTGTGAGGAGAATAAGGGCGATAGCAAGGGGATAAGCATACACACAAGTCCAGGAGAGAGCATGGAAAAAGTAGTCAAAAAGTTCATAGGGAAAAAACTACTCAATGCATACACATAGTGAAAATGAAGCAGAATTGAATCCGTCAGGCCGGATTATCCGGCCTGGCCAGGGGCGGAAAATCCGGCCCTGGCAGAAATTTTCGATTCCACCAAGATTGCATGCAAAAAAGTAGATCAGACCTAGAAACTGCAAGACTACGATTTCTATGCGAAAACACATCCTTCTAGACAATGTTCCACCCAACAAGATACACATCTAGCCAAAGATGGGGAGAGAGGGAGTTACCCTCACTCATTGCAGGAAGAACGCGGAGGAGAAGGTACCCGGAGGCGCGGAGAAGAAGATCCGGGGAGGCCCGGAACATCCGGTGGCCGGAGAGGCTCCGGGGAGGGTGAGGGGCGGCAGGCGGCGGCTGTGGAGGAGGAGAGGGCTGGGGGAGAAGTGCTGCTCGATATGAGCCCTTCCCCCCGAGCCCTGCCCTTTAAGATCATATCTGCTAGGGCCGGATTATCCGGCCAACACTTGGGCCGGATTATCCGGCCAACACTTGGGCCGGATTATCCGGCCTAAATTCTGGGATTCTGTTATACACAGAACCAGGCCCGCGCGTCCCCAAACAACACCCCCACAAGGTGTACAAGGGACTTGTGTGCAAGAATAGATGGCTTAGGGGTAGGGAAGGCTTAGGATTAAGATAGCCAAACTGAGATGGTACTAGACACTCAAAATTGCAAAATCCAAATCAAATAAAAGCCAAGATTGAGTGTGATTCCCATAAGAACATGAGAGAGCAAATAACAACCAAAAAGATCCAATTCTCCTCAAGGGAGAGGGCGGTGGCCGAAGCCACCTTGTTGGAGTGTATGGTGTGACACCGCGAAGATATATCTTGGGTTCACGACCAATACTCATCAATAAGCTCAGATATCACAGAATGATATTAAGAGAAATGATTTATCTTGCTTTTGGCATTATGGGGGGAGGGTTAGCCCAGTGAGTTAGGACCACACTCCCCCTATATCCATGCCCACACCTAGACCAAACAAGGATTGAGGTGTACGAGTGAGTGCATGGGTAATCAAGACAAGCTCCCGGAATCAATGATATTTAGCTCATTCCTCAAATAGCAGAATCTTGCTTCATCAAGTGGCTTTGTAAAAATATCCGCCAGTTGGTTCTTCGTGCTCACAAAAGATGGATCAATATCGCCGCGAGCAACATGGTCACGAATAAAATGATTCCGAATCTCAATATGCTTCGTCCTTGTGTGCTGAACTGGATTGTACGCAATTTTGATAGCACTTTCATTATCACATAAAAGAGGCACTTTGTCACAATTGACACCGTATTCCTTTAAAGTTTGCCTCATCCACAATAATTCAGTACAAGCGCTGGCAGCAGCAACATATTCAGCTTCGGCGGTGGATAGAGATATACAATTCTGCTTTTTGGAGGACCAACATACAAGAGATCTTCCCAAGAATTGACAAGCTCTAGAAGTGGATTTCTGATCATCCTTATCACCAGACCAATCTGAGTCAGTATAACCACATAAAGAGAAATTGGAGCCCTTGGGATACCAGAGACCAAAGTTGGGGAAATGAACCAAATATCGAAAGATCCTCTTGACCGCCACTAAGTGGCTTTCTTTAGGAGCTGCTTGATACCTTGCACACACTCCCACACTCAACACAATATCGGGTCTAGATGCGCAGAGGTAAAGAAGAGAGCCGATCATGGACCAGTATACCTTTTGGTCCACATCTTTACCATGAGGGTTAAGTTCAAGATGACACTTTGTTTGCATTGGAGTGGCGACACCATTTAGATCCGTCATCTTGAATCTCTTGAGCATGTCTTGGATGTACTTTGCTTGATTAATAAAGGTTCCTTCTCTAAGTTGTTTGATCTCGAATCTAAGAAAGAACCGTAATTCCCCCATCATAGACATCTCAAACCTGTCAGTCATAAGCTTTGAAAATTCATCGTTAAAAGCTCTGTTAGTAGAACCAAAGATGATATCGTCTACATATAGTTGGCATACGAAGAGCTCCCCCTTAAACTTCTTAGTAAAAAGAGTGGGGTCGATTTGCCCAACTTCGAAGCCACGATCTAACAAAATCTCTTTAAGGTGCTCATACCACGCACGTGGGGCTTGTTTAAGGCCATAGAGTGCCTTATCGAGTTTGTAGACATGGTTCGGGAAGTTAGGATCCTCAAACCCTGGGGGTTGCTTTACGTATACCAACTCATGTAGAGGACCGTTAAGGAAGGCACTCTTGACATCGATTTGCTGCACCTTAAAATTGTTATGAGCAGCATAAGCAAGTAGGATACGGATGGACTCAAGGCGAGCCATAGGAGCATAGGTCTCGCCGAAGTCGATGCCCTCAACTTGGGAGTACCCTTGAGCCATAAGTCTTGCCTTGTTCTTCACAACAATGCCATTCTCATCTTTCTTGTTCTTGAAAATCCACTTGGTGCCAATAACATTGCGGCACTCTTTGGGTTTCTCCACTAGTTTCCAGACTTTGTTGCGCTAGAAATTATTCAATTCTTCATGCATAGAAACAACCCAGTCTGGGTCTTCAAGAGCTTCAAAGACCTTCTTAGGTTCCACCATGGAGATATGAGCTTGATGCTCACCAAAACTGGCCAATTCTCTTCTTGTAGAAACCCTTTGTCGAAGATCACCAACAACCTTGTCAAGAGTGTGACCCCTCAACTCAAGGTTACGATCAGCCCGAGCCTTGCGACGAAGTTCAATAAGTTTGTTGTCTCTTGGAGGAGGAGATTCATCACTTGAGTCTTCATTGGAAGCATATTCTCCGCCTTGATCAGTAACTGGAACAACAGTAGCAGGTGGTGGAGATGCATGCCCTTGAGGTGAATCTGTAGCCGTAGCAGGAGGTTGCAGAACTGGAGAGTCAAGGCCGGATAATCCGGCCGATGGAGAGGCCAGAAAATCCGGCCTGGGAGTACTTGCCACAGCTTCTTCAGGAGGCCTGGGACTTGCTTGAACTAGTGAGGGGCCGGATAATCCGGGGCTAGCCGGAAAATCCGGCCTGGAGCTTGCATTGAAATCTTCTCCAGCAGGAGCAACTTGGTCAGCTGGAGTGAGGTGGCCGGATAATCCGGTGTCAACCGGAAAATCCGGCCTGGAGCTTTCTGGAGCATCTTGACCTTCAGTAGTTGATGGAGATGGTGTAGAAGTTGCCCCCGAGGTTGGAGCATGTTGAGTATGTGTAGATGAGGGCTCTATATGAGTAGAGCATTGTCCTTCCCGGTTCGCCACAAGGGGTTCCTCAATGGGGCGGAAGAATCCCACGCCCATTCTTCTTATGGCATCTTGGGGTATTTCAACATCTGCATCAGAAACACCAACTTGCTCCGCACGGGAACCGTCAATTTCCTCGAACACCACACTACAAGATTCTACAACAGTTCTAGAGAGCTTATTGTAGACTCTATAAGTGTGGGATTCGGCACCATAACCAACAAAAATACCTTCTAAAGCCTTAGATTCAAACTTAGATAAACGAACTCCTTTAATAAGAAAGAAACACTTACACCCGAATACTCGAAAGTATGAGATGTTTGGTTTGTTACCGGTAAGTATTTCATATGGAGTCTTGTCCAAAATCTTGCGGAGATATAAACGGTTGGATGAATGACAAGCAGTAGAGATTGCTTCAGCCCAGAAGTTATATGGAGATTTGAATTCGGCTAACATTGATCTTGTCATGTCCATTAGAGTTCGATTCCTCTCGGCTACACCATTTTGTTGAGGGGTGTACGTAGCGGAATATTGATGTCTTATCCCCTCTTCACTTAGGAACTTATTTAAGGTGTAGTTCTTGAACTCCGAGCCGTTATCACTCCTTATAGCCAGAATGGGGACGTTGTGTTGACGTTGAACCTCGTTGGCGAAGTCGATGACAGTTTATTGAGTTTCACTCTTCAACTTGAAGAAATAAACCCAAGTGTATCTTGAGTAATCATCAACAATCACTAGACAATACTTCTTCCCACCGAGGCTTGCATGAGATGGAGGTCCGAAGAGGTCCACATGAAGGAGCTCCAAAATCCTTTTTGAAGAGATAATGGTTTTCCTTCGATGAGGTGAATCATGCATTTTCCCTTCAACACACGCCCTGCAAACACGATCTTTGGCAAAAGAGACATTTTCTTTTAGTCCAAGAATGTGGCCACCCTTGTGGAGACTTTGCAAAGTTCTCATATTGACGTGGGCTAGTCGGCGATGCCATAGCCAACCCGCGTTAGCCTTTCCGAAAAGACACATCGGGCCTGTAGTGGTTTTCCCCGAAAAGTCCACCACGTACAAGTCGTTTTCGACATATCCCACGAAAGCGACTTTTAGAGACTTGCTCCACAAGAGTACCACTAAATCAGCATCAATGTAAACTGCAAAGCCCATCTTACCAAGGGCACGAACTGAAAGTAAGTTATACCCGAGGGTCTCAACAAGCATGACGTCCACGAGAGAGATATCGTGAGCCACCACAACCTTGCCAAGACCCAATACCTCAGATTTTGACTTGTCACCATAGGAGACGGTAATGTGATCAAGGTTTGGCCGCATCTTCGTGATGATCTCCTTGCTTTCTGTCATATGACTCGTACAACCGCTATCGAGTATCCATTTAGAACCACCGGAAGCATAGCCCTGCAAGAAAATTACTTCTTGGTTTTAGGTACCCATTTTTCAATGGGTCCTCTCATGTTAGTAACAAGGGTATTGGGAACCCAAATAGACCAAGGAATGTAACAATCATAAGGCCCTACATAACTAGCATAAACATCACCATAACAATCACAATATAGTTCAAAGTTAGGATTGTTGATCCCTGCAAAACCATCATGATTAGTCTTGTTATTGGTAATGTTGCTAGTCTTCGGTTGAGCAGCCTTGTTGTTCTTCTTCTTCTTATTTTTCTTGCTCTTTATCTTGGGTATGTAACCAAGACCTTCTTTACTATTGTTTGTCCTTTTCCTCCTCAGTATCTCATCTAACCCCTTTACCTTTGTGTTGAGAACTTCTTGGTTTTAGGTACCCATTTTTCAATGGGTCCTCTCATGTTAGTAACAAGGGTCTTGGGAACCCAAATAGACCAAGGAATGTAACAATCATAAGTCCCTACATAACTAGCATAAACATCACCATAACAATCACAATATAGTTCAAAGTTAGGATTGTTGATCCCTGCAAAACCATCATGATTAGTCTTGTTATTGGTAATGTTGCTAGTCTTCGATTGAGCAGTCTTGTTCTTCTTCTTCTTGTTGTTTTTCTTGCTCTTTGTCTTGGGTATGTAACCAAGACCTTCTTTACTGTTGTTTGTCCTTTGTCTTCTTAGTACCCTTTACCTTTGTGTTGAGAACTTCTTGCAAGATCTTCTTTTCCAAAGGATGAAGAGGAGGTACTTGGCACATCATACCTTTTTATTTGAGTTTGGATCTGGTCATGAGACTCATTTAGAGTAGAATGATCACTCTTCAATGCCTTGTGAGCACTTTCGAGATTATCAAACTTCTCCAAAACTCTAGCATGAATATCCCCAAAATCAATCTTTTCTTTCTTTAGTTTCTTTACCTTGGAAAGAGCATGGTCACATTCTTTAATGAGCTGAGCTACAGCTTCCTCTTGTGACCCCTCAAGGGATTCGAGTCTTTCTTCCAAAGAAACTCGAGCTTCCTCTTCCTCTTCCAAGGCATTCTTCAACGAAGCTATCTCCAAGGCATCTTCTCTTTCAATTCTGCCCTTTTCTTCAAGGAGATCTTCGGCTTGAGCAAGTTGACTCATAAGAGCATCAAAATGGAGTTTGTGCTCACCTTGTAGGTTAGTGAAAAAAGTATCCAAGGCAATAACTTCTTATTTCATTACAGACTGTCATGATCATTCATATCCAAAATTATGTTAGTCTTAGGAAATGAAGAGCTATAAGTTGATACCTCGGATCCTCTAGCCATTAGGCAAGTGGCGTTGTTGTTGATGGCGTTCTCATTCGGCGAGTCGAAGAGAGAGGAGGGAGTCGATGCGGTGGCTATATCAGCCACTTCAGGGAACTTTCATCATCCTCTTCATCTTCACTTGCGGAGGAGTATTCCTCTTGAGCTACAAGGACAATCTTGGGTTGCTTCTTGAAAGGGCCATTCTTCTTAATAAACGACTTCTTCTTAGGAGCTTTAGATTTTTCTTTAAGAATGAGCCTGCCACCATTGTCTTCTCTATTTTGATAAGGACACTCGGCAACAAAGTGCATTCTATCTCCACAGTTGAAGCAATTTCTCAATCTTGGGCCACTTTCTCTTCTTCCATTTGACCCGTTCTTGCGCTCAAGGTCAGACTTGGCTTTGGCAGGGTCCTTCCAAAAGTTCCTTGCATAGAATGCCATGTACTCACCATGAGCACGTTTGACCTCATCGAGGCAGTCCATGGATACCCCTTCAAAAGCTTCTTCATGTTCCTCTTGCTCAACAACATTGGCTTTGAGAGCCACATTGACACCCTTTTGCATTCCAATGGCCCGAGCACGGGCATCTTCAGCAGTCTTTGCCGCCACTGTGAATGACGCCATTTCTTGCATGACTTCATTGGATGTCATTTTATGATAGTTGCGTCTACCTTACAGGCTCTTCAAATCCGTTGGCTCGAAAGGCATTAAGGCACTCACATACTTTCTTTTTATCCATGCATCATCAATGTGAGTGGGCCCATGCTTCCGAAATGTTGTTGCGATGCCCTTGAGTCTTCTATACATGTCCTCATGGTTTTCACCATCCAACATGTAGAATCCCTCAGCTTCATTACTAAGGGCAGCATACCTGTTTCTTCTCATGCTTTCGTTTCCAACAAAAAGGTCCGTAAGAGCATCCCATGCCTCTTTAGCTGTGTTGAGATGTTCAATGTGTGGCATGTCCTTGGGACCCACACCTAGCTGTATCATGTGGAGAGCGATGGCATTCAACTAGCTATCTACAACTTCCCTTCTCGTTAGATTGGTTTGATCTCCAATATGAAGACCTTCTTCAATAATCCTCCACAATTCAATAGAGGAGCTGCAAACATGAGATTTCATTAGGAATTGCCATTGGTTAAAAGAAGAAGCAGTGAGCTTGGGTGGATCACCCCTATTGTTTATATGAGGATGAGGGATAGGTGGGTTGGGGGAATATACGTGGCGAACCTCACTATATTCCTCCTTACCATTTCCCTTTTTGGAGGTGGATCCATTTAGTTTGGATCCGGTGTTACCCTTTTCCTTAGATGATGGTGTGGGAGCCTCAGAGGAGGATGGAGATGGGGCTATGGATGATGTGAGGCGAGCAATCATTTGATTCATCTCCTCCATCTTGGCCTCAAAGGATTTCAACAAGGTTGTTTCCAACGACTTGAGATCATCCATTGTGACCTTATCCATAGCCTCATTTCCATCATCCTTGGTACCCATACTACTCTTAGGCGGTTAAGCCTGAATTAAGAGCCAGGGCTCTGATACCAATTGAAATGGATCGTATGGGCACCTAGAGGGGGGGTGAATAGGTGCTACACCAATTTTTAATTCTTTTTCAATTTTAGGCTTAGCACAAAGGGTAAATTCTCTAGAAAGACAATTGAGTGGAATTTCCCTATATGCAAACCTATCTACTAGCGAGTAAAGAGCGAGTGGAAGAGGAAAGAGTAAACCGAAGTGAAGCACGCGGAGACACAGGATTTGTTTGACCGCAGTTCCTTCCTTGTTAAGGGAAGTACGTCTGCGTTGGAGGGGTGGGCGGTACTAAGACCACCACGCCACAAAAGGCCTCACCCTATTCTCCGATGGATCTCGCCACAACAGGCCTGATCCACCTTCCACTATAGATACCCTTCGAGGCGGGCATCGGCGCCTTTACACAACTAGCAGGGAAACAACTCCACAACAACTTGGAGGCTCCCGAAATGACAACAAGCTGCCACAAAAACAAACTTATCAAATACAATAAACAAGATCTAGGTATTGACAAGAATACTAGATCAGGGATTTCTCCAAGTGAATGGAGAGGAGTTGAAGCGCTAGATTCTTGATGATGATGATGATGAACTTATCCTCCTTCAATTCAACCAAAGATCAAGACCTTCGGGTGGTTGAAGTGGGAGATCGAGATTTAGAGCTCTTGCACAAGGTCTGGTCAAATTCGAATGAATCAAGAGTTCTGTAGGTTGGGGAAGAAGGGGTATTTATACCCCCCCTTCAGAAACCAGCCGTTGCAGCCTTTGGGGGCCGAATTATCCGGCCCAAGTGAGGGCCGGATTATCCGGTCTGGGGAAACTCTGCCCTAGACTCGGAATATCCGCTAGATAATCCGCCCCCACCTCTCCGAGCGTCGTGCCGAGCTTGCCCTTGATTAACTTCTGGGGGCCGGATTATCCGGCCCAGTGCGAAGGCCGGATTATCAGGCCTGGGAAGAAAAACCGCCCCAGTTCGAATTTTCCGGGAGAAAATCTGACCAGATACCGAGCGATGTGCCTTGGCTCCTTTTGCTCAAAAACTGGGGGCCGGATTATCCGGCCCATGCGACACCCGAATTATCCGGCCTGAGGAGGAAAAACCGCCCCAGTTCGGATTTTTCGGGAGAAAATCCGACTGGACCCCGAACGACGCGCCTTGGCTTCCTTGAGAGATGAGGTAGGCCAGATTATCCGGCCTTTGGTGGGGCGGATTAAATCTGACCAGATACCGAGCGATGCGCCTTGGCTCCTTTTGCTCAAAAACTGGGGGCCGGATTATCCGGCCCATGCGACACCCGAATTATCCGGCCTGAGGAGGAAAAACCGCCCCAGTTCGGATTTTCCGGGAGAAAATCCGACTGGACCCCGAACGACGCGCCTTGGCTTCCTTGAGAGATGAGGTAGGCCAGATTATCCGGCCTTTGGTGGGGCGGATTATCCGGCCCCCCTCAAAACTTCCTCCACACTTAGCACACATGAAAAGTCTCCATAGTATTGTTATCTAACACGCAAAACATAGGAAAACATGAAATGTTCTTTCAATAGTAAGTACATGTGTATCATAGAGAACCGCCAACGGGGTAACCCTTGCCCGATGATACGAAAGAATCCCCATATCAAAATGACAAGACAAGCAGACAATAAGCATCTCAGCAATCTTATTTACCATGGGAAAATGGTGCATTTTTATCTCTTTCCTCTTTTCTCATCTCTTTTTTTCTTTTTTTTCTCAATCTCTATCTCTTTTTTTATAAGAAGAATGCTTCATACATTGCTCATTATGGTTACGATGCAGGTTTCCACCTTGATTAGGCATGGATTAGACCAGCCGCCCAGGCGTTTCTCTGACACACATACATAACTCCATGGACTTATAAGCTCCCCTTTCATTTCACACCGACGACATCCATAAACAAAAGAACATGATATCAACTGGGTACAATGTATAAGTGCAATATTGAAAGCGTTCCCCATGACAGCATGGTTCTGCTAATCCCCAACGTATAAGTGCAAGCATATACAACATAGACGACACAATGGTTCAAGTTTACTAGGGGCAAGAAAAGTAAAGTGTGCCATCAAGTTCGTGAGAGCTTTAATCACTAATTTTCACATAACAAGTTTAATTCAGAAGATACATAAAAACATGAATATACTTGGAATAGCAAATTCTAATAGGTAGGTATGATGGACTCTTTGCAATAACTTGGTTTTATTTGGAGTTGGATGCATGAGTGGAACTCATACTTGGTTATGGAGGCTAGCAAAAGACTGGGAGCCACCAACTAAGAGAGCAATAATGGCCATTATCATGCAAAGCGACAAAACATCATTAATTAAAGCATAAAGTGATATTACAAGTCGAAAACTAAAGGATCATGAAGGCTATGGTGACTTGGGATAGTCATAACACGGTGTGAGCATGCTCCAAGTCAACCCAAATAAAGCATCAAAGGAGAATACCACAATACTATGCTTTAATATGCTAAAACCACGCATGATTCTTTCAAGGCACATTAAGCAATCTCAATTGTTTGTAACAAGTCATGCTACAACAAAAATCACTAAGCATAAAGCCAAAACAATACCAAGCATGACATGACAAAGCCTAGGCCACAGTCAAAAAGAAGCTCCCTTTTGTACCACTTAAGCATGAAGCTTTCTACTCTCTTCCAACACCAATCGACTTATTTGAAACAACTCACAAAGATAATAATAAATAAAGATCAGTGATCTTGTCTCACAAATCCAAAAAGAAGAACTAAATTTTTTTAAGCTGAAAGCACAAGAAAACTAAGGCTAAACACAGTTCTAGCAAAAGAGAACACTCACAAAACAATAAGAATGAAAACTAGAGTGTTCTAAACAATGAATAACGGGGTGTGTCTCTCTCCAAAAGAAGTGTGTTGGGATCGAATCAACTTATTTAAGAAAACCAAACAAATGAAAACTAAAAACAAAAACAAAGACGCTCCAACAACAATACAATTGTGCACGAAATAATAAAAATGAAGTGTTTGGAAGGAAACCTAAGATTTTTATTGATGAAGAAGGGAATGCCTTGGGCATCCCCAAGCTTTGACGCTTGTACTTCTTTGATATTTCTTGGGCTAACACGGGTGGCATCCCCAAGCTTGAGCTTTAGTCCATTCTTCATCTCATTACATCACTCTTTCCTTACACCTAAAATTTTTCCTTCATACAAAACTTCCCACAATCTTTATTAGCAACATTAGTGTACTCAAGATAATAAGTCTTTGGGTTCAGTTTCAACACTAATAAAACTTCCATTAAAACACAAGCTATTGTTTCACTTCCCTCAAAAATCTCAATTCCCCAAAGAGAACCCAAAAAGGAATCAACAAGAAGCAAATGCAAATAATGGCCGAAATTTGTCAAAACAGACCAACAGGTAAAAACCAATTTTTTAGAAGACCTTCTATTGCTCAAATAGAAAAGTTTTGAACTAATGAAAGTTGGATAACAACCTGGGGCAGAAGCACAAAACATTATAGCTCAAACCGACGTACAGAGATTTTACACGAATTTTTACAGTGAAGCACAAAAATCTGTTTTGGGATAGCAACTTTCCCAAGCATTACTTCTCTCTCATTAGAGGTTACTCTTGGCACAAAAAGCAAATAAAAAAGACGAGCGGTTATTACAGAGGTAATAACTTCCAAGACTCATCGAAAACTTTTGGATTATCTCCCAATAAATACTTTTCTTTAACGCCTTTAAGTTAGGCATGATAGTTTGAGAAGATGCTCACATAAGAAATATGAATTGAAGTAAAATAGAGCATCAAGAAGCAAATTCAAAGCACATTTAAGTCTAACCCACTTCCTATGCATAGGAATCTTGTAAAGAAATAAGTCATGAAAGCACAAAGCAACAAGCATAGGAAAGCAAAACAAGTGCAACTTCAAAATTTTCAACATAAAGAGGGGAAGCTTAATATTGTTGTGATGCATAAAACCATATTTCCCTCTCTCATAATAACTTTCAGTAGCATCATGAATAAAATTAACAATATAACTATCACATAAAACATTCTTATCATGAGCCACATGCATAAAAGAATTATTACTCTCCTTATAAGCATAGTCATTCTTATTAATCGTACTGGGAGCAAAATATACAAAAGAGCTATCATTATTATTCTCATCACCATAATCATAAAATATAGGAGGCATATTGTAATCATAATGAATTTTCTCCTCAATAGTAGGTGGACTGAAAATATCATATTCATCATTGTAATCATCATATATTGGAGGCATAGTATCATCAAAGTAAATTTTCTCCTCCATTCTTGGGGGACTAAAAAGATCATTCTCATCAAAACCAGCTTCCCCAATCTTAGATTTTTCCATAGCATTAGAAATAATGGTGTTCAAAGAATTCATAATAGTAACATTGCTATTAGCATGCAAATAAAGTTCTATAGGTTTTTTAATTTTCTCTTCAAACACTTCATATCCTAACTCCAGATAAATACTATAAAGCTCTCTAATTTTGTTGTTATTTTCCATTAAGCCTAACTAGTGAAAATAAAAACAAGAAACAAAAAGATATAATTGCAGAATCTAAAGGAAATAACTTCGAGCACTCACACACTAGCTACAGTGCTAGAAGATAACTTAGTAGCCACAAGATGTGAGTATGTTTTACCTTACCTCCCCAGCAACGGCGCCAGAAAATAGCTTGATGTCTACGCACTTCTATTCTTGTAGACATTTGTTGGGCTTCCAAGTGCAGAGGTTTGTAGAACAACAACAAGTTTCCCTTAAGTGGATTACCCAAGGTTTATCAAACTCAGGGAGGAAGTGGTCAAAGGTATCCCTTTCAAGCAACCCTGCAGTCAAGATACAAGAAGTGTCTTGTGTCCCCAACACACCCAATACACTTGTCAGGTGTATAGGTGCACTAGTTCGGCAAAGAGATAGTGAAATACAAGTGGTATGGATAATTATAAGTGGTAATAGTGCCAGAAAATAGCTTAACGGGTAGGAAGAGGCTAAAGGCAATCTGAAATAAAGATGGCAGCAAGCAAACATATAACAGATCTAGTTGCAAACGCTGTTTCAATGCTTAGAAACACGGCCTAGGGATCATACTTTCGCTAGTGAACACTCTCATATAAATATCTTCTCTTCAGGATACTACTCTGAACTACTCTCCGGTTGGACACTCTAATCCATGGTAGGGCTATAATAGCACACCTCAAAGTTCGCTTCCCCCATCTAGGTAACCCCACACTATCACCTTGAGTGCTAGATGGTTCCAACAAACACTACAATTTCATGGAGAGATCCAACTCCAAATATAACTCATAAGAAGTATTTGTAATCTCTAGTCTAAGTGCCACCAAGGTGTGCACGCTATCACTTTCACACACATGGGGAGAGCAGAGATCTATTAAAGCACTTGAGTAGCAAAGTAGATCTAGTTGATTACAAAGCTCATGATCACAATATGATCATGCATAGAGAGCGAGATGAACACATAGCTACCGGTAGAACCCTTAGCCTCGAGGAAGAACTACTCCCTCATCATCATGGGAATCAGCAACGGCGATGGAGATGGTGGTGGAGATCGATGGAGATGGCTCCGGGGGCACTTCCCCGTCCCGGCAGGGTGCCAGAATATAGACTTTCTGTCCCCCGAATCTCCCCTTCGGTGGCGGCGGCGCTGCGGAACTTTTCGAGGCTGGAGGCTCCCGAATTTATGGTTTTCTCATCTGAGGCTTCTTATAAGCGAGAGGGGAGGCCGAGGGGGTGTCGGAGGGGCCCACACCACCCCCTGGCATGCCTAGACCTGGCCCGTGCCACCAGGTGGTGTGGCCAGCCCCTGGCCCCTCTCCGTATCATCTTCTGGCTCCGTGAGTCTTCCGGTAAAATATCGACTTTAGCTTTTGTCCGGTCCAATTCCGAGTATACTCATTTTCTGGCTTTTCTGGAACCAAAAACAGCAGAAAACAAGCAACTGGCACTGTGGCATCTTGTTAATAGGTTAGTCCCAGAAAATGCATAAAAGTACTCCAAAGTGTGGACAGAACATAAGAAAGTAGACACTAAACAAGCATGGAACATCAAAAATTATAGATGTGTTTGCAACATATCAACGGTGCATAGCAGACCAGTGCCGACCAGCCAGCAGCACCGCCAGAGCTCCTCCCGCGCTGCGACCCACCCATAATATTGGGTGTTTTTTTTGGAAATTTTGACTGTAAGGAACTTTTAATTGTAATATTTATAATAATTTTTGGCTGTGTCCTTTTTTATGCACTTTTTTTTATATTTTGCGAGGCAGTGGCCGTTGGGGGCACAAACCACCGCAGATGGGCTCAGCCTGGATGGACTGTTCTCCACCCCCGCAAATTGACTGAATCGTACTGATTCGGTGTCCGAAATGCGAGGGCCCGTTGGAGATGGCCTTAGAGCATATCTATCAGATATTTTAAAAGTCCCAAATCCATAAAAGTCCGGCTAGTTTACGGTTTTGGTTCCAAAAAGTGGTCTGGTCAGACACCGTATCATCGGGCGGCCCCTAAAAAATTTCCGGGGCATGGAAAATCGGCCCGACCGACTGCTATATCTTCGATTCAGAGGGGGATATGGATCGAGATCCATCACTTTTCTACCTGTCCTCCGCACCTCTGTTGCACGGTGCTGCAAACTCACGCTCAAATCCACGCCCTCCGGCAAGGAATCCGCCGCCGCTCGCCGTAGATCCGCCACCGCCACCGCAACATGAACCACCAGGGAGCTTCCAGGGGCGTGGGCGGCGGTCAGGTTGGTTGTGCCACCCAAGGACGTCGTCGGCGTGACGATGATGAGGAGGAGCGCCACCGCTACGAGCGTGCCGATGGCGCACGCAAGTGCGCATCCCTCCACTACCACTACCACGATGCACAAGTGTCATGGAAGTTGCTCCGCCGCGAGGTGGAGGAGTTCGAGCGCTGTCGCTGGAACGCAGGGGAGGGGAGCTCCACCGGTCCTGCCCGTTTGCCGCCGCCGAAGATGGAGGAGGAGGAGCTCTAGGGGTACGACCGTACGTCTTTCGGCACCGGGTTCGCAGAGGAGGACTTCATCGACGACGCGGTGCTCGACCGCATCACGACGCTCATCCTCCAGCACAACACCGTAGAGGAGGAGGAGAACCGGCTCTACCGCCAGCACGACAAAGACCTCGACAGCATCCTGCTCGAGCAGGACATCGCCCGCGAGCAGGAGGAGATGCTCCGGAACCAGGAGTGGATTCTCGAGCAAAAGAAGTAGGATGAGAAGTACATCAACCTCGTCTCCAACGAGGATTGAAACACGCCGCCGGCCACGTTGTCGCCGCACCCATAGGCTCCGGTGAGTGCCAACTTTTGATTTTTAGGGTTAGGACGGCGCCACCGTAGATCCTTCCTCGCAGCAATGTAACTGCCTTTTGTATAGAACGATCGCGGAATTTCGGTGATGAACTAGTGGTTGAACTATGTAACTGCCACATTTTAAATTTCAATTAATTTACCGTTTGAGATGTAATTTGTAATCCACCGCAACCCTTTCTAGATGGTAAACACGAAAAAGTTCAGTCCGATGGTATCTGCTAGAGATGCTCATAGGGTATCTCCAGCGGGGCGACCCAAACGGTCCAAATGCGTCCGAACCGGTCCGCGTGACTAGCGTACAA
Source organism: Avena eriantha (assembly GCA_910589775.1). Classification (NCBI taxonomy): domain Eukaryota; kingdom Viridiplantae; phylum Streptophyta; class Magnoliopsida; order Poales; family Poaceae; genus Avena; species Avena eriantha. The sequence continues at coordinate 46,044,473 of OU342741.1, forward strand.
TTGCGCGCTAGCCCAGCGGGGCGACCCATCCCAACTGACTCGTGCAGACCGACCCATCCATGCACCAAATTTGGACCACGGTTGCGTTGGCCAGGACAACACGCTTATCCTCCCGCGTCCTCCCTTCACCTTGGTGGTCCCTCTCGCTAGTGGTACACAAACCACTCCACTCCTCCCTCCGAAAACCCTCTCCTAAATTTCCACATAGGGGATGGGAGAGGAGGCGATGGATCCTTCCGCCACGGCTGATACTGCGTCCTCCGGCGGTCCCGTCGTGAAGAAGCGCGCCCGGCCAAAGAAGCTAGCTAAGGATAAAAAGGTGGGGGAGCAGAAGGTGGATTTGGAGAAGCGCACTGGCCGGCGGGGATTTTCTTGCTCTTCATTTTGATTTATTAAAGATTTTTTCCGGCATTGTATGCAAAAGTTATGACCGTTTTACCGTGCCATAACATTTTTCTTTGCAAAAAATGTCGGAAATTCATATTTGTTAATTTTACTACAAACTAGACCACATAACCTACTTATATATGAAAGCATTCTATTTTTTGAAGTGGTTTTCATTTTCTTTCATGTTTTGCAAAACTAAAAAGACTATCCACTAGGGGGAGGGGTGGGGGTGAGAGCAGATTTTTGAAAAATTATCTCTGGCGCACTACTATTGGATGCGCCATAGGTATTCCAGGTCAGTGGCGCACCCCTATACGGTGCGCCACAGATAATGTGCCACCTTTTCAGAAGGCCAGGCCCACACATATTTGTGGTGCACCGAAGTGGCGTGCGCCATAGATACCATACATATGTGTGGCGCACTCCAATTCTGTGCGCCACGGATAGATGGGGGTGACCCCCGGCGCTAGGGCCCACTTAGGCATGGCACACCAATTTGACCGTGCACCACTGATATGGTCATACCTGTGGCACACCTTTTTGTCGTGCACCACGATAATTATCCGTGGAACACCATATCGATGCGATCCACGGCTATGTCATCCATGTATAAGCCTTTTTCTACTAGTGTTAGTTGTTCAGAATGAAGTGTTGATTGTAATGTTCTTGGGTAATGGTTATAGTCATGTTTAGCTTATAATCCATGTGTTAATTGTGTTTGATGTGTTAACCTAGTTAGCTTCCTTGCGGTACTCCGTTGATTATGCTTAGTATATATGTACTTCCTATTGCGTGTCACGACTTGGTGTGGTTTTACATTTGTTCAAGATGGACCTGTATTAGACTGTCTAACTAAAGAAAATTTACAATTGAAAGCTTTCTAGTGTGTTTTATATATTGGTGAAGGATTGTAGTTTATAAGTTTGACAAAAACAATTACATGCATGCTGCACTTGACTTTAGTATAGATAATTCATAAATGGCTCGAAGTTGGGAGCAAACTTGATATCCACAACTATTTTTCACAGTAGCCTGTCCTAAATATCATGGTTGAGCATGTATTACTCAGCTTCTACAATTGATTGTTGTACTGTAGTTAATCATGTTAAATTAGGTATTTGTCAACGAATGGTTGCAAGTGACTGGATGAGGGATCTAGTCATTAGTGGTGTATGGCTTGATCCATTGGTTGTTTAATTTAATCTGGTCTTGGAAGATATGTTTGGTATATTTAACACTCCTGGCTGCTATATGATAATTTGGTTTGCATCCAAAAGCTATTTAAACTTTAGTCCAGAGTCACTTAGACCATCAAGTACTTGATATGTAAATGGTTTGCAGATATTTGTTTGAATTCAAACGGTTGGTTTGAATGAGTTCACAATACAGTTCCTTCAAGTACAATGGATTTACTGCTGGATAATGAAGGATTCCTATTATATTGACTTAGGAAAATAATTTATATTCCTACTGGAATTATAGGTAGCTGTGGTTTTGGGTTAGTGGCTTAATCTGATCTCAGACTAATCCGTGTTCATACTATTCAGGTTGCTTTACTGAACTAGGTTCAGTGATGCCATGGAGCAAGCTTTGCTCAACAAGATTTTGATTCAGTGATCTTATATATGTATAATTTCTTGTTGTTGGAATTATTATCTGGAGCCTTGCTTCAATGTTTTGCTCACTTGACTCCTGAAATTGCTAAACCTAATAGTGAATGTAGGATAAGAAATGATTCCTAGATGTGGAAACTAGGAAAATAATGTATATCCCATCTAGGACGGCTTGTAGATGTGATTTATTTTATGAATGATTCCTAGTTGACGTGTCTAGGAAGATTATTTGAATTCCACTAACCTTACACGATATTGTGGCTTTTGAATCCTTGATAATTCTATTAAATGAAGATTGTGTCTTCTGCTATTTTAGGAGTTACTACTGTGGTGCGTCCACTCTGGAGTGTGCACGGTTGTAGTCTGAATAGCATGAGCTGCTACTGAACCTTATTGTTTGATAGAGATTATCCTTTTAAACGATTTCTTGCCCAAAGATTCCTTTGGGAATGTCCCTGGCCTATGATGTAAAGGCCGAGGCACTAAACTTAAATAAGAATAGATATATATGTTGGCTTTAAACCTCTGTGGTGAACCTTGCATGGAATTTTCATGCAAGTCCAAGAGAATCTCCCCATCCTATCCTCCTAGATAAAAATCTAGTTGAAGGGTAGATGGAACTGGTTGATGTGTATTATTTACCTTGTATTTCCAGACCTTTATGCAAGATATAAGAACAAATGTTGCATAATCTAGTGGTTAGTTCTTATGATTCCTACGTGCTATTGGTGAGTGTCTTATGGCCCGTTGTAGATATTGATCTATTACCATTGCTCTTGATCTACTTGAGTTTCTATAGCTACTCTTCTACTAACAGTACGCTTCACTTCAAGTTACTGCTGACCTTGATCTCGCCATTGTCCTAGGTATTGGATGGCTCCACTGAGAAACCAGACTTAGGGATGGGATGGTGATCTGGGTGAGTGATCTTGTGGTGTTATGAGAACAGTTTGTTCTTGAGGTATGATCTGATGAGATTCTATCTAGTATTGGTGGTTGGTCTGTTATTAGTAAGATGGAAGTTTAGCTAACAAGAAGAAGTTCCCTGTACTGCTACAGTTGTGCCCCTTTATCACCTCCTTCCTTCTTCCCTGGTGCTTACAACACACCATCTGCATGTGTGACTGATCCACTTATAGTGGCACTGTTGCTAGTGCAAGTTACAATGCCTATAACTCTAGAGTTATGCATGAGACTAGGTAAAAACTGGATATTTCCTAATGCTTTTGCCATTTGCCTTTTATCTAGCTTCGTTAAAATTTGCCCCTTGGCCAATCATGTTGTACCGAGGCCACTAACATTGTTATGATTTTGTGAAACTTGCCCTTTTTAAGTTAAACTCAATGATGAGACAAAACAATGCACTTCACTATTGATATCTGAGAGTAAAGTTAATACACTAATCCATTATTCCTTTACTTTTATTTTTTTCTCTTGAGTTGTTTTGCATAGATCAAGATTATGAAGGAAAGAGGAACAAGGATAAATAGAAAGTTTAATTTAGAATTAGTTTTAGGTTTTTTTACTTTATTCTTTTGTAAATTCATTTTCTATTTTGGAATCATGGAAATACAATGTACTCTTGTGTGTTAATTCTTTAATGTAATATCATTTTACATTACATAATAATTCCCTTTTCTTTTATTTAACTATTTTTGTAACTTTCTTCTTTCTTGTAAACGTAAAAACATTGTAATAGTATTTATTTGATAATAAAGTAAATGTTTTCTCCCTTATTGAATCTTGGAACTTATAAATATTTGTATCTTATTTATGAATACTAATTCAGTTCTTTATTTGAAATAGCATTCCATTATGGAATTACTTTATCATTCATTTTCATTTTCTTATTTATATCTAGATATATCATTTGGTTATTCAAATTGGAATTATTTCCCCCAAAAGCAAATAATTTCACAAAGGTCATGTCGAAATCCATAGCACTTGTGCTGACCTTTCCATCAGAACAAGAAAGACATCGATCACTCTATAGCCCTTTTAATTTTGCGTGAAAATCCCCGTGATTTTCTTATGCATGAATGCAATGCAGACACATCTGTCCAGTCTATTTCTAGTCTCTTATCCTAGGATGTTACATGATGTTGCGGCGAGGCATTGTTGGTATGTGGGGATTCTTTGGGGTTGGCCGCCCCCTCGCCGTGTCAGCTGTCTATTTAGCCCCATGGCGGGGCTAGAACCAAAATGTTGTCGTGCACGCGCTTTAGATTTTGCCGCACGCGGGAAAACCTTTGCGGAAACGAGTTTTCCCACTAACGCGGCGAGGGGAAGCCAAGACATCAGCGATCTTTGTGACGTTGATCATCATTACCACCGTTAATAACGATGACGGTGCGGGTCGGGCCGGTCACATGGGTCAGCCCACTGGGGTCACTCCGCACCCCAAATGGACCGGGACAAAAAAGGCCGCGTTTTGTGTACGTAGGCCGACCCAAACATAGCAATTAGGACATATCCCATGTCCGAAATGGGTAGGTCCGATGGAGATGTCGTAGTGATCCACACACGGAGAAGGCACTCTCGGAACCGCTCATGCGGTGGTGGCCAGGTGCATGTAGCAGTTTCGCATGCCGGGACAGGGAAATTCGACCTGCGCGCGGGTAGTAGTGGCAAACCTCGGCATGCCATTTTGGCCCGGCAAGAGCCCACGATACGTGGCAGATGGGGCCGTGCCGACCCGTGGCCCGGATGGGGCCGTGCCTGTGTCGTAGCCTCAGGCACGCGGGCCGGCCCGACACAGCCCGTCAAGCATGCAACACGTCCAATATTAACGAATATAGGCGCAAAAAGTGGTCAAGAGGCGGTCGGACTCGCGACCTGCCGCCCCAACACGCTCCTCTCAACCAACGGACCAAACAAACGTTACTGTTTAGGTAGGTATTCGCCCTTTTTTTATAGGTTACTATGACGGACCATAAAAAAAAAGCTAACAGGCCTGCATGCTTCACGTGTCGCGGGCCAGGCCGCGAAGCTTCTGTGTCGTGCCCGGGCTACGGACGAGGCACGGGTGCTAGCCCGGCCTGGCCCGCGAGTTTGACGGGCCACCACGTGCCGTGCCTTGCCAGGCACATTAAGCTTGTGCCGGGCTAGGCCGGGCCGGTCCGTTGGCCAGTTTTGAGTAGTGGTGGCCGGGTGCATCTAGCTAGACACGGCGCCACGCCAAAATGAAGCTCAGCAACACGCACAAGCCTCCTGCCGTTTCTCTCTTCTCTCTAAAAATAAAAAGCCTCCTGCCCTAGCCATGCGTCCTGGCCACGCTAGCTTGCTAGGCTAAAAATCACTACTACTAATTAATTAACCATGTCGTGGTCACGGGCACAACAGTTGTAAACTCCGATCGATCCAAAGTGTTGGCGCGTCACCAACACACTGAAGCAACAACAGCCCGGTCACCCGCGCGCGTTGCCAACACGAGACGCCAAACCCCCGGTCGGGAGATGACGCACCCTGCGTGTACGATCTCATCGCAGATCCAGTAGTAAGAACATCTCCAGCAAATGCGCTATTTTAGCGCGCTGCAAAAATGAGATACACCGCGCTGGACGATTTGCGCGCTGTATTTTGCAGCAGCCTTTTTCAGAAGCTGCAAATGCCCGCGCAAAAAGAAACAGCGTGGGAGCGTGCCCTCGCTAGGCGCGCTAAAATACAACGCATAAATCGTGCGCACACACAATTCACATTTCACAAAGATCTAGAAAATGCATAAAAAAAAAGTTTTCAACGAACAGAAATAACAAGCAACGGACAACTGCGTGCCACCTAAACTACGCGCGCCGCTACTCCAGGTCGTCGGTGGTGGTCTCGTCGGAGTTCGTCCACATGTCATCCTAGCGAGGATCGTCGTCGTCGATCGTCTGGTGGTCGATCTGCGGCATGATGAAGGCCTTGCACCGGCGGTGATCCGCGCGCACCGCCCTCCTCTCGGCCCTCTTAGCCGCGTAGAACTCCACCTCCGACTGGACGTCCTGTGGGAAGAGGCGCCGTCACTCCGCCATGGAGCGCTCGTCGCGCTCGGCGATGGCGACGCGCCGCTGCACCGCGCGGTGACGACGACGGTCCTCCTCCGAGACAAGCGCGGGCGGCGGCACGAGGAACTCTGCCTCCGCGAGACTCTCCGTCTCGGGGAAGTTCATCTCGCGCCGCGGGCGGCCGACGCGCCACACCGCCTCATCGTACACGCGGGTGGCCTCCTCCGGGTGCTCTAGGTGCCGAGCGTGAGGCGGAAGCCGCCGGCGCGGAGCTCTGTGTAGAAGAGGCCATTCGAGCGCAGACGCGCCCATGAAGCCGGAGGCGGAGCGGCGGCGAGACGACATGGGGGCGCTAGGAAGCGGAAAGGAATGCGGCGTGCGAGGAAGAAGAAGGGGAGGAAGTTTCAGAGTGTGCGCGCGTGGCGGTTGGCGAGAGCTATCGGCATTTGTAGAGCGCGCGTTACGTGGCGCGGGAGATTTGGCGCCCCGGATAGCGCAGAAGCCCCCGCGCGCTATTTTCGCGCCACTGCTGGAGGAGGTATAGAGTGTGCGCTGCAAATTGGCGATTAAGATAGTGCTGCGCTATTTTTGGGCATCTGCTGGAGATGCTGTAACGAGATAATCTAGTAAGATAGCAACACCACTGCTTCGCGCGGTGCTACTGGATCGATCAGCTTCTATTTCTGTGTACAACAGGACAACACCAGTTGCCGTATGTACCCGAACTTATGAGCCACGTACAGTAGATAAGTACTGTATAGTTAGTACTATCTCTGTTTGAGATTATTAGTCATAAGGACCAAATTGCTAATACCAAGACACTCCATAACTCTCTCTAATTAATATATACTATCTCTGTTTGAGATTATAGGTCCCGAGAGCTTTTCTATATTGTTTGAGATTATAAGGGTTATCTCATTTATTAGACTCTCTCGTCCAATGCATGTCCTTATTTTCCTCTCACTTCTCTAATGCATGTAAGACTTTTGGTGCATTCAAAAAATAATGAGAGAGTTATGGAGTGTCTTGGTATTAGCAACTTGGCCCTTAGGACTAATAATCCCAAACAAAGGTAGTACATGCACCAATAAGTTTACATGCATGAGAGAAGTGGAAGAAAAATGAGAACATGCATTGGACGAGAGAGACTAATAAATGAGATCGCCCTTATAAGGCCTTTCACAATGGGTCTCTCTTAGCGTGATATCCTAGATACTTTGCTTATGTGGCATGTCATTTATTGAAAAAAGAGAGGGTTGTTATATCTTAGCTAAGATACAGCTCTTGCACGCTATCATAGGCAAAAAAGAATAGCGAATCCAATCATACTCATGCATGAGACTAAAATCTTTAAATACAACTCTCCTAAAAACCACCAACTATAGTAAGAAACACTCCATTGTCATAGTTGTTTCTTAAGTTTTAATTGCTCATATGAAAAAATACTAAGATACACCCCATTGTGAAAGACGTAATCTCAAACAATATAAAAAACTATCCGGACCTATAATCCCAAACACAGGTAGTACATACTACGAGTCTACGACTGGGTCGCATAGCCTGATCGATGTATCGATCCGTACGCACATAAGGAATGCATGCCGTGTGTTTAATTACTGGATCGTACTGTATACTACTATACGTAAAGAAAACATCGTCCGAGCCTTTTCATATTCGATAAACTTCTCCCGTCAGGAAATTCGAGAATCGGCACTGCATGTGGTTCGTGCACTATACACTAAGTCTACGAGGATGTCTAGATCAGAGTCGTATCATTGGGCAGCAATATTCAAAGCGCAACATGGCAAAAATCAGAAAACAAAATGATAGTACTCTGTCTGATTCATATTAATATTATCAGATTTGTTTAAATTTAGATGTATCTAACATTAATATATGATTCGGAGTGAATACTATATATATGCTCGGAAATGGGCAGGTTGGTATATAGGAACATGTTGGCATGCTTTCCACCACAATCTGCACAAAATTAAGGAGCATCATGGATGGTATGATCCTCCTCCTTCCGAATCTAGCGCTATCTCTGTAGTTCTTCTGTGTTTATGTGGCACGGATCTGGCGCTACAATGTTAGCTGGTTGCCATAATTCTGTATTTCCTTTTTTTAGGGGAAATTCTGTATTTCCTTTCTGCCATTTTTCTCGTCAAAATGCTAGGTGTCCCGTGAACGGGTAGGGGTTTGAGATCACAGTTGGGAGCTGTGCTTACGTACACAACAGTAGCTCATCCACTTACGTACATACGTGGCTACTGCTATATTTTGTTCCAGACAAGGGCGTCGTTGTCACGATGTACACTTGGATGTAACGTGCTTTAGACACACAAATTAATTAATGCGTCACCTAAGCTTTAGCCCAGATCGGAGTAGATTGATCCGATTGATTGGATTGTACTCCCTCCGTTTTAAAATAATGTTTTAGCATTGTGAAAGGAATGTATCAGATCATTTTTATATAGGTTTATTTAGATTTGGAGTGAACCTAGGCACTAAAATGGTTCTAGATACACTCTCTTCACAACGCTAAAACATCTTATATTTTGAAACGGAGGGAGTACTAGTATAGAATTTCAACTGCATTTGTTATTTGGATGGGGGCGTTTTCTGCTTGACTTTGGTACGTATATACTCTCTCCGTTTCAAAATATAAAATGTTCTAGAATTGTGAAAAAAGTGTATCTAGACGTCTTTTAGTGTATAGGTTTATTTTAAAATTAGATTAATCTGCACACTAAAAGAGGTCTAAATACCATATATTCACAAAGGTAAAATATCTTACATTTTAAAACAGAGGAGGTACGTGGCGTACTATTTTATACACGACTTGCTGTTAATATACATATCCGAGACGAGGCTAGGCTAGCTAGCTGTTGCTGGTGACCGGCCTACGATCGGCCGCTCGGCGGGTTTCCTTCCCCGTGTTGCATAAGATGGACAAAATTTCAAGCGAATTTTTCGTGCAGGAAAAAAAAGAACAGTGCCAGAAGAAACTAGACACTTTTTTTTATTATAGAAACAGGTCAGCGTAAAAATTCCGAAAATTCATTCGTAACAGGAATCGAATTCCGGTCGCAACTACGACGCAATTACTAGGCTAGACGATCCTGTCTGGGCACAGTTTTTCGTGCTGTGTTTTGACCAGCTGAGAGGAAGCAAGTAGGAGTACTCCTGAAAATCGAAGCATATTCGCATGCGCCCGTGCGGCCGTGAAGCCGCAACATGAACCCGCGGATTCCGCGTTTGACCGTGCGTGCGGCCTGGACGGTTTGGGATCGTGTGCATCGGCCAGATTAATTTGACCATCTGCAGCTACATCTCCATAGGCCATGGCTGGGGGTTCAACGTTGGAGCCCAGCCCAGGATTCTTGGGTTGGGTTGCTGCCCCCGCGTGCTTGATTCGGGGCAGAAGAGGATGAGCGGAGCCGGAAGTGCACGAAGCCAATCAAACTCGAGGCAGCTACTAGTAGCTGTAAAATACACGCTTTTGCGTAGGTTTTTGTTTCTGTTGTAGGCAATCCCTACACAACTCCTGCTGTGGCCCTTTAATATTTTTTGAGCATCTATTGCGGCATTACCCCGCACTACTTTGGGCCGGCCCAATACTTCTCTGATGCTTTGGGTTTTTTCAGTTTTAGGAAATGTTCTAGAAACACAAGGTCCAGTTTTTCTGGTTTCCCTTCGGTTCTCCTGTTTTCCTTTTCTTTTCTATTTTTATTATTTTTAGACGAATATAGAACATTTTAAAATCAGGACATTTTTTTCAAAATGGACAAGCTATGTACGTGAGCAAAGATGGACAAGACACCATGTCTCCATGCCGATGTCGATCACGGGCTGACTTTGCGCATGGTCATAGGCACCGCAGAACTTGTTGCACTCCGCATTGATGAAACCTCGTATCTTTTGAACAGAAGTGTCATTTCGATCAATATGGATGGGGTAGCTTGAACTTCTTGCACTTATGGTAATACTTATAGATTCTTCACCAATATGTCGATCTTTTTTTGCTCGCCACCACAAATTGAATCTTGTCCAATTGTCATCCACGACTCACGAAGGACCTTGTCCTCCTTCACGGTATAGTCGTCTGTCCTTTGACTCTTCTTCCACTACTAGGAAGCAGGCTACCGCTGGGGCCCGTGGACGAAGAGGTGGACGCACGGGGGCCGAGGACACCGAGCTAGTCGATGGTGCGCCGCCCACGTTGTCGACGCCAGCCAGGGCCAAGGCTTCATTCAGCACCTCTTCTTTGATGAGGAGAACGGCCTGGGAGGCCATCCCTTGGTGGCAATGGCCTCGGCTATCCTGGACTCTAGGGTGGCGACAAGGTCGGCCCTTTTGGCCTCTTCCATGGCGGCTTTCACCTCCAAGACCTTTGCCTCTCCAAGAAGCGCGCTTCATGCTCTCCTCCGTCTACTCAGCATCCGTCAACTCCTTCTTCGCCCTAAGCAGGCCCTTCGTCTTGGTGGCCTTCTTTGCCTTGGTAGCTGGGGCAACGGCAACGGCAACGGCTTCCTCCATCGCGGGCGCTAGGGGTTTGGCGCCGGTGATTTCAATTTTGGTGGGAAGTTGAAAGGGGGTAAAAATATCTTTTAGCCACTCAATTGCGAGTCGGGGGAAGAAAATGGGAGGACATGAGGCAATGGGCATGGCCACGCGCCGGACCGACGCAAAGCCAACACATATTTGGGGTTAAAACGTGTCGATACGGACTGGTACGGACGCTCAGTCCGTATAGTCGCGCCGCTAGACCGGTGGTGTCGGCATTATGGAGATGCCGTGACGACGTAGAGCAATTCCTCTCATCGAGACCATTAGTTTTGGTGGATTTCTTGCGAGCGGGGCAGAGGGCTCCGACCTGCGCTGTCCTAGCAGGAATTTCCACGAAACCGATCCGAATTGCTCCAGCACGGTGGCTGGCTTGATGGCCAGGCGCGGACGTCGCTCTCTGCTTGATGGCCGATCAAGCAGCCACAGCCAGAAGCCTAGCCAGCCCCTGCCACTAGACAAAAAAAAACGTACTGTACCCAGGATGCAGAGATTAAGAGTTGGATCCCGTCACGATTAACCAAATTCCCCACCATGGCTCCAATAATCGACAAGTCCGTGCATGCCTCTTTATCTGTGACGAGATCGACCCCTTTGTTCCGACGCAGGGCACATATCGATCATACTGGGGTGGGGGGAATCAATGTGTGACCAGTTGTATGTATCTACAGTATATGTGATGGATCAGCTCTTGTACTTTCCGGGGGCCCTAACGTGCGTCACATACACCTCCGGATGAAACACCGTAAGGCCCCGCTTGTTTGATCGTTTCATATACTGGTCAGATCCGAAAATTACGGAGGTTAGCAAGGTTTTAGCAGGACCTATCGAGGTCCATAATATTTACATCCGGTTTTGGCTAATATCCAGGGAACCAAGCGGGGCGTAAGAGAATATATATCCTGCTGTCGAGATTCGAATGGCTCGTGAGCGAATGTCCCACGCCCCGCCCTGTCCGAATCAGAGTATGCATGATTAACTGACGGGCGCTGTAGTGCAGATGGATGCCTCCCGCGCGCGGATCACATCGATCGAATGTCGACTACTGATGATGCCAAGACGATACAACACGCTCTACAGCACGCTCGACGATACAACACGAGCTCGACGATGCCTGTCCGAATCAGTGGCATTTGCGTGGCTACGAGCTCGACGTTACAACACGCAAACGGCGTATTCTTGAAAGAAAAAAAAACACGTTAACTGTCCCTGATAAGAACCATACATGGCGATCGGATACGGCAGCATGCATGCATGCATTCCATACACGTACGTATCGTTTGATGGCGAGTTGAAACTTCGGCGTAATTCATTGCAGATTATTCCTCTCAATGAGTGCAAATGAATTGGAAGTGATATACTATACCGATCGACAGAAACAGAGCACGCCCCCCTTTTCCCCAGGGCGACGCCACGTCTCCGGCCTGCCTCCCTCCCCCTCCACCCCTCCCTCTGTCGCCGCCGTTGGCAGGGGTGGTCGGGCGAAGCCTGGGCGACACCGGTGGCGGCAGCTTGTTTTTTCCCACATTATGGTGAGCGGGCCAGTGCCGCCTCCACGGGCTCTTTGAAGGTGGCGGCGACGACGATTAGCTAGAATTGTTGATGCGGCGCTGTAGCTAGGGCTTTACGGGCCCGTCTAGGCCTGGTGTGCCCCGGCTTCTCTGTCCGGTTGATGACTACATCTCGGTGTTGGTGGTGGGTTCCTCCCGCGGGCTGCGGGGCTGATGTCCCTCGTTCCGGCGATGTCGAGTGCCTCTGCCATTCAGGCCAGGTGTCAGTGTCCATCAAGAGACGGCGATGGTGATTTCAAGGTCGTGGTGGCGCATGCTGGTTGGTGGTGAAGCTGGGTGGTAGTGTTCCGTTGCGCTAGGGTTTTTTGTGTGGACGGAGGTCGAGAGAAATCCATGTCGGCTTGTCCGACCCTAACGGGGTGTCGCCTTCGGGTGGCACCATTCCTTCCTTGTCGGCGTCGAGGGAATTCTCTATCTACACTTGGTCTAGGCAGCAATATTGTGTCGACGATGCTTCTCTCGGGAAGGGGCTGCTAAGTACTCGGCGCTTCGGTGTGCTTGGAGCGTGGTGGGAAAGCGGAGGGCACAGCGATTGCGGGTCTTCATCCCTTAGTCAATTCGCTTTTGTCTTCATTTATTTTATTTTTGGACATGTATGTGCTATTGCCCTTGCTTTTCCTTTGGTTCACGCTCGTGTATCTACGTGTTTGCTATATTAATATAGCGGGCCGAAATCTGTTTTAAAGATTGCAAAAGTTATTTCACTTGGATAGTGCACTGATACCTGTTTTAAAGAGTGCAAAAGATATTTCACTTGGATAGTGCATTGATACGGTTCGTCCTCCTCCCCGGCCGTTGGATGATAATTTTGGGAAGAAAATTGAGATCCACCACGAACACATCCATGCTTGTGGCACAAGTAGATAACCACCGCCTACGACGGGGTAAGACTGAAGATGCACGGCCTACGCGAGAAGAAAAAGAAGGTGGGGGTGGAGGTGGGGTGTGCGAGAAGCGACCCAGACAATATCATCCAGGTGTATAACATACTTTTTCTCTTTAATTTTCTTTAAATAGTGTAACTGACTGTTAACACGTCTTTTTGTTGTTGAAAATGTGATTACAATTTGTAGAAGGACAATGTACCGAGAAGATTCTAGATGGAGCTTTCAGTTACGACAATGTGATTACAATTTGTAGAAGGACCCCTGGAAAAACTGAAAACTACAAAACATTCCTCGTGTTTATAACACAGACCCTGGACAACAAATAAGAAAAGCAATCAAGTTCAAATCCACCGTCTCCATGGAACTGAAGCTATCATTTGCCATCTTAATGGCGCCACACCGAGGGGTCAGATTTCAAAATAATTTTACTTAGTGGTCACATGAGACATTAGTTTTGCCAAAATATCATAATTGTCAAAAAATACGCTCCATTGCAAGCAGAAGAACCCTAAGACAACACCCCCAGATTAGGGCCAATAGACCTATGTGTTGGGCCACGCAGAGGTAAACACAACTTTTTCTCTATGCGGTGATCCCAAGATCCAGCTCAGGTAGAAGGCCACGAGGATTACCACTAGACGCGCAGTTGCGGAATCGATGAAGCACGTCGCTTGATGCAGTGCAGTCCTCACGATCCGTTCCGGTTCCACGCCTCACGATCCGTTCTGGTTCCACGATCGTCGAAGTGCTGAACGTACAGCACCTCCGTCAGTATCCGCACATACGAGGAGGAGCACCGGCGGCGGACTGCTAGGTCCGGTATGACGGCGATAGGACGGACTGGGGCTAGGGTTTCCAACACATGGAGTGACCTAACCTTGTGCTCTAAGCACCTGCGCCCCAGCTTATATAGGGAGTGAAAGTGGGATCCACTCACTTGTGGCCCATTCACTAAAAGGCCTATATTAGCCACTTCAAGTCCAACTTGCTGACTAAGTCCATGTCTCTATTTTGGTCCAACCCAAATAGATTTCCTGTTTGGGTCTAACCCAAACTTGCTCCCGCTTTTAAGTGTGTGACCCGACAGGCTCATGGTAACCCGGACACAATTCCGAGTCTCACTCGTGATCGATCAGTCGGTAGCGGCTCCTAGCAGAACGTGCTGACTCCCAAGTACCAATAAGTCATGACGACATACCTTTTCAATGCGACTTTCGTCTAAGTCCCTTTTGCCTCACGACATACCTTGTCGGACTATAGGTGAATGATCGCCATCCCTTAAATAGTCCGACTCTCTTTCTCGATCCGAGATAAGTGATTCATCCGACTAACTCTTAGTCGGTTGCCTCGGTTAACGCTTAACCGAGACGCGCATGGCCATGCTTTCCGAATCATATCTCCCGAGAGGGCCCAGAGAATATCTCTCCAGATGGAGGGGCAAAATCCCGTCTTGGTTATTCACATCACGCAGCTTGATTCTCAGTCGACCCAAACTCCGCCTTTATAACTGCCTAGTGACGGAACATCATTTGACAGAACCTAAGTCGGTGATCCTCAACTCGGATTGTGCAATAACCTCAGGTCTAAGGATTACATTTATTGATACATGCAAATGACGACTTGTTCGTTGCATCTCAATATGGGTCAGTCCGACTCGCTACACTCTTTAGCCGAATCCGTGTAAGTCAGAATAGTATCTCCATACCTATGACAGGTGGAACCTAGTCATCTGCCGACTTTCACATTGGTCTAAGTTGTGTGTCCAGCACAACCTCAATGACCAAGGACAATTAGTATGAACAACATGAATATATAGTTCCATAATCGAATCACATATTCGATGATACATATCAGCAGTTCATACATGGATCATAACTCTATGAATACATTGGGAAATATCATCAATCAAGATTGCCTCTAGGGCATATTCCCACCAGTCTCCCACTTGCACTAGAGTCAATCATCCGATATCACATGTCTAGGCATCTAATGCCCATTGCTCTCAGGTGCGCATCATGCTTCGGCTGTGGAAGTGGCTTTGTCAACGGATCCGCAATGTTTGCATCCGTGTGTACCTTGCATAACTTGATATCACCTTGATCCACGAACTGGCGAATAAGGTGGTACCGCATGAGTATATGTTTGTTCTTCTGGTGTTGTCTAGGTTCCTTGGCTTGTGCAATAGCACCATTGTTATCACAATACACGTCTAACGGATTAGACGAGCCCTGAACCACACCAAGATCCATGAGGAAATTCCTCATCCAAACAGCTTCTTTTTCCGCCTCCGAGGCAGCAATATACTCAGCCTCTGTTGTAGACGCAGACACCGTCTCTTGCTTGGAACTTTTCCAGCTCACAGCCCCTCCGTTTATCACAAACACATATCCGGATTGCGAACGAGAATCATCCGAGTCAGTGAGATAACTCGCATCCGTGTAACCCCTTACACTGAGTTCATCCTCACCTCCATAAACCAGGAACATATCCTTAGTCCTTCTCAAGTACTTAAGGATATTTTGAGCCACTACCTAGTGGATCTCTCTAGGGTCATCATGGTACCTGCTCACAACACTTTGAGCATAGGAAACATCCGGCCTAGTACAAATCATAGCGTACATGATGGATCCGACTACAGAAGCATACGGAATCACACTCATCCGACTTCGCTCATTAGTTGTCGAAGGACACTGAGTCTTGCTAAGTTTTACGCCGTGGGACATCGGCAAGAACCCCTTCTTAGATGATTCCATGTTGAACTTCTTCAACACTTTGTCCCAATATGTACTCTGACTCAATCCAATGAGCCGCCTTGATCTATCTCTATAGATCCGGATTCCTAGTATGTAAGTCGCCTCACCCAAGTCTTTCATCGAAAAACTCTTTTCCAATGATTCCTTGGTTTCTTGCAACATCTGGACATCATTTCCAATCAGTAATATGTCATCCACATATAAGATCAGAAAGTTTACTTTGCTCCCACTAAACTTCTTGTATAAACAAGAATCATGATTACTCTTGATGAAGCCAAACGATTTGACTACCTCATCAAAACGAATGTTCCAACTCCGAGTGATGGGTTCGTAGCATGGAAAAAAAAAATTTCTACCGCAAGAACGAACAAAACCCAGATCTAATCTAGCTAAAAGCCAAGATCTAATCTATTAGACATGTGCAACGAGATAGATAGGAACTAACCCTTGTAGATCCGAAAGCGTTAACGAGATTAGATCTCGTGGTTGATGTAGTCGATCACTTGCCGATCTCAAGATCGTGTGGACGATCCTTCCGGCGCCGCGTTCGGGCAGCGCTTCCACAGTCGGTCACACGTGCGGAGTCGAAGCAGACCTTCCTCTCCCCGTTCCAGCGAGCAGCGGAGGTAGTAGATCTTCTCCACGGAATCCCAGCAGGACGACAGCGTGGTGGTGGTGGTGGAGTAGAGAATTCTGCAGGGCTTCGCCTATGCCTGTGCAGAAGAAAGGAGGAGGAGAGAGGCGGCAGAGATTGGGAGTTATGGAGCCGGGGTGGAGGGGGCGCCCCTGCCCCTCTATTTAAGGGGGGTGAGGCGCCATGGGAGGGGGAGTCCTTGTAGGACTCCCCTCCCTCTAGGCCGGCGGATTGGGGAGTGGGGGGAGGAGTCCTCCTCCCCCACGACTCCTAGTCTTGACCCACCAGGACTCCTTGATCCCTTCCTTGGTTTTCAAGCAAACTCCAAGGAACCTTCCAGAACCTTCCGGAACATTCCGAAGCATTCTAGAACCCTCATACAAATACTCCGGAACATTTCCTAACTCAGAAAATGATCCCCAATATATGAATCTTATTCTCCGGACCATTCCGGATCTCCTCGTGATGTCCCGAATCCAATCCGAGACTCCGAACAACATTCGGTCTCCAACGCATATTCCATATCTACTTAAAACAACTTCGAACCTTAAGTGTGTCACCCTACGGTTCGTGAATATGTAGACATGACAGAGACACATCTCCTATCAATAACCATCAGCAGGATCTGGAGATCCATAATGGCTCCCACATATTCAACGATGACTTCGTGATTGATAGAACCATTTACATACGAGACCAATTCCCTTTGTCACAGGATACTTTACTTATCTGAGGTTTGATAGTCGGTATCTCTATACCTAGTTCTACCTTGTTACTGATAAGTACTCTTTACTCGTTCCGTGATATGTCATCCCTTGTGACCTAGTCACATGCTTGCAAGCTAACTAGATGACATTCCACCGAGAGGGCCCAGAGCATATCTATCCGTCATATGGATGGACAAATCCCAATCTTGATTCATGCGCTTCAACACATACTTTCAGAATACCCAATGACACCTTTATAACCACCCAGTTACGAAGCGGTGTTTGATGTCATCAAAGTATCCATCCGGTGATGGTGATTAACATAACCTCATGGTCGAAGGATTAGGTTACTATGCATTTCTAATCAACAATATGTCTTTCACATAATGTATTAGAAATATGTCTTAGCGCTCCCACTTAATTTCTTGCAAAATGCAAACATCTTCATCGTCTCTGATGAAATTAAACCTTTTAACGGTTTCATCACGGTGAAGATTCCAACTCCGTGATGCTCACTTCAACCATTGAAGTTTTGCATACTCTTTTAGCATCCTTTGAATTAACAAAACCCTTTGGATCGTGTCATGTACACGTCCTAGGTAACCATTCTTTTAGAAGAACTTGTTTTGTTTGTTCAACTACCATATACCAAAATATATGTAGTGGTTGCTACATTAATCCGTCCAGACTAAATATCGCTATGAAAGATCAAATCTTATCATAGTCAATTCCTTGAACATTGTCGTAAACTCTTTCCGACATGTCGACTATTTCATAGATGTGAAACATCCACGTCTATTTATAGATCCATATACGACTGTAAGGTCTTGCACCTTTCCAGAGGGTCTTCTAAGTTCAGAAACTTGATTTCTCGTGTATGGATACTATCACGGATTCCTTGACTTCTAGTCATTTTATGGAGTCATGGCCCATCATCGCTTCTTTGCATGTAGTCGGTTCATCATTGTCAATACAATAACGACTTGCTTATCAAATCTTACTATTTGATTCTTACCGACCCATACGGTTCTATAGGAACTCTAATCTCCGAGATCACACCTTTTGTAATCACGAGAGCCATGAGCATTGTGGCCACCACCGGGACACTTTCCGGCGCTGCGCTACTTAGCACATATAGCTAAGGTTCAACAACCTTATCAAAGTTCTATTGTCCTCCCACTTAACTTTTCACGAAAAATTCCTTCTCAAGAAACTTGACGTTCCAAGTGACAAACTCTTTTGTCCTCGGCGTTATGGAGAAATTCCCAACAAATTCTTTGGAATAACCTACAAAGACGTGCTTATCCGACTTTGGTTGTAAACATTTTACTTATGCATAGCATACTAAAATTTAAGAAAAGACAATTCGGGTTTTATCCCAAACCATGACTTATATGGTGTCATTTCAACGGATCACGATGGAGCTCTTTTCAGTGTAAAAGCGGTAGTCACTAAAGCTTTAATCTTTAATATATAATGGCAGTTTTATAAATGACACCTTTGATCTTACCATGTCAAACAAGGTTTCATTACATATCTGGAACACTCCATACTCCTATGGTGTTTTGGGAAATGCAAATCCATGGAACGATTCCTCAATTTCCAATAAGCTAGTCATTTGTTCCTCTCTGGCCCATGGATGGAGTTTCAATTATCTCGAGGAAAGTCTCACATGCGTCAATTGATCAAAATCAAAAGACTCCAAAATTCCATCAACATGGAGTTTCTTCATGTTTTCTTTAAAATATAATTTAAACAGCGATGTCACTTCATAAGTGATCTTTCAATCATTTGTCTTGCGACATTTTAGCAATAGTGTTTATGGATGTGATTTCTCCCACCATACTTGTAAAAGTTCATCCATCCTTTATGGAATACGGTAATTATTTGAACAACCATTGTTCTCGTAATACCGGACCAAAATAACAATTATTAAAACAAATCTTGAAGGCTAGGTTTGATGTCAATGAAAAACACAATAATATTTTATTTGTTTTCGATGAACATCATCACTCATTCTCTTGCTAGTTACTTAGGCCATTGTAGTTCATGAATTGTGTTGTCCTGTATGACACTTCATACCAACCAATTCGGTATCCAATACCGGAGAACCACATTGTTTAACAAGCAAGGAATAAAACCATAACATGTATATCTTCTATATGCCTAAGTTGCACATCTCCAACCTTTTATTTTCTGCCAAATATTTTATAGATTCTCTTTCAGCAATTCCTTTTCTTTTAAAAGAATCTATCAACATCAATAGTGGTGTCATCAACATGACACCAGGTACAAAGCATATATAGTCAACTACAAATACCTTTGGACTTGCACTTTGAGGTGGATCACCATCATCAAATGTTTGGTGTTCTTTGAAAATCCATTCTTTAGTAATCTTTTAGTGTAGTAAACATTTTACTTACATCTTCTATTCATCCTTATCATGACAACTTTCATGATCAAGCTGCTATAGCTTATAAAGGTGAATTGCGAGTATAATGTTTCTATTTCAAAACCTTTTGGAGGATTAGGACGACTAGCGTCTCCAACCTTCACAAATTCTCATCAAATATGAGGACGTATACTCTATCATGTTGTAACCAACACATTGTTTTAGATATCGCAATACCTTTCACATGTGATGGTTTCTGAAACATTGCTTTCAGCTCTTAGATAAACTTGATATTAAAATCAAGAATCATGGAGGCAAACCTGATACATTAGATACTAACACTGGAATTGTTACTCTTGATTTAATACTATTTATTAAACTTCATGGAGTAAATAGAGTTTGCTGAAAGTTTGCAATAGGACTTATAAACTTTAAATTGACATTCAAAACAATACGATACCAGTTCGTAAAGTAAATATCCAGAATTTCTATAGTTCTAATATCTCAACTGTAACTAAGCGTAAGGTGGTGAACGGATGCCAATGACTACAACAAACTATGCAAATTCACTTTGATTGTGTTTAAATTGAGTTCGACTAATCCAAATTACAAATGAACTCCCACACAAAACAACATCCCTCGAGTTGTTTTAGTGATTACACGAACCAAATCCACTACACCAAGTCCGATCATCACGTGAGATGATGTAGGCGAATAATCAACATGTTCATCATATCATCCATATGACTCATGCTTTACCTTTCGGTATTCCGTGTTCTGAGACCATGTCTGTACATGCTAGGCTCGTCAAGGTTAACATTAGTTTCCGCATGTGCAAATCTGGCTTGCACCCGTTGTATGCACACGTAGAGTCTATCACACCCGATCATCACGAGATGCTTCGAAACGACGAGTCTTAGCAACGGTGCCAACTAAGGACGAACACTTTATTACTTGATATTTAGTGAGAGGGATCATCTTATAATGCTACCGTCGCGATCTAAGCAATACAAGATGCATAAAGGATTAACATCACAGGCAATTCATAATATGTGATATGATATGGCCTTTCTTCTTGTGCCTTTGATCTCCATCTCCAAAGCATGGACATGATCTCCATCATCACCAGCGTGGCGTCAAGGTCTGTGGTGCCGCTTCATGGTTGTCCATCACCAACAACAACTATTACAATTACTTGGAATAAAGCTATTACATGATGAATAGACACGCAGGTCTTAAACAAAATTTAAAGACAACCATTAGGCTCTTGCCGGTTGCCATATTACAATAAGGATCATTGCATACATCAAATATAATCACAATCACATATTGGCCATATCACATCACAAAACCCATGCAAAAACAAGTTAGACGCCTCTAATTTTCTTTGCATGTTTTACGTGGTTTGGGGCTTTCGCATAAGACCGATCTTACCTACGAACAAGGACCACAACGTTGATACAAGTGTTGTCAAGATGCTCATTGTAAATTGAATCTTAACTATGGTGGGAGAGACAGACACCCGCAAAGCCACTTGTGCAAAGCAAGTTGCACGTCAAGCGTGGAGCAAGACTCATGTGCGATGACATGTAATGTTAGCCCGAGCCGCTTCATCCCACCATGCCGCAAGATGCAAAGTACATGCTAAGACACCGACAACAAAAGCATCAACGCCAACAAAAACATTGTGTTCTACTCGTGCAACAGATCTACGCATAGATACGGCTCTGATACCACTGATGGGTTCGTAGCATGGAAAACAAAAAAATTCTACCGCAAGAACTAACAAAACCCAGATCTAATCTAGATAAAAGCCAAGATCTAATCTATTAGACATGTGCAACGAGATAGATAGGAACTAACCCTCGTAGATCCGAAAGCGTTAACGAGATTAGATCTCGTGGTTGATGTAGTCGATCACTTGCCGATCTCAAGATCGTGTGGACGATCCTTCCGGCGCCGCGTTCGGGCAGCGCTTCCGTAGTCGGTCACACGTGCGGAGTCGAAGCAGACCTTCCTCTCCTCGTTCCAGCGAGCAGCGGAGGTAGTAGATCTTCTCCACGGAATCCCAGCAGTACGACAGCGTGGTGGTGGTGGTGGAGTAGAGAATTCTGCAGGGCTTCGCCTATGCCTGTGCAGAAGAAAGGAGGAGGAGAGAGGCGGCAGAGATTGGGAGTTATGGAGCAAGGGTGGAGGGGGCGCCCCTGCCCCTCTATTTAAGGGGGGGTGAGGCGCCATGGGAGGAGGACTCCCCTCCCTCTAGGCCGGCGGATTGGGGAGTGGGGGGAGGAGTCCTCCTCCCCCACGACTCCTAGTCTTGACCCACCAGGACTCCTTGATCCCTTCCTTGGTTTTCAAGCAAACTCCAAGGAACCTTCCAGAACCTTCTAGAACCCTCATACAAATACTCCGGAACATTTCCTAACTCAGAAAATGATCCCCAATATACGAATCTTATTCTCTGGACCATTCCGAATCTCCTCGTGATGTCTCGAATCCAATCCAAGACTCCGAACAACATTCGATCTCCAACGCATATTCCATATCTACTTAAAACAACTTCGAACCTTAAGTGTGTCACCCTACGGTTCGTGAATATGTAGACATGACAGAGACACATCTCCTATCAATAACCATCAGCGGGATCTGGAGATCCATAATGGCTCCCACATATTCAACGATGACTTCGTGATCGATAGAACCATTTACATACGAGACCAATTCCCTTTGTCACACGATACTTTACTTATCCGAGGTTTGATCGTCGGTATCTCTATACCTAGTTCTACCTCGTTACTGATAAGTACTCTTTACTCATTCCGTGATATGTCATCCCTTGTGACCTAGTCACATGCTTGCAAGCTAACTAGATGACATTCCACCGAGAGGGACCAGAGCATATCTATCCGTCATATGGATGGACAAATCCCAATCTTGATTCATGCGCTTCAACACATACTTTCAGAATACCCAATGACACCTTTATAACCACCCAGTTACGAAGCGGTGTTTGATGTCATCAAAGTATCCATCCGGTGATGGTGATTAACATAACCTCATGGTCGAAGGATTAGGTTACTATGCATTTGAAACCTTATAGCAATATGAACTTAATGACTTGATCTTATGCTACGCTTACTATGGGTGTGTGTCCATCACATCATTCTCCTAATGATATAACCTTGTTATTAATCACATCCAATGTCCATGATCAGGAAACCATGATCATCAATTAATCAACAAGCTAGTTTAACAAGAGGCTTACAGGAAACCATGATCATCAATTAATCAACAAGCTAGTTTAACAAGAGGCTTACTAGGGACTCTTTTATGTTTACAAAACACACAAGTATTAATGTTTCCAGTTAATACAATTATAGCATGGGATGTAAACATTTATCATAAACATAAAGATATAATAATAACCACTTTTATTATTGCCTCTTGGGCATATCTCCAACACCGAGATGCCTGCTTCAACCAATAAATGGATTTCTGAAGCTTGCATACCTTGTCAGCATTATCCGAATCGACAAAACCCTCGGGCTGTATCATATACACGTCCTCGGTTAAATTTCCATTAAGGAAAGCCGTCTTAACATCCATCTACCATATCTCATAGTCGAAATAGGCTGCTATAGCTAACGTGATCCGAATTGACTTAAGCATCGCCATGGGAGAGAAAGTCCCATCATAGTCAACTCCTTGAACCTGTCAGAACCCTTTCGCGACAAGCCGTGCTTTATAGATAGAAACATTTCCATCCATATCAGTTTTCTTCTTAAAGACCCATTTGCACTCGACGGGTCTTGCATCGTCTAGCAGATCAACCAAGTTCCAAACTTGATTTTCATCCATGGACTTTAACTCGGATCTCATGGCTCCAAGCCACGACTCAGAATCAGATCCCACCATCGCTTCCGAATAAGTTGCCGGCTCATCACTGTCCAACAGTAACACATCACGAACACTTCGCAATCTAGCCGATCTTCGCAGTGTCGGTGCAGTTGCCAGCTCAGGTACCACGACTGGCTCAACCTCCAAGGTTTTTGCCGACTCTCTGCTAGTAGGTATCTCTCGAATTTCTTCGAGCTGCACCATGCTCCCACTGCCTCCCCGACTGAGAAACTCTTTCTCAAGGAAGACACCATTCCGAGCGACAAACACTTTGCCCTCTCCTCAGTTGTAGAAGTAGTAGCCCAGGTTTTCCCTCGGATACCCCACGAAGATACACTTATCCGACTTGGCCGTAAGCTTGTCCGACAGAAGTCGCTTGACAAATGCTTCACAACCCCAAATCTTAAGAAAAGACAAACTCGGCTTCTTGCCAGTCTACATCTCATGCGGTGTCTTCTCTATCGACTTTGATGGTACTCTGTTTAGTGTGAATGCTGCAGTTTCTAGACAATAACCCCAAAATGACAAAGGCAGATCTGTCCGACTCATCATTGATCGTACCATGTCCAATAAGGTCTGATTCCTCCTTTCCGACACATCGGTTCTCAGCGGTGTTCCTAGAGGAGTGAGCTGGGGAACTATTTCACAACTCTTTAGATGGTTATCAAACTCATGGCTCATGTACTCGCCTCCTCGGTCCGACCGAAGAAACTTTATTTTCTTGCCGAGTTGATTATGTACCTCATTTTGGAATTCTTTGAACTTTTCAAAGGCTTTCGACTTATGTTTCATCAAGTAGATATATCCATACCTACTCAAATCATCAATGAAGGTAATGAAGTACTCATAACCACCCCTGGTTGTCGTGCTCATTGGGCCACATACATCACTATGTACTAGCCCCAACAAGTCGGACGCCCTTTCACAACTCTTTGCAAAAGGTGTCTTGGTCATCTTGCCTAGTAGGCAGGATTCACATGTCTCGAACGACTCCAAGTCGAACGAAGTTAGGAGTCCATCATCATGGAGCTTCTTCATGCGTTTCCAACTTATATGACCAAGTCGACAATGCCAAATGTAAGTCATATTCAGATCATTTGGTTTCAACCTTTTCACATTTATGTTATAGACAGATTCACCCTCAAGATTCAAAATAAATAACCCGTCCGGACGGGTGCAAAGCCGTGAAACATATCATTCAAATATAAAGAACAACCATTATTCTTAATATTTGACTCATAGCCTGTCTCATCAAACATGAGGCAGAAATGATGTTTCGACTAAGCACTGGAACATAATAACAATTATTTAGCTCCATTAAACATCGAGAAAGTAAATGAAGTTGCGTTGTGCCGACTTCCAATGCAGGGACTCTCACTTTGTTGCCGACTTTAATATCAACCTCGCCTCTTGCAACGCTCCTAGTTCTTACCAGTCCCTGCAACGAGTTGTAGATGTGAATGACTGATCCGGTATCATATACCCAAGAACTACCAGGTGCATCAGCAAGATAAATGTCTATAACATTGCAAACAAGCGTACCTGAGCCGGAAGTCACACCTCCGCTCTTGGCTTTGTCAGCCAGATACTTGCTGCCATTCCTCTTCCAGTGGCCATCCAGCTTGCAGTAGAAGCAAGTGGATCCGGCTATAGGAGATGGCTTAGTCCCCGAGGAAGCGCTTTGGACTGGGTCCTCCGCCTTACCTCCCGACTTTGCCTTCTTCTTCTTAGTCCAAGAACTCTTCTTGAACTTAGCCTCATTCTGCACCCTCAACACTTGACTGGCACCTTTCTTGAGATCCACCTCAGCCTGCTTGAGCATCCCATGTAATTCAGTGAGCTTCTTATCCATACCATGCATGTGGTAGTTCGATATGAACTGACCATACGCACTAGGAAGAGAGTTCAGAATTATGTCTGTACCGAACTCTTCGCTAATGGGGTAGCCAACCCTTTCCAGAGACTGCATGTAACCAACCATCTTGATCACATGCGGACTCAGCAGATCGCCATCCTTAAGCTTGCATCTCAACAAAGCCTGAGAGACTTGATACCTCTCAGTCTTTGCCTGAGCCTGGAACATACTTTTGAGGCTTTCGATCATATCGTAGGCCTCAACATTCTCGAACTGCTGCTGCAAGTCCGGTTCTATGTGAGCAAGCATAAGACAGCTAATCTCCATGGATTCATCACAAATCCGACGGCAGGCATTGGTGGCTGCGACAGTCGCATTCTCATCCGGCTCATCTAGAAGTGGGTTGTCTAGGACACGGTCCCTTTTTTCTTGTTTGAGAACAATTCTCATATTACGATACTATTTGGTGAAATTAGTTCCATTTAGCTTATCTTTCTCTAAGATGGTTCTCAAAGCGAAACCCGAAATCTGAGGGAGACTGCTAGGTGCCATTGATCTACAACAGAAATATGCAAAACACTTAAGACATGTATCCATAAAATAGAAAACATATTAAACACTTTAATATTTATGCTCCCACTAGAACCAACACCCCTCTGATGGTTACTTAGTGATTCAGGACCCTAAATAAGCAAGTCGACTAGTGAGCTTTAGCACCACCGCTAGCCGTCAAGTGATCTAGGTAGACAACTCCTTGTCAACCGTATCTCATATGACTCCTGTTGAATGGGTGGCATCACATGCCCCGGCTCCCATCTGACTTTTCCCCGAGTTCCACAACTATTGTGATAGACCCGTCTAGATTACCAAGTGCTTTTGCTGTAAGAGTCCGACTCGAACCCACCTAGTCGGAAAGAATTGATAGCACCACAATACTATGAGCCCACTATCAAAAATGTCCGAGTTGTGATGGTGCAACACTGGCGGGGAAACCGACTAGACCTTCTTTGAGGGATAACTTTCTACCAACTATCTAATAGAGGTAAAATAGAGACATAACAATAACACAAAATAAAGCAATTATAATGTGAAATGGTACGGCTCTCTTCATGGCGATCTCCATCTCCACAAAGTCTGTAATCCGACTCGTGTCAACCCTTGTCACGTGCCGCCTTACACCATGTAGCCGATTTGTACATCGACTTGCATGCCTTCCGGATTCTCCAAACAGCTACACTAGCTAGTAAAGTAAATTACATAGAGAATCCGACACGCAGGTCGTTATACAATAGAATGACAACACCGAGGCTCCAGCCGGCTGACAAAACATTGATATGCAGATCACGTATGGATTACACACATCACATGCACAAAAGCCATACCATTCACAACATCATCCTACAAAAACAAGTTATGCATAGATACAATCTCTACCAGTGTTGTGAAACTCACAACAACATCTAAGACGCTACGACAGGGCGAAGCCGGCGGTCCCGATTTCTCATCTGCATGAGATCGCATCTGCATTCCAGACATGGATTTATTCATCGGATAAAACAATTTTATCCAAATCTGCGGACTCTGATTTGACCAAACTCTTTGATCTTCGATCACTGCATCCGGATTTACGTGTCACCGTCTACCCCGATGGCGGAAGCCGACCGGTAGGGGTATGTCGTTCCAAGACCTCTGCAGTTAGATCACGGAAACCATATCATCCAATTCCCCGAGTACAGTTGAGCCAATCTGAAGGGAATATGCCCGAAAGGCAATAATAAAGTGGTTATTATCTTATTCCATGTTTATGATAAATGTTTATTTTGCATGCTATACTTGTATTGATTGGAAACATCAATACATGTGTGTTCAATAAACAAAAAGGGTTCCTAGTTATGCCTCTCTTATAGACTAGCTTCTTGATTAACAAGATGATCAAGGTTTCCTGATCATCGACATTGGATGTTGTTAATAACAAGGTCTCAACATTAGTTGAATGATGTGATGAACATTCATCCGAAGTATAGTATTACGATCAAAGTCATTATGTTTATATTGCTATAACACTATACGAAGTAATCTTTATCCTTAGACCATGATATCATGTTAATTGCTAAAACCGGAGGAGTATCTTGATAACATCAAACGTCACACCGTAACAGGGTGACTATAAAGATGGGTTCAGTGCTACGAAGGTGTTATGTTGAGGCTCATGGATCAAGAGTGGAATTTGTCAATCTCGATGACGGATAGATATACTCTGGGCCCTCTCGGTGATATCACATTAAGATAGCTTGCAAGCAAGTGATGTGATCACTAGAATGTTATATCACGGGAACGAGAAAAGAGTGCATGTCGGCAACGAGATCAAACTAGGTATGGAGATACCGATGATCGAATCTCGGACATGTAATATATCGCGAGACAAAGGGATTTAGTTACAAGCGTTAAAGGTTCTCACGATCACAGAAGTCATCATTGAATATGCAGGAGTCAGTATGGATCTCCAGGTCCCGCTTCTGACTATTGATCTAAGAGGAGTCTCAATCATGTCTGCATTATTCGCGAACCGTAGGGTGACACACTTAAGAGTTACCGGACGCCATTTTGGAGCACATATGTTTCAGACGAAAGAATTGCAAAGCGCAGGAATTGTTTCGATAGAAACCAGAAATTGTTTCGGGTGAAATTGCAGAAAGTGGTTCTGCATGTGATATTGAAATATTGCAAGGGGCTATATGTGAATGTTTGTTAATTAAAGTAATTAACAAAATTCTGAATAAATTTAATAAAAGAGTTTTATTAAATGAGAGAGCATTAAACTTGGAGAATTTTAATGCATTTAAAGTGGAGACTTTAAAAGGGAATGTGAAGAGGCATTTTAATGTGGAGGGGTTACCACCACATGAATGGGGGAGGTGAGGGGTCACCCCCCCATGCGCCGGCCATGGAGATGAGGGGCACCCCCCTCCTCCTATAAAAGGCCACCCACTCCCTCCTTCATCCTCACACCTCCTTGTGAAGGATCTCTCTCCCCCTCTAGAATTATTCCCCCATGGTGTCGGATTAGCGAGATACATGTTCCCGGTGGCATTTCGTCTGGAAGGAGTTGCTGCTTCCGTTGGATCGCTGGAGCGAGGAGGTGGAGGTTGTCCGGTGGCTTGAAAATGTGTGCGAGTACGGATGCGCTGCTAAGTTGCGGCGCTCGGACTTCCACTCAATCTTGAGATCGGCAAGTGTACGACTACATCAACCACGAGTTCCTACTTTTAACAAAACTCGTTGTCTTCGAGGGTAAGTTCTCGTTGGATGTATGTCCACCCGTTGCTTTGTACCTAGTAGATAGATCTTGGCGTGTTGTTCTCATCGTAGGAAATTTTTTGTTTTCTATGTTGCGGACCCAACAGTGGTATCAGAGCCTGATCTATGCGTAGGTGATTTGCACGGGTAGTACATATATGTTTATATGTGGGCGATGATGATCATGTTATTGCATCTTCTATGTATTTTGGATATTGGTGGCATAGTGGGATGGAGCGGCCCGGACCAACCTTACATGTCATCGTACATGAGACCGGTTCCACGACTGACATGCAACTTGTTTTGCATAAGTGGCTGGCGGGTGTCTACTCTCCTACTATAGTCAATATCTGATTTACAACGAGTTTCTAATAACTTAGTTATCCTTGTTGTGGTTCATGTTCGTAGGTGAGAACGGTTCTATCTCCAAAAGCCCTAAGCCACGTAAAACTTGCAATTGAAAATTAGAGGCGTCTAGTTTAGATCGTTGCTGGGCTAGTGTATTGATATGGTATTGTTGTAAGTAGATGTATGATAGATACTCTTACAACACACTCAACGTATAAGTTCCATAGACCTTGGCCTTACACACAAAGGAATGATAGAGATCATACCACGATGCAAGTGATAGAGATCAAATGCATGGACCATATCATCTCACTTTACACATTAGATGTTAGCATCTTATACTGCTAGTTTGGCGCTTTCTGTAGCATTGTAAGATGAACCCTCATTTAGATATCAAGATAAAAATGTGTTCTTCCTTAAGTATGCACCGTTTTGTGGATCGTGTTTCGAGACATCACGTGATGATCGGGTGTACTCGACTCTACGCTTTCATACAAACGGGTGTAAGACAGTTTTACACATGCGATTACTAAGGTTCTTACTTGGCGAGCCTAGCATGTACAGACATGGCCTCAGAACACGGACCGAAAGGTTAAGCATGAGTCATATAGTTGATATGATGCCCATATAGATGCTCGCCTTTGAAGCTTCACCGACTCACGTGATGATTGGACTTGGTGTAGTGGATTTGGTTCATGTAATCACCAAAAAGGCACGAGGGATGTCGTTTTGGAGTGGGAGTTCATTTCTAATTTTTATTAGTCGAACTCAATTTGTCATAAACTAAAGCGAAGTGAATTTGCATAATTTGTTGTAGTCATTGGCATCTGTTCACTACCTTATGCTTAGTTTTAATTGAGATAATAGAACTATATAATTTTGGATATTTACTTTACGAACTGGTGTCGTATTGTTTTGAATGTCAATTTAAAGTTTAGAAGTCCTATTGCAAACTTTCAGCAAACTCTATTTACTCCGTGAAGTTTAATAAGTAGTATTAAATCAAGAGTAAGAATTCCAATGTTAGTATCTAAAGTATCATGTTTGCCTCCATGATTCTTGATATTCAAAAGTTGTTTTAATATTGAGGTTGCCTAGGAGCTGAAAGAATTGTTTCAGAAACCATCATGTGTGAAAGATATTGTGATATCTGAACAAAGTTTTTGGTTGCATTATGATAGAGTGTAATTTAGCAAAATACATGTTCTCATATTGTATGAGAATTTGTGAAGGATGGAGATGCTAAGCATCCAGATCTCCCATAAGGTTTTGGGAACTAAAATTATACTCGTCATTCTTCCTTATAAGCTATACTAGCTTGATCATGAAAGTTGCCATGATAAGGATGAATAGAAGATGTAAGTAAAATATTTACTACACTAATAGATTACTAAAGGATGGATTTTTGAAAGAATACCAAACATTTGATGATGGTGATCCACTTCAAAGTGCAAGTCCGAAGGTATTAGTATTTGACTATATACGCTTTGTACTATGTGTCATGTGAATGACACCACAATTGATGTTGATAGATTCTTTTAAAACGAAAAGGAATTGCTGAAAGAGAATCTATAAAATATTTGGCAGAAAAGAAAAAGTTGGAAATGTCCAGCTTAAGTATATAGAAGATATACATGTTATGGTTGTATTCCTTGCTTGTTAAACAATGTGGTTATTAGGTATTGGATACCGGTATTGGATACCGAATTGGTTGGTATGAAGTGTCATACAGGACAACGCAATTCATGAACTGCAATGGCCTAAGAAACTGGCAAGAGAATAAGTGATGATGTTCATCGAAAACAAATAAAGTGTTATTGTGTTTTTCGTTGTCGTCAAACCTAGCCTTCAAGATTTGTTTTAATAATTGTTATTTTGTTCCGGTATTATGAGAACAATGGTTGTTCAAATAATTACCGTATTCCATAAAGGATGGATGAACTTTTACAAGTCTAGTGGGAGAAATCACATCCATAAACACTATTGCTAAAATGTCGCAAGACAAATGATTGAAAAATCACTTATGAAGTGACATCATTATCTAAATTATATTTGAAAGAAAACATGAAGAAACTCTATGTTGATGGATTTTTGGAATCTTTGATTTTGATCAATTGACGCATGTAAGACTTTCCTCGAGATAATTGAAACTCCGTCCATAGGCTAAAGAGGAACGGATGACTAAATTATTGGATATTATGCATGTTGATGTATATAGTCCATTATGTGTAGCCATATGCGATGGATATTTTTGCTTCATATGCTTTCTCCATAAATTTAAGTGAATATATCTATATATTTACTTTATAAGGAAGAAGTATGAAACATTTGAAAATTGTTCAAAGACTTTCAAGATGAAGTGAAAAATCATTGTAACAAGAAAATAAATAGTTTATGATTCAATCATCAAGGAAGATATTTGAGTTACATGTTTAGCAAAACACCTAAGATTTGAGGAATTGTTCCATGATTTGCATTTCCCGATAAACCACAGAAGTATGGTATGTTGGAGAGATCAGATCAAACCTTGTTTGACTGGGTAAGATCAAAGGTGTCATTTATAAAACTGCCATTATGTTTTAAGGATTGAAGCTTTAGAGACTGCCGCTTTTACAGAAAAGAGCACCATTGTGATCCGTTGATAAAGTTATGGTTTGGGATAAAACCCAAATTGTCTTTTCTTAAATTTTGGTATGCTAAGCATAAGTAAAATGTTTACAACCAAAGTCAGATAAGCACGTCTTTGTAGGTTATCCCAAAGAATTTGTTGGGAATTTCTCCATAACACCGAGGACAAAAGAGTTTGTTACTTGGAACGTCAAGTTTCTTGAGAAGGAATTTTTCATGAAAAGTTAAGTGGGAGGACAATAGAACTTTGATAAGGTTGTTGAACCTTAGCTATATGTGCTAAGTAGCGCAGCGCCGGAAAGTGTCCCGGTGGCAGCCACAATGCTCATGGCTCCCGTGATTACAAAGGTGTGATCTTGGAGATTAGAGTTCCTATTGAACCATGTGGGTCGGTAAGAATCAAATAGTGTGATTTGATAAGCAAGTCGTTATTGTTTTGACCATGATGAACCGACTACATGAAAAGAAGCGATGATGGGCCCTGACTCCATAAAATTACTAGAAGTCATATAATCCGTGATAGTATCCATACACGAGAAATCAAGTTTCTGAACTTGGAAGACCCTCTAGAAAGGCGTGAAGCCTATCGGTCGTGTTTGGATCTATAAAGAAATAAGACATGGATGTTTAACATCTATGAAATAGTCGACATGTCAGAAAGAAGTTTACGACAATGTTCAAGGAGTTGACTATGACAAGATTTGATCTTTCATAGCGATATTTAGTCTTGACGGATTAATGTAGCAACCACTACATATAATTTGATGTATGGTAGTTGAACAAACAAAACAATGTTCTTCTAATAGAATGGTTACCTAGTACGTGTACAAGACACGGCCCGAAGGGTTTTGTTAATTCAAAAGGTGCTAAAAGGGCATGCAAACTTCAATAGTAGAAGTAAGCATAACGGAGTTGGAACCTTCACCATGATGAAACTGTTAAAAGAGTTTAAATTCATCGGATATGATGAAGATGCTTGCATTTGTAAGAAATTAAGTGGGAGCGCTGAGACATATTTCTAATACATTATGTAGAGGACATATTGTTGATTGGAAATGATGTATCTTGTATTGACACAAGTTAAGAATTTCATTAAAATGAGATTTCGATGAAAGACTTGGGCAAACCCGGAATATTTGGCATCAATATCTATATGGATAGATTGAGGCGCTAATATGGTTGTGCCAGACATACATATATGAGATATTGAAAGGTTTCAATATGGAAACAACAAGAAAGGTTCTTGTTGCATGGAAAGGATTGTATCAAAAAAAATTCAAGTGTTTCAACACTTGGTGAGTAAAATCACATGAAGATTTTGATCGATTATACCATGATATGTATATATCCAGAATGTCCTATGCTCTAAATGTTATGAGCACATACCAGAATGATTCATGAGATGATGATTGGACGATAGTAAAGATATAGAGCTTTGGAAGAACTAAGAATATATCATGTATAAGTGACAAATAGTTAAAGGTAGTTCATTGTAAAGTGTTACATTGATACTAGTTTTGTCACAAGATACAAATTAAATTTATCTCAATTTAGACTATGGGTGGCACAATGTAATGGAAAGGATGTTCCATGATGGATTTGGATGAGTTCCAAAGTTGAGACATTGTGACGGATACTACAACAAAAGGCTAAGTATATAACTGCTATAGTAGCAGCAAAGGAGGGCATTTGTGTTAAGTAGTTTGTTATCAAACTAGGTGTGGTTCAAAGTGGGCTAATACTATGAAGATATATTGTGTGACAATAATATCAACATATTTTAACCCGAACGAACTAAAGGTCTCCCTAGAGGACTAAATTTATACAATGCCATCTCATTTGAGAATGAGTGATGCATAGAGATGCAAAGACATGCAAATACACACGGACCTAAAACTGTCAGATCCGGAGATTATGTTAACCACTAGCAATCGCGTATAAGCAACACCAGAAAGCCATAAGTGTTCAATACGCAAAGTTTTTCAAACTAGATTATTGACTCTAGTGCAAGTGGGAGACTGAAAGGAATATGCCCGAGAGGCAATAATAAAGTGGTTATTATCTTATTCCATGTTTATGATAAATGTTTATTTTGCATGCTATAATTGTATTGATCGAAAACATCAATACATGTGTGTTTAATAAACAAAAAGGGTTCCTAGTTATGCCTCTCTTATAGACTAGCTTGTTGATTAACAAGATGATCAAGGTTTCCTGATCATAGACATTGGATGTTGTTAATAACAAGGTCACAACATTAGTTGAACGATGTGACGAACATTCATCCGAAGTATAGCATTACGATCAAAGTCATTATGTTTATATTGCTATAACACTATACGAAGTAATCTTTATCCTTAGACCATGAGATCATGTTAATTGCTAACACCGGAAGAGTATCTTAATAACATCAAACGTCACACCGTAACAGGGTGACTATAAAGATGGGTTCAGTGCTACGAAGGTGTTATGTTGAGGCTCATGGATCAAGAGTGGAATTTGTCAATCCCGATGACGGATAGATATACTCTAGGCCCTCTCGGTGATATCACATTAAGATAGCTTGCAAGCAAGTGATGTGATCACTAGAATGTTATATCACGGGAACGAGAAAAGAGTGCATGTCGGCAACGAGATCAAACTAGGTATGGAGATACCGATGATCGAATCTCAGACATGTAACATATCACGAGACAAAGGGATTTAGTTACAAGCATTAAAGGTTCTCACGATCACAGAAGTCATCGTTGAATATGCAGGAGTCGGTATGGATCTCTAGGTCCTGCTTCTGACTATTGATCTGAGAGGAGTCTCAATCATATCTGCATTATTCGCGAACCATAGGGTGACACACTTAAGAGTTACCGGACGCCATTTTGGAGCACATATGTTTCAGACGAAAGAATTGCAAAGCGCAGGAATTGTTTCGATAGAAACCAGAAATTGTTTTGGGTGAAATTGCAGAAAGTGGTTCTGCATGTGATATTGAAATATTGCAAGGGGCTATATGTGAATGTTTGTTAATTAAAGTAATTAACAAAATTCTGAATAAATTTAATAAAAGAGTTTTATTAAATGAGAGAGCATTAAACTTGGAGAATTTTAATGCATTTAAAGTGGAGACTTTAAAAGGGAATGTGAAGAGGCATTTTAATGTGGAGGGGTTACCACCACATGAATGGGGGAGGTGAGGGGTCACCCCCCCATGCGCCAGCCATGGAGAGGAGGGGCAC
Organism: Avena eriantha; assembly: GCA_910589775.1. Taxonomy (NCBI): domain Eukaryota; kingdom Viridiplantae; phylum Streptophyta; class Magnoliopsida; order Poales; family Poaceae; genus Avena; species Avena eriantha. The sequence continues at coordinate 46,079,227 of OU342741.1, forward strand.
CCCCTCCTCCTATAAAAGGCCACCCACTCCCTCCTTCATCCTCACACCTCCTTGTGAAGGATCTCTCTCCCCCTCTAGAATTATTCCACCATGGTTTTGGATTAGCGAGATACATGTTCTCGGTGGCATTTCGTCTGGAAGGAGTTGCTGCTTCTGCTGGATCACTGGAGCGAGGAGGTGGAGGTTGTCCGGTGGCTTGAACGTGTGTGCGAGTACGGATGCGCTGCTGAGTTGCGGCGCTCGGACTTCCACTCGATCTTGAGATCGGCAAGTGTACGACTACATCAACCACGAGTTCCTACTCGTTAACAAAACTCGTTGTCTTCGAGGGTAAGTTCCCATTGGATGTATGTCCACCTGTTGCTTTGTACCTAGTAGATTGTTCTTGGCGTGTAGTTCTCATCGTAGGAAATTTTTTGTTTTCTATGCTGCGGACCCAACACAATCAACCTCGTACAAAATCGATCTATCTCATAGATCGACCACCAAAACTGCAATTAGATCCAATCTAACGCCAACCGCATATCACATATGCACGATCTTGAGCCTAAAACCAGAAGCTAACGCTCTGATACCACTATTGGGCCACGCAAAGATAAACAAAAACTTTTCCCAACGCGGTGATCCCAAGATCCAGCTCAGGTAGAAGGCCACGAGGATTACCACTAGACGCGCAGTTGCGGAATCGATGAAACACGTCTCTTGATGCAGTGCAGTCCTCATGATCTATTCTGGTTCCATGATCGTCGAAGTGCTGAACGTACAATACGTCCGCCAATATCCACACATATGAGGAGGAGCACCGGCGGTGGACTACTAGGTCCGGTACGACAGCGATAGGATGGACTGGGGCTAGGGTTTCCAACACATGGAGTGACCTAACCTTGTGCTCTAAGCACCTACGCCCCAGCTTATATAGGGAGTGAAAATGGGCTCCACTCACTTGTGGTGAAGGAAATATGCCCTGAGAGGCAATAATAAAGTTGTTATTATGTATTCCTTATATATGATAGATGTTTATTTTGCATGCTATAATTGTATTGATCGGAAACATCAATACATGTGTGTTTAATAAACAAAAAGGGTTCCTAGTTATGCCTCTCTTATAGACTAGCTTCTTGATTAACAAGATGATCAAGGTTTCCTGATCATAGACATTGGATGTTGTTAATAACAAGGTCACACCATTAGTTGAACGATGTGATGAACATTCATCCGAAGTATAGCATTACGATCAAAGTCATTATGTTTATATTGCTATAACACTATACGAAGTAATCTTTATCCTTAGACCATGAGATCATGTTAATTGCTAACACCGAAAGAGTATCTTGATAACATCAAACGTCACACCATAACAGGGTGACTATAAAGATGGTTTCAGTGCTATGAAGGTGTTATGTTGAGGCTCATGGATCAAGAGTGGAATTTGTCAATCCCGATGATGGATATATATAATCTGGGCCCTCTCGGTGATATCACATTAAGATAGCTTGCAAGCAAGTGATGTGATCACTAGAATGTTATATCACGGGAACAAGAAAAGAGTGCATGTCGGTAACGAGATCAAACTAGGTATTTGGATACCGATGATCGAATCTCGGACATGTATTATATCATGAGACAAAGGGATTAAATTACAAGCGTTAAAGGTTCTCACGATCACAGAAGTCATCGTTGAATATGCAGGAGTCAGTATGGATCTCCAGGTCCCGCTTCTGATTATTGATCTGAGAGGAGTCTCAATCATGTCTGCATTATTCACGAACCGTAGGGTGACACACTTAAGAGTTACCGGACACCATTTTGGAGCACATATGTTTTAGACGAAAGAATTGCAAAGCGCAGGAATTGTTTCGATAGAAACCGGAAATTGTTTCGGGTGAAATTGCAGAAAGTGGTTCTGCATGTGATATTGAAATATTGCAAGGGGTTATATGTGAATGTTTGTTAATTTAAGTAATTAACAAAATTCTGAATAAATTTAATAAAAGAGTTTTATTAAATGAGAGAGCATTAAACTTAGAGAATTTTAATGCATTTAAGGGACTTTAAAGGGAATGTGAAGAGGCATTTTAATGTGGAGGAGTTACCACCACATGAATGGAGGAGGTGAGGGGTCACCTCCATGAGGCGCCGGCCATGGAGGGGGTACCCTCCTCCTCCTACAAAAGGCCCCCCTCTTTCTCCTTCTTCCTCACACCTCCTCGTGAAGGATCTCTCTCCCCCTCTAGAATTATTCCCCCATGGTCTTGGATTAGCGAGATACATGCTTCCGCTGGAGCGAGGAGGTGGAGGTTGTCCGGTGGCTTGAACATGTGTGCGAGGATGGATGTGCTGCTGACTTGCAGCGCTCGGACTTCCACACGATCTTGAGATCGGCAAGTGTACGACTACACCAACCACGAGTTCCTACTCGTTAACAAAACTCGTTGTCTTCGAGGGTAAGTTCTCGATGGATGTATGTCTGCCCGTTGCTCTGTACCTAGTAGATAGATCTTGGCGTGTAGTTCTCATCGTAGGAAATTTTTTGTTTTCTATGTTGCGGACCCAATAGTGGTATCAGAGCCTGATCTATGCGTAGGTGCTTTGCACGGGTAGTACACATATGTTTATATGTGGGCGATGATGATCATGTTATTGCATCTTCTATGTATTTTTGATATTGGTGGCATAGTGGGATGAAGCGGCCCGGACCAATCTTACATGTCATCGTACATGAGACCGGTTCCACGACTGACATGCAACTAGTTTTGCATAAGTGGCTGGCGGGTGTCTGTCTCTCCTACTATAGTCAATATCTGATTTACAACGATTTGCTAATAACTTGGTTATCCTCGTTGTGGTTCCTGTTCGTAGGTAAGAACGGTTCTATCTTCGAAAGCCCTAAGCCACATAAAACTTGCAATTGATAAATTAGAGGCGTCTAGTTTAGATCGTTGCTGGGCTAGTGTATTGATATGGTATTGTTGTAAGTAGATGTATGATATATACTCTTACAACACATTCAACGTGTAAGTTCCATAGACCTTGGCCTTACACACAAAGGAATGATAGAGATCATACCACGATGCAAATGATAGAGATCAAATGCATGGACCATGTCATCTCACTTTACACATTAGATGTTAGCATCTTATACTTCTAGTTTGGCGCTTTCTGTAGCATTGTAAGATGATCCCTCATTTAGATATCAAGATAAAATGTTCTCTTCCTTAAGTATGCACCATTCTATGAATCGTGTTTCGACACATCACGTGATGATCGGGTGTACTCGACTCTACGCTTTCACACAACGGGTGTAAGACAGTTTTACACACGCGAGTACTAAGGTTCTTACTTGGTGAGCCTAGCATGTACAGACATGGCCTCGGAACACGGATCGAAAGGTTAAGCATGAGTCATATAGTTGATATGATACCCATATAGATGCTCGCCTTTGAAGCTACACCGACTCACGTGATGATCGGACTTGGTGTAGTGGATTTGGTTCATGTAATCACCAAAAAGGCACGAGGGATGTCATTTTTTAGTGGGAGTTCATTAGTAATTTGGATTAGTTGAACTCACTCTATCATAAACTTAGTATAAATAAACTTTACAAATTCTGTTGTAGATGGCACCACCTGCTTTTAATTTCAATGTGTTCATGGAGAAAGAGAAACTTGCTACGAATGGTAGCAACTTCACCAACTGGGCTATGAATTTGGGGATTCTCCTCACTGCTGCACAAAAGCAATATGTGCTAGAGGCACCGCTAGGCCCCCCACCAGCTCCTGATGCCCCTGACGAGGACAAGAATGTCTATATGACTCGTGATACATTGCAAATGTATCTATAATTTTTGATGTTCCATGCTTGGTTTTATCCACTTTCTTGTGTTTTGTTCCAACTTTGGAGTACTTTTCATATGATTTCTTGGACTAAACTATTAACAAGAGCCACATTGCCAGCTGCCTGTTTTCTGCTGTTTTTGATTCCAGGAAAGTTAGAAAATGAATATTCTCGGAATTGGACGGGACAAAAGCCAAAGTGCCTATTTTTCGGAAGTGATCAAGTGCCAGAATACGAGATGGAGAAGGGCTAGAGGCCGGCCACACCACCTGGACGTGCAGCCAGGCTTGGCCCGCGCCAGGGGTGGTGTGGTGGCCCCTGGCACCCCCTCGGCCTCTCCTTCCGCCTATATATTGCCCTCAGGAAAAAACCCTAAGTACCCGATCAAAAATCCACGTAAGAGTCTGTAGCCGCCATCATGTCCATCCCTAGATCGGGAGGGATCTGAAGCTCTTCCCGGCACCCTGCCGGAGAGGGGAATTCACCCTGGAGGCCTTCTTCATCACCATGCAAGCCTCTGGTGTGGTGCGTGAGTAGTTCATCCTTGGACTACGGATCCATGTAGTAGCTAGATGGCTGGTTTCTCCTCCTTTGTGCTTTCATGTTTAGATCTTGTGAGCTCCGTTCATGATCAAGATCATCTATTTGTAATCCATACATGTGTTTGCGGGGATCCGATGGATATTGAGATGCTATTTCAGATTGATTATTGATTCTATCATGTCTTTGTTATTTGAGATCTTGCATGCTTTCCGTTGTTAGTAGCTATCTTGGCCAAGTAGATGCTAGAAACTCCAAGAGTTAGTATTTATGCTCGATAGTGGGTTCATGCCTCTGGTAATCTAGGGAAGTGATAGAAATCTCTAAGGTACTAGATGTGCTGTTGCTACTAGGGAGAAAACAATAATCCTTTGTTCATAGAACAATCGTATTGTTTACTTTACACGCAGTTCGTAAAGCAATAATCTATTGCTTGCAACTTAATACTAGAGGAGGTTCGGATGATAACCTGAAGGTGGATTATTAGTCACAGATGCAGTTGGATGGCGGTCTATGTATTATGTTGTAATGCCCAATCAAGATGATTAGTATATGCATGTATTGCTTTCCCGGTGTTTGTCAATTGCCCCGCTGTAATTTGTTCACCCAGCATGTTATCTATCTAAGGAGAGCCACCTCTAGTGAACTATGGATCCTGGTCCTTTTTCTTTACATACAATCTACAACTGTTTACTGCTTTGTGTTTACTTTCTGCAAACTTTTACTTCTTTCCATTCGATACGTTTAATCGTTTGTTTTCCACAAAACACGGTGAGATTGCCAACCTCATCGCAAGTTGGGGACAAAGTTATGTGGTTGTGTTGTGCAGGTCTCTATGTTGCTACTAGCACCGGTAGTGCGCCCTGCCAAAGCTCAGCTAGCAACACCTTTGGGGTGTTTCCTTGCTCCTACTGGTTTGATTAAACCTTGGATTCATAACTAAGGGAAAACTTACTGTTGTGCTCATCATACCTTCCTCTTAGGGTTCCCAACGAGCTCTACGTTGAAAGTCGAGCGCGTCAAGATCTTTTCTGGCACCGTTGTTGGGGACTGAAGAACAAGAAGAAGCTCCCACGTCAACTACGCACCAGATCTTTTCTGGCGCCGTTACCGGGGAGTCAAGGACATCTTCATAAGGGGATTCCCTCATAACCAGTCTCTTTACTTTGTTGTTTTTGTTTTGCTTAGTTTTCTTTTTTGCTTTGTTTGCTTGTTTTGTTCTTCAAAAACACAAAAAAAATAGTTTTACAAGTTTGCTTTCTTATTTGAAAAACACAAAAAAAAATTAGTTCCTATCCTAAGTTGTCACTATGTCTAGCCTTGCTCCAATCACTATGTCACCCGAGGATATGATTTTCACTTTTAAACAAGGAATTGAGGAAAGTTTTAAGAAAGCTTGGTCTAGAATCTCCGATCTACATGAAAAAACTGAGCCTAAAATGACTCAAAGCTTGTTCCTTAGCAGTTTTTACCTTGGAATTGCGCTTTTCTATAGATATGCTTTAGATGCTGTTGTGGGAGGAGATTTCCTCCATTGTAATGAGGATGATGCTATTAATGCTATAAAGAAATTGATCCTCACTTACAACTTGCCTAGCCAAACTGATACTTCTTTTGCAAAAATATTTGCTAGGTTGGACACTCTTGAGGCTAGCATTACTAGATTAGAGAGTTGCTATAATACGCTTAGGGAGCATCATGATTATGTTCCAAAAAGCTCTGAACCATCAAAGTGGTTCCCTACAGTAAAGATTGAGATGAACAATGAAACTTTTCAAGCTCGCTGTGATATCATGTCTGAATTTTGCCTTATGCCCAAAGATATTTATAAATCTCTGAATACTTGGGGGATCATTGAAGGAGGAAAAGAAATATCTCTTACTAATAATACTACCATATTACCTCTTGGAATAGCTGAAGGAGTGTTTACAAAGATCCTTGGGAAAACGATTTCTATTGATTATCTTGTTATTGAATGTGTAGGAAAGGGACAAATTACACTTCGAAGGTCCCTATTAGAACTCCTTGGAGCAATAATAGATGTGGGACAGGGGACCATGCACCTTTCTTCTCCACCAAAAAATCATATTTTCCCCAAGGTTAAGAACAAAATTAAGAGAGGTAAGGGCAAGAAAGTTGGTTTTAATGCTTCTTCATTTGAGAACACTTGATTCTTTCTTTGGTTCTTATGCCTAACTTAAAGGCGTTAAAGAAAAGTACTTGTTGGGAGATAATCCAAAAGTTTTAGATGAGTCTTGGAAGTTATTACCTATGTAATAACCTCTACTTATCCTTTTAATTTGCTTTTTGTGCCAAGATTAACCTCTAATGAGAGTGAAGTAATGATTGGGAAAGTTGCTGTCCCGAAACAGATTTCTGTGCTTCACCGTAAAAATTCGTGAGAGAGCTCTGTATGTAGGATGGAGCTGTAATTTTTTGTGATTCTGCCCCAGGTTGTTATATAACTTTCGTTAGTTCAACACTTTTTGATTTGAGCAACATAAGGTCTTCGAAAAAATTCTTATTTACCTGCTGGTCTGTTTTGACATATTTCTGCCATTTTCTGCATTTGCTTCTTGTTAGTTCCTTCTTGAGTGCTTTTGGGGAATTGAGCTTTTTGAGGGAAGTGCTACAGTAGCTAGTGTTTTAATGGAAGTTTTATTGGTGTTGGAACTGAACCTAAAGACTTATTTATCTTAAGTGCACTAATGTTGCTAATAAGATTGTGTGAAGTTTTGTATGAAGGAAAATTTTCAGGTGTATGGAAGGAATGAGTAATGAGATGAAGGATGGACTAAAGCTCAAGCTTGGGGATGCCACGCGTGTCACCCCAAGAAACATCCAAGAAGTACAAGCGTCAAAGCTTGGGGATGCCCAAGGCATCCCCTTCTTCATCAATAATAATCCTAGGTTTCTTCCAAACGCTTCATTTTTATTGTTTCATGCACAGTTGTGTTTTTCTTGGAGCGTCTTCTTTTTCGTTTTTTTTTTGGTTTTTCGATTGCTTTGGTTTGCTTAGTTTGCTGAATAAATTGGTTGGACCCCCTCTTTCATACTTTGGTTTGCAAATAGTTTGGTTTGGTTTGGAAAAGAGTAGGAAAGTTCATGCTTATGTGGTAAAAAGAGCTCGTTTTTGACTGTGGCCTATGCTTTGTCATGCCATGCTTGATATTGTTTTGGCTTTATGCTTAGTATTCTTTGATGTAGCATGACTTGTTATAAACAATTGAGATTGCTTAAGGTGTCTTGGATGAATCATGCGTTGTTTTAGCATATTAAAGCATAGTATAGTGGTATTCTCCTTTGATGCTTTATTTGGGTTTACTTGGCGCATGCTCACACCATGTTATGACTATCTCAAGTCACCATAGCCTTTATGATCCTTTAGTTTTCAACTTGTAGTATCACTTTATGCTTTAATCAATGATGTTTTGTCGCTCTACATGATTATGGCCATTATTGCTCTCTTAGTTTGTCGCTCCCAGTCTTTTGCTAGCCTCCACAACATAGTATGAGTTCCACTCATGCATCCAACTCCCTAAACCAAGTTATTCCAAAGAGTCCACCATACCTACCTACTAGCTTATGCTATTCCAAGTATATTCATGCTTTTGTTTACCTTCCACTTGTTATGAGAAAACTAGTGATTAAAGCTCTCATGAACTTGATGGCACACTTTACTTTACTTGCCCTTAATAAACTTGAACCATTGTGTCTTCTATGTTGTATATGCTTGCACTTATTTGTCGGGAATTAGCAGAACCATGCTTTCATGGGGAACGCTTTCAACATTGCACTTGGTACTTGTACCTAGTTGATATCATGCTCTTTTGTATATGGATGTCGTCGGTGTGAAATGAAAGGGGAGCTTATAAGTCCATGGAGTTATGTATATGTGTTAGAGAAACGCCTAGGCCGCTGGTCTAATCCATGCTGACATGGTGGAAACCTTCAGTGTAACCATAATGAGCTGTCTATGAAGCATTCTTTTTATAAAAAAGAGTCCTATATTGAGAAAAAAAGAGAAAAGGAAAAAAAGAGATACTATGAAAAGAGGAAAGAGAGAAAAAAGCACCATATTCCCATGGTAAATAAGAAGAATGTTGAGATGCTCGTTGTCTGCTTGCCTTGTCCTTTTGATATGGGGATTCTTCCGTATCATCGGGCAAGGGGTACCCCATTGGCGGTTCTCTATGATACACATGTACTTACGATGAGAAGAACTTGCCGGTGACTAAACTTGAGTAGCATGAGGAGCGGCCCTCGTATACAAGGGACATGAGATTTCTGACTTATACTTCATCAAGCATGTACACCATAGTTTGTTCACTTTAACCTTAATCACTTTAAGATGCATATGATAGGGGCAATGAGAGCTGAAAGCTGTAAGTAGCATAATTTTTGGAAGCTCTCTATGAGACTTGAATCCCTACTTCCTTTTACAAAGGCCTTTCTTCCACCATTGTATTGAGTCTCCACCTTCTATCTTTATGCACCTACTTTAAGAGCATAGTGGCCATTCTTAGTTCTATGTGCATTGTCCAAGACTAGTTGATTGATGCCTAACTTGATATTGCTTGTTTTAAACTATTGTATCTAGTCACTCTTATGAACTTTGAAGGTGTCCTATGCATTTATATTTGCTACTCTATTGAGGGACAAGCTGAATACTACTATGCTATGTTTTCTTTATGTGAAACAAACAAACGTCTTGCAAAGCATTGTTATTCATGAATCTTTTGTTTGTGCCTTTTCATGTTGCATCATAGTTTCTTTGTTTATTTCTAGAACTTTGTCTTTCATGTTATGATTGAAGTACCAAGATCCCAGCTTTGAATGTTTTGCAAATACTTTGATCAAGTCTTTTATGGTGCATGTCACCTCAAATAATTATTCTTTCTTTTTATCACTTACCTACTCGAGGACGAGCAGGAGTTAAGCTTGGGGATGTTGATACATTGCAAATGTATCTATAATTTTTGATGTTCCATGCTTGGTTTTATCCACTTTCTTGTGTTTTGTTCCAACTTTGGAGTACTTTTTATATGATTTCTTGGACTAACCTATTAACAAGAGCCACAGTGCTAGCTGCCTGTTTTCTGCTGTTTTGGTTTCCAGGAAAGTCAGAAAATGAATATTCTCGGAATTGGACGGGACAAAAGCCAAAGTGCCTATTTTTTCGGAAGTGATCAAGTGCCAGAATACGAGACGGAGAAGGGCCAGAGGCCGGCCACACCACCTGGCCGCGCGGCTAGGCTTGGCCTGCGCCAGGGAGTGGTGTGGTGGCCCCTTTGTGTTTTCATGTTTAGATCTTGTGAGCTCCATTCATGATCAAGATCATCTATTTGTAATCCATACATGTTGTGTTCGCAGGGATCCGATGTGTTGATTATTTCAGATTGATTATTGATTCTATCATGTCTTTGTTATTTGAGATCTTGCATGCTTTCCGTTGTTAGTAGCTATCTTGGCCAAGTAGATGCTAGCAACTCCAAGATTTAGTATTTATGCTCGATAGTGGGTTCATGCCTCTGGTAATCTGGGGAAGTGACATAAATCTCTAAGGTACTAGATGTGTTGTTGCTACTAGGGAGAAAACAACAATCCTTTGTTCATAGAACAATCGTATTGTTTACTTTACACGCAGTTCGTAAAGCAATAATCTGTTGCTTGCAACTTAATACTGGAGGGGGTTTGGATGATAACCTGAAGGTGGATTATTAGTCATAGATGCAGTTGGATGGCGGTCTATGTATTATGTTGTAATGCCCAATCAAGTCTCAGAGGAGTCAAGATGATTAGTATATGCATGTATTGGTTTCTCGGTGTTTGTGAATTGCCCCGCTATAATTTGTTCACCCAACATGTTATCTATCTAAGGAGAGCCACCTCTAGTGAACTATGGATCCCGGTCCTTTTTCTTTACATATAATCTATAACTGTTTACTACTTTGTGTTTACTTTCTGCAAACTTTTACTTCTTTCCATTCGATACGTTTAATCCTTTGTTTTCCACAAAACATGGTGAGATTGACAACCTCATCGCAAGTTGGGGACAAAGTTCTGTGGTTGTGTTGTGCAGGTCTCCACGTTGCTACTAGCACCGGTAGTGCGCCCTGCCAAAGCTCAGCTAGCAACACCTTTGGGGTGTTTCCTTGCTCCTACTGGTCCGATTAAACCTTGTTTCATAACTGAGGGAAAACTTACTGCTGTGCTCATCATACCTTCCTCTTGGGGTTCCCAACAAGCTCTACGTTGAAAGTCGAGCGCATCAACTCGTCAGGAGGACCACAACTTAGTTCATTGCGGCATACTGTATGGGCTAGAGCCAGAACTTCGAAAGCGTTTCGAAAATGGCAATGCCTTTGATACCATGGGAGAATTGAAAATGATTTTCGATACCCATGCAACCGTAGAGAGTTATAATGCTTCTGAAAAGTTCTTTAGCTGCATGATGGAGGAGAACAGCTCCGTTAGTGAGCACGTACTTAAAATGTCTGGGTACGCTGATAAGCTTGTGTCCTTGGGAATAACGATTCCCATTGACTTAGGCATACATCGTGTTCTCCAATCTCTACCACCTAGCTACAAGAGCTTTGTGATGAACTATAATATGCAGGGCATGAAGAAGTCTCTTCCCGAGCTTCTGTCAATGCTTAAGACTGCAGAAGTGGAGATTAGGAAAGAACATCAAGTGTTGATGATCAATAATACCACCGGTTTCAAGAAGGACAAGAAAGGCAAGCACAATGGAAAGAAGGGTGGCAAATCTGTTGCCACACCTGAAAAGAAATCCCCGAGATGGCCCTAAGTCTGACACCGAGTGTTACTATTGCAAGGGTACTGGCCATTGGAAGCGCAATTGCCCCAAGTATTTGGCGGACAAGAAGGCCGGCAAGGCAAACATAGGTATATGTGATATACATGTTATTCATGTGTACTTGACTAGTACTCGCAGTAGCACCTGGGTATTTGATACGAGATCGGTTGCTAATGTATGTAACTCGATTCAGGGGCTGCAGAACAAGCGACAACTAGCAAGGGATGATGTCACGATGCGGGTCGGCAATGGATCAAGAGTTGATGTGATCGTCGTCGGAACGCTACCTCTCCATATGCCATCGGGATTAGTGATAAATCTAAAAAATGTTATTTGGTGCCTGCACTGAGCATGAACATTGTATCCGGATCATGTTTGATGCAAAGTGGTTATTCGTTTAAGTCTGAAAACAATGGTTGTTCGATTTATATGGATAATATCGTTTATGGTCATGCACCTGTGTTGAATGGTTTATTTCTGTTGGATCTCGATAGTAATATTACGCATATTCATAATGTTGATGCTAAAAAGATTAAACTTGATAATGATATATCTACATATATGTGGCACTGCCGTCTGGGTCATATTGGTGTTAAACGCATGAAGAAACTCCATTCTGATGGACTTTTGGAATCACTTGATTTTGAATTATTTGATACATGTGAGCCATGCCTTATGGGCAAGATGACTAGAACGCTGTTTTCCGGTTCAATGGAACGAGCGACAGATTTATTGGAAATTACACATACTGATGTGTGTGGACCAATGAGTGTGTCAGCGCGAGGTGGATATCGTTATTTTGTTACTTTCACGGATGATTTGAGTAGATATGGGTATATCTATTTGATGAAACACAAGTCTGAAACCTTTGAAAAGTTCAAGGAATTTTAGAATGAAGTGGAAAATCATCGTAATAGAAAGATCAAATTTCTTCGGTCTGACCGTGGAGGTGAGTATCTAAGTTACGAGTTTAGCACACACATGAAAGAGTGTGGAATAGTTTCACAACTCACGCCTGCCGGAACACCACAACGTAATGGTGTGTCGGAACGTTGTAATCATACTTTATTGGATATGGTTTGATCTATGATGTCTCTGACTGACTTGCCACTGTCATTTTGGGGTTATGCAGTGGAAACAGCTGCATTCACTTTAAAACGGGCACCATCTAAATCCGTTGAAACGACACCGTATGAATTATGGTTTGGAAACAAACCTAAGTTGTCATTTCTTAAAGTTTGGGGATGCGATGTTTATGTGAAGAAACTTCAACCGGATAAACTCGAACCCAAAGCGGAAAAATGCGTCTTCATAGGATACCCTAAGGAAACGATTGGGTATACCTTCTATCACAGATCCGAGGGCAAGGTTTTTGTTGCCAAGAATGGATCCTTTCTCGAGAAGGAGTTTCTCGCGAAAGGTGTGAGTAGTCGGAAGGTAGAACTCGAAGAGTTTATTGAACCTTCTCTTCATGAAATGGCGAGTAGCGCAACACCGAAAATTGTTTCGGAGTTGAATTCACCTAATGAAGAGAGAGCTAATGATACTGATCATGAAACTCCGAAAGAGGACACTACCGAACCTCGCGGGTCAAGTAGGACACGTGCAACTCCTGACCTGTACGGTAATCCTGTTGTAAATTTCATGGTTGATGAAATAGATGACCCTGCGACATATGAATAAGCGACGATGAGTCCGGATTCCAACAAATGGCTAGAAGCCATGAAATCCGAGATGGAATCCATGTACGAGAACCAGGTTTGGACCTTGGTGGACTTACCTAATGATCAAAAGGCCGTTGATAACAAATGGATTTTCAATAGAAAAACTGATGATGATGGTAATGTGACCATCTATAAGGCTCGACTTGTCGCAAAGGGGTTTCGACAAATTCAAGGAGTTGACTACGATGAGACATCCTCTCCCATAGCGATGCTTAAGTCAGTTAGGATTATGTTAGCAATTGTTGCATATTTCGATTATGAAATATGGCAGATGGATGTCAAAACTGCGTTCCTCAATGGTAATATTGAAGAAGAGTTGTATATGATACAACCTAAGGGTTTTGTCGATCCTAAGGATGCTAATAAGGTATGCAAACTTCAGCAATCCATCTATGGACTGAAACAAGCATCCCGAAGATGGAATCTCCGCTTTGATGAGGTGATCAAAGAGTTTGGATTTGTCCAAACTTATGGAGAGGCTTGTATTTACAAGAAAGTGAGTGGGAGCAATGTGGCATTTCTTATATTATATGTGGATGACATATTATTGATTGGAAATGATATAGATCTTTTAAACAGTGTTAAAAGTTATCTAAACAGCAAATTTTCGATGAAAGACCTTGGTGAAGCGTCATATATATTAGGCATTAAAATCTATAGAGATAGATCAAGGTGCCTAATTGGGCTATCGCAGAGTACATACCTTGATAAGATATTAAAGAAGATTAATATGGACAGAAGTAAGAAGCGGTTCTTACCTATGTTGCAAGGCAAGACATTGAGTAAGACTCAAAGTCCGGCTACGGCGGAACAAAGAGAGATAATCGATAAGATCCCCTATGCCTCAGCCATAGGCTCTATAATGTATGCCATGCTATGTACAAGTCCGGATGTGGCACATGCTATTAGTTTGACTAGTAGGTACCAATCTGATCCAGGTTCGGAACACTGGATAGCGGTCAAGAACATCCTCAAGTACTTGAGAAGAACTAGGGATATGTTTCTTATATACAGAGGTGAAGAAGAGCTAGTCGCTAAGTGTTATGTCAATGCTGCTTGGACACCGATCCGGATGACTCTAAGTCTCAATCCGGATACGTATTTCTCTTGAACGGAGCAGCAGTTAGTTGGAGGAGTTCCAAACAACCTATGGTGGCTGGTGATGGGTTCGTAGCATGGAAAACAAAAAATTTCTAACGCAAGAACGAACAAAACCCTGATCTAATCTAGATAAAAGCCAAGATCTAATCTATTAGACATGTGCAACGAGATAGATCTGTACTAACCCTTGTAGATCCGAAAGCGTTACGAGATTGGATCTCGTGGTTGATGTAGTCGATCACTTGCCGATCTCAAGATCGAGTGGACGATCCTTCCGGCGCCGCGTTCCGGCAGCGCTTCCGCAGTCGGTCACACGTACGGAGTCGAAGCAGACCTTCCTCTCCTCGTTCCAGCGAGCAGCGGAGGTAGTAGATCTTCTCCACGGAATCCAGCAGAACGACGGTGTGGTGGTGGTGGTGGAGTGGAGAATTCTGCAAGGCTTCGCCTAAGCCTGAGCAGAAGAAAGGAGGAGGAGAGAGGCGGCTAGGATTGGAGTAGTGGAGGAGGGCCAGGGGGTGGCGCCCCCACCCCTCTATTTAAAGGAGGGAGGCGCCATGGGAGGGGGAGTCCTAGTAGGACTCCCCTCCCTTCCTTGGCCGGCGGATTGGGAGGGGGGGAGGAGTCCTCCTCCCCCACGACTTCTTGTCTTGCCCCACAAGGACTCCTTGATCCTTTCTTGGTTTTCAAGCAAACTCCAAGAAATCTTCCCGAACCTTCCGGAACATTCCGAAACCTTCTAGAATCCTCATACAAATACTCCGAAACATTTCCTAACTCAGAAAATGATCCCCAATATATGAATCTTATTCTCCGGACAATTCCGGATCTCCTCGTGATGTCCCGGTTCCAATCCAAGACTCCGAACAACATTCGGTCTCCAACACACATTCCACATCTACTTAAAACAACTTCGAACCTTAAGTGTGTCACCCTACGGTTCGTGAATATGCAGACATGACAGACACACATCTCCTATCAATAACCATCAGCGGGATCTGGAGATCCATAACGGCTCCCACATACTCAACGATGACTTCGTGATCGATAGAACCATTAACATACGAAACCAATTCCCTTTGTCACGCGATACTATACTTATCCGAGGTTTGATCGTCGGTATCTCCATACCTAGTTCTACCTCGTTACTGATAAGTACTCTTTACTCGTTCAATGTTATGTCATCCCTTGTGACCCAGTCACATGCTTGCAAGCTAACTAGATGACATTCCACCGAGAGGGCCCAGAGCATATCTATCCGTCATATGGATGGACAAATCCCAATCTTGGTCCATGCGCTTCAACACATACTTTCAGAATACCCAATGACACCTTTATAACCACCCAGTTACGAAGCGGTGTTTGATGTCATCAAAGTACCCATCCGGTGATGGTGATTAACACAACCTCATGGTCGAAGGATTAGGTTACTATGCATTTAATAGCTTATAGCAATACAAACTTAATGACTTGATCTTATGCTACGCTTACTACGGGTGTGTGTCCATCACGTCATTCTCCTAATGATATGATCTTGTTATTAACGACATCCAATGTCCATGATCAGGAAACCATGATCATCCATTAATCAACAAGCTAGTTTAACAAGAGGCTTACTAGGGACTCTTTTATGTTTACAAAACACACAACTATTAATGTTTCCGGTTAATACAATTATAGCATGGGATGTAAACATTTATCATAAACATAAAGATATAATAATAACCACTTTATTATTGCCTCTTGGGCATATCTCCAATAGCTGGATCAACGATGGAGGCGGAATATGTTGCTACTTCAGAAGCGGCGCATGAAGCGGTTTGGATGAAGGAGTTCATAACGGAACTAGGTGTGGTTCCTAGTGCATTGGACCCAATGGTGATCTATTGTGACAACAATGGAGCCATAGCCAACGCCAAGGAACCGAGGTCTCACAAGAATTCCAAGCATATTAAGCGCCGGTTTCACTCCATCCGCGAGCATGTCAAGGATGGAGATATAAAGATTTGTAAAGTACACATGGACCTAAATGTAGCAGATCCATTGACTAAAGCTCTCCCTAGGGCAAAACATGATCAACACCAGAACTCCATGGGTGTTATATTTATCACTATGTGAACTAGATTATTGTCTCTAGTGCAAGTTGGAGACTGAAGGAAATATGCCCTGAGAGGCAATAATAAAGTTGTTATTATGTATTGCATGCTATAATTGTATTGATCGGAAACATCAATACATGTGTGTTTAATAAACATAAACGGGTTCCTAGTTATGCCTCTCTTATAGACTAGCTTGTTGATTAATAAGATGATCAAGGTTTCCTAATCATGGACATTCGATGTTGTTAATAACAAGGTCACAACATTTGGGAAATGATGTGATGAACATTTATCAGAAGTATAGCGTTACGATCAAGTCATTATGTTTACATTGCTATAACATCATACGAAGTAATCTTTATCCTTAGACCATGAGATCATGTTAATTGCTAACACCGGAAGAGTATCTTGATAACATCAAACATAACACCGTAACAGGGTGACTATAAAGATGGTTTCAGTGCTATGAAGGTGTTATGTTGAGGCTCATGGATCAAGAGTGGAATTTGTCAATCCCGATGATGGATAGATATACTCTGGGCCCTCTCGGTGATATCACATTAAGATAGCTTGCAAGCAAGTGATGTGATCACTAGAATATTATATCACAGGAACGAGAAAAGAGTGCATGTCGGTAACGAGATCAAACTAGGTATTTGGATACCGATGATCGAATCTCGGACATGTATTATATCATGAGACAAAGGGATTAAATTACAAGCATTAAAGGTTCTCACGATCACAGAAGTCATCGTGGAATATGCAGGAGTCAATATGGATCTCCAGGTCCCGCTTCTGATTGTTGATCTGAGAGGAGTCTCAATCATGTCTACATTATTTGAGAACCGTAGGGTGACACACGTAAGAGTTACCGGACACCATTTTGGAGCTCATATGTTTCAGACGAAAGAATTGCAAAGCACGGGAATTGTTTCGATAGAAACCGGAAATTGTTTCGGGTGAAATTGCAGAAAGTGGTTCTGCATGTGATATTGAAATATTGCAAGGGGTTATATGTGAATGTTTGTTAATTAAAGTAATTAACAAAATTCTGAATAAATTTAATAAAATAGTTTTATTAAATGAGAGAGCATTAAACTTAGAGAATTTTAATGCATTTAAAGTGGGACTTTAAAAGGGAATGTGAAGAGGCATTTTAATGTGGAGGAGTTACCACCACATGAATGGAGGAGGTGAGGGGTCACCTCCATGAGGCGCCGGCCATGGAGGAGGTACCCCCCTCCTCCTATAAAAGGCCCCCCTCTTCCTCCTTCTTCCTCACACCTCCTCGTGAACGATCTCTCTCCCCCTCTAGAATTATTCCCCCATGGTCTCGGATTAGCGAGATACACGTTCCCGGTGGCATTTCGTCTGGAAGGAGTTGCTGCTTCCGCTGGATTGCTGGAGAGAGAGGAGGTGGAGGTTGTCCGGTGGCTTGAACGTGTGTGCGAGGACGGATGCGCTGCTAATTTGCGGCGCTCGGACTTCCACACGATCTTGAGATCGGCAAGTGTACGACTACATCAACCATGAGTTCCTACTCGTTAACAAAACTCGTTGTCTTCGAGGGTAAGTTCTCGATGGATGTATGTCCGCCCGTTGCTCTGTACCTAGTAGATAGATCTTGGCATGTAGTTCTCATCGTAGGAATTTTTTGTTTTCTATGCTGCGGACCCAACATGTGGCCCATTCACTAAAAGGCCTATATTAGCCACTTCAAGTCCAACTTGCTGACTAAGTCCATGTCTCTATTTGGGTCCAACCTGTAACACCCTCGAATCGGCCCTATGCAAGTTTTAGCCCTTTCCGCCAAACCCGCATAGAAACGATTCAAGGACGCCCACCAGGCACTTTCGTACGGGTGGAAAACAAAGTAATACCATTACACAACAGTCCTCGATGGGACCCACAGAACAGATATATATACAACAGCGACTCAACGAGTCGAGAATACAGATATACAATACAAAGATCCAAATCACCTTGAAAACGATAGAGCGTCCAACTACGGACAAGATGCAAATGGGGCTAAGAGCCCTGAAGAATAACCAATGAAGTCCATAACCCTGCCCAGGCCAAGCCGGAAGGGTAAGCCTGCTAACGACGTCGAACTCGTACCTGCTAAACAAAAGGCGTGCCGACAAAGGGCCAAGGAAAAAGAGGAGCGTCAGTACTGAGGCCAGTACATGGCGAGGCTAGAATTCGGCGGCTCTCACCTACATAGGTATGGTGGACTCAAGCGGCAGCGCAGCAGCACTAAACAACCTATAGAGACTCAGTAAAACTGGCGGCTATTAGAGAGGGATAAGAAAGACCTATTCGGATCCAACCTGATAGTAACACCAAGCATACCCATCCTGGTATTCCCCCTCGAGACCAAACGAGGAAGTCAAACCGAGGAACTCACACAGTTGGCAGTTTTATTCATTCCATTATAGTTGAAGCACTTACTATTCAGACATAGATAGCATGAGTCATCCTGATAGCAGAAGTAGTGGGCAGTTTTAATTAACCATTTCGTTGTAGTTGGAACATTTACTAGTCAGATCTAATAGTCCTGAGGAATCCCAAAACCCAGCGGTTGTTGGCACTTTTATAACATTCCATTAGAGTTGCAATACTTACTAGGCAGGTATAGCATGATACAGATCACCACAGATCCACCAGTTGTTGGCATTTTTTAATATCCATTCTATTATAGTGAAGCTGATTACTAGTCACATATATTAAGTCAAATTTATAGCACTACTTTAGTTATGCTTGTCTATGATCGAGATACTGTGCTCCAAGTCGTCCATAACCGCGGACACGGCTTTCAAAAAGTTTTACCCTGCAGGGGTGCACAAATAGCAAAACACACTCGATCAACCTCGGAAAAACCAACTTAAAACCCAATGAGGCATTCATGACAAAGCGATCACAGGATTCAGAAATATTTCAGGGGGCCACCCCACTAAGCTACCCACAACGAAGTTGGCCGGCTCCGGAACAGACCCAGGGTTTGTGTGGACGGCTGTAAACGACTGGGAACCCGAAAGTGTGACTGGGCTTGTCGATACAGCGAAAACGTGTCACGGTCCTAAATAGTACAGGTGCTCCACGCACAATCATAAATAAAGCAGTAACATGGCATAAGTACAGGATAGTAATAAAACCCCAAACTAGTTTGTGGCCCCAAGAAATAGAAATGAATCAAACTCTAGCTCAGGGGGGGTCCACGGCCTCCCAGATGTGGATAGTGCGAAAAATCAAGCAACAAGTATCAAGTACTCGGGGTCCTACGGGACACAAGTGAGCGTGGAAGAAACAAATAACATCTATTGCCCACTGATGCCTCTACATTAGTTATATCTAGCATTTTAAAAGTTGTAGGTAAAGTCATGATCATCTCCACCATAAACATCTGCCAGCATTCCAACAACTGTGGTACTCGACAACACGAGATTGCACCTGAGCAAGCAACTACGACTCGCAAGGCCTGCTATCTACCAAACAACAGGTAATAGGAGGTGTCCAAGGCAATATATCGGCTGCACGGAATATATCGGGTACGGAACTAAAGCATCACGACACGGATAGCAATAGATCAACAAGAGGAAATAAAGACTATAAATGCAAAATAGGTAGAAGGGGAAGAGATGCTCGCCTGGGAAACACTGCCGACGGTTCATATCCGGAGAACTTGTCGATACTCGCATCAACTCATCGGCCTAATCCGCGAAGAAGCAAACACTAGAAGAAACACCGAATGCAATATTTAATACTACGGCAAAAGATCCGGCATGATTATGATATGATGCAGATGCGGTGCAATTAGGCAGTATTAAACGGAACCGGGGTCCCGACAATTAATTAATAGGTTCGAGTTATTTAGATACCCCGAAATTTAAATGTTGTATTAACAGGGCGAAACATGGCATCGGTTTGCTACACAATTTTAATGGAGTCCGGAATAAGAAAAAGATATCCCGCAGATGGACTCCATATTTAATTATGAAGTGAATCGGCATAATGCCCCCAAACCACAGACATGTATGCATGTATGAACAATTAAATATGCGACAGTTGATAATGTCATTTATAAAAATAGGGGATTAGGGAAAAGGTTCACACATCTGGGTTCGGAAGATCTTGGGTTCCGAGGGTTCGGGGTTCGGTCTTAGGGTTCAGGATTCGACGGGATCGTTCTCGGACAACAGAAGGAGAGCTTGGCGTTCCGGGAAGCAGGCCTTGGTTTGGCGTCGGGGCGCATCGGATTCGCCCTGGTCGGTGTCGATCTTATCATCATGAAGATCTTGTCGGGTCCGCGGGTCGGGTCGGACTTGGCGTCCGGGGTGAAGTGCTTGTCGTTCCGTGTAGGCGACCTTGGCGTCCGGGTTCTCGACGAACTTGGCGTATTCGGGATGGAGAGCTTGTCGTTCCGTGGCGATCTTGGTAGTCTTCGGATCCGGGTCTTGGCGTCCGTGTAGGAGTTCTTGTCGACCTCCTCGGAATTCCGAGGGTACATCTTCACGCGTCGATGGCCTTCGAGGGCTCAGCCGGCGGATCCGTGATGTAGATCTTGGCGTCATCGGGTCATCAACTCAGGGAAGGAGATCTTGGAGCGGCGTCGGGTTCGGTCTTCGGGTACCGTGGGTTCTCGGCATCTAAGAAGATCTTGTCATCGGTTGCGTCCGAGGAGGTACCCGAATCGAAACTGCGGAGATGCCCGATGGGAAAACAGACAGGGCCAAAACAAAAATGAAGCAGCAACAACACACACCGAAGGAGTGCTTGGAGACATGTGGATGCGGTTTGAGCTGCTGCTAGACCGAATAGCAGGCGGCGCTGCACCCACAGAAGAGCAGGAGGGCCCGCGTTGAACTCGAGGACAAAGGGAGGGCCGGGGAGCTCAGGGTGACGGGAGGTGGCCACGGCGGCTCTGCCTGCGGGGACGGCGCCGAAGCGGGCGGTGTTGCCTGGTGGGCACGGTCGGGAGCAGCATCGGCGCGGGGAAAATGAGCAGCGGCCCTAGGATGGACGACGGCGGCAGGAGGCGAGCAGGGGAGAGGAGGACTTGGTCGCGGCGGCGCACGTCGGGGCGCTGCAGTGCCGAGGCGGAGGCCGGCGAGGTCCGAGCGGACGACGGCCGGGCTCGCGCGGGAGCGAGGCGGACGCGCAGCTGGCAGCGGGAGGAGGCGGCACCTGCCGGCGGCGGCCGGAGACAGCGAGCGGTGCGGACAGAGAAGCGGCAGAGCTTGCGAGACAGCGGCGAGAGGGGCGGTGGAGGCGAGCCTCTGGCCGGAGCAGACCGGGGACCCGGGCGGACGGAGCGGAGGCCGGCGAGGGGCGGCACAGAGCTCGGTAGGCGAGGAAGGAGGGGCTCTGTGCAGAGGAAGGCCGAAGGCAGCAGGGCCCTGCGGAGGGGAGAGAGAGGCTGGGGACGGGCGGCGGGGCGGCACTGGCCGAAGCGGAGGCCGGTGAGGAGGAGGTCGGGCCGGTGAGGTCGTGGCCGACCAGACAGAGGCAGGAGGGGGCGGCGCCATGGGAGGTAGCAGGGAAGGTCGGCGAGGGAGAAGGATGAGGCGGGGGACGCATCGGTGGGAACAAGGTGGGGCCGGGGTATGACGAGGTGGGGGACCCGAGGTGGTCCGGGAGGCCATGGAGTGCAGGGCCGGGTGTGGCCCGGGCCAGGCTGGCGGCATGCATGTGGTGTGTGGCTGGGGTGAGGTGGAGGGAAAAGGGAGGGGGTTGGTGAGGTGGCGCGCTGCTATAGGGCGGGGTGAGGTGGAGGGGGGACTGGGTAGGATTAGGGGTAGGGTATTTGGTAGAAAAGGGTTTGGGTGGTCCTGGTTTTTGTACTAGGGGTGGCCGGCTGGGTCGGATCGGCCCGGTTCGGCTGCCCCCTAAAAAAATTTATTTGTTTAAAACGGGGCGTTTGAAAACTGATTATAGACGAAACAAAATATTCCGGAGACCCGGGTTTTAATTTGAATAAAGACGGGAATATTTAGAAAACAAAACTAGGCGTTTCGAAAATAGTTTAGACAAAAACCATGCATGATGATGACGATGCTCAAATGCAATGTGGCATGATGACATGAGCATGCGGTCATGATGATGCAATGCACAAAAACACAGCGATTTTCTAGTACTGGTTTTAGCGGGATGCCACAATTCGACACCACTAACAAGGGATCTGGCCCTCGAGATCCGCCTCATGGTACCGGGAAGAAGGCCGACGATACGAATCTTCTCGCTTCGTGTCGATCCTCACGACACCACTAACAAGTGGCCGTCGCCCGTGATCGTCGAGAGGACACTCCGGGGACAAAGGCGAAGGCAGAGGTATCAACAAATAAAGCCACCTCTAACTTCGATAGAAAGAGAGAACCGATGCATTCTCATCCACTTCAATGTACACGAGCGAATAGAGTGAGTAGTCGGCACGGGGGCCAATCCATTACGCACCCAAACTATTACTCCACACAATCAGTAGAAAAGCGTGCAACCATTCTCGGAATCAGACTGAAGATCTCGACAAACGGTGTGCGGAACAAAGGAGTGATGCAGACTCTGCATCAGATCTAGCGTAGAGGATGTTGTCGCGTCGGAAAACACCGGAAGTCATAAGAAGGAACCGTGAGAAGTCCAACAGATGAAGGATTCCCCAGATAGCATGAAGTCCGGATGTAGAAACACAGTTACCAAAGAAGGAAGCGAAACCCTGAAGGTACGACGGAAACCCAACCATGAGAATTCCTGGACTCGAAGAAAACATAAGAGAACATATCCAAAACACGTAGAGGTAAGAGGAGAACATCAGAGGGGTAAGGAGTAAAAGCAGACCTAACCAGATCTATCCAACCGATTTTTAAAATAGTTTTGACACTCTACATCGGCTGTTAGCTAGGTTATCCTACAGGCTGGACTTGTGGGGTATCGCAACTGCTGAGCTCTGATACCACTCTGTAACACCCTCGAATCGGCCCTATGCAAGTTTTAGCCCTTTCCGCCAAACCCGCATAGAAACAATTCAAGGACGCCCAGCAGGCACTTTCGTGCGGGTGGAAAACGAAGTAATACCATTACACAACAGTCCTCGATGGGACCTACAGAACAGATATATATATACAACAGCGACTCAACGAGTCGAGAATACAGATATACAATACAAAGATCCAAATCACCTTGAAAACGATAGAGCGTCTGACTACGAACAAGATGGAAATGGGGCTAAGAGCCCTGAAGAATAACCAATGGCGTCCATAACCCTGCCCAGGCCAAGCCGGAAGGGTAACCCTACTAACGACGTCGAACTCGTACCTGCTAAACAAAAGGGGTGCCGACAAAGGGCAAAGGAAAAAGAGGAGCATTAGTACTGAGGCCAGTACACGGCGAGGCTAGAATTCGGCGGCTCTCGCCTACATTGGTATGGTGGACTGAAGCGGCAGCGCAGCAGCACTAAACAACCTATAGAGACTCAGTAAAACTGGCGGCTATTAGAGAGGGATAAGAAAGACCTATTCGGATCCAACCTGATAGTAACACCAAGCATACCCATCCTGGTATTCCCCCTCGAGACCACACGAGGAAGTCAAACCGAGGAACTCACACAGTTGGCAGTTTTATTCATTCCATTATAGTTGAAGCACTTACTAGTCAGACATAGATAGCATGAGTCATCCTGATAGCAGAAGTAGTGGGCAGTTTTAATTAACCATTCCATTGAAGTTGGAACATTTACTAGTCAGATCTAATAGTCCCGAGGAATCCTAAAACCCAGCGGTTGTTGGCACTTTTATCACATTCCATTGGAGTTGCAATACTTACTAGGCAGGTATAGCATGACACAGATCACCACAGATCCACCAGTTGTTGGCATTTTTTTAATATCCATTCCGTTATAGTGAAGCTGATTACTAGTCACATATATTAAGTCAAATTTATAGCACTACTTTAGTTCTGCTTGTCTATGATCGAGATACTGTGCTCCAAGTCGTCCATAACCGCGGACACGGCTTTCAGAAAGTTTTACCCTGCAGGGGTGCACAAATAGCAACACACACTCGATCAACCTCGGAAAAACCAACTTAAAACCCAACGAGGCATTCACGACAAAGCGATCACAGGATTCAGAAATATTTCAGGGGGCCACCCCACTAAGCTACCCGCAACGAAGTTGGCCGGCTCCGGAATGGACCCAGGGTTTGTGTGGACGGCTGTAAACGACTGGGAACCCGAAAGTGTGACTGGGCTTGTCGATACAGCGAAAACGTGTCACGGTCCTAAATAGTACAGGTGCTCCACGCACAATCGTAAATAAAGCAGTAACATGGCATAAGTATAGGATAGTAATAAAACCCCAAACTAGTTTGTGGCCCCAAGAAATAGAAATGAATCAAGCTCTGGCTCGGGGGGGTCCACGGCCTCCCAGATGTGGATAGTGCGAAAAATCAAGCAACAGGTATCAAGTACTCGGGGTCCTACGGGACACAAGTGAGCGTGGAAGAACCAAATAACATCTATTGCCCACGGATGCATCTGCATTAGTTATATCTAGCATTTTAATAGTTGTAGGGAAAGTCATGATCATCTCCACCATAAACATCTGCCAGCATTCCAACAACTGTGGTACTCGACAACACGAGATCGCACATGAGCAAGCAACTACGACTCGCAAGGCCTGCTATCTACCAAACAACAGGTAATAGGAGGTGTCCAAGGCAATATATCGGCTGCACGGAATATATCGGGTACGGAACTAAAGCATCGCGACACGGATAGCAATAGATCAACAGGAGGAAATAAAGACTATAAATGCAAAATAGGTAGAAGGGGAAGAGATGCTCGCCTGGGAAACACTGTCGACTGTTCATATCCGGAGAACTTGTCGATACTCGCATCAACTCATCGGCCTAATCCACGAAGAAGCAAACACTAGAAGAAACACCGGATGCAATATTTAATACTACGGCAAAAGATCCGGCATGATTATGATATGATGCAGATGCGGTGCAATTAGGCAGCATTAAGCGGAACCGGGTTCCCGACAATTAATTAATAGGTTCGAGTTATTTAGATACCCCGCAATTTAAATGTTGTATTAACAGGGCGAAACATGGCATCGGTTCGCTACACAATTTAAATGGAGTCTAGAATAAGACAAAGATATCCCGCAGATGGACTCCATATTTAATTACGAGGTGAATCGACATAATGCCCCCAAACCACAGACATGTATGCATGTATGAACAATTAAATATGCGACAGCTGATAATGTCATATTATAAAAATAGGGGCTTAGGGAAAAGGTTCACACATCTGGGTTCGGAAGATCTTGGGTTCCGGGGGTTCGGGGTTCGGTCTCAAGGTTCAGGGTTCGACAGGATCGTTCTCGGACAACGGAAGGAGAGCTTGGCGTTCCGGGAAGCAGGCCTTGGTTTGGCATCGGGGCGCATCGGATTCGCCCTGGTCGGTGTCGATCTTGTCATCGTGAAGATCTTGTCGGGTCCGCGTGTCGGGTCGGACTTGGCGTCTGGGGTGAAGTGCTTGTCGTTCCGTGTAGGCGACCTTGGCGTCCGGGTTCTCGACGAACTTGGCGTATCCGGGATGGAGAGCTTGCCGTTCCGTGGCAATCTTGGCGGTCTTCGGATCCGGGTCTTGGTGTCCGTGTAGGAGTTCTTGCCGACCTCCTCGGAATTCCGAGGGCACATCTTCACGCGTCGATGGCCTTCGAGGTCTAGCCGGGCGGATCCGTGATGTAGATCTTAGCGTCATCGGGTCATCAACTCTGGGAAGGAGATCTTGGAGCGGTGCCGGGTTCGGTCTTCGGGTACCATGGGTTCTCGGCGTCTAAGAAGATCTTATCATCGGTTGCTTCCGAGGAGGTAGACGAATCGAAACTGCAGAGATGCCCGATGGGAAAACGGACAGGGCCAAAACAAAAATGAAGCAGCAACAACACACACCGAAGGAGTGCTTGGAGACATGTGGATGCGGTTTGAGATGCTGCTAGACCGAATAGCAGGCGGCGCTGCACCCACGGAAGAGCAGGAGGGCCCGCGTTGAACTCGAGGACAAAGGGAGGGCCGGGGAGCTCGGGTGACGGGAGGTGGCCACGGCGGCTCTGCCTGCGGGGACGGTGCCGGAGCCGGCGGTGTTGCTTGGTGGGCACGGTCGGGAGCAGCACCGGCGCGGGGAAAATGAGCAGCAGCCCTAGGATGGACGACGGCGGCAGGAGGCGAGCAGGGGAGAGGAGGACCTGGTCGCAGCGGCGCACGTCGGGGCGCTGCAGGGCCGAGGCGGAGGCCGACGAGGTCCGAGCAAACGACGGCCGGGCTCGCGCGGGGAGCGAGGCGGACGCGCGGCGGGAGGAGGCGGCACCTACCGGCGGCGGCCGGAGACGGCGAGCGGCGCGGACAGAGAGGCGGCAGAGCTTGCGAGACAGCGGCGAGAGGGGCAGTGGAGGCGAGCCTCTGGCCGGAGCAGACCGGGGACCCGGGCGGATGGAGCGGAGGCCGGCGTGGGGCGGCGCAGAGCTCGGTAGGCGGGGAAGGAGCGGCTCTGTGCAGAGGAAGGCCGAAGGCAGCAGGGCCCGGCGGAGGGGAGAGAGAGGCTGGGGACGGGCGGCGGGGCGGCATTGGCCGAAGCGGAGGTCGATGAGGAGGAGGTCGGGCCGGCGAGGTCGAGGCCGATCGGACAGAGGCGGGGAGAGGCGGCGCCACGGGAGGTAGCAGGGAAGGTCGGCGAGGGAGAAGGATGAGGCAGGGGATGCGTCGGTGGGAATGAGGTAGGGCCGGGGTATGATGAGGTGGGGGACCCGAGGTGGTTGGGGAGGCCAGGGAGTGCAGGGCCGGGTGTGGCCCGGGCCAGGCTGGCGGCGTGCGTGTGGTGTGTGGCTGGGGTGAGGTGGCGGGAAAAGGGAGGGGGTTGGTGAGGTGGCGCGCTGCTATAGGGCGGGGTGAGGTGGAGGGGGGCTGGGTAGGATTAGGGGTAGGGTATTTGGTAGAAAAGGGTTTGGGTGGTTCTGGTTTTTGTACTGGGGGTGGCCGGCTGGGTCGGATCGGCCAGGTTCGGCTGCCCCCTAAAAAAATTTATTTGTTTAAAACGGGGCGTTTGAAAACTGTTTGTAGACGAAACAAAATATTCCAGAGACCCGGGTTTTAATTTGAATAAAGACGGGAATATTTAGAAAACAAAACTAGGCGTTTCGAAAATAGTTTAGACAAAAACCATGCATGATGATGACGATGCTCAAATGCAATGTGGCATGATGACATGAGCATGCGGTCATGATGATGCAATGCACAAAAACACAGCGATTTTCTAGTACTGGTTTTAGCGGGATGCCACAATTCGACACCACTAACAAGGGATCTCGCCCTCGAGATCTGCCTCATGGTACCGGGAAGAAGGCCGACGATATGAATCTTCTCGTTTCGTGTTGATCCTCGCAACACCACTAACAAGAGGCCATCGTCCGTGATCGTCGAGAGGACACTCCGGGGACAAAGGCGAAGGCAGAGGTATCAACAAATAAAGCCACCTCTAACTTCGATAGAAAGAGAGAACCGATGCATTCTCATCCACTTCAATGTACACGAGCGAATAGAGTGAGTAGTCGGCATGGGGGCCAATCCATCACGCACCCAAACTATTACTCCGCACAATCAGTAGAAAAGCGTGCAACCATTCTCGGAATCAGACTGAAGATCTCGACAAACGGTGTGCGGAACAAAGGAGTGATGCAGACTCTGCATCAGATCTGGCGTAGAGGATGTTGTCGCGTCGGAAAACACCGGAAGTCACAAGAAGGAATCGAGAGAAGTCCAACAGATGAAGGATTCCCTAGATAGCATGAAGTCCGGATGTAGAAACACAGTTATCAAAGAAGGAGGCGAAACCCTGAAGGTACGACGGAAACCCAACCATGAGAATTCCTGGACTCGAAGAAAAGATAAGAGAATAGATCCAAAACACGCAGAGGTAAGAGGAGAACAGCAGAGGGGTAAGGAGTAAAAGCAGACCTAACCAGATCTATCCAACCGATTTTTAAAATAGTTTTGACACTCTACATCGGCCGTTAGATGGAGGGGCAAAATCCCGTCTTAGTTATTCACATCACGCAGCTTGATTCTCAGTCGACCCGAACTCCGCCTTTATAACTGCCCAGTGAAGGAACAACGTTTGACAGAACCTAAGTCAGTGATCCTCAACTCGGATTGTGCAATAACCTCAGGTCTAAGGATTACATTTATTGAGACATGCAAATGACGACTTATTCGTTGCATCTCAATATGGGTCAGTAAATCTTTAGCCGAATCCGTGTAAGTCGGAATAGTATCTCCATGCCTATGACAAGTGGAACCTAGTCATCTGCCGACTTTCACATTGGTCTAAGTTGTGTGTCCATCACAACCTCAATGACCAAGGACAATTAGTATGAACAACATGAATATATAGTTCCACAATCAAATCACATATTCGATGATACATATCAACAGTTCATACATGGATCATAACTCTATGAATACATTGGGAAATATCATCAATCATGATTGCCTCTAGGGCATATTCCCAACACTATGCCTCCCTCCCGACATAAAGCCGATAACCACAATAATGCTAGAACTCACACCTAAACCTACCTATATAGAGGCGATCGATGTCACCTCCTAGCCACCTTCGTCTGGCCTCACCGCCGAGGGAAGCATCAGATAAACCCGACCCTCAGGGTCGACTCTCAAGGTGGAAGAAGGGGAGGCTTTGAGGAAGAGAGGAAGAGAGACCCCCTATTTTACTTGTGTGACTATTAACACGGTTGGACACCGGTTAAGTTTACGTCTTACACAAGAACACAACTAGGTTTTGCTGGCTTCAAGCAGAGTTCACCTCGATATCGGTTAACTGTACTAGCACAATGTGTTACCCATTTCTCTTTATTTTTAGTGTAATTAAGCAAGGTATAATAGGCCCGCCCTTCTAGAAGTACTACTCGATCCTTGTCTGCTAAGTACATTACTGTCCTTCAACTTAGGTAGGATAGTTATAGTGCTAAGTAACTTAGTCAAGTAACCTGCATATGTTACTAGTTCATGTTTACTCATGGTGGATCATAATCTTTATGTGGTGTCATGTAAAACCTAATTAATTAGGTTATAGACTCATATAGTCTTGGTATGTGTGATGTTATGGTAACTAGCTAAGTTACTACCTCCCTCTTTTAATTAATTATTATGTCATGTCATCAATTTGCTTAGGTGGTACTTGCATAAGCATGCATGTTACTCCCACTATGTATAGCCTTAGAGCATGTATAATGAGGTGACCTCAGCCTTTTCTTAGAATTGTCATGTCGGAATTTTTCTTAATTGGAGGAGAGAGAATTTAAAAAGCTGACTTACCTTAGCTAAGAGATGATTCCTTAAAAATAAGAGAAGACCATTTTTCTCATGTCTTCCCCTGTCAACACATTTTCTTACTATAAGTAGTCAATTCACATTAATTTTTAGAGACGACAATAAGAAATCACCTATTATACAACTTATTTCTATTGTCTTCTCTAGATTACGTGGAGTGCTAAGAGAACCCACTTTCTCTACCATTATATATGCCCTTAATCCCCTAGCTACTGCTATATTTCTGGATATATTTGGGAGTAAATGCTAATTATTTCTTAGACATTTATGCCTATAGGTGTACTCTCTTGTGCAAGTCACAAACACATAGACCCATTGACGAGGGTTCAACTCGTCAATCCCTATTGTTATGGATTTGGGTTTGTAGAAGGAGGGAGTGCTGGAGGCATCAATCGGCTAGCAAACAAGCACACAGGGACGCAAGGTTTACCCATGATCAGGCCTCGTAGAGGTCCCTACTTCTGCTTGTCTGCTCTTGGAATAAACAAAGGAATCGAATATTACAGGGGTGCGCAGATGCAATCTGACGAGAGTTGTGGAAACTAGGATTGTGATTGTCCTCCTCGCCAAGGTAACCGCCGCATGTTTCAGTTATGACCTAGATTCGCGGCGCGTAGGTAGTCTTAATCAAGCTATGCATATGTAGTGAGCCAAACACATACTCACTCCATTTTAAGATATAAGATGTTTTAGTTTTGTGAAAGGAATGTGTCTCACTCATTTTAGTGTGTAGGTTCACTCTAAACTTATATATTAAATGGGTCTAAATACACTTTTTTCATAAAACTAAAACATCAGGAGTACAATGGTATGTCGCCAGGCCGAGATCGTGTCATGTTAAAAAAAGGCCGAGATCATGTCTTCGATTGATATTTTTCCTTTTTTCTGAAACTCGCTAATGAGATGACGTCACTGCTCATAACCGGGAGGAGCAGACTGCTTCATGCGCGAACCGAGATGCCCGCCGTCGTCGCCGTACGACGGAGAAGCGCCGGTTTGCTGACTGGCTCAAGAGGAGCAACACCCGTGAGTGGCGTGGAGGCTGGTCGTGGGCAGCGCCGCTCCCCGAGCGGGGAGCCGTGGCCAAAGGCACCTCTGTACCGCGAGTAGCCGCCTCTGGAGGAGCAGCGTCGGGGTCAAAGACCGCCGCGCGTGATGGGAATTGCTCTGTTTCGGGACTTGGAATCGTGCGTCGGTCAACGCCGTGGCCAGGCTCACCACGGAGACGCGCTGAGGTGGAGTCCTTCCGGTCGCCGGCTATTTACTCCACCGCTGTTGCGGTTTGAGCGCGTGCGAGCCGAGGGTCACCACGCACTGCCGCAGCCAGGAGGGCTCGGCCACTCTGCTCGTTGAAGAGAAGGGGAAGGGAGGGGCATCCAGTTTGCCCGCATTGCCGGAGGGCTTGCTCGCATCAAGTGCGCGCGCGCACGCCGATGAGGAGCCATGATGGGGATTATTCCGCCGCCGCGGTGTGTGAACGGTGAGCGAAAAATCACAGTTGCAGCATTCTTCTGATAACGTGTTTAGAGTAAAAGTTTGAGAATGAATCAATTGATTGTACTGATCATTGAGTTGTAAGGTGGCAATGGGAAGAGTATGGACGGGTAGAGCAATACCATACACATACCCATGTAGTCAATGGATATAAAAGCTTACCCATACCTGTACCCGTGAGTATAAAACTTTATCCATAACCATACTCGCCGGGTACCCATACTCATTGGGTATCCGGTGAGATCCAATAGTACCCGGTGGATAGATTTTAATAACATATATTTGAAAAAATACAATTATATCTACTTAATAATAGGTAGACGAGTACATGAAAGTATCGAAGTTTAGAATTCACAATCGCATACTTGTCCCTAGGCTTCTTGGCCGCTTAGGTTGACACTCTACAGGTAAGTTTGACATGTCAGTTTAAACGGGCACGGTATGGGTATACCCATGAGTACAAGTTTATACTTGTACCCGTACCCGTAACTTAACGGATAAGGTATGGATATTACCCGTGGGTATAAAAGTGTGCTCATACCCTACCCATACGGGTACGGTACCAGCGGGTACCCGTACCCATGGATAAAATTGCCATCCTTAGAGTTGGGTATTTATATCTCCCCAAAGGATGTATGCATAGGTCGGTTATGTGGAAGGATAGAGAGGGAGAGAGATTGGCAGAATATGATGGATGTATTATTGAGCCTCATGAGCGAATATATATAGGCGTACAGGGGATCATCTTGGAGTACAAAACAAGTTAGGTTAGAGTCCTAACTATCCTACACTACCTTAATTACCGCGTACACGTATACTCTAACACCCCCCCCCCCCCCCCACAGTCGTAGCGGGAGCGTCGTGAACAACTGGAACATCACGGACGGTCAGACTAGAGAGAAACCGAAGTAGCATCCAGTGGGCTGACATCCCCCCACAGTCCGAGCGGGAGTGTCATGGACGGTGTCGCGGCGCGAAGCTTGGACTGTAGAGGATGCTGGTGAAGCTCAAGCGAGGTGGAAGCCCTTGTGCCGATGTCGAGGGAGCCGAGAGCGTTGGGCGGTGCCGTGGTCGGGGTAGCTGTGCGAGGGGTCGCCGTGGTCGATGTCGTGGCCAGTGTCGAGGAAGCCGCACATGAAGCCGCATGCGCATAGTGCGCGAGGAGGATGACGGAGACACGTCGAGGCAGTCGTCGAGGGTGTCAATGCAGTCCGAGCCGTCGAGGACGAGGTGCGGCCATAGTTTTGCCAGAACTAGGCACACATCGGGGACGAACACACACTCCGGTTTTGCCAGAATCGAGTATGCAGAGAAGAACTCGTCGGTGACGCGGTTGAAGAAGACGTTGTCGAAGCCGATGAAGACGAGACGTCCGGCGCGAGTTTGCCAGACTCGGGAACACGTCGGGGACGAAAACACTTCCGGTGTTGCCAGTACCAGGCATGCGAGGGGTGGGAACCATCATGAACTTGTCGCCATGTTAGAGGGACTAGCAGAGGAGGCCTCTAGAATCGTCGCGGTCGTAGATCAACGAAGATGTCGACCCTGCCCGCGGTTCTCGGAGTAGAGTAGCAGGTGGTGTAGATGGGGACGAGGCGATGACGCAGGCGACGAAGTCGAGACAGTCGAAGGTGTAGAAGGCGGCGGACCAGCAGCGGCCTGAGTGCTCATGCTGGACGCCTAGAGAGCGCGGGGTAGTCGGCGGGACCTGCGATGGCGAGAAGTCAGCCTGCAGGTTACCTAGTGGAGCGCGGCGGCGGTGCTCGAAGTAGAGCCTGGCGCGGATGGTGTCAATGCGGACGAGGTCAACGCGGACGGTGTCGCAGGCCCTGGCGCCATGGGACCGGGTGAGGTGACAAAGATGGGCGCAGACGGCGGCGATCCGCGTCGTAGGAGAGGGCGCAGTGGAGGACAAGGGCGTCGATGCGCGGGCACGGCGAAGTAGACTGCACGTAGCAATGCCACGGCCCGAAGGCGCGGGGTGGCTGCAGAGCGCGAGTCGGGGCAGCAGCTAGAGGCCACCGGCGCGTACACGCTTGTGAGGCGTGTTGGCAGCCGGTAGGCGGAGACCAAGGCGGCGGCGCTGCGACCCGAAGGGGCGACGCAACGGCAACCCGTAGCTCGATCGGTGGTAGGCGCGTGCTCGGGGACGGGCTTGGTGTAGACGGCGCGGGACCGGTTGATCAGACCGACGGTGCGCCGTATGCACCATGGCGTGGACGACGCGTAGATCGGAGTCGATGGCGGCGTTGTCCGTGCAGTCCTGGGCGATGACGACGAAGACGATCCGAGGGGGGTCGGCCGCGGCAGCCTCCCGAGGAAGCCGCAGCAGCCGGCCGCGGGGCGCGGCAGCCTGCCGTGAGGCCGCGACAACCTGCCGAAGCAGGCGCGGAGGCGGAGATGGCAGACGCACGGGCGCGGTAGATCGTCGATGCCGATGGTCGGAGTAGAGGCGCGGCGATGACGACGGCGGTGGGTGACTCAATCTGATGTAAGATCGGTAAACCAAAAAAGCAAACCGATCAAGAGATCGAAAAAAAGACTTGCAGGACAGCCGATCACGGATCGGCGGATGAGCCCTGCGTACGGGTCGCGCGGCCCCCGGCGGAGATCATGGAGATCGATCTCCCCGGGGGCGGCGCGGCGCGGAAGTGTGTGCGGCGGCGCTAGGGTTTGGGGGCGAGGGAGCCGGCGGCGCCTTGGAGGAGGGGGGGCGGCGGCTAGGATAGGAGAATCGTGGTTAGGCTGATACCATGTGAAACGATAGAGAGGGAGAGAGATTGACGGAATATGATGGATATATTATTGAGCCTCATGGACGAATATATATAGGCGTACAGGAGATCATCTTGGAGTATAAGACAAGTTAGGTTAGAGTCCTAACTATCCTACGCTACCTCAATTACTGTGTACACGTATAATCTAACACGTTACATGCGCATGTTCGGCATACTCAGCGTTAGGCCAACGCAGTTATCCTAACTGCTAACAATTAGCTTAATGGTAACGCTAACTTCCTATCTAGCCTAAGTTTAACGCTAACTGTTTTCTAACAGAAAAGACTATCGACACAACGCAATGATGTTTTGCTGGACCACGGATAGAAGGTTGTAATCATAGTTCTAAAAACTGGACCGGTGAGACAACTGATTCACTGATTCACTGGTTGGACCACCGGTTCATTCGGTTCGATAGCGACAAAAAAACATTCTTTTTATTAAAATTTAAACAAAAATTTTAACAAAACGACAATACAATGTATGTTAAGCGTATATTTTAATATATTTTAATATGTAATCACAAAACATGGTGTGTCCAAGTTGTATTAGGCCTTATGTGGTGCTATTTCTATCTAGCATAATGTCTTGAGTTCAATTCCTTTTGCAACTTCTTCTCTTTTCCTGATTTTTTACTATTTGGACCGGTACCTCTTAAAAAACCAGTAAAATTATTGGTTTAGGTTTTTTCCGGTTAAACGAATCGGTCCGATTTTTAAAACTATGGTTGTAATAGCCTCGACGTTTTATTCGGTGCACGGGCCAGCCCTCCACGTCACGCCACGGGTGCTGATGTGGACTAGATTAAATCCACACGCACGAACGAGGTCTACAGCCTCCACGTCACCCGGCGGCCGGGACCCAAGCGCGTGGAGCAGCAGGACCCGCACGGGCCATCGCGTCGCGTGCATGTTGGGCGACGGCGAGTATTTCTTTTCCTTGGAGTCCAAGTAGATCGAGGATGAGATGGAGATGGATGAGTAGATGCCACCACTTGGATTGGCCGATGCGTCTCTGTACCCGAACAGAAAAGACGAGAGAATGTAGTGTACACAAGGGATAGGGATATCTCGGATGCACATTTATTTGGAGCCCTCCTACGTCACTCCAAAATACGTGGTGGGTCAAAGAAAGCAAAGCATATCATTACTCATCTTGTGCACATCCACCTCTAAATCTATCAAGAAATATCGTTACAGATAGGATTTATAGCTTGCTTCTCTGTAGAATGAATTTATCGCAATTACACTTCTTATACAGAAATAATATGTTAGTAACATTGTACATTTCTTCTGCATGTGTGACTGAGCTACTTACAGTGGCACTGTTGCTAGTGCAAATTACAATGCCTATAACTCTAGAGTTATGAATGAGATCAGGTAAAAACACCACCATTGATGTCGGGAAGGAAGACTCATCATCAAACAGAAGGCTGAAGAGAACTTAATCAATAAGGAAGGGACGGAGTTGCGGCGGGAAGGTTCCTTGATTGAGAGGGAAGCGATGATAGCTTAATCACGCTTCGATGATATGAATGGTAATTATTTTGTATTATTCAGTGATGTATTATTGAGTGTGATTGTCTCTAAAAACAATCTATTGGAGGGATTGTCATAGTAGCAAGTACCAAAAAAAGTTAGCACTATGTTTTTGAGAATATTTATCTTGCAAGTATATTATTATTATAATGTAGTGCAGTACACCTGAATTCATGTGCTGCACCCTGATCTTTCCGCATCAATCAATGCAGCCCAAAAGTGGAAGATAAGGAAAAGAGTTCAAAGGTAGCATCTCCGAGATATTTTGGTCTTCATATATACTTGCAAGATAAGGAACGGAGTCGGTCACCAAATCCATACGCCTGGCTAAGCATTCTTCACATGTGTTATTACCAATCTTGACATGATGAGCCATCCCTACCCAGATCTACTTGCTAATCTGGACCACCCCGAGATTAATCAAGTGCCTACATTACGGAAAATACTGGGGACGTATGTGCTCGAGTGTACCCCACCAAATCCATCTGGAGCACCAAATTGCATGGCCAACTGGGGTATGTCACACGTTTAGTCAGTACTGGCCTTTTAATTAGCACACTAGTAGCACCAAGTTAATCAGGTTTGGTACACATTGGTTGGAGGGGTTTGTGAGTATCTGTTCTTGACTGGAGCAGAGAAACCTTAGTCGGTCAAGTGGCATTTTTTGTCCATGGCTGAATCCCACGTCGCTTTGTGAAACGCGAGCTACCCACCACGTGAAAGATGGTGAAAGCAATTGACCGACGCCTGAATATATACAGAGAAAAAACCAAACACAGAGAGGGCAAAATCAAGAGATAATGAACAGCAACGCGTGTCAATTGACTGTTCAACCAAAACCGTTGTTTTTTACTACTTACTAGTACTATCCTGCAGAGTTTCAGAGAAGAGAAACGCCTTAACTGCTGGTTTTGGAACTATGCGGAGATCCTTGTGCCGTCTTTGTTCGTGACACCTTCGGCGTTCGGATCCACAGAAGAAACCAACCGTAATGTCATCAGTTATTAGAAAGCTGAAATGACTAGTAGATCCGTTGTACTGCTACATCGACGGGTGGATCAACGTTGCTGCTGCTACTGCAAGTCCTAGTCTTATCCTAACGACCAGGGCCAGGTGCAGGCAATCTGCTGGCGGCTCTCATCTGAGGAATCGAGGATGCTGGACTGGTCTCTCCTGCAGGCGTGCCACGTGTGAAGTTGATTGTGCCGGCGAACAAGTGGCGCACGCACCGGACACCTTGGCGATAAACATCGATCGACATCCAGCAGCTAGCCTAGCGAATCCTTTGAGAATTTCAGAAGCAACGGTTTGATTCCTTTTATTTTGATTTCTATATAGAAGGTGTGGTGTGTGTATATGTGTCTCGCGGGCAGTGGTGATGATCCGGACTGCGGCTCTTATCGCGGCGACGGGGAGTCTAGGTGTGGCGGCGGGAGGTTTTTGCTTGTTGATCATCAGGAGCGTGAGGTGGGAGAGGAGGTGGGGTGGTTTGTGCCGGTCCTTGTTGGGCGGGCGTGTGGTCTCCGCTGGGCGAAAGCCTTGTCCTGGCGGCTAGCCGGGACCGACGACGGTGACGCCTGTGGGCTGTGCATCCTTCTTGAAGTTGTCGTCGAAGCGGTGTTTCTTGCTCCTTCGCTTGGGCTCTCCAGGGAAAACCCTAGATCCTTCGCAGGATCGGACGTGGGCGGCGCTCTTGTGCCGCTTTGCCACTTGGGGCCTCGCTTTGGACGTCCACCGGACTGAGGGACCTGTGGTTTGTTTTGGTGGTTTGGTGGAGGCGGGTTCGTCTTTGGCTAAGAGGGACGCGGCCCTAGGGCCGGCATGGTAGTTGGAGCGGTGGCTCCGGTCTTTCGCCTCCGCCTGTTGCGTTGAGGTGTGGTGTCGACCTGTTTGGTCGTCGACCCGTGTGGAGCGCAGCGTCGCGGCTGGCGTGTGGTCTTGTGTTGTATCGGTTTTTCGGTCAGTTTTCCTCATAAACGGACCAACTCTTTTTCTACTATATCAACGAAAGACAAAGCTTTTGTCTTGTTTCAAAAAAATAAAAATAAACCATACATATTTCGATCTAAAAAAATAAGCCATACTACATAGTAGTACTATAAACTCCGCACTCCATACTGGATTAAGGCACGCGCGGAATCATTAGCCTAATTCTAGGAAACGTTTATGAGCCAGATATGTACGTAAGCCGACGCCGTTGTGTGATTTAATGGTAGATCGTTTTCGATGGTAGTGGCAGTGCGTGTCTTGATCGAGAAGTTGAGATTAGATGTGTCATGATTGTTGAT
Organism: Avena eriantha; assembly: GCA_910589775.1. Classification (NCBI taxonomy): domain Eukaryota; kingdom Viridiplantae; phylum Streptophyta; class Magnoliopsida; order Poales; family Poaceae; genus Avena; species Avena eriantha. The sequence goes on from OU342741.1 coordinate 46,116,839, forward strand.
TGAGCTGGTGTGATGCAGTGATGGCTGCGCGACTGCTGAGAGAGGTGGTCAGCGAAGTTACTCAACTCGCGGCTATTGCCGAGCTCTGGACCTCGCCTCAAAGCTTCGTCAAAAGGACGACGCAGATCTCGAATTGTCCCGGAGGTATATTCAGGAATATGCTAGTACCAGCACCTGAGAAATGGAGCAAAAGCCGCGCCGATTTTCAGAACTTAGTACGGAGCACAAGCGTGTGTGCTGAAGCCAGTGTGAGCCGTCAGCATCTGCAACACGAAAATGGCAACGGAAAAATTACAATACATCAGACAGTTGTGTGTCAGTTATTAGTCAGTCACTGTGTGTATGTGTGTCAAAGTTTTAAATAGCTGGCTCGCTATAGCCTTTGGAGAGACCTCCTGTTACAGCTATGACGTTTATAGGCTAAATGGAGAATAGCCGCTAATAGCCAGCTATAGCCCGATTTAGCCATAAATTAGCCAATTTAGCCGCTAAAGGTCATGCTTTATGGATTGTTCTTTTTTTCTTTTTTATTTAAATCTCCGTTCAATCTGATTCAATAAAATGTTGTGAGTTGAATGGTTAAATACTTATTTGCGTTGAATAGTTGAACGAGTTGTAACTCGAATCATGTTTGTGTCATAGTGACATGGGTATACCCTACAGGTACTCAAGCTTGATATATACGGTCTAAATACGTACAGGCCCACGGTGTCGCCAAGGCCCAGATGAAAGGACTCGAGTAACCTGCGGACTCTCGATTGCTTGAAGGACAAGAAGAAGCTAAAGATAGAAAGTTTGAAGGGGAAAACCCTAACTTGTAACCGACTCGACCTGCTACCCAAGACCTAGCCTATCTATATAAAGGCTAGGAGGCGGCGGCGAGAAGGACACACGCAACCCTAGTTTCCACAACCCTCGCCAGATTGCATCTGCGCACCATTGTAACTTTCGACTCCTTCGATAATTCCACAAGCAGACAAGCAGGAGTAGGGACCTCTACGAGGCCTGAACCTGGGTAAATCCTTTGTCCCCTGTGTGCTTGTTTGCTAGCCGATAGATGTCTCCAGCGCTCCCTCCTTCTCCAAAACCCAAGTCCATAACAATGGGCATTGATGAGTTAAACCCTCGTCAATTGGCGCCGTCTGTGGGAAACGGGAGTGCTGATGTTGCGGCGTCTTCGGCTCCATCGACTGCGATCTACATCTCCGCAACAGCGGAGATTCGCCAGCTCTTCGGCGCGTTCGACTTCACCGTCCACACGCCCGCCACCCGCGCATCCTTCGAATCCGTGGGCGACGGAATCAGTCTGGCGATTGGGAGCTTCCGCTTCCAAGTTGGCCAGATGGGCACGCTTCGCATGCCCGATCAGCCGACAGCACCGGCGATTGCCCCGGCATCGTGGTTCCCTCCATCAATCGGCACCCTCAGCGAGCTCAACGCCCGGTGGCAGTCGAGAACACGATCAGCGACAGCAGTCGCGACTCTGATCTGAGCGATCTAGCCACAGAAGATGGAACCTACGGTTCCGAATCTGAAAGTTGTGGAAGCAACAGCTTCCCCAATCACTTCATGTGCGTCGTCATTAACGCAGGCGACACCTCCGCCAATCGCGGCAACGGCGGTAACACCGGCAATGGCACCGATCCACCCAACGGTGGCAATGGTGGCAACGGCGGTAACGGCGCCAACGGGGGAGCAGTCGAACCTCCCAGCATAATCAATGAGCAAACTGGCGAACACGTCATAATCAGGCTCAACGAGCAAGAGTGGGAGCGTTGCCGCGAAGCCCTACGAGGTGCACCTCTACCCCTTGGGTCCTCGCAGGAACTGCTGATGGGCTACCACTGGCTCCTAAAAGAAGAATTCAAGCGCCAAAAACAAGTAATCGTGCAACTTGAGGCGCGTAAAAAGGCAGCGGACGAGTCAAGCCTTCGTCGCGCTAGGCTCTCCTCCTACGGAGGATCCTCCTCAAGAGGCAATGAGTACCTCGCCAAGAAGAGGCAGTCGCGGATGGCTCATCTCACTGAGCAAGAGCGCATAGAGGCCGCGAAAGTCCTCGACTTCGGCTCTATGACAGTCGACACGAGAGGCAACGTGGTTCCCAGGATGCCGTAGGCTGCGGTGACAGCAACCACCATGTAACTCCTCAATAACCAGCCGCCAGCTGGAGATCCCCGAACTGCCATGCACCGATCTACGATCGCGGGTTTGGAGTTAATCGAGGCCGCCCTCGACAAGGAGACGGTACCAGACCCAAAAAAGGGCAATGCGCTAGCAAAGCACTACTCCTCGCCCTCATCCAGCGATGACAGTCACGACCTGTCTCGACGCCGTCACTCACGGCGACACGATCGCGACTACGATGCGCGCAACGACCTCACGCAACGCAAGATCGACAAGTCAAGGGCACGACGTGCTCAGTCAACTGACTCGGAAGAGGAAGACGGGGAGCTCTGCGGCGCCAGATGCTTCAGCAGATCCATTAGGCAGAAGCAAATTCCTAAAGGGTTTAAACTCCCGTCGGAGAATCCGAAATTTGATGGTCTACAAGACCCTAAAATTTGGCTAGAGGATCACATCTCCTCCGTCAAGCTCCACGGAGGCAGTCAAAGTACTGCCATGCAATGTTTGCAGCTACAGCTGCAGGGTGCCGCCCGAGCATGGCTCAATAACCTCCCACGCGGATCCATTCGCAGTTGGGATGAGCTGGTTTACAGCTTCGTGCGCAACTTTAAGGGCATGTACAAACGGCCCGCATCAATCGAAGAACTGAGATGCTGCCAGCAAAGATCTGGCGAATCGCTACGCTCATACATCGAAAGGTGGTCCATCATCAAGAACTCCGCGGAAAACATCTCGGAGGACCGCGCGATTGATGCATTCAACGGTGGCGTCCGCCGCCTAGAGCTCCGGGAGGAGCTGGGCCGCTCGAAGCCCCAGACCATCGATCACCTGATGGAGATCACGAATCGGTGGGCCGATGGAGAAGATTCGGTGAAGAACCGCGCTCACTCCGACGAGGAGGCGGAACTCGAACGTAGACGCGACCGTCGGGGCAAGCATCGCATGCGCATCTACGACGATCGCGACGATGTCAACATGGTCGCAGCCCGCTACGCTGATAGGCGCGACGACAACCGCAACAGCGGATACCGCGACTCCGGGAAAACCATGCAAGTGTGGCAACGCCGCACTCGCGACGAGGCACCCGTGACCTCCATCGAGGAAAAACTATCCGGGCCATGCACGGTACACTTCTACATCGACAAGCATGATGGCAAGAGAAAGTCCAGCCACCTCCTCAAGGACTGCCGCGAGTTCCTCAAACTACACGAGGGATTGGTTCGGATGAACCGCAATGCAGTCGAAAGAGGCTACGGAGCCGCTCCAGGCGCCGTGGCACATGGCGCACCACCACCACCACCTGGGCCACCCCCGAATGGAGCTGCACCGGACCAGCACAATAGGGGCGAACCGTACCCACAGGCCATGGGCACCATGATGATACAAAAGGGGCGCCCCTCCAACAGGGTGCAGAAGGCCATCACTCGCCAAGTCAACCTGGCCATGCACTCGCCACCATCCACCACTGAGTACCTCAGTGGCAGTGAGTCGTGCATCACCTTCGACAAACGCGACCATCCACCTCAGGTACCTCGCCTAGGTCATTGCCTTCTCGTACTCGAGGCGCAAATTGGAGGCTTCGACATGAGTCGCGTCTTCATGGATGGCGGAAGCGGCATCAACCTCATATTCGCGAGTACCTTGTGAGCAATGAGGATCCCTCTAACCTGCTTGGAAGCATCGGACACAACGTTCCACGACATCGTCCCAGGGAAAGGCGTATACCCCCTGGGCAAAATCAACCTCGACGTCATATTCAGCACGCCAAAGAACTTCCGGTGCGAGCGCATCGACTTTGAGGTCGTCGACTGGCCCTCACAATACCACTGCATCCTCGGACGCGTCGCATTCGCTAGGTTCATGGCGGTACCCCACTACGCCTATCTGCAGATGAAAATGCCAGGTCCCAACGGCGTCATCACGACCAACGGGAGCTTTGAGCGATCTGACAGTTGCGACAGGGAATTCAACAGAATCTCCCAGTCCTTCGGCATGCAGGAAGAGCTCGCGTGACTGAAGGAAACGACAGACAACAGTCTGCCTCCCCTGAGTAGGCCAAGCTCACCTGATCTCTCCTTCGACTCATCTGTGCACACAAAGAAGGTGGAGGTCCATCCGTTAGATCCCGCCAAAACGGCCCTCATCGCCAACAACTTGAGTCCCGCATAGGAACTTGCGCTCGTCGAATTCCTCCGTGAGCACTGGGAAATTTTTTCCTGGTGTCCTGCGGACATGCCAGGAGTTCCCAGGGAATTCGCCGAGCACGCACTCAACGTCAACCCCGACGCAAGGCCAGTCAAGCAAACAATCAGGTGACTGTCTGAGCCACGAGCGCAGGCAGTCGGAATGGAGATCAACAGACTCCTTGAGGCCAAATTTATACGCGAGATCAAGGAAAGCACTTGGCTCGCCAATACGGTGCTGGTGCCAAAAAAGGGCACGGATATCCTACGGATGTGCGTGGACTTCACTTCTTTAAACAAGCACTGCCCAAAAGATCACTTCTCGCTACCACGGATCGATCAAATCATCGACTCCACCGCTAGATGCGAGCGCCTCTGCTTCCTCTATGCCTACTCATTCTATAACCAAATTCGAATGAAGGAGAAAGACCAGGAGAATACCGCGTTTACAACGCCCTTCGGTGTGTTCTGCTACAACACAATGCCCTTCGGGCTAAAAAACGCGGGAGCCACCTACCAGCGGTGCATGCAGGCTTGCCTCAAGGAGAAACTGGGTCGCAACATCCAAGTCTATGTCGACGACATAGTAATCAAAACCAAGGAGGAAGCCTCTCTAATTGACGACTTGCGCGAAACATTCGCCAATCTCGATCGTTACCGGATTAAGCTCAATCCGGACAAATGCGCCTTCGGCGTACCATGTGGGCAGCTGCTCGGGTATCTCATCTCCGCGAGAGGGATTGAGGCAAACCCGAAAAAGATAAAGGCCATACTGGCCATGGAGAAGCCAAAGAACATAAGAGGCGTCCAACAACTAGCCGGACGAATCGCGGCCCTCAGTCGATTTATCAGTCGAATGGGAGAAAAGGCACTGCCCTTCTATCAGCTCCTTCGCAAAGCTGACAAATTCGAGTGGACCAATGAAGCGCAAGAAGCATTTGAAGATCTCCAGCGCCTGCTATCCACCTCGCCAGTACTGGTGACTCCACGAGAAAGGGAACCACTACTGCTGTACATCTCCGCTACCAACCAAGTGGTTAGTACAGTGCTCATCGTCGAGCGGGCCGAGGAAAACAAGGTCCATGGCATACAACGCCCGGTATACTACCTCAGCAAGGTCCTCATGCCAACAAAACAGCGGTACCCGCACTACCAAAAGCTGGAGTACGGCGTCTTCATGACCGCCCGGCGACTGCGCCATTATTTTCAGGAACACCCAATCGTGGTAGCTAGCGACGCCCCATTGGGACATATCCTCAATAACCCCGACGCCACGGGACGAGTCGCGCTTTGGGGAATCGAACTGTCTCCATGAGACATCACATACGAAAAGCGCGACGCAATCAAGTTGCAAGTTCTCCCTGACTTCCTCGTGCATTGGATGGAAAACCAACTCCCGGACAAGCCAGATATGTCCTACCTCTGGACAATGCACTTCGATGGATCCAAGCGGAAAGATGGAGCAGGAGCAGGTGTCATACTGACATCACCTTAAGGGGACAAGCTGAAATACATCCTGTGAATGCAGTTCACAGCCTCAAACAACGAGGCTGAATACGAGGCCCTGTTGCACGGGATGAGGATGGCAAAAGCCTGCGGCGCAAAGAGGCTCATCATATATGGCGAATCCAAGCTGGTCGTCAACCAAACAATGCACGAGTGCGACGCACTGAATGACAACATGATCGCATACCGCGACCTCTACGATACACTTGAGGGAGACTTCGATGGTTGCGAGTTGCGACATGTAGGTCGCGAAAGCAACGAGGAGGCGGACGCACTCGCCAACATAGGCTCTACCTGCGCCCCCATACCACCTGGGGTATTTTCGAGCGCATCTGCGAACGCTCCATCAAGCCAAAGGCCGCAGAGAAGAAAACAAGCACAGCAACGGACTCGGGGCTACGCCACCCAATGAGCCAATGGCACTCGATGACTTAGAGCTAGACACAGGACTCGAGGGACCAATGAGCGTCATGATGATCGAACAATCCTGGACGCAGACGTACATTACGTACCTCCTCAGCAAGCGCCTACCGGACGACCCAACAGATGCACGACACATCGCGCGATGCTCCAAAGCATTCACTGTTATCAATGGCGAACTGTATAAACGCAGCATCACAGGCGTGTTACAACGATGCGTCTCCCTGGCCGATGGAAGAGCGGTCCTCCTCGACATCCATGAAGGGACCAGCGGGCACCACGCCGGCAGTCGCGCCCTCGTTGCCAAAGCTCTACGAGCTAGATTTTACTAGCCCATGGCCATGCGCGACGCCAAGGACATAGTCCAAAAGTGCAACGCTTGTCAAGGATTCGCGGACAAGCCACACGCACCAGGCGCAGAACTACGGCCTATTCCATTGGCCTGGCCCTTCGCACAATGGGGGCTGGACATGGTGGGCAAGCTCCCAAGGTCCTCGCAAGGAGGCTACGTCTACCTCTTGGTAGCAGTTGACAAGTTCACCAAGTGGATTGAGGCCATGCCAGTGACCAAGCAATCAGGGCACATCGCGGTCAAGTTCTTCGAGTTCATCATCTACCGCTTCGGCGTGCCGCACAGCATCATCACTGACAACGGGACGAACTTCACATCCAAAGAGTTCCAAGAATTCTGCGGAAACCTAGGGATCAACATCAGTTACGCCTCAGTCGCGCATCCACAGACCAACGGTCAGGTGGAAAAAGCAAACAGGCTCGTCTACAGCGGCATCAAGAAGCGACTCCTTCGACCACTCGAGCAGGCCGCAGGTTGCTAGCTAGATGAGCTCCAATCCGTACTCTGGAGCCTACGAACAACTCCAAACAGCGCCACGGGCTACACGCCATTCTTTATGGTGCACGGAGCAGAAGCAGTACTACCCGCTGAAGTTCGGTACAAGGTGCCGCGCGTAATCGCTTACAGCGAACAGGAGTCATCTCTTGCACTCGAAGACTTCGTCGACCTCCTCGACGAGGCAAGAGAAATCGCCGCAGAAAGATCCATGATCTACCAGTAGAACCTGCGCAACTACTACAGTAGAAGGCTTCGCCCCAGATCCTTCGTCGAAGGTGACCTGGTCTTGCGACTGAAGCAACAGGGGCATCTCAAGCTCGAGTCCCCCTAGGAAGGACCGTACGTGATTACAGAAGTAATCCCAGGTGGCGCCTATCGCCTTCAAGATTTAGAGACAGGAGTCGCATCCTCCAACCCTTAGAACGTAGCACAACTACGACGCTTCTACCCCTAGCTGTTTTTTACTTTTACATCGCAAATAAGGCTACTCAGCTAAGGCTACTTAGCCACACATTGTACCTCGTACTATTTTTCAAATAAATAAAAGCTAAGTGCCCCAAAACTCTGTGTTTTTTCTTTTCACTTCTATCAATTTTATACTCGGGCGCTACGCCACCCTACATACATCTGTTCTTCAAACCAATAAACGCGATATCCTGAGTAGCTGGCACATCAATCAAACCCCTTAACGCAAACTCAACCCAGCTGCAACGCACCTGGCAGGTTGACAAAGGGATGGCCAGGCTAATGAAAAGGACTCGCATAGTGCAACGCACCTCACGCCAACAAAGCTGTTTATATACATTCAACAATAAAATATCTACAACCTATACATGAAATTTACAACACAAATACACTTATGTGCAGGATACAAATCTGGCTATTGCTGCAACAGAAGAACATTGGTTTGTTCCTCGAAGAAGTCGACAATCTCCTCTGATGGACGGTCCACCACCTGATAGTGCGGCACCATATTCCAAGCAGATCCGGCTGGCGGCGCTGGCGGACCGGAAGCAATGGCGGCGACATCCACGTCAGGCCTGTGCAATCGCACCATCGAGAGGGCAGCCTTGGCACCAGCCACCAACTGCTGCCTCATGCACTCGCGAACAGTGGACATATCTTGAAACTTGGCCAGAAGAGCCAACAGGCTTGATGGAGTGTCATCCAACGAGAACATCGCCCAATAGATGTTCTTCAAACACGACTGCGACTTCTTCAGGAAGAGCAGCACTCGCGAAGCGCGATCCTGCAGGGTCGCCAATGCAGTCGCATGATCATGATCTACCCAGAAGTATCCACTCTCTTGATGTTGCTCCTGGGTGAGATCATGAAGGCGGATGGTAATCCTATCCCTCTCCTCCTGCGGATGGCGTGCGCTAACAACTACACGAAGCAGCACCAACAGCATGAGTACAACGTACCATTGCGACTAACTACAAAGGAAAAGATGAGGACGAGCAAACTAACACTTAAACTGGTCGCCCAGCTGCGTCACCTCGCCAAGCAGATATTGCTCGCGGGCGGCGGATTTTTCCGCCTTCGACTTCCACACGTCTGCATTACCACGGATCAGGGGCAACTCATGCTCCAGTCCCTTCACGCGATCACGAAGTCGCGACAGCAAGGACAACTCCTCTACCCTGGAGCGCGGCGGTGCCACTTTCTCATCAAGACATTGCGAATCCTGGTTTCCCCCCACAGGACCACTCGATGCACCCTACCACAAGTCAAGACAAAGGCAATTAAGGCGACCAAATTAACACAAAGGCAAGGGGAACAGATGCATTAAAGATAAGCATAAGTGTTTACAAACACACTCGCCAGCAGGCATGTCCTTAGGCTAAAAAGGCAACTGATCAATTATTACAACAAGCTAACTACGGGGCAGCTGGCTTCTTTGACTTCGACGGCTTCAGGGACTTCATCAAGTCCATGGCAGTATCAGATGCCACTGACTTTCTGCCGGCCCCTGAGGCCGAAGCTTTCGCCACCTTCTTCGCACGTTGGAGCTCCTCTGAATACTTGGCAACAATATTTATCAAGGAATGGCCATATTTGGCACAAGCAGTCGCAAAGCGAGCGAACACTACCTGCTAACCATCTGCGCCAACAGGCATCGCCTTCGACACCGCAGAGGGATCTATCTCGACTCCGTGGGCTTGCACCATGGCGAGTGACATCGTCGCACCAGCCGCCCGGAGGAAGCTCTTGTAGGTAGCAGGCACACCCCTGGTGAGTGACTCCACCAGCTTGTCCATATTATCGACCAGCTCCGCCTTCGGCATCAATTCCTCTCAGAGGCGACTAAGGGCGACCTTGGCCTTGGACAATGTATCCTGGATGGTGGCGCTTCGGTCCTCGACCGCAGATACCGCGTCGGCCAGAGCGTCATCACGACGAAGAGCCTGCGGGTCAAAATTCAAGTCGCCAGCATCTGCACCGAAAATACACACATGGATCAAACTTCTAGTGCCACCGGCAAAACTCTAGATGTAGATGGGAACATCAATAAAATATCTACCAGTAAAGGTACCTGAGAGGGCCTTGGCAACTGAGAACGGTTGCTCTTCGAACAACTTTTCCATGGCCGCAAAGGAGGCGCGCAGATCCTCTTCGCGCTTCTGGGCATCATCACGAGCCGCGATTGCCTCGTCGCGCCCCTTCACAGCTGCGGCTAATGTCTTCTCCAACGTGGCGATGTTGCGCAGTAAAGCATTATGCTCAGCTACATGGCAGTCAATAATTGGCTATCAGTCGATTACACCAAAACAGAGAGAAGACGAAAAGATAAAGTGTAGAAGCACTCACTTTCGACCACGCGGTGACGCGTCTCCAGCATGGCATGCTGGCGACCTATCGCCATCACCTGGTCCGCCACTTGCGCAGCTTCCTTTACAAGGAGGTGTCACACAAAACAAGGACTCAGAAGAGGGCAACAGAAGGCGTCGACTGCCACATTGGAAAAGAAGGAAAGATATACTTACATGGTCCTCTAGCGACTCCGAAGAAGTTTGCTGAACCGTCATCCGAGCAACTATTCGATGCTCCCCTACGTGAGGAGAGCTCGAAGAATTGTGCCCGGAGTGGGCCGCCGCCGGAGGAGAAGGAGCGCGCTCGACCTCTACTTTGGCCTTGAGGTTGCGACTCTAGATTCCTTCACAAACTCGACGTCGCCAGAAGATGACGACGCCTCTTGGCTACAAGACGAAATTCACACTGAGAAAAGGAAAACTCCAGGGCGAAGCCAACAAGAATAAAACAGAAAAGAACTAGTGAACTCGCAAATTTACCAGTCAAAATTGTCAATATTAAACGTGGCCTCCGCCGACTCTGACGAAGACTCCTTCGGCAATCGCATCTTCTTGCGAGAAGATGGTGCCACAGCCCTCACAGGAACGGCGGGAATTGGTGACTCCGCACCAGCAGCTGTGCCTTCTGGAGTCGAAGGAGTCGACGCATCGGAGTCCTTGCTGCGCGAATGCTTGCGAGTATCCGGGCTCTCGGACTCGGGGGCTTCCTCTTCCACATCAGAAGGGACAGTCGACTCAGACTCGTCCTCTTCAAAAGCTTCGCGAGGAATAATACCCTCAGGGAGAGGAGGCATACAAGGCGACACCGCCCAATCCTGCATACAGACAGTGAAGATCAGCAAACAGAACACGTAAGCAACATAAAAAGCAATCGCGAAAGTAAGCTACTGCGTAGCACAACTGTACCTCAGGAGGAGGATTCGAAGCATCGAAAGGAGGAACGACTGGCTCATTCGGAAGCACATCCTTGAAGGTGTACTTCGTGACCAGTCGCACCCTCTTATCTACCTCACTCGCGGACATGCCATCGGCAGACACGCGAGTGGCATCATCAGCGCCACCCCATTGAAACATGGGATGGACTCTGGCCTGGAGAGGCTGGACGCGACGACGCAGCCAAGTCCTGACAAGGGCGCAACCTCCCTCTTCTGCGCCTATGCGACTCTCGAGGTCGCAGACACGTTGATATAGCATGTCTGTCTCCGCGAGTTCGGAAGGCATGATCACGTTCTTCCAAGAACGCATCTTCTTGCAGGGAGTCGCGGGATCGAAAGGCGCGAGTCCAAAGTGCTCGTCCTTGGCCTTCTGGTCGCGAACATAGAACCATTTGTCCCTCCATCCCTGGACGGACTTGGCGAGCTTGATGTCGAAGTAGGTGGCGGACGGGTCGACATGGATTCCACAACCACCTACGTCGTAAACTAGAGAGCCAGATGCGGACTGACGCTTTAGCTTAAATAAGCGTTTGAAAAGGCCAAAGTGCGGCTCGATTCCGAGCCAGCACTCGCAAAGAGTAATGAAACAGGAGATGTGAAGAATCGAGTTTGGGGACAGCTGATGGAGCTGGAGCTCGTAGAAACAAATGAGACCCCTAAGAAAGGAGTGGAGAGGCAAAGAAAGGCCGCGAATGATGAATACAAAAAACATCACTCGAAAACCGGCGGGAGGCACAGGAATGGTCTCACCACTGGGGACGCGCGCATCGGCGACTGCTGCAGAAATACCTCCGTCTTGGCGAAGACGGAGATCCGACGCCTTGATGATAGAGGGGCGCCACGCGCCATTGGTCACGCGGGTGCCCGCGACCTTGTTTTTCCCGCCGGCAGCGGCACTGGTGCCCGTAGCACCGGGGCCACCCTTCTTCTTCATCGCAGCGACGGTGGCCGCGGATTCAGCGGCAGCACCTCCTTTCTTCTTTCCCATTGCGCGGTGGCGATGAGAATGCAGAAAATAACTTGGAAATGAGCGGAGGTGGTCTAGAGTTAAGGAGGAGATGAGCGCAGGGGAAAGCAGATGAGCAGCAGCAATGGTGATGGCAGCGAGGAAGAAAAGAGTGCAGATGGAAAATTACCGCCGTAGCGCCACTACTTAACCCCTAGGAGATGCAATCCAACGACTCACAAAAACCCTACTGGGCGCGTGGCACGCATCGCGTTCGACACGTGGAGAAGAGGAAGCGCGAACCGTCCCTCCCCTGCTCCCATTACGCGCGGAAATCGAGGAGGCGCGGTTAATAATAAGATTACGCACGCCCAGTTAAATCAAAGTCAGAAAGTGGGACCCACCGCTCATCATGTCCCGTCAAAATCGCTCACGCGGACAACTGAGGTCATGCAAGCGTCAGCACTGACGTCATCAACAGCTACGCAGCAGAAAACTTCGACTACTTTAGTCCTTGCTGGAGTCTTCGACTCCACCAAGCACTCGGGGGCTACTCCCATAGGGAGCGCTGGCCGTGCACCCTACGATATTTTCTTTTTTCTTATTGCAGGGATATAGGCAATCAAATTCAAACCCAATGACTCGAAACACGGTTCGACTACGGACATGGGTTACTCCCATAGGGAGCGCCGGAAACAATTTCGACTGAAACAAGCGAGCAGAAAACGACAGCAGTCGCAAATGTGTTTTAGTCTTTGCCTGAGTCTTTGACTGAAACAAGCAAGCAGATTCTTTAGTCCCTGCCTGAGTCTTTGACTCAACTAGGCACTCGGGGGCTACTCCCATAGGGAGCACTGGCCGCGTACCCTATGATTATTTGCACAAAACTGTGTGTTGATAACATCCGCACTCGCAGATCATGGCGACACCGCCTCATATTTTTCCCTACAAAGAGACTGCGTCTCCTGGGTCGCCCGAATCGTCTCCGCGATGATAAAATTCGAATACCACGCTTACAACGTGAAGGTAAGACCTGAATAAGGCCTGGCAACGCATTTAACTGCGCACTACCAGAAAAATATCCGTGCCTGCAGGCATGATGAACATGCCTTGACGGACGCGTCAAGTGCTCACACCCATATAACTGGAATTCGACTCCTGTAAGACCTTCGCGGCCTGAGTCGAATTACGCCAGCACTTTTCCGGATTCGAGTCCGGGGACTCGAGTTCGAGTAGATTGCGTTGTTTCACCCTAAGGTGGTTAACTGATACCGATACTTCGGCTATATCAGGCACGTATATCAACAATCCCTATGACATAAATGAAAGCAGTCGAAAATGTACTCATTCAGGCACTTGAAGACTTCAAAAAGTACCCAGTCGAATCTGCGATTCCACTGGATACTCGGGGGCTACTGACATGGGTATACCCTACAGGTACTCGAGCTTGGTATATACGGTCTAAATACGTACAGGCCCACGGTGTCACCAAGGCCCAGGTGAAAGGACTCGAGTAACCTGCGGACTCTCGATTGCTTAAAGGACAAGAAGAAGCTAAAGATAGAAAGTTTGAAGGGGAAAACCCTAACTTGTAACCGACTCGACCTGCTACCTGAGACCTAGCCTATCTATATAAAGGCTAGGAGGGGGCGGTGAGAAGGACACACGCAACCCTAGTTTTCACAACTCTCGCCAGATTGCATCTACGCACCATTGTAACTTTCGACTCCTTCGATAATTGCACGAGCAGACAAGCAGGAGTAGGGACCTCTACGAGGCCTTAACCTGGGTAAATCATTTGTCCCCTGTATGCTTGTTTGCTAGCCGATAGATGTCTCCAGCGCTCCCTCCTTCTCCAAAACCCAAGTCCATAACAATGGGTATTGATGAGTTAAACCCTCGTCACATAGTTTTTCGCTTTTGGCAAGATATGACTAAAATTTCCTCTCTTTTCGAAAACGGCTAAAATGGAATAGCCCGTTATAGCCTTGTATAGCTGCTAAAAATGTTGTGGCTAAACGAAATAGCCGGCTATTTTAAACTTTGATCCTAGATTCCTTTTTCTTCCCAAAAGGGAATTTAAAGTAACAGTTGAAACAAGGGCGACCAGATTGTTACAAGCAGAGCCTTTTTTTCACGTACAACTTTTTCTAGTTCTCCCAACGGGTCCGTCCATGGTTATACAGTGGCGATCACTACTTACACTAGTAGTAGTAGCAGCAAAGACAAATCGATCGAGCGAGCGGGGATGAAGGTGACACGTGCCGGACCCGCCGCGAGAAGTCAAGCAGATCGAAGCCGTAGTGGCTGTCACGCGGAGGCGCCGTCCCGATATACTCAACCGGCCGGCCGGAGAAGGAGATGCCAGTCAAAAGGGCAATCGAGCTACCCATCCGTGGCAACCGCGTACGGTGGCTTGTGTGAGGAGATACCTAGCTATACATATACCAGCTGGCTGGGGGAATCAAGTAAGCGTAAAGTGAGCTTTGCTTTGCCCTGCCCTGGTGCGTGCATGAGCGGGACAAGGGTTAACGCTTGGTGGCACTAGCTCTAGCTCAAGACCCAGGTTCTGGATAAGAATCCGAGGAGGGAGGGAAGAGTCGCTGTCTAGCAAGTGTGTATTTTGTACGATTGACACAGGTTGCACGCAAAGATTTGGAAATCATTAGCCGCGTATCATGCACTGATGCGCGGTTATTAGGCCATGCACTACGGGAATAACTTATGCCGGCGGCCGCATTCTACGCCGACAGCAAAATGTCGACCCGTCCAGTCGGGCCGCGCAGCCGTTGGCCCAGTTTTACCGTCGGCGCATAGGATGAATAGGCCGACGGCAGCCGTCAGCGTAGGCGATTAGGCTCGGCAGAGCGACGGCGTCAAGTCTAGCCGTCGGCGAATAGCTATTTTTTCTTTTTTCCACATTAATCTTAGAAAATCATAACTAAATTATTTAAATTTAGGAAAATACATATGATATATCAAAATTTGCAGAAAAATAAGGTCTATCTATATAAACTTAAATATTACATATTTTATTCAAATATATATATAATACAAATACTTTCGTATAACATATTTTAAATTTTCTGAGTGCAAAAGCCTGGGTGTTTTGTGAAGCAACCACCAAATGAAAGTTTTAAAATAATACCACTCCATTTTCCATAAATACTAGATCACCTTAAATGAACAATGTCCCAACCGAGGTATCTTAAAACTTTTCGTCCACCCCTCGTAAAAAATACAAATTCATGCCGAATCGGTAGGAAGTGAGTCGGATTTGAACTACAGGTACATGATCTAATGGTCATGATTTTTTGAAAAAATCATTTTTAGATTCATAATATACTATTTCATCAGAGATCCAATGCAAGTTTAGCGAGGCTCAGCCCCGAGCTAAGAATCTTCATGTCAAAAGTTTGACGATAGTTTGAAACGGGCATAAATAATTCAAAAAGGTCGAAACAATGCAAAACCTTCGTGTGGTGTCATATTATGTGACATAGTTGTAAGGAAAAATACCAAACTTGATATATTGATTGTGTCTCAAAAAAACATTCACAAAATGATCTATCTCGATCGAGGTTTTCTGGCTTTTAGATCAAATAACCAATGTTATGGCTTGAATCGCGATATAGTTTGCGATAATGTGCTCATATTGTACACGCATGTGTATTATGGGATGGAGAACAATTTTGCAGGAGGAAGTTTTCCTTTTCGTCGCATCAAAAAGCCATTTTTTATTTTCCAAGTGCAAAAAACGGGGTGTTTTATGAAGCAACCACCAAATGAAAGTTTTAAAATTATACCACCCCATTTTTCAACAATATTATACCACCTTGAATGGACATGTCCCAACCGGGATATCTGAAAGGTTTCCGTCCACCCCTCGTGAAAAAGATAAATTCATGCCGAATTGGTAGGAAGTGAGATAGATTTGAACTACACGTACATGATCTCATGGTCATGATTTTTTGAAAAAAAAAAACATTTTTAGGTTCACAATATGGTATTTTATTAGAGATCCAATGCAAGTTTAGCGAGGCTCAGCCCCGAGCTAAAAATCTTCATGTCCGCCGATTTAAAAAGTTTGGTGATAGTTTGAAACGGGCATAAAAAATTCAAAAATGGTCGAAACAATGCAAAACATTCGCGTGATGTTATATTATGTGAAATAGTTGCAATGAAAAATAACAAACTTGGTATATTGATTGTGTCTCAAAAAAACCTTCACAAAATGACCTTTCTCAATTGAGGTTTTCTGGCTTTCAGGTCAAATAACCAATATTATGGCTAGCATCGTGGTATAGTTTATGATAATATGCTTATATTGTGCATGCATGTGTATCATGGGATGTCGGATAATGTTACAGGAGAAAGTTTTCCTTTTCGTTGTACCAAAAAGCTATTTTTCATTTTCCAAGTGCAAAAAACGGGGTGTTTTGTGAAGCAACCAACAAATAAAAGTTACAAAATGATACCACCCAATTTTTCAAAAATACTAGACCACCTTGCATGGACAATGTCCCAATGGGGGTACCTAAAAGCTTTTTGTCTATCTCTCGTGAAAAAGACAAATTCGTGTCGAATCGGTAGGAAGTGAGTCAGATTTGAACTACAGGTACATGATCTGATGCTCATAATTTTTTGCAAAAATCATTTTTAGGTTCACAATATGCTATTTCATCAGAGATCCAATTCAAGTTTAGAGAGGTTCAGCCCCGACCTAAGAATCTTCATGATGGTCGTTCGACAAAGTTTTAACGATTGTTTAAAACGGGCATAAGATTTGGATATATTATTTGTCGAATTACGATTTACGGATTTGTATATATGAATTATTCAATTTTAAATGGAAAAATGTAAAATAAATAAAATTTATTTTATTTTTATTTGAATTGAAGATTATTATTACTTATTCATTGTTGTTGACTTAAATAATTGTATGAAATGTAAAAAATTAAAGACGTCCAACATTATAATCCAATGGTTAATAGGATTGATATGATAGTATTTACATCAAGTTCTAATTTCTTTGTGAGAAGTTCATGTGAAAAGAATGGAGAAGTTAGGCGTGCTGGGGCTAGAGTAGTGTTACGATGAGTGACTGATCGGGAAGTTTGACTACTAGTGCAATTTGACTTGAGATTAAGTGTAGTTAAAATTAAAAATGTCTATGTAAGATTAACGAGTTAAACAATTCAAAAACGTTAAAAAAATTAGAAAAATCTAGGCCGTTAGAAAAATCTAGGCCGACGGCAAGCCGTCGGCATAGCCAAACGACCGTTAGTCATCTAAGTGGGACCCATATGCTCTACGCCGACGACTTTAGCTATATACACCAACGGCTTTCTACGCCGACGGGTAGAGGGGTCGGCATAGCCAAACGGCCGTTAGTCATCTAAGTGGGACCCATATGCTCTACGCCGACGACTTTAGCTATATACACCGCGGCTTTTCTACGCCGACGGGTAGAGGGATGCGCCTACGGGCTAGTACGCCGACGACAGCCGTCGGTGTAACCTACGCCGACGATATTGTGGGGCTAAGCCGACGGGGTCCGGCCTTCGGCGTATCAGGTTGTTGGTTTGGACACTACATGCGAGAAAAATTGTTGGCTTGGGCACTAGTAGCTATGCTATACTCTGTTTTTGTTTTTTGAAACTTTCGGAATTTAGCTATGCTATACTCTGTTGGTCCTGGGCTATGTAGCTTAACACGCAACGACTCGCGACAATGATCACTCATGGAGCATCTCCTTCCCAAAAGATAAGCTCAAGCCCAAAAGGCATTCACGACGGGACGCAGCGGGAGACGTCTTTTGCGCCAACTGTGGCCCTAGCCGTTTGAAGCATTTCCATATGGACCACATTTTCTTAAGGCCCATTTACATGTACACTCTCCGTCCCAAAATAAGTGATGTAAATTTATCTAAATTCATATGTATTTAGACATGTTTTAATATATAGATACATGTGAATCTAGATAAAGCAAGTCACTTATTTTGGAACGGAGGGAGAATATTTTTACTAAATAAATCAGAAAATACAATTATTATCCTCAAAAAAATAAAATTATTGTTAATAATTTTACTGATCTTTCTAGTAAATTCAAAGAGTGGTGTAAATATAAAATACTCATAGTATCACACCGAAGATATTCGCAAAAAAAAGTATCACACCGAACAAGATGCATCTACAAGATGGTCAAATGTGTGTCTCATATCGACAAGGAACCATGTATTTGCAAAGTTGATTACTCAAATCATAAAATTGAGAGTTAATCATCCTGAACATAGGATAAAATCCATCAGAATGGATAATGCTGCTGAATTCAGTTCACGAGTATTCAATGTTACTGCTTAGCTTTGGGCATAACTGTGAAGCATTCTGTACCATATGTACACACACAAAACGGTCTTGCGGAATCATTTATCAAGAGGATCAAGTTGATAGCAAGACCGCTCCTACAGAATCGTAATCTCCCAACTTCATGTTGGGGACATGCGGTGTTACACGCCGCGGAATTGATACAAATTCGACCAAATGCATACCATACGGCCTCCTCGTTGCAGTTAGTACGTGGAAATCAACCAAGTATTTCCCACCTTCGAAGATTCGGTTGCGCTGTGTACGTGCCGATATCACCACCTCAGCGCACATCGATGGGTACACATATAAAGATGGGTATCTATGTGGGGTACACTTCTCCGTCGATTATAAAGTACCTAGAGCCTCTAACAGGGGATCTCTTCACAGCCCGGTACGCTGATTGCATCTTCGATGACGATAATTTTTCAGTATTAGGGGGAGAAAAGGACCACAAAAAATGCCAGGAAATAGGTTAGAATGTTGAAGGCATTCAGTCTTTACATCCACGTACGAATGAATCTGAACTAGAGGTTCATAGGATAAAAAAATTGCAAAATATTGCAAATAATCTGCCAGATGCATTTACTGACTATAAAGGTGTTACTAAATCCCATGTTCCCGCTACGAATGTCCCAGAGAGAGTTGAGATAGCTAAGACCACTCAACTGCCCAAGAGGGGGAGAAATCTGGACAAAAAATGACAAAGCTTCTCAAAAATGTACGCGGGGAATGAGGATCTCTAAAACAGTAAATGTAGGTCAACCGCGGGTTGATGTTCAACCAAGTGTTGAAGAAAGACACCTAAAGGATGTTCATCATCCAGGACCCAGCACAAGTGTGCACACAAATATAGGTGCTGGGACATTGGAACACCTCGATTCAATCGTTGAGGGAGATCACGATGAGTTTGAAGGTATTGAAGAGATTTCTACAAACTATGTAGAATCACGAGAATCATTCAACAGAAAGTCTACAAATGTCGACATATTTTTCTCCTCAAAGATTGCAAATGACCTAGCATTGGACCGTGAACCTAAGACCATGGCAGAGTGTATGAAACGCTCGGACTGGTCCAACTGGATGGTTGCAATTGAGGATGAACTGCGCTCGCTTACCAAGAGAGGGGTATTTACTGCAGTAATACCTACTCCTCAGAATGTTTTCCCCGTTGGTTCAAAATGGGTTTTTGTTCGGAAAAGGAACGAAAACAATGAGATGGTGAGATATAAGGCGAGGCTTGTAGCACAAGGTTTTACACAGAAACCTGGTATCGATTATGATGAAACATATTCTCCTGTGATGAGTGGAATCACGTTCCGATACTTGATATCACTAGCAGTGCAAATGAATTTGTATATCCAATTGATGGATGTAGTGACAACATATTTATATGGGTCACTAGATACAGATATCTACATGAAAGTTCCTGAGAGAATGAAGATTCCGGATCCGAAGGCTGATCGCAAAATATATTGCGTAAAGCTACAGAGGTCGTTATACGGCTTGAAGCAGTCAGGTAGAATGTGGTACAACCGACTAAGTAATTCCTTTTGCAGAAAGGGTACTTGAATGATGATGATTGCCCATGTGAATTCATCAAGAAATCTACTAATGGATTTTGTATAATCTCTGTGTATGTGGATGATTTGAATATCATTGGTACTACACAAGAGATACATGAGGCTAATAATCATCTTAACACGGAATTTGAGATGAAAGATTTGGGTAAAACCAAATTTTGTCTTGGTTTACAACTTGAACATATTCCTTCTAGAATATTGGTTCATCAGTCTGCTTATATCCAAAAGATATTGGAGAAATTCAATATGGATAAAGCATACCCGTCAAAAACACCTATGGTTGTTAGGTCTCTTGATAGAGACAAAGACCCTTTTAGACCTAAGGATGACGATGAAGAGGTATTGGGACCAGAGTTCCCATACGTTAGTGCAATTGGTGCACTAATGTATCTAGCAAATTGCACGAGACCTGCTATATCGTTTGCAGTTAATCTGTTGGCTAGATATAGCGCATCACCGACAAAAAGGCATTGGGCTAGTGTGAAGAATATTTTAAGATATCTTCAGGGCACCAAAGATCTTGGTTTGTTTTATCAGAAAAATCAAGAGAGAACCATGGTGGGGTATTGTGATGCTGGATACTTATCAGATCCCCATAATGCTAGATCACAGACTGGATTTGTCTTCTTACATGGAGGTACAACCTTCGCTTGGAAGTCGACAAAGCAAACATTGGTAGCTACATCCACGAATCATTCTAAGATAATTGCTTTGTATGAAGCATCACGAGAATGTGTATGGCTTCGCAGAATGATGAATTTTGTCCAAGGTTCAAGTGGGATTGGTTCGCTAGAATCACCCACCATTATCTATGAGGATAATGCTGCTTGTATTGTACAGATGCATACAGGTTATATTAAGAGCAATATTACAAAGCATATTGCTCCTAAGTTGTTTTATCCCCATGAGCTACAAAAGAGTGGGGAAATAAATATTTTGCAAACGAAGTCATGTGATAACTTCGCTAATTTGTTTACTAGGTCATTACCAAATTCGTCGTTTCACAAATATGTACATGGAATTGGTATGAGGAGACTTCGTGACTTGCAAAGTTCAGGGGGAGAAATATCCTAGGTTAAAACCTGTTAATGATTATCTGTTGGGGGGATACCCCCGGGTAGGGTCACGCCGGCGTATAAAGGCCGAGTTAGCCGAGTTACGGCAAGGTCAAAGCAAGTGTTGGCCGAGTCACCTCAAGGCAGGCCGAATCACGGGGTAACCCAGACTGGAGGATGTCCGCCTAACTGAGTCCCGGCTGACCTATGTCGTATGTCGGCAGGATGTATCAGACTTGTATGCAAGTACAGGTGTGGCTGGATTAACCGGGCATGATCCGGGTTATATCAGGCTTGCAAGAGAAGGAAGGTATCTCGCTGGTCAAAAAGAGGTCACTGTACGCAGGAGCGTGAGCGAAGCGGACAGAGGCTAGGACCACCGAGACGTGGCCGACAAAGGTGACATTGCCTGTGTCGGATGACGCTGGCGCCGTAGAAGCTCACGTAGCCTCTGCATGGCTTACGACGGGGAAAAGTGACCCGATCGGTTTACTATTTTGGGAAGAGGCATATTCCTTGGAATATGCCTCCATGTATGCCCTAATTAGAGACCTAGCCACCCTTATATAAGGAGAGCTAGGGCCTCTGTAGAAAGGGTTGATCTCTGGTGGGTTGAGTTTTACTTGTTTGGTGCTAGTTTCCTGAGAGCCAGTTAGTGGTGAGAGTAAGAGAGTTCCTTCTTCCTCCTCTCCCCAATACGGCTCAAGGAGAAATTATAACCTAGGAAATCCATTGAATACAAGGCATCTGTGTGTGGAATCACCACACTATCCCTCCCTGGATTCCTCTAGTGCATATTGTCCCCACTCTTAGCCAATGCATGACATCTGCCGTGACACCACCACGACAGTTGGCGCCCACCGTGGGGCTAGCGGCGCTAGCAGAAGTGAAGATCCGGACGGTAAACCTCATCGGCATCAGCGAACGCATCGTCTCCGGGCTTGTTCAACGCTTTGGAGCGCTGGACTTCGTTAGCGACAACGCTGGCTGCTTCGGCAAGCGACCTCTCCCGCGCAACGGCCTCTTCGTCAAGCTTGGCACGCATAAGATCTACGTCGTTGTCGATGTGTCGTGCGTTCACCCGCGGCACGTCATCGAGGGAGGCGAGCCATCCCTTAGTGTGGCTCGTGGGGCGCGTATCACTCGCTCCTCTAACCGCGCCGAGGTGATGATGACTGTGCCTGGCGCTGGCGCGAGCAAGGAACCGGCACCAGATCCGGAGGTAACACCTAAGGCACCGAGGAAAAGTATAGGTCCTCCGCTAGAGAGGCCAGAGAACGTGCTGCAGCAGGCAATAGATAGCTTGGCAAGCCCCATAGCAGCAGTAGTAGATCTGGCTCAGGCACATGCCAAGTTAGAGGAAACTAGGCAGAAAATACTAGAGGGTGCAAAAAAGATAGCCGCGGCTCAGCAGTCGTTGAACATGACACTGCGTGAGTATGCAAAGGCAAATAAGGTTGATGTTGTAAAAGTGAAGGGGAGAAATCTCATGAGTGAAATGAACAAAGAGGGTGATACTAGAATTGAGGAATCAGAGAAGTGTCTGTTCGTGGGGCTGCCAAAGTACAATACCCCGGCAAAGAACCTCAGGGCAGCAGATGCAGCTGCATCCGAGTTAGAGGGTCTGACGGGTGAAGCCCGGCAGAGACAGCAGGAAAGGGTCAATGAGTTAGTTCGGATCGCAGACAGACAAAATGAGGAGTTGCTTAGAGCTAACCCGGAAAGAGCTGGGGCCTCCAAGATCATTTATTTGGCAGTAGGTAACCCGGAGAAATCCGCCGGAGCTGCATCGTCTCCTCATGGTGGTCCTAGGAGAGAGGAGGTAGTAACCTCGGCCAGGAGGAACAAACAGATAGTCCCATATGACCCGGCAAGGACAGGGAAAGGAAAAATAGTGCAGGGAAATGAGGATCGACGAATTGTGAGCCGAGGTGAAGCTGGCCGAGGTAACCGCGACCAAGGCAATGCCGGTCAAGGGAACGCTATGAATGGCAATGCCGGACAGTGCAACCCGGCGGGTGCAAGACAACCGCAGCAGCGGAATATACTACGGCAAGAGCGCAGTGTCGGCCAAGGTATGCAACAGAGAGCAGCTCTACAAGAGCAAGATAGGTATAATGATGGTGATTTGGAGATGGTGAACGCTGGGTATTCCAGGCTAGACTATCACGTGATAGGGTCAAGATTGGGAAGCAGGAACTTGATGCCTGACGACGCCAGGTTAAAACTGGATCGGCTTTATAGGTCAGGGCAAATTGAGTGTCAAGGTCCTCCGGGTCCAGCGTGTTTTGAGCCCCGGATCATGAAGGAGCCTCCAGTACCTAACTTCTAGTTACCTAGAGGCACTAAGACATATGACGACAGCACGAAGCCGGAGGATTGGTTGATTAACTATGCAACAACGGTAAAAATTGCTACAGGCAACTTGAGATGGGTTGTGAGATATGTACCTCAGATGCTGGAAGGACCAACAAGGGTATGGTTAAACAATTTGCCACCCAGAAGCATTAACTGCTGGATCGATTTTGAGGAAATGTTTGTCAGTAATTTCTCAAGCACGTATCAGAGGCCCAACAGACCACAAACCCTAGCAATGTGCAAGCAGAGACCGAATGAGACGGGCCGGGAATTCTTAACCCGATGGTGCACTGTGCGAAACTCATGCGAGGGTGTGATTGAGTCACAGGCCATAGCTTGGTTTGCGCAACGGTGCAGATATGCAAGCATGTTATGGCAAAGGTTGCAAAGGGATATGCCAACTACATTGGCAGAGACAATCCGGATTGCTGATTCATATACCTTGGGTGATCCGACTCAGCCTAGGCTCATGTCCAATGAGTCAAGCGAGGAGTACTATCAACGAGATGGAGCTGGGTCATCCCGGCAGAATGATTACCGGGGTAAGAGAAGAGATGAAAGACCGGATTACCGGTATAGTTCGCAACAAGTTGCTGCTGTGAATCAAGATCAACCCGGAGTAGGAAGCAATCAACATCAAAAGACTGGAGGGTAGCAATAGACTCCAAGGAGTGATGGCAAGAAAACTTGGATGCCCGAACAAAAAATACAGTGGCAGGAAAAGAAGGACAGACCGAGGTATACTTATGAGGCCATGCTGGATCAGCCGTGTAAATTTCACACGCCAAATCCGAGTAACCCAGCGGGTCACACAACTCGGCAGTGTGAATGGATGAGGAAGATAGAACAAAGTGGTTCGGGGAATGCTCAGGCACCTCGGAATGATCAACCTCGGCAGGAGTTACCCCGGCAGCAATTGCTCTCCAGAGCGAACATGCAACAGTTAATGTTGCCACCACCTCCGCCGAGGTATGCAAACCATGAGAGAAGGGATGCAGTGCATCAGGTAGAAAACCAGCATCAACCAGATCAAAGGTACCCCGGAAATGAGGGGAGAAATGAGTACAGAGAGCATCACCAGAGTTACTGTGTGTTCACCACAGAAGAGACAGATAGAAAGAGCATGCAGCGCCGACACATGGAAGTCAATGCGGTAATGCCATTGGTGACGAGGTATATGCCTTGGTCGGATCAGGAAATTACCTGGAGCATCAAAGATCATCCCAAGCTTATGCCGAGCCCTGGTTCGTATGCGCTGGTGTTGGATCCAACATTTATTGGGCCAAACATCAATGTAAGGTTCTCAAAGGTGCTGATTGACAATGACAGCAGCATCAATATCATGTATGTGGATACAATGCGCAAGTTGGGTATCATGGAGAACATGCTCCAGGCTACAAGGACAACTTTCCATGGCATTGTGCCAGGCATTTCATGTGAACCCATTGGCAAGGTCCGGGTTGACGTGTTGTTCGACACGAGAGATAACTGCCGGACTGAGAATTTGGAGTTCGAAGTTGTCAATTTGGAGAGCGCATATCACGCGTTGCTCGGCAGGCCAGCCCTAAACAAGTTCATGGCAAGTACTCACATAAGTTACTTGAAAATGAAGTTGCCCGGGCCAAATGGTGTGATTACCATAACTAGCAATTTCCGACGTTCCATTGAGTGCGCGTCAGCCGGGTCTAACCTGGCCGAGTCACTCGTGATTGCACAAGAGAAGAGAAAGATCCAGGAGGTGGCAGCACTAGCTCAGTCCGCTCAGCAGTATATGCCGGCGCTGAGTAACCCGCATGGTACTGTCTCATTTCAAGCGACAAAGGATACCAAGAAAGTGCTTGTTGATGATATGTTCCCAGAGCGCACCGTAACAATTGGTGTCGGGTTAAATGATAAATAGGAAAGCGAGCTTGTCAACTTCCTCCGTGAGAATCGGGATATTTTTGCTTGGTCCACACAGGACTCGCAAGGTGTTCCGAGGGAGTTGGCCGAACACTCTTTGAATGTGAGACCCGGAGCAAAGCCAATGAAGCAACCTCTCCGCCGCTTCGCCGAAGACAGGAGAAAAGTCATCGGAGATGAGATAGCTCGGCTCCTAGAAGCTGGATTTATCATGGAAGTACTTTACCCGGATTGGCTATATAATCCGGTGCTGGTGGAAAAGAAGAAGGATGATCCAAATGTGGCAGTGGTGTGGCGGATGTGTATCGATTGCACGAACCTGAATAAGGCGTGTCCGAAAGATCCATTCCCACTGCCAAGGATAGACCAAGTCATAGATTCTACTGCTGGGTGTGAACTGTTGTCATTCATTGATGCATATTCTGTTTCCACCAGATACCTCTGAACCCAAGTGATCAAATAAAGACTACATTTATCACCCCGTATGGGGCTTATTGCTATCGCACCATGCCTTTTGGTTTACGTAATGCAGGGACAACGTACCAAAGATATATATAGAAATGTTTACACGACCAAATTGGTCAAAATGTGCAGGTATATGTGGATGATGTTGTTATAAAGACCAAGGAAAGCAAAACGCTCCTTGACGATATCAAGCAAACGTTCGTGAACCTGAGAAGATTCCGAATGAAGCTTAACCCGGAGAAATGTACCTTCGGTCTCCTGGCCGGAAAATTATTTGGATTTCTTGTCTCCAGCCGAGGTATCGAAGTTAATCCAACTAAAATCCGAGCCATAGAGCGAATGGAATTGCCGAAGTGCCTTAATGATGTCCAAAAGTTCACTGGTTGCCTGGCATCCTTAAGTCAGTTTGTATGTCGGTTGGGAGAAAAGGCACTGCCTCTCTATCAACTCATGAAAAAGTCGGACAAGTTCATTTGGACGCCGCAGGCCAATGAAGCCTTTATCATATTAAAGAAAATGTTAGCCACTGCACCAGTGTTAGCCTCTCCACTATCAAAGGAGCCAATGTTGCTCTATATAGCCGCAACCAACCGAGTTGTAAGTGAAGTAATTGTGATAGAGCGTGACGAGGAGGGCAACTCAGTGCAAAGGCCAGTATATTATCTAAGCGAGGTACTATTAGCTTCAAAACAAAACTATCCCCACTATCACAAGATGGCATATGTTGTGTATATGGCGGCTAAGAAGCTAAAGCATTATTTTGAAGAACACCCCATCAAAGTAATATGTGAAGCCCCCATATCCGAGATAATGATCAATAAGGTGTTGGGTCCACAGCATAGAAAACAAAAGATTTCCTATGATGAGAACTATACGCCAAGATCTATCTACTAGATATAGAGCAACGGGTGGACATACATCCATGGAGAACTTACCCTCGAAGACAACGAGTTTTGTTAAAGAGTAGGAACTCGTGGTTGATGCAGTCGTACGCTTGCCGATCTCAAGATCGTGTGGAAGTCCGAGCGCCGCAAATCAGCAGCGCATCCGTCCTCGCACACACGTTCAAGCTACCGGACAACCTCCACCTCCTCGCTCCAGCGAATCAGCGGAAGCAGCAACTCCTTCCAGACGCAAGGCCACCGGGAACATGTATCTCGCTAATCCGAGACCATGGGGGAATATCTAGAGGGGGAGAGAGATCCTTCACGAGGATGTGTGTGGATGAAGGAGGGAATGAGTGGCCTTTTATAGGAGGAGGGGGGTGCCCCCTCTCTCCATGGCCGGCGCATGGGGGGTGACCCCTCACCTTCCCCATTCATGTGGTGGTAACCCCTCCACATTAAAATGCCCCTTCACATTCTCTTTTAAAGTCTCCACTTTAAATGCATTAAATTTCTCCAAATTTAATGCTCTCTCATTTAATAAAACTCTTTTATTTATTTTATTCAGAATTTT
Source organism: Avena eriantha (assembly GCA_910589775.1). Lineage (NCBI taxonomy): Eukaryota > Viridiplantae > Streptophyta > Magnoliopsida > Poales > Poaceae > Avena > Avena eriantha. The sequence continues at coordinate 46,143,802 of OU342741.1, forward strand.
GTTAATTACTTTAATTAACAAACATTCACATAAAACCCCTTGCAACATTTCAATATCACATGCAGAACCACTTTCTGCAATTTCACCCGAAACAATTCCGGTTTCTATCGAAACAATTCCTGTTTCTATCGAAACATTTCCTACGCTTTGCAAACCTTTTGTCTGGAACATATGTGCTCCTAAATGGTGTCCGGCAACCCTTAAGTGTGTCACCCTACGGTTCGCGAATAATGCAGACATGATTGAGACTCCTCTCAGATCAATAATCAGAAGCGGGACCTGGAGATCCATACTGACTCCTGCACATTCAAGGATGACTTCTGTGATCGTGAGAACCTTTAACGTCAGCAATTTAATCCCTTTGTCTCATGATATAATACATGTCCGAGATTCGATCATCGGTATCCAAATACCTAGTTTAATCTCGTTACCGACATGCACTCTTTTCTCGTTCCCGTGATATAACATTCTAGTGATCACATCACTTGCTTGCAAGCTATCTTAATGTGATATCACCGAGAGGGCCCAGAGTATATCTATCCATCATCGGGATTGACAAATTCCACTCTTGATCCATGAGCCTCAACATAACACCTTCATAGCACTGAACCCACCTTTATGGTCACCCTGTTACGGTGTGACGTTTGATGTTATCAAGATACTCTTCAGGTGTTAGCAATTAACATGATCTCATGGTCTAAGGATAAAGATTACTTCGTATGATGTTATAGCAATGTAAACATAATGACTTGATCGTAACGCTATACTTCTGATAAATGTTCATCACATCATTTCACAAATGTTGTGACCTTGTTATTAACAACATCCAATGTCCATGATTAGGAAACTTTGATCATCTTGTTAATCAACAAGCTAGTCTATAAGAGAGGCATAACTAGGAACCCTTTTTGTTTATTAAACACAATGTATTGATGTTTCCTATCAATAAAATTATAGCATGCAAAATAAACATCCATCATATACAAGGAATATATAATAACAACTTTATTATTGCCTCTCAGGGCATATTTCCTTCAGTCTCCCACTTGCACTAGAGACAATAATCTTGTTCACATAGTGATAAATCTAACACCCATGGAGTTCTGGTGTTGATCATGTTTTGCCCTAGGGAGTACTTTAGTCAACGGATCTGCTACATTTAGGTCCGTGTGCACTTTACAAATCTTTATATCTCCATCCTTGACATGCCCGTGGATGGAGTGAAACCGGCGCTTAATATGCTTGGAATTCTTGTGAGACCTTGGTTCCTTTACGTTGGCTATGGCTCCATTGTTGTCACAATAGATCACCATTGGGTCCAACGCACTGGGAACCACACCCAGTTCTGTAATGAACTCTTTCATCCAAACTGCCTCCTGCGCTGCTTCTGAAGCAACAACATATTCCGCCTCCGTTGTTGATCCAGCCACCACAGGTTGTTTGGAACTCCTCCAACTAACTGCTGCTCCGTTCATGAGAAATACGTATCTGGATTGAGACTTAGAGTCATCCGGGTCAGTGTCAAAGCTAGCATCGACATAACACTTAGTGACTAGCTCTTCTTCACCTCTGTATATAAGAAGCATATCCTTAGTTCTTCTCAAGTACTTGAGGATGTTCTTTACCGCTATCCAGTGTTCCGAACCTGGATCAGATTGGTACCTACTAGTCAAACTAATAGCATGTGCCACATCCGGTCTTGTACATAGCATGGCATACATTATAGAGCCTATGGCCAAGGCATAGGGGATCTTATCCATCATCTCTCTTTCTTCCGCCGTAGCCGAACTTTGAGTCTTACTCAATGTCTTGCCTTGCAACATAGGTAAGAACCCCTTCTTACTTTTGTCCATATTAAACTTATTTAATATCTTATCAAGGTATGTACTCTGTGATAGCCCAATTAAGTGTCTTGATCTATCTCTATAGATTTTAATGCCTAATATAAATGAAGCTTCACCAAGGTCCTTCATCGAAAATTTGCTGTTTAGATAACTTTTAACACTGTTTAAAAGATCTATATCATTTCCAATCAATAATATGTCATCCACATATAATATCAGAAATGCCACATTGCTCCCACTCACTTTCTTGTAAATACAAGCCTCTCCATAAGTTTAGACAAATCCAAACTCTTTGATCACCTTATCAAAGCGGAGATTCCAACTCCGGGATGCTTGCTTCAGTCCATAGATGGATCGCTGAAGTTTGCACACCTTATCAGCATCCTTAGGATCGACAAAACCCTTTGGTTGTATCATATACAACTCTTCTTCAATATTACCATTGAGGAACGCAGTTTTTACATCCATCTGCCATATTTCATAATCGAAATATGCAGAAATTGCTAACATAATCCTAACCGACTTAAGCATTGCTACGGGAGAGAATGTCTCATCGTAGTCAACTCCTTGAATTTGTCGAAACCCCTTTGCGACAAGTCAAGCCTTATAGATGGTTACATTACCATCAGTATCAGTTTTTCTTTTGAAAATCCATTTATTCTCAACAGCCTTTCGATCGTGAGGTAAGTCCACCAAGGTCCAAACCTGGTTTTTGTACATGGATTCCATCTCGGATTTCATGGCTTCTAGCCATTTGTTGGAATCAGGGCTCATCATCGCTTCTTCATACGTCGCAGGGTCATCTATTTCATCCATCATGAAATTCATAACAGGATTGCCGTACAGTTCAGGAGTTGCACGTGTCCTGCTTGACCTGCGAGGTTCGGTAGTGTCCTCTTTCGGAGTTTCATGATCAATATCATTAGCTCTCTCTTCATTAGGTGAAGTCAACTCCGAAACAACTTCCGGTGCTGCGCTACTCGCCATTTCATGAAGAGAAGGTTCAATAACCTCTTCGAGTTCTACCTTCCGACTACTCACACCTTTCGCGAGAAACTCCTTCTCAAGAAAGGATCCATTCTTGGCAACAAAGACCTTGCCCTCGGATCTGTGATAGAAGGTATACCCAATCGTTTCCTTAGGGTATCCTATGAAGACGCATTTTTCCGCTTTGGGTTCGAGTTTATCCGGTTGAAGTTTCTTCACATAAACATCACATCCCCAAACTTTAAGAAATGACAGCTTAGGTTTGTTACCAAACCATAATTCATATGGTGTCTTTTCAACGGATTTAGATGGTGCCCTATTTAAAGTGAATGTAGCGGTTTCCAGTGCATAACCCCAAAATGACAGTGGCAAGTCAGTCAGAGACATCATAGATCGAACCATATCCAATAAGGTACGATTACGACGTTCTGACACACCATTACGTTGTGGTGTTCCGGCAGGCGTGAGTTGTGAAACTATTCCACAGTCTTTCATATGTGTGCTAAACTCGTAACTAAGATACTCTCCTCCACGGTCGGACCGCAGAAATTTGATCTTTCTGTTACGATGATTTTCCACTTCATTCTGAAATTCTTTGAACTTTTCAAAGGTTTCAGACTTATGTTTCATCAAATAGATATAGCCGTATCTACTCAAATCATCCGTGAAAGTAACAAAATAATGATATCCACCTCGCGCCGACACACTCATTGGTCCTCACACATCAGTATGTATGATTTCCAATAAATCTGCCGCCCGCTCCATTGAACCGGAAAACGGCGTTCTAGTCATCTTGCCCATAAGGCATGGCTCACATGTATCAAATGATTCAAAATCAGGTGATTCCAAAAGTCCATCAGAATGGAGTTTCTTCATGCGTTTAACGCCAACATGACCTAGACGGCAGTGCCACATATATGCAGATATATCATTATCTAGTTTAATCCTTTTAGCATCAACATTATGAATATGCGTAATACTACTATCGAGATCCAATAGAAATAAACCATTCAACACAGGTGCATGACCATAAAAGATATTATTCATATAAATCGAACAACCATTGTTTTCAGATTTAAACGAATAACCACTTTGCATCAAACATGATCCGGATACAATGTTCATGCTCAGTGCAGGCACCAAATAACAATTATTTAGATTTATAACTAATCCCGACGACATATGGAGAGGCAGCGTTCCGACGGCAATCACATCAACTCTTGATCCATTGCCGACCCGCATCGTGACCTAATCCCTTGCTAGTTGTCACCTGTTCCGTAGCCCCTGAACCGGGTTACATATATTAGCAACCGATCCCGTATCAAATACCCAGGTGCTACTGCGAGTACTAGTCAAGTACACATCAATAACATGTATATCACATATACTTTTGTTTTCCTTGCCGGCCTTCTTGTCTGCCAAGTACTTGGGGCAGTTGTGCTTCCAATGGCCAGTCCCCTTGCAATAGTAGAACTCGGTGTCAGACTTAGGGCCAGCTCGGGGTTTCTTTTCAGGCGCGGCAACAGATTTGCCGCCCTTCTTTCCCTTCTGCTTGCCTTTCTTGTCCTTCTTGAAACCGGTGGTCTTATTGATCATCAACACTTGATGTTCTTTCCTAATCTCCACTTCTGCAGTCTTAAGCATTGACAGAAGCTTGGGAAGAGACTTCTTCATGCCCTGCATATTATAGTTCATCACGAAGCTCTTGTAGCTAGGTGGCAGAGATTGGAGAACACGATGTATGCCTAAGTCAATGGGAATCGTTATTCCCAAGGACACAAGCTTATCGGCGTACCCAGACATTTTGAGTACGTGCTCACTAACGGAGCTGTTTTCTTCCATCATGCAGGTAAAGAACTTTTCAGAAGCATTATAACTCTCTACGGCAGTATGGGTATCGAAAATCATTTTCAATTCTCCCATGGTATCAAAGGCATTGCCATTTTCGAAACGTTTTCGAAGTTCTGGCTCTAGCCCATACAGTATGCCGCAATGAACTAAGTTGTGGTCCTCCTGACGAGTTATATAGACGTTCTTTTCCTCGTCAGGGGCATCAGGAGCTGGTGGGGGGCCTAGCGGCGCCTCTAGCACATATTGCTTTTGTGCAGTAGTGAGGAGAATCCTCAAATTCATAGTCCAATTGGTGAAGTTGCTACCATTCGCAGCAAGCTTCTCTTTCTCCATGAACACACTGAAATTAAAAGCAGGTGGTGCCATCTACAATAGAATTTGTAAAATATATTTAGACTAAGTTTATGATAGATTGAGTTCAACTAATCCAAATTACTAATGAACTCCCACTCAAAAACGACATCCCTCGTGTCCTTTTGGTGATTACATGAACCAAATCCACTACACCAAGTCCGATCATCACGTGAGTCGGTGTAGCTTCAAAGGCGAGTATCTATATAGGCATCATATCAACTATATGACTCATGCTTAACCTTTCGGTCCGTGTTCCGAGGCCATGTCTGTACATGCTAGGCTTGTCAAGTAAGAACCTTAGTATTCGCGTGTGTAAAACTGTCTTACACCCATTGTATGAAAGCGTAGAGTCGAGAACACCCGATCATCACGTGATGCCTCAAAACACGATCCACAAAATGGTGCATACTTAAGGAAGAACACATTTTATCTTGATATCTAAATGAGGGATCATCTTATAATGCTACCAAAAGCGCCAAACTAGCAATATAAGATGCTAACATCTAATGTGTGAACTGAGGTGATATGGTCCATGCATTTGATCTCAATCATTTGCATCGTGATATGATCTCTATCATTCCTTTGTGTGTAAGGCCAAGGTCTATGGAACTTACACGTTAAGTGAGTTGTAAGAGTATCTATCATACATCTACTTACAACAATACCATATCAAGACACTAGCCCAGCAACGATCTAAACTAGACGCCTCTAATTTATCAATTGTAAGTTTTACGTGGCTTAGGGCTTTCGGAGATAGAACCGGTCTTACCTACGAACATGAACCACAACGAGGATAACCAAGTTATTAGCAACTCGTTGTAAATCAGATATTGACTATAGTAGGAGAGACAGACACCCGCCAACCACTTATGCAAAACAAGTTGCATGTCAGTCGTGGAACCGGTCTCATGTACGATGACATGTAAGGTTGGTCCGGGCCGCTTCATCCCACTATGCCACCAATATCCAAAGTACATAGAAGATGCAATAACATGATCATCATCGCCCACATATAAACATATGTGTACTACCCGTGCAAATCACCTACGCATAGATCAGGCTCTGATACCACTGTTGGGTCCGCAGCATAGAAAACAAAAAAATTCCTACGATGAGAACTATACGCCAAGATCTATCTACTAGATACAGAGCAACGGGTGGACATACATCCATGGAGAACTTACCCTCGAAGACAACGAGTTTTGTTAACGAGTAGGAACTCGTGGTTGATGTAGTCGTACGCTTGCCGATCTCAAGATCGTGTGGAAGTCCGAGCGTCGCAAATCAGCAGCGCATCCGTCCTCGCACACACATTCAAGCTACCGGACAACCTCCACCTCCTCGCTCCAGCGAATCAGCGGAAGCAGCAACTCCTTCCAGACGTAAGGCCACCGGGAACATGTATCTCGCTAATCCGAGACCATGGGGGAATATCTAGAGGGAGGAGAGATCCTTCACGAGGAGGTGTGTGGATGAAGGAGGGAATGGGTGGCCTTTTATAGGAGGAGGGGGGTGCCCCCTCTCTCCATGGCCGGTGCATGGGGGGGTGACCCCTCACCTCCCCCATTCATGTGGTGGTAACCCCTCCACATTAAAATGCCCCTTCACATTCTCTTTTAAAGTCTCCACTTTAAATGCATTAAATTTCTCCAAATTTAATGCTCTCTCATTTAATAAAACTCTTTTATTTATTTTATTCAGAATTTTGTTAATTACTTTAATTAACAAACATTCACATAAAACCCCTTGCAACATTTCAATATCACATGCAGAACCACTTTCTGCAATTTCACCCGAAATAATTCCGGTTTCTATCGAAACATTTCCTGCGCTTTGCAAACCTTTTGTCTGGAACATATGTGCTCCTAAATGGTGTCCGGCAACCCTTAAGTGTGTCACCCTACGGTTCGCGAATAATGCAGACATGATTGAGACTCCTCTCAGATCAATAATCAGAAGCGGGACCTGGAGATCCATACTGACTCCTGCACATTCAACGATGACTTCTGTGATCGTGAGAACCTTTAACGTCAGCAATTTAATCCCTTTGTCTCATGATATAATACATGTCCGAGATTCTATCATCGGTATCCAAATACCCAGTTTGATCTCGTTACCGACATGCACTCTTTTCTCGTTCCCGCGATATAACATTCTAGTGATCACATCACTTGCTTGCAAGCTATCTTAATGTGATATCACCGAGAGGGCCCAGAGTATATCTATCCGTCATCGGGATTTACAAATTCCACTCTTGATCCATGAGCCTCAACATAACACCTTCATAGCACTGAACCCACCTTTATGGTCACCCTGTTACGGTGTGACGTTTGATGTTATCAAGATACTCTTCAGGTGTTAGCAATTAACATGATCTCATGGTCTAAGGACTAAGACTACTTTGTATGATCTTATAGCAATATAAACATAATGACTTGATCGTAATGCTATACTTCGGATGAATGTTCATCACATCATTTTACAAATGCTGTGACCTTGTTATTAACAACATCCAATGTCCATGATCAGGAAACTTTGATCATCTTGTTAATCAACAAGCTAGTCTATAAGAGAGGCATAACTAGGAACCCTTTTGTTTATTAAACACACATGTATTGATGTTTCCTATCAATACAATTATAGCATGCAAAATTAACATCTATCATATACAAGGAATATATAATAACAACTTTATTATTGCCTCTCAGGGCATATTTCCTTCATAAGGATGCAAGTGGCCGGATTGCAAAATGGGCAATTGAGCTAGCCCCTTATGTGCCACAATATGACAGGAGAGAAGCAATCAAGTCTCAGGCTGTGGCCAACTTTTTTGTGGATTGGGCCGAGGTGCAATATGAGCCACCATTGCCAGATCCGAACTACTGGAGAATGCACTTTGACGGGTCAAAAACAAAAACCGGGTTAGGCGCCAGAGTTGTGCTTACCTCGCCCAAGAAGGACCAGCTGAAATATGTGCTACAGATCCACTTCGCAGCGTCAAACAATGTTGCAGAATATGAAGCACTTGTGCATGGTCTCAAAGTGGCAAAAGAGGTTGGAATACGCCGGATCCAATGCTTTGGTGACTCGGATCTTGTAGTCCAGCAAGTCTCTGGACAATGGGATGCTTTGGATGTGAATATGGCACTGTACAGATTTCATGTGCAAAAGATATCATGATACTTTGAGGGATGTCAATTTCATCACGTACCTCGGGCGGAAAATGAGGCTGCTGACGTATTGTCGAAGCTCGGATCAACCCGACAAGCAATCCCGCCAGGGGTAGCACTAGAGCACCTCAAAAAACCGTCTATCAGGCCATCCCCAGAATCCGAGTCAATTTATATCCCGACAAATCTGGAATCAGAAGCTATGCCCATGGACATTGATGTGGGAAGTGGTTCACGAAACCCGGGGACTGCCTTGGCAAACCCGAGGACTGCCTCGGCAAACCCGGGGACTGCGCAGCGTGATCCGGTTGAGGTTATGCCAGTGGATCAGATGGAAATTGATGAGGATGTGTTCCCAGTACAAGCTATACCAGCTTGGGCACTGCCCATATTTCAATTCCTGAAAGATGGAACTTTGCCCAGTGAGGAGGTGCTTTCCAGGAAACCTCAGAGGAGAGCAAAAGCATACACGATCATCAATTCCGAGCTATATAAGAGAAGTGTGACAAACATCCTCCAATGATGTGTTGACCCGGAAGAAGGGCTTGACATCCTCCGGGATATACATCAAGGGGAATGTGGGCATCACACCTTGTCCAGAGCCTTGGTAGCAAAAGCTTTCCGTCATGGGTTTTACTGGCCAAGTGCCTTGGAACAAGCAGAGGATCTGGTAAGAAAGTGCAATGGTTGTCAAAGGTATGCTACCAAGACACATATGCCAATGTCGGAGCTCAAGACCATACCAATTACCTGGCCATTTGCCGTATGGTGTTTGGATATGGTTGGCCCGTTTAAACCAGCAAGAGGGAACATGACCCACATCTTGGTCATGGTTGACAAGTTTACTAAATGGATTGAAGTGAAGCCAATAAGAAAATGTGATGGAGCTACCGCCGTGACATTCCTCAAAGATATCATCTTGAGATACGGTTATCCTCACAGTATCATAACAGATAATGGCACAAATTTTGCTGAAGGAGCATTTGCACGATTCTGCCGGGATAAGAAGATCCGGCTGGATGTTGCCTCGGTAGCCCACCCCGCATCGAACCGACAAGTGGAGAGATCCAACGGATTAGTATTATCTGGGATAAAACCCCGGCTCATTGAGCCGCTGCAAAGATCAGCATGGTGCTGGATAGAAGAACTACCAGCGGTACTGTGGAGTTTAAGAACAACTCCGAATCGATCAACAGGCTATACGCCATATGTGGCAGAAGCTATATTACCAGCCGACATAGAGCATGATTCTCCTAGGGTCACCCAATACACAGAAGCCGAAGTGCAAGAAGCCCGGCAAAATGATGTTGATCTGCTGGAAGAAGCGAGAGAATTGGCATTGTCCAGATCCGCCATATATCAACAAAATCTCCGACGCTATCATAGCCAGAAAGTAAACCCCCAAATTTTCCAGGAAGGTGATCTGGTACTCCGGTTGGTACAACGTACTACTGGCATGCACAAGTTATCCCCCCATGAGAAGGGCCATTCATTGTGAGCAAAGCATTGCACAATGACTCTTATTATCTTATCGATGCAAAACCATAGGAGAAGAACAAGGCGGACAGGTCCGGCGAGGAATCTAAGCGTCCATGGAATGTAGCTCTACTTTGTCCGTTCTACACTTAGCAAAGAAGTGTGTATATCCGAGTCTCTCATACGTCGGTATGTATGCCGGCAATGAGCTGATCAATGAAATAGTGGCATCTCGAGCAGTAACTCGGGGACTGCCTTAATAATATTTGTTGTCTTCTGTACTTGTTATAATTTTTATGCCGGCTGGTTTAAGTTGCTTCTGCCTAAGCCGGACTAGTGGTGTGTGAGCACCAAAAAACTAACTCTTCGACTTGCTGCTGTCCAACAAGATTTGGCTTCATGGCAAGCAAGAGAACAAGTTTGGAATTGCGTAGCACACGAAAAACGACTAAGGAAAAGAGCGTAATCGAGCCGACATTTGTTATTTGGACTAACCTTATGCTTACCTTGTTTTTGCTATGTTGAATTATTTTGAGCTAGTCCTAAAAGTTTCTAAGTATTGTTAAGTCAATTTTTGAAACTCGGACTCGTAAGTCATAAAACCGAACCAAGGTAAACACGAGCCGAGCCAAGAAATTGGAGAAACAAGAAAATGAAACTCAGGGACTATGCCCAAGTTAATCCGGCACGAGCAACTTAGTAGCAAAATATGATCATTGTGCTTTATACATTTGCACCCGGCATACCGGGGATCTAATAATATTCAAAGTGTTTATTATCAAGGAGCAGCATGAGGAGGTAACTCGGCACCAGCAGGCGGAACTCCGGCCTCGGCTTCAGCATTATCTTCATCTTCTTCAACGTCCGAGGCTTCGCCCTCATCATCTTTGCCCAAACCATCTTCGACGTATTCGTCGTCCACAGCGTCAAGGAAACTAGGTCCTTCGTTCCATTGATGGATGGGGGCATATTGAATGAGGTTGTGGGCGCAAGCTTTGTGTCGAGCTATCCAATCCGGGTCATTGGACCACCTTGATCCGGTGCGCATGCGCTCGAGAAGATTGAGATTTATTTTCTCATACCATGTGAGCACGTAGTGGAGAACGGTCTTAGCTCCTGCACGTCCGGCGGATTCCCTCCAGAGGTCAAGTTGGGTCTCACACTCCATTAACTTGTTGATTAGAGCAGCGGAACCCTCCGGAGTGTCTTCACCAGGCCAAAGGGCATTGAAGACCCGGACTGCTGCGTTTAGGATATCCTTGCCATAGTTCTTCATGATTTCAACTCGAGAGGACAAGCTGACCAGCAGGTCCTCTAGATCAAGAGGAATGGTGCCAGGACCAGATGGAGTACCTCTCTGCTGGCGAAACTTGGTAACGGCATTGGATGCAATGGCATCACCCTCAGGAAATTTGTCTGGAAAAACAAGACAAGTGAAATAAGTGAAGGAGGTTGACCCGGAGAGATTCATGCCGGCAGAAGAAAAAGAACTTACGAGAAATATTGCTGTGGATCCGAGTCATCTGCGTGGTGTAGTTGTCACGCCTGTTCCGGAGCTGCACAAGTTTAGCATTTGCCAACTCAAGCTTAATGTCAGCCTCCTTCAGCAGGTCTTGATCTTTGGCAATTTGGAGGTTGAGGCGTTCTCGCTCTTCAGTAAAATCTTAGCCAGCTTTATCCATCTCGGATTTGTGGAGCGCCTTGAGCTTCTTCATTTCTGCCTTGAGCTTGACAATCTCATCATCCTTGGTCCGGAGGAGGGCAAGCTCATCATCCTTCTTCTTGAGTTCGGCCTGATGCTGCCCTGCTTGTTCGAGAAAATGCAGCATCATATCAGGCACGGGCACACTATCTTCAAGAGATGCTGAAATATTTTGTTGACCCGGCAAAGTCGAGGTATGAATATCTGCCGAGCCAAGAAGAAAAGGAGAGAGGGCGCAGAAGAAGACTAAGCGAAATAGACTTATCTTTTATTTGGTCCAAGTTCTTCCACATGAGGGTGTTCTCAGCTTCCACTCCAGCTGCGCAATCCGAATGATGAATTAGTACGGCGGGAAAAACAAAGAAAGACAGGAAAAAAGCTATGGAGAAAACTTACCCCTTTTCTCGAACTTAGCGAGAAGTGTAGAATGTTTCGAGTGCAACGCCTTATGTGTGTCCAAGAGGCGTTGAAACTCGGCACTCCGGCGATTGGTGGTAACCTGAGAAGAGCAAGAATAGCTTAGTCATATCCATATTCGAAGTGTACAAAATCCCGGCCAAGTGGAACTTAACCCGGCTCTAGGTGTGTGCATATTCAAAGTGTACAAAATCCGGGCCAAGTGGAACTTAACCCGGCTCTAGGTGTGTGCATATTCGAAGTGTACAAAATCCAGGCCAAGTGGAACTTAACCCGGCTCTAGGTGTGTGCATATTCGAAGTGTACAAAATCCGGGCCAAGTGGAACTTAACCCGGCTCTAGGTGTGTGCATATTCGAAGTGTACAAAATCCGGGCCAAGTGGAACTTAACCCAGCTCTAGGTGTGTGCATATTCGAAGTGTACAAGATCCGGGCCAAGTGGAACTTAACCCGGCTCTAGCTGCATGCATAGTCGAAGTTATTAAGGAGCTACACTAATTCTCTAAGAAGCATCCGGCCGAGTAACAAGTTACTCCCACGGAGGCTCGGGGACTAATGGTTATATCACTAATGTTTGGCACATCTTAAATAAAAGACGAAGTAGCGTACCTCCATCATCCGGCCCGCAAGGTTTATAGCCTTGGTGGCTGTGTTCATCTGTGCAGCAAACTCCGCAGGCCCAAATTTCTCCAGGAGATCGTCGTTATGTACGAACTCCGCCTTGTTCCAGTTGTTAACGAACTCGATCAAGGCCGGTGGATAGCGTTCTCCGCTAAGCATGTGGGGCGCGACCAAACCCTTGGCGTGGGCCTCCCTTCTCTCAACTTGTGCAACATCAGGGCTGGTGTGCAAGACAAGTTGCGCATCAGCTGACCTGGTAGAGGTGTCTTTCTTTGGTGGGGTCTTCTGCAGAAGCATGGACGTGAGCATGCGCTATACAGCCTCGATAGTTGCTGCCCTGGCGGTGTCAGAAGATTTCTTGCCCTTGGGCTTCCGCTGAGAAGTTCAGGTTTGGGCAGCGGATTTTCCCTTGGGCACAGCCTTGGTGCTAGCCTTGGTGCTAGTTATGCCTTCTCGCCGAGTCTTGGAAGACTCGGGCGAGGCAGAAAGAGTTGGTGCTGCTAGCATTTGTGCTGCTGGCGCTGATGCTGGTGTTGATGTTGGTCTTGGCGGGGGTGCTGAAGGAACCTCGGTGGTGGCTGGTTGCGGCTGAGCCGAAGAGGAGCTGGGAGCAACCGCAGCCTCAGCAGAACCACTTCCCCCTGCTCCGAGGTTGCCCTCCTCTTGACGAGGCGGGCTGGAACCCGGAGCAGCCGCTGAACCCTCTTGAATGGGGCTCAACGGGCGTGAATCGTCGCCACGAGGGGGAGAAGGGCTATGCCGGAGGGGCGAAGCTATGCTTGATCTGCTCTGAGGGAGTTCCACCGCAGCCCTGCCAAATCAAATGACGAATAATAAGTTACCATACAAGAAAAGCGTGAACCAAAGGGTTGGACAAAGAGAAAAGTAACTTACTCATATGAGGTCAAGGGCTCCTTGGGCTTCCGAGCCCTCCGAGTTATGGCCTTAGTCGTAGGCTTGGTGGCGGCTTTGTCTGCGGACTTCTTTCGCCTCTTGGTTGGCTTCGGAGGCCCGGAAGAAGAAGCAGAAGCAGCTCCCCTTTTCTTGGACGCAACCGGGACAGGCTCGCCCGTGGCGAGAGGAGGATCTTCATGAATCTGCCCACCCGGGTTAACTGATGCCGGATAGGCATAAGAAAGGGAGACAACGTCAAATGCTTCCATCACCTCAACGTCGGAATCATCTTCATCGTCAGGCCAATCTCTAATGGAAGAGAATTTACCGATATGTCGCTTGGTCGCGTTAGGGAGTGGCAGTAACATTTCCTGATCCGGCTCCTCCTCGTCCGGGACATCTCGATCCTTCGCCCATTTGTGCGAAGGCTCGGAGCCATCTTCGAGTGTTTGCTGAAGAAATAGCTGAGAGCGAAATACAAGAAGATCAAATAAGCAACATACTCCAACATATAATATAACTCGGAAAGAAATTGGAACGCGAGAATTACCATAGGAGGAAGTCTGTCTCGGTAGAAATGTTCAATTCCCCACTCCCAATCAGCGGAGAAGTTCTTGTCAGTGGTGAAGAGGGCCTTGACCCGGCGATATATCTCGGTGTTGCTCAGCTCAAAGGAGGAAGTCCGGTTAGGGTCAAGGCGCCAGCTCATATGGCACAGCTTGTGTGTGCGTTTCTAGAGAGGGGAGATCCGGTTGCGAACGAAAGTGATCATCGTATCCTCGTTGCGCATCTTGGCGTCTTTCAGCTCCTAAAACCGTTTGTTGACTTAGTTCGCCAGGACTGTGGGTTTCTTGGAGATCCGGTCCCATAGATCCGGATTAGGAGGACCCGGAGTGTAGGGGCGCAGCCGGATCAGATCTTCCTTCGTGCTATTTCTAACATAAAAGAAGGTTCGGGCCCAGTCCTTGCAAGAGTCAATCCCCGTGACCCGGGGAAAGACGGACTGTTTTCGAGGAGAAATAGAGGCAGCGCCGAACTGCGTGAGTTGTTTGTCCTCCGGGTCAAGCTCCTTATTCGGAATCACGTTCCGGCGTATACCGAAAAACTGGATCCAGAGCTCCTTCGTGGGCCACAATCCGACATACCCCTCTATGGTGGAGGCAAAGCAAGAAAGGGAAGTGATGACGTTCGCCGGAAGGTGGTGCGGTTAAAGCTCGTAGGTGTTGAGCCAATCTTGGAAGAAATTGCTAACGGGGAGCCCAAATCCGCGCTGGAAGTGGGAGAGAAATACTACGAACTCACCCGAATTGGGTGAGGGAGCGAGCTCCTTAGCGGCGAGACGGGCAACGACGCCTTCCGGGATACGGCGAATGTGGTAGAGCCAGTCGAGATCGTCTTGGCAAACCCAGGACCCAGCCCAGGCGCCACGCTCGGCATTCTCCGCGTCCTCCTCTATCTCCTGTTCCGCGATGGTGAGCTCCTCTTCTGTCATGTCTAGGTCGCTGTCCTCACTGGCCCTATCGGCGGTGGAGGGCAGTGCCTTGGACTGGCGTGGAGCCGTGGCGGTGGAGATGCGCGGGAGTAGCGGCGATGCTGGTGCGCAGGGAACGGTGCAGCGGCGGCGCTGCTAAGCAGGTGCGGCAGCGGCGGTGCTGTCGCTAGGAGAAAGAAGAAGAAGAAGAAGAGGCAGAGGGGCGCGAGAATGGGGAAAAGTCCCAAGGGGTGCCCCCTCCCCTATTTAACCACGCCCCAACGGGGTAGTGGGATCGTGCGGTGCGGAAGGGCCACACGGTGTGGCCGTGTATAATCCGGATCGGCCAATCAGCGACGAGCCACAGGAAGGGCCACAGGGCGCATCGGATCCCACGACGTGACGTTATGATATAGTTAACGAGGAGACAGACACGATGTGACGTGTGCAACAGTAACACCTGACATTAACTGCGGCAGTTACTGGCGCAGGCCCTTAAAATGAGGCAAGATAATGATTACCCTCCACGTGGGATAGCGTACAAGAGAAGGAAGAATAACCCGGATAACCAAAGGATGACCCGGCCAGCGAGTGAAAACTCGGAATGTGCGAAGGGAAAGTTAGCCTATGGAATCCGAACTATGAGATAACTCGGAAAAGGAGCAAGAGGTTCGGAAAATTGAACCTGTCGTGGCCTTAGCAGCTGGAGCTGCCAAGACCACACCAGCTTCGGGGACTAATGTTGGGGGGATACCCCCGGGTAGGGTCACGCCGGGGTATAAAGGCCGAGTTAGCCGAGGTACGACAAGGTCAAAGCAAGTGCTGGCCGAGTCACCTCAAGGCAGGCCGAATCACGGGGTAACCCGGACTGGAGGATGTCCGCCTAACTGAGTTCCGGCCGACCTATGTCGTATGTCGGCAGGATGTATCAAACTTGTATGCAGGTACAGGTGTGGCCGGATTAACCAGGCATGATCCGAATTATATCAGGCTTGCAAGAGAAGGAAGGTATCTCGATGGTCAAAAGGAGGTCACTGTACGCAGGAGCGTGGCGAAGCGGACAGAGGCTAGTACCACCGAGGCGTGGCCGACAAAGGTGACGTTGCCTGTGTCAGATGACGCTGGCGCCGCAGAGGCTCACATAGCCTCTACATGGTTTACGACGGGGAAAAGTGACTCGGTCGGTTTAATATTTTGGGAAGAGGCATATTCCTTGAAATATGCCTTCACGTATGCCCTAATTGGAGACCTAGCCACCCCTATATAAGGAGGGTTAGGGCCTCTGTAGAAAGGGTTGATCTCTGATGGGTTGAGTTTTACTTGTTTGGTGCTAGTTTCCTGAGAGCCGGTTAGTGGTGAGAGTAAGAGAGTTCCTTCTTCCTCCTCTTCCCAATACGGCTCAAGGAGCAATTGTAACCTAGGAAATCCATTGCATACAAGGCATCTGTGTGTGGAATCACCACACTATTCCTCCCTAGATTCCTCTAGTGCATATTGTCCCCACCCTTAGCCAATTCATGGCATCTGCCGTGACACCACCACGACATTATCAGATCTTTAGTATTGCACTCTTTTCCTTTGTGAGTTTTACCAACGGTTTCTCACGTAAGGTTTTTAATGAGGAAATATCAGTACAAGCATGGACGACGTTGTCATTTTCTCCTTATTTTTCCACGGGGTTTTTGGAAGGACTTTTTCATGGCATATTATATCTTTCTCCTCTATTTTTTCCATAGGGTTTTTGGAGGAGGTTATTCCAAGGATGATCGGTCGCAAGGACAAGCAAGGATTAGGGGGAGTGTTAAGATTTATTTTATTTATTAATAAGAGGATAATCCTCCGCTTGTAAAACTGCCAACGTCGGTTCCTCGCTCCCATCTCTCCATGATCGGACACGACCCCTCGTACGCGTCCTTTCGGCCTGTATATAAACTTTGATCGTCGCTGGAATAGATATCAGTTGATTCATTTACTATCTACTATAACAAAAAGAACAGCAAAAGGAGTTGATGAAATGGGCCAGGCCCAGTTGGCACAGGGATGTGCGGCACCTCTGACTCGCGCTGCGATGAGCCGCGTATAAGATTTGATCTTTTTATTTTTGAGAACGTATAAGATTTGATCTAAATCGTTGAGGTACGTCCTGGCTGTGTGCTCGCTGAACGACTCTAGCACTGTCGTGCGCTGTCTTGCTGGACCTGGACTTTAGGTGGCTCAAGTCAAAGCCATCACGGTACCGGCCATCGGTTTTTACCCACGCTCGGTACGATTTTTCTGGCTGAAAAACTATCTCCCGCAGCAGGCGCGCGAGCATGAAGCCAGGGCGAGCGCCGGGTGATTGGGGCGCTGTGTCCGCCCGTGCTCTCAGTTCAGTGGATTGTCTCTATGTCGTCGTCTCATGGTTGATTTTACTCGGCCCTGGTATCCCTGATCGCATCTTGGAGGTTTGTGCTCCTGATTTTTGCCCCCATGGTGTTCAACGACGAAACCATTATCCACATCCTCGTAATAATGTTGAAATGTGCCTTCATAATCTCTCGTGGTGTGTTAAAAGGACAAGAAGCTTACAGATGATCTCACAAAAACACATCAGCTTGCCCAAAGGAATATACAATATCAACAAAAATGCAAATAAGGGTGCGTTCAGTTCAGGAACGAAGTAGAATGGAATGTTATGGTTTCATTCCACTAGAATGGGTTGGTTCAGTTCTTATGTTTGGTTAGGACAAAAAATGTTGATGGAATGGTTCCATCCTATGTTCGGTTGACAAAAAAAAGTGGAATGAAACGGTTCTGTTTTATGTTTAGGTGCATTTACTAAAAAGAATGGCAAGAGAATAGAGAGAGTGAGAAAGTTTGGGTAGCTTTAGCATAGAGGAACGGGGAGTGGGTGCATTCTGGATTTAGAGGGAATATTCTTTTTTAAAGAACCACCTCGTTTCATTCTATTTCTCAACTGAACACTAAAACGGCTCTTAGGTGTGAAACCATTTCATTCCATTCCACTTAGTGATACCAATCGAACACATTCTGAGAAGTTGCAAAGGTTGGCGGATCCAGAGCGGTACTTATTGCTACTCGAGAGGGGTACGTACTGCTTACGTTAAGTATTACTACTACTGATCTTACGCAAGCTGGGTCGCCGTAGCGCACGGTACGTGTTACGTGCCTGCTCTGGATCTCGCAATCTACCACACCACACCAGATTACAGAAATCACACTCTGCACGTAGTAGCAGCGTACTGTTCGCTCGGAAGAGGAAAAATGCCAAGCTAGCGAACGCATTGCGCCGCACGTGATCGCCGATGATTTGAATTCAAGCTGAGTGGATTGGCTGACTGGCGTCCGAGTCAGGACCAGCGCGGCTACAGCTATCCGCCTGCCCTTGTCTGTACTCTACTAGTGTACCGTGTACTTGTCCGTGGTGGCAGGCATGATTGTTCGGTCGGTCTCTGGGTGCTGCGGCCCCCGGTTTCTTTCGGATATGAGATCCACTCGCTGCTTTCTGCTCACGAGGAGAGAGGAGACTAGGCACTGTAGCGGTCTACGATTCCGTATGATCTCGTCGCATGTGCCGCTCCTCGTGGCCGTGGCCCCGTCGTCGCCGACGCGGATGCGATGAACTGCCGCTGCCTCGCCTCGCCACACTCTGTAGCTGGCGCCTTCTTTTTTCTGTGTGCCGCCGAACGGAATCCCGCGGGCTGATTCTTGTGCCGGCAGATTCTAGTACTACCACCGAAAGAAAGAAAAAAGGAACAGAACGAATCGCGGTAGCAGCCGTATGCGGATAAATTACTTTTTGCGATCTGTGGAAGTGGAACCACGCTGCCCGCATGGCCTACGAACGGGCCTAATCCGGATGGGGCGTTCAACGTTCAACGCGCGCGGGGCGTTAAGCTAGGTGCACGGCGAGATAAACGTGCAGTTTTACCGCCGATAAAATGGCGATTGACCGTCTCATTTTCGCGCAAGATATAAGCGCACTAGTCAAAGGTTGTCGATGCATTGGCTGAGACGCGAAACCAGTGCACCGACACTACTAGTACATGTCAACCAGGACTTCTAGATTGCCATGGTTAGTTCAGATGAAAGCTGACGAGAAATAGGAACAATGTTTTATTTAGCTGTCAATTGCTAATTAATGTCCTCCGATCGGAGTAGTACTAGCTTTCAATTCGGGCCATTGATGTTGATGATAGTCACGAGTCATCTTTCTCGACTATCTTTTCCCCTTTTGCATTGAAAGGGCAGTTCATCCACCGTGTAGCGGGCAAACTTGTTATTCCCTCCGTCGCTGATTTAGTTAAAAAACGTACGCTAAATCAGCAAACTTGTTATTCCCTCCGTAGCTGATTTAGTACAAACTTACGCTAAATCAGCCACACTTTTTATGGACCAGAGCGAGTATTTATATTTTTACCTATAACGTAACTCGGTAGTGATAAATGTAGATTTTGGATTAGATCTCAAACAAGTTGAGTGGCATGGTTGACAAAGATGGTATTTGCCTCTTCGACCGGGAGATATATCCTCTCGGCCCATCAAGTGATTTGATTCGGAAAGCATGTACATGCGAATCGGTTTAACATTTTACCATGGACTCGGACCAAGGGCTTGTCTAGTGAATATATACCATGGGATTTAGAAGAGAGACGAGATATTAAAGGAATGACAAAAACTCGCTTATAGCTTGATAATGTGTATCGTAAGGCCAAGGAAACATGTCATTGTTATGACTTTACGTCACTTGGACGTCAGCATGTTTTGAAGCCGCTAACAACTATCAACTTGTTAAGGCCGGGTTTTCATGGAAGAGAATCAGACTCGAAGCCATAGAGGAAGCTGTAGTGGAGTAAGTCTTGTCATGTCTAGGTGGTCTTTAACCTACGTGGTCAGGATGAACCCAGTCGGATTTGATCTGATTGAAACTAGGCTCACTTGGTTGGACCCGAGGGAGTCGGGCCGGGACACGGTCCTTCACGTATTGGATTTGCATGGCACTCGCATTAGAGTTCGATGGAACCACAAGTGTTATTGGTCTAGTCGAGTGCCTATATAAGGTTGATGCATGCACCATGAGCAAAATAGTTGCGACTGAGATGATAGATCATTAGTTCCATGTAAATGGAAACTGTTGCCACCATTAAATACAAAGTCATGCAAATGGATCTAGTCTGCAGCCCAACGTTACGCGTTGCCCATGTGGATACCAGTAGAGCATGTGACGCTCATGACAAAGAAGTCCATGGAGTCTGCAAGGATCTAGAGTACACTACCCTAACATGCTACATCAATTTCCGTACGTCCGCGTCTAGTGGTAAACTCATGACCTAATCCCTAAGCACAGATCCTTGTGATGCAAGGTAAAAAGTTTTACAATGTGACGGCTGCACCGCTGCATCCTAGTAATCCACATATTATAAGGGAACCGTTGGGAAGCAAAAGAACAAGGTCAAATCATCTTCATGACAACCTTTTTCTACAACCAAAAAGTCCAATGCCAAATGCCGAAACACAAACTCAAGCCAAAGGCTGAAAATTACATCTCTTAGGTCATCGAAGTCTCCATGTAGGCATATGCATGCCAAAGGAAAGGTTGTTTTTCAGTCGGAGCTTCCGAGAGTTTCTTTGGCTTCTCTCGGGTTCGTTCTGGACTATGCGGGATAGATCGGAGCCTCAAAGAACCCCTATTCCAAAAAGTTGCTTTGACTATGGGGTGATGGCCAAGCCGTATTGTCAGACACTTCTTTTATCATCTCTTTTGAGCCGAGACTCTGTGTATGTATATTTTTGGTAGGAAATAACTACTTTTCTAAACCATCTACCTCTTCGGTATATGGTCGACTAGATCTGAGAAAGAACATATCTCCCTCTCACATAACCTTAATTATGTGATTCTTTGAGAGATTTGAGAGAGAAGCCACTCAAGCTAGATCTACTCTTTGTCTCTATCTAAACAAACGGCTTTATTCATTTTAGCAAGTTCGCTTTCTCCTTCGATCTTATTACTCACTCTTGGAGGTTGGAGACTCCTATGATATGAGTCACTAGTGGGAAATGAACTTGTGATGCACCCCATGGTTTTCAAAGATTTCGGGGTCACCTAAAGGCCCACCTCTAGTGGTTGAGCTCTTACCTTATGGAGGCTGCTCAAGGAGAGAAGAAGGGAAGTCGTCGATGGCATTTGGGGATCCTTCGTGGTAACATACACCTCTGCAACGATGATTATCTTCCCTCTAAGAAATGAAACATCAGGATACATCACCATCTTCACGTGCCTCGGTTATTTGTATTCGTTCCCTTTCAATTGTGTTTATCTTTATAATAGCCTTCGTGCTTGAAGTATCTTATATCATCATGTAGATTGTTTCACATAGTTGCATTCGGTTTATTTTTGTTTTCCGCAAAGCCTACAATTTGTAAAGAAAAGAATAACATTTGTAGAAATCTTGTCGCCCCATATAGGTTATCCATCTCGATCCTTTAGGTAGTCACTATATGTGTAGCTTTCTCAACATGAGAACAATGCTCAATTTTACTATGTCACACAATATATGTATTTTTAATTGCTTTTACGTTGGAGTGCACATGAACATATTATTTTGAGATAAAAAAAAGTGGTAAAAATGGGGATGTGTACGTAAACTTGGGAATTTTTCAATATGGGAAGAGTGGAATGCAGTCTTGAAAACATGATCTTTCTCAACTATATTGTTTACCTTTGGGTCGAGGGATGTTCATTCACGGATCTAGTTCAACTCATCAATTAGTTCATCATTGTGTACTAATTTTGGACTTCGGAACTCATGAAGCAAAACAAGCTTAGCGTTAGCTGTTGGTTTATTTCGAAACCATTTTTGGATACCAGCGGACATCTCGGCCATAGATGTATCTAGAACCGCCTATGATGAAGCTCTAGGCGGAGGCTCTTATCAAGTTGAAGCTTTTGACAACATAGAGACATGGTGTCGGACGAAGCCTAGAAAGTTTAGATAAATCTCCCGACCACCATCACAAGTGGCTACAAGAATAAAGATGAAAAGAGTGCAAAGCCCAAGAGAAAAAGCCAGATAGAGTGAAGGCCCGAACCCGTTTAAAACGCATGAACTCAAAACACATGAATAGAAAGAACACATGGACCCATAATATGAGTTTTTGCCGCATGATGACTTAATATGATTGATAGAATACTCATACCAAAAAGTTGAAACTTTTTTTTGGGGCTCATCTTCAAAAAAATCTACAGGTTAAACGTGTTTCGCCTGTCGCAATATAAAAAATGTGTAACCGTTCGGGAAGTTGTTCCCGGGATAGGTCGGGGTGTTACGGAAGAAAGTATAGAAAGTGTTGTTTAGATCCACACAAGAAGAACTCACTACATACAAAGACATGAAAACTTTGAGGTAAGACCTCAAATTCATTTTACTTTCAAATTAATTTAGGATTCAAATTCTTTTGTTCTAGAAGGTACAACTTAGGAATTTTTGCTATAGTAGTATAATTTTTGTCTTACTTCCCCCCCCCCCCCCCCCCCCCCCCCCCCCCGGCAAACCAGGCATAACGTATCTCTGAGCAGACTGCAAAGGAAGATCCACTTGTCGGTGAAAATCTCACCGTTGACCGAATGAAAAACAATAACGGCTAAATAGACAGTAGGCATTAATACTCTACTAAATTAAATATAGCAGACAGGAATCTGATTTTCCGATCAGAAAAAAAGCAGAGCATCCGCACGAGCCACGAACTCGCTGTACCCAAGCTGTGGTAACTGCAGATATTTATCCATTTTTACCACGCCCAGAAAACCGGGTGGGCCATGCGTTTCACGCTCTTTTCGTTGTGTGGTCCCATACCGACAGACACCCTGACCTTGACCAACCTGCACACGTGGCGCCTTAACCTCCAGTACCTACCGCTCCTGAGGCCCAGCTTCAATCTTATCCACAACATATCCACTTCCACCGCACCTTTTACACCGGCACAAACGGCCAGCCCGAACTGCTGCTCCTCGTGGCCGCAATCCGTCCGTCCGATGCAGGATCCAACGGACGCGGATAATTACCCATGTGAAAACCTCTCTGGTGAAAACGGTAAAAGGTGCGGGTAAAAAAGCGTGGGCCTTTCCGCTTTCCTTCCTTTGTTAAAAGGGCAGACCTTTTCTTCTTCGCCGCATCTCCGCATCCGCCATTGCCCTCTGCTCTGCTCCCCTCTTCTCTGTGTGCGCGCTCGTGCTCCCTCATTTTCTCCTCCTTTGCTCTGCTTTTCGGTCTAGAACGAGCTCGGCGGCGATGGCCAAGATACTTTGCGGCAGCGGCAGCGGCAGCGTGGCGGTGCCGTGCAGGGATTTGGGCGCCGCGGCGGCGCTCGCGGAGTCCGTGCCGATGGGCGGTGGGTACCGCGACAAGAACTCCTTCGCCGCCGGTAGGGTGGCGCTTACGGACAGGCCCCAGCCTCGGAGTCTCCAAGCGGCGGCGGCGGCTGGCCAGGTCGGTTCCCCGTTTCCAATCCATCATGCTCTTGTTCCCTGTTCAAAATTTCCAAGGCGAGATCTGATTATTTCTGTTTCGTACTAGTATTATCTTCCCGAATTGCAGAAATTTCTACTATTTCCGTCCCATCTTTTTAGGCTGAGATTTTAGCCTGTGGGGAATACAATGCTGGACGGACGCAGACTAAATTCGAGCTGGTTGTTGGATTCTTGCAGATGAACGGGAACCTGACGATTGGCAAGGCCATGAGGTGGTGGGAGAAGGGGACGCAGCCAAACATGAGGGAAGTCGAGTCCGCGCAGGACCTCGCCGAGTCCCTGCGCAGCGCCGGCGACAGGCTCGTCGTCGTCGACTTCTTCTCCCCCGGCTGCGGTGGCTGCCGTGCGCTCCACCCCAAGGTAGAAGCAACACACGGCCAGACTCCTGTGTTCATTCTGACAATTTACTACTAGTTGCGGATACCGCAGTACAGCCGGCTGTTTCCTTTTCGCTCAAGAGAAATTCGGTGGTCTTGGTGTGCAGATTGCTCAGTTCGCCGAGCGGAACCCTGACGTGCTGTTCCTGCAAGTGAACTACGAGCAGCACAAGTCCATGTGCTACAGCCTCCACGTCCATGTCCTCCCTTTCTTCAGGTTCTACAGGGGAGCTCAGGGCAGGGTCAGCAGCTTCAGCTGCACCAACGCAACGGTAATTCCTCAGACAACCCAAAAAAGCATGACTGCATATGTTCTTCAGACAGAGTTACATGAATGCTCACATCACATGCTTGCTGCAACTGTGGTTACAGATCAAGAAGTTCAAGGACGCCCTGGCGAAGCACAGTCCGGACAGGTGCAGCCTCGGCCCAGCACGGGGGCTCGAGGAGTCGGAGCTCCTGGCTCTGGCCGCGAACAGGGACCTGAAGTTCACCTACAGCGACAAGCCGACGCTGGTGCCGATCGCGGAGGCCATCAAGATGGACGCTGCTGCCATTGGTGGCCCGTGGATGCCATTGCCTTCGTCCTCGGCGCCGCAGTTCTTCAATCAGGGATCCGAAAGCTCGCTGATCCCCTCTGGAAGATAGTAGTTGGGGTGGATTCGGCCATTTCTGTACAGATTTTCTTCTTTTTGTTGTTGTGTGTTGTATTGAATTGAGAGGCAGAATCTCAGGCTCAAGGTTTTAGTTTTTGTAAGCCTGCCGAAGTGCTAATCGACTGTGTTGCTGTTGGTCCTTGCTTAATGACCAAAGCGACGCCCCTCATGTTTGTGTATGGATGGAGAACTCAGATAGACATCACAACGAAGATCCTTCATGACTAACTGCCCACTGCTTCTGTTGATTCCTTTTTTTCTTTATGTATAAGAAGATTCAGCCGTTCGTTAGATGTAAACTTGAATCCTGAACAAACTGTATGGGGTCCTTTGCGAAATTCGAAACAAACTCCTCTGAAGAAATTTTTCTGTTGACTCTGTGGGCGCGGCTGCTTCAGTCAAGGAGATTGGCGTTGCGGAGACGGAAGGCCCTAACCGTGTTGTTGTGTTCCATCAAGTGGGCTTGATGATGATAATCATTATTGACAGTTGATGGATAAGCCAGACACCATCACCCTTGTCGCTTTATATCCACTGAAACGAGCAAACGACATGCAGTGACGCAGATGGTAGGTCATGGAGTCAAGCGAGCAGTCATGCCATACTGCTAACCGATACGGTCGTGTGCGAACTTCAACATATCGGATACTGGAATGGGCACAAGCCTGTACGGGAACTCGGGGTTTCATGGCTATCCTGTAGGCTGCAGAATAGAGCAGTCTGGATGAGCTTATCCAGTTTGAAGTGCAGTGTCGATTTCTCTCATGTTGTTGATGTTTTCTGCTCAGGTCGTTGTGCATCTTCTCCTACGCAACAGAATTCGGAAGCATCCACAATCAGTTGTTAAACGAAGTATCCATCTTGGAAACATCTTGAATGATGCTGGGCGTGCAGCTGTACAAAGTTTGTACACTTACCCTGGAGCTGGAAACATACATCTGGATGAGATAGAAATTCACAAGTATTAGGCCCTGTTTGGCACAAAGAAAAATTCCAGGAATTTTGCTGGACAGGATTCTGTTATGCTCCCGACGCTCCACCACCATAGTTTTTCTTTTTTTTCGAGGGTACGCCAAAGACGTACCAAACTTTTATAGAAGGCAGCAACAACAAATACAAGAGGCTAGGCCACACCTTGCGAACAAGGCTCCCAACCGAACGCACGCACACCACACCCTCCCACGCTCACCCTCTCTCACCACCGGAGCTCTAGGGCCTACTCTCGTGACATGGCAACCACTCCTCTCCCCGACCTAGCTAAACGCCAAAGCCTGAACTCATCCCCAATGCGGCTCACCAGTTGGTCAACGACACATTGGTCCCTCACATTGCCGAAAACCCTAGCGTTCCTCTGCTTCCATAACATCCAAGCCATGAGGATGACTAGGGTATCAAAGGTCTTTCTCTCCTTCTTACGAACTCGCTTTCTGGCCATCAGCCACCAACCTCCAAGGTGTCGTCCCGCTGCGGTTGGGGACAGTCAACTCCGGCCCTCCTCAAGCACTCCCACCAAACAGACCTGGCATACACACAATGAACCAGAATGTGATCCATGGTGTCCTCCTCCTGTAGGCACGTGAAGCAGGGCGAGGCAGACTCCTGGAGGCCATGACGCTCCCTCCTATCCGATGTCCACAACCTATACCGCGTGGCCAACCAACAGAAGATCTTGCACTTGGGAGTAGCGAACGATTTCCAAATTAGCGAAGCCACGCTAGAGCGCTCCCCTCCTTGGCACAACATCTCATACGTGTCCCTGGCGTATCCTCCAGATGTCGACCCAGTCCAAACAAACTCATCTGGCCTCTCTGTCAGCTGGACCTCCCGCAACTCAAGCCAAAGCGCGACCCATTGCCTACGCCCTTGAACCCCTAGGGTACCGGTCACGTCCAGCATCCACTTGCTGTCAAGAACCGCCTGAGCAACGGTCCTGCAATTCCTTCTCCGGGCTCCTACCGCCTCGACCACCTCAGGAGCAACCTCCCCGACAGAGCGGCCATTAAGCCAACGGTCCTGCCAAAACTTCAGAGATCTGCCATCCCCCAGCCTAGGGCGAGAGAAGGCCTCGAACACACCCTCTGCAGCAGCATCCTTGAGCGCAGGCAGGCCTGCCCAGGGCTTCATGGGGTCCGTCCGTCGAAGCCACTCCCAGCGGGCTCTAAGCGCAACCCCCTGAAGTCTCAGATTCTTCACCCCCAGCCTCCCAAAGCAGGTAGGCTTGCACACCAACTCCCAGGCCACCAGGCACTGACCGCCATGAATGTCCTTTCTCCCTGCCCAGAAGAACGCACGCTGCCACTTATCCAACTCCTCTAGCAGCCAAACCAGGGCCTCAGCCACAAGTAGTTGATGGATCGACCTTGCGGCCACCACCGACTTGATCAGGGTGAGGCGGCCAACCCTAGCGATAAGCCCCCTCTGCCACGCTGGAGTGAACTCGATTGCCTTATCCAGGACCGGTTGCCACTCTGCCTTCGTCAGCGGCCTCAAGGCCAGCTGCAGCCCTAGATACGTGATAGGGAAGGCTTGCAATCTGCACCCCAGGACCGAGTTGACAAGGTTCCCATCCTCCTCCTCACCTCTGATCAACGTTGCAGTAGATTTGTGATAATTGACCGAGAGGCCCAAGGCTTCCCCAAAGATGTGAAGGATCTCCTGGATCGCGAGCAACTCCTCCGTGACCGGCCTGACGAAAAGCACCACATCATCCGCATAAATGGACACGCGCTGGAGCGTCGAGATGCCGACCAAACTCTGTAAGATGCGTGCCTCCACCATCCTGACCAAAAACACCGTGAACACCTCCATACCCAGCACGAACAACATCGGGGAGGTTGGGTCACCTTGCCTCAACCCCCTTACTTGCTGGATTTTCACTCCTGGTGTGCCGTTAACCACCACCCTCATCGACGTCGTGGAAAGCAGGATAGAAATCCACTTGAGAAACCGCTCACTGAAACCCAGCTTCCTCAGAACTTCAAACAGGAACGCCCACGAAATCAAATCAAAGGCTTTGGAGATATCTAACTTGAGCAACACCCCTCTCCTCCTGGCCCTGTTGATTTTTCGAGCCACTTGCCTCACTAAGATGAAGTTGTCGTGCAGGCACCTCCGCTTGACAAACACCGACTGGTTTGCGCTCACTAGCTCCGGGAGTCTCGGCCTCAGACGATTGGCCAGCAACTTGGAAAAGAGTTTGGTCATACTATGGATCAAGCTGATGGGGCGGTAGTCCCCAACAACTGTCGCCTCCTGCTTCTTCGGGATGAGAGTGATCAGCCCCGTGTTCAGCTTCCCAAAGCCACGGCCGTCACCCACCGCCAGCTTCAACAGCGCTGCCATGACATCCCCTTTGATAACATTCCAAGCCTTCTATTAAAAGGCTCCCACAAAGCCGTCCGACCCAGGAGAATGATCCGGCGGCAACTCCTTCACCGCTGTCCAAACTTCCTCCTCCGTGAAAAGGCCATCCAACTCGGCAAGGTCATGCTCCGGCAAGTTGAGGGCCTCCAGGTCCAGACCGAACTCCCTCGTCCGAATAGAGCCCAAGAGCCCCAAATATGCCTCCGAGAAGGCCTTGAACTTACCCTCCTGATCCGATATGATCTCCCCATCCACAAGCACCGACGGTATGAAATTTTTTTCCCTCCTGCCATTGGCCACCGCATGAAACAGTTTAGTGTTCGAATCCCCCTCCGAGAGCCATCTCATCCTCGAGCGGTGACGTGCCATGGTCCTCTCTAGAGACGCCAAGCCAAGCACCGTCAGTTTCAGGGTACGTCGCAACCACAACTCCGCCTGAGAGAGGGGCCTACTCTCCTGTGCCACATCAAACCGGAAGATCATCGTGTTTTCCATGGCGATTTGCATCTTCAGGGTGGTCATCTTGCGTAGCCCCTAGGCCTGCAGCGATCTAGCTGCGTTACGAAACAACGCGTCTAGCCGTTTGAAGGGGTCCACAATCGTATCCTTACACTTCCAAGCCTCTTTGACCGCCTCCTCAAACCCCTCCAACTTGATCCAAGCCAACTCAAAACGAAATCTCCTCTTAGGCCTAAACCCCGCGTTCAGGGAGAGGTGGAGGGGGTGTGATCCGAAGTCGAAGAGGAAAGAGCTTGAAGCACCGAGTCTGGGTTCAACAAATCCCAGTCCACCGAGACCAGCGCTCTATCAATGCGAGCCAGGGTAGGTTGTTCCCTCTCATTGCTCCACGTATATTTTCGGCCATGCAAGTAGAGATCCTTGAGCTCATGCTCACTCACGAAGTTTCTGAAACTCGCCATCATGGACCGGTCAATGTTGCCATTGTTTTTATCCCTCGCGTTGAGGATGATGTTGAAGTCTCTGATCACCAACAAAGGCCCAGGGCATAGAGAACGACGCTCATCCAGTTGCACGAGGAACTCCCTCTTCTCCATCGAGTCCTGCGGCCCGTACACCGAAGTGATCCACCAAAGCTGGTGATCCTTGGTGCACACCTCGCCCGTGATCATGTGGCTATCCAGGCTGATATTATCCATAAAGAGAATCAACGTGTCCCAGTCTAGAAGGATGCCTCCTATAGTTCCCACCGCTGGGAGGCAAGCAAAACCATCGAAGGCGGGACCCAAGCACTCCAAAACCAGGAAACGATCTATAACCTCAAGCTTGGTTTCCTGGAAACATACTAGGTTTACATGAAGGGTAGAAACAAACGCCCTCACGGAACTCCTCTTCGCTGGTTCGTTCAAGCCACGAACGTTCCAGTCCAGAATCTCCGGGTTTAAATCCATAGACACCTGGAAAAAACTCCTACCTACCGAGTCCCTACTGGACCGGCACTGCCCACTGGCAGAGCTCCAAAGGCTCGAAGCTAGACGGCATCACCTTGCCAAACACCGATGCCACCGCCCACAGCTACTGCTCCTTCAACGGCGAGTCGAAGAACTGATGAAACCGCCGAAGGTCCTCCTCCGAGGCTACCAAATCTCCAGGGGTGATCCCCAACGCTCTCAACAGCGCCGATTCAGCCATCGAAGCCGACTTCACCTTCGTGCACCCAAACCCCGCCGCGTCCCGCGACGAGGTGCTCTGTATCGTCCTCCTAGGCGTAAACGGCTCCGCATCCAAATGAAGCCTAGACGAAGACTCGATCTCACGGAGCAATGGCGGCGCCAGCTTCTTGAGCAACCTACATCAAAAGGACTTGATATGTACCACAACCAACCTCTCCTGGGGCGACATGCCTGTGCCAGGTGCCAACATTGGCGCCTCCGAGGCCCCCTGGCGCAAACCACCCAACTCCAGACCCAAACTGCCGCCAGGGAACGCATGTAACGCGCCACCCTCCTCAGCAAGGCACTCCTACACCTGCGGCCCCGACGCCTGGGCCCCAGCAACCTTTGCATCATCCAGAACCTCCTCCGAGACATATGGGCATCCCCCACACATCGAAGCCGAGCGCACCACCGTAACCGATCCCATGCAGACTTGTGCTGCACTTCTACCCCTTTCCTCCGTGCAGCCCCTCACATGCTCGGGCTCGACAAACAGTGACCTCGACAGGCTCGCCACACTGACCGACGGCACCATCTTGTGAGCCCTTTCCCGTATCACAGGAGTGGGGCCCACCTCCAAATCAAAACCCAACTGCTCCACCACCGAGCCCACCACGACCGCCTCGGGCTCCATCCCACTAGCGACAGGAGACGAAGCCTCCACGAAGCTGCTCCCCTGGTCCTGCGAGATAGGTGCCCGCATCTCCTTTGCTGGGAAATCCAACTCCTCTACTCCCACCATCCCTTGACTAGAGGACGCCGACCGGCTAGCAGCGACCAGATCATCCTGTAGGGCGACAATAGCTTTGTCCTCTGCAGTGGGCTCTAGCACCAGATCCCCAGATACTTTAACGCCCTCCACAACATCCCTGACCACCAACCGCTCCTCATCCACCTCCGATTTATCCTCCATACTAGGCTCCAGCACCAGATCCCCAGACACTTTAATGCCTTCCACCGCATCCTTGACCACTAACCGCTCCTCAGCCACCTCAGCTGCCACCCTCGTCGAACGGGCCACGAGAGGGTCGCACGTGCCTAATGTCTACGCACTTCTATTCTTGTAGACAGTTCTTGGGCCTCCAAGTGCAGAGGTTTGTAGAACAGCAGCAAGTTTTCCCTTAAGTGGATCACCCAAGGTTTATCGAACTCAGGGAGGAAGTGGTCAAAGGTATTCCCTCTCAAGCAACCCTGCAATCAAGATATAAGAAGTCTCTTGTGTCCCCAACACACCCAATACACTTGTCAGGTGTATAAGTGCACTAGTTCGGCGAAGAGATAGTGAAATACAAGTGGTATAGATAACTATAAGTGGTAATGGTGATAGAAAATAGCTTGATGGCGTGTGCTTGATGTGGGAAAAGACTAAAGGCAAACTGAAATAAAGATGGAAGCAAGCAAACATGTAACAGATCTAATTGCAAACGGTGTATCAATGCTTAGAAACAAGGCCTAGGGATCATATTTCACTAGTGAACACTCTCATATATATATATATATTCTCTTTATGATACTACTCTTAACTACTCTCCGGTTGAACACTCTAATCGATGGTAGGGCTATAACATCACACCTCAAAGTTCATCTTTCCCATCTAGAAAACCCCACACTGTCACCTTGAGTACTAGATGGTTCCAACAAATACCACAATTTCATAAAGACATCCAACTCCAAATATAACTCATAACAAGTATTTGTAATCTCTAGCCTAAGTGCCACCATGGTGTGCATGCTGTCACTTTCACACACATGGGGAGAGTAAGATCTAATAAAGCACTTGAGTACCAAGGTAGATCTATAGATCACAAGCTCATGATCACAATAAGATCATGCATAGAGAGAGATGAACACATAGCTACCGGTAGAACCTTAGCCTCGAGAGAGAACTACTCCCTCCTCATCATGGGAATCAACAATGGTGATGGACATGGTGGTGGAGATCGATGGAAATGGCTCCAGGGGCACTTCCCCGTCCCGACAGGGTGTCAGAAGAGAGACTTTCTGTCCCTCGAATCTCCCCTTCGGTGGTGGCGGTGCTGCGGAACTTTTCGTGGATTTCTGATTGACGACTTAGGGTTTATGCCTCGGAAGGCTTCTTATAGGCAAAGGAGGCAAGGTCGGTGGCCAGCTAGGGGGCCCACACCATGCCCTGGCACGGCCAGGGGGGACCCGCGCCTAGGGGTGGTGCGGCCACCCTGTGGCCCCTCTGCGTCTCGTCTTCTGGCTCCGTGAGTCTTCCGGTAAAATATCAACTTTGGCTTTTGTCCCGTCCAATTCCGAGAATATTCATTTTATGACTTTCCTGGAACCAAAAACAGCAGAAAACAGGCAGTTGGCACTGTGGCTCTTGTTAATAGGTTAGTCCAAGAAATCATATGAAAAGTACTCTAAAGTGTGGACAAAACATAAGAAAGTAGATAAAACCAAGCATGGAACATCAAAAATTATAGATACATTTCCAATGTATCAACATCCCCAAGCAGAGGCAGCCGCCAGCCTGAGGGCGCCACGTGCCCCAACAAAACCGCAGTGCCACTCTGGCGGCCACCAACACCACCATATGGCCCACCTCTCTGGTCAGGAACCCCACGACGCCAAGGCAGCTTCTTGAACTTTCGGGGAGGTCCGCCGCCATGTCCGTCGTCGAAGGAACCCTCCGACCACCCACGCCGCCCACCGCCCATGGACGCCGGGGGGAAGGGTGCCTCCTCCAAGCCCTCATCTTCCTCCACCTGAGTTAGGTGGATCAGCACCCGGTATTTTAGCAGTTTTCCATCCTCCAACTTCCTGGACTCCGATGACAAGCCCCGCCCGCTGACCTCCCCACCCAACTTCTCTGGCTCCGGGACCGCCAGCGTGCGTGCCATTGGGATTGTGCTCAGGTCCGAAGTCCAACCCGAGAGCTTGAACAACGAGAGATCCTCCCGCGACCTCGTCGTCGGCGCCGCCTCCTCCACCGCACAACCTTTGCCCAACAGGTCCTCGACCACCTCTAACTCCCACGCATGCGGGGGAATGGCCTCCAGTGCCAGATCCACCCTGGTCCGCATGCGCCCCTGGGACGCCTAGGCTTGCCTGTTCCACCGCCGGAAAACCAACGAGAAGCCGCTGAATTCGAAGGTAGGCATCGAGGCCACCTTGTCCCGAAGTTTCGCGGAGGCGAACACCAGCAGGAAGTCCTCTGGAGCGAAACGATGCACCGAGACCTCCCTCGCCGAGACCTCCGCCTTGGCCCACAACCCGGCGGCCACCTGCTTGCACGACACCGCCGGCCTGCAGCCACCCACATAGGTGACCAGCGCGAAACGCAGCCTCCGCTCTAGCCCGTTAATGCTTGCCGAGCACCGGACGATGCAGAGCGGCGCCTCCACTTCGCGACCCTCGGCCCACGCACCCTCCACCAAAGGCACCGGTGTCGGCATGGGGCGTAGCTGTGGCCAGCTCCCGAGCTGACCATCCACCGTAGGCAACGGTGGCGGGGGCGGTGGCAGCGGAGAATCCCGAGGCTGGCCAAGAGCGGGCGCGCGGGCCTGACCCTGAGAACCACGCACCAGCGAGATCCGCCTAGCCAGCTTCGCCAACGCCATCCTCCTCAACTCCCCTTCCGACGCCGGACTCCGTGGCCGCTTACAGTCCCTGGCCTCATGTCCCTCGTTGCCGCACTGGAGGCAGACCGTGGCAAACTGGCAGTCCTTCTTCATGTGGCCGGGTCTCTTGCAGTTGAAGCAGAGCCCATGCATGCCCGGCGGGATCCCACACACCTCCTCACCATAGTTTTTCTTTCCGAAACGGAGGATGTATCCTGGACTCTGCATTGAGATGCACACCGCTTTCTTTATTAATTTATTTAACAAGGAATAGACAAAAAAAACATACTTCAAAAAACCTGAAGCCTCCACACAACACCTACACACTAGACAATGCCTGAAAAAATGTCAACAAGGCCTTATGCCCGGGAAACAACGAAATTCCTCCATCAGTTAGGAACTGGAAAATATCGCTCATCCAGTTTAGCTGACTCTTAACGGGCACATCATGTGCACACTGAAGAAATCATATTCATGGTTAAGATCTGCATATACTTCGCCTGTCGATGACGCCACCACTACGCCAGACGGCGCCGCCGCCCTGTGAGGCCATCCACACGCGCTAGCCACCGAGACCCGTTGGGCCATACTGATACATGTATTTTGTATCATCGTAATAGCAACATATATGATTAGTTTTTATTGTTATTTGTATTGTTTTTTGCTTTATTTATATTAGATGATTTATGGAACTTTCCTATAAAGTTCCTTATTTTGATACTCCTTCCGATCCATATTACTTGTCATACATCTATTTCTACGACAAGTAATATGGATCGGAGGGACCAGGAGGCAAGGAAACCCCTTTTTCGTATTTTAATGTTCTAGGGACCCGCTGTACCCGTCCGACGCGAAGCTGGCCAATAGGTGCACGCCGTTGGGCGAGACCGCGTCGCGCAAGTCCAGATACGGCCGCCCCGTGGTCCTCCTCGTGGACCGCAGGGGCTGCTTCTTCACGCTCAAGACGTGGAACACGCAGCAGGCGGGCGCGGCGGTGGTGCTGGTGGTGAACAACATGGAGGGGCCACTGATATAGACGATGGACATGCCCGAGGAAGAGACCCCTGACATGGCCTTCCCCACCAACGTCACCCAAGAAGTCCTTCGGCGACGCCCTACGCGCCGCCGCGGTCTCCAAGAACGACGAGGAGCAGATAGTTGTGCGGCTGGACTGGCGCGAGTCGATGCCGCACCCGGACGCGCGCGTGGAGTACGAGTTCTAAACCAACAGCAACAATGAGTGCGGGGCGTGGTGCGACGAGCAGGCAGCGTTCCACGGCCACGAGCAGCTGATGGAGAAGGCGGGGGACACGCTCTTCACCCCACACTATATCACGTGGTTCTTCCCAGCGCAGTTCTAGGGCACGCGGTAGTGCTAGTCGCAGTGCATCAACCACGATCGGTACTGCACGCCGGACCCAGAGGGGGGCCTAGGTCCAGGTACGAAAGGAAGGACGTGGTGGTGGAGAACCTCTAGTAGCTGGATGTGCGTGCATTGCGTGGCCAACGCTTGGAACGCGTCGTGGGTCTGGTGGGACTTGGTGGGCGACTACCACGTCGGGTGCTTGATGAAGGAGAGGAGGTACTCGTGGGAGTGCATGAAGGATGTGGTGGCGTCATAGGTCGCGGAGTGCATGGGGACCCCGAGGCCGACGCCGAGAACAAGGTGCTCAAGACAGAGCTGGTGGTGCAGGTCGGGCAGGGGAACCGAGGGGACGTCACCATCTTGCCCACGCTGGTGTGCAGTATCGTTGTACTTACGATCGCCGAGTTTCCAGCACACAAATTTATTCTTGTCAGCGCCCTAGACCTTGCTCCACACACTCGTGTTGCGTTTAGGCGTTTATGCGCATACAACCCAACTACAAATGGAAAGCTCACTATATCCCAAAATCCCGATCTAAAAGGAGGAGAGGAACTCTCTCTTATAATCTGGTTGTAGCTGAAAGATTACAGAAGTATATATTGTATTGATATTGCAAGAGGTGATTACAACGTGAGACCTTAGGCTGTTTATATGGTACTAGAAGACTTGGGGAGCAAGAAGCCTAATAGATATAGAATTGGATTACAAACTTAAACTACCAAATATACCAAATAGACATCGGTAGTGACGCGGACGGTCTGACTAGAGAATAAGCCGAAGGTGAGGTGGTAGCCCTTGTTGCCGATGTCGATGTAGCCGGGAGTGTGGGTGCTATAGTTGTGGTTGATGGTGTCGTTGGGGAAGTCGTCGCCGTTGATGAAGTCGATGATGTTGTTGTGTTGTGGTCGATATCGTTGTTGAGCCTGGAGAATTCTCCTTAGTAGTTGAGGTAGACGTAATTTGGGTCAAAGTATCTCGACCCGTAATACCAAGCTTGCCAGAATCGGGAGCGTGTCGGGGACGAAGGCACGCATCGGTGTTGCCAATACTGGACGTGTGAAGACAGGAACCATCATGAGCCATGCGCGCCAGAGCCGGATTGAGGAGCAAAGAAAATTTTCTGTAAATGGTCGGTGTAGAAGTTGTCCGCCGTGTCGGAGTAGACGAAGTAGATGCAAGAAGAAAAATTGAGCACAGACTTGTGCAAATAAAAAATTAGACTACGACTCTAGCGGCAAGGTCATGGTGGATGAAGATGACGGTGGTAGTTGTTGATGGCGATTGAATTGTAGCGGTAGTCTATTTCGGGGATTAGACCCGTATTTTCCGCTTGTATGAGCGCGACGTCGCTCGTGGAGAAGAATTTGTTGGCGTTGACGATGACCAATATTGGTGGCGGCGACGACGATGTGGCGATGATGCTGGTGTAGATGGTTGTCGGCGATAATGACCACGATTGATGAAGTTGCATCCCTTTGCTGATGGCGAGGTGCGTACTTGGGGACGTGCGTCCTGGTCGATGTCGACGAAGACAGGCCAGCATGGTGACGACGTGAGGATGGAGCAGCCGACGCAGAGCGTGACCTTGGACGCCGCGCGGAGCCTCCTTGGCACGATCATTGGCGATGATTTGCAAGAGATGAGTCGACATCGAGGTTGAAGTAGAGGCGCGTGATGATGACATGCGGCTGTAGACGACGCAATCCGATCTATGATCGGCGAAAGAAGAAGAAACACCGGTCAAGCGGCCGGCGTGAAAATTTTGCGAAGAAGATATAATCTACTATTGCACAGCCCTCGGGGGAGAAGGATCTCCCTAGAGGCGGCACAATGGAAGCGGTGGTGGCTAAACCCTAGGCCGAGGAGCAACTCGCTCTGATACCATATTGAATTCCATGCACTAACCAACGCAACCAACAGTCCGAACTGTTTGAAAGGGCTAGAAAATATATTTTAACACTCATCCTACGTCTTTCGTCCTTTGGCCTATTGTGACGCATGTTTAGGGAGCCGCAATATTTATTTATAATTCTTGCATTGGTCAGAATTTGATCCTAGGACCTCCTGCTCTGATACCATATTGAATTGCATGCACTAGCCAAGGCAATCAAAAGTCCGAACTGATGGAAAAAGCTAGACAATATATTTCAACACTCACCCTATGTCTTTGCCCTTTGGCCTATTGTGACGTTTATTTGGGGAGCTGCAATATTTATTTTTAATTTTTGCGTTGGCCAGGATTTGATCGTAGGACCTCCTACTCTGATACCATATTAAATTGTATGCACTAGCCAACGCAACCAATAGTCCGAATTGTTGGAAAAGGCGAGACAATATATTTCCACAGTAACTCCCTCCCGCTAGCGAGGTGGGAGTAAAGGTTGCTAACAACGCTTGGTACCTAACACTTCTCGTCACGAGAAGGGGAACGTGGTGATTTTTTCTCTTCTTCTTGGCACGAAAGTTTGAGAGCAGCGCCATTCTGAAGGCGACCTGAGCTGGTTACAAGGAGACGACCGCGACCCGCGTCTGTTTGACTCAAGGTTTGCAGCCTCACACCCTTGACATTTTGGTGAAGCCAGTCTTGGTAGATTGCTTCACCACCAGTTTTGTTCAGCGATGATCATCACACGAGGATTCCAAATTCTGAACGATTACTTGCAGATATGGAGACCGACAGGTGCCTGAACAATAACGGTGGCTGCTGGCGTGACAAACAAAATACCAACATCACCGCATGCAATCCACCTTCTCATTTCCTGAATAACATCCAGACAAACCCTGCCACTCCTAAGGGCATCTCCACCGAGCCGACCCAAATGGGTGACCGAAACGGTCTGTTTCTGTCAGTTTGGATCCACCCGCGGTCGCTTTGGGATCGCGGTCCGGCCTGTCCGACCGACCGCGCCCAGCGGTGAGATCCAAATGTTCGCGTCTAGCGTTTCTGGGCGACATCGCTTGCAATGGTCGAAGACTCAAATTCACAGGCAATAACAGAGAAACTGACCATATATAAGTTGCCCATCACCCTTTGGGTATCGCCAACTAGTGGCTAGTGGTTTTGAAATGTGCAAAAGAGGAAAATATCATACACAATGTCCAAAAGAATGGCGGCTTCTCTGCCCAAAAGGCTGCAGTCACCGTTGCCATTGCCGTTCAAGCATCATGAGCCTGGATGGCATGCTGCCTACGAGCGATCCAAGCCGTGCGATCGGGGTCAGCAATGGTGTCCAGGTCGGTGAGCATGATGGCATTCTCCTTGGACATGATCTTGACTCGGCCTCCTTGGCCTTGGCCTCTGCCTCCACCACCCTAGACCTAGCCTCGACCTCCTTGGCCTTGGCTTTGGCATCCATCGCCTTTGTCTTCGCCTTGATATCCATTAGCCTGGCCTTGGCGTTGGCCTCATCCACCTCAATAGTGAAGGGAATATGCCCTGAGAGGCAATAATAAAGTTGTTATTATACATATTCCAAGTATATGATATATGTTTATTTTGCATGCTATAATTGTATTAATTTGGAAACGTTAATACATGTGTGTTTAATAAATAAAAGGAAGTTCCTAGTTATGCCTCTCTTATAAACTAGCTCGTTGATTAAGAAGATGATCAAGGTTTCCTGATCATGGACATTGGATGTTGTTAATAATGAGGTCACAACATTAGTGGAATGATGTGATGAACATTCATCCAAAGTATAGCATTACGATCAAAGTCATTGTGTTTATAATGCTATAACATCTTACAAAGTAATCCTAGTCCTTAGACCATGATATCATGTTAATCACTAACACTAGAAGAGTATCTTGATAACATCAAATGTCACACCGTGAAAGGGTGATTATAAAGGTGGGTTTAGTGCTACGAAAGTGTTATGTAGAGGCTCATGGATCAAGAGTGGGATTTGTCCATCCTGATGACGGATAGATATTCTCTGGGCCCTCTCGGTGATATCACATTGGTTGGCTTGCAAGCAAGTGATGAGATCAATAGAATGTTATATCACAGGAACGACAAAAGAGTACATGTCGGTAACGAGATCAAACTAGGTATGGAGATACCGATGATCGAATCTCGGACATGTAATATATCGTGAGACAAAGGGATTTAGTTACTAGCATTAAAGTTTCTCATGATCATAGAAGTCATCGTAGAATGTGTAGGAGTCAGTATGGATCTCTAGGTACCGCTTCTGATTATTGATCTGAGAGGGGTCTCGATCATGTCTGCATTATTCACAAACCGTAGGGTGACACACTTAAGGGACACCAACACCATTTGGAGCAAATATGTTTCAGATGAATGAATTGCAAAGCGCTGGAATTATTTCAATAGACACCGAAACTGTTTCAGGTGAAATTGCTGAAATTGGTTCTGCGTGTAATATTGAAATGTTGCAGATGGTTTTATGTGAATGTTTGTTAATTAAAGTAATTAAAAAAATTCTGAATAAAATTAATAAAAGAGTTTTATTAAATGAGAGAGCATTAAATTTGGAGAAATTTAATGTATTTAAAGTGGAGACTTTAAAAGAGAATGTGAAGGGGCACTTTAATGTGGAGGGGGTTACCACCACATGAATGAGGGAGGTGAGGGGTCACCCCCCATGGGGCGCCGACCATGGGGAGGGGTACCCTCCTCCTATAAAATTCCACCCTCTCACCCTTCTTCCACACACCTCCTTGTGAAGGATCTCTCTCCCCCTCTAGAATTATTCCCCCATGGTCTCGGATTAGCGAGATACATGTTCCCGGTGGCATTTCATCTGGAAGGAGTTGCTGCTTCCGCTGCATCGCTGGAGTGAGGAGGCGGAGGTTGTTCGGTGGCCTGAACATGTGTGCGAGTGCGAATGCGCCACTGGTTTGCGGCGCTAGGATTTCCCACGATCTTGAGATCGGCAAGCGAACGACTACATCATCCACGAGTTCCTACTCGTTAACAAAACTTTGTTGTCTTCGAGGGTAAGTTCTCCATGGATGTACATCCATCCGTTGTTTGTATCTAGTAGATAGATCTTGGCGTATAGTTCTCATCGTAGGAAATTTTTTGTTTTCTATGCTGCGAACCCTTCAGTGGTATTAGAGCCAGGTTTGTGCGTAGGTGCTTTGCACCGGTAGAACACATAAGAGTATGTGGGAGGTGATGATCATGTTATTGCTTCTTATATGTACTTTGGATATTGGTGGCATAGTGGGATGAAGCGGCCTGGACCAACCTTACATGTCATCGCACATGAGACCGGTTCCACGACTGACATGCAACTAGTTTTGCATAAGTGGCTGGCGGGTGTCCATCTCTCCTACTATAGTCAATATATAATTTACAACAAGTTGCTAATAATCTGGTTATCATCGTTATGGTTCCATGTTCGTAGGTAAGAACAGTTATATCTTCGAAAGCCCTAAGCCACGTAAAACTGCAATTGATAAATTAGAGGCGTCTAGTTTAGATCGTTGCTGGGCTTGTGTCATGATATGGTAATGTTGTAAGCTGATGTATAGTTGATACTCTTACAACACACTTAACGTTTAATTTCCATAGACCTTGGCCTTACACACAAAGGAATGATAAAGATCATACCACGATGCATATGATAGTGATCAAATGCAAGAACCGTATCATTTCACTTTACTCATATAATGTTTGCATCTTATATTGCTTGCTTGGCGTTTTAGTAGCATTATAAGATGATCCCTCATGTAAATATCAAGATAAAAATGTGTTCTTCCTTAAGTATGCACTATTCTATGGATCGTGTTTTGAGACATCACGTGATGATCGGGTGTACTCAACATTACGCTTTCATACAACGGGTGTAAGACAGTTTTACACACGCGAGTACTAAGGTTCTTACTTGGCGAGCCTAGCATGTACAGACATGGCCTCGGAACACGGACCGAAAGGTTAAGCATGAGTGATATAGTTGATATGATGCCCATATAGATGCTCGCCTTTGAAGCTACACCGACTCACGTGATGATCGGACTTGGTGTAGTGAATTTGGTTCATGTAATCACCAAAAACACATGGGGGATGTTGTTTTTGAGTGGGAGTTTAGTTGAACTCAATCTATCATAAACTTAGTCTAAATAAACTTTAAAAATTCTACTGTAGATGGCACCACCTGCTTTTAATTTCAATGTTTTCATGGAGAAAGAGAAACTTGGTGCGAATGGTAGCAACTTCACCAACTGGGCCATGAATTTGAGGATTCTCCTCTCTGCTGCACAAAAGCAATATGTGTTAGAAGCGCTGCTAGGCCCCCCCCCCCCCCACCAACTCCTGATGCCCATGACGAGGAAAATAATGTCTATATAACTCGTCAGGAGGACCACAACTTAGCTCATTGCGGCATACTGTATGGGCTAGATCCAGAACTTCAAAAGTGTTTCGAAAATGGCAATGTCTTTGATACCATGGGTGAATTGAAAATGATTTTTGATACCCATGCTGCCATAGAGAGTTATAATGCTTCAGAAAATTTCTTTAGCTGCATGATGGAAGAGAACAACTCCGTAAGTGAGCACATACTCAAAATTTCCGGGTACGTCGATAAGCTTGTGTCCTTGGGAATAACGATTCCCATTGACTTAGGCATACATCGTGTTCTCCAATCTCTACCACCTAGCTATAAGAGATTTGTGATGAACTATAACATGCAGGGCATGAAGAAGACTCTCCCCGAGCTTCTGTCAATGCTTAAGACTGCAGAAGTGGAGATTAGGAAAGAACATCAAGTGTTGATGGTCAATAGGACCACCGGATTCAAGAAAGACAAGAAGGGTAAACATAAGGGAAAGAAGGGCGGCAAATCTATTATTGCGCCTAACAAGAAATCCTGTGCTGGCCCTAAATCTGATACCGAGTGCTACTATTGTAAGGGGACTGGCCATTGGAAGCACAACTGCCCCAAGTTTTTGGCGGACAAGAAGGCCGGCAAGGCAAACAAAGGTATATGTGATATACATGTTATTGATGTGTACTTGACTAGTACTCGAAGTAGCACCTAGGTATTTGATACCGGATCGGTTGCTAATATATGTAACTCGATACAGGGGTTGTGGAACAAGCGACAACTAGCAAGGTATGAGGTCACGATGCGTGTTGGCAATGGATCAAGAGTTGATGTAATCACCGTCGGAACGCTGCCTCTCCATATGCCATCAGGATTAGTGATAAACTTAAATAATTGTTATTTGGTACCTGTGTTGAGCCTGAACATTGTATACGGATCGTGTTATTGCAAAGCGGTTATTCGTTTAAATCAGAAAACAATGGTTGTTCGATTTATATGGATACTACTTTTATGGTCATGCACCCGTGATGAATGGTTTATTTCTGTTGAATCTCGATAGTACTCATACGCATATCCACAATTTTGATGCTAAAAGGATTAAACTTAATGATGATATATCTGCATATATGTGGCACTGCCATCTAGGTCATATTGGTGTTAAACGCATGAAGAAACTCCATTCCGATGAACTCTTAGAATCACTTGTGAAAGGATCGTATGGCACCTAGAGGGGGGGTGATTAGGTGCTACTTCAAATTTTACTCTTCTTCAATTTAGGGTTGGACACAAAAAGGTAAATTCTCTAGATTATGCAACTATGGTGAATTTACCTATATGTCAACCTAGCACATGTACTAAAGCAATAACTAGATAAGTAAAGTGCATAAATGATAGAAGTAACCAAAGTGGAGCACGTGGAGACACAAGGATTTGTTTCAAGTAGTTCCTTCCTTTTGAGGGAAAGTACGTCTACATTTGGAGAGGGTGTGGTTTCAAACCACCAACGCCAGGAGAGGCCTCCCTTGTTCTCTGATGAACCTCACCCCAAAGGGTTCGATTCACCTCTTCCACTATACGGCAACCTTCGAGGTGGAAGCCGGCACCTTTACAATGAGTTCGGGGCACACATCCACAACTTAATTGGAGGCTCCCAAATACAAGCAAGTTGTCAAACAATCAAATACAAGCTTGTAAGAATCAAATCAAAAGCTAGAGTTTCCAAAGAAACACTAGAGCATGGGGGCCCTCAAGTGAATGAGGGGGAAATGAAGATCTCTCTTGGTGAAGCTGTAGATCAAGGCCTCCTCCTTCGATTCTCCAAAGATCAATGAATTTGGATGGTTGGATGAAGAGATCTTGTTGATTTGGTGGCTCAAATGGTCATGGTGTTCTTTAGTGGGATGAGCAGCTGGAGGAAGGGGATAAGGTCCTCTATTTATAGCCCTTCACTCCACTGAACCGTTTTCTGACCGTTGCAGAAAAGTCAGACCGGAGACTCCAGCCCGCACATCGGAGACTCCGGTCTACACCGGAGATTCCGGCCCAACTCCGGACCAGCAAACAGTTTGACCCAACCCTTCTGTGAGCTAAGTGGACCAGAAACTCCGGTCCGACCACACCGGAGACTCCGGTCTGAGGTTTTGACCAGAGACTCCGCTCAGCCTCCGGACCTTGCTCCGGACCATCACACAGTGTGACCTAGGCAAAAATTTGGAGCCCCCTCCGGGTATTCTTGGGGGAACTCCGGTCCACACCGGAGACTCCGGTCCAGGCAGACCGGAGACTCCGGTCTGGAATTCCCAGGAATCCTGTAGATATGCAGGGAAAGTTCCGTAGGCCAAGGATCCTTTTCACTTTCCATTATATCAACCTGTAGACAATAGCATACTGTAAAATTCTCTACTTGTTGTTAACGAACACCAAAAGTGATTATGACAGTAACTGTCCTTTCAATCTCCCCATTTTTGGTGTTCGATGACAACAAGTGATTTTGCATGGAAATAATTTGCAATGAATTATGACAGTGTATAATAATGCTCCCGTGACTATGTGCACTAAGCTAAACACATAAAGCATGCATGGTAGGTAGTACATAGATAAAGCACATAGTTCTCACACGAGTTACAATAATGTAGGAGCACCCACAAAGTCACACACACAAATAGCAAATAGTATCTCGCAAGAACATAAGGCAAATACGTACGAAGGTCAAGATAGCAAATAAGAATCAAATAGCCCAAGCCCATGCAAATCCTGATGACAATGTCTTCTCCCCCTTTGGCATCAAAACGCCGAAAAGGGAAAAGACCTAAGCTAGCGCCCCAACTGATCAGTAGTCCTTGTCGTCATCATCCTTGTCCTCCTCTTCCATATCCTGATCCTCATCATCATCATCATAGTCCTCATCACCATCTGGAGTTGTAGGTCCTTTACCATGAGGGCGAGAAGAGGAGGTACCCTGGTATCCATATCTAGATGTGACATCAGAAAAGGTCTTCCAATCCACCAAATTGTCATGTTGGGCGTTCCAGGCCCCAAACGAAAGAGTGTAGTCTGACTCAGTGGATGGCTGAGCACCATGCTCATCAGTGTACTCATCCTCTCCTGCCTCATCATTTGCTTCACCCTGAGCCTTAATCTCCTTCAGGAGTTTCTCTATGTGATAATTGCTCTTGTAGGAGGCATGTTGTTGCTTGCGGATGTCCACATTCATGCAACA
Source organism: Avena eriantha (assembly GCA_910589775.1). Classification (NCBI taxonomy): domain Eukaryota; kingdom Viridiplantae; phylum Streptophyta; class Magnoliopsida; order Poales; family Poaceae; genus Avena; species Avena eriantha. The sequence goes on from OU342741.1 coordinate 46,187,654, forward strand.
AAGGGTCCTCTCCCAGAATGAGGCCTTCTTGACCTTCTCATGTACATAGTCACGTGTCATGGGAGGCAGAGGTGCATTGGAAGCACTCTTCCCCCGAGCCCTAGTAGGAGAGGGGTCCCTCTCGGTCTCTAAGATCTCCTCCTCCTCATGGGCATGGGAGCGTCTAGGAGGAGGCCCCATGTTCCCCTTCTACTGCAGTGATACAAGAGTGTGCTTAGTAAGGTTGGGAGCCAAGGCAAGTGGAGAACCATGTTCCTGGGTGTTGATGTGTCTCATGACAAGCGGTGCATATGGAGGTGCCTTCTTATACAGTATGGCATGAGACATCTCCTCAAATATGTAATCCATAACATCAATAGGATCTGCATCTGCCTCGAGGCCAGCATTGTAAATCTTGTGGGTATGATATAGCAAGTTGACCAAACCACATTTGATGGCATCATCATTTCCAGCACTCAGGGAAATGGTTTGGCGGAATATCCTCAACATCGGATTGTAGAGAGGTCTAAGTCCCTTGGACGCGCCCACATCACCTTCACTGCCATACAAAGGGGCAAGCTTGTTCTTGTTCACCCCAAGAGATGCTGAGTGCATGCGCACCCCAACATGAGTGGACACGCCCTGGAAGGTCTTAGAGATGGCTTCAGCAATGTTGTAAAACGTTGCAAAGCAGCGGTGGTTTCCAGTCATCCAGGTCATAGTCCTGGCTTGGTCAGTACCAAACACAATTGTGGCGTAAAACTGCTGCACAAGGGTGATGTTGTAATCTTCACGGAGCTCCATCAAGTTGAAAAGCCCTAACTTCTCACTAACCCATAGTGCATCAGAGAAGTAGGGCTCTTCCTCATCTGCTCAACACTTATATACTTCTGGGGACACACAGGTGACCTCTTGAGCACACTGTAAATGTCTTTCATGAAGACAACTTGCTCCTTCCTCCAGTAGCATGGGTCCTCGCTGGTGCGAGGCAAGGCATAGAAATCAGTTTTCCGCAGCTCATGATACTCCTTCTTTGACATGAGGGCCAAAGACTGAAGATTGTCATACTTTGCCCTCTTGGTACGGTTCTCTTCATCAACCCTGTCCTGCTCCCTCCTCATGTAAGCTGCATCATGTGCTGCCTGTCTCCGGTTGGATAGGGGCACAATGTACTGACCTTTGGACTCATCATATCAAGGATTGGCCCTCTTTGACTTGGCCTTGGTGCGAGGAGGACGACGAGAGCCAGATCCTATGAACAACAGTGAGGGAGATAGCATGGAGATGAGTATATATGTCCCAGGGAGGCAGTACAAGAGCCTCGAGGAATTACGAGATTTGTTGGATCCATCCCACACCGGATTCTCCGCAGTCCACACCAGAGTCTCTGGCTCAGACCGGAGTCTCCAACCCTGAGCCCAGAGTCTCCGGTCGGGAGGCTCAGGGGAAGAACTGGGAGGCTCCAGTAGGGGTTGAATCCAACAGATCAGGCAAGACAATGAGGCTAATGTACTAGTGTGCACGCATACAAGAGATTCCCGTGGGAAAAAAACAGTACCAATCCTCAAAAACAAATCAAGGGATAAACCCTAGGAGGAAAAAAGAGGAGGAGAGGTACCAAATCTATCCATGGGATTGATTCCACTGTTGGGAATCACCCAATGGTGGAGGGAAGAAGGTTGGCCGGCGGCACGACGGATCCCGGGGGCTTCTTGACCTCCGGGGAGAAGTTTTGGAGGAGGAGGCGACGGGGTAGAGAGGGGAGGACGGGGGTGGATGAATGAAACTATCTGTTTCAGTTCACCCGTCCTCCCCATATGTGGCCCGAAACTGTACTGACCGGAGACTCCGGTCTACACCGGAGACTCTGGCCTACACTGGAGACTCCGGTGTGAGCACACCGGAGACCCAGTCCTCCTCGACCAAAAACTCCAGATTTTGTGTATAGGGACACATATGGGAGAGAGAGAGTGTGTGTGTTTATAGGACAAGGAATAGGCTTGGGTTAAGATGACATACTTTGAAGAATCAAGGAAACCATAGAAATCCATTCAAATGTTCATTAACGCTCCAAATAAACACGAACTAAGAACCGACTCTTCAATAAGAAGAGGGTGGTGGCCGAGGCCACTATGTAAGAGTTTGTGGCATGATACCGCAAAGAATTATCCTTGGGTTCATTGCCACTACTCATCAATGAAGCTCACATATCACAAAACGATATTACAAGAATTAAATTTCTTAATTTTGGCATTATGGGGGGAGGGGTAGCCCAATGTATTAGGACCGCACTCCCCCAATCTTCATGCCTGCACCCAAACCAAATAAGGGTCGAGACATAGGTGAGTATGCAAGGTGGTCAAGTCAAGCTCCTAGAATCTACGATATTTAGTTCATTCCTCAAATAACAAAACCTTGCTTCATCAAGTGGCTTCGTGAAAATATTGGCAAGTTGGTCTTTGGTTGGCACATAGGATATCTCAATATCACCTCGAGCAACATGATCTCTAATGAAGTGATGATGAATCTCAATATGCTTTGTCCTTGTATAATACACTGGGTTATAGGCAATCTTGATAGCACTTTCATTATCACATAGAATAGGCACTTTGTCACAATGGACATCGTATTCCTTTAAAGTTTTCCTCATCCATAGCAATTGAGTACAAGCACTAGCAGCTGCCACATACTCGGCTTCGGCGGTGGAGAGAGATATACATTTTTTCTTCTTAGAAGATCAACACACCAAGGACCTCCCAAGAATTGGCAAGCCCTGGAGGTTGATTTCCTATCATCCTTGTCACCAGCCCAATCCGAATCCGAGTATCCACAAAGAGAGAAATTTGAGCCCCTGGGATACCAAATACCATAGTTTGGGGTATGAACCAAATATCGAAAAATTCTCTGAATTCTCCCATCATAGACATCCTAAACATGTTAGTCATAAGCTTTGAGAATTCATCATTAAAAGCTTTGTTAGATGAGTGAAAGTATAGGGGGTGTATCGCAGCATTTTTGAGGGAAGTGAAACCCAATTTATTGATTCGACACAAGGGGAGCCAAAGAATATTTATAAGCCTTAACAACTGAGTTGTCAATTTGTTGGAGATATGCCCAAGAGGCAATAATAAAAGTGATTATTATTATATCTTTGTGTTTATGATGAATGTTTACATCCCATGCTATAATTGTATTATTAGGAAACACTAATACATGTGTGTTTTGTAAACATATAAGAGTCCCTAGTAAGCCTCTTGTTGAACTAGCTTGTTGATTAATTGATGATCATGGTTTCCTGATCATGGACATTAGGATGTCATTAATAACAAGGTTATATCATTAGGAGAATGATGTGATGGACACACACCCATAGTAAGCGTAGCATAAGATCAAGTCATTAAGTTCGTATTGCTGTAAGCTTTCAAATACATAGTAACCTATTCCTTCGACCATGAGGTTATGTTAATCACCATCACCGGATGGATACTTTGATGACATCAAACGCCGCTTCGTAACTGGGTGGTTATAAAAGTGTCATTGGGTATTCTGAAAGTATGTGTTGAAGCGCATGAACCAAGATTGGAATTTGTCCATCCATATGACGGATAGATATGCTCTGGGCCCTCTCGGTGAATGTCATCTAGTTAGCTTGCAAGCATGTGACTAGGTCACAAGGGATGACATATCACGGAACGAGTAAAGAGTACTTATCAGTAACGAGGTAGAACTAGGTATGGAGATACCGACGATCAAACCTCGGATAAGTATAGTATCGCGAGACAAAGGGAATTAGTTTTGTATGTAAGTGGTTCAATCGATCACGAAGTCATCGTTGAGTATGTGGGAGCCATTATGGATCTCCAGGTCCCGCTGATGGTTATTGATAGGAGATGTGTCTCTGTCATGTCTGCATATTCATGAACCGTAGGGTGACACACTTAAGGTTCGAAGTTGTTTTAAGTAGATATGGAATATGCGTTGGAGACCGAATGTTGTTTGGAGTCTCGGATTGGATTCGGGACATCACGAGGAGATCCGGAATGGTCCGGAGAATAAGATTCATATATTGGGGATCATTTTCTAAGTTAGGAAATGTTCCGGAGTGTTTGTATGGAGATTCTAGAAGGTTTCGGAATGTTCTGAAAGGTTCTAGAGGATTTCTTGGAGTTTGCTTGAAAACCAAGAAAGGGTCAAAGGAAACCTAGTGGGGCAAGACACGGATTCGTGGGGGGAGGAGGACTCCTCCCCCCTTCCCACCGCCGGCCATAGGAGGGGAGCCCTACTAGGACTCCCCCTCCCCAGGCGCGCCTCCCCCCTTAAATAGAAGGGCAGGGGCGCCCCCTCCAAGCCCGCTCCCATAATCCCAATCTCTGCCGCCTCTCTCCTCCACCTTTCTTCTGCACAGGCATAGGCGAAGCCCTGCAGGATTCTCTACTCCACCACCACCACCACGCCGTCGTGTTGCTGGGATTCCGTGGAGAAGATCTACTACCTCCGCTGCTCGCTGGAACGGGGAGAGGAAGGTCTGCTTCGACTCCGCACGTGTGGCCGACTGCGGAAGCGCTGCCGAAACGCGGCACCGGAAGGATCGTCCACTTGACCGACTGCGGAAGCGCTGCCGGAACGCGACGCCGGAAGGATCGTCCACACGATCTTGAGATCGGCAAGTGATCGACTACATCAACCACGAGATCTAATCTCATTAACGCTTTCGGATCTACGAGGGTTAGTTCCTATCTATCTCGTTGCTCATGTCTAATAGATTAGATCTTGGCTTTTATCTAGATTAGATCTGGGTTTTGTTCGTTCTTGAGGTAGAAATTTTTTGTTTTCCATGCTACGAACCCATCACAATTCAGCTGCACCTGGAAACAATCTTGCTCACAACAGTTTATCAGTAGCAACAGTTTTGTAGTAGGAATAGCAAAGTAACAGCAGTAGCAAAGCAAAGACAGTAGTAACAAAAGCAGTAAACAATGGGATTCGAGTGCGGTAGGCATAGGGATGGATGGACGAGCGTTGCATGGACAAGACAATTCACGTAGAAATCAGAACATAGGGCAATTGCAGATAAATAAGATAAAGCACCCAAGTACTAGACAATCCTAGGCATGTGTTCCATATATAGTCATACGTGCTCGCAATGAGAACTTGCACAACATCTTTTGTCCTGCCAGCCCGTTTGCAGCGGGGCCTCTAGGGAACTACTAGCAATTAAGGTGCTCCTTTAAATAGAGCACCGGAGCAAAGCATTAACACTCCATGAACACATGTGATCCTCACATCAAAGCCTTTCCCTTCCGGTTATCCCGATTTCTGTCACTTCGGGGCCATAGGTTCCGGACAACAACGTGTGTATACAACTTGTACATAAGACCAGAAACAATACTATCATAATGAATCAATAATAAGTTCAGATCTGAAATCATGGCACTCGGGCCCTAGTGACAAGCATTAAGCACAACAAGTTGCAACAAAGTCATAAAGCACTAATAAAAGATACTAGGCACCATGCCCTAACAATCTGATGCCATTACATGAATGATCTCATCCAATCCCTACCATCCCCATAGCCTACAGCGGGGGATTACTCACTCATAGATGGGGGAAACATGGATGGTCGATGGAGATGATGGTGAAGATCGATGAAGATGGCTCCGGGGACACTTCCCCGTCCCGGCAGGGTGCCGGAACAGAGACTTTCTGTCCCCCGAATCTCCCCTTCGGTGGTGGCGGCGCAGCGGAACTTTTCGTGGAAAAACGTTGAACCCCCTGAAGTTTTTAGGTCAGAAGGCTTCTTATAGGCGAAGAGGGAGACCGAGGGGGTGCCTGGGGCCACCACACCATGCCCTGGCGCGGCCAAGCCCAGCCCGCGCCTGGGGGTGGTGTGGCCAGGCCCAGACCCTCCTCCGTCTCGTATTCTGGCTCCGTGAGTCTTCTGGAAAAATAGGCACTTTGGATTTTGTCCCGTCCAATTCCAAGAATATTCATTTTCTGACTTTCCTGGAACCAAAAACAGCAGAAAACAGGCAGCTGGCACTGTGGCTCTTGTTAATAGGTTAGTCCAAGAAATCATATGAAAAGTACTCCAAAGTGTGGACAAAACACAAGAAAGTGGATAAAACCAAGCATGGAGCATCAAAAATTATAGATACATTTGCAATGTATCAACATCCCCAAGCTTAACTCTTGCTCGTCCTCGAGTAGGTAAGTGATAAAAAGAAAGAATAATTTTTGAGGTGACATGCACCATCAAAGACTTGTCCAAAGTATTTGTAAACATTCAAAGCTGGGATCATAGTACTTCAATCATAACATGAAAGACAAAGTTCTAGCAATAAGACAAAGAAACTATGATGCAACATGAAAAGGCACAAACAAAAGATTCATGAATAACAATGCTTTGCAAGACGTTTGTTTGTTTCACATAAAGAAAACATAGCATAGTGGCATTCATCTTGTCCGTCAAAGAGTAGCAAACATAAATGCATAGGACACCTTCAAAGTTCACAAGAGTGACTAGATACAAATAGTTTAAAACAAGCAATATCAAGGTATGCATCAATCAACAAGTATTGGGACAATGCACATAGAACTAAGAATGGCCACTATGCTCTCAAGAAAGTGCTCATAGAATGTGTGGAGACTCAACAAGGAAATGAACAGGTTTTGAAAAGTTTTGAAAGGCTTCCAAATGCTGAGAGTACGGTACTCGTTAGCTTTGAGTTCTCAATGCCCCTATCATAAGCATCTTTAATGTGGTTAAGGTAAAAGTGACACAACTAAGAGGATATGCTTGACAAGTTATAAATCGAAGTCTCATGCCCCTTACTTACGAAGACCGATCCTCATGCTACTCAACTTCAGTCACAAGTAAGCTCTTGTCATTGTAAGTATATACGTATCATAGAGAATCGCCAATGGGGTACCCTTGCACATGACACTGGAGCTATCCCATAATCAAAATAACAAGGCAAGCAGACAATGAGCATCTCAGCGATCTTTTTATTTACTATGTGCATAGATTTTTATTGAGGATGCTTCATAGAATGCTCATTACGGTTATGCTGCAAGTTTCCACCATGATTAGGCCTGGCTTAGGCTAGCGGCCCAGGCGTTTCTCTAACATACATACAAACTCCATGATCTTACAAGTTCCGCTTTTATTTCACACCACCGGGATCCATAAGCAAAAGAACATGATATCAACTAGGTACAAAATACCTATGAAGCATTGAAAGCGGTCCCCACGATACATGGTTCTGCTAACTTCAACTCATAAAGCGCAAGCATATGCACAACAAAGAAGGACGCAATGGTTCAGGTTTATTAAGTGCAAGAAAATAAAGTGTGCCATCAAGTTCGTGAGAGCTTTACTAACTAACTTTCTCATAACAAGCAAACATTTTATTCGGAAGAAAACAAGGCATATTGAATATGCACAAAAGTAGCAAATGATGCTAATAGGTAGGTATGGTGGACACTTTATAAATATTTGGTTTAGGGAGTTGGGAACTTGAGTAAAACATACTCAGTGAAAGTGAAGGCTAGCAATAGTAAGAGAGCGACAAACGAGAGAGCAATAATGGCCATAATCATGCAGAGCGACAAAACATCATTGATCAAAGCATAAAATGATACTACAAGTTGAAAACTAAAGGATCATAAAGGCTTATGGTGACTTGGGATAGTCATAACATGGTGTGAACATGTGCCAAGTCAACCCAAATAAAGCATCAAAGGAGAATACCACTATACTATGCTTTAATATGCTAAAACAACGCATGATTCATCCAAGGCACATTAAGCAATCTCAATTGTTTATAACAAGTCATGCTACAGCAAAGAATACTAATCATAAAGCCAAAACAATATCAAGCATGGCATGACAAAGCATAGGCCACAGTCAAAAACAAGCTCTCTTTACCACTTAAGCATGAGCTTTCCTACTCTTTTCCAAACCAAACCAAACCAAACTATTTGAACACCAACGTATGAAAGAGGGGGTCCAACCAATTTATTCAGCAAACTAAGAAAACCACGCAAACTAAAACCAAAATGAAAAACGAAAAAAAGACGCTCCAAGAACAACACAACTGTGTATGAAACAATAAAAATGAAATGGTTGGAAGAAACCTGAGATTTTTATTGATGAAGAAGGGGATGCCTTGGGCATCCCCAAGCTTTGATGCTTGTACTTCTTGGATATTTCTGGGGTGACACGCGTGGCATCCCCAAGCTTGAGCTTTAGTCCATCCTTCATCTCATTACTCATTCCTTCTATACACCTGAATTTTTTCCTTCATACAAAACTTCACACAATCTTTATTAGCAACATTAGTGCACTCAAGATAAATAAGTCTTAAGGTTCAGTTCTAACACCAAATAAACTTCCATTAGAACACTAGCTACTGTATCACTTCCCTCAAAAAGCTCAATTCCCCAAAAGAACTCAAAAAGGAACTAACAAGAAGCAAATGCAGAAAATGGCAGAAATCTGTCAAAACAGACCAGCAGGTAAAGACGAATTTTTTCGAAGACCTTCTGTTGCTAAAATAAAAAAGTATTGAACTAACGAAAGTTAGATAACAACCTGGGTCAGAAGCACAAAGAATTACAGCTCAATCCTACATACAGAGCTCTCTCACAATTTTTTACGGTGAAGCACAGAAATCTGTTTCGGGACAGCAACTTTCCCAATCATTACTTCTCTCTCATTAGAGGTTACTCTTGGCACAAAAACCAAATAAAAAGGATAAGGAGCGGTTATTACAGAGATAAAACTTCCAAGACTCATATAAAACTTTTGGGTTATCTCCCAATAAGTACTTTTCTTTAATGCCTTTAAGTTAGGCATAAGGAAAAACTAAAATGGATAGAATAGAAGTAAGCGGAGATAATCATGGTGAAAACATTGTTTTGTTCAATGAAATCCTTTTGTTAACAAGGTTGATCAGGTCTTGTTACCAAAACAATTTCATATGAGACAAAACTTTGTATTCCACTAATGATTATGTTACCTCAACCTTGATAGCAATGGTCCCAATCATAATAGTTTCAAATTTTTCTCTTGGTATGGGACAATATATTTCTACAACTTGAATGCCCTCAACATGTTCAATTGAATTCAAACCATAAGTCCTATCAATCTTCTTGGGGAAATAGATAGTATGTTCCTTGTCATTGACATTGAAGGTCACCTTCCCTTGATTACAATTAATAACAGCTCCTGCAGTATTTAGAAAAGGTCTCCCAAGAATAATAGACATATTATCATCTTCAGGCATAAAAGTTTGAGATGATGCTCTCATAAGAAATATGAAGTGAAGTAAAAGAGAGCATCAAGAAGCAAATCCAAAACACATTTAAGTCTAACCCACTTCCTATGCATAGGAATCGTGTACGCAAATAAATTCGAAAAGAACAAAGTGACAAGCATAGGAAGATAAAACAAGAGTAACTTCAAAACTTTCAACACATAGAGAGGTGTTTCAATACCATGAAAACTTCTACAACCATATTTTCCTCTCTCATAATAATTTTCAGTAGCCTCATGAATAAGCTCAACAATATAGCTATCACATAAAGCATGCTTTTCATGATCTACAAGCACTAGAGCTTTATTATAAACATTTTCAAGAGAAACCTCTGGAACATAACATTCATTCTCCTTTAGTAAGCAAGGGGGACAATCAAATAATGTAAGGGATAAAGAGTTACTCTCATTAGAAGGTAAGCGTGGGTAGCTAATCTATTCTTCCTCCTTTTGTTCATCACTCTCCTCCTCTTTTTCTTCTAATGAGATTTCAGGTTCATCAATTTCTTCTTCCATAGGATCCTGCAAGGCATTAGTCTCTTCCATTTGTGGAAAGCATCTATTAAAATATTCAAGAATATAGCCATTTTCATCCTTGTAATTATCAAAGCAAAATTTAAGTATACCATACACCTCATATTTGTAAGGTGAATCATCAATATTTTCAAGCAAACTAGCAAGTTCAAAAGCACCCTTCCAAGTAATAAATTTCAATTTGTTCCGCATCATAAAAGTCATAAATTACTTTAGCATAGGAAGATGGTATCATTATCATTATACTCACATTGAAAAGGGAGGTGTTTATACCTCTTTCTGCAACGAGATTCATCACAGCAATAAGTAACATTATAAGTAGAGCACACATTTCTAGCAATGGTATACAATCTATCAATTTGTTCCCATAAGTGTTTCCCTTTTTGTGACAAGCGGTGTTCCTTATAATAATCCTTTTGATCTTCCATGAATCCACCTTGCCAATAAGATTCAGTTTCAAAGAAACCAACCATTGTCAACAAGCATGATAAAGCAAGACAATAACAGACCAACGAAAATAACAACTAGAGTAGGAACTAATTTTTTGTATTTTTGATAAAGAAACAAGCAAACAAGGAGAAAATAAACTTAGCTTGAACAATAGTGAATCCAAGTGAACTTGATAAATAAAGCTATGCTCCCCAACAACGACGCCAAAAAATAGTCTTGATGACCCACAAGTATAGGGGGTGTATCGCACTATTTTCGAGGGAAGTGAAACCCAATTTATTGATTCGACACAAGGGGAGCCAAAGAATATTTATAAGCCTTAACAACTGAGTTGTCAATTCAGCTGCACTTGGACACAATCTTGCTCACAGCAGTTTATCAGTAGCAACAGTTTTGTAGTAGGAATAGCAAAGTAACAGCAGTAGCAAAGCAAAGACAGTAGTAACAAAAGCAGTAAACAATGGGATTCGAGTGCGGTAGGCATAGTGATGGATGGACGGGCGTTGCATGGACAAGAAAATTCACATAGCAATCAGAACAGAGGGAAATTGCAGATAAATAAGATAAAGCACCCAAGTACTAGACAATCCTAGGCATGTGTTCCATATATAGTCATACGTGCTCGCAATGAGAACTTGCACAACATCTTTTGTCCTGCCAGCCCGTTTGCAGCGGGGCCTCTAGGGAACTACTGGCAATTAAGGTGCTCCTTTTAATAGAGCACCGGAGCAAAGCATTAACACTCCATGAACACATGTGATCCTCACATCAAAGCCTTCCCCTTCTGGTTATCCCGATTTCTTTCACTTCGGGGCCATAGGTTCCGGACAACAACATGTGTATACAACTTGTAGATAAGACCAGAAACAATACTATCATAATGAATCAATAATAAGTTCAGATCTAAAATCATGGCACTCGGGCCCTAGTGACAAGCATTAAGCACAACAAGTTGCAACAAAGTCATAAAGCACTAATAAAAGATACTAGGCACCATGCCCTAACAATCTGATGCCATTACATGAACGATCTCATCCAATCCCTAGCATCCCCATAGCCTACAGCGGGGGATTACTCACTCATAGATGGGGGAAACATGGATGGTCGATGGAGATGATGGTGAAGATCGATGGAGATGGCTCCGGGGGCACTTCCCCGTCCCGACAGGGTGCCGGAATAGAGACTTTCTGTCCCCTGAATCTCCCCTTCGGTGGTGGCAGCACAACGGAACTTTTCGTGGAAAAACGTCGAACCCCCCGAAGTTTTTAGGTCAGAATGCTTCTTATAGGCGAAGAGGGAGACCGAGGGGGTGCCTAGGGCCACCACACCATGCCCTGGCGCGGCCAAGCCCAGCCCGCGCCTGGGGGTGGTGTGGCCAGGCCCTGGCCCTCCTCCGTCTCGTATTCTGGCTCCGTGAGTCTTCTGGAAAAATAGGCACTTTGGCTTTTGTCCCGTCCAATTCCGAGAATATTCATTTTTTGACTTTCCTGGAACCAAAAACAGCAGAAAACAGGCAGCTGACACTGTGGCTCTTGTTAATAGGTTAGTCTAAGAAATCATATGAAAAGTACTCCAAAGTGTGGACAAAACACAAGAAAGTGGATAAAACCAAGCATGGAGCATCAAAAATTATAGATACATTTGCAATGTATCAATGAGCCAAAGATAATATCATCTACATATATTTGGCATACAAAAAGTTTGCCATTAACCTTCTTAGTAAAAAGAGTGGGATCGATTTTCCCAACCTCAAATGCACGATCTAACAACGACTCCCTAAGGTGCTCATACCACGCGTGTGGGGCTTGTTTGGGCCCATAGAGCGCCTTATCAAGTTTGTAGACGTGGTTTGGAAAGTTGGGATCCTGAAACCCCGGGGGTTGCTTTACATATACCAACTCATGCAATGGACCATTAAGAAATGCACTTTCCACATCCATTTGTTGTAATTTAAATTTATGATGTGTCACATAAGCAAGAAGGATACGGATGGACTCAAGGCCAGCCATGGGTGCATATGTCTCTCCATAATCAATGCCTTCAATCTGAGAGAACCCTTGTGTAACCAATCTTGCCTCGTTCCTCACCATAATTCCATGCTCATCTTGCTTGTTCTTGAAAATCCACTTGGTGCCTATAACATTGCGGCAATCTTTTGGCTTTTCAACTATCTTCCAGACTTTGTTTCTCTCAAAGTTGTTGAGCCCTTTGTGCATTGCATCCAACCAATCCGAATCTTCAAGAGCTTCCCATACTTTCTTTGGTTCCACCATTGAGATGTGAGCTTGGTGTTCACCAAAGTTCTTTAGTTGAGCTTGAGTGGATATCGCTCTTCTTAGATCTCCTACCACATTCTCAAGAGTGTGGTCTCTCAATTCCAATATTCTATCCATTCTAGCTTGGCAACGAGTTTCGATCTCCTTGTTGTTTCTTGCGGGGATCACTTCATCATTTTGGTCCTCGTCTTGACCATTAACTTGACCTTGATCATCATTGGAATCATTCTCCTCTACAGGAGGCAAAGATTGACCTTGGTCTTGATCAAGCATACTTCTAGACAGGCGTTGGGCATCCCTTGTGGCAGTTTCTATAGATCTTCCTTGTGTAATAGACTTAGCACCACTGGACATTCTGGCAAAGGGATACTCAAGCACCTCCTTGCTAGAGGTTCCTTCTTGATCAACAGGTTGAGGGTCCATAGCTTGTCTTTGGCTTGGGTCATTGTCCACCTCTATAGGATCTTGTTGAGGTTGTGAAGATGAGGGCTCAACTTGAGTAGAGCATAGTTCTTATCGATCTGCCATAAGGGGTTCCTCAATAGGGAGGATGAAACCCGCACCCATTCTTCCTATGGCATCATGAGGCATTTCATCATCTACATCACACACATCAACACGCCCCGCTTGGGGACCATCATATTCTTCAAAGACCACACTACAAGATTGTATGACAGTTCCGGAGAGCTTGTCATAGATTCTATAAGTGTGGGATTTGAGACCTTAACCAACAAAAATACCCTCTGATGCTTTGGAATCAAACTTGGAAAAACGAATACCCTTAATGCGATAGAAACACTTACAACTGAACACCCGAAAGTATAAAACGTTGGGCTTGTTACCAGTAAGAATTTCATATGGAGTCTTGATCAATTCTTTGCGGAGGTAGAGACGGTTTGATGCATGGCATGCGGTGGAGATAGATTTAGCCCAAAAATTGTACGAAGATTTGAACTCCGCCAAAATGGTCCTTGCCATATCAATAAGAGTCTGGTTCTTCCTCTCAGCTACACCATTTTGTTGAGGGGTATATGCAACGGAATATTGAAGTTTTATTCCCTCATCACTAAGAAATCCATTCAATGTGTAGTTCTTGAACTCGGTACCGTTGTCACTTCTTATTGTTAATACCGGGACATTGTATTGGCGTTGAGCCATGTTGATGAAGTCAATGAAGTTCTCTTGGGTCTCACTTTTCATCTTGAAGAAATATACCCAAGTGTATCTTGAGTAGTCATCAACAATCACCAAGCAATATTTCTTCCCACCGAGGCTTGCATGAGATGGAGGACCAAAGAGATCCACATGAAGGAGCTCCAAGATCCTCTTGAACTTGATGTAGTTCTTTGGCTTGTGGGGAGAATCATGCATCTTTCCTTCAACACATGCCCTACAAACACGATCTTTGGCAAAGCAAACATTTTACTTTAGTCCAACAATATGACCATCCTTGTGGAGGCTTTGCAAAGTTCTCATGTTGACATGGGCTAGACGGCGATGCCATAGCCAACCCACATCGGCCTTTCCGAATAAGCACATCGGACTTGTAGTGGTTTTCCCCGAGAGGTCCACCACATATAAGTCATTTTTGACATACCCAATGAAAGCGACCTTTAGAGACTTGCTCCACATGAGGATCACAATATCATTATCAATAAATACGGCAAAACCCATCTTTCCAAGAGCACGGACTGAAAGTAAATTATAGCCAAGGTTCTCAACAAGCATGACGTCCACGAGAGTAATATCGTGTGCAACCACAACTTTGCCGAAACCCATTACCTTAGACTTTGACTTGTCGGCATACGTCAAGGATATTTGATCAATATTTGGCCTCAACTCCTTGACACTAGATGCGCTTCCGGTCATATGACTTGTGCATCCACTATCAAGCACCCATTTTGACCCCCCGTAAGCATAGGTCTACAAAATATCAAACTAGTTTTTAGTTACCCATTTTTCAATGGGTCCTCTTTTGTTAGCAACAAGGGTCTTGGGAACCCAAATACACCAAGCAATATAACCATCAAATGGGCAACATATTGTGCATATACATCACCATAATAATCACGCATTAAAACGTAGTGAGGGTTAGCACTTCCTGCAAAATCATCATGAGACATAGTTTTGCCATTCGTGGACTTACTATCCACAATGACCTTGTCCTTTCCTTGTGTGGGCTTGGCCTTCTTCTTCTTGTTCTTCTTGTTCTTCTTCTTCTTCTTCTTCTTCTTCTTCTTCTTCTTCTTCTTGCCATTAGAGACAAAGCCAATGCCCCCTTTTTCACTACTTGACCTTTGCTTACTCAAGAGGTCATCAATTGACTTGTTTCCCTTAGGAAAGGTGGCCTTAGCTAGCCCCCCCTTCAACCTAGAATTTTCTTCAAGTATACTAGTACAATTAGAGGGAATGAAAGTACTAGGTGAAGTAATATTAGTCAATTGAGTTTGAGACTTTTCACGAGACTTTGTGAGCAACAAGAGTTCACTCTCCAAGGCCTTGTGAGCCTTGTCAAGCATCCTAAAGTCCTCGACAAGTTTTTCATGAACAACATCAAACTCGATCTTGTCCTTTTTAGCCCTTTTATATTTGGCAATAGCATGGTCACGTTCCTTGATGAGTTTATTAATAATGAGATCATTTGCTTCATCAAGACCCTCAAGTTTAGTTTCAAGAGATATTCTAGTTTCTTGTTCTTCTTTTAGAGCATTATTTAGAGCTTCTACCTCAATCATGTGCTCTCTTCCTAATTTACATCCCTCATCTAGAAGTTCTTGTGTGTGTGCAAGTTGATTTAAGAGGTCCACAACATGTTTGTTGTGTTACCCTTGCAAGTTGTTCATAAACACATCAAAAGCAACTAATTCCTTTTTGACCTCAAGAGATAACTCATCATAAAAATCATCATTGATTAAGGAGGTGGAATGTGATGATGATAATACCTCCATTCCTCTTGCCATAAGGCAAGTGACGTTCTTGTTGGAGATATTATCATTAGGAGAGTCGAAGAGTGAGTATGTAGAGGTAGAAGTAGTGGCAAGAGCCACCACACCACTTGATGTTTCCTCTTCATCATCATCATCATCATCATCATCGAAGGAGAATTCTTCATGAGTGATCAAGACAATTTCACCTGACTTCTTGTTGGTTGCATTCCTTTTGATGAAGGGTTTCTTGTAAGGAGCTTTGGAGGTCTTCTTCAACACAAGTTTACCCACATGATCTTATATTTTTTCATAGGGACAAGAAGCAACAAAGTGATAGCGGTCACCACAATTGAAGCAAGTTCTCGACTTGGACTCATTATCTCTTCTCCCATTGGGGTTGCTTCTTCGTTGCATTTCCATCTTGGCCTTGGCGGGATCTTTCCAAAAGTTTCTTACATAGAAGGCCATGTATTCACCATGAGAAACCTTTAAATCTTCGGGGTGGCTGATTGAAAGTCCCTCATCACTTCCTTCATCTTCATCATACTCCACAACCTTGGCCTTCAAGGCAAGATTGACACCACTACTCATTCCAATGGCACGAGCATGGGCGTCTTTGGCATTCTTGGTAGCAACCTTGAAGGTGGCCATCTCTTGCATAACTTCATTGGAGGCCATGAGATGGTAGTTGTGTCTACCTTGGAGACTTTTCAAGTCATTAGGCTCAAAGGCATGAGAGCACTCACATACTTCCTCTTGATCCAAGCATCATCAATGTGAGAAGCACCAACATTCCTGAAGGCAGTGGCTGTGGATTTGAGTCTTTGATACATGTCTTCATGATCCTCACCATCCTTCATGAAGAAACCTTCGGCCTCATTGCTTAAGGCATCATATCTATTTATTCTCATACTCTCATTGCCAACAAACAAGTCAATGAGAGCATCCCAAGCTTCCTTAGTGGTATTGTAGTGCTCAATGTGGGGAAAATCCTTTGGCCCCACTCCAAGTTGGATCATGTGCAAGGTAGTCGCATTGAGTTGGCTATTGACCACTTCTCTTCTAGTCAAGTTGGTTGGATCCTCAATTTTGAGTCCTTCTTCAATAATATTCCACAAATCAATGCAAGAGCTGTGCACATGAGATTTCATTAAAACTTGCCATTGAGCAAAAGTATGTGTAGCTAACTTAGGTGGGTCACCTCTATTATTTATATGTGGGTGAGGGATAGGAGGGTCAGGAGAGTACCATCCGGGAACCGCATGGTGCTCTTCCTTCCCATCACCAATTTTGGTGGTGGAGTTAGTGAAATTATGTTCATCCCCTGCCACTTCCTACAAAGGCTTAGCCGGAGCATTTGCCTTTGGATTAGGTGGTGTTTCCTCTTGATAGGGAGGAGGTGAGGTTGGCTTATTCCTAACAAGTTGCTCAACGAGTTGGCGCAACTATTGGATTTCGTTGCCCAAGGTAGAGCTCAAGCTTGTTTCCAAATTCTTGAGATCTACCATGGTCACCAAATGGATAGCCTCACTTTCTCCCTCATCTCCTAGGTTGCCGATAATATCTTAGGCGGTTAAGACTGAATAAAGAGCCGAGGCTCTGATACCAATTGAAAGGATCGTATGGGCACCTAGAGGGGGGGTGATTAGGTGCTACTTCAAATTTTACTCTTTTTCAATTTAGGGTTGGACACAAAAAGGTAAATTCTCTAGATTATGCAACTATGGTGAATTTACCTATATGTCAACCTAGCACATGTACTAAAGCAAGAACTAGATAAGTAAAGTGTGGTAAAGGATAGAAGTAACCAAAGTGGAGCACGCGAAGACACAAGGATTTGTTTCCCGTAGTTCCTTCCTTTTGAGGGGAAGTACGTCTACGTTTGGAGAGGGGGTGGTTTCAAACCACCAACGCCAGGAGAGGCCTCCCTTGTTCTCTGATGAACCTCACCCCAAAGGGTTCGATTCACCTCTTCCACTATACGGCAACCTTCGAGGTGGAAGCCGGCACCTTTACAATGAGTTCGGGGCACACATCCACAACTTAATTGGAGGCTCCCAAATACAAGCAAGTTGTCAAACAATCAAAGACAAGCTTGTAAGAACCAAATCAAAAGATAGGGTTTCCAAAGAAACACGAGAGCATGGGGGACCTCAAGTGAATGAGGGGGAAATGAAGATCTCTCTTGGTGAAGCTGTAGATCAAGGCCTCCTCCTTCGATTCTCCAAATATCAATGAGTTTGGATGGTTGGATGAAGAGATCTTGTTGATTTGGTGGCTCAAATGGTCATGGTGTTCTTCCGTGGGACGAGCAGCTGGAGGAAGGGGATAAGGTCCTCTATTTATAGCCCTTCACTCCACTGAACCGTTTTCTGACCGTTGGAGAAAAGTCAGACCGGAGACTCCAGCCTGCACACCGGAGACTCCGGTCTACACCGGAGATTCCGGCCCAACTCTGGACCAGCCTTCGGACCAGAAGACAGTTTGACCTAGCCCTTCTATGAGCTAAGTGGACCGGAGACTCCGATCCAACCACACCGGAGACTCCGGTCTGAGGTTTGGATCAGAGACTCCGCTCAGCCTCCGGACCTTGCTCCGGACCATCACACGGTCTGACCTACACAGAAATTTGGAGCCCCCTCTGGGGATTCCAGGGGAACTCCAGTCCACACCAGAGACTCCAGTCCAGGCAGATCGGAGACTCCGGTCTAGAATTCCCAAGAATCCTGTAGATATGCAGGGAAAGTTCCGTAGGCCAAGGGTCCTTTTCACTTTGCATTATATCAACCTGTAGACAATATCATACTGTAAAATGCTCTACTTGTTGTTAACGAACACCAAAAGTGATTATGACAGTAACTGTCCTTTCAACTTGATTTTGAATCATTTGATACATGTGAGCGATGCCTTATGGGCAAGATGACTACAACGCCGTTTTCTGGTTCAATGGAACGGGCGACAGATTTATTGGAAATCATACATATTGATGTATGTGGTCCAATGAGTGTGTCGGCACGAGGTGGATATCATTATTTTGTTACTTTCACGGATGATTTGAGTAGATACGGGTATATCTATTTGATGAAACATAAGTCTGAAACCTTTGAAAAGTTCAAGGAATTTCAGAATGAAGTGGAAAATCATCGTAATAGAAAGATCAAATTTATGCGGTCCGACCGTGGAGGTGAGTATCTAAGTTACGAGTTTAGCACACACATGAAAGAGTGTGGAATAGTTTCACAACTCACGCCTGCCGGAACACCACAATGTAATGATGTGTCCAAACATCGTAATCGTAATCTATTGGATATGGTTCGATCTATGATGTCTCTGACTGACTTGCCACTGTCATTTTGGGGTTATGCACTGGAAACCGATACATTCACTTTAAATCGGGCACCATCTAAATCCGTTGAAATGACACCGTATGAATTATGGTTTGGAAACAAACCTAAGCTATCATTTCTTAAAGTTTGGGGATGCGATATTTATGTGAAGAAACTTCAGCCTGATAAACATGAACCCAAAGTGGAAAAATGCATCTTCATAGGATACCCTAAAGAAACAATTGGGTATTCCTTCTATCACAGATCCGAGGGCAAGGTTTTTGTTGCCAAGAATGGATCCTTTCTAGAGAAAGAGTTTCTCGCGAAAGGTGTGAGTAGTCGAAAGGTAGAACTCGAAGAGGTTATTGAACCTTCTCTTCATGAAATGGCGAGTGGCATAGCACCGGAAGTCATTCCGGAGTTGACTTCACCAAATGAAGAAGGAAGTAATTATAATGATCATGAAACTCCGAAAGAGTACACTACCAAACCTCATAGGTCAAATAGGACACGTGTAGCTCCTGAACTATACGGGAATCCTGTTGTGAATTTCATGGTTGATGAAATAGATGACCCTGCGATGTATGAAGAAGCGATGATGAGCCTGGATTCCAACAAAGAAGCCATGAAATCCGAGATGGAATCCATGTACGAAAACCAGGTTTGGACCTTGGTGGACTTACCTCACGACCGAAAGGCCATTGAAAATAAATGGATTTTCAAAAGAAAAACAGATGCTGATGGTAATGTAACCGTCTATAAAGATCGACTTGTCGCAAAAGGGTTTCGACAAATTCAAGGAGTTGACTACAATGAGACATTCTCTCCTGTAGCGATGCTAAAGTCAGTTAGGATTATGTTAGCCATTGTTGCATATTTTGATTATGAAATATAGCAGATGGATGTCAAAACTGTGTTCCTCAATGGTAATATTGAAGAAGAGTTGTATATGATACAACCAACAGGTTTTGTCGATCCTAAGGATGCTAACAAGGTGTGCAAGCTTTAGTGATCCATCTATGGACTGAAGCAAGCATCACAGAGTTGGAATCTCCGCTTTGATGATGTGATCAAAGAGGTTGGATTTATCCAAACTTATGGAGAGGCGTGTATTTACAAGAAAGTGAGTGGGAGCAATGTGTCATTTCTGATAATATATGTGGATGACATATTATTGATTAGAAATGATATAGATCTTTTAAACAATGTTAAAAGTTATCTAAACAACAAATTTTCTATGGAGGACCTTGGTGAAGCGTCATATTTATTAGGCATAAAGATCTATAGAGATAGATCGAGACGCCTAATAGGGCTATCATAGAGTAGATACCTTGATAAGATTTTAAAGAAGTTTAAAATGGATGAAAGTAAGAAGGGGTTTTTACCTATGTTGGAAGGCAAGACATTGAGTAAGACTCAAAGTCCGGCTATGGCGGAAGAAAGAGAGATAATGGATAAGATCCCCTATGCTTCAGCCATATGCTATAATGTATGCCATGCTATGTACAAGACCGGATGTGGCACATGCTATTAGTTTGACTAGTAGGTACCAATCTGATCCAGGTTTGGAACACTGGATAGCGGTCAAGAATATCCTTAAGTACTTGACAAGAACTAAGGAAATGTTTCTTGTATACAGAGGTGAAGAAGAGCTGGTCGCTGATTGTTATGATGACGCTAGCTTTGACACTGATCCGGATGACTCTAAGTCTCAATCCGGATACGTATTTCTCATGAACGGAGCAACAATTATTGGAGGAGCTCCAAACAATCCGTGGTAACAAGGTCAACAACAGAGGCGGAATATATTGCTGCTTCAGAAGCAGCCCAGGAAGCTGTTTGGATGAAGGAGTTCATTACCGAACTGGGTGTGGTTCCTAGTGCGTTGGATCCAATGGTGATCTATTGTGACAACAATGGAGCCATAGCCAACACAAAGGAACCAAGGTCTCACAAGAATTCCAATCATATTAAGCACCAGTTTCACTCCATCCGTGAGCATGTCAAGGATGGAGATATAAAGATTTGTAAAGTACAGATCTCAATGTAGCAGATCCATTGACTAAAACTCTCCCTAGAGCAAAACATGATCAACACCAGAACTCCATGGGTGTTAGATTTATCACCATGTAACTAGATTATTGTCTCTAGTGCAAGTGGGAGACTGAAGGGAATATGCCCTGAGAGGCAATAATAAAGTTGTTATTATACATATTCCAAGTATATGATAGATGTTTATTTTGCATGCTATAATTGTGTTAATTTGGAAACGTTAATACATGTGTGTTTAATAAACAAAAGGAAAGTTCCTAGTTATGCCTCTCTTATAAACTAGCTCGTTGATTAACAAGATGATCAAGGTTTCCTGATCATGGACATTGGATGTTGTTAATAACGAGGTCACAACATTAGTGGAATGATGTGATGAACATTCATCCGAAGTATAGCATTATGATCAAAGTCATTGTGTTTATATTGCTATAACATCTGACAAAGTAATCGTAGTCCTTAGACCATGAGATCATGTTAATCACTAACACTGGAAGAGTATCTTGATAACATCAAACGTCACACCGTGAAAGGGTGATTATAAAGGTGGGTTCAGTGCTACGAAAGTGTTATGTAGAGGCTCATGGATCAAGAGTGGGATTTGTCCATCCCGATGACGGATAGATATTCTCTGGGCCCTCTCGGTGATATCACATTGGTTAGCTTGCAAGCAAGTGATGAGATCACTAGAATGTTATATCACGGGAGCAAGAAAAGAGTACATGTCAGTAACGAGATCAAACTAGGTATGAAGATACCCATGATCGAATCTCGGACATGTAATATATCGCGAGAAAAGGGATTTAGTTACTAGCGTTAAAGGTTCTCACGATCATAGAAGTCATCGTAGAATGTGTAGGAGTCAGTATGGATCTCTAGGTCCCGCTTCTGATTATTGATCTAAGAGGGGTCTCGATCATGTCTGCATTATTTATGAACCGTAGGGTGACACACTTAAGGGACACCAACAGCATCTGGAGCAAATATGTTTTAGACGAATGAATTGCAAAGCGCTGGAATTATTTCAATAGACACCAAAACTGTTTCGGATGAAATTGCTGAAATTGGTTTTGCATGTAATATTGAAATGTTGCAGGGGTTTTATGTGAATGTTTGGTAATTAACAAAATTCTGAATAAAATTAATAAAAGAGTTTTATTAAATGAGAGAGCATTAAATTTGGAGAAATTTAATGCATTTAAAGTGGAGACTTTAAAAGAGAATGTGTAGGGGCATTTTAATGTGGAGGGGGTTACCACCACATGAATGGGGGAGGTGAGGGGTCACCCCCATGGGGCGTCGACCATGGGGAGGGGTACCCCCTCCTCCTATAAAAGGCCACCTTCTCACCCTTCTTCCACACACCTCCTCGTGAAGGATCTCTCTCACCCTCTAGAATTATTCCCTCATGGTCTTGGATTAGCGAGATACATGTTCTCGGTAGCATTTCGTCTAGAAGGAGTTGCTGCTTCCGCTGCATCGCTGGAGCAAGGAGGCGGAGGTTGTTCGGTGGCCTGAACGTGTGTACGAGTGCGGATGCGCTGCTGGTTTGCGGCACTAGGACTTCCACGCGATCTTGAGATCGGCAAGCGAACGACTACATCATCCATGAGTTCCTACTCGTTAACAAAACTTTGTTGTCTTCGAGGGTAAGTTCTTGATGGATGTACATCCATCTGTTGCTTGTATCTAGCAGATAGATCTTGGCTTATAGTTCTCATTGTAGGAAAATTTTGGTTTTCTATGTTGTGAACCCTTCAGATAGACCTCGTCTGGAGCTCGACAAAGGTCTTGGTGGTCGCCTCTTTCTCTTTGCACCACCACTCTTCCCTTTCGGCGATGGCCTCTTCCTTCTTCTCCAGGATTTTCGTCAACATCTCCTAGAATACCAACAAACCAGCCTAGCGGGCGATGTCGGCCTTCGTAGCCTTATGGCCTCTAGGCCGATGGGCACGGGTGCCTACATGGTTGATGAAGCCTTCATCATTGCCGCCGTATTCTAGTTCGATGACACCACCCGTAGAAGCATTGCTCTTACCCTTCTTATTGTTGTCGAGTTCTTTTCAAAGGGCATAGCTAGTCTCTCATTTTTTGCAGTCTTTGATCAACGTCCAACACTGCGTCAACGTGAAGGCCTTGTTGTCATTCACCTTCTTGAAGTGCTCAATTGCTTTCATGACCACCACATATGGATGCCAATAATGGCTCAATGCATATGCAAGACATCGACAAGGAGAGAAAGAGGTTTTATCATGTCAACCGGCAACATGCCGCTTATTTTCCTTTTCGTCACCATCTCGTATGAGCCTTGGAACTTGCTACACTCGGCATGGATCGTGCCCCATCGCTTGGAGAGAGAGAGAGAGATCATTTCGATCGCTGTAGAAGGCATCCTTGCCGAATTTCCTATGCTCATGGAAGAACATGCCCACCTTTTTCTAGTAGGCAAAGCCCTTTTTGCTCAGTGCCGCATAGTGGATCTTGTGAAACCTCCATACATGCCTTGCATAGGATCTTGTCCTCCTCGGTGGTGTAGCTCGCGGTTCGTTGGCTCAACTTCTTTCTATCCACGAGTGACGCCGCAAGTGAAGCGGCCAACGACGCGGCAGTGGCCCCCACGCCCATGGAAGCACCATCATTTTCAAACAATGACTCATCCGCAATGTTGTAGGCATCTTGCTGCGTGTCCTGCTGCGATCCTGCTGTGTCTCCTGCTGGGTCTCTGCGTCCTCACCATAGCCATCACCATGTTCGTCGCCATAGTCGTCGATCATGTCGTGCATGGCGCCCTCGGCATCGTTGTCCACAAATTCCTACACCCAATTTGGCCACGATAAACAGAGAAATATCGAGACCATACCGTAGCATCGTCGGTCGGCGGTGCGTCAGTCATTCCGCCGAACAGGTTGACTGGCGCCGACATGTCCGCGGTGGAGATGGACCGTTGCTTCTTCGACGCCTCCAGGGTGGTGTCCGCGGTCGTTGGAGTGTGGTTGAGGTCGATGACGGGCTCTCCCACATCCAACGACATCGTGCGGGGATGGACGAACCGGGAGAGCGAGGCGACGCTCCTAGTGTGGCCTCCGAGCGAAGGTGTGCGCGGGCCTGGCGTCCTGGGATGGCCGCAAGGGGTGAATGTGACGGAGCTGATAGAGGATGCGTCGGCCATGGATAGGAC
This sequence comes from Avena eriantha, assembly GCA_910589775.1. Classification (NCBI taxonomy): domain Eukaryota; kingdom Viridiplantae; phylum Streptophyta; class Magnoliopsida; order Poales; family Poaceae; genus Avena; species Avena eriantha. The sequence goes on from OU342741.1 coordinate 46,211,689, forward strand.
GGATATTGTGATGCTGGCACCGAAGGGCACGGTGCCACCGAACGCGGCGGCCAGCGCCTCCTGCGTTATCATGTTCACGGCGTGCTTGGCGGCATCCACTGCCAGCTCGTTGTGGTTGGCCCTGTTCCGCGAGGCGAGGAAGCGCTCGTTCTCCTCCTGACGCTCCTTGTCGAGCTTGGCCTACGCGCTTCTCCGTCTCACTCCTCCGCTCCTCCGTCGTCATGTCCTTGGCAAGCTTCTTCGGCCGGCCGCGCTTCTTGGCGGCGGGAACGCCGGGGGGTACGGCTTCATCCATGGCGGCGGGATCCATCGCCTTTCCCGCCGCTCCCGCCAGTGGAAAATTGGGAGAGGTTTTTTTTAGAGAGAAGTGGAGTGGTCTGTGTGCCATTGGCGGGAGGGGCCACCAAAGATCATGGTCGGACACGGGAGGTCGCGCACGCTGTCCGGGCCGACCCAGCCGATATCCCAATTAGGTTCACGGATGGATCAAGCCGGACGCGTCGAGCCGGATAGGTAGGGCCGTTAGAAGGCCGCGCACCTCCCGTGCGAACGTATTGACGCGTTCGGACGCGTCCGGGCTGGTTGGGTCGACCCGGTGGAGATGCCCTAACACCACCGACAGTTTCGAAACAAAATTGTTGGAAGAATTGTTGGCGCGTGAGGCTCGGGCCCACATGCCAGAATCACAATGAATCACCAGACGATCGAAAGTCAACATTTGCATTTGACGTCTGTCCAAATTGCAGAAAAGAAACTAAACACTTCCACAGAAGGCACATGGCGACCACGGAATCCTCCTGCTTGACCGTGTACTATTGCTGCAGAGTTACATGGACTCGGAAGTCGCGGCGATCATGTCGCAGTACATGCCTCTGGAGTGAGAACCGGCCGCTGAGGGAGGAGGACATGGAAGCGTAGCGTAATGGCACCTCTGATTTTGACATCACGGTCGCTTAGGTCAGGTCTTGGCGTTTACTGTTCGCTGCTTTAATTTCAACTGTCCCATTGTTGTTAATTCTTGCAGGCTGCTTGGCTGCAGGGGTCCATTCCATCATTTCGCAGTAGATCTGTTGGCGAATTTCATTACTGCACATGAGAATTTCATTACTGCACATGACACAATTGGATGATGATTTCATACTCCCTCCTGTTCATGTTAATGTTCTCAATTTTGTCTAGATTCGGATAAATCTAGTCTAAATCATTAACTATGTATATCCGAATCTAGATAAATTTGAGAACAATAATATGGATCGGAGGAAGTAATAAAAGATTGTGTGCATCGACTATGCAGATGCCGGGGTTTTACTCCCCTTTTCGAAAAACAAAACCATGACACAAGTTACTCGACAGGCGGGAGCTATTGCATTTCCATCTTGCTGCTTTTGAACAGGGAGATGGCTGATAGCTTTTTTGTACGATGCATGAACGAAACATAGATGAGATGAGCCAGCCAGTACATACAAGTGATGAATCTGTCAGACTGCGCTACCGTAGACACGACATGAATGGCTTCCGGAGATGATGCAGATTTATACAGCTGGAAAATCACAATGGTGTAGGATATCGGGCTTATGCCTGGCATCGAGGACACCATCATTTGAACCCTCGCGGCCTAGGATCTTACTCTGCGGCCTCAGCTTATAAAGCTCAGTTTCTTGGATCCATCCCCTACTCGTTTGGCAAACTTGTTTGGAACATCCCCTGCTCGTTTGACAAACTTGTTCGGAAGACGTGGGCGGCTCCCAAATGCCGCTTCTTCTCTTGGCTTGCTGTGCAGAACAGGCTTTGGACCTCAGATCGTCTCGCAAAACGGGGTTGGCCACACCAGCCGACGTGCCAGTTGTGCAGGTGTCACGTCGAGATCGCCAGCACATTCTATTTGAATGCCGCTACTCTAGAAGGATCTGACAGGCTGCTGCCTCCTGGCTCGGATGCCCTACCCTCCTCCAAAACATTGGAATGCAGCGGCCCATGGTACTCCAATATTGGGAAGTGGCCACCAACGCCGTCCGCATGCCCGCACAGGCTGAAATCTGCGGTCACACCTGGGAGATTTGGAAGGAAAGGAATGCCAGAGTTTTTAACAATAAGTTTGCTATGTCCGCAATCCTCATTCAGAAGATTAAAGACGAGTGCAGAAACTGGATTTCGGCCGGTGCTAAATATCTAGAGGAAATAACTAGCTAGATTTTTTCCCGTTCAGGGGGTGTTTTCTTTGGGCTTAGGCCATCTATGTTTGCTTCTACTATATCAATAGAAAAGGCAAAGCTTTTGCCTCGTTTTAAAAAAAAATCACAAAGACTTGATGAATGTTGAGGCATCAATGGGTCTTGGGCAGAATCATTTTTACTATTCCTTCCGATCTAAATTAATTGACTCAGATTGGATCAGAGGGAGTACTTTCAAACGGCAGTTTTTCAGATTGTACACACAAGTCGCCACATTTTGTTTCTTCGGCACTTCAACAGAAAGCTATCGCATGATAAAAATAAAACAAAAAACTGGGAGACAACTAAAAAGGCTTTGCCCTGAGCGAGTGATACTATACCATACAACGGGGTCAAAAATGGTTGCTTCGTGTTAGCTCCTGCGAGCATTATTACTACTCTAATATTCTTGAAAACTTAGCAGACCCTTCGTCCATAAGACTAGTTTGTTTCCTCTTCTTTGACATCCTCTGGAAACCGCTCTGTTCATCCACAAACTGAGCAGCGGTCCTTGCTCGCAGTTCCTCGAGGGTCTCTCCCTCTTTTGCCCGTTCAATCACCTGAAGTGAATGAATATAAGAAAGTCAATAATATGCAGTCGGTTCTTGCAGTAATAGGGCGTGACCTCCAAGGAGAAAGGCTCATACCAGATGCCGCCCGTAGAGATGAGTGCTTGCAAGGGCTTGGAGGGCGTTCTGTGCCTCTTGCTTCGTGACGAATTCGACAAACGCAAAACCTCTGTGACTTCCGAACTTCATAGGAAGTCTGAGGCTTTTCAGCTGAAATTGTTTTCATCAATGCAACTCATTAGATTTCAGGAAGAAAAAAATGCATCCATCGAACAATTGCCTCTTTCTTGGGTCAATCCAAGAGAATCTACAAGTAATAAAATCCACTTATGGTGAAAAATACTTTCTTTTTGCGAGGAGTTAAAAGATTCTTGATGATGATATATTATTGCGATTCTCTACGAGATTTGAATCCCAATCCTCGAGACTCTTTTTTGCTCTCATCTAGGTTTTCCAATAAATTTAGATAACAAAAGGAGGAAATTCACCTGGCCAAATGGACTGAATAATTGCCTCAAGTCCTTTTCAGTCGCTTCAAACGCTACATTTCGCACAAGCAATTTGGTTGAACTCTTATCCTTTTCATTTTTCTTTGCACTCTGACCATCCTTTCTCCCATGGCACAGTTGCAAGATCAGAGCATGCCCATCCAAAACTGTCCCCTATTACCACACAAATCATTTAGCATGCTGAATATATACATGGGCACATTATAATGTGAACAGGAAATACATAGCGAGAGGGAAGGACAACCCTGACAGATGGGTCCAACAGGGATACCTGTAGATCGTTGCACACACTAGTAGCAGCTTCAACCGAATCAAGCTCAACGAAGCCAAATCCCATCGAAACGTTCTTGCCTTTCTTAACATGTTTTTTCACCTGAAGAGTGACCCAGAAAAAGGATGGGTAAGACTTAAGAGAGTGGGACATGCAAGAATTCATTCGATATTCATAAGCATATCCATACCGTTGCACTTTTAAGACTCCCAGTCATCAATTTTGTACTGAAATGCTGCTTTAAGGATTCATCAGTAGTCTTGAAATTCAAATTCTTGACAAATACAGATCGAGACTGCAATGAATAATGGTACATTACTACAAGTATAAGTGTCGTAGCGTCAAGAAGACAAAAGACTGTTCTGCCTTAAAATATACAATTCGAAAGGCCAAGTTAGAGAAATCTGCAAACCTCCACCCTATCAGGATCAATCTCCTCAGCACTCACTCCTTCCACAGTTTGATCTACAATAGCTTTTGTAATAATCCTCTCACCAATGGTTTTCGTATCTTCCTCTTCCACGTGTGTTGAGGTAGGAGATAAAATGTTGTCAGGTGCCCATTCCAAATACAGTGGAGTATCCCTGTAGTACAAAAGCAAAACTGTTATGATATATATATTATATAGAGAGCATTGTAGATTCATAAACCAAGATAAGAGCAATTAATATAATTTTTTGACAGAGATGTCAGAAGCCACCACGGGCAAACAAAACTAAAAAACAGTAAAATGGAAAGAGGAAGAAACTACAAGTCAGCAGGAACTTTATAAGTCGGGTATGAGTCCAATAAAGAAAAGGCAGAACTTATTTAGTTGATGTTGATAATTGCAGTCCATAGTGGCATACAGTGGCATAAAAATATTATTTATAGCAGAAAAGCGACGCTGATATATTTCTTAAGTTCTTAGGAATATACAAACTAAAGAGAACCTTCCTAACTGAAGTAAACAAGGATGCGGCCTCAGGTCAGCGTGAGAGCATCAGATACGAAAAACCACTGATGCATATTTCACTGAATTACAGAAGGCTAATATGTCAACCAGTCATGTATCAGTTCACTTAACAAAAATATTACCTTACATAATAACAGTGGTTTATACAGATCTCAAATAAGTAATCAACATAGAGCGCAGAAGTTTGTGAGCTGGAATTATAAGTAACAACGAATAAACTAGCACCACTGCAGAAACTTACTTGTATCGTGTGTATAGCAATTTTTTGAAAGCGTGACGAGCTTCTGTTCCTTCAACAAAGATTACCTGAGATAACCAAAAGAAATAATTCAAGATAAACCAATGAAGTCAAGGGGGGCATTGTCTGTAGTGCAGGTAATGAAGCCCGCTTGCCAATTCGAGAGCAAATTGATATACAGCCACGAATAGAAACAAAAGGCAACAAACAGTGATACAACACAAGCAAAATGCAGAACATACCAAGGCAAATACTCTTGTTGGAGGAAGAATGATTTTATCCAAACTGCCATGTTTCTGAAACATTGCAGCGAGATCTTCTTCAGAAGAATTAAATGGCAAGTTTTTTACCAGTATTACATGGTTGCTTCTTTTCAACTTCTCGTTTCTTTTGGAAGTATTTTCTTCCAAGGCAGCAACATTAACTCCAGATCTGGATAGATGCTTCTTGGTCTCCGCAATGACATGTGTCTCACCAAGAGCGATACGGACAGCAAGGTCATCCGCTTCCCTATGAAGTAACTCACTCTTGCTTATACCATTCTTCCTTGCTATATTTTCAACAACCTAAATACAAACACAATAGCTTCAATCAGTTTGCATAAAAGATCCGATGGAAATTTTCAAAATTCAACAACACTAGCTACTCCTAAAAGGAATAATAAAGACATATTTGACAACAATATCATGTGATCACTACAATTTTGTCTCAATAAAAACAAATACACAGCATGTTGAGTGGCACAAATAAAAATCAGTAAGTCAATGTGAAGGCTAGAAGATAACCATACAGTATCTTGACGCATATAAAAGCTGTTCCATGCTCTCGTATCCCCACCAATTTCAGAAGCTTTCTTTTGTTCCAACTTTTGCTGTTTGAGATTCATTTTCTCGTCAACAGCAAAATGACTGGACCTTGAAAATTGAGAGTAAATGAATTGAACATTATTTGCATAGAAAACCCAAGAAAGGAAACAACCCAAAAGGGACTTATTTTCTTACTCGAACGTCTTATTATTTAATGGTTTAGCAGCCTTTACACGTAATAGTCGCCCCTGAAAACTGAAGTTGTCTAATTCATCCAGTGCCCTGCAAAGAACATATCAAGGTGTGATGCATCATGTAAGGAGGAAAGTAAATCTGTAGAGAAAAGGATTAAACAACATCTTGTAAGCTGAACTGTCAGAAAATAAGACTATCCTTCTGAATCAGACATGGTAAAGTTGCAACCAAATATTTACCTGACTGCTGAGTCTGGAAGGTTAAAAAGCACATAACCTCTCCCTGTTGAGAGCTTAGTGGTTTTATCGACAACAATATGTGCCTGTTCAACATCACCATACTGGCTGCATAGCTGAACCAGATCAGCTTCACTGAAATCATAAGCAACAATATGCTTGTAAGAAAAGGCAAAGCAGCTATATCTTCAACATAACACATAAAGGCTGATCTGAAGTAACAGGTAAGAACATACGTAGTTGCATACGAAAGATTGCAGATATATAAACGGCCAGTCTCCAGTGCCAGCTTCTTTTCATCAGTAGCTGAAGCGGCTTCGACATCTTCTGCTTCTTGATTGGCGTGTTTTTCATCTTTTTGTTGGGTGTCAATATGTTCACCGTCTTGGTTGTCAGGATCTTCCCCCTCTTCCATGTCGCCAACTTCCATGGGTGCTTTCTTATCGACATGATTTTTCGGGTTCATATTACCCTTCTGATCCACCACCTGATCCCTTTCATTTGCATCGAGTAATTCATTAGATGGTTCTTCATCATCAGAGCTGGTACCCAACTGATCTCCAGAATCTTCATCATCAGATTCGGAATCTGACCAATTTTTTCTAATTTTACTCTTCAAGAAGTCCACATCTGTCATATTGTAGTCTCGTTTACTTCCAGATTGTAGCTTCTCTGAAGCATCTTTCAAGGGCAAATCATTTGTTGTTTTATCCTCAAAATCATCTTCAGAAGATGAATCGTTCTCGGATGAATCATTTTCAGAAACTGCATCAGTACCCTTCAGAGACTTCTTAGAGTCAGTTACTAGGGTGCTATCTTTGTCAGTGGCGTCAAGGGTACCGGTTGTATCATTTGCCCACATCTTTGCTTTAGAACGGGGCTGCATAACTTGAAGAAACTCAAGAAACTTGGGATCATCAGCTACACTGCCTTTAGAAGCTCCTACATCAACAGACATTCCTTGGCCCTTGGAACTTTTCAGCCGTGCATTAGCATCTGTAGTGTCTGTCTTATCTTTGCTATTGTATTGAGGCTTTTTTAAGGAATGACGGCTCCAAGGGCGAGGAGCGTCAGGATCACCAATCTTACGAGCAACCTGTCACACACCAGATTATTTGTAGGCATGTTCAATCTATCGCCAAGAGCAATGCATCCAATAGATACCGGCCCAAAGAGGGGGGAAAAGGCTGAAAACTGTTTAGAAAGTGAAGTACCTCACAGGTGATCTTGGAAGTGTCAATGTACGTATTGTTGAAATACTTGAGGGCCTCTGCTGCCTCCTCATTGGTTCTGAAACCAATAAATGCAAGATGCCTGCTCTTTCCATCCCTACAGAAAAGCTAAACCATTCAGTTTTATGTAGAGTCCTGGCGCTACAAATATAATTTCTTCAGATTACATATGGCGCCGTGCATATCAGGCTAATCGTTTCTACACATTACGAAGCAAGCTCAGGTTCAGGAAACAAGTAATTCGGAAACAATGGGATTTGGAATCTCTTGCCCAAAAGAAGTTATCATTTTCTATAGCAAGTTAGCAGTTGCTCATCTCAAGTCTTATGTATTCTCAAACTGCCACAGAGGCAGCAAGCAATTGGTGCTAATTCCTAACGGGTAGGCCCGATAGGCAGCGCGCTTACTTGGTTCGGATGACCTTGGCGTCAGTGACCTCGCCTTTCCGCGAGAACACCTCCCGCAGCCGCTTCTCGTCGGCGCCCTTGGGCAGGTTCTTCACGCACAGCCGCGACGACCTGAGCAGCATCAAGCACACCAAAATCAAACACCAAGAGGCGAAAAAAGCAGCGAGACGCGGCAGAGAGGTGCAGCAAGCTAGTATGCTAGCGCGAAGAGGCGGGCGGGCACTCACATGGCGTCCGCCGGCGAGGTTCCGGTGCTGCTGCGTCCGCGAGTTGGGGGCGGGGCGGGGCGGGGCGGTAATAGGGTTTGGCGGGTGGCCGAGTACCGAGTGGGTTTTGGTCTTTGGGGGCGGTGGGAGCACCGGTGTACTCCTGTTTAGGGGCAATGGCGGCCGGCGGCCGCAGGACAGGCAAGGGAAGGGTTATGCTGGGTCTGGTGGCCTGTGCGTGAGATGTTTCTTTTAGAGTTAAATTCATCAGGAGTCATCGAAGTTCTCGAGTGAAATCAGTTTGCTCATTGTACACCGGGCATACGAATTTACGGTCACTTAACGCGTGTCGGAGCGTCACTCACCGCCCACGACATAGCGCTGTATTTGATGATGTGGCGATTTATAGAACTCACTGTCAGCATCTGGTTGTATTTATTTACAAGAAAACTAATATCTGCTTTCCTATCCAAATCAAGAGACTCACTATTGGGGATAGCGGTCAGACCGACATCAGGACCCACCAGTCAGTCTCACCCCCTCTCTCTTTCTTCCTCCCCATCTGTGTCCCCAACCCGTGCATCAGCCGCCGGCCTCGCCTCCATCTTTTTCCTGCGCAACCGTTCTAGGCCTCCCCGCCACCGGTCTGCGCCGCAACGCCACCTAGGGCCGCACTTTTCTTTTCCGCAAGCTCCGCTACTCCCCTAGCCCTCTCCGATATGCTCCTGTGGTGTGTGTGCGTTCTAGCGAATGTCGCGTCGCCTCCCGGAACACCGAGTCACCACACACTGAGAGCTTTGAGCTCCCTCTTCTGCATCCCCTTCTATTCTCTCGTCCTTCTCTTCAACCGAGAGCTTGCAACCACGTGAAAAAGTGAGAAGCTATGTGGCGGATGGCGATTCCTCTGGATCCCTCTTCTGCAACCGCGACCTCCAGGGCCATCCTCCGCCGCGACGAGCTCTGCGGGTTCTACCGCGGCTTCAGCGTGTCCCTGGTCGGCATGGTCCCCGCATGCACGCTCTACATGGCGACGCTCGAGGCCACCAAGAGCTCCTCTTTCTTTTGTTCTATGCACCGCTCGCCCTCACAATGATCTCCTTCTCCAGTGCACCCTAGCAGCAACCACCTGCGGTCGTGGTCGTGCTCCAGGCGGACCTCCTACTAGGCGATGTCACGAGCTTAGCCTTGGCAAGGTGCCTGCAATGTTGCACGTGAGAGAGCACATGGTCGTCAAGCAGGGGCTCTCCCTGCCTCCACTCCCAGCGATGGCGGGGGATCTGTTTTCCTCCTCTCTTTTGGGTGATGTGGCGGGACATGGTGGGACGGAGAGGGAGGTGGAGCCACGGCGATATGGTGAGTCATTGTGGAGACCAAACCCAGGCGAGGCTAGGGTTAGCCGTGGGAGGCACAAGCAGGTACAATGTGGCATTGAGAAGCACGGGAACCCGAGAAGGAGTTCGAGGAGGAGCCTCACCGGAGTGCGGCGGCACGGGTGCATCGCTAGGACAACAGCAGGTGGTGGCGCGGGTGCATCGCCAAGAGGGGATCACATGGGAGAGCCAGGGAAGGGGATGTTAGTTTTGCAAAAACGCCCTCTTCTAGCTGGGTATTCTTATCTTCCTGTTAAGTTACCTGACAGTGGATCCCATTTAGCACCACGTCAACTAATACAGCGATACGCCACGAGCGGTGCCCGTGTGTGAAGCTTTGACGCGTATTCAGTGACCGTAAATTCGTATTCCCATTGTAGAGTGACCAAACTAACTTTGCTCGACAAGTTCGATGATGTTTGATGGATTTAACTCTTCTTTAGGGCGCCTTCGCGTGAGAAGATGCGGGACGAATCCTAATGCGGACCTAGTAGCAACACAGTTCAGAAAAAACTATACACCGACCTGGTCGGGAAAATCCTATTTTTCGATAAAGAGTATATATCAATATCACAAAGATACCAATTACACCTAGCCTCTGCAAAAACGCATAACCCTAGCGGCAATACGGATGCACACATCCAAAAGATGAAGAGAAATTATAAAAATAAAAGATCTGCTACAACGATATATTCCTTGTAACAGCAATAACAACACTAGGACATCATCAGAAGTCCAGCTTCTCCAAAAGCGATGCCTCCAAGAAGGAAACAGTGCACAAGTGCTATCATCGCCCGATCATAAATCTTAGATTTCACCTGGATAAATTACTCGCTCTCAAAACAATGTCTTCAACAAGACCATTGTGGGGCACAACCAATGAAGACCATGTTGGAAATATGGCCTAGAGACAAATAGTAATAAGGATTATTATCATATTTCATAAAGTTTATGATTAAGTTTTATATCATGTTATAATTGTATTGAAAGGAAACATCAATACATGTGTGAGATATAAACAACCAGGAGTTCCCAGTGAAACTCTAGTCACTGGTTCATTGGTCAACAGATGATCAAGGTTTCCTGATCATATGGCATTTATGCCAGTTGGAAATGGAGTCATCTCATTATGAGAATAAGATGATGAACTGTACCCAACCTAAGCATCATGACCCGATCATGTCACGAAGTTCAAGTTACGATGATTAGAATAGACATAGATTTCTTAGACCGTGAGGCCATATCAATCATTATCACCTGAGGGTACTTTGATAGCATCAAACGTCACTCGGTTAAACGGTGATCATAAAGGTTTGTTCAGGTATTCGAAGGAACAGTTGATGCAATATGCGTCAAGAGCGGGATTTGTCCATCTGCATGACGAAAAGATACTCTAGGGCCCACTTGGAGAAGTTGTATCCAATAGCTGTGCAGCGTGTGATTTGATCACAAGGATATCACTTGTCGGAACGAGTCAAGTAGCATTTGTCGGTAACGAGATTGAACACGACATGGTGATGTCATTGATCAGACCTCGGATAATGCAAGTGTCGAGAGACAAAAGGAATAAGACACGATGTTCATGGTTCAAACAACGAAAGATTTCGTGGAATGCACAGGGGTCACATGGCCATCCAGGTCCCTCTGTTGATCATTGGTGCGGGAGGGTCCCGACCATGTCTGGAGTGTTCCCGAACCATGAGGTATCACGCTTAAGGGCTTGATGATGCTCAGAGAGTATTTTAGGATCGGTAGAATCATTGAAGAAAAGAGAAGAGAGAAAACCGGAAGGGTTTCGGTAAATCCGGAGGATGTTCGGAATGAGAGGGAATGGTTTCCAAATCAACAGGGAATGAATAATATATAAGAGAATGTTGAATATTGATTTAATCATTCAATTATATTTATTCAATAAAATAAAATAAAAGGTCAAATACCTAATTGGGCCAAATCAGGAGGGAAAAGGGCCCATGAGGGAAAGACCGAAGGGAGGAAGGAGAGAGGGGCTGGTTGGCTGGGCCTAGGGAACTCCGCGTGGGTCCCACTAGGGACCTTGGTCGCCGGCCACACCTCCCCCTCTCCCATCTCCCTTGTTTAGTTCCACATGGCTAAGCTAGTTGGCTATGGATGTTTTCCCTATATAAAGAGAGGTATTTAGGCAAAATAAATACAACAATAATCGATAAAAGGTTTCCTCTCTTTTGCGGAGACCTCCAATTGATTCTATCTCTCTCTCCTGTGATCGTGGTTCCAAGTCCGGATCGCGCAAGCATGAGTCTTCTTCACCGCAGAGCGCCGCCGCGATACGGGATTCGGATCCAGGAGCTCTACTTCCACAACTGCTGCTGGATTCGGGAAGCGCGAGTCATCGCTAGGCACCGAATGTGTGTAACTCCCTACGAGGTGCAACACTTGGGGCACTAGGAGCCGCAGGAGCTGCCGGGACTTCAACATGACCTTGAGGTCGGCTTCGGTTTGTCTACATCAACCATGCCCTCCCGAGCGTTAACAATGTTTTTCAGTCTTCAACGGTAAGTTCGCGAAAAGCCCCTCTGATGTCTACGCACTTCTATTCTTGTAGACAGTTGTTGGGCCTCCAAGTGCAGAGGTTTGTAGAACAGCAGCAAGTTTCCCTTAAGTGGATCACCCAAGGTTTATCGAACTCAGGGAGAAAGTGGTCAAAGGTATCCCTCTCAAGCAACCCTGCAATCAAGATACAAGAAGTCTCTTGTGTCCCCAACACACCCAATACACTTGTCAGGTGTATAGGTGCACTAGTTCGGCAAAGAGATAGTGAAATACAAGTGGTATGGATAATTATAAGTGGTAACGGTGCTAGAAAATAGTCTTGACGGGTAGGAAGAGACTAAAGGCAATCTGAAATAAAGATGGAAGCAATCAAATATGTAACAGATCTAGTTGCAAATGGTGTTTCGATGCTTAGAAACAAGGCCTAGGGATCATACTTTCACTAGTGAACACTCATATAAATATCTTCTCTTTATGATACTACTCTGAACTACTCTCCGGTTGGACACTCTAATCCATGCTAGAGCTATAACATCACTCCTCAAAGTCCGCTTTTCCCATCTAGATAACTCCACACTTCACCTTGAGTGCTAGATGGTTCCAACAAACACCACAATTTCATAGAGACATCCAACTCGAAATATAACTCATAACAAGTATTTGTAATCTCTAGCCTAAGTGCCACCATGGTGTGCACGCTATCACTTTCACACACATGGGGAGAGCCAGAGATCTATTAAAGCACTCGAGTAGCAAGGTAGATCTACTTGATTACAAAGCTCATGATCACAATATGATCATGCATAGAGAGAGAGAGATGAACACATAGCTACCGGTAGAGCCCTTAGCCTCAAGAGACTCCCTCCTCATCATGGGAATCAGCAACGGCGATGGAGATGGTGGTGGAGATCGATGGAGATGGCTCCGGGGGCACTTCCCCGTCCCGGCAGGGTGCTGGAACAGAGACTTTCTATCCCCCGAATCTCCCCTTCGGTGGCGGCGGCACTGTGGAACTTTTCGTGGCTGGAGGCTGGATTATATAGGGTTTCTACATCGGGAGGCTTCTTATAGGCGAAGAGGCAAGGTCGGTGGGCGCTCGAGGGACCCACACCACCTGGTGGCGTGGCCAGGGGACCTGCGCCATCCTATGGTGTGACCAGCCCCTGGCCCCTCTTCGTCTCGTCTTCTAGCTCCGTTAGTCTTCCGGTAAAATATCGACTTTGGCTTTTGTCCCGTCCAATTCCGAGAATATTCATTTTCTAGAACCAAAAACAGCAGAAAACAGGCAACTGGCACTGTGGCATCTTGTTAATAGGTTAGTCCCAGAAAGTGTATAAAAATACTCCAAAGTGTGGACAAAACATAAGAAAGTAGATATAAAACAAGCATAGAACATCAAAAATTATAGATACGTTTGCAACGTATCAACATCCCCAAGCTTAACTCATGCTCGTCCCCGAGTAGGTAAGTGATAAAAAAGAAAGAATAATTTTTTAGGTGACATGCACCATCATAATCTCGATCAAAGTATTTGTAGAACATTGATAGTTGGGATCATAGTACTTTAACATAGCATAAAATATATAGTTCTAACAATAAGACATATCAACTATGTTGTAACATGAAAAGGCACAAACAAAAGATTCATGAATAACAATGCTTTGCAAGACGTTTGTTTGTTTCACATATAGAAAACATAGCATAGTGGCATTCAGCTTGTCCCTCAATAAGTAGAAATAAATGCATAGGACACCTTCAAAGTTCATAAGGGTGACTAGATACAAATAGTTCAAGAACAAGCAATATCAACATTATGAATCAATCAACATGTCTTGGGACAATGCACATTAAACTAAGAATGGCCGCTATGCTCTCTAAATAGGTGCATAAAGATAGAAGATGGAGACTCATCATAAAAGTAAAAGAAAGGCCTTCATAGAAGGAAGCAGGGATTCAAGTCTCATTTCACACCGACGACATCCATAGACAAAAGAGCATGATATCAACTGGGTACAATGTACAAGTGCAATGTTGAAAGCGTTCCCCATGAGAACATGGTTCTTCTAATCCCCAACATATAAGTGCAAGCATATACAACATAGATGACACAATGGTTCAAGTTTATTAGGGGCAAGAAAAGTAAAGTGTGCCATCAAGTTCATGAGAGCTTTAATCACTAATTTTCACATAACAAGTTTAATTCGGAAGGTAGATAAAAACATGAATATACTTGGAATAGAAAATGCTAATAGGTAGGTATGGTGGACTCTTTGGAATAACTTGGTTCTATTTGGAGTTGGATGCATGAGTGGAACTCATACTTGGTATGGAGGCTAGCAAAAGACTGGGAGCGACCAACTAAGAGAGCAATAATGGCCATAATCATGCAAAGCGACAGAACATTATTAATTAAAGCATAAAGTGATATTACAAGATGAAAACTAAATGATCATAGAGGCTATGGTGACTTGGTATAGTCTTAACATGGTGTGAGCATGTGCCAAGTCAACCCAAATAAAGCATTTAAAGGAGAATACAACAAGATTATGCTTTTAATATGCTAAAACAATGCATGATTCTTTCAAGGCACATTAAACAATCTCAATTGTTCATAACATGTCATGCTATAGCAAAAATCACTAAGCATAAAGCCAAAACCATATCAAGCATGCCATGATAAAGTCTAGGCCATAGTCAAAAACAAGCTCCTTTTTACCACTTAAGCATGAACTTTTCCTACTCTCTTTCAACACCAATCGACTTATTTGAAACAACTCACAAAGATAATAATAAATAAAGATCAGTGAGATTGTCTCACAAATCCACAAAGGAGAACTAAACAGTTCTAAGCTGAAAGCACAAGAAAACTAAGGCTAAACCCAGTGCTAGCAAAAGAGAACACTCACAAGACAATAAGAATGAAAACTAGAGTGTTCTAGGCAATGAAAACAGAGTGTGTCTCTCTCCAAAAGAAGTGTTGGGATCCAACCAACTTATTTAAGCAAACAAACAAAAGGAAACTAAAAACAAAAACAAAGACGCCCCAAGAACAACACAACAGTGCATGAAACAATAAAAGCGAAGTGTCTAGAAAGACCTGAGATTTTTATTCATGAAGAAGGGGATGCCTTGGGCATCCCCAAGCTTTGACGCTTGTAACTCTTGAATATTTCTTGGGGTGACATGGGGTGGCATACCCAAGCTTGAGCTTTCTTCCATTCTTCATCTCATTACATCATTCTTTCCCTACACCTGAAAATTTTCTTCATACAAAACTTCACACAATCTTCATTAGCAACATTAGTGCATTCAAAAGATAATAAAACTTTGGGGTTTAGTTTTAAAACAGAAAAACTTTCATTAAAAACACAAGATACTGTAGCAATTCCCTCAAAAAGCTCAATTCACCAAAAATAACCCAAAAATAAATCGGTAAAGAGGCAAATGCAAATAATGACAGAAATCTGTCAAAACAGACCAGCAGGTGAAAACCGATTTTTTCGAAGACCTTCTGTTGCTCAAATCGGAAAGTGTTGAAATAACGAAAGTTAAATAACAACCTGGGTGATTTATTCAGAAAATTACAGCTCAACCCGACATACATAGATTTTTCACGAATTTTTAAAGTGGAGCATAAAAATTTGTTTCGGGACAACACTTCCCCAAATCTTACTTCCCTCTCATTAGAGGTTATTCTTGGCACAAAAATCAAATAAAAAAAAGGATAAGGAGAGGTTATTACTGAAGTAATAACTTCCGAGACTCAAGAAAACTATTGGTTTATCTCCCAAGAAGTACTTTTCTTTAACGCCTTTAAGTTAGGCATGATAGTTTGAGAAGATGCTCACGTAAGAGATATGAATTGAAGTAAAAGAGAGCATCAAGAAGCAAATATGAAACAAATTTAAGTCTAACCCACTTCCTATGAAAAATAATCTTGTAAAGAAACAAGTCATAAAAGCACAAAGCAACAAGCATAGGAAAGCAAAACAAGTGCAACTTCAAAATTTTCAACATAAAGAGGGCAAATTTAATATTGTTGAGATACATAAAACCATGTTTCCCTCTCTCATAATAACTTTCAGTAGCATCATGAATAAAATTAACAATATAACTATCACATAAAACATTCTTATCATGAGCGACATGCATAAAAGAATTAATACTCCCCACATAAACATAGTCATTCTTATTAATTATACTGGGAGCAAATTCAACAAAATAGCTATTATTATTATTCTCATCACCATAATCATCAAATATAGGAGGCATATTGTAATCATAATTAATTTTCTCCTCAATAGTAGGTGGACTGAAAATATCATATTCATTATTGTAATCATCATATATTGGAGGTATAGTATCATCATAAGTAATAGAATAACTATCTTCCAAAGTGTGTTTGTTTGTAAACATATCATCATTGGAAGGAACATGGATAACACTAATAGTACAACAATTATTAATATCATCATTTTCAGAATTGGTACCAAAGAGATTTTCAATATCAAAAGTAGTGTGCTTTTCCCAATCATGATCACTACTATAGGTAACAAGCATAGGAACATCATCGAGTTTAGACTCATCAAAAACTATAATAGGAGTAAGATGCTTAGGGGAAAATACCATTTCCTCCCTCCTTTTACTCCTCCTTTTCTTCTTTTTCTTCTCCTATTTGGGAGGGAGAGGCTTGAAAGGAAGCTTCTCCATATACCCTGGTTTATTGTTAGAGACAATAGAAGAAGCTTTGGAGGATTCCTTCTTTTTATTAATAAGATCAAAACACATATTAGTCCTGTCATATTTTGGTAAAATCTCATCTTTATAATATTTTGTATGTAAGTATTTGTGTGGCAATTATCAACACAATAAATATGACAACCATGCAGGACGCTATTCATATCAAAAGTACTCATATCTACCAAAGAAGTTTTTCTTGATAATTCTTCACACCCCAAAAATAATGTAAGTTCATCATGCTCATTAGGAGTGATCATGTCATCACAATACAAACTTGTAGTACTCATTGGATTAGAAGGGCTATTATTATGGCCTGAGCATTGAAAATTGAAATGACCCACTTCAAAGCAAAGTTCACAAATAAAAGGATAGAGGGCACAAACCTTTTTACCAAGATCATTTAGAGCCCTATACCACATTCTAGTTTTTTATTCCTGTGGGTGATACAATATTCTTCTTCAATTTGATTCTTCTCACAAGGTCTATGTATTCCACAAAAATTAACATGCTTATAAGAAATGGTACTTTCAGAGGTTTGAGCATGTTTATTGCTATCATTAATAACAATTTCATTTTCCATGCAAGTGTCTTTAAAAGGCTCATGATACATGTCCCATTTTTCTTTAGGAGCATTAATATGAGAAGCAAAGGCTCTACAACAATCAACAAGAATTTGAGGATCAAGACCATATTTAGCACTAAGCTCTTGAAAATCACCAATTTCAGCGAAAGACTTAATGCAATCATATTCATAGTTTATACTTGGTTCTTTACCTTTGTTGTTATCCCAATCTTCGGTATTGCTTTGAATTGTTTCAAGAAGATCCCACTTAGCTTTGACCTCCTTACTTGTGAAGGATCCCTCTAAACAGGTATCTAGATAGTCCTTGTAATGTCCTGAAAGCCTTGCATAAAAATTATTAATAACAATATTACTGGGGAGATCATGAGTGGGGCTTCAATATCCCCCATGCTTGGGAAATACTTTATCCATCATGTGGATGAAAATTATAAATGTAATTCCTATCTTTATGAATTTCATGAGGAGGATAAAATTTGGAGTAAAAGAGAGATTCAAGTTCCTTCCACTCTAAATGATGAGGATCATCTAGTAGCTCATACCACTCCCTTGCTTTGCCCTTAAGTGAAAAAGGGAATAACTTCCTCTTAACTTGGTTCATTGAAATACCTACACACTTGAACAACTTGCATAATTCATGTATAAAGAGTAAATGATCACCAGGATGGACAGTTCCATCTCCAAAATAGTAGTTATTCATAACACGTTCAACAATTTTGCTAGGTATTTTAAAAGGGATGCTTTGAGTATGTGGATTTAAAATATCACAAGTATCATTAGAATTACCACATATGGGAGATAAAGTGTCATTAGAGCAAATTTTCTTCTTTAAAGCTGGGGAACTAAAAAGATCATTTTCATAAAAACTAACTTCCCCAAGCTTAGACGTTTCCATAGCATTAGTAACAAAGGTGTCCAAAAAATTCATACTAATAACATTGCTATTAGCATGCAAAGAAAGTTCCATGGGTTTTTTAATTTTCTTTTCAGACCATTCATGTTCTAACTTAGGAAAAATACTAAAAAGCTCTCTAATATTTTTGTTGTTTTCCATTATTCCTAACAAGTGAAAATAAAAACAAGAAACAAAAAGATATAATTGCAGAATCTAAAGGAAATAACTTCGAGCACTCACACACCAGCAACAGTACTATAAGATAGCTTAGTAGCCAGAAGATGTGAGTACCTTTTACCTTACCTCCCCGGCAACGATGCCAGAAAATAATTTGATGTCTACAAACTTCTATTCTTGTAGACAGTTGTTGGGCCTCCAAGTGCAGAGGTTTGTAGAACAGCAGCAAGTTTCCCTTAAGTGGATCACCCAAGGTTTATCGAACTCAGGGAGGAAGTGGTCAAAGGTATCCCTCTCAAGCAACCCTGCAATGAAGATACAAGAAGTTTCTTGTGTCCCCAACACAGCCAATACACTTGTGAGGTGTAGAGGTGCACTAGTTTGACAAAGAGATAGTAAAATACAAGTGGTATGGATAATTATAAGTGGTAACGGTGCCAGAAAATAGTCTTGATGGGTAGGAAGAGACTAAAGGCAATCTGAAATAAAGATGGAAGCAATCAAACATGTAACAGATCTAGTTGCAAACGTTTCGATGCTTAGAAACAAGGCCTAGGGATCATACTTTCACTAGTGAACACTCTCATATAAATATCTTCTATTTATGATACTACTCTGAACTACTCTCCGGTTGGACACTCTAATCCATGGTAGGACTATAACAACACTCCTCAAAGTCTGCTTTTTCCATCTAGATAACCCCACACTGTCACCTTGAGCGCTAGATGGTTCCAACAAACACCACAATTTCATAGAGACATCCAACTCCAATTATAACTCATAACAAGTATTTGTAATCTCTAGCCTAAGTGTCACCATGGTGTGCACGCTATCACTTTCACACACGTGGGGAGAGCCAGAGATCTATTAAAGCACTTGATTATCAAGGTGGATCTACTTGATTAGAAAGCTCATGATCACAATATGATCATGCATAGAGAGAGAGATGAACACATAGCTACCGGTAGAGCCCTTAGCCTAGAGAGAGAACTACTCCCTCCTCATCATGGGAATCAGCAACGACGATGGAGATGGTGGTGGAGATCGATGGAGATGGCTCCGGGGGCACTTCCCCGTCCCGGCAGGGTGCTGGAACAGAGACTTTCTATCCCCCGAATCTCCCCTTCGGTGGCGGCGGCACTGTGGAACTTTTCGTGGCTGGAGGCTGGATTATATAGGGTTTCTACATCGGGAGGCTTCTTATAGGCGAAGAGGCAAGGTCGGTGGGCGCTCGAGGGACCCACACCACCTGGTGGCGTGGCCAGGGGACCTGCGCCATCCTATGGTGTGACCAGCCCCTGGCCCCTCTTCGTCTCGTCTTCTAGCTCCGTTAGTCTTCCGGTAAAATATCGACTTTGGCTTTTGTCCCGTCCAATTCCGAGAATATTCATTTTCTAGAACCAAAAACAGCAGAAAACAGGCAACTGGCACTGTGGCATCTTGTTAATAGGTTAGTCCCAGAAAGTGTATAAAAATACTCCAAAGTGTGGACAAAACATAAGAAAGTAGATATAAAACAAGCATAGAACATCAAAAATTATAGATACGTTTGCAACGTATCAACATCCCCAAGCTTAACTCATGCTCGTCCCCGAGTAGGTAAGTGATAAAAAAGAAAGAATAATTTTTTAGGTGACATGCACCATCATAATCTCGATCAAAGTATTTGTAGAACATTGATAGTTGGGATCATAGTACTTTAACATAGCATAAAATATATAGTTCTAACAATAAGACATATCAACTATGTTGTAACATGAAAAGGCACAAACAAAAGATTCATGAATAACAATGCTTTGCAAGACGTTTGTTTGTTTCACATATAGAAAACATAGCATAGTGGCATTCAGCTTGTCCCTCAATAAGTAGAAATAAATGCATAGGACACCTTCAAAGTTCATAAGGGTGACTAGATACAAATAGTTCAAGAACAAGCAATATCAACATTATGAATCAATCAACATGTCTTGGGACAATGCACATTAAACTAAGAATGGCCGCTATGCTCTCTAAATAGGTGCATAAAGATAGAAGATGGAGACTCATCATAAAAGTAAAAGAAAGGCCTTCATAGAAGGAAGCAGGGATTCAAGTCTCATTTCACACCGACGACATCCATAGACAAAAGAGCATGATATCAACTGGGTACAATGTACAAGTGCAATGTTGAAAGCGTTCCCCATGAGAACATGGTTCTTCTAATCCCCAACATATAAGTGCAAGCATATACAACATAGATGACACAATGGTTCAAGTTTATTAGGGGCAAGAAAAGTAAAGTGTGCCATCAAGTTCATGAGAGCTTTAATCACTAATTTTCACATAACAAGTTTAATTCGGAAGGTAGATAAAAACATGAATATACTTGGAATAGAAAATGCTAATAGGTAGGTATGGTGGACTCTTTGGAATAACTTGGTTCTATTTGGAGTTGGATGCATGAGTGGAACTCATACTTGGTATGGAGGCTAGCAAAAGACTGGGAGCGACCAACTAAGAGAGCAATAATGGCCATAATCATGCAAAGCGACAAAACATTATTAATTAAAGCATAAAGTGATATTACAAGATGAAAACTAAATGATCATAGAGGCTATGGTGACTTGGTATAGTCTTAACATGGTGTGAGCATGTGCCAAGTCAACCCAAATAAAGCATTTAAAGGAGAATACAACAAGATTATGCTTTTAATATGCTAAAACAATGCATGATTCTTTCAAGGCACATTAAGCAATCTCAATTGTTCATAACATGTCATGCTATAGCAAAAAATCACTAAGCATAAAGCCAAAACCATATCAAGCATGCCATGATAAAGTCTAGGCCATAGTCAAAAACAAGCTCCTTTTTACCACTTAAGCATGAACTTTTCCTACTCTCTTTCAACACCAATCGACTTATTTGAAACAACTCACAAAGATAATAATAAATAAAGATCAGTGAGATTGTCTCACAAATCCACAAAGGAGAACTAAACAGTTCTAAGCTGAAAGCACAAGAAAACTAAGGCTAAACCCAGTGCTAGCAAAAGAGAACACTCACAAGACAATAAGAATGAAAACTAGAGTGTTCTAGGCAATGAAAACAGAGTGTGTCTCTCTCCAAAAGAAGTGTTGGGATCCAACCAACTTATTTAAGCAAACAAACAAAAGGAAACTAAAAACAAAAACAAAGACGCCCCAAGAACAACACAACAGTGCATGAAACAATAAAAGCGAAGTGTCTAGAAAGACCTGAGATTTTTATTCATGAAGAAGGGGATGCCTTGGGCATCCCCAAGCTTTGACGCTTGTAACTCTTGAATATTTCTTGGGGTGACATGGGGTGGCATACCCAAGCTTGAGCTTTCTTCCATTCTTCATCTCATTACATCATTCTTTCCCTACACCTGAAAATTTTCTTCATACAAAACTTCACACAATCTTCATTAGCAACATTAGTGCATTCAAAAGATAATAAAACTTTGGGGTTTAGTTTTAAAACAGAAAAACTTTCATTAAAAACACAAGATACTGTAGCAATTCCCTCAAAAAGCTCAATTCACCAAAAATAACCCAAAAATAAATCGATAAAGAGGCAAATGCAAATAATGACAGAAATCTGTCAAAACAGACCAGCAGGTGAAAACCGATTTTTTCGAAGACCTTCTGTTGCTCAAATCGGAAAGTGTTGAAATAACGAAAGTTAAATAACAACCTGGGTGATTTATTCAGAAAATTACAGCTCAACCCGACATACATAGATTTTTCACGAATTTTTAAAGTGGAGCATAAAAATTTGTTTCGGGACAACACTTCCCCAAATCTTACTTCCCTCTCATTAGAGGTTATTCTTGGCACAAAAATCAAATAAAAAAAAGGATAAGGAGAGGTTATTACTGAAGTAATAACTTCCGAGACTCAAGAAAACTATTGGTTTATCTCCCAAGAAGTACTTTTCTTTAACGCCTTTAAGTTAGGCATGATAGTTTGAGAAGATGCTCACGTAAGAGATATGAATTGAAGTAAAAGAGAGCATCAAGAAGCAAATATGAAACAAATTTAAGTCTAACCCACTTCCTATGAAAAATAATCTTGTAAAGAAACAAGTCATAAAAGCACAAAGCAACAAGCATAGGAAAGCAAAACAAGTGCAACTTCAAAATTTTCAACATAAAGAGGGCAAATTTAATATTGTTGAGATACATAAAACCATGTTTCCCTCTCTCATAATAACTTTCAGTAGCATCATGAATAAAATTAACAATATAACTATCACATAAAACATTCTTATCATGAGCGACATGCATAAAAGAATTAATACTCACCACATAAACATAGTCATTCTTATTAATTATACTGGGAGCAAATTCAACAAAATAGCTATTATTATTATTCTCATCACCATAATCATCAAATATAGGAGGCATATTGTAATCATAATTAATTTTCTCCTCAATAGTAGGTGGACTGAAAATATCATATTCATTATTGTAATCATCATATATTGGAGGTATAGTATCATCATAAGTAATAGAATAACTATCTTCCAAAGTGTGTTTGTTTGTAAACATATCATCATTGGAAGGAACATGGATAACACTAATAGTACAACAATTATTAATATCATCATTTTCAGAATTGGTACCAAAGAGATTTTCAATATCAAAAGTAGTGTGCTTTTCCCAATCATGATCACTACTATAGGTAACAAGCATAGGAACATCATCGAGTTTAGACTCATCAAAAACTATAATAGGAGTAAGATGCTTAGGGGAAAATACCATTTCCTCCCTCCTTTTACTCCTCCTTTTCTTCTTTTTCTTCTCCTATTTGGGAGGGAGAGGCTTGAAAGGAAGCTTCTCCATATACCCTGGTTTATTGTTAGAGACAATAGAAGAAGCTTTGGAGGATTCCTTCTTTTTATTAATAAGATCAAAACACATATTAGTCCTGTCATATTTTGGTAAAATCTCATCTTTTATAATATTTTGTATGTAAGTATTTGTGTGGCAATTATCAACACAATAAATATGACAACCATGCAGGACGCTATTCATATCAAAAGTACTCATATCTACCAAAGAAGTTTTTCTTGATAATTCTTCACACCCCAAAAATAATGTAAGTTCATCATGCTCATTAGGAGTGATCATGTCATCACAATACAAACTTGTAGTACTCATTGGATTAGAAGGGCTATTATTATGGCCTGAGCATTGAAAATTGAAATGACCCACTTCAAAGCAAAGTTCACAAATAAAAGGATAGAGGGCACAAACCTTTTTACCAAGATCATTTAGAGCCCTATACCACATTCTAGTTTTTTATTCCTGTGGGTGATACAATATTCTTCTTCAATTTGATTCTTCTCACAAGGTCTATGTATTCCACAAAAATTAACATGCTTATAAGAAATGGTACTTTCAGAGGTTTGAGCATGTTTATTGCTATCATTAATAACAATTTCATTTTCCATGCAAGTGTCTTTAAAAGGCTCATGATACATGTCCCATTTTTCTTTAGGAGCATTAATATGAGAAGCAAAGGCTCTACAACAATCAACAAGAATTTGAGGATCAAGACCATATTTAGCACTAAGCTCTTGAAAATCACCAATTTCAGCGAAAGACTTAATGCAATCATATTCATAGTTTATACTTGGTTCTTTACCTTTGTTGTTATCCCAATCTTCGGTATTGCTTTGAATTGTTTCAAGAAGATCCCACTTAGCTTTGACCTCCTTACTTGTGAAGGATCCCTCTAAACAGGTATCTAGATAGTCCTTGTAATGTCCTGAAAGCCTTGCATAAAAATTATTAATAACAATATTACTGGGGAGATCATGAGTGGGGCTTCAATATCCCCCATGCTTGGGAAATACTTTATCCATCATGTGGATGAAAATTATAAATGTAATTCCTATCTTTATGAATTTCATGAGGAGGATAAAATTTGGAGTAAAAGAGAGATTCAAGTTCCTTCCACTCTAAATGATGAGGATCATCTAGTAGCTCATACCACTCCCTTGCTTTGCCCTTAAGTGAAAAAGGGAATAACTTCCTCTTAACTTGGTTCATTGAAATACCTACACACTTGAACAACTTGCATAATTCATGTATAAAGAGTAAATGATCACCAGGATGGACAGTTCCATCTCCAAAATAGTAGTTATTCATAACACGTTCAACAATTTTGCTAGGTATTTTAAAAGGGATGCTTTGAGTATGTGGATTTAAAATATCACAAGTATCATTAGAATTACCACATATGGGAGATAAAGTGTCATTAGAGCAAATTTTCTTCTTTAAAGCTGGGGAACTAAAAAGATCATTTTCATAAAAACTAACTTCCCCAAGCTTAGACGTTTCCATAGCATTAGTAACAAAGGTGTCCAAAAAATTCATACTAATAACATTGCTATTAGCATGCAAAGAAAGTTCCATGGGTTTTTTAATTTTCTTTTCAGACCATTCATGTTCTAACTTAGGAAAAATACTAAAAAGCTCTCTAATATTTTTGTTGTTTTCCATTATTCCTAACAAGTGAAAATAAAAACAAGAAACAAAAAGATATAATTGCAGAATCTAAAGGAAATAACTTCGAGCACTCACACACCAGCAACAGTACTATAAGATAGCTTAGTAGCCAGAAGATGTGAGTACCTTTTACCTTACCTCCCCGGCAACGATGCCAGAAAATAATTTGATGTCTACAAACTTCTATTCTTGTAGACAGTTGTTGGGCCTCCAAGTGCAGAGGTTTGTAGAACAGCAGCAAGTTTCCCTTAAGTGGATCACCCAAGGTTTATCGAACTCAGGGAGGAAGTGGTCAAAGGTATCCCTCTCAAGCAACCCTGCAATGAAGATACAAGAAGTTTCTTGTGTCCCCAACACAGCCAATACACTTGTGAGGTGTAGAGGTGCACTAGTTTGACAAAGAGATAGTAAAATACAAGTGGTATGGATAATTATAAGTGGTAACGGTGCCAGAAAATAGTCTTGATGGGTAGGAAGAGACTAAAGGCAATCTGAAATAAAGATGGAAGCAATCAAACATGTAACAGATCTAGTTGCAAACGTTTCGATGCTTAGAAACAAGGCCTAGGGATCATACTTTCACTAGTGAACACTCTCATATAAATATCTTCTATTTATGATACTACTCTGAACTACTCTCCGGTTGGACACTCTAATCCATGGTAGGACTATAACAACACTCCTCAAAGTCTGCTTTTTCCATCTAGATAACCCCACACTGTCACCTTGAGCGCTAGATGGTTCCAACAAACACCACAATTTCATAGAGACATCCAACTCCAATTATAACTCATAACAAGTATTTGTAATCTCTAGCCTAAGTGTCACCATGGTGTGCACGCTATCACTTTCACACACGTGGGGAGAGCCAGAGATCTATTAAAGCACTTGATTATCAAGGTGGATCTACTTGATTAGAAAGCTCATGATCACAATATGATCATGCATAGAGAGAGAGATGAACACATAGCTACCGGTAGAGCCCTTAGCCTAGAGAGAGAACTACTCCCTCCTCATCATGGGAATCAGCAACGACGATGGAGATGGTGGTGGAGATCGATGGAGATGGCTCCGGGGGCACTTCCCCGTCCCGGCAGGGTGCTGGAACAGAGACTTTCTATCCCCCGAATCTCCCCTTCGGTGGCGGCGGCACTGTGGAACTTTTCGTGGCTGGAGGCTGGATTATATAGGGTTTCTACATCGGGAGGCTTCTTATAGGCGAAGAGGCAAGGTCGGTGGGCGCTCGAGGGACCCACACCACCTGGTGGCGTGGCCAGGGGACCTGCGCCATCCTATGGTGTGACCAGCCCCTGGCCCCTCTTCGTCTCGTCTTCTAGCTCCGTTAGTCTTCCGGTAAAATATCGACTTTGGCTTTTGTCCCGTCCAATTCCGAGAATATTCATTTTCTAGAACCAAAAACAGCAGAAAACAGGCAACTGGCACTGTGGCATCTTGTTAATAGGTTAGTCCCAGAAAGTGTATAAAAATACTCCAAAGTGTGGACAAAACATAAGAAAGTAGATATAAAACAAGCATAGAACATCAAAAATTATAGATACGTTTGCAACGTATCAACATCCCCAAGCTTAACTCATGCTCGTCCCCGAGTAGGTAAGTGATAAAAAAGAAAGAATAATTTTTTAGGTGACATGCACCATCATAATCTCGATCAAAGTATTTGTAGAACATTGATAGTTGGGATCATAGTACTTTAACATAGCATAAAATATATAGTTCTAACAATAAGACATATCAACTATGTTGTAACATGAAAAGGCACAAACAAAAGATTCATGAATAACAATGCTTTGCAAGACGTTTGTTTGTTTCACATATAGAAAACATAGCATAGTGGCATTCAGCTTGTCCCTCAATAAGTAGAAATAAATGCATAGGACACCTTCAAAGTTCATAAGGGTGACTAGATACAAATAGTTCAAGAACAAGCAATATCAACATTATGAATCAATCAACATGTCTTGGGACAATGCACATTAAACTAAGAATGGCCGCTATGCTCTCTAAATAGGTGCATAAAGATAGAAGATGGAGACTCATCATAAAAGTAAAAGAAAGGCCTTCATAGAAGGAAGCAGGGATTCAAGTCTCATTTCACACCGACGACATCCATAGACAAAAGAGCATGATATCAACTGGGTACAATGTACAAGTGCAATGTTGAAAGCGTTCCCCATGAGAACATGGTTCTTCTAATCCCCAACATATAAGTGCAAGCATATACAACATAGATGACACAATGGTTCAAGTTTATTAGGGGCAAGAAAAGTAAAGTGTGCCATCAAGTTCATGAGAGCTTTAATCACTAATTTTCACATAACAAGTTTAATTCGGAAGGTAGATAAAAACATGAATATACTTGGAATAGAAAATGCTAATAGGTAGGTATGGTGGACTCTTTGGAATAACTTGGTTCTATTTGGAGTTGGATGCATGAGTGGAACTCATACTTGGTATGGAGGCTAGCAAAAGACTGGGAGCGACCAACTAAGAGAGCAATAATGGCCATAATCATGCAAAGCGACAAAACATTATTAATTAAAGCATAAAGTGATATTACAAGATGAAAACTAAATGATCATAGAGGCTATGGTGACTTGGTATAGTCTTAACATGGTGTGAGCATGTGCCAAGTCAACCCAAATAAAGCATTTAAAGGAGAATACAACAAGATTATGCTTTTAATATGCTAAAACAATGCATGATTCTTTCAAGGCACATTAAGCAATCTCAATTGTTCATAACATGTCATGCTATAGCAAAAATCACTAAGCATAAAGCCAAAACCATATCAAGCATGCCATGATAAAGTCTAGGCCATAGTCAAAAACAAGCTCCTTTTTACCACTTAAGCATGAACTTTTCCTACTCTCTTTCAACACCAATCGACTTATTTGAAACAACTCACAAAGATAATAATAAATAAAGATCAGTGAGATTGTCTCACAAATCCACAAAGGAGAACTAAACAGTTCTAAGCTGAAAGCACAAGAAAACTAAGGCTAAACCCAGTGCTAGCAAAAGAGAACACTCACAAGACAATAAGAATGAAAACTAGAGTGTTCTAGGCAATGAAAACAGAGTGTGTCTCTCTCCAAAAGAAGTGTTGGGATCCAACCAACTTATTTAAGCAAACAAACAAAAGGAAACTAAAAACAAAAACAAAGACGCCCCAAGAACAACACAACAGTGCATGAAACAATAAAAGCGAAGTGTCTAGAAAGACCTGAGATTTTTATTCATGAAGAAGGGGATGCCTTGGGCATCCCCAAGCTTTGACGCTTGTAACTCTTGAATATTTCTTGGGGTGACATGGGGTGGCATACCCAAGCTTGAGCTTTCTTCCATTCTTCATCTCATTACATCATTCTTTCCCTACACCTGAAAATTTTCTTCATACAAAACTTCACACAATCTTCATTAGCAACATTAGTGCATTCAAAAGATAATAAAACTTTGGGGTTTAGTTTTAAAACAGAAAAACTTTCATTAAAAACACAAGATACTGTAGCAATTCCCTCAAAAAGCTCAATTCACCAAAAATAACCCAAAAATAAATCGATAAAGAGGCAAATGCAAATAATGACAGAAATCTGTCAAAACAGACCAGCAGGTGAAAACCGATTTTTTCGAAGACCTTCTGTTGCTCAAATCGGAAAGTGTTGAAATAACGAAAGTTAAATAACAACCTGGGTGATTTATTCAGAAAATTACAGCTCAACCCGACATACATAGATTTTTCACGAATTTTTAAAGTGGAGCATAAAAATTTGTTTCGGGACAACACTTCCCCAAATCTTACTTCCCTCTCATTAGAGGTTATTCTTGGCACAAAAATCAAATAAAAAAAAGGATAAGGAGAGGTTATTACTGAAGTAATAACTTCCGAGACTCAAGAAAACTATTGGTTTATCTCCCAAGAAGTACTTTTCTTTAACGCCTTTAAGTTAGGCATGATAGTTTGAGAAGATGCTCACGTAAGAGATATGAATTGAAGTAAAAGAGAGCATCAAGAAGCAAATATGAAACAAATTTAAGTCTAACCCACTTCCTATGAAAAATAATCTTGTAAAGAAACAAGTCATAAAAGCACAAAGCAACAAGCATAGGAAAGCAAAACAAGTGCAACTTCAAAATTTTCAACATAAAGAGGGCAAATTTAATATTGTTGAGATACATAAAACCATGTTTCCCTCTCTCATAATAACTTTCAGTAGCATCATGAATAAAATTAACAATATAACTATCACATAAAACATTCTTATCATGAGCGACATGCATAAAAGAATTAATACTCCCCACATAAACATAGTCATTCTTATTAATTATACTGGGAGCAAATTCAACAAAATAGCTATTATTATTATTCTCATCACCATAATCATCAAATATAGGAGGCATATTGTAATCATAATTAATTTTCTCCTCAATAGTAGGTGGACTGAAAATATCATATTCATTATTGTAATCATCATATATTGGAGGTATAGTATCATCATAAGTAATAGAATAACTATCTTCCAAAGTGTGTTTGTTTGTAAACATATCATCATTGGAAGGAACATGGATAACACTAATAGTACAACAAACACCACAATTTCATAGAGACATCCAACTCCAATTATAACTCATAACAAGTATTTGTAATCTCTAGCCTAAGTGCCACCATGGTGTGCACGCTATCACTTTCACACACATGGGGAGAGCCAGAGATCTATTAAAGCACTCGAGTAGCAAGGTAGATCTACTTGATTACAAAGCTCATGATCACAATATGATCATGCATAGAGAGAGAGAGATGAACACATAGCTACCGGTAGAGCCCTTAGCCTCAAGAGACTCCCTCCTCATCATGGGAATCAGCAACGGCGATGGAGATGGTGGTGGAGATCGATGGAGATGGCTCCGGGGGCACTTCCCCGTCCCGGCAGGGTGCCGGAACAGAGACTTTCTGTCCCCCGAATCTCCCCTTCGGTGGCGGCGATGCTGTGGAACTTTTCGCGGTTGGAGGCTGGATTATATAGGGTTTCTGCATCGAGAGGCTTCTTATAGGCGAAGAGGCAAGGTCGATGGGCGCCCGAGGGGCCCACACCACCTGGTGGCGCGGCCAGGGGGACCTGCGCCACCTTATGGTGTGGCCAGCCCCTAGCCCATCTCCGTCTCGTCTTCTAGCTCCGTGAGTCTTCCGGTAAAATATCGACTTTGGCTTGTCTCCCATCCATTTCCGAAAATATTCATTTTGTGACTTTTCTGGAACCAAAAATAGCAGAAAACAGGCAACTGGCATGGTGGCATATTGTTAATAGGTTAGTCCCAGAAATTGTATAAAAATACTCCAAAGTGTGGATAAAACATAAGAAAGTAGATATAAAACAAACATGGAACATCAAAAATTATAGATACGTTTGCAACGTGTCACCCTCCCGTTACTGCATTACTAATATATAGGTCCTGACAACTGGAAAAATTTATTATTTTCATGCGCGAAGCCCTACAGACCAGACTTTGGATTTTCACCCTAAAAGGCAAGACTTTGAACTTCTCCTGTGTAGTCGCCCCCACTTGCAAGCCGCTCCTCCAAGTAAAAAATCACCAAACCAATTCCTCATCGGCACAAAGCTTCGAACCACCATTTCTAGTCCTCAGATCACGGCTTCCATGACCTTCTCTGTCAACACCGTGGAACGAGAACATGCCTCATGATATTAATAGTCAGCAGAGCTCGGAAGCGCTCCATCTGAAACCAAACGTCTAGAGTAAAACACAGGTGCACATGACTGAATCTCCTGATCCAGCAATATCCAGGCATGAGTCTCCTAGTGGAGTTTGTTATAATGCCCAGTAAAATATCCCTAATTAGATTTGCTTGCTGTTTTCTTTGTGTGCATCATAATGACAGTATGCATATTTTTGCTCTAAAATACTTTAACCAAAAGCCTATTTTGTTTTTTAACTAGTCCCCTCTTTCAATTTCAAATTGTAAACCCGGTCTTTCCGGATATTTTATTTGTCTAAAAACTATTTGCAAAATGTTTTATAAAATAAAACAAAAGAATAATAAATACAAGTGTTTAAACGGGGAGGCAGCCTAGCCCGTAGGCTACGCCACCTACTACCTGGCTGGCCCAAAAAAATCCCAAACAAAACCCTAAGCCCCCGCCTAGCCACACACACCGTCGCCACACACCAAACACGACACACACCACTCGACGCAACACACTGGACACGCACCAAACACCAGACCCAACATGCCGCATGCACACACCCTGACCCGGTGCATACACACATGCCCGTGAGCAACACACACACACACCATGACCGCAACCCCACAGCACGCACGCCACACATCGTGAGCCCCGCGAACCCTTCCGTCAGGGCCACCAACCTCTCGATCCTCCCCATCGGCTCCTTCCTCGTCAACCCCCACTGCTAGAGCCTCCATCCCATTTCCTCGCTCACCTCCTTTGTGCCTCTTCCCAGCTGCCGCCGGTCCCAACCGAGCCCCGCATCGAGCCCCGCGTCTCCTTCTCTCCGTGCTGCCGCTGGCGATCCTCCTCCTCGTCCTCGAGCCGCCGCCTGTGCCACCTCCCTCCTCAACCTCTGCCGCCTTCGGACGGTCTCTGCTGCCCGATCGTGACCTCCTGCTCACCTTGGTGCCAACCCTAATAGCTCTTCTTCCTTGTCCCTGATGCCTCCCTGGAGCCCGGTCACCGCCACCGTCTCCTCGTCCGCGTGCCCTCACCTCCTTCCCTACAACACCGCTCGAGTGCCCCCTCACCACTTCGTCATGGGCACCCCATGCATCCCGAGCTCCTTGCCAACCCTGCCACCAGCGCGCCTCCTCCCTCGTCTCGAGCGCCTCCCCGCAATGCCACCAACCTCGTCCTTCTCTAGGATACTGTCATGGGCCCCGTGCGTGTGCTCTGACCGCCTCATGATGAATGGGTCCCTACACCAATAACAGAGTTATTACAGTACTTGTAGCAGCAAATATTTAAAGAGTTTATCCCAATGGGAGCTCAGTGAACACGACCCCACAGCCACGTTGTCAATGCGACCAAGTTCGCACCCAAACCGTGGTTTGGAAATAGCCTATTCTATAAGTTGCTAGGATAAATGAATTTAGGATGTTTTGTAATAACTACTACTAGGACTAGAAAAAACTAGAACAAAAGTAAAACTGAAAAGAGGTGAATGCAATGAGATGAAATATTAATGCTATGATTTCTCAAGTAATGTTGTGTATACCGGTGTGCATGATAAGTTCTTATGGAATAGTTGTTAACTATAATTGTGGCGGTCCCTCATATACCGTTGTCTCCCACCGTTGGTAAGTGGCAACTAGACAACTCAATTGTCCATACCCTCTTCGAACATGGGTCATCTCGTAAGAGAATAGTGTATCAAGGCAACAAGACCAATCAAGGTAAACCAGAGCAAAGGTATTAAGTTCTATGGACAACCGCACTCCTAAGCAAGTGTGCTAGTCACAAGATATCCCGTCTATCACTTTGCGGTCAAGCAATCCGCAACACTATACCTATCTATATCATGAGTGATCTTGAGGGAACTCTGGGCGGTGCATCCTAAGCTGCTATTGCCTCCGCAAATCACTTATAGCAAATAGCCTATTAGTTCTACCCATGGAAGAGCAGAGACTAATGATAAGTTTTGTGACACTCCGTGAATCCCTAGTAAATTCCTCAACAATGGATTGGATGCCTCCAACCACTAGAATAATATCATGAATAGAACAGTGTAAAGAGAAAGCACAAACATATTAATTAACAAGAACACACCACACTTCAATTACTCAAATCATCATAACATTAATAAAAGGGGGTTCAAGCCATGTTACAACCCATCACAGAGATCATGATGGGGAAGGATGAAGGAGTAGCAGAGATGGAGATGGTGATGATGGCGCAGTGATGGTGGCGTGGGCGTGGTGATGTCGGCGTCCTCCTTCTCCTCCTCTTCTTGCTTGGATGGCTTGATGGTGTTGATGGATATCTGGATCTTGGTGGAGCTGTAGAGGCTATGGAGGCAGCACGGTGGTAGGGCACCGTTTTGGAGGCGGTAGATGGGATCTAGATCTTTGTATATGGTGTATGGTGGCTTCCTCCTCTCTTCTTTGACTCCTCTCTCTTTTATATAGGTCTTGGGGTGCCCTAGGGTTCCCCCAATACCATCATATGACTTAGGGAAGGTTCTGGAGCTTCCGAAGGGCGAAATCCTGTCGTTTGTGTCCTTCTTGGCAACTATACGGCGGGAGCTATACAACCGAATTTTTTGCTTCCACCGTGTAGTTGGTCGTTAAACCTTCGGTGCTCTTTAGTATTTTGGCCACCATTTCGTCATACGAACTCCGTTTTGGGTGTTCTTGGGCTCGTTGAATTTGTATTGTAGAAGGATACAACCCTGTGTTCTTGGATATTTATTTTGAGAATTTGAAATTTTCACTTTTCCAACACCTCAAATGGCTAAGTCTGGTCCCTGTAGTTCCTCCATGCTATGCTCTCTTTGTTCCTTTTGCCTTTGTTTTATCCATAATCATTATCAACACCTAGACACATGTCAAAGACAAGGAAGAGGGATAAAATTCTACCTAAATTACTAAATGTGCAAAGCTCATATTGAATTTAATAAAAACAAATCATGCATATCAGGCATAACAATAGTTAGGTGGAGCATGATATGATAGGCAAGACACAATTTATATTGGTAAAATGTGTTGTATTATCATAGCCATCAACTTCCCCAAGCCAGATCTTTCTCGTCCTCAAGCAAAAGGGGTCGATAACTTAATGGATGTGATCTTGCTTATCATTGGAATTCAATGCACTGTACCCTTTATTTTCCTGCAAGCGCAAAGCAAGAGAGCACATAATCATACAAGGCACTATAAGCTCAATTATATTATTCCAAACCACTGGAGATTAATCAAAAACTTCTATGCCCCATGTCAAAGTTAAATCTAGCTTGCAAGTAAACTTGTGATCCTTCTATACGCACTTTATTATATTTTTGTATTTTTATTTATATAAGGCAAAGCTGAACATGGTTAGTTGGCAATCATAAATAGAAATAGAGTTTTCCAATGCTGCCCACTCATGCCATCTATTAAAGTCTCTCAAGTGCAAACTTTGATTGTTGAGCTCATAGAAAATATATTTCTTAGTAACGAGACCATGCCAAAAGAGTGGTATATGTTCAATCGAGACTGTGTAGGCTAGGAAGGACACTCGTGACCATTACCAAGGTTTATCTTTTCAGTATAATGATTTCTCATAACAGTTAGAGGAGTATTCTGACTTTTTATTTTAACGCATGCCCATGAGAATACCAATGCATACCTAAATATGGCATTTTGCTACATATGTTGGGCAACTCATAGCCAAACTCCAAGAGTTTCCTCTTTTTGGATTGTCCAAAGGCTAGCGGAGTTGTTAGCATCCCATGTTGTGCGACAGTGGTGCAAGACACGCATAAAGCAATATCTCACTTTGATTTCCAAGACAAAATTTTGGCATATGTAATCTCGAAACTTTGAAATATCATTTCTTATTTGACAACTCACTCAGTAAGCATCTATTAAGACCATCATTTCCAACACTATGGGGTCATGCTACTCCATAACCATTCACTGAAGACAATTCTGAACAGTGATAACTATCAAGTTTCGAAGAACTTCTGTGTTATATTTTTTTTATTTTCAAAATGTAGAGAACATGGCAATGTATATTTAGAGGATCGCAATATTTTTCACAAGCTAGATAAAAGTTGAACAAGGTGCATCAAAGCTATGGATTATCTCCTATGGAGCCTAACATGAGCAAGTATATCCCTTATATAAATATGAATGAAAACTTACCTAAGAAAGCATTCAAAAACAGAGGGATACACAATAGCATGAAAACCTTTTAAGATAAAGAACTTTGCACAAGAATCGATGCATCCAAAATAACCTCCCCAAGGTAAGAATACCAACTTGAGAAGATCATGAAAACAAAAGAGAAAATGAAGTTACCAAAAGAGAGTATAAGAAGTGGTTACCTCCCCAAGCTTAAGTTAAAGCAAGGGTGACACACTTTACCGTTGAGGTGCTTTTAACCTCTACTTTGATGTACAAAGAACCTTTGCTTCAATGAATGCTTCACGATCCGGTGTATGCATTCCTTAAGAACCTAGTAGGAACAAGACTAGAAAGAAGACAAAATATTTTTGTGTTTTTCAAGACACGGGTTTGGCTCAAAAGTGATAAAAATACAATTCCCACTGAGTTGGTTCATCAACCTAAGCACCACGCTTAACTCAACAAACTAGTTCTAGAAGTGGCCTCTCCTAGATTGTGATGAGGTGCAAGTGAAATAGGATACAAGACACGAGTGTGTAGCCCCTATGTGCTTATTTAAAAGAGGTTCGAGTTAGAAGGTTTTACCAGACATTGATTGTTGAAATGTTGAATTGAAGCAACCAAGTGTCTCATGCGAGTGTTTGCACGGTTGGCACTACTGTACACGTCGTCACGCAAGGTTCAAGTCCTTGCAAAAATAACACACAAAATAAAAGACATTGGTTTGGTGTACGAATGAAGTTCGGTCACCCAACTAATGAAAGAAAACAAAAAGAAAACTTGAACTACTAAAGAGGATCACAACTTAAGGAATTTCTGAGATAGAACTTTATTGTTTACATACGCTCGGCTTCTCTAAAACATGGGAGAAGCTCCCAGGTGATGTTTCGAGGTTTTTAGGAGAAGAAGGGAGAAGAAAGAATGAAATTTTGAGCAATGGTTACCTTCCAGTTGGCGTTTGAGGGGTTTTCCCAACTATATGGGTGCAATTATACGACCGGGCCAAAAAGGTCCCACCGTATAGTTGGTCGTTAAACTTACAGTACCTTGAACATCGAAGGGTAGATGGCGTCGATATCTATACGGCTGCAACTATACGGCCAGACCAAAAAGGTCCCGCCGTATAGTTGGTCGTTAAACTTGCAGTACCCTGCAATTGAAATTCAGAGATGGGATAGATAACTATATAACCACAAATCTATGACCAGAAAAAATTTCCCGCCGTATAGTTGGTCGTTAAACCTTCTGGAAACGCCAATCTTCACATGTTTCTTCGAGGATTCATTATTAACCTGAAACTTAATAAACACCATTTTTTCATGGTAAAATAACAACTTTAATTTTTGACCAACAAATACATATAATTGAAGGATTCACCTGAAACTGATTTTCTCTTCCTTTTTACCGAGTTTATGCAACACATAATATAGTGACAATAAATTCTACCTTTTGAAAACTACCACAAGTTTACTCTAATAGCAAGACATGTGAAGAATAAAAGTGCCAATGCAACATGAATGCAACTAGACTCGAGACACAAAACTAAGAAATATACCTAGTAACTTCCGGGTTGCCTCCCGAGAAGCGCTCTCTTTAAAGCCATAAAGCCAGGCTAGGATGCTCCATACATTTCCAACCTAGATCCCAAGGGATATCGACTCGAGGTGAGGTTGTACATACCAACTTGGAGCATCTTAAAGTAGAGTTCGGTCAGAGTCGTACCCGCTTACGGTGCATCGGCATCATGTAGATGAACAAGTTCTCGCTTTCAAGCGAGTGTGGATGCACCAAGCTTGGTGAACATGCCTCCGTGTATAGCTGCAATGAGAGGATTTGGGATTCATATAAAATTCTGAAATCTTTACCTTGGTTACCTGTGTAGTGGAACACTTCATAGTATTCTTCCTTCATAGCAGGGAGTTCAGGACCCTGCATGTTAGTATAACAAGGTTTTATCTCTACTTCATTATTATTAATGCTCTCCATATGAGTGTTTCGGCACAAGGCCTCCGCAGAACAATTATCAATAGTTTTAGCATCATAAAAATCACTACTAGAGTGAGAGGCATCACAAACAAAAGTTGCAGTGCGACTCTCTTTGTCAACCTCACCTTTTTGTTCCTCCTTTTCATCGACTAGTGTTTTACTAGCAATGATAGAATCAATAGTAGGAATCGAAGGTGTGAGAGGGTGATCAATCCGTTCTTCCTCCTTGTGCTCCTTTTCCTCTTCGCTCTTTAGTGAGTCCTGCAAAAGGTTATCTTTCTCCATGGCGGTTTTAGACCGCTTCAAATAATACAACACTACTAGGAAACAGCTTATAGGTAGACAAGTTACTCTGTGGCGCATATGTAAATCCATGCGCCACAGATACTTGTCAGTGGCGCATTAGGAAATATGCGCCACGGACACTAAGAACTTTTGTGGTGCATTTCATACAACATGCGCCACAGAAGTTTGGTGGGACCCGCCAGCCGGGGTGGGGCGATCCAAGTTCTGTGGCGCATAATGAGATATGCGCCATAGAAGTTGCCTCTTCTGTGGCGCATATTTCATTATGCACCACAAAACATGGAGGCGGGCCCCACCACGAAATCTAATTCACCCACGATCTATGGCGCATGTGTGGATATGCGCCACACATATGTTTGACTTCTGTGGCGCATACCCACACATGCACCACAGAAACCTAACCATGGGTCCCACCACTTTAACCTGCAACATACGTTCTGTGGCGCATATTGCAATATGCGCCACAGAAGTTTGAGCATACGTGGTGCATTTCTGCCATATGCGCCACATATAAGGGCATCCAGATCCATGTGAAAAAGGTAGCAAGCTCCCACCCTATCTATCCACCACCACCCATTTCACATATCTTCTTCCTTTCTACCTCCTCCCAGCTCATCTTCCTCCTCCCTCCCACCCCATGTTGCCCATAGTTTCTCCATTTTCTTGTAACTAAACCTACTTTAGTCCATAGATTGGTAAGTGGAAGCTTCCCTCCAACTTGTAGATCTAAAACTTCCTTACTTTTCTCTCTCACATCTCTATTTGTTTACTAATTTCCTCTCCACCAACTTGTAGATCTATTTGTCCACACTCTCTCATCACGCGGTCTCATCTCGCTATTATTGAGTCTACTAGGTGAGTACTTGACCATGAACATGTAGGTAAAGCTTGTCGCGCGGACGGTGTGTGTGCGATGCATGGCAAGATGAGGCTTGTGTGGTGCATGAATGTTTGCATTGGGAGGAAGTTTTTTGTTGCTTTCTTGTTGTTGTCCCGGCCGGTGTGGTGCATGGATGTTTGCCAAAATGTTGATTCATTTCCATTTCGACAAATTTTTGCACTACCCATATGTCCTAATTTTAGGAAAGGTCATGCCAAATTTTTCCGGCTAGCATTCATGCATGTGTGTATGCATATGGTGTGGTTCTAATCTATACTCTCTGTTTTGACTGC
This sequence comes from Avena eriantha, assembly GCA_910589775.1. Taxonomy (NCBI): domain Eukaryota; kingdom Viridiplantae; phylum Streptophyta; class Magnoliopsida; order Poales; family Poaceae; genus Avena; species Avena eriantha. The sequence continues at coordinate 46,249,670 of OU342741.1, forward strand.
TCATGCAACCATGGTCCTCACGATGAGCGAAGGTCGAATTGCTAGGCACAAGAAAGACACGAAGGAGGACATGATTCTAAACAACAAGACCAAGATAAGACGTCCATGTCGAACATGCAAACTCCAGCGCTAGATCGACCCTGATTCTGGACAATTGGAGGGTCACCTGCTCAGGCGCGGTTTCATGCGCGACCTCAATGAGGGGCCGGCAGGACATGGTGGTCACGAAGACGTGGGCGGGCGAGAAGACGAAGAGTCTACCGAGCATGATCATCATGATGAAGGAGATGCCGGCGGGCATGATCATCATGACGAAGGAGATGCCGGTGGGCATGATCAGCATGGAGAAGGAGATGGCGATGGACATGATCATCATGAAGAAGGAGAAGACGCGAACACATAGATGCTGCTAACTTCGGCCTTACAGGAACCTCATGTTCAAGAACTGCTCCTCAAGGAGACGAGGAACGGCAAAGCTACAGCCAGAGAGAAAGCCAAGCTGGCCCAAATGGAGGTAGATGGGATGACTCCATTGTATCCTGGGTGTCACCCCGAGGATACACATTTGAGTGTAACACTCAAGGCTCTAGATATGAAGGCCGAACACAAATGGACCGATGTGAGCTTCAACGTGAACATGGAATACTGGCACGACTGACTTCCTCAGGGAAACACATTGCCAACAAGTATCGAGGAGGCTAAGAAAATCATGTGCCCTCTCGACCTACCACACATTAAATACCACGCATGCATCAATGATTGCGCACTTTATCGGAACGAGTAAGCGGATAGAACCACATGTCCAGTGTGCGGCCAAGGACGGTACAAGAGAGGGAACAAGAAAGTTCCTTGAAAAGTGGTATGGTACGTTCCTATCACCCCCCTTGTCTACATCGATATTTCATAGATCCTAAGGAATCAAAGCTCAAGCAATGGCACGCGGAAAGAGAGAAACCCGAAGATGATCCAGAGAAGAGCAAGATCCTGACACACCCTTCAGATGTTAGCCAGTGGAATGCGTTAGACATCGAGTTTGAAGAGTTCAGGGGCGATGCAAGGAACGTCAGGCTGGGTATGAGCTCTGATGGACTCAATCCTTTTGGAAACCAGAGTAGCACGCATAGCACCTGGCCCGTGTTTGTATGGTCGTACAACCTCCCCCCGTGGATGTGCATGAAGCAAAGGTACGTACACATGAGCATTCTCATTCAGGGGACGAAACAACTAGGTATCGATATGCATCTGTATCTCGGGCTATTGAGAGAGGAGTTAGCTAGCTTGTGGGAGACGTCGGCCCGTACGTGGAACACCTACACTAAATAATATTTCCATCTGAGAGCCGTGTTGCTCACGATGGTGCAGGACTATCCTGGTTACGCATATCTATCGGCCTAGGTGAACCACGGACACAATGCATGCGTCAAGTGCATGGATGAGACACCACATCTCCAGCTACCAAGGGATCCCGGGTCTTCGAAAACCGTGTTCCAAGGTAGTCGAAAGTGTCTCCGCATGGATCACCCGTGGAGAAAACGTGGTGACCTGTTCAATGGTAAGGACGAGCTCGAAAGAGCCCTGCATCCGAGGAGCAGCGAAGAAATCGAGGAGCTTTTGAATAATTGGGTAGATTGCCCTGCGCCAAGAAAAACGACCGAGGACAAAGCCTCTGCTGGGTGTATGGAAAGCAAGGTCTGTTTTATGGGACCTGCCATATTGGAAGGTCCTCCACACTCCCCATAGCTTCGATGTAATGCACATCACGAAGAACGTTACCGAGAGTCTGCTTGGCACTCTACTGAACATGCCGGAGAGGACCAAGGATGGGCCAAAAGCAAGAAAGGACCTTAAATTGCTTGGCATCAAGAAAGATCTTTAGTACCCTGATAGTGATGATGATGATGATGATGATGATGATGATCAGACGGAAGGAACTCAAGGTCGCCGCAAAAGAGTTAAGAAGAATGAGGTGGTGCTTCACGCTGCCTGCTTCACTCTGAGTCTGGAGGAGCTCGAGTAGTTTTTCAGGTGCCTCGTAGGAGTGAAACTTCCTCACGGTTACTCATGGAAGATAAGCAGATATATGGACGTGGCGAACAAGAGGTTCAGCGGTATGAAGTCTCACGACTGTCACATGCTGATGATGTAGATACTCCCCATTGCGATCCACAGGACAATGGACGAGCATGTCTGTGAGACGCTGTTTGGCCTCTGTAACTTTTTTGACGTCATATCTAGGAAGTCGATCGGTGTGAAGCAGCTCGACATGCTACAGGAAGAGATCATGATGATACTATGCGAGCTTGATATTTACGGGCCCCCCGCATTCTTCGACATCATGGTGCATCTACTTGTACATGTCATGGACAACATCATCCAGCTCGGGCCGACATTCCTGCACAACATGATGCCGTTTGAAAGGCTAAACAGTGTGATGAAAGGATTCGTTCGCAACAGGTCCCGTCCAGATGGAAGCATATCCAAGGGCTTTTTGATCTACGAGTGTATCACCTTCTGCCAGAATTATCTAACCACCGAGAACGAGGATGTTGGAATACCCACCAAGAAGCACCTCGGCAGGCTCGGTGGATATGGTCACCGCGAGGGCTGCTGCTCACTGCATGTCGGCATTGATGGTCGACGCACTTTGACAGGGCTCACCGAGTCGCGCTACAACACATTGAAGTGGTCGGCCCTTGGGTCGAAGAGCACAGAAGCTTAATTGAGCAGGAGTACATCAACCAGGGCCAGCCGAGGAAGAAGGGAGACGTAACCAGAGAGCACATCTCCAGCTTCACGGGTTGGTTCAAGAAAAGGAACTTAGACAATCCCCCCACAGAAGCCTTCTATAGAAGATCAAAAACTCATATTCTCCTTGTCGCAGAGCCCAGGGCATAACCTAAGGACATATCAGTCATACGACATAAACGGTTACAGATTCTACACCGAGGAAAATGATAGGAATAGAGAATATCAAAACTCAGGAGTAACTATGTTATCCTTCGTCGATGACGAGCCTAATATCATGGAAAGATTCTACGGAAGGATCGAGGAGACATGGGAGCTCGACTACTATGGAGAGATCGTACCGATGTTCCGTGTTAGTTGGGCTAAGAACATGGAAAAAGAAGGCCAGTATTTCACCACAATGGTTATACCAGATGCCAAATCGACGAAGAACGCCTCCACAAAAAATGAGCATTGGGTACTCGCTAGCCAAGTTGATCAATGCTTTTTTATTACCGACCCATCAAAGCCCAACTGTGTTGTAGTTAGGAGGGGCAAGATGAGCATCATCAGAATGGAAGGAGCTACCAACGAGCAAAACTTCGACAAAAACGGCGACCCAAAGATCGAAGAGGAATTCGACAAGTACTTCGACATGCCTACTACTACTAAAGTAAGAAGGAATACCACACTACCTACTAAAGGTTGTCCATTCACAAGAAGAAATCTCAAAGTGCACGGGCTAAAGTATTCAACCGCGACGAAAAAGGGCAAGAAGATTGTGAAGAGACGCTAGCTCGACACATCACATGACGACGTGTGACCTTTTTTGTGTATTAATTCATATGTGCTCACAAATATATATTAGTTAGAGACTAAACATATAGCATGATATTCGTGTGGGTATATAAATTCACATGTGTTTGTGACAATTACAATATATACATATAATTCGGGGAGTTTTTTTAATAAATATGCATGTGTATGTGCTTGGTTTTAAATATATTTGTAACATATAATTTTTAAATAAAGAAAAAATATTGATTTGAATAAATATGCACGTGTATGTTCTTGATTTTAAATATATTTGTAACATATAATTTTTAAATAAAGAAAAAAAATTGACCCAACCAAGATTCGAACCTGGCTGCCACAGGTCTATGAATATGCATCATAACTGCTAGGCTAGTGTGTGTATGTTGTCCAAGTACAGCCTCGCGCCGGTTATTTGGCTAAGTGCCAAGGTTCTATGGCGCATTTCTCTGGAATGCGCCAGAGAAGTTTTCCAGAGAAATTCGCCACAGAACCTTCGCACTTAGCCAAATAACCGGCCCGCCCTTCCCCTTTTCCCCTTCCACATTCTTTTCCCCAATTCAACCACACTCGACGAACCCTAGCTCCCCAATTCAATCACGCTTGACGAACCCTAGCACCCGCCCCCGCTGGAGCCCGTGGAGGAGAGCCGCCCCCACCGTCGTAGCCCGTGGAGGAGAGCCGCCCCCATCGCCGGAGCCCGTGGAGGAGGAGACCGTCCGCAGCGCGCAGGAGGAGCCCGTCTACAGCCACCTCGCCGGAGCCCGTGGAGGAGCATCCACCTCGCCGTCTGCCATCCACCTCGTCGTCGTCTGCCGTCCACCTCGTCGTTGTCCGCTGTCCATCGTCCCTAGGTACCACAAACTACATCTCCCCCATGAACCTCTCCACCATGGACTCTGTAGCAGGTGGCGGCTCTTTGACTCTGCACCAATTGGTTAATTAGATAGGCATGCGCTAAAATTAGATGAAGCCTAGCTACCATGCACCAAATCTTGAGCCTCATTGTGATTCTGGTCCACTGAATTCACTGCTGTTCCTTGCGCTTGAACAACTGAACATGCAGGGATTGTGCCGCACTCTAATCTTTGCCAATGATAATATAATAGAGTGATGCTGATTGAATGCAAATCTATGTTACTACATACATACTGCTAGAAATTGTTGTTGTGAAGTAGTGAGTAGTGGACTGCACCTTCATGTGGATTTATGGCCTTTTACCTTGTAGAACAAAACCTTATATGTGCTATTTTGCGAAGCTATCTGGACCTACCTTATATGTGTTACTGATCCTTGAGCATATGTTGTGTTGCAAGTCATACTGTAGCTACACGACTAGAAAGTAGTTGGACAACATGTATGTACCAAGTGGTACTAGCTGGGTAAATCTGACCTTGATGATCACATCTGGTTATTACTTGATGTCCCCTGTGCAGATGTTCAAAAGTCGCATCAATTTTTTGAAGCAGCGCTAGCAAGTTAGATGTAATGTTCGGATCTGGTTCTTGCATTAACCAGAAATTTTAGTTGGGACTTATTTGGAAAGATGTGATATGTTCAGATATTTTAAATTGGGGCTCCTAACCTGAATTTCTTTTATAGTTATGAATGGATTCCATCAACATTGGCTTGTATTTCATCAACTAACTTGGTTTGTGATGTTGCAATGGATGTCCATCCTATGTGTATACAAACGTGTGGAAATTACAGTCCGTTGGACAGTTTATATGGCATGTCTGCTCTGTAAATTTCGACTATTGCTGTAGAATTCAATGTTTATTTTTTACATGTTTTTTGTCCATGGATTTTTCTGTTAAACTGGGCCTTCTGCTCTGTTTTTTCTGAATTTGGAATATGCTTATTGGTAGATATTGATTTGCTATAGTTGAAGAGGCACAAGTTGGATCTATCTCTCATAGTGCTAGGTTTTCTAGAGTACATGCTACTGTTGGTGTTGTAGTTTTTAGATGACTACCTAGGTTCGTGGAGTTTTTACATGCTATTGTTGGTGTTGTAGGTTTTCTAGAGTAGATGACTACCTAGCTTCGTGGAGTACATGCTACATCTGGATTCATCTTAAGTTTTTAACACTAATTCTAGTGCAGTTATATGGTGCTGCTGTTACATGGTGTTGTTACATGGTGCTGTTATATGGTGCTGCTATATGGTGCTGTTATATGGTGCTTCTATATGGGGATGGGGCTATCAATATGGGGATGGGGTGTTTTGTCTTGCAGGGATTTCATTTGAGTTGCCCATTTATCCCAAAGTGTCGATTCACTTTCGTTTCGGTTGAGAAATGGGCACTCCTAGGTCAAAAAATTAGCAAAGGTCATGCCGGATTTTTTGGCCGAGATTTGTGCTAACTTTTTGCCTCTTTTTAATAGAGTAGTGCAAACATGTCAGACAACAATGAGGCTGGCCCTTCTAAGCACATGAGCATCGAAGAACAAACTAGACAGGCCAACGAGTTATTCTGGCGGGGATCCCAACAGGAGGAGGAGGAGGCGATGAGGATGACACCACCACCGGAGGAGGAGGCGACCGTTGCCAGAGCTACTAGGGGAAATGAGGGAGGAGATCCTGATTACCAAGGGGATGAAGATGGCTATGATGGAACTAATGAAGACGGCGGCGAAGAGGGTGACACTACTGATGGCGGCACCCGCACCGATGGCAGCGAGCGCATGGATGGTGGTGAATATCATTTTGCGGCCCGAAAGTTGGGGTGTCCAGGCAACGCGGTACCCAAGTTCCCTGAAATCAGCCGGGATGACTACAGTTGGCGTGCCAAATACTCAGAGGGTCTTTTTCGGCATGAATTCAACTTTGCGTTTCAATACAAAAAATCAGGCTAACGGCCGTCAAGTTGGCCCCCCTGTCAGTTCTTGCCGTTATGTCGCTCCCGTCGCTTAGGCCAGTGGCTGTCACGTAGGCTTGCAGCGCTGACACAGTGGATAGGACAACACCCCCTGCCTAGTGTATTGACATGACAAAACAGGGCACATGTATCGGCGTTATAATTATTTTTTTGTTTACTCAGAAGCTGGAACAGCCACCGCCACGCGTCTCTCCTTGGACTCCCATCCCAATCGTTAACCACTACCTTAAAAGCGCATTGACGGTTCCACCGTTCCCCTGCCTCGCAAAAACCACTCTTCTTCTTCCTGTCATCTGTCTTCTTCCCGTCTTCTCCTTGCCGCCATGGAAGATCGTCGCACTCTAGAGACAAGCTTCACTACCCATGATAATAAGAAGATAAACATTGTCTACACCAACGAGGAGGAGACAGTGGTGCGAGTCTTGAGGATGTACGAGGGTTGGCTTGAGAAAGACGAGAACTATTTTGTGGGATTGGACCTGGAGTACACCCCGGAGCACCCATATGAAGGGAGTGAAGTCGCTGTTGTTCAGCTGGCCATGCGGAAACACGTCCTCATCTACCACCTCTCCCGGTGCGTAGATATGCTGTCTGTAGCTAACCGCTTTTAGGGTTTTCTCCTCTTGTTCTTTATCCACTTGCTCATCTTGCAACTACTGGATTTTATTTAGGACCAAATAAATTATGACAAGACAATGTTAAGAGTCTTGATCTTGCATTTACTAAAAATTTCAAAATTATATTCAGATGATGATCTTGCATTGACAAAATATTTGTAGTTACAAATTTTGGTGATGACAAACTACATACTTTCAGGACTGACTGGAATTGTCCGGCACTGCGCTAGTTCCTTGTAGAAAAGGGAATTATTTTCTACACTGTCGAGAAAACAATTGATTTTTCGAAATTTTATCAAGAGGGAATTATAATTACTGCGCACAACTGGATCGATATTCAGAGTCTTGTCAAGATCCTAGGGGGCTCGAGGAAGGATGGAATGTCATCACTCGCAAATAGAATCCTCGATGAGTCGTACGACATAATGAAGGAAGATTTCCCTACGGATAGGCACGATTTCTGGGACGAGTGGCCGTTGTCTGATATAAACCTGAAGTATGGAACCATAGATGCTTACGTGACCTACCAGCTGTACAAGAAGATCCATTTTTTCTATGTTACCTCATGTTTTTCCCTATTTGCAAGAGGGAAGACGAGCTTAGGGGAGCCCTTTGTAGAAAATGCAGAATATGCAAAGAAACTGGCTGCATCTAAAGCAGCTGATAGAGAGGCTGCAGAAGCAGCTGAAAGAGAGCTTGCAGCTAAAGCAGAAGCAGCTGACAGAGAGGCCGCAGCTGAAGCAACAAACAGAGAGGCAACATCTTCTAGCAGCAACAATCAGGCCTGTGATGCACCGTTAATTGTGCCGCAGGACGCTGAAGATAGGGAAGCCAAGTCAGATCCCAGGTGGGACGAAGCATTTCGTGAGCTATGGAGTACCTAGAATGGTCGCAGTTGGTTGCCTAGGAATGATGGCAAGCGCCTCAAGTGGTCTGATGAGAAGTGAATTAAATTTTACTTGTCAGTGTTATGTTTCTATTTTGTGGAACTCAATTATCTTGTCAAGATGTCTAGCGCCTCAAGTGATAGTAGTAAAATAAATTTAACCCTCTTTGTGTCATGTTTATGTATGTGTCTTGTAGCTTGTCAAGATGGTAGCTCGTTAACTGGCAGTTTGAAAGAGTGACCTTTTCCTCTCTCGCTAAATAGATATGTTTCATTTTGCCCAAATTGGTAGCAAATCTGGAGAAGATTCTCACTTCGATAATTCATTCCCTTTTGGACCTCTTTTTGCCTCCGATCAGGTAGCAAATCTAGAGCAGCAAATCACACCAGGCAGAATACATTCATTCAGAAAACAAAACAAATATAGATATAGCTGTGTGCAGCTAAATAGGATATAGCGATAGAAAGTAGGTTGCTTAACGAGGTTCGATGCATTCAGCCATAAATAGGATATAGCTAGAAAGAAGCTGCTTAGCAGCAGCAGCAGTAGCCGCAGCTGCAGGCACATCCTGCAAGCGCCCGCGCCCCCGCCTCCTCCCTCCGGCGCTTCCGCCACTTCTTGCTGCCCAGTCCCTTGATCTTGGGGGCCTTGGGCCTGATTGGAGCCATGCGACCCTCTTTGATGGCCACCTGCTGGAGGTTTTGGAGGTGAATGCCGAGAGCCCGGTGTTCAGCGATGTAGGCATTGATGTTCACTGTCTCGCGCTCGCCGCCTTCATGGATGCCAAAGCCCAGGGCCTCTACATGCTTCAGTAAGGAGTTGAAGTCGGTGCCGACAAGACTCACCCAGCCGAAGGCGATCCCCTTGCAGAAGGGGCAGCGCCGGGAGCTGCCCTTGTAGAAGGCGTCATACTGGCCGGCCCGCAGCCTCCTCAGCACCTGACGAGTCTTGGTGTGGATGGACTCGTCATCGCTGCAGACGTTGTTACCGGAAACCTATTAGAAGAAAAGGAAAATGGGGGAGTAGATGATGTAAGAAGATCGAGCAATCGAAATGCGAACAAGCGAATCCTAATAAACCAATATCTAGCATCGAACGATGGGAACGGTAGAAGAACCAGGAGAGGGGAGCAAACCCTAGTTACCTCCGACCATGGGTCGTCGATGCTAGTGTCATAGGGGTTCAGCGGAGCGATGCACTTATCTGGATCGTAGGTGCCCAAGAAGTGCTTGATATGCTTGTGACTGGCGGGGGCCTCCTCGCCGGCGGGGGGCTCCTCTTCGGCGGCCCCGTCGGTAGCGGGGACGGAGGCCTGGACGAGAACAGCGGCTGCCATCGATGGCTCAACTGGGGCCTGGACAGGGACGGCGGCTACTTTCAACGCATCGAGGGGGGCCGACGAGGAGACGGGGGCCTCCTCGCCGGCGGCCTCGAAGGCGACGATGGCCACCTTATCCTCCTCCGCCATCGCCGACACGGACGGGGTATTCTCGGGAGTTTGCAGGTGCTAGTGGGACAGTGGAGAGAGTTGCATTGGGAGAGTGAGCGAGAGTAAGAGTGGGTATGCGGAGAGGGGCTTTATAGTTAAGGTGGATGGAAGAAAGGCACATTTCGTTGCACCACCGTGCAACATGCCGTGCAGTCTACTGCATCGTGCACTGCGACACGCGCACGGTACGTCACGTTTTTTTCTGGGCCATGCATGGCAGTTCTGTATTGAGCCACATGCAAAGGGTGTATACACAATTTCTATGTACGAAGTTTGAGACGGCCCTAAAATTGGCGATAGTTAAAAGTGGAAATGTAGAGGGGAAGGTAGGTGGCTGTATGGCGAGATTTGTTTGGGTTGTGCTAGATTGTGTAGATTGGTGTGTTGATGGCTGCGAGGGACTCGATGAAGGCGAAGACGTTAGGTCTCGTCGATCTCAGCTCTTCGACGTCCAACTAGCGCGTGCAAGCTTCTTACGGTGGGGCCTAGTTGGAAGTGAGATTGAGAGCCGCTGCGTAAAAAATGGGATATGTCTTATTAAAATAAAGTGGCAATAAATTGCAGCTGTCCATCGACGACCATGCACTCGATGACACATGTGTTGTGGCGTAGTAGTAGCAGCAGTAGGATTTTCAGACTTGATTAAACATGACATGATCGCTCGACAACTTTTTCCATGGACGGCTTCGTGTTCCTTCTTATAGAAGTCTCGCTGAGGGAGACTTCCGTGATGTCTCATCCTGTACTGTGAAGGGCACAATCTGTGCAACGATAATCATTGGATCGCACAGAATCAACGATTGGTGCGCATGATCCGCATGACAACTGTGACAACCAATCAGGGAGTAGCAAACAGAGTGAGCACAGGTTTGGGCTTCTACGAAAGATAGAGAGAGGGGGCAAAACTAAGTAGCGTCAAAAAACAAAGGGCAAAACTGAGTAGTATAAAAATGGAAAATGAGTGTCATGTACAATGAAATACATGGATCAACCAATGGCATTGCATGTCAGTTTCTTCTCACAAACCACATAAGGGTACACCAATGTCATTGCATGTGTGTTCTTTTCCTGAACCACACCTAGTGTGATTGCATGTCTGTGCTTTCCACAAACCACATATGGATACACCAATGTCATTGGATGTCTGTTCTTTTCATGAACCACACCCAATGTCATTGCATGTCTGTTCCTCTAAACAAACCACACATGGATCCACCAAGTGTGATTGCATGCCTGTTCTTTTCACAAACCACACATGGATCCACCAGCGTCATTGCATGTGTGTTCTTTTCATGAACCACAACTAGAGTCATTGCATGTATCTTCTTCTAAACAAACCACACATGGATCCACCTAGTGTCATTGCATGTCTGTTCCTCTAAACAAACCACACATGGATCCACCTAGTGTGATTGCATGTCTATTCATTTCACAAACCACACATGGATCCACCAGTGTCATTGCATGTGTGTTCTTCTCATGAACCACAGCCAGTGTCATTGCATGTATGTTCTTCTCACAAACCACATAAGGATCCACTAGTGTCATTGGATGTGTGTTCTTCTCATGAACCACACATGGATCCACGAGTGGCATTGCATGTCTGTTATTTTCATGAACCACAACTAGAGTTATTGCATGTATCTTTCTTCCACAAACCACATATGGATCCACCAGTGTCATTGCATGTTTGTTCTTTTCATGAACCACACACAGTATCATTGCATGTTTGTTCCTCTAAACAAACCACACATGGATCCACCTAGTGTGATTGCATGTCTGTTCTTTCCACAAACCACACATGGATCCACCTAGTGTCATTGCATGTGTGTTCTTTTCATGAACCACACCTAGTGTGATTGCATGTCTGTGCTTTCCACAAACCACATAAGGACACGCCAGTGTTGGGGATATACTTTCCGGTATCCTCACACTTCCTCACTGACTAGGGTGGCCCACTTCGGGTTAGAGCTTTGCTTCACGGGCGGCCTAGAAACGGGAGAAAAGATGGAGTCTAATCCGGCTACGGGAAGGCCAAGAAGACTTACCGACTTAGGCCCATAATGTTACTCGTAGTTCAAGATGTACTCTGTAACCAACTCTTAGTCGTAGCCGGACTGAACTCTCCTGTAAACCCTAGGCCGGATATCTATATAAGCCGTCCTAGGGAGGGCCTTTAGGGCACCTACCCTCATAGTCTACAATCTCAACTCGCACAGGTGAACCCTTGTAACCCATAGTCCGGCTCTACCATATTACTGGATTGCTAGTAGGAGTAGGATCCGTCCAAAGCCGGTGGATTCGAACCTGGGTAAACTTGTGCGCTCACCATCCCGGAATACCGTACGTCTCACACCCCTATCTTCCGCACGCATCGAGGACCCCCTCATGGCGTACTTGTCATCAATCCGACGACAGTTGGCGCCCACCGTGGGGCAAGTGAGTTTCGGATCTACGTTCCGAGCGGAATCTGCAAGAATCAGAATCGGCGAAACTATCGTCGTCGGTCGCATCCTCTACGCCAGCGACGTCCCTCTCATCATTCTCGACGAGACCTGGATTCCGGCTAGGGAGGTTGTGACTACCTACACCATCATGTCTTTTGGCGAGATCGATGTTTACATCGGCTTTGCTGAACCTGTCCCACCCACCCTAGCGGTGATGATAGAGGCAGAAGAATCTTCTAGGTCCCCTTTGTTCGTGGAGGCGGCAGAGTTCCGGATCTCAGAAAACCCTAATCCCACCCAGCCCGCACCAGTTGCGAAGATAGTGGAGAAATCCGAGCCTGAAGAAGACCTAGCGGTCCAAGTCGAATCTAGAGTGGATCTCCTTGGAGAGGCCGAATCCCAGATTGACCCACCCGCTGAAGTCGAAATCCAGGGGGAGCATATCAACGACACTGATTTCGGCTCTGATGACGCCGGGATAGACATGCCTTTCCTGAGGTACACGCTGCAACGCATGATAATGCAAGATGCAAGCATAGACGAGATTCTCGAGACCATCAGGAGTTTCGAGGAGGCCAGTCGCAAGAGCTGCAGGTACCTCAGGAAGCACGCATCGCACTTTGTTGGATATGTGGGATCCGGATCCGGCTCTGCCGATGCTGGAGACAACACTAACTCTGTTTTGGAGGCTATTGGAGCAAGCGTCGATTTACCGGCATCCTCGGATGATTCCATGACACCGGCAGATTTCCGGAAGTTCTCCGCAGAATATGACGAGGAGCTTAACTCCACAGCTGCAGCAGAAGGAGAAGACATGGATGAAGGATCCGGAGAAAACTCTCCCGAATCGCAGGACAACATGGATCTTGGAGATGACCCCGAGAACCAAATGGCCGAAAGTACCGATCAGAGCTTGACTCCGGGAAACGGGCCCAAAGCCGTCTTTGCTACCGGCGCTACCAAGAAGGCAAAGAAGAAGAACAAGAAGAACAAGACCCCGGCAAAAGATCCTCCGACAGAGGAGTTGATTGCCGAGGAATACGAAGAGGACTCGAATGGAGCACTTATCCCACACGAGCCCAAAAAAGAAGAATCGGTGGATGGACACATGATCACTGAAGGTGCAAGTAAACTCATTGATGCCGCATTAACCACACCTATTCCTACAGCTGCAGAACTTACTGCTGAAGAACTGGACGAGAGGGCGCAAGCCCTAGAAGCGTGTCGTCAAGTACTCCTCGATGAAGCCAAAAACATTGAGGAGGTAAAGAAACGCATAGCATCCGTGGGGAAGTACAACTCCAGGCAATACCAGAAGACCAGGAAGCGTCATACTAATGACAACCAATTCCCGCAGACCCACGCCGTCCTTTTCGGAGAAGAGATGGGGAAGCCTCAGAAAGATAGCAAAGGGGATTGGGTATATCCAACCCTAGTACAGAATACCGTGGCGGCCCGAGAAATTCTATCGGCTAATCCAGGCTCGGAGGAGATCCGGTTGGGAATCAAACTACTCAACAAGGGACTAGAGCAGCAAAAGGTCGCCATGTCCGGAAGTCAAAAGCTGGTCTCTGATTCCGACCAATGTTGCACAGATCCGGCATGGGCTGACGTAAGACCCCAGCATGTTCCAGAATAGCACCACCGCCCCGATCGCCGAGAAGACAATTACTCAAGAACCGGATCTTCAGGACATCACCACAAAGCTGCCCGTGACTGGCGTAATGTTAACCTAGTTGCGGAGCAAGAGGCAATTGCTGCACTGAATCCGAGGAACCCGCCCCGGCGAGAGTCAAAATACCGCAGGGACGACGATGAAGAAAAACGTCAGGAGGAGGACCGATAGAAAATGCCACCCCCAGACATGCTAGCCATCCAGACGATGGACGAAGGAACGACGGAAACCGTGTCGTGACAAGCCGGCAGGGGGCTCATCACAATGATGACCCTCCCCGGAACCGAAATAATGATGCTCCGGACGGAGGCCGGTGATCAGCCGGAAATAACCCAGCTACTCCACCATCTCCACCAAGTAGCCATCACAACGGCTCTCAAGGAGGCCAGGGAGGGCGTCGAGGTGGAGGAGGTGGTGGCAGCAGAAGAAGTCCGGCTCCCAGGCACCACAGCCACAGCCGACACTCGGGACAATCTCTATCTCCGAATGACGCAAGGCATAGGATCAACTCCAACATAGAGGCGCAGCGCTACGAAAATGATGATATCTACGTGGGCCCAAAGTGCTTCGGACCACGCATCACAGCTACAAGATTCCCGGAAGGATTTGCTATCTCAAGACATATGTAAGCCTACGATGGTATTGCTCGGCCAGATACCTGGCTATAGGATTTCTTCCAAGCTTGCTGCATCGCCAAAGGCGAAAACAGCCTGGTCGCAACCCGATATCTCCCACTCATGTTGCGGAAGACGGCATGATCATGGCTTAATGACCTTCCGAAGAACACCATCCACAACTGGTATGACATGCAAAGTGCGTTCTTTTGGAATTTCGAAGGCACATACCGGAGGCCCTATACGGTCGGAGACCTACAACGTTGCACCCAGAAGGCTGGAGAAACTTGCCGGGATTACCTCGGACGATGGATCGACACCAAGAACTCATGTGAGGGAGTAAATGATCAAACTGCGATTGAAGCTTTCATTGCAGGTCTCCCAATTGGTTTACTACGTCATCGCTTGAAGTGTGACAAAGTTACTGACTTGGGAGAGATGATAAAAACAGTGAGCAAGTATGCAGACGCTGACTACGACGCAGAGGGATTACTCAATGCCCTAGCTGTGCCACAGTCGGCAAAACAACCAAAGCAACAAGCTCAGAAGCACAAAAATACCTCGGAAGAGAAACCAAACGCGGAAACGAAAGTGGTTACTGCTACTTTTGGGTCTGGAAGACGAGGAGGACGCGGCGGAGGCCGTGGGTGTGGCCGTGGGACTTCAAGAGTTCAAGGTAGAGGAGACCAGCAACCAGGCAAAACCTACACTTGGGCCGACATTGCCAATAACCCATGTGTACATCACTTAGATGCCAATGGGGGCTCGTCCCACACCAACGCAGAATGTCGTTTCAATGACGACATCAAAAGAGATGATACCGTTGGCTATAGAGCTGAGCGGAAAAAGGGAAAGAAGAATCCCGAAAAGGACAAAGAGACCAAGGAAGATTCCGACATGGAGGAAGTCGATGCTTTAAATCCCAAGACGGAAGGGAAGAAATTTTTTGCGACCAAGAAATACACTTACGTCACCTTCCTTGGATCTCGACCAGCAAAGGTCAAGAAAGTAGTTCTACATGAGCTCAACGCAATAGTTCCGGCTGTCCCCCAATACCTGGACTGGTCGGAAGTGCCAATCACACTTGACCGCGCTGATCATCCGCCTAAGTTACACAGGCGAGGAAAATACGCATTAATCGTCAATCCACTTATTGGCGGTTATGGTTTCTCCAAGACCCTCATGGACGGTGGCAGCAGTATCAATATTGTCTATGTCGAAACGCTACGCCGGATGAAGATCTCGGAGACTCAGCTGAACCATAGCTCTGTGATCTTTCACGGAGTTGTCCCAGGAAGACAAGCTAATTCCCTGGGAGAAATCACTTTGGATGTTACCTTTGGAACTCCAAAGAATTATCGGACGGAGGCACTTTCTTTCAAAGTGGTCCCGTTCAAGAGCACGTACCATGCTATATTCGGGCGTACGGCTTACTGGGCTTTTATGGCTCGTCCGTGTTACATTTATAATATGATGAAAATTCTAGGTCCCAACGGCGTAATCACCATCAGGGGAAACCCGAAGAAAGCGCGAGAGTGCAAGGATATAAATAAGCCGTGCTACACGCCCAGGAGTACCAGGAGATCAAGAAGAGCATAGATCCGTCCGAGATGCCCGCAACGAAGAAGGATGTGACAAAGCCAAATCCGGAGTTCAAGGCATCAGAAGACACGAAGAAGACGCCGTTGAAGGATGATGACCCCTCCAAGGTGACCCAGATAGGCGTAGGCCTAGATAGCGCATAGGAAGGTGCGCTCGTCAAGTTCCTCAAAGCAAATCAAGATATCTTCGCATGGCAGCCATCTGACATGACCGGAGTACCTAGGGAACTTGCCGAGCACTCTTTAAATGTAAACCCGAATGCTAAACCCGTCAAACAGTCCTTACGATGTTTCGGCGATGAAAAGTGTAAGGCAATAGCTAAGGAACTAGCACGGCTCGAGTTAGCCGGATTCATCCACACTGAGTGGTCGGCCAATCCTGTAAGGGTCCCTAAAAAGGACACCACTAATTTAAGGATGTGTGTTGATTATATTGCCTTGAACAAGGCTTGTCCAAAAGATCCGTTTGCTCTGCCTAGGATTGATCAAGTTATCGATTTTATGGCAGGCTCGGAACTCCTCTGTTTTCTCGATGCATATTCGGGTTATCACCAAATCCGGATGAAGGAATCTGACAAGGTCAAAACTTCATTCATAACCCTCTTCGGAACCTTCTGTTTTGTTACGATGCCTTTTGGGCTAAAGAACGCAGGAGCTACCTACCAGCGCACTATGCAGCGTTGCCTCCACGATCAACTCGGACGCAATGTACATGCATACGTGGATGATATTGCGGCGATGTCCAAAAAGAAGGAAACACTGATTTCCGACTTGGAGGAAACGTTCGCCAATCTACGAAAATACAACATCATGCTTAATCCAAAGAAATGCTTCTTTGGAATCCCAGCCGGAAAATTGTTAGGTTTCATCGTGTCTCAAAGAGGCATAGAGGTGAACCGGGACAAAATTAAGGCTATACTCAATATTTCCAAGCCAACTCGCTTGAAGGACGTACAAAGACTAACTGGTTGCATTGCTACAGTCAGTCGGTTTATCAGCCGGCTTGGTGAAAGAGCCACGCCATTATACAAACTCCTAAAAAAGACCAAGGATTTTGTGTGGACTGACAAAGTTGAAGCTGCACTACAAGACCTGAAGAAAGTACTCTCATCTGCTCCTATCCTTGCTACGTCGGAACCACAAGAATCGATGTTGCTTTATCTTGCTGCGACAAACAAAGTCGTTAGTATCGTCATGGTGGTGGAGAGACCGGAGGAAAATTAGGAACACCTGGTGCAGCGTCCGACTTACTTTGTTAGCGAGGTCCTGACAGAATCAAAACAGCGGTATCCGCATTATCAAAAGTTGGCTTACGGTGTTTTTCTAGCATCTCGTAAGCTACGACACTATTTCCAGGAGCATCTAATTACCGTGGTGAGCATAACTCCCATGAGAGATATAATCAACAACAGTGACGCCACAGGACGCGTCCCAAATGGGGCATAGAGCTTTCAGCTTTTGATATTGAGTATAAACCCCGGACAACAATCAAATCCCAAATCCTTGCCGACTTTGTCGCTGACTGGACAGAGACGAAGGAGAATATGACCCTCCCTGAGTCGGAATATTGGACCCTCTACTTTGATGGGTCTAAGGCTCGAGGGGGCTCGAGGGCTGGCGTGGTGCTCAAATCACCCCAAGGTGATAAACTTTATACGTGTTGCAAATCCACTTCACAACGACAAACAATATTGCCAAGTATGAAGCATTGCTACACGGAATCCGGATTGCTGAGGATATCAACATCCGATGTTTGATGTGTTATGGAGATTCGGATCTTGTTGCTCTGCAAGTTTTGGATATTTGTAATGCAAATAAGCACATGGCAGCGTATAAAGCTGTCGTGGATGATTTATCTAAATCGTTCGAAGGGTTTGAGGTTCAGCACATCCCTCGAGCAGAAAATGAGGAAGCAGATGCATTATCTCGGATAGGCTCTGCATGGAAAGAGGTCCCGGATGGCGCTTTTTTAGAGCACCTCAAAGTTCCCTCAATAAAGGGAGTGGATGAGGAATATCCGACCAAATCCGACTCACCTCTAATCGCAGTTCTGGCTATAATTCCCAGTTGTACTCAACCCTACCTTAATTATCTAGTAGATGGCAAATTACCCAAAGACGAGGTTCTGAGCCAGCAGATTATCCGACGAGCAAAAGCCTATACTATAGTTAAAGGTGAGCTCTATAAGCGGAGTGTTTCTGGGGGGTTTCATCGCTGTGTATCTCCGGAAGAAGGAGTGGAGATCTTAAGAGAAATCCACAAAGGCGAGTGTGGTCACCACGCTGCAGCCAAATCTTTAGTGGCAGAAGCTTTTAGACACAGATTTTTCTGGCTTACGGCTCAGGCAGATGCCGAACGATTAGTCAAAACGTGGAAGGGCTGCCAAAAGTATGCCAAACAAGCTCATGTTCTGGCTGATCAGTTGCGAACAATACCTATAACATGGCCTTTTGCGGTCTGGGGGCTTGATATGGTAGGACCATTTAAACGGGCTCCAAGTGGATTTACTCACCTCTTAGTGATGGTGGATAAATTCACCAAATGGATTGAGGCTAAACCTGTCACCAGTTGTGATGGAGCAACAGCCAAAAGATTTGTCGAGGATGTTATAATCCGGTATGGTTATCCACATAGCATTATCTCGGACAACGGGAGTAATTTCTCTATGGGAGAATTGGCCGAATTCTGCAACGAACAAAATATCCGGCTTGACATTGCGTTAGTCACACATCCACAGGCTAACGGACAAGTCAAAAGAGCAAATGGTTTAATCCTACAGGGCCTAAAACCGAGACTCGAAGCACCACTACGACGTGCTGCCGGGGCTTGGGCAGAGTAATTGCCCTCTGTAATATGGAGTTTACAAACGACTCCGAATAGGTCAATCGGATACACACCTTTCTTCTTGGTCTATGGCGCAGAAGTAGTTCTTCCTAGTGATTTGATTCACACTTCTCCTAGAGTGGCCGCGTATATTGAAGAGGACGCCGAGATTTCTCGACAAAATGATCTCGACTTAGTTGAAGAAGTTCGCGTTGTTGCTGAAATGAGATTAACAACCTATCAGCAGAAGTTACACAAGTATCATAGCTAGAGAGTTCGAAACAGATCTTTCAATAAAGGCGATTTGGTTCTCCAGCTTGTGCAACAAAGAAAGCATAAACTTTCCCCAGTATGGGAAGGGCCCTTTTTAGTTAGTCAAGTATTGCACAATGGTTTGTACTACTTAACTGACATGAGGCCAGTCAAAGAAAGACCTGCTACTAAGAAGAGAAAGAGAGCTGGAGGTAGTACAAATCCGGATGAGTTAGACAGACCATGGAATATTCAGCTACGTCCCTTTTATTCTTAGTTTATCCTTCTTTGTAATCATATATATGTACATGTTCTGTGAGAAATAAAAGGCTTGGTTGCCTCAAGTTTTTTCTGAGAAGTTTTTACCATCTTATTTTCTAATGATCATGTCATAGTCGAAAATCCCAGAATACTTGAAAGTACTTTATGCTGATGTTTGTTCTGGTTTAGATTTCCGATTCTAAAAATGCTACCTTCGGGTATAACTCTAAAAGTTTCTAGTCTATACTTTGGTTATTTGTCTGATTGCCGGATGCAGGTATTTTCTGAGTAGTGAATTGTTGGTACTGGAAGCCGACATTGTTTCCGAGTTTAAACTGGTTTAGCAATTGAGCTCCGTTGCTCGGCGAAGTTTCCGTGCAGAAGGTTTAGCCGGCTCATGAAAGGGATGAGGCGGAAAGCCAGATAAACGATAAGTATAGACGAAAAAATATAAGTGCTTATGTAAACATTTCAGGCACACAAAAATTTAAGGCCAAAAGTGCTGAATAGATCAAAAGCTTAGCACTAGCAAAATTATAGTACTGCATATTTACAGACCCATCATGTTTCTCAGAATAATACATTTGTTTCTGGTAATCTATGATGCAGGAGGAGAGGAAGGAGATGTCGGCTCGCTGGATACATCGCCTTGATATCGTTCCGAGATGTCCACATCCGAAACGGTGTGGTCATCGTCGGAAACTTCGGCTACTTCTTCGGGAGGCGGAGGCGGAGTGTCCACGCGGGTGAAGAAGGGAGTGTCGTAGCTGGTCAAGTCAGCTACATGACATCCATATCCGGTGCAGGAGTCCATAATGGCTTTGATGTCTTGCTCCTGTCCGTCTTCATCCACTATAGAATACCCTCTGGTCACTTGCCATATCTCCATGCTTCCATGGTGGCTCATGACCATGGTGAGAGTGTTCCGCGTTGCGGATCGCGCGTAGGACATGTTCCAATCCTGGACAAGTTGCGGCATCTCCTTTGCCTTATCTCGCACTTGAAAGTCTGACATGCTATGCATGTCCAGAATCTTGAGAGCTTCGCCAATATCCTCAAGGGATTGGCGGAAGTCATGAAGCAGATCACCGACTTGGGTAAGGCGGTGGGTGCGAGGCTCGGCAGAGGTGGAGTCCGTCAAGTTCAGAGGACCTATACACAAAATGAAGTTAGGAAAAAACCGACATCGAAAGAGTTGAAGAATATAGACAAGTCAGAAAGATGGAAACATACCGAAGATGACATCATCAACTTTGGTCTTCTCTTCTCGAAGACTCTGGAGTTCATCCCGAAGCGCCTCGAAAAGGTCCTTCTCTCTGCAAAGCTCGTTATTGAGATCCGAGATTCTCTGATCTTGAGCAGCAATCTTACGATCACGCTCATCAGTAGCCATGGAGGACGATTCGAGAACATGAGCGATGCTCTTCTCATGATCCGCCTTGAGCTTATCCAGCTCTTGGTGAGGTTCTTTGTTCTCCACCACCAAGGTTTTGAGGTTCTCGGCCTCTTCAATCATAGCGCAGGACTGTTTTACCAGTGCTGTAAGTCAAAAATAACAATAGTTCAGTAAAAATATTCGACTATGAAAACATGAAAAACAAGGTTTGAGTCTCGGAATGTTTACCTTCGGCCTCATCCTTGGAGACCTTAAGCTCAACATTCTTAAGTCGAAGAGCTCTGATCTCTCTCCGCTTATTGCAAACATTTTTCAACAAATCCTGGTTATAGGAATATACTTTCTGTAAGTCAGAATACTCAAAGTCAGAAGTCTACTAAAGACTCGGGCTAATATTTTTACTAATATCAGCATGAGCCTTGGGGGCTACACTAGTTCCTTCTTTGGCATCTTAAGGAAGCATAAACCTGGATTATATATCCTACTTCATGCTTGGGGGATAGAGGATATGGTATGAAATAAAGGAAAAAACAGGAGTTAGAATTCCGACTTACATATTGTTCACGAGTAAGTTTATCCAAACTCGCATTCACTTCAACAGCAACCTTCTCGGTGAGAGTCAGAGGAACCACTAGCGCAGTTGGAAGCTTACCGGTCCTTATCCTCTCGTCGCGAAGACGCACTTGTTCAAGAAGGTCAGAGTGCTTGATGTCCTCTTCCTCTTGCGCTTCTTCTTCGGTAGAAAGATTTCTTTTTTCCAGGCATTGCCTGGCCAGCCACTGGATCTCTTTTGTAGATTTCTAGGACAAGCCAAACTTGTCAAGCCCCGGATTGTTGAGAAGGTTTTCGGCAAAGATCTCTGCCGAGGGATCATTACCCGAAGAGGGTTCACCCTTATTTAAACCTGACTCACCCATGGTGATGTCAGTCTGCAATTCAAGGATCACTGGCTCCGTTGAAGGAGCTGGATCTTCTGCGACAGCCGGCGACAGAGTGGTCACTGGCATTGCAGAGGATTGGGAGGCAGGAGTCGGAGGAGCCACAGCAGGAGAGGCTATGTTCAGCTTCGTCTGTCGCAGGGGCTTCGAAGAAGTTCCCTTCCCCTTACCCTTGATGAGATGCTTAGCTCTGAGAATGTAATACAATGGAAAACATTACATCTCGGAAGAAAATTCGAGTAAGGTACAAAGGTGAAAAGTTGTGTTGAAAGTTACCTCTTCATGACTGGCACCTCCTTTGTGCCGACGGCCACTGTCGGAGCCTTGCCCTTCTTGGCCACAATGTCCGGTAGTGGGACCAGTTCCGCCTCCTGAGAAAACTCTGGAGGAAATCCCTCGAGTGGAGCAAGTTCTGACTTGGGGAGGTAGGCAAGCTGAAAAGAAGAAAACATATAAGTATTGCGAGATAACTTAAATGATGAAACACATAAAAGGGTTTATTGTTAAAAGCTTACCGGCACCACAGGGTCTTCCGCTGTGTGCATGTCTAGAGAAACTTCCGGGATCTTCCTCTCGATCCGTTCCCTTATCAGCCATTTAACCTGGCTAATATAACCTTGCGAGGTATAGGCTCTAGGGCTGATGCAGAGGGAATCCTTTTTGGATTACGTGATGGAGTGCATCAGTCGGTCTCCGTGGTGCTGGAGGAGTTGGATCTGGCGTGATACCCAACATTGGACCAAGTCGGATCCCTTCAGTCCTTTGTGTTTCATCAGATATTCAGGCCGCCTCTTGGCAAGAAGCAGATCATCACTGAGAGTCGGAGGAGGCACGTCCCAAGATGCTTGAGGCGTGGCAGCTCCGTCGATAAAAGCCGGCAAAGTAGTGGCTTTGCCGGGAGCAGGGACATCCTTGTGGTAAAAGAAAGTGGCTGGCCATTGCTTGACCGAGTCACTAGCTAGAATCTTAGGATAGGCGCAATCACGCCTAACCAAAAAACTAATTGTACCGGTAATATAAGGAATACCGGCTGTAATCGAATTTCTCTAGACATGGAAATAGTACCGGAATAAAGTACGACTTGGCCTAATGTCGATATATCCCTCGCACAAGGCTGCATAAGCACTCATCTCTAAGATGGAGTTGGGGGGAAGATGGTGAAGCTGAACACCATAGTGATCTACTACCTCGGAAAAGAAATCCGAGGGAGGGAAAGACAGACCTCTATCGAGGTGGGTGCCGAAGTGCACCCGCTCGTCGGCGCGAGGGTTGGGGATGGTTTCGCTGGAACCACACATGGATCCACCAGTGTCATTGCATGTGTGTTCTTTTCATGAACCACAGCTAGAGTCATTGCATGTGTGTTCTTCTAAACAAACCACACATGGATCCACCTAGTGTGATTGCATGTCTGTTCTTCTCATGAACAACAAATGGATCCACCTAGTGTGATTGCATGTCTGTTCTTTTCACAAACCACACATGGATCCACCAATGTCATTGCATGTGTGTTCTTTTCATGAACCACACATGGATCCACCAGTGTTATTGCATGTCTGTTCTTTTCATGAACCACACCTAGTGTCATTGCATGTCTATGCCTCTAAACAAACCACACATGGATCCACCTAGTGTGATTGCATGTCTGTTATTTTCAAAAACCACACATGGATCCACTAGTGTCATTGCATGTGTGTTCTTCTCATGAACCACAACCAGTTTCATTGCATGTGTGTTCTTCTCACAAACCACAAAAGTATCCACCAGTGTCATTGGATGTTTGTTTTTCTCACAAACCACATAAGGATTCACCAGTGTCATTGGATGTGTGTTCTTCTCATGAACCACACATGGATCTACCCAGTGTCATTGCATGTCTGTTCTTTTCATGAACCATAGCTAGAGCCATTTCTTGTCTGTGCTTTCCACAAACTACATATGGATCCACCAATGTCATTGCATGTCTATTATTTTCATGAACCACACCTAGTGTCATTGCATGTTTGTTCCTCTAAACAAACCACACATGGATCCACCTAGTGTGATTGCATGTCTGTTCTTTTCACAAACCACACATGGATCCACCAGTGTCATTGTATGTCTGTTCTTCTCATGAACCATAGCCAGTGTCATTGCATGTATGTTCTTCTCCAAACCACCTAAGGATCCACCAGTGTCATTGGATGCGTGTTCTTCTTATGAACCACACATAGATCCACCCAGTGTCATTGCATGTATGTTCTTTTCATGAAACATAGCTAGAGTCATTGCATGTCTGTGCTTTCCACAAACCACATATGGATCCACTAGTGGCATTGCATGTCTGTTCTTTTCATGAAGCACACCTAGTGTCGTTGCATGTCTGTTCCTCTAAACAAACCACACATGGATCCACCTAGTGTGATTGCATGTCTGTTCTTTTCACAAACCACACATGGATCCACCAGTGTCATTGCATGTGTGTTCTTCTCATGAACCACAGCCAGTGTCATTTCATGTATGTTCTTCTCACAAACCACATAAGGATCCACCAGTGTCATTGGATGTGTGTTCTTCTCATGAACCACACATGGATCCAACCAATGTCATTGCATGTCTGTGCTTTCCACAAACCACATATGGATCCACCAGTGTCATTGCATGTCTGTTCTTTTCATGAACCACACCTAGTGTCATTGCATGTCTGTTCCTCTAAACAAACCACACATGGATCCACCTAGTGTGATTGCATGTCTATTCTTTTCACAAACCACACATGGATCCACCAGTGTCATTGCACGTGTGTTCTTCTCATGAACAACAGCCAGTGTCATTGCATGTATGTTCTTCTAACAAACCACATATGGACACACCAGTGTCATTGGATGTCTGTTCTTTTCATGAACCACACCCAGTGTCATTGCATGTCTGTTCCTCTAAACAAACCACACATGGATCCACCTAGTGTGATTGCATGTCTGTTCTTTTCACAAACCACACATGGATCCACCAGTGTCATTGCATGTGTGTTCTTTTAATGAACCACAACTAGAGTCATTGCATGTGTGTTCTTCTAAACAAACCACACATGGATCCACCTAGTGTCATTTCATGTTTGTTCCTTTGAACAAACCACACATGGATCCACCTAGTGTGATTGCATGTCTGTTCTTTTAACAAACCACACATGGATCTACCAGTGTCATTGCATGTGTGTTCTTCTCATGAACCACAACCAGTGTCATTACATGTATGTTCTTCTCACAAACCACATAAGGATCCACCAGTGCCATTGGATGTGTGTTCTTCTCGTGAACCACATATGGATCCACCCAGTGTCATTGCATGTATGTTCTTTTCATGAACCATAGCTAGAGTCATTGCATGTCTGTGCTTTCCACAAACAATATATGTATCCACCAGTGTCATTGCATGTTTGTTCTTTTCATGAACCACACCCAGTGTCATTGCATGTCTGTTCCTCTAAACAAACCACATAAGGATCCACCTAGTGTGATTGCATGTATGTTCTTTTCACAAACCACACATGGATCCACAAGTGTCATTGCATGTGTGTTCTTTTCATGAACCACAACTAGATTCACTGCATGTGTGTTCTTCTAAACAAACCACACATGGATCCACCTAGTGTGATTGCATGTGTGTTCTTCTCATGAACCACACATGGATCCACCTAGTGTGATTGCATGTCTGTTCTTTTCACAAACCACACATGGATCCACCAGTGTCATTGCATGTGTGTTCTTTTCATGAACCACACCTAGTGTCATTGCATGTCTGTTCCTCTAAACAAACCACACATGGATGCATTGATGGCTCAATGCACGGCGCCCAGAAAAATGCTTGATGGTGGTGTTGATGTAGAGCTCGTTGGGAACCCCAAGATGAAGGTATGATGAGCACAGCAGCAAGTCTCCCTCAGTTATGAAACCAAGGTTTAATCGAACCAGTAGGAGCAAGGAAACACCCCAAAGGTGTTACTAGCTGAGCTTTGGCAGGGCGCACTACCGGTGCTAGTAGCAACATGGAGACCTGCACAACACAACCACAGAACTTTTTCCCCAACTTGCGATGCGGTTGTCAATCTCACTGTGTTCTGCGGAAAACAAAGGATTAAACGTATCGAATGGAAAGAAGTAATAGTTTGCAGAAAGTAAACACAAAGAAGTAAACAATTGTAGATTGTATGTAAAGAAAAGGACCGGGATCCATAGTTCACTAGAGGTGGCTCTCCTTAGACAGATAACATGCTGGGTGAACAAATTACAGCGAGGCAATTGACAAACACCGAGAAAGCAATACATGCATATACTAATCATCTTGACTCCTTTGAGACTTGATTGGGCATTACAACATTATACATAGACCGCCATCCAACTGCATCTATGACTAATAATCCACCTCCATGTTATCATCCGAACCCCCTCCAGTATTAAGCTGCAAGCAACAGATTATTGCTTTACGAACTGCGTGTAAAGTAAACAATACGATTGTTCTATGAACAAAGGATTATTGTTTTCTCCCTAGTAGCAACAGCACATCTAGTACCTTAGAGATTTCTGTCACTTCCCCAGATTACTAGAGGCATGAACCCACTATCGAGCATAAATACTAACTCTTGGAGTTGCTAGCATCTACTCGGCCAAGATAGCTACTAACAACGGAAAGCATGCAAGATCACAAATAACAAAGACATGATAGAATCAATAATCAATCTGAAATAGCATCTCCATATCCATCGGATCCCCGCAAACACAACATGCAGAATTACAAATAGATGATCTTGATCATGAACGGAGCTCACAAGATCTAGACATGAAAGCACAAAGGAGGAGAACCAGCCATCTAGCTACTACATGGATCCGTAGTCCAAGGATGAACTACTCACGCATCACACCGGAGGCTTGCATGGTGATGAAGAAGGCCTCCAGGGTGAATTCCCCTCTCCGGCAGGGTGCCGGGAAGAGCTTCAGATCCCTCCCGGTCTAGGGATTGAGATGACGGCGGCTACAGACTCTTTCATGGATTTTTGATCGGGTCCTTAGGTTTTTCGTCCCGAGGGCAATATATAGGCGGAAGGAGAGGCCGAGGGGGTGCCGGAAGCGGCCACACCACCCCCTGGCGCGGGCCAGGCCTGGCCACGCAGCCAGGTGGTGTGGTGGCCCCTTGGCCCCTCTCCGTCTCGTATTCTGGCACTTGATGACATCCGAAAAATAGGCACTTTGGCTTTTGTCCCGTCCAATTCTGAGAATATTCATTTTCTTACTTTCCTGGAACCAAAAACAGTAGAAAACAGGCAGCTGGCACTATGGCTCTTGTTAATAGGTTAGTCCAAGAAATCATATGAAAAGTACTCCAAAGTTGGAACAAAACACAAGAAAGTGGATAAAACCAAGCATGGAACATCAAAAATTATAGATACATTTGCAATGTATCAACATCCCCAAGCTTAACTCCTGCTCGTCCTCGAGTAGGTAAGTGATAAAAAGAAACAATAATTTTTGAGGTGACATGCACCATCAAAGACTTGATCAAAGTATTTGCAAAACATTCAAAGCTGGGATCATAGTACTTCAATCATAGCATGAAAGAGAAAGTTCTAGCAATAAGACATAGAAACTATGATGAAACATGAAAAGGCACAAACAAAAGATTCATGAATAACAATGCTTTGCAAAACGTTTGTTTGTTTCACATAAGGAAAACATAGCATAATAGTATTCAGCTTGTCCCTCAATAGAGTAGCAAATATAAATGCATAGGACACCTTCAAAGTTCATAAGAGTGACTAGATATAATAGTTTAAAACAAGCAATATCAAAGTATGCATCAATCAACTAGTCTTGGGACAATGCACATAGAACTAAGAATGGCCACTATGATTTCAAAGTAGGTGCATAAAGATAGAAGGTGGAGACTCAATATTATGGTGGAAGAAAGGCCTTTGTAAAAGGAAGTAGGTATTCAAGTCTCATAAAGAGCTTCCAAAAATTATGGTACTTATAGCTTTCAGCTCTCATTGCCCCTATCATAAGCATCTTGAAGGTGATTAAGGTTAAAGTGACACAACTGAGAGGATATGCTTGACAAGTTATAAACCGAAATCTCATGCCCCTTACTTACGAAGACCGATCCTCATGCTACTCAACTTCAGTCACGAGTAAGCTCTTGTCATTGTAAGTACATGTGTATCATTAAGAACCATCAACGGGGTAGCCCTTGCACATGATATGGGAGCTTTCCCATAATCAAAATGACAAGGCAAGCAGACAATGAGCATCTCAGCTATCCTTTTATTTGCTATTTGTGTAGGTTTTTATTGAGGATGCTTCATAGAGTGCTCATTATGGTGATGCTGCAAGTTTCCACCATGATTAGGCATGGCTTAGGCTAGCGGCCCAAGCGTTTCTCTAACACACATACAAACTCCATGATCTTACAAGTTCCACTTTTATTTCACACCGTCGGGATCCGTAAGCAAAAGAACATGATATCAACGGGGTACAAAGTACAAGTGCAATGTTGAAAGCGTTCCCCATGGTACATGGTTCTGCTAATTTCAACTTATATAGCGCAAGCATATACGCAACAAAGAAGGACCCAATGGTTCAAGTTTATTAGATGCAAAAAAATAAAGTGTGCCATCAAGTTCGTGAGAGCTTTAATCACTAGTTTTCTCATAACAAGTTTAATTTGGAAGGTAAACAAAAGCATGAATATACTTGGAATAGCATAAGATAGTAGGTAGGTATGGTGGACTCTTTGGAATAACTTGGTTTGGGGAGTTGGATGCATGAGTGGAACTCATACTTTGTTGTGGAGGCTAGCAAAAGACTGGGAGCGACAAACTAAGAGAGCAATAATGGCCATAATCATGTAGAGCGACAAAACATCATTGATCAAAGCATAAAGTGATACTACAAGTTGAAAACTAAAGGATCATAAATGATATGGTGATTTGAGATAGTCATAACATGGTGTGAGCATGTGCCAAGTCAACCCAAATAAAGCATCAAAGGAGAATACCACTATGCTATGCTTTAATATGCTAAAACAACGCATGATTCATCCAAGGCACATTAAGCAATCTCAATTGTTTATAACAAGTCATGCTACAGCAAATAATACTAAGAATAAAGCCAAAACAATATCAAGCATGGCATGACAAAGCATAGGCCACAGTCAAAAACTAGCTCTTTTTACCACATAAGCATGAACTTTCCTACTCTTTTCCAAACCAAACCAAACTATTTGCAAACCAATGTATGAAAGAGGGGGTCCAACCAATTTATTCATAAAACTAAGAAAACAAAAGAAGACGAAAACCAAAACGAAAATGAAAAAGAAGACGCTCTAAGAAAAACACAACTGTGCAGGAAACAATAAAAATGAAGCGTTTGGAAGAAACCTGGGATTTTTATTGATGAAGAAGGGGATGCCTTGGGTATCCCAAAGATTTGACGCTTGTACTTCTTGGATATTTCTTGGGGTGACACGCGTGGCATCCCCAATCTTGAGCTTTAGTCCATTCTTCATCTTATTACTCATTCCTTCCATACACCTAAATTTTTTCCTTCATACAAAACTTCACACAATCTTTATTAGCAACATTAGTGCACTCAAGATAAATAAGTCTTAAGGTTCAGTTCTAACACCAAATAAACTTCCATTAGAACACTAGATACTGTATCACTTCCCTCAAAAATCTCAATTCCTGAAAAGAACTCAAAAAGGAACCAACAAGAAGCAAATGCAGAAAATGGCCGAAATCTGTCAAAACAGACCAGCAGGTAAATATGAATTTTTTCGAAGACCTTCTGTTTCTCAAATAAAAAAGTGTTGAACTAACTAAAGTTATATAACAACCTGGGGCAGAAGCACAAAAAATTAAAGCTCCATCCGACATACAGAGCTCTCTCAAGAATTTTTACGGTGAAGCACAAAATCAGTTTCGGGACAGCAACTTTCCCAATCATTACTTCTCTCTCATTAGAGGTTACTCTTGGCACAAAAAGAAAATAAAAAGGATAAGTAGAGGTTATTACAGAGGTAATAACTTCCTAGACTCATCTAAAACTTTTGGGTTATCTCCCAATAAGTACTTTTCTTTAACGCCTTTAAGTTAGGCATAAGAAGCAAAGAAAGAATCAAGTGTTCTCAAATGAAGAAGCATTAAGATTAATACCAGAAATATCTTCAACAAGGCAAGGTATATCATCCAAATAAGTTCTAGAGGATCCTCTCTCAATGCTCTTAGGTTCACTATTCTCATCAAAAGGGTTTGCAGGAACAATCCAATCAAGATTCTTTTCTATGGCATCATGTATTGCTATTAGTTTAAAGGGTGTTGGTATCTTAGGTTCCTCCCCATTAGGTTCGGTTTTGTTCATCTTTTCTCGTGTACCAACAACATCTACACATGAGCCTAGCATATTGAAATGTTCAAAGACTTTCCTAGCTTCATTGGCAACATCATAGAACACTTTAAACAAAGTTTCTAAAATGAAATCCCTCTTTTGAGGATCCTCAATTTCTTTAAGCTTAAGAAACATTACTTGCATTAAGGGGTTGAGGTTAACAAACCTAGCTTCTAACTTGTGAATTAAAGAAGCTGCAGAAATCTCATAGTTTGGAGCAAGTTCTACAAGGGATCTATCCTCAGTATCTTCATCCTTACTAACATGATTAAATAATTCTTCAATGTTATATTTCCCAATTATAGAACCACTACCAATTGGAAGGTATTTCAGGGTGAATGTAGGGATCAACATGGTGAGCTAAGGAAGAGGTGACAACTAAAGGAGACTTAATTTTTGTGTGTTTTTGAATAAGAAAGCAAACAAGTAAAACTATTTTTTTTGTGTTTTTGAATAACAAAACAAGCAAACAAAGCAAAAAAGAAAACTAAGCAAAACAAAAACAACAAAGTAAAGAGATTGGTTATGAGGGACTCCCCTTGTGAAGATGTCCTTGACTCCCCGACAACGGCGTCAGAAAAATGCTTGATGGCTCAATGCACGGCGCCCAGAAAAATGCTTGATGGTGGTGTTGATGTAGACCTCGTTGGGAACCCCAAGAGGAAGGTATGATGAGCACAGCAGCAAGTTTCCCTCAGTTATGAAACCAAGGTTTAATCGAACCATTAGGAGCAAGGAAACACTCCAAAGGTGTTACTAGCTGAGCTTTGGTAGGGCGCACTACCGGTGTTGTGGTGGTGTCACGGCAGATGCCATGTATAGGCTAAAGGTGGGGACTAATACTCGCTAGGGGAATCCAGGGAGGGATAGTGAAGTGATTCTCCACACAAGAGCTTGTATTGATTTACTCCCAAGGTTACAAGTGCTCCTAGAGCTGTATTGGCGAGAGGAGGAAGAAGGAGCTCTCTTGCTCTCACCCACAAATCTCACCAGAAACCCTTGACCAAAACAGAATCGTAGAGAGACCAACCCCTTCTACAGAAGCCCTAGCCCCCCTTTTATAGGGGAGGCTCAGTTTCTTCCTAGGGCATACGTGGAGGCATATTCCTAAGAATATGCCTCCTCCCAAAGTGGTAAGCCGACCGGGGTGCTTTTTCCCCCGCGTCACACATGCTTTAGCTACGTGAGCCTCTGACGGCGCCCTCGTCACCCGACACAGGCGTCATCACGCTTGTCGTCCATGCCCCAGTGGTCCTGTCCTTGCTCGCTTCACTCAGGCAGTGCGTACCGGGGCTCCTTTTGACCAGCGAGATTCCTTCCTTCTCCTAGAAGCTTGCCGTGACCCGGATGATGGTTCATCCGGCCACACCCTTTCCTGCATACAGGTAGAACAACTACTTCCGACTTACCGCTTAAGTCGGATGAGACCTAGTTAGGCGAACGCCCCCAGGTCTGGATTACCCCGTGATTGGGTCTGCCTTGAGGTGACCCGGCCAGCATCTGCTTTGGCCTTGCCGAACCTCAGCTAACTCGGCCTTTATACCCCGGCGTGACCCTAGCCGGGGTATCCCCCCAACATTAGTCCTCGAAGTTGGTGCGGTCTTTGCTGCCTTGGCTGCAAAGGCCACACCAGGTTCAATTTTGTGCCCCGGTCGTTGTTGCCGACTTACTTCTGTACCCCGGACTGCTTGGATTTACGTTCCCTTCGCACATTTCAAGTTTTCACTTGCCGGTCGGCTTACCACAGTTCCATCCGGGTCTTGCTTCCTTCTCCTGTACGCTAACCCATGTGAAGGGTAATCATTATGTCATCTTATTTTAAGGGATGGCACAGTAACCGCCGCAGTAATTGTCAGTTATCACTGTGCGCGGGTCACGTCACGCCTGCCTCCTCGTTTACCGCATCAGCGCGTCATGTCACAGGATTCTCTCTGCCCTGTGGCCCTCCGTGCGGCTCCTCACTGATTGGTCCGGACGGGTGATACGCGGCCACAACGTGTGGCCGGTCCACAAGGCGCGATCCCACTCACCCCTAATGGGAGTGGTTAAATAGCAGAGGGGTGCGTCCCTTAGGATTTTTCCCCCTCCACACCCCTCTGCCCGCTGCTATCCTTCTTTCTCTTCCTTGCGACCGTGTCGCCGCCAGCATCGCCAAATAACAGTGTCGCCGCGCGCTTCTCCGTCGCACCTCCGCGTCGCCGCCACCGCGACACGAATTTCTCGCCACGGGTCCGCGCCAGTCCCGGCCACTGTCCCCCGCCGCCTCCAGTGCCAGCGAGGGCCTCGAGGACCTGATGACTGAAGAGGAACTCATTGTTGCTGAGCAGGAGATGGAAGAAGACGCCGCGGCGGCGGACCGCGGCGCGTGGGCCGGCTCCTGGGTCTGCCAGGATGACCTGGACTAGCTCTAACGGACCAGACGCATCCCGCCCGGCGTCGCCGTGCGTCTTCCTTCCAACGAACTGGCCCCCTCACCCAATCCGGGCGAGTTCGTTGTATTTCTGTCCCATTTCCAACGGGGTTTCGGCTTGCCGGTGAGTGATTTTTTCCGGGACTGGCTCGGTACGTACCAACTCCAGCCACACCACCTTCCAGCCAACGCCATCACCTCTCTTTCTGCCTTTGCTTCTACGATCGAAGGCTACGCCGGACTATGGCCCACGAAAGAGCTATGGATCCGGTTCTTCGGCCTTCGTCGCAACGTCATTCCCAACATCCACGCTGATCCGGAGGACAAGCGGCTCACTCAATTTGGAGCGGCCTCCATTTCACCCCGGCGATTTTCTGTTTTTCCCCGGGTCACCGGGCTAGAGTCCTGCAAAGGATGGGCCCGGACCTTCTTCTATGTCCGGAATACGGGCACCGAAGACTTGATCCGGTTGCTTCCCTACACTTCGGGTCCACCTAACCCGGACCTATGGGATGTGATCCCCAAGAAGCCCACAGCCTTGGCCAACCAAGTGAGCAAAAGGTTCGCGGAACTGAAGGGGCTCGGGCTATGCAACGAGGATGCCATGATAACCTTTGTGCGTAACCGAATCTCACCTCTTCAGAAGCGCACCCACAAGGTGTGTCACATGAGCTACGGCCACGATCCTAACCGGACCTCATCCTTCAAGCTGACCAACTCGGAGATTTATCGCCGGGTTAAGGCTCTCTTCACCATTCACAAGGACTTTTCCACTGATTGGGCTTGGGGGATCGAGCATTTCTGCCGTGACCGGCTTCCTCCCACGGTAAGTTTCATGCTGTAAACTTAACCTAGACTAATTACATGTCAGTTATTGTTGCAATTTTTGACTCTTTTGCTCGCTCTTTTCCTCAGCAATTCCTTCAGCAGACCCTTGAGGACGGCACCGATCCGTCCCTTAAGTGGGCGCCAGACCGGGAGACTCCGAATGAGGAAGAGCCGGACCAGGAGATGTTCCTCCCTAAGTAGAGCTATGTTCCATGGTCGCTTGGATTCCACTCCGGACCTGTCCGCCTTGTTCTTTTCCTGTGGCTTTGCATCTATAAAATAGTAAGAATCGTTGTGCAATGCTTTGCTCACGATGAACGGCCCTTCCCATGGGGGGGATAATTTATGCATTCCAGTAGTATGTTGTACCAACCGGAGCACCAGATCGCCTTCCCGAAAGACTCGGGGGCACACTTTCCGGCTATGATAGCGTCAGAGATTTTGCTGATATAGGCGGATCTGGACAGTGCCAGTTCTCTCGCTTCTTCCAGCAGATCAACATCATTTTGCCGGGCCTCTTGCACTTCGGCTTCTGTGTATTGGGTGACCCTAGGCGAATCATGCTCTATGTCGGCTGGTAATACAGCTTCTGCACCATATACCAGAAAGAACGGCGTATATCCTGTTGATTGATTCGGAGTTGTTCTTAAACTCCACAGTACCGCTGGTACTTCTTCTATCCAGCACCCCGCTGATCTTTGCAGCGGCTCAATGAGCCGGGGTTTTATCCCGGATAATACTAATCCGTTGGATCTTTCCACTTGCCCGTTCGATGCGGGGTGGGCTACCGAAGCTACGTCCAGCCGGATCCTCTTATCCCGACAGAAACGAGCGAATGCTCCTTCCGCAAAATTTGTGCCATTATCAGTTATGATACTGTGTGGATAACCGTACCTCAAGATGATATCTTTGAGAAACGTTACGGCGGTAGCTCCATCACATTTTCTTATAGGCTTCACCTCAATCCACTTCGTAAACTTGTCCACCATTACCAGAATGTGAGTCATATTTCCCCTTGCTGGTTTGAACGGGCCAACCATATCCAAGCACCATACGGAAAATGGCCAAGTGATTGGGATGGTCTTGAGTTCCAACATTGGCATGTGTGTCTTGGTAGCGTACCTCTGACAACCATTACATTTTCTCACCAGATCTTCTGCTTGCTCTAAGGCGTTTGGCCAGTAGAATCCGTGTCGAAAAGCTTTTGCTACCAAGGCTCGGGATGAGGCGTGATGCCCGCATTCCCCCTGATGTATATCTCGGATGATTTCAAGCCCTTCTTCCGGGTCAACACACCGCTGTAGGACATTGGTCACACTTCTTTTGTATAACTCGGAATTGATGATCGTGTAGGCCTTTGCCCTCCTCTGTGTTTGCCTGGACATCACCTCCTTAGTGGGCAACGTTCCATCCTTCAGGAATTGAAATATATGCAGTGCCCAAGCCAGTATTGGCCGCACGGGGAACACGTCCTCGTCTATCTCCATATGATCCACCGGCATAACTTCAACCGGACCATGTTGAGCAGTCCCCGGGTCTTGCGAAGCAGTCCCCGGGTTTGCCGAACCAGTCCCCGGGTTTTGCGCACCACTTCCCGTGTCCACGTCCATGGGCACAACTCCGGACTCCGTGTCCTCCGGGACGTAGATTGACTCAGATTCCGGGGATGGCCTGATGGATGGTTTCTTGAGGTGCTCTAATGCCACACCCGGTGGAATTGCTTGTCTGGTTGACCCGAGCTTCGACACCATGTCGGCAGCCTCATTTTCCACCAGGGGTACATGATGAAATTCGCATCCCTCAAAGTAACCAGAAATCTTCTGCACATGAAATCTGTATAGTGCCATGTTTGAATCAAGGGTGTCCCACACTCCGGACACTTGCTGCACCACCAAATCCGAGTCGCCAAAGCATATAATCCGACGTATTCCAATTTCTTTTGCTACCATGAGCCCATGCACAAGTGCTTCATACTCAGCGACATTGTTTGATGCGGTGAAGTGGATCTGCAGCCCATATCTCAACTGGTCCTTCTTTGGCGATGTGAGTACAACTCCGGCCCCTAGCCCGGTTTTGGTTTTTGATCCGTCAAAGTGCATTCGCCAATAGTTCGGATCAGGAAGCGGTGGTTTGTACTGCACCTCGGCCCAGTCCACGAAAAAGTCCGCCACAGCTTGAGACTTGATGGCTTCTCTCCTGTCATATTGCGGACCATAAGGAGCTAGCTCAATTGCCCATTTTGCAATTCTGCCGCTTGCATCCTTGTTACTCATTATCTCGGATATAGGGGCCTCACATATGACCTGGATGGGATGCTCCTCAAAGTAGTGCTTCAGTTTCTTGGCGGCCATGTACACGCCATATGCCACTTTTTGATAATGTGGGTAGTTCTGATTTGAGGTTGACAACACTTCGCTCAAATAATACACCGGCCTTTGCACCGACTTACCTTCCTCATCGCGCTCCACCACTATCACTGCACTTACAACTCGGTTGGTTGCGGCTATATAGAGTAACATTGGCTCCTTTGATAGTGGTGAGGCTAGCACTGGTGCCGTGGCTAACATTTTCTTTAGGTGGGTAAAGGCTTCATCAGCCTGCGGTGTCCAAATGAACTTATCCAACTTTTTCATGAGTTGGTAAAGAGGCAAAGCCTTTTCTCCCAACCGACACACAAACCGACTTAACGAGGCCAAGCAACCTGTGAACTTCTGGACATCGTTAAGACACTTCGGCAGTTCCATTCATTCGATGGCCCGGATTTTGGTTGGATTAACCTCGATACCTCGGCTGGAGACGAGAAAACCGAGCAATTTTCCAGCCGAGACAGCGAAGGTGCATTTTTCCGGGTTAAGTTTCATCCGGAACCTTCTTAGGTTTGCAAACGTTTGCCTGATATCGTCAAGGAGCGTTTTTCTTTCCTTGGTCTTGATAACCACATCATCCACGTACACTTGTACATTTTGACCTATTTGGTCGTGCAAACATTTTTGCATACATCTCTGCTACGTTGCCCCTGCATTACGTAAACCAAACGGCATGGTGCGATAGCAATAATCCCCATACGGGGTAATAAACACAGTCTTTATTTGATCATCCGGATTCAGAGGTATTTGGTGGAAACCAGAATAAGCATCAATGAATGACAATAGTTCACATCCAGCAGTTGAGTCTATGACCTGATCTATTCTTGGCAGCGGAAATGGGTCTTTTGGACACGCCTTGTTCAGGTTCGTGTAATCGATACACATACGCCAAACCACTGCCACGTTCAGGTCATCCTTCTTCTTTTCCACCAGCACCGGATTAGACAGCCAATCCGGGTAAAGAACCTCCATGATAAATCCTGCAGCTAGCAACCGAGCTATCTCATCTCCAATGACTTTCCTCCTTTCTTCGGCGAAGCGGCGGAGAGGTTGCTTCACCGGCTTGGCTCCGGGTCTCACATTTAAAGAGTGCTCGGCCAACTCCCTCGGAACACCTTGCAAGTCCTGTGTGGACCAAGCAACAATGTCCCGATTCTCACGGAGGAAGCTGACGAGCTCGCTTTCCTATTTATCACTTAGCCTGGCACCAATTGTTACGGTGCGCTCTAGGAACATGTCATCAATGGGAACCTTCTTGGTATCTTTCGTGGCCTGGAAAGAGATAGTTCCATGTGGGTTGCTCAGCGCCGGCATATGCTGCTGCGCGGACTGAGCCAATGCCGCCACCTCTTGAATTTTTATTTTTTCCTGCGCGATCACAAGTGACTCGGCTAAGTTTGATCCGGCCGACGCACACTCCATGGAACGTCGGAAGTCCCCAGCAATGGTAATCACTCCGTTTGGTCCGGGCAATTTCATCTTCAAGTAGCTGATATGACAACTTGCCATGAACTTGTTTAGCGCTGGCCTTCCGAGCAACGCATGATACGCGCTTTCTAAGTTCACCACTTCAAACTCCAGATTTTCAGTTCTGCAATTATCCCTCGTGCCGAACAAGACGTCAACCTGGACCTTGCCTATGGGCTCGCAAGAAATGCCGGGCACAGTGCCATGGAAAGTTGTCCTCGTGGCCTGGAGCATGTTCTCCGAGATACCCAACTTGCGCATTGTGTCCGCATACATGATATTTATGCTACTGCCGTTGTCGATCAGTACCTTTGAGAACTTTACGTTAATGCTAGGTCCAATGAACATAGGATCCAGCACCAACACATACGAACCAGGGCTCGGCATGAGCTTGGGATGATTCCTAATGCTCCAGGTGATTTCCTGATCGGACCAAGGCATGTACCTCGTCACTGTAGGCATTACTGCATTCACCTCCATATGCCTACGCTGCAAGCTTTTTCTATCAGTTTCCTCTATGGTGAATACACAGTAGCTCTGGTGATGCTCCCTATACTCGTTTCTCCCCTCATTTCCGAGGTGCCTCTGATCCGGCTGATGCTGATTTTCTACCTAATGCACTGCATCCCTTCTTTTGTTGTTATCATACCTCGGCGGAGGGGGAGGCAACATTAGCTGTTGCGTGTTCGCTCCGGAGAGTAATTGCTGCCGGGGGTAACTCCTGCCGAGGCTGATCATTCCGGGGTGCCTGAGCATTCCCCGAACCACCTTGCTCGATCTTGCGCATCCACTCGCATTGCCTCATCATATGACCTGCTGGGTTGTTCGGATTTGGCGTGTGAAACTTACATGGCTGGTCCAACATCGACTTGTAAGTATACCTCGGACGGTCTTTCCTTTCTTGCCACTGCTTCTTTTGCTCCGGTGTCCAAGTTTTCTTCCCATCGTTCCTTGGAGTCCATTGACTTCTAGTTTTCTGGTGCTGGCTACCCCCTGCTCCGGGTTGATCTTGATTCACAGCTGCAACTTGGTGCGAACCGTACCGGTGGTCCGGTCTATCATCTCTCCTTTTTCCTCTGTAATCATTCCTCCGGGATGATCCGGATCCATCCCTCTGATAGTACTCATCGCTTGACTCGTTTGACGCGAGCCTTGGTTGGGTCGGGTCACCCAACGCATACGAATCCGCAATCCGGATCATTTCTGCCAACGTAGCTGGCATTTTCCGTTGCAACTTCATCCACAGCTCGCTTCCATATCTGCACCCCTGCGCAAACCATGCTATGGCCTGTGATTCTATCACGCCCTCACATGAGTTTCTCACGGTACACCACCAGGTCAAGAACTCCTGGTCTGTCTCATTGGGTCTTTGCTTGCACATAGCTAGGGTCTGTGGCCTATTTGGCCTTTGATACGTACTCGAAAAATTGCTGATGAACATCTCCTCGAAATCTATCCAGCAGTTGATGCTTCCTGGTGGCAAATTGTTCAACCACACCCTTGCCAGGCCTCCCAACATCTGGGGTACATACCGTACGACCCATCTCAGGTTGCCTATGGCAATTTTTACAGCCGTAGCATAGTTTATCAGCCAATCCTCTGGCTTGGTACTACCGTCATAGGTCTTGGTGCCCCTGGGCAGCTGAAAGTTTGGTACCGGTGGCTCTTTCATGATCCGGGGTCCAAAACACGCTGGACCTGGTGGACCTTGACATTCTATCTGTTCCGACCTATACAGTCGATCCAGTTTCAACCTTGCATCGTCCGACATCAAATCCCTACTTCCCAATTTCGACCCTATCACATGATAGTCCGGTCTGGTATACCCCGCATTTGCCATCTCCGAATCACCGTCGTTGTACCGGTTTTGCTCTTGCGGCGCACCTTTCTGTTGCACACCTCCGCCGGCACTGTGCTCTTGCCTTGGTATGTTCCGCTGCTGCGGTTGTCTTACTCCAGCTGGGTTTTGCTACCCGGCATTGCCGGTGACAATGTTCCCTTGACCGGCATTGCCTTGGTCGCGATTACCTCGGCCAGCTTCACCTCGGCTCACACTCCGTCGATCATCATTTTTCTGCGCTTCTTTTTCTTTCCCTGCCCATGTCGGGTCGTACGGGACAATCTGTTTGTTCCGTCTGGCCGAGGTTACCACCTCCTCTCTCCTTGGACCGCCATGAGGGGACGATGCAGCTCCAGCGGACTTCTCCGGGTTACCCACCGCCGAATGAACAATCTTGGAGGCTCCAGCTCTCTCCGGGTTTGCCCTGAGTAGTTCCTCGTTTTTCCTATTTGCAATCCGAACCAGCTCATTAACCCGATCTTGCTGCCTTTGCCAGGCTTCACCCGTCAGTCCCTCTAACTCAGACGCAGCTGCATCCGCTGCTCTGAGGTTCTTGGCCGGGGTACATTACCTCGGCAGCCCCACGGACAAACAGTTTTCTGATTCCTCGATTCCAGCATCACCTTCTCTGTTCATCTCGCTCATGAGATTTCTCCCTTTCACTTTTACATTATCGACCTTGTTCGCCTTAGCGTACTCACGCAGCGTCATGTTCAACGACTGCTGGGCCGCGGCTATTTTCTTTGCGCCCTCTAGTATTTTCTGCCTAGTTTCTTCCAGCTCGGCCTGTGCACGAGCCGGATCTACCGCTGCTACTACAGGGTTTGCCAAGATATCCATTGCCTCTCTCAGCACGTTTTCCGGCCTCTCGAGCGGAGGACTTCTACCTTTCCTTGGTGCCTTGGGCGTTACCTCCGGATCTGGTGTCGGATCTTTGCTCGCACCCGCACCTGGTGCTGTCATCATTACCTCTGCATGGTCCGGGGAATGAGCGATACGCTCCCCACGAGCCACAGTGAGGGGCGGTTCGCCTGCTTCGACGACGTGGCGCGGATGAACGCTAGACACGTCCACCGCAACGTAGACCTTGTGTGCGCCGAGCTTGACGAAGACGCCGTTGCGCGGGAGAGGGCGCGTGCCAAAGCAGCCTGCGTTGTCGCTGACAAAGTCCCGCGCTCCAAAGCGCTGAACGAGCCCGGAGACGATGCGCTCGCCGGTGGCGATGAAGTTTCCCGTCCGGATTTTGACCCCTGCTAGCGCCGCTAGCCCCACGGTGGGCGCCAACTGTCGTGGTGGTGTCATGGCAGATGCCATGTATAGGCTAAAGGTGGGGACTAATACTCGCTAGCGGAATCCAGGGAGGGATAGTGAAGTGATTCTCCACACAAGAGCTTGTATTGATTTACTCCCAAGGTTACAAGTGCTCCTAGAGCTGTATTGGCGAGAGGAGGAAGAAGGGGCTCTCTTGCTCTCACCCACAAATCTCACCAGAAACCCTTGACCAAAACAAAATCGTAGAGAGACCAACCCCTTCTACAGAAGCCCTAGCCCCCCTTTTATAGGGGAGGCTCGGTTTCTGCCTAGGGCATACGTGGAGGCATATTCCTAAGAATATGCCTCCTCCCAAAGTGGTAAGCCGACCGGGGTGCTTTTTCCCCCGCGTCACACATGCTTTAGCTACGTGAGCCTCTGACGGTGCCCTCGTCAGCCGACACGGGCGTCGTCACGCTTGTCGGCCTTGCCCCGGTGGTCCTGTCCTTGCTCGCTTCGCTCAGGCAGTGCGTACCGGGGCTCCTTTTGACCAGCGAGATTCCTTCCTTCTCCTAGAAGCTTGCCGTGACCCGGATGATGGTTCATCCGGCCACACCCTTTCCTGCATACAGGTAGAACATGTACTTCCGACTTACCGCTTAAGTCGGATGAGACCTAGTTAGGCGAACGCCCCCAGGTCCGGATTACCCCGTGATTCGGTCTGCCTTGAGGTGACCCGGCCAACATCTGCTTTGGCCTTGCCGAACCTCGGCTAACTCGGCCTTTATACCCCGGCGTGACCCTACCCGGGGGTATCCCCCCAACAACCGGTGCTAGTAGCAACGTGGAGACCTGCACAACACAACCACAGAACTTTGTCCCCAACTTGCGATGAGGTTGTCAATCTCACCGTGTTTTGTGGAAAACAAAGGATTAAACGTATCGAATGGAAAGAAGTAATAGTTTGCAGAAAGTAAACACAAAGAAGTAAACAGTTGTAGATTGTATGTAAAGAAAAGGACCGGGATCCATAGTTCACTAGAGGTGGCTCTCCTTAGATAGATAACATGCTGGGTGAACAAATTACAGCGGGCCAATTGACAAACACCGAGAAAGAAATACATGCATATACTAATCATCTTGACTCCTTTGAGACTTGATTGGGCATTACAACATTATACATAGACCGCCATCCAACTGAATCTATGACTACTAATCCACCTTCAGGTTATCATGCGAACCCCCTCCAGTATTAAGTTGCAAGCAACAGATTATTGCTTTACGAATTACGTGTAAAGTAAACAATACGATTGTTCTATGAACAAAGGATTGTTGTTTTCTCCCTAGTAGCAACAGCACATCTAGTACCTTAGAGATTTCTGTCACTTCCCCAGATTACTAGAGGAATGAACCCACTATCGAGCATAAATACTAACTCTTGGAGTTGCTAGCATCTACTCGGCCAAGATAGTTACTAACAACAGAAAGCATGCAAGATCACAAATAACAAATACATGATAGAATCAATAATCAATCTGAAATAGCATCTCAATATCCATAGGATCCCCGCAAACACAACATGCAGAATTACAAATAGATGATCTTGATCATGAATGGATCTCACAAGATCTAGACATGAAAGCACAAAGGAGGAGAACCAGCCATCTAGCTACTACATGGATCTGTAGTCCAAGGATGAA
This sequence comes from Avena eriantha, assembly GCA_910589775.1. NCBI lineage: Eukaryota > Viridiplantae > Streptophyta > Magnoliopsida > Poales > Poaceae > Avena > Avena eriantha. Next base: position 46,291,367 of record OU342741.1, read on the forward strand.
CTACTCACACATCACACCGGTGGCTTGCATGGTGATGAAGAAGGCCTCCAGGGTGAATTCCCCTCTCCGGCAGGGTGCCGGGAAGAGCTTCAGATCCCTCCCGATCTAGGGATGGAGATGAGGGTGGCTATAGACTCTTTCGTGGATTTTTGATCGGGTCCTTAGGGTTTTCGTCCCGAGGGCAATATATAGGCGGAAGGAGAGGCCGAGGGGTGCCGGGAGCGGCCACACCACCCCCTGGCGCGGGCCAGGCCTGGCCGCGCGGCCAGGTGGTGTGGTGGCCCCTCTCCATCTCGTATTATGGCACTTGATAACATCCAGAAAAATAGGCACTTTGGCTTTTGTCCCGTCCAATTCCGAGAATATTCATTTTCTGACTTTCCTAAACCAAAAACAATAGAAAACAGGCAGCTGGCACTGTGGCTCTTGTTAATAGGTTAGTCCAAGAAATCATATGAAAAGTACTCCAAAGTTGGAACAAAACACAAGAAAGTGAATAAAAGCAAGCATGTAACATCAAAAATTATAGATACATTTGCAATGTATCATCCATCTAGTGTGATTGCATGTCTGTTCTTTTCACAAACCACACATGGATCCACCAGTGTCATTGGATGCGTGTTCTTCTCATGAACCACAGCTAGTGTCATTGCATGTATGTTATTCTCAAAAACCACATAAGGATCCACCGGTGTCATTGCATGTGTGTTCTTCTCACAACAATCCTTTGTTCATAGAACAATCGTATTATTTACTTTACACGCAATTCATAAACCAATAATCTATTGCTTGCAACTTAATACCGGAGTGGGTTTGAATGATAACCTGAAGGTGGATTATTAGTCATAGATGCAGTTGGATGGCGGTCTATGTATAATGTTGTAATGCCTAATCAAGTCTCAAAGGAGTCAAGATAATTAGTATATGCATGTATTGCTTTCTCGATGTTTGTCGATTGCCCCGCTGTAATTTGTTCACCCAACATGTTATCTATCTTAAGGAGAGCCACCTCTAGTGAACTATGGAACCCCGTTCTTTCTTTTACATACAATCTACAATCAAACTGTTTACTGCTTTGTGTTTACTTTCAGCAAACTATTACTTCCTTCCATTCGATACATTTAATCCTTTGTTTTTAGCAAAACCGGTGAGATTGACAACCTCATCCCAAGTTGGGGACGGAGTTCTGTGGTTGTGTTGTGCAGGTCTCCACGTTGCTACTAGCACCGGTAGTGCGCCCTGCCAAGGCTCAGCTAGCAACACCTTTGGGTGTTTCCTTGCTCCTACTAGATTCATAAACTTGGTTTCATAACTGAGGGAAACTTACTGTCGTGCTCATCATACCTTCCTCTTGGGGTTCCCCAACGAGCTCGTTAATACACGAGTCAGCACCTCCCTGTACTTCTCTTCCTTCCCCTCAAAGCTACTTTCACCACTTCACTCCCATCCTACCATAGCCGCAAGTCGACGGCGCCTCCATCCCAATCCCCTCTCTAGCAGCCACCCCCCTCCCCTCTCGCCATGGGTTCAAGGGGAGACGGCGAGGAAACGCGTCGTGACGATAGGGACGGTGACTTCGATGTGAGTCGTCTCATCTCTATCTCTATCATCTATGGCTAGTTCTCTATTTTTTAAGCTAGATCTACTCTATTTACTTATGCATGTATGATGTGTTAGGCAAACCAGATGATGTATGACTCCGACTATCATGGTTTAGTGGATGAAGACAGTCCTCTACTATGTAAATATGGACATGTGCCCGCAAAATTTGTAGGACGAAACACAAGCAGGAGGTTTCTACGGTGTCAAGGACATCGTGCAATGATGCAAGGCAGAAGTTGCGGTGTTGTCAAATGGGTAGACCCAGAGTGGCCCAAATCGATGCAGGAAACGTTGGACAAACTATGGGATATGACTGTTGAGTTGAAAGAATCCATAGTCAGCTCACTTCTTGACAGTGTTGAGATGAAGCTATGGGACCCAGTTGACACGACCAAGCTTAACCGAGATCTCAGGAGGGTGCAAGACAAGGTTAGCAAAGTCGAGAAGGAGAGGGACGTGCCATTGGCCCTGAAGGCTAAAGTAGAGCAAGAACTGACTCAAGCAAGGAATGGTCTTCACCAGGCCAAAGTCCTGCAGTTCACAACTACGAGTATTGACAAGTGCATGAGGAAAAATACAGAGAAACAATTGAAGCTGTGCAAGGAAGATGCTAAAAGGAAGGAGCAGACGAATCGATCCTTGCTCTTGCAGGAAGATGCGCATTGGGCTAAGATTGGGAAAATCAAGGAGATGTGTGATAACTAGTTCTATTTAGCTTGAGCTCCATGCCTTTTTAAGTTGTAATAGTAGTACTTGTTGACCTAGGGGTCTGAACTAGTGGTCCCGGAGTCCTGGGAGGAAAAAATTGCTATCCCGTTAGTCTGTCTTAACCCTGCATCACTTCCTTTTGTCTGATCATGGTGGTATTCTGAAATTGGTGGTTTGTTTAAACATAATCTACGTGGATTGTGTCGCATGCAAATGACACAACCACAATTTATAAAGTGGAAGCACGTACACCCGGTTAATGGAGATCCAGGAGCTTCGCCAGACGCAGGGGATGTAGGAGCAGAGAGGCAGTGAGAGAGATGGGCTCAAGCGTCTAGGCATTATCGGTTGCCATTGCTATTTATGTTGCCACGTCGTTGTGCAACATCTGAAATAAGTTATTGCTTCATGGAGTGTGGCAGTTTAAATAATTTATTTCTGTGCCACTTACATTCCGTCGTATTGGGAGACCTCCTGCCCCTCAACAATCGTGGAACCGGTGCTGCGTGTTTTCAGATAGAAGTGGCACAATCACAATTTCGGATTCAACTACTGACTCGGGTGTTTCCAAACCCTAAGTCGCGGTACATTTTACTTAGAGAACGTTAGTAGATTGTTTCGCCCAGCAACGTGCCACACACAGAGCTCCAGAATTTAACAGAATTACATATATAGGTTCAAGTTCAACGTTCAAGTTCAACACATTACTATGCATCTTCATTGCCAGCAGCCTTCTTCCGCAGCCTAAGTGACCTGGTAAGCAAAGGTCGCATGTTTGTGCTGAGTTGTAATTTTGCAGCCTAAGCGACCTGGTAAGCAAAGGTCGCTTGGAAGAGGAAGAAGGCAGGAAATAAAGAAGCCAGTGGACGTGATTCATATGGGGAAGTGACAGAAATCTCTAAGGTACTAGATGTGTTATTGCTACTAGGGAGAAAATAACAATCCTTTGTTCATAGAACAATCGTATTGTTAACTTTACACGCAATTCGTAAAGCAATAATTTGTTGCTTGCAACTTAATACTGGAGGGGGTTCGGATGATAACCTGAAGGTGGATTATTAGTCATAGATGCAGTTGGATGGCGGTCTATGTATAATGTTGTAATGCCCAATCAAATCTCAAAGGAGTCAAGATGATTAGTATATGCATGTATTGCTTTCTCGATGTTTGTCGATTGCCCCGTTGTAATTTGTTCACCCAGCATGTTATCTATCTTAAGGAGAGCCACCTCTAGTGAACTATGGACCTCGGTCCTTTCTTTTACATACAATCAACAATCAAACTGTTTACTGCTTTGTGTTTACTTTCAGCAAACTATTACTTCCTTCCATTCGATACGTTTAATCCTTTGTTTTCAGCAAAAACCGGTGAGATTGACAACCTTATCCCAAGTTGGGGACAAAGTTCTGTGGTTGTGTTATGCAGGTATCCACATTGCTACTAGCACCGGTAGTGCGCCCTACCAAGGCTTAGCTAGCAACACCTTTGGGGTGTTTCCTTGCTCCTACTGGATTGATAACCTTGGTTTCATAACTGAGGGAAACTTACTTCTATGCTCATCATTCCTTCCTCTTGGGGTTCCCTAACGAGCTCGTTAATACACGAGTCAGCACCTCCCTGTACTTCTCTTCCTTCCCCTCGAAGCCACTTTCCCCACTTCACTCCCATCATGCCGTAGCCGCAAGCCGAAGGCACCTCCATCCCAATCCCCTCTCCGGCAGCCACCCCCCTCGCCTCTCGCCATGGGTTCAAGGGGAGACGGCGAGGAAACGCGTCGTGATGACAGGGATGGTGATTTCGATGTGAGTCGTCTCATCTCTATCTCTATCATCTGTGGCTAGTTATCTATTTTTTGAGCTAGATCTACTCTGTTTACTCATGCGCGTATGATGTGTTAGGCAAACCAGACGATGTATGACTCCAACTATCATGGTTTAGTGGTTGAAGACAGTCCTCTGCTATGTAAACATGGACAAGTGCCCGCTAAATTTGTAGCGTTCGAAGGATGAAACGCAGGTAGGAGGTTTCTACGGTGTTAAGGACATCGTGCAATGATGCAAGGCGGAAGTTGCGGTGTTGTCAAATGGGTAGACCCAGAGTGGCCCAAATCGATGCAGAAAACGCTGGACAAACTACGGGATATGACTATTGAGTTGAAAGAATCCGTAGTCAGCTCACTTCTTGACAGTGTTGAGATTAAGCTATGGGACCCAGTTGACACGACCAAGCTTAACCGAGATCTCTGGAGGGTGCAACCCAAGGTTAGCAAACTCGAGAAGGAGAGGGACGTGGCGTTGGCCCTAAAGGCTAAAGCAGAGCAAGAACTGACTCAAGCAAGGAATGGTCTTCACTAGGCCAAAGTCCTGCAGTTCACAACTACGAGTATTGACAAGTGCATGAGGAAAAATACAGAGAAACAATTGAAGTTGTGCAAGGAAGATACTAAAAGGAAGGAGCAGACGAATCGATCCTTGCTCTTGCATGAAGATGCGCATCGGGCTAAGATTGGGAAGATCAAGGAGATGTGTGATAACTAGTTCTATTTAGCTTGAGCTCCTTGCCTTTTTAAGTTGTAATAGTAGTACTTGTTGACCTAGCAGTCTGAACTAGTGGTCCCGGAGTCCTGGGAGGAAAAAAATTGCTCTCCCGTTAGTCTGTCTTAACCCTGCATCACTTCCTTTTGTCTAATCATGGTGGTATTCTGAAATTGGTGGTTTGTTTAAACATAATCTACATGGATTGTGTCGCATGCAAATGGCACAGCCACAATTTATAAAGTGGAAGCACGTACACCCAGTTAATGGAGATCCGGGAGCTTCGCCAGACGCAGGGGATGCATGAGCAGGGAGGCGGTGAGATTGACGGGCTCAAGCGTCTGGGAATTATCGGTTGCCATTTATGTTTATGTTGCCACGTCGTTGTGCAGCATCTAAAATAAGTTGCTACTTCATAGAGTGTGGCAGTTTAAATAATTTATTTCTGTGCCACTTACATTCCATCATATTTGGAGACCTCCTGCCCCTCAACAATCGTGGAACCGGTGCTGCGTTTTCCAGATAGCAGTGGCACAATCACAATTTCGGATTCAACTACTGACTCGGGCGTTTCCAAACCCTAAGTCGCGGTACATTTTACTTAGAGAACGTGGGTAGATTGTTTCGCCCAGCAACGTGCCACACACAGAGCTCCTGAATTTAACAGAATTACATATATAGGTTCAAGTTCAACACATTACTATGCATCTTCATTGCCAGCAGCTTTCTTCCGCAGCCTAAGCGACTTGGTAAGCAAAACCGCTTCTTTATTTCCTGCCTTCTTCCTCTTCCAAGCAGACTGCAAAATTACAATTCAGCACAAACATGCGAACCCCAATCGACCTTTGCTTACAAGGAGCTAATTGGGTTCAAGCAACTACCCTGTCCAAGAATAGAAGGGCGACTCCTAGTTGCTGTAGCTTCCACATCCAGTACATCACAATTCAGCTCAAACATGCATGACGAAGCATACCTTTTCATCAACCAATTAGCTGACTGTCACACATTTGAGAAACCATGATGCCACGTTCATCCATGAAGCTGAACTTTGCAGTCTGCTTCGGCCATAATTCATCATGATTACGTAGAGCAGTAACCATACCAGATATAGTGCAGATCTGCGCAGGCGCTTCTTCCATCGTGATACAATGGTGTCCATACCACTTGCCCTTAGAGTCATACCTAAAGAGGACTACCGTAACCAGGTAAGGGGGGTCCGTGGAGATCCAACTTGACAGAAAACTGTGGACAAAATATGTTTGTCAGCGTTGGGCTAACAAACAATTTGAGGTTCAGTAGCCAGCTATCAGTTATAATTAGTGCGAATAGCAAAGAGAAGGGTAGCTCACCCGCTTGTAGCCAGAACTTGTTCTTCCTTGGTAGTAGGATCTACCATCCTCCGAGCCGCTCGGCTCGTCGGCGGCGGAGGCGAGCTAGATCCTCGCAACGGCGACTATGGAATGCGCCATTAGAGCTCGGGATCAGTGACTGGGCGCAGCAACTGGGCGCACCAACTTGGCGCTGGAAGTCAAATGTCCGAAGCGATCGTCCTGCCTTGAGGGTGGATTCCAACGCTGCCGGTGCTAGGGGAAAGGTGGGAATGGATTTGTGAAATTGGTCAACGCATCCTATCCACTTAGCTACTCGATTTGCCTAAGAGTTTGCCGCATTGGCGCTCGCATCACAAATAGATGACCAACATGAGGGTCCCGGCCGTCTACTTCACGGGGCAGTTTAACATAATGTTTGAATTTGGCAGAGGTGAGATGAGTTTGCCTCGAAATGGCCCCTCTCAGTAGTTGGTGGCTCAACATTTCGAAACACAGCAATTTTAGGCAACTTAGGTACCGCCATGCGCTGGCCTGGGAACTTTAGTACCGCACACGAATAGGCCCCGGATAGTGGTAGTGGCAACCTGGCCGCTTCTCAAAAGAAGAAGAAGAAGGAAAAGAAGGATCGGAAGGTGCCAGTGCTCGCCACCATCTGCGATGAGTTCACTGAGGTCACAGAAAGTGGCCAACCCATTGCACCAGAGGCGTTTGCTAAAGGGTACGGCCTGTAACTCGGGTGCATCATCCGGGAAAGCATGTCGATCAACATGAAGTATATCAGACATGCTGACAATGCATGTTTGGTCGATAACCTCCTTAAGAAGCTTCACAAGTGATACAGATTCCCAGAGCGGTTTAGAAATCTCGATAGAAAGAACCCGGTGAACAAACTAGCCCTCACGAAGATGAGCAACGCCTTGAGCAGTTGGAAAACCCGAGTGAAGAATAGCATTGACAAAGGTGAAAGCTAGGAGGTTATTAGTAAGAAAAATCTGATGCTCGACGAAGAGGATTTTAATATATTCAAGGCGGATATAGCTACCGCTGACGCTATACATTGGACTAACTGGGGCAAGACTATGCGGGAATAGAACATAGGTAACCACCACCTTTGAAGCGGTGGTTATAGGGGGAAACATGCCATTTGGGACAAGGAGGACGCCGAGCTTGAACGCCTTGGTAAAGACAACCCTTGGATTAAAATCACGGACTTGCAGCTTAGGCAATTTGTCCGGGCCCACTACTACCTAGACAAGGAAACAAGGGAGTTCATCACCGACGATCCGAAGGTGAAGGTTTCGAGAAGAAGCTGGTAAGGAATTTATCGATGATCTCAAGTCTATTGCATTATAATTAAAATAATGAGGCCAAGAATCTAAATGGGTTTACCTTTCCTTGTCTCTGCAGGAGGAGGAACTGAATGCTCCTGCCAAAGAGTCATCCCAGGATTCGATGGAGCATGGGGACACTGTTTTCAACAGGGCGACGAATGCTTACAATAAGAGGGACAAGGGGTTACCACCGTCCTCAGCTGGCCATGTGTCCGGCTTCGGTACGAGCATGAAGTTCAAGTAATACTACAAAGAGGACACCACGAAAAGCAGGGAGAGGAAGAACCAGTCGGCTAAGGATAAAGCCATTGTTGAAGAGCTGAAGATGAAGGTGCAGACACTAGAGGAGAAGGCAGTGGACGAGAAAACAGTGGACAAGTTAGTGGAAAAGAAGGTCCGCGTGATGACCCTCCCTGAGTTTTTCGAGGGGCTTACTGCTTGGAATGCGGGAGGTCGATAGGGGCCGCTACATCTGCCCAGCTTAAGCGGCAGCAACTCGGGCATCAATGTTAACGTGTCACCAGACCTGGTGACCCCGCAAGCCGTCAACACCGGGACGCAGCCACTCGTTTTGGTTACACCGACGCCCCCTCCCGCCAAAGATACCAATAAGGCGCAGCCGACGACGGTGGTGCTTCGTGAGGCACCCGAGCGGGAGAATGCAGATGATGATAGGCCGGCCGCCGGCATCGTCCGTGTCTCTACATTAGCTGAGCTCCACGCCATCACCAAGGTAACTAATTAGTTAGTGCATGTTATCTCCTTTATGCCTTTGATGCATGACTGTTGCCATCTCATGATGCCCAACAACATGTTTTGCCTCAGGACACTTCTTGTGTACTCCTGCTTAAAGATGTCAGCGGTGAGTTGAAGGATGTTTCTAAGGGCACTCTCATACAACCGACGAGCCGCATGATGCACAACAATCCAATGGATGATGACGTGATGAGGGTCAGGTTGGCTCGGGTGTTGCCAGGGTGCGATGACATGGACCCCCCTTTCAACCTCAGGGAGCCGACGAACACAAGACCCTTGGAGAATGCTACAACTGGACCTTGACATGGCCGAAGACCTAGATTCGTCTTGCGGGGGAGGGGGGAGCACCGGCGCCACCTCTCGATCGATCGCCCGGCCACCACCTCGGAAGCCAGTAGCCGCCGTCGTCGCCACCACCAGCCATCACCAGCAACTCTTGGCAGCGTGTGTACCGCCCCATGGCAAAGACGTTGTGCCACAACCGCCGTCGCCCCCGCTACCACCACCACATGATGGCACCCATGAAGATGATGATGAATTGGTCAACATTGACGACTTCATCAACACCGGCACCGACAAAGGATTGTATATGCCTTCTGTGCATTAAGAACCCTTCACAGCTCGCGACCATCAAGCTGGTCGGCCCAATACATGCACACAGCACCTGGACTTCCATGGTCTTTCTCAAGAGACGCCTCCAGCCGCCGATCCACCATAGGAGAAACCGGGACACTCCGAAAGGCGGACGATGAGAAGATGGCAGTGGAGGACACTATTGTGAAGAAGAAGCACTACATGAAGAGAGGTAATGATAATAATAAGAAGGGTGCGAGCCAGCCTCTTCCGAAGAGGATCCGGGCTCAGGACGATGTCGTCGTACCATCCACACAATATAGCTTGCCCTGAGTGCATGTAGCGGGTGATCCGATATTGACTCTGGATATGCTCCACATCGCGGTTGGACCCATGTTAACTTTGCACGAGGGTGTCAAGACACTAGAGGGCATCCTTCTTAAAGACAAAGATCCAAATTACCCGGTTTTCACGCCCAAGGTGCCATTGGACGTGGGCTTTGTCGATGAACCCCCTGCGGATATATTCTTTATAGTGTACGAGGACATATTCAAGCTTTTTCTCACGAAACGGCTGGACTGTAACTTGGTCCGCCTATACACGCTCAATCTGGCGATCAAGATCAAGAGAGAGAGAAAGTACCCCGGAAATCACGATAGTGGATCCCTACTATATGCGGGATAGCCAGCTGGTCAAAGGATCAGAGACACGGACCAAGGCGACGACATACCTCGAGAAGTTCATGGTGGACAACAAGAGGAAGGACACACTTCTTTTGCCTTTCTTTCCCGAGTAAGTACACACTCGCTCATCGCTACAGTAACTTATGCATTTCTTATAGATTTCTTCCTTTGCTCTTTTCCAACATTCCGTTCCAATTGTGTTGCGCAGAGACAAATACTGCACACTCATCGTCCTTGCCCTGAGGAGTTCGCTAGCCACGTATTTCGACTCGGGGAGTTTGACGAAGAAGAAAGACTACACCAGAATAAGGGGTGTTCTCAATGAGGCTATCGAGGGCTATGCCAAGAAGGGATGCACCTTTGTAGATAAGGGGGAATGTATCAAGGATGGCAAACACATGTTCAAGCACGTGCTCGAGTTCCCCTGCGTCAAGCAGCTGGCTGCTGGTGGTGCCAAGGAGGCCTTCTACGTCCTCCATCACCTTAAAGGCTAGGCTCGGGATTGTCAGAACCTAACGCTTCCATCTAGTCTCCAAGGATGGGATGAAACTTTGGCGTGAATCGACGATGATCATCTTAGAGAAGACTTCCATCACATTCAGATGAAGTTGTCACAAATCATCATTGAAGATGTCAACACAAGGGGGCCCTACAACAAGCTAGAGGGTTGAGTAAGAGGGAGATTGAAGAACGCCTCCGTAAGCAGGGTGACACAAGGTCGTGGATGGCGAAAGAGGGCTATCTACCGTTCCCGAAGCCGAGCGAGAAGAAGTCTTCATGATCGATGTGTGCCTCTAGCATGATCCAGTGTGTGTATATTCTTGATGGACGCATGTTGTAGTGTGCGTGTCATAAACTTTACTATGTTGTGATTGAAATGGTCATTGTTGTTAGACTTAAACTATCTTGTGGTCATGTTGTCGTTGAACTTATTACTTCTATGATGATCATGAGATGCTATCTTTTAGGTTTATGTATCCTTTGTTTTATATTTTGTGAACATATATATATATATGGATGTGAACCATTTATTAATTCTTTTTGTTGTATTTTTTTAATATGCCTTGTCGTCTATAGAGATGGCGACGAGGTGGTATGTGGTGTACATGGGTAGGGTTCCAGGAGTCTACGAGGAGTGGGAGGATTGTCACAAACAAGTGAACAAGTTCAGCGGCAACATCTACAAAGGATACGCGACTAGAGAGGAGGCGATAGCCAAGTGGAGGAACCACTTGTGGAAGAAGAACCGGATGAAGATATTGGTCGGGCTCATGCTCTTGTTCACCATCATCACAGCTGTATTCTATTTGATCCTAGTGTAGGCAGCGGTGACCACTTCATATTTGTAATGTGAAATGGTATGAACTTTGTATTCGGCACTTGTGTAAAAATTCAACTCTTGACACTATATATGTATCTCGATCGGGCTCTAAGTGTTTGTATTATATATATATCGGTTTTCATGCATCTACTACTTGTGAAATGTACTATTTATACTCATCTGGATAAATACTGTATAAATCCTATATAAATACCTGATTATACACCATGAACATATTTTACTTTGAATACGTGTTATACAATCAGTGGCGCATATATAAGTATAGTCAGTGGCGCATAGGCTTTCTGTGGCGCATATAAGGAAATGCGCCACTGATAACTGCTTCCTGTGGCGCATATAGATATGCGCCACAGAAGTCTGATATAAATCCTGTATAAATACCTGATTATACACCAGGAACATATTTTACTTTGAATACGTGTTATACAATCAGTGGCGCATATATAAGTATAGTCAGTGGCGTATAGGCTTTCTGTGGCGCATATAAGGAAATGCGCCACTGAACTTCTTCCTGTGGCGCATATGAAGAAATGCGCCACAAAAGTCTGAGATTTCTATGGCGCATATCTATATGCGCCACAGGAAGTAGTTATCAGTGGCGAGGTAACAGTGGCGACTAGCATATGCGCCACAAAAGGTGCATTTCCATGCGCCACAGATAAGTTGTTTCCTAGTAGTGTAATACCAATGTGTTATTACTTAAATTATTGTCGCAAAATAGGAATATGAGGTATACTAAATTAAAAAACTCCATCAAGTGCTTCACTTTCAACATCAATACTTCCTAGTCTAAATACCATTTCAGATGCACCTTTGAAAAGAAAGTATTCTAGTACTTCCAAACTAACATAGGATTTATCTCTATTATAATTTGCTAGAGTAGGATTGTTGGAACACTTACATTGAAAATTAAGGTGGTCATATGTTATACAAATTGTGCAATAAGATCCATCATTAGCATGCAACCATAATGAATGCCTTTCCAATTGGTCCAATAATTTCTTTACCAACTCATGTCTAGCAACCAGGCTTGAAGAACTTGAATCCTTTATCTCCTCCAATGCTTGTATTATCTCTTGAACAAAATTTATCTCAGAAGACATGATTAGTAGCAACAGTTTTTATAAATTTTTGGTTTTGTAAATTTTTATTGTTTTCAATATAAAAGAAAGCAGTAATATAATAGCAACAAACTGCAATAAACTATGTGCGAGTATATAACCGAACGCTTTGCTCCCCGGCAAAGGCGCCAATTTGATGACTCGGTTCCTGCACCAATAACATGGATTGCAGTACTTGTAGCAGCAAATATTTAAAGAGTTTGTCCCGATGGGAGCTCGGCGAACACGACCCCGCAACCACGTTGTCAATGCGACCACGTTCGCACCCAAACTGTGGTTTGGAAATATCCTATTCTATAAGTTGCTAGGATAAATGAATTTAAGATGTTTTGTAATAACTACTAGGACTGGAAAAAACTAGAACAAAAGTAAAACTAAAAAGAGGTGAATGCAATGAGATGAAATATTAATGCTATGATTTCTCAAGTAATGTTGTGTATACCGGTGTGCATGATAAGTGCTTATGGAATAGCTGTTAACTATAATTGTGGCGGTCCCTCATATACCGTTGTCTCCCACCGTTGATAAGTGGCAACTAGACAACTCAAGTGTCCACACCCTCTTTGAACAGGGGTCATCTCGTAAGAGAATAGTGTATCAAGGCAACAAGACCAATCAAGTTAAACCGGAGCAAATGTATTAAGTTCTATGGACAACCGTACTACTAAGCAAGTGTGCTAGTCACAAGATATCATGTTTATCACTTTGGGGTCAAGCAATTCACAACACTATACCTATCTATATCATGAGTGATCTTGAGAGAACTCTGGGCGGTGCATCCTAAGCTATTATTGCCTCCGCAAATCACTTATAGCAAATGGCCTATTAGTTCTACCCATGGAAGAGCAGAGACTAATGATAAGTTTTGTGACACTCCGTGAATCCCTAGTAAATTCCTCAACAATGTATTGGACGTCTCCAACCACTAGAATAATATCATGAATAGAACAATGTAAAGAGAAAGCACAAACATATTAATTAACAAGAACACACCATACTTCAATTACTCAAATCATCATAACATTAATAAAAGGGGGTTCAAGCCATGTTAAAACCCATCACGATGATCATGATGGGCAAGGATGAAGGAGTAGCAGAGATGGAGATGGTGATGACGATGCAGTGATGGTGGCATCAGCGTGGGGATTGTTTGTTTGCGGCCCGAAAGTTCGTGGGCGAGCGCATCGCGGTACCCAAGTTCCCTGTAATTGCCGCGTTTCGTAAAGTTGGGTTGCAAACTGCTGAGATGGGCCATTTCGAGGCAAACTCATCTCACCCCTGCCAAATTCAAACATTCCATTAAACTTCCCCGTGAAGTAGACGGTCAGGACCCACATGTCGGTCATCTGTCCGTGACGTGAGCGCCAACGCGGCAACCTCTTAGGAAAATCGAGGAACTAAGTGGATTGGATGCGTTGACCAATTTCCCAAATCCATGCCCTCCTTTCCCCTAGCACCGGTGGCGTCGAAATCCACCCTCCAGGCAGAACGATCCCTTCGGACATTTGACTTTGGGCGCCAATTTGTTGCGCCCATTCGCTGATCCCGAGCTCCAATGGCGCATGCCGTAGCCGTTGTTGCGAGGCTCTAGCCTGCCTCCGCCGCCCACGAGCTGAGCAGCTCGGAGGATGGCAGATCCTACTACCAAGGATGAAAAAGTTCTGGCTACATGCCGGTGAGCTACCCTTATCTTTGCTATTCGCACTAATTATAACTGCTAGCTGGCTACTGAACCTAAAATTGTTTGTTAGCCCAACGCTGCCAAACATATTTTGTCCACAGTTTTCTGTCAAGTGGGATCCCCATGGACCACCCTTACCTGGTTACGGTAATCCTCTTCAGGTACGACTCTAAATCCGCAAGGGTGAAGGGCAAGTGGTATGGACACCATTGTATCACAATGGAAGAAGCGCTTGCGCATATCTGCACTATATCTGGTATGGTTGCTGCTCTGCGTAATCAAGATGAAATATGGCCGAAGCAGACTATAAAGTTCAGCTTCATGGATGAACGTGGCATCATGGTTCCTCTAACGTGTGATAGTTAGCTAATTGGGTTGATGAAAAGGTATGCTTCGGCTTGCATGTTTGAGCTGAATTGTGATGTATTGGATGTGGAAGATGCTACAACTGGGAGTCGCCCTTCTATTCTTGGACAGGGTGGTCGCTCAAACCCAATTAGCTCCTGGTAAGCAAAAGTCTCCTGGGGTTCGCATGTTTGTGCTGAATTGTAATTTTTGTTTTATTTACTCTGTAGATATTGGACAGTTATGCAAAAGTCCTATTTCTTTGATAGGAAGCGCCACAAGGTTAGAAACATGACTGCTGGGTCATTCATTTTGCTGCCTGAAGAAAATAAAAACAAGTGGAAACATGATGCTAGACATGATTCTGGTGCTGATTTTCCCGGCGATGCAGAGTACATGAAGCTAAGAAAATTAGCACCGAGGAAGAGGAAGAAGGCAGAAGAAGCAAGTGGATGTGAAGGCTTGGCAACCAGGCTACGAAAAAGGCTGCTGGCAATGAAGATACATAGTAATGTGTTGAACTTGAACCTATATATGTAATTCGGTTAAATTCTGGAGCTCTGTGTGTGGAACTTTGTTGGGCGAAACAATCTACCCACGTTCTCGGAGTAAAATGTACCACGACTTAGGGTTTGGAAATGCCCGAGTTAGTAGTTGAATCCGAAATTGTGATTGTGACACTACTATCTGAAAACACGTTGTACCGGTTCCACGATTGCCGAGGGGCAGTAGGTCTCCAAATTCGATGGTATGTAAGTGGCACGGAAATAAATTATTTAAGCTGCTACACTCCACGAAGCAGCAACTTATTTCAGCTGCTGCACAACGACATGGCAAAATAAACTGCAATGGCAACCGATAATGCCTAGATGAGGAGGAAATTTGTACCACTTTCTGGCCTAATCTTGAGCCTGTCTATCTCACCGCCTCCCTGCTCCTGCATCCCCTACATCTGGCGAAGCTCCCGGATCTCCATTAACTGGGCGTACGTGCTTCCACTTTATAAATTGTGGTTGTGCCATTTGTATGCGGCACAATCTATGTAGATTATGTTTAAACAAACCACCAATGTCAGAATACCACCATGATCAGACAAAAGGAAGTAATGCAGGGTTAATACGGATTAACGGGCGACCATTTTTTTCCTCCTAGGACTCCAGGACCACTAGTTCAGGCCGCTAGGTCAACAAGTACTACTATTACAACTTAAAAAGGCACGGAGCTCAAAATGAATAGAACTAGTTATCACACATCTCCTTGATCTTTCTAATCTTAGCCCAATGCGCATCTTCCTGCGAGAGCAAGGATCGAATCGTCCGTTGTTTCCTTTTAGCATCTTCCTTGCACATCTTCAATTGTTTCTCTGCATTTTTCCTCATACACTTGTCAATACTCATAGTTGTGAACTGCAGGACTTTGGCCTGGTGAAGATCATTCCTTGCTTGAGTCAATTCTTGCTCTGCTTTAGCCTTCATGGCCAACACCATGTCCCTCTCCTTCTCGACTTTGCTAATCTTGTCTTGCACCCTCCTGAGATCTCGGTTAAGCTTGGTCGTGTCAACTGGATCCCATAGCTTCATCTCAATACTATCAAGAAGTGAGTTGAATACGGATTCTTTCAACTCAATAGTCATATCCCATAGTTTGTCCAGCGTTTTCTACATCGATTTGGGCCACTCTAGATCTACCCATTTGACAACACCACCAACTTCCGCCATTTGTAGTGACATGCCCATTTTCCTGCCCGTCACTAGTTTGAATTTCGGTAGTAAAAAAAATATTTCCACAAATATTCCAGATAACACAATAAGATGTTATTAAAAATTAATATATTCTCCACAAATATTTCAAAAGGCACGATAAGATGTTGTACGGATGATACATGATAACGGAATATGACATAATATTTTCAGAAATAACACAATAGCATAAGAACTTGCAAACTATCATAGTCAAAAATGTGGTAGAGCCTTCCTTTTGCCTGAAGCAGACACGATCATCCAAAATGTAGAAGAATATGTTACATCGACACCAAGTAATCCTGCACAAAAAGCAGCAGAATATTTCCCACAAGGATGTCTAACAGAATTGATCCAAATCAGGTATAGAAGATCTCAAAATATAGTCACATAATCTAGTAATATATCTCTATTAGTTTCCACTAGCAAGGCATCAAAAAATTGAAAAGAGAAATAATCTATCTTGTACAGAACATCAGAATGTATAGCTCAATCAAAGCCACAAGAGATCTATCATACTAGCAATGTAGTTGATGCCGAAGTTGTTCCAAGTTTAGAATTCCCATGAAAAGAGATGATTTGTATTTGGCCATGCATATCAATAAGAAAGAAGAATTGAGATCAAATAGAGTAATGCTTCTAAATATTAAACACACTAGTCATTAACCGGATGAATTAGATTCTTCTAATTAGTCTCCCTTTGTTATGCTTTCAAATTGATTTTCATACCATCACTTCAGAATTCAAAAAGCAGTTTATTGGGCGTGAAATAAAGCAACTGAACATATTTATATATTTCCACCAAAAACAAGTGCCTATAGAAAAAATATTGACATCACTTCAACACATTAACCCATAAATCGACAACTTACATGATGCTTGCAAGGGAATTCCACTTGACATCTTTTTGAACACTCCACATGGAGAAGTTATAAAATGACACCTTAAGTAGTGTACTTGCAGCGAGCCTTCAATAGATTAAATATTTCTCTGACTGAAACATTCTGATGGTCAGTTTGCATGGCTAAAACATCATAAAAGCATTATCAGAATGAGACATCCCGTAATTGGTTTATTTTGTTCTTGTGAAATTTGAATATATGTTATTTTGTGAATACCATATATCAATTAAACAATATCTATTCGTGTGTGGCTAGTGGCACCATAGGTTTCATCTATTCCTAGATCCAAAACAAGCAAACGCTAGTCACCCACGTGGGTAGGAATAGATAGAGGTGAACTAACCTTGGAAGAGTGCATGCCTCATTTTCTCACCCAGCTCTGACCTTGTCAGTATGCCAAAAACCAACAACAAGTGCATGCATGATTCGGCTTTCTTTTTCCTCACATGAGATTAGAGGTGATTCATATTCGATATACAATTCAGGATATGCAGTGATGAGAACAAAAATATCGTTCACAACCAATGGCGTGAGATCAGAGGTGAACACAAGTTAGCTACCCTAGATACCTAGTCCTCTCAATTATACTAATCATGTGTCTACTAGATGCTCATTCTTCATAATTAATAAAGTTCGGTTTTCACTAGTACTTGTACAACAGGATGTGCTCCAGTTCAAATAAGCAAGAACCAACCAAGCAAGTACATATACAGAGCAAGCTACAACATACCTGAACTTGAGAATATGAGTTACTGTTTTTTCAGAGATTAGGATTGCAGATGTACTAGTCAAAACAGTCGATCAGATAAGCACAATGACCTGAGCTGGTGTCAATTGGTCCCTATCTACAAGTGCTCAACTCAGCAGATTCGAACTCATTACTAGTAGTAACGAATCAATAACTCATCAATTCATCCATGAATCTGAATGAAGAATCCTAGACACTCACATGGAAACATATGACTAGATAAAAAATAGGAGGGGACAAGG
Source organism: Avena eriantha (assembly GCA_910589775.1). Taxonomy (NCBI): domain Eukaryota; kingdom Viridiplantae; phylum Streptophyta; class Magnoliopsida; order Poales; family Poaceae; genus Avena; species Avena eriantha. The sequence goes on from OU342741.1 coordinate 46,309,005, forward strand.
CGGAAGACGTACCCGAGAGAAGTCCAAGATACTGCCGGAGAAGGAGGGCTTTGGGATGCGCTAGGGGTGGATGAAGGCCTCTACGTCAGGGGCAGAGGAAGGCGTCGGTGTCAGTGGCAGGGACATGCGATGGCATCGGCTCTGCATTGATGGGGCTACGAGGCGTCGAGTCACGATAAAAAGCAAGGGTGGAGGTGTGTCTCCGATCCCCTCCGAGTGGAGATAAGAATAGCCTCTTGCAGACCACCGCCGACATCGCCCACTGGTGTGGGGAGGTGCATCGGCCACCGCTAACCGCTGGAATGAAGAGAAGAAGCATCGATTTCAACCCACTGCCGCCAGACGGGAGAAGGAGATGCGGTGTACCGTGTACTGGCGGCTAGGTTAGAAACATGATGGGGAATCTGGAATAAGCGCAGCGTATGTGAGAAGGAAGGTGAGTCATGTCACGGGAGTTATTAGGAGTTGGACCTTGGGCTGGTTATGTACACTTTTGGGCCATGGACTAATCGGTTTAAGACACGAGATCAATACCAAGTTACTTTCGGTTCTTAAGAAATGAGGACCCTTACCGAGTTACTTTCGGTTCTTAAAAACGAGTACCCAAACACTGACCATAATTTTCGGTTTCGTCTATTCGGGTTGGGTTCATGTATTCCGGTTCGATTATTCGGTCCTTGTTGATATGTCCACCCTAACACCACTCCGATCGTCACGGGCATGTATAATTTCCGATGGGTAAAACAAATGTCCCCCTTACCGATGATAGATCTTTTTTTAACAATTACCGGTGATTGACATTTACATATGCACACCACTGAGACATTTGCCCTCTCAGCCAGCCTCCACGAAATATAGTTGTGACAGGCACATTTTGAGTCCGTCGCTAATCATAGCGCTACCAATGACAAGTATTTATAAATGTCTGTCACTAAGTAATTTTTCCACTCACACAGTCTCCACAAAAAATACTAGTGACATTCACTTTTATACGCCTGTCACTAGTGTTTTGTGCTAGTGATAGGCTTATCTGTGCCTATCGTTGGTACTACTTACTAGTGACAAGCATAGTTTTGCCCGTCGCTAACCACATGGAGGCTATAAGCAATTCTGCAGTAGTGTTGTACGATGTCCTTGACACCGTAAAAACCTCACGCTTGCGTTTCATCCTTCGAACACTACAAAATTAGCGGGCACATATCGATGTTTACATAGTAGAGGATTGTCTTCATCCACTAAACCGTGATAGTCAGAGTCATACAGCGTCTGGTTGGCCTAACACATCATACGCGCATGAGTAAACAGAGTAGATCTAGCTCAAAATAGATAACTGACCACAGATGATAGAGATAGAGATGAGACAACTCACATAGAAATCACCGTCCCTGTCTCCACGACACGTTTCCTCACCGTCCCCTTGAACCCATGGCGAGAGAGGGGGGAGGGGGAGGCTGCCGGAGAGATAGTTGGAGGCGCCGTCGGCTTGCGACTACGGCAGGATGGGAGAGAAATGGGGAAAGTGGCTTCGAGGGGAAGGAAGAGAAGTACGGGGAGGAAGAGAAGTAATGGGGACGTGACACTAGCATATGGCCCACTGAACTCGTGAGTCGTGACACTCGCAAAAGGGGAGTTCCCGGTGTTGCTAGTTTATCCAGAGCAAGCGGGCAGCAAGCGTGGCCAATCATGCCGCAGGACAGCCTACTCGCGGATCGCACTCACAAAGACCATCCCAATCGTCCAAGCGCCCCGATCGAACGGTATGTAACAATCGTCGTGCAGAACAACTATGTTAGGGCGTGCCTTCTAGAAGACTCGGTGTAACAGCCACCATTGGGGGGCTAAGGTTAGGGCTCTCCTAAGGTTAGGATCCATATGTGGTTTATGAGAAGAACACACATGCAATGACACTGTTGATATGTTCTTTATGAAAAGAACACACATGCAATGACTCTAACTGTGGTTTGTGAAAAGAATAGGTAATACAATTACTCTCGTGGATCCATGTGTGGTTTGTGAAAGAACAGACATTCACCGACTCTAGTTGTGGTTCATGAAAATAACACGCATGCAATGACTCTAGATGTGGTTTGTGAGAAGAACACACATGCAATGACATTTGTGGATCCATGTGGTTTGTGAAAAGAACAGACATCCAATGACTCTAGCTATGGTTAATAAAAATAACACACATGCAATGACACTGGTGGATCCATATGTGGTTTATGAAAATAACACACATGCAATGAACTCTGGTGGATCCATATGTGGTTTGTGAGAAGAACACACATGCTTGTGTGGTTTGTGAAAAGAACACACATCCAATGACACTGGTGGATCCTTATGTGGTTTGTGAGAAGAACACACATACAATCACACTGGTGGATCCATGTGCGGTTTGTGAAAAGAACAGACATGCAATGACTCTAGCCGTGGTTTGTGAAAAGAACACACATGCAATTACATTGGTGGATACATGTGTGGTTTGTGAAAAGAACAGACATGCAATGACTCTAGTTGTGGTTTGTGAAAAGGACACACATCCAGTGACACTGGTGGATCCATATGTGGTTTGTGGAAAGAACATACATGCAATGACACTAGCTGTGGTTTGTGAAAAGAACACACATGCAATGACACTGATGGATCCATGTGTGGTTTGTGAAAAGAACATACATGCAATGACTCTAGCTATGGTTAATGAAAAGAGCACACATGCAATGACACTGGTGGATACATATGTTGTTTGTGGAAATAAAAGACATGCAATGACTCTAGTTGTGGTTAATGAAAATAACAAACATGCAATGACTCTGATGGATCCATATGTGGTTTGTGAGAAGAACACACATCCAATGACACTGGTGGATCCATGAGTGGTTTGTGAAAGAACAGACATGCACTGACTCTAGGTGTGGTTCATGAAAAGAACACACATGTAATGACACTCGTGGATCCTTATGTGGTTTGTAAAAAGAACACACATGCAATGGATCTAGCTGTGGTTTGTGAAAAGCACACACATGCAATCACACTGGTGGCCCTCTGAGTATTCGGCACGCCAACTGTAGTCATCGCGGCTGATTACAGGCAACTTGGGTACCGCTTGATGGCTGTTAGCCTGATATTTTGTATTGAAACGTAAAGTTGAATTCATGATGAAAAATACCCTCTGAGTATTTGGCACGCTAACTGTAGTCATCGCGGCTGATTATAGGCAACTTGGGTACCGTGTTGCCTGGGCGCCCCAACTTTCGGGCAGCAAAATGATAACCTCGTCGGCGTGGTGATGGCGGCATCCTCCTTCTCCTCCTCTTCTTGCTTGGATGGCTTGATGGTGTTGATGGAGATCTGGATCTTGGTGGAGTTGTAGAGGCTATGGAGGCAGCACGGCGGCAGGGCACCGCCGTGGAGGCGGTAGATGGAATATAGATCTTGTATATGGTGTATGGTGGCTTCCTCCTCTCTTCTTTGACTCCTCCCTCTTTTATATAGGCCTTGGGGTGCCCTAGGATTCCCCCAATACCGTCATATGACTTAGAAGGATCTGGAGCTTCCGAAGGACGAAATCCCGTTGTTTGCAACCTTTTTGGCAACTATACGGCAGGAGCTATACAGCCAGAATTTTTGCTCCCGCCGTATAGTTGGTCGTTAAACGTTCGGTGCTCTTTAGTATTTTGGCCGCCATTTCTTCATACGAACTCCGTTTGGGGTGTTCTTGGGCTCGTTGAATTTGTATCATCGAGGGATACAACCTTGTGTTCTTGGATATTTATTTTGAGAAGTTGAATTTTTTTCACTTTTCCAACACCACAAATGGCTAAGTCTGGTCCCTGTAGCTCCTCCATACTATGCTCTCTTTGTTCCTTTTGCCTTTGTTTTATCCATAATCATCATCAACACCTACACACATGTCAAAGACAAGGAAGAGGGGTAAAATTCTACCTAAACTACTAAATGTGCAAAGCTCATATTGAATTTAATAAAAACAAGTAATCATGCATATCAGGCATAGCAATAGTTAGATGGAGCATGATATGATAGGCAAATGACACAATTTATATTGCTAAAAAGTGTTGTATTATCACAGCCATCACCTCACGTGTACGTGCCCGCGGGCACCCTCTAGCGCGGACATGCCCTCAGCAATGCTGGCCCCTCTTGTTCTTCCTGTCGCTATCCCTTGTTGCGCTATAGGCACCACGTCGTCCCCGTGCTCACAGTGCTCTAGACTCCGGTGGTATTATGGTGTGATGTGTAGCTGAGATGATGTGGGCAATCGCAACGATAATTCATGTACCATGGTGGTGTTAGTGTAGTGACGAGATAATGATGAAGGTCGCGAGAAGGTTTGGAATAATGGGCTAGCTCGACTACCTGGTGCCGGTGCCGATAAGACGGAAGATATGACCATGGTATGGTGTCTACCGGTCAGCCAAGATCTTCCGAAGAACCACAACATGGTGCTACCCGAAAACAAGTCGAGGTCACGATATCGCCAACATGGAACTGAAGGTCCCCAAAACATGAAGATCTCCATCATGGAACACCAAGATCTCCCTCTCAGATTCAAAGACCGTACCCCTTTGGAACCAAGATCCCCGAAGCCCAAATGTGTGACCCCTTTCTCGATGCCCTATTTTATAAATTCCATCGACTTGTTGCATATTAAATTGCTCATACTTGCATACATATTTTGTGGTTTGGGGCTAATTAGCCTATTCAACTAATAATCACATATGGAGTGTATATGTGGGATATTTTTTTCTTATCTCGACTCCATTTAAATTTGTGTAGCAAACCGATGCCACGTTTTGTCTTATTAAGTCAACATTTAAATTGCAGGCTAGATTCTGCTTAATATTTCTATGTTAGGCCGCATATTTCCATGCCATGCATCATATCATAAACATGCCGGATCTTCCGCCGTAGTATTAATATAAATATTGTATCTCTTGCCTCTTCTAGTGTTTTTCTTCTTCACCGGATAGGACGATGAGTGGATGCGAGTTACGACAAGCGTTCGGTCACCAAGTTTATCTCACAGGTGAGCATTCTCCCCCTTCTACCTATTTTGCATTTATAGTCTTTACTTCCTTCCTTTATCTATTGCTATACTTTATTGTCGATGCTTTAGTTTCCGTACCTTTAACTCCCCTACAACTACTATATTGCCTTGGTTATCCTACTAACTGTTGCTTGAATAGATAGGTTGGACTTGCGAGTCATAGCGCATGCTTAGGTCTGTTGTCCGCTCTCATATAGGTGAACCGTGATATCTGGATATGGTAGATACCATGATAATTGAATTGGTGATGTTGGTTATGGCTTCACCTAATGATAAGGCCCCGACAGGGACCACCTTTGGGAACTGTTTGAGACGACCTAGGAACCATTCATTCTACGATACTAGTTCTGAGTTGATTGCGCTAACCAAATGTGGGGCCTCTGGGATCCCCCCTCAACTATCGACGCTATTCGTTTATCTAGAGGGTCACAAAATTGGTTTTTCATTTGGTTCATATGCATAATATGTCATCGGACATGGGTGAGTTGAATATGTCTTTGGATTTTATATTTTGGTGGACTGCCATGACTTGCATACATAAATCGTGATACAAGGTGGCGGCACCCATGGTGTGTACAAATTACCCTACAGGGCCCGATCCATCACTAGACATAAATGTAGTGCCTTCCTTGAGAATTGGCGTACCTCTTGGTTGGTTCCACACAGTAGGTGATACCTATAGATACACGCGTAGTTATGTGACAGTTCTTGTTGTAAGATTCAGACGGCATGCATAATATATTGCCTAAAGGGTTGAGTATGCATTTGGGTACAATAGCGCACCCCTACAGAGTAAATATTTTCGAGAAGTCGTGCGTCCATGGTTATGGACGCCTCAGGAGTATAGTGTCATGATCATAGACAATGCCACTAATGTTTTGCCTCTAATAATATGATTAGTAATTAGCCTTATCAACTAAACACCTGCTTAACTAAAATTACCACCGTGTGTGTTCTGCAAGAGGGCTTCCTCGGCTGGTCTTCGAGGGGGAAATCTTTGGATGGCTTATGCTTGGAGTTATATTCTTGTTACCGGATAGCGCTCTCTTATCTCACTGTAATAGCCGAAGTTGTAGCATGTCTCTATAAATTAGATAGTACAAGCTTTGTTGCTGCTGAGACCATCATACATATGTAGGCGAGGACCGCCAAATTCTAGTCTCGTTGTGTACTGGCATCAGTACTAACCGCTCTCTTTCTATTTTCCTTTGCACTTTGCCAGCACCCTTTGGGTTTGACATGTATGTGATTGACGATGTTAGAAAGGTTACCCTTCTGGCTTGGCCTGGGCAGGGTTTATGGACACCGCTTGGTTATTCTTCAGGACTCTTAGTCCCATTTGGTTCTTATCCGTACTCGGATACTATTTTCCTTCCTCCTTGAATTGTATCATTTGTATTCTTGACTCGTCGAGTCGTTGTTGTATATATATGTATCTTGTGGGTTCCATTGTAAACTATTGTGATGTAACTACTTGATGGAAATCCCACCCACACGAAAGTGTCTAGTGGGCGTATTTGAATCGCTTCTATTCGGATTTTGGCAGGAAATGTTGAGATCTGTATAAACCCGATTCGGGGGCGTTACATTTGTCGACAGAGCCTTCTGGAACACACCATAACAATCGGATTGATAAGGACATGCATCCGGCTAGTCTTCATCTCGACGGGAGGAGGAACCCTAGGACCGCCACCTTATTCGAGGTCCTAGACGTGATTGGATGGTGGGATCCAGCCAACCGCCGCCTGGCCGACCACTAACACCGTCATGGTGCCTAGCAGCCAGCGTTGTAGGCGAGACCACACCAACCTGACACTGAAGCCGAGGATCCAGACATGCACATGCCATAAGACTGAGCATGCACGGAGCACCCGGCGCAGCAGCAGGGACGCCTCCAACGCGGGGAGATAACATCACACTTAAGGGCGTGTTTGGTAGCATGCATTCTTTTTTTGGCCCGGCCTGGTAGTGCAGTGGCTGGCACTGCCAGCTTCATACAAGCCTTAGGCCATGAATGACACCCCGTTTGGTAGCCCGCATACCTTTTTTGCATCCACGAAAATCATAAATGTGGTTGTTTGGCTGCCTGTATGCATATATGAACACAAGGAGGCAATGCATTTGGTTGCCTGCAGCGTTGCTGATATGGTTACCTCGTTTGGAGAGAGGTGATGATACCACTGAAAATAGACATAAACTCAAATGTAGATCAACGAGATAGTTCACGACAGGGCATGGAAAAGTACTACTTCACGACCACACGCACAAATCAGAACAACTTCAGCTAGACATAAGTCACTGCTGCTGTTGCTCCACGATCCTCCTGAAAGCTTCAAGGTGCTTAGGGCACCTCTTGCAAACATTGGGTGTAGTCGTAGATGACCACCTTGTAAATCTTTAGGTGGATCTTCTTGAAGGTCAGCAAGTAACCGATCTTCAGGTCATGAGATACTGCAAAAGGTGCCCAACCTTGATCGAAGCAAGCTTTACCATTGACATCTGAGATCGTGATGTCCGATTGGCAGCCAGTCGTCAGCTTCAGAGTGATCGTGTCAGGGACACTGTCCAAATATGGTATGAATGCCTCTGGGATAGGAAGCAATCCTAGCGCAGGTGCTATCATCACCTTGCAGAACTGGGTAGGGGTCACTGCCTCATCCTATGTGCCAACATTGGGAGGCATTCTAGATTTTTTTGCCCTCTTGTTCGAGCCATTGGCAGGATCCTTTCCCCGGCCAGCGATCTTGATAGCCTGCAATGACTCACATAGATAAGCAATGAACACAAAGCAAAGCAATCCACACAAGGCAAAGAAATGAGCATTGAGTAAACCAAAGAGTCAGAAATTTGTTGCCTTATATTTGCTAATGTTGCACACATAATGTGGCAAATGCATGTCACCTTTAGGGATGGCGTGAGCGAACCAAATCAGATGCACAAATACAGGGTTCGTACATACAAAAAGGTTCGATCAGGCATCCATGAAGTTGCATTGTGTGACAATTGTAATCATCGGCGTAGAAACAATAACAGGAACATAAGATGACAACAATCAAACATGTCTTCATAGATGATGCCTTAGTACAAGGATTGTGCACAAATTTCCTCTTTGGGCAAAAATACTAGGTACTAAAGCACATCTATAGAAACTTGTTGCATGTGGAACTATCCTAATCATTCGTAGTTCGTAAAGGTGGAAACATTGCCTCGTATAGCGTTTTTTTGTAGATTTAGATTCTTACTGCATGTAGCACTTACACACTGCATTTTTAGAGATGGAGTGAGCGAACCTAGTCGAATTCTCAAGCAATGAACACACCACTTGGTTCGATAAACTCCATCCGAAAAATGCACTTGGTTAGTCTAATCAGTCTACAGCGTAGCAGTCATGGAACCCCAGTGTCTTCGTCAAGCATTCCACTCTAGTTTTCGCTACCAGTGTTTCAACAACACACAATACCGCCGGCCCCCATGCCACACATGTCAAATTAGAGAATAGATCTCGAGTAGAGACAAGAAGACAGCACTATGGAAGGATTCCGTGGTAGTCTCTGACTCCCTCCAACTCAATCAATATCAAGAACATGTCGTGAGCATGGGGGTTTGGCCGACTACTAAACTAGACTATTGGCTAGGGCTAGGCTAGTTATAGCTTCTATAGTGAGTGGCCCTTCCGCTTTGATCTAGTTGTAGTTTGTATTGTACTAAATTGAACACATATCAAAGAAAGGCGATCAATCAATAAGTAGTTGCCCTTCTCCGGCCTGGGGAAAGCAGCGAACTCGTTAAACTAGGGGCTTTTTGATTCATGGTCGCTACTTGGTTTTCTGCTTCGTGCTTATGCATTATCATCCTAGAAGATGGTGAAATTTCTTCTTAGGAACTTTTATATTCGAACCCGGGAACGGTAATTTTATTTTGCCAAATCTAGCGGGGGATCCGCCTCAACCTGCAGACACACCGCCAGTTTAAGAGATCCAGCAGGGGGCCCCTTCTCTTTACCTTTATCGTCTCATACCTCAGTCCATTGCTGGCTTGAAAATGCTGTCTCTCTTCTTCTTTGCTCGCGAGAGTGAATAAGAGGAAGACCCACCGGGGGGGGGAGGATGGAATGAGTCGGCAAGGGGATCAACCATCTTCTTTCAGTAAAGGCCCACACATTCTCCTTAATATTGGGATGGGATAAAAGGACTCTAAAGTTGGCAAATGTTCATGCACAATGTGGGGGTGCTGTAGGCAACCAATCGGCCTGTTTTCATCGTCAGCAGGCCTACTCTGGGTATATGCAGGCTACCAAATGCGCCCTTGACGACTAGAAATCGGGATCCATGAATTCCAATTTATGTTTTGCGTAGCATGTTCAAGTTCAGTATACATCTCAGAAAAAATATTTTTATATTCACCTAAATACCAAAAAAGAAAAAGAAAAATGGAAAACAGAAATAAAACACCGAATTAAAAAAAAGGCCAGCAAAGGTCTAGCCACGTGTTGTGCTGCCTCCACGTGTTTGCTTCTGGTGCGAAGAAACCGACAGGGTGTCTTGTTCCAACACAACAGAGGCTCCGCCTCTGGTACATCCCTATCTGCAACCAGAATATTACTCCCGCTTTTTCCTTTTCAAACAAAAAAATTAAAACAAAAATATCTTAGGAACCGTTCGTCTAATCTGTGAACCATTTTCACTTTTGAGCTCCTCGCGACGAGATCTCATGTTGATAGATTTTAAGACATATTTTTTTATACTCATCAAAACTATTATGGTTGTACTTCGTGGTACTTCGGTTTTAGTTAATTTTGTACTTCGGGTTCTTAGCGTAGAATGTGCGTTGGGTTTTAGTGCACTTATACTTCGGTGTACTGTACTTCAGTGTACGTTAGTTCACTAAAATTTACCAGAGGCCCAATAAATCATGATCTCCTGGGGTTTGGTATGCCTTTTAGTACCACATAACAGAGAGTTTTAATAAACACAAAACGTGAAGTTGATCTTCCTTGAGAATTTCTCAAATTCAGACATGCATTGATTTTGTTGTTTTTACTACTTTCAAACTGCATCTCCACTTGTCATGATACCAAGCTCCTAATATAGGCACTTTCAAAACCTACTAGCAGGAAGTGGGTTCACCTCATTTGGATCTATAAAAATCCCTAGGGAATTTACTGACTGTAAAATGAACAATTTAGTAGATTAAATTCCAGCATATAATAAAAATTATTTTTCGCAAAGGAACATTTTTTTAGGGGAAGTAGGGATCATTATTCAGGAGAAAATAAAGGTACATGATCATATGGGTTTAACGGTCACAAGCAGCACCCAACAGGTCAACGGAGAGAATTTTTGGCTACCAAATGGGCATCCCCATTCGAATCCCTACTTTCATGAATAAACCTAACAAACTCAAATGAGCTCTATCATATGCTTATCTCATTTAGGATGTTACTATGAATACGTAAAGTCTCCTTCTTCGTAGAGTTTGTAATGTTTAGACAATCCGATGATACTGGATATTCGTCAGTCCCAAATCCTCCGTGAGCGAGAGGACTTGTGCGCACGCCATTGCTTCGAGGGTCGCTGGATGAGACATTCCATCAAGTGTCCTCGCAAAAGCATCACGAAATTGGCCATTGGAATCCCTACAAACCACAATGAAAGACCCATGATCCTCGTTTCGTGCAACAACATCATCTACATTGATTTTGACCACACACACACACAAAAAAAAGATGGTGGTCTAATCCATCGATAATGTAAGGGTTTGTTTGGTAGACTGGGGCAATCCAGATATTCTCCCCTCATCCCATTTTATTGTTTGGTAGATCGGGTTGCCTCTATCCGGCAGTGCTCACCTCGTGCAAAAATAGCCCCTCTGCACTGCCCAGTTGCGAAGCTCAAATCGAGCTTCACAACTCGGCACTGCCGAGTCGATCCCGCGCGCGTGACGCAGCCGCTCCAGCCCGATAGGGGTCGAGGCCCCACGCTCGCATTTCTCTCCGCCCGCAACACCGCATCCCTCCGCAGCAAGCGAGGTCGCCTCCCCGCTCCCGTCCCCGTCGAAGGCCACCGCCACCGTCCCTGTCCAAGGGCACCATCTCCATCCCCATCGAGCTCACCACCGCCCTCTTCCCTCCTCCTCCGAGCTACAGAGGCGCAGCCCCCATCCTCATAGAAGTCCATCGTCCCCATTCCCATCGTCTTCGCTCCTCCTCCGAGCTACAGAGGCGTAGCCCCCGTCCCCGTCGAAGTCCACCACCCTCGGCCTCGTCCAAGTCCACCGGCTCTGTCCTCGTCGAGCTCAGCAATGCCCCAACCCCATCATCTTCCCTCCTCCTCCGAGCTACAGAGGCACAACGGCGCGTGGAGGCGCTAGCTACTGCTGGCGCAACACATCGAGCCGGATCTCGATCTCTTAGTGGCGGGGAAGGTGGGGATCGACGCCATGGCAGCGGCAGCAACGCGTGACGGTGACGATGGCTCATGGGGACGCTCCTCTCGCCGGCATCAGCTCCAGCGACCGCCCAGGGATCCGATTGCTCTTTGCCTTTTTAGCTAGGGACCTGATTGCTGTTTCATAATGTCTGGCCTAGCTCATGTCGTACAGGGCACCAAACACAACCTCAACTCAGAGATAAAAAACACTGATTAGGGTTTCGTGGTAGGCAACGTGCCTCCACCTCTTCTATTTATATACTTGGCAGATGTACAAACAAGTGCGTATACGTTTACATAATACAACACGTATACGACACGGTGACCGATTCTTAACACTCCCCCTCAATCTAAGACGCTATTACTTACAAGATTTAGATTGGTTCTAAAACAGTCTAACATCTGCCGTGTAGTTGGCTTGGTGAAGACATCAGCCAACTGATCACTAGAAGAGATAAACCTCACCTCCAAAGCGCCATCAGCAACTTGCTCTCGCACAAAATGAAAATCAATCTCGATATGCTTGGTTCGAGCGTGAAAGACTGGATTCGCTGTGAGGTAAGTTGCCCCTAGATTATCACACCACAAAACTGGAGTCTGCTGTTGGGAAACACCTAGTTCTGTAAGCAAAGAACTGACCCACATAGCTTCAGCTGCTCCATTTGCAAGTGCCTTGTATTCCGCCTCGGTGCTGGACCTAGAAACCGTGGGCTGCTTCTTCGAACTCCATGAAATAAGATTCGGACCCACGAAAACTGCAAAACCACTCGTAGAGCGTCTATCATCAACACATCCAGCCCAATCGGCATCAGTGAATATGCTAATATGACTTGCGAATGCGCAGACCAGTATCCAATGTTCCTTTCACATAACGCAGAATACGTTTGACAGCCTCCCAATGAACTTCAGTTGGTTGAGAGAGGAATTGGCAGACCTTATTCACCGCAAAGGAAATATCCGGGCGAGTGAGAGTTAAGTACTGCAGGCTACCAACAACACTGCGATATCGGGAAGAATCTTATGTTCCGAGCAGGGCACCTGTATCGCGAGCAAGCCGCTCGGTTGTGACCATGGGAGTGGAAGTGGGGTTAAAATTCTCCATGTTTACCCGATGCAACAAATCAAGCGCATATTTGCGCTGCATAAGTGTCATACCCCCTGAATTGTACGACGCTTCCAATCCAAGAAAGTATTCCAGAGTGCCCAAATCCTTGATAGGAAAAGTGTCCGAGAGGGAACGAACCAGACCTTCAACTGCCACAGAGGTAGATCCAACAATAACAATGTCATCCACATAGACCATCATGAATACTTGGACACCAGCCTGATTGAAGATGAACAAAGACGTATCGGCTTTTGAGGGAACAAAACCAAGCTGAAGCAACCGAGCACTCAAGCGAGCATACCAAGCACGAGGAGACTGCTTAAGACCATAGATAGCATGCTGCAATTTGCATACGTGTGTCGGATACCGAGCATCCTCAAAACCAGGGGGATGCTGCATATAGACATCCTCAGACAGGAAACCATGAAGGAAAGCATTACTCACATCAATTTGACGAAGAGTCCATCCTCGAGAGACTGCAAGGGAGAGAACCAAGCGAATAGTTGCAGGCTTCACCACTGGGCTGAACATATCACCATAGTCAATGCCATGTTGTTGCGTTAATCCACGGGCAACAAGACGTGCCTTGTGCTTCTCAACGGAACCATCAGGACGATGCTTAGTCTTGAAGATCCATTTGCTGCCAACAATATTTGTGCCAGGAGGACGAGGAACCAGCGTCCATGTTTGTGTCTGAGAGAGAGCAGAAAATTCCTCTGACATCTCTGCACGCCACTCCAGCTCCTGAAGAGCATCCCAATGAGATACCGGGGCTGCAAAGAGAGCACGTCTGCGCGAATCATACCGTACTTTGCCGTCGGTGTAGGTCTTCTCGCGACGAGTATTGTCATGGAGACGCGTCACCATGCCATGACCAGGGGCTGATGACGAGGTCACACCAAGACCAGGAGCAGGTGCGGGCGACGGCGCGTCATCTCCATGCTGGAGCGAAGACGCGGGGGCTGAGTCAGGTGACCCGGCATTCGGTGATGATGATCGACTGGGAGGAGCCGACCCATGCAGCGTCGAGGTAGCAGCTGGCTCGGGCGAGCTACGAGCAGCAGGCTCGGGCGACCCTGAGCATGTGGCGCCTGCCTCAGGCACTTCTGTAGAGGGTCCCGGGGTAGGGGTATGGACATGCACGTCGATCACGCCAGGAACCTGCACATGCAAAGCATCATCTAGAGAAAGTAGGTTAGTAGACAAATAGGAAAGGTCGTATTGCCGCACATGATCACTCGTAGCCGGTTCAGACTCAGGGAAAGTGATGGCGTGCCAAAGGGTAGGAATATCTACGGTAACTCCGGGAGTGGCAAACGGGAAGACCGACTCATCAAAGACAACATCTCGAGATATGTAAATACGACCGGTAGAACAATCGAGACACTTATAGCCCTTATGCATGGGACTATAGCCTAAGAAAACACACATTTTCGAGCAAAACTCAAGTATACGCGTTGTACTTGCGAAGACTAGGCCAGCACGCGCAACCAAAGATACGGAGAAACTCATAGTTCGGTTGAGTTTTGAGAAGACGAAAAATAGGAGAATCCTTGTTAAGAACCGGAGTAGGCATGCGATTAATCAGATAACATGCTGTCAAGAAAGCTTCGTCCCAAAAATGCAAAGGGAGAGACGAATGGGCAAGTAAAGCGAGACCGGTTTCGACTATGTGACGATGCTTGCGTTCGGCAACGCTGTTTTGCTGGGAAGTGTGCGGGCAAGACACACGATGAGACACGCCGGTGCGCTGAAAATAATGATGGAGCCGATGGTATTCACCGCCCCAATCGGACTGAACGGCCTTGTTTTTGGTATTGAGGAGAAGCTCAACATGAGCCTGAAAGGCATAAAACACATGTTCAACATCAGATTTGTACTTAAGGAGATAAATCTAGCAAAAACGAGAGTAGTCATCAATGAAGCTAACATAGTACTTAAAACCACCAGAAGAGGCCACGGTAGGACCCCACACATCAGAATGAACAAGCTCAAGAGGCATAGTGGTAACACGCTGAGACAAATTATATGATAATTGATGACTTTTGGCACGCTGACATGCATCACAAATCGAAGAAGTATCAACTGGAGCACATGATAAATCATGGTTCTTAACAATAGTTTGCACTACATTATTTGTAGGATGACCTAGATGCTGGTGCCACTGAGACGATGTAGTCTTAGCACCGGACAAAGCATGATGAGATGATGACGATGATGAAGCGCGACTAAAGGGGATGGGGTAGAGACCGCCATGGCTTCTACCATGAAGCAGAATTCTCCGGGTGACCTTGTCCTTAACACAGAAAAATGACGATGAAACTCAACAAAGACATCATTATCAGAGACAAGACGATAGACTGAAAGGAGATGTTGATTAATGTGCAGGACATGGAGAATATTTTCCAGTTGCAAAGATGAACCGGCTAAAGAGGAATGACCAATGTGTGCAATAGACAAACCTGCCCCATTGGCCACTTGGACCTGGTCCGTCCCACCATAACGCTCTTGCAGGTGAAGTCGTTGAAGATCGTTCGTCAGATGATCCATAGCCCCGGTATCCATGATCCAGGCCGGAGGAGCATGAGAACCCGTCGAGGCAGAGTTCCCAGAGCATTGGTTGTTGGCACGTACGAAGTCGGGGTTGAAGCGATTCCGACACTCCGACGCGACGTGCCCCGGGTACCCACATATTTGGCACTGAGGATGTTGACGACAACGTCCGCGGTTGCCTCCGCCGTTGCCATTGTTGTAGTTAGGGCGACTGTGGCCGCCACCACCTCCGCCACCATCGGTGGGCTGGCCGTAGCCGCCCGAGTGCTGGCCATAGGGCTGACCGTAGCCGCCCGAGTACTGGCCGTAGGGCTGGCCGTAACCGCCGCCAACAGGGGTCGGACGGCCTCCATTGCCGCCACCGTAGCCGGGCTGGTAGGCACCAGCCGGGGGTGCTGCAGGGGCCGGCGGGAAAGTGGGCGCGCGTGGCCACGAAGTACTGCCACCAAAACCGCCAGGACGAGAGGCAGCGTTCGCGGAGGAAGACCAGTCCATGGTCTCGGCCTGCTGTGCCTGAAGCGCCTCAAACGAGAGGACGTGAGGGTAAAAGTCTGCATACGAAACGGAGACGTTACCGACGGTGAGGGCGCCGGCGATGGAGTTGTAGGCGGGGCCGAGGCCGGTGATGATGTAATCGACGAGCTCGTCGTCGGTGATGGGGGCGCTAGTGTTGGAGATATTCCCAAGAGGCAATAATAAAATTGGTTATTATTATATCTTTGTGTTTATGATGAATGTTTACATCCCATGCTATAATTGTCTTATTAGGAAACACTAATACTTGTGTGTTTTGTAAACATATAAGAGTCCCTAGTAAGCCTCTTGTTGAACTAGCTTGTTAATTAATTGATGATCATGGTTTCGTGATCATGGACATTAGGATGTGATTAATAAACAAGGTTATATCATTAGGAGAATGATGTGATGGACATACACCCATAGTAAGCGTAGCATACGATCAAGTCATTAAGTTCGTATTGCTATAAGCTTTTAAATGCATAGTAACCTTATCCTTCGACCATGAGGTTGTGTTAATCACCATCACCGGATGGATACTTTGATGACATCAAACGCCGCTTCGTAACTGGGTGGTTATAAAGGTGTCATTGGCTATTCTGAAAGTATGTGTTGAAGCGCATGGACCAAGATTGGGATTTGTCCATCCATATGACGGATAGATATGCTCTGGGCCCTCTCGGTGGAATGTCATCTAGTTAGCTTGCAAGCATGTGACTGGGTCACAAGGGATGACATATCACGGAACGAATAAAGAGTACTTATCAGTAACAAGGTAGAACTAGGTATGGGGATGCCGACGATCAACCTCGGATAAGTATAGTATCGCGTGACAAAAGGAATTGGTTTTGTATGTAAATGGTTCAATCGATCACGAAGTCATCGTTGAGTATGTGGGAGCCATTATGGATCTCTAGGTCCCACTGATGGTTATTGATAGGAGATATGTCTCTATCATGTCTACATATTCACGAACCGTAGGGTGACACACTTAAGGTTCGAAGTTGTTTTAAGTAGATATGGAATGTGCGTTGGAGACTGAATGTTGTTTGGAGTCTCGGATTGGATCCGGGACATCACGAGGAGATCCGGAATTGTCCGGAGAATAAGATTCATATATCGGGGATCATTTTCTAAGTTAGGAAATGTTCCGGAGTATTTGTATGAGGATTCTAGAAGGTTTCGGAATGTTCCGGAAGGTTCTGGAAGATTTCTTGGAGTTTGCTTGAAAACCAAGAAAGGGATCAAGGAGTCCTTGTGGGGCAAGACAAGGAGTCGTGGGGGAGGAGGACACCCCCCCTCCCCAATCCGCCGGCCATAGGAGGGAGGGGAGTCCTACTAGGACTCCCCCCTCCCATGGCGCCTCCCCCTTTTAAAAAGAGGGGTGGGGGCCACCTCCAAGCCCTCCAACACAACTCCAAATCTCCGCCGCCTCTCTCCTCCTCCTTTCTTATGCTCAGGCTTAGGCGAAGCCCTGCAGAATTCTTTACTCCACCACCACCACCACGCTGTCGTGCTGCTGTGATTCCGTGGAGAAGATCTACTACCTCCGCTGCTCGCTGGAACGAGGAGAGGAAGGTCTGCTTCGACTCCGCACGTGTGACCGACTGCGGAAGCGCTGCCGGAACGCGGCGCCAGAAGGATCGTCCACACGATATTGAGATCGGCAAGTGATCGACTACATCAACCACGAGATCTAATCTCGTAACGCTTTCGGATCTACAAGGGTTAGTACAGATCTATCTCGTTGCACATGTCTAATAGATTAGATCTTAGCTTTTATCTAGATTAGATCTGGGTTTTGTTCGTTCTTGCGGTAGAATTTTTTTGTTTTCCATGCTACGAACCCATCAGTGGTATCAGAGCCGTCTCTATGCGTAGATCTGTTGCACGAGTAGAACATAATGGTGTTGTGGGCGTTGGTGCTCATGCCGTCTTTTGCTTTGTGTACTTTGCATCTTGCGGCATGGTGGGATGAAGCGGCTCGGGCTAACCTTACATGTCATCGCACATGAGACTTGCTCCACGCTTGACGTGTAACTTGCTTTGCACAAGTGGCTTTGCGGGTGTCTGTCTCTCCCACCATAGTATAGATCCAATTTACACTTTGCACTCGATAGCACTTGTATCAACGTTGTGGTTCAGTTTCGTAGGTAAGATCCGTTATTGTTCGAAAGCCCCAAGCCACGTAAAACATGCAAAGAAAATTAGAGGCGTCTAACTTGTTTTTGCAGGGGTTTTGTGATGTGATATGGCCATCATGTGATTGTGATTATATTTGATGTATGCAATGATCCTTGTTGTAATATGGCAACCGGCGGGAGCCTAATGGATGTCTTTAATTCTGTTAAGACCTATGTGTCTATTCATCTTGTAATAGCTTTATTCCAAGTAGTTGTAATAGTTGCTAGTGATGATGGACAACCATGAAGCGGCGCCATTGACCTTGACGCAATGCTGGTGATGATGGAGATCATGTTCGTGCTTTGGAGATGGAGATCAAACGCGCAAGAAGAAAGGGCCATATCATATCACACTAATTATGAATTGCCTATGATGTTAATCCTTTATGCATCTTGTATTGCTTAGATCGCGACGGTAGCATTATAAGATGATCCCTCTCACTAAATATCAAGTAATAAAGTGTTCACCCTTAGTTGGCACCGTTGCTAAGACTCGTCGTTTCGAAGCATCTCGTGATGATCGGATGTGATAGATTCTACGTGTGCATACAACGGGTGCAAGCCAGATTTGCACATGCGGAAACTAAGGTTATCTTGAGGAGCCTAGCATGTACAGACATGGTCTCGGAACACGGAATACCGAAAGGTAGAGCATGAGTCATATAAATGATATGATGAACATGAAAATTGTTCGCCGATGAAACTACATCTTCTCTCGTGAAGATCGGACTTGGTGTAGTGGACTTGGTTCGTGTAATCATTAAGACAATGTGAGGGATATTGTTTTGAGTGGGAGTTCACCTAGTTAACTTAAGTATTAAATTTGAACTCAATTCATCATAAACTTAGTCTAAACTACTTGCAAATTTGTTGTAGATTATGGCGACCCCCTCCATCAATTTCAATGCGTTCCTAGAGAAAGAAAAGCTTAAGAACAATGGAAGCAATTTCACGGACTGGTTCCGTGGACTACAGATCGTCCTCAGGGCTGGTCAGTTGACCTATGTGCTCGAAGCACCGCTGGGTGACCCACCTGCAGATGATGCCACCGATGACGTAAAGAATGTTTACGCCAATCGGAAAAATCATTACTCCACAGTTCAGTGTGCCATCATGTACGGTTTAGAAGCGGAGCTCCAAAAGCGTTTTGAGCACCACGACCCGTTCGAGATCATTAAGGAGCTCAGGCTAATTTTTGAGACTCGCGCGGCCATGGAGAGCTATGAGGCCTCCGAACAGTTCTTTAACTGTAAGATGGAAGAGGGAAGCTCCGTTAGCGAGCACGTGCTCACCATGTCTGGGTATGCAAACAAGCTCCAAGAGTTGGGAATATCGATTCCTAATGAGTTGGGGATTCATTGTCTCCTCCAATCACTGCCACCGAGTTATAAGAACTTTGTGATGAACTACAATATGCACTGCATGAACAAGACGTTGCCTGAACTATCGTCCATGCTGAAAACTGCTGAAGTGGAGATCAAGAAGGAGCACCAAGTGTTGATGGTCAATAAGACCACCAATTTCAAGAGACAGGGCAAGCCTAAGAACAAGGGCAACTTCAAGAAGGACGGCAAGAAAGCTGCCGCACCTGCAAAGAAGCCCAAGGCTGGTCCCAAGCCTGAAACTGAGTGCTTCTACTGCAAGGGTGCTGGTCACTGGAAGCGTAACTGCCCCAAGTACCTGGCGGATCTGAAGAACGGCAACATCAAGAAGAAAGGTATATTTTATATATATGTTATAGATGTGTATCTTACTAGTAATCGAGTAGTGCCTGGGTATTTGATACTGGTTCGGTTGCTCATATTTGTAACTCGAAACAGGAACTGCGGAATAAACGAAGACTGGCTAGAGACGAGGTGACGATGCGCGTTGGAAATGGCTCCAAGGTTGATGTGATCGCCGTCGACACGCTCCCTCTACATCTACCTTCGGGATTAGTTTTAAATTTGAATAATTGTTATTTGGTGCCTGCGTTAAGCATGAACATTATATCTGGATCTTGTTTACTGCGAGACGGTTACTCTTTTAAGTCCGAGAATAAAGGTTGTTCGATTTATATGAGTAATACCTTTTATGGTATGCACCTGAGATGAATGGTTTATTCTTACTGAATCTCGATAGTAGTGATACACACGTTCACCACATAGATGCTAAACGAATAAAATTGAATGATAATTCTACATACATGTGGCACTGTCGTCTTGGTCACATTGGAGTGAAGCGTATGAAGAAACTCCATTCAGATGGACTTCTTGAATCACTTGATTTTGAATCACTTGAAAGATGCGAAGCATGTCTAATGGGAAAAATGACTAAGACTCCATTCTCTGGAATAATGGAGCGAGCTACAGACTTATTGGAAATAATACATACCGATGTGTGCGGTCCAATGAGTGTAGCATCGCGTGGTGGATATCGTTATGTTCTCACTTTCGCGGATGACTTAAGTAGATATGGGTATGTCTACTTTATGAAACATAAGTCTGAAACTTTCGAGAAGTTTAAGGAATTTCAAAGTGAAGTGGAAAATCATCGTAACAAGAAGATTAAGTTTCTGCGTTCTGACCGCGGAGGTGAATATTTGAGTTATGAGTTTGGCATGCATTTAAAGAAATATGGAATACTTTCGCAGTTGACACCGCCGGGAACACCACAACGTAATGGTGTGTCCGAACATCGTAATCGAACTCTCTTAGATATGGCTCGGTCTATGATGTCTCTTACAGATTTACCGCTATCGTTTTGGGGCTATGCATTAGAGACAGCCGCATTCACTTTAAATAGGGCACCATCTAAATCCGTTGAAACGACACCGTACGAATTGTGGTTTGGTAAGAAACCTAAGTTGTCGTTCCTTAAAGTTTGGGATTGCGAAGCATATGTAAAGAAGTTACAACCTGATAAGGTTGAACCCAAAGCGGAGAAATGCGTCTTCATAGGATACCCTAAAGAAATGTAGCACCCCAATTGTCTAACAATTGTAATGCTACTTGTCCTAGTAAGATATTGGCTACTCCATAGAGATTATTGTTGCATCATAAGTATATCATGCTCATGTCATCATGCCACCTTGCATTTGAGCATCATATAAAACCCTTTTTCTTTTGGTTCTTCTCTCACATGCATTATTAATGGTAGTTGCTTCTTGACATTATATTTGGCTATTGATATATTGTCTAAATGCCCAAGTTGAGTTGGGGGCATATCTTTTATTCCATTCCACCACCTTTATTTCTACCACTTTATAATTCCACCATCCCTTTAACAATGAGCTTGTCTTTCTTTTTCTTTGATATTTTTAAATCTAGCTCATGTAGTTGGGGTGGATCAATCTTCTAAATTCTTGTGCTTGGTTTTATCTCCATTTTTGGAAATGCATAAGATTAATGCCATCATATTATTATTGTTGTCACAAAATAAATAATGGTATTATTATTTTTGCATGGGCCATGCACAATTCTTCACCACCTTTTCCCTCCATTGTTTTCTTTGGATTTGGTGGATCCTATCTAAGAAAGACCATCTACCACTATTACACCATCCTCATAATCTCACCATCTCTTTTTCCTCTTATTTTTCAATCCTCCATGCATGAACCATATGAGGCCAAGTTCCTCATTTCCTTTCTTTTCTTTTCTTGAAATTCTCCTTCACTTCATCTCATGTTAATTCCAAATACTCCTCATGTTCTACTTGAATTGGCCTTGGTGCAAGTGTTGACAAATTAAAACCTAAAAATAATCTAAACCTAGCCACTCTCATAATCCTCCTCATAACCCTATTCTACTAAACCCTAACCTTCTCCCATCTCTCTCACTTGCCCTCCCTCTCTCTCTAGCCTGCTGAGCAACACCTAGCTAACCTAACCCAGCCACCCAAACCCTAGCCCATGCCTAACCCTAGCCATGTCTAAGCCTAGCCGAGCTCCTCCCTCTCCTCTCTCTCTTTCTCTGCCGGCTGAGCCAGTCCCACCTGCCCTCCCTCGTCCTCAGCCCCACATGCAGCCACCCTACCCCGCCCAGGACCAGCCCCAGCCAGCTCACCCACGTGCTCGTGGAGGAAGGAGAGAAAAGGCCGAGCCCCTTTATCCTGCCGTGCCCCAGCTGCTCTCCTCCCTATCTCCCCACTTTTCCTCCCTCCTCACGTCTCCCAGAGCTCGCCCAGATCCACCCCGAGACGCCCCCGTCTTCCCCTCCTTCCTCTCCAACCACCAGCAGCCGACGCCGGTCGCCGCCAGCAACCACCTCGCCTCGACGATCCAGCCGGCGCGCTTGTCCTGGAGATGGCCTAGGAGACCGAGGACGTCCCACTGCACCGCCCCGTACACGCCAACGTGGACGAGAAGCTCCCCCGCATCGCCAGTACCTCGCCGGCCTGACGAAACCCTAGCCGACGGAACGCCAGCGACCTCGCCGTTCCGCTGCTCCTCGCGCCGATCCAAGCCCACCACCGAGCCCGCGGTGAGCCTCTCTCCCTCCCTGACTTGTTCCGCCTCGCCGACACCGAGTAGCCCTGCCGAACGTTTCGTCGAGCAGCCTTCGCGCGCCAGAGCTCGCCGCCGTCTGCAAGTTTTCCCGCGCCGCAGCAAGCCTATCTAGTCCCCCGTCACCCTCCTGACATCTGCCCGAGCCAGCCGCACCGGTCAGCCCCCTCCGCGCGCACTCCCGCGGCCCGGGATCGAATCCCCGCTCCGTGCCGCGCACGCGCCTGCCGCCAGACGCGAGAGGAAGAAAAACAGTACCGGGCGCGTGGTCGTTTTGCAAAAAGCCCCCCACCTTTTTGGATTCCGCAACCCGCGCTCCAACGACCCCACCAGTCAGTCGCCCTGGTAGTTTAGCAGAAAACCCCTCCGTTTTCTCAGACACAACCCGCGGTCCAGCTGCAGCCCCACCTGTCATCCCTGTCTTCCGCATCGCTGACACGTGGGCCTTCCGCCGCTGGTCCCGCCTGTCAGTGTCAGCGGCTAACCCAGACCCGCGTGCAAAACGTGTTTTCGCGCGCGTGTGGCCCCAGTCCGCTGTGTCCCCACCTGTCAGTGCCTGTGGCTGGAATTGCTTGGGTATAAAAAGTTTATGCCTGAGTCTGTTTTTATTCAAATCTTTTTCAAATTAATTTAAATTCAAATTCTCTTCAGATTCAAATAATTTTTAAAATACAAATCCAAATAATACATATAATATATGTTTTGGAATCAGAAAAATGTGAGGAATCCAAATATGCACTTCAAAATATATTTTGAACACTTTAATTTTCGAGATGATTAAAATTACAAGAAAATGCCCTTTTCCTTATTTAATTAATAACTTTTGTTTTATAACTACAAATTTGACAAATAATATGTCTAAATCGATCAGCGCGACGAGCCCGTTCTGTTTGTGCAATCCTTGTTCTGAATTGAAGAATGCATCATGTTGTCATCTAAAATCTGAACCGTTTATGACAATAAAAACTTGGGCAAATAAATAATAAAGTGCTTTATTTATAGTATCCACACCTCACCTTTGCCATGCTACTTAAATGCCATGCAAATTGTGCATCATTCATCATGGCATGGTTGGTTGCTTGTTGCATTTCAATTCATATGCTTGCGCACTTTATTTATGTTGGCCCTTGTTTGTTTGGTTCTTCTTCGAATAGACGCCCAGCAGGAGAATTACCAGGAATCACAGGAGTATTACCCAGATCCATCTCTCGCTTCAGCTGAGCTGCCAGGCAAGCACTACCACATGCTTGCATACATACAGTACCTATTGCCTCTATCTTATTCTTGCATCATTGAGTCGCGATTGCATTAAATTGAATCCCAAGTACTGCATAGCTTTTATTTTTAAACCACATTAAGCCTGTCCCGGTCCCATGAGCCATTACTACAGGAGTTGTTTGAGCCGTGCGAGTCGTAGAAAAACATGAGTAGGGTATGTGAGTGTCGGATGGATAACGAGGTACCTAAACAACATAACCTGAGTAGTAATGGGATAACTAATGAAAGAGGCACTGGTGAGCAATATCTGCTATTTGGTTTTCATGCTCACTTGTGTCCCGTAGGACCCCGAGTACTTGATTCCTGTTCCTTGACTATTCGCACTATCCACATCCGGGAGGCCTATGGACCCCCCTGAGCCAGAGCTTGATTCATTCTTATTTCTTGGGGCCACAATTAGTTTGGGGCTTTATTACTATTCTGTACTTATGTCATGTTACTGCTTTATTTAAGATTGTGCGAGGAGCACCTGTACTGTTTTGGATCGTGACACGTTTTCGCTGTATCGACAAGCCCAGTCTCATTTTCGGGTTCCCAGTCGTTTACCGCCGTCCACACAAACCTTGGGTCCGTCTCGGAGCCGGCCAACTTCGTTGCGGGTAGCTTAATGGGGTGGCCCCCTGAAATATTTCTGAATCCTGTGATTGCTTTGTCGTGAATGCCTCGTTGGGTTTTGATTTGGTTTTTCCGAGGTTGATCGAGTGTGTGTTGCTATTCGTGCATCCCTGCAGGGTAAATCTTTCTGAAAGCCGTGTCCGCGGTTATGGACGACTTGGAGCACAGTTTCTCGATCATAGACAAGTATAACTAAAGTACCGCTTTTAAATTGACTAAGTACTTGACTAGTAAATAGTGCAATACTCATGGAATGGTTAATAAAAACTGCCAACGGATGATGGGGGTTGTACGTCCGCTTCCTCGTTGGTAAGCGAGGAGGAGGATGGATCTGTTAATTATAATGTTATAACTGTTGTTCTTAATTCACGGACTTCCGTCTATCATTGGTTAGGCGGAAGGTTAGCGAGACTCTATAGAATTGTTAGGTATTATCTTTTGCTGCAATTGCGTCACCCCAGGTTGTGTCCCCTTTAGTGGCATAAAGACTTGCTGAGTACCCCTAGGGTCTCACACGATAAATTGTTTGATTCAGATGAACAGGCGTACCCGCAAGATGGATACTGGGTGGAAGGGACAGATGATGTTGGCAACGATCATTCGGTGTAGAGATTCCGGGAACGGGGATCCGTGTGATTTGTGGGCGGGATGTGTTTATTTATGGGCATCTTATGCCAATTTGCTTCTTATCCGTACTCGGATCTTGTTTTCCGCTTCCGCCTGATACTCTGACGTGTGATGTATGAGGAGCTATCCTAAATTATTATATCTATCTAGGATGTTTGGATCTTGCCGTATGGCGTTGCACTATTTCTATTTCTTTTAGATGGAATGGCTCTGATGTACTGTTGTATGTGGCTTGCATACATACTCACTTGTGTATGTAGTTGATCCCTTCGCCTGCCGATTACGCCGCTCGTTCTTGTCCCGTTGACTGAAAGTGGTTAGGACGGCCAAAAGGTCTACCGTGAGTGGCCCTGGGCCCCACCGTACTATTTTAACCACTTTCGTTCATCCAGGCATTAACTAAGAGCGTAATTCACCGAGGTAGTTACAAGAAACAATTGGGTATACCTTCTATCATAGATCCGAAGGCAAAGTTTTCGTTGCCAAGAATGGATCCTTTCTTGAGAAGGAGTTTCTCTCGAAGGAGGTGACTGGAAGGAAAGTAGAACTCGATGCGGTTATTGAACCTTCTCTCGGATTTGAGAGTAGCGCAGCACCGGAAGATGTTTTTGTGCCGCCTGCACCAATTGGAGAGGAAGCTAATGATAATGATCATGAAACTTCAAACGAAGTTGCTGCTGAACCTCGCAGGTCAACGAGGGTTCGTACCACTCCTGATTGGTATGACTCTGCCTTGAACGTCATGTTGGTGGACAATGCTGATGACCCTGCGACGTATGAACAAGCTATGGTGAGCCCTGATTCCGACAAATGGCTAGAAGCCATGAAATCCGAAATGGGATCCATGTACGAAAACCAAGTGTGGACTCTGGTGGACTTACCGGATGGCCGTAAGGCTGTCGAGAACAAATGGATTTTCAAGAGAAAAATAGATGCTGATGGTAATGTTACCGTCTATAAAGCTTGACTGGTCGCGAAAGGGTTCCGACAAATTCAAGGAGTTGACTATGATGATACATTCTCACCAGTAGAGAAGCTAAAGTCTGTGAGGATTTTGTTAGCAATTACTGCACATTTCAATTATGAGATTTGACAGATGGATGTCAAAACGGCGTTCCTTAATGGTGACATTGAGAAAGAGTTGTATATGGTACAACCCAAGGGTTTTGTGGATCCTAAAAATGCTGACAAGGTATGCAAGCTTCAGCGCTCCATTTATGGACTGAAGCAAGCATCCTGGAGTTGGAATCAACGTTTTGATAAAGTAATCAAAAAATTTGGGTTTATACAAACTTATGGAGAAGCTTGTATTTACAAGAAAGTGAGTGGGAGCTCTGTAGCATTCCTAGTACTATATGTAGATGACATATTGTTGATTGGGAATGATATAGAACTTCTTAATAGCGTCAAAACCTATTTGAATAATAGTTTTTCAATGAAGGATCTTGGCGAAGCGGCATATATTCTAGGCATCAAAATTTATAGAGATAGATCAAGACGCCTAATAGCGCTTTCACAAAGGACATACTTAGACAAAGTTCTAAAGAAGTTTAGAATGGAAGATAGCAAGAAAGGGTTCGTGCCCATGTTGTCAGGTAAGACCTTGAGTAAGACTCAAAGTCCAGCTACGGCAGAAGATAGAGAGAAAATGAATAATATTCCTTGTGCCTCGGCCATAGGTTCTATCATGTATGTCATGCTGTGTACAAGACCGGATATAGCACATGCTGTTAGTTTGACTAACGGATATCAAAGTGATCCTGGAATGGAGCACTGGATAGCGGTCAAGAATATCCTAAAGTACCTAAATAGGACTAAGGATATGGTTCTTTCTTATGGAGGTGATGAATAGCTTGTTGTAAACGGTTACACCGATGCTAGTTGGAACACCGATCCGGATGACTCGAAGTCACAGTCAGGATACGTATTTATTTTGAATGATGCTACAGTGAGCTGGAGGAGTACAAAGCAAAGCGTTGTGGCGAAATCTTCAACTGAATCGGAATACATAGCTGCTTCGGAGGCTGCACAAGAATCCGTATGGATGAAGGAATTCATTACTGAACTTGGCGTGGTTCCCAGTGCGTTGGACCCGATGGCCATCTACTGTCACAACACAGGTGCCATAGCTAATGCACAGGAGCCAAGGTCACATAGCAAGCTGAAGCACATCAAGCTACGTTTCCACGCTATTCACGAGAATGTCCGAGATGGTGACATAAAGATTTGCAAAGTACACACTGATCTGAATGTGGCAGATCCGTTGACTAAACCTCTCCCTAGGGCAAAGCATGACCAACACCAGAACGCCATGGGTGTTCAGTATATTACCATGTAATCTAGATTATTGACTCTAGTGCAAGTGGGAGACTGTTGGAGATATTCCCAAGAGGCAATAATAAAAGTGGTTATTATTATATCTTTGTGTTTATGATGAATGTTTACATCCCATGCTATAATTGAATTATTAGGAAACACTAATACTTGTGTGTTTTGTAAACATATAAGAGTCCCTAGTAAGCCTCTTGTTGAACTAGCTTGTTAATTAATTGATGATCATGGTTTCGTGATCATGGACATTAGGATGTGATTAATAAACAAGGTTATATCATTAGGAGAATGATGTGATGGACATACACCCATAGTAAGCGTAGCATAAGATCAAGTCATTAAGTTCGTATTGCTATAAGCTTTTAAATGCATAGTAACCTAATCCTTCGACCATGAGGTTGTGTTAATCACCATCACCGGATGGGTACTTTGATGACATCAAACGCCGCTTCGTAACTGGGTGGTTATAAAGGTGTCATTGGGTATTCTGAAAGTATGTGTTGAAGCGCATGGACCAAGATTGGGATTTGTCCATCCATATGATGGATAGATATGCTCTGGGCCCTCTCGGTGGAATGTCATCTAGTTAGCTTGCAAGCATGTGACTGGGGCACAAGGGATGACATATCACGAAACGAGTAAAGAGTACTTATCAGTAACGAGGTAGAACTAGGTATGGGAATGCTGACGATCAAACCTCGGATAAGTATAGTATCGCGTGACAAAAGGAATTGGTTTCGTATGTAAATGGTTCAATCGATCACGAAGTCATCGTTGAGTATGTGGGAGCCATTATAGATCTTCAGGTCCCGCTGATGGTTATTGATAGGAGATATGTCTCTATCATGTCTACATATTCACGAACCGTAGGGTGACACACTTAAGGTTCGAAGTTGTTTTAAGTAGATATGGAATGTGCGTTGGAGACCGAATATTGTTCGGAGTTTCGGATTGGATCCGGGACATCACGAGGAGATCCGGAATTGTCCGGAGAATAAGATTTATATATCGGGGATCATTTTCTAAGTTAGGAAATGTTCCGGAGTATTTGTATGAGGATTCTAAAAGGTTTCGAAATGTTTCGGAAGGTTCTGAAAGATTTTTTTTTTAGGGAAATCTGGCCTTTTGCTAATGGTGCCCAGAATACGCGCACGCAGGATGGGCTCTATTGCTCCCAGTGAGCAACATATGGTGGCTGCATCTAAACGGGCCTATGCGCGCACACTGATTTACGTGCCTACTGGGCTGCATTTCACGAGTTTATGCTTCGTGCTACGTGACCCAGTTTCCTACCGCGTGGTCCGCAGAACGTGGCGTCGGGCCGGGCCGGAGACACAGCGTGGCAGAGTTAGGAAGGATAAATTGTTGCTTTGTCTCAATAGAAAATAAGGAAAAGATGTTGCTGGCGGTCTGGCACGCGCACTGGATTTACCTTAAACAGTCAACATCTCCTAAAGTACTCCCTATGTTTCTTAATATAAAATCTCTTAGTTTCTTTTGAAACGAATGTATTTAAACATCTTTTAGCGTGTTAATTTGGATTAAACCTACACAGTAAAAGATACCTAGATACATCGCTTTACAAAAGCTAAACATCTTATAGTTTGAAACGGACGGAGTACTTACGTATTGCTCTGATGGAAGTTATACGATATACACATGGCCAACAAAAGTTCCAAAGCCTAAGCGGCACTGTCTGAAATCTACAGACTAAAAGATATCTAGATACATTCGACCGAGAAGGAGTACGTGAACTAACAGTTTCGACCGAGAAGGAAAGGTAGCACGCATGTCAAAGTAGTACAGTTCGATCAAAATAAAAAGGGACGGGGATCTTCCTCTCGAATAGCGTTTTCCTTGTCGTTCACTCGTTGCCTCGATCTCTCATTTGATTCTCCGTGAGAATAGAGTAAAATTCACCGTTAGTACCTGAACTTGATACCCTTTTTCGATACGGTCATTGACCTCAGAAATACGCAATTTACGGTCACTAAATACGACGACTGTGTCACGACGGTCACTGGCGTCTGTACTGGTTTCTGTATCTGAATGTATTCGCTTACGTGGCACCGAGTGGACCCGATTTGTCAACCTCTACCACACATACATGAAATATTTTATAATATTAAAAATCAGAAGGGCTCAAATGCAAAATTCCAAAGAGATAAGGTAGTCTTCTCCTCTGGCTCCGGCGGCCGGTGCCGCCCTTCCCACTCCGCCGCCGCCCTCCCCGCCTAGGCGCCTTTCCCCCGTCCTCCCCGTGTCGGTGCTGCTCCCTCTATATCTTCCCGCGTCGGTGCTGCTCCCTCTCTATCTCGGCGCAGCCTGCGGCACCGCAGCGAGGAGGCGCGACGAGGAGGAGGTGGCCAGAGCCGGGCGTCCGACCCCGTGCTCGTGCTGCTCCGTGCGGGCCGGTGGCGTCAGGAGGTAGGACTGCCGGTGGGGGAAGGGGACGGCGAAGGCGTGGGGAGGAAGGGGTCGGCGTGGGTGGAAGGGGCCAGTGGAGGAAGGGCCGCCGACGACCTCCTGCTCCAGCGCGACTCCAGTAGAAACCACCGGCGTCGAGGATGGGGTCTAGCCGGAGCACTGGCCGGGCGTGGCCGCGGAGCCGCCACCGCCCCCACCGCATATGGCCGGTGAGCTCCGGCCGACTCGCCGCCCCTCTCCAGCGTAAGGCCGACCATGAACACACACGTACACGCTGCAAGCAAGCAGGTTGATCAATTATTGGTAGCTAGCTTCACATGCGATGCAATACATACGAACACTAAGGATGCTGAGAACGTCGTGTGGAGATCGACGGCCGGCGTGGTGACGAAGTGGCCGACGCTGGGCGTCATGCGCCGCGGGCGCGGCTAGGATTGGCACGCGCCATGGGTGTGGGCGCCGGTCAATGATGGAGATGTTGGAGACGCGCGTCGGTGTCTGGTAGTGGTTTGGTGGAGTCGGGTGGGGGAAGAGAGGACGAAGAAAGGGAGTGTGACACTGACAGGTGGGCCCCACCTGTCAGTCTGGACAGAGGACCCTACATGTTAGTCTTTACGCTTGGGCTTGATTTAGGAGAGGGCTTTTTTGCAAAAAAGTTACACTGTTTCTGTTTGGACCGGTCAACACCCGTCGAATACATTGCTATACGCAGGCCCAGTGACCGTCATGATACATCCGCCGTATTTAGTGACCGTAAATTGCGTATTTCTGAGATCGATAACCGTATCGAAAAATGATGCCAAGTTTAGGTACTAACGGTGAATTTTAGTCGTGAGAATATATAGCGCGGAGACGACGAACAAAAATGCGTTCATTTACCTCAAACTTTAGAGGAGCTCATTTAAGACTTAATCGAATGATTACCCAATATGTAAAAAGTGCTTTTGTTTCCGACTAACCTCCTAACCAATCTGTCAGGGTCTTGAATCTCCTTCCATTTTGCTTTGTCAAGACAAATGTTCGAGCATGCCATGCTTCAAGCTTAGTGTATATTGATGCCAAATCTAACCATGCTTCCATCTTCAAACTTCTGAGGGATTTTAACCGTGAAGGACACTGGATATTTTAGAAAGAAGAAACATAACATAATCATGTGTGTTTCAATAAACAGTAAAAAGGGGCATACTTTGTCATGAGGGGTCAATTGGAAGACTTCCATCTTTGCTTGAACGATTGCTAAAAGATTTCACTGCAGACTTGAACTGTCCACGGGAGGCCAGAATTTTCAGGTTTTAGCCTCAAAATACCCATTTGATCCTCTTTCTCAGCCTCATATAGTGCAATATCAGCTACTGCTTCCGAGTTGCATGCTACTTCTTCGATGAAAATAAACGAATTGATCGATTTGCGGTAACAACAAGGATCGGTAGATGGTAGTCCTCTGGTGGGAAGAGCGTGATCTTCTACGAATCAAGAAAACCAAGAAGAAACAGAGCAAATTGGTGATCGCTACCCTTCTTCGGTTAGTTCTTCTTCTCTTTTATTTCCCCAAGAACTCAATCGTATTACTCATAACCGCAGAACAAGCAATGAATCCCCAACTACAAACAAACAAGTGGCAGGGCATTTTCGGGGGAGTAGCCCCTTCAGAAGGAACTTTCTGGCACATACATTAAGAGAGCCATCGAAATGTGATACTTATTGCTCTGACTGAAGTTATACGATATACACATGGCCAAGGAAAGTTCCAAAGCCTAAGCGGCACTGTCCGACACCGTAGCAGACCACAGCTCCACAAGCGTACACTGACCATATATATATATTTATAAGTAGAAGAAAATTGCTGAAAACAAAAAGTGGTATTATATGCCCATGAACAGCAACAACGCTAATAGACTCGTGCGCCACTGCGAGAGATAATAAAAACAACCCAAATGCCGTCTTCGCTAAGGGAAAACCAAAAGATTCTCCACGCACAAGGGGGCTAGCTTCCGTGACTAGCACTAGTATAACGAGACCGATTAATCCATGGTGTGGACCACGGGGTGTTCCTCGGTTCGGAGACACGCCAAGAGCTATCCAACCTCGCCCTAGCTCGGCTACTACCTGGAGCCTGGAGGAGGCTGGCGCGCGCGCGGTGCATGTACGTACGTATGCGTGCGTGGAGGACCCCGCGACAGCCATCCATCCATGCTTCTTGATCGTTCCCGCTGCCTCCTCTCCTTTTCCCTAGCTTAGCTTGGCAAAGCTAGCTAGCGACCAACCAGCGGTCTTATCCTTGCCAACCCCAACCAAACCCTTCACTTCCCCACTGATTCCCTTTCGCCTTTTCTGCTTCTAGATCTCCGCTGCAGCTTTTGTTCCCCATGGCGACCGTGCGAACAGCGTCGCGAGGTGGGCGGTCGAGGGCAGGAAGACAGCCTCATCGGTCAGCCACAGCGCCACGCCGACGGTTATGTTATTACCCACGGCACATGCACATGGATGGAATCGATGGGGGTGTGATGAGTGACAGCGTAACGGAGCGAGCGAGCTGCATGAACCGGCCCGTTCGTTTCACCTGGCTGATGCCGATCGATGGAAGTGATCCAGCACCTGGATGCATCATGGATCGAGTACATGTTGTGCTGGCTGTGCATGCACTCGATTTTTGTCCCAGCCAGACCCGAACGCGCGCGCTGTCTGTACAAGTACAACTGTCGCTATATCTGCTGTTTCCACATGAATCAGGTGTGTGATCCAGCGGCTCATCATCCGGCTCGCACCGTGTGGCAGTAATCTCTTCGTTTGCGCAACAACAATAACAACAACAACAACATTTTAGATTCGTACAATTAGGTCAAACAACTCTCTCTGTTTAGAAATATAAGACATTTTAGCTTTGTGAAATGAATGTATCTAGCGTCTTTTAGCGTATAGGTTCACTCCGAACCTTTACGAGGCTATACACTAAAAGACATCTTGATACATTTAATTCACAAAGCTAAAGTGTTTTATATTCCTAAAGGAGGGAGTAGTAGTAAAGTACGGAGTAGATGACGATTGATCCGGACCGACACATTCGTACTCGCTCCCAAATCCGAGTTCCAAGACCTGCAATTCTTCGGAGCAGTCCAAGCTCTATCCTTGGAAGTTAAGCAACGAAAAGGAGCGTGTACTATATGCGCATGCATGGGCGCAACACGGATTAGGCCAAGCAGCATTCCCTGACCAGACAGTACGTACGCTATCCATATCCAAAAGCTAGAAATAGAATACTACGTACGTACTTTAGGTAGGTATACTAGCAAGCAAGGAAAGCGATCAAATTCTACGTTTTGTCTACTTCTCGCATACAGTATTCTGCTAGCTCATCGTCATAATCTTTATATAGATCTGCCACAGCAAGGTAGCTAGGGAACAGTCAGCCCGCCCCCCTCTGGCGTGCGTCTTGTCTCTTCCTCCTCCGCCTCCGACGTCAATAAATGAGCAAAAATCCTCCGGCCGGCCGGCGACAGGGACAGAACACGTACCACCAGCTGGGTTGCTCGCCGGTTTGCCTTTTGGGGCGCACGCCGTGACCCGGTGAGCAGCGGAGGTTTTAGGCCGGGCGCGGCGCACTTGCTGCCCACGGTAGGTAGGTACCTCCCTGTGATTTGATGCCACGACGTACCGTTGCGTTGCGTGCATGCACGCCCTGGACCGGACGACAGCGCCTCGTGCCGTGTCCGGCCGCGCCTCTTGCATGCTCCTTTTCACCTCATCTCAGTGACGTGTCTTGTTGTCTTCACGTATGTACGTCCACCCTGGACGAGTCCATCCAACGATGTTGCAAATATGAGACATATTGATCATCCATGTGAGAAATTCTTACGATTTCCAATTATTTTTGAAAAGGAGGTCCAGACCTTGGGCCTCTTCATCAAAATGACGTGCACATATTTCTTTACTATATTATTCAAAAGAAACATGATGAAACAAATACATTGATCAACCCACGGCCACATTCCTAGCGATCACTGTCGCTACTCCTACAATCTTGATTCTTGATGATGGGTGATAATCGGGTCTTGCGCTCTGACCTAGAATGATACACACCATCTAATCTGGAAGCTTCACCGAATCGCCCAACGACCGAGCCAAGAGCATAAACCGGTCGAGCTGACCCTCTGCGTGCACGGCATGTGCATGCTCTTGAAGCCATCGTCTTCCATCGACACATCTTCGAGAGGGATCAAAGCATTGTCCTTGCTAGGTCTGACTTCGACACCGCCACGACATCAGACATCTCCATCGTCCCAACGCGTCCATCAACAAACGTCCCTCGCTGAGACTCCACTCCTCCAGGCCATAGATAACACGTTGCTCCACTTCCTGACACCTCCATCAAGCATCATCAAGCAACTGCTCCAAAACGATACCCTTAGAGGGATAACAACACTGGTAATGCTGCCATCATCAGATCCGTGAGAACCAGATCTGGCGTTTTCCCCGGAATAGCCCGAGCAAGAAGACGGTAACTTCAACAAGGTAACGCTGCGTAGGCGCCACCATTGCTAGCCATGACTAAAGTCGGAGCACGGTTTTCACTGGGAGCGACGCCTCCCCGACTCGCAGTTGGCGGATTACCGTTGAGTCGTGTAGATTAGCTCCGCGCCAACCCCCAACCATGTTGCCATACAGCCACAGGACATGGTGGCGATAGATCTGTGAGAGATCCAGATCCATGGTCCGCCACCACCGACCATTACTGCAGAGCAGCACATCCGAGCCGCCCGCAGCACAGCCAGGGGCGACGCGCTCGATCATCCCACGAGCACCGCCCTAACTGCCTTAGGAGGACACCGTCGCGATCCACGTGCCAAGCCCACCACCACAGCGACGGGCCCAACACCACAGTGACCAAGGAGATGAAGAGATGGTAGGGTTCGTGCCATGGGGTCGCCCTTGGGAGCGACACAAAGGGCTAGGGGAAATCACATGTACTCCCTCCGTCTCAAAATAAGTGATTTGAATTTGTCTAGATTTACATGTATTTTGGGACAGAGGAAGTACATATCAATACTTGTATACATAGCACGGAGTAAAAATTATAGTACGGCCTTTTGGCAATTATTTTCCGTTAGATCAATTTACACTGTGGTGATACACGCGATGGATGCCGTCCCATGCATGAGTAATACTAGGTAGTAAGTACGATGCAACAATTAATTAGCTAGCTAGGCACTAACACTTCTGGACTAAGCATCATTGTGCCTCCTAAAGATGGTTATGAATACAACTAATAATAGCGTAAACTAAGTATCCCACCCCGACAGTACGCCAAAAGTGTACATTCGTGCGTGCGCAGCGCATATGCACCCCCGCGGTGCCATCTCGGCCGTGTAAGTTGGTGGAAAGTCCACTGATGCCTAAAGTTGCAAACAATGTTGCTAGATTCGCTGTGGAAGTGTTGCTTGTTCCCGGTTTGTTTTCCAAGTACTGTTGCGTGGAGTCTTTTTTTTCTCCTGGAGTTCTTGCGCTCCTGTTATTTCAAATAATTTGAAAATTATATATACGGGTTTCAAAATATTGAAAAAATATTTGTACGCAATTAATAATATACCCTCCCCATTTCAAAATAGAAGATGTTTTAGGCTTTGTCAAACCAGTGTATCTAGACGCCAAGTGACTCTAAACCTACACACTAAAAGTCATCCGGATGGATTCTTTTCACAAAAGCTAAAACATCATATATTTTAAAAACGGAGGGACTATCCCACAAACATGTAAAACATCATTTTCAAATATTTTATGTCTGAGCTACACAAAAATAACAAAAGTGTGATCTGTGCATGCATATTTTCAAATCTCCAAACTTTGTCAGATTTTTATTTTTATGTAGCCCATATACAAAGAATTTCGCCTTGCGATTTTTTATGTTTATGAGATACAACATTGACTATGTTGAGAACTATTTTTAGATTTTGCTTTAAGTTTTTTTAATGAAGGGAGCATTGGATCTTAGGAGCCAAAGACACTTTCCCACTACTCCTTCTGTTACAAATTAATTCATATATCTGGAGTTGTTTTATTGTGAAGATACATGTGTATATAGAAAAATATGTGTCAATTAATTTGAACCGACCGGGTAGAGAATGTCCCTCATTTGTTCCTCCACCACAAAAAAGAAGCCCAAGAAGACGGAAGCAGAGTAGGAGTGTTGCTGCCACCGCCGGCGGGCGCCAGGAAGGCGTGGCCTGCCGGACGCATAGCTGGCACTGGTGCGGCCTCGCGGCGGTGCCGCCTAACCCTCGCTCCCTCTGATCCGTTTTGCGCGGGTTCGTCGGTATCCCCTTCTGGCGGCCGTTTCTGCGAACTCGCAGATCCTGCAGTGGAAGACCATGTAGCCGTCCAAGTGGCCGAGGAGGCTATTGCAGATGATGACGACTGGACTACGGTGGTTCATCGGAAAGATCGTCGGAGCTCGCTGCAGGAATTTTGGGCGGAGACGGGTTACCCTTCTCAGTCATCTCGTTACTGGGAGTTGAGGAAAGCGCGGAGACCGCCGGAGTCCGGTCCTCATCGGGGCACCTTTGCAGGGCTCAATGCGGTGGAATATAGGGCGAGATCTTCCTCCCCTCCGGCGTTGGGTTCTGCTAAGGTTGACCGGTGATGCTCGTCCTCGTCGCCGACCGGTTTGCGGCTGACGCGCCATCCGCGCACGGGGCCCTGGCGCGGCCCACTACCGGGGAGAAGGATAACTCCACCGCCGGTGCTAGCGATGTTTCTTCCCCAGTCCGCGGCAGAGATGTCGGTGCCGGGTGGGGCTTTATTTGCTGCGTGATCCCATGAGTCATTTTCGGATCAATTTGTGTCTGGTGGGGGTCGTGTGCATGCAGAAGCCCTAGCGCGGTCGGGTGCGGTTCGGAGACGTTCACCGCGTCCTCTGAGGTCGGTACCTATCGATCGACATCTATTTGTTTCGTCCTACCGGCCACCAGAGAAATCGGCTTCTGCACCACCTTCCTCGTCGTCGCTGCCCTCTGCTCCAACCTCCCGCCACCCTTGGTTGCCAGGATCGCCCTCCTTCGCACACGCCGTCATGGCTGGGAGGCCTCCAGCGCCCACGATGGTTGGACCAGGGGTGGGGCGCTTGTCGATCCACTGCATGGGGTGGCCCTGTCGCCGTGACCGCACGCCCACCCGTGATCCCACAGTTTGCGCCTGGCCAGGCAGGGCGGTCAGCTGGTGATGGCAATTCCGTTCAGGCCACTACAACCTCCGTTCAAACCGCCGGCGCCATCAGGTTTATTCCTCGGCAACCTAGACGGTTCCTCCAGCCACGGCTGAACTTTCCTTGGCCTGTCTTCCCGCTGATCATCCCACTGCAGTAGTTTGCGCGGATGTTCCCACAATATGTGCAAGCTCCTGTGCAGGCTAACAATCCGACAGTGCTTCAGAATAAACGGAAGAAGAAGAAGAATGTAGCTGTACCGCCGCAGCCACCTGCGGCCCCTGCTCAGCCGCAGTTTCAGCCTCAGTTTCAGCCTCCGCCGATGACGCAGCCTGCGGGTATGATATATGCACCACCTGCTATGAGTATGCCGCCGGTTACTGGTGCATCGACTTCTGTGGTTGCAACAATGGTTATTCCGTCTGATCAGGGTAAGGTGCAGAAGAATCTGAAGTGCTGGAAATGCTCTGGTGATACTCATGCTTCCAAAAACTGCCCAGTTCAACATTATTGTTTGGTATGTAATAATTCTGCTCATCCCACCATCAAAGTGTCCAACTTTGAAGTTGCCCAAGCCTACGATTATTGTGGCTAGGAAAGGTTCGGAGGATACACCATTCAACCAATTGCATGACTATATTTTTAAGGCCAATTTAGCACCCAAGTGTACAACTACTGCTAAGGTGTATGTGGTTGGCGCTATGATGCCTGGGGCTATCGTTGAGGCTCAGATGATGTGTATATGTTCGCTCAGCCCTTAGTGCAAAATGGGAGGCTCTTCCTCATGGCGATGATGCCTATCTTGTGA
This sequence comes from Avena eriantha, assembly GCA_910589775.1. Classification (NCBI taxonomy): domain Eukaryota; kingdom Viridiplantae; phylum Streptophyta; class Magnoliopsida; order Poales; family Poaceae; genus Avena; species Avena eriantha. The sequence goes on from OU342741.1 coordinate 46,346,619, forward strand.
GTTTTCCATCCTTCGAGGACCTATAGCGTGTTGATGGTATTCAGATGCTGGTTCAATCTCACAATGCTAGGATTGTTATCAGTATTTCGGAGGTATAGGATATACAACCTAAGTTTGTTCTACCTCAGGTGTGGGTTCATGTGGATGGGGTTCCTCATACCATCCGTCACTTCCATGGCTTCTGGGCGGTTGGATCTGTTGGAAATAAGCCCTAGAGACAAATAGTAAGAACTATTGATGACCCACAAGTATAGGGGGTGTATCGCAGTATTTTCGATAAGTAAGAGTGTTGAACCCAACGAGGAGCAGAAGGTGCTGGCTAGAGGTATGGATCAGGAATTCTCTGCAAATACTTAGCAAACGGATTTTTAGGATTTTTTGATATAGCAAGTAAACCAAGTATGAGTAAATAAAAGACAGTAGGAATAAATGCAGCAAGTGGCCCAATCCTTTATGCAGCAAAGGACAAGCCGGTTGTATTACCTAAGATGACCAAACATTCTCGAGGACACATGGGAAGACTGTCAAGTGTTTTCGCTTCATATAGTTGATTAATCTTCTTTAGCTTGCTAAGTGTTGTGTGGGTGAACCTGTGCTAATGTACCGACCTTCCTAGGACTAATACATACTTGTGACTATACCCCTTGCAAACATCCATAAGTACAAGAAAGTAATTAAGGTAGAAACCTAACCACAACTTTAAACTCTAAGACCCTTACGTCCCTTGTGCAATGGTTTCCTAACGGGGGTTCAGGTTTCAGTCACTCTGGCAACCCCTATGATTAGTAGCCAAATACACAATGCATTCCCCTAGGCCCATATAGGTGAAGTGTCATGTAGTCGATGTTCACATGACACCACTAGAAGAAGTACACCACAACTTAAATATCAAACCATTGAATCCTTCTCAACACAACTCCACTACTAACAACATGACTTCTCCCATATCCTCAAGAACAAAACGAACTACTCACAAGACATCATATGGATCATGATCAGAGATGGAATAATGATGTATAACAATCTGAACATAAACAATAATTCAATGGTTCACTCAATAGCATCAACTACAAAGAGAAATCAACATCGGGAAAGTTTCCCCTATGAACTATGCAAGATTCAACTCAATTATTACAGCAATATGGAGATGGTGATGAGGGTCCTGATGGTGATGATGGTGGTGGTGATGATGATGATGATCCCGATGAAGTCCAGCTTGATGGTGGTGTTGATGGCGACGATCTCCCCTCTCCGGGAAGGAATTCCCCCGGCAGAAATCTGTGGGGTATTTGGCCAAGATAAATACACCAATAATCAATAAAGGTCTCCCCACTTTTGGGAGGACCTCTAATTGATATTTTCTCTCTCCCCCTCTCTCTCGTGACAGTGGTCCCAAGTCTAGACTGCGCGAGCGAGAGACATCTTCACCGCGGAGCGCCATCGCGCTGGGGATTCGGATCCGGGAGCTCTACTTCCGCAATTGCTGCTGGATCGGGGAAGCGGGAGTAATCGTTAGGCACCGGACATGTGTAACTTCCCGCGAGGTGTCACACTTGAGGCACTCAAGTCGTTGGAGCCAAGGAGCGCAAGGACTTCATCACGACCTTGAGGTCGGCTTCGGCTCGTCTACATCAACCACGCTCTCCTGATCGTTGACAACGCTTTTCGGTCTTCAAGGGTAAGTTCACGAAAAGCCCCTTCCGTTACTGTATTACTAATAGATAGGTCCTGGCAGCTTCAGGGGTTCAGGGGCGTAGAGTAATTTTTTTATTGTTTTCATACGCGGAACCCCTACAGTGGTATCCGAGCTAGATCTATGCGTAGTAATGCTAGTACGGGTAGAACACACGAGATGTAGCGTGTGTGCGTTGATATTTTAGTTGTTACCCTCCCACGTGTACTTGTGCATACCGCAGTAATGCTTGATGAAGCGGCCCCCAACAGACTTTACGCGTTCATTCGCGAGACCGGTCCACGCTTGACATACGGCTTGTACCGTATAAAGTGGCTTAGGGGGTGTCTGTCTCTCTCGCATTAGTTGGTATGCCATTTGCAAAGGAGGTCCCCGAAAGGGGTGTAGTAGAGACAACTACTTGATCTACGTTGTGCTGAAAGTTCGTAGGTAAGAACGATTCTTGTGTGAAAGCCCATTCAACCACATGCAAAGATAAAGTAGAGGCGTCTAACTTTGTTTTGCAGGGGGCGTTGCTTTGTGATATGGTTGTGGCAAAAGTAAAGTGATTACCTTTTGTTACATAGTAGTAGATAGTCACAGAGGTGACGAACCAGCACGCCGGAATGACACCGGTACCTTGGTGTCTACGGCGTCGGAACCCTGGCGCCGGAACCCGGTGGCGACGGATGGAGATCACGACGTGAAGGACCATATCACATCGCATTTACATTCAATGTTATTGTTTGTATGTCTTATTGTGTGCTAGTATTAGATACTCGACAATAGCCTAATAAGATGATCCCTGTTAAAATTACCAACGATTGTATTCCCCCTTAGTGTGCACCACCAAGAAAGTTCTTCGGTATGAGGCAGGCCGTGATGATCGGGTGTCAGACATATCTACGTTCGCATACAGTGGGTGTCAGCCATGTTGCACAGCAAATACACTAAGGTTGAGTTGGCGAGCCTAGCATGTATAGACATGGCCTCGGAACACGGATGGTCAAAAGATCCAACATGAGTCGCATGAATGATGTGACCGACGTTTAGCGTCCACCCTTGAACCCACATTGATGATCGTGATGATCGAGGGAGATGTGGCTGATACGGGTCGTGTTATCACTAGGAACCCTCACTTTGGATAGGTGTTTCTGAGTGGAGTTATTATTAACTCATTTAATTATAAACTTAGTCTAAATTCCTTTTGCAAATTATAAATGTAGATGGCTCACTATGAAGCTTACTTTGTCATTGAGGATTGGGTAAAGGGTGAGAAACTTAGACTTGATGGATCCAACTTCCCTAGTTGGCTTGTGCGCCTGAATGATCTCCTTACTAGGAATCATGTGGCAGACTACATATGCTGCACGATAGATTTGACTGAGCCAGACTACTATGAGACCCCACAAGATCTAGTAGACCGCTATTATCGTCAAGAGATGTCCACCTACATTCAGATAATAATGTGTTACGGGATGGTGGATGAACTACATCCGCTCATGGGTGATCTTGATCCATATTCGATGGTGGATCAGCTGAGATCAGAGTTCATAGGCCATGTGCGCATGTGGAAGCACGAGCTGCTTGGAGAGTTCCTTTCCATACAGATGGAGGAGCATACATGTCTGAAGGGTCACTTGGAGCGCATGCTTGATGCACACACGAGACTGGTTCACTTCTTGGATTACTGGATGGCTGATCCATTTGCGATCGACGTACTGCTTCGGTCGTTGCCTCCCAGCTACGAAGGACATGTTCGGAATAGCATCATGAGTGGTGATACGGAAGCATTGGATTTCCATGAGTTCATATTACGTTTTAGGAACGTAAAGGTTGAACCAATCACCAGAGAGGTCATCGATGACAAAGGTATATATTTGATATACGGTTTATAAATGTTATAATCTTGCAAACACATTGCAGTGTTAAGTATATCTAATATTTGTTCTGTTTTGCTGAAAACATGTCCTTCTGCATGAGAGGTGCTTGCTGGAGAGGAGGTGACGTTGCGTGTTGATGGCGAGCATGATGATGATGGTCAAGGACACTCTCCCTCGACATTTATCATTTAGTTTATGTTTTAGGATGATTATTGTAATCAAGAGATTGTGAACTTCTTTAGTGTGTCTCACATTTTTGTGAGACAGTTATTCATATCCGTTTGTAACAAACAGTTGTTCCACTTTTATGAATGATTTCTATTTGTGTTCATATCTTGTTTGATTATGTGTGAATTATCCTTGTTGTTTGAAACTAAGTGATAATGCATGAACATTTGTAAAACATTAAAATTCCTTGTTTAAAATACCCAACTTAAATGATATGTTCATTAATGAATGAAACCATTGTTTAAATTCAAAGTTATGTGATAATATGCGAAAGTCATTCGATTTCTTGTCACATATAAATCATGCCTAAGTTCGGCAAAATAACTTGAACACCGTGTATTACTTGAATATAGAGTGTTTAAAGAATTATTAAAAGTAAACACATATTCGATGTATTGGGTTTTAGCGAAAATGGTAATTATCATTAAATGATTGTTTAAATGTGTAAAGTAGTTTACCAAAGGAAACGTGAATATGAAACTATTTGATTTGATCAAAATGTTTCATTAACAAAGGGTATAAATATGAAAGAGAATCTAATTACTATAATTTGATCAATAGTAATGAGATTCGAATTTATAAGAATGGCATAAAAAGAAAATTATGGAATGCAAAGCGTTTTGAAACATCAAAGTGCAAAGCATCACAATGTGATATTAGATATCAAAGGGGTTGAATAGAAGGCACCAAATAAATCGTTGTAGTGTAGATGTAGAGACCATTAGCTTAGAAATAGTTAGCACTCAATTAGAAGGCAGTGTACCATTTGAATTCATGAAAGTTTTGGGGTTATTTGATATAACCAAAACAATAGCAAATAAGTCCTTGTAGCGTATTCATTGGAAACTTTAAATACGAAACCCATAGCTCAAACCCAAAGGGAAAGCAAGATTCGTATTGCTTGGATTTTGGTACATTCTTGAGAAAGCTCACTTTTAGTGATGTTTCTCGGTTATAGAGCAAATGGAAGATAGTGAAAAACACGATGAGGATTCAAAACCCTGCATTAGAGTGTTGAAAAGCGCAACGGACAACGTTCCTAAACGTTTCTCTACACAGAAAGAAAGAATCAATGATATTGATCATTGTGTTTTCCCCACTAGTGTTTTCACTACATAAAGTAGGATTCAAAATGTAAATCCATATCTAGTATGGAGACATTTGTGAATCATTTGTCATGATTATTGGAATATGACATACCTACGAACTACAAAGCAAATAATGGTAAACTAAATTATGAGAAATCCTAGAAGCAAACTTCCCTTAAGATTAGAAAGCAATTCGTTGCTAAATCTCACAAGTAAAAGGGGTTACTTGAATTTTTCCCAAAAGACTGCAAAGCCATAGTAGGAAAAAGGGGTAAATGACAAAAGCACAATTTGTCAAGTATTGGACAAATTCAAATGAATTTGATTCATGTGTGCTAAATGTCTAGTGGATTTAAAACTAGTAAAGTACTAATTTCTCATAGTAAAACTCCTAGTTTGATATTTGATCAAAGGATTTTGAAGTTGTTCAAAATAGTGAGTGGATGTGCAATTTGCATAAAATTGAGTGGGAGCTATGAAAGTCTTCCTAAAACAATATGTGATTGTCATATGAGTGGGAGCTTTTTGGAGTAATTCTTAAGCATGTTAAGGATGAAAGCGCAAGTACTTATAAATAATGATTTATAAGATACATAAGTTGATAATAGGTGTATTATGATATTATGTAGTATTCCTTAAAAGATTCTAAAAGGGGTTTTAGAATAGAAGTTAATTAAGGAACTGATCCTTAATTACTCAAATTAGGAATAGTATTAAGTTTAACATCAATGGTTGAAAGAAAGAAAAAGGATGATCGTCATCCACTATGTTGAGACATAGGTTCTGTCTTAGTAAACCATGATGATAACTTAGCATAATATGTGATCCAAATAAGGGACGTTCAAAAGTGATTAAGTTCAAATCACAGAACGTTGAGCTGAGTTTTTGTCCGTAGTGTCTAATAGAGAACTGTGGATATATTTTCCAAATCCATAAAGGATAACATATCTTAAAGCATAAAGAGTTATGTTATAAAGGAATATGTTGGAAACTCCCGTAGATACCAATTAAAGTCAAGTAGGAAGCGAGGTGAACAAAACATCGAAAGTTGCACAGAGTGCACTAGTGTTTCGATGAATACATTTATAATAATAGATAAGGGTACCATCTAAAGTGTTGTATAATGTTATGGCGGGGCTAGTTCGCTTTTAATGTAGAATGATGTGTCCCAGGGCACAGTGCCCATGAGAAAGCCCTCGAGCTTGATCTAACGTCACTGTAGGCTCCTGGAATCAGGCCTCGTTCTGCTGCCATAGTGGCGATGCATACACACAAGATGCTATCATGTGATGATAGAGTATTAATGTCAATCCAGGTGACATTAGTAAGTTGCAAAGGATTTGGGACTGTAAAGTACAGACCCGAGACTCAACCTCTTCCATGAGCAAGCATGTTCAGGGTGCTGGGTATATGGTGCCAATGATTGAGAACAAATGCAGCTAGTGTATTTGTACTCTAGTGCAAGTGGGAGACTGTTGGAAATATGCCCTAGAGACAAATAGTAGTAAGGACTATTATCATATTTCATATAGTTTATGATTAAGTTTTATATCATGCTATAACTGTATTGAGTGGAAACATCAATACACGTGTGATATACAAATAACCAGGGGTTCCCAGTGAAACTCTAGTCACTGGTTCATTTGTCAACAGATGATCATGTTTCCTGATCATGTGGCATTTATGCCCGTTGGAAATGAGGTCATTTCATTCTGAGAATGAGATGATGAACCAATACCCAACCTAAACATCGTGACCCAACCATGTCACGAAGTTCAAGTTACGATGATTAGAAATGGATCCTCATAGACTATTCCTTAGACCATGAGGCTATATCAATCACTGTCTCCCGAGAGTGCTTAGATAGCATCAAACGCCATCTGGTAATACGGTGGTTATAAAGGTGTGTTTAGGTACTCAGAGGAAACCGTAGAGGCAATATATGTCAAGAGCGGGATTTATCCGTCCATGTGATGGGAAGATACTCAAGGGCCCACTCGGAGAAGTTATATCCAATAGCTGCGCAGCGTGTGATTTGATCACGGGGATATCACTTGTCGGAACGAGTCAAGTAACATTGTTCAGTAACGATGTTGAACACGACATGGTGATGTCATTGATCATATCTCGGGCAATGCAAGTATCGAGTGACAAACGGAATAAGACACGACTGTCCCCATTCAAACGACGAAAGATCTTCGTGGAACGCATAGGGGTCACATGGCCATCCAGGTCCCTCTGTCGATCATTGGTGCGGGAGTGTCCCGACCATGTCTAGAGTGTTCGCGAACCGTGGGGTATCACGCTTAAGGGATTGATGATGCTTAGAGAGTGTTTATAGGATCGCTGGAATCACCGAAGAATAGTAGAGAGAAAATCGGAAGGGTTTCGGTAAGTCCGGAGGATGTCCGGAGTGGAGGTGGAAGGTGTTCCATAGCCACGGAGGTTGAATAATATGTGAATGAATGTTAAATATTGATTTAATCATTTATTCATAATTATTTAATAAAGAGAAAATCAATTTTAATGGTCAAAGGCTTAATGGGCCAATTCTGGAGAGAGAGGGCCCATTAGGGGAAAGGAGAGAGGGAGAGGGGCCAAGGGGGAGGCCAGCTAGGCCTAGCCCCCCGCGCGGGGCCCACTAGGGTGGCCGGCGGCCACCCCTTCCCCCTCCTCTCCTTTAGTCCCACCCCGGGACTTTGAGGGAGGTAGTACCCCTCCTCCCCCTATATATAGTAGGGTATTTTTTTTGCGGGTAATATTGTGGGGTATTTGGCCAAGATAAATACACCAATAAACAATAAAGGTCTCCCCACTTTTGGGAGGACCTCTAATTGATATTTTCTCTCTCCCCTCTCTCTCTCGTGACCGTGGTCCCAATTCTGGACTGCGCGAGCGAGAGACATCTTCACCGCGGAGCGCCGTCGCGCCGCGGGATTCGGATCCGGGAGCTGTACTTCCGCAACTGTTGCTGGATCGGGGAAGCGGGATTCATCGTCACGCACTGTACATGTGTAACTCCCCGCGAGGTGTCGCACTTGAGGCACTCAAGTCGTTGGAGCCAAGGAGCGCAAGGACTTCATCACGACCTTGAGGTCGGCTTCGGCTCGTCTACATCAACCACGCTCTCCTGAGCGTTGACAACGCTTTTCAGTCTTCAAGGGTAAGTTCACAAAAAGGCCCTCCCATTACTATAGTACTAATAGATAGGTCCTGGCAGCTTCAAGGGTTCAGGGGCGTAGAGTAATTTTTTTATTGTTTTCATACGCGGAACCCCTACAGGATCTCTGTTGGGTATGGCAGTGGATGTTGATTTGCCGACTCTGTATCATCGCAATATTGTGCGCATTTGTGTGGCAATGATGAACCCTAATGCGATGTTGAAGTGTGTGGATGACAAAGGGCCCTATATTTGTACTTATGCTACCTTGAAACTGAAAGGTTATGACTACACTTTTCGCTAGGAGGCACCGAACTTCGTCCCTGATCCCGCATTCACTCCTCTTTTCTGGAGACGTAAGGGGATGATTTTGATGAGGACGATGGCACTGGATAGAAGGAGAAGGATCCGTCTGTCGATGATAGTACTTATCGGACTCAAGGTAGTCAAATGGAGATCGATAATATGGGTGCCTAGCCAGCTATGGAAGGTCCTCTAGTCAACAAAGTCTCTTCTTTGCCTGTTTTTGGGTCACGCCTTTCAACCCCAGTCCATAGACTCCCCAGGGTAAAGATATTGTGGATGCTGCACGGTACTCTCGTTCAGGTTTTCAGCTTCCAGAAGTATCTCTGTCTTCTGCAGGTTCATGGGCTGGTTCAGGAAACAAGATCAAGCCCGAGATGTCTCTATCTTCGCGGCCTTCTAGCGCCCCAGCGGTGCCTATTGCTGGGTTGCTTTCGATACTGGATGCTTTGCCAACCCCCACTGCTTCTCCTCCTGTGGCACCGGTAGCCCAGCCCACCTCACCGCTCGCTAGCGCTGCATCTCCGTTGTAGGCGGCAGCGGCCCAACCTGTATCGCCTTCATCGACGGCCCAACCCGCCTCGCCACCGTCTGCTCCGCGGGCGGATGCTACGGTACGGCGGCCTGCCGAACCGCTTCAGCAGGCCGCCGGTGTCCAAGCTCCCGCCCTACCAAGTCAGCCCGCAGCTGGTCTTGGGCTACAGGAGGGCCAAATGCCTCTGCCGGTGACCAAAGCTTCATCGACATTGGATGTTTTCGTCTTGGTAGTTGAGTCTGCTATGGGGGGTGCTGATCCTTCGATGCAGGCCCCTGTGATGTCTACGCACTTCTATTCTTGTAGACAGTTGTTGGGCCTCCAAGTGCAGAGGTTTGTAGAACAGCAGCAAGTTTTCCCTTAAGTGGATCACCCAAGGTTTATCAAACTCAGGAAGGAAGTGGTCAAAGGTATTCCCTCTCAAGCAACCCTGCAATCAAGATACAAGAAGTCTCTTGTGTCCCCAACACACCCAATACACTTGTCAGGTGTATAGGTGCACTAGTTCGGCGAAGAGATAGTGAAATACAAGTGGTATGGATATAAGACAACGGTGATAGAAAATAACTTGATGGCGCGGAAAAGACTAAAGGCAAACAGAAATAAAGATGGAAGCAAGCAAACATGTAACAAATCTAGTAGCAAACGGTGTTTCAGTGCTAAGAAACAAGGCCTAGGGATCATACTTTCACTAGTGAACACTCTCATATAAATATATTCTCTTTATGATACTACTCTTAACTACTCTCCGGTTGAACACTCTAATCAATGGTAGGGCTATAACAGCACACCTCAAAGTAAGCCTTTCCCATCTAAAAAACCCCACACTATCACCTTGAGTACTAGATGAGTCCAACAAACACCACAATTTCATAGAAACATCCAACTCCAAATATAACTCATAACAAGTATTTGTAATCTCTAGCCTAAGTGCCACCATGGTGTGCACGCTGTCACTTTCACACACATGGGGAGAGCAGAGATCTATTAAAGCACTTGAGTAGCAAGGTAGAAATAATTGATTACAAAGCTCATGATCACAATATGATCACGCATAGAGAGAGAGATGAACACATAGCTACCGGTAGAACCCTTAGCCTCGAGGAAGAACTACTCCCTCCTCATCATGGGAATCAGCAATGGTGATGGAGATGGCGCTGGAGATCGATGGAGATGGCTCCGGGGGCACTTCCCTGTCCCGGCAGGGTGCCGGAACAGAGACTTTTTGTCCCCTGAATCTCCCCTTCGGTGGTGGCGGCGCTGCGGAACTTTTCGTGGCTGGAGGCTTGATGATTTAGGGTTTACGCATCGGGAGGCTTCTTATAGGCGAAGAGGCAAGTTTGGTGGAGTGCCAGGGGGCCCACACCACTTTGGTGGCGCGGCCAGGACTAGCCCGCGCCACCATATGGTGTGGCCAGGCCCTGGCCCTCCTCCGTCTCTGCTTCGGGCTCCGTGAGTCTTCCGATAAAGTAGGAACTTTGGCTTTTGTCCCGTCCAATTCCGAGAATATTGATTTTCTGACTTTCCTAGAACCAAAAACAACAGAAAACAGGCAGCTGGCATTGTGGCTCTTTGTTAATAGGTTAGTCCAAGAAATCATATAGAAAGTACTCCAAAGTATGGACAAAACATAAGAAAGTAGATAAAACCAAGCACGGAACATCAAAAATTATAGATACATTTGCAATGTATCACCCTGCGGTGGGCTCTTTGATGAAGAAGGCCTCGGCTTTCATGGCGCTACGCAGGAGTGGAAGACACAAGGTGAGCACGGATGGCGGTTCTGCAACGGGCGTGGATTCTTTGGAGAAAGCCTTGCGCATGAATATACTTGGATAGCATAAGCTAGTAGGTAGGTATGGTGGACTCTTTGGAATAACTTGGTTTAGGGAGTTGGATGCATGAGTGGAACTCATACTTGGTTGTGGAGGCTAGCAAAAGACTGTGAGCGACAAACTAAGAGAGAAATAATGGCCATAATCATGCAGAGTGACAAACTATCATTGATCAAAGCATAAAGTGATACTACAAGTTGAAAACAAAAGGATCTTAAAGTCTATAGTGACTTGGGATAGTCATAACATGGTGTGAGCATGCGCCAAGTCAGCCCAAATAGAACATCAAAGGAGAATACCACAATACTATGCTTTAATATGCTAAAACAACGCATGATTCATCCAAGGCACATTAAGCAATCTCAATTGTTTATAACAAGTCATGCTATAGCAAAGAATACTAAGCATAAAGCCAAAACAATATCAAGCATGGCATGACAAAGCATAGCCACAGTCAAAAACGAGCTCTTTTTACCTCATAAGCATGAACTTTCCTACTCTTTTCCAAACCAAACCAAACTATTTGAAAACCAATGTATGAAAGAGGGGGTCCAACCAATTTCTTCAAGCAAACTAATCAAACTAAGAAAACCAAAACCAAAACGAAAACGAAAAAGAAGACGCTCCAAGAAAAACACAACTGTGCATGAAACAATAAAAATGAAGCGTTTGGAAGAAACCTAGGATTTTTATTGATGAAGAAGGGGATGCCTTGGACATCCCCAAGCTTTGACGCTTGTACTTCTTGGATATTTCTTGGGGTGACACGCATGGCATCCTCAAGCTTGAGCTTTAGTCCATCCTTCATCTCATTATTCATTCCTTCCATACACCTGAAATTTTTCCTTCATACAAAACTTCACACAATCTTTATTAGCAACATTAGTGCACTTAAGATAAATAAGTCTTAAGGTTCAGTTCTAATACCAAATAAACTTCCATTAGAACACTATCTACTGTAGCAATTCCTCAAAAAGCTCAATTCCCCAAAAGAATTCAAGAAGGAACCAACAAGAAGCAAATGCAGAAAATGGCAGAAATCTGTCAAAACAGACCAGCAGGTAAAGACGAATTTTTTCGAAGACCTTCTGTTGCGCAAATCGAAACGTGTTGAACTAACGAAAGTTAGACAACAACTTGGGGTAGAAGCACAAAAAATTACAGCTCAATCGGACATACAGAGCTCTCTCACGAATTTTTACGGTGAAGCACAAAAATCTGTTTCGGGACAGCAACTTTCCCAATCATTACTTCTTTCTCATTAGAGGTTACTTTTGGCACAAAAAGCAAATAAAAAGGATAAGGAGAAGTTATTACAGAGGTAATAACTTCCAAGACTTATCTAAAACTTTTGGGTTATCTCCCAATAAGTACTTTTCTTTAACGCCTTCAAGTTATGCTTGATAGTTTAAGAAGATGCTCACATAAGAAATATGAATTGAAGTAAAAGAGAGCATCAAGAAGCAAATTCAAAACACATTTAAGTCTAACCCACTTCCTATGCATAGGAATGTTATAAAGAAACAAGTCATGAAAGCACAAAGAAACGAGCATAGTAAAGAAAAACAAGTGCAACTTCAAGACTTTCAACATAAAGAGGGGAAACTTAATATTATTGAGATGCATAAAACCATGTTTCCCTCTCTCATAATAACTTTCAGTAGCATCATGAATAAAATTAAAAAATATAACTATCACATAAAACATTCTTATCATGAGCCACATGCATAAAAGAATTAATACTACGCACATAAACATAGTCATTCTTATTGATTGTAGTGGGAGCAAATTCAACAAAATAGCTATCATTATTATTTTCATCACCATAATCATCAAATATAGGAGGCATATTGTAATCATAATTAATTTCCTCCTCAATAGTAGGTGGACTGAAAATATCATACTCATCATTGTAATCATCATATATTGGAGGTATAGTATCATCATAGGCAATAGAATAATTGTCTTCCAAAGTGTGTTCATTTGTAAACATATCTTCATTGAAAGGATCATGGATAGCACTAAGAGTATAGCAATTATTAATATCATCATTTTCAGAATTGGTACCGAAGAGATTTTCAATATCAAAAGTAGTGTGCTTTTCCCAATCATGATCACTACTATAGGTAATAGGCATAGGAACATCATCGAGTTCAGACTCATCAAAAACTATAATAGGAGCAACATGCTTAGGGGAAAATACTGTTTCCTCTCTTCTTTTACTCCTCCTCTTCTTCTTTTTCTTCTTCTCTTTCGGAGGGAGAGGCTTGAAAGGAAGCTTCTCCATATACCCTGGTTCATTGTTAGAGACAATAGAAGAAACTTTGGAGGATTCCTTCTTTTCATTAAGAAGATCAAAACACATATTAGTCCTATCATATTTTGGTAAAATCTCATCTTCTATAATATTTTGTATGTAAGAATTTGTGTCGCAATTATCAACACAATAAAGATGACAACCATGCAGGACACTATTCATATCAAAAGCACCCATATCTACCAAAGAGGTTTTTCTTGATAACTCTTCACACCCCAAAAATAATGTAAGTTCATCAAGCTGATTAGGAGTGATCATGCCATCACAATACAAACTTGCAGTACTCATTGTATTAGAAGGGCTATTATTATGGCCTGAGCATTGAAAATTGAAATGACCCACTTCGAAGCAAAGTTCACAAATAAAAGGATAAAGGGCACAAACTTTTTTACCAAGATCATTTAAAGCCCTATACCACATTCTAGTTTTTTCATTCCTGTGGGTGATACAATATTCTTCTTCAATTTGATTATTCTCGCAAGGTCTATGTATTCCACAAAAATTAACATGCTTATAACAAATAGTACTTTCAGAGGTTTGAGCATGTTTATTGCTATCATTAATAACAATTTCATTTTCCATGTGATGTCTACGCACTTCTATTCTTGTAGACAGTTGTTGGGCCTCCAAGTGCAGAGGTTTGTAGAACAGCAGCAAGTTTTCCCTTAAGTGGATCACCCAAGGTTTATCGAACTCAGGGAGAAAGTGGTCAAAGATATCCCCTCTCAAGCAACCCTGCAATCAAGATACAAGAAGTCTCTTGTGTCCCCAACACACCCAATACACTTGTCAGGTGTATAGGTGCACTAGTTCGGCGAAGAGATAGTGAAATACAAGTGGTATGGATAATTATAAGTGGTAACAGTGCTAGAAAATAACTTGGTGGCGTGGAAAAGACTAAAGGCAAACTGAAATAAAGATGGAAGAAAGCAAACATCTAATAGATCTAATTGCAAACGGTGTATCAATGCTTAGAAACAAGGCCTAGGGATCATACTTTCACTAATGAACACTCTCATATAAATATATTCTTCTTTATGATACTACGCTGAACTACTCTCCGGTTGGACACTCTAATCGATGGTAGGGCTATAACAGCACACCTCAAAGTAAGCCTTTCCCATCTAGAAAACCCCACACTGTCACCTTGAGTACTAGATGAGTCCAACAAACACCACAATTTCATAGAAACATCCAACTCCAAATATAACTCATAACAAGTATATGTAATATCTAGCCTAAGTGCCACCATGGTGAGCACGCTGTCACTTTCACACACATGGGGAGAGCAGAGATCTATTAAGCACTTGAGTAGCAAGGTAGATCTACTAGATTACAAAGCTCATGATCACGATATGATCATGCATAGAGAGAGAGATGAACACATAGCTACCGGTAGAACCCTTAGCCTCGAGAGAGATACACTCCCTCCTCATCATGGGAATCAGCAATGGTGATGGAGATGGTGGTGGAGATCGATGGAGATGGCGGTGAAGATGGTGAAGAGGCAGCGGCGGCGGCACGGAGGACTCCTTCCCCGCCGCCGGTATCACAGGGGAGCACCGTCCCTTAGCACCCTTCCTTCATGGCTTCTTGGGAGCCTGTTCCCATGGAGATGGGATACATGGGGGAGGAAAAAACGTGGCTTTGGTGGCTGAAAATTCGTGGGTGGAGGTGTCTCCCATGAATTAGGTTTCCTCCCTTTATATAGCTTCTCGGATTCCTGTCACCCCATCTTGGGCTGCAGTAAATCGGGCCTAAAAGTCCCGCCCGGACTCGGAATCAGCTAACTTTTATGTTCAGAACATTTGTCGCGAAATTTCCAACAACTTTGTAGTTGAAGAGTTTTCCGTTTGACGCCATATTCGACCCGAAATGTGACCATCTTCAAAAAGGGTTCTGAGACAGATTTCTGGAAAATCCCAATTTGACTCCAACAAGGCTTCCACTTGTATTCTTGGTAATTCCTACACATCAAAATGTAAAACAAGAACATTGTGCACTTTTGCAACTATTAGTAGGTTAGTCCAAGAAATCATATGAAAAGTACTCCAAAGTCTGGGCAAAACATAAGAAAGTAGATAAACCAAGCATGGAACATCAAAAATTATAGATACATTTGCAATGTATCAACATCCCCAAGCTTAACTCCTGCTCGTCCTCAAGTATGTAAGTGATAAAAAGAAAGAATAATTTTTGAGGTGACATGCACCATCAAAGACTTGATCAAAGTATTTGTAAAACATTCAAAGCTGGGATCATAGTACTTCAATCATAACATGAAAGACAAAGTTCTAGCAATAAGCAAAGCAATTATGATGCAACATGAAAAGGCACAAACAAAAGATTCATGAATAACAATGCTTTGTAGGACGTTTGTTTGTTTCACATAAAGAAAACATAGCATAATAGTATTCAGCTTGTCCCTCAATAGAGTAGCAAATATAAATGCATAGGACACCTTCAAAGTTCATAAGAGTGACTAGATACAAATAGTTTAAAACAAGCAATATCAAGTTATGCATCAATCAACTAGTCTTGGGACAATGCACACAGAACTAAGAATGGCCACTATGCTCTCAAAGTAGGTGCATAAAGGTAGAAAGTGGAGACTCAATATAATGGTGGAAGAAAAGCCTTTGTAAAAGGAAGTAGGGATTCAAGTCTCATAAAGAGCTTCCAAAACTTATGGAACTTATAGCTTTCAGCTCTCATTGCCCCTATCATAAGCATCTTGAAGTGATTAAGGTTAAAGTGAACAAACTATGGTGTACATGCTTGACGAAGTATAAGTTAGAAATCTCATGTCCCTTGTATACGAGGGCCGCTCCTCATGCTACTCAAGTTTAGTCACCGGTAAATTTTTGTCATTGTAAGTACATGTGTATCATAGAAAACCGCCAACGGGGTACCCCTTTCCCGATGATACGGAAGAATCCCCATATCAAAATGACAAGGCAAGCAGACAACAAGCATCTCAGCATTCTTCTTATTTACCATGGGAATATGATGCTTTTTTCTCTCTTTCCTCTTTTCATAGTATCTCTTTTTTTCTTTTTTTTTCTTTTCTCAGTAGGACTCTTTTTTATAAGAAGAATTCTTCATAGAAAGCTCATTATGGTTACACTGCAGGTTTCCACCATGTCAGCATGGATTAGACCAGCGGCCCAGGCGTTTCTCTAACACATATACCTAACTCCATGGACTTACAAGCCCCCCTTTCATTTCACACCGACGACACCCATATACAAAAGAGCATGATATCAACTAGGTACAAGTACCAAGTGCAATGTTGAAAGCGTTCCCCATGAAAGCATGGTTCTTCTAATTCCCAACAAATAAGTGCAGGCATATACAACATAGAAGACACAATGGTTCAAGTTATTTAAGGGCAAGTAAAGTAAAGCGTGCCATCAAGTTCGTGAGAGCTTTAATCACTAGTTTTTTCATAACAAGTGGAAGGTAAACAAAAGCATGAATATACTTGGAGTAGCATAATCTAATAGGTAGGTATGGTGGACTCTTTGGAAAAACTTGGTTTAGGGAGTTGGATGCATGAGTGAAACTCATACTTTGTTGTGGAGGCTAGCAAAAGATTGGGAGCGACAAACTAAGAGAGAAATAATGGCCATAATCATGCAGAGCGACAAAACATCATTGATCAAAGCATAAAGTGATACTACAAGTTGAAAACTAAAGGATCATAAAGGGGACTCCTTCCCCGCCGCCGGTATCACAGGGGAGCACCGCCCCTTAGCACCCTTTCTCATGTCTTCTTGGGAGCCCTTCTCCATGGAGATGGGATCCATGGGGGAGGAAAAAACGTGGCTTTTGTGGCGGTGGAGGTGTCTCCCACGAATTAGGTTTCCTCCCTTTATATAGCTTCTCGGATTCCCGTCACCCCATCTTGGGCTGCAGTAAATCAGGCCTAAAAGTCCCTCCCGGACTCGGAATCAGCTAACTTTTATGTTCAGAACGTTTGTCGAGAAATTTCCAACAACTTTGTAGTTGAAGAGTTTTCCGTTTGACGCCATATTCGACCCGAAAAGTGACCATCTTCAAAAAGAGTTCTGAGACGGATTTCTAGAAAATCCCAATTTGACTCCAACAAGGTTTCCACTTGTATTCTTGGCAATTCCTACACATCAAAGTGTAAAACAAAAACATTGTGCACTTTTGCAACTATTAGTAGGTTAGTCCAAGAAATCATATGAAAAGTACTCCAAAGTCTGGGCAAAACATAAGAAAGTAGATAAGAATTTGAGGATCAAGACCATATTTAGCACTAAGCTCTTGAAAATCAGCAGTTTCAGCAAAAGACTTAATGCAATCATACACATAGTTTATACCTGGTTCTTTACCTTTGTTGTTATAACAATCTTCGGTATTGCTTTGAATTGTTTAAAGAAGATCCCACTTAGCTTTGACCTCCTTACTCGTGAAGGATCCCTCTAAACAAGTATCTAGATAGTCCTTGTAATGTCCTGAAAGCCTTGCATAGAAATCATTAATAATAATATTCCTGAGGAGCTCATGAATGGGACATTTGAGCATTAGTGACTTCAATATCCCCCATGCTTGGGCAATACTTTCTCCATCATGAGGATGAAAATTATAAATGTAATTCCTATCTTTATGAATTTCATGAGGAGGATAAAATTTAGAGTAAAAGAGAGATTCAAGTTCCTTCCACTCCAAATGATGAGGATCATCTAGTAGCTCATACCACTCCCTTGCTTTGCCCTTAAGTGAAATAGGGAATAGCTTCCCCTTAACTTGGTTCATTGAAATAGCTGCACACTTGAACAACTCGCATAACATGTATAAAGAGTAAATGATCACCAGGATGGACAGTTCCATCTCCAAAATAGCAGTTATTCATAACACGTTCAACAATTTTTATAGGTATTTTAAAAGGTATGCTTTCAGTATGTGGATATAAAATATCACAAGTATCATCAGAATTACCACATATGGGAGATAAAGTATCATCAGAGCAAATTTTCTTCTTTAAAGCTGGGGAACTAAAAAGATCATTTTCATAAAAACCAACGTCCCCAAGCTTAGACGTTTCCATAGCATTAGTAACAAAGGTGTTCACAAGATTCATACTAATAACATTGCTATTAGCATGCAAAGAAGGTTCCAAGGGTTTTTAATTTTCTTTTCAAAGAATTCGAGTTCTAACTTAGGAAAAAGACTAAAAAGCTCTCTAATTTTGTTGTTGTTTTCCATTAAGCCTAACTAGTGAAAACAAGAAATAAAAAGACAAAATTGTAGAATCTAAAGGAAATAATTTCGAGTACTCACACCAGAAAATAGGCGTTTGCCGTGGGAGGTTCTTCTTCTTTAATCCTCCGGTGTGAATACCTTTTACCTTACCTCCCCGGCAACGGCGCCAGAAAATAGCTTGATGTCTACGCACTTCTATTCTTGTAGACAGTTGTTGGGCCTCCAAGTGCAGAGGTTTGTAGAACAGCAGCAAGTTTTCCCTTAAGTGGATCACCCAAGGTTTATCGAACTCAGGAAGGAAGTGGTCAAAGGTATTCCCTCTCAAGCAACCCTGCAATCAAGATACAAGAAGTCTCTTGTGTCCCCAACACACCCAATACACTTGTCAGGTGTATAGGTGCACTAGTTCGGCGAAGAGATAGTGAAATACAAGTGGTATGTATATAAGACAACGGTGATAGAAAATAACTTGATGGCGCGGAAAAGACTAAAGGCAAACTGAAATAAAGATGGAAGCAAGCAAACATGTAACAGATCTAGTAGCAAACAGTGTTTCAGTGCTAAGAAACAAGGCCTAGGGATCATATTTTCACTAGTGAACACTCTCATATAAATATATTCTCTTTATGATACTACTCTTAACTACTCTCCGGTTGAACACTCTAATCGATGGTAGGGCTATAACAGCACACCTCAAAGTAAGCCTTTCCCATCTAGAAAACCCCACACTATCACCTTGAGTACTAGATGAGTCCAACAAACACCACAATTTCATAGAAACATCCAACTCCAAATATAACTCATAACAAGTATTTGTAATCTCTAGCCTAAGTGCCACCATGGTGTGCACGCTGTCACTTTCACACACATGGGGAGAGCAGAGATCTATTAAAGCACTTGAGTAGCAAGGTAGAAATAATTGATTACAAAGCTCATGATCACAATATGATCACGCATAGAGAGAGAGATGAACACATAGCTACCGGTAGAACCCTTAGCCTCGAGGAAGAACTACTCCCTCCTCATCATGGGAATCAGCAATGGTGATGGAGATGGCGCTGGAGATCGATGGAGATGGCTCCGGGGGCACTTCCCTGTCCCGGCAGGGTGCCGGAACAGAGACTTTTTGTCCCCCGAATCTCCCCTTCGGTGGCGGTGGCGCTGCGGAACTTTTCGTGGCTGGAGGCTTGATGATTTAGGGTTTACGCATCGGGAGGCTTCTTATAGGCGAAGAGGCAAGGTCGGTGGAGTGGCAGGGGGCCCACACCACCTAGTGGCGCGGCCAGGGCTAGCCCGCGCCACCATATGGTGTGGCTAGGCCCTGGCCCTCCTCCGTCTATGCTTCGGGCTCCGTGAGTCTTCCGATAAAGTAGGAACTTCGGCTTTTGTCCCGTCCAATTCCGAGAATATTGATTTTCTGACTTTCCTGGAAACAAAAACAACAGAAAACAGGCAGCTGGCATTGTGGCTCTTTGTTAATAGGTTAGTCCAAGAAATCATATAGAAAGTACTCCAAAGTGTGGACAAAACATAAGAAAGTAGATAAAACCAAGCATGGAACATCAAAAATTATAGATACATTTGCAATGTATCACCCTGCGGTGGGCTCTTTGATGAAGAAGGCCTCGGCTTTCATGGCGCTACGCAGGAGTGGAAGACACAAGGTGAGCACGGATGGCGGTTCTGCAACGGGCGTGGATTCTTTGGAGAAAGCCTTGCGCAGGAAAGCTAAAAAGAACCTAGATACTTGTGGTAATCCCTCTTCATCGAAGTCATTTATTTCTTTCACTTCTACTCGCATTTCTTCTAAGCTAAATTCAGTTGGAATTAGTCTGGGTAAGAATGCTAGTGATATTTCAGTTTCTGCCAAGGTCTTGAGGTGGATAGAATGTGACCGGTTAACAGTCGTTCCAAAAGCTTCGGCATCTTATATTTCCACTTACTCGGATGATGAGGAAGCGGATACCACAACAGATGGCCAACTTCTATCTCATCTAGTAGGTGAAGTTCTAGAAGTTGGTTTGGACGGGGACAGATTAAGCTCAACATATGAGCTAACTACTTATGGTCGTAAATCAACTTCTAGGAAGAAATGTAATAAATCTCATAAACGAGATCTTGCTCCTAAATCTATTATTGTTTCCCAATGAATGGCATGTTTTTGAATAGCAGAGGTCTTCGCGACTTGGCTAAACATTTACATATTGCACTTTGTTCTAGGGAACACAATTTAGATTTTGTGGCTATCTCCGAAACGGGTAGACGAGAATCCTCACAGAGTATACAAGATCGCCTATCGGGTGGTTTAGACTTTGTGTAGCATGCTCATCCACCTAGGGGCGGTCTGGGGGGATTTTACTCGGTGTGCGAGCAGATACCATGGATATATTAGCAGTTTGGGAAGGGGAGTTTCATATAAAACTTCACATCCGTAACAAAGCTGATAATTTCAAATGGACTCTAGTCGCAGTTTATGGTGCGGCCCAAGAGAGTTTTAAGGATGATTTTCTTCAGGAATTGGTGAACTTAGCAAAGGACAATCCGTACCCTATTCTTATAGGGGTAATTTTAATTTGCTTAGATTTCCATACGAGAAGAGTAAAGGCCATTTTGACGATCATTGGCCTTTCCTTTTTAACACTGTCATTGACAATCTTGATTTAAAGGAAGTAACAATGATTGGAAGACAGTTTACTTGGGCTAATTCTTTGCCAGAACCTATATATGAAAAACTTGATCGTGTAGTGATGGACTCAGACTGGGAAGATCATTTCCCTCTAGTCTCGGTACGGGCTCTAGAACGTATTGAGGCTTTGTCAGATCATGCTCCCATTTTTCTTACCACTAGGTTACCATCGCCCCGTTCGGCCCATCCGTTCAAATTTGAACTTGGATGGCTACTACGAGATGGTTTCCATGATGGTGAAAGCAGTTTGGGAAAGACTGGTTGATGGTGTTACCCCAATCGAGAGGTGGAATAATAAAGTGTGTATGACACGAAAACACCTTGGGCTTGGGTGTGACACACAATTAGTATCCTTAAAATATAAAACTTAGAATTTAAGCTACTATTGAGGACCTCGAAGCGTTAGCAGAAACATGGCTGCTAATTCCGCACGAAATTGAGCTCAAAGCCAATCAAATGCGGAGATTGCCTGGTTAGTGCATGAAGAGAAACTCAAATGGTATCAGCGTTCTAAATCGCAGTTTATTTTGCATTGGGATTTGAATATTAGGTACTTCCACAGCTTAGCCAATGGCAGACACAAGAAGAAACGTATTTATTCCCTAATGCATAATGACGAGCCGATCGAAGGACATGAGCAACTGAAATCTTACATTACGAATTACTACAAAGATTTCTCCGGGGAACCAGTGGATGGTTCTTTCTCAATGGATGAATCTCAAACAACCGATATACCCCAGGTTTCTGGTGAGGAAAACAATTATTTGACCGCTCCTTATTCTGAGGATGAGGTCAAATTAGATGTTTTCCAAATGGAACACAATAAGGCCCCTGGTCCTGATGGATTCCCATCTGAGTTTTATCAAAGTTTTTGGGATGTCATCAAAACAGATCTCCTGGACATGTTCAGTGTTTTGCATGTGGGTCAACTAGATCTATTTCGTTTGAATTTTGGTGAGATTATCTTATTACCTAAGGTTAATGAAGCAGAACGGATCCAACAATATAGACTGATTTGTCTTCTTAATGTTAGTTTTAAGATTTTTTACCAAAGTTGCTACCATCAGGTTAAACTCAGTGGTTGATCGTGTTGTTAGACCTTCGCAAACTGCTTTCATGCAAAGTCGAAATATTCTCTACGGAGTAGTAACTTTACATGAAATGGTTCATGAACTTCATAGGAAGAAATTGAACAGAGTAATACCTAAAATCGATTTCGAGAAAGCTTATGATAGAGTTAAATGGCCTTTTCTACAACAAGCTCTTAGAATGAATGGTTTTTCAGCTGAATGGCGTGCTTTAATCAATAGCTTTGTGATCGGAGATAGTGTTGCCATCAAATTCAATGACAATGTTGGTAACTACTTCCAAACCAAAAAAGGGCTAAGACAGGGAGACCCATTATCGCCAATACTATTTAATATAGTGTCTGATATGTTATCTATCCTGATTGAGTGTGCTAAGTTAGAGGGTCATATTGAAGGTGTGATTCCCCACCTTGTGGATGGTGGTTTATCTATACTTCAATATGCGGACGATACAATTCTCTTTATGAAATATGACCTCGAAAAGGCCAAGAACCCGAAACTCATACTTTTAGCTTTCAAGGAACTTTCGGGGTTAAAAATTAACTTCCATAAAAGCGAATTGTTTTGTTTCGGTGAGGCCCAGGATGCGGCTGACCTTTACAATGAACTTTTTGGCTGTAGTGATGGTGTTTTTCCGATCAAATATTTGGGCATCCCGGTGCATTACCGAAGGCTTACAAATGCTGAATGGAAAATCGTCGAAGAAAGACTACAGTTGTGTTTAATCAGCTGCAAAGGCAAACTACCCTCTATAGGGGGAAGACTGGTACTCATAAATTTAGTACTCAGTAACATGGTACTGTATATGTTATCTTTCTTTCAACTACCAAAAGGTGTCTTGAAAAGGTTAGATTATTTCCGATCAAGATTCTTTTGGCAGGAGAATAATGAGAAAAAGAAATATAGACCGACTAAATGGAGTGTGTTGTGTCGACCCAAAGAACAGGGTGGGCTAGGTATTCATGATCTAGAGATCAAGAATATAGTTGTACTTAGTAAATGGCTCTTCAAGTTATTAACTGAAGAAGGGATATGGCAAACTCTTATTAAAAGAAAATATGTTGGTTCAAAAGCATTGTCCTAAATGGTTTGGAAACCGGGTGACTCTCACTTTTGGGTTGGCCTGATGGTGACAAAGAAATATTTTCTACGCTTCAGAACATTTTCTATTAATAATGGGTCTCATGTAAGGTTTTGGGAGGATAAATTGGTAGGTAATGCTACCCTCTGAGAACAATATCCTACGTTGTATTCCATTGTCCGTCATAAGGAGGAAACGATTGCTACTATGTTGGAATCTTTTACACCAAACATAACGTTCAGAAGGGATTTGATTGGTGCTAGACTTGATTTTTGGATCATGCTGTTACATCGGCTAGAGCATGCATAATTGTCAGAGGAGCCAGATGAATTTCGATTGAATCTAAGTGAGAATGGTTCTTTCTTTGTTAGTTCTTTATACAATGCTTTAACCCAGCCAGTTATCCTAGTTTTAGATAATAGGATGATAGATACCACTCAAAATCAAAAACATTGCTTGGTATCTTCGTCGAGGGATTATCCTTACAAAAGACAACCTTATTAAGCGGAATTTGGAAATCCAGGGTGTGTGTTTTGTCACCACGATGAGACAATCAAGCACCTGTTTTTCCAATGTAGTTTTGCACGGTCAGTCACCCAAGCAGCTTATGGCTTGTATCCACCACGTAGTATTGCCAATATTCTTGGAAATTGGTTACATGGTATAGATAACAAGTATAAGATACTTCTTCGGATCAAAGTGATTGCCTTTATATGGTCGCTATGGCTATGTAGGAATAGTAAGGTTTTTAATGATATAAATTGTCCTCTTCTGCAGGTTATTTTCAGGTGTACAAATACCCTTCGGGCTTGGTCGGTACTACATCGTGTGGAGTATCGCGACCTTTTTATGGAGGTGTGTGCGCGGCTGGAGGATACGGCACGGGACCTGTTTACCACCCATAGATGACAGCATAATCTTCGAATCGGCCTGCCTTCAGCACCCTAGGCGTTTTTGCATTTAATCATATTAATTTGTAATCCGTCTACATCGTTTTTCTTTATGTTGGATTTTATGAACTGCTGTCGGCTGTATTCATCCTAGCTATGCAGAGGCCGGTGTAATACTTGCTCTACATAATAAAAGCGTCCTTATCGAAGATTTTTTTAAATTTAAACCGGAGGGAGCGGCTGACAAAGATTATTATAAGAATCTACTAGCTGACAGGGGCTGAAAAGCAGATATATATCCCTCACGAGATCGAGTCGTTGGAAGAATATACGACCGTACAGTGAAGGTCTGGCTAGGTCGCTCCTAATTAATTTCATTTATGTAGTAACACAACACGAATATTGACGGATGATTGGGCATCGAAGTACATGTTTAGTTAATTGAATCTTTTGTTGTGTACTTCTTATCGCTGCTGGGAGTAGATAATGTCTCATGCTAGAGAAACTTTAACATGCCCATTCTCTTTAGACGTGAGGCGCAAAGCTTACATAGAAGCACTAAGAATATCAGCTTGCATAGCGAGGATAACAGCTTGCATAGAAGCACCAAGAAAAATAAACGGGTTAAAAGAAGCTGAGACGAGACTACTCCCTCCGTTAGTACTTCTAGCTTTCTTGAAAATTCAAACTAACACAAAGTTTGACTGAGTTTGCACGAAAATAAAATAATATTTCTGAAAACAAATAGCTATATGACAAATTATATCATAATAAATCTAATAATCACAAAAGTTGGTGCATTTTTTGTATAAACATGGCAGACTTAAAAATGTCTGGCCCTCTAAGAAAGTTGGAAATACACTTTTTTCTAGACCAGGGATGCGATCGGATGCGCTATTTTCTCGTGTTGGGCCTCTAGCTCAACGCCTTGCAACGACTTCAGAGGCGCCACCATCACCACAGAGGGGGCATGCATGACTATGATAGCACTATTGTGTGTACCCTTATTTACATTAACTAAAACAACCTCCATCCTTCATTGTACATTTAACCATCATTTGATCTTCTGCGAAGTAAGGTGGAGTCGAATTTAATCATAAGATGATTCACATATTTCTTTTCCAGCGCATACATGGTACATAGATCAAAGATGCAACCCACTTGTTCAAGCTTGCAATAATGGTGGGCTTTAATTTACACAACATAAAATCAAAGTTGATGTGTAAGGATCCTCTCAATAGTGAACTAAGCAGAAGGGAAGACCAAAGAAACAATTTGGAAGTGCCTTTCCACTACAACAACAACATCATATATGTACACTATATTATGTTTATCTCATTCTCTCTCAATTATTTTGCACAAGAGCTCGCTTTGTTTTTTACTTCATACAATGAGAATTTAATCCAAACTCAGTTGTATCATATATAAGATGTTTTCTAAATGAAAGGCATACCTTGCACCACTAACTACATCAGTTGTCATCGGTGGGAAGACGGTCGACTACCACCCGAATGTGCAAATGCATCCCAATCCAAAGGTTTTACCTCTCCGGACGACATTTTTATCCCTACGTGGAAAAATACCCTTGGTTGAAATACATCCCCAATGTCTGAGCAGTAAAACCCCATAGGTCCTATCCATTAATATAGACCGGTACTCGTGGAACCTTGAGTGACAACTCAAACATATGGTATTATTTTAGCAAAAAAAGTCACAACTGACGGGCTACAAGTGTTGGAAATATGCCCTAGAGGCAGTAATAATTTTATTATTATTATCTTTCATGTTCATGATAAATGTTTATACTCCATGCTATAATTGTATTAGCCAGAAATATTATTCATGTCTGGTTTCATAAACATCATTGTTCCTAGCAAGCCTCTACTTGACTAGCTCATTGATTAATGATGGTTATGGTTTCCTAACCATGAAAGTATATTGTCAATTAATAACGGGATCATGTTGTTAGTAGAATTATATGATGGACATACCCAACTAAGCAAATCAGTTAGATCGTGTCACAAAGTTTAAATTGCCAAAGATGATTAATGTGAGGTATCCTAATCCCTAGACCATCAGATCATGTTATTCACTAGTGCCAGAAGATTGATTTGGGGGCACAAACCGTCACACTATAATATGGTGATTATAAAGGTGTCTTTCGGGTACTTGAGAAAGTACTTGTTGAGTCCCATGAATCAAGATGATTGGCATTTGTCCCTCCATGTGATAGAGAGATATAATCTGGGCCCACTCGGTAATACACACCTATATCGATTGTGTAAGGATAATTGTCTGTATGTGTGATTTTGGTAATTAATGAAAATTCCTATGGACTAATGTTTCTATTGAGTTTTCTATGAAGGAGTATTCCATAGGTCATGCTTGTAGTCTATGCGTTGGATCCGAGTATGGATGCCGTGAAGATAAAGATATAGCTTGAGTATTAGCATCAAGATCATTGAGTTGAATAGAAGAATATGATATGATCAATATCTTGAGAGTTTGATCAATAGAAGAATTGAAGTTATGGCTCTAAGTCGGTGTTATAATAGCCTCATGAGTTGAGCTATGGTTGACTAAATGTTTAGATCATGCAATCAAATGAAGAGTTCTTTATGTACCTCAAGATATTGAGATAGAGAATGAGAAGGTACATGGTTGACCAATACAAATAGTGAAGAGCAAATTCAAGTTGGTCAACACATAAAGCATAAAGAATATACCACACGGATCTTGTGGTATGGTAAGCGTTGTCAATTATGCTTCATGAACTAATCCATTATATATGTTCCTTTCCATTTTATATATGGGCTAGGTCTCTTTCCATGGGCATGCATCAAATGTGAAGATGTGCCTTAATGATGTTATCCCATAGCGGTGTATGGGGAGCAAATTATGAGTCTTCACGAAACAACATCGATCAAGTGAAGCATTCCAGCTTGAATGGAGCTTGAAGCGTTACCATCAAGATCAAATGGGATGTGCAAGACAAAGGTATGGCCTTGCTAGGTTTTCCTTTTACCGGTCTCATGGTGGTTGTTGGGAGACATGATTATAGGATAGATAGCCAAACTATCAAGATGGACTTTCAGTTGGGTAACTTGATAACATCGTCTTAGGGAGCTCAATCCATTGCATACTTTGCACCTACCTATTTTGTTGCTTCTTGGTGTGATGTTCTTTGGTTTGTTGCTATCTCTTCAACAAGCCCAAGATCATCGAAAACAGAATTCGTATGCATCTTCTATTGCGTTTTCAAGTTTGGGTTTTACCGGTTCGTCTTTAGGGAGGTTTCATACCTCTCCTGTTTTGGTATTTTACCTCTTGACTTTTCTTTGAGTTTATAGTCTCTATTTGATAGATCTTGTTCTTATCTTTTCAAAAAGCCCACCTTTGCTAAAGTCGGAGTACAGATGGAAAATACATCACCGTTTTCGTAAGCTCTATTTTATGTTGGCAAAAATTCCAGCTCACCAGTTGTAGGCCGGAATGATTGGCGAAAATTATGGTCCGCCGGACTGTAGGCCGGAATGGTATACTGAGAATCTTTTTGGCGGTTGCTAGTTCGTCCAGCCTAGGATCCATCCCACCGGACCTGGGGCTGGTTTGTCCGGATCTGGCGCGGATCTGTCCGGCGTGCATTTCGGCACTGCCGGACTAACCACTGGTTTTGCCTAGACTGCACGTTTTCAGCCCCAACAGGCAGATTTGCTTTCCCTTATAAAAGGGGCTTCTCCCACAAGGTTTTCTAGGATCCTTGAGCATGTTTTTGACCTCCATTTTTGACCCCCCTGAGCTTGCTTCCTCTCTCTTCCCTCCTATGATTCTTGCATCTTTTTAAGGGCTTTGGAAGAGGAAATCTAGATCTATAATCCCCACCTGTCAATTCCTCCTCTAATTGAGGAGAACCCATTGGATCTAGATCTTGGAGTCTTTGGTTGTCCTCCACCTAGCATGTGTTGCTTTGGTGGGATTTGAGTGTGAAGGATTTGAACACCATTGGTGTTCTTGCTTTGCATTTTGTATAAGTGTTGAGCTCTCCATTTCGATTGGCTCGAGTGAGATACCGTGAGCTTGTTACTCTTGTAGGGTAACCTCCTAGTTGGCGTGGAAGATTGTGAAGATGCCCGGGCTTCTCCTTCAAGGAGCTTGTGAAGTGGTTATGGAGCTTGCCATCTCTGGAGTGGAGAAAAAGCTAGCCATAAGGAAAGTGGCTATTCCCTCATCGGGATAGCCACGGAGATAAGATGCCCTTCGTGTCTTGGTGACATCTTCCGTGGGATCTCACACCTCTCCAAACATGACGTACCTTACTTGTAAGGGAACACGGGAATACATCTTCGTCTCCACGTGCCTGTGTTATCTCTATACCCGAGTTTACTTTTCTGGTGATAGCCATCGAGCTTGAAGTACTTGTATCTTGCTTATCACTTGTGTCATATTTATATTGTGCTATCTTTCTTAGCTAAACTTGTTGTTGATACACTTAGTTGAGCCTGATGTAGTTGTGCTTGTAAAATAAACATTAGTTTAATTCCGCATTCTTTCAAGCCAAAATCCTAATAGTTTTGAAATTGCGTATTCAACCCCCCTCTAGGCGACATCCCTATCCTTTCAATTGGTATCTGATGGCTCTAAAATATAGCCATCTACATCCAAATTTCAACTGGATATTAATCATATTCTTGATGAAATATCTCTCTAAACCCTGCCACTAATGCTAATATTCAGAGGGGTATGCAATCCTTTCTTTTGTATTTTTCCTACACAGATAATGTCGTTTAAAGGAGGGAATAACTATATTAAAGTCAAAGATATGAGATTTCCAACAATAAGAAGAAACCAGGAGATGAACAACGGAGGCAGATGGTTTGACGACCAACTATATGGCTAGAGCAAAAATTCCGACCGTATAGCTCCGGTCGTATAGTTGGCGCCACCACCGTTAGGTCAAATAGAACAACTTTCGTGAAGGGACCCCTATATAAAGAAGCCTCGGGCAACGAGAAAACGGGCCAGACCTTGCAAAAAAGTCTCTGCCACAGATCACCAGCCGCCTCCAGATCTGCAAACCCTTCTCCATCTCCATAGCCATATTCCACCACTTGTAATAGTAGATCTCTTCTCTGATTGACGACATTGTAAGACTATTGCTATCAATCTTATGATTTTCATTACAATATTTGTGATTGTTGATCTCATCTCTATGTGTGAGTAATTCTCCGTGGGCTAAGGGCTTCGTCCTAGCCATGTAGCAATTGTGCATGTGATTTATCATAGATGGGATCATGTATTAGTTTGTATGACATGATGATTATTGTATCATCTCTTGCCTCAATCCAAGGACCTGTCAGGTACCCAAGACCCCGAGAGTTGAGCCAGGTATAGGGAGTATGAGTGATGACTGATCTGCACGTTGGGAACCCCAGTGATAGAAGGGGTATTACGGTTGTATGTGAGGGATTTGCTTGGGATTAACGGTGACATCACTATGCATATCATTATTTCTCTTTCTTCTATGGATGAGACTAGTAGGTTATTGATATAAGCGGTTGCGGAGGCAATAGCAATTATGGATGGACTGCCCACATATAATTTATCTTGTTCTAACAAGTACACACGTACTTTATTTCTATCTTTTATTTCCATCAGATGTTTTGCACAGCTACAGATGAAACCGAACGCCCTAGGCCCTCTCTCTTCATCATCGACAACAACAAAAGAGACGTAAGCTATTGATCTGGTAAAAACACAAAAAGAATTCTAAAACTCCCGAAGGTTCGTTAAAGTAACTTCACTATGCATTCGCTTCCCGAGGATTCGATAACCTTGGTCTACTAGGAAAAAAGAAGCTATACTACATCCGTAATCCGGATCGAAGATATAAGTATCAGAGCAAGGTCTCTACTTATTTAGGCTTCACCGCCTAATGTGTAAAGATGCCGACTAGTAGTATAGTGCAGAATGACACAATTATCTTTGATGACACAAATTATATTTTGTGGAGAAATCGCTTGCTTTGTAGTCTTTGGACCTTGTGTTCAAATATAGAGCGATTTCTAGATGTAGGTTTTCCTCCTCTGCTGGATCCTCAAAATCTATCTTTAGAGGATGAGAAAATTTTATATGTCGAAGCTCAAGTATCTAATGAGCTTATTTTCTCCTTGATCCCCACAGTTAATTTCCTCTTAACGATTGTATTCATGTTAAGCTAAGCAAGATATCACAAGACAATTAATATAATTAATTTGTATGCTTAAATATGTATCACAATTACACTCATCAACATCCCCAAGCTTGAACATTGCTCGTCCTTATGCAAGAGAGTTGATAATTTAATGTCATCATCTAGCTTGCCATTGAAGATTGGTGTGTTGTATCGTTATTTTTCCTGCAAGCTCAAAATAAGATATAACATAATCATACGAGGCATCACAAGCTCCGTTATGTCAAACCATCAGAGGTCAATCAAAACTTCTATGCCCCCGTAAAAAGTAAATCTAACTTGAAAGCAAATTTGTGATCCTCATATTGCCTCTTTTATATTTTTGTATATTAAGCATGAGAGATCATGTAAAAATAAGCATAACATTAGAGTGTCTCATTAGAACACCCACATCAATAAATCAGGGGTATCAAAACACTTCTTTTCTATTGACTGTCTTTTAGAACTTCAGTTCTTTAGTAAGGAGGTGATGCCAAAACTTAGTGAGTTTAATTAGACTGTGTAGACTTGGAAGGATACTCGTGACCACCACCAAGTTTCTTTGGCTTTAATAATGATTTCTCGTAGCAAAACTGAGGAGTACTCCAACCTTCGCTTGCAACACAAGCCCATGAGAACGCCAATACTCTTAACCATTATAGCATTGTTGCAACAGATGTTTAATCAACTCATAGCCGAAATTTAGGAGTTCCCTCCATGAGGATCATTCATAGGACAGCAAAACTGTTAGCAGCCCATGGTGTGCGATAGTGTTGTAGACATGCATAAAGCTATATCATACTTTAATCAGCACGTCAAATTTTGGCATGCATCTCAATTACCGCTAAACATTTATTCCTTTAAACAAATCATTTGAAGAGTGCTATCAAGTCTATCATTAAATCTATGGTGTTGAGTATCTCTAAGGCTAGACTCTTGAGACAATTAAACATCACCCAAGAAATTATTAGAGGCTTCATCAATACTTTTGATCACATAAGTGTAGAAATCATGGCAATATATTCTAGACGATCACAATATTTTTCTCAAGCTGGATAAATATTTGAACATAATGCATCAAAGCTCTACTAAACTCTTATGGGGACTAAAAAAAGCAAGTGAATCCCTTATGTAAATATGAAACATAGCTTACCCAAGCAAGCCTTTAAAAACAGCGGGATATATGATTGCACAAAAACTTTTATTGAATGAGGACAAAAATGCAAATAATATAAACTAGTCGCTATTATGATAAAAAATGCAAATATCAACCTCGAAGGGTGGTCTCGCACTCAATGCATGGTTGCTCTGTAGTTATCATTTTGTTACTACTCCCTCCGTTTCATAATAAGATGTTTTAGCTTTGTAAAAAGTGTGTATCTAGATCGCTTTTATTGTGTAGGTTCGGAGTGAACCTATATATAAAAAGTTTAGATACACTCCTTTCACAAAGCTAAAACATCATATATTTTGAAACGGACGAAGTAGACGCCAATGCGTTTCACTTGCTCTATGGCTCGTGAGGTTTGGAAGCGGTCCTCCTACCCCATAACATCAATACTGTATATACCAAGGCAGTAGATTGCCCCGATATTTGTCTCTTGGAGGACTCCATGGTCACTCCAAGAAATAAGAGAAGGCAATTTGATCTACTCCTTCCATTTCAAAATATAAGATGTTTTAGTTTTGTGAAGGGAGTGCATCTAGACCCGTTTAGTATCGAGGTTCACTCCAAACCTAGATGAACCTAGACACTAAAAAAAATCTCGATACACTTTATTCACAAAGGTAAAACATCTTATATTTTGAAACGGAGGGAGCATGTGATTGTGATATGGATCATGTGGAATCTTTGGAATGCCCAGGCACCTTCTCCTCGTGTGGGAAGCGTCATCCTTGACAATCAAAGCATGTTCGTCACTGACTCGACTTGTGTTGCTCAGTGGTTTTTTTCCACAGTTGTCACACGATTGCACTGTGGAGCTCTTGATTCTCCCAGAGAAAGGCATACCACAATGTGGGCAAATGGCCATCATCTTTTTAGAGCAAAAGGGCCCTGAAGGGAACCCCGATCCGAGTTTCATTGAAAATGAAACAAGCAACAATTGATCTTACAGTGGTCCAATGCATAACTGAAAAGTAAAGAGTGCAATACATACCCCTCTAGGGAAAAACTACTCTCTTAGCTACCAAAACTCCACTGTTTTTAACCGAGGAGTATTCACAAAAAGCAAAACCTCAGCAGAGAACTTTTTCTTTTTTGTGTTCAGGCCACATAACTTCCACATATTTTCCTGAGCTTCTTCTTTGTCTCACAAGCTGGTAGCAAACCTGACGGTTTCGACCACGCACCGCACCATAATGGCGTGAGAGGTGTAGAGGCCGATGTGTTGTCGATGCTCGGGGGAGTCAAGGGACCTGAAGAAGTTGTTGCTTGAAGAGAA
Organism: Avena eriantha; assembly: GCA_910589775.1. NCBI lineage: Eukaryota > Viridiplantae > Streptophyta > Magnoliopsida > Poales > Poaceae > Avena > Avena eriantha. Next base: position 46,379,269 of record OU342741.1, read on the forward strand.
TCTGCCAAGGACGCCATGGAGATATCTCCAGTCATCTCCACTCGATGGGCCTGGGAGCTCGGAGTAGAGAGGCGACTTGGTGGGAAAATTAGTCCATCTTCTCTGGCATATGTTCTTTGTACAACAGCCTCCACTTTTTGATCGTTCTCAGAATGAGCCACCAAACCTGTTTGATACATAGCCAATTTTGGTTGTCAAAAATAAGGGCATTCCTCGATTTTCAGATACACCAGATAATCAAAGAGCAGACAGAGTTTAGCACAGAATGCTTCGTATTTTCCACCCAGTATTTGGCTATGGATCCATAGCAAGTGCCTAAACTACAGCCAAAAAATTCAGAGGTGACTTTCCAAATTTCTTTAGCAACAATGCAATCAAAAAACAGGTGATTAGAGGAATCTTTTTCATTGCAGAAAACACAATCTAGTGGTTTTCCTAAGCACCTCTTTTGTAGGTTGTCTCTTGTCATTAGTTTATTATGAGCAAAGATCCAAAGAAAGATATGCACCCTAGGAGGAACTACCAGCCCCCAAATAGATGGAATGAAGATGGGTACCACCCCTCTAAAACTGATAATTTTATAGAGTGAGTTGACTGAATAAACCCCATCAGCGGTGTGTTCCCAAATTAAGTAGTCACAATCACGTCTAAAGGAGAGATTCAAACAAATCTACTCAAGCTATTACGACTGCTCCATCATTTTGGAATTGAAGTTTCTCCTGAAGGAGAGCTTTATAGTCTCCCCATCAAAAACCTCAGCTACAGTGGCTAGCTGCTCGTTGCAGATGCAGTATAAATCCCAAAATTGAATTGACAATGGTGAAGTACCAAACCAGGTGTCTTCCCACCCAAATCGTGCAGTCCTAATGGCCCAGAGAAAACCTTTCTAGAACCTAGAGGTCCCTTGGGTTTTACAGGCAAGGATATTGGGTTGATTTGGGTGATATTTACCATCTACAACAGTTTTCCAAAGTTTTCCTTCCCCTTGGATGTATCTTTTCAACCAAGAGGCTAACAAGCAAATGTTTAAATCTCTAAGAGAAGGGATCCCTAGACCACCTTGTTCTTTAGGGAGACATACTAGTTGCCAATTTGCTAAATGAAGTTTCCTCTCATCCTTGGAGTCATTCCAAAGATAGTAGGACATCTGGGAGTTAATAAGTTGTATAGCCCATTTGGGAAACTTGAAAAGGGAAAGGAGGTAAATAGGTATACTAGCTAAACATGTTCTAACCAACAGAACTCTTGCAGCATGTGTTAGGAGTTTTCCCTTCCAATTAGAGATCCTTTTGAGAATCTTATCAATTATAGGTTGGAGGTCCTCTCTTTTTAACTTGTCATGATGCAAGGGAATTCCTAGGCATTTAATAGGGAAAGAGTCTATCACACACCCTAGTGCTTGTTGGAAAGCAATGGTTTCCTCCTCTTCCAAATTAATGGGGATCAACTCACTCTTCCCATAATTAATTTTCATACCAGATACTTTTTCAGAGCAGGTCATAACCCTTTTTAGATTCATGGCTTTCTCCAGATCTTCATCCATAAACAGGATGGTGTCATCTGCATATTGCAGACTGGTCACTCCATTGGGGGTAAATTGAGTGCCGAGACCTTTAATTAACTCCTGATCAGCTGCTTTGCTAAGCATTCGAGTGAAAACATCTACTACAAAATCAAAAAGAAGAGGGGATAGGGGGTCTCCCTGCCTGAGCCCTCTTTTGGTGAGAAAGGAGTTCCCTTCCACACCATTAAGTTTAACATCTACTAATCCCCCCTAGCCACTTTACTAATCAGGTTCCTAAAGAATGGACTAAAGCCTCTCCTAAGTAATAGCTCATCTAAAAAGTCTAAATTGACCATGTCAAAATCTTTTTATCATAATATAGCTTCAGGATTTCTCCTTTCTTTTTCCCTTGGTGGACAGAATGCAGGATCTCATGGGCTATCACAACACTCTCCAAAATATATCTGCCTTTGATGAAGGTAGTTTGGTTGGGAGATATGAGCAGGTCCATAAGCAAGGCCAGCCTATTGGTAAGGACTTTAGAGGAAAGTTTGAAAATGCAGTTAAGAAGACTAATTGGTCTAAACTTTTTCATAGTTGAAGCATCTTCCTCTTTAGGTATAAGGGTAAGAACAAGAAAGTTAAGCCTGAAAATATCTAGGTCCCCTCTATGAAAATCATGGAACATGTCCATAATGTCTTGTTTGACACTATTCCAGAACTTCTGGTAAAAGAGGAAAGAAAGCCCATCTAGGCCAGGGGGCCTTCAGCATATGAGCTGAATAAGGCTTTCTTTACTTCTTCCTCAGAAAAAGGGGAGTCCAGAGAGGAGTTTCTCTCATCTGAAACTTGTTCTTCCCTCTTGAAGAAATTTTCAGATAAGGAGAAACCTTGTCTATCCTCACAACTAAAAAGATTTTTGTAGAAAGAGGTGGCTATTTCTAGCATTTCTCCTAGTTAAGAAGTGGGGCCCTCATCCCCTTCCAAAAAGTGAATGAGGGTTTTCCTTCTTTGGTTTGCTACTGCATGGAAGTAAGCTGTATTCCTGTCTCCCTCCAGGATATCTCTAGATCTCTGTTTTGCTTTGACTTCTTGTTTGAGCCAAATAGCTTGCATTTCAGAGCTAATAACGTCCATTCTGTCTAGCTCCTGATCTGATAGAGGTTCTGATTCTAATTTAATATCCAGAACATCATATTCCTCCATCATTTATCTCTTTAATTTTCTAAGGCCAACTTCAATATTCCTACCCCAACCTTTTGTATTTTTCCTAAATTTCCTAACTTTCTCTTGCCACCTATCTAGAGAGGTTTTCCCTTTGGTGGGGCACTCCATATTTTTGTGACCAGCTCTCCAAAATCTTCTCTGAGCAGCCACCATTTTTCAAATTTGTAGCTGAGGTTTTTTGGGACAAGTCCCATACCTGCATCCCAGAGAAGAGGGGAATGGTCACTACCCAGTCTAGTGCAATCTTGAGTAGTGGCCAAAGGGAAGAGATCATCTAATTCAGTATTGCAAAAAAACTCTATCTGTTGTAGACATGACGAGATTTTCCTGATTATTGGCCCAGGTGTATTTCCTGTTTCCAATTTTTACTTCTAAAAGACCCCAGAAGTCAATCCAAGCATTAAATTTGTCACACCATTTTTGGTTAACAATTCCATTGCTTTTGTCTTATTGGAATCTAATTAAATTAAAATCTCCACTAATGAGAGTGGGCAGAGAGTTATCCAAGAACAGACTGTGAAGTCCTAAAATGAATTCCTCCTTTCCCTCTTCATATGGAGACCCATAAACAGAGATATGTCTCCAAAGCTTGCTATCTATTTTATTTTGAACAATACATGTAATAGAAAAGGATTTAATATCCCAAGATAGGATATCAAATAGGTCACCATCAATTCCTACCAGGATTCCTCCTGTAGATCCAATGGCTGGGAGGAAATTCCAAGAGAAATTTCTATTTAAGCTAATGGAGTTCAAAAAGGAGTTAGAGAAGGTTTATTTTTAAGTTTCTTGAAAGGAAATTATGGAAGCATGAGTTTTGGCTAAGATATCATGAATACACTCTTTTCTTCCTTTAGCTGAAATCCCTCTAATGTTCTAGGAGAGGCTACTGAGACTAATCATGATAGACAATTTTCCTAGGGTGCTTTCCCCGTTTCTTTTTACCAACTTTTATCCATAATCTTTCACTATAGTCCTCAATATCATCAGGGTTGTAATGAACATGAGGGGTGCAACGAGAAATAATATCAACGAGAGGAACATTACTATATTTTTTAAGTCTAGTAGGAGTTACTCGAGGATGCAAAGTAGAAAGAACTAAGTCTGCTGCAAAGGGGGTTTTACATCCAAGAGGTGTATCCTCTGCAGGAGCCAGACTTTTATCTAGATCATAAAAGGTAGTATCTTCTAATCTAGAGTGAAGAAAGAAAGGGCTATCAGGACAAGCTTCAGGAACAACATTAACACCTATTTTTCAGCTATATTCCTGAGAGCATCCCCCTGAAGGATGTTAAAGGGATTAGATATACCTTTAAGTTTTGAAGTTGTAGGCGTCTCTAGATTCTTCCTTTTTTTGTTGTCTTGAGCCATCTTTAGGATAGATTTTCCAGCATACCCTTGCAACTTGTCACACTGTCGTGAGCCTTGCACGAGCCCCACTTGCATCTTTTGTTTTTGCCAGCTAGGAGATGAGGCTCCAGACAGTCTTCCTGCTGCAGCTGAGGTTTGTCCACTTCCACAGAGATGGTATCCTGATCATAAACAAACCTACCCTCATCATTGATTAATTCCATTTCCTTTAGAAGATTGTAATAGCGTTCTTCATCAGGATTTTCAGCCGTCAGCCAAGTGATCATCTCCTTTTGGATGTCCCCCAACTCCTGGGACTCTGGTTCTTCCTGCTCCTGCTGCTCCTTGGCAATCACTCCAGCACTTCTATGGTTGCCTGCTGCAGGATGGTTCGAAGGTCCTGGTCCAGCACTGGGAGGGTTTTTGGCGGTTCAGGTTTATTCTTTGAGTTGTCACCAGCATTAGTGTCCATACATAGGCAGACCGTCAGCAGGACCATACAGGGCCCTAGCTCGGTCTTTGCAAAATGAAACAGAAGAATAGCAGAGAAAATGGCCCACGTTGTTGTTATAGGCCTTCAATTACTACTGGATTTCAAATGTTTTGGCCCATTGCTAAACTAACGGCCCGGTCTTTATTTTGGCTGACGTCCCGCCATGTGTCCATATCACTGTTTCTGCTTTTTGGACCCTCGTCATTTTTTGGGTCCATGGGGTCATCTAGTTCATCCCCATTTCCCCCATTTCCCACTTGTAGCTCAGCTACAACGCAATCTTGTAAAACTTTGAGTTCTTTTCAAACAGATATTCTGGAGGGATGCTATTAGGGTCCTTGCAAATGATCTTGACTCTCACCACTTCATAAAAGGTTTTGAAAGCCCCCTGCCAATCTACATCAGTCTTGATCCCAAATGCTGAGGTAAACTATGCCAGGATTTTCCATTTGCACCACTTTGGGTTCAGACCTCTTAATTGCAGCCAGATTTCTTGTGCTTCAAACTCAGCGTCTAGCTCCCCATTCCACACATCCACATTAACAGTGACACCTTCTTTGACTAAACCGAAGCATGGGTAGCCTGTAACATCCTCTACCTTCATGTGAGGTGGGAACTTGACTAGATATGTCCAGTTGTCTAAGCTCCTAATCAGCCATGGCCAATTGGTTCTGTATATTATTGAGAACTCTCTAGACAGATCCTCCTTGTTGATCTCCCCAGCTTCGATGTAAACAATTCCAACGTTGAAGACCTCAGGGCCAGCTGAATCTTGTCCCTCTATGTGTTAAAATTCTAGGTTTGAGTGTGCACTTCCAATCAGTTTGGCACTGGGAAGAGATTGCTTTCTAGAATAACAGTCTTCCACTTTGTGAGTTAACTGGTTGCAGATGAAGCATACCATAGGCTTGGAACAGGTAATTTTTTGATGACCTGGGTCTCCACAGTTAGAACAGATATAGTTTTCATAGCTTTCTTTTCCCCTCTGCACCTCCTTTTCCTTGCTGTTTGCTGTCTTTGAGGAGCTCCCCACTGTTCTTGTTCTTTCTCTAGTTTCTGCCTTGAGATTTTTTTGCAGCAGGTTGATGCATGGGATTAAAAGCAGTCGGTTGCTTCTGCTGAGCCTGCTATCCCAAGGGGGTCTGTTGATTACTCTGCTCCAGTCCAATCCACTGACTCTGTGGAGCACCGATAGTGTTCCTTGGGGGATTAACACTGGCGGTGGATTGATTAAATTGGGGCTAAGCTTGCCAATTGCTTTGAGGAGGTACCCACTGATTGGGACTAAGGAAAGGACCCAGAAACTGTTGTTGGAAATTCCAGGGGGGGTTGAATCCGTACCCGAAACCCATCTGTTGTGAGAAATGTTGCTGCATGTGTAGGAGGAACTGCTGCTGCTGCCAGCCCCCACTCGGTTGCTGCTGCATCGCCGGTGGTGGGAGCAAGGTGCCTCTGGCCTTCCCCTAGATTGCTTTGCCTCTTGTTCCGCCCATCATCTCCTGGTTATCAGTTGCAATTGGAGTCGGGAGAGCCGTCGCTTGCCGGAAATGTCCCGAAGAGATCGGAGCAGGGTGGAGATCTGTGGGCGAGAGGCGAGCAAGGGAGAGTTTGTATTTCCTCACCCAGGCCAGCTACGACGATGGGGAGATAACCCTAGGTTTCCCTTGGATTGGAATCTCCAAGCTGCCAACCGTGAAAACCTGTGTTCCATCCCCAGTTGGCGTATTTTCCGTATGTGCGGCCGCCGTTTGCCTGACGCCGAAATTCGAAAAAACAGCAGGGCGGCATGGAGGATTCCTTCTCGTCATCCCCGTGGAGCGTCTGACTGATTGAGCGTGGCGGCTGCAATGATGATTTGTGGTTCGAACTCCTTCCTTATGGCCAGGTCGCTTGGGGAGAATGGCCTTCGAGAGAAAATCGCCGCTGGATCCTGACCCATAACACCCATAGCTTGTGCTTGGGTCATCGACACCAGGTGGCGATCTCCCGTCAGGTTGTTCTTCGACATCACCACCACACATTTCCCCAGATTTTCCCCTTCCACCGCCGTCCTCCTCATCTCCGCTGCGGTTTCCTTCCTGACCACCAGAGCTCCTCTCACTTCTCCTATCGGATTCCTCAGAATCAAAAGAGACCACCCCCTAGAACTGCATATGTGAAATACCTCCGCCATCGCTGCATACCTAAGTGGTGGAGGCCCCGCGAGCGCTCGGAATGTTACTGATGTCAGATTCCTGAAATGTACTCCTGATCCTTCTAGATCTTCCCCCGGAATCACCTCCGCCAGATCCAACAAGGCCTCCGCTATCTCCATCTCTCTCTGCCTGATCTCCTCCTCCTCCGCGAATCCTTTCTGCTTCATATTTCGATCGATCCAGCGTATTCCCTGGCAGAATCCACTCTCGGAGGTTTCGGTTGCTCAGAGTATCGAGGGAGTTTTTGGTGGCGAGAGGAAGTGGAGTGGGGATGGAATTGAGGGTAAGGGGATAGGTTGAGGTCTCCTCTAGGATAGTGAACCTCGGGCCATGGGCGGAACCCGAGGTGGTTCCACCATGAACAGTGGTTGGGGGAGGGGGAGGGGGAGCGGACAAGAGGTCCATCTCGGCACCTTATCTGGCACACCCACTAACTATTCCCAAGCACTTGCCTAACTCCAGGAGGAGAGAAAATAAGAGCAACCATGTATCAACTTGAGAACAACCATGTATGAACTTCTTTGTTCAGGTAGGCGCATGCTCGATCGGCAGTGCGCACCCAGTCTGCGTTGGTAGCTAGATTGACGGCGCCATGCACTGATGAGCGTGACAAAGCACTATCTAGACAAAGGGGAAACCATGGCATCATCTAGACAAAGGGGAAACCATGGCATAGCTATCTCTGCCTTTTGCTTTTCTAGGGCCATTGTGGTGAACCAATTATTATTACCAAGGAGTAGGAGTATAATTCTAGCACATTAAGAGCATCTCCACTCGTGGCCCTCAAAGGCCCCCCAAAGGCCTTTAAGGGCCGCCGGCGCCAAATTTTGGCCCCATCCGCGTCCCCCAATTTCGATTTGGCGCCGGCGCGCGCGCTCGATTTACCCGGCGCGCCCGGTCGAAACCCAATTCCAAGGGAGGCTAGCGGGGGCACCGGAGGGCACGGAAAAGTTCGGCGGGCCAGCCTTGTCGGTGACCTAGCTGAAATTATTCCCTTTTCCCACCAAAATTAGCGCCGGTTCCCTTCAAAATTAGTCCCTACCTCCCACCTCCCCTCCCGCCTCGCCTCCTACTCCCGCCATTTCCCCAGCACAGACCAGATCGTGCCACCATGCCACCGAAGAAGTACGTCGCTCCCCGCGCGACTACAGCAGCGCCGCCGACGAAGAAGAGGGGAAAGCCGGAGAAGGAGTGGCCAGAGGGGATGCCGAATGCGGAGTGGGCGTTTGACCTGCAGCGCCGGCAGGTCGAGAATGCTAGCCGCCGGCAGAGAGAGCTCGGGGCGGGGAAGAAGCGGGCCTCGGAGGCTCTGGCCGCGGAGGTGCTCATGGCGCAGAGAACCGCCCACATGGCGGGCATGCCGAGCTTCCCCCCGCACGCGTGGGGGATCCAAGGGAGCGTCTCATCACCGTTGCCGTCTTCGGCAACAACCCAGGCTGGCCCGATGTCCAAGACAACCAGGGTACACCCAAGCTATCTCGCTTCTCGCCGTGCGGGCCACTAGACGCGGGCGGCAGCTTCAACCCCATGCCTTCAGTGCCGTCGACCTCAACGCCAGCTTCAACCCCAATGCGTTCAGCCAAGGTACACCCAACATGGCGGACTCTCTTGCTCTCCGCCGCCCCCTCTTCCACGGCGGTATGCCCACCACCGCTGTTAGCAGCGGCGGCAGCCATGGGGTGCTCGACGAAACGACGCTGGGCACCGACGCCATCATGACCAACATGATCAACGGTGGGGGGCTGCCACCGTTCTACATGCAGGGGGAGGCGGAGGCCTACGACGGCTGCGACGACAGCCAAGAACCCTAGGAGAACGAGGCCTACGCGTTTGCCGAGGACAACGAGGAGGAGGCGCCTGCGTCGGTGCCCGAGGTGGTGCCCGTGGTCAAGAAGAAGAAGAAGAAGAAGAAGAACGGCGGTCGCGGCTCGAAGTGGAGCTCACGAGAGGACGAGTGCCTCGCCGAGGCTTGGAAATTGGTCAGCATCGACCCCTTCACCGGCGCGAACCAGAGCTCCGAGGCCTACTGGCTGCGCGTTAAGGCGGCGTACGACGAGCGGCGGCTCTTGGACCCCTACTTCAAGGATTTGTACCACGACCGCAACGACTCCGGCATGTTGCACCACTGGCACATGATCCAACATGCTTGCAACAAGTGGCATGGCGTCGTGGAGGAGGTGCGTCGTGTCCATGTCAGCGGCACCAACTTTGAGGACCCAGTAAGTGAACCCACTGTGTCGACTGCCCATCGTAGCTTTGTGTTGGGTCGCCAGCCATTGATCACGGTCGTTTGTTCGCTGCATTGCATTGCTTCCGTAGATGCGCGCCATGATCACCGCCTACCACGAGGACAACGACGACGTCGAGTTTAAGTTCATCCATGTGTTCGCCAGGATCGAGACGTGCGATAGTTGGACCGAGACACACACGACGCTCGCCAAGGGAAAGTACGACCCTGACGCGCCGCCAGCTCTGTCCTCGGGAGGCCCTCCGATTGGGCAGAAGAAGGCCAAGGCGGCGAGGGATGCCGCACCGGCCATCGAGAAACTGCACAACTCGATCATGGCCTGCATGGCGGATGCCGCCTCGCACATTGCCGAGAGGGCGGAGCAGGCCGCCAAGAGGGAGCAGGTTGCCGCGGTCAGGTGGGCGTCGGTCATCGAGAGGCAGGACGCCAAGCTCGAGCTGATCAGGGCCAACGTGGCCTCGAAGAAGAGGAGGGAGGACCTGTCGATCCTCATGGTCGATACCAGGGACATGGACGCCTACGTGCGGGCGTGATGGGAGGCCCAGCGCACCGCAATCCTGTACGAGGTCCGAGGTCCACCGACATCCACTACCCAAGCCCCTGCGGCATCCACTTCGCCATCACCTGCGGCATCCACTACCCAGCACCTGCGAGCGCACCAGCGACATGCACTCCTCCGCCGGCCGTCGATGTCGACGCCGCCGTCCGATGCGCCGCTATGCTTTGTGATGCCGGCGCGGCTTCTTTTGATCGCTAGACTATGATGATTTGCAGCGATTTGCGGTGATGTGATCGTCGAGACTTTGTTTTGTAAGACTATTTATGCTATTTATGTTCGGCTATACGATTGGCGATTGGCCGTTCTACCCGTCATATTTTTGTTGTTGTTTGAATTTCAAATTTCAATTTGGGTACCGATTTTGGGGTTACGACTGACGACCGGCTCCCCCTCATAGCCGTTTTTTGCGCCAGCATCCCTCATATGGTTTTACGTCGGGGTTAAACTAAGGGTTGCGAGTGGAGATGCCCTAGCAATTCTCTTTTTATCTCTGAGATGCTCTAAGGAAAGGTGCCCAATGGCAGCCGTTCGTGTAGGCACTCCCCGTAGCCGGCGCTGTTGTGCGAGGGAAGCGCCGGCTTGAGATGGTCCAATGCCAGAACATTAACAATTCCCTTTTATCTCTCGACTAATAATAGTTGCTCCTAGTTGTAGTCCAATGAGAAGGGACAGAGGTGCGTTAGGCAGGTTGGCATGATTGGTGTGGCCGCCGTCCGTTTAGTTAATCAATTAAAGATTACCCTGAGACGGAATCATGGAGGCTGGGGGCTCCCTTTTCCGGCCACTGTCGGCCCACTCGCCGCCGAAATCCGCCTCCGCCGATGGGATCGTTGTCGCCGGCCGGCCGGCTCGCGCACGCTACTTTAGACCGCAGCCATCGCACCCCCCGGCGCATCCGGTCCGACACGTCGCCAGTGCGTTTCCGGCAACTGGCCGCGTCGATCACGCAGGCTGGACACGTACGTCGCTAGGTGGCGTGCTGGCGCGAGAACTGACGAGCGGTAGCTTTTCGGCCGCGCAGCGCAGGGTGGCACAGATTCCCTGTTGCCTGGCCTGGCCTGGGTGCGCCGCATGTACGCAATGTGACAAGATGGCAGGCAGGGCCGCGGCAGAGCATAGCATAGCATAGCAGGAGGGCTGACGCCTAGCTCTCTCTCTCGCCGCGGCGCGATCGTCGTGGTCTGCCCTGCTCTGTGGTGCCGACGCGCGCGAGGGACGGAGGAGGAAACGGCCGGGGGGAACCGAACGGCGGGCCAATCATAGGCGACACGAGCCCCCGCGCGGCGCGGCGCTGGCGAATTCTTTAGCTTATTCCGCGCGAGGCCGGGACGTGGAGCGCGGAGCGGCAGAGGAATTTTCTCGTCGCGGCGGCACCACAAGTTGCAGCTGGGTTTTTTGCTTCGCGCCGATCGCTCGCAGATTCCCTGCACGCGCCGCCACGTCAGCCACCCGAGGTAGATGGATAGATTCTCCTCCTGGATGAAACGAATAAACAAATCTATCGTCGCACGCAGGTCCTCCGTCGCCCGTGCTGCCGCTCCCTTTACTACGTACGTATGCACACGCACCATTGCAGCAACGGATCGGAATGGCCAGGGTTCCAGGTGCCTGGGTCCTGGATTCCTTTTCAGCCTCCGATGTGGGCAACGACATGCACGGAACAGACCAAGGGGCGGCACAGTGGAGCGGGCAGGGGAGCCACGTCGCGATGCCGACGCCGCGCGCCGGGGGCCGGACCGATCGTCCCCCCACAGTCCCACACCCCCGCGCGCGTGTGTGGTCCAAAGCTCCACGCCGGACGGACGCCTGCCCGGCCCGCCGCACGGCGTTGCGTGCAGATGCAACACACGGCAAGGACCGGGGCGGCCGGCCATCCACCGATTGCTCCGACGCCCCCTTGCATGCAGCTAAGGTCAATCCAAGATTTGCAAGCAGACCTGACCGTGGGGCACGTGTGTTCCCCTCCCCCTACGTCTCCTTTCCACGGGCACATGTGGTTTGGACGCTCTTGTTGGGTACCTTTAAGGTGAGCGAGGGCGGCCGAACTCATAAAACCTTATCTTAATTACTCCGGCCATCTGGTGGTGGCCCGGCGGTCGGTCGAGTCTGACCACTAGAATATCCATGCTTCTTCTGATCTATGTTTGTGTTTTGGCAATTTGTCTCTTAGTTGTGTACATGCATGTTTGGGTCTGCCTAGCAAAGTTTTTTCTTCGATAAAGCAAGTATGTTGCAAAGTAACAAATTATATAATGTTTACCTGTGCAAAGGATGCTTATTATTCACAACTGCTTCGTGGCTGTCACAAAATGTTAACTTAAAAAATGCTACTACGTTCATACCAACAGAACCTCTATACATATACAATGTTGTACTCCCTCCTATCCATATTAGTTGACTTGAATTTGTCTAGATTCGAATGTATCTAGACATGTTTTAGTACTAGATACATCCGAATCTAGATAAATGCAAGTCAACTAATATGGGTCGGAGGGAGTACTAGTTTACGAAGAACTCCTAGTCTTCTCGCCAAGTAACTATCGAAAATATGAGCAACAATTCATATGGTTTAATCCGAATAAACTGGTAAAGGAAGATTAAATTAACAGTAATTAAGATATCGTCCATGTTCAGGTTGGTGTAGAGGTCGTCAATGTCTAGGAAGAAGTCGTCGTCAGGGAACTCGCCGCAGGACGACGCCGTGGTTGCTAGTAGTCGCGTTGAGCGCTCCCTAAAAATTTGACCGCCCTCACCCGTACATGTTCTCGAGAGGCGGGATTCCGGTGGCTTACTGTCCCGATCTGCGGTGCACGTTGCAAGCCAGGATGGAGAAGACGAAGACGATTGCGCAAAGAACTAAAACTAGAACTGTGTATGTGCTCGTACCTCACTGTACATCTGTCCTCTGTTTATAAAGGATAAGAGGGTAAGATCATCTGCCTTTCCTAGAAAGCTTTGTGGGGACAGAGACGAGAAAACCTGGACGCACAACAATAAGGGAGAGTCGAGGAAATCCGGACGCAACAAGGAAGAGCCGAGGAAATCTGGACGAAAACGACAAGGGAAAATATCTCCAGAGCGATATCTTCTAGAGTGTTTCTGAACAGATTCTCAAATAGGAGCTCGACTCGGCTCATTCCCGCAACCCACAACGCATGCGTCGTGACGAGGCGAGGCGGGCGGCGGCGGCAAAGGAGTGCGTGAGAGCTGCTCCATTTTCTCACACTTTAGTGAGTGGTAGAATAACCTAGTATATAAGGTGATGCAACACACCTTCCACTAGAAATGTGGGACTCAACTTTAACACCACTAGTACAACCATGATCTGTCTCACCTAATGGGCCAAAGAGAATTTCAAAATTTGTATTGGTTATGGACCAAAGGCCCAATACCAAAATACCCCAAATTCTAACAATCCCCCACAAAGTCTCATTGGCACATCACAACACTTTTTGTTTTAGAACATTGTTTATATACCGGTGTTTAGTGGAGACTGTTAAATTGAACTTTCACTCTAGACTTCATGCTACACTGGTTTGCAACTTGAATAGTGGAATATGCCTGGAACTACAAGTTTTTTGCGCACCAGTTTTATGCAAAGTCTAAACCGATACAACGCTGCCGCACAGCTCTCCCGCAATTTGGAGCTTATGTGTCATACTCCAGGGCCTTTCATGAGTTTATTAGAGAGCACCCAATCCTCACGGACTACGACGTTTGACAGTCAAACTCATATAGTTGTGTTCCTCAGAAGATGTTCTGTAGGACAACATCTCTGCTAAGATAAGCCACTAGGAACACATTAAGATATATCAACATGCCATACAGATTCAGAGAGTATTGTATCTTCACAGAGAGGTTAAATTAGTGTAAGGATACTCTCCTTTCAGTTGATCAACAACTTGTCTCCTAACTCAAATTCACGGGATTTCCGATCACATAGAGTGGCTTACCATTGTGAGCAACCCATAGCATGGGTCTGAAAGAACATTTCATGTTTTCCTATGTTTTGTGTGTTAGATAACAATAATGTGGAGATTATCCATGTGCGCTAAGTGTGCAGGAAGCTTTGAGGGGGGCCGGATAATCCGGCCTACCTCATTGTTCAAAGGGAGCCAAGGCGCGTCGCTCGGTATCCGGTCGGATTTTCTCCCGGAAAATCCGAACTGGGACGGTTTTTCCTCCCCACGCCAGATAATCCGGCCGTCGCATGGGCCGGATAATCCGACCCCTAGTTTTTGAGCAAAGGGATCCAAGGCGTGTCGCTCGGTATCCGGTCGGATTTTCTTCCGGAAAATCCAAACAGGGCGGTTTTTCCTCCCCAGGCCGGATAATCCAGCCCTCACATAGGACCGGATAATCCGGCCCCCAGAAGTTGATCAAGGGCAAGCTCGGCGCGACGCTCTGATAGGGGGGCGGATTATCTGCCGGATATTCTGAGTCTGGGCGGAGTTTTCCCCGGGCCGGATAATCCGACCCTCACTTGGGCCGGATAATCCGCCCCCCAAAGTATCCAACGGCTGGTTTTGGAAGGGGGTATCAATACCCCTTCTTCCCCTACGTTCAGAACTCTTGATTCATTCGAAATATTCCAGACATTGTGCAAGAGCTTCTATTCTCGATCTCCCACTTCAACCACCCGAAGGCTTTGATCTTTGGGGGAATTGAAGGAGGAGAGGATCGTCATCATCATCACGAATCAAGCGTATCAACTCCTCTCCATTCACTTGGAGAAATCCCTGATCTAGTATTCTTGTCAATACCTAGATCTTGTTCGTTGTATTTGATAACTTTGTTCTTGTGGCAGCTTGTTGTCATTTCGGGAGCCTCCAAGTTGATTGTGGAGTTGTCGCCCTGCTAGTTGTGTAAAGGCGCCAGTACCCTTCTCGAAGGGTACCTATAGTGGAAAGGTGGATCAGGCCTTTGGCGGCAGGATCCATCGGAGAACGGGGTGAGGCCTATTGTGGCGTGGTGGTCTTAGTACCGCCCACCCCTCCAACATAGACATACTTCCCTTAAAAAGGAAGGAACTACGGTCAAACAAATCCCGTGTCTTCGCGTGCTTCACTACGGTTTACCTGTTCCTCTTCCACCCACTCCTTACTCGCTAGTAGATAGGTTTGCATATAGGGAAATTCCACCTAATAGTTTATCTAGAGAATTTACCCTTTGTGCTAGGCCTAAAATTGAAAAAGTATTAAATTTGGAGTAGCACCTATTCACCCCCCTGTAGGTGCCCATACGATTCATTTCAGGGTCTCAAACCCATCTCCCTCGATGCATTATCTATCACATTTCGTGATATACCCTTTGTGAAAGGATCTGCCAGATTTTTAGCTATTTGGATATAATCCAACGCAATGACTACGGAGTTTCTCAGTTTCCTGACAGATTTGACAATCATAGTTTGATTATCATAGTTCATGAGGATGGTGGGTATTGGTTTTTCAACCATAGGCAAGTCCATCAAAAGCTCACGAAGCCACTCTGCTTCAACAGTGAATGTGTCTAATGCAGTGTGTTTTGTTTATATTGTTGACCTCGTTAAGATGGTCTGCTTGCAATACTTCTAGGGTATAGTGCCACCACCAAGTGTAAACAAATAACCACTCATGGCCTTAATCTCATCAGCATCAGATATCCAATTAGAATCACTATAACCCTGAAGTACTCGTGGATACCTAATAGAGTGAATACCATAACTCGCAGTGCCTTTCAAATAGCACGAAACTCTCTCAAGAGGATGCCAATGATCATCTCCAGGACTTGACACAAATCGACCGAGTTTTCTTATAGAAAATGAGATGGTAGGCCTCGTGGCGCTGGCTAAATACATAAGCGAGCCAATGATTTGAGAATATCTTAATTGATCTCTAGCAGTACCTCGATTCTTTCGATTCAGCACATTTGGATCATAAGGCATTGGAGAAGATTTCTAGTCACTTGAGATATTCTCCAATGCCTTATGATCCTGGAGACTCAAAATCTTTTCCATGTTGTGGGATTGAAGCAATGTAATCCCACCATTTTCATCCTTTAATAGCTTGATGTTCAAGATTACAAAAGCTACTCCTAGGTCCTTCATCTCAAAGCAATGATTCAGGAATCCTTTGACCTCCTCGATAACATCGATGTTGGTCCCAAATATCAGTATATCATCAACATATAGCCCTCGCTCCTACCATGGCAATAGTATACACAATTATCAGCTTCATTTATAACAAAGCCTTCAGCGGTTAAAGTTCTTTTAAACTTCTCGTGCCACTGCTTAGGTGCTTGCTTAAGACCTTACAAAGACTTCAGTAATTTACACACATTTCCTTCTTGACCATTTACTACAAATGACCCATCAGGCTGCTCCATATTAGCAGCTTCATTTACAACAAAGCCTTCAGTGGTTAAAGTTCTTTCAAACTTCTTGTGCCACTGATTACGTGCTTGCTTAAGACCTTACAAAGACTTCAGTAATTTACACACCTTTCCTTGACCATTTACTACAAACCCATTAGGCTGCTCCATCTTATCAGCTTCATTTACAACAAAGCCTTCAGCGGTTAAAATTCTTTCAAACTTCTTGTGCCACTGATTAGGTGCTTGCTTAAGACCTTACAAAGATTTCAGTAATTTACACACCTTTCCTTGACCATTTACTACAAACCCATTAGGATGCTCCATATAAATTTCCTCATCCAGCTCTCCATTTAGGAAAACAGTCTTAACATCCATTTGATGAACGAGAAGACCGTGAGAAGCAGCCAAGGAAAGTAGTACTCGAATAATGGTCAATCTGGCTACATGTGAATATGTATCAAAGAAATCTTCGCCTTCTTTTTGGGTATAACCCTTGGCAACAAGAGGATGGTGGGTATTGGTTTTTCAACCATAGGCAAGTCCATCAAAAGCTCACGAAGCCACTCTGCTTCAACAGTGGATGTGTCTAATGTAGTGTGTTTTGTTTATATTGTTGACCTTGTTAAGATGGTCTGCTTGCAATACTTCTAGGATATAGTGCCACCACCAAGTGTAAACAAATAACCACTCATGGCCTTAATCTCATCCGCATCAGATATCTAATTAGAATCACTATAATCTTGAAGTACTCGTGGATACCTAATAGAGTGAATACCATAACTCGCAGTGCCTTTCAAATAGCACAAAACTCTCTCAAGAGGATGCCAATGATCATCTCCAGGATTTGACACAAATCGACCGAGTTTTCTTATAGAAAATGAGATGGTAGGCCTCATGGCGCTGGCTAAATACATGAGCGAGCCAATGATTTGAGAATATCTTAATTGATCTCTAGCAGTACCTCGATTCTTTCGATTCAGCACATTTGGATCATAAGGCATTTGAGAAGATTTCTAGTCACTTGAGATATTCTCCAATGCCTTATGATCCTGGAGACTCAAAATCTTTTCCATGTTGTGGGATTGAAGCAATGTAATCCCACCATTTGCATCCTTTAATAGCTTGATGTTCAAGATTACAAAAGCTACTCCTAGGTCCTTCACCTCAAAGCAATGATTCAAGAATCCTTTGACCTCCTCGATAACATCGATGTTGGTCCCAAATATCAGTATATCATCAACATATAGAAAGAGGATAACTCCCTCGCCCCTACCATGGCAATAGTATACACACTTATCAGCTTCATTTATAACAAAGCCTTCAGCGGTTAAAGTTCTTTTAAACTTCTCGTGCCACTGCTTAGGTGCTTGCTTAAGACCTTACAAAGACTTCAGTAATTTACACACATTTCCTTCTTGACCATTTACTACAAATGACCCATTAGGCTGCTCCATATTATCAGCTTCATTTACAACAAAGCCTTCAGTGGTTAAAGTTCTTTCAAACTTCTTATGCCACTAATTACGTGCTTGCTTAAGACCTTACAAAGACTTCAGTAATTTACACACCTTTCCTTGACCATTTACTACAAAACCATCAGGCTGCTCCATCTTATCAGCTTCATTTACAACAAAGCCTTCAACGGTTAAAATTCTTTCAAACTTCTTGTGCCACTGATTAGGTGCTTTCTTAAGACCTTACAAAGATTTCAGTAATTTACACACCTTTCCTTGACCATTTACTACAAACCCATCAGGATGCTCCATATAAATTTCCTCATCCAGTTCTCCATTTAGGAAAACAGTCTTAACATCCATTTGATGAACGAGAAGACCGTGAGAAGCAGCCAAGGAAAGTAGTACTTGAATAATGGTCAATCTGGCTACATGTGAATATGTATCAAAGAAATCTTCGCCTTCTTTTTGGGTATAACCCTTGGCCACAAGACGTGACTTGTACTTTTCAATAGTACCATCCTACAGGTTTGCACCCATAAGGGCGATCAGTTACCTCCCACGTTTCATTAGCTAAGATGGAATCTATCTCACTACAGACAGCTTCCTTCCAGTAATCAGCATCTTGAGATGCATAGACTTCTAAAATAGAAGTGGGAGTATCATTCACGAGGTATATAATGAAATCATCACCAAAGGACTTTTGAATCCTCTGTCTCTTTCTCCTTATGGGAGCTCCATTGTCATCCTCCCCAAGATCAAAATAGTGTTCTATTGAAATGGTAGGTTCAGAATTGTAAGTAATTCCTAACTAGATGAACTAGGCATTTCCTGATTTGTTGAGCCAGACACACATTTCATAGGAAAGATATCCTCAAAGAAAGTCGCATCATTTGAATCCATAATTGTATCGACAAACATGTCAGGTGCCACAGATTTTACTATCAAAAATCTATAGCCAATGCTATAAAAAGCATATCCTAGAAAAACATAATCCACGGTTTTTGTTCCAAGCTTGCGCTTCTTGGGTATGGGAATATTGACTTTCGCCAAACAGCCCAAGTTTATAAGTAAGAGATTTTTAGCCTTTTTTCCCCATTCCTCAAAAGGAGTCATGGTTAATTATGGGAACATGGTTTAGGACATGACACGCAAGACCTGATGTATCTAACATGGCGTTAACCAAATCAGTTAGAGTATGGTTCTTTCTTTCGGCCACCCTATTTGACTGAGGTGCGTAGAGAGGCGTCCTCTCATGGATAATACCATGTTTCGTACAGAATAAATCAAATTCAGTTGAAAAGAACTCTCCACCACGATCCAACCTTAACCTCTTAATTTTAAGAACAAGTTGGTTTTCTGATTAAGCTTTATAGGTTTTGAAGTAGTTCAAATCCTCATCTTTAGTTTTCAAAAGATAAACATAGCAGTATCTAGTGGAATCATCAATCAAAGTCATGAAATATATTTTTCCACATTCTATTAAAACACCATTCATCTCACAAAGATCTGAATATATAAGTTCTAATGGTGCTAAGTTTCTCGGTTCCGAAGCTTTATGAGACTTACGGGATTGCTTTACTTGCACACAAACTTGGCACTTAAAACCTTTCATATTTGTGAATTTCAGAATTAAACATATATTGGTTAGCTGCGTCATGCAACCAAAGTTAATATGAAAAAGTCGAGAATGCCAAACATTGGACTCATTATCATTACAAACATAATTAATAACATTAGTGCACAATTCTAACAAAGAAAGGCGGAACAAGCCTCCACACACATATCCTTTACCAACAAATTGTCCATATTTAGAGACTACAACTTTATTGAACTCAAATACCAAATTAAAATCATCTTGACATAAAAGCGAACCATTGACAAGATTTTTATTGATGGAGGGAATATTTTGTACATTCTTCAGCTCTACGGTCTTCCCCGAAGTAAACTTCAGATTTACCATACCAACAACATGAACAGAAGCATGTGAGTCGTTTCCCATTATCATAGGAGAAGTCCTTCAGATCTGATAAGAAGAAAATATGGAAATATCAGAACATACGTGTGTATTTGCACCAGTGTCTATCCACAATTCAGGTGAAGGACACACTGAAAGGATAGTAGGAACAATACCATACCAAATATCCATCATCTCAGTATCACCGCCAATAACAATATTTGCGGTCTTTCCGCTGTTCTCATGTTGACGCTTATCAAACATTTAGGACAACTAGGATCCCATCAGGGTCACCACAAACGTGGCAAGCCCCTTTCTTTTTATCATTCTTCTTCTTTAACTTGGTTCAGTGAGAGGCTTTGTTCTTTCCATCAAACTTCTCTTTGCTTTCAAATTTGTTTTATTCTTGAACTTGCGGGATTGGAAGTTCTTTTTTTATACCAAATTGGCACTAGAACCTCCCTCAGATTCTCGAGCACGTGTGTAGCCAAATTTTCCCATGTAGGAGGAAGCTTGGCAATGATGCCTCCTGCAACAAATTTGTCCGGTAACACACACTTGAACTGCTCAAGTTCTTTGGCAAGTATCTCATGAGCTTGCTCAACAACGGAGTGCTCACCAGTCATCTTGTAGTCATAGAATTGCTCCATGACATACAACTTAGTGCGAGCGTCCAAGAACCCAAACTTAGCCTCGAGCGTATCCCACACGTTCTTGCTATTATCTAATGACATATACGGGTCAACAATATCATCTCCAAGAACACTGGAAAGAGCCGCCATAAACATGGTATCGATTCTCTTAAAGGCCTCCTCTTGACAAGCAGAAAGCTCCCCCTCAAGTTTGCTAAAAGTGGCACTATAGCAGTTTAGGTCTTGAAACCAAAGAACTACTCTTTTGCGCCATCTCTTATAATGCAGACCAGCGAATGGGGGTGCCTCGTAGCCGTAACTATGCCAGTTGAATTCAGTTGCCTATTATCAGATTTTTGGATTGTTAAAAATATAAGCAACAATTCATATGATTTAATCCGAATAAACTGGTAAAGTAAGATTAAATTAATAGTAATTAAACTAACCATGCAAACTAATAGTGTAGATAAACCAATTGCATTTATACAAGATAAACCGACCAAATGTACTCCAGACACTAGAACAAAACATTCTAGCATAATCTGAAAGAGGAAGTTTAGGGGCACGTATGGTGCAGTTTGAGTAACAGCGGTGGCAGTTGAGATGTCGCCCATGTTCAGGTTAGTGTAAAGGTCATCGATTTCCGGGAATAAGTCGACCTCAGGAAACTCGTCGCAGGACGACGTTGTGGTTGCCCGTAGTCGCGTTAAGTGCTCCCAAAAACCTGATTGCCCTCACCTGTACAGGTTCTCGAGAGGCGAGGTTTCGGAGGCCTACTGTCCCGATCTGCGGTGCACGTCGGGATGGAGAAAATAAAGGATAAAAGGATAAGTTCCTCTGCCTTTCCCATGAAGCTTCGTGTGGACAACAAAACCAACATAGAAGCTCGGCTCGGCTCGTTCCCGCAACACGTGATGCGCGCTTCATGACGAGCCAACGCGAGGCAAACATCGCCAGAGGAGGAGTACGCGAGAGCTGCTCCATTTTCTCACATTTTAGTGAGTGGTACACCAACATAGTATATAAGGTGGTGTAACACACCTTACACTAGCAATGTGGCCATGAGTTGTCTCACCTAATGGACCAAATACAATTTCAGAAGTTGTATTGGTTATGAGCCAAAGCTCCAGTACCGAAATACCTCAAATTCTAACAGTAACATCATCACTCTGGTTTCATTTATGAAATCGTGGGGAAACCATTTCCTTACGAAAATCAACATGACAAACACTTTTACTCATAAAGGAGAAAGTGAACCAGAACACTACAACAATGGATAGACATTTTACGTAGCACCTAAGGTAGCTTCACAGTTTTAAATAGTCTGGCTACGGCCCGGCTATAGCTGCTATGGCCATTCGATAAGCTTCCCGCTACGGCTAGGTCTTTCATATCCTAAACGGAGAATAGCCGCTAATAGCCAGCTATAACCCATTTAGCCCTAAATTAGCCTCCAATTTAGTTGCTAAATTTCTGGTTTCTGAATTTCTTTTCTTTTCTTCCTTTTGTTTCCCTTTTTTGAATTTATATTCGATCTAATATAATAAAACTTATGAGTTAACTAGTTGAATACTTAGTTCAGTTAAATAGGTGCATGAGTTGTAGATCGAATCTTGTTTGAGTAATAGTTTTTTCCTTTCATTGACAAAATTTGATTGAAGTTTGCTCTATTCTTGAAAATACGATAAAGGAATAGCCAACTATAGCTCAAAAATTCAATTTGGATCCGGGCTACATGGAGCCCTTTATTTTTCGGATTTTGAGAACTTGATTTCAATGTATCAAAAGATTATGAAAAAAATTCTAGATGTAGATATTAATGTACTCTATCTAATACACAAAGTCTCACCCCGAAATATTTTGTATTCTGTGCTCAACAAAAAGATAAAATCTGACGGGTTTTGATGGTTTGAAATGTGGAACTATTCACTACTTCATACTACCTCCATCCCAAGGCTTAAGGCATATAGTTTTTTGAAAAAGTCAAACTATGTAAAGTTTGACCAAGTTTTTAGAAAAAAATATTAATATTTATAATATGAAATATATACCCTTTAATACATCATGAGACATATTTTCACATGATATCTATATAATATCATAGTTCTTTATAGTTTTTTCAAAAAGTTTGGTCAAACTTTTCGTAACTTGACTTTTAAAAAAATTATATGCCTTAAGCCCTGAAACGGAGGAAGTGACACGGCGAAAACAGCACACGGGGACACCAAACTGACACGGTGGACAGTCGATCGACGACGACGACGGCCAACATGTTACCCCTCCCAAGAATGAAAACTGAAAAAGAGAGAGCACCGGTGAGGTGAAGATTCTTCTGTCCTTCACCGGCTGAATCACCTTCGAAAGAATGTTACCCCTCTCACTCGCAGCCATCATCGCACAAGTGCGCGAGGAAAGCAAGCAAGCAACACTATATATAGTGCGCCCGAAGCTCAGTCTCCTCACCAAGCAACATCATCACTCGCGCGCTCACATCGTCCAGTATCCCGCTTCGCCAGCTAGCTACAAGGCTAACCTGCAGTCTGTTAGCTCGATCGACCGCGGCGATGAACGGCGGCGGCCACAGTCCGGACGGGCAGGCGGCGGCGGAGCCGGTGCGGTCGCGGTGGACGCCGAAGCCGGAGCAGATACTGATCCTGGAGTCCATCTTCAACAGCGGGATGGTGAACCCGCCCAAAGACGAGACCGTCCGCATCCGCAAGCTCCTCGAGCGCTTCGGCGCCGTCGGCGACGCCAACGTCTTCTACTGGTTCCAGAACCGCCGCTCCCGCTCCCGCCGCCGCCAGCGCCAGCTCCAGGCACAGGCGCAGGCGCAGGCACAGGCACAGGCACAGGCGCAGGCGTCCGCGGCCTCCTCCGGATCGCCGCCTGCGCCTGGAGGCCACGGCTCGACGTCGCTGGGGCTGTTCGCGCACGGCGGCGCGGCGTACAGCTCGTCCTCGTCCTCCTCGTCCTGGCCATCCTCGCCGCCGTCCGTGGGGATGATGGGGGAGGTGGAGTGCGGGGGCGGTGGCGACGACCTGTTCGCCATCTCGCGGCAGATGGGGTATGTGGACGGCGGCGGCGGGTCCGGGTCGTCGGCGTCGGCGGCCGGGGCGCAGCAGCAGCAGTTCTACTACTCGTGCCAACCTGGTGAGTCCCGGCATGCATGCATGTCCTCCCCCGTCAATGCATGTTTCGTTCCTGCGCTTTTTTCTAACCATAAACGATTGCATGAATCACATGATCATGTAAGCTATTTCACAGAATTCCCACTCAAAATTTTGGCCTCCTAATTCCCAATTTTAAAACTGTTGGGTCTTCCTTGATCGGTCAATGGAGTCTGTTCTTTTTCTTCGCCATAATGGGTCAGGTAAAAGAGGGAAAAATCGTACTAGTGTCACCTCTTGTTTGGATCTTATAATAGAACACCTTTGCTATCTTTTGGCTAGCACATTTTCAATTTCGTATCAGTCCGACTTTTTTTTGTCTGATCCGCTCAATTCCGTGTATCTGCCGCTCAGTATTGAAGATGATTTTTGTGTCACTATCTGGTCTTACAAGATACCCAATATGAAATTCTTACCGATACCAAACTGAAAATCAGCTCAATGCATAGTAGAAACTTGTAGGAAAGATGACGAGAAACTTTCTACATCATATGGCATGAGTCATGAGACATGCCTTCACTCACCTTTCTTGAGTCGTGGGAAATTTGAAACGAGCGTAATGTCCGGGTCTTAAAAACCAAGCATGCTCTGTCTCAATCCTTTAACATAAGATTAAACCAGAGGAAAATTTAAGGGTCTTAGCGGGCGCTAAGCGCATGAGTAATTTTGATGCCACAAGAGTAGTCGCTTTCCTGTATTTGTGAACTTTTTAATTTCTTGTACTCTCGTGTCTTAATTAATTGAATAGGGCAAAGCTTTTGCCCTCGTTCAAAAAAAAACATAATATGGCATGTTGCATTATATGTTGTACTACTTAAGTGTACTAAATTTGGCCATGATGCATTCAACACTTTATATTCTCCTAATTGTCGACGCACGTGTCCACACACAACATATTAAACATCCACGATGCCAATTTTCTACAACATAATAGCATGTTCCTCTGACGATGCGTGTTGGGAACATGGGAACACATTAGCACGAATATAGGATATCATGCGAGATGAGCGATGCTGATTCTTTGATGCTAATTCATCTGTACGCGCGCGTGCATGCAGCGGGCATCACGGTGTTCATCAACGGAGTTGCGACGGAGGTGCCGAGGGGCCCGATGGACCTGCGGTCCATGTTCGGGCAGGACGTGGTGCTCGTCCACTCCACCGGCGGCCTCCTCCCCGTCGACGACTACGGCGTCCTCACGCAGAGCCTGCAGATGGGCGAGAGCTACTTCTTGGTCAGTACTGCTACTATTAGGACACATACTGGTGACTGATTGGTACACAATGTGTTCATTTCTGTTGTCTTGTTTCCTGATGGGCAGGTCACAAGATCGAATTGAGCTGGCCGGCTGTTGATCAGGCGAGGTCAAATTAGTCTGGTTTGCTCGTTGGGGGTGCACGCTGCAAGCAGGTTTCAGTTAATATATTGAAGCCAACGTACGGATGATGAAGCAAGCACTGAACCGTCTCCCATGCGTGCGTGCGTGCCTGCCTGCTACCCTGGTGTAGTGGTGTCGAATTGTCGATACACCCAGGGTATTATAGATAGATACATAGCGGCAATATAGTGGCGACAAACAACTCCACCACATGATATATCCACCTATATAGTCAATCAACCCCATATCACTGTCACACTGTGACCAACGGTGCAGCAGCCGGTTGTATACGGTCAGTCAGTGATAGTGTGTAGCGCGTAGTTACCTTTTGCCCATCTGAGTCATTCTTTTACCTACTTATTATAGTAGTAGTATAAAATTCCTCTGTAGTATTGTTGCTTCTTCGAAATGTAGCGCCAATTAATACGGCGGATGAGAATACATGTTGCTTCTTCGAAGTGTAAATTTGAACTAAAATCACGACAAGAATCAAGAAGAAACAAGAATCAAGAAGAGTACATAATATATCAAGGCATCGCCGATATATATGGGTGTGATGGACGTGTCGAAAAAACTCAGGAGGGTGATTGGGTCGCAAGTGGCGAGCTCACCGCCGCGTTGCCGACCAAAAGGAGAACACCGCGTGTCAAAAAGCACATATCGTTTTCTACTTCTTTTCCAGCGGTGCCGGGTTCAGAGCTCGCGAGCTCATCGCCTTGGATCTGGTGAACATGATTGACTAATCCGTCACTTCCTGCTCGGGATCACATAAACAACTGCTAGTGTACCCCCTCCCAGTAGTGTCATCTGCCTTCCCTAGCTAGCGTTACCCTAGGGCAGGGATATATGTCGGTCGAGTGCCTGCCAAAGTGTGGCACTAGCAAGAGAAGAGGGAGGAATCTCCCACTTTCTCCACTACACAGTACTACGTGCGTGTCTGTGTCGGTCAAACTAAGACGCTGGTGACACCACAGGTACATGATGCTTTCAGGTTTGGTTACTTGGAACTTTGACCGCTTCCAAACATGGGTCTGCCCTCTGCCTAACATTGGCGTCGAAACTAGCTAGGATGGTCGATCCCATTGCTAGCTAGCTAGTGACAGTGTCATTTGGTAACAACTCCCATCAACCCCAGTCAAAGTTACATTGGCACTTGCACTACAATCCAGTTAACTAGTACAGCGGATGCTCTACTGACAAACACTGTCTTTCAAGTTTCAACATGGAAGACAATACACCAGCAGATGCAGAATACGCCTTTTGTTTATCCGTGTCCCGATTGGCGTGCATTAATGTAATGTAAGAACAAAAAGATGCATTTGAAACGGGAGAGCAAAGCAAACGGAACTGAAAAAAGATGATGATGATGATGATGGTGATGGTGATGAAGCAATGCACAAAGGCGTGCTGAATTCACCGCCGCGCCGAGTCACATCCGCGAGAAGCCTACCGAACCATATACACAAAAGGGAACTTTGCGACTTGGAGACTTGAGCTTACAGATGTTGATATAAAGGCGGCACAGCATGTAGTATTGTAGTAGAACAAAGACAGAGACAGGGGCCGGGGGCTCAGCTAATCAGAATGCAGGCCACAAAGGGGAGCAACCACTACCAATTCTGCTTCTAGATACCCATAGCATGCAACCACTACTAGCTTTTACTCCCACTAGTGCTCATCACTCGCTCGCATACTCATGTCAATATATACAGAGGCAGAGGCAGCAGCAAACATCGAGGAAAAACACAGAAATGTTTACCGATTTCTTCTTCGGAGTCGGACTTCTCGTCACGGATTCGTGTTTCTGGTCCTCTTCGGAGTAAATTAGCAGGTCATCATGTAGTCATGGCCACTGGCTGAGACCCCGAAAGCAGAGTACCGGGTTACCGACCCTGTGCAAGCTTTAAGCAAATCTATTCACAATTATTATTCTTGTACAACAAAATACATGCCGGCGATCTGACCATGAACCCAGTGGGCCTAGTGCATGCTCTACAAGGAAAAAATTACAGAAAGATGTGAGAACGCTCTCCGAGATAGCACGGTCACGTAACATCTATGTCATGGTTCACTGTTCAGATTACAACATTTTCTTAACATAACATGTCTGAAGTCTGAAGAGTAAAAAAGATACCGCACAAGTTCCGTATCACGTCGTCTCCTGGAAAGACTGGAAGCGCGACTGAGCTGCGGGGTTCGCCTGCATGACTCGAGCTGCGCTGGATATCTGCTCCCCGCCGTCGGACTTCGACTGGAACGGTCTGAACATGCCACGGTTGCCAGGTTCGATCCCTAGGGTGGTCCAGATCGAGCTCTTCGCGGCTTCCTCGGGGTCGTCGATCCGGAGTGTTTTCGGAATCCACAGGGATCTCTCTGCCTTCTCATCGCCTTGCGGGTTAGAATCCCTCGAGTGTTTTCCGAGGACTGGGGAGCCGCTATCTGTACATGTACTGCTGCTTGTGGGAGGTGCTGCCGCCGGCATGCTGTAACCAGATCCAAGCCATGGCGCGCTCCATGCGCCGTTAGGCCAGGAGGAAACCAGTGGCCAAACAGAAGGCGGCATTAGTGGGAAAGGAATGGGTGGGGCACAGAATCCTGGTACTGCCACCATCGGCGGGAAGTTCCATTGAACAGTACCTCCATTGCCATTTTCCGTACAGTTTGCTGGTTCAGCTGGGGCTGGGCATACTGGTGCTGCCATGGCAGGTATACCATTCCATGCTGGATTCCATGGGTACACAAAAGGTGGACCGGGGAAGCATGGTATAGGATGCATGGGAGTGGCACCATTGCAATCCACAGTAACTCCATTTTGATATCCTCTAACTGTTCCTTTAACTGGCTCAGTCCGTGGACTATCTGAAGTTGTCGCTGAAGGTGGGCAGGTCTGGTTTTCTTCATTTCTGGGATGTGCTGTTGAGGCAGGGTTGTCCTTCTTGTTCTGCACTTCAGCTCCCAACACAGAAGCCATGGAGCTAGAAAGAGGGGAATCAGACCCCAACTTAACTGCTTGTTGATTTCCTTTTATAGGCAATGAAATGACAGAAGCATCACCTCCAGGACAGGCTAGGTTGCTTCCTGGAATCAATATGCTGTGGCAATTTGCACTGGAGCTCTTACTCTTGCGCCTACCAGCACCTACAGGGAGGTTTCTCATGCTTCCACCTGCCGTCCAATACCTTTGACAACCCCTGCAAAAGTGCCTTGGTTGGTGGATGTTGTAGTTGTTGTAGTAACAGAACTTCGTATCCATGCTGTTGCAACGAGGACATGGCAGAATCTTGTCTGGCTTCTTCAGAACCTTCTCTCCACTTGATCCGTCACCCTCGTTCTTACCTGATTCCGATCTGGATTCTGGTTCAGTCATCTCATCACCGTTAAGTGCCTGGTTCTCACACTCACCGGAACTATTAAGGCCAGCATTATTTGCTTGACCAAGATTTAACTCCTGCGGTGTGCATGGCTTTTCCTCAGTGATCCTCATGTCTCCTGTATCTTTGCATGAATCCTGAAGATTAAATAAAGAGTTAGTAAAACAAGATGAATCGCACAGTAACAAGTATGCTTTGAAAGGAAAACAGAACAAACAATAACATAGTATTAAATCCAAGTATTAAAAGCCCTTTATGCATTACTTATATTTAAGACATTCACAAAGATAAACAACACAAAGTTACAATACCATTCCAGTACAATTAATTCCGAACTTCAATGCTTTCCTACATACGTCATAACTCATGCGTGCATATATTTTTTGGCAACCACGAAAACCTTCTTTTGTGTAAATCTTATTCAGTAAGACGTGATGAGGTCAAAAAGATGACCCAAATGCATAACTTGTTCCATACTTCCATCCATGAATATATGGATGATGGGCAATTGTTTTTCTTGCAGTCAAGATATCTTTTTATGTGGCGTTACTGCCAATTCTCCTGATACAGTATAGTAGCAAGGTATAGTACTACTTTAACAGTGTTGAAAGCTTACAGCCTATGGTTACCAAGAATAGTTCGCTGTTTGACACTATCACACTCTGGTTTGTGGCCGAGCTTTCAGATTTAAATTAAATTTATCCCAACATTTTAGGAAATTTGAGACCAAATTCAGCACAGTGGAGACTCTCAGTTCATATTTTTAACTGAGCCCAACCGTCGTAATTGATACTCCCTCTGTCCCAAATTACTTGAAACAGATTTGTCTAGATACACATTTTTCTAGACAAATTTTAGTGTATAGATACATGCGAATGTAGAAAAATCTGCAACATCTAATTTGGGATAGAGGGAGTATAATTGTTTGCTGTGGACCAATCTAAGTTCCATGACAGAAACTCTATAGGATGAAAAATTCTGACTAGAAATGTAATTGTGTGTCTAGAAAGCAGTTGGCGTCACAACTCAAGTAGAACCATTGAACCAAGGTAGGAAACTTAATATGGATCTCCATCTAGGCATCTACCTGACCCAAAGTAGTCATCACTCCCTAAAAGTGAAATTGCAAAAGTACAGACAATAACTAGAGGCAATTTGCATCAGAACAGCAAACTTTCTAAGGAGTTTCAATTTAATTAGATGACTCTAAGATGGTATGGATGAGGCTACCAAGACACATAAATCCTCTTAGGTAGCCCAGAGCTGCTTCATAATAGTCAGATGCGTCTATCTCTGTATGTACCCACCCAAATTCATGTACATCTAGAGTCAACGGATGCGTCATACTGTTGGTACTAAACCCAGCCCGGGGTTGGAATTTTATCTGCAAAACGAGCTAAATCCAAAAGGTTGACATGTTAAACACAGAGGAGTAACCTGACATGGTGCCTATGTAACCTAGCCTAGTCGATCCTCCCTGAAAATGCAAAATTAGCAAACATTCGACCAGGACGAGTACATAGATAAGATCCAGCGCATGTACAGGCTAGCAATTAGCTGCTACGACTATACGATTATGCCTTATCTCGAGGTACTAATCGGATAATCCATAAACTCACTGGCGATGAACTGATTGAAGCAAACACACAGACGCAGTTCCTAACAGATTTACGAATTACACGGACGGGAGAAGAAAAGAGCACAGATATGCCTGTACCATAGACAACGGAACCATTTCGTCGAATCAAATCGCAGAAACAATTGAGAAACATAGCATTTGACGAACTGAAAGGGGGAGAAGCGAGGAGATTTGGAAGAGGGAGGCTAGGAGCTCGCGCGACTTCACCTCCACCGGCGGCTGCGGAGGCGTGCGGGGCGGCGCCACGTGTGACTCCGGCGGCTGAGGGGTCGCGGCTCCGGCGAGCTCCATATGGGGCAAGATCCGACAAGTGGAGTTGGCAACTCAGCTAGAAAGGGGGAAAAGATTTGCTCCCATTTAGCCTCGCGTTCGTGCAGGCAGACCCGTACCCTTTTCATGCATTTGCATCGTGGTCCCTGATGCTAAACGGGTCGGACCTGTCAGGCGGATGTCGTGCTGCTCTTCTTGGATGTACTACACCTTTGTGCGTGTGTTTTTGTTTTTCCTTTTGAAAAATTGCATCCAAAAAATGGCCACAAGCTCATGTTTGTATAGCAGGACGATTTGGCTCTCAAATCAAAAAAAAAGTGCATTTCTAACAAGGGCCACACGAGTTTTATGAGTAGGTTGGATCTTAGATGAGGCCGTCATTTGGACTATCATGCCCGTGGAGATGAACAAGATTGATCAGATTAACTAGAAAAGAAACGTGGGTTTTGCCACTACCAAGTTGTTGCCACTCCTTTTGTAGTTCCTGCCGAAGGCGGTATGCCAATTGTTATTTACTAAATCATTCTACCTTGCAATCCAGGAAACATGCATCTTGTAAGCAAGGATGGGCAATCTTCCTCTTGTTGAACCTTGTGTGTCGCCGTCGCCCCTACTGAATTACAGTTTCATGAATTTCAGGAAGAGAGATGATATGGATAGTATTATCCGCATCCATTTGCAACAATGGAATGTGTCACACTGTAAACTTCCTTGTAGTTACGAGATGATCAGGGGGTGCTTTAGCAAAGTGATACAAGTGGTTTACTTTACCGGGAGAGACCGGTGCGCAGCGACCGGCGCGGCCGGTCCGGGTCCCAGTCAGCGCGCGCGGAGCGATCCTTGGCCACGAATTGTCTCGGCCCCACCACGTTGCGGGCCCCACTGAAACGCCACATCACCTGGTCGTTGCTGTCCCTTCTGCGTGTGCGGTGTACAAACGCCGGGTGCTCGTAGGCTGAAGTCGTTGCTACGTCCTGCACGGCCGCACCTGCGCCTCCCGGAGAAGCAAGTAAAGTTGTTTACGTGCGCCCAGTTGTTGGCTTGGGCCCGCATGTCTGCGAGTGCGAGGGGTGTAGGTGGCGAGAGGAGCTTTCGCCTTTTGTTCGAGTAAGTGCGTTTTATTTGGAGCAACACATGGAGCTCACTCTCTCTTGGATTATTTATACATGTCCTGGTGATTTTTTTTTTGAGGAATCCTGATGATCTTTTTAGTCATGCAAAGCAAAACATACCAATTGAGAAAGCTATATATTTCCAAGAAATAATTTACAGAGCGCTAAAGTTACTCTTCATAAATTTGGGAATCACTTTTTTTAATAACAGCACGCACAAAATAAATGGCAAAACCGACTGAAAAGGCAACACAGGTGAACCAGTGCCAAATACGATATCTCCTCCCGTGTAAGAAGAAGCTAATGTTCCACCCTAGCCGCCGCTACCGACCCTTCTCTGGCCGGGAATTGACGGGTCTCCGCCTCCTATGCTTGCCACTCTGGCGGCGAGAGAGGGTGGGGACCTCAGACCTGTAGTCGGCGTTGTAGCAAGGTTCCTAAAGTTTGAGTTTAGTTACCGTGAGTAATTCTATGGTGAATGTAGCGGCGCAAGACAAAAATTAGGTATACTCGCCTCCTTGTCTAACTCGTTGGAGGTTGTCTCACCGATGAAATTGAGGAGGGCACGAAATTTTCTGGCCGCTGGATCTCATTTAGTCTACACATGTTACAAATTTGGTGTCAGAAGATTCAGATCAATTCATGGGTGCAATAACGACGACTTCGATTATAGGACGCTGATCCTAAGGGATACACACATGAAAACGTATGGCTGTCATTAACAACGTCAGATCGGCTTGGGTATGGTTGTAGGGGAGTTGCTCGCTCTAGCGGTAGTAGTGATCGTTAGATGATCCAAAATATTAATGTAACTTTTATTATATTTGCGATGATTTATACTTTTGATGAGCTTCTATAATAAATCTCGAATTCTTCTTGTAAAAAAAGGGCAGCACATCTCCACTTGGCTCACTCAGCTACTCTCAGCTCAGAGACCTTTATTGCTATATGCAAAAGTATATTTTAGACCTTTTTTGGCACGAGGAGCTGCGTATGCATCGGCACCCACACGTCCGCTCTGGCCTGTTAGCAACCACATGATAAAAATCGTTTCCTGTGCTCCCAGTTTCTTAAGCAATATTGTACACAGATCACACGATTTTCAGATCGCAACTTGCACGGCGGTCCTAATCACATGGACCACGCATGGATGTTGGTCCCTCTCCATCCTTGGATACCTAAAGAACTGATGCTGTGGCCACTTGACAACGATGTCAAGCATATATGTGTTGCACAAGGAAATTCAGGTAAACTTTATGTTCTCTGCATAATGGTAATTGATCATTAGTATGTCTTGACTGATTCATCGAATATATGATGTTTTGCGGTATGCTGCTGCATAACTTGCGTTGCAACCAAAAGTAGGTTTAGTTATTTCTCAGATTATTAGAAAGTAACTATCTTCCAATCAATCGATAAAACCGCCAGATCCGAACATCAAGATTTGTGCAAATGCAAGAGGATAAAAGAGCATCTCGAGTCACAATGCCCCAAAGGGCAATGGGGGGCAGTGGACCAAAACAATCTTTGTAGTCATGCACAACCAAGCCCATTTTTTTCCTGACAATCTCCAAATTACTCCCCCTGTTTCAAAAAACTCTGAGCGTTTGACCGAGCGCGTTTACCGAGGCGCGCTAGAACTAAGCCCTTTTTCACCTTTTTACTCTTTTGATTTTTAAGTGTAGCTCCGTGTTGATTCTATCCATTCCAAAAATCTCAGGATTTTTTTTAATAAAAATGAGAGTAATAGGCCTTCCCGTTTTCCGCGTCCGGTAAAACACGGACGGTAAATTGAAACAGTGGGAGTATGTCCAGTGCGCCTAGCCCATTCCTTGGCTATAGGGTGCCCAACTAAGACGCCAGACACAACAATTGCAGCTGGCAGTAACCCACATGCACACACGTCAGCCTCTACATTCCGACCTACCCTTCTCCCTCCTTTATTCATCTCGCTCTCATGTCTCCCGCTCCATTATGGTAGTGATGCACCGCTTCTGCAACTCCCCACTAGAAACTCCCCAACTCAAAGTCGTTCCAGCATCATCAAGGAGGAACTCACTCGCTCCCCTCGATATGGACGGTGTCGAGGCAGACATCCATGAGGGCACGCTCCACTGCAACCCCGACAAGGTCACGGTCACCAGCCCTAGCAACCCCTTCGCCGCTGGCCTCCACAATGTCGTTGTGCACGGTGGAGGAAGAGGCACCGTCATGTTCATCATGCGCGACGACGCGGTCGCCAAGGGTGTCCAGTATGCGCCCTTTGTCCAGTGCGGCACCGCGCGTGTCGACAGAGCACAAATAATGTTGGTCTCACGGTGCCGGTTTGTGGATGTACAACATGACGACAATGTGACACTCGAGAGGTGCCGGGCAGCGTGGCTCTGTGGCCGAGGCATACTCTATGTGACCCGCTGTAGGCAGACCAACATTGAGAGCGATGGTGTTTCTATCGGGGGTGAGGCTAGGGGGCATCCTCCCCCAAATCCCAGAACTTGTATGGCAGTTGCCAAATCGTGTGCGGACGAGGCAGTGCCGACATGATTTGGCGACTAGCGGCCAGAGATGCTCTAAGAATTCTCGACCGGGTAGCTATCATCAATTATCGAGAAATTGCTATTTCTAAGTCTGACTAAGATAGTCACCATCATGCAAAATTTACCTGTAGTGGATCTATTTAGAAATAAAAAAAAGAGTAAGATCAGAAAAAAACTAGTGGAAGGGGATATGGCCAAGAAGAAAACAATACGGCCACAAACAATAAATTTATTTGCCCGTCCAAGCAATGAACGAGGCTGAAATGGATCGTATGGGCACCTAGAGGGGGGTGAATAGGTGCTACACCAATTTTTAATTCTTTTTGCAAATTTAGGCTTAGCACAAAGGTAAATTCTCTAGATAAACTAATGTGTGGAATTTCCCTATATGCAAACCTATCTACTAGCGAGTAAAGAGCGAGTGGAAGAGAAACGAGTGAACCGAAGTGAAGCACGCGGAGACACAGGATTTGTTTGACCACAGTTCCTTCCTTGTTAAGGGAAGTACGTCTGCGTTGGAGGGGTGAGCGGTACTAAGACCACCACGCCACAAAAGGCCTCACCCTGTTCTCCGATGGATCTCGCCACAACAGGCCTGATCCACCTTCCACTATAGGTACCCTTCGAGGCGGGCACCAGCGCCTTTACACAACTAGCGGGGCAACAACTCCACAACAACTTGGAGGCTCCCGAAATGACAACAAGCTGCCACAAGAACAAAGTTGTCAAATACAATAACAAGATCTAGGTATTAACAAGAATACTAGATCAGGGATTTCTCCAAGTGAATGGAGAGGAGTTGAAGCGCTTGATTCTTGATGTTGATGATGAACTTCTTCTCCTTCAATTCCACCAAAGATCAAGACCTTCGGGTAGTTGAAGTGGGAGATCGAGATTTAGAGCTCTTGCACAAGGTCTGGTCAAATTCGAGTAGTGTTCTGGACGTTGGGGAAGAAGGGGTACTTATACCCCCTTCCAAAAACCAGCCGTTGCACACTTTGGGGGCCGGATTATCCGGCCCAAGTGGGGGCCGGATTATTCAGTCTGGGGAAACTCCGCCCCATACTCGGAATCTCCGGTAGAAAATCCCCCCCCTCATAGTGAGACGCGCCGAGCTTGCCCTTGATCATCTTCTGGGGGCCAGATTATCCGGTCCCATGCGAAGGCCGGATTATCCAGCCTGGGGAAGAAAAACCGCCCCAGTTCGGATTTTCCGGGAGAAAATCCGACCGGATACCGAGCGACGCGCCTTGGCTCCTTTTGCACGAAAACTGGGGGCCGGATTATCCGACCCTTGCGAAACCCGGATTATCCGGCCTGGGGAGGAAAAACCGCCCCAGTTCGGATTTTTCGGGAGAAAATCCGACTGGACACAGAGCGACGCGCCTTGGCTTCCTTGAGAGATGAGGTAGGCCGGATTATCCGGCCCTTGGAGGGGCAGATTATTCGGCCCCCCTCAAAACTTCCTGCACACTTAGCACACATGAAAAAGTCTCCATAGTATTGTTATCTAACACGCAAAACAAAGGAAAACATGAAATGTTCTTTCAATCTCCCCCTTTTTGGTGTTAGATGACAATACCAGGATTTGCAGGAGAAAGACACAAGACAAACAGCGATAGCTATGAAAGGGACTCCCCCTCAATGTGTGCATAATAGAGTTTTGCATTGGAATACAAATGCACACAAATAGGTGAATCTATTCCATAGACAAAAGGGCAAAAGCACATACCACCGAAGTAGAGAATAGGCATCCTTGATAAAAATCACAATTATTATTGGATAACCATCATGAGCGCACGCCTTCCGTGATAAACCTCCAGCAATAGGATATAAGTAGATATAGCCATGAGCATAATCCATGATATGAAGTCCATAGGTACCATCCGGACAACCACAAAAAGTCTCAACCACAAATCACAAACCACGAATTTAAAAGTTCTAAATGGGCATAAACAAGAAATAACGAATAAAAAGTGCAAGTGCTTATGCCCGACCCATGCAAATCCACGGACAACCTAATAGAACTACTTCTCCCCCTTTGGCAGCGAGACACCGAAAAGGGAGAAGAGCGATGCTAGCGCCCCATGGGATCACTCATCATAGTCCTCGTCCTCGTCCTCTTCTACATGATCTTCCTCATCCTCATCCTTAAGTTCCTCAGTGTCACCTTCCTCATCATCAACATCAGCAGTAGGTGCAGAGGGGAACAAGTGACGCTCCAGCTCACCATAGTTCAGCCCAGAGGAGGAGTTCCACCGAGCATACGGAGTGGGAAGTGTAGGAGCCGGAGGAGCACCCGAAGCGCCAGACACGTGGTTGAGAATTAGCTGCTGGGAGTGAGCCAACTCATGGCGCTGCCTGTATGCCTCGTACTGACCCTTGCGTGTCCACGCCCATGTAAAGAATGTGACGCTAGAACCAGTTAAGCTGCTTGATCTCACGGGCCACGGGAGGCACTGGGGGCTGGCGAGCATCCCTCATGAGGCCCTCAGGAGCAGAGGAGGGGTGAGCAGTCTTCCGAACCTTGTTGTATATCTTTTTGGCCTTGTGCACCGATTCAATATGGAACTCCTCGGCAGGAAGCAGGTGGCGGATGAGCATCATAATGTATGGCGCATAGGGAATGGACAGACAATTAAACATAGCATCACATAGCTCATGGTAGATGAAGTCCATGACATCCAGCCTATACTGCACTGACTCGTCCTCGCAGGAGGCAACCTCATGAGAAAATTGAAGTAGCTGAACAAGGTGACCACGGATGCTGTCATTGTTGCCCCCACTCGGTGTAATAGAGTCACAGAAGAGACCCACCAAGGCAGCATAGATGTGAGCAAGACCAGCCACAGTACCGACAATTCCATTGTCCACAGTACACGGAGAGAGAGCTGCATCCTTATTGGGCTTCAACTGAGTGATGATGTGGTGACCACTGGCTCTATCCCTGCTACGGAAGGAGTACCCCAGAACCTCAGCAAACACGTGAAAATCAGCAGTCATTGGCCTATCATGAGTCATCCACTTCATAGTGCGACGCTCATCCCCACAAATCACCAAAGTGGAGAAGAACTGCTTCACCACCTTAGAGTCAAAGGAGCATTGGAGAGACATGCGATGGTGCAGCCCCATCCGCTCAGCCACATACATCGCATCCACAAGATGCGCCTTCTCCAAGGCATCAGCAAGTACCAGAGGGTGCATAGGCCTAATGTTCAGCCTGGCATAGATGTCTTCATAAATCCCCTTCTGTTCGGCACACCAAAAGCGGGAATCCCCCAGCTCAACATCACGAGGCAGCTCAGCAAACAAGTCACGGTGACGGATGGCAGAAAAGGAGACTGCATCCAAAGCCCTGTAGTTGATCTTGGGCTCCTTGCCCTTCCTCTTGGACACCCCCTTCCTAGTCCTCTTGGATTGTTCAGCCATTTGCCTCTCTTCCTTCTTCCTTCTCCTCAATTCAACTTCGTCTACTAGGTTACCTTGACCGTCATCCCGAAAGTACTTGGCGCGAGGACGGCGAGAGTAGGTCTTGGAAACACCGGAACCACCTGTGAGGAGAATAAGGGCGATAGCAAGGGGATAAGCATACACACAAGTCCAGGAGAGAGCATGGAAAAAGTAGTCAAAAAGTTCATAGGACAAAACTACTCAATACATACACCAGAATGAAACTAAAGGAAACTTGAATCTGTCAGGCCGGATTATCTGGCCTGGCCAGGGGCGGATAATCCGGCCCTGGCAGAAATTTTCGATTTCACTAGGAATGCATGCGAAAAAAGTAGATCGGGCCTAGAAACTGTAAGACTACAAGTTCTATGCGAAAACACATCCTTCTAGACAACGTTCCTCCCAACAAGATACACATCTAGCCATAGATGGGGAGAGAGGGAGTTGCCCTCACTCATTGGAGGAAGAACGCGGAGGAGAAGGTACCCGGAGGTGCGGAGAAGAAGATCCGGGGAGGCCCGGAAAATCCGGTGGCCGGAGAGGCTCCGAGGAGGGTGAGGGGCGGCAGGCGGCGGCTGGGAAGAAGGAGAGGGCTGGGGGAGAAGTGCTGCTCGATATGAGCCCTTCCCCCCCGAGTCCTGCCCTTTAAGATCGAATCCGCCAGGGCCGGATTATCTAGCCAATACTTGGGCCGGATTATCCGGCCTAAATTCTGGAATTCTGTTGTACACAGAACCAGGCCCGCGCGTCCCCAAACAACACCCCCACAAGGTGTACAAAGGACTTGTGTGCAAGAATAGATGGCTCAGGGGTAGGGAAGGCTTAGGATTAAGAAAGCCAAACTGAGATGGTACTAGATACTCAAAATTGCAAAATCCAAATCAAATAAAGGCCAAGATTGAGTGTGATTCCCATAAGAACATGAGAGAGCAAATAACATCCAAAAAGATCCCATTCTCCACAAGAGAGAGGGCGGTGCCCGAAGACACCTTGTTGGAGTGTAAGGTGTGACACCGCAAAGATATATCTTGGGTTCACGACCAATACTCATCAATAAGCTCACATATCACAACATGATATTAAGAGAAATGATATAACTTATTATTGGCATTATGGGGGGAGGGATAGCCCAATGAGTTAGGACCACACTCCCCCTATATCCATGCCCACACCTAGACCAAACAAGGATTGAGATGTACGAGTGAGTGCATGGGTAATCAAGACAAACTCCCGGAATCAATGATATTTAGCTCATTCCTCAAATAGCAGAATCTTGCTTCATCAAGTGGCTTTGTAAAGATATCCGCCAGTTGGTTCTTCGTGCTCACAAAAGATAGATCAATATCACCTCAAGCAACATGGTCACGAATAAAATGATTCCGAATCTCAATATGCTTCGTCCTTGTGTGCTGAACTGGATTGTACGCAATTTTAATAGCACTTTCATTATCACATAAAAGAGGCACTTTGTCACAATTGACACCGTATTCCTTTAAAGTTTGCCTCATCCACAATAATTGAGTACAAGCGCTGGCAGCAGCAACATATTCAGCTTCGGCGGTGGAGAGAGATATACAATTCTGCTTTTTGGAGGACCAACATACAAGAGATCTTCCCAAGAATTGACAAGCTCCAGAAGTGGATTTCCGATCATCCTTATGACCAGCCCAATCTGAGTCAGTATAACCACATAAAGAGAAATTGGAGCCCTTGGGATACCAGAGACCAAAGTTGGGGGAATGAACCAAATATCGA
Source organism: Avena eriantha (assembly GCA_910589775.1). Taxonomy (NCBI): domain Eukaryota; kingdom Viridiplantae; phylum Streptophyta; class Magnoliopsida; order Poales; family Poaceae; genus Avena; species Avena eriantha. The sequence continues at coordinate 46,417,918 of OU342741.1, forward strand.
AAGATCCTCTTGACCGCCACTAAGTGGCTTTATTTAGGAGCTACTTGATACCTTGCACACACTCCCACACTCAACACAATATCGGGTCTAGATGCGCAGAGGTAAAGAAGAGAGCTGATCATGGACAGGTATACCTTTTGGTCCACATCTTTACCATGAGGGTTGAGTTCGAGATGACACTTTGTTTGCATCGGAGTAGCGACACCATTTAGATCCGTCATCTTGAATCTCTTGAGCATGTCTTGGATGTACTTTGCTTGATTAATAAAGGTTCCTTCTCTAAGTTGCTTGATCTCGAATCCAAGAAAGAACCGTAATTCCCCCATCATAGACATCTCAAACCTGTCAGTCATAAGCTTTGAAAATTCATCGTTAAAAGCTTTGTTAGTAGAACCAAAAATGATATCGTCTACATATAGTTGGCATACGAAGAGCTCCCCCTTAACCTTCTTAGTAAAAAGAGTGGGGTCGATTTGCCCAACTTCGAAGCCACGATCTAACAAAAGCTCTTTAAGGTGCTCATACCACGCACGTGGGGCTTGTTTAAGGCCATAGAGTGCCTTATCGAGTTTGTAGACATGGTTCGGGAAGTTAGGATCCTCAAACCCCGGGGGTTGCTTTACGTATACCAACTCATGTAGAGGACCGTTAAGGAAGGCACTCTTGACATCCATTTGATGTAACTTAAAATTGTTATGAGCAGCATAAGCAAGAAGGATACGGATGGACTTAAGGCGAGCCACAGGAGCATAGGTCTCGCCGAAGTCGATGCCCTCAACTTGGGAGTAATCTTGTGCCACAAGTCTTGCCTTGTTCCTCACAACAATGCCATTCTCATCTTGCTTGTTCTTGAAAATCCACTTGGTGCCGATAACATTGCGGCACTCTTTGGGTTTCTCCACTAGTTTCCAGACTTTGTTGCGCTCGAAATTATTCAATTCTTCATGCATAGCAACAACCCAGTCTGGGTCTTCAAGAGCTTCAAAGACCTTCTTAGGTTCCACCATGAAGATATGAGCTTGATGCTCACCAAAACTGGCCAATTCTCTTCTTGTAGACACCCTTCGTCGAAGATCACCAACAACCTTGTCGAGAGTGTGACCCCTCAACTCAAGGTTACGATCAGCCCAAGCCTTGCGACGAAGTTCAATAAGTTTGTTGTCTCTTGGTGGAGGGGATTCATCACTTGAGTCTTCATTGGAAGCATTTTCTCCGCCTTGATCGGTAACTGGAACATTAGTAGCAGGTGATGGAGAAGCATGCCCTTGAGGTGGATCCGAAGCTGTAACAGGAGGCTGCAGAACTGGAGAGTCAGGGCCGGATAATCCGGTCGATGGAGAGGCCGGATAATCCGGCCTGGGAGTACTTGCACCAGCTTCATCAGGAGGCCTAGGACTTGCTTGAACTGGTGAGGGGCCGGATAATCCGGGGCTAACCGGAAAATTCGGCCTGGAGCTTGCGTTGAAATCTTCTCCAGCAGGAGCAACTTGGTCAGCTGTAGTGGGGTGGCCAGATAATCCGGTATCCGCCGGAAAGTCTGGCCTGTAGCTTTCTGGAGCAACTTGACCTTCAGCAGTTGATGGAGATGGTGTAGAAGTTGCCCCTGTGGTTGGAGCATGTTGCGTATGTGTAGATGAGGGCTCTATATGAGTAGAGCATTGTCCTTCCCGGTCCGCCACAAGGGGTTCCTCGATGAGGCGGAAGAATCCCACGCCCATTCTTCTTATGGCATCTTGGGGTATTTCAGCATCTGCATCACAAACACCAACTTGCTCCGCACGGGAACTGTCATTTTCTTCGAACACCACACTACAAGATTCTACAACAGTTCCGGAGAGCTTATTGTAGACTCTATAAGTGTGGGATTCGGCACCATAACCAACAAAAATACCTTCTAGAGCCTTAGATTCAAACTTAGATAAACAAACTCCCTTGATAGGAAAGAAACACTTACACCCGAATACCCAAAAGTATGAGATGTTTGGCTTGTTACCGGTAAGTATTTCATACGGAGTCTTGTCCAAGATCTTGCGGAGGTATAATCGGTTGGATGAGTGACAAGGAGTAGAGATTGCTTCAGCCCAGAAGTTATATGGAGATTTAAATTCGGCCAACATTGATCTTGCCATGTCCATAAGAGTTCGATTCTTCCTCTTGGCTACACCATTTTGTTGAGGGGTGTACGCAGCGGAATATTGATGTCTTAGTCCTTCTTCACTTAGGAATTCATTTAAGGTGTAGTTCTTGAACTCCGAGCCGTTATCACTCCTTATAGCCAGAATGGGGACGTTGTGTTGACGTTGAACCTCGTTGGCGAAGTCGATGACAGTTTGTTGAGTTTCACTCTTCAACTTGAAGAAATAAACCCAAGTGTATCTTGAGTAATCATCAACAATCACTAGACAATACTTCTTCCCACCGAGGCTTGCATGAGATGGAGGTCCGAAAAGGTCCACATGAAGGAGCTCCAAAATCCTTTTTGAAGAGATAATAGTTTTCCTCCGATGAGGAGAATCATGCATTTTCCCTTCAACACACGCCCTACAAACACGATATTTGGCAAAAGAGACATTTTCTTTTAGTCCAAGAATGTGGCCACCCTTGTGGAGACTTTGCAAAGTTCTCATATTGACGTGGGCTAGTCGGCGATGCCATAGCCAACCCGCGTCAGCCTTTCCGAAAAGACACATCAGACCTGTAGTGGTTTTCCCCGAAAAGTCCACCACGTACAGGTCGTTTTCGACATATCCCATGAAAGCGACTTTTAGAGACTTGCTCCACAAGAGTACCACCAAATCAGCATCAATGTAAACTGGAAAGCCTATCTTACCAAGGGCACGAACTGAAAGTAAGTTATACCCGAGGGTCTCAACAAGCATGACGTCCACGAGAGAGATATCGTGAGCCACCACAACTTTGCCGAGACCCAATGCCTCAGATTTTGACTTGTCACTATAGGAGACGGTAATGTGATCAAGGTTTGGCCGCATCTCCGTGATGATCTCCTTGCTTCTGGTCATATGACTCGTACAACCGCTATCGAGTACCCATTTAGACCCACCGGAAGCATAGCCCTGCAAGAAAATTACTTCTTGGTTTTAGGTACCCATTTTTCAATGGGTCCTCTCATGTTAGTAACAAGGGTCTTGGGAACCCAAATATACCAAGGAATGTAACAATCATAAGGCCCTAGATAACTAGCATAAACATCACCATAAGAATCACAATATAGTTCGAAGTTAGGATTGTTGATCCCTGCAAACCATCATAATTAGTCTTGTCATTGGTAATGTTGCTAGTCTTCGATTGAGCAGTCTTCTTCTTCTTCTTGTTGTTGTTGTTTTTCTTGCTCTTTATCTTGGGTATGTAACCAAGACCTTCTTTACTATTGTTTGTCCTTTGCCTTCTCAGTATCTCATCAACAACCCCTTTACCTTTGTGTTGAGAACTCCTTGCAAGATCTTCTTTTCCAAAGAATGAAGAGGAGGTACTTGGCACATCATACCGTTTCAATTGAGTTTGGAGCTGGTCATGAGACTCATTTAGAGTAGAATGATCACTCTTCAATGCCTTGTGAGCACTTTCAAGATCATCAAACTTCTCCAAAAGTCTAGCATGAACAGTCCCAAAATCAATATTTTCTTTCTTTAGTTTCTTTACCTTGGTAAGAGCATGGTCACGTTCTTTAATGAGCTGAGCTACAGCTTCTTCTTGTGACTCCTCTAGGGATTCGAGTCTTTCTTCCAAAGAAACTCGAGTTTCCTCTTCCTCTTCCAAGGCATTCTTCAAAGAGGCTATCTCCAAGGCATCTTTTCTTTCAATTCTACCCTTTTCTTCAAGGAGATCTTCGGCTTGAGCAAGTTGACTCATAAGAGCATCAAAATGGAGTTTGTACTCACCTTGTAGGTTAGTGATAAAAGTATCCAAGGCAATAACTTCTTCTTTCATTTCAAGACTGTCATGATCATCCATATCCAAAATTATGTTAGTCTTAGGAAATGAGGAGTTAGAAGTTGATACCTCGGATCCTCTTTCCATTAGACAAGTGGCGTTGTTGTTGATGGCGTTCTCATTCGGCGAGTCGAAGAGAGAGGAGGGAGTCGATGTGGTGGCTATAGCAGCCACTTCGCGGGAACTATCATCATCCTCTTCATCTTCACTTGCGGAGGAGTATTCCTCTTGAGCTCAAGGACCATCTTGGGTTGCTTCTTGAAAGGGCCATTCTTCTTAGCAAACGGCTTCTTCTTCGGAGCTTTGGATTTCTCTTTGAGAATGAGCCTGCCATCATTGTCTTCTCTACTTTGATAAGGACACTCGGCAACAAAGTGCAGTCTATCTCCATAGTTGAAGCAAGTTCTCAATCTTGGGCCACTTTCTCTTCTTCCATTTGATCCATTTTTACGCTCAAGTTCAGACTTGGCTTTGGCAGGGTCCTTCCAAAAGTTCCTTGCATAGAATGCCATGCACTCACCATGAGCACGTTTGACCTCATCGGGGCAGTCCATGGATACCCTCTCAAAAACTCCTTCATCGTCCTCTTGCTCAACAACATTGGCTTTGAGAGCCATATTGACACCCTTTTGCATTCCAATGGCCCGAGCACGGGCATCTTCAGCATTCTTTGCCGCCACTTTGAATGACGCCATTTCTTGCATGACTTCATTGGATGTCATTTGATGATAGTTGTGTCTACCTTGCAAGCTCTTCAAATCCGTCGGTTCGAAAGGCATTAAGGCACTCACATACTTTCTTTTTATCCATGCATCATCAATGTGAGTGGCCCCATGCTTCTGAAATGTTGTTGCGATGCCCTTGAGTCTTCTATACATGTCCTCATGGTTTTCACCATCCAACATGTAGAATCCCTCAGCTTCGTTACTAAGGGCATCATACCGGTTTCTTCTCATGCTTTCATTTCCAACAAAAAGGTCCGTTAGAGCATCCCACGCCTCTTTAGCTGTGTTGAGATGTTCAATGTGTGGCATGTCCTTGGGACCCACACCTAGCTGTATCATGTGGAGAGCAGTGGCATTCAACTGGCTATCCACAACTTCCCTTCTTGTTAGATTGGTTTGATCTCCAATATGAAGACCTTCTTCAATAATCCTCCATAATTCAATAGAGGAGCTGCAAACATGAGATTTCATTAGAAACTGTCATTGGTTAAAAGAAGATGCAGTGAGCTTGGGTGGATCACCCCTATTGTTTATATGAGGATGAGGGATAGGTGGGTCGGGGGAATATACGTGGCGAACCTCACTATATTCCTCCTTACCATTTCCCTTTTTGGAGGTGGAGCCATTTAGTTTTTCACCTTCCACATCATCATCCTTGGATCCGGTGTTACCCTTTTCCTTAGATGATGGTGTTGGAGCCTCAGAGGAGGATGGAGATGGGGCTATGGATGATGTAAGGTGAGCAATCATTTGATTCATCTCCTCCATCTTGGCCTTAAAGGATTTCAACAAGGTTGTTTCCAACGACTTGAGATCATCAATTGTGACCTTATCCACAGCCTCATTTCCATCATCCCTGGTACCCATACTACTCTTAGGCGGTTAAGCCCGAATTAAGAGCCGGGGCTCTGATACCAATTGAAATGGATCGTATGGGCACCTAGAGGGGGGGTGAATAGGTGCTACACCAATTTTTAATTCTTTTTCAAATTTAGGCTTAGCACAAAGGTAAATTATCTAGCTAAACTAATGTGTGGAATTTCCCTATATGCAAACCTATCTACTAGCGAGTAAAGAGCGAGTGGAAGAGGAACGAGTGAACCGAAGTGAAGCACGCGGAGACACAGGATTTGTTTGACCGCAGTTCCTTCCTTGTTAAGGGAAGTACGTCTGCGTTGGAGGAGTGGGCGGTACTAAGACCACCACGCCACAAAAGGCCTCACCCTGTTCTCCGATGGATCTCGCCACAATAGGCCTGATCCACCTTCCACTATAGGTACCCTTCGAGGCGGGCACCGGCGCCTTTACACAACTAGCGGGGGCAACAACTCCACAACAACTTGGAGGCTCCCGAAATGACAACAACCTGCCACAAGAACAAAGTTGTCAAATACAATAACAAGATCTAGGTATTAACAAGAATACTAGATCAGGAATTTCTCCAAGTGAATGGAGAGGAGTTGAAGCGCTTGATTCTTGATGTTGATGATGAACTTCTACTCCTTCAATTCCACCAAAGATCAAGACCTTCGGGTGGTTGAAGTGGGAGATTGAGATTTAGAGCTCTTGCACAAGGTCTGGTCAGATTCGAGTGAATCAAGTGTTCCGGACATTGGGGAAGAAGGGGTACTTATACCCCCTTCCAAAAACCAGCCGTTGCACACTTTGGGGGCTGGATTATCCGGCTCAAGTGGGGGCCGGATTATCCGGTCTGGGAAAACTCCGCCCCAGACTCGGAATCTCCGGCAGAAAATCCGCCCCCTCACAGTGAGACGCGCCGAGCTTGCCCTTGATCATCTTCTGGGGGCCGGATTATCCGGTCCTATGCGAAAGCCGGATTATCCGGCCTGGGAAAGAAAAACCGCCCCAGTTCGGATTTTTCGGGAGAAAATCCGACCGGATACCGAGCGACGCGCCTTGGCTCCTTTTGCATGAAAACTGGGGGCCGGATTATCCGGCCCTTGCGAAACCCGGATTATCCGTCCTGGGGAGGAAAAACCGCCCCAGTTCGGATTTTCCGAGAGAAAATCCGACTGGACACAGAGCGACGCGCCTTGGCTTCCTTGAGAGATGAGGTAGGCCGGATTATCCGGCCCTTGGAGGGGCGGATTATCTGGCCCCCCTCAAAACTTTCTGCACACTTAGCACAAATGTAAAAGTCTTCATAGTATTGTTATCTAACACGCAAAACAAAGAAAAATATGAATTGTTCTTTCAGAGGCACACCACTCAGTCCTTTATTTTCCTTTTATTTTATGAAGAAAATAACACACTGAGCAGTCACCGCTTCACCGGTCACAGCTCGCAAAGAAGCAGCTTTAAAACACCTCCACGAACAACACAGTCAATGTACAGTGGCAGGTCACCACTTCACCGGTCCTTTCCCAATGTAGATCTAGACTACCAGTCCGAAGAAGGAAAAAATGGAGTGGTAAAGGACATATTATTACAGCGACTCTTAGTTGTTCACCTTGTTGAACTGACCAACTCTATTCTTCAGGCTCGTTTAATCCTGAGAGAGAAAAGGTCCAATGGTTAATGTAGTTCATGTTTATATAAGAATTTCGTGATCTTTATTGTGTTAGATTTGGTCTAGGACCATGCAAACTAGATACAAATTTGCAAAGTCTCGGCTGCTCTTGCACAATACTTCCTCTGTTTCGAAAAATAGGGCATACATATTTAGTCAAAGCCATTGTATTTTAATTCTGACAATTTTATAGAGAAAAATATGAATATTTACAATACAAAAAAAATACGATTCTTTAGTGGATCATAAACATGAATAGGTCATACTACCTCCGTCCTAAAGATTAAGTCTTATATTTTTTTCTAAAAGTCAAATTACGTAAAGTTTGACCAAGATTTTAAAGAAAAATATTAATATTACAATACGAAATCCATACCATTTGATACACCATGAAACATATTTTTACATGGTATCTATGTAATATCATAGTTCTTGATAGTTTTTCCTAAAAGTTTGGTCAAACTTTTTGTAACTTGACTTTTCAAAAAAAACTTAAGCTTTGGGACGGAGATAGTACAATTTAGTCAAAATTCGAAGCTTACTAAGTTTGATCAAGTATATATAAAAAATAAACTATAATATAGAGTAAATATGTATATATGTATAAGCTTCTTCCATCTTTTACCATAAGATTTTTAAGCCAAATAAAACACAAAAAATGAGCAACATCCCCAACTGAACCATGAGTCAACATTACCATGGACACGATCCTCCTCCACGTCCCAGCAACGATGAGCGACCACGATGGAAGTGTGTGATCCTTCACCAAAGCGTGAAGAACGTTCCCCTCACCAAGGCGTGAGTCTTGGGTACCTTCTCCAAGGCACGAGGTTCGTGCTCCTGCACACAGGCGTGAAGCTCGCGCTCCTTCACCACGACGTGAATCTCAAGACCCTCAACCAAGGCATGAAGCTCACCCTCCCTCACCAAGACGCGAAGAAAATCCAAATCAACGACAACTCAAGAAGATCCAATGACCGACGCCAACGTCCTTCCAGTGATCAAATCTAAGAAGACAAGTAGATGACACAAGATCATTGTTGCAATCTTCAAAAAAATGAAGAAACTTTTGGCAAGCTAAAGTTTACGATGCCAAAATTTGCGGGTGGGAATGATCCGAAAGTGTACCTCTCCTCTAGGGCTGGAATTCGAGCCGAGCCGAGTCAGCTAAGCTCGACTCGCTAAAACTCGTTCAACTGACAAGCTAGCCTGGCTCGGCTATAGAACAAGCTCATATTTGAAACTTGTCTAGACTCGGTAAACTCACAAGTAGCTCATTTAGCTCGTTATAAGTTACGAACATGAGCACATATAAGAAAACTTAGTAATTCTCCTACTTATTCAGAACTAGAACAATGATAGTACTACCATAATAATACGAAGGAAAGATCAATAAAACATATAGTATCTCTGCACCATTACATGTAGAAGAAACATTTACACTATGGCACTCATCTATGGAAATTTCAAACTCTATATTTTAATGAGTTTAACGAGCTAAAAGACCCGCTTACCATATCTCATGCCACGGTCAGCATCGCCTCGGCGTGGCTCTTGCCGACCACGGCATCCTTAGTATGCTATCGCTCGCCGATGATAATGATGGGCCTACCATGACGTATAGTGGATCCTTACATATTCAACTGGACCATACGGGTTTCTACATGGCTACATACAAATTAACTATTCGTAAAAGGTCATTCGGGCATTTGTTATGAAGGGATATCGAGCCATCTCATCCATTCTTGTGTTTGAATTTAGGTGAGTATAGATGAGTGTACCAAAGTAGAATTATTAAGATGATATCAATTCATCTTTTTAATGCTCTCAATTGCACTCATCTCCACAAAACATGTTAGTAGAGTTGGTCAAGACATCCAAGATGTACATACCTAAATTATTATCAAATAAAGAAAAGAAATAACCGTGAAGCATGGCGAGCGTCCATCCCGTTATTTACTTCTCGTACCGGATTTAGTCAAAGTCAAACTTTATAAAGTTTGATCAACAATATAAGCAAAAATATCAACATTCATAATAGTAAATGGATATAATACAATATATATATATAAGGGTGTATCTAATTCTCAGTTGGGTGATCTCATGTAATCTTGGTTGCAAAACCACTTCCAACTAAAAATATCACAGTTGCAACTAAAAAATCTCAATGGCAATCCTACTTACAACTGAAAAGCCTACTTACAACTCTATCTGCAACTCACACAACACACAAATCCTGACGCAAATCTAGTGGACTAGGACCCAACTAACCTCTAACTTAATTCTCCGTCGCTAAGCATTAGAAAAACCTAAAATATAATTCATGAAGATTCTAATACATAGATTTGATATTGTAAAAGTTGATTTCTTACATGTGGTTAAACTTCATAAAGTTTGAATTTGACTAAATTCAAAAAGTAATTTTGAACGAAGAGAGTAAATCTTCGGCTAAGTTCAACACGATACAATTCAGCAGTCGCGAATTAAGCCGTGGAAGGAGACAGTGAATTTTAAAAAGATTCAGACAAGTTATGAAAAGAAGACACCAATTCAAAATCGAATGTGGTATGTCGCTAAGCATCATGCGAGGTGGTCGGGAAAGGGGTCCAGACGAGAAATGGGCTAAATGAAATATGTAGCATTAGGACTTTAAACACAAGAACCAATGTGACAAAATTGACTTGATTCCACCCGAGCACAGCTGCAAGCCTGCAACATCCAGACTTCACAAGTTTGCGGTAGAACACATCGATCTGGTTCTGCCGTTCTGGTTCTGAATGTCATCTCTGCATGACCATGATTGCGGCAAGAACAGCATCCCCCATGCACCATGCATCTCACTCGCTCTCCTCACTCAGTTCCAGCCTGATCCGTTCAGGTCAATCCTCTCGCCACCGCGCGGCCGCCGCCTGCTGTCCGCCAGGACGCCGATGCTCAGGTCCAGCTCCGCCGCCGTCTCGAACGCCACGCCACTGTTGCACCCGTCAGTGGCGACCTCACGCCGTTCTTGATGTTGCTCAGGCTTGCCGAGAAACAAGTAGCACTCCCCACCCTCCTCACGGCTCGCGCTGGCCGCCGTCTCGAACGGAGCGCCGCAGCCTCTCCGAACGGCATCACCGGCGGCGGCGGAGAAGCCGATAGAGAAGATGTCCTCGGACGCGGTCAAGCAGCTGCCGTCGGCTGATCCTTCGTTCTGGACCGGGCGTCGTCTGGCCGACGAGGCTAGTTCCGGTACCGGCGTAGCCGCGGCAAGGCCGGCGACGACATGCTGCTTCCCGAGCGCCTCCTGCGCCTTCTCCAGCACCGAGTGCAGGTACTTGCCTTGGGCTTCGATCCGGAGCTGCAGGTGTCTTTGTACCTTCAAAGATCAATCAACCCGTCATGCAATCGTCAGTTTGTTACTCATAATTCCAGACATTGTAGCTAGTTTATCAGACTCAGCAACAGCAGCGACAAAGAAAAATATGCAGCTCAACTGCTCAAGAAACTGAGGTGAAATGAGCACTCCTAAATATATATAGTACATGGCAGCATGTCAGATCAGCATATAACGGCTCAAGATTACCATTTGCTTCCAAGATTTTGTTGATCCAAATTTACAGGTGGAGAAAAATAGTATTGTATCATGTTTATTAAAGATAGTGACTTCTAATTACTGAATCACCGACAGTGCCGAAATGCATGTCCTATATATATAGTCAGTAAAGGAGACTGAGGTTATGCTGTTATTGGTGTACCTCAATTTGCGCATGCAGTCGTCTCTGCACCTCAATTTGCATTTGGAGGGCTTCGCCTATGTGTACAGACCTAATAAAATTTGCCAAACTATGTCACAGACTCACATTTATGCAGGATGCATGTAGAGAGCATATGTAGCAAAACTTAATAACTTCTTACTTGCCGGTCTGTGTCTCTCGGTTCAAGTGATCGGCCGGTGATCCGTGTCCTTCACACGGTTTATCTGTCGCTGTGGCTGTCGCGATGCCTAAAACTGGAAAAAAAAGATCGAAAGCAAGGTTAATAATGCATCCCTTGTTGGTTAAATAGCAAATAATGTTACCTCAGTAAGCCACATGATTACTCACCATTTTTTGCGTGGACAGCATTAGCTTGCGCTTGGAGGTTCTTGCCAAGTCTGAATTTCTGTGAGGAAACAATTAAACAGCTTTACTTCCTTGCTCCTACACATGCCTCATGGTAGATGATAATACTAGCTAATTTAGAACTCCATATATGTACCTGAAGGTGGCTCTTAAGATGGTAAAGAGTTAACCCCGGGATTCCCATGACCCGCATGATTGCTTTCGGCGTAGCTTCTGCGACAGTTTCGAGTAATGTAGCCATCAGAATACAATTCATACATTTCATTTCTGCTATGCACCACAAGTAATGTTTTTGATCATCTACTTACTGTCAGGTCCTCCAAGCTGGTTTACCGCATCCGCGAAGCGCTCGTGCAGCTCAGGAGTCCATTTAAGCCGAGGTTTGGCATCCGTTGACAGGATGAGCCCTGAATCTCCTCCTCCCCCTCCTCCTCCTCCTTGGCCTTTCAACGGGAATCTCTTCTCCGGAGATAAGCTAGGCCTTGAGGACATGTGCTGCCTATGACCATGAAGCTGTTGCTGCTGCTGACGATACATCTGCCATCAAACATCTCATGTAAGGAATGAACTCAATAGCATAGGTTGACAAAAAAAAATCTTCCTGCTGGTGCAACTCGTACCTGTTCAGGCTCTGCCACCATGTACTGGCAATGTTCTGCTTGCAGGCTGCACATTCCTGACCAACAAGATCCTCCGCAGCTTTACTATTTCTAGTAACCAAAGACTTGGGTTATGGACTTATGGTCTAATGGTCCTATCCTGTGGGAGTGAGTGAGACAACCTTGGCTTCTGAAACTGCACCCAAAGCCTCTCATGCGAGATCGATCGAAGCACGGAGCCTCGGCTTATAAGGCAGAGATCGAGGGAGATAGATAGATAGGGAGAATCTCGAATCACTGGAGCAACACTCAAAGCCTGACGACCCTATCTTCCCAGCAACTGAAAAGAGATATGATCCTTATTCCTTCCGAGGGGCACCCCCATGGAGCATGGACCCTCTGTCCTCGCCGATCTTTTCTCCTTTGCAGCTACAACAACGATCTCTCCGGCTGGTTCCGAGCACACATTTTGTGCCAGCTTTGGCCGAAATTACGTGGCGTAGCGCGCGCGAGAGAAGGGCGAAAGCCCGAAAGCGGAGCGCGGCGATCTTTTCTTTTGAGAGACTAGCTAGGGAGAGCACCTCATTCTCCATGGCAACTTTTGGTTGCCTGAGAACTTGCAGGCCTCTTCTCTTAGATTCCTTGAGTGATATGTTTACTTCTCCAGAACCCAATTCCGGCGTCTCCACCGCGTTTCTTGGCCTCTCTGAGTGCTGAAATGGAGGGACAATATTTGCTGTCAGTCAATCAGCATAGGTTACGATTCCATGTCATTCATCTGTATTTTTTTTTATTAAAAAAAAACTGCTGCACAGGTACAGTGCATCATATGTTGTTCAGGAGCAGGAGGCACACAGGTCAGGTGGTGAAGGAATATCAGTTGAGGCTGCAGAGGCTGAGAAGGGCCATCTTTTGACTGAAGGCGGGCATCATCCAGAAGGAGAATTTGGCATGAGTGCTGCGTGCAAAAGAAGGCTAAAGCGAAGGTGCCCATTCTGTAAACACTCTCGGATGCCTTCTTGGGACTCCCCGCCCAAAGGCAAGGAATGGAATAATAACGGAATAAGCATTGAGTTCCCCCCCTGCGGTGTCTCCTTTCGCAAGTTTGGCACCTCTTACAGTGCAGTGCAGTGAGGAGCTACCGGGGCAAAAGGAAGAGAATGCTGGTATGGTATGATGTCCATCTGAACTTTGAACTTTGAAGCCAGTGCTGCAACTTCACTGTTTGTTCGTTCTACATGTGGCTTGCAAAGTCGGATAGATTAACACTGATGAATGGTGTGTTCCCCACATTTGTTTGTGTAGTTTTGTGCTGCTTTTTTTGCAGTTTGCACAGACGAAAACCGGATGAAATTTTTGATTGCAGATAGATGCTGTGGGGCTTGCTGAAAAAGCTTGACTATACAGAAAGTAAAGGCGGAGGGTGCCAAGCAGTATTTTCTCTGTTCTTTTAAAAGCCTGCCTGCACTTTTTACTTGGTTGGTTGAATTATGCTTCCTGCTAGCTGCAGCTGCTACGTGGATTGACCAAATATTATGCTCTTATTTGGTAACAGAATCAACAGCCGTTGTAACTTGTGACCAGGAACGGATCATCGCATGATTATACTGAGATATAAGCAAGGTGTCCTTGTGATGATATATATGCTCGTACCTGTGGCTGTACCTGTATTTTCCCTCGCGTGCGTGCGTGCGTGCATATGTTCTGTTCCCAGCAGATACTTTCATTCCCGCAGCATTTGGCTGTGAGCTGTCAACAAATATGACCCATCGGATGATCACAAGGAACTAAAAACCATGCACATATTCTTTCAGCATCGGTTCGCGAGCCACAAACAAAGAAAGAAAATTGTAACATGGCGCCATACAAGGTGGAATAAACTCATCGCCGTAGCTTTTTCACTTGTATTTTGCACAGAGAATAGTGAATACATTCGTCCGTTTCTTGTAAATAAGGGTGTGTTTCCGTCTCTCGCATGGCGTCGGAAGAAATAATTCCGTTTGTTGTGTTGCGTCGCATGCGTTTTTTATATCGCGCGGGTTTTAAAGCCGCCCAAAAGTTTGGCGTTTCCACGGGGACAGGCCTAGCGAGCGCAAGGAGAGGAACGCCGTGCGCGGGGAGGCGGCGCGGAGATAGCGGGAGCCGGGAAAATAAAAATTGCAGCGGCGTATGACGTGAAAACTAGGCTCACCTCTCTCTTAGGTTGTCACCACTCGGTGGGAGAAAAATTCATCCTCATTTTCTTCTTGGGCGGCCGCGGCACCGATTTATATCTCAGCAATCTACTACGACCACTCCGGCACTAGCTGCTACGTCTTCTCCGGCTCTGATGTCTGAGGCCTCGCAGATCCGGAAATAGAGGACTTCTAACCGAATGATTGATGGAATTCAGGTGCGATTCCTAGTATTCAAATAAAAGAATATTAGATTACATATAAGTTATTCGTGTTCCTACTCCATTCTATTCTCTATTTCAATCTCATATGAGGTAGCTGGTCAAAGATAGGCTATGTCGACCCTTTCAAACTATTTTCCATAAAAAAAAGCATAAACAGCACTGGCTTCTCCCTCGCCTTCTTCCCCGCCTGCTCCCAGTCATCGACGTGTGCAGCCATGAAGGTAAGAACCTTTTCATTGCCTTCTCCTCTCCTACGTTATTACCTTAGGTAGTTAGCTCGACATTAGGGTAGTACCTAGAGTGCTTATGCAATGTCACTCTGTTTAGGGTCAACAATTGAAGGTTATCATCCAGGAAGCTGCCCTGGTCGCTGTGATTCAGGCATGGATGCTCCTGATCTATAGAAGAGTGGATGCTAGGACTAACAGGCCAGCAGTGATATATGGTCTCAGATGCAGCGCGACGGAGACAGAATGGCAAATCTGAACTACATCTACAACAACAACGATACATAGGATATCACCATGCTCATGATGAGAAGGACCTCTTTTAACCATCTTGTGCAAACATTAAGGTCTAGGGGTTTGCATAAGGACCGCATCAACACCTCTATCGAAGAACAAGTGGCTCTGTTTCTTCATGTTCTGGGACATAACCAGAGATTCCGAGTGATTCACAACACATGGAGAAGAACTACCAAGACGTTTTCCCGATATTTCCATCAGGTGCTCTACGCTATTGGCGAGATCAGAGGAGGTATGATCAATCCACCTAGTGGTTAAACCCCTCGGAGATGCAAGGCAATGCTCGATGGTTCCCATTTTTCAAGGTGAGCAACTCTACCTTGTACTTCATGAGATGGTTGTATTACAGTGCAGCCTAATATTCTTATAATGTCAGGATTATATTGGAGCAATTGATGGTACTCATGTCATGGCTAGAGTGCCGAAAGCCGAACATGCTGCATATAGGGGGAAAAGGCACTACCCCAGCCAGAATGTGCTTGCCGCTGTTGATTTCAACATGAAATTCACATATGTGCTTGCTGGTTGGGAAGTATCTGCCCATGATGCCATAGTTCTGAATGACATCCTTGACATACCTGATGGGCTCAAGCTTCCTGAAGTCAAGTTCTACCTAGCAGACGCTGAGTATGCTTGTCGGCCTGTAATTCTTCCACCCTTCAGGTCAATACGGTACCATCTCAATGAGTTCTCTGCCAAAAACTATCCTAGGACCCCGGAGGAACTTTTCAATATTAGACACTCTAGCCTTAGAGTCATGGTTGAGAGGGTTTTCGCTGCTCTGAAGAACAGGTTTAAAATCCTTGATCAGAAGCCTTTCCATTCTTTCTCCACCCAAGTTAAGCTTGTTATTGCATGTTGTATTTTCCACAACTGGATCTTGCAATATGGCACAAATGAGAACTTCCCGGAGGAGGAAGATGTCGTTCTTGACGACAATGACACTAATGGTGGCCATGGTGTTGCTCATGCAGATTGTGCTGCTTGGAGGAACAGGAGAATACAGTGGGCCCTCGGCATGTGGGCGACGAGAGGAAACTACAGGATCTGAAGATGAAGAAGTGAAGAAGAAGGACTACTGGAGTGGTGCCCTCGTGTTCTATGAACAACCCGTAATGTTGGTGTGAAACAATCATTCATAGTAGCTAGGTAACATTGTGTTGAACTGTGCTAGTATCTAGGTAACATTATTGTGAACTCATATTTGCTAGTAGCTAGGATTCTAATTTGCTACTGTTAGTTTAATTTGCTATTGTTTTGCTCTTGCGTGGTAACATCACCACCTGTGAGAAGGGGTGACCACAACATTATCATAGGTGCAGCCAAACATGCATGCTTTTGCATCGAACGAGCCATGATCAGGGTTGTTGGCAAGCAAACAACTAGCCAAAATTTCAGGACAACTAGATGTGGGCTACCAAATAAAGTACCAAACTTGGCCCAAGTCAAATCTGGCCTCATGCAGCATCCAGCCGGCCAAGTAGGAAAACAGGAAATATGGCCCCGAGGAAACAAACACGCCCTAAGTGTTTTGCATCACATGCTTTTTCCTTTCTTTCATCACCCGTATTCAAGGTTGTTCATTTGGGGCCTCACGAACAGTCGGACACGAAAAAACATCCTAACGGGCGTGATCCAAACGGACAAGAGGTCCTGGACCGATGCATTCCTGGCCCAAATTTGGGCTAGGTTTGTGGTCTATCCGGCACATATCCTCCTCTTATCCGCGTCGGGCCTCCGTCAGCGGCACCGACCATTCCACCCTTCACAACCTTGAGTCCCACCCCTCCCGTGGTGCCGCCACTAGCCGCCTACGCTGTTGGACCCTTTTCAGCCACCCAGTTCGAGCCCCTATAGCCATAGGTGTTTAGCCCTCCTATCGATGTTGTTTGGATGATGATGTTGTTCGCTATCGTTGGAGGAAGGTTCTGAAACTAGCCATGATCTCCACCTCCATTGTAGTCCACGATGTCATCATAGAACGCCTCATGTGTGCGGCTATGCTCGGGATCTGCCTAAGTCAGCTAGATTTCACCGGTCGTTGCCCCCGACACAGTCACGAATGTCATGACACACCACCTTTTCGGTCATTTGTCGGGCCGCGAGTATGAATTTGGGGCTTTACCTTGATATTTTGGCATTGTCCTATAGATGTATGTGTGACTTTTCCTTATTTATTTTTCACGGATCATCATGGATAGGTTGGACAAGTTTTTCTACAAGTATTTCATCAACACATCTGACGACTCCTCCGATGATGATAGTGATTCCTCGTGGTCACGGTTGTGCTTATCAATGAGCACAATGAGAAAGATCTTCCACTATAAAGGGGCTTAGTGAAGGGATGTCCGCTAGTGTTGATTGAAATAGGTGTCGGCCATGTCCAACGTTACAACGACTACTTCCACCACACCAACCACTATACGTGTTGGCTCGGTTTCATTGCTGATTCTGAATGAGAAGGCATGTGTTCATGACTCTTCTACAAGGAGTGAGGGCTTATAATGATTAATTCACTCTAAAATAAAGATGCCACCGGTAAGCATGGCTTCGGTTCTTATAAAAAATGCATTGCAGTTGTCTAGATGCTGGCTTATGGAGTTATCTCGTTGATGATTACATGTGCATGAGCGAGTCCACATGCCTGGAGTCTGTATAGGTTTTTCCGCGCAGTTGTGTTGACCGACTCTTGTCGGTCAATGTGTCAAGAGGGTATCCTGGAATGTTTAGAAGCATAGGTTGTATGCATTGGGAATATAAAGGACATGTTGGAGGGTGCACGGTCATATTTTAGGCGGTTGCACCATAAGATTTTTCGATTTGGCACTCTTTCTTTGTCATGGCACTCCCACAATGACATCAGCTTGCTTGAACACTCTCTGTTGTTCTCTAGCCTTGTGGAATGGTGTTCTCTATCCTTGTGGAACGCAATGCTCCGGTGGTCAACTTTCAGACCAATGGACACCCATACATCAAGGGATACTATCTTGCCGATGATATCTATCATGAGTAGTCCATATTTGTGAAGATAATCCGTAGACCTCAAGAAGAGAAACACCATAGGTTTGATCAAGAACAAGAAGCCTGTAGGAAGGACATGGAGGAGGCATTTGGAGTTCTCCAGTCTTGCTGGGTGATTGTTGGTGCAAAGGATTTGCCTAGAGGGTGATGGGTTCGTAGCATGGAAAATAAAAAATTTCTACCGCAAGAACGAACAAAACCCAGATCTAATCTAGATAAAAGCCAAGATCTAATCTATTAGACATGTGCAACGAGATAGATAGGAACTAACCCCCGTAGATCCGAAAGCGTTAACGAGATTAGATATCGTGGTTGATGTAGTCGATCACTTGCCGATCTCAAGATCGTGTGGACGATCCTTCCAGCGTCGCGTTCCGGCAGCGCTTCCACAGTCGGTCAAGTGGACGATCCTTTCGGCGCCGCGTTCGGGCAGCGCTTCTGCAGTCGGTCACACGTGCGGAGTCGAAGTAGACCTTCCTCTCCTCGTTCCAGCGAGCAGGGGAGGTAGTAGATCTTCTCCACAGAATCCCAGCAGCACGACGGCGTGGTGGTGGTGGTGGAGTAGAGAATTCTGCAGGGCTTCGCCTATGCCTGTGCAGAAGAAAGGAGGAGGAGAGAGGCGGCAAAGATTGGGAGTTATGGAGGAGGGCCAGGAGGTGGCGCCCCTGCCCCTCCATTTAAAGGGGGGAGGGCGCCTTGGGGACGGGGAGTCCTAGTAGGACTCCCCACCTCCTAGGTCGGCGGATTGGGGAGGGGGGAGGAGTCATCCTCCCCCACGACTCCTAGTCTTGACCCACCAGGACTCCTTGATCCCTTTCTTGGTTTTCAAGCAAACTCCAAGAAACCTTCCACAACCTTCCGGACAATTCCGGATCTCCTCATGATGTCCCGGATCCATTCCGAGACTCCGAACAACATTCGGTCTCCAACGCACATTCCATATCTACTTAAAACAACTTCGAACCTTAAGTGTGTCACCCTACGGTTCGTGAATATGTAGACATGACAGAGACACATCTCCTATCAATAACCATCAGCGGGACCTGGAGATCCATAATGGCTCCCACATACTCAACGATGACTTCGTGATCGATTGAACCATTTACATACGAAACCAATTCCCTTTGTCACGCGATACTATACTTATCCGAGGTTTGATCGTCAGTATCTCCATACCTAGTTCTACCTCGTTACTGATAAGTACTCTTTACTCGTTTCGTGATATGTCATCCCTTGTGACCCAGTCACATGCTTGCAAGCTAACTAGATGACATTCCACCGAGAGGGACCAGAGCATATCTATTCGTCATATGGATGGACAAATCCCAATCTTGGTCCATGCGCTTCAACACATACTTTCAGAATACCCAATGACACCTTTATGACCACCCAGTTACGAAGCGGTGTTTGATGTCATCAAAGTACCCATCCGGTGATGGTGATTAACACAACCTCATGGTCGAAGGATTAGGTTACTATGCATTTAAAAGCTTACATCAATACGAACTTAATGACTTGATCTTATGCTACGCTTACTATGGGTGTGTGTCCATCACATCATTCTCCTAATGATATAACCTTGTTATTAATCACATCCTTATGTCCATGATCAGGAAACCATGATCATCAATCAATCAACAAGCTAGTTCAACAAGAGGCTTACTAGGGACTCTTACATGTTTACAAAACACACATGTATTAGTGTTTCCTAATAATACAATTATAGCATGGGATGTAAACATTCATCATAAACACAAAGATATAATAATAATCACTTTTATTATTGCCTCTTGGGCATATCTCCAACAGTCTCCCACTTGCACTAGAGTCAATAATCTAGATTACATGGTAATATACCTAACACCCATGGCGTTCTGGTGTTGGTCATGCTTTGCCCTAGGGAGAGGTTTAGTCAACGGATCTGCCACATTCAGATCAGTGTGTACTTTGCAAATCTTTATGTCACCATCTCGGACATACTCGCGAATAGCGTGGAAACGTAGCTTGATGTGCTTCAGCTTGCTATGTGACCTTGGCTCCTGTGCATTAGCTATGGCACCTGTGTTGTCACAGTAGATGGCCATCGGGTCCAACGCACTGGGAACCACGCCAAGTTCAGTAATGGATTCCTTCATCCAAACGGCTTCTTGTGCAGCCTCCGAAGCAGCTATGTATTCCGATTCAGTTGAAGATTTCGCCACAACGCTTTGCTTCGCACTCCTCCAGCTCACTGCAGCACCATTCAAAATAAATACGTATCCCGACTGTGACTTCGAGTCATCCGGATCGGTGTTCCAACTAGCATCGGTGTAACCGTTTACAACAAGCTGTTCATCACCTCCATAAGAAAGAACCATATCCTTAGTCCTATTTAGGTACTTTAGGATATTCTTGACCGCTGTCCAGTGCTCCATTCCAGGATCACTTTGATATCTGCTAGTCAAACTAACAGCATGTGCTATATCCGGTCTTGTACACAGCATGGCATACATGATAGAACCTATGGCTGAGGCGTAGGGAATATTATTCATTTTCACTCTATCTTCTGCCGTAGCTGGACTTTGAGTCTTACTCAAGGTCTTACCTGACAACATGGGCACGAACCCTTTCTTGCTATCTTCCATTCTAAACTTCTTTAGAACTTTGTCCAAGTATGTACTTTGTGAAAGCGCTATTAGGCGTCTTGATCTATCTCTATAAATCTTGATGCCTAGAATGTATGCCGCTTCGCCAAGATCCTTCATTGAAAAACTATTATTCAAATAGGTTTTGACGCTATTAAGAAGTTCTATATCATTCCCAATCAATAATATGTCATCTACATATAGTACTAGGAATGCTACAGAGCTTCCACTCACTTTCTTGTAAATACAAGCTTCTCCATAAGTTTGTATAAATCCAAAGTTTTTGATTACTTTATCAAAACGTTGATTCCAACTCCGGGATGCTTGCTTCAGTCCATAAATGGAGCGCTGAAGTTTGCATACCTTGTCAGCATCTTTAGGATCGACAAAACCCTTGGGTTGTACCATATACAACTCTTCCTCAATGTCACCATTAAGGAACGCCATTTTGACATCCATCTGCCAAATCTCATAATCGAAATATGCAGCAGTTGCTAACAAAATCCTCACAGACTTTAGCTTCGCTACTGGTGAGAAAGTCTCATCATAGTCAACTCCTTGAATTTGTCTGAACCCTTTCGCGACAAGTCGAGCTTTATAGACGGTAACATTACCATCAGCATCTGTTTTGCTCTTGAAAATCCATTTGTTCTCGATAGCCTTACGGCCATCCGGTAAGTCCACCAAAGTCCACACTTGGTTTTCGTACATGGATCCCATTTCGGATTTCATGGCTTCTAGCCATTTGTCGGAATCTGGGCTCACCATAGCTTCTTCATACGTCGCAGGGTCATCAGCGTTGTCCACCAACATGACGTTCAAGGCAGAGTCATACCAATCAGGAGTGGTACGAACCCTCGTTGACCTGCGAGGTTCAGCAGTAACTTCGTTTGAAGTTTCATGATCATTATCATTAGCTTCCTCTCCAATTGGTGCAGGCGGCACAAAAACATCTTCTGGTGCTGCGCTACTCTCAAATCCGAGAGAAGGTTCAATAACCTCATCGAGTTCTACTTTCCTTCCAGTCACCTCCTTCGAGAGAAACTCCTTCTCAAGAAAGGATCCATTCTTTGCAACGAAAACTTTGCCTTCGGATCTATGATAGAAGGTATACCCAATTGTTTCTTTAGGGTATCCTATGAAGACGCATTTCTCCGCTTTGGGTTCTAGCTTATCAGGTTGTAACTTCTTTACATATGCCTCGCAACCCCAAACTTTAAGAAACGACAACTTAGGTTTCAACGGATTTACATGGTGCCCTATTTAAAGTGAATGCGGCTGTCTCTAATGCATAGCCCCAAAACGATAGCGGTAAATCTGTAAGAGACATCATAGACCGAACCATATCTAAGAGAGTTCGATTACGACGTTCGGACACACCATTACGCTGTGGTGTTCCCGGTGGTGTCAACTGCGAAAGTATTCCACATTTCTTTAAATGCATGCCAAACTCATAACTCAGATATTCACCTCCGCGGTCAGAACGCAGAAATTTAATCTTCTTGTTACGATGATTTTCCACTTCACTTTGAAATTCCTTAAACTTCTCGAAAGTTTCGTTCTTATGTTTCATAAAGTAGACATACCCATATCTACTCAAGTCATCCGTGAAAGTGAGAACATAACGATATCCACCACGCGATGCTACACTCATTGGACCGCACACATCGGTATGTATTATTTCCAATAAGTCTGTAGCTCGCTCCATTATTCCAGAGAATGGAGTCTTAGTCATTTTTCCCATTAGACATGCTTCGCATCTTTCAAGTGATTCAAAATCAAGTGATTCAAGAAGTCCATCAGAATGGAGTTTCTTCATACGCTTCACTCCAATGTGACCAAGACGACAGTGCCACATGTATGTAGAATTATCATTCAATTTTATTCGTTTAGCATCTATGTTGTGAACATGTGTATCACTACTATCGAGATTCAGTAAGAATAAACCATTCATCTCAGGTGCATTACCATAAAAGATATTACTCATATAAATCGAACAACCTTTATTCTCGGACTTAAAAGAGTAACCGTCTCACAATAAACAGGATCCAGATATAATGTTCATGCCTAACGCGGGCACCAAATAACAATTATTCAAATTTAAAACTAATCCCGAAGGTAGATGTAGAGGGAGCGTGCCGACGGTGATCACATCAACCTTGGAGCCATTTCCAACGCGCATCGTCACCTCGTCTCTTGCCAGTCTTCGTTTATTCCGTAGCTCCTGTTTCGAGTTACAAATATGAGCAACCGAACCAGTATCAAATACCCAGGCACTACTACGATTACTAGTAAGATACACATCTATAACACATATATCAAATATACCTTTCTTCTTGATGTTGCCGTTCTTCAGATCCGCCAGGTACTTGGGGCAGTTACGCTTCTAGTGACCAGCTTCCTTGCAGTAGAAGCACTCAGTTTCAGGCTTAGGACCAGCCTTGGGCTTCTTAGCAGGTGCGGCATCTTTCTTGTCGTCCTTCTTGAAGTTGCCCTTGTTCTTAGGCTTGCCCCGTCTCTTGAAATCGGTGGTCTTATTGACCATCAACACTTGGTGCTCCTTATTGATCTCCACTTCAGCAGTTTTCAGCATGGACGACAGTTCAGGCAACGTCTTGTTCATGCAGTGCATGTTGTAGTTCATCACAAAGTTCTTGTAACTTGGTGGCAGTGATTGAAGGAGACGGTGAATCCCCAATTCATTAGGAATCGATATTCCCAACTCTTGGAGCTTCTTTGCGTACCCAGACATGGTGAGCACGTGCTCGCTAACGGAGCTTCCCTCTTCCATCTTACAGTTAAAGAACTTTTCGGAGGCCTCATAGCTCTCCATGGCCACGCGAGTCTCAAAAATTAGCCTGAGCTCCTTAATGATCTCGAACGGGTCGTGGTGCTCAAAACGCTTTTGGAGCTCTGATTCTAAACCGTACAGGATGGCACACTGAACTGTGGAGTAATGATTTTTCCGAGTGGCGAAAACATTCTTTTCGTCATCGGTGGCATTATCTGCAGGTGGGTCACCTAGCGGTGCTTCGAGCACATAGGTCAACTGAGCAGCCCTGAGGACGATCTTCAGTCCACGGAACCAGTCCGTGAAATTGCTTCCATTGTTCTTAAGCTTTTCTTTCTCTAGGAACGCATTGAAATTGATGGAGGGGGTCGCCATAATCTACAACAATTTGCAAGTAGTTTAGACTAAGTTTATAACAAATTGAGTTCAAATTTAATTCTCAAACTAACTAGGTGAACTCCCACTCAAAACAACATCCCTCACATTGTCCTAGTGATTACACGAACCAAGTCCACTACACCAAGTACGATCTTCACGAGAGAAGATGTAGTTTCATCGGCGAACAATCTTCATGTGCATCATATCATTTATATGACTCATGCTCTACCTTTTGGTATTCCGTGTTCCGAGACCATGTCTGTACATGCTAGGCTCGTCAAGATAACCTTAGTTTCCGCATGTGCAAATCTGGCTTGCACCCGTTGTATGCACACGTAGAATCTATCACATCCGATCATCACGAGATGCTTCGAAACGACGAGTCTTAGCAACGGTGCCAACTAAGGGTGAACACTTTATTACTTGATATTTAGTGAGAGGGATCATCTTATAATGCTACCGTCGCGATCTAAGCAAAACAAGATGCATAAAGGATTAACATCACAGGCAATTCATAATTAGTGTGATATGATATGGCTTTTTCTTCTTGCGCCTTTGATCTCCATCTCCAAAGCACGAACATGATCTCCATCATCACCAGCATTGCGTCAAGGTCAGTGGCGCCGCTTCATGGTTGTCCATCATCATCAGCAACTATTACAACTACTTGGAATAAAGCTATTACAAGATGAATAGACACGCAGGTCTTAACAGAATTAAAGACAACCATTAGGCTCCTGCCGGTTGCCATATTACAACAAGGATCATTGCATACATCAAATACAATCATAATCACATGATGGCCATATCACATCACAAAACCCCTGCAAAAACAAGTTAGACGCCTCTAATTTTATTTGCATGTTTTACGTGGTTTGGGGCTTTCGCATAAGACCGATCTTACCTACGAACAAGGACCACAACGTTGATACAAGTGTTGTCAGATGCTCATTGTAAATTGAATCTTAACTATGGTGGGAGAGACAGACACCCGCAAAGCCACTTGTGCAAAGCAAGTTGCACGTCAAGCGTGGAGCAAGTCTCATGTGCGATGACATGTGATGTTAGCCCGAGCCGCTTCATCCCACCATGCCGCAAGATGCAAAGTACACGCTAAGACACCGACAACAAAAGCATCAACACCCACAAAAACATTGTGTTCTACTCATGCAACAGATCTACGCATAGATACGGCTCTGATACCACTTATGGGTTCATCGCATGGAAAACAAAAAATTTCTACAGCAAGAACGAACAAAACCCAGATCTAATCTAGATAAAAGCCAAGATCTAATCTATTAAACATGTGCAACGAGATAGATAGGAACTAACCCTCGTAGATCCGAAAGCGTTAACGAGATTAGATATCGTGGTTGATGTAGTCGATCACTTGCCAATCTCAAGATCGTGTGGACGATCCTTCCGGCGTCGCGTTCCGGCAGCGCTTCCGCAGTCGGTCAAGTGGACGATCCTTTCGGCGCCGCGTTCGGGCAGCGCTTCCGCAGTCGGTCACACGTGCGGAGTCGAAGTAGACCTTCCTCTCCTCGTTCCAGCGAGTAGCGGAGGTAGTAGATCTTCTCCACGGAATCCCAGCAGCACGACGGTGTGGTGGTGGTGGTGGAGTAGAGAATTCTGCAGGGCTTCGCCTATGCCTGTGCAGAAGAAAGGAGGAGGAGAGAGGCGGCAGAGATTGGGAGTTATGGAGGAGGGCCAGGAGGTGGCGCCCCTGCCCCTCTATTTAAAGGGGGAGGGCGCCTTGGGGAGGGGGAGTCCTAGTAGGACTCCCCACCTCCTAGGCCGGCGGATTGGGGAGGGGGGGAGGAGTCCTCCTCCCCCACGACTCCTAGTCTTGACCCACCAGGACTCCTTGATCCCTTTCTTGGTTTTCAAGCAAACTCCAAGAAACCTTCCAGAACCTTCCGGAACATTCCGAAACCTTCTAGAATCCTCATACAAACACTCCGGAACATTTCCTAACTCAGAAAATGATCCCCTATATATGAATCTTATTCTCCGGACAATTCCGGATCTCCTCGTGATGTCTCGGATCCATTCCGAGACTCCGAACAACATTCGGTCTCCAACGCACATTCCATATCTACTTAAAACAACTTCGAACCTTAAGTGTGTCACCCTACGGTTCGTGAATATGTAGACATGACAGAGACACATCTCCTATCAATAACCATCAGCGGGACCTGGAGATCCATAATGGCTCCCACATACTCAACGATGACTTCGTGATCGATTGAACCATTTACATACGAAACCAATTCCCTTTGTCACGCGATACTATACTTATCCGAGGTTTGATCGTCAGTATCTCCATACCTAGTTCTACCTCGTTACTGATAAGTACTCTTTACTTGTTTCGTGATATGTCATCCCTTGTGACCCAGTCACATGCTTGCAAGCTAACTAGATGACATTCCACCTAGAGGGACCAGAGCATATCTATTCGTCATATGGATGGACAAATCCTAATCCTGGTCCATGCGCTTCAACACATACTTTCAGAATACCCAATGACACCTTTATGACCACCCAGTTACGAAGCGGTGTTTGATGTCATCAAAGTACCCATCCGGTGATGGTGATTAACACAACCTCATGGTCGAAGGATTAGGTTACTATGCATTTAAAAGCTTACAGCAATACGAACTTAATGACTTGATCTTATGCTACGCTTACTATGGGTGTGTGTCCATCACATCATTCTCCTAATGATATAACCTTGTTATTAATCACATCCTTATGTCCATGATCAGGAAACCATGATCATCAATCAATCAACAAGCTAGTTCAACAAGAGGCTTACTAGGGACTCTTACATGTTTACAAAACACACACGTATTAGTGTTTCCTAATAATACAATTATAGCATGGGATGTAAACATTCATCATAAACACAAAGATATAATAATAATCACTTTTATTATTGCCTCTTGGGCATATCTCCAACAGAGGGGTGAATAGGATTTTAAAATAATTTTAGTTTAGACTCTAATAAATGCGGAATAAAACTAACGTTTAATTTATCAAAGCACAAAACCTAAAACCACTATGTTCAACTAAGTGTACCAAAAACCTATGCTAAGCAAGACAAGCAATAAGGTGATAACTAGATTTAATACTTAAAGCACTATCACAATATAAATTGCATAAGTAAAGGGCTCGGTTGAGAAATAACCGATGGACGCGAAGAAGACAATTTTTATCCTGAAGTTCACTTCCAAAGAAGCTATGTCTCCGTTGGAGAGGTGCGATAGCGCAATGTCGAATACTAGACTCACCTTGAGGTGTGGTGGCTCGATGCTCATCCAACGCCAGACAAGACCTCACCCCAAGATGCGAAGACACGCAACTCACCGACGCCACAACAAGCTCACCCTATTCTCCTATGAGCTCACTACAAAGGCGTGCTCACGATCCACTATGGGACACTTGAGGGCGGTCACCGAACCCGTACAAGCTTGGGAAAAACTCCACAACTCAATTAGAGGGCTCCCAAGAATCACCACAAAGGCCTCGACCTTGGGGAATCTCCACAACTCAATTGGAGGCCCCAAGGGTATCAGACCGCTACCACACAACCGTCTAGGGTTCCAAGAACCCAAGAGAAACAAGATCAAGAGCTTGAACTCGCTGAATCTCTGAGAAGAACTCAAACGTATGCACCAAATGCAAGAGGCAAGTCATTCACTCTCAAATTACACGAAAGATACAAAAGCTATTAGGTGAATAAGAGAGAGAAAACACAAGAGGAGAACACAAAACTCTCTAATATCTAGATCCCACGGATTCCTTCACAAAGAAGGGATTTGGTTTGGTGGGTTTGTACATCTAGATATCCTCTCTCAAATCCCTCAAAAAGATGCAAGAATCATATGAGGGGAAAGGGAGTGGACAAGCTCTTCAAGATCAACAATGGAGGAGAGAGAGAGAGAGAAACAGATCAAAAGAGCTTCATGCCCACGAAAGGGAAGAGGAGCCCCTTTTAAAGGGCTCTCAGATCTGTCCGTTTGGGCCAAAATGCGTCTGGCCGGTAGTACCGATGAGGCACCGGAATTTTCGGTTAGTCCCTGGTCCAACGGCTCGAAAACAGTTGAAACGGCCCGGTTGTATAGGACAGAAGTTCTACCCGACCAGGGCCGAAACTTCATGTCGGTACTACCAGTCTACTACCGACAAATAAAACGCGACCAAATAGAGAGATGGTTGTGGGTTGTCACAGGCTCAGCGGAAGTGGGCAGGAATTTTCACTGGTACTACCGGCGGGAAAATACGCTCGAGTGATACTTCCGATCAACTACCCCGGCCCAAGTACCGGTAAATATGCATAGAATCATAATGGATGATGAGAGCATTCCCATGCTCACCGGAACTAGCCCGGTACTTCAACCGGTACTACCGGCGCCAAATTGGTCTAGCGGTACTTCCGGTGAGGCAGCTATACTTTCGGTTAGGGGGATCTCCAGAACTAAAACAACCATAACTTTTGCATCTGAACTCCAAAAGGGATGAAACCAATTTTGTTGGAAAGATAATGACGTGTAGAATCCAACAAAAACACAATATGATACCACCTAGGGAGAAAATATAATGTATATATGTGAGATATCTCCCAAGGTGTGAAGCCAAAAACCACAAGATCAAAAACGCAATAGGATATGCAAGGGAAATACGTTTTTAATGAACTAGAGCTTGTTATGAATATAACCACAAGCTTTAGATCCTATCATGGACAATATCGAAACAACAACCAAGAAAGATGATGTTATGTATGCAAAGGTTTGAGCTCTCCCGAAGAGATCGAACGAGCTACTCACTCGAGAGCCCCTCTTGATAGTACAACTATCTATCCTAAACCCTGTCTCCCGATAATTACAAGAGACCGGTAAAATAAAAAATCTATCAAGATCATACTTTTGCCTCGAAATCATTCCAAAATTTCCCTATAGTACAAAGTTTTGTACTTAAATGGCAGTACATGTGTAGTGGTCACTCAAGATCAATTGCAAGCAATACCCAGCTAAGTAGAACATAGTACCACCAAACTAAGAATTAGCACCAGTAGTTGTTTCCAGCAATATCATTTCTATCAGCTTACATCACCATATAAGCTGTATCTAATAGCAGGCAGCATTGAGTACAAGATTCGGTGAAGCACGTGCCAACATCATCAACACCAATCCAGAAGAAAGTCTAGCTGTCTTTTACTTCAAACCAACTGTTTGAATCTATTTGTATTCACAGTGATAGCCATCTAAATCTCATATAAGCCTAAATTGTGTGCCACATAAATCAGAGTGTATAACCAATGTTCAGGTCAAATATCAATTCACCACTCAATCCAAATAAGTAAACTTTAGAGTCAGGCTCACTAGGCAAGATCGGTAGCATAACTACTATGAGCTACACATGAACCGAAAGGGGAAACCCCTAATTAGATAGGTCATTGTGAGAGGGAGAAATGGAGAGAGAGGAGAGGGAGAAGGCTTAACCGTAGTCCTCACTTCGAAGCCTAAAGAGGAAGCAGTGAAGTCGGTGATGGAGACCACGACATGGAGGCACGAGGAGCACCGGTGGTGCTCGACCCGCGCCAAGTCACGCCGATAGCACTTCGAGGGAGGCAGGCAACAACAGACGACCACCACCTCGCCACAAATACGACAGCATCACCATCGGGGAGTCACCAGAGTACACCAACGGCGAAGTCACTGAACCCTAGCACCACAGAAACGAGATGGGGTGAGCGAAGTAGAGCGCCATCCACACATCGATTTGGATGGAGGTGATAGCCGAGAATGGTGGAGCTTCGGCGACCGGCGGTGGTAGCCGTAATGGTCTGTGCTCGCCGGAATCGGACAAGAGTGTTATAAATGCTAAAATTAGAATTTTAAGTAATTTTGGTATTTCTAAAAAAATAGTGTTATAGAAGGAGTGTTAGATCCTTTTTTCTTGTATTTAAATAAAAGGAATGTGTTTTATTTTATCACCTATAAATTAAAATAATTTCCTTTAATCATTTAGAATTTATTACTATGGATAAATGGTATTCTTTTCTTGATAATTTCAAAGCAAGTGTCTTTAATACTTTAAAATTATTTTTACCTTAATGACTTGGGTAAAACATACAAAGTAAAATAAATAGCTAAAACCATTGATTACAATGTCATATTATGAACAAATAAAACCAAAAACAACCTCTTTAGGAATTCTATTTTTAAGCAATTGTATACATCCACATTTTCATTCAAGTAATTATGCTTGCTAAATAGTGTTGTTTCCAAATCTTACACTTAGGTATAAGATTTTGACTTAAAAGTGAAAATCAGATCATTCACTTACATTTTGAAAGTTGAGGATAACACATCCTTCATCATACTTAGTAAAACCTAGATTTAGATATCACTATAAATAAACCATCTCTTAAGTTCACCTATTCTTTATACCAAACTTTAACCACAAATTCTTGTGTTGGAATATAAATGTTGATTCAAGATCCTTTGAGCCATGTGAATACCTATAGTTTGGACTTTATAATATTTAATGATTACATAGTTTAGTATAAGGTGCATTTTCTTCAAAAGTTATTCTTTTTACCACTTCAAACAAAAACCTTAGTATTTATGTTATGTCTCACCAACTTAAAACGTAGCTTTTCATGAAAGATAAATGGTACATTTTGTTATGATGCTTTACTCTTACATTTTGTGTGTTAACTTCTTAAGTCTTAGAATATAATTCGTTTGTGAACTAAACTTCAAGATAAAAAAAATCTATAAGAAATCACCCAAACTCAACCAACACACAATAACAGGGTTACTACGTTTTTTTACAAAATGCATGACATTACTTATCGCATAATAATATATTACTTCTTTAAACATTAGTCCTTATTGGAGCAATGATGCTATTTCAGAAGTTGGAGTTTATATTGTCTCGAAGATCGTGATTGCATAATATTTTAATCTAAAAGGCAAGTTCATACTTGCTCATGTCCTTTAGTTATTTTCTGTCAAGTATTTACAATCTATTATTATTATCACCTGCATTTCGAAAAGGATGAAAGAAAATACTATTTTCTTAATAATATGACTTATCGGTTATCGGCTCGTGTGGTGGTAACCTATTATGGCGGGCAAATGGAACCATGATATGGTATATATTGTTGGTGGAGGTTTCATTTGCACAGAAAATTATCATCTAGAATTTAATAACAAATGTCGTCAGTGATTCTTACGCCGCATATTACGCGTAACCATGAGATCTATGCTCTAGAAAGTCAGATATATCTTCTTCTTTTCGCATGTCAACGGATGCGCAGCCGTGGCTGAAATCGTTGGAGCGTGATTTAATCTGTAGAAGATATGCAGCAGATGTGTGGGATCCATCAATGTCCCACGGTACTTCTGTCATCTACGATGGATTGTACATTTCACTGTCATAATACAAAAGGTGGGCCTAGCATACAAAAGGTGGGCATGCGGGGATGAGGAGAAGGGAAGTGATCGGCTTGAATCCCTATACCGAGCACCATACCAAGGAAGTATGAACAAGCTCGTGACTTGGATGTGCAACATGGATAAGGATCTCTAATGGGTAAACCAACACACCTAAACAAAGTGTAAACAAGTGTGACATGTTACTCCCAGCTCCGGAAAGGAGCTGCGAACGCTGCAGGAAAGGACCTCCACGAAGTTCTAATCAACCTGTGAAGGCTGACGAACATAGATTTTTAGAATAAAAGCAACCTTTAAAGAAATATTTACAAAAATCTGCATAGCCTACAACTTATGGTCTATGGTTGTAGATAGTGCATCAGACAGTCCTCTTTAATGAACTTGCTGAGTACGCTCGTACTCAACCGTACCTTCTCAATCCTTGCTAGATTCTAAAGCCAATGAAGATATCATCAACATGAACTGATGCTCAAAAAGACCGCTACAAGAGCTTGAGTTATTCAGATAAGTCAATGGGGTCAACGTCTACATCAAGTCAAGTGAAGGCAGAATTCTAGTATGGATAGGAATACAAATCTCTAGCCATAGAACCTATTTCCGTAGAGCATTGCAGTAGCAACAATGTCAAGTCGAATAGTATTAGAAATAGCCTTGTTCATAGATTAGTAGTTGAGTTGTTATTTCTGGTTTTCCTTGGTAAGTTTATTCCTTCTCTTTGTTCTCAAGAGTTTCTCTGGATCTTTTGTAAAGCTTTGAGTTGTAATCTATAATCATGTCTTGGACCCGTGATATTTCTATTATACCACTCTGAGAGAGGTAATACTGGTGGAACGTTGTTTCATTGATGTTGTCATGGTGGTGTCACGGTAGATGCCATGGGTAGGCTTAAGTTGGAGCCGAATGGACTCTATTGGAATCCGGGGAGGGATAGTGTGGTGGATACCGCACACGAAGAACACACAAAAATACTCGATATACCCAAGTTCGAGGCTCTCCTAGAGAGATAAAACCTCTACTCCTGCCTCTAAATCTTATATGATGATCAATGGATAGGGATGTAAGTGGCGTCCCATATATTGCCGTTTATTTCTGGTTAGTTGTAACAAACTCTGAGAATTGAAACAATCCGAGAAGAAAACAGGTAGACAACGAACTATGTGGCGATACGGCCCGGCGACGCGTCGTTTTGACATCCCTATCAATATGCTCCTTGAGCTGTATCGAGAGGAGGAAGAAGGTGAAGTACTTCTGCCTCTCCCTCCCTCTAGAGCTTGTGTGTATCAAGAATGGATCGACCCTCTCCTCGGAGGCCCTGGCTCACCTTATAAAGGGGTGGCTAGGTTACATCTATAGCATACGTGGCCCAGATATTTCTAGTATATGCTTGTACCAAAGTAGTAGTTAGGTCAACTCCTTTTCTCCTCATGAGGTTCTGCACAAAAACTGTTTAGAGCCCATCTTGCCTGACTGTTGGCGGTTAGACACTATCACGTCTGTGACCCCGTGCCCATGCCTCGTTTCAGGTGCGCTTGTCTTTAGCGCTTGTCTCTCCAGGAATTCCGGGAGAGAGAGAAGCGTTGACCCCAGGGCCGGCTCACTCCTTCCTGAGCACGCCAAACCCTGAGTCATCCTTACCCAGATGATTCGGCTAGGACGATACCTACACATAGAAAACAACATAGATACCGTGCCGACATAAGATATATATCGGCCAGGCCCTGTCAAGATAACCCGCTTTGGGTAACTCAGCCTTTACTCGACCGACCCACTTATATCTCGGACAACTCATACCTCGGTCAGTTTATACCTCGATCAACTCTGTCCTTATACCATAGCTTGACCCTACCTAGGATCATCCCCCAACAGACATCATGCAGTTGAGTTGTTATTTATGGTTTTCCTTGGTAAGTTTATTCTTTCTCTCTGTCCTCAAATGTTTATGTGGATCTTTTGTAAAGCTTCGAGTTATAATTTATAATCATGTCTTGGACCCGTGATATTTCTGTTGTACCACTCTAAGAGATGTAATAGTAATGAAAGGTGTTTCATTAATGTTATGTCAACTACTATAGTATACTACATCATGCAGTGGTGTATACTAGGTCACCTGTGATTCAGGACAGTGACTGTCCATTTGCGGGCCTCCCTTGGAGTTGCCCTTACCCGCCTACCCATGACCCGTGTTGTACCTTTTTTAGAAGAAAAAGGCCTGACAATGCACTGATGAAACACGTCACAGATATATTGCATAAACATTGAATCCATCATAGCCACATCAGCTATTCCACAAATGTTGCCATCCAGCATATTTTTGCTTCATAGACAAGAGCAACAAACCATTCCAACGTTTGTGCTTGGAACTTGGGTGTGCCTGGAAGCACCTGCACTACTTTCTCATTTGTGTCAAAAAATCTGCCGGGGGTCCTCCAGCAGGCCCAGAAGCGGCACTCGCACCAAATGATGAGAAACCAGTAGCCCCTTGACTATTACCGCCAAAAGCTCCAAAACCACCTTCCAGATTAACCAAATTATGTCAGTTCCCAAAAAATTGCAGACAGGATAATCATGCAAGACAATAAAATATGTGATTATGTGGACTACAGTGAATTGTCATAAATACTTGATAGAAATATATGTTTCAATGTTGATATGTGGACTACAGTGAATATGTGGATGAGGCAAAGCTTTTGCCTCCGTTTCAAAAAAAAAACTCATAGAAACATAAAACATCTACTCCCTCCGACCCATATTATTGTTCTCAACTTTGTCTAGATTCGGATGTACCTAGTTAAAGATTTAGACTAGATGCATTTGTATCTAGACAAAGTTGAGAACATTAATATGGACCGGAGGGAGTACTACACTTAATTGCCATAAATTAACCTCAGATCACTGTGCTAGATAGAGGCCATTTGCGGCCCTGTAAAAGCCCAATAACAAGGTAAAGACAAGACATACAGTGATTTTAAAAACTGAATTTAAAGGTTAAACCAATACGAATGGCCGTTTATATAGTTTAATTTAATGGATGCTAAACATTTACCACCGCTGTTTAATTGTAAGAATATATGCTTTCTGACAAAGCCAATAGAATGAAATATCAAACATGACCAATAGTTCAGTCAAATCTCCTCCGTTTTGCTGATGCCGTGTGCTATTGCTGGGAGTTGCATTATGTGCATAAAATGTATGGGATGCTTATTTTATACTACAAAAGTTAGCTAATTAATTGTCTGAATTTTGAATTAATTAAACTGCATAAAAAGGATGTTTGCCACATAACAGAAAGGTTAGGTGACCGCATGTTAACTGTTGCTTAAAACATTGGCACGGAAACATGTACCCAACACAGCTAATCATGGATACATAGATATAGGCACAGTGCATAAATATGTCAGAAATAGAGCAAAAATCTAGAAATCTCACCACCTCCGAAGCCACCTCCCTGAGCTGCACCTCCAAACCCACCACCCTGGGCTGCACCTCCAAAACCACCAGCAGATGAAGCTGCAGCACCAAAGCCACCACTTTTGGAGGCAAGAGAAGCAAACCCTCCACCAGTAGCAGCGGCGGCAAACCCTCCGCCAACAGAAGCAGCTGCAGAAAAGCCCCCGCCTGCTGCGGCACCAGCAAATCCAGAATTACTGGAAGGTGCAGAAGTAAAAGCCCCAGAAGAGGAGGAGCTAGCAAATCCACCAAAGCCTCCCAACTGGCGTGATTGTCCAAAAGAGCCCAGAACAGATCCAAGCGCCTGCTGTGCACCAAACTGTGCAGGTTGCCCAAATCCTGACTGTTGTGCAGATCCAATTTGTGCTGGCTGACCGAACCCTGACTGAATTTGTGCGGGCTGCCCAAAACCTGCCTGCTGACCAGCTCCAATCTGTGCAGATTGTCCAAATCCCGACTGTTGCCCTGCTCCAGCTTGCGCAGGCTGTCCAAATCCACTAAGCCCACTTGAGAATGCACTAGAAAATGTACTTGAGCTAGTTGATTGAGATGGCTGTGCTGGCTGAGATGAAGGAATGCTCAGTGATGCTGGACGGAAAAGCTGTCCTGGGTTGGTGGTCAAAGTAAATGGTGAACCTGAAGATTTACTGTCAGATGTAGCAAATGTGCTCCCAAATGGATTAGACTTTTTAGGACTTGAAGAAGTTGCAGACCCAAGACCAAACCCACCAAGGGCTCCCAAGTTGAGATCTGCACCTGCAGAAGGGGACTCCTCTTCCATTTCATCTTCATCTGATGAGAGATTGCTTGGTCTTACATCTTTTCTTGTGGGAATGATAACAGCAGATTCTGTTGGCCCTGGCACAATCTTAGGCATAGATGGGGGATTAGAAGGTAAGCTGCTACTGGTTACTGGAAGCAATGCAGTTTTGCTTTCATTTGTAGACACGCCTGTTGAAGTAGCACTTAGAGAGACTGTAGCTCCAGTTACCTCTGATGCCACCACTTCAGATTTAGATACATTTCTATTCAGGGCAGGTGACGACTCCTTAAGAGGTGTTGGTATAGATGGTATAGAGCTAGATATGTTTCCATCAGATACTGTTGGGGAAATCTTTGACATTGATTTCTGTGGTGGGGGTATGGAAGAAACCGAAGATGAAACATCTGAAGTCTTTGCAGCTGATACTTGCATGGTTGATAAGGGTGATGCAGCTAAAGAGGAAGCACCTGACATGATAGAGAATGAAGACGATTGTGATGCTGGCGAAAATGCATGAGGTTGTGGTGCCACCTGAGGTGAAGCTTTGGCCGAGTTCTGCATAGTATCACTAACTCCACTAAGTTGAAAAGTCTTCCCATGCAACACAGCAGGCTTAGAAGGTTCCGAAGACAAAGAAGGTTTATTAACGCCCATATTCTGTGGAGAAATGCCCAATCCTTTCATGCTTCCAAAAGATGGTACATCCTGGTCACTGTGTCTATTCTTTGTAGTCAAGGTAGATCCAGCTGCAGATTCCCCAGAGAAAGTTTTGACAGGCAATGAGCTTGCCACCGAGGGTGACATATCCGGCCGTGTATTGGCATTAGTTTTAGGAGTCATAGTGGTTTTAAAGGTAAGTGTATTTGACTTAGGCACAGTATGAGTTGATCCGAAAGATGCAACACTGGGTGAGCTGATCCTATCTCGTGTATCCTTCTGTGTGTAACTGAACGATGCTGGTGAAGATGGCACCAACTTTGAAGACTGATCAGCACTTTTCATTCGTCCTGGTAACTCAAGATGCTTTTGCTCTGAGCCTTGAGATGGCCCAGCCGGTTCATTTACCCATTTGAACAAAGAGTTATGCTGGGGTCCTGATGGTTTTCTTTTCTCATCGAGCACTGTAAAAGACAAGCAGAAAGTCATATGTTGTAACAATGTTTATAACCAGGATGTTCTTGAAATAACAAAGTATCGTTTCCCAAAAAAAAGTATCTGTTGGAGCCTATGGCTAATGACATACCTTCAGTTGGAGAACGCAGCCTGCTAGTATATGATTCTACTAAGGATGAACTGGGGCTACCACTAAAAGTTTCCTGGGAGATAGCAGCCATTTGAGAATCAAACATTTTCTTGTTTGACCTGAAAGGAAGATCACTGCTGATCTTGAGGCGTTGTTGCTGCGCTATTCTCTTTACAGTAGTTTTCTGAGGCTCCAAACTGGCCAAACTCTATCAAAAGAAAAAAAGTGTGGTTAGATCTGCTTTTAGTCAACCACACAGAACACAAAAAAGGAAGACATGGAGCAAACATATGTCAACAGAAAAGATAAATGGCATTTACACAAGGGGGTTAATGGGAACTGGGAAAAGAGATGAACATCTTCTTTGCAAATCAACGTGCATATTAGATATAGATGCAGAATTTGGTCAGAGTTCAATAATTATTAATTTACCCTATCCAGTGACTCTCTCCTCCTTCGTGCAGTCTCAGGCTCGGCACTTTTGGAAGGTCCCAGCATGGCCTTCGCGTGTTCTTTTGTGGATGGAAACCTCTGATTTAACTTGGAAGGGATACCGCCTGAAAATTGTGTTGCATCTGCCGTATGGGCTAGACCAATTGACTCAAACAACTCTTTGGTCACTGCCCCTCGCTTCTTAGAAGAACTTATATTTAGTGCAGATATCTGCTTTGAAAGGCATTCAGATAGTTGCTCGGCTGCTGCTAATTGTGAATTCAGTGCATTGTAAACGCTGGACAATTGTGTCTGGCTGTCAAATAAATACTGGAAATCAGATAAGAAGCTCAAGTAAATATATGAAAATTGAAAACAATTTGAA
The DNA here is from genome assembly GCA_910589775.1 of Avena eriantha. Lineage (NCBI taxonomy): Eukaryota > Viridiplantae > Streptophyta > Magnoliopsida > Poales > Poaceae > Avena > Avena eriantha. The sequence continues at coordinate 46,455,298 of OU342741.1, forward strand.
GACAAAAGGTGAAACAAAAGATAAGCATGGTTAGAACACAACAAATAAAGAAACTAGCAAATTATGTTCTGAATTAACTACACTACAATTCTACCACCGTGGCACACAGAAAACCAGCAAAGTGACTTGAGGTGTGTTAATATGAGAAGCAATTTCAATAAGCTAATACAGTCAAATGTGCATGCAAAGAAACCATCCATTTTAAGCCAAGAAGGATTTATGGATCAATCCGATCAGGGAATGAGCAGACTAGCAAAATGATTGATTTCTCTTTGAAAGTAAATCACCAGAACAGATGTTTGAATATTGTTCCACGTTTGTCATCCATTTGATGTTATCAGCAATATGCATTGGCAATTCTATCGAGATGGTATAGTAGGCGAATACCTAGACCGTGACTTGTTAGAATAAACAGCTGTCCGACTAGAAGTAACTCTTCCTGTTTCACCAAATTTGTTCATCTCCAGATTATTGAAGTGCCTCTCCAGCTCTACCAGCTGATTTGTCAAATTCTATATGATAAAAGAAAAAGGAGATCTTAGTTCATTAATATTTCAAAAACACTTGAGTCAGACCTTAGTACCTGATTAGCTTTGAGGATATTTTGCCTCTTCGCTTCAAATTCTGGACTCAATTTCTGGCGGTTCCATATATCCCAGTATTGAGTATCTGAAGACTGACTGAGGATCCCCTTCATATAAGCTTGCCTAGCAGAAACTGCAGAGAAATAAAAAATAAAGTCATTAATGTGCGATTCAAATGCTTGTATTTCAACATTTATCCTTTCACAAGAAAGAGGCTTGGAGGTAAGTGAATTAATTGTATATCTCTCAAGTCTCTACTCTTCCATGTCAAGGGATTGTCAAAAATACCAGCAGTTACTTGGGAAATTCTCATAGATCATCGGGTAAATCTACAAGCATATCCTTAAGTTTAGATAATTGGTGATGCGGTGATGCCATATTTTGATAAACAGCCAACAGAGTTAATAAATCAAGTTAACAGAATCTTGTTAAAGCACAGACAGGCCCATAGCACTCAAATAATGGTGTAGGGAACTCGATGAGAAAGCCTCTAGTAAAATCTTCGCAGATCTATTTTAGCAGACGCTTCAGATACCTGCACAAATGCAACATAAGGAGATCCTAGTTTGTTCCCTGATTTAACTGCCATAGTTTAGTTAGTTGTGTAGTGAAAGTGAACTATTTTTCTGTCTACAACAATAACAACTGAGCCTTTTGTCCCAAGCAAGTTGGGGTAGGCTAGATATGAAACCCAAGAAAGAACTCGAGAAAAAAGCAAGTCAAAGCAGAAACTAGTAGAAGCACAAGTCAAAGCAGAAACTATTTTTCTGTCTAAAGGAACATATATTGAAGGTGGCCTCAAAATTCTAAAATGTGATGTACGCAGGTGGTAGGGAATCTATGAAGTAAGCAAAGTTAGGACCATCAGTAGATGAGAGATACAGTATATTTGTTCCAAAAACAGAAGTTACCATATTCAATGAATATTCTGCAATACAAAAAAATTACACCAAACCAAGTGCATGGTATTTCAGCTATTTATTGATTACAAACGAGCGCTGGTGTACAGCCTATCGAGCTAAAGATTTGAATGATGATGAATTATTTCTTCCTGGTAAATATTAAAGACAGTACCTTTGTTCTAGGTTAAGGTGAAGTGTTCCTATTGTTCTATTTCCAGGTGTAAACAGAAAGTACCTTGGAACATCTTATTTCGCAGATCATCAGCTTTTGAACATTGTTCCTCTAATTTGCTCTGGAGATCAAAATATAACATGTTAAGTCACAATTTTGAACAGGCAGCACTGAGGGTCTGGATGAAAATAATTCTATTACCTTGAAGACCTGCGATAATTCCAATAAGTTGTGCAGATCACCCTCAAGAACTGAAAGAGGACGCTGCTGAAAAGTTATGCAAGCATCTCTGAAACCACCATCTTTTTCTATGTATGCCAGGAGGGTGTCCAACTCCTCTGTCATATCATTTATCTGTTTAATGACCGCAAGAACTTATTGGTCAAAACACATGATTTGGTAGCTAGGTGCTCAGCGAGGTAGCAAACTGTGAAGTAGATCCAAATTCCAATATTTTAATTATTCAATACATTGGAGGATAATATGTTTACTACAATTATCAACAGTTACAGGAGAAATATGGTCCTAGCATGAAACAATGTTAGAGTAGAAACGAAATAAAATAAGTTCAGATATCTGGACTGGTGCAAAAGAACAAATAATGATCTAGTTTAATTTTAAGGGGACAAAATATGCTGGAGAGGTTGGGCAAGGTAAACATATCCAAGGAACTCAAATCAATAGGATACTTATGATAGTTAGACACGATGAACATATGTAGGAAACTCAATCGATAGGATACTTATGAAGTTATGATAGATATGTTGTATAGCACAATGAGTCAGAAAAGATAAAACCATTAAAATCAGGCCACAGCAAGGCATAATAGTGAACATTATACTAAAACAACTTTGGCCCCCTTCTTTTCAGCTTCTTGGCCAGCTTCTCCCAGAAGCTACCCTCGACCAGCTTCTCCTAGAATCTCATCTGCCAAAATCGTTTATACTTTTAAATTGACGTTGAAACTACTAGTTAAGAAATTTGAACGAATTTTGAGGATGAGATTCTGGGAGAAGCTGGTCGAGGGTAGCTTCTGGGAGAAGCTGGCCAAGAAGCTGAAAAGAAGGGGCCCTTTGTTGATCTTACACTGTAGAACTTCTTAGATAGATCCTGCTCGGTATCAAACTTTGTGCCTAACTTGAAATTTCTTGAATCCGCTGATGTATGAGTCCGGTTGTTATGTGACATGCCAATGGTTTGATGTGGCAGGGTTGATCCACGGGGTATAGGAAGTGCTTCGCGATTTCCTGCCCCAAACCCAGCAGACGAAGATCCAACTGGTTTATTTGGAGAAATTGGCAATGATGGCGCAGAACTTAATCCAGCTGAGGAAACAGGAACATTCCTCCCAGACGTGTAGCTGGTTTGTGCAGGGTTGCTTCCAAAACCAGTAGCCTCATTCCTTTCTGCAGTCTTAACTGGAACTGATCCATCAGAACTGAAGAGTGGTGATTTGAAACTAAGGCTACCACCAGCTTTTGTACTGTTCTGAGATCCTCCAAATGCTCCCAGTGGTTTGGCTGAATCCGAGCCACCTTTACCAAGTTGGCTGTTTACAAAACTACTGCTGTTGTTTGGTTGCCAGGAAGAAATTAATTCACTAGATCCCTTGCTTCCTGTTGAATTTGGACCAGCATTATTAGCAGTAGAGAAGCTGAATGGCATTCCAGGTTTCGTGTTGCTTGTTGGTGCTGAGCTAGAGGGAGGTGCAAATGGGGAAGGTGCTGAGCTAGAGGGAGGTGCAAATGGGGAAGGTGCTGAGCTAGAGGGAGGTGCAAATGGGGAAGGTGCTGAGCTAGAGGGAGGTGCAAATGGGGAAGGTGCTGAGCTAGAGGGAGGTGCAAATGGGGAAGGTGTTGAGCTAGAGGGAGGTGCAAATGGGGAAGTTGCTGAGCTAGAGGGAGGTGCAAATGGGGAAGCCACATTCACTTGCTTGGTATTCAACGACATGTTATCAGAAGAGGTCGGCAGCGAACTGCCCGCTACATCCTTGTTTCTTGAAACTGAAGAAATGCTCTCTGAACCTCTTGATCCATGCTGGTTTCTCTCTGCAAGAATACAAGAAACAGCAGAATTCTTTAAGTTCCCAACACACATGAGAAATACTGAAAAACAGTAGTAACTCCTGAGTAGCAATCTCTTACCTGCTTGTGCACTAGATGGCTCAGCCTCAGGTTCTACGAGCAGACTCTTGGCCATTGAGCTTGTAACACTTGGAGTCAAATCCTTTCCAGAGACAGTTGCATGAGAAATTTGTTTATTCACATTACTATCTTCAATGGTAGACAGACTTGTTTGAGGTAAATCGGAAGGGTCAGAAATCCTAAATTCAAGAACAGTGTCAATACAAGCAAGATATTTAAAACAAAATGTCAGTATATATGAACTGCATTAGAAAAAGTGAACAGTCGTTTATGTAGCCATGTTTCAATAGAAGACCTACCTGGCAAGATAATAAATAATTATTTTCCCTTCGCTAGTCAAACAAAGTAGAAGATGTTGAGGGGCAACCTCCTTCTGTTCAGGTCCGACCAGTACTGTGATCTTTTGAAATAAAGAAACATTCTCCACACCAAACCCCAATATGACATTGTCATCGCCATTCTCTGAAAGCCAAAAGGAGTATATACATTATTTTATTCGAAAAAGAATAGTGTGTTTTATTGTGGTTTACTGAGTTGTGTCATACCTTGCAGATCAATCCTAGGACTATATTTATCCTCCAATATTTCAAGGTATACCACAGTTCTTTCGTCATCAGTTATGGACGGCCATTTCAAAAGTGAAATGTGGTCATCAGTGCTCTTTTTATTTGAAAAAAACCATGAGATCCCTGTCAAGTTACACAAAGATATCGGATATGGAAAGTGTAACAAGATAATGACAGAATGCATATACAAATACCCTCTTTTAAATATTGTTTATCTATCTGTATGGTATAATCCTGTTATATAATTATTCCTGATGTAGAGGCTTCCCTCACAGTATTTATGTCAAAAACAACAATTCTTCGCAACACCACCATACACACAAAGTACACAAGATAAAAGATAAATAATTATAGAGAAGTATTATTAAATAAAGAAAGTCAAGTCCGCTTTTGCATACCAGCGGTGAAGATAACCCAATAGCAAATTTGGTCCAACTGCAGATGGTAATATATCATCCATGATACCTCCAAAACAATCATAGCTAAAAACAACTGGCTTGCTTGAGTTCTATAAGGCATTAATAAAGCAACAGCATTAACTTCAACCAATAAGTACTGATATTTAAAAGTCAAAGAGGGACAAACTAGAACATCTTAGTAAATTTTTTTTGTTAGACAACACTTAAAAGTTCATCACATACAGCTGAGTTCCTTCATGTGCCATATGTTATCATTTATCAGAACCTAACAGGCTTATACATCTTGGCATACATGTGGTGTTCTTACATCCTTTCATGATAAATTTATGCAAGCCAAATATCAGTTCAGTAATTTTGAATAGGCATAATTGCAAGTAGTTTACTAATGGACTCTACTCCCAAAGAGTTACAAGTTACATATACTCCTTCGAAAGATTAGTCTTCATGAAGAATAATCTAAGGTCAATGAAAATATTGATAAATCACCACATCTCACAAGCCTCTGATCTCTTTGGTAGCGGGCAGCACAATATGTCCACATAGTGCAGAGTGCAGACGCAATATTGACACAAAGAATTCCAACCAACAACAGGATGAACATCAAGACTACCATTCAGATAATTGACATACATTTGATTCGTTAAGACGAAGCTTTGATCAATAGTTACTCTATTACGCAGTATATCATTAATGTGATACAAAATCACAATCATTAGTAACACTTCTGAATGTGAATCTAATGGCATAGATTTTATGTCACAAAAAATATGTGTTGATGGAGAACACCTTATATTTTGTGGCAAGAGGTATTTAATTTACATGTATGAAACATATACAACTATTGCCAACACTTGGTCTTGTGTACATATACATGCTTTAAAAATCCATGCCAAATTGAGGTAGCTTTCTTCAAGAATGTTCCCAGAAAGAACATTTTGCAAATGACACATTTGTCAAAGAAATATCATACTAGTATAAAATGTGAAACAAAAGAAGAGATGCAGAACTAGAAGAACAATTAACCTTGAAAAATGTATCGCCTCCACTTCTTATAACTTGGACCATATAGCCCTCTTCATTGCCTACTTCATCCAATCGAACACAACCGACAACAATGCTATCATCACGCACCCAACCAATGGAGTCCACTGATGAAAATTAGAAAATATAACATCAACACGGAATCATGGTAATCGGTAGCTACTACTAAACATAATTGATGTATTAAATGGTGCTTCGACAAGAGTAACGTGGTATGTGATGAATCTAATGTTTGGCGAAGGAAGTATGCACGACAAAGGTCATTGGTTAAATGTTCAAACCAAATTTCACAACATCATCTTCAAGTATCATCTCATAATTTTCCTAGAACTCTGCATCGTTGTTGATGGTTCTTCAATATATAATTTTACTACAAGATTACTATGATACAAATTTTAGTCTGGTGCACTTCACAAACACCATTTTCCGTCATTTTGTTCATCCTGAAGCAATCATATAAGCGAACTGTGTGCTGCTCACTCATATAAGCGATCACATAGGAGAACCAAGCTTACTAGTGCCATCTACTACAGATCAATCAATTTACAAGGCAGAGAACATATCGTGAGTCAGCGAAAACAAGCTAACTCTCAGGGTAGCAATGCGTCCCATTGCTATGAAACTACATTCATTAGTGCTGAAATCACCCATGAGGCCATCAGGCATAACTGCATAGCCTTACAGAACTGGAAACGCTTGACTGTGTGTGTGCAGAATAATAATAGCAGGAAAACTAGAGCAACTCAAGAATTCATTATATGCCTGAGACCTATACCAGAAATGAAATGCAGGTTCACTACCTTTGATGATGGTGCCCTCTGAATCACTCTCAGACCACAACTGAAACAAGAGGACCATGCAACATGTTTCCTTCAAATCTGAGGATAATATCCTGAGTGAATTCTCTCTTACAACAGCAATATGATTCCCGTCCTTGCAACAGTCAACTACGTAATTTCAGAAAGATGGCGAATATCAGTATAACAGAGAGACTTATGAATAACTTCAATTACACACCAAAAGAAATGGCATAGCAAATTGTAAGAATTTCAAAGGACCGCACATATCAGCCTCGGAAGTGAGCTGGTGCCTGAAGACCGATGTTGCAGTTGCAGGTGCTTAGAAGAGTGCTTATAAAAATGAACCAACCATTTTGTTAAGCATTGGTGCTTATTTTTATAGTTAGGCATCTACCTAGTATAAATAAGCACCGGTGCTTAAAGAAAAAATGATTTATTTTTCTAAGCACCACCCTAAGCATCTTGCATTGTACATGCTCTAACAATATTAATCAGGTTGATTTTGTAAAGCCAAAGTGCTACAAAGAATTTAAACAGGGTAAAATACTAGTAGTTGAGCTCCTAAGAAATAGTATGTATTGTAGAAATAGCACAAGTATATGAAATTCTTGCTATTTTGATCCTCAATAATGTAGCATCGACAGAGTAGGAGTAGCAGACAACTACAAACTAATTGATGTCCTTTATACTATAAGTACACAAATTAGTACATGACTAAAACCTATCCAGTTGTTTTTCTAAAGAAAACAACAAACAGGTATTCTAGAGCATGATCTATTGTCCATATATCCATATAAAATAGAAGTCACGAAAGCACAAGAATATCAACTCGTGTAGGGGTAGGAAATAAGACAAACCAGCATCAACATTTTCCATTACATCCTTAAGGCCTTCCCCCAAACTCCCTTGAGATAGCAGTCCACCATTTGAGAGTGCAATATAGCCATGATTTAGCCACTTGAAATCTTTAACAGTGCCAGATTGTCCCAAGATACATGATGAGGACGGCTCAACATCCTATACAGAGAAATTAATAAGGAAACAACATAAATTTTGACAAAATCAGCTACTGCTGAAGTGCTGAAAACATATATCAGATCAACGGGTCTCCTGCTGATCCTTAGTTACAGCAACCCAGACCTTATCCAGCACTGGAATCAACAAACAATAATAGTTGCTGGGAATCACCAAAGTATTAAAAGCTGACTGACAAGCATAGACGTCATTAGCTCATTACTACTGTCATATTCTTACATAAACATCTAACTCGGAAATTGTTGTCAGCAATGCATTGCAACGAAACAGATACCCCCACTGCATTTCTATGTTACGCTGCCCTGGACTGGCATGTACTGTTTACACGATTTTGTGGGAAACTGAAGAAGATGATCTAACCTTATCAGTGAGCAGGGAAGTAACCGAGAAGAATTTGATCTCGCTGCCGGTGCAGGCAGCTAGCACCGACTCGTCACGGGAGAGTGCTAGGAGAGAGACACCGGGGAGGGGCACGTCAGCGACGCAGCAGTCCTGCGCACAGCGGGTGCTCGCCTTGCCCTTCTCTCGCGCCTCCTTGCTAGCATCGATCAACGCCTTCGTCCGCGCGGCGATAAACCCTGGAAACGGAGCGTGAAACCCTAGGGGGGTGAGAGATCGACAGGAATGCTGAGGCGGGCGCTTGGCTGGTTGGTGATTAGCGGCGACTTACCTTTGGGGTGGGCGAGGAAGACGGCGGCGTGGCGGTTGGAGACGGCGAGCGGGCGCGCGGGAGGGGAGTGGAGGTCGAAGAGGGGAAGCGGGGAGGAGGCGGTGGGCAGGACGGGGATGGGGTCGCCGACGAGACGGAAGACGAAGTCGGTGGTGCCGTCCTGCTCGCCCTCTACCTCGTCGGAGAGGTCCAACTCGCGAGGCGCCGCCATGCCGTCGGTGGCGACCGGAGATTAGGGTTCTGGGCGGGAGGTCGGAGGGCGCAGGCGAGGAGATTTCGCTGCGGCGAGCCGAGGCAGCATAGGGGGTTTGGAATTTCGAATTTCGCTCGAAGATTTATCAAGCGAGTGGGTTGGCGTGGTGTTTAAGCTGAGCAGTGTTGCCGTCGCGGCGGCGGCAGTGGCTTCCCGGCGGTGATTGACAGTGGCAGTGCAGAACTGTGGGCTAGAAAACCAGTATTTCCTTCTATTCAAATTACTATCTAGCAGTAAAATACGTCTAAATACAATCGAATCTAGACGAACGTGAGAACATTAATTTAAATCAAAGGAAATAGTATTGACCTTCGTGGGTTTTATTTACTTACGAGCTACTCTCCGTTCACAAATATAAATATAAGGCCCGTTTGGCTTCAAAGTATTTTTTAAGTATTCGGAGAATACTTCGGTTTCTGAAGATACTTAAGTATCGAATATTTTAGGGTGTTTGGATCCAATAAATATTGGGGTTTTAGAACTGAAGTATCCTTTAAAAATGTGGTATTTTTAAAGTATTTGAGAAAGAGACAAGACCCACTTTTTTTCTAAAACTGAGAAAGGCGAAAAACTGTGGTATTGATTTGCCAGGCGCTAAAATACTTTGGTTTTAGAAAATCTCGATTTAGAAAATATTAAGCTACCAAACGGAGACATTTTAGCTTATGAAATAAATGTATCTAGATTATTTTAGTGTATAGGTTCATTAACTTATACACTAAAAGACGTCTAGATTCATTCGGTTCATGAAACTAAAATGTTTTATATTTCTCAACTGATGAGTGCTAGGGAATGACACGCCGTGCATGTGGTGATAGTTTCTTTTATCTAAGTGCATAATTATATCTATGTACACTGCTTCAATGATGTATTATGGATAAACAGACCTAACTAGATGCTTAATTCTTTTCAAATCTGTGCATACGTTGAGGTAGGCCTTTTGTAAGAAATAGGATAGGTCTAGCTACAGTGATAGACTCCAGTGATTTACATATATGATAGAATGGTTAGTTGTCTTACAAACTTGGTCATGATTATGGCTTGCATGATCTTCCCGACATTAGTTGAAGCTGCTTGAGTTGAAGTGACATGAAGAGTTGGACATCTTGACCAGATTATGTGCCGCCGGAAAATTATTGACCATCGTCGGCTTCATTTATGAGCTATGTATGGAGGTGGGGTCCTCTTGGGCCTTCATTTTAGAGCAAGTATAATAGGATGACATCAGCTGACTATAAGAGGTAAAATACTATATTTTAGCTGAGTTGGAGGAGAGAGAAGAAGAGCTGGCTGTAAGTTAAGAGTCAGCTACAACGTGCTCCTAAACACTTTGTGGGAGTGACATGTGGGCCATGTATTAGTAAAATAGTATTTATTTGTAGTTAACTATTATACTTGTTGACTATAGTGATGGCTATAGATGACATGGCAATGCTTATAGCCAACAATGGGTTATACTATTAGACTTGGTCTTAGATGGTAACACTTGAACAATCTAGCTTTAAATTAATGGAATTTATAAGGGTAGAATGTGCACGAGCTTCGTCTCCCAACGTGACCCTTAGAAGAATTGTGGGGCATTTTTTTCTCCGGCAATTTTGGTTTTTTGGGGGTTGTTTTTCAGGTTTTCCCTGCACCGTTTGATCCACAATTCCACATCAGGTTGCCAGGGGTGAGTCGTGTTGGGATGGGATATATGGGTTCTAGATTAATGATACTCCCTTCAATTCAAATTAGTTGACTCAAATTTGTCTGGATTTGGATGTATCTATACATGTTTTAGTGCTAGATACAGTGAATCAGTCAGTCTTTCAGAGGACGCAACGGAAAGGGCGGGAGAAAAATTGTTCGCTCGCTCGCCCCCTAATGACTGCAAGTGCACAGATCAATTGTAGCTAATTTCGAAGTAAAAGTATCGAACCCATAGAGAGCTATTTGGTTAAGTTTTTTATGCCCCTCGGTACTATTCACTAGAGAGTACTTATAGGTTATCTCTAAATCCAAGTAATAGTGTATAAAGAGTGTGTTTAAATAAGTGCTAAAGTAAACAAGAACAAAGTAAATAGCAAAAATAAACTAAAGCAAGAGAGTGTCTAAGAAGTATTCTGTAATATGGTTGAGGGGTTCTTAGGGATTGTAGGATTCACCACTAGCATGATATTATCATTCATAATTAAGATAACATACTTCTTGTGTCATGATATGTCTAGAGAGACATCCATAATAATATGTTTACTACAAGGCTCGTAGAAAGCCACTTTGTTGAGCCAAGAGTGAGGTCACCTCTAAATAACCACTGCGATGCCTGAGAGCAATCATCTATACAGACCACCGCAATTAAGGGTTTTTCCATGAATATCGTAATTAGCTTAGGGAGTCCCTGTTTATCCTCCTTTGACCGTGTGGGTTACAAGCCAGTGCAAATTTGTTACTAAGCTATTCCAGGCATGCTCCCAAACACGTCCAAAGGATTTTCCCCTTCATTTAGTCCCGAAGACAAATGATATGTGGCCGACTATACATACCATCTAAAGAGAGATCAAACATAAATATAAATCTATCATATATCGGTCAGTCATACGCACACAAAAATAGATTATATTTATTGCAAGTTTATAATAGTGCTAGGGTTTCTCCATCTCCTCAAGAACAAGGTAACTACTCATACATGAAAGGGATCAACATTATGGCAATTATATGGATAAAATATGAAGGTACAATTAAATCCAAGTGCAAATCCACAATAGAGATTGGACTACAACAAAGTAAACAAAGGGGATTGATGTGAGGATGATGTTGATGAAGATGGCGATGAAGATCGATGTGTAGCCCTTCAATATGCAAGTCTCCTCTCTCTGTTGACTGTATGGTGGTGTAGATCTTGTGGGCGGCGGCTATGGAGGTGGCGGAGCGGCAGGGCTCTGCCCCAATGGCGTGGATGGACTCTCCTGCTTGTTCTTGGGTTTTTCCTCTCTTTAAATAGGCATCTGGATGTCGGTTTTACGAACTGACAGAGCTAGGGGGCCGAATATGCTCATTGGGCTTTCACAAATGTTGTTCCGTTTGACAAAACAAAGCTATTAGAGGGTGGTACGGCCGTATGGTACAGGCGGGCTCCGCCCGTACCAGTGGTCATTAAGCCCTCTGACTCGGCAGTGTTTTGGTCGTCATTTCTTCATACGGACTCCGATTAAGGTGTTCTTTGGCTCGTAGGATTTGTATAGACGAGAGATACAACACCATTTCCTTGGATCTTCATTTGGATTTGATGGAAGATCCACTTTTTCCTCCCCTCAAAGAGCTAAGTCTGGTGCCTACAACTCCTCCATATTGAATCATCTTGGCTCCTTTTATCCATGATTGTTCATAGCACCTACACACAAATCAAAGACAAGAAAAAGATAATAAAATTCTAATAAAACTACTAATGTGCAAAGTCCATGAGGAAATGAATGAGAATTAGTAATCATACATAATAGGCATAATTATAGATAGATGTAGCATGTAATGAGTGACAATATGAATAATTTATTTATATACTTAAATATGCTTCAATTTTGACTCATCAACTTTCCCAAGGTAGACTTTTACTCGTCCCCGAGCAAGACGGTGGCATATGGACAAGGTCATCATGTTCATGAGGCACGAGTCGATACCTTAAATGAGGCGAAAATTGGAAACAAAAGTATAATATCAAATGTAGAAGATCGATGCCTTGTATCCTTATTTTCCCTACAAGCTCAAAGTAAGAAAAAACATATTCATACAAGGCAACACAAGCTCGATTATGTTAAACCATAGAAGATCAATTAAAACTTCAATACTCCATGTCAAAAGTTAATCTAGCTTTGAAAGCAAACTTGTAATCCTCCTAGTATGCCTTTTATGTTTTGTATCTACTCACTTTTATTTTCCCTACAAGGGCTTCAACAAGAATATGAATTCACTTACGGTTGGTAGTCATATGTGTCTGGCAATTCATCCATTTGAAAGGTTCATCAAAATTAAAGAGATAACAAGAACACTATACAAGATTCGGTAAATCAAGACAATCAAAGTAGAGTTTAATATAAGTATAAATAACTAGAAGTGTAAAAATCAATCTAATTCTTCTAGTTAACTCTCAGCTTGTCAATGAACACTAGGATTGATGCAGCCCGTCCTACGGACGCTACTATATCTACAACGCCAAGTCTCAAAGCTCGTCCCCAAGTCACCCAAGAAGACAGACGCGAGCGATACTACCGCTCCCATCAGCGGTACTACCGCGTCCCGATACTACCGCTCGACCTCGGCGGTACTACCGGCCACGACTGAAGCCCGCGCCATCGCCTCTGGATGCCCCGGGTACCGGCTTGCGGTACTACCGGCCCCAAGCGGTACTACTGGGTTGCACCACTAGTACTACTGGACCTGGAGACCACCTGCCACTAGAGCCAGAGCTACCGCCCCACCTAAAGCTGCTAGCGCTCCCACCCGGTACTACCAGACCCGAGGGCTGGTACTACCGGTCGCCACGGTGCCTGCGCGCACTAGATCTGGGCCACAACCCATGTACTCCTTTATTATGTTGCAACCCTAGACTTATTCCCCAAACTACCCCTTGTTAAGTGGTTGGCCTATAAATAGAGCCCCCACCCCTCATGTATCCCTTAGGCATAGATGATAGACTAAAGACAACCCCCTTTGTGGAATATCTAGTTTTGCCTCATCCCCTTCCACCAAAGGGGATCGACTATCATCACCACCTCGTTGGAGGTTGCATCGCGCCTCCCTCATTGTATAAGGCCTTGACATCGGTGTCCCTTTGCCAAGACGTCAAGACCCTCTCCAAGGTGTTCTTCCCTCTCCGTGTGGGATCAAGGGAGCACGTTGACCGATCTTTCCTTGCGAGGATTCTATCGGACCGGTGGCCACCTGCGGGAGCAATCGGCATTGTATCGTGTGAGTTTTGCGTGTGTTCATCGTGTTCTTCGCGAGGTGTACGTCCACTTCCGCTACCTCCTCCCTTTCCTCTCGCTTTCCCATCGATTTGACCATGAGATTCGTGAAGATCGGGCCACCCTTGAGATCACCCCTTATCATCTGGTATCAACAGCTTTTGGTTGCCATGGATTTCTCATCGATTTGGTCTTTTCCCCATAAATTCGAAAATTCTACCAAAATAGCCTCAATTCGTGTTTTGGATTGATCTGTGATTTGAGTGCGTTTTGGTAGGTTTTGATCCATAGATTACTTGCTAAACTTGTCGATCTACCTTCCCATGTGTTCACATAGCCTAATTCTATCATTTACCCCTTCGATTTGGTGTTTTCCTCAAGATTTTCCGTCCAAATCACCCCAAAATTGCAAAATCGCGTCAAATCTGCATGTCCCAGCAACAACCGGTACTACCGGGCCTAAAAAGCTATACTACCGCACTTTTCGGGTACTACCGGGGTCCAAAAAGCGCTACTACTGCCCGGACCTAAAAGGAAACAACAGAATTCCCAAATTTCAGTCTCTCACCGTTTTGAGCATAACTTTTGCATACGAACTCGGATTTTGGTGTTCTTTAGCTTGTTTCAAAGAGGAGAAGGAGATCTACATCATCATATAAGTGGTTCATGCTATCTACTCCGTCCAAATTCCGTGAGCAATGTGAAATCCAACAATAAAGGGTGAAGATCAGCGACGAAAGGTATAAAAATTCCGCCACTTCTCCCCACTTGCATCCCTTTGTGAACTCCACCATCTTTGCGATCAATAAACACTTATTGAGACTAGTTCCTCCCATGATTGCTTGGGCTATGCACATTTGATACCTTGTAGAATTCCGAGCAAAAGTTGTAAGCGTGTTATCTCATATAGTTATCTTGTATAGTTGTTAGCACAAGGAAGAGGCAAATGAAAATAGAATAGAAAGAAAAGAAAGAAAACGAGAAAGAAAAAAATAGAAAAAAAGAAAAATAAGAAAAATAAGAAAAGGAAAAAGAAACAAACAAGTGCCTCATAGAATAGGAAGCACAAGCTTGATGAACATCAAATAGGTGGTACTTATTGTGCATATCTTGTAGCCCACCAATTTTATTGCAATCGAACTAGCGTCTCTCCTTGCACTTGTGTGACACGAGCTTATAGTCTTTGCTAGGTAATCATTTGGTTCTTAGCTCACTTTCTCCGTCGCACAAGTCCTATTTATCCCACCGTGTGTGTTTCCTTGTACATAATTTTTATCTTGTAGATTGACTTGTTTTGCTTTGTGATCATCGTGGTTCTTTACTTGCCATTACAATATTTGATTGGATTGTTCTTGGACATGTCATCTTCCATACCTATCCACCATAAGATTTGTGTGTGTGTGCTTTTAGTGGTTAGTTGGTTTTGGTGTTCCGCGTGAACTTCACTTTGCTTGGTTCAGATTGCTCTCAAGTGTGACCACTTGCACGATACTATCTTCCAAGGTAAAGTAAGGTTTGACGTTGCATCCCTAAACCCCTATCACTTCCATATACACCACTTGGTTTTGTGAATCGTGTCTAGGGACTCCGAAGCTGATGATATCTATGAAGAATCCATGATGAGCCACCACAACGACGACTCCACAAGTATAGAGGACATGATGGAGCACTACACCGACAACGTCTCAGCATGCTTTGAGGACCCGGAGCACTACACCTACGACAACTCCACATGCATCGAATACATGGAGCACGTCATCAACTATGGCTCCTCAAGCATGGAGGAATTGGAGCTCTACATCGACAATGGCTCCTCATGCGAGGAGTACATGGAGCACTACACCGATAACAACTCCACATGCTTGGGTGATATGGAGTACTACATCAACAACGACTCCCCAAGCATGGACGACATCGAGTGCTACAATGACGACGCCTCACCAAGCATGGAGGACATGACAAACTTCACCAACTTCGAGGGCTCTTCCATGAGCCATGAAGAATACCTCCACCGCTTGGAGATGGAGGACTACTACGCCAAGCAAGAGGAGGCGCATCATCAAGAAACCATGATCTTCAAGGCCAAGCGTGCCACACCAAAGGGCACCACCTACTTCGATGATCCACCTCCAAGGCGTCAAGCGCGACCACCTACATGGCGTCATGCGCCACCATCTCCAAGGCGACGAGCGTCATCACCTCCAAGCCGCCAAGTGTTGGAAATATCTAGAGACAAATAGTAATAAGGACTATTATCATATTTCATAAAGTTTATGATTAAGTATTATATCATGCTATAATTGTATTGAGTGGAAACATCAATACATGTGTGATATATAAACAACCAGGGGTTCCTAGTGAAACTCTAGTCACTGGTTCATTGGTCAACAAATGATCAGGTTTCCTGATCATGTGGCATTTATGCCAGTTGGAAATGGAGTCAACTCATTCTGAGAATGAGATGATGAACCAATACCCAACCTAAACATCGTGACCCGATCATGTCATGAAGTTCAAGGTATGATGATTAGAAATGGATCCTCGTAGACTATTCCTTATACCGTGAGGCTATATCAATCACTGTCTCTAGAGAGTGCTTAGATAGCATCAAGCATCACTTGGTAATACAGTGATTATAAAGGTGTGTTCAGGTACTCTGAGGAACCGTACAGGCAATATATGTCAAGAGCGAGATTTGTCCATCCACGTGATGGAAAGATACTTAAGGGCCCACTCAGGAGAAGTTATACCCAATAGCTACGCATCGTGTGATTTGATGATAGGGATATCACTTGTCGGAACGAGTCAAGTAGCATTGTTCAGTAACGAGATTGAACACGACATGGTGATGTCATTGATCAGATCTCGGGCAATGCAAGTATCGAGAGACAAAGGTAATAAGACACGACTGTCCCGGTTCAAACGACAAAAGATCTTCATGGCATGCATAGGGGTCACATGGCCATCTAGGTCCCTCTGTCGATCATTGGTCCGGGAGTGTCCCGACTATGTCTAGAGTGTTCCTGAACCGAAGGGTATCACGCTTAAGGGTTTGATGATGCTTAGAGAGTGTTTATAGGATTAGAAGAATCGTCGAAGAAGAGTAGAGAGAACACCGGAAGGGTTTTGGTAAGTCCGGAAGATGTTTGGAGTGGAGGTGGAAGGTGTTCCATAGCCACGGAGATTAAATAATATGTGAATGAATGTTAAATATTGATTTAATCATTTATTCATAATTATTTAATAAAAGAGAAAATCAATTAAATGGTCAAAAGGCTTAATGGGCCAATTCTAGAGGGAAGAGGGCCCATTAGGGAAAGGCAAGAGGGAGAAGGGCCAAAGGGGGTGGCCGGCACCCTAGTGGGCCAGCCCCCCTCCCCCCGCGAGGACCATGGAGGTGGTAGGCGACGCCACCCCTCCCCCTCTCCTCTCCTTTAGTCCCACCCCGGGACTTTGAGGAAGGTAGTTGAAGGGTTCGCAGCATAGAAAACAAAAAATTCCTACGATGAGAACTATACGCCAAGATATATCTACTAGATACAAGCAACGGGTGGATATACATCCATGGAGAACTTACCCTCAAAGACAACAAAGTTTTGTTAACGAGTAGGAACTCGTGGATGATGTAGTCGTACGCTTGCCGATCTCAAGATCGTGTGGAAGTCATAGCGCCGCAAACCAACATCGCATCCGCACTCGCACACACATTTAGGCCACCGAACAACCTCCGCCTCCTTGCTCCAGCGATGCAACGGAAGTAGCAACTCCTTCCAGATGAAATTCCATTGGGAACATGTATCTCGCTAATCTGATACCATGGGGAATAATTCTAGAGGGGGAGAGAGATCCTTCACGAGGAGGTGTGAGGAAGAAGGGTGAGAGGGGTGGCGTTTTATAGGAGGAGGGGGGTACCCCTCCCATGGGCGGCGCCCCATGGAGGGTGACCCCTCACCTCCCCCATTCATGTGGTGGTAACCCCCTCCACATAAAAGTGTCCCTTAACATTCCTCTTCAAAGTCTTTACTTTAAATGCATTAAATTTCTCCAAATTTAATGCTCTCTCATTTAATAAAACTATTTTATTAAATTTATTCTAAATTTTGTTAATTACTTTAAGTAACAAACATTCACATAAAACCCCCTACAACATTTCAATATTACATGCAGAACCAATTTCAGCAATTTCACCCAAAACAGTTCCGGTGTCTATTGAAATAATTCCAGCGTTTTGCAATTCATTCATCTGAAACACATTTGCTCCAAATGGTGTTGGTGTCCCTTAAGTGTGTCATCCTACGGTTCGTGAATAATGTAGACATGATCGAGACCCCTCTCAGATCAATAACCAAAAGCCCGACCTGGAGATCCATACTGACTCCTACACATTCTACGATGACTTCTGTGATCGTGAGAACCTTTAACATTAGTAACTAAATCCCTTTGTCTCGCAATATATTACATGTCCGACATTCGATCATCGGTATCTCCATACCTAGTTTGATATCGTAACCGACATGTACTCTTTTCTCGTTCCTGTGATATAACATTCTAGTGATCTTATCACTTGCTTGCAAGCTAACCAATGTGATATCACCGAGAGGGCCCAAATTATATCTATCCATCATCGGGACGGACAAATCCCACTCTTGATCCATGAGCTTCTACATAACACTTTCGTAGCACTGAACCCACCTCTATAATCACCCTTTCACGGTGTGACGTTTGATGTTATCAAGATACTCTTCCAGTGTTAGTGATTAACATGATCTCATGGTCTAAGGACTAGGATTACTTTGTTAGATGTTATAGCAATATAAACACAATGAATTTGATCGTAATGCTATACTTCGGATGAATGTTCATCACATCATTCCACTAATGTTGTGACCTCGTTATTAGCAACATCCAATGTCCATGATCAGGAAACCTTGATCATGTTGTTAATCAATGAGCTAGTTTATAAGAGAGGCATGACTAGGAACTTTCCTTTTGTTTATTAAACACACACGTATTAACGTTTCCAAATTAATACAATTATAGCATGCAAAATAAACATCTATCATATACTTGGAATATGTATAATAACAACTTTATTATTGCCTCTCAGGGCATATTCCCTTCAGTCTCCCACTTGCACTAGAGACAATAATCTAGCTACATGGTGATACATCTAACACCCATGGAGTTCTGGTGTTGATCATGTTTTTCTCTAGGGAGAGTTTTAGTCAACGGGTCTGCTACATTGAGATCCGTATGTACTTTACAAATCTTTATATCTCCATCCTTGACATGCTCACGGATGGAGTGAAACCGACACTTAATATGTTTGGAATTCTTGTGAGACATTGGTTCCTTTGCGTTGGCTATGTCTCCATTGTTGTCACAATAGATAACCATTGGATCCAACGCACTAGGAACCACACCTAGTTCGGTAATGAACTCCTTCGTCCAAACCGCTTCCCGTGCTGCTTCTAAAGTAGCAATATATTCCGCCTCCGTTGTTGACCTTATTACCACGGGTTGTTTGGAGCTCCTCCAACTAACTACTGCTCCGTTCATGAGAAATACGTATCCGGATTGAGACTTAGAGTCGTCTGGATCAGTGTCAAAGCTAGCATCGACATAACAATTAGCGACCAGCTCTTCTTTACCTCCGTATACAAGAAACATTTCCTTAGTTCTTCTCAAGTACTTAAGGATATTCTTGACCGCTATCTAGTGTCCCAAACCTGGATCAGATTGGTACCTACTAGTCAAACTAATAGCATGTGCCACATCTGGTCTTATACATAGCATGGCGTACATTATAAAGCCTATGGCTGAAGCGTAGGGGATCTTATCCATTATCTCTCTTGCTTCCGCCGTAGCCGGACTTTGAGTCTTACTCAATGTCTTGCCTTGCAACATAGGTAAGAACCCCTTCTTACTTTCGTCCATTTTAAACTTCTTTAAAATCTTATCAAGGTATGTTCTTTGCAATAGCCCTATTAGGCGTCTTGATCTATCTCTATAGATCTTTATGCCTAATATATATGACGCTTCACCAAGGTCTTTAATAGAAAATTTGTTTAGATAACTTTTAACACTGTTTAAAAGATCTATATCATTTCCAATCAATAATATGTCATCCACATATAATATCATAAATGCCACATTTCTTGTAAATACAAGCCTCTCCATAAGTTTGGACAAATCCAAACTCTTTGATCACCTCATCAAAGCGGAGATTCCAACTCCATGATGCCTGCTTCAGTCCATAGATGGATCGCTGAAGCTTGCACACCTTGATACAAAACCCGTTGGTTGTATCATATACAACTCTTCTTCAATGTTACCATTGAGGAACGCAATTTTGACATCCATCTGCCATATTTCATAATCAAAATATGTAGTAATTGCTAACATAATCCTAACTAATTTTAGCATCACTACGGGAGAGAATGTCTCATCGTAGTCAACTCCTTGAATTTGTCGAAACCCTTTTGCGACAAGTCGAGCTTTATAGAAGGTTACATTACCATCAACATCAGTTTTTCTTTTGAAAATCCATTTATTCTCAACGGCCTTTCGGTCATGAGGTTAGTCCACCAAGGTCCAAACCTGGTCTTCGTACATGGATTTCATCTCGGATTTCATGGCTTCTAGCCATTTGTTGGAATCCAGGCTCATCACCGCTTCTTCATACGTTGCAGGGTCATCTATTTCATCAACCATGAAATTTACAACAGGATTCCCGTACAGTTCAGGAGCTACACGTGTCCTGCTTGACCTGCGAGGTTCAGTAGTGTCCTCTTTTGGAGTTTCATGATCATTATCATTAGTTCCTTCTTCATTTGGTGAACTCAACTCCGGAACGACTTTCGGTGCTGTGCCACTCGCCATTTCATGAAGAGAAGGTTCAATAACCTCTTCGAGTTCTACCTTTCGACTACTCGCGCCTTTTGCGAGAAACTCTTTCTCTAGAAAGGATCCATTCTTAACAATGAAAACCTTGCCCTCAGATCTGTGATAGAAGGAATACCCAATTGTTTCTTTAGGATATCCTATGAAGACGCATTTATCCGCTTTGGGTTCGAGTTTATCAGGCTGAAGTTTCTTCACATAAACATCGCATCCCCAAACTTTAAGAAATGACAGCTTAGGTTTGTTTCCAAACCATAATTCATACGGTGTCGTTTCAACTGATTTAGATGGGGCCTGATTTAAAGTGAATGTAGCGGTTTCCAGTGCATAACCCCAAATTGACAGTGGCAAGTCAGTCAGAGACATCATAGATCAAACCATATCCAATAGAGTATGATTACGATGTTCCCACACACCATTACGTTGTGGTGTTCCGGCAGGTGTGAGTTGTGAAACTATTCCACACTCTTTCATGTGTGTGCTAAACTCGTAACTGAGATACTCACCTCCACGGTCGGACCGCAGAAATTTGATCTTTCTATTACGATGATTTTCCACTTCATTCTGAAATTCCTTGAACTTTTCAAAGGTTTTAGACTTATGTTTCATCAAATAGATATACCCGTATCTACTCAAATCATCCGTGAAAGTAACAAATTAACGATATCCACCTCGCGCCGACACACTCATTGGACCGCATACATCAGTATGTATGATTTCCAATAAATCTGTCGCCTGTTCCATTGAACCGGAAAACGGCGTTCTAGTCATCTTGCCCATAAGGCATGGCTCACATGTATCAAATGCTTCAAAATCAAATGATTCCAAAAGTCCATCAGAATGGAGTTTCTTCATGCGTTTAACACCAATATGACCTAGACAGCAGTGCCACATATATGCAGATATATCATTATTAAGTTTAATTCTTTTAGCATCAACACTATGGATGTGCGTATGAGTACTATCGAGATTCAACAGAAATAAACCATTCATCATGGGTGCATGACCATAAAAGATATTATCCATATAAATCGAACAACCATTGTTTTCGAATTTAAACAAATAACCACATCGCATCAAACAAGATCCAGATATAATGTTCATGCTCAGTGCAGGCACCAAATAACAATTATTTAGGTATATAACTAATTCCGATGGTAGGTGGAGAGGCAGCATTCTGACGACGATCACATCAACTCTTGATCCATTGCCGACACACATCTTGACCTCACCCCTTGCTAGCGGTCGCTTGTTCTGCAGCCCCTGATTCGAGTTACATATGTTAGCAACCGATCCGGTATCAAATACCCAGGTGCTACTACGAGTACTAGTCAAGTACACATCAATAATATGTATATCATATATACCTTTGTTTGCCTTGCCGGCTTTCTTGTCTGCCAAAAACTTGGGGCAGTTGCGCTTCCAATGGCCAGTCCCCTTACAATAGTAGCACTCGGTATCAGACCGAGGGCCATCCCGGGATTTCTTTTCAGGTGCAGCAACAGATTTGCCGTCTTTCTTTCCCTTCCGTTTACCCTTCTTGTCTTTCTTGAAACCGGTGGTCCTATTGACTAATGACCCAAAATATATCTAGCTCGTTAGGGAACCCCAAGAGGAAGGTATGATGAGCACAACAGCAAGTTTTCCCTCAGCTATGAAACCAAGGTTATCAATCCAGTAGGAGCAAGGAAACACCTCCAAGGTGTTGCTAGCTGAACTTTGGCAGGGCACACTACCGGTGCTAGCAGCAACATGGAAACCTACACAACACAACCACATAACTCTTCCCCCAACTTACATTGAGGTTATCAATCTCACTGGTTTTGCTAAAAACAAAGGATTAAACGTATTATGTGGAAGAAAGTAATAGTTTGCAGAAAGTAAACATAAAGCAATAAACAATTGATTGAAGATTGATGATAAAAGAAAGGACCAGGGTCCATAGTTCACTAGTGATGGCTCTCCTTAAGATAGATGACATGTTGGGTGAACAAATTACAACGGGGCAATTGACAAACATCGAGAAAGCAATATGCATATACTACTCATCCGGACTCCTTTGAGACTTGATTGGGCATTAACATTATACATAGACTGTAATCCAACTGCATCTATGACTAATAATCCACCTTCAGGTTATCATCCAACCCCCCTCCAGTATTAAGTTGCAAGCAACAGATAATTTCATTACGCATTGCGCGTAAAGTAAACAAAGGATTGTTGTTTTCTCCCTAGTAGCAACAACACATCTAGTACCTTAGAGATTTCTGTCACTTCCCCAGATTACTAGAGGCATGAACCCACTATCGAACATAAATACTAACTCTTGGAGTTGCTAGCATCTACTTGGCCAAGATAGCTACTAACAACGGAAAGCATGCAAGATCACAAATAACAAAGACATGATAGAATCAATAATCAATCTGAAATAGCATCTCAATATCCATCGGGTCCCCGCAAACACAACATGTAGGAATTACAAATAGATGATCTTGATCATAAACGGAGCTCACAAGATCTAAACATGATAGCACAAACAAGGAGAACCAACCATCTAGCTACTACATGGACCCGTAGTCCAAGGATGAACTACTCACGCATCACACCGGAGGCTTGCATGGTGATGAAGAAGGCCTCCAGGGTGAATTCCCCTCTCCAGCAGGGTGCCGGGAAGAGCTTCAGATCCCTCCCGGTCTAGAGATGGAGATGACGGCGGCTACAGACTCTTTCGTGGAATTTTGATCGGGTACTTAGGGTTTCTGCATCAGAGGCATCTTATAGGCGAAAGGGGAGGGCGAGGGGGTGCTGGAGGCGGCCAGACCACCCCCTGGCGCGGGCTAGGCTGGGCCGCGCGGCCAGGTGGTGTGGCGACCCCCTGGCCCCTCTCTGTCTCGTACACTGGCTCCTTGTGTTCCTCGGTGAAAAGCTGACTTTGGCTTTTGTCCCGTCCAATTCCGAGAATATTCATTTTCTGACTTTCCTGGAACCAAAAACAGCAGAAAACAGGCAACTGGCACTATGTCTCTTGTTAATAGGTTAGTACATGAAAGTGTATAGAAAGTACTCCAAAGTTGGAACAAAACATAAGAAAGTAGATAAAACCAAGCATGGAACATCAAAAATTATGGATACGTTAGCAACGTATCATTGACCATCAATACTTGATGTTCTTTCCTAATCTCCACTTCTGCAGTCTTAAGCATTGATAGAAGCTCGGGGAGAGTCTTCTTCATGCCCTGCATGTTATAGTTCATCATGAAGCTCTTGTAGCTAGGTGGCAGATATTGGAGAACACGATGTATGCCTAAATCAATGGGAATTGTTATTCCCAAGGACACAAGCTTATCAGCGTACCTAGACATTTTGAGTACATGCTCACTTATGGAGCTGTTCTATTCCATCATGCATCTAAAGAACTTTTCTGAATTATTATAACTCTCTACGGCAGCATGGGTATCGAAAATCATTTTCAATTCACCCATGGTATCAAAGGCATTGCCATTTTCGAAACGCTTTCGAAGTTCTGGCTCTAGCCCATACAGTATGCCGCAATGAACTAAGTTGTGGTCCTCCTGAAGAGTCACATAAACATTCTTTTCCTCGTCAGGAGTTGGTGGGGGGCCTAGCGGCGCTTCTAGCACATATTGCTTTTGTGCAGTGATGTCCCACAAGTATAGGGGGTGTATCGCAGTATTTTCGAGGGAAGTGAAACCCAATTTATTGATTCGACACAAGGGGAGCCAAAGAATATTTATAAGCCTTAACAACTGAGTTCTCAATTCAGCTGCACCTGGAAACAATCTTGCTCACAGTAGTTTATTAGTACCAACAGTTTTGTAGTAGCAATAGTAAAGTAACAACAGTAGTAAAAGTAAAGACAACAGTAACAATTGCAGCAAACAGTAGGATTCGAATGCGATAGGCATAAGGATGCATGGACGGGCGTTGCATGGATAAGACAATTCACATAGCAATCAGAACATAGGACATTTGCAGATAGATAAGATAAAGCACCCAAGTACTAGATAATCATAGGCATGTGTTCCATATATAGTCATACGTGCTCGCAATGAGAACTTGCACAACATCTTTTGTCCTGCCAGCCCATTTGCAGCGGGGCCTCAAGGGAACTACTGGCAATTAAGGTGCTCCTTTTAATAGAGCACCGGAGCAAAGCATTAACACTCTGTGAACACATGTGATCCTCGCATCAAAGCCATTCCCTCTAGTTATCCTATTTTCTGTCACTTCGGGGCCATTGTGTTCCGGACAACAACGTGTGTACACAACTTGCAGGTAAGACCATAAACAATACTATCATAATGAATCAATAACATGTTCAGATCTGAAATCATGGCACTCGGGCCCTAGTGACAAACATTAAGCATAACAAGTTGCAACAAAGTCAAAAATCACTAATAATAGATACTAGGCACCATGCCCTAACAATCCGATGCCATTACATGAACGACCTTATCCAATCCCTACCATCCCCATAGCCTACAACGGGGATTACTCACTCATAGATGGGGAAAACATGGATGGTCGATGGAGAAGCGATGGTGGCGATGATGGCGATGATCTCCTCCAATTCCCCGTCCCGGCAGGGTGCCAGAATGGAGTTTCTGGTGCTATTTTGTGGAATCTGGTGGTGGCGGCGGAGCGGAACTCCTTCTGGAAAAACGTCGACCCCCTCGAGGTTTTAGGTCAGAAGGCATCTTATACGCGAAGAGGGAGACCGAGGGGGTGTCTAGGGTGGCCATACCACCCACTGGCGCGGCCAGGCCCAGCCCGCGTGGCCAGGTGGTGTGGCTGGGGAAGAATATCATTTTACGGCCCAAAAGTTGGGGTGTCCAGGCAACACGGTACCCAAGTTCCCTGAAATCAGCCGAGATAACTACAGTTAGTGTGCCAAATACTTAGAGGGTCTTTTCGGCACGAATTCAACTTTACATTTCAATACAAAAAATCAGGCTAACGGTCGTCAAGTTGGGCCCCCCTGTCAGTTCTTGCCGTTATGTCACTCCTGTCGCTCCCGTCGCTTAGGTGTCAATTAGGCTTGCAGCATTGGTGCATGTATCCATTACGCGTCTTCTTCTTCCCCGTAGCGGCAATCTGTGGGGCGTCGCAGCCATGGCGCGGAGCTAGGACGTGGATGAACCTGCTCGGCCTAGCTCTCCTCCCTGTAGGCTTGCAGTGTTGGTGCCTGCATCCAATACGCGACTTCTTCCCCGGAGTGGCAATCTGTGGTCGCGGCCATGGCGCTGAGCTGGGACGTGACGAAGCTGCTCGACCCTGCTCTCCTCCCCATCCTAAGTCGGAGCTCGCCCTCACCGTGGACACACCCATGGCACGGTGTGGGGACGAGAATTGGTTCCTGGTGAGATCTATCACCTTGTCGACCATGCTCGGTTCTGTTTTCCTCCTCTAGAATCCGAGCTCGCCGTCGTCGTGGTTGCACCCGCACCAATTCTGCCACCTCTGCCGAGGTCTCTGTGGTAGCTCAAGTTCTAGGGCTCTCCAAGTTCTGCCATGTTAGGCATGTAAGTATTGTTGTATGTTAAACTAGCAAATCTCTTTTGTTCAAATCTCTTGGGCTATACCAACTTCATTGTGTTTAATTATGAAAGACAAAATATAAATGATTTCTCTCAATTTCTGGCATAGAAAAATACACAGCTAATTTCACATTCTCGCAGGAACTGGCCCCACTTGTTGAACCGGCAGCACTGCCACGATCTCCACGTAACCACGGTGAGTTCTCGAACCGAAAGTTGCAGTTACCACGTTTCTTCTGCAGTCATTCCTCTTCCTCAGTCATTCCTCTACAGTTTTTCCTGAGCACTTCTTCTTCCTCTATTCTGGAAGATGGGATGGTTAAGGTGGGGGGTTTCGCGAGAGAGTTATTCCCTGGTTGCAAGCTAGCCTAGGAGAAGAAGCACGAGGAGGACAGAAAACGATTTCAGGACGAGCAGGGATCTTGGGACGGTGGCGACATCAAGCGGTTGAAGGGGAAGCAAGTCAAGGACGACAACAAGTGGCGGTGATACATTGTGTGTTTGAACTAGATTTTAGTTTCTAGTTTATTATGTGTTTGATACATTTAGTTACTTCAATACAAAATTTCGACCAATTTAACTTGTTGATGTATTTCTTGAGAATTATAATATAATCGAGCACTAGAAATATTTTGTAGTGTGCATGAGCATGATCAGTAAATATAATTGAACACTAGAAACTTTAAGGCACTCCATATAAAGGAGTATATTAATATAGAAGGTTCACCAGAGACACCACGGATATATTGTCTTACATGCCACACATAGGTAATAATTAACTAGAACAAAATAAAAGCAGGGGCTGCAGTAGGAGGCCGGGACATGGAGACGCCTAGCAGGGCAGGGGTTTATCAGCAGGAGGCAGCGACATCCTAGTCGATGGGATACATGCCAGTCCTGACATACCCCCGGAGGAATTTGCCGTAGGCTGCGTGCCGCGCCAAGGTAATCGGCCTATGGCTTCTGCCTCCGCCTTTGCCAACGCCCTCCGCGTGCTGGATCATGTTGTCGAGGTCCACGTTGATTGCTCTGCCACAGAATGGGCAAAACAGTCTCCCCTACGGTGGAAACAGATTAGCCCACACCGTAACCGCCTCAGCACGTAGCGACTCTTGTTTTCCTTGGATACCTTGCTATCGTCCACTTCATCATCATCTTCTTGTTGATTTTTAAGAACATAACTTAGAACTCATACATATGATTAAATTGTATTACAACTCAAGAATTGACAACATGTATATGTAAGACAATATATTCGTGGATATCAAAGATAAAGCATTTCAGCAATAGTTTCATCGGTTCATATATCATTTCATCTCAACACAATGACAAATAATTGCATTAAAGTGAATGTAGGATAAATCTAGGGGCCTCATAAGTTTCTTCAGGGATGGAGTAGGTGAACCAATTAACAATTGCACAACCTGTAATATTGTTGTACATCGCCCCAGGTTCACTAACTCATCCCGGAAAAATCTGACACCAATGTGTCCGCCTCTCTTTTGGGACAAATTTGAATCATTGGCCATAATAAGAAATTGAAATGTAATCGTACAAAACAATATTAAGGGATATACATAGTCAGGTACAAAAACAAGCCTAAATATTGTAATTATAAATAAAAAATCAAACAATTAATCTTCAGGTACATGTTAAAAATACTTATGATCAAAACCATTCATATACATATGCATCATACCAATCATTAAAAGATCAGAAGCAATTCAAGGATTATATATGTAGTTCCATATGAGAATAAATCAAGGGCCTCATAATTTTTTTTAGAGATGGAGTTGTAGAACCAAAGTACCAACAACACAACTTATATTGTTTGTGTGCATTGCTGCCTCAGGTTCACCAACCTATCCCTAAAACACGACACCATCATACGTGTCTCCCCTTGTAACTCTTTTGGGGCAAATTTCAATCATCGGCCTCGGTGACAAACTAAAATGTAATTCTTATACACTATGAATGCATGGGATAGATAATTCAAATATCATTGTTTTATGAATGTAGAATAAAGATTGCAACCTTATAAGTTTCTACAGAGATGGCGTAAGCGAACCAAGTAACAATTGCACAACTTATATTGATCTTGTACATGGCCCTAGGTTCGCTCACTCATCTCTAAAAAAATCTGACACCAATGTGTCTGCCTCTCTTTGAGGCAAATTTGAATCATTGGCCACAATAAGAAATTAAAATATAATCGTACAAAACAATATTCAGGGATATACAAATGCATCATACAACGCATTCATAGATCAGAAACAATACAAATATTATATATTTAGGTTCCATATGAGAGAAAAATTAGGGCCTCATTTTTTTAGCGATGGAGTCGGAGAACCAAAATACCAATAGCACAACCTATATTGTTTATGTGCATTGCTGCCTCAGGTTCACTAACCATCCCTAAGAAAACGACACCATCAGATGCCCTTGCACTATTTTGGGGCAAAATTGAATCATTGGGCTTAGTAAGAAATATAAATGTAATGTTATAGGCCTGCTGTGTATCGAAATCAACACTCAACTAGCAAACTCAACTAGATGGCAGATGAGTAGATTGGGGTTTTGTGACTAGACGGATTGGGATTTTGTGACTAGATGGCAGATGCATCAATCAACCGATCGAATCATATATATACTACCCTACTTCAAGAGCAAAAGAATTTGTACACGATTGAGAAAATCCTATGTATGAACAGTGAAAACTACGGCTGCGACTAGAGAAGCTAGCAATGTAGTACCTCAGACTCCTCATCAGGGACCTCCTCCTCTAACTCATCATTCTCCGCGATTGCGTCGAAGATTTCTTGTATGACGATGGGGTCGCTGATGTAGATCACCAGATTGCCTCCGCTTGCCGCCTGCCTCCCATCCATATCTGCCGCTGGCACCACGACGTTGTCGGCCACCTGCTGCTCGGTGGCGACGGCTACTACCTGCTGCTCGGTGGCGATGGCTACCACCTGCTGCTCGACGGCGACGGCTACTGGCTGGACGGATGAGCTCGCACCCTCGACGGCGCGGCGACGAGCGGCGTTCGTGCCTGGAGAAGACGCCTCCGCCTGCTTGGCAACGACCAAGCCATCTGCTGCTGCGCCTTCAACTGGCTTCACCCCCGGCTCGTCTCGACGCGTACGCTTTATGGCGCACCAAGGGAAGGAGGTAGTGCAAACGAGGGAGCTTTGGTGCGCGCGGCAGGTGTAGATTGGGGTCTTGGGACTAGACAGACTGGGGGGAAATGACACGAGCTCATGGAAGAAGAAGGTCGAGGGGGGTTATAAACGCCGGACCGTTCGTAGTCCTCGAGTGGACATGTGTGGTGGGCGGGGGGCTACCACGATCTCCACCCTTTTTTCCGGTTCCCTTTTTTTTAAATAGCCACGATCTCCACTTTAGCTGCATTGAAAACACGCTCATGGCAGACCTCGATTACACTGCATGCAAGTGGCACGGAACCAATTTCTAGCAACGTTAGATCTACTCGAGGGGGGCCCTTGACTCATGGAAGTTACTAGCGGTAGGGCCTAGTTGGAAGTGAGATTGAGAGCACTGCGTAAAAATGGGATATGTCTTATTAAAATCAAGTGGCAATAAATTGCAGCGTCCCATCAACAACCGTGCACTCGATGACCCCGTTGCCTTGTGCATGTGTTGTAGTAGCAGTAATAGGATTTTTAGACTTGATTAAACTTGACATGACCGCTCGACGACTTTTTCCATGGACAACATCGTGTTCCTTCCTGTAGAAGTCTCGCTGAGGGAGACGTCCGTGCTATCTCACGCTGTACTATGAAGGGCACGGCGTGTGCAACAATCATCGTTGGATCGCACAGAATCAATGGTTGGTGCGCACGATCCGCGTGAAAACTGTGACAACCAACCAGGGAGTAGCAGACAGGGTGAGCACATGTTTGGGATTCTACGAAAGATAGAGAGAGGGGGGCAAAACTAAGTAGTACCACATAAAACCAATGGCAAAACTAAGTAGTATAAAAATGGAATGTGTCTTGTACAATGAAATACATCATGGAATACATCAAATTAAGCCAAGATAGATCAACTAGATTTCATTGGATGTGTGTTCTTCTCATAAACCACACATGGATCCACCTGTGTGATTGCATGTCTGTTCCTCTAAACAAACCACATAAGGATCCACCAGTGTCATTGGATGTGTGTTCTTCTCATGAACCACACATGGATCCACTAGTGTCATTGCATGTCTGTTCTTTTCATGAACCACAGCTAGAGTCATTGCATGTCTGTTACTTCCATAAACCACACATGGATCCACCGGCGTCATTGCATGTCTGTTCTTTTCATGAACCACGGCTAGAGTCATTGCATGTCTGTTACTTCCATAAACCACACATGGATCCACCGGTGTCATTGCATGCCTGTTCTTTTCATGAACCACACCCGGTGTCATTGCATGTCAGTTCTTTTCATGAACCACATAAGGATCCACCAGTGTCATTGCATGTCTGTTCTTCCCACAAACCACAAAAGGGTCCACCAGTGTCATTGCATGTCTGTTCTTTTCATGAACCACACCCAGTGTCATTTGATGCGCTCGACTTTCAACATAGAGCTCGTTGGGAACCCCAAGTGGAAGGTATGATGAGCACAGCAGTAAGTTTTCCCTCAGTTACGAAACCAAGGTTTAATCGAACCAGTAGGAGCAAGGAAACACCCCAAAGGTGTTACTAGCTGAGCTTTGGCAGGGCGCACTACCGGTGCTAGTAGCAACGTGGAGACCTACACAACACAACGACAGAACTTTGTCCCCAACTTGCGATGAGGTTGTCAATCTCACCGTGTTTCGCGGAAAACAAAGGATTAAACGTATCGAATGGAAAGAAGTGAAAGTTTGCAGAAAGTAAACACAAAGCAGTAAACAGTTGTAGATTGTATGTAAAGAAAAAGGATCGGGATCCATAGTTCACTAGAGGTGGCTCTCCTTAGATAGATAACATGCTGGGTGAACAAATTACAGCGGGGCAATGGACAAACACCGAGAAAGCAATACATGCATATACTAATCATCTTGACTCCTCTGAGACTTGATTGGGCATTACAACATAATACATAGACTGCCATCCAACTGCATCTATGACTAATAATCCACCTTCAGGTTATCATCTGAACCCCCTCTAGTATTAAGTTGGAAGCAACAGATTATTGCTTTACGAACTGCGTGTAAAGTAAACAATACGATTGTTCTATGAATAAAGGATTGTTGTTTTCTCCCTAGTAGCAACAGCACATCTAGTACCTTAGAGATTTCTGTCACTTCCCCAGATTACCAGAGGCATGAACCCACTATCGAGCATAAATACTAACTCTTGGAGTTGCTAGCATCCACTTGGCCAAGATAGCTACTAACAACGGAAAGCATGCAAGATCTCAAATAACAAAGACATGATAGAATCAATAATCAATCTGAAATAGCATCTCAATATCCATCAGATCCCCGCAAACACAACATGTATGGATTAGAAATAGATGATCTTGATCATGAACGGAGCTCACAAGATCTAAACATGAAAGCACAAAGGAGGAGAAACCAGCCATCTAGCTACTACATGGATCCGTAGTCCAAGGATGAACTACTCACGCATCACACCGGAGGTTTGCATGGTGATGAAGAAGGCCTCCAGGGTGAATTCCCCTCTCCAGCAGGGTGCCGGGAAGAGCTTCAGATCCCTCCCGATCTAGGGATGGAGATGACGGCGGCTACAGACTCTTTCGTGGATTTTTGATCAGGTACTTAGGGTTTTCGTCCCGAGGGCAATATATAGGTAGAAGGAGAGGCCGAGGGGGTGCCAGGGCTGGCCTCACCACCCCCTGGCGCGGGCCAGGCTGGGCCGCGCGGCCAGGTGGTGTGGTGGCCCCCTGGTCCCTCTCCGTCTCGTATTCTGGCACTTGATCACTTCCGGAAAAATAGGCACTTTGGCTTTTGTCCCATCCAATTCCGAGAATATTCATTTTCTGACTTTCCTGGAACCAAAAACAGCAGAAAACAGGCAGCTGGCACTGTGGCTCTTGTTAATAGGTTAGTCCAAGAAATCATATGAAAAGTACTCCAAAGTTGGAACAAAACACAAGAAAGTGGATAAAACCAAGCATGGAACATCAAAAATTATAGATACATTTGCAATGTATCATCATTGCATGTATGTTCCTCTAGACAAACCACATAAGGATCCATCGGTGTCACTGCATGCTGTTCTTTTCATGAACCAGATAAGGATCCACTAGTGCCATTGGATGTGTGTTGTTTTCATGAACCACACCCACTGTCATTGCATGTCGGTTCTTTTCATGAACCACATAAGGATCCACCAGTGTCATTGCATGTCTGTTCTTCTCACAAACCACATAAGGATCCACCAGTGTCATTGCATGTCTGTTCTTTTCATGAACCACAACCAGTGTCATTGCATGTGTGTTCCTCTAGACAAACCACATAAGGATCCACCAGTGTCACTGCATGTCTGTTCTTTTCATGAACCACACCCACTGTCATTGCATGTGTGTTCCTCTAGACAAACCACATAAGGATCCACCGGTGTCACTACATGTCTGTTCTTTTCATGAACCACATAAGGATCCACCAGTGTCATTGGATGCGTGTTCTTTTCATGAACCACACCTAGTGTCATTGCATGTCAGTTCTTTTCATGAACCACACATGGATCCACCAGTGTCATTGCATGTCTGTTCTTCTCACAAACGACATAAGGATCCACCAGTGTCATTGCATGTCTGTTCTTTTCATGAACCACACCTAGTGTCATTGCATGTGTGTTCCTCTAGACAAACCACATAAGTCATTGCATTTCTGTTCTTTTCATGAACCACACTCGGTGTCATTGCATGTATGTTCCTCTAGACAAACCACATAAGGATCCACCGGTGTCACTTCATGTCTGTTCTTTTCATGAACCACATAAGGATCCACTAATGTCATTGGATGTGTGTTCTTCTCATCAACCACACCTAGTGTCATTGCATGTCAGTTCTTTTCATGAACCACACATGAATCCACCAATGTCATTGCATGTCTGTTCTTCTCACAAACCACATAGGGATCCGCCAATGCCATTGCATGTCTGTTCTTTTCATGAACCACACCTAGTGTCATTGCATGTGTGTTCCTATAGACAAACCACATAAGTCATTGCATGTCTGTTCTTTTCATGAACCATACCTGGTGTTATTGCATGTGTGTTCCTCTAGACAAACCACATAAGGATCCACCGATGTCACTACATGTCTATTCTTTTCATGAACCACATAAGGATCCACTAGTGTCATTCGATGTGTGTTCTTCTCATGAACCACACATGGATCCACTGGTGTCATTGTAGGTCTATTCTTTTCATGAACCACATCTAGAGTCATTGCATGTCTGTTACTTCCATAAACCACACATGGATCCACCAGTGTCATTACATGTCTATTGTTTTCATGAACCACACCTGGTGTCATTGCATGTCAGTTCTTTTCATGAACCACATAAGGATCCATGTCCTGATCTAGGGATGGAGATGACGACGGCTATAGACTCTTTCGTGGATTTTTGATCGGGTACTTAGGGTTTTCGTCCCGAGGGCAATATATAGGCAGAAGGAGAGGCCCATGGGGTGCCTGGGCTGGCCTCACCACCCCCTGGCGCGGGCCAGGCTGGGCCGCGCGGCCAGGTGGTGTGGTGGCCCCCCTGGTCCCTCTCCGTCTCGTATTCTGGCACTTGATCACTTCCGAAGGCACTTTGTCTTTTGTCCCGTCCAATTCCAAGAATATTCATTTTCTGACTTTTCTCGAACCAAAAACAGCAGAAAACAGGCAGCTGGCACTGTGGCTCTTGTTAATAGGTTAGTCCAAGAAATCATATGAAAAGTACTCCAAAGTTGGAACAAAACACAAGAAAGTGGATAAAACCAAGCATGGAACATCAAAAATTATAGATACATTTGCAATGTATCAACATCCCCAAGCTTAACTCCTACTCGTCCTCGAGTAGGTAAGTGATAAAAAGAAAGAATAATTTTTGAGGTGACATGCACCATCAAAGACTTGATCAAAGTATTTGCAAAACATTCAAATCTGGGATCATAGTACTTCAATCATAACATGAAAGACAAAGTTCTAGCA
This sequence comes from Avena eriantha, assembly GCA_910589775.1. Taxonomy (NCBI): domain Eukaryota; kingdom Viridiplantae; phylum Streptophyta; class Magnoliopsida; order Poales; family Poaceae; genus Avena; species Avena eriantha. The sequence continues at coordinate 46,489,457 of OU342741.1, forward strand.
ATAAGCAAAGAAACTATGATGCAACATGAAAAGGCACAAACAAAAGATTCATGAATAACAATCGTTTGCAAGACGTTTGTTTGTTTCTCATAAAGAAAACATAGCATAGTAGTATTCAGCTTGTCCCTCAATAGATATAGCAAATATAAATGCATAGGACACCTTCAAAGTTCATAAGAGTGACTAGATACAATAGTTTCAAACAAGCAATAACAGGTTATGCATCAATCAACTAGTCTTGGGACAATGCACATAGAACTAAGAATGGCCACTATGCTCTCAAAGTAGGTGCATAAAGATAGAAGGTGGAGACTCAATATAATGGTGGAAGAAAAGCCTTTTGTAAAAGGAAGTAGGGATTCAAGTCTCATAAAGAGCTTCCAAAAATTATGGTACTTGTAGCTTTCAGCTCTCATTGCCCCTATCATAAGCATCTTGAAGGTGATTAAGGTTAAAGTGACACAACTAAGAGGATATGCTTGACAAGTTATAAACCGAAATCTCATGCCCCTTACTTACGAAGACCGATCCTCATGCTACTCAACTTCAGTCACGAGTAAGCTCTTGTCATTGTAAGTATATTTGTATCATTAAGAACCGCCAATGGGGTACCCCTTGCTCATGATACAAGAGCTTTCCCATAATCAAAATGACAAGGCAAGCAGACAATGAGCATCTCAACGATCTTTTTATTTGCTATTTGCATAGGTTTTTATTGAGGATGCTTCATAGAGTGCTCATTATGGTGATGCTACAAGTTTCCACCATGATTAGGCATGGCTTAGGCTAGCGGCCTAGGCGTTTCTCTAACACACATACAAACTCCATGATCTTACAAGTTCCACTTTTATTTCACACCGCCGGGATCCGTAAGCAAAATAACATGATATCAATGGGGTACAAAGTACAAGTGCAATGTTGAAAGCGTTCCCCATGGTACATGGTTCTGCTAATTTCAACTTATAAAGCGCAAGCATATACGCAACAAAGAAGGACCCAATGGTTCAAGTTTATTAGAGGAAAAAAATAAAGTGTGCCATCAAGTTTGTGAGAGCTTTAATCACTAGTTTTCTCATAACAAGTGGAAGGTAAACAAAAGCATGAATATACTTGGAATAGCATAAGATAGTAGGTAGGTATGGTGGACTCTTTGGAATAACTTGGTTTAGGGAGTTGGATGCATGAGTGGAACTCATACTTTGTTGTGGAGGCTAGCAAAAGACTGGGAGCGACAAACTAAGAGAGCAATAATGGCCATAATCATGCAGAGTGACAAAACGTCATTGATCAAAGCATAAAGTGATACTACAAGTTGAAAACTAAAGGATCATACAGGCTATGGTGACTTGAGATAGTCATAACATGGTGTGAGCATGTGCCAAGTCAACCCAAATAAAGCATCAAAGGAGAATACCACTATACTATGCTTTAATATGCTAAAACAACGCATGATTCAAACAAGGCACATTAAGCAATCTCAATTGTTTATAACAAGTCATGCTACAGAAAATAATACTAAGCATAAATCCAAAACAATATCAAGCATGGCATGACAAAGCATAGGCCACAGTCAAAAACGAGCTCTTTTTACCACATAAGTATGAACTTTCCTACTCTTTTCCAAACCAAACCAAACTATTTGCAAACCAACGTATGAAAGAGGGGGTCCAACCAATTTATTCATAAAACTAAGCAAACCAAGCAAACTAAAAACCAAAATGAAAACAAAAAATAAGACGCTCCAAGAACAACACAACTGTGCATAAAACAATAAAAATGAAGCGTTTGGAAGAAACCTGGGATTTTAATTGATGAAGAAGGGGATGCCTTGGGCATCCCCAAGCTTTGACGCTTGTACTTCTTGGATATTTCTTGGGGTGACACGCGTGGCATCCCCAAGCTTGAGCTTTAGTCCATCATTCATCTCATTACTCATTCCTTCCATACACCTGAAAATTTTCCTTTATACAAAACTTCACACAATCTCATTAGCAACATTATTGCACTTAAGATAAATAAGTCTCAAGGTTCAGTTGTAACACCAAATAAACTTCTATTATAACACTAGCTACTGTAGCACTTCCCTCAAAAATCTCAATTCCCCAAAGAACTCAAGAAGGAACCAACAAGAAGCAAATGCAGAAAATGACAGAAATCTGTCAAAACAGACCAGCAGGTAAAGACGAATTTTTTAGAAGACCTTCTGTTGCTCAAATCAAAAAGTGTTGAGCTAACGAAAGTTAGATAACAACCTGGGTCAGAAGCACAAAAACTTACAGCTCAATCCTACATACAGAGCTCTCTCACGAAGTTTTACGGCGAAGCACAGAAATCTGGGGGACGGCAACTTTTCCAATCATTACTTCTCTCTCATTAGAGGTTACTATTGGCACAAAAAGCAAATAAAAAGGATAAGAAGAGGTTATTACAGAGGTAATAACTTCCAAGACTCATCTAAAATTCTTGGGTTATCTCCCAACAAGTACTTTTCTTTAATGCCTTTAAGTTAGGCATAAGAAGCAAAGAAAGAATCAAGTGTTCTCAAATGAAGAAGCATTAAGACCAAATTTTGTTTTCATAGGAGAAGCAAAATAAATATTTTCTCTCTTTTTAGGGAAGTGTTCTATACCTTTCTTGAGTGGGAGTTGATATTTAATGGTGCCTTCTTTCATATCAATGATGGCACCAACAGTTCTAAGAAAAGGTCTTCCCAAAGTAGTAGGACAAGAAGCATTGTATTGAACATCCAAAACATAGAAATCAACGGGGACATAGGAATTGTTAACCATAATAAGAACATCATTAAGACTCCCCATGAGTTTCTTTTTAGCATTATCATCAAGTGGGAAATTCAAATAACAATCTTCAAGTGGAGGCAAATCAAGCATATCATAAATCCTTCTAGGAATAATAGAAACACTACTATCAAGATCACACAAAGCTTTGAAATAAAAGTCATTCACTTTCATATTAATGATGGGTTCCCAACCATCTTATTGCTTTATAGGAATAGAAGCTTTATGTTTCATCTTTTCTTCTTTAATCTTTATGAGAGCATCAGTAATGTGTTTTGTAAAAGCCATGTTCATAGCACTAGCATTAGGACTTTTAGCAAGCTTTTGTAGGAACTTAATAACTTCAGAGATATTGCAACCATCAAGATCAAAATCAACTTTATCATCTAAAGTAGTAGAACTATTACTAGCCTCAACACTAGTGGTGGTGATAGTAGAAACACTAATGTTTCTAGCAATTTCATCCTCTCTTTCCCACTTAGCATGTAATTCAGCTAATAGCCTAACATTTTCATCAATTCTTACTTGTATGGCATCAGTAGCTGCAAAGGGATTCTCATTAGTTTTAGGTTTAGCAGCCATTTTATTCAAAGTAGATTGAGCTTCAGCCAAAGATGCTATATTTCTTTTAGCATTAGACAATTTTTCCTCAGTAGTTTTATTGAAAGCAGTTTGTTTACTAATAAACTCTTTAAGCATAACTTCAAGTTCAGAGGGAGCACTCTTATTATTGTTGTAAGAATTTCCATAAGCATTACCATTGTTGGGAGGATATGGCTTATAATTGTTGTTACCAAAATTGTTTCTATAAGCATTATTACCATAAGCATTGTTGCCAAAGTTGTTATTTCTTATGAAGTTCACATCAACTTGCTCTTCTTGAGCAACCAAAGAGGCTAAAGGAACATTATTTGGATCGATATGGGCTTTCCCATTAACAAGCATAGACATAATAATATCAATCTTATCACTCAAGGCGGAGGTTTCCTCAATAGAATTTACCTTCTTACCTTGTGGAGCTCTCTCAGTATGCCATTCAGAATAATTAACCATCATATTGTCCAAAAGTTTTGTTGCAGCACCCAAAGTGATGGTCATAAAGGTACCTCCAGCAGATGAATCCAATAGGTTCCTTGAAGAATAGTTCAATCCTGCATAAAAAGTTTGGATGATCATCCAAGCAGTCAGTCCATGAGTGGGACAATTCTTAACCAAAGATTTCATTCTTTCCCAAGCTTGAGCAACATGCTCATTATCAAGTTGTTTAAACTTCATTATTTCACTTCTCATGGATATAATCTTAGCAGGAGGATAGTATTTTCCAATAAAAGCATCTTTGCATTTAGTCCAAGAATCAATACTATTCCTAGTTAAGGAATTCAACCATTCTTTAGCTTTTCCTCTCAAAGAGAAAGGAAACAATTTCAGCTTAATAATATCACCATCTATATCCCTATGCTTTTGCATCTCACAAAGTTCAACAAAGTTATTTAGATGGGAAGCAACATCTTCATTACCAATACCAGAAAATTGTTCTCTCATAACAAGATTGAGCAAAGCAGGTTTTATCTCAAAGAAAGTATTTTCAGCCACAGGTGGAGCAATAGGTGTGCTCATAAAATCATTGTTGTTGGTCCTAGTGAAGTCACACAACTTAGTATTTTCAAGAGTAGTCATTTTTTTGGGTTTTCAAATAAGAAAGCAAACTTGCAAAACTATTTTTTGTGTGTTTTTGATAAAGAAACAAGCAAACAAAGCAAAAAGAAACTAAGCAAAACAAAAACAACAAAGTAAAGAGATTGGTTATGAGGGACTCCCCTTGTGAATATGTCCTTGACTCCTCGGCAACGGCGCCAGAAAAGATCTTGATGCGCTCGACTTTCAATGTAGAGCTCGTTGGGAACCCCAAGAGGAAGGTATGATGAGCACAGCAGTAAGTTTTCTCTCAGTTATGAAACCAAGGTTTAATCGAACCAGTAGGAGCAAGGAAACACCCCAAAGGTGTTACTAGCTGAGCTTTGGCAGGGCGCACTACCGGTGCTAGTAGCAACGTGGAGACCTACACAACACAACCACAGAACTTTGTCCCCAACTTGCGATGAGGTTGTCAATCTCACCGTGTTTTGCGGAAAACAAAGGATTAAACGTATCGAATGGAAAGAAGTAAAGGTTTGCAGAAAGTAAACACAAAACAGAGACAGTGTATAGATTGTATGTAAAGAGAAAGGACCGGGATCCATAGTTCACTAGAGGTGGCTCTCTTTAAGATAGATAACATGCTGGGTGAACAAATTACAGCGAGGCAATTGACAAAACACCGAGAAAGCAATACATGCATATACTAATCATCTTGACTCCTCTGAGACTTGATTGGGCATTACAACATAATACATAGACCGTCATCCAACTACATCTATGACTAATAATCCACCTTCAGGTTATCATCCGAACCCCCTCTAGTATTAAGTTGCAAGCAACCGATTATTGCTTTACAAACTGCATGTAAAGTAAAAAATATGATTGTTCTATGAACAAAGGATTGTTGTTTTCTCCCTAGTAGCAACAGCATATCTAGTACCTTAGAGATTTCTGTCACTTCCCTAGATTACCAGAGGCATGAACCCACTATCGAACATAAATACTAACTCTTGGAATTTCTAGCATCTACTTGGCCAAGATAGCTACTAACAACGGAAAGCATGCAAGATCTCAAATAACAAAGACATGATAGAATCAATAATCAATCTGAAACATCTCAATACCCATCGGATCCCCGCAAACACAACATGTATGGATTACAAATAGATGATCTTGATCATGAACGGAGCTCACAAATCTAAACATGAAAGCACAAAGGAGGAGAAACCAGCCATCTAGCTACTACATGGATCCGTAATCCAAGGATGAACTACTCACGCATCACACCGGAGGCTTGCATGGTGATGAAGAAGGCCTCCAGGGTGAATTCCCCTCTCCGGCAGAGTGCTGGGAAGAACTTCAGATCCCTCTCGATCTAGGGACGGAGATGACAGCGGCTACAGACTCTCTCGTGGATTTTTTATCGGGTACTTAGGGTTTTCGTCCCGAGGGCAATATATAGGCGGAAGGAGAGGCCGAGGGGGTGTCAGGGCTGGCCTCACCACACCCTGGCGCGGGCCAGGCTGGGCCACGCGGCCAGGTGGTGTGGTGGCCCCCTGGTCCCTCTCCGTCTCATATTCTAGCACTTGATCACTTCCGGAAAAATAGGCACTTTTCATGAACCACATAAGGATACACCAGTGTCATTGGATGTGTGTTCTTTTCATGAACCACACATGGATCCACCAGTGTTATTGCATGTCTGTTCTTTTCATGAACCATAGCTAGATTCATTGCATGTCTGTTACTTCCATAAACCACACATGGATCCACCGATGTCATTGCATGTCTGTTCTTTTCATGAACCATAACCAGTGTCATTGCTTGTCTGTTCTTTTCATGAATCACAGCTAGTCATTGCATGTCTGTTACTTCCATAAACCACACATGGATCCACTGGTGTCATTGCATGTCTGTTCTTTTCATGAACCACAACCAGTGTCATTACATGTCTGTTCTTTTCATGAACCACATAAGGATCCAACAGTGTAATTGCATGTCTGGTCTTTTCACAAACCACATGCAGTGTCATTTCATGTCTGTTCTTTTCATGAACCACACCCGGTGTCATTGCATGTGTGTTCCGCTAGAAAAACCACATGAGGATCCACCGGTGTCACCGCATGTCTGTTCTTTTCATGGACCACATAAGGATCCACAAGTGTCATTGGATGTGTGTTCTTTTCATGAACCACACCCAGTGTCATTGCATGTCAGTTCTTTTCATGAACCACACATGGATCCACCAGTGTCATTGTATGTATGTTCTTCTCACAAACCACATAAGGATCCACCAGTGTCATTGCATGTCTGTTCTTTTCATGAACCACACCAAGTGTCATTGCATGTGTGTTCTCTAGACAAACCACATAAGTCATTGCATGTCTGTTCTTTTCATGAACCACACCCGGTGTCTTTGCATGTGTGTTCCTCTAGACAAACCACATAAGGATCCACCGGTGTCACTACGTGTCTGTTCTTTTCATGAACCACATAAGGATCCACCAGTGTCATTGGATGTGTGTTCTTCTCATGAACCACACATGGATCCACCGGTGTCACTGAATGTCTGTTCTTTTCATGAATCGCAACTAGAAACATTGCATGTCTATTACTTCCATAAACCACACATGGATCCACCGGTGTCATTGCATGTCTGTTCTTTTCATGAACCACACCCAGTGTCATTGCATGTCTGTTCTTTTCATGAACCACATAAGGATCCACCAGTGTCATTGCATGTCTGTTCTTTTCACAAACCACATGCACTGTAATTGCATGTCTGTTCTTTTCATGAACCACACCCGGTGTCATTGCATGTGTGTTCCTCTAGACAAACCACATAAGGATCCACCGGTGTCACTGCATGTCTGTTCTTTTCATGAACCACATAAGGATCCACCAGTGTCATTGGACGTGTGTTCTTCTCATGAAGCACAAATGGATCCACCGGTGTCATTGCACGTTTGTTCTTTTCATGAATCACAGTTAGAGTCTTTGTATGTCTGTTACTTCCATAAACCACACATGGATCCACCAGTGTCATTGCATGTCTGTTCTTTTCATGAACCACATAAGGATCCACCAGTGTCATTGCATGTATGTTCTTTTCATGAACCACACCCAGTGTCATTGCATGTCTGTTCTTTTCATGAACCACACCCGGTGTCATTGCATGTGTGTTCCTCTAGACAAACCACATAAGGATCCACCGGTGTCACTGCATGTCTGTTCTTTTCATGAACCACATAAGGATGCACCAGTGTCATTGGATGTCTGTTCTTCTCATGAACCACACCTATTGTCATTGCATGTCAGTTCTTTTCATCAACCACATAAGGATCCACTAGTGTCATTGGATGTGTGTTCGTCTCACAAACCACATAAGGATCCACCAGTGTCATTGCATGTCTATTCTTTTCATTAACCACACCCAGTGTCATTGCATGTGTGTTCCTCTAAACAAACCACATAAGTCATTGCATGTCTGTTCTTTTCATGAACCACACCCGGTGTCATTGCATGTGTGTTCCTCTAGACAAACCACATAAGGATCCACCGGTGTCACTACATGTCGGTTCTTTTCATGAACCACATAAGGATCCACCAGTGTCATTGGATTTGTGTTCTTCTCATGAACCACACCCAGTGTCATTGCATGTCAGTTCTTTTCATGAACCACACATGGATCCACCAGTGTCATTGCATGTCTGTTCTTCTCACAGACTACATACGGATCCACCAGTGTCATTGCATGTCTGTTCTTTTCATGAACCACACCCAGTGTCATTGCATTTCAGATCTTTTCATGAACCACACATGGATCCACCAATGTCATTGCATGTCTGTTCTTCTCACAAACCACATAAGGATCCACCAGTGTCATTGCATGTCTATTCTTTTCATGAACCACACCAAGTGTCATCGCATGTCTGTTCGTCTAGACAAACCACATAAGTCATTGCATGTCTGTTCTTTTCATGAACCACACCCCGAGTCATTGCATGTGTGTTCCTCTAGACAAACCAAATAAGGATCCACCAGTGTCACTGCATGTCTGTTCTTTTCATGAACCACATAAGGATCCACCAGTGTCATTGGATGTGTATTCTTCTCATGAACCACACCCAGTGTCATTGCATGTCAGTTCTTTTCATGAACCACACATAGATCCACCAGTGTCATTACATGTCTGTTCTTCTCGCAAACCACATAAGGATCCACTAGTGTCATTGCATGTCTGTTCTTTTCATGAACCACACCTAGTGTCAATGCATGTGTGTTCCTCTAGACAAACCACATAATTCATTGCATGTCTGTTCTTTTAATGAACCACACAAGTTGTCATTGCATGTGTATTCCTCTAGACAAACCACATAAAGATCCACAAGTGTCACTGCATGTCTGTTCTTTTCATGAACCACATAAGGATCCACCAGTGTCATTGGATGTGTGTTCTTCTCATGAACCACACATGGATCCACCAGTGTCATTGCATGTCCGTTCTTTTCATGAATCACAGCTAGAGTCATTGCATGTATGTTGCTTCCATAAACCACACATGGATCCACCAGTGTCATTGCATGTCTGTTCTTTTCATGAACCACACCTAGTGTCATTGCATGTTAGTTCTTTTCATGAACCACATAAGGATCCACTAGTGTCATTGGATGTGTGTTCTTTTCATGAACCACACCCAGTGTCATTGCATGTCAGTTCTTTTCATGAACCACATAAGGATCCACAAGTGTCATTGCATGTCTGTTCTTCTCACAAACCACATAAGGATCCACCAGTGTCATTGCATGTATGTTCTTTTCATGAAGCACACCCAGTGTCATTGCATGTATGCTCCTCTAAACAAACCACATAAGTCATTGCATGTCTGTTCTTTTCATGAACCACACCCGGTGTCATTGCATGTGTGTTCCTCTAGAAAACCACATAAGGATCCACCGGTGTCACTGCATGTATGTTCTTTTTGTTGGAGATATGCCCAAGAGGCAATAATAAAGTGGTTATTATTATATCTTTATGTTTATGATAAATGTTTACATCCCATGCTATAATTGTATTAACTAGAAACATTAATACTTGTGTGTTTTGTAAACATAAAAGAGTCCCTAGTAAGCCTCTTGTTAAACTAGCTTGTTGATTAATGGATGATCATGGACATTAGATGTCGTTAATAACAAGATCATATCATTAGGAGAATGATGTGATGGACACACACCCGTAGTAAGCATAGCATAAGATCAAGTCATTAAGTTCGTTTGCTATAAGCTTTAAAATACATAGTAACCTAATCCTTCGACCATGAGGTTATGTTAATCACCATCACCGGATGGGTACTTTGATGACATCAAACACCGCTTCGTAACTGGGTGGTCATAAAGGTGTCATTGGGTATTCTAAAAGTATGTGTTGAAGCGCATGGACCAAGATTGGGATTTGTCCATCCATATGACGGATAGATATGCTCTAGGCCCTCTCGGTGGAATGTCATCTAATTAGCTTGCAAGCATGTGACTGGGTCACAAGGTATGACATAACATGGAACGAGTAAAGAGTACTTATCCGTAACAAGGTAGAACTAGGTATGGAGATATCGACGATCAAACCTCGGATAAGTAAAGTATCGCATGACAAAGGGAATTGGTTTCGTATGTTAATGGTTCTATCGATCACGAAGTCATCGTTGAGTATGTGGGAGCCATTATGGATCTCCAGATCCCGCTGATGGTTATTGATCGGAGAGGTGTCTCCATCATGTCTGCATATTCACGAACCGTAGGGTGACACGCTTAAGGTTCGAAGTTGTTTTAAGTAGATATGGAATGTGCGTTGGAGACCGAATGTTGTTCGGAGTCTCGAATTGGATTTGGGACATCACGAGGAGCTCCGGAATTGTCCGGAGAATAAGATTCATATATTGGGGATCATTTTCTAAGTTAGGAAATGTTCCGAAGTATTTGTATGGGGATTCTAGAAGGTTTCGGAATGTTCCGGAAGGTTCTGGAAGATTTCTTGGAGTTTGCTTGAAAACCAAGAAAGGATCAAGGAATCCTTGTGGGGTAAGACAAGGATTCGTGGGGGAGTATTTGCAGAGAATTTCTGATCCATACCACTAGCCAGCACCTTCTGCTCCTCGTTGGGTTCGACACTCTTACTTATTGAAAATACTACGATACACCCCCTATACTTGTGGGTCATCACAGGCAAAAGAACAACACGCTCGGACTTGCTCCTTCTCCAACCAGCTTTGAGAAAGGTTATTTCATAAGACAACTCACTCAAACTAGCCCATGAAGAAACAAATTTATGCTGCATCATGGAATTAAGATCAAGCCTTTATATGGGAAACTGTAGGTCTAGATGATGAGGCACTAAACCATGCAATGCTAGTAAACGAGAAGCAATGATGCCTCCACAAATTCCACCTTTCTCGCGGTTGGCAGCAAGACGGAAAGCTATCAAGGCACCCAAGTTATAAGTCCTATCTCATTTAAGAGCAGCAGAGATGAATGCTAGATCATACGAAGATAACTTATTGGTAGTTTTCCTAGCAAGAACACACTTGGCAATAAAATAGGCAAAGTAGCGAATGGAGGGGATATGAATGTTACGGATTTTCCCGCTCTCCTTCGAGAAGCTGCTCCCTTGGAAAATCTCTGCATACAAGTCCATGAATGGTGCAGGACGCTCCTTAATCCTTCCACATGATCCCCACTGAGGTACCTTAATAGCTGCACAAAAGTCATCAAGAGGAAGGTCGACAGCTATATTGTAAATTTTGTAGTGGACCATGGGGTTAGGCAGAGAGTGACTAAATCGAAAGTCCTGCACCACAGACGTAGTTAGTTTCACAAATTGACAAGGTTCATCTTCCAAAAAGTGCTCCAACCCTGCATTAGCAACCAAGGTATGGAAGTCTTGGGAAATTCCTGAAGCCCCCATGAATTCATAGCATGGATAGATGGAAGGAAAGACTTCCTCCTCTCCGTGAACCTTCATAAGCTCAGGCACCCTTAGTTCATGTTGGTTGAGTTGATGCTCATTCATCTTTTATTCTGAAAATTAGACATTCATTAAACAAGTGATTACAAAGTGAATATATAATGAAGGGCACTACTCATAGGGACTTGTAGGAGGCCTAAACATGCATCAAAACTATATCTCTAAGCATTGAACAAGCTTACAAGCACTCAAAACCTGTCACCTACATCAGCAAAATACTCAAGATATAAACCACTAAACACAAATCTACTTGGACAAGCGGAGGAGTCACACACCGGAGAACAAATGCTCCAAATTTCAGCAGCAAAGATGGGATGAGCAAGGAGATCGAAAAATCGAGGGCAAGCACAGGAAGAACGCGATTTCGAGCAATGAACTGGTGTTTACTCGGGAGAGAGAAGAAAGTGGCAATTGAGAGATTGAGTGGAGGGCCAGGGGTGGCCCACACCATAGGCAAGCGCGCCCCAGGGCTAGTCGCGCCACCAGGTGGTGTGCCTACCTGGTGGCCCCCCCGGGTACCTTCTAGGCACTCCTCTGCCCCTTTTTTCACGTAAAAAATTAATATGAATTTTCCAGAATTTTTCGAGACACTTTATTTTTAGCCATTTTTCAGGTATAGATGAATGATTTTCTATTAGAAAAAGATTTCCTGGAATGATGCAATAACAAAACAAGGCTAGAACTACAGAAGTTCTAAGACACTCTAATAAGCAAGCAACTAGCAACATAAAAGAAAACTAAACGAAAGCAAAAACTAAAATGGATAGAATAGAAGTAAGCGAAGGTAATCATGGTGAAAACATTGTTTTGTTCAATGAAATCCTTTTGTTAACAAGGTTGATCAGGTCTTGTTACCAAAACAATTTTATATGAAACAAAACTTTGTATTCCACTAATGATTATGTTACCTCAACCTTGATAGCAATGGTCCCAATCATAATAGTTTCAAATTTTTCTTTTGGTATGGGACAATATATTTCTCCAACTTGAATGCCCTCAACATGTTCAATTGAATTCAAACCATAAGTCTGATGACCCACAAGTATAGGGGTGTATCACAGTATTTTCGATAAGTAAGAGTGTCGAACCCAACGAGGAGCAGAAGGTGCTGGCTCGTGGTATGGATCAGGAATTCTCTGCAAATACTTAGCAAACGGATTTTTAGGGTTTTTTGATAAAGCAAGTAAACGAAGTACGAGTAAATAAAAGACAGTAGGAATAAATGCAGCAAGTGGCTCAACCCTTTATGCAGCAAAGGACAAGTCGGGTGTATTACTTAAGATGACCAAACGTTCTCGAGGACACATGTGAAGACTATCAAGTGCTTTCGCTTCATATAGTTGATTAATCTTCTTTAGCTTGCCAAGTGTTGTGTGGGTGAACCTGTGCTAATGTACCGACCTTCCTAGGACTAATACATACTTGTGATTATACCCCTTACAAACATCCGTAAGTACAAGAAAGTAATTAAGGTAGAAACCTAACCACAACTTTAAACTCTAAGACCCTTACGTCCCTTGTGCAATGGTTTCCTAACGGGGGTTCAGGTTTCTGTCACTCCGACAACCCCTATGATTAGTATCCAAATACACAATGCATTCCCCTAGGCCCATATATGTGAAGTGTCATGTAGTCGACGTTCACATGACACCACTAGAAGAAGTACACCACAACTTAAATATCAAACTATTGAATCTTTCTCAACACAACTCCACTACTAACAACATGACTTATCCCATGTCCCCAAGAACAAAACGAACTACTCACAATACATCATATGGATCATGATCAGAGATGGAATAATGATGTATAACAATCTGAACATAAACAATAATTCAATGGTTCACTCAATAGCATCAACTACAAGGAGTAATCAACACCAGGAAAGTTTCCCCTAAGAACTATGCAAGATTCAACCCAATTGTTACAACAATATGGAGATGGTGATGAGGGTGCTGCTGATGATGATGGTGGTGATGATGATGATGATCTCGATGAAGTCTAGCTTGATGGTGGTGTTGATGGCGACGATATCCCCTCTTCGGGAAGGAATTCCCCCTGCAGAAATCTGTCTGTCGGAGAGATCTTTCTCTCTCTCGGTGTTTTCCGCCCCGCAGAGGCGGTGGAATCTTTTTGTGGTCACCCCCGAGTCTTAGGGTTTCGGGAGGAATATATACGCCAGAGGGGAGAGCCAGAGGTGGGCCAGGGTGGCCACACCACCTGGTGGCGCGACCTAGGGTAGCCCACGCCAGGGGTGGTGTGGGCCCCCCTGTGGCCCATCTCCACTCCTCCTTCTAGCATCCTTCGTCTTATGGAAAAATAAGATTTTCCGTATATTTTTCCGGATTTTCTGATCTTCGCAAATTTTGCCTCCAAACAACACCTTTTCCATCAGAATCCTGACTGGAGCGGTCCATGCTCCAAAAGTCATCAACCATGCAAAAACAGATGAAATAACATAAGTATCACCTCTTAATATGAAATATATCAATGAATAACAGTGAATTATGACAAAGACTAGTGATGCAAAATGGACATATCAAAGTCTTATCAATCTTCCTGGGGAAATAGACAGTATGTTCCTTGTCATTAACATTGAAGGTCACCTTTCCTTGATTACAATTAATAACAGCTCCTGTAGTATTAAGAAAAGGTCTCCCAAGAATAAAATACATATTATCATCTTCATGCATTTCAAGCACAACAAAATCAGTTAATAGCAAGCAATTATGAGCCACTTGAACAAGTACATCCTCACATATACCAACAGGAATAGTAGTAGATTTATCAGCCATTTGCAAAGTTATATCAGTTGGTATCAGTTTTTCTAGTTGAAGTCTCTTATAGAGAGAAAAAGGCATAACACTAACTCCAGCTCCCAAATCACACAAAGCAGTTCTAACATAACTATTCTTAATAGAGCAAGGGATAGTTGGATTCCCTGGGTCTCCAAGTTTCTTTGGAACCTTACCATTAAAGGAATAATTAGCAAGCAAAGTAGAGATTTCTTCATTAGGGATCTTCCTTTTATTCGAGACAATATCCTTCATATACTTTGAGTAAGGAGGTAATTAATAGCATTAGTCAAAGGAATTTGCAAGAATAAAGGTTTCATCCACTCACAAAACTTATTATAGTGTTCATCTTCCTTTGACTTGTGTTTCTTATCAGGGAAAGGCATAGGTTTTTGGACCCAAGGTTCTCTTTCACTACCATGTTTCTTAGCAATAAAATCTTCTTTAGTGTATTTAGTATTCTTAGTGTGCTTTTCAGGTTCTTCTTCAACTTTTTCTTTATCAGGAATATCATTTTCTTCATTACCACTTTCAGTTTCAACATCAGAGACAGATATACTATTAGGATCTTTACCAGGTTCAGAGGGTTCTACAATAGTTTTATGTTTCTTCTTTCTTTTCTTAGGAGTAGTACCACTATTTTCAGCTTGTTGAGAGTCCTGCTCAATTCTTTTGGGATGCCCCTCAGGATATAGAGGATCCTAGGTAGCAACACCACTTCTAGTTCTAATCTCATAAGCATGTTTTTCTTTAGCAGCATTAACTAGCAAGTCTTTTTGCACTTTAATAAGTTGATCTATTTGAGTTTGAACCATTTGAAAGTGTTTAACAATCATTTTAACATCATTAGAGGTCCTTTCCACAATACCCTTCAACTCAATAATAGCTCTAGTGTTTTCCATTAGATGATTTTGCACCCTTTTATTAAAATTATCTTGCTTAACAATAAAAATGTCGAATTCTTCTAAGCATTGATCAGGAGCTTTGAGGTAAGGAACGTCACCTTCATCAAAGTGTTGGAGAGAGTGTACCTCAATAGTGGATGAATGGGGGATAGGCTTACATAATTCTTCTATAGGAGGTAAATTCTTGACATCTGCAGCTTTAATTCCCTTCTCCTTAAGACATTTCTTAGCTTCCTTCATCACTTCATCATTTAGTTCAATAAACCCCCTCTTCTTTGATGTTGGTGTAGGCGCAGGGATAGTTGGTTAAGGTATAATTGCTTCAGGTATAGCTGGTTCAGGAGGATTCGAATCTTCATTGTTCTTGCTTATTTTAGCCATTAACTCCTCAGCTTCTTTGGGAGTCCTATTCCTGAAAACACAATCAACATAACTATCCAGGTATGTCCTAGATTCTTCGGTTAGTCCATTATAAAATATATCAAGAAGCTCATTCTTAGGTAATGGACATCCAGCCTGTGCATGAATCAAAGCACAAAACCTTGCCCATGATTCAGGCAATATCTCTTTTTCTCCCTGTTTAAAATCAAAAAGTTCCTGCAAAATAGCATGTCTAGCACTAGGAGGAAAATATTTCGGCAGGAAAGTACTAATCAAGCAATCAGGGCTATCAATAGATCCAGGAGGTAAATTATTAAACCAAGTTTTAGCTTCTCCTTTCAGTGAAAAGGGGAAAATCTTAGCAACAAAGTAAGTACGCATCTTAATATCATCAAAAAATAGGCCACTCATGGTAGAAAGCTCAGTCATATGTGCTACCGCACTTTCATTCTTAGTCCCACAAAAAGGTTCTTTCTCAACAATAGCTATGTAGGATAGATCAAGGGAGAAATCATAATCTTTATCTTTAATGTTTATGGGAGATGCATCAAACTTAGCATTAGGAGATAATTTGGGTCTAATAGTACGCCTCTCAAGGAGACTCTTAGCAGTGCTCCTATCATGGGTGTTTTTACATTCCTTAATAAATTCGTCGGTCCTCTCAACACAACCGTCTTCAATATCGTAACTCTCACTAGACTCAGGTGAACTAACAGGTGTAGTAGTGTCTTCATTAGGAGTTTCAGTATTTCCAGCTATAGTTCTAGCAATCGTAGCATCTAGGAAAGGACTGAAGGGAATATGCCCGAGAGGCAATAATAAAGTGGTTATTATCTTATTCCTTGTTTATGATAAATGTTTATTTTGCATGCTATAATTGTATTAATTTGGAAACGTTAATACATGTGTGTTTAATAAACAAAAGGAAAGTTCCTAGTTATGCCTCTCTTATAAACTAGCTCGTTGATTAACAAGATGATCAAGGTTTCTTGATCTTGGACATTGGATGTCGTTAATAACGAGGTCACAACATTGGTGGAATGATGTGATGAACATTCATCCGAAGTATAGCATTACGATCAGAGTCATTATGTTTATATTGCTATAACATCATACGAAGTAATCTTAGTTCTTAGACCATGAGATCATGTTAATTGCTAACACCGGAAGAGTATCTTGATAACATCAAATGTCACACCGTAACAGGGTGACTGTAAAGGTGGGTTCAGTGCTACGAAGGTGTTATGTTGAGGCTCATGGATCAAGAGTGGGATTTTTCCATCCCGATGACGGGTATATATACTCTAGGCCCTCTCGGTGATATCACCTTAAGATAGCTTGCAAGCAAGTGATGTGATCACTAGAATGTTATATCACGAGAACGAGAAAACAGTGCATGTCAGTAACAAGATCAAACTAGGTATTTGGATGCCAATGATCGAATCTCGGACATGTAATATATCCGGAGAAAAAGGGATTTAGTTACGACGTTAAAGGTTCACACGATCACAAGGGTCACCGTTGAATATGTGGGAGTCAGTACGGATCTCCAGGTCCTATTGCTGATTATTGATCGGAGAGGGATCTCGATCATGTCTGCATTATTCGCGAACCGTAGGGTGACACACTTAAGGGATACCGACACCATTAGGGGCAAATATGTTTCAGATAAAGATTAAGAAAGTGCTGGAATTATTTAAATAGACACCGAAACTGTTTCGGGTGAAATTGCTGAAATTAGTTCTCCATGTAATATTGAAATGTTACAGGGGGTTTTATGTGAATGTTTTTTAATTAAAGTAATTAACAAAGTTCTGAATAAAATTAATAAAAGAGTTTTATTAAATGAGAGAGCATTAAATTTGGAGAAATTTAATGCATTTTTAGTGGAGACTTTAAAAGAGAATGTGAAGGGGCATTTTAATGTGGAGGGGGTTACCACCACATGAATGGGGGAGGTGAAGGGACACCCTCCCCTCCTCCTATAAAAGGCTCCCCTCTCACACCTTCATACTCACACCTCCTCGTGAAGGATCTATCTCCTCCTCTAGTATTATTCCCCCATGGTCTCGGATTAGCGAGATACATGTTCCCAATGGCTTTATCTGGAAATGAGTTGTTGCTTCCGCTGCTTTGCTGGAGCGAGGGACGGAGGTTGTCGGGGTACCGAACGTGTGTGCGATCACGGATGCACCGCTTCTTTGCGGTGCTGGACTTGGTGGTGCTGGACTTGCTGGAGCTGGATCTGAAGGACGTGCTGGAGCCGGACCTGCTGGACTTCATCACGATCTTGAGATCGGCAAGTGTACGACTACATCATCCACGAGTTCCAACTCGTTAACAAAGATTTGTTGTCTTCGAGGGTAAGTTCTCTATGGATGTATATCCACCCGTTGCTTGTATCTAGTAGATAGATCTTGGCGTATAGTTCCCATCGTAGGAATTTTTTTGTTTTCTATGCTGCGAACCCCAACAAGGACCTAATGAACCACTCTTATCAAGCACAGTAGAAGCAGCATCGTAAGTATCAGAAGTTTCAGATTCAGCAGCATTAGTAGTGTGTGTAGCATGTGTATGTGGTGGTGTAACGAGCTTACTCATAACAGATGGTGAATCAAGAGCAACAAAAGTGTTTAGAACCGTACCTCTTCTTGTAGTGGATGGTAAAATAGGAACCTTGCCATCATGAGACTTACCCATGATGGATGGATGGCAGCAAACAATAATGAATCCAAGTGAACTTGATAAATAAAGCTATGCTCCCCGGCAACGGTGCCACAAAATAGTCTTAATGACCCACAAGTATAGGGGGTGTATCGCAGTATTTTCGAGGGAAGTGAAACCCAATTTATTGATTCAACACAAGGGGAGCCAAAGAATATTTATAAGCCTTAACAACTGAGTTCTCAATTCAGCTGCACCTAGAAACAATCTTGCTCAGAGCAGTTTATCAGTAGCAACAGTTTTGTAGTAGCAATAGTAAAGTAATAGTAGTAGTAAAAGTGAAGACAACAATAACAATTGCAGCAAACAGTAGGATTCGAGCGCGGTAGGCATAAGGATGGATGGACGGGCGTTGAATGGACAAGGCAATTCACATAGCAATCAGAACATAGGGCATTTGCAGATAGATAAGATAAAGCATCCAAGTACTAGATAATCATAGGCATGTGTTCCATATATAGTCATACGTGCTCGCAATGAGAACTTGCACAACATCTTTTGTCCTGCTAGCCCATTTGCAGCGGGGCCTCAAGGGAACTACTGGCAATTAAAGTGCTCCTTTTAATAGAGCACCGGAGCAAAGCATTAACACTCTTCTTCTAGTGAAATAGGAGTTTTGGCATATTTTCCGGGATTTTTCCTAATAGTTGATTTTTTGCACAAAAACTAGACGCTAAGGTAATTATGCTGAAAACAGTGTCAGTCCGTGTTAGTTGCATCCAAATCACACAAGTTTAGAGGAGAAACAATAGCAAAAGTGTTCGGGAAAGTAGATACGTTTTGGACGTATCATGCAGCAGAGAGGAGAATCCTCAAATTCATAGCCCAATTGGTGAAGTTGCTACCATTCGCAACAAGTTTCTCTTTCTCCATGAACACATTGAAATTAAAAGTAGGTGGTGCCATCTACAACAGAATTTTGTAAAGTTTATTTAGACTAAGTTTATGATAGATTGAGTTCAACTAAACTCCCACTCAAAAACAACATCCCTTGTGTGTTTTTGGTGATTACATGAACCAAATTCACTACACAAGGTCCGATCATCACGTGAGTTGGTGTAGCTTCAAAGGCGAGAATCTATATGGGAATCATATCAACTATATGACTCATGCTTAACCTTTTGGTCCGTGTTTCGAGGCCATGTCTATACATGGTAGGCTCGGCAAGTAAGAACCTTAGTACTCGTGTGTGTAAAACTGTCTTACACCCGAAATATGATTGTGGATTCAAGTACACCCGATAATCACATGATGTCTTGAAGCGGCAAAACATAAACGGTGCGTACTTAAGGAAGAACACATTTTTATCTTGATATCTAAATGAGGGATCATCTTATAATGCTACTAAAAGCGCCAAACTAGCAATATAAGATCTGAATATCATATGTGTAAAGTGGGATGATATGGTCCATGCATTTGATCACCATCATATGCATCATGGTATGATCTCTATCATTCCTTTGTGTGTAAGGCCAAGGTGTATGTAACTTACACGTTAAGTGTGTTGTAAGAGTATCTACCATACATCAACTTACAACATTACCATATCATGACACTAGCCCAGCAACGATCTAAACTAGACGCCTCTAATTTATCAATTGCAAGTTTTTACGTGGCTTAGGGCTTTCGAAGATAGAACCGGTCTTACCTACGAACATGGAACCACAACGATGATAACTAAGTTATTAGCAACTCGTTGTAAATCAGATATTGACTATAGTAGGAGAGATAGACACCTGCTAGCCACTTATGAAAAACTAGTTGCATGTTAGTCATGGAACCGGTCTCATGTGCGATGACATGTAAAGTTGGTCCGGGCCGCTTCATCCCAATATGCAACCAATATCCAAAATACATGAAAGAACCAATAACATGATCATCATCGCCCACATATAAACATATGTGTACTACCCGTGCAAAGCATCTACGCATAGATCAAGCTCTGATACCACTGAAGGGTTCGCAGCATAGAAAACAAAAACTTTCCTACGATGAGAACTATACGCCAAGATTTATCTACTAGATACAAGCAATGGGTGGATATAGATCCATGAAGAACTTACCCTCGAAGACAACAAAGTTTTGTTAACGAGTAGGAACTCATGGATGATGTAGTTGTACACTTGCTGATCTCAAGATCGTGTGGAAGTCCTAGCACCGCAAACCAGCAGCGCACCCTCACTCGCACACTCGTCCATGCCACCAAACAACCTCCGCCTCCTCGCTCCAACGATGCAGCGGAAGCAGCAACTCCTTCCAGACAAAATGCCACCGGGAACATGTATCTCGCTAATCCGAGACCATGGGGAATAATTCTAGAGGGGAGAGAGATCCTTCACAAGGAGACGTGAGGAAGAAGCGTGAGAGGGGTGGCCTTTTGTAGGAGGAGGGGGGTACCCCTCCCATGGCCGGCACCCCTTGGAGGGTGACCCCTCACCTCCCCCATTCATGTGGTGGTAATCCCCTCCACATAAAAGTGTCCCTTAACATTCCTCTTTAAAGTCTTTACTTTAAACACATTAAATTTCTCCAAATTTAATGCTCTCTCATTTAATAAATCTATTTTATTAGATTTATTCAGAATTTTTTTAATTAATTTAATTAACAAACATTCACATAAAACCCCTGCAACATTTCAATATTACATGCAGAACCAATTTCATCAATTTCACTCGAAACAGTTTCGGTGTCTATTGAAATAATTCCAGCGCTCTGCAATTCATTCGTCTGAAACACATTTGCTCCAAATGGTGTTGGTTTCTGTGGCGCCCCGCAAAATAAATACTAGAAAATCGCGTTGTTTTGTGCATTGCACCATCATGACCGTATGCTCATGTCATCATGCCACCTTGCATTTGAGCATCGTCATGTCATCTTGCATTTCTTTGTATAAAACTATTTTCAAAGAGTCTGTTTTTGTTTTCTAAACGCCCCGTTATTAATTCAAATTAAAACCCGGGTCTCCGGATTTTTTCATTTTGTCTACCGAAGGATTTTAAAAGTCCCGTTTTAAATAATAAAACTGTTATTTTATTTTAAGGAGGCAGCCAGCCAGGCCCGAAAGCCTAGCCGGCCACCTCCAGATAAAAATTCTACCTACCCAGAAAACACCCAAATCTTTTCTACCAAATACCCTACCCACCCTATCCTACCCAGCCCCTCCACATCACCACAGCCACTCTCGGCTCGCCACATCCCCCTGGCCCAAAATTCCACCCAATCAGCAGCCGCCACCTCACCCCACCAGCCCCCCAGCAGCCCCACGAGTGGACACACGCGCTGCCATTTTTTTCCCGCTCGCGCGTGGCCCTCCCGCCACCTGGGCACCCGCCCCCGCGCGACCGCCCCCCATGGCTCCTTTTCCCAGGCCACCTCGCGGCAGCTTCCACCACCCGCGCCTCACGCCCCACCACATGCCCGACCCGACCACCACCTCGGGGTCTTCCCCCTGGCCCCACCTGCCGCCCTAGGGCCACCAACCCGTGTTGCCTGCCCTCTTTCTCCCCTACGCGATCGACACGCACGCGACCACCACCGCGACTCCTTCCCCGCTCCCATCCGCGTCGCCGCCTCCCCACCGGCGTGCCGCCCCCGCCTCTCACCTTCCTCGCGAGAACGACTCCCGCCACCACCGTCTTCTCCGCCATCGACCGCCACCACGGGGTCCCCGCCTCGTCCACTTCTCCGACCAGCCCCGGAGCTCCGCCACCCCCGCCGTCAGCGGGCCTCTTCCCCCGCGCCGCTCCGCGCCCGGCCTCGACCTCAGCGCCGCGCGCCTCGCTGCCGAGCCTCCCCAGAGCCCGGCCCCGCCCTCCGCCTCGCTCTGCTCACCCGACGCCTCCTGCCGCGTCACCAACGGTCGCCGCCGGCCCGCCTCGTCCTCGGCCTGAACCGCCTCGCCATCGGAGCCTCGAGCCCCCCCCGCATGGTCTCCTTCGTCCTCGATCTGCGCCTCACCGTCGGCCTCGTCCTCGTGCCTCCTCGCCCGGTCGCCCTCCATCCTAGGCCGAGCACCGCCGCCGGGTCCCTCACCGCAAGCTCGCCGGCTCCGCCTTCCCCGCCGACGCGCATTCCCCAGCGTCGTCGCTCGCGGCCGCTCCGCCGCCAGCGGTCTCCCTCTCGCCTTCGGCCGCGAGCACGTCCTCACCGCTCTGTAGCCTCGCTACGCCGTTGATGGCCTCGTCCGCCGCGCGCCACAAGATCCTCCTGCCTCTGTCCCTGTCCAATGTGTTACCTGTTTATTTCAGCTTGTTGTATAGGCTAGTGTTCTGTTTTGCTTCCTTGTGTCATCTCCTACATGTGTGCCCGAGAAGAAATGGTACGGGGATGTTGCGGTCAACCTGTGGTCATCTAATTACTTTGGATGCTCAGATCTTCGAGTAATTTTGGGTAACATCTTCTCGTCGACAATGCCACCCCAAGACCGACACCTCCAAAGGTTGGACAGGGCATGATTCCAAGAACACCGAGGCCGAGACCAGATCGACATCGATCGGAACCAAGAGGGGACACAAGATCTTCGAGAGAGAACCGAAGGCCATTCCCAGACCTGAAGACCGATCCTGCCAAGGTCGAACCCCGAAAACCAAACCTGGCGCCGCACCAAGTTCTCCTTCCCGAATACGCCGACCGAGACCGATCCCGCCGAGACCGTCGAACCCCACGGAGCCCAAGTTCGCCGAACCCTAAATGTGATTCCCTATCCGAGACCCTCATTATTTTTATAATATGGCATTACCGACTGTTGCATATTAAATTGTTCATCTTGCATGCATATCATAGTCATGCCGGATCTTCTGCCGTAGTATTAAATATTGCATTCAGTGCTTCTTCTAGTGTTTGCTTCTTCGCGGACTAGGCCGATGAGTTGATGCGAGTACCGACAAGTTCTCCGGATCTGAACCTCCGGTAGTGTTTCCCAGGCGAGCATTCTCCCCCTTCTACCTATTTTGCATTTATAGTCTTTATTTCCTCATGTTGATCTATTGCTATCCGTGTCGCGATGCTTTAGTTTCCGTACACTAGTTATACCCCGTGCAGCCTCCATATAGCCTTGGACACCTCTTATTACCTGTGTTTGATAGATAGCTGGCCTTGCGAGTCGCAGTCGCTTGCTCAGGTGTGATCTTGTGTTGTCGAGTACCACAATTGTTGGAATGCTGGCAGATGTTTATTGGTGGAGATGATCATGTCTTTAAATATGACTATTAAAATGCTAGATATAACTAATGCAGAGGCATCGGTGGGCAATAGATGTTATTTGGTTCTTCCACGCTCACTTGTGTCCTGTAGGACCCCGAGTACTTGATACCTGTTCCCTAATTTTTCGCACTATCCACATCCGGGAGGCCTTATGGACCCCCCTGGGCTAGAGCTTGATTCATTTCTATTTCTTGGGGCCACAAAGTAGTTTGGGGCTTTATTACTATCCTGTACTTATGCCATGCTTTACTGCTTTATTTAAGATTGTGCGTGGAGCACCTGTACTGTTTTGGAATGTGGAATGTTTTCGCGGTATCGACAAGCCCAGTCACACTTTCGGGTTCCCAGTCGTTTACAGCCATTGACACAAACCCTGGGTCCGTTCCGGAGCCGGCCAACTTCGTTGCGGGTAGCTTAGTGGGGTGGCCCCGTGAAATATTTTATGAATCCTGTGATCGCTTTGTCATGAATGCCTCGTTGGGTTTTGAGTTGGTTTTTCCGAGGTTGATCGAGTGTGTGTTGCTATTTGTGCACCCCTGCAGGGTAAAACTTTCTGAAAGCCGTGTCCGCGGTTATGGACGACTTGGAGCACAGTATCTCGATCATAGACAAGCATAACTAAAGTAGTGCTATAAATTTGACTTAATATGTGACTCGTAATCAGCTCAATTATAATGGAATGGATATTAAAAATGCCAACAACTGGTGGATCTTGGTCGTATCGTGTGCTGATATACCTACCTAGTAAGTATTGCAACTCCAATGGAATGTGATAAAAGTGCCAACAACTGCTGGATTTTGGGATTCCTTAGGACAATTATATCTGACTAGTAAATGTCCCAACTACAACAGAATGGTAATTAAACTGCCCACTGCTTATGCTATCAGGATGACTCATGCTATCTATATCTGATTAGTAATTGCTGCAACTATAATGGAATGAGTAAAATTGCCAACTGTGTGAGTTCCTTGGTCCGACTTCCTCGTTTGGTCTCGAGGGGGAAATACCAGGATGGGTTTGTTTGGTGTTAGCTTCAGGTTGGAACCGAATAGGTCTTTATTATCCCTCTCTGATAACCGCCAGTTGTATCGAGTCTCTATAGGTTGTTTAGTGCCGCTGTGCTGCCGCTCAGCCCACCATACCTATGTAGGCGAGAGCCGCCGAATTCTAGCCTCGCCGTGTACTGGCCTCAGTACTGACGCTCCTCTTTTTCCGTTGCCCTTTGTCGGCACCCCTTTTGTTTTAGCAGGTTTGAGATCGCCGTCGTTAGCAGGGTTACCCTTCCGGCTTGGCATGGGCAGGGTTATGGATGCCATTGGTTATTCTTCAGGGCTCTTAGCCCCATTTGCATCTTGTCCGTAGTCAGACGCTCTATCGTTTTGAAGGTGATTTGAATCTTTGTATTGAATATCTGTATTCTTGACTCGCTGAGTCGCTGTTGTATATATATCAGTTCTGTGGGTCCCATCGAGGACTGTTGTGTAATGGTATTACTTCCTTTTCCACCCGCACGAAAGTGCCTGGTGGGCGTCCTTGAATCGTTTCTATGCAGGTTTGGCGGAAAGGGCTAAAACTTGCATAGGGACGATTTGAGGGTGTTACTGAGTGGTATCAGAGCTCAGCAGTTGCGATACCCCACAAGTCCAGCCTGTAGGATAACCTAGCTAACGACCGAAGTAGAGTGTCAAAATTATTTTGCAAAATCGGTTGGATAGATTTGATTAGGTCTAAATTTTTCTCCTTACCCCTCTACTGTTCTCCTCTTACCTCTGCGTGTTTTAAATCTACTCTCTTACCTTCGTCTAGTCCAGGATTTCTCGTGGGTGGGTTTTCCGTCGTACCTTCAAGGTTTCGCTTCCTCTTTTGGCAACGGTGTTTCTACCTCCGGACTTCATGCTATCTGAGTGATCCTTTATCTGTGGTACCATTCTTTGTTCCTTGTTTGTGCCTTCCGGTGTTTTCGACGACATCCTCTACGCCAGATCTAATGCAGAGTCTGCATCACTACTTTGTTTCCGACCCTCGTTTGTCGAGATCTTCAGTCTAATTCTGAGAGTTGGTTGCATAAATCCCCTATTCATATGTAGAGTAATGGTTTGGGTGCGCGATGGACTGATCACCATCTGACTACTCTTATCATTCGCTTTTGTATGTCGAATCGGGGAATCGAGCAATTTTACTCCGTCCACGGAAGTAGAGGTGGCTTTATTTGTTGATGCCTCTGCCTTCGCCCTTTTGTTCCCGGAGTGTTCTCTCGACGATCAGGGACAACGACCTCTTGTTAGTGGTGTCGCGAGGATCTACTCGGAGTGAGAAGTTTCAGATCGCCGACCTTCTTTCCGGTACCATGAGGCGGATCTCGAGGGCGAGATCCCTTGTTAGTGGTGTCGAATTGTGGCGCCCCGCAAAACCACTACTAGAAAATCGCGTTGTTTTGTGCATTGCATCATCATGACCGCATGCTCATGTCATCATGCCACCTTGCATTTGAGCATCGTCATGTCATCTTGCATTTGTTTGTATAAAACTATTTTCGAAGAGTCTGTTTTTGTTTTCTAAACGCCCCGTTATTAATTCAAATTAAAACCCGGGTCTTCGGATTATTTCGTTTTGTCTACCGACGGATTTTAAAAGTCCCGTTTTAAATAATAAAACTGTTATTTTATTTTAAGGAGGCAGCCAGCCAGGCCCGAAAGCCTAGCCAGCCACCTCCAGATAAAAATTCTACCTACCCAGAAAACACCCAAATCTTTTCTACCAAATACCCTACCCACCCTATCCTACCCAGCCCCTCCACATCACCACAGCCACTCTCGGCTCGCCACATCCCCCTGGCCCAAAATTCCACCCAATCAGCAGCCGCCACCTCACCCCACCAGCCCCCAGCAGCCCCACGAGCGGACACACGCGCCGCTATTTTTTTCCCGCTCGCGCGTGGCCCCGCCGCCACCTGGGCGCCCGCCCCCGCGCGACCCCCCCACCTGGCCCCTTTTCCCAGGCCACCCCGCGCCAGCTTCCACCACCCGCGCCTCACGCCCCACCACATGCCCGACCCGACCACCACCTTGGGGTCTTCCCCCTGGCCCCACCTGCCGCCCCAGGGCCACCAACCCGTGCCGCCTGCCCTCTTTCTCCCCTGCGCGATGGACACGCATGCCACCACCACCGCGACTCCTTCCCCACTCCCATCCGCGTCGCCGCCTCCCCGCCGGCGTGCCGCCCCCGCCTCTCACCTTCCTCGCGAGAACGACTCCCGCCGCCACCGTCTTCTCCGCCATCGACCGCCACCACGGGGTCCCCGCCTCGTCTGCTTCTCCGACCAGCCCCGGAGCTCCGCCACCCCGCCGTCGGCGCGCCTCGTCCCCCGTGCCGCTCCACGCCCGGCCTCGACCTCAGCGCCGCGCGCCTCGCCGCCGAGCCTCCCAAGAGCCTGACCCCACCCTCCGCCTCGCTCTGCTCACCCGGCGCCTCCTCCCGCGTCTCCGACGGTCGCCGCCGGCCCGCCTCGTCCTCGGCTCGAACCGCGTCGCCATCGGAGCCTCGAGCCCCCCCGCATGGTCTCCTTCGTCCTCGATCTGCGCCTCACCGCCGGCCTCGTCCTCGTGCCTCCTCGCCCGGTCGCCCTCCATCCTAGGCCGAGCAGCGCCGCCGGGCCCCTCGCCGCAAGCTCGCCGGCTCCGCCTTCCCCGCCGACGCGCATTCCCCAGCGTCGTCGCTCGCGGCCGCTCCGCCGCCAGCGGTCTCCCTCTCGCCTTCGGCCGCGACCACGTCCTCACCGCTCTGTAGCCTCGCTACGCCGTTGACGACCTCGTCCGCCGCACGCCACAAGCTCCTCCTGCCTCTGTCCCTGTCCAATGTGTTTCCTGTTTATTTCAGCTTCTTGTATAGGCTAGTGTTTTGTTTTGCTTCCTTGTGTCATCTCCTACATGTGTGCCCGAGAAGAAATGGTACGGGGATGTTGCGGTCAACCTGTGGTCATCTAATTTCTTTGGATGCTCAGATCTTTGAGTAATTTTGGGTAACATCTTCTCGTCGACAATGCCACCCCAAGACCGACACCTCCAAAGGTTGGACAAGGCATGATTCCAAGAACACCGAGGCCGAGACCAGATCGACATCGATCGGAACCAAGAGGGGACACAAGATCTTCGAGAGAGAACCGAAGGCCATTCCCAGACCTGAAGACCGATCCTGCCAAGGTCGAACCCCGAAAACCAAACCTGGCGCCGCACCAAGTTCTCCTTCCCGGATCCGCCGACCGAGACCGATCCCGCCGAGACCGTCGAACCCCGCAGAGCCCAAGTTCGCCGAACCCTAAATGTGATTCCCTATCCGAGACCCTCATTATTTTTATAATATGGCATTACCGATTGTCGCATATTAAATTGTTCATCTCGCATGCATATCATAGTCATGCCGGATCTTCTGCCGTAGTATTAAATATTGCATTCGGTGCTTCTTCTAGTGCTTGCTTCTTCGCGGACTAGGCCGATGAGTTGATGCGAATACTGACAAGTTCTCCGGATCTGAACCTCCGACAGTGTTTCCTAGGCGAGCATTCTCCCCCTTCTACCTATTTTGCATTTATAGTCTTTATTTCCTCATGTTGATCTATTGCTATCCGTGTCGCGATGCTTTAGTTTCCGTACACCAGCTATACCCCGTGTAGCCTCCATATAGCCTTGGACACCTCCTATTACCTATGTTTGGTAGATAGCTGGCCTTGCGAGTCGCAGTCGCTTGCTCAGGTGTGATCTTGTGTTGTCGAGTACCACAGTTGTTGGAATGCTATTTGTGCACCCCTATAGGGTAAAACTTTCTGAAAGCCGTGTCCGCGGTTATGGACGACTTGGAGCACAGTATCTCGATCATAGACAAGCATAACTAAAGTAGTGCTATAAATTTGACTTAATATGTGACTAGTAATCAGCTCAATTATAACGGAATGGATATTAAAAATGCCAACAACCGGTGGATCTTGGTCGTATCGTGTGCTGATATACCTACCTAGTAAGTATTGTAACTCCAATGGAATGTGATAAAAGTGCCAACAACAGCTGGGTTTTGGGATTCCTCAGGACAATTATATCTGACTAGTAAATGTCCCAACTACAACAGAATGGTAATTAAACTGCCCACTACTTATGCTGTCAGGATGACTCATGCTATCTATATCTGATTAGTAATTGCTGCAACTATAATGGAATGAGTAAAATTGCCAACTGTGTGAGTTCCTTGGTCCGACTTCCTCGTTTGGTCTCGAGGGGGAAATACCAGGATGGGTTTGTTTGGTGTTAGCTTCAGGTTGGAACCGAATAGGTCTTTCTTATCCCTCTCTGATAACCGCCAGTTGTATCGAGTCTCTATAGGTTGTTTAGTGCCGCTGCGCTGCCGCTTCAGCCCACCATACCTATGTAGGCGAGAGCCGCCGAATTCTAGCCTCGCCGTGTACTGGCCTTAGTACTGACGCTCCTCTTTTTCCTTTGCCCTTTGTCGGCACCCCTTTTGTTTTAGCAGGTTTGAGATCGCCGTTGTTAGCAGGGTTACCCTTCCGGCTTGGCCTAGGCAGGGTTATGGACGCCATTGGTTATTCTTCAGGGCTCTTAGCCCCATTTGCATCTTGTCCGTAGTCGGACGCTCTATCGTTTTCAAGGTGATTTGAATCTTTGTATTGAATATCTATATTCTTGACTCGCTGAGTCGCTATTGTATTTATATCAGTTCTGTGGGTCCCATCGAGGACTGTTGTGTAATGGTATTACTTCGTTTTCCACCCACACGAAATTGCCTGGTGGGCGTCCTTGAATCGTTTCTATGCGGGTTTGGCGGAAAGGGCTAAAACTTGCATAGGGCCGATTTGAGGGTGTTACAGTTTCCCTTAAGTGTGTCACCCTACAGTTTGTGAATAATGTAGACATGATCGAGACCCTCTCAGATCAATAATCAGAAGCGGGACCTAGAGATCCATACTGACTCCTACACATTCTACGATGACTTTTGTGATCGTGAGAACCTTTAACATTAGTAACTAAATCCCTTTGTCTCGCGATATATTACATGTCCGAGATTTGATCATCGGTATCTCCATACCTAGTTTGATCTCGTTACCGACATGTACTCTTTTCTCCTTCTCGTGATATAACATTCTAGTGATCTAATCACTTGTTTGCGAGCTAACCAATGTGATATCACCGAGAGGGCCCAGAGTATATCTATCCGTCATCGGGATGGACAAATCCCACTATTGATCCATGAGATTCTACATAACACTTTCGTAGCACTGAACCCACCTTTATAATCACCCTTTCACGGTGTGACATTTGATGTTATCAAGATACTCTTCCAGTGTTAGTGATTAATATGATCTCATGGTCTAAGGACCAACACCAACACCCACTCTGCTATAACATCTAACAAATAGTCCTTAGACCATGAGATCATGTTAATCACTAACACTAGAAGAGTATCTTGATAACATCAAATGTCACACCGTGAAATGGTGATTATAAAGGTGGGTTCAGTGCTACAAAAGTGTTATGTAGAAGCTCATGGATAAAGTGTGGGATTTTTCCATCCCGATGACGGATAGATATTCTCTAGGCCCTCTCGGTGATATCACATTGGTTAGCTTGCAAGCAAGTGATGAGATCACTAGAATGTTATATCACATGAACAGGAAAAGAGTACATGTCGGTAACAAGATCAAACTAGGTATGGAGATACCGATGATTGAATCTCGGACAAGTAATATATCGCGAGATAAAGGGATTTAGTTACTAGCATTAAAGGTTCTCACGATCACAGAAGTCATCATAGAATGTGTAGGAGTCAGTATGGATCTCGAGTTCCCGCTTCTGATTATTGATTTGAGAGGGGTCTCGATCATGTCTGCATTATTCATGAACCATAGGATGACACACTTAAGGGACACCAACACCATTTGGAGAAAATGTGTTTCAGATGAATGAATTGCAAAGCGCTAGAATTATTTCAATAGACACCAAAACTGTTTCGGGTGAAATTGCTGAAACTAGTTCTGCATGTAATATTGAAATATTGCAGGGGGTTTTATGTGAATGTTTGTTAATTAAAGTAACTAAAAAACTTCTGAATAAATTTAATAAAAGAGTTTTATTAAATGAGAGAGCATTAAATTTGGAGAAATTTAATGCATTTAAAGTAAAGACTTTAGAGAGGAATGTTAAGGGACACTTTTATGTGGAGGGAGTTACCACCACATGAATGGGGGAGGTGAGGGGTCACCCCCATGGGGCGCCAGCCATGGGGAGGGGTACCCCCTCCTCCTATAAAAGGCCACCCCTCTCACCTTCTTCCTCACACCTCCTCGTGAAGGATCTATCTCCCCCTCTAGAATTATTCCTCCATGGTCTCAGATTAGCGAGATACATGTTCCCGGTGGCATTTAGTCTGGAAGGAGTTGCTGCTTCCGCTGCATCGCTGGAGCGAGGAGGCGGAGGTTGTTCGGTGGCCAGAACGTGTGTGCGAGTGCAGATGCGCGGCTGGTTTACAGCGCTAGGACTTCCACACGATCTTGAGATCGGCAAGCGTACGACTACATTATCCACGAGTTCCTACTCGTTATCAAAACTGTGTTGTCTTCGAGGGTAAGTTCTCCATGGATGTATATCCACCCGTTGCTTGTATCTAGTAGATAGATCTTGGCATATAGTTCTCATCGCAGCAATTTTTTTGTTTTCTATGCTGCGAACCCTTCAAGGAATAGTATTAAGTTTAACACCAATGGTTGAAAGAAAGAAAAGGATGATCATCATCCACTATGTTGAGACATATGTTCTATCTTAGAAAACCATGATAGTACCTTAACATAATATATGGTCCAAGAAGGAACGTTTTAGAAGTGATTAAGTTCGAATCACGGAACGTTGAGCTAAGTTTGTCCACAGTGTCTAATAAAGAACTGTAGACATGTTTTCCAAATACATAAAGGATGGCATATCTTAAAGCATAAAGGGTTATGTTATAAGGGAATATGTTGGAAACTCCCGTAATATCGACTAAAGTCAAGTAGGAAGCGAGGTGAACAAAACATCGAAAGTTGCACAGGGTGCACTTGTGTTTCGATGAATACATTTATAATAATAGATAAGGGTACCATCTAAAGAGTTGAATAATGTTATGGCGGGGCTAGTTCGCTTTTAACGTAGAATGATGTGTGATACGTCCAAAACGTATCTACTTTCCCGAACACTTTTGCTATTGTTTCTCCTCTATACTTGTGTGATTTGGATGCAACTAATGCGAACTAACGCAGTTTTCAGCAGAATTGCCTTGGTGTCTACTTTTTGTGTAGAAAATCAACTATCAGGAAAAATCCCGGAAAATATGCCAAAATCCTATTTCACCCGAAGACTCCAGGAGCCAGAATACGAGACGGAGAAGAACCCTGGGGTGGCCACACCACCTGGTGGCGCGGGCCAGGCCAGGCCGCGCCAGAGGGTGGTGTGGCCCCCCCAAGCACCCCCTCGGCCTCTCTCTTCGCCTATAAGAAGCCTTCTGACCTAAAAACTTCGGGGGGTTCGACGTTTTTCCAGAAGGAGTTCCGCTCCGCCGCCACCACCAGATTCCCCGAAACAGCACTAGAAACTCCGTTCTGGCACCCTGCCGGGACGGGGAATTGGAGGAGATCATCGCCATCATCATCACCATCGCTTCTCCATCGACCATCCATGTTTCCCCCATCTATGAGTGAGTAATCCCCCTATGTAGGCTATGGGGATGGTAGGGATTGGATGAGATTGTTCATGTAATGGCATCAGATTGTTAGGGCATAGTGCCTAGTATCTTTTATTAGTGCTTTATGACTTTGTTGCGACTTGTTGTGCTTAATGCTTGTCACTAGGGCCTGAGTGCCATGATTTCAGATCTGAACTTATTATTGATTCATTATGATAGTATTGTTTCGGGTCTTATCTACAAGTTGTATACACACGTCGTTGTCCGGAACCTATGGCCCCGAAGTGACAGAAATCGGGATAACCGGAAGGGAAAGGCTTTCATGTGAGGATCACATGTGTTCACGGAGTGTTAATGCTTTGCTCCGGTGCTCTATTAAAAGGAGCACCTTAATTTCCAGTAGTTCCCTAGAGGCCCCGCAGCAAACGGGCTGGCAGGACAAAAGATGTTATGCAAGTTCTCATTGCGAGCACGTATGACTATATATGGAACACATGCCTAGGATTGTCTAGTACTTGGATGCTTTATCTTATTTATCTGCAATTGCCCTATGTTCTGATTGCTATGTGAATTGTCTTGTCCATGCAACGCCCGTCCATCCATCCCTATGCCTACCGCACTCGAATCCCACTGTTTACCGCTTTTGTTACTACTGTCTTTGTTTTACTACTGCTGTTACTTTACTATTCCTACTACAAAACTGTTGCTATTGATAAACTGTTGTGAGCAAGATTGTTTCCAGGTGAAGCTGAATTGACAACTCAGTTGTTAAGGCTTATAAATATTCTTTGGCTCCCCTTGTGTCGAATCAATAAATTGGGTTTCACTTCCCTCGAAAATACTGCGATACACTCCCTATACTTGTGGGTCATCAATGTGTCCTAGGGAACAATGGCCATGAGAAAGCCCTCGAGGTTGATCTGAAGTCATTGTAGGCTCCTAGAATTCGGCCTCGTTCTGCTGCCATAGCGACGATGAATACACATAGATGTTATCATGTGA
Source organism: Avena eriantha (assembly GCA_910589775.1). Taxonomy (NCBI): domain Eukaryota; kingdom Viridiplantae; phylum Streptophyta; class Magnoliopsida; order Poales; family Poaceae; genus Avena; species Avena eriantha. Next base: position 46,522,632 of record OU342741.1, read on the forward strand.
TGATAAAGTATTAATGTCAATCAAGGTGACATTAGTAAGTTGTAAAGTATTTGGGACTGTAAAGTACAGGCCCAAGACTCAACCTCTTCCATGAGCAAGCATGTTCAGGGTACCAGATATATGGTGCCAATGATTAAGAACAAATGCAGCTAGTTTATTTGTACTCTAGTGCAAGTGGGAGACTGTTGGAAATATGCCCTAGAGACAAATAGTAATAAGGACTATTATCATCTTTCATAAAGTTTATGATTAAGTTTTATATCATGCTATAACTGTATTGAGTGGAAACATCAATACATGTGTGATATATAAACAACCAGGGGTTCCCGGTGAAACTCTAGTCACTAGTTCATTGGTCAACAGATGATCAAGTTTCCTGATCATGTGGCATTTATGTTAGTTGGAAATGGAGTTAACTCATTTTGAGAATGAGATCATGAACCAATACCCAACCTAAACATCGTGACCCGATCATGTCACAAAGTTCAAGTTATGATGATTAGAAATGGATCCTCATAGACTATTCCTTAGACCGTGAGGCTATATCAATCATTGTCTCCTGAGAGTGCTTAGATAGCAACAAGCATCACTTGGTAATACCGTGATTATAAAGGTGTGTTCAGGTACTCGGAGGAACCGTAGAGAAAATATGTCAAGAGCAGGATTTGTCCGTCCACGTGATGGCAATATACTTAAGGGCCCACTTAGGAGAAGTTATATCCAATAGTTGCGCAGCGTGTGATTTGATCACAGGGACATCACTTGTCGGAACGAGTCAAGTAGCATTGTTTAGTAACGAGATTGAACACGGCATGGTGATGTCATTGATCAGATCTCGGGCAATGCAAGTATCGAGAGACAAAGGGAATAAGACACGACTGTCCCGGTTCAAACGACGAAAGATCTTCTTGGAATGTACAAGGGTCACATGTCCATCCAGGTCCCTCTGTCGATCATTGGTCCGGGAGTGTCCCGACCATGTCTGGAGTGTTCCTGAACCATAGGGTATCACACTTAAGGGTTCGATGATTCTTAGAGAGTGTTTATAGGATCAGAAGAATCGCCAAAGAAGAGTAGAGAGAAAACCGGAAGGGGTTCGGTAAGTCCGAAAGATGTTCGGAGTGGAGGTGGAAGGTGTTCCATAGCCATGGAGATTAAATAATATGTGAATGAATGTTAAATATTGATTTAATCATTTATTCATAATTATTTAATAAAAGAGAAAATCAATTAAATGGTCAAAAGGCTTAATGGGCCAATTCCGGAGGGAAGAGGGCCCATTAGGGAAAGGCAAGAGGGAGAAGGGCCAAAGGGGGTGGCCGGTGCCCTAGTGGGCCACCCCCCTCCCCGCGCGAGGCCCATGGGGGGGTGGCCGGTGGCACCACCCCTCCCCCTCTCCTCTCCTTTAGTCCCACCCCGGGACTTTGAGGGAGGTAGTACCTCCCCTTCCGCTATATATAGTAAGGGTATTTGGCCAGATAAATACACACAATATTCAATAAAAGATTTCCTCTCTTTTGGGGAGACCTCCAATTGATACTCTCTCTCTCTCTCTCTCGTGACTGTGGTCCAGAGTTCGGACTGTGCGAATGATACTTTGCAAATGTATCTATAATTTTTTATGTTCCATGCTTGGTTTTATCTACTTTCTTATGTTTTGTTCCAACTTTGGAGTACTTTTCATATGATTTCTAGGACTAACCTATTAACAAGAGCCATAGTGCCAGTTGCCCGTTTTCTGCTGTTTTTGGTTCTAGGAAAGTCAGAAAATCAATATTCTCGAAATTGGACCGGACAAAAGCCAAAGTTGAAATTTTGCCGGAAGACTCACGGAGCCAGAAGGAGAGTCGGAGAGGGGCCACACCACCCCATGGCGCGGGTCCCCCGGGCCGTGCCAGGGCATGGTGTGGGCCCCCTAGCCGCCCACCGACCTTGCCCTCTGGCCTATAAGAAGCCTCCCGAGGCATAACCCCTAAATAATCAAGCCTTGTTGGGGGGACACCCCCGGGTAGGGTCACGCCAGGGTATAAGGCCGAGTTAGCCGAGGTTCGGCAAGGCCAAAGCAGAAGCTGGCCAGGTCACCTCAAGGCAGGCCGAATCACGGGATAATCCGGACCTGGGGGCGTCTGCCTAACTAGCCCTCATCCGACTTAAGCGGTAAGTCGGAAGTGTGTGTTTTGCCTGTATGCAGGAAAGGGTGTGGCCGGATGAACCATCATCTGGGTCACAGCAAGCTTCTAGGAGAAGGAAGGAATCTCGCTGGTCAAAAGGAGCCCCGGTACGCACTGCCTGAGCGAAGCGAGCAAGGACAGGACCACCGGGGCGTGGCCGACAAGCATGACGACGCCTGTGTCAGCTGACGAGGGTGCCGCAGTGGCTCACGTAGCTAAAGCATGTGTGACGCGGGGGAAAGAGCACCCCGGTCGGCTTACCACTTTGGGAGGAGGCATATTCTATGCCCTAGGCAGAAACCGAGCCACCCCTATAAAAGGGAGGCTAGGGCTTCTGTAGAAGGGGTTGGCTGTTATTTATCTTGACAATCCTGTTAAGGTCTAGGGTTTCAGGTGAGATCTGTGGGTGAGAGTAAGAGAGCTTCTTCTTCCTCCTCTCGCCAATACAGCTCTAGGAGCACTTGTAACCTTGGAAGGAAATCAGTACAAGTTCTTGTGTGGAGAATCATTTCACTATCCCTCCCTAGATTCCCCTAGCGTGTATTAGTCCCCACCTTTAGCCTATACATGGCATCTGCCGTGACACCACCACGACAGTTGGCGCCCACCGTGGGGCTAGCGGCGCTAGCAGGGGTCAAAATCCGGACGGGAAACTTCATCGCCACCGGCAAGCGCATCGTCTCCGGGCTCGTTCAGCGCTTTGAAGCGCGGGACTTCGTCAGCGACAATGCGGGCTGTTTCGGCACGCGCCCTCTCCTGCGCAACGGCATCTTCCTCAAGCTCGGCGCGCACAAGGTCTATGTTGCGGTGGACGTGTCTTGCGTTCATCCGCGCCACGTCGTCGAAGTAGGCGAACCGCCCCTCACTGTGGCTCGCGGGGAGCGTACCGCTCGTTCCTCAGACCATGCAGAGGTGATGATGACAGCGCCGGGTGCGGGTGCAAGCAAGGATCCAGCGCCAGATCCGGAGGTGACGCCCAAGGCACCAAGGAAAGGTAGGGGTCCTCCGCTAGAGAGGCTGGAAAATGTGCTGAGAGAGGCAATGGATAGCTTGGCAAACCCTGTAGTAGCAGCGGTAGATCCGGCTCGTGCACAGGCCGAGCTGGAAGAAACTAGGCAGAAAATACTTGAGGGCGCAAAGAAAATAGCCGCGGCCCAGCAGTCGCTGAACATGACGCTGCGTGAGTACGCCAAGGCGAACAAAGTTGATACTGTAAAGGTTAAAGGGAGAAATCTCATGAGCGAGATGAATAGAGAAGGTGATGTTGCAATCAAAGAATCAGAAAACTGTTTTTCCATGGGGCTGCCGAGGTATAGTACCCCGGCCAAGAACCTCAGAGCGGCGGATGCAGCTGCATCCGAGTTAGAGGGACTGACGGGTGAAGCCCGGCAAAGGCAGCAAGACCGGGTTAACGAGCTGGTTCGGATTGCGAATAGGCAAAACAAGGAACTGCTCAGGGCAAACCCGGAGAGAGCTGGGGCCTCCAAGATCATCCATTCGGCGATGGGTAACCCGGAGAAATCTGTTGGAGCCGCATCGTCCCCTCATGGTGGTCCAAGGAGAGAGGAGGTGGTAACCTCGGCCAGACGGAACAAAGAGATTGTCCCGTATGACCCGACACAGGCAGGGAAGGAAAAGGAAGCACAGAAAAATGATGATCGACGGAGTGTGAGCCGAGGCGAAGCTGGCCGAGGTAACCGTGACAAGGCAATGCCGGTCAAAGGAACGTTGTCAACGGCAATGCCGGGCAGTAAAATTCAGCTGGAGCAAGACAACCGCAGCAGCGGAGCATGCCGAGGCAAGAGCACAGTGCCGGCCGAGGTATGCAACAGAAAGGTGCGCCGCAGGAGCAAAACCGGTATAACGACGGTGATTCGGAGATGGCAAATGCGGGATACCCGAGACCGGACTATCATGTGATAGGGTCGAGATTGGGAAGCAGGGATTTGATGCCGGACGATGCGAGGTTGAAACTGGATCGACTATATAGGTCGGAACAGATAGAATGTCAAGGCCCACCGGGTCCAGCATGTTTTGGACCCCGGATCATGAAAGAGCCACCAGTACCGAACTTTCAGCTGCCCAGGGGCACCAAGACTTATGACGGTAGTACCAAGCCAGAGGATTGGCTGATAAACTATGCTACAGCTGTAAAAATTGCCACAGGCAACCTGAGATGGGCCGTACGGTATGTACCCCAGATGTTGGAAGGTCCGGCAAGGGTGTGGTTGAACAACTTGCCACCAGGAAGCATCAACTGCTGGATAGATTTCGAGGAGATGTTCATCAGCAATTTTTCGAGTACGTATCAAAGGCCAAATAGGCCACAGACCCTAGCTATGTGCAAACAAAGACCCAATGAGACGGACCGGGAGTTTTTGACCTGGTCATGTACCGTGAGAAATTCATGCGAGGGCGTAATAGAATCACAGGCCATAGCATGGTTTGCATAGGGGTGCAGATATGGAAGCGAGCTGTGGATGAAGTTGCAACGGAAAATGCCGGCAACATTGGCAGAGATGATCCAGATTACAGATTCGTATGCGTTGGGTGACCCGACCCAACCAAGGCTCGCCTCAAACGAGTCAAGCGATGAGTACTATCAGAGGGATGGATCCGGATCATCCCGGAGAAATGATTATAGAGGAAAAAGGAGAGATGATCGACCGGACCATCGGTATGGTTCGCACCAAGTGGCAGCCGTGAATCAAGATCAACCCGGAGCAGGGGGTAGCCAGCGCCAGAAAACTGGAGGTCAATGGACCCCAAGGAATGATGGGAAGAAAACTTGGACTCCGGAGCAAAAGAAGCAGTGGCAAGAAAGGAAAGACCGTCCGAGGTATACTTACGAGTCGATGTTGGACCAGCCGTGTAAGTTTCACACGCCAAATCCGAACAACCCAGCGGGTCATACGACGAGGCAATGCGAGTGGATGCGTAAGATCGAGCAAGGTGGTTCGGGGCATGCTCAAGCACCCCGGAATGATCAGCCTCGGCAGGAGTTACCCCGGTAGCAATTGCTCTCCGGAGCGAACACGCAATAGCTAATGTTGCCTCCCCCTCCGCCGAGGTATGATAACATAAAAGAAGGGATGCAGTGCATCAGGTAGAAAATCAGCATCAGCCGGATCAGAGGCACCCCAGAAATGAGGGGAGAAACGAGTACAGGGAGCATCACCAGAGCTACTGTGTATTTACCACAGAGGAAACTGATAGAAAGAGCTTGCAGCGTAGGCATATGGAGGTGAATGCGGTAATGCCTGCAGTGACGAGGTACATGCCTTGGTCCGATCAGGAAATCACCTGGAGCATTAGGGATCATCCCAAGCTCATGCCGAGACCTGGTTCGTATGCGTTGGTGCTGGATCCTATGTTAATTGGACCAAGCATTAACGTAAGGTTCTCAAAGGTACTGATCGACAACGGCAGTAGCATAAATATCATGTATGCGGACACAATGCGCAAGTTGGGAATCTCAGAGAACATGCTCCAGGCCACGAGGACAAATTTCCACGGCATTGTGCCCGGCATCTCTTGCGAGCCCATAGGCAAGGTCCGGGTCGACGTCTTGTTCGGCACGAGGGACAATTACCGAACTGAAAACCTGGAGTTCGAAGTGGTGAACTTAGAAAGCGCGTATCATGCATTGCTCGGAAGGCCAGCACTGAACAAGTTCATGGCAAGTTGTCATATCAGCTACTTGAAGATGAAATTGCCCGGACCAAATGGAGTGATTACCATTGCTGGGGACTTTTGACGTTCGATGGAGTGTGCGTCGGCCAGATCAAACTTAGCTGAGTCACTTGTGATCGCGCAGGAAAAAAGGAAAATTCAGGAGGTGGCGACATTGGCTCAGTCCGCGCAACAGTATATGCCGGCGCTGAGTAACCCGCATGGAACTGTCTCCTTCTAGGCCACGAAAGATACCAAGAAGGTTCCCGTTGATGACATGTTCCCAGAGCACACCATAACAATTGGTGCCGGCCTAAGCGATAAATAGGAAAGCGAGCTCGTCAGCTTCCTCTATGAGAATCGGGACATTTTTGCTTGGTCCACACAGGACTTGCAAGGTGTTCCGAGGGAGTTGGCCGAGCACTCTTTAAATGTGAGACCCAGAGCCAAGCCGGTGAAGCAACCTCTCCGCCGCTTCGCCGAAGATAGGAGGAAAGTCATTAGGGATGAGATAGCTCGGTTGCTAGCTGGAGGATTTATCATGGAAGTTCTTTACCCGGATTGGATGTCTAATTCGGTGCTGGTGGAAAAGAAAAAGGATGATCCGAACGTGGCAGTGGTTTGGCGCATGTGTATCGATTACACGAACCTGAACAAGGCGTGTCCAAAAGATCCATTTCCGCTGCCAAGAATAGTTCAGGTCATAGACTCAACTGCTGGATGTGAACTGTTGTCATTCATTGACGCCTATTCTGGTTTCCACCAGATACCTCTGAATCCGGATGATCAAATAAAAACTGTGTTTATTACCCCGTATGGGGCTTATTGCTATCGCACCATGCCGTTTGGTCTACGTAATGCAGGGGCAACGTACCAGAGATGTATGCAAAAATGTTTGCACGACCAAATAGGTCAAAATGTACAGGTCTATGTGGATGATGTGGTTATCAAGACCAAGGAAAGCAAAATGCTCCTTGACGATATCAGGCAAACGTTCGCAAACCTAAGAAGGTTCCGGATGAAACTTAACCCGGAAAATTGCACCTTCGGTGTCCCGGCTGGAAAATTGCTCGGCTTTCTGGTTTCCAGCCGAGGTATCGAAGTTAATCCAACCAAAATCCGGGCCATCGAACGAATGGAACTGCCGAAGTGTCTTAACGACGTCCAGAAGTTTACAGGTTGCCTGGGCTCGTTAAGTCGGTTTGTATGTCGGTTGGGAGAGAAAGCTTTACCTATGTACCAACTCATGAAAAAGTCGGATAAGTTCATTTGGACACCGCAGGCTGATGAAGCCTTTACCCACCTAAAGAAAATTTTAGCCACGGCACCAGTGCTAGCCTCACCGCTATCAAAGGAGCCAATGTTGCTCTATATAGCCGCAACCAACCGGGTTGTAAGTGCAGTGATAGTGGTGGAGCGCGATGAGGAGGGTAAGTTAGTGCAAAGTCCGGTGTATTATTTGAGTGAAGTGTTGTCACCGTCAAAGCAGAACTACCCACACTATCAGAAAGTGGCGTATGGCGTGTACATGGCCGCCAAGAAATTGAAGCACTACTTTGAGGAGCATCCCATCCGGGTCATATGTGAGGCCCCGATATCTGAGATAATGAGTAACAAGGATGCAAGCGGCAGAATTGCAAAATGAGCAATTGAGCTAGCTCCTTATGCTCCGCAATATAACCGGAGAGAAGCCATCAAGTCTCAGGCTGTGGCGGATTTTTTCGTAGACTGGGCCGAGGTACAGTACGAACCACCACTTCCGGATCCGAACTATTGGCGGATGCACTTTGACGGATCAAAAACCAAAACCGGGCTAGGTGCCGGAGTTGTACTCACGTCGTCAAAGAAGGACCAGTTGAAATATGTGCTGCAGATCCACTTCACCGCATCAAATAATGTCGCTGAGTATGAAGCACTTGTGCATGGGCTCAAGGTAGCAAAAGAAATTGGTATACGTCGGATTATATGCTTTGGCGACTCAGATTTAGTGGTGCAGCAAGTGTCCGGAGTGTGGGATGCCCTTGATCCAAACATGGCACTATACAGATTTCATGTGCAGAAGATTTCTGGTTACTTTGAGGGATGCGAATTTCATCATGTACCCCGGGTGGAAAATGAGGCTGCCGACATGCTATCAAAGCTTGGGTCAACTAGACAAGCAATTCCACCGAGTGTAGCATTAGATCACCTCAAGAAACCATCCATCAGGCCATCCCCGGAGTCCGAGTCAATCTACGTCCCGGAGGACACAAAGTCCGGAGCTGTGCCCATGGACATTGACACGGGAAGTGGTGTGCAAAACCCGGGGACTGCTTCGGCAAACCCGAGGACTGCGTCGCAAGACCCGGGGATTGCTCAGCGTGGTCCAGTTGAAGTTATGCCGGTGGATCAAATGGAGAGAGACGAGGACGTGTTCCCCGTGTGGCCAATACCGGCTTGTGCACTGCCTATATTTCAATTTCCTGAAAGATGGAACGTTACCCACCGAGGAGGTGTTGTCCAGGCAAACACAGAGGAGGGCAAAGGCCTACACGATCATCAATTCCAAGTTATACAAAAGAAGTGTGACCAATGTCCTCCAGCGGTGTGTTGACCCATAAGAAGGGCTTGAAATCATCCGAGATATACATCAGGGGGAATGCGGGCATCACGCCTCATCCCGAGCCTTGGTAGCAAAAGCTTTCCGACATGGATTCCACTGGCTAAATGCCTTAGAGCAAGCAGAAGATCTGGTGAGAAAATGCAATGGTTGTCAGAGGTACGCTACCAAGATACATATGCCAATGTCGGAACTCAAGACCATCCCAATCACCTGGCCATTTGCCGTATGGTGCTTGGATATGGTGGGCCCGTTCAAACCAGCAAGAGGAAACATGACTCACATTCTGGTAATGGTGGACAAGTTTACGAAGTGGATCGAGGTAAAGCCGATAAGAAAATGTGATGGAGCTACGGCCGTAACGTTTCTCAAAGATATCATCTTGAGGTACGGTTATCCACACAGTATCATAACTGATAATGGCACAAATTTTGCGGAAGGAGCATTTGCTCGTTTCTGCCGGGATAAGAGGATCCGGCTTGACGTAGCTTCGGTAGCCCACCCCGCATCGAACGGGCAAGTGGAGAGATCCAATGGATTAGTGTTATCCGGGATAAAACCCCGGCTCATTGAGCCACTACAAAGATCAGCGGGGTGCTGGATAGAAGAACTACCAGCGGTACTGTGGAGTTTAAGAACAACTCCGAATCGATCAACAGGCTATACGCCGTTTTTTCTGGTATATGGGGCAGAAGCTGTATTACCAGCCGACATAGAGCATGATTCGCCTAGGGTCACCCAATACACAGAAGCCGAAGTGCAAGAAGCCCGGCAAAATGATGTTGATCTGCTGGAAGAAGCGAGAGAACTGGCACTGTCCAGATCTGCCATATATCAGCAAAATCTCCGACGCTATCATAGCCGGAAAGTGTGCCCCTGGGTCTTCCGAGAAGGCGATCTGGTGCTCCGGTTGGTACAACGTACTACTAGAATGCATAAATTATCCCCCCATGGGAAGGGCCATTCATCGTGAGCAAAGCATTGCACAATGATTCTTACTATCTTATAGATGCAAAGCCACAGGAAAAGAACAAGGCGGACAGGTCCGGTGAGGAATCTAAACGTCCATGGAATGTAGCTCTCCTTCGGCCTTTCTACACCTAGCTAAGAAGTAAATGTATCTGGGTTATCTCATATGTCGGTATGTATGTCGGCAATGAGCTTATCAAAGAAATGTGGGCACCTCGAGCAGTAACTCGGGGACTGCCTTAATAATATTTGTTGTCTTTTGTGCATCGGCTGGAATGGGTTATTCTACTTAGCTCGGATTAGTAGTGTGTGAGCACCAAAAACCCGACTCTTCGACTTGCTGCTGTCCAATAAGAATTGGCTTCATGGCAAGCAAGAGAACAAGTTTGGAATTGCGTAGCACATGAAAAACGACTAAGGAAAAGAATTTATTCGAGCCGACGTTTGTTCTTCGGACTAACCCTGTATTTATTTACAAGTTATTATGCAGTTTTATTTTTGAACTAAGTCTAGAGGTTTCCAAGTATTGTTAAGACAATTTTTTAGGCTCGAATTCGTAAGTTGTAAAACCGAATCAAGGTAGACACGATCCGAGCCAAGAGATTGAACGAAAAATAAAAAGAAACTCGGGGACTACGCCCAAGTTAATCTGGCATAAGTACTTAGTGGCAAAATATCACATGTATTTGGAATACAATTCCACCCGGCATACCGGGGATCTCATGAATTTTCAAGTGTTTTTACTTAGGAGCAGCAGGAGGAAGTTCGGCATCAGCGTCGTCCTCTTCGATATCCGAGGCAGTGTCCTCCTCGTCTTCACCCGAGTCATCTTCAATGTTCTCAACTTCCTCTTCGCCTGCGGCTTCCAGGAAGCTCGGACCCTCTGTCCATTCGTGAATGGGGGCATATTCAATGAGGCAGTGGGCGCAAGCCTGGCGCCGAGCTACCCACTCCGGGTCATCAGTCCATTTGGATCCGGTGCGTAGGCGTGTGAGGATGCTGAGATCTATCTTTTCATACCACGTCAAAACGTGGTGAAGGACGGTATTGGCAGCAGCACGTCCAGCGGATTCTTGCCAGAGGTCAAGCTGGGTCTCAACTTCTGAAAGCTTTTCAGCGAGCTGCGTGACTCTCTCTGGAGCATCATCAGCGGGCCAGAAGGCGTTGAAGACCCGGACTGAAACGTCGAGGAGGTCCCTGCCGTAGTTCTTGATAATTTCCACGCGAGATGACAGGCTGACCAATAGGTCCTCCATGTCAAAGGGAATGCTCTCACCCTCAGCAGCGACCGGAGTACCCCTTTCTCGGCGGAAATAGGCGACAACAACGCTTGCAATGGCAGTACCCTCTGGAAAGTGGCCTGGGAAACGAGGCAACGGACAAAGTTGAGAAAACAAGACATATGAAGTAACCCGAAGAAATAAGGCGGATAAAGGATAAGAAGTTACGTGAGATGTGACTGTGAATCCGGGTCAACTCTTTGATGCAAGCATCACGCCTTTTCCGAAGCTGCTCGAGCTCAGCATTTGCCGACACAAGTTTGACCTCGGCTTCCTGAAGAAGCTCACGATCCTTAGCACTTTGGAGTTTGAGGCGCTCGCGTTCTTCGGTGTAGTCCTGGCCAACCCTTTTCAGCTCGGTTTGGTGCTGTGCCTTCATCTTAGCCATTTCAGCTTTGAGCTTGGCTATGTCATCATCTTTGGTCCGGAGGAGGGCGAGCTCATCATCTTTCTTCTTCAGCTCGGCTTGATATTGTCCTGCTTGTTCGAGAAAATGCAGCATCATGTCAGGCACATGCACACTTTCTTCAAGCAATGCTGAAACCGTGTGTTGGCCCGGCAGAGCCGAGGTATAAATGTTTGCCGAGCCAAGGAGGTAAAATGATGAAAAACACAGTAAAAACAGACAAGAAGGACGTACCCTTGATCTGCTCCAAGTTCTTTCACATTATTTTGTTTTCAGCTTCCACCCCAGCTGTGGAACCCGAACAATCAGATTAGTTCGGCAAGCGAAATGGAAGAAAAATGAGGAAAGAAACGAGAAAGAAATTTACCCCTTTTCTCGTACTCAGCGATGAGTGCAGCCTGTTTCGTGCGAAGATTTTTGTGCGTATCCAACAAGCGCTGGAATTCGGCACTTCGGCGGTTGGTGGTCACCTGAAAAAGATACAGAAACTTAAATCAGCCTAGTGCATGTTCGAAGTGTACTAAAATCCGGGCCAAGTGGAACTTAACCTGGCTCTAGGTGTGTGCATGTTCGAAGTGTACTAAAATCCGGGCCAAGTGGAACTTAACCCGGCTCTAGGTGTGTGCATGTTCGAACTGTACTAAAATCTGGGCCAAGTGGAACTTAACCCGGCTCTAGGTGTGTGCATGTTCGAACTGTACTAAAATCCGGTTCAAGTGGAACTTAACCCGCCTCTAGGTGTGTACATGTTCGAAGTGTACTAAAATCCGGGCCAAGTGGAACTTAACCCGGCTCTAGGTGTGTGCATGTTCGAACTGTACTAAAATCCGGGCCAAGTGGAACTTAACCCGGCTCTAGGTGTGTACATGTTCGAAGTGTACTAAAATCCTGGCCAAGTGGAACTTAACCCGGCTCTAGGTGTGTACATGTTCGAAGTGTACTAAAATCCGGGCCAAGTGGAACTTAACCCGGCTCTAGGTGTGTACATGTTCGAAGTGTACTAAAATCCGGGCCAAGTGGAACTTAACCCGGCTCTAGGTGTGTGCATGTTCGAAGTTATCATGGACCTACGTTGGTTCTATAAAAGAGCATCCGGCCGAGTAACAAGTTACTCCCCCGGAGGCTCGGGGACTAATGGTTATTATCTACAATTTGCAAAGGAGAAACGACGTACTTCCATCATTCGTCCAGCGAGGTTAATGGCCTTGGCGGCAATATTCACCTGATCAGATTCGTGGACTACCTTGGCCTTGTTCCAGTTCATGACGAACTCCATCAGGCTTGGGGGGGTACCGTTCACCTGTGGGCATATGAGGCGTCACCAAACCCTTAGCATGTGCTTCCTTCCTCTCCACCAAGGCAAGGGCGGGGCTGGTGTGCAGAACCAACTGCTGGGCCTTGGTTGGCTCGGCGGGCGCGTCCCTTGCCGCTGATGTCTTCTTGGGGAGCATGGACTCAAGGGTGCATTGCCCAGGCTCGGCAGCACTGGGCTTGGCAGCGTCTTGAATCTTCTCGCCCTTGGCTTGCTGGGAAGAAGAAACCATAGCATCGGTTTTCCCCTACCGAGGCTGAGAAGACTCAGAAGATGCAAAGGAACTGGGCGCTGGTACTTTCGTTGCTGGACTTGGTGCCGGTGCTGATGTTTTCGCTGCCGGAGTTGGTGCTGCTGCCGAGGTTGGAGTTGGTGCTGGTTTGGCTGCTGGTGCTGGAACATATGCTGGAGTCAAGGTAGCCTTAGTGGCTGCTGGTTGTGGCGTTGCCGTGGTAGTGGCTGCCGTTGTTCTGGCTGGGCTAGTTCCCCCCGCCCCAGGATGACCCGGAGCGGCCGCAGAGCTCTCCGGAATAGGGCTCAGTGGACGTGACTCGTCGTCACGACGGGGTGAAGGGCTGGCCCGGAGAGGTGATGAGATACTGGATCCACTTTGAGGGACCTCCACCGGAGCCCTATGAAATCAAGTAACGTCAGAAGAAAAATTACGACGGAGTAAGGAAGAACGAGTTACAGAAGAAAGAAGGACTTACGCATCCGAGGTTTCGGCTGCTCTGGGTTTCCGAGCCCTTCGTGCTGGGGCCTTCTTTCACCTTTTAGTGGGCTGGGAAGGCCCGGAGGAAGAGCTTGAGGAGGCCCCGCGCTTTTTCTTCGACGCCACCGGAACTGGCTCGTCCGTAGCGAGGGGAGGATCCTCGTGGATATGACCACCGGAGTGAGCTGATGGCGGAAAAGCAAAAGAAAGGGGGACAGCCTCAAAGGGTTCAATTATCTCGATATCCGAGTAATCTTCATCATCGGGCCAATCTCTAGCAGAAGAGAAGTTACCCGTGGGTCGTTTCGTGGCGTCGGTCATGGGGAGAAACATCTCTTGGTCCGGCTCCTCCACGTCCGAAGTCACCCGGTCCGGTGCCCACTTAAGGGTTGGATCGGTGCCGTCCTCGAGCGTCTGCTGAAGGAATAGCTGAGGAAAAGAGTAAACAAACGAGTCAAAAATGCAACAATAACAGACAAGGGATTAGTCCGGGGTAAGTTTGCAGCATGATACTTACCATGGGAGGAAGCCGGTCATGGCAGAAATGCTCAATCCCCCAAGTCCAGTCAGAGGAGAAGTCCTTGTGAGTGGTGAAGAGAGCCTTAACCTGGCTAAATATCTCCGTGTTGTTCAGTTCGAAAGATGAAGTCCGGTTGGGATCGCGGCCGTAGCTCATATGGCACACCTTGTGGGTGCGCTTCTGGAGAGGAGAGATTCGGTTGCGCACGAAAGTGATCATTGCATCCTCGTTGCGCAACCCGAGCTCCTTCAGCTCCGCGAACCTCTTGTGCACTTGGTTGGCCAGAGCCATAGGTTTCCTGGAAACGGCGTCCCACATATCCGGGTTCGGGGGACCCGGTGTATAGGGGAGCAACCGGATCAAATCTTCGGAGCCCGTGTTCCGGACGTAAAAGAACGTCCAGGCCCACCCTTTGCAGGATTCTAGCCCTGTGACCCGGGGAAAATAGAGAATCTCCGGGGTGAGATGGAGGCCGCTCCGAACTGGGTGAGCCGCTTGTCCTCCAGATCAGTGTGAATGTCGGGAATAACGTTGTGGCGAAGGGCAAAAAAACGGATCCATAGCTCCTTCGTGGGCCATAATCCGGCGTAGCCCTCGATTGTGGAAGCGAAGGCAGAGAGAGAAGTAATGGCGTTGGCTGGAAGATGGTGCGGCTAGAGATGGTAGGTGCCGAGCCAATCATGGAAAAAATCGCTCACCGGGAGTCCGAAGCCCCGTTGAAAATGAAACAGGAACACAACGAACTCCCCGGGATTGGGTGAAGGAGCTAGCTCGGCGGAGGCAAGGCGAGCGGCGACGCCAGCGGGGATGCGTCTAGTCCGGTAGAGCCAGTCCAGATCATCCTGGCAGACCCAGGAGCCGGCCCATGCGCCGCGGTCCGCAGCGGCGGCGTCCTCCTCCATCTCTTGCTCAGCAATGGCAAGTTATTCTTCCGCCATCTGCTGCTCGAAGCCCTCGCTGGCGCTAGAGGCGGCGGGGGACAGTGGCTTGGATTGACGAGGACCCGTAGCGGGAGATTCGCGTCGCAGTGACGGTGACGTGGAGGCGCAACGGAGAAGTGCGGCGGCGACGCTGCTTTTTGGCAGTGCTGGCGGCGGCGCGGTCACAAGGAAGACGAAGAGGAATAGCAGTGGGCTGAGGGGTGCGGAGGCGGAAAAATCCTAAGGGACGCACCCCTCCGCTATTTAACCACCCCCATCAGGGGTGAGTGGGATCGCACCCTATGGACTAGGCGCACGCTGTGGCCGTGTATTACCCGTCCGGACCAATCAGTGAGGAGCCACGCGGAAGACCACAGGGCAGAGAGAATCCTGTGACATGACGCACTGATGCGGTAAACGAGGGGGCAGGCGTGACGAGACCCGCGCACAGTGATAACTGACAATTACTGCGGCGGTTATTGTACCGTCCCTTAAAATAAGACAACATAATGATTACCCTTCACATGGGCTAGCGTACAAGAGAAGGAAGTAAGACCCGGATGGAGCTGCGGTGACCCGGCCGGCAAGTGAAAACTTGCAATGTGCCAAGGGAACGTAAATCCAAGCCGTCCGAGGTACAGAGGTAACTCGGCAACAACGACAGGGGCACAAAATGGAACCTGATGTGGCCTTAGCAGCCAAGGCGGCTAAGACCGCACCAGCTTCGGGGACTAATGTTGGGGGGACACCCCCGGGTAGGGTCACGCCGGGGTATAAGGCCGAGTTAGCCGAGGTTCGGCAAGGCCAAAGCAGAAGCTGGCCGGGTCACCTCAAGGCAGGCCGAATCACGGGGTAATCCGGACCTGGGGGCGTCCGCCTAACTAGCCCTCATCCGACTTAAGCGGTAAGTCGGAAGTGTGTGTTTTGCCTGTATGCAGGAAAGGGTGTGGCCGGATGAACCATCATCCGGGTCGCAGCAAGCTTCTAGGAGAAGGAAGGAATCTCGCTGGTCAAAAGGAGCCCCGGTACGCACTGCCTGAGCGAAGCGAGCAAGGACAGGACCACCGGGGTGTGGCCGACAAGCATGACGACGCCTGTGTCAGCTGACGAGGGCGCCGCAGTGGCTCACGTAGCTAAAGCATGTGTGACGCGGGGGAAAAAGCACCCCGGTCGGCTTACCACTTTGGGAGGAGGCATATTCCACGTATGCCCTAGGCAGAAACCGAGCCACCCCTATAAAAGGGGGGCTAGGGATTCTGTAGAAGGGGTTGGCTGTTATTTCTCTTGACAATCCTGTTAAGGTCTAGGGTTTCAGGTGAGATATGTGGGTGAGAGTAAGAGAGCTTCTTCTTCCTCCTCTCGCCAATACAGCTCTAGGAGAACTTGTAACCTTGGAAGGAAATCAGTACAAGTTCTTGTGTGGAGAATCATTTCACTATCCCTCCCTGGATTCCCCTAGCGTGTATTAGTCCCCACCTTTAGCCTATACATGGCATCTGCCGTGACACCACCACGACAAGCCTCCAGCCACGAAAAGTTCCACAGCGCCACTGCCACCGAAGGGGAGATTCGGGGAACAGAAAGTCTCTGTTCCGGCACCCTGCCGGGACGGGGAAGTGCCCCCGGAGCCATCTCCATCGATCTCCACCACCATCTCCATCACCATTGCTGATTCCCATGATGAGGAGGGAGTAGTTCTCTCTCGAGGCTAAGGGTTCTACCGGTAGCTATGTGTTCATCTCTCTCTCTATGCATGATCATATTGAGATCATGAGCTTGTAATCTATATATCTATTCTGCTACTCAAGTGCTTTAATGAATCTCTGCCCTCCCCATGTGTGTGAAAGTGACAGCGTGCTCACCATGGTGGCACTTAGGCTAGAGATTACAAATACTTGTTATGAGTTATATTTGGAGTTGGATGTTTCTATGAAATTGTGGTGTTTGTTGGACTCATCTAGTACTCAAGGTGACAGTGTGGGGTTTTCTAGATGGGAAAGGCTTACTTTGAGGTGTGTTGTTATAGCCCTACCATCGATTAGAGTGTTCAACCGGAGAGTAGTTAAGAGTAGTATCATGAAGATAGTATATTTATATGAGAGTGTTCACTAGTGAAAGTATGATCCCTAGGCCTTGTTTCTAAGCACTGATACACTGTTTGCAATTAGATCTGTTACATGTTTGCTTGCTTCCATCTTTATTTCAGTTTTACTTTAGTCTTTTCCACACCATCAAGCTATTTTCTATCACCGTTACCACTTATAATTATCCATACCACTTGTATTTCACTATCTCTTCGCCGAACTAGCGCACCTATACACCTGACAAGTGTATTGGGTGTGTTGGGGACACAAGAGACTTCTTGTATCTTGATTGTAGGTTTGCTTGAGAGGGAATACCTTTGACCACTTCCTCCCTGAGTTCGATAAACCTTGGGTGATCCACTTAAGGGAAAACTTGCTGCTGTTCTACAAACCTCTGCACTTGGAAGCCCAACAACTGTCTACAAGAATAGAAGTGCGTAGATGATACGTCCATTTTGCATCACTATTCTATGTCTTAATTAACTATTATTCATTGATATATTTCGTATTGAGAGGTGATACTTATGTTATTTCATCTGTTTTCGCATGGTTGATGACTTTTGGAGCATGGACCGCTGCAATCAGGATTCTGATGGAAAAGGTGATGTTTGGAGGCAAAATTCGTGAAGATCAGAAAATCCGAGAAAATATATGGAAAATCCTATTTTTCCAGAAGACTAAGGATGCCAGAAGATGGAGTGGAGGTGGGCCACAGGGGGCCCACACCACCCCATGGCGCGGGCAGGCCTAGGCCGCGCCTGGAGGTGGTGTGGCCGCCCTGGCCCACTCCAGCTTCTCCCCTCTGGCGTATATCATCCCCACAAAACCCTAAGACTCGGGGAGTGACCACAGAAAGATTCCGCCGCCTCTGCGGGCGAAAAATACTAAGAGAAAAAGATCTCTCCGGTAGACAGATTTCTGCCAGGGGAATTCCTTCCCGGAGAGGGGAGATCGTCGCCATCAACACCACCATCAAGCTGGACTTCATCGGGATCATCATCATCATCACCACCATCATTACCATCAGCACCCTCATCACCATCTCCATATTGTTGTAACAATTGCGTTGAATCTTGCATAGTTCATAGGGGAAACTTGCCCGGTGTTGATTACTCTTTGTAGTTGATGCTATTGAGTGAACCATTGAATTATTGTTTATGTTCAGATTGTTATACATCATTATTCCATCTCTGATCATGATCCATATGATGTCTTGTGAGTAGTTCGTTTTGTTCTTTAGGACATGGGAGAAGTCTTGTTGTTAGTAGTGGAGTTGCGTTGATAAAGATTCAATAGATTGTTATTTAAGTTGTGGTGTACTTCTTCTAGTGGTGTCATGTGAACATCGACTACATGACACTTCACCTATAAGGGCCTAGGGGAATGCATTGTGTATTTGGCTACTAATTGTAGGGGTTGCCGGAGTGACAGAAACCTGAACCCCCGTTAGGAAACCATTGCACAAGGGACGTAAGGGTCTTAGAGTTTAAAGCTGTGGTTAGGTTTCTACCTTAATTACTTTCTTGTACTTACGGATGTTTGCAAGGGGTATAATCACAAGTATGTATTAGTCTTGGATGGGGCGGTACATTAGCACAGGTTCACCCACACAACACTTAGCAAGCTAAAGAAGATTAATCGACTATATGAAGCGAAAACACTTGACAGTCTTCCCATGTGTCCTCGAGAACGTTTGGTCATCTTAAGAAATACAACCGGCTTGTCCTTTGCTGCATAAAGGATTGGGCCACTTGCTGCATTTATTTCCACTGTCTTTTGTTTACTCATACTTTGTTTACTTGCTTTATCAAAAACCCCTAAAAATCCATTTGCTAAGTATTTGCAGAGAATTCCCGATCCATACCACTAGCCAGCACCTTCTGCTCCTCGTTGGGTTCGACACTCTTACTTATCGAAAATACTGTGATACACCCCCTATACTTGTGGGTCATCAAGACTATTTTCTGGCGCTGTTGCCGTGGAGTGAAGCGCTATTGGAGAGTGGAACTGGTAAAGGAAACTTCTACTGTGAGTATTGTTTACTTCTGCTAGTTGCTTTATTTTTGTTATGGATAATTCGCTGAGTTTCTTATTTGGTAATGCTACTACCACTGCTAAGGTAGTAGATAAGCCTCCGCCTGCTGAGAAAGATGTTTCCAAAATACCTACAAGAATTATTGATCGTGTTATGGATAACAACTATGTTGGGGATGGAACTGTCCATCCCGGTGATCATTTACTCTTTATATGCGAATTATGCGGGTTGTTCAAGTGTGCAGGTATTACTACAGATCAAGTTAAGAAGAAGTTATTCTCATTATCACTGAAAGAAAGAGCTGAGGAATGGTATAAGCTGCTAAAGAATGGTCAAGCTCTGGAATGGGAGGAAATAGTGCCTCTCTTTTATTCAAAGTTTTATCCTCCTAGTGAGATTCATAAAGATCGGAATCAAATATACAACTTTTAGCCTCTTGATGGAGAGAGTACAGCTCAAGCTTGGGAGAGATTGAAGTTACTAATGCTCAAATATCCCATTCATGAGCTCCCCAACAATATTATTATCAATAACTTTTATGCAAGACTCCCTCTACATGACAAAGATTTATTGGATGCCTCCTGTGCTGGATCATTCACTCGCATGGAAGAAGAAGTTAAATGGGACCTTTTAGATCGTATTCAAGACAATGCTGAAGCTTGGGAGAATGACAAAGGTAGAAAGTCAGGTATAAATTATGATTATGAATGCATTGAATCTTTTATGGGAACCGATGACTTTCAAAATATTAAAAATGCTTATGGTCTAGACTCTCAAGCTATTGCTTCTTATTTTAAGGCTTTTGCTTCCTACATTGAAGTGCCTAAAAAGAAGTGGAATAAGTATCATGTGAAGGGTAACGGGTAGGCTACACTAGCGTAAAATCAAAATTTTCTACCGCGTCAACCAAGAATACTATTGTCATAGATCACGGGATTACCGCTAGACGCGCAGGTGCGGAACTCGATGAAGCACGTTGCGGCAGTGTAGATGTTCTACGTCTCCTCCTCGTCCTCGTCCCACGAGCAGCTTCCCTTTGCGCGGCTCGTCCAAGTGCTACAGATGCAGCACCTCTGAGGTATCCACACGTCCGGAGTGGAAGCCGTCACACGCCAGACTGCTAGGTCTGCGCCTGCAACACAGGCGGAAGAGGAGTGGCGGCTGGGTGGAATGCTCTCTCCTTTTCAGCTCGCCTCACTCTCTCTTATATAGGCATCCCTGGTGGGCTTCTACATTAGCAGCCCATTAGCAGCCTAAGCCTGGTCTAATTCGGATCCAATCCTCATTAGGCTTCCAGCCCCTAAAGTGTGTGACCCTATAGGTTCATACACGTATAGACATGACGCGAGTACACTTACTCCGTCAATAGTTGGTAGCGGCCTCTAGCAAGACGTGCCAACTCCTAAACGCATATAAAGATCATTCGGACGAACCATCACAAGGTTGAGTACATGTCTTTCCCTTTGCCTCACGATATTTGGTCTAGCTCTAAGCTGACCTCTCTTTCTCGATACTGTGATTTAGAATCCCTTTACTAGGTTAACTCTTAACCATATGTAGCACGGCCATGCATTTCTGGATCCGATCACTCGAGGGGCCCAGAGATATCTCTCTCAAGTAGAGAGGGGCAAATCCCATCTTGATTGACCGATGCCTTGCAGCATGTATTAGGACAAACCCGAAAGCTACCTTTATAACTACCCAGTTATGGAGTAGTGTTTGATAGCCCCAAAGTAGGTCGATCCACATCTCAAGTACATGCGACAATCTCAGGTCTAAGGACAAAACGTGCATGATGTGTAGAGAGAGCTGCAAGTATTATTGCTAGTCTCATGTTGGGTCAGTCCAACCCCATGTTCATAACATGTGTCCACATCATTGGTTTGACATCTCCATGTCAATGAGTTGCGAAACATAGTCATTAACCAATCGATGTGCTAGTATAATATTCACGTGTGTCCTCGCATGAACTCCGACTAGGGACAATTATTAGATAACCATACAAGTAAAGAGTTTCACAAACAATTCACATAATTGCCAATCAATACAAGTTGCCTGGTATATGGATATTCAAGGAACATTATAATAACTCATGGATACACATGAAATACAATCATCTCTATGATTGCCTCTAGGGCATATTTCCTTCATCATGAACCTTATAAAGATATTGCTAAGAGTGTTCCTGCAAGAAATACTGAAGTATATACTGCTAATCATGTTTTACCTAAACCTTATATTGAGAAAATGCCTTTTCCAGTTAAGGTAAAGGAACATTCTATGATGGCTAGTATGGTAGATGAAAGTATGAATAAAGCTGTTGAACCTGATAAACAAATGGTTGATGAACCTATTGTAGCAAATGTGAAAGACTTTGTTGCTAAATATGAAAAAGAGGGACACACTATCCTTTGTAAGGATACCTCTAATATTGTTTCACATATTAGTGTTATGAGAGCTAGTATTCCTGTGTTTTCTGTTAGAATAAGTGATCAGTGCTATGATGGTTCTTGTGATAGCTATATTGTTAAGTTTATGCATGATACTGAAAGTTACTATGAGAGAGGGAAAAGTGTTCTTATGCATCTCAATAATATCAAGTTTCCTCGTTTTATGCTGAAATTTTTTATGTCGTACTTCTTTTGCCTTCTTATGCAAGTTGCCTTAGGTTTCAACAACTTGTTTGTTTACAAAATTCCCTTGCATAGGAAGTGGGTTAGACTTAAATGTGCGTGTGTTTTTGCTTCTTAATGCTCTCTTTCACTTCAATTCATATCCCTATGAGAGCTTCTTCAAATTATCATGCCCATCTTAATGGCTATAAAGAAAGAGCTTTATGGGAGACAACCCAATTTGTTTTTGCTTTTAGTTTGTTTTTGTTTCTTTGAGTCTTGGAAGTTATTACTTCGGTAATAACCGCTCCTTATCCGTTTTGTTTGGTTTTTGTGTCAAGATCAACCTCTAATGAGAGAGAAGTAATATTTGGGGAAGTTGCTGTCCCGAAACAGATTTTTGTGCTTCACCGTAAATATTCGTGAGAGATCTCTGTATGTCAGATTGAGCTGTAATTTTTTGTGCTTCTGCCCCAGGTTGTTATTTAACTTTCGTTAGTTTTTCACTTTTTTATTTGAGCAACAGAAGATTTTCTAAAAAATTGATCTTTACCTGCTGGTCTGTTTTGACAGATTTTGCCACTCTTGCATTTGCTTCTTTATTCGATTTCCTTTTTGAATTCTTTTTGGGGTTTTCGGAAGGAGTTGCTACAGTAGCTTATGTTTTGATGGTTTTCAGTTGAAGTTGGACTCAAAAGGTTTTATCACTTCACTTATACTAATGTTGCTAATAAGAACTGTGTGAAGTTTTGTGTGAAAGAAATTTCCAGGAAGTGGAGATAATGGTGTAATAAGAAGGAGAAGGGTTTTATGACTCAAGTAATAAGTGTATGAAGATGAAGATATCGATGATATTCAAGTGGTGACTCTGGAAGAATATACTAGATACCAAATTCAGAGACATGCATAGTCCGTTTCCGACTAGGTAACAGTTCTGGTAAGAAAAGTTCCGTGAAAATACAATCCAACTATATTTTTGCAGTTTTTAGTCAATAAGGAAAGCAACGAAGCGAAAGGACGGAACCAGAGCCGGGGTAGCCCACACCACCCTGTGGCGCGGGCCCACCCCTGGCCGCGCCACCAGGTGGTGAGGCCAACCAGGACTCCGCCTCCGACTCGTTTTCACCCAGTACTTTCCTTTTGATATGAAACTTCGTAATATATAACCCCCCGGACCCCCCGAGGTTCGTATATCGTGTTTTCGTCGTGTTTTTGTTTCGATCTGTTTCTGCCAGGACATACTCTTTGAAAGTTTAGAAGCACAATGGTGTCCACCAAGGATAAAGGGAAGGAGCCTATGGAGGAAGACCTCCAAGACCCCAGGCAGGAGAAGGAGATCAAGAGCGAAGGTGAAGAGGAGGCAAAGCACACCGACACTACCATTGCAAGCATTGGAGTGGTGGCAAACCCAGCCATTGGAGGGAAGCCTCCTCATCATCGTTCAGATCCCTGGTCACTTCCTCCACGCACCAAGAATCCTTTCCACACTCTTATCCATGAGCATCAATACCAAAATATGCCCAAGGGGAAATTACCCTCCAATTGGGATTTGCCTCGATCTAGCCATGCAGGAAAAGAATACTTCAAGTAGGAAGAGTGGGGAAAGAATAGCAAGAGCTTGAATTCTCAACACGACATGATCATGAGCCGCATTGAGCAAAACTCACAGCTGATTCGTAATCTCACCTTCGAGATTGAGGACTTGGGGAAACTGATCAAAGAGCTCATCAAGAGGATCCACCACCACCGAAGGAGTAATTCGTCATCAGGTTTGGCATCCCCTTGGTTTGTTCCAAGCTTGGGGGAGTGCCGCGGTATCACATCACTATCTTCTATCTTTTTACCTTATTAGTAGAGTCATATCATGAATAGAGGAGTTATTATGTAGTATGGTTTGCATTATGGAAGTGGCCCCTCTCTCGTTAGATATGTATCCCTTGGTGTGAGTTTTCGTTATGGAATATTAATGAGAAGTGCTATCATTCACTCTTTTGCATAGCTTATGTTAGTTTTCAATTCGTGGTTATATGATTGATCTTCTGTTAGTATTGGTATCACTTTGGGATCATTGAGTTAATTTAGTTGGTTTTGGCAAACCTGGCTCGGTCAGTAGCACACTATTTTTGAGAGTTGAAAGAAAAGATAGAAGTACTCTAGAGAAAAATAATTTCATCATCTTTGTTTCTTGATTTGCTCATAAGTTTAGTATTCTCTAGTTAAGATCTTTTGTGCTTCCAAGGAAGATTGCATGTTTGTCTTGATCATTTGTATGTTTGGTTGTTTCCTTCAACTCTTATACTTGCTACCCAGCCTTGCTAGCCAAAAACCTGTACTGAGAGGGTATTCTTCTCGTGCATCCACTCCTTTAAACCAAAACCTTTGCCATTTGTGTCCACCATACCTACCTAGTAGCATTATTGCTATTCCAAGTAAATTCTTGTTTTATCTACCTCCCAAATTAAACTTGTTATGTGAAAATTAGTGATTAAAGCTCTCACGAACTTGATGGCACACTTTACTTTCTTGCACTTAATAAACTTGAACCATTGGGTCCTTCTTTGTTGCGTATATGCTTGCGCTTTATGAGTTGAAGTTAGCCGAACCATGTATCATGGGGACCGCTTTCAACACTTCATTGGTACTTGTACCTAGTTGATATCATGTTCTTTTGCTTATGGATCCCGGTGGTGTGAAATAAAATTGGAACTTGTAAGATCATGGAGTTTATATGTGTGTTAGATAAACGCCTGGGCCGCTAGCCTAAGACATGCCTAATCATGGTGGAAACTTGCAGCATAACTATAGTGAGCATTCTATGAAGCATCCTCAATAAAAACCTATGCAAATAGCAAATAAAAAGATCGCTGAGATGCTCACTGTCTGCTTGCCTTGTCATTTTGATTATGGGATAGCTCCTGTGTCATGTGCAAGGGGTACCCCGTTGGCGGTTCTCAATGATACACATGTATTTACAATGACAAGAGCTTGCTCGTGACTAAAGTTGAGTAGCATGAGGATCGGTACTCATAAGTAAGAGGCATGGGACAACAATTTATAACTTGTCAAGCATATCCTCTTAGTTGTGTCACTTTAACCTTAATCACCAAAAGATGCCTATGATAGGGGCAATGAGAGATGAAAGCTAGTAAGTATCATAATTTTGGGAGCTCTTTATGAGACATGCAATCCCTGCTTCCCTCTTTGAAGGGCCTTTCCTTTACTTTGTAGTTGAGTCAGTAAACCTATTCCCTTCTATCTCAGCAAGTATTTTGAGTTGATGTGTTTCATTCATTCATATGATGATTTATTCAATCATGTTTCTTATGTTCCTTGTTTTGCACATTGCTCTTATCTTGATGTTTACTACTTCGAAAGCTATCATTGAAAACTAGCTATTTGTGAACTCCAGCAAATTATCAACTATTCTTCGACCAAGAGCTAAGTTTGCCATTACCAATTATGATTCACTTTATGTATCTTTATTGTGTTTCCTTTACTCATTGCAAGTTGAGTTATATAATAGTGAGTTGTCTTCTATTATGATCTATGTATTTGATGAATGTGATGCTTCTTGTCCGTATTCTTTTATGGACTCTTCACTCCATAAACCCGAGGTCATGTTTATTGAGCTCACTTTCGCTTGGGGACAAGCAAAGTCTAAGCTTGGGGGGAGTTGATACGTCCATTTTGCATCACTATTCTATGTATTAATTCACTATTATTCATTGATATATTTCGTATTGAGAGGTGATACTTATGTTATTTCATCTGTTTTTGTATGGTTGATGACTTTTGGAGCATGGACCGCTGCAGTCAGGATTCTGATGGAAAAGGTGCTATTTGGAGGCAAAATTCGCGAAGATCGGAAAATCCGGGAAAATATACAGAAAATCCTATTTTTCCAGAAGACTAAGGATGCCAGAAGATGGAGTGGAGGTGGGCCACAGGGGGCCCACACCACCCCATGGTGCGGGCAGGCCTAGGCCACGCCTGGAGGTGGTGTGGCCGCCCTGGCCCACTCTAGCTTCTCCCCTCTGGCGTATATCATCCCCACAAAACCCTAAGACTCGGGGAGCAACCATAGAAAGATTCCGCCGCCTCTGCCGGGCGGAAAAGACCGAGAGAGAAAGATCTCTCCGGCAGACAGATTTCTGCCGGGGGAATTCCTTCCCAAAGAGGGGAGATCATCGCCATCAACACCACCATCAAGCTGGACTTCATCGGGATCATCATCATCATCACCACCATCATTACCATCAGCACCCTCATCACCATCTCCATATTGCTGTAACAATTGCGTTGAATCTTGCATAGTTCATAGGGGAAACTTGCCCGGTGTTGATTATTCTTTGTAGTTGATGCTATTGAGTGAATGATACATTGCAAATGTATCTATAATTTTTGATGTTCCATGCTTGGTTTTATCCACTTTCTTGTGTTTTGTTCCAACTTTGGAGTACTTTTCATATGATTTCTTGGACTAACCTATTAACAAGAGCCACAGTGCTAGCTGCCTGTTTTCTGCTGTTTTTGGTTTCAGGAAAGTCAGAAAATGAATATTTTCGGAATTGGACGGGACAAAAGCCAAAGTGCCTATTTTTCCGGAAGGGATCAAGTGCCAGAATACGAGACGGAGAGGGACCAGGGGGCCACCACACCACATGGCCACGCGGCCCAGCCTGGCCCACGCCAAGGGGTGGTGAGGCCAGCCCTAGCACCCCCTCGGCCTCTCCTTCCGCCTATAAGTTGCCCTCGGGACGAAAACCCTAGGTGCCCCGATCAAAAATCCACGAAGGAGTCTATAGCCGCCGTCATCTCCATCCCTAGATTGGGAGGGATCTGAAGCTCTTCCCGGCACCCTGCCAGAGAGGGGAATTCACCCTGGAGGCCTTCTTCATCACCATGCAAGCCTCTGGTGTGATGCATGAGTAGTTCATCCTTGGACTACAGATCCATGTAGTAGCTAGATGGCTGGTTTCTCCTCCTTTGTGCTTTCATGTTTAGATCTTGTGAGCTCCGTTCATGATCAAGATCATCTATTTGTAATTCATACATGTTGTGTTTGCGGGGATCCGATGGATATTGAGATGCTATTTTAGATTGATTATCGATTCTATCATGTCTTTGTTATTTGAGATCTTGCATGCTTTCCGTTGTTAGTAGCTATCTTGGCCAAGTAGATGCTAGCAACTCCAAGAGTTAGTATTTATGCTCGATAGTGGGTTCATGCCTCTGGTAATCTGGGGAAGTGACAGAAATCTCTAAGGTACTAGATGTGCTGTTGCTACTAGGGAGAAAACAACAATCCTTTGTTCATAGAACAATCGTATTGTTTACTTTACATGTAGTTCGTAAAGCAATAATCTGTTTCTTGCAACTTAATACTGGAGGGGTTCGGATGATAACCTGAAGGTGGATTATTAGTCATAGATGTAGTTGGATGGCGGTCTATGTATTATGTTGTAATGCCCAATCAAGTCTCAGAGGAGTCAATATGATTGGTATATGCATGTATTGCTTTCTTGGTGTTTGTCAATTGCCCCGCTGTAATTTGTTCACCCAGCATGTTGTCTATCTAAGGAGAGCCACCTCTACTGAACTATGAATCCCGATCCTTTTACTTTACATCCAATCTACAATCTTTTACTACTTTGTGTTTACTTTCTGCAAACTTTTACTTCTTTCCATTCGATACGTTTAATCCTTTGTTTTCCGCAAAACACGGTGAGATTGACAACCTCATCGCAAGTTGGGGACAAAGTTCTGTGGTTGTGTTGTGCAGGTCTCCACGTTGCTACTAGCACCGGTAGTGCGCCCTGCCAATGCTCAGCTAGTAACACCTTTGGGGTGTTTCCTTGCTCCTACTGGTTCGATTAAACCTTGGTTTCATAACTGAGGGAAAACTTACTGCTGTGCTCATCATACCTTCCTCTTGGGGTTCCCAACGAGCTCTACATCAACTACGAGTCAGCAAGATTATTTCTGGCGCCGTTGCCGGGGAGTCAAGGACATCTTCACAAGGGGAGTCCCTCATAACCAATCTCTTTACTTTGTTGTTTTTGTTTTGCTTAGTTTTCTTTTTGCTTTGTTTGCTCGTTTTGTTCTTCAAAAACACAAAAATATTAAGTCTCCTTTAGTTGTCACTATGTCTAGCCTTGCTCCAATCACTATGTCACCCAAGGATATGATTTTCACTTTTAAACAAGGAATTGAGGAAAGTTTTAAGGAAGCTTGGTCTAGAATCTCTGATCTACATGAAAAAACTAAGCCTAAAATGACTCAAAGTTTGTTCCTTAGTAGTTTTTACCTTGGGATTGCTCTTTGCTATAGATATGGTTTAGATGTTGTTGTGGGAGGAGATTTCCTCCAATGTAATGAGTATGATGCTACTAATGCTATAAAGAAATTGATCCTCACTTACACTATGCCTAGCCAAACTGATATTTCTTTCGCAAAAATAATTGCTAGGTTGGACACTCTTGAGGCTAGCACTACTAGCTTAGAAAATTGCTATAACACGCTTAGGGAGCATCTCAATTATGTTCCCATAAACTCTGAACCATCAAAGTGGTTCCCTACAGTAAAGATTGATATGAACACTGAAACTTTTCAAGCTCGCTGTGATATCATGTCTGAATTTTGTCTTATGCCCAAAGATATTTATAAATCTCTGAATACTTGGGGGCTAACTAAGGGAGGAAAGGAAATATCTCTTGCTAATAATACTACCATATTACCTCTTGGAATAGCTGAAGGAGTGTTTACAAGGATCCTTAGGAAAACGATTTCTATTGATTATCTTGTTATTGAATGTGCAGGAAAAGGACAAATTACACTTGAAGGTCCCTATTAGAACTCCTTGGAGCAATAATAGATGTGGGAAAGGGGACCATGCGCCTTTATTCTCCACCAAACAATCACATTTTCCCAAAGGTTAAGAATAAAAATAAGAGAGGTAAGGGCAAGAAAGTTGGTCTTAATGCTTCTTCATTTGAGAGCACTTGATTCTTTCTTTGCTTCTTATGCCTAACTTAAAGGCGTTAAAGAAAAGTACTTGTTGGGAGATAACCCAAGAGTTTTAGTTGATTCTTGGAAGTTATTACCTATGTAATAACCTCTCCTTATCCTTTTTATTTGCTTTTTGTGCCAAGAGTAACCTCTAATGAGAGAGAAGTAATGATTGGGAAAGTTGCTGTCCCGAAACAGATTTCTGTGTTTCACCGTAAAAATTCCTGAGAGAGCTGTTTATGCGGATTGAGCTGTAATTTTTTGTGCTTCTGCCCTAGGTTGTTATCTAACTTTCGTTAGTTCAACACTTTTTGATTTGAGCAACAGAAGGTCTTCGAAAAAATTCGTCTTTACCTGCTGGTCTGTTTTGACAGATTTCTGCCATTTTCTGCATTTGCTTCTTGTTAGTTCTTTCTTGAGTTCCTTTGGGGAATTGAGCTTTTTGAGGGAAGTGCTACAGTAGCTAGTGTTCTAATGGAAGTTTATTTGGTGTTAGAACTGAACCTTGACACTTATTTATCTTAAGTGCACTAATGTTGCTAATGAGATTGTGTGAAGTTTTGTATGAAGGAAAAATTTCAGGTGTATGGAAGGAATGAGTAATGAGATGAAGGATAGACTAAAGCTCAAGCTTGGGGATGCCACGCGTGTCACCCCAAGAAATATCCAAGAAGTACAAGCGTCTAAGCTTGGGGATGCCCAAGGCATCCCCTTTTTCATCAATAAAAATCCCAGGTTTCTTCCAAATGCTTCATTTTTATTGTTTCATGCACACTTGTGTTTTTCTTGGGGCATCTTCTTTTTCGTTTTTGTTTTGGTTTTTAGTTTGCTTGGTTTTATTAGTGATCTGAATAAATTGGTTGGACCCCCTCTTTCATACTTTGGTTTGCAAATAGTTTGGTTTGGTTTGGAAAAGAGTAGGAAAGTTCATGCTTATGTGGTAAAAAGAGCTCGTTTTTGACTGTGGCCTATGGTTTGTCATGCCATGCTTGATATTGTTTTGGCTTTTTGCTTAGTATTATTTGTTGTAGCATGACTATAAATAATTGAGATTGCTTAATGTGCCTTGGATGAATCATCCATTGTTTTAGCATATTAAAGCATACTATAGTGGTATTCTCCTTTGATGCTTTATTTGGGTTGACTTGGCACATGCTCACACCATGTTATGACTATCTCAAGTCACCATAGCCTTTATGATCCTTTATTTTTCAACTTTTAGTATCACTTTATGCTTTTATCAATGATGTTTTGTCGCTCTACATGATTATGGCCATTATTGCTCTCTTAGTTTGTCGCTCCCAGTCTTTTGCTAGCCTCCACCACCATGTATGAGTTCCACTCATGCATCCAACTCCCTAAACCAAGTTATTCCAAAGAGTACACCATACCTACCTACTACCTTATGCTATTCCAAGTATATTCATGCTTTTGTTTACCTTTCACTTGTTATGAGAAAACTAGTGATTAAAGCTCTCACGAACTTGATGGCACACTTTACTTTATTGCCTCTAATAAACTGGAACCATTGGGTCCTTCTTTGTTGTGTATATGCTTGCGCTTTATAAGTTGAAATTAGCAGAACCATGTTTCATGGGGAACACTTTCAACATCGCACTTGTACTTTGTACTCCGTTGATATCATGTTCTTTTGCTTACGGATCTCGGCGGTGTGAAATAAATGTAGAACTTGTAAGATCGTGGAGTTTGTATGTGTGTTAGAGAAACGCCTGGGCTGCTAGCCTAAGCCATGCCTAATCATGGTGGAAACTTGCAGCATCACCATAATGAGCACTCTATGAAGCATCCTCAATAAAAACCTATGCAAATAGCAAATAAAAAGATCGCCGAGATGCTCATTGTCTGCTTGCCTTGTCATTTTGATTATGGAAAAGCTCCCGTATCATGTGCAAGGGGTACCCCGTTGGCGGTTCTTAATGATACACATATACTTACAATGACAAGAGCTTACTCGTGACTAAAGTTGAGTAGCATGATGATCGGTCTTCATAAGTAAGGGGCATGAGATTTCGGTTTATAACTTGTCAGGATATCCTCTTAGTTGTGTCACTTTAACCTTAATCACTTTCAAGATGCTTATGATAGGGGCAATGAGAGCTGATAACTACAAGTACCATAATTTTTGGAAGCTCTTTATGAGACTTGAATCCCAACTTCCTTTTACAAAAGGCTTTTCTTCCACCATTATATTGAGTCTCCACCTTCTATCTTTATGCACCTACTTTGAGAGCATAGTGGCCATTCTTAGTTCTATGTGCATTGTCCCAAGACTAGTTGATTGATGCATAACTTGTTATTCCCTGTTTTAAACTATTCTATCTAGTCACTCTTATGAACTTTGAAGGTGTCCTACGCATTTATATTTGCTACTCTATGAGGGGCAAGCTGAATGTTATTATGCTATGTTTTGTTTATGTGAAACAAACAAACGTCTTGCAAAGCATTGCTATTCATGAATCTTTTGTTTGTGCCTTTTCATGTTGCATCATAGTTTCTTTGTATTATTGCTAGAACTTTGTATTTCATGTTATGATTGAAGTACTATGATCCCAGCTTTGAATGTTTTACAAATACTTTGATCAAGTTTATGATAGTGCATGCCACCTCAAAAATTATTATTTCTTTTTATCACTTACCTACTCGAGGACGAGCAGGAGTTAAGCTTGGGGATGTTGATACATTGCAAATGTATCTATAATTTTTGATGTTCCATGCTTGGTTTTATCTACTTTCTTATGCTTTGTTCCAACTTTGGAGTACTTTTCATATGATTTCTTGGACTAACCTATTAACAAGAGCCACAGTGCCAGTTGCCTATTTTCTGCTATTTTTGGTTCCAGGAAAGTCAGAAAATCAACATTCTCAGAATTGGACCGGACAAAAGCCAAAGTTGATATTTTCCTGGAAGACTCACGGAGCCAGAAGGAGAGTCGGAGAGGGGCCACAGGGTGGCCACACCACCCCATGGCGCGGGTCCCCATAGTGCCAGCTGCCTGTTTCTGCTGTTTTTGGTTCCAGGAAAGTCAGAAAATGAATATTCTCGGAATTAGACGGGACAAAATCCAAAGTGCCTATTTTTCCGGAAGGGATCAAGTGCCAGAATACGAGACGGAGAGGGACCAGGGGGACACCACACCACCTGGCTGCGCGGCCCAGCCTGGCCCGCGCTAGGGGGTGGTGAGGCCAGCCTTGGAACCCCCTCGGCCTCTCCTTCCGCCTATAAGTTGCCCTCGGGACGAAAACCCTAGGTGCCCCGATCAAAAATCCGCGAAAGAGTATATAGCCGCCGTCATCTCCATCCCTAGATCGGGAGGGATCTGAAGCTCTTCCCGGCACCCTGCCGGAGAGGGGAATTCACCCTGGAGGCCTTCTTCATCACCATGCAAGCCCTTGGTGTGATGCGTGAGTAGTTCATCCTTGGACTACGGATCCATGTAGTAGCTAGATGGCTGGTTTCTCCTCCTTTGTGCTTTCATGTTTAGATCTTGTGAGCTCCGTTCATGATCAAGATCATCTATTTGTAATTCATACATGTTGTGTTTGTGGGGATCCGATGGATATTGAGATGCTATTTTAGATTGATTATTTATTCTATCATGTCTTTGTTATTTGAGATCTTGCATGCTTTCCGTTGTTAGTAGCTATCTTGGCCAAGTAGATGCTAGCAACTCCAAGAGTTAGTATTTATGCTCGATAGTGGGTTCATGCCTCTAGTAATCTGGGGAAGTGACAGAAATCTCTAAGGTACTAGATGTGCTGTTGCTACTAGGGAGAAAACAACAATCCTTTGTTCATAGAACAATCGTATTGTTTACTTTACATGTAGTTCGTAAAGCAATAATCTGTTGCTTGCAACTTAATACTGGAGGGGGTTCGGATGATAACCTGAAGGTGGATTATTAGTCATATATGTACTTGGATGGCGGTCTATGTATTATGTTGTAATGCCCAATCAAGTCTCAGAGGAGTCAAGATGATTAGTATATGCATGTATTGCTTTCTCGGTGTTTTTCTATTGCCCCGCTGTAATTTGTTCACCCAGCATGTTGTCTATCTAAGGAGAGCCACCTCTAGTGAACTATGGATCCCGGTCCTTTTACTTTACATCCAATCTACAATCTTTTACTACTTTGTGTTTACTTTCTGCAAACTTTTACTTATTTCCATTCGATACGTTTAATCCTTTGTTTTCCGCAAAACACGGTGAGATTGACAACCTCATCGCAAGTTGGGGACAAAGTTATGTGGTTGTGTTGTGCAGGTCTCCACGTTGCTACTAGCACCGGTAGTGTGCCCTGCCAAAGCTCAACTTGTAACACATTTGGGGTGTTTCCTTGCTCCTACTGGTTCGATTAAACCTTGGTTTCATAACTGAGGGAAAACTTACTGCTGTGCTCATCATACCTTCCTCTTGGGGTTCCCAACGAGCTCTACATCAACTACGAGTCAGCAGTGAACCATTGAATTATTTTTTATGTTCAGATTGTTATACATCATTATTCCATCTCTGACCATGATCCATATGATGTCTTGTGAGTAGTTCGTTTTGTTCTTGAGGACATGGGAGAAGTCTTGTTGTTAGTAGTGGAGTTGCGTTGAGAAAGATTCAATAGATTGTTATTTAAGTTGTGGTGTACTTCTTCTAGTGGTGTCATGTGAACGTCGACTACATGAAACTTCACCTATAAGGGCCTAGGTGAATGCATTGTGTATTTGGCTACTTATCGTAGGGGTTGCCGGAGTGACAGAAACCTGAACCCCCGTTAGGAAACCATTGCACAAGGGACGTAAGGGTCTTAGAGTTTAAAGCTGTGGTTAGGTTTCTACCTTAATTACTTTCTTGTACTTACGGATGTTTGCAAGGGGTATAATCACAAGTATGTATTAGTCTTGGATGGGGCGGTACATTAGCACAGGTTCACCCACACAACACTTAGCAAGCTAAAGAAGATTAATCGACTATATGAAGCGAAAGCACTTGACAGTCTTCCCATGTGTCCTCGAGAACGTTTGGTCATCTTAAGAAATACAACCGGCTTGTCCTTTGCTACATAAAGGATTGGGCCACTTGCTGCATTTATTTCCACTGTCTTTTGTTTACTCGTACTTTGTTTACTTGCTTTATCGAAAACCCCTAAAAATCGGTTTGCTAAGTATTTGCAGAGAATTCCTGATCCATACCACTAGCCAGCACCTTCTGCTCCTCGTTGGGTTCGACACTCTTACTTATCGAAAATACTGCGATACACCCCCTATACTTGTGGGTCATCAGTAGACATCAAGCTATTTTCTGGCGCCGTTGCTGGGGACTGAAGAAGAAGAAGCTCCCACTTCAACCCCGTGCTAGCAAGTATTTTCGGGCGCCGTTTGTCGGGGAGGAAAGGTAAAAGGTATTCACACCGGCGGATTAAAGAAGAAGAACCTCCCACGGCAAACGCCTATTTTCTGGTGTGAGTACTCAAAGTTTTTTCCTTTAGATTCTACAATTTTGTCTTTTTGTTTCTTGTTTTCACTAGTTAGGCTTAATGGAAAACAACAACAAAATTAGAGAGCTTTATAGTATTTATCTTGAGTTAGGACATGAAGTGTTTGAAGAGAAAATTAAAAAACCTATGGAACTTTATTTGCATGCTAATAGCAATGTTGTTAGTATGAATTCTTTGGACACCATTATTGCTAATGCTATAGAAAATTCTAAGCTTCGGGAAGCTAGTTTTTATGAAAATGATATTTTTAGTTCCCAACCTTTGGAAGATAGCTATTCTATTGCTTATGATGATACAAAACCTCCAATATATGATGATTACAATGATGAATATGATATTTTCAGTCCACCTACTATTGAGGAGGAAATTAATTATGACTACAATATTCCTCCTATATTTGATGATTATGGTGATGAGAATAATAATGATAGCTATTTTGTTGAATTTCCTCCCACTACAATTAATAAGAATGACTATGTTTATGTGGAGAGTAATAATTCTTTTATGCATGTGGCTCATGTTAATAATGATTTATGTGATAGTTATATTGTTAATTTTATTCATGATGCCACTGAAAGTTATTATGAGAGAGGGAAATATGGTTTTATGCATCTCAATAATGTTAGGTTTCCCCTCTTTATGTTGAAAGTCTTGAAGTTGCACTTGTTTTGATTTCCTATGCTTGTTTCTTTCTGCTTTCATGACTTGTTTCTTTACAAGATTCCTATGCATAGGAAGTGGGTTAGACTTAAATGTGCTTTGAATTTGCTTCTTGATGCTCTCTTTTACTTCAATTCATATTTCTTATGTGAGCATCTTCTCAAACTATCATGCCTAACTTAAAGGCGTTAAAGAAAAGTACTTATTGGGAGATAACCCAAAAGTTTTAGTCGAGTCTTGGAAGTTATTACTTCAGTAATAACCGCTCCTTATCCTTTTTATTTGCTTTTTGTGCCAAGAGTAACCTCTAATGAGAGAGAAGTAATGGTTGGGAAAGTTGCTGCCCCGAAACAGATTTCTATGCTTCACCGTAAAAATTCGTGTAAAATCTCTGTATGTCGTTTTGAGGCGTGAATTTTGTGCTTCTGCCCCAGGTTGTTATCTAACTTTCATTAGTTCAACAATTTTCTATTTGAACAACAGAAGGTCTTCGAAAAAATTTGTCTTTACCTGCTGGTCTGTTTTGATAGATTTCTGCCTTTATTTGCATTTGCTTC
The DNA here is from genome assembly GCA_910589775.1 of Avena eriantha. Lineage (NCBI taxonomy): Eukaryota > Viridiplantae > Streptophyta > Magnoliopsida > Poales > Poaceae > Avena > Avena eriantha. The sequence goes on from OU342741.1 coordinate 46,557,656, forward strand.
TTGTTGGTTCCTTTTTGAGTTCTTTTGGGGAATTGAGCTTTTTGAGGGAGTGCTACAGTAGCTAGTGTTTTAATGGAACTTTTTATTGGTGTTATAACTTAACCTAAAGACCTATTATCTTGAGTGCACTAATGTTGCTAATAAAGATTGTGTGAAGTTTTGTATGAAGGAAAAATTTCAGGTGTATGGAAGGAATGAGTAATGAGATGAAGGATGGACTAAAGCTCAAGCTTGGGGATGCCACGCGTGTCACCCCAATACATATCCAAGAAGGACAAGCATCAAAGCTTGGGGATGCCCAAGGCATCCCCCTCTTCATCAATAAAAATCCCAGGTTTCTTTCAAACGCTTCATTTTTATTGTTTCATGCACAGTTATGTTGTTCTTGGAGCGTCTTCTTTTTCGTTTTTGTTTTGGTTTTTCGTTTGCTTTGTTTTCTTAGTTTTCTGAATAAATTGGTTGGACCCCCTCTTTCATACATTGGTTTTCAAATAGTTTGGTTTGGATTGGAAAAGAGTAGGAAAGTTCATGCTTAAATGGTAAAGAGAGCTTGTTTTTGACTGTGGCCTATGCTTTGTCATGCCATGCTTGATATTGTTTTGGCTTTATGCTTAGTGTTCTTTTCTGTAGCATGACATGTTATAAACAATTGAGATTGCTTAATGTGCCTTGTTTGAATCATGCGTTGTTTTAGCATATTAAAGCATAGTATAGTGGTATTCTCCTTTAATGCTTTATTTGGGTTGACTTGGCACATGCTCACACTATGTTATGACTATCTCAAGTCACCATAGCCTGTATGATCCTTTAGTTTTCAACTTGTAGTATCACTTTATGCTTTGATCAATGATGTTTTGTCGCTCTGCATGATTATGGCCATTATTGCTCTCTTAGTTTGTCGCTCCCAGTCTTTTGCTAGCCTCCACAACCAAGTATGAGTTCCACTCATGCATCCAACTCCTTAAACCAAGTTATTCCAAAGAGTCCACCATACCTACCTACTAGCTTATGCTATTCCAAGTATAATCATGCTTTTGTTTACCTTCCAAATTAAACTTCTTATGAGAAAACTAGTGATTAAAGCTCTCACGAACTTGATGGCACACTTTACTTTTCTTGCCCTTAATAAACTTGAACCATTGTGTCCTTCTTTGTTGCGTATATGCTTGCGCTTTATAAGTTGAAATTAGCAGAACCATGTATCATGGGGAACGCTTTCAACATTGCACTCGTACTTTGTACCCCGTTGATATCATGTTCTTTTGCTTATGGATCCCGGCGGTGTGAAATAAAAGTGGAACTTGTAAGATCATGGACTTTGTATGTGTGTTAGAGAAACGCCTGGGCCGCTAGCCTAAGCCATGCCGAATCATGGTGGAAACTTGCAGCATCACCATAATGAACATTCTATGAAGCATCCTTAATAAAAACCTATGCAAATAGCAAATAAAAAGATCGCCGAGATGCTCATTGTCTGCTTGCCTTGTCATTTTGATTATGGGATAGCTCCTGTATCATGTGCAAGGGCTACCCTGTTGGCGGTTCTTTATGATACATATGTACTTACAATGACAAGAGCTTACTTGTGACTAAAGTTGAGTAGCATGAGGTTCGGTCTTCGTAAGTAAGGGGCATGAGATTTCGGCTTATAACTTGTCAAGCATATCCTCTTAGTTGTGTCACTTTAACCTTAATCACCTTCAGGATGCTTATGATAGGGGCAATGAGAGCTGAAAGTTATTAAGTACCATAATTTTTGGAAGCTCTTTATGAAACTTGAATCTCTGCTTCCTTCTATGAAGGCCTTTCTTCCAGTTTTATATTGAGTCTCCACCCTCTACCTTTATGCACCTACTTTGAGAGCATAGTGGCCATTCTTAGTTCTATGTGCATTGTCCCAAGACTAGTTGATTGATGCATAACTTGATATTGCTTGTTTTAAACTATTTATATCTAGTCACTCTGATGAACTTTGAAGGTGTCCTATGCATTTATATTTGCTACTCTATGAGGGGCAAGCTGAATGTTATTATGCTATGTTTTGTTTATGTGAAACAAACAAACGTCTTGCAAAGCATTGCTATTCATGAATCTTTTGTTTGTGCCTTTTCATGTTGCATCATAGTTTCTTTGTCTTATTGCTACAACTTTGTATTTCATGTTATGATTGAAGTACTATGATCCCAGCTTTGAATGTTTTACAAATACTTTGATCAAGTTTATGATAGTGCATGCCACCTCAAAAATTATTCTTTCTTTTTATCACTTACCTACTCGAGGACGAGCAGGAGTTAAGCTTGGGGATGTTGATACATTGCAAATGTATCTATAATTTTTGATGTTCCATGCTTGGTTTTATCTACTTTCTTATGTTTTGTTCCAACTTTGGAGTACTTTTCATATGATTTCTTGGACTAACCTATTAACAAGAGCCACAGTGCCAGTTGCCTATTTTCTGCTATTTTTGGTTCCAGGAAAGTCAGAAAATCAACATTCTCGGAATTGGACCGGACAAAAGCCAAAGTTGATATTTTCCCGGAAGACTCACGGAGCCAGAAGGAGAGTCGGAGAGGGGCCACAGGGTGGCCACACCACCCCATGGCGCGGGTCCCCCCAGGTCGTGCCAGGGCATGGTGTGGGCCCCCTGGCCACCCACCGACCTTGCCCTCTGGCCTATAAGAAGCCTCCCGAGGCATAACCCCTAAATAATCAAGCCTCCAGCCACGAAAAGTTCCGCAGCGCCGCCGCCACCGAAGGGGAAATTCGGGGAACAGAAAGTATCTCTTCCGGCACCCTGCCGGGACGGGGAAGTGCCCCCGGAGCCATCTCCATCGATCTCCACCACCATCTCCATCACCATTGTTGATTCCCATGATGAGGAGGGATTAGTTCTCTCTCGAGGCTAAGGGTTCTACCGGTAGCTATGTGTTCATCTCTCTCTCTATGAATGATCATATTGAGATCATGAGCTTGTAATCTATAGACCTATTCTGCTACTCAAGTGCTTTAATGAATCTCTGCCCTCCCCATGTGTGTGAAAGTGACAGCGTGCTCACCATGGTGGCACTTAGGCTAGAGATTACAAATACTTATTATGAGTTATATTTGGAGTTGGATGTTTCTATGAAATTGTGGTGTTTGTTGGACTCATCTAGTACTCAAGGTGACAGTGTGGGGTTTTCTAGATGGGAAAGGCTTACTTTGAGGTGTGTTGTTATAGCCCTACCATCGATTAGAGTGTTCAACCGGAGAGTAGTTAAGAGTAGTATCATGAAGATAGTATATTTATATGAGAGTGTTCACTAGTGAAAGTATGATCCCTAGGCCTTGTTTCTAAGCACTGATACACCGTTTGCAATTAGATCTGTTACATGTTTGCTTGCTTCCATCTTTATTTCAGTTTTACTTTAGTCTTTTCCACACCATCAAGCTATTTTCTAGCACCGTTACCACTTATAATTATCCATACCACTTGTATTTCACTATCTCTTCGCCGAACTAGTGCACTTATACACTTGACAAGTGTATTGGGTGTGTTGGGGACACAAGAGACTTCTTGTATCTTGATTGCAGGGTTGCTTGAGAGGGAATACCTTTGACCACTTTCTCCCTGAGTTCGATAAACCTTGGGTGATCCACTTAAGGGAAAACTTGCTGCTGTTCTACAAACCTCTGCACTTGGAGGCCCAACAACTGTCTACAAGAATAGAAGTGCATAGACATTAGCGAACGCGAGACATCTTCACCCTGGAGCGCCGTCGCGCTGCCGGATTTAGGTCCAGGAGCTCTACTTCTGCAACGGCTGCTAGATCGGGGAAGCGGGAGTCATCGTCAGGCACCAGACGTGTGTAACTCCCCGCGAGGTGTCACACTTGAGGCACTCAAGTCGTTGGAGCCACAGGAGCGCAAGGACTTCATCACGACCTTGAGGTCGGCTTCGGCTCATCCACATCAACCACGCTCTCCTAAGTGTTGACAATGCTTTTTGGTCTTCAAGGGTAAGTTCATGAAAAGCCCCTCCCGTTTCTGCATTACTAATAGATAGGTCCTGGCAACATCAGGGGTTCAGGGGCGTAGGGTAAAATTTTATTGTTTTCATACGTGGAACCCCTACACCAAGTGCCACCATCTCCAAGGCACCAAGCACAACCACCTCCAAGGCGTCAAGCGCATCTACCTCTAAGGCACCAAGCGCCACCAACTCCAAGAAAAGTGGCGCCCAAACATCATCTTCCACACAAGGTGCCACTAAGCAAGAATCTTCATCAACATACATCCTCTCGAGATCATCGACAACATCAAGAGGATACAAGACATTGTTCAAGGCATCTTTGCCATGAAGACGGAGAATATATGTTGAGCACCATCCATAATGCTCATCCAAGATCAAGAAGGCACCACCATCAAAAGAAGAGTGCCAAGGACAAGGAGCATAGTCGCGAGCATCATGTGGATGACCAAGTGCGCCATCTACATCAACCTTTGGCAAGGCACGTCAATGACCTCCGTCGACACCATCACCATAAGGCATCTTCAACTACTAGTGCCACCACCAAAATGGCACCAAGAGCAAGCCTTCTTCCACGCCATCAAGCTTCAACGCCAAGACTTCAAGTTCAAGATGAAGCATCCAACTACAAGAGCTTCAATGCAACTTCTTCTCCAAGCACTCCAAGAATGTCATTCAAGCAAGAGATGGACCTCTACTTCGCCAAGTTGGACGAGTCCGTAAAAAACATGACCCCCCAAGAGATAGAAGAAAACAATTTGCTTTGCCAACAAGTGGATGCAAGAGCGAAGATGGCGTCAAGGACAAATACTTCCAATATGAGTGCCACCACCATAATGGCACCCAATATACAAGACGACGACAAGGTCGAGAATGGTGAGCATGGGATTTTCTCTTCATCAAAGGAGGCGCACGGAGTTGAGCACACCGGGCCTATCCCCATATGCTTGAGTGATGATGTGGTACCTATCCCATGTGAGTATGAGAGCCACTTAGCCCACTTGAATCAAAACAACAGTGAGATGAGTGACTCCACCATATGTGAGATTGAGTGCTTCCACTTGGAGGGCATGAGTGATACACCTAGTGAGTTGAGCGTGGTAGTTGATAGGTCATGTGAGACCACTTTGATTTCTAACGACTTACCCTCTACCTCTAGTGTGTTTTCCCATGATGTGCTAGGTTCCATGGATCAAGAAGCGCCAAGCTTGGAGATGATGATGCCTCCGACCGAGAATATGTACATGGTGGATGAAGATGATGCTATCCCCATACATGATGAAGAAGTCGTCCACATGGAGGCCAATGCTACCACAACACCCACTTCATATGAAGGTATGAAGAAGGTAACAATAAGGGTGTTGATGATGCCATGATCCCACTAGTGGACATGATGACTTGTGATGATTGGCATGCTATGGATGATGTTTGTGATATCACATATGACTCATTGATATTTCTATGTGATACTTTGCCTTTGCATAATGTTGAGCATGTGAAATTATTTGATTGTGATGATGTTGCCATAGACATGCCATGCTCTAAATGTTACGTTGATGATATCATTGCTTGCACTTTGTTGAACAATTGCTCTTTCTAATGTTTTGCTTGCAATGATGTTACCAATGGTACCCCTCGAACCATGCTTTGTCACGAATGTTTTACAATATCTCCCGTTGCTTGCAATAAGTAGAATAATTCCTCTTTCACTTGTTTTGCTTGCAATAATAACTCGAATATGGTTTATATTGAGATGACCCCCATAGCTTTCTCAAATTTTGGAGATTTTGATGATTGCCATGATAAGCATGTTCCCCGCTTGCATACTCACCATGCACCTATGTTACACTTGATTGCCACTAATGGTGATGTGCACAAGAAGAGATATGTCATGATGGATGATGTATTTATCTACCATGCACACACATTCTTCCTTTTATCTATGATGTGTGTAGGTACCCGCATGATAATGTCAACCTCGGTTGAGCACGAATTGACAAAAAGAGCTCTAGAGAGCATCCCCCAAGTGAGTTCAAGATCAAACCCAGCTCTGATACCTTTTGCATGCTTTGCATCTTACATGTTGACAAATTGCTCTTTCCTATGGTTAGCTTGTAAGCATGTTGATGGTATTCTTTCACCTTGTGACAATCATGTTTTATTGCTATTGGATATTGATGCTTTGTGTGTTGCAAAAAAAATGTTGAACAATTTTTCTTTACAATGTTTTGTGTGCAACCATAATGCCATTTTGAGCATGTATTGTCACGAGAGCTTCCAAATACCTCGTATAGTGGTTACAACAAACATAAGGACCACTTGCTCTTTCATTTGGTTTGTTTGCAAAACATGTTGATTTTGCTTCCGCTTGTGATACTCATTTGTCCATGATTTTGGCTTTTGATGATTCATGTGTGACATCCAACATATCGAACATTTTCTCTTTCCAATGGTTGGTTTGCACACATAATGATGTTGTTTTGAATATCTTTCCTCATGTGTTTTTGCCGAATTCTCCTATCCTTGCATCAAAGATGTTGACCAATATTTTAGTCCAATGCTTTGTGTGCCACACTAAGATGTTATACGGAGTTTTTGAGTTCCCACATTTGGATGATGTTCAAATGATTTCCATGCACATTGACCTTGCATATGCATCCCGTTTGCTATACTTGAGTTGTGCTAATAGTGTTGTGAATGACAATGGACATGCCACAAATGACATGCTCCTATATCATACACAAACATATGTTGCTTGGTCTTTGTTGTGCGAAGGTACAATTGCTTACGGGTCAACCTCTATGGACCATAAGTTGACAAGACGAATCGAAGAGTGTTACCTATGGTTACCCTTCAACAAGCTATCTCTAAATCATAAGGTGACTTCCTTCTACTTGAGGACTCATGCAATAACCTTCATGAATTGTCTACTCTTTGAGTGTTGCTTCGCTTTTGTAGGCTACATGGAAAGTGAAGGCACATTGAAGAGCTTCCACATCAAGCTTCTCGAGGACGACTACACGGAGAACCCCAGGATCAAGAATGTCTCTCGACCACCTCTACATGACGAGTGTAACACCCTCGAATCGGCCCTATGCAAGTTTTAGCGCTTCCCGCCAAACCCGCATAGAAACGATTCAAGGACGCCCACTAGGCACTTTCGTGCGGGTGGAAAACGAAGTAATACCATTACACAACAGTCCTCGATGGGACCCACATAACAGATATATATACAACAGCGACTCAATGAGTCAAGAATACAGATATACAATACAAAGATCCAAATCACCTTGAAAACGATAGAGCGTCCGACTACTGACAAGATGCAAATGGGGCTAAGAGCCCTGAAGAATAACCAATGGCGTCCATAACCCTGCCCAGGCCAAGCCAGAAGGGTAACCCTGCTAACAACGTCGATCTCAAACCTGCTAAAACAAAAGGGGTGCCGACAAAGGGCAAAGAAAAAAAAGGAGCGTTAGTACTGAGGCCAGTACATGGCGAGGCTAGAATTCGGCGGCTCTCGCCTACATAGGTATGGTGGGATGAAGCGGCAGTAAACAACCTATAGAGACTCGAAACAACTGGCGGTTATCAGAGAGGGATAAGAAAGACCTATTCGGATCCAACCTGAAGCTAACACCAAACAAATCCATCCTGGTATTTCCCCCTCGAGACCAAACGAGGAAGTCGGACCAAGGAACTCACACAGTTGGCAATTTTATTCATTCCGTTATAGTTGAAGCTCTTACTAATCAGATATAGATAGCATTAGTCATCCTGATAGCATAAGTAGTGGGCAGTTTTAGTTAACATTCCGTTGTAGTTGGAACATTTACTAGTTAGATATCATTGTCATGAGGAATCCTAAAACCTAGCAGTTGTTGGCACTTTTATCACATTCCATTGGAGTTGCAATACTTACTAGGCAGATATATCAGAACACGACACAACCCAGATCCACCAGTTGTTGGCATTTTTAACATCCATTCCGTTATAGTTGAATCTAATTACTAGTGACATTTTAAGTCAAATTTAGAGCACTACTTTAGTTATGCTTGTCTATGATCGAGATACTGTGCTCCATGTCGTCCATAACCGCGGACACGGCTTTCAGAAAGTTTTACCCTGCAGGGGTGCACAAATAGCAACACACACTCGATCAACCTCAGAAAAACCAACTCAAAACCCAACGAGGCATTCACGACAAAGCGATCACAGGATTCAGAAATATTTCAGGGGGCCACCCCACTAAGCTACCCGCAACGAAGTTGGCCGGCTCCGGAACGGACCCAGGGTTTGTGTGGACGGCTGTAAACGACTGGGAACCCGAAAGTGTGACTGGGCTTGTCGATACAGCGAAAATGTTTCACGATCCTAAATAGTACAGGTGCTCCATGCACAATCGTAAATAAAGCAGTAAAACATGGCATAAGTACACGATAGTAATAAAGCCCCAAACTAGTTTGTGGCCCCAAGAAATAGAAATGAATCAAGCTCCGGCTCAGGGGGGGTCCACGGCCTCCCGGATGTGGATAGTGCGAAAAATCAAGGAACAGGTATCAAGTACTCGGGGTCCTACGGGACACAAGTGAGCGTGGAAGAACCAAATAACATCTATTTCCCACCGATGCCTCTGCATTAGTTATATCTAGCAATTTAATAGTTGTGTTTAAAGTCATGATCATCTCCACCATTAAGCATCTCCACCGTAAACATCTGGCAGCATTCCAACAACTGGGGTGCTCGACAACAAGAGATCGCACCTGAGCAAACAACTACGACACGCAAGGCCAGCTATCTACCAAAGAACAGGTATTAGGAGGTGTCCATGGCAATATAGAGGCTGCACGGGAGATAACTGGTGCACGGAAACTAAAGCATCGCGACACGGATAGCAATAGGTCAACAGGGGGAAATAAAGACTATAAATGCAAAATAGGCTGAAGGGGGAGAGATGCTCGCCTGGGAAACACTGTCGGAGATTCATATCCGAAGAACTTGTCGATACTCGCATCCACTCATCGGTCTAATCCCTGAAGAAGCAACACTAGCAGAAACACCGGATGCAATATTTAATACTACGACAGAAGATCCGGCATGATTATGATATGATGCAGATGCGGTGCAATTAGGAAGTATTAAGCGGAACCGGGGTCCCGACAATTAATTAAACAGTTCGAGTTATTTAACTACCCCGCAATTTAAATGTTGTATTAACAAGGCGAAACATGGCATCGGTTCTCTACACAAATTTAAAATGGAGCCAAGATAAGACTAGAGTAGCCCGCATATAGACTCCATATTTAATTATGAGGTGAATCGGCATAATGCCCCCAACCCACATGATATGCATGCGAGATGAACAATTAATATGCAACAAGTTTTATATATAGCATTTATAAAAATAGGGGCTCGGGAAAAAGGTTCACACATCTGGGTTCGGACGATCTTGGGGTTCGATGTGGTTCGGGGTCCGGTCTCAGGGATCCAGGGTTCGACAGGGATCGATCTCGGCGGGAACGTTCTCGGACAACGGAGTAGATCTTGGTGTTCCGGGACGAAGGACTTGGTTTGGCGTCGGAGGATCATCGGGTTCGCCCTGGTCGGTGTCGATCTTGCCGTCAATGGCGAACTTGAATGGATCAGGTACCGTGGTCTTCGGGTCTGTGTAGACGGTCATGGCGTCCGATGGATCGGTCCTCGGGGTCGAAGAACAAGGCACGCCAAGGTTCGGTCTTGATGTTTCGTGAAGAAGGTCTTGAACATATGCTCTGAGTTGGCGTTCTTGTGGTTCGGGCTCTGGGAAGGAGATCTTGGAGTTCCGCGGTCTTGATCTTGTCGGTGCCACAGATGTTCTGGTCCAACTTCTCGTCCTTGTTCGCCAGAAGGTCTCGATCAACAACGTCACCCTTTGTCACCTCTTGTTACGGCGGTCTTGGGTAACTCGCTTCGTCAGTTTATGTGACCACCACAAAGCGCAGCATAGGGCCACACCCACACGGTGCCATGCCCGGAGAATAAGCAACAGAGGCTAGATACTGGAGATGGACGTGCACACGGAAAACTGGTTGATCTGCTTCTACTGTGCATGCTTGAGGGTAGCCAAACACTTCTCTGGCCAGAAGTAGTATGGCTGGAGCCACGATAAAAAAACAGTGCCGCCACACACATGAACTTCAAGCAGAGGAGGGGCCGCTGGAGACCGACGCGGGGCAGCGGATGAGCGCCTTGGCGATGAAGAGGCGCGGGCTCGAGGAGAGCTGCGTCGGGGGAAGGTTGCTGGGTGGCGGCGAGGCGGAGGTCGCAAGAGGACTACGTCCATGGAGAACGGTGACGGGCGGCAGGGGCCTTGAGCGGAAGACGGGCTCGGCGACGCCGTAGAAGGGATGACGAGGGCGAGGACGGGGAAGAGCGGGCGCGGGGAGCTCTCGGCGGGGCCAGCTCAAGGGGCGGCGCGCGGACGGCCTTCGATGGAAGGGCGGCTCGACGGAGGGATGGGGGAGCTCGCAGGAGGTGTGGGTCGACGGCGGCTCGGGCTCGGGGGTGCTGCACGGGCGGCGAGGGAGGCCGGAGGAAGGGCGCTCAGCGGTGGCGACCGGAGCGAAGCACGAGGAGGCCAGGGCGAGCTCGTCGGCGGCGGCGCGGGGTAGAGACAAGGGCGAGACCGGCGTGGCTCTGGCGAGGTCGGGCGACAGGGACCCACGGCCGGCGGCGACCAGGGGAGCTTGTGGCGGAGGTGAGGGACGGCCTGGCGGAGAGAGGCCGGCGGCGGAAGGCGCGGAGGTCGAGGCAGAGGAGCCCCAGGCGGGCTCGCCTGGCTCCCGGCGGTGGCAGAGCGGAAGATCCTCCGGCCGACGAGGGGGGCGCGCGGAATGAGGTAGTGGCCGGTGCTGTCTCGGGGAGGAAGTCGCGGGCGTGGCGGCGGAGCCCGATGGGGAGGCGGGGCGACGGCGAGGCCCGGCGGAGGAGGAGGCACGGGGAAGGTGCGGGGCACGCGCTGCAGGGCGGCCGACGGAGAGGGACTCGCGGGGTCCGGTGGTCGCTGGCGAGCGCAGAGATAGAGGCGCCGTCAGGAACGTGGGCGGAGGCGTCCGTTCAGGGAAGCTGCAGGCACGACGGCTGGCGAGGGAGGCGGTTAGCAGAGGGGGGCGGCGAGGTTGTGGCCGGAGCCGGGAGGAGGATGAGCCGCCGGGTTTTTGGTGGGGAGAGAGAGGCAGACGCGGCCTAGGGGACGGGGGAATCCTGAGGCGCCTAGTCGGTGGTGGGGCTAGGGGAGGGGTCGGTTGGCAGGTGGGCTGGTGTGTGCGCGTGGCGTGGGGAGCGGGCTAGCGGGGCGACGTGTCGCGCTACGAGTGGAGGGGGTGATGTGGCCGGGTGGTGGAGTGGCTGGTGGGGGGTTGGTGGCTAGCTGGCGGGGTGGGACCAGGGGAAAAAGAAGAAGCGGCAGAGGAAAAGAGAGAGGGAGGGATTAGGGTAGGAAGGAGGTGGTCGGCCGGGCTTTCGGGCCTGGCGGGCTGCCTCCTAAAAATAAACAAATAATTTTATTTATTAAAAACAAGGCTTTTGCAAACCGTATTTAGACAAACTAAAATATTCCGGAGGTCCGGGTTTTAATTTGAATAAAGACGGGAATATTTAGAAACAAAACTAGGCGTTTCGAAAATAGTTTAGACAAAAACCATGCATGATGATGACGATACTCAAATGCAATGTGGCATGATAACATGAGCATGCGGTCATGATAATGCAATGCACAAAAACACCGTGATTTTCTAGTAGTGGTTTTAGCGGGATGCCACAACGAGCGTATATAGTCAAGGATGACTCTTTTCGAAGGGGGAGCTAATGCAGCCTGTCCTACGGACTCTACTACATCTACAACGCCAAGTCCCAAAGCTCGTCCCCAAGTCACCTAAGAAGACAGACGCGAGCGGTACTGCCGCTCCCATCAGCGGTACTACCGCTTGACCTCGGCGGCACTACCGGCCACGGCTAAAGCCCACTCTATCGCATCTGGATGCCCCGGTACCGGCTTGTGGTACTATCGGCCACCAAGTGGTACTACCGGACCTGGAGACCACCTGCCACTAGAGCTGGAGCTACCACCCCGCCTGAAGCTGCTACCGCTCCCACCCGGTACTACTGGTCACCCGGTCCCTGCGCGCACTAGATCTGGGCCATAGCCCATGTACCCATTTATTATGTTGCAACCCTAGAGTTATTCCCCAAACTACCCCTTGTTAAGTGGCTGGCCTATAAACAAAGCCCCCACCCCCCATGTATCCCTTAGGCATAGATGATAGACTAAAGACAACCCCCTTTGTGGAATCTCTAGTTTTGCCTCATCCCCTTCTACCAAAGGGGATCGACTATCGTCACCACCTCATTGGAGTTTGCATCACGCCTTCCTCGTTGTACAAGGCCTTGGCATCGATATCCCTTTGCCAAGACGTCAAGACCCTCTCCAAGGTGTTCTTCCCTCTCCGTGTGGGGTCGAGGGAGCATGTTGACCGATCTTTCCTTGCGAGGATTCTATCAGACCGGTGGCCACCGGCGGGAGCAACCGACCTTGTATCGAGTGAGTTTTGCGTGTGTTCATCGTGTTCTTTGCGAGGTGTGCGTCCGCTTCCGCTACCTCCTCCCTTTCCCCTCGCTGTCCCATCGATTTGACCATGAGATCGATGAAGATCAGGCCACCCTTGAGGTCACCCCTTATCAAGGATGTTTTAATAGCAAAATTGAGTGAGAGAGTTCATGTCCTAAGTAGCATAATAGTGAAGTGTCTTATTGACACCCAGATCAGTAAATCAAGGCTATCAAAACACTTCTAATCCAATCATCGTTTTTCAAGAAAACTAATAAAATTAGTAATGAGACCATGCCAAGGACTTGTTATGTGGATCTTCATATATTTTTTCTTCCTTCTTTCAAGGATCATTGAGTATTTCTTTTGAACAATGAATTGCACAACCTTTGAGAGTACCAATAGTTTAGCCCATTACTGTGACATATGCCACCCATGTCATCAACTCATAGCCGAAATCAGGGGTTGCACTATAGATCATTCGTAGGCCAGCGGAGTTGTTGGCATCCAAAGGTGTGCATGAGAAACATAGAAATTTTTCTCTTTTTTACTAGTACCACGTTTGATCCACAGGGTTAGCTTTGGCATGCATCACAATTACCACTAGACTTTATTTCAATCAAACAACTCCTTTTAAGAGTTCCGTCAAGTCTATCAAAACATCTATGAGGTTAAGTATCTTCAAGGGTATACTCTCAAGACAAGCATTCATCAAACAAGTCATAAATTTCAGATTTTTTCTTGTTGTACTTGTTTGGCAATATTATTTCTAAGGCAAAACTCGGTTAGCTAAAAGAAATAGAGCAAAATCTTGCACAACTAATCATTCATTCAAATAAAAAGCTTTAACTATTTTGAATTACTCCCACTAGCATGGCATCTTCACAAATCAATCAACTAAGATAAACAATTCAAACTTCAAAAGTGGGAGACATAGGATTTAAGTATAGAAATCATGGCAATGTATTCTAGAGAATCACAAAGATCTTCTCAAGCTGGATAAAGATTTTAACATAGTGAATCAAAGCTCTAACTCAACTCTTATGAATCCCAACAAAAGTAAGTGCATCTATTATATAAACATGAAACACAACTTACCTAAGCAAGCATTCAAAAACAGTGGGATACATGATTGCACAAAAAGTTTCATTAAAAAGAACATTGCACAAGACTCTACACATGCAGAAGTAACTTCCTCAAGCTAGAAATTTTGCAAAAACCACACTTGAATATGTTACCATAAGAAAATAGAAAATACAGTTATCAAAAGAGAGTGTGAGAAGTGGTTACCTCCCCAAGCTTCAATAAATAAAGAGTGACACACCTTACCATTGAGGTAAGAATAACCTCAGTTTTGATGGACATGGACCTTTGGTACAACGAATACTTCCTTGCTGAAGCGTTGAGTTGAAATAACCAAGTTGTTTATGCAAGTATTTCACATCTGGCACACATCATGCACATCATCACACAAGGTTCAAGTCCCTACGAAAATAGCAAACGAAGTAAAAGCAAATGATTCGGTGTACGAACGGAGCTTGTTCACCCAACCACGAGAAGAAAATAAAAGAAACATGAAACACTACAGAGAATTATAGGCTAGGGAGTTTCAAAGTTAGGTAAAAGAAAATTAAGTACAATAAAACATGTAGAAGGTAACCCGTTGACCTAAGGTTGTAGAAATAAAAATATTGGAGGTGTTATAGTCTTTTTGTACTTGTCCCTGCCCTACTGTGTGGTCCTCTATTTGGTACGAGCGTGTGGTACGGACGAGCTCTGCCCGTACTGCACCTCGTCTTCTCTTTTTTAAGGGTTCCATCGAAGTTGGTACGGGCGGTATGTGCCCGTACGGGTGGTCGTTACAGCCCATGGGTCGTATTTATGTTTCCTTTGCCTGGTAACGAGGTCAGTACGAGTGGACAGTATAGACGCATTCGACTATACCGGTGCTCGTTAAGCTTGCAGTCACTTTTCTGGAAAAATTTCTGCTTCTTCCGATTTGTCAGATGAGCATTACGGGCGCGCGGTACGGATGGGTCCGCCCATACTGCTACTCGTTAAGATTGTTGTGAGCTCCTAAACAAGTTATTTTTCTCCAAAAATTATACTAAGGACTTGAAACGTTAGGCCAACATCCAAACAAAGCAAATATATATTTTGTTGAGAAGATTTAACCAAGATATTCACCACATGATTAGAGCAACAAATAATTCTACCTCTCTAAAATAGTCCTAAGCCAACTCTAATAGAAAATCATACAAATATTAAAAGTTCCAATGTAACATGAATGCAACTAGACTCAAGACACAAAATTAAGAAAGACACTTAAAAACTTCCGGGTTGCCTCCCGGGAAGCGCTTTCTTTAAAGCCATAAAGCTAGACTTAGATGCTCTATTAAATCTCTACCTGGATCCCAGGGGATATCAATTCGAGGTGTACTTGTACTTACCTCTAGCAAAGGGTTGGAGCATCTCATAGTAGAGTGTGATCAAAGTTGTACCCTCTTGCGGTGCATCAGCATCACGTAGATGAATAGGTTCTCACTTCCAAGAGAGCGTGGATGCACCAAGTGTGGTGAGCATGCCTCCTTATATAGATGCAATGAGAGGATTAGAGGTTGAAATATAATTATTGAACTTTTACCTTGGTTATAATTGTAGGGGAAGACTTCATAACATTCTTCCTTTGCAATAGGGAGTAAATCAGGTCCCTGCATATTAGCATCGAAATATTCATAGCAGGGTTTTATCTCTAGTTCATCATTAGTAATGCTCTCCTCATGAGTGTCTAGGAACAAGGCCTCCGCAGAAAAATTATAATCAGTTTTAGCATTATAAGAATCATTACTAGGGAGAGAGAGGCATCATAAACAAATGTAGTATCTGTAGTGTGCAAATCTTTGTCAACCTCATCTTTTTGTTGTTTCTCCTCTTTACCTTGTGGTTCCTGCAAATGGTTATCTTTGGGCACTACAGTTTTACACCGTGCCTTACTCTCTACCACAAGTGGACTATCACTAAGACGTCCTTGGCATAAGATTGTAACATTTGTAACAAGTTGGTAAGTTTCATATGAAGTATACTATCACTACTCTTTCTCATGATTGAATCTTTTGAGAGTAGATCATGGATACCTTTATCAACCAAATACTCTATGACTTCCTCTCTAGTGTGAGACACTGGGGACTCTTCAAGAGTAATGGAACATTGAAAACTAAAGTGCCCAACTGCCATACATTTATCACAAGGCTCATGATAGGAATTACAAAAGGATTTTGCACAACCATCTAGCAGATCACACAAGTTAAACAAATACATACCAGCGGCAGTATTATCTTTGATGCGTTGTATATCCTCTTCTTGTTTCTTCCGTGAGTCCTGCAAAATGTTAGTCTCTTCCGTAGTTATCCGCTTGTGAGCAATCACTAATGCATCATCACAAAAGTTATCAATACAATAAGAGTACATAAGGTATATTATTCCATAGATCTTATCAAGTACTCACAACAACCGGTGACATCGGTATACCCTGCAGGTACTCGAGGTTGGTATATACGGTCTAAACACGTACAGGCCCACGGTGTCGCCAAGGCCCAGATGAAAGGATTTGAGTGACCTGCGGACTCTCGATTGCTTGAGAGACAAGAAGAAGCTAAAGATAGAAAGTTTGAAGGGGAAAACCCTAACTTGTAACCGACTCGACCTGGTACCCGAGACCTAGCCTATCTATATAAAGGCTAGGAGGGGGCGGCGAGGAGGACACACGCAACCCTAGTTTCCACAACTCTCGCCAGATTGCATCTGCGCACCATTGTAACTTTCGACTCCTTTGATAATTCCACGAGCAGACAAGAAGGAGTAGGGACCTCTACGAGGCCTGAACCTGGGTAAATCCTTTGTCTCCTGTGTGCTTGTTTGCTAGCTGATAGATGTCTCCAGCACTCCATCCTTCTCCAAAACCCAAGTCCATAACAATGGGCATTGATGAGTTAGACCCTCGTCAACCGGTAAAAAGTACTCTCTCATAAACCTCCATATTAGCAGAGAATTCACAATTTCCATTATAAAGTGCTAATTTGATATCAACGATATTATTCTTACATTGATAATTAAAATGATCTTTGGATCCACAGCCTTCACAAGTAAAATTATATGAGGTACATAATATGGATGAATAGCCTTTCAACCATTTCACCCATTATTCCAATACCTTGTCCCTTGTAATATAATATCCAAAAGTTCCAACTTTCTTCTCCTCTATTGCGAGCTTCATCTATTCAAAAACAGCAATCTCTGAAGACATGATTAGTAGCAAATATTTTTGTAGTTTTTGTTTTATAAATTTTTATGGGTTTTTGGTTTTATATATTTTTTGTTCTTTTCAAATAAGTAAAAGCACTAAAAAGTAATAAAAAGAAATAACTTGAAACTCATAAACAACCTTTAGTACAGCAACAATAAATTAGCAACTAAGAACAAAGACCAAAAGTGCTTAGCTCCCGACAACGGCGCCAGAAAATAGCTTGATGACTACAAGTGCACATATCAATTGTAGCTAGTTTCGAAGTAAAAGTATCGAACCCACAGAGAGCTATTTGGTTAAGGTCTTTATGCCCCTCGTTACTATTCACTAGAGAGTACTTGTAGGTTATCTTGAATTCCAAGTAATAGTGTATAAAGAGTGTGTTTGAATAAGTGCTAAAGTAAACAAGAACAAACTAAATAGCAAAAGTAAACTAAAGCAAGCGAGTGTCTAGGAAGTGTTGTGTAATATGGTTGAGGGGTTCTTGGGGATTGTAGGATTCACCACTAGCATGATATTATCATTCATAATTAAGATAAATACTTCTTGTGTCATGATATATGTGGAGAGAGATCCATAATAATATCTTCACTACAAGGCTCGTACAAATCCACTTTGTTGAGCCAAGAGTGAGGTCACCTCTAAATAACCACTGTGATGTTTGAGAGCAATCACCTATACAGACCACCGCAATTAAGGGCTTTTCCATGGATATCGTAATTAGCTTAGGGAGTCCCTCTTTATCCTCCTTTGACCGTGTTGGTTACAAGCCGACGCCAATTTGTCACTAAGCTATTGCGGGCATGCTCCCAAACACGCCCAAAGGATTTGTTCCTCTCTTTAGTCTTGAAGGTAAATGATATGTGGAAGACTACACATATCATCTAAAGAGAGAGATCAAACATAAATCATAAATCTATCATAGACCGGCCAGTCATACGGACATAAGAATAGATCATCTTTATTGCAAGTTTGTAGTAGTGCTAGGGTTTCTCCCTCTCCCCAAGAACAAGACAACTACTCATACATGAAGGGATCAACATCATGTCAATTGTATGGATGAAATATGAAGGTACAATTTAATACAAGTGCAAATCCACAATATAGATTGGACTACAACAAATTAAACAAAGGGGATTGATGTGAGGACAATGTTGATGAAGATGGCAATGAAGATAGATGCGCAACCCTTCAAGATGCAAGTCTCCTCTCTCCCTTGAGTGTATGGTGGTGTAGATATTGTGGGCGGCGGCTATGGAGGCAGCGGAGCGGCAGAGCTCTGCCCCAATGGCGTGGATGGACTCTCCTGCTTGTTCTAGGGGTTTCCCCTCTTTAAATAGGCATCAAGAGATCGGTTCTGCGAACTGACAAGTTAGGGACCGAATATGCTCATTGGGCCTTCACAAATGTTGTTCCGTTTGATGAAACAAAGCCATCAGAGGGTGGTACGGCCATACGATACGGGCAGGCTTCGCCCGTACCAGTGGTCGTTACGCCCTCAGACTCTGCGGTGTTTTGGTCGCCATTTCTTTATACGGACTCCGATTGAGGTGTTCTTTAGCTCATTGGATTCGTATGGACGAGGGCTACAAACCATTGCCTTGGATATTCATTTGGAGTTGATGAAAAAATACGACTATACAAATCAAACAATAAAAAGGTAATAAAATCCTAATAAAACTACTAATGTACAAAGTCCACGTGGAAATGAATAAGAACTAGTAATCATACATAATAGGCATAATTCTAGATAGATGTAGCATGTAATGAGTGACAATATGAATAATTTATATACTTAAATCTGCTTCAATTTTGGACTCATCAACTTCCCAAGCTAGACACTTGCTCGTCTCCGAGCAAGACGGTGGCTTATGGACAAGGTCATCATGTTAATGAGGCACGAGTCGATACCTTAAATGAGGCGAAAATTGAAAACAAAAGTACAATATCAGATGTAGAAGATCGATGCCTTGTATCCTTATTTTCCCTACAAGCTCAAAGTAAGAAATAACATATTCATACAAGGCAACACAAGCTCGGTTATATCAATCCATAAAATACCAATTAAAACTTCAATGCTCCATGTCAAAAGTTAATCTAGCTTTGAAAGGAAACTTGTGATCCTTCTATTGCGCCTTTTATGTTTTGTATCTCCTCACTTTTGTAAAGTAAGGGTTTCCCCATGGTCGCCGGCGAGCGGCCGGCAGTGCCCAACTAGCCTAGATCTGGGCCCAACAGGGCTCCATCTAGGCCTGGGCGGGCCAGGCTTGGCGCGGCTATGGCTTCCTTGGTGGATGAGTAAGCAGAGCTAGGGCATGTGTTGGCGGCGACAGTGCCCCTGCTGCAGTGTTGCGGCGGGACTTCATGGGCCCTCTCAGGCTTAGCCAAATTGATGGTTTTGGCGTCCTACTGGTACACCCAGTCTGCTACCGCCTCCCAACGACGGAGGCGGTGGATGTAGTTCCCTCCTGGGTGGCGCTGTACCACTGACCCTCGCCAGTGTCCCTTGCTTCTCGTCTTTACCGACCTTGCGACATGGGCCATGGTGAGATGATGGTGGTGATTGCAAAATCATGGTGGCGTGCATGGACGACAAGTTTGGTAGACGCTTCGGAGGGCCTGCAGGTGTGGTTTTTTGGGGGTCGGGAGAAATCCCTATCTCGACACCGGCGCGGTGACACCTGCGGGTGTCACCTTCCTCCCTGGAGGGCGTTAGAGATACCTCTTCCCCACCCCCCCATTGTGGACCGAGGGAAACCCTAGGATGTGTTCCAGGGATATCCCTAGGAATGATCCGGGCAGCAGCGTCGTCGTTGTCACTTTCCTTCTTGGAGGTGTTGCTTGGTGCACAGTGCTTTGGAGCAATATCAGCGTGGTGGATATTTGTCGGAGGGCACATCGGTGGAGAATCATCTACGTTTTCGTCGAACCGCCTTTTTTGGCATTGTTTTCTCTTTATTATTTTTGTTTCTTTTGGGCTCAGATTGTGTTGTTTTGCCCCAGCGGTGGTATCCGTCTTGTATCGGTGGTTTGCTATATTAATATAGCGGGGTGAAAGTCTATTTCAGGAGAGATACATCCGAATTTAGAAAAACAAGCCTATTAATTTGGATCGGAGGGAGTAAGAAAATCGACACAGGACAAAAGTTCATAGGATCAAGAGATTTTCACAGTTAAGAGTGATTGTGCAAGCTTGAATCAAGATTTTCCCCATAATCAACACCCCGATGCCTTTGAGGGTGTCGAGCAGAAAACGTCCCACACTGAGCGTGGCAGCACCGCGGGCGGCCCAAAAAATAGTTTGGCACTCTCGTGACAGAACCGCCACACAAGGAGTGGACTAGGGCATTGGCAACTGACGCCACGCCGCGCATGGCACACTTGGTAGCCGCACAAAATCCTTCCTATGACGCACCGTCTCTCGATACCGGAGTTAATGGCGCATCCGGTTGTTTCCGCCGCAGCCCGCCCAGCCTTATGTCGAGTATAAAGAAGAGTCGAGGCGGGGTGGAAATGGCAACACACACCATGCATCGCCGCTTTCCCACCACCTGGGCTCAACACTCCAAGGTCGCTCATGCTCTCTACCCACCTATAGGCGGTGACACCAAACCCACCGCCATCGTCGGAGCCAGAGAGGAGGAGACGAAAGCAAAGGAGGTGGAGGACATGGAGGTGCTAATGGAGTTCGACGATGATCGTGAGGAGGCGAGGGATGGTGACGATGAGGAGGACTTCAACAACCTCAACGAGGAGCAAGTCGACTAACCGGTGCTCCTTGAGACATCCAAGCTACGCCACTACAGGAAAGAACTGAGGCGCCGACGGCCGGCCGGCTACGCCGACGGCCAAATGTCGGGGCCGTCGGCGTAGCTGCCTCCCCCGGCCAGCCGACCAGCCTAGCCGTCGGCCTAGGAACGGCCGTCGGCGTAGATGTCGGTGCTGAGGGTAACCCTCGGTGTATCGTGGCCGTCGACGTAGTAGAGAGGGTTGTGCCGACGGTGGCCCTCGGCGTAGGTACAGCCCTCGGCGTAGCCCCAGTTCAGACATGGCGATGGAAACGGCGTTAGGTAGCCAGGTTGTGCCGACGCCCTGGCCGTCGGCGCAGCTCTTTGAAAAAAATGTTTGGTCTGTGCCGACGGCTAGGCCATCAGCGTAGGCCTCCAGATTTTTCCTTTTACCTCATTAATTTCTGAAAAATTATAACTAAATCATTCTAATTCAGAAAAATACAAATAATATATCAAAATTTGCAGAAAAATAAGATCTATCTATCTACACTCAAATATTACATATTTGTAAACAAAAAATAAGTGAAACATAAAACATTGTATATAGTTTAAAATGGGCATTAGAACTTCAAAGACGATCCAAACAATACGAAACCTTCGCGTGGTGTCATATTATGTGACATAGTTATAAGGAAAAATATCAAACTTGATATATTGATTATATCTCAAAAAAACTTCACAAAATGACCTATCTCGTTCGAGGTTTCTTCGCTTTCGGGTCGAATGAACAATGTTATGGCTAGAATGAAGGCATAGTTTGTGATAATGTGTCCATATTGTGCATACATGTGTATCATGGGATGACGAACAATGTTTCAGGAGAAAGTTTTCCTTTTCATCGCACCAAAAATCCGTTTTCCATTTTCTGAGTGCAAACGGACGGTTTTGTGAAGCAACCACCAAATGGCTAATTCAAAATGCTACCATCAAATTTGTGAAAAATACTAGACCACCTTACTTGGATAATGTCATAACAGAGTGATCTCAAACCTTTCCGTCTATCCCTAGTGAAAAAGATAAATTCCTACCGAATCAGCAGGAAGTGGGTCAGATCTGAACTACATGTACATAATCGGATGCTCATAATTTTTTACAAAAATCATTTTTAGGTTCACAATATGTTGTTTCATCAAAGATTGACTTCAAGTTTAGCGAGTCTTAGCCCCGAGCTAAGAATCTTCATTCCCGCCCTTCAACAAAGTTTAACGGTAGTTTAAAACGGGCATTAGAAATTCAAAAAAGATCCAAACAATGCGAAACCTTTGCGTGGTTTTCATATTATGTGATATAGTTAGAAGGAAAAATATCAAACTTGGTATATTGATTATGTCTCAAAAAAACCTTCACAAAATGACCTATCTCGTTCGAGGTTTCTTGGCTTTCGGGTCAAATGACCAATGTTATGGCTAGAATATAGGCATTGTTTGTAATAATGTGTACATATTATGCATATATGTGTATCGTGGGATGGAGAACAATGTTTCAGGAGGAAGTTTTCCTTTTCGTCGTACCAAAAAGCCGTTTTCCATTTTCCGAGTGCAAAAACGGACGGTTTTGTGAAGAAACCACCAAATGGCTCATTCAAAATGCTACCATCACATTTTTGGAAAATACTAGACCACCTTACATGGATAATGTCATAACAGGGGGATCTCAAACCTTTTCGTCTATTCCTGGTGAAAAAGACAAATTCCTGCCAAATCGGTAGGAAGTGGGTCAGATATGAACTACAGGTACATGATCAGATGCTCATGATGTTTTATAAAAATCATTTTTAGGTTCACAATATGTTGTTTCATCAGAGATCCACTTCAAGTTTAGCGAGTCTCAGCCCCGAGCTAAGAATCTTCATTCCCGCCCTTTAACAATGTTTAACGGTAGTTTAAAACGGGCATTAGAAATTCAAAAAGATCCAAACAATGCGAAACCTTTGCGTGGTGTCATATTATGTGATATAGTTAGAAGGAAAAATATCAAACTTGGTATATTGATTATGTCTCAAAAAATCCTTCACAAAATGACCTATCTCGTTCGAGGTTGGCTTTCGGGTCAAATGACCAATGTTATGGCTAGAATGAAGGCATTGTTTGTAATAATGTGTACATATTATGCATATATGTGTATCATGGGATGGAGAACAATGTTTCATGAGGAAGTTTTCCTTTTCGTCGCACCAAAAAGCCGTTTTCCATCTTCCGAGTGCAAAAGACGGACGGTTTTGTGAAGAAACCACCAAATGGCTCATTCAAAATGCTACCATCACATTTTTGGAAAATACTAGACCACCTTACATGGATAATGTCATAACAGGGGGATCTCAAACCTTTTCGTCTATTCCTGGTGAAAAAGACAAATTCCTGCCAAATCGGTAGGAAGTGGGTCAGATATGAACTACAGGTACATGATCAGATGCTCATGATTTTTTATAAAAATCATTTTTAGGTTCACAATATGTTGTTTCATCAGAGATCCACTTCAAGTTTAGCGAGTCTCAGCCCCGAGCTAAGAATCTTCATTCCCGCCCTTTAACAATGTTTAACGGTAGTTTAAAACGGGCATTAGAAATTCAAAAAGATCCAAACAATGCGAAACCTTTGCGTGGTGTCATATTATGTGATATAGTTAGAAGGAAAAATATCAAACTTGGTATATTGATTATGTCTCAAAAAATCCTTCACAAAATGACCTATCTCGTTCGAGGTTGGCTTTCGGGTCAAATGACCAATGTTATGGCTAGAATGAAGGCATTGTTTGTAATAATGTGTACATATTATGCATATATGTGTATCATGGGATGGAGAACAATGTTTCATGAGGAAGTTTTCCTTTTCGTCGCACCAAAAAGCTGTTTTCCATCTTCCGAGTGCAAAAGACGGACGGTTTTGTGAAGAAACCACCAAATGGCTCATTCAAAATGCTACCATCACATTTTTGGAAAATACTAGACCACCTTACATGGATAATGTCATAACAGGGGGATCTCAAACCTTTTCGTCTATTCCTGGTGAAAAAGACAAATTCCTGCCAAATCGGTAGGAAGTGAGTTAGATATGAACTACAGGTACATGATCGGATGCTCATGATTTTTTATAAAAATCATTTTTAGGTTCACAATATGTTGTTTCATCAGAGATCCACTTCAAGTTTAGCGAGTCTCAGCCCCGAGCTAAGAATCTTTATACGTGCCGTTTTAAACGGGCAAATAAAATTATGATAAGAATCAATGCATAGTTTGTGATAAGTTGATATTGATATCATATTTGGATTCTTCACATTTTTGTAATCAATTTAGACATATTATTTGTCGAATTCCGATTTACAGATTTAAAGATATTATATATTCCATATTAAATAAAAAATACAAAAAAAATAAAATCATTATATTTTTATTTGAATTCAATAATATTTTTTACTTATTCATTGTTGTTTACTTAAATAATTGCTTGTAATTTCAAAAAATACAACCACGTGACATGATGATATAAGAGTTAATAGGATTGATATCATAGTATTGACAACAATGTGTAAATTGCTTTGCGGAAATAGATTCTGAAGGAACGAGTAAGTTAAGTGTGCTGAAGCTGGAGTAGTATTAGGATGGGTGACCGACCAGAAAGTTTGAGTAAAACTGCAATTTAATCAATTATTAAGTATAAATAGTGTTAAAAATGATCAAAGTGAGAGATTAAGGAGTCAAACAATTAAAAGATAAAAAAAATTTAAAGAAAAATTTAAAAAAATTATTTTAGGCTGTGCCGACGGCCTGGCCGTCGGCATAGCTCCGTTCATGTGCCGACGGCCTGGCCATCGGCGTAGCTCCAGGCTGGGCCGTCTCGTAACGGCCGTCGCCTGACATCGTGAGGCCCGCTGCGATTGCTATGCCGAGGATGTGCCGTCAAGGAGCTACGCCGAGGGGGCTACGCCGACGGCCACCGTCGGCACAGCCTGTGCCGACGGCAATTTGGCGTTGTGCCGACGGCATCCGGCCGCCGGCACCTCATTTATTTCCTGTAGTGCGCTTGGGGAGGAGGCACGTGCACGTGCCGCCATCCGCTAGATGGTTGAGGCCGTCAAGGCGGCCGTCGGTGAGACGCGGTGTCTTAAAACGAGAAAATATCAAGACTAAAGGAATATAAGATTTGTGCTCGGATCAATGTACATGCATGTAACAGAATCAACTACTCTATCCATGGCAAAAGGATGTCGCATATTTGGTTAGATTCATATTTACTCCCTCCGTTTCAAAATATAAGATGTTTTAGCTTTATGAAGCTAATGTATTTAGATCTTTTTTATAATGTAGGTTTGGAGAGGTTTTGAGTAAACTTACACACTAAAAATGGTCTAAATACATTTATTTTATAAAGCTAAAACATCTTATATTTTAAAACAGAGAGAGTATCTACCAAATCTGTGACATACTCTTGAGGACGGAAGAAGTACTTGGTATAAATTGAGCTAATAAATCTCCATAAGATAACTCGAGTATGTGTTATGTATCATACAATAAGAAAACGACAGTCGCGTTAGAGCATCTCCACTCAGTTTCTCACGACGCCGTTCCCAGGGCGTTGTTTTCGACCAGACGCCAAAAATGACTCAGTCATGTTCCCAGGATGCCAATTTCGTTCGGATTTGGTCCAACTTTCGTCAAGGGATCCCAGGCCGATCTTGGGGCGCAGGGAACTCCCTGGGAACATCGGATGATGCGAAAAAGCGGGTGGGTCAACCCTGTCGGTGAGTGAAGGCCGATTTCCCGCCCTTTTCTTCTTCCCTCCCGCCTTTCCCCTCCATTTCTCCCACGTCTCCCACCAGTTCGCCGAGCTCCCGACCACCGTGCTGCCAAAGTGTTCCGTCAAACCCTGATCCACCGTCGGAGAACCAAAGGAGAAAAACGTGAGGAAGCCGAGAGCATTGACGCCGAGGCCGGATGGCCTGACCGACGACGAGTCACTGGCCCTAGTTCGGAAGAGGAAGATTGAATCGGACAGCCACAGATACAGGGGGCCAGGTCCAAGGAGGTGAAGGCGCTCGCCAACGCCCAGGCGGTGGCCGAGGCCCAAGCGATGAGGGAAACACAGGCGCGTGCGTCGACTTCGCGCCCACAATTCAACAACATTTGGGGGAGCAAGCCAAGCGTCGGTTCGCTGGCTGGATTCTCGCCGATCTCGCCCGTCATGTTTCAGGAGAGCCAGGCGAACGCGCGATAGAGGTACTCCTCCTCCCCCGAGTTCGATGGTGGGTTTAAACCGAACATGGCTTTCCCCTGCCCAGCAGCTCTCCCTCCTCCGGCCTTCAACATCGACATCAATGTTCCCTACTCTAGATCTCCAACGTACGGCGCCACTTCATCGTCCATGAGCCACGGTCCTCTCCCATTCGCCGGCGGTTTGTCGCCCGCTACCTTCGGCGAAGCGGATGGTCACAACATGCTTAGCGGAATGTCGGCAGAAGCCTACATGCAAGACATGATCTCCTCAGGGTCAGTGGTGAACACAACGTCTTTATTCACTTAAGAACAGTCCCAGGCCGATGTCGAACATGACATTGACTCTCAGGATTTTGCGGACCAGATGCAGGCCAAGGAGGCCGAGATGGACGCTGAAGAGGATGCTCCGGTGAAGGCCAAAGCCAAAGGCAAGAAGAAGGCGGGCACCTCGGCATCGGAGCCCCGGATCAAGTGGACGTCAATTGAAGACCTTTGCCTCGCTGATGCCTGGAAAGCGGTGAGCATGGATCCCATCACCGGCGCCAACCAAACCTCAAACAATTACTGGAAGCATGTGAAGCTAGCATTCGACGAGCGCAACCTTTGTGACCCAAAGTACAACAAAGTTCAGATGGAGCACGGCGAGAAAGCCATGATCAACCACTGGGGGCTTATCCAGCAGGTATGCAACAAGTGGCACAACATTCTCGAGGAGGTCGACCGCACACCCGTCAGCAACAAAAGCATGGATAGCAAGGTACTTCACCGAACACTAGCCCAAGGTACTTATCCATGCCTATCCTATAGGGTTCCACGTATGAAAACAATAATTTTTACCCTACGCCGCTGAGCCCCTCATGTTGCCAGGACATATCTATTAGTAATACAGTAACGAGAGGGGCTTTTCGCGAACTTACCCTTGAAGACCGAAAAGCGTTGTAAATGCTCAGGAGAGCGTGGTTGATGTAGACGAGCCGAAGCCGACCTCAAGGTCGTGAAGAATCCTTGCGCTCCAGCGGCTCCAACGACTTGAGTGCCTCAAGTGTGACACCTCGCGGGGAGTTACACACGTCCGATGCCTGACGATGACTCTCGCTTCCCCGATCCAGCAATAGTTGCGGAAGTAGAGCTCCTGGATCTGAATCCCGCAGCACGACAGCGCTCCGCGGTGAAGTTGTCTCTCGTTCGCGCAGTCCAAACTTGGGACCACGGTCACGAGAGAGAGAGAATATCAATTGTAGGTCTCCCCAAAAGTGAGGAAACCTTTATTGAATATTGTGTGTATTTATCTGGCTAAATACCCCCACTATATATAGGGGTTGGGAGGTACTATCTCTCTCAAAGTCCCGGGATGGGACTAAAGGAGAGGAGAGGGGGAGGGGTGGTGCCTCCGGCCAACCCCATGGGCCCCGTGCGGGGGGGGGGGGGGTGGGGGGGGGGGGCTGGCCCACTAGGGCACCGGCCACCCCTTCTGGCCCTTCTCCCTCCCACCTTTCCCTAATGGGCCCTCTTCCCTCTGGAATTGGCCCATTAAGTCTTTTGACCTTTTAATTGATTTTATCTTTATTAAATAATTATCAATAAATGATTAAATCAATATTTAACATTCATTCATATATTATTCAATCTTCGTGGTTATCGAACACCTTCCATCTCGACTCTGGACTTACCGAAACCCATCCGGTTTTCTCTCTACTTTCTTCGGCGATTCTTCCGATCCTATAAACACTCTCTAAGCATCATCAAACCCTTAAGCGTGATACCCTACAGTTCGGTAACACTCCAGACATGGTCGGGACACTCCCGGACCAATGATCAACATAGGGACCTAGATGGCCATGTGACCCCTATGCGTTCCACGAAGATCTTTCGTTGTTTGAACTAGGACGGTCGTGTCTTATCCCCTTTGTCTCTCGATACTTGCATTGCCCGAGATCTGATCAATGACATCACCATTTCGTGTTCAATCTCATTACCGAACAATGCTACTTGACTTGTTCCGACAAGTGATATCCCTGTGATCAAATCACACGTTGCGCATCTATTGGATATAACTTCTCCAAGTGGGCCCTTAATGTCTACGCACGCTTCTATTCTTGTAGACATTGTTGGGCCTCCAAGTGCAGCGGTTTGTAGAACAGCAGCACGTTTTTCCTTAAGTGGATCACCCAAGGTTTATCGAACTCAGGGAGGAAGTGGTCAAAGGTATCCCTCTCAAACAACCCTGCAATCAAGATACAAGAAGTGTCTTGTGTCCCCAACACACCCAATACACTTGTCAGGTGTATAGGTGCACTAGTTCAGCGAAGATAGTGAAATACAAGTAATATGGATGATTGTAAGTGGTAATTGCAATCTGAAATAATAGTGGCAACAAGCAAACATGTAACATAACTAATTGTAAACGGTATTTCAATGCTTAGAAACAAGGCCTAGGGATCATACTTCCACTAGTGGACACTCTCATATAAATATCTTCTCTTCATGATGCTACCTTGAACTACTCTCCGGTTGGACGATGTAGGGCTATAACAACACACCTTAAAGTTCACATTCCCCATCTAGATAACCCCTCACTGTCACCTTGAGCGCTAGATGGTTCCACCAAACACCACAATCTCATAGAGACATCCAACTCAAATTATAATCTTGATAAATATTTCTGTAATCTTAGCCAAAGTGCCACACGGTGTGCACATTGTCAACTTCACACACGTGGGGATAAGCAGAGATTCATTAAAGCACTTGAGTAGCAGAATATATCTATAGATTACAAAGCTCATGATCTCATAAGATCACGCACAGAGAGAGATGAACACATATCTACCGGTAGAGCCCTTAGCCTCGAGAGAGAACTACTCCCTCCTCATCATGGGAGTCAACAACGGCGATGGAGATGGCGGTGGAGTCGATGGAGATGGCTCCAGGGGCACTTCCCCATCCCGGTAGGGTGCCGAAACAGAGACTTTTGTCCCCCAAATCTCCTCTTCGGTGGCAGTGGCGCTGCAGAACTTTTCGTGGAAATCTGATCTTGTTCCTAGGGTTTTTGTCCCGAGGCGAATATATAGGCGAAGGGGCAAGGTTGGTGGAGGCCTGAGGGGCCCACACCACCCCCTGGCGCAGCCTAGCCTGGCCTGGCCCGCGCCACCAGGTGGTGTGGCCACCTCGTGGCCCCTCTCCGTCTTGTCTTCTGGCTCTATGAGTCTTCTGGTAAAATATTGACTTTGGCTTTTGTCCGATCCAATTTCGAGAATATTTATTTTCCAGCTTTTCTAAAACCAAAAACAGCAGAAAACAGGCAACTGGCACTGTGGCATCTTGTTAATAGGTTAGTTCTAGAAAATGTGTAAACATACTCCAAAGTGTGGACAGAACATAAGAAAGTATGATACTAAACAAGCATGGAACATCAAAAATTATAGATACATTTACGACGTATCAACATCCCCAAGCTTAACACCTGCTCGTCCTTGAGTAGGTAAGTGATAAAAAGAATAATTTTTAAGGTGACATGCACCATCACAATCTGTTGGAAATATGCCCTAGAGACAAATAGTAGTAAGGACTATTATCATATTTCATAGAGTTTATGATTAAGTTTTATATCATGCTATAACTGTATTGAGTGGAAACATCAATACACGTGTGATATACAAACAACCAGGGGTTCCTAGTGAAACTCTAGTCACTGGTTCATTGGTCAATAGATGATCAAGTTTCCTGATCATGTGGCATTTATGCTAGTTGGAAATAAGGTCATCTCATTCTGAGAATGAGATGATGAACCTATACCCAACCTAAACATCGTGACCCGATCATGTCACAAAGTTCAAGTTACGATGATTAGAAATGGATCCTCGTAGACTATTCCTTAGACCGTGAGGCTATATCAATCACTGTCTCCCGAGAGTGCTTAGATAGCATCAAACGCCATCCAGTAATACGGTGGTTATAAAGGTGTGTTCATGTACTCGGAGGAAACCGTAGAGGCAATATATGTCAAGAGAAGGATTTGTCCGTCCATGTGACGGGAAGATACTCAAGGGCCCACTCGGAGAAGTTATATCCAATAGCTGCGCAGCGTGTGATTTGATCACAGGGATATCACTTGTCAGAACGAGTCAAGTAGCATTGTTCAGTAACGAGATTGAACATGACATGGTGATGTCATTGATCAGATCTCGGGCAATGCAAGTATCAAGTGACAAAGGGAATAAGACACGACTGTCCCGGATCAAACGACGAAAGATCTTCGTGGAACGCACAGAGGTCACATGGCCATCCAGGTCCCTCTGTCGATCATTGGTGTGGGAGTGTCCCGACCATGTCTAGAGTGTTCCCGAACCGTGGGGTATCACGCTTAAGAGCTTGATGATGCTTAGAGAGTGTTTATAGGATCGGTGGAATCACCAAAGAATAATAGAGAGAAAACCGGAAGGGTTTCGGTAAGTCCGGAGGATGTCCGGAGTGGAGGTGGAAGGTGTTCCATGGCCACGAAGATTGAATAATATGTGAATGAATGTTAAATGTTGATTTAATCATTTATTAATAATTTTTTAATAAAGAGAAAATCAATTTTAATGGTCAAAGGCTTAATGGGCCAATTTCCGGAGGAAGGGGGCCCATTAGGGGAAAGGAGAGAGGGCGAAGGGGCAAGGGGGCTGGCTGGCTGGGCCTAGCCCCCCGCGCGGTGTCCACTAGGGTGGCCGACAGCCACCCCTCCCCCCTCCTCTCCTTTAGTCCCACCCCGGGACTTTGAGGGAGGTAGTACCTCCCCTCCCCCCTCCTCTCCTTTAGTCCCACCCCGGGACTTTGAGGGAGGTAGTACCTCCCCTCCCCCTATATATAGTGGGGGTATTTGGCTAAATTAAATACACCAATAATGAATAAAGGTCTTCTCACTTTTGGGAGGACCTCTAATTGATATTTTCTATCTCCCCCTCTTTCTCTCGTGACCGTGCTCCCAAGTCTGGACTGCGCGAGCGAGATAAATCTTCACCGTGGAGCACTGTCGCGCTGCGGGATTCGGATCCGGGAGCTCTACTTCCGCAACTACTGCTGGATCGGGGAAGCGGGAGTCATTGTCAGGCACCGGACGTGTGTAACTCCCCGCGAGGTGTCGCACTTGAGGCACTCAAGTCGTTGGAGCCAAGGAGCGCAAGGACTTCATCACGACCTTGAGGTCGGCTTCGGCTCGTCTCGATCAACCACGCTCTCCTGAGCGTTGACAACGATTTTCAGTCTTCGAGGGTAAGTTCACGAAAATCCCCTCCCGTTACTGTATTACTAATAGATAGGTCCTGGCAGCTTCAGGGGTTCAGGGGCGTAGGGTAAAATTTATTGTTTTCATACACGGAACCCCAACAATGGTATCAGAGCTAGATCTATGCGTAGTAATGCTAGTACGAGTAGAACACACGAGATGTAGCGTGAGGGCGTTGATCTTTTAGTTGTTACCCTCCCACGTGTACTTGTGCATACCAAAGTAATGCTTGATGAAGCGGCCCCCAACCGACTTTACGCGTTAATTCGCGAGACTGGTCCACGCTTGACATACGGCTTGTACTGTATAAAGTGGCTTAGGGAGGTGTCTGTCTCTCTCGCATTAGTTGGTATGCCATTTGCAACAAAGGGCCCCGAAAGGGGTGTAGTAGAGACAACTACTTGATCAGAGTTGTGCTAAAAGTTCGTAGGTAAGAACGGTTCTTGTACGAAAGCCCATTCATCCACGTAAAACATGCAAAGATAAAGTAGAGGCGTCTAACTTTGTTTTGCAGAGGGGCATTGCTTTGTGATATGGTTGTGGCAAAGGTAAAGTGATTACCTTTTGTTACGTAGTAGTAGATAGTCACGGAGGTGACGAACCACCACGTCGGAAAGACACCGGTACCCTGGTGTCTACGGCGCCGGAACCCTGGCGCCGGAACCCGGTGACGGCGGATGGATATCACGACATGAAGGACCGTATCACATAGCATTTACATTCAATGTTATTGTTTGTATATCTTATTGTGTGCTAGTATTAGATACTCGACGGTAGCCTAATAAGATGATCCCTGTTAAAATTACCAATGGTTGTGTTCCCCCTTAGTGTGCACCACCAAGAAAGTTCTTCGGTATGAGGCGATCCAGGGTTACAGGCCTAGGTGTCAGACATATCTACGTTCGCATACAGTGGGTGTAAGCCATGTTGCACAGCGAATACACTAAGGTTGAGTTGACGAGCCTAGCATGCCATAGAAGCGTGGCCTCGGAACACGGATGGTCGAAAGATCGAGCACAAGTTGCATGAATGATGTGACCAACATTTAGCGTCCACCCTTGAACCCACATTGATGGTCGTGACGATCGGGGGAGATGTGGCTGATATGGGTCGTGTTATCACTAGGAACCCTTTTGGGGATAGGTGTTTCTGAGTGGAGTTATTATTAACTCAATTAATTATAAACTTAGTCTAAATTCCTTTTGCAATTATAAATGTAGATGCCTCCTTTCTTGTTGACGATTGATTGGTTAGAAGGAGAGAAGCTCAGATTAGATGGATCAAACTTCTCCATATGGGTTGCACGTCTCCACGTTCTTCTTAGCGAGAATGACGTGGTCGACTACATACTCGACGGGATGGATTTGGATCAGCCTACTAACCTAGAGACCCTAGAGCAGCGGAAATACCGCTATATCCGTCAGGAGATGGCCTTCTATATTTTAGTTGTGATGCGTTTCGGAATGGTGGATGAGCTATGGCCTTTCGTGGGTGATGTCAACCCTCGTTCAGTGATGCTACAGCTTAGGACACATTTCGTGGAGTAGACACACATTTGGGAGCATGAGCTGATGGGAGACTTCCTCTCCATTAAGATGGAGGAGAACTCATCTCTGGATGACCACTTGGAGCACATGCATGATGTGTACATGAGGCCTGCATACTTCCTGGATAGCTGGATGACGGGCTCTTTCGCAAACAGTGTTGTTCTGCGGTCCCTGCCACCAAGCTACCAAGCACAAGTCAGGACTTGCGTAATGAGGGGCGACGCGGAATCAATGGAGTTCCACCGGTTCGTGACACATCTCAGGAATGTGTTGGTTGAACCAGATGACGCTCAGGTCATCAATGACAAAGGTATATATTTTATATACAGTTTTATAAATGTTATAATCTTGCAAACACATTTGCAGTGTTAAGTATATCTGATACTTGTTCTGTTTTGCTGAAAACAGGTCCTTCTGCATGAGAGGTGCTTGCTAGAAAGGAGGTAACGTTGCGTGTTGATGGCAAGCATGATGATGATGGCCGGCGACACTCTCCCTCGACATTTATCATTTTGTTTATGTTTTAGGATGATTATTGTAATCAAGAGATTGTGAACTTCTTTAGTGTGTCTCACACTTCATGAGACGGTTATTCATATGAGCTTGTAACAAACAGTTGTTTCACTTTTATGAATGATTTCTATTCATGTTCATATCTTGTTTGATTATGTTTGAATTGTCCTTGTTGTTTTAAACTAATTGCTAATGCATGAACATTTGTAAAATATTAAAATGCCTTGTTTAAAATACCCAACTTAATGATATTTCATTAATGAATGAAAGCATTGTTTAAAAATTCAAAGTTATGTTGATTATATGTGAAAGACATTCGATTTATTGTCACATATAAATCATGCCTAAGTTTGGAAAAATAACTTGAACACCTTGTATTACTTGAATACAAAGTGTTGAATGAATTGTTAAAAGTAAATACATATTCGATGTATTGTGTTTTAGCAAAAATGGTAATTATCATTATATGATTGTTTAAATGTGTAAATAAGTTTACCAAAGGAAACATGAATATGAAACTATTTGATTTGATCAAAGTGTTTCATTAAACAAAAGGGTATTAAAGTTAAAGGAGAATATAATTACTATGATTTGATCAATAGTAATGAAATTCGACTTTATAAGAATGGCATAAAAGTAATTGTGAAATGCAAAATGTTTTGAAACATCAAAAATGCAAAGCATCACAATGTGATATTAGATATCAAAGTGGGTGAATAGAAGGCACCAAATAAATCATTGTAGATGTAGAGACCATTAGTTAGAAATAGTTAGCACTCAATTAGAATGTAGTAAACCTTTTGAATTCATGAAAGTTTAGGGATATTCGATATAACCAAAACAATAGCGAATAAGTCCTTGTAGAGTATTCATTGGAAACTTTGAATACAAAATCCATAGCTGAAACCAAAAGGAAAGCAAAATTCGTATTTCTTGGATTTTGGTGCATTCTTGAGAAAGTTCACTTTTAGTGATATTTCTCGATTATGGAGCAAATGGAAGATAGTGTAAAACATGATGAGGATTCAAATCCATGCATCCGAGTGTTGAGAAGCGCAACGGACAACGTTCCTGAATGATTCTCTTCACAAAGGAAAGAATCAATGGTATTGATCATAGTGTTTTCCCCACGGGCGTTTTCACTGCATGAAGTAGGATTCAAAATGTAATCCATATCTTGTATGCAGACATTTGTGAATCATTTGTCATGATTCTTGGAATATGACATACCTACAAACTACTAAGGAAATAATGGTAAACTAAAATTATGAGAAATCCTAAAAGCAAAATTCACTTGAGATTAGAAAGCAATTCGTTGCTGACTACAAAGCCATAGTGGAAAAAGGGGGGGTGAATGACAAAACCACAATTTGTCAAGTATTGGACGAATTCAAATGAATTTGATTCTTGTGTGCTTAAATGTCTATTGGATTTAAAACTAGCAAAGGTACTAGTATTTCATAGTAAATCTACAAATTTGATATTTGATCAAAGGATTTGAAGTTGTTCAAAATAGTGAGTAGATATGCAATTTGCATAAAATTGAGTGGGAGCTATGAAAGTCTTCCTGAACCAATATGTGATTGACATATTTTTGAGTGGGAGCAATATAAGTCTCAAACTCAAATATGTAGGAACATATTTTGAGTGGGAGCTTGTAGGAGTGATTCTTAAGTGTGTTCAGAATAAAAAGCGCAAATACTTATAAATAATTATTTATAAGATGTAGAAGTTGATAATAGGTGTATTATGATATTATGTAGTATTCCTTAAGGGATTCTGAAAGGGGTTTCAGAATAGAAGTTATTTAAGGAACTGGTCCTTAATGACTCAAATTAGGAATAGTATTAAGTTTAACATCAATGGTTGAAAGAAAGAAAAGGATGATCATCATCCACTATGTTGAGATATAGGTTCTATCTTAGAAAACCATGATGATAACTTAACATAATATATGATCCAATTAGTAACGTTTAAAAGTGATCAAGTTTGAAACACGAAACGTTGAGTTAAGTTTGTCCGCGGTGTCTAATAGAGAACTGTAGACATGTTTTCCAAATCCATAAAGGATGACATATCTTAAAGCATAAAGGGTTATGTTATAAGGGAATATGTTGGAAACTCCTGTAATACCGATTGAAGTCAAGTAGGAAGCGAGGTGAACAAAACATCAAAAGTTGCACAGAGTGTAATGGTGTTTCAATGAATACATTTATAATAATAGATAAGGGTACCATCTAAAGTGTTGTATAAAGTTATGGTGGGGCTAGTTCGCTTTTAACATAGAATGATGTGTCCCAGGGCACAGTGCCCATGAGAAAGCCCTCGAGGTTAATCTAACGTCACTGTAGGCTCCTGGAATCAGGCCTCGTTCTACCGCCATACCAACGATGCATACACACAGATGCTATCATGTGATGATAGAGTATTAATGCCAATCAAGGTGACATTAGTAAGTTGCAAAGGATTTGGGACTCTAAAGTACAGACCCAAGACTCAACCTCTTCCATGAGCAAGCATGTTCTGGGTACCGGATATATGGTGCCAATGATTGAGAACAAATGCAGCTAGTGTATTTGTACTCTAGTGCAAGTGGGAGACTGTTGGAAATATGCCCTAGAGACAAATAGTATTAAGGACTATTATCATATTTCATATAGTTTATGATTAAGTTTTATATCATGCTATAACTGTATTGAGTGCAAACATTAATACACGTGTGATATACAAACAACCAGGAGTTCCCAGTGAAACTCTAGTCACTGGTTCATTGGTCAATAGATGATCCAGTTTCCTGATCATGTGGCATTTATGCTAGTTGGAAATAAGGTCATCTCATTCTAAGATTGAGATGATGAACCTATACCCAACCTAAACATCGTGACCCGATCATGTCACGAAGTTCAAGTTACGATGATTAGAAATGGATCCTCGTAGACTATTCCTTAGACCGTGAGGCTATATCAATCACTGTCTCCCGAGAGTGCTTAGATAGCATCAAATGCCATCAGTAATACGGTGGTTATAAAGGTGTGTTCAGGCACTCGGAGGAAACCGTAGAGGCGATATATGTCAAGAGTGGGATTTGTCCGTCCATGTGACGGGAAGATACTCAAGGGCCCACTCGGAGAAGTTATATCCAATTGCTGCGCATTATGCGATTTGATCACAGGGATATCACTTGTCGGAACGAGTCAAGTAGCGTTGTTCAGTAATGATATTGAACACGACATGGTGATGTCATTGATCATATCTCGGGCAATGCAAGTATCGAGTGACAAAGGGAATAAGACACGACTGTTTCGGTTCAAACGAAGAAAGATCTTCGTGGAACGCACTGGGGTCACATGGCCATCCAGGTCCCTCTGTCGATCATTGGTGCAGGAGTGTCCCGACCATGTCTAGAGTGTTACCGAACCGTGGGGTATCACGCTTAAGGGCTTGATGATGTTTAGAGAGTGTTTATAGGATCTGTGGAATCACCGAAGAATAATAGAGAGAAAACCAGAAGGGTTTCGATAAGTCCGAAGGATGTCTAGAGTGGAGGTGGAAGGTGTTCCATGGCCACGAAGATTGAATAATATGTGAATGAATGTTAAATGTTGATTTAATCATTTATTCATAATTCTTTAATAAAGAGAAAATCAATTTTAATGATCAAAGGCTTGATGGGCCAATTTCCGGAGGGAGAGGGCCCATTAGGGGAAAGGAGAGAGGGAGAAGGGGCAAGGGGGCTGGCCGGCTGGGCCTAGCCCCCCGCGCGGGGCCCACTAGGGTGGCCGGCAGCCACCCCTCCCCCTCCTCTCCTTTAGTCCCACCCCAGGACTTTGAGAGAGGTAGTACCTCCCCTCCCCATATATATAGTGGGGGTATTTGGCTAAATTAAATACACCAATAATCAATAAAGGTCTGCTCACTTTTGGGAGGACCTCTAATTGATATTTTCTCTCTCCCACTCTTTCTCTCGTGACCGTGGTCCCAAGTCTGGACTACGCGAGCGAGAGACATCTTCACCACGGAGCGCCGTCGCGCTGCGGGATTCGGATCTAGGAGCTCTACTTCCGCAAATACTGCTGGATCGGGGAAGCGGGAGTCATCGTTAGGCACCAGATGTGTGTAACTCCCCGCGAGGTGTCGCACTTGAGGCACTCAAGTCGTTGGAGCCAAGGAGCGCAAGGACTTCATCATGACCTTGAGGCCGGCTTCAGCTCGTCTACATCAACCACGCTCTCCTGAGTGTTGACAACGCTTTTCGGTCTTCGAGGGTAAGTTCGCGAAAAGCCCCTCCCGTTACTGTATTACTAATAGATAGGTCCTGGCAGCTTCAGGGGTTCATGGGCGTAGGGTAAAATTTATTTTTTTCGTACGCGGAACCCCAACACAATCTTGATCAAGGTATTTGTAAAACATTGATAGCTCAGATCATAGTACTCTAACATAGACATGCAAGATATAGTTCTAACAATAAGACATAGCAACTATGTTGTAACATGAAAAGGTACAAACAAAAGATTCCTGAATAACAATGCTTTGAAAGATGTTTGTTTGTTTCACATATAGAAAACATAATGAGAATGGTATTCAGCTTGGCCCTCATAGTGTAGCAAAACATAAATGCATAGGACACCTTCAAAGTTCATAAGGGTGACTAGATACAAATAGTTTAAGGACAAGCAATATCAAAGTTATGAATCAATCAACAAGTTTTGGGATAATGCACATTAAATTAACAATGACCACTATGCTCTCCCAATAGGTGCATAAAGATAGAAGATGGAGACTCAACATAAAAGTAAAAGAAAGGCCCTTCATAGAAGGAAGCAGGGATTCAAGTCTCATAAAGAGCTTCCAAAAATTATGGTACTTATTAGCTTTCAGCTCTCATTGCCCCTATCATAAGCATCTTTAGGTGATTAAGGTTGAAGTGAACAAATATGAGGGTATGCTTGACAAGTTATAAGCTGAAAATATCATGCCCCTTGCTTACGAGTATCGTTCCTCATGCTACTGAACTTTAGTCACAGGTAAGTTCTTGTCATTGTAAGTACATGTGTATCATAGAGAACCGCCAACGGGGTACCCCTTGCCCGATGATACGGAAGCTTTCCCATATCAAAATGACAAGGCAAGCAGATAATGAGCATCTCAGCGATCCTTTATTTCCTATTTGCATAGGTTTTTTTTTCTTTCCTATTTGCATAGGTTTTTAATTGAGGATACTTCACAGATTGCTCACTATGGTTATACTGCAGGTTTCCACCATGATTAGGCATGGCTTAGACCAGCCGCCCAGGTGTTTCTCTAACACATATATGAACTCCATGAGCCTTACAAGTTCCCCTTTCATTTCAGACCGCCGGGATCCATAAGCAAAAGAACATGATATCAACTAAATAAAGTGCAATGTTGAAAGCGTTCCCCATGATAACATGGTTCTGCTAATTCACAACTTACAAAACACAATCATATACACAATATATATGGTCACAATGGGTTAAGTTTATTAAGTGCAAGAAAGTAAAATGTGCCATCAAGTTCGTGAGAGCTTTAATCACTAATTTTCACATAACAAGTTTAATTCGGAAGGTAGATAAAAACATGAATATACTTGGAATAGCAATAATGCTAATAGGTAGGTATGGTGGACTCTTTGGAATAATGTGGTTTTATTTGGAGTTGGATGCATAAGTGGAACTCATACTTGGTACATGTGGAGGCTAGCAAAAGACTGGGAGAGACCAACTAAGAGAGCAATAATGGCCATAATCATGCAAAGCGATAAAACATTATTAATTAAAGCATAAAGTGATATTACAAGTCAAAAACTAAATGATCATAGAGGCTATGGTGACTTGGTATAGTCTTAACATGGTGTGAGCATGCGCCAAGTCGTCCCAAATAAAGCATCAAAGGATAATACCACAATATTATGCTTTTATATGCTAAAACAATGCATGATTCTTTTAAGGCACATTAAGCAATCTCAATTATTTGAAACAAGTCATGCTACAACAATAATCACTAAGCATAAATTCAAAGCAATATCAAGCATGACATGACAAAGTCTAAGCCATAGTCAAAAACAAGACTCCTTTTATACAAATTATAAGCATGAACTTTCCTACTCTTTTCCAATCCAAATCAACTTATTTGAAACTATGTATGAATGCGGGGGTCCAACCAATTTATTTAAGCAAACCAAGCAAACGAAAACTAAAAACAAAGACGCTCCAAGAATAACACATAGTGCATAAGGTAATAAAAATAATGTGTCTTGAAAGAAGACCTGAGATTATTGATGAAGAAGGGGATGCCTTGGGCATCCCCAAGCTTTAACACTTGTACTTCTTGAATATTTCTT
The DNA here is from genome assembly GCA_910589775.1 of Avena eriantha. NCBI lineage: Eukaryota > Viridiplantae > Streptophyta > Magnoliopsida > Poales > Poaceae > Avena > Avena eriantha. The sequence continues at coordinate 46,597,236 of OU342741.1, forward strand.
GGGGTGACACGGGTGGCATCCCCAAGCTTGAGATTTTGTCCATACTTAATCTTATCACATTATTGTTCCCTACACTTTTAAAATTTCCTTCATATAGAACTTCACACAATCTTCATTAGCAACATTAGTGTACTTAAGATAATAAGTCTTTAGGTTCAGTTTCAACACAAGTAAAACTTCCACTAAAACACAAGCTACTGTAGCAATTCTTTCTAAAAGCTCAAGTGATCAAAGAGAACTCAAAGAGAAAGAGATTAAGAGGGCAAATAATGGCAGAAATCTGTCAAAACAGACCAACAGGTAAAAACCGATTTTTCCGAAGACCTTCTGTTGCTCAAATCGCAAAGTGTTAAACTAACGAAAGTTAGATAATAACCTGGGGAAGAAGCACAAAAAATTACAGCTCAATCAAACGTACAGAGATTTTTCACGAATTTTTACAGTGAAGCACAAAAATCTATTTCGGGACAGCAACTTTCCCAAGTCCTACTTCTCTCTCATTAGAGGTTATTCTTGACACAAAAACCACACAAAAAGGATAAGGAGAGGTTATTATTAAAGCAATAACTTCCAAGACTCAACAAAACAAAAATAAACTGAAAGCAAAAATATATTGGGTTGTCTCCCAAAATGTTTTTTCTTTATAGCCATTAAGATAGGCATGATAAATTTCAATGATGCTCACGTAAGAAATATGAATTTAGACTAAAACAGAGCACCAAGAAGCAAATATAAAACACATTTAAGTCTAACCCACTTCCTATAAAAAATAATCTTGTAAATAAACAAGTCATGAAAGCACAAAGCAACAAGCATAGGAAAGCAAAACAAGTGCAACTTCAAAAAAATTAACATAAAGAGGGGAAACTTAATATTGTTGAGATACATAAAACCATGTTTCCCTCTCTCATAATAAATTTCAGTAGCATCATGAATAAAATTGACAATATAAATATCACATAAAACAATCTTGTCATGAGCTGTTGGGTTCGCAGCATAGAAAACAAAAAATTTCCTACGATGAGAACTATTCGCCAAGATCTATCTACTAGATACAGAGCAACGGGTGGATATACATCCATAGAGAACTTACCCTCGAAGACAACAAAGATTTGTTAACGAGATGGAACTCGTGGATGATGTAGTCGTACACTTGCCGATCTCAAGATCGTGATGAAGTCTAGCAGGTCCGGCTCTAGCACGTCCTTCAGATCCAGATCCAGCAAGTCCAGCACCACCAAGTCCAGCACCACAAAGCAGCAGTGCATCCGTGATCGCACACACGTCCGGTACCCCGACAACCTCCATCCCTCGCTCCAGCAAAGCAGCGAAGGCAGCAACTCCTTTCCAGATAAAGCCACTGGGAACATGTATCTCACTAATCCGAGACCATGGGGTAATAATACTAGAGGGGGAGAGAGATCCTTCACGAGGAGGTGTTAGGAAGAAGGGGTGTGAGGGGGGCCTTTTATAGGAGGAGGGGGTACCCCTCCCCCATGGCCGGCGCCCCATGGGAGGGTGACTCCTCACCTCCCCCATTCATGTGGTGGTAACCCCTCCACATTAAAATGCCCCTTCACATTCTCTTTTAAGGTCTCCACTTTAAATGCATTACATTTCTCCAAATTTAATGCTCTCTCATTTAATAAAACTCTTTTATTAATTTTATTCAGAATTTTGTTAATTACTTTAATTAACAAACCTTCACATAAAACCCCCTACAACATTTCAATATTACATGCAGAACCAATTTCAGCAATTTCACCCGAAACAGTTTCGGCGTCTATTGAAATAATTCCAGTGCTTTCTTAAATCTTTATCTGAAACATATTTGCTCCAAATGGTGTCGGTATCCCTTAAGTGTGTCACCCTACGGTTCGCGAATAATGCAGACATGATCGAGACCCCTCTCTGATCAATAATCAGCAGCGGGACCTGGAGATCTATACTGACTCCTACACATTCAACGATGACTTCTATGATTGTGAGAACCTTTAATGCTAGTAACTAAATCCCTTTGTCTCGTGATATATTACATGTCCGAGATTCGATCATCGGCATCCAAATACCTAGTTTGATCTCGTTACCGACATGCACTCTTTTCTTGTTCCCGTGATATAACATTCTAGTGATCACATCACTTGCTTGCAAGCTATTTCAATGTGATATCACCGTGAGGGCCCAGAGTATATCTATCCGTCATCGGAATGTACAAATCCCACTCTTGCTCCATGAGACTCAACATAACACATTCGTAGCACTGAACCCACCTTTATAGTCACCCTGTTACGGTGTGATGTTTGATGTTATCAAGATACTCTTCCGGTGTTAGCAATTAACATGATCTCATGGTCTAAGGACTAAGATTAATTCGTATGATGTTATAGCAATATAAACATAATGACTCTGATCATAATGCTATACTTCGGATGAATGTTCATCACATCATTCAACTAATGTTGTGACCTCGTTATTAACAACATCCAATGTCCATGATTAGGAAACCTTGATCATCTTGTTAATCAACGAGCTAGTTTATATGAGAGGCATTACTAGGAACTTTGTATTTTGTTTATTAAACACATATGTATTAACGTTTCCAATTAATACAATTATAGCATGCAAAATAAACATTTATCATAAACATAGAATAAGATAATAACCACTTTATTATTGCCTCTCGGGCATATTCCCTTCAGTTCCCACTTGCACTAGTCAATAATCTAGTTTGAAAAACTTTGCGTATTGAACACCTATGGCTTTCTGGTGTTGCATATACGCTATTGCTAGTGGTTAACATAATCTCCGGATCTGACAGTTTCAGGTCCGTGTGTATTTGCATTTCTACGCATCGCTCATTCTCAAATGAGATGGCATTGTATAAATTTGGTCCTTTGGTGAGACCTTTAGTTCGTTCGGGAAAATATGTTGATATTATTGTCATACAATATATCTTTATAGTGTTAGCCCACTTTGAACCACACCTAGTTTGATAGCAAACTTCTTAACACAAATGCCCTCCTTTGCCGGTACTATAGCAGTCATATACTTAGCCTTTTGTTGTAGTATCCGTCACAATGTTTCAATTTTGGAACTTATCCAAATCCATCATGGAACATCCTTTCCATTACATTGTGCCACCCATAGTATAAATTTAGATAAATTTAATTTGTATCTTGTGACAAAACTAGTATCAATGTAACACTTTACAATGAACTACCTTTAACTATTTGTCACTTATACATGATATATTCTTAGTTCTTCCAAAGTTCATAAGAATATCTTTACTATTGTCCAATCATCAACTTATGAATCATTCTGGTATGTGCTCATAACATTTAGAGCATAGGACATTCTGGATATATACATATCACAGTATAATCGATCAAAATCTTCATGTGATTTTACTCACCAAGTGTTGAAACACTTGAATCTTGATACAATCCTTTCCATGCAGCAAGAACCTTTCTTGTTGTTTCTATATTGAACCCTTTCAATATCTCATATATGTATGTATTGCACAACCATATTAGCGCCTCAATCTATCCATATAGATATTGATGCCAAATATTCTGGTTTTGCCCAAGTCTTTCATCGAAATCTTATTTTAATGAAATCTTAACTTGTGTCAATACAAGATACATCATTTCCAATCAACAATATGTCCTCTACATAATGTATTAGAAATATGTCTCAGCGCTCCCACTTAATTTCTTGCAAATGCAAGCATCTTCATCATCTCCGATGAATTTAACCTCTTTTAACAGTTTCATCATCGTGAAGATTCCAACTCCGCTACGCTTACTTCAACTATCGAAGTTTGCATGCCCTTTTATCACCCTTTGAATTAACAAAACCCTTTAGACCGTGTCATGTACACGTCCTAGGTAACCATTCTATTAGAAGAACCTTGTTTTGTTTATTCAACTACCATATACCAAATTATATGTAGTGGTTGCTACATTAATCCGTCAAGACTAAATATCGCTATGAAAGATCAAATCTTGTCATAGTCAACTCCTTGAACATTGCCGTAAACTTCTTTCTGACATGTCGACTATTTCATAGATGTTGAACATCCATGTCTATTTGTTTATTGATCCAAACACGACCAATAGGCTTCACGCCTTTCCGGAGGGTCTTCCAAGTTCAGAAACTAGATTTCTCGTGTATGGATACTATCACAGATTCTATGAATTCTAGTTATTTTATGGAGTTAGGGCCCATCAGTGCTTCTTTGCATGTAGTCGGTTCATCATTGTCAAAACAATAACGACTTGCTTATCAAATCACACTATTTGATTCTTACCGACCCACACGGTTCAATAGGAACTCTAATCTCCGAGATCACAACCTTTGTAATCACGGGAGCCATGCGCATTGTGGCCACCACCGGGACACTCTCCGGCGTTGCGCTACTTAGGACATATAGCTAAAGTTCAATAACCTTATCAAAGTTCTATTGTCCTCTCACTTAACTTTTTGCGAAAAAATCCTTCTCAAGAAACTTGACGTTCCAAGTAACAAACTCTTTTGTCCTCGGCGTTATGGAGAAATTCCCAACAAATTATTTGGGATAACCTACAAAGACGTACTTATCCGACTTTGGTTGTAAACATTTAACTTATGCATAGCATACCAAAATTTAAGAAAAGACAATTCGGGTTTTATCCCAAACCATAACTTATATGGTGTCATTTCAACGGATCACGATGGTGCTCTTTTTAGTGTAAAAGGGGTAGTCTCTAAAGCTTCAATCCTTAAAACATAATGGCAGTTTTATAAATGACACCTTTGATCTTACCATGTCAAACATGGTTTGATTTCATCTCTCGAATATGCCATACTCCTATGGTTTATCGGGAAAACACAAATCATGGAACAATTCCTCAAATCTTAGGTGTTTTGATAAACATGTAACTCAAATATCTTCCTTTATGATCGAATCATAAACTCTTTATTTTCTTGTTACAATGATTTTCCACTTCATCTTGAAAGTCTTTGAACAATTTTTCAAATGTTTCATACTTCTTCCTTATTAAGTAAATATATAGATATATTCACTTAAATTTATGGAGAAATCATATGAAGCAAAAGGATCCATCGCATATGGATACACAAAATGGACTGTATACATCAACATGCATAATATCCAATAAGTTAGTCATCCGTTCCTCTTTGGCCTATGAATGGAGTTTCAATTATCTCGAGGAAAGTTTCACCAGCGTCAATTGATCAAAATCAAAAGACTCCAAAAATCCATCAACATGGAGTTTCTTCATGTTTTCTTTCTAATATAATTTAAACAGCGATGCCACTTTATAAGTGATCTTTCAATCATTTGCCTTGTGACATTTTAGCAATAGTGTTTATGGATGTGATTTCTCCCACTAGACTTGTAAAAGTTCATCCATCCTTTATGGAATATGGTAATTATTTGAACAACCATTGTTCTCGTAATACCAGAACAAAATAATAATTATTAAAACAAATCTTGAAGGCTAGGTTTGACGACAACGAAGAACACAATAACACTTTATTTGTTTTTGATGAACATCATCACTTATTCTCTTGCTAGTTACTTAGGCTATTGTAGTTCATGAATTGCGTTGTCCTGCATGACACTTCATACCAACCAATTTGGTATCCAATACCTAAGAACCACATTGTTTAACAAGCAAGGAATACAACCATAACATGTATATCTTCTATATACCTAAGCTGGACATTTCCAACTTTTTATTTTCTACCAAATACTTTATGGATTCTCTTTCAGCAATTCCTTTTCATTTTAAAAGAATCTATCAACATCAATAGTGGTGTCATTCACATGACACATAGTACAAAGCGTATATAGTCAAATACTAATACCTTTGGACTTGCACTTTGAAGTGGATCACCATCATCAAATGTTTGGTATTCTTTCAAAAATCCATTCTTTAGTAATCTATTAGTGTAGTAAACATTTTACTTACATCTTCTATTCATCCTTATCATGATAACTTTCATGATCAAGCTACTATAGCCTATAAGGAAGAATGACGAGTATAATTTTAGTTCCCAAAACCTTTTGGGAGATTCGGATGCCTAGCATCTCCATCCTTCACAAATTCTCATACAATATGAGAACATGTATTTTGCTATATTATACTCTATCATAATGCAACCAAAAACATTGTTTCAGATATCACAATATCTTCCACACATGATGGTTTCTAAAACAATTTTCAGCTCCTATATAATCTTGATATTAAAACAACTTTTGAATATCAATAATCATGGAGGCAAACATGATACTTTAGATACTAACGTTGGAATTCTTACTCTTGATTTAATACTACTTATTAAACTTCATGGAGTAAATAGAGTTTGCTGAAAGTTTGCAATAGGACTTATAAACTTTAAATTGACATTCAAAACAATACGATACCAGTTCGTAAAGTAAATATCCAGAATTCTATAGTTCTATTATCTCAATTAAAACTAAGCGTAAGGTAGTAAATAGATGCCAATGACTACAACAAATTATGCAAATTCACTTTGATTTAGTTTATGGAAAATTGAGTTCGACTAATACAAATTAGAAATGAACTCCCACTAAAAAACGACATTCTTTGTGCCTTTTTAGTGATTACATGAACCAAATCCACTACACCAAGTCTGATCATCACGTGAGTCGGTTTAGCTTCAAAGGCGAGCATCAATATGGGCATCATATCAACTATATGACTCATGCTTAACCTTTCGGTCCGTGTTCCGAGGCCATGTCTGTACATGCTAGGCTCGCCAAGTAAGAACCTCAGTAGTCGCATGTGTAAAATTGTCTTACACCCGTTTGTATGAAAGCATAGAGTCGAGTACACCCGGTCATCACGTGATGTCTCGAAACACGATCCATAAAATGGTGCATACTTAACGAAGAACACATTTTATCTTGATATTCAAATGAGGGATCATCTTATAATGCTACTAAAACGCCAAACTAGCAATGTAAGATGCAAACATCTAATGTGTAAAGTGGGATGATATGGTCCATGCATTTGATCTCTATCATATGCATCGTGGTATGATCTCTATCATTCCTTTGTGTGCAAGGCCAAGGTCTATGGAACTTACACGTTAGGTGTGTAAGAGTATCAATTATACATCAACTTACAACATTACCATATCATGACACTAGCCCAGCAACAATCTAAACTAGACGCCTCTAATTTATCAATTGCAAGTTTTTATGTGGCTTAGGGCTTTCGAAGATAGGACCGGTCTTACCTATGAACATGGAACCACAACGAGGATAACCAAGTTATTAGCAACTCGTTGTAAATCAGATATTGACTATAGTAGGAGAGACAGACACCCGCTAGCCACTTATGCAAAACTAGTTGCATGTCAGTCGTGGAACTGGTCTCAAGTATGATGACATGTAAGGTTGGTCCGGGCCGCTTCATTCCACTATGCCACCAATATCCAAAATACATGAAAGAAGCAATAACATGATCATCATCGCCCACATATAAACATATGTGTACTACCCGTGCAAAGAACCTACGCATAGATCAGGCTGTGATACCACTATAGGATTCTCAGCATAGAAAACAAATTTTTTTCCTACGATAAGAACTATACGCCAAGATCTATCTACTAGATATAGAGCAACGGGTGGATATACATCCATAGAGAACTTACCCTCGAAGACAAAAAAAGCTTCGTTAACGAGATGGAACTCGTGGATGATGTAGTCGTACACTTGCGGATCTCAAGATCGTGATGAAGTCCAGTAGGTCCGGCTCCAGCACGTCCTTCAGATCCAGCTCCAGCAAGTCCAGCACCACCAAGTCCAGCACCGCAAAGCAGCGGTGCATCCATGATCGCACACACGTCTAGTACCCCGACAACCTCCATCCCTCGCTCCAGCAAAGCAGCGGAAGTAGCAACTCCTTTCCAGATAAAGCCACCAGGAACATATATCTCGCTAATCCGAGACCATGGGGAAATAATACTAGAGGGAGAGAGTTAGGAAGAAGGGGTGTGAGGGGGGCCTTTTATAGGAGGAGAGGGGTACCCCTCCCCCATGGCCGGTGCCCCATGGGAGGGTGACTCCTCACCTCCCCCATTCATGTGGTGGTAACCCCTCCACATTAAAATGCCCCTTCACATTCTCTTTTTAATAAAACTCTTTTATTAATTTTATTCAGAATTTTGTTAATTACTTTATTTAACAAACATTTACATAAAACCCCCTGCTACATTTCAATATTACATGCAGAACCAATTCAGCAATTTCACCCGAAACAGTTTCGGTGTCTATTGAAATAATTCCAGCGCTTTCTTAAATCTTTATCTGAAACATATTTGCTCCAAATGGTGTCGGTATCCCTTAAGTGTGTCACCCTACGGTTCGTGAATAATGCAGACATGATCGAGACCCCTCTCCGATCAATAATCAGCAGCGGGACCTGGAGATCCGTACTGACTCCTACACATTCAACGATGACTTCTGTGATCGTGAGAACCTTTAACGCTAGTAACTAAATCCCTTCGTCTCGCGATATATTACATGTCCGAGATTCGATCATCGTCATCCAAATACCTAGTTTGATCTCGCTACCGACATGCACTCTTTTCTCGTTCCCGTGATATAACATTCTAGTGATCACATCACTTGCTTGCAAGCTATTTCAATGTGATATCACCGAGAGGGCCCAGAGTATATCTATCCATCATCGGGATGGACAAATCCCACTCTTAATCCATGAGCCTCAACATAACACCTTCGTAGCACTGAACCCACCTTTATAGTCACCCTGTTACGGTATGACGTTTGATGTTATCAAGATACTCTTGCAGTGTTAGCAATTAAGATGATCTCATGGTCTAAGGACTAGGATTACTTCGTATGATGTTATAGCAATATAGACATAATGACTCTGATCGTAATGCTATACTTCGGATGAATGTTCATCACATCATTCAACTAATGTTGTGACCTTGTTATTAATAACATCCAATGTCCATGATCAGGAAACCTTGATCATCTTGTTAATCAACGAGCTAGTTTATATGAGAGGCATTACTAGGAACTTTGTATTTTGTTTATTAAACACACATGTATTAACGTTTCCAATTAATACAATTATAGCATGCAAAATAAACATTTATCATAAACATGGAATAAGATAATAACCACTTTATTATTGCCTCTCGGGCATATTCCCTTCATGAGCCACATACATAAAATAATTATTACTCTCCCTATAAACATAGTCATTCTTATTAATTGTAGTGGGAGCAAATTCAAAAAAATAGCTATCATTATTATTCTCATCACCATAATCATCAAATATAGGAGGCATATTGTAATCATAATTAATTTTCTCCTCAATAGTAGGTGGACTGAAAATATCATATTCATCATTGTAATCATCATATATTGGAGGCATAGTATCATCAAAGTAAATTTTCTCCTCCATGCTTGGGGGACTAAAAATATCATGATCATCAAAACCAGCTTCCCCAAGCTTAGACTTTTCCATAGCATTAGCAATAATGGTGTTTAAAGAATTCATACTAATAACATTGCTATTAGCATGCAAATAAAGTTCCATAGGTTTTTTAATTTTCTCTTCAAACACTTCATGTCCTAACTCAAGATAAATACTATAAAGCTCTCTAATTTTTTTGTTGTTTTACATTAAGCCTAACTAGTGAAAATAAAATCAAGAAACAAAAAGATATAATTGCAGAATCTTAAGGAAATAACTTCGAGCACTCATACACTAGCTACAGTACTAGAAGATAGCTTAGTAGCCAGAGGATGTGAGTCCCTTTTACCTTACCTCCCCGGCAACGACGCCAAAAAATAGCTTGATGTCTACGCACGCTTCTATTCTTGTAGACAGTGTTGGGCCTCCAAGTGCAAAGGTTTGTAGAACAGCAGCAAGTTTTCCCTTAAGTGGATCACCCAAGGTTTATCGAACTCAGGGAGGAAGTGGTCAAAGGTATCCCTCTCAAGCAACCCTGCAATCAAGATACAAGAAGTCTCTTGTGTCCCCAACACACCCAATACACTTGTCAGGTGTATAGGTGCACTAGTTCAGTGAAGAGATAGTGAAATACAAGTAATATGGATGATTATAAGTGGTAATTGCAATCTGAAATAATAGTGGCACCAAGCAAACATGTAATAGAACTGATTGTAAAACGGTGTTTCAATGCTTGGAAACAAGGCCTTGGGATCATACTTCCACTAGTGGACACTCTCATATAAATAGTTTCTCTTCATGATGCTACCTTGAACTACTCTCCGGTTGGACGATGTAGGGCTATAATAGCACACCTTAAAGTTCACATTCCCCATCTAGATAACCCCTCACTATCACCTTGAGCGCTAGATGGTTCCAACAAACACCATAATCTCATAGAGACATCCAACTCAAATTATACTCATGATAAGTATTTATGTAATCTTAGACAAAGTGCCACACGGTGCGCACACTGTCAACTTCACACACGTGGGGATAAGTAGAGATTCATTAAAGCACTTGAGTGGCAGAATAGATCTATAGATTAAAAAGCTCATGATCTCATAAGATCACGCATAGAGAGAGATGAACACATAGCTACCGGTAGAGCCCTTAGCCTCGAGAGAGAACTACTCTCTCCTCATCATGGGAGTCGGCAACGGCGCTGGAGATGGTTGTGGAGTCGATGGAGATGGCTCCGGGCGCACTTCCCTGTCCCGGCAGGGTGCCGGAATAGAGACTTATGTCCCCCGAATCTCCTCTTTGGTGGCGGTGGTACTGCAGAACTTTTCGTGGAATTCTGATCTTGTTCCTAGGGTTTTTGTCCCGGGGCGAATATATAGGCGAAGGTGCAAAGTCATGTTGGGTTCATAGCATAGAAAACAAAAAATTTCCTACGATGGGAACTATCGCCAAGATGTATCTATTAGATACAAGCAACGAGTGGATATACATCCATAGAGAACTTACCCTCGAAATCAACAAAGCTTTTTTAACGAGATGGAACTCGTGGATGATGTAGTCGTACACTTGCCGATCTCCAGATCGTGATGAAGTCCAGCAGGTCCGGCTCCAGCACGTCCATCAGATCCAGCTCCAGCAAGTCCAGCACCACCAAGTCCAGCACCGCAAAGCAGCGGTGCATCCGTGATCGCATACACGTTCGATACCCCGACAACCTCCACCTCCTCGCTCCAGCGACGCAGCGGAAGTAGCAACTCCTTTCCAGATAAAGCCACTAGGAACATGTATCTCGCTAATCCGAGACCATGGGGAATAACTAGAGGGAGAAGATAACCTTCACGAGGAGGTGTGTGTTGTGAGGAGGAGAGAGGGACTTTTATAGGGAAGAGGGGGCAACCAAGAGCCATGGCGTGGCAGCCATGGTGGTGCCCCCACCTCTTCCATCATTCATGTGGTGGATGCTCCACTCACATAAATATGCCTCCACTCACACTTCCACTCACATGCATTAAATTTCCACCAAATTTAATGCAATCTCTCATTAAATAAAACTATTTTATTTATTTTATTCAGAATTTAACAAACATTCACATAAAACTCCCTTCAACATTTCAATATCACATGCAGAATCAGTTTCAGCAGTTTCACCCGAAACAATTCCGGTTTCCATCGAAATGATTCCAGCGCTTTCTTAATCTTTATCTGAAACATATTTGATCCTAAATGGTGTCGGTATCCCTTAAGTGTGTCACCCTACGGTTCGCGAATAATGCAGACATGATCGAGACCCCTCTCCGATCAATAATCAGCAGCGAGACCTGGAGATCCGTACTGACTCCCACATATTCAACAATTCTCTTGTGACCCTATGAACCTTTAACGTCGTAACTAAATCCCTTTGTCTCGTGATATATTACATGTCCGAGATTCGATCATCGGCATCCAAATACCTAGTTTGATCTCGTTACCGACATGCACTCTTTGCTCGTTCCCGTGATATAACATTCTAGTGATCACATCACTTGCTTGCAAGCTATCTTAATGTGATATCACCGAGAGGGCCCAGAGTATATCTATCTGTCATCGGGATTGACAAATTTCACTCTTGATCCATGAGCCTCAACATAACACCTTCAGAGTATCTGAACCCACCTTTACAGTCACCCTTTTACGGTGTGACGTTTGATGTTATCAAGTTACTCTTCCGATGTTAGCAATTAACATGATCTCATGGTCTAAGGACTAAGATTACTTCGTATGATGTTATAGCAATATAAACATAATGACTTTGATCGTAATGCTATACTTCGGATGAAATGTTCATCACATCATTCCACAAATGTTGTGACCTCGTTATTAACAACATCCAATGTCCATGATCAGGAAACCTTGATCATCTTATTAATCAACGAGCTAGTTTATATGAGAGGCATTACTAGGAACTTTGTATTTTGTTTATTAAACACACATGTATTAACGTTTCCAATTAATACAATTATAGCATGCAAAATAAACATTTATCATAAACATGGAATAATATAATAACCACTTTATTATTGCCTCTCGGGCATATTCCCTTCAAGTTGGTGGAGGCCTGAGGGGCCCACACCACCCCCTGGCGTGGCCTGGCCTGGCCCGCGCCACCAGGTGGTGTGGCCACCTTGTGGCCCCTCTCCGTCTCGTCTTATGACTCCGTGAGTCTTCTGGTAAAATATTAACTTTGGCTTTTGTCCGGTCCAATTCCGAGAATATTTCTTTTCCAGCTTTTCTAGAACCAAAAATAGCAAAAAATAGGCAACTGGCACTGTGGCATCTTATTAATAGGTTAGTTCCAGAAAATGTGTAAAAATACTCCAAAGTGTGGATAAAACATAAGAAAGTAGATAGTAAACAAGCATGGAACATAAAAAATTATAGATATGTTTACGACGTACGAGCTCTTGAATATCTTTCCATCACGTGGACGGACAAATCCCGCTCTTGACATATATTGCCTCTACAGTTTCCTCCAAGTACCCGAACACACCTTTATAACCACTCTATTACCAAGTGGCGCTTGTGGCTATCTAAGCACTCTCGGGAGACAGTGATTGATATAGCCTCACGGTCTAAGGAATAGTCTGCGAGGATCCATTTCTAATCATCGTAACTTGAACTTCTTGACATGATTGGGTCATGATGTTTAGGTTGGGTATTGGTTCATCATCTCATTCTCAGAATGAGTTAACTCCATTTCCAATTGGCATAAATGCCACATGATTACGAAACTTGATCATCCGTTGACCAATGAACCAGTGACTAGAGTTTCATCGGGAACCCCTGGTTGTTTATATATCACACGTGTATTGATGTTTCCACTCAATACAGTTATAGCATGATATGAAACTTAATCATAAACTTTATGAAATATGATAATAGTCCTTATTACTATTTGTATCTAGTACATATTTCCAATAGTCTCCCACTTGTACTAGAGTACAAATAAACTAGCGGCATTTGTTCCTAATCGTTGGCACCATATATATAGTACCCCAAACATGCTTCCTCATGGAAGAGGTTGAGTCTTGGGTCTGTACTTTACAGTCCCGAATCCTTTGCAACTTACTAATGTCACCTAGATTGACATTAATACTTTATCATCACATGATAACATCTGTGTGTATGCATCGTCGCTATGGCAGCAGAACAAGGCCTGATTCCAGGAGCCTACAGTGACTTTAGATCAACCTCGAGGGCTTTATCATTGGCATTATGCCCTAGGACACATCATTCTATGTTAAAAGCGAACTAGCCCCGTCATAACATTATACAACACTTTAGATGGCACCCTTATCTATTATTATAAATGTAATCATCGAAACACGAGTGCACCCTGTGCAACTTTCGATGTTTTTGTTCACCTCGCTTCCTACTTGACTCTAATCGGTATTACGGGAGTTTCCAATATATTCCCTTATAACATAACCCTTTATGTTTTAAGAGATGTCATCCTTTATGGATTTGGAAAATATGTCTGTAGTTCTCTATTAGACACTGCGGACAAACCTAGCTCAACGTTCCGTGATTCAAACTTAATCACTTTTAAACGTTCCTTATTGGATCATATATTATGTTAAGTTATCATCTTGGTTTTCTAAGATAGAACCTATGTCTAAACATACTGGATGATGATCATCCTTTCTTTCTTTCAACCATTGATGTTTAAACTTAATACTATTCCTAACTTGAGTTATTAAGGACCAGTTCCTTAATTAACTTATATTCTGAAACCCTTTTCAGAATCCCTTAAGGAATACTACATAATATCATAATATACTTATTATCAACTTCTACACCTTATAAATCATTATTTATCAGTACTTGCGCTTTTATTCTTAACACACTTAAGAATCACTCCTATAAGCTCCCACTCAAAATATGTTCCTAACATATTTGGGTTTGAGACTTATATTGCTCCCACTCAAAAATATGTCATTCACATATTGTTTTAGGAAGACTTTCATAGCTCCCACTCAATTTCATGCAAATTGCATATCCACTCACTATTTTGAACAACTTCAAAATCCTTTGATCAAATATCAAACTTGGAGATTTACTATGAGATACTAGTACTTTTACTAGTTTTAAATCCACTAGACATTGAGCATACTTGAATCAAATTTATTTGAATTCGTCCAATACTTGACAAATTGTGCTTTTGTCATTCCCCCCTTTCCACTATGGCTTTGCAGTCATTTGGGAAAATTCAAGTAACCCCTTTTACTTGTGAGATTCAGTAACGAATTGCTTTCTAATCTCAAGGGAATTTTGCTTTGGGATTTCTCATAATTTTAGTTTACCATTATTTCCTTAGTAGTTCGTAGGTATGTCATATTCCAAGAATCATGACAAATGATTCACAAATGTCTCCATACAAGATATGGATTACATTTTGAATCCTACTTTATGTAGTGGAAACACTAGTGGGGAAAACATAATGATCATTATCATTCATTCTTTCCTTTTGTGAAGAGAATCATTCAGGAATGTTGTCCGTTGCGCTTCTCAACATTCTAATGCAGGGTTTTGAATCCTCATCGTGTTTTTCACCATCTTCCATTTTCTCCATAATCGAGAAATATCACTAAAAGTGAACTTTCTCAAGAATGCACCAAAATCCAAGCAATACAAGTTTTTCTTCCCTTTTGGTTTTAGCTATGAATTTAATATTCAAAGTTTCCAATGAATACTCTACAAGGACTTATTCGTTATTGTTTTGGTTATATCGAATAACCCCGAAACTTTTATGACGATCCATACCACATATGGAGCCGCTTTCACGAATTCAAACAGTTCATTATATGTTCTAATTGAGTGCTAACTATTTCTAACTAATGGTCTCTACATCTACACTACAATGATTTATTTTTAGCGCCATCTATTCACCCACTTTGATATCTAATATCACATTGTGATGCTTTGTATTTTGACATTTCAACACTTTGCATTCCACAATTTTCTTTATGCCATTCTTATAAAGTCAAATTTCCTTACTATTGATCAAATCGTAGTAATTAGATTCTCTTTTATATTCATAACCTTTGTTGGATGAAACACTTTGATCATATCAAATAATTTCATACTCATATTTCCTTTGGTAAACTACTTTACACTTTTAAACAATCATATAATGATAATTACCATTTGTCAAAACACAATACATCGAATATGTATTTACTTTTAACAATTCATTAAACACTTTGTATTCAAGTAATACACGGTGCTCAAGTTATTTTTCCAAACTTAGGCATGATTTATATGTGACAAGAAATCAAATGTCTTTCACATATTATCACATAACTTTGAATTTAAACAATGGTTTCATTCATTAATGAACATATCATTAAGTTGGGTATTTTTGAAGAATTTCAATATTTTACAAATGTTCATGCATTATCAATTAGTTTCAAACAACCAGGATAATTTACATATAATCAAACAAGATATGAACACAAATAGAAATCATTCATAAAAGTGGAACAACTGTTTGTTACAAGCTCATATGAATAACCGTCTCATAAAGTGTAAGACATACTAAAGTAGTTCATAATATTTTGATTACAATATCTATCCAAAACATAAACTAAGTGATAAATGTTGAGGGAGAGTGTCGTTGTCCATCATCATCATGCTCGCCATTAACACACAACGTCACCTCCTCTCCAGCAAGCACCTCTCATGTAGAAGGACTTGTTTTTAGTAAAACAGAACAAGTATCAAATATACTTAACACTGCAAATGTGTTTGCAATATTATAACATTTATAAAATTGTATATAAAATATATACCTTTGTCATTGATGACCTCAGTGACAACTGGTTCAACAATCACATCTCTGAAATGCGATATGAACTCATGGAAATCCTGTGTTTCCGCATTGCCTCTCATAATGCAAATCTTGGCTTGTGCTTGGTAGCTTGGTGGCAGCGACCGCAACACAACGCCTATTGCAAAAGAGCCTGCGAACCAGTTGCCCAGGAAATATGCAAGACTCATGTATGCATCATATATTCTCAATAAGTGATCATCCAGTGAGGAGCCCTCCTCCATCTTTATGGAGAGGAAATCCCCCATCAGCTCATACTCCCATATGCGCACTTGTTCCATGAAATGTGATCTTAGATGTGGCATGACCGTTCGGGGATTAAGACTTCCCACAATAGGCCACAACCCATCTTCCATCCCGAGGCGCATCGTTACTGATATGAATGTGGCCATCACACGACGACGGCAGCGGAGATCCCGCTGCTCCCGGGTATCATGAAAATAGGGTGGCTCCAAGTACATCTCGTAGATCATGTAGTCAACCACTGTGTTTTGCGCTAAGGAGATGATGAAGGCCCATGACCCATGTAGAAAAGTTGGATCCATCTAACTTGAGCTTTTCCCCTTTTAACCAATTGTCAATAGGAAAGGTAATCTCGGGGAGAACTATTTTCTACATTTATAATTGCAAAAGGAATTTAGACTAAGTTTATAATTAAATGAGTTAATAATAACTCCACTCAGAAACACCTATACCCTGAAGGGTTCCTAGTGATGACAAGACCCCTTTTACCCACATCTCCCCCGATCATCACGGCCATCAATGTGGGTTCTAGGCTGGACGCTAAACGTCGGTCACATCATTCATGCGACTCATGCTCGATCTTTTGACCATCCGCGTTCCGAGGCCACGTCTCTGTAACGTGCTAGGCTCGCCAACTCAACCTTAGTGTATTCGATATGCAACATGTCTTACATCCACTGTATGCGAACGTAGATATGTTTGACACCCGCTCACCGCGGGTCGCCTCATACCAAAGAACTTTCTTGGTGGTGCACACTAAGGGGGAACACAATCATTGGTAATTTTAATAGGGATCATCTTATTAGGCTACCGTCGAGTATCTAATACTAGCACACAATAAGATATGCAAACAATAACATTGAATGTAAATGTGATGTGATATGGTCCTTCACGTCGTGATCTCCATCTGTCGTCACTGGATTCCGTCGCTAGAGTTCCGGAGCCATAGACACCAGGGTACAAGGGTCATTCCAGCGTGGTAGTCCGTCACCTCCGTGACTATCTACTACTACGTAACATAAGGTAATCACTTTACCTTTGCCACAACCATATCACAAAGTAACGCCCCCTGCAAAACAAAGTTAGACGCCTCTACTTTATCTTTGCATTTTTTACATGGCTGAATGAGCTTTCGCACAAAAACCGTTCTTACCTACAAACTTTCAGCACAACTCTAATCAAGTAGTTGTCTCTACAACACCCCTTTCGAGGCCATCCGTTGCAAATGGCATACCAACTAATGCGAGAGAGAGAGACACCCCCCTAAGCCACTTTATATGGTACAAGCCGTATGTCAAGTATGGACCAGTCTCGCAAGTGAACGCGTAAAGTCAGTTGGGGGCCGCTTCATCAAGCATTACTGCGGTATACACAAGTACACGTGGGAGGGTAACAACTAAAAGATCAATGCCCACATGCTACATCTCGTGTGTTCTACCCGTACTAGCATTACTACTCATAGATCTAGCTCTGATACTATTGTAGGGGTTCCGCATATGAAAACAATAATTTTTACCCTACGCCCCTGAACCCCTGATGTTGCTAGCACCTATCTATTAGTAATACAGTAACGGGAGGGGCTCTTCGCGAACTTACCCTTGAAGACCGAAAAGCGTTGTCAATGCTCAGGAGAGCGTGGTTGATGTAGACGAGCGGAAGCCGACCTCAAGGTCGTGATGAAGTCCTTGCGCTCAAGCGTCTCCAACGACTTGAGTGCCTCAAGTGTGACACCTCGCAGGGAGTTACACACGTCCGGTGCCTGACGATGACTCCCGCTTCCCCGATCCAGCAGCAGTTGCGGAAGTAGAGCTCCTAGATGCGAATCCCGCAGCACGACGGCGCTCCGCAGTGAAGATGTCTCTCATTCGCGCAATCCGAACTTGGGACCACGGTCACGGGAGAGAGAGAGAGAGAGAGAGAGAGAGAGAGATAGATAGAGAGAGCGAATATCAATTGGAGGTCTCCCCAAAAGTGAGGAAACTTTTATTGAATATTGTGTGTATTTATCTGGCCAAATACCCCCACTATATATAGGGGGAGGGGTGGTACTACCTCCCTCAAAGTCCCGGGGTGGGACTAAAGGGGGAGGGGTGGCACCGCCGGCCACCCCCATGGGCCCCGCGCGGGGGGATGGCCCACTAGGGCGCCGGCCACCCCTTCTGGCCCTTCTCCCTCTCACCTTTCCCTAATGGGCCCTCTTCCCTCTAGAATTGGCCCATTAAGCCTTTTGACCTTTTAATTGTTGTTCTCTTTATTAAATAATTATGAATAAATGATTAAATCAATATTTAACATTCATTCATATATTATTCAATCTTCGTGGTTATGGAACACCTTCCATCTCCACTCCGGACATCCTCCGGACTTACCGAAACCCTTCTGGTTTTCTCTCTACTATTCTTCAGCGATTCTTTCGATCCTATAAACACTCTCTAAGCATCATCAAACCCTTAAGCGTGATACCCTATGGTTCGGGAACACTCCAGACATGGTCGGGACACTGCCGGACTAATGATCGACAGAGGGACCTGGATGGCCATGTGACTCATGTGCGTTCCACGAAGATTTTCCGTCGTTTGAACCGGGACGGTCATGTCTTATTCCCTTTGTCTCCTGATACTTGCATTGCCCGAGATATGATCAATGACATCACCATGTCATGTTCAATCTCGTTACCGAACAATGCTACTTGACTCGTTCCGACAAGTGATATCCCTGTGATCAAATCACACATTGTGCAGCTATTGGATATAACTTCTCCTGAGTGGTCCCTTAAGTATATTTCCGTCACGTGGACGGACAAATCTCGCTCTTGACATATATTGCCTCTACGGTTCCTCCGAGTACCTGAACACACCTTTATAATCACTATATTACCAAGTGACGTTTGATGCTATCTAAGCACTCTTGGGAGACATTGATTGATATAGCCACACGGTCTAAGGAATAGTCTACGAGGATCCACTTCTAATCATTATAACTTGAACTTCGTGACATGATCGGGTCACGATGTTTAGATTAGGTATTGGTTCATCATCTCATTCTTAGAATAAGTTGACTCCATTTCCAACTGGCATAAATGCCACATGATCAAAAAACTTGATCATCTGTGGACCAATAAACCAGTGACTAGAGTTTCACCGGGAACCCCTAGTTGTTTATATATCACACATGTATTGATGCTTTCACTCAATACGGTTATAGTATGATATAAAACTTAATCATAAACTTTATGAAATATGATAATAGTCCTTATTACTATTTGTCTCTAGGGCATATTTCCAACATATCCTGACACAATTTATCTTGCCTTTGCAGCTCCTCCGTGCACTCGGTATGTACCGGGACGACACCAAGACGGAGTTCAAGTTTCACCATGTGTTTTTTGCGATAAAGAAATGCCAGAAATGGGTGGACACTCGCGCGACCCTCAGCAAGACCAAGGACGGCGTGTACAACCCGGAGGCTCCCATTGCTGCCGGCGAAGGAAGGCCGGAGGTCGGCCAGAAGAAGGCGAAGATGCTCAAAGCCACATGACCTCCCGCCGAGCGTCTCCAGGATTCCATCGAGAAGTGCATCGCCGACACCAAGACCCATACCAAGAAGAGGGAGGAGAAGACCGATGAGAGGTAGGCGCAGCTGCTCCAGAACCAAGACCGCAAGATCGACCTCCTCAAAGCGAACTACGTCGCCAAGAAGAGGAACACGGATCTCTGGTTCCTCATGGGCGGCGAAGACACCTCGGCGATGAGCACGCCGATCAAAGCCTAGTACATGGCGTGCCGCAATGCCATCCTCCAGGAGGACATCGTCGCCAGCACGCGAAGCTCTGCGCCGGCCGCCTCCGCCGGTACGGCTTCGCCGAGCTCTGCTTCGACCTCCTCCAACCAGTCGTCCGACCACGACACCGATACACCTATCCCGTCGCACCGGACACGCCGGAGGAGGACATCCCCATCGACGACTGATGGTCGAACTGTTTCATCTTGTTCTGTAATAATTTGATCGACGAACTTTGTGTGGTGGGAACGAAAAAATTTGAATATGTCGCCTTTTTTTGTTTTGTCTGGGGACTCTGACTGGCAACGCGAGTGAGAAATTGGGTGCTGCCAAGCCGAAAACTAGCTACGTTCGGCACTAAATACTGCCGAATTTCGCCCGGACCGGATGTTTGTTCGCGGACATTGACGAGCGCACGTTGCCGAGAGTGACCCGTAGCAACATTTTCTTGGGCAAGGATGGACGGAGATGCTCCGCTTTGCCGAGTCGTCCTTCTCGTAGGTCGCAGAACGTTCGCGGCGGGGGATGGATCGGGCAACTTCTCGCCGCGGCAACACCGAGACGGTACGACCTTTCACAGATCAAGAAATGTAACCCCGCCGTGGAACGCGAAGTAGTACTACATATGTACGGGAAACCCGTCGCCATACGAAAGAACAGACAAGCCGCCGGCACGAGGAAACGCTCAAACGGCTGTCAGTCATCCGCTGCATACTCCTCCCCCTCCTCCTCCGGGCGCCCGGTCACACGGCTACCAACGACGCGACGTGGAGCAACGGCGCACACACACACGCGCCACCGCGCCTTTCCAGCCTCACGTCTCGCATCCACCACCACGGCCCGTGATGCCCGCGCTGGCAAACCTCCTCTCGCGCCCCGCGGGATGGCTCGCGGCAGCCGTCTTCGCCCTCCTGGACGCCCTCGACGTGCTCCTCTGCCTCGTCTACGGCGTCCTCGACGGCCTCCTCGAGGAGAGCCCCGTCGCCTGCTACTGCCACCAGACCCACGGCGCGGAGGGGGTGTCCGACACATTGTACGTCCGGAGGAGCGCCTTCCGGGACGCGCTGCTGAGGCTCCTGCGGAGGGTCGGCGTCGGGAGGAGGAAGAACAAGAAGGACGCGTCGCCAGAGAAGGCGCGGAGCCCGAGGTGGTCCGACTGCGGCTGCGGGACGTGCCTCGCGTGGCGAAGCACCGGCGGCGGCGGTGACCGGCTGCACTTCGTCGTCAACGAGCCCAAAGGTCGGTGTGCTCGCTCGATCGATTGTGCAGTGTCCTTGACAGGAATTTTCCGTTATTATTCAGTTATACTCCTTCATATCCACGCATTCGCACGTAGTACTACACACGAATGTCGCCGCCCGACACGATCGAACAGAGCAGCACGGCTCTGCCTTTCGCGTGTCCGCCGCCATTGACGTCTGCGTGCGGCTTCACACTTGGCAGATGCAGCGGCGACAAGTCGCCAAGACGACGCCATCTTCGTACACGGCTTCACGTCCTCCTCCGCCTTCTGGGCGCAGACCGTGTTCCCGGAGCTCGCCACCGCGAACCGCAGGCTGCTCGCCGTCGACCTCCTCGGCTTCGGCGACAGCCCCAAGCCGGCTAACTGCGCGTACACGCTGCGGGACCACGTCGACGCGATCGAGCGGAGCCTCATCGACCCACTCGACATCACATCCTTCCACCTGGTCAGCCACTCGATGGGCTGCATCCTCGCCCTCGCCCTGGCCGCCAAGCACCCGGCTCGTGTCAAATCGGTCACACTCGTCGCGCCGGTAAGCGATCGATCCCAATCAATTCTGAAAGACTGAACCATACTTGCTGCTCAGCCGATCGATCGTGTTCATGGGGTTGCATTGCATATAAATCGCAGCCGTACTTCCTGCCGTGCGGAGAGAAGGCGAGCCAGGTGGCGCTGCGCAGGCTAGCGGAGAAGAAGCTCTGGCCGCCGCTGCTGTTCGGCTCGGCGGTGATGTCCTGGTACGAGCACGTCGGCAGGACGGTTTGCCTCGTCATCTGCAAGAACCACCGGGTCTGGGAGTGGCTCATCAGGACCGTCACGCGGACGAGGTAACCAAATCACGGCGAACTTGATTCAGAGCTCGGCCATGAACACGTTTGCTGCTCCTAAACTGAACTGAAAAGTCACCTTCATGCGTGCAGCGGCGTGGACTTCGTGGTCAGGGACCTGACGAGGCACACCCATCACTCGGCGTGGAACACCATGCACAACGTGATCTGCGGCGGGGCGGGGACGCAGGACCGGAGCCTGGAGGCCCTGGCGGCGGCGGGCGTGCCGGTGAGGGTGGTCCACGGCGACCGGGACCAGGTGGTACCGGTCGAGTGCAGCAGCCGTCACCTGAGATCGAAGCTCCCACGAGCGGAGATACGCATCGTGGGCGGACAAGACCACCGGACGGTGGTGTTCGGCAGGGAGAAGGAGTTCGCCGAGGAGCTCCGAGATTTCTGGTCGGCCTGTGAGAAGCCAACGATGGATGCGTCAGGGTGTGCGGGTGGGTGCTGATAGTGTACAGAACTACAGCTACAGGATGAACCATGAAACTACAGAAATGTGTTTTTTTTTGAACGCGAAGAGCCCAAAGGACCTCGAGGAGTGTTGTTTTTGTCGTCTCGACAACGGTGGGATTCTTATTAAGAAACGCAATTCTTGGTTGATTTTACAGAGTCTCGTCGGTGAGGCTGTGTGTGAAGATCAATACAGAATTACAGAGGCCGGGCGCAACATTTTTTTACGAAGAGTTAACTATCACACTGTGTTTCAATCGTAGTCTATTTCAAGGGCGTGTCTCAGTACCAGCGTTTTGGTTAGGTAACCGGATTTCCCGAGCATCCTCGGGAAACCGGTTTACCGGTCAAAAAAATCCAAAATTTGATTTTTTTCTAAATTTTCTGAATTCTAATAATTTTTTATATAAATTGTCCTATCGAAATTTAATTTTTAAATTCGTTCGGTAACCGATCGAGATTTTTCGATAACCGCGGTAACCGGAAATCCTGACCATCCTCGAGATTTTTTTCCAGATCGAGAATCAAAACCTTGCTACTGAAAAATCTCGTTATAATTGACAAATCTTAGTTGCAACCAATTCACGATGTAAATCCAATGGCTTACAACGTGACTGAGTTCTAACTTATGTTCGCACATGAACACGTCCCGTATACTCTCGACGCCGAGCGCGATACGCGACAACACGTATTGAGGGAGGCTCGCCGGAAGCGCGGTATGCAAGGCAGTCCGGCGGGCTTTTGTAGACCCGAAACCCCGCTCGTCCAGGAGAGATCCCATCAGGATGACGCGACGGCTATGGGCACCCCTAGGTCAGTCTGAACGCCCCTAGAGCCTCGTGGGTTCGCAGCCATCTGGTCTAAAAAACTGCGGAAGAACGAGAAACAAGATACAAGGAAGAGGATAAAAAGGAGAGAAACACGAAAAAGTAGTAGATATGTTTGTCCAATTGATGTTGGTTTAATGGGCCTGCACCCCACGTATATAGGGAGCGATTGGACTTTCCGTACAGAAAAAGATTTGAAATCACGTCCAAAACCCTAGTTGGAGTCAAATTCGGATGGTCTAGTCCGAACTTTCCGAAATTGCTCGGCCAAAAATTAGCATGTACCTTACAAACCACTTTTGAGATAGTAAACAAGTTCTGATCAAAATCTCGTAAAAAGAAAAGTTGTCCGTCGAAGAAACGACGAACTTTGATGTTGGTCACTTTTCCATCCAACTTGATTTTGATAGTCTTTTCTTCTTATTTTCGTGTCAAACTTGAATTTTGGTCGAACAAATTTAACTATATTCGACCTAATTTTAAATCTGGAGGTCGTATACTTGCTCAGATGAAGATGTCTCCAAAATCAAAGTTGTTCGTCTCGGAAAAACGAATAACATTTATGTTTAGCACTTTTTATCATGGATAATCTTGACTGCTTATTTCTGATGGTAAAAAGATGGATCAGTGTTAGCGGTTTTCGACCACCTTCGGCCACTTGTTCACGCCCGAGAGCAGACATTATCTAGTGTCAGGTGATCACAACCCGAATCGTCAATAATATAGCTTTCTATAGTATTTTGGCTCTCAAATTTGCATACTAAATCGGATCGAGATGATTCAAAAACCAAAGTTGATTGTATCGACGAGACACACAACTTTTATGTTCGGCTCATCTTAAAGGAGTCATAGTGGAAGCCTCCATATATCAATCTCCGAGTCTTCTCCGAACACTAGCATAATGGTCTATTAAGTCTGATCATGACTTCACTTGATAGGGTTCTTCTTCCATGATGATTAATAATCCTCGCAGTGGACCTTTCTGATTGTTTTTCACCATCTGTCTTGATTAGCTATGAGCTCGAAACATTTTTTCCCTTGGAAGAAAAGTAGTGTATCTATCCGTGGGTTCATTTTGGTTGAACTTGCAGTCTTTTGGCTGATTATCAAATTCACTATGTGCTAATGCTGTGCTTATTTTCTCCTGGATATGAAAGCCATTATCATGAACAAGAGTAAGTGAGCAGTAAATATTTGAGATATACCGTATCAGATAGTATTAGTAAATTCTCCATGATACTTTAACTTGACAAGCAAATTCTTCATTAAGTACTCCCTCCGTCCTAAAAAGGATGTTTCAAGTTTATTTGAATTTAAATGTATCTATATACTAAATAGTGTCTAGGTACATCCAAGTTTAGACAAACTTGAGATATCCTTTTTGCGAAAGAGGGAGTATGAGATCACTAATATCACTAAGTAGTATCAAATTCTGCTCGCTTTTCCAAAGCCACCATTCGGAATACACAGGCAAGGGATACACCTATTGAGGTGCTGCTGGCAGCTAAACCACAATCGGTTTTGATCTTTGCATGACAGTTGCCTCCCAGAATGTCAATGGGCAATATTCGTGTACTAGCTTTTTAAGTGTGCATATTGCTTCTGACGACACCGCATCAGCAGCGAATTAGCTCGCGCAGTTGCTCTGCTCCAAAACATCAATTGACGTGGCGATGTATGAATAAGGACAATAGGTGTGGCGGCTGGATATATGTCCGTGGAGCTCGGCCACCGTCGTGGCCATGGAAATCCGGTCGAGGTCGAGGAGAGCGGGCATTGCCGTAGCCACCAGCCAGGGTGCGGTGTTGGGTCCGGTGAGTTACTTGGGGGTGTTTGGTAGCCTGTATAGAATTTGGGCTCACCGGGACATGTCTACGGCAGCAGTGCCATGCATATATTGGGCGTGTTTGGTTGCTAGTTTTCTCGTTTCTCGCATGGGCCGAGAAAAAATAAGGGTGTTTGGTGTATTGGGTCGCATGTGTTTCTTGGGTTGCACGAACTTCAAAGCAGCCCAAAAGTTGGCCCGCTGGGAACATCGATTTTGGGCGTTTTCGCGGGTACATGCCCCGCTCGTGTAAAAGGAGGGGGGAGAAGCTGCGCCTACCGTGCGAGCTCGGCGATGGCGCGAGCCACGGGTTTCCCCCAAAAGCTGGCGGGAGAAATTTCGTCACCGTTCGCTGACGCGCGCCGGTATAAAGCACCACCCGCCACACCAACGTCCATCGCCACCATTTTCCCCATTCTTCGAGCTCTCAAGCCGGCAAGGTTCTGCATTGCGTAATAGGTAAGCGGCGGGAGCGGCGGTGGTGGTTGTAGACCGGCTGGTGCAGGTGTTCTTCTCCAAGATCTTCATCCTCGACGTGCTCCGCTCTTCCGATGCCGGTGAGTTCTATCAAATCCTAGGTCTAGTAGCTTCAGTGTGTTAGCTCCTTGTAGATCTGATTGTAGTTTGCGGTAGATCTGGGTTAGTATGCCTAAGGAACTTCTAGGTATAGTCATAGATTGGTGTCTTTCTGGACTCCTTGTGTGTTTAGGCTTGTGTTCATGTGTGTAGTCTAGGTCTCGATACATGCGATCGTGAAATGTGTAGGACATGACCAACGATGAGTTCAGCCAGGCCCTCCTAGATTCTCAAGAGACCTTTGTCGCTGAGACCCAATCCCAGCCACCGCCTCTGAGTCTCACCTATCCTCAGCGCACGGAGATCTTGAATGTGCCTCCGATGACCGGGTACACGGTAGAGCAGATTGCAGAGCAAGCTGCCAAAATCATGGCCAAGAAAAAAGCCAAGGCTGGCAAAGCCACAAGCCAGTGCAAGGGGGTTGAGAGCACCATGAAGTGGGAACCGTTCCTCTCGGCGTTCGTGCTCAACCAGATGTGGGAGATCATCAAGAGCGGCATCAGGACAGAGAAGGGGTTCAAAGAAGTGCACCTGAATACTGTTGCCCGCAAGGTGTTTGAGTTCTTTGGCATCGAGGTGTCCTCCTAGCAGGTGTACAGCCACCTGCGTAAGTGGAGGACTAGGTGGATCACTATCTCCAAGATCAGAGACCTTAGTGGAGCTAGCTGGGATGATGAGACTTGCACCATCATCTTGGAGGACGCCCACTACAGGGGCACATCTCGATATTAACTAATTTCAGTAACATCTCCTTTGATTTGGAACACTAGACTCACTAACCTTGCTAACCTCCTAACAATTTCTTGTCTCAGGATCACCCCAAGGATGCCAAGTATCTGAACAAGCCTGTCGCCAACTATAGGCAGATGGAGGCCATCTTATCCTTCGGCCTTGCCACTAGCAGGTTTGCTATGGGCTCCACTGAGCCTCTTGGCAAACCATGCCCTGAATTCGTACAGACACAGGAGTTGGAGACAGTGGTTCTTGATGAGGATGCCGAGACCGATGCCACCGCAGGTTCTCCAGCTGCCGGTGTTGGTCAAGGTGGCAGCACAAATGCCTACGTTGCAGTTGGCTACGATCCTTACAAGAAGAGGAAGAGGTCGTTGTTGGGGGAGGATGACGTCGTCGCCATCACGTGCATGACCGAGGTAGTGAAAGCGGGGCGACCGCCATCACCACTGCTTCCCCTCCTGATATGCACCTAGCTCTGTATGACGTCATCATGGCAGCCAAAGGGTTTAGCCTTGGGGCTCTGATGGTGGCGCTCAGCCACCTCTTCGACAACCGGGCTATGGGCAACAACTTTGTTCAGATGGCAGAGGACCATAAGGATCTATGGCTCAGGACTTTCCTGGCCAAGCACTACTACGTGTAGTGCTTGCTCCCTGGTCATGGAGATGGTGGCGGCAGTGCATGCATGATGAAGAAGAAGTTATATATTTTGAAGTAGCTAGGGACTTGATGAAAACTTATGCCTGTTTTTTGTGAGGTGGTATATACTAACCCCTCACATGATGGAGAACTTATACGGTGTTAGGATTGCACCCCTTTTGATGTGGTGGTAGGATCTCACCATAGATGTTGGTCATGATCGGTTGGATCACATAAACTTGGTAGGTTGGAACTGCTAATGCTTGTGCCCATATGATCATGCATGCTTAACTAGTCTATGCTTGTGCCCTGTGTTTGTGAAATTGATCTGTCTGCCTTACTTGTGATACTTAATATGTTGCATATGTGTTATGTCTCACAGAAATACAACTGGTACGTGGTGTACTATGGCAAGAAGACGGGAATCTACAAGATATGGGAGGAGTGCAGCCAACAAGTGACGGGTTACCAGCGCAACCTCCATAAGGGGTTTAAGACTCTAGAGCAAGCACAAAAATCCTACTCTGAGTTCTTAGCAGAGCGTCCCCAGAAGGAACAACCGTCAGTAGAAATGAAGATCAATTTCACTCCACCGGCATCAGTTCGTCAACAAGTTCATTCACATGAGCAGGTTCCACCTATACAGGGTGCAAGTATGATCAAAGACATCATCATCGTTGGCCTAATCGTGTGGATTATCCACTACCAGTTGTTCTGATTCAGGTTGATCGATTATGTAAGATCTTAAACCCTGGTGGCTAGTTGGTAAGCTCACCATTTTGCCATGCGAGGTAAGCACATCGGGACGGATGCGGGCTCCCAGACGTGCAACTTTGCACCAATAGAGCCCAGTCTGGGAAACCGAACAAAGTGGCCATATGGGCTCTCCTAGTGGGGAAACAAAAATACAGGCAACCAAATAAATAGTCCATCCTGGCTCGAGGGCAATCTCCTCCCATGCAGCACCCAGCGAGCCAAGTCACAAAAATGGAAAATTCCGACCCGAGCAACCAATCACGCCCATAGTCATTGAGCCTCATTTTGCATTTCATTTGGTAGCCTACATGGAGTTTTTTCATGAGGACAGATACAGAATTCGGGTGTTTGGTTGCCTGCACCTGTTTCACTGTCACATTGATACACACACTAAGACAGACATTAGTAGCGATCTTGTTCTTCCTGCAGCAACTGCTGGCCATAGAGCGCAGCGGGGCACCTCATGTGGCTATGCTGACGATGGAGGGATGCGCCAGTGATGGAGGGTGAAGGGCACCTGTTGTGGCTGCGCCGACGACGGAGGATGGCACCGGAGAACGCAAACACAGTCAGCTGATGACCCACAAGTATAGGGGTGTATCATAGTATTTTCGAGGAAAGTGAAACCCAATTTATTGATTCGACACAAGGGAAGACAAAGAATACTTATAAGCCTTAACAACTGAGTTGTCAATTCAGATGCACCTAGAAACAATCTTACTCATAGTAGTTTATCAGTAGCAATAGTTTTGTAGTAGCAATAGTAAAGTAATAGCAGTAGTAAGAGTAAAGACAGTAGTAACAATCGCAGTAAACCGTAAGATTAAAGCACGGTAGGCATAGGGATGGATGGACGGGCGTTTCATGGACAAGACAATTCATATAGAAATCAAGACGTAGGGCATTTACAGATGAATAAGATAAAGCATCCAAGTACTAGATAATCGTAGGCATGTGTTCCATATATAGTCATACGTGCTCGCAATGAGAACTTTCACAACATCTTTTGTCCTGTCAGGCCATTTGCAGCGGTGCCTCAAGGGAAATACTGGAAATTAAGGTGCTCCTTTTAATAGAGCACCGGAGCAAAGCATTAACACTCTGTGAACACATGTGATCCTCACATCGAAGCCATTCCCTCCGATTATCCCGGTTATTGTCACTTCGGTGCCTTTGGTTTCGGACAACAATATGTGTATACAACTTGCAGGTAAGACCAAAAACAATACTATCACCATGAATCAATAACATGTTTAGATCTGAAATCATGGCACTCGGGCCCTAGTGACAAGCATTAAGCATAACAAGTTGTAATAAAGTCAAAAAGCACTAATAATAGATACTAGGCACCATGCCCTAACAATCAGATACCATTACATGAACGATCTCATCTAATCCCTACCATCCCCATAGCCTACAGCGGGGGATTACTCACTCATAGATGGGGGAATCATGGATGGTTGATGGAGAAGCGATGGTGACAATGATGGCGATGATCTCCTTCAATTCCCCGTCCCGGCAGGGTGCCAGAATGGAGTTTCTGGTTCTGATTTGCGGAATCTGGTGGTGGCGGCGTAGCGGAACTCTTTCTAGAAAAACGTCGACCCCCTGGGTTTTTAGGTCAGGAGGCATCTTATAGGCGAAGAGGGAGGCTGAGGGGGTGACCGAGGTGGCCACAACACCCCCTGGCGCGGCCAGGCCTGGCCCGCGCGGCCAGGTGGTGTGGGCCCCTCGTGGCCCTCCTCCGTCTCGTCTTCTGGCTCCACGAATCTTCTGGTGAAATAGGATTTTTGGCATATTTTCCGGGATTTTTCCTGATAGTCGATTTTCTGCACAAAAACTAGACACCAAGGTAATTCTGCTGAAAAATCGTCAGTCCATGTTAGTTGTATCCAAATCACATAAGTTTAGAGGAGAAAAATAGCAACAGTGTTCAGGAAAGTAGATACGTTTTGGACGTATCAACTCCCCTAAGCTTAGTTTATTGCTTGTCCTCAAGCAATTCAGTTGAAAACCGAGTGCGATAAAATAAACTTTCACGAACACATTTCCTTCATAAGATGTATATATTCTCAGCATATGATCAAGTACTTGGACAATTCATAATAAGGAGTATGCAAATAAGGTCACTCAATAGTCATTGCAAGCTATGAAGAGATACCAACTCAAAAATAATAAGTAGCATGAAACATAAACATAAGAATCATTGCAATGCTCATAAAAAGGTATGATAAAGTGGTATCTCGCTTGCCTTTGATTGTAGAGCAAACATAAATTCCAAGGCACCTCCGAAGTTCAAGTGAAGACTAGTAGTAAATATATCAGAGATACAAGCATCAAGGTCATGACACAATTAACCAAGTTTTGAAACAAGCATATTACACTAAGAATGACAACTATGCTCTCAAGAAAGTGCTCATAGAATGTGTGGGGACTCAACAAGGAAATAAAAAGGTTTTGAAGAGTTTGAAAGGCTTCCAAATATTGAAAGTATGGTACTCGTTAGCTTTGAGCTCTCATTGCCCCTATCATAAGCATCTTTAAATGGTTAAGGTTAAAGTGACACAACTAAGAGGATATGCTTGACAAGTTATAAGTTGAAATCTCATGCCCCTTGCTTACGAGTACCGAACCTCATGCTACTCAACTTCAGTCACAAGTAAGCTCTTGTAATTATAAGTACATATATATCATAGAGAACCGCCAACGGAGTACCCCTTGCACATGATACAGAAGCTATCCCATAATCAAAATGACAAGGCAAGTAGACAATAAGCATCTCAGCGATCTTTTTATTTGCTATTTGCATAGGTTTTTATTGAGGATGCTTCATAGAGTGCTCATTATGGTTATGCTGCAAGTTTCCACTATGAGTAGGCATGGATTAGGCTAGCGGCCCAGGAGTTTCTCTAACACACATACAAACTCCATGATCTTACAAGTTCCCCTTTTATTTCACACTGCTGGGATCCATAAGCAAAAGAATCATGATATCAACGGAATAATAAGTGCAATGTTGAAAGCGTTCCCCATGATACATGGTTCTGCTAACTTCAACTTATAAAGCGCAAGCATATACGCAACAGAGATGGACACAATGGTTCAAGTTTATTAAGTGCGAGAAAAGTAAAGTGTGTCATCAAGTTCGTGAGAGCTTTACTAACTAACTTTCTCATAACAAGCAAACATTTTATTCGGAAGAAAACAAGGCATACTGAATATGCACGGAATAGCAAATGATGCTAAAAGGTAGATATGGTGGACACTTTTGGCAATATTGGTTTTGGGGAGTTGGAAACACGAGTAGAGCTCATACTCGGCGCAAGTGAAGGCTAGCAATAGTAAGGGAGCGACAAACGAGAGAACAATAACTGTCATAATCATGCTTGCAACAAAACAGGACTAATCATGGCATAAAAGTGATACAAGACCCCTGAGGCAAAATAATTCATCGAGGCTTAACTGATTGTTTCAGTCATATGCATACATGAGCATGTGCCAAGTCAATTCAAGTGAAATATTCAGAGGAGGATACCATAGTGTCATACCAAGTTATGAATAGAACAATGCAAGCAGACATTCATATGACATGCTACAAACCATTAGCAAGCTAGAGCTAATCATAAGAAAGCAAGAACTACTAAATATCCATAAATAACACACACCTTACATGAACAGACTAAGCATGCCCACAATGATGAGTATATGTACAAAAATGAAAACAAATAGAGTTCATTACCAGCCTCTTACCACACCTCAAGTTGTCATTAATCCTCATTATTGCCCTTCACTTGTGTGGCTTGAATAATAACATGAAACCAAACTCCATTGAGGACTGCTAAATCCTGCGACGAACTTCACAAAACTAAAGAAGAACAACAAATATTTTTGATGTTTTTGATTTTTAGAAGCAAGAAAGAAAAAGGAAGAACAAGCAAAGCGAAATCTTTTTGGGTTTTTCGAATAATTAAGACAAAGCTAAAAGAAAGAGGCAAACCAAGGCAAAAAAGACAAAGAAGCAAACAAAGAGAAACAATGAAATTATTTTTGGTCTTTTTGTGTTTTGGAAAGCAGAAACAAAGCAAGAACAAAAATAAAAAGAAAGCGAAACATGGATATACAAAGTACCGACTGAACATGATATGTAGATGAGTGTGATGTCGGTGTACCTCCCCCCAGGCTTAGGCTTTTGGCCTAAGTGGGTGTCAATCCCAATGCGGGTAAGGGTTCCAAGCCGGCGGGTCATCGTAAGAATTATCATAGTTAGGCCCTTGGGAAGAATAAGAAGCTCCCCAATCATAGGTAGGCTGCTGGTACAAGGACTCCCCCTCATTCGAGGGTTGGACCGAATCATCTGTAGCCTCCCTTCCAGTCCCCTAGATATGCATCGAGCTCTTCCTCGGTGAGTGACCATCCTTCCCTGGTATCAAGGTTAAACAAAACAAGCGCAAACAAAAGAACAACACGCTCAGATTTACTCCTTCTCCAACCAACGAATTTTCCCACTCTCCTTTGAGAAGTTGCTCCCTTGGCAAATCTCCGCATATAAGTCCATGAGTGGTGTAGGTCGCTCTTTAATCCTTTCACACGATCCCCACTTGGGTACTTTAATAGCTGCAAAAAGTCATCAAAAGGAAGGTTGACATCTATATTGTAAATTTTGTAGTGAACCATGGGGTTAGGCAAAGAGTAACTAAATCGAAAGTCCTGCAACACAGACATAGTTAGTTTCACAAATTGGTAAGGTTCATCTCCCACAAAATGCTCCAATCCTGCATTAGTAATTAAAGTATGGAAGTCCTGAGAAATCCCTGCAGCCCTCGTGAATTCGGGGCATGGATAGATGGAAGGAAAAACTTCCTCCTCTCGGTGAAGCTTCATAACCTCAAGAACCCTTAATTCATGTTGGTTGAGTTGGTGTTCATTTATCTTCTTTTCTGAAATTTAGGACAATCATCATACACGTGATTGCGAAGTGATTACATAATGAAGGGAACTACTCATAGGGACTTGTAAGAAGCCTAAACATGCATCAAAACAAATTTTCTAAGCATTGAACAAGCTTACAAGCTCACAAAACTTGTCACCTACAACAGCAAAATACTCAAGATATAAACCACTAAACACAAATCTACTTGGACAAGCGGAGGAGTCACATACCGGAGAACAAATGCTCCAAATTTCAGCAGCAAAGATGGGCTAAGCAAGGAGATCAAAAAATCATGGACAAGAACAACAAGAACGTGATTTCGAGCAATGAACTGGTGCTTTCTAGGGAGATAGAAAGGAGTGGCAAGTGAGAGAGTGAGTGGAGGGCTAGGGGTGGCCCACACCATGGCCAGGCGCGCCCATGGTGTGGCCGCGCCACCAGGTGGTGTGCCTACCTGGTAGGCCCCCCGGTACTCTCCAGGCACTTTTCTACCCCTTTTTTCACGTAAAAATTTAATATGAATTTTCTGGAAATTTTCGAGACACTTTATTTTTGAGCAATTTTTAGGTATTGATGAATGATTTTCTGACAGAAAGATGCAAAAGCAAAACAAAACTAAAACTTTAGAAGTTCTAAGACACTCTAATAAGCAAGCAACTAGCAACAGAAAGTAAACTAAACGAAAGCAAAAACTAAAATGGATAAAAATAAAAGTAAGCGAAGATAATCATGGTGAAAACATTGTTTTGTTCATTAAAATCCCTTGGTTAACAAGGTTGATCAGGTCTTATTACCAAAACAATTTTATATGAAACAAAACTTTGTATTCCACTAATGATTATGTTACCTCAACCTTGATAGCAATGGTCCCAATCATAATAGTTTCATATTTTTCTCTTGGTATGGGACAATATATTTCTCCACATGCCCTCAATATTTTCAATTGAATTTAAGCCATAATTCCTATCAATCTTCTTGGGGAAATAGACAGTATGCTCCTTGTCATTAACATTAAAAGTTACCTTTCCTTGATTGCAATTAATAACAGCTCCTGCAGTATTAAGAAAGGGTCTCCCAATAATAATAGACATATTGTCATCTTTAGGCATTTCAAGCACAACAAAGTCAGTTAATATCAGGCAATTATGAGCCACTTGAATAGGCACATCCTCACATATGCCAACAGGAATAGTAGTAGATTTATCAGCCATTTGCAAAGATATATCTATTGGTATTAGTTTTCCCAATTGAAGTCTCTTGTATAGAGAAAAATGCATAACACTAACTCTTGCTCCTAAATCACACAAATCAGTTCTAACATAATTATTTTTAATAGAACAAGGAATAGTTGGAATCCCTGGGTCTCCAAGCTTCTTTGGAACCTTACCATTGAAGGAATAATTAGCAAGCAAAGTAGAAATCTCTTCATTAGGGATCTTCCTTTTATTAGAGACAATATCCTTCATATACTTTGAGTAAGGAGGCAATTTAATAGCATCAGTCAAAGGAATTTGCAAAAATAAAGGTTTCATCCACTCACAAAACTTATTATAGTGTTCGTCTTCCTTTGACTTGTGTTTCTTATCAGGGAAAGGTGAAAGGGCATGTATGCCCCATGTGTGGTTTTGGTAATTAATGACAATCCCTATGGACTAATGTGCAAATTGAGTTTCACTTGTAGGTTTGTCCATTGGCATCGCTTGGACCATGTGTTGGTTTCAAGGATGAAAAATAAAAAGCATCGTCCAAGGGCTTTGTGCCTATTGGAATCAAGTAGAAGAAGAAGAAGAAGATCAAGTTTGTCTTGAAGAAGAAGAAGATGGAGCTCCTCATGGCTATCTTCAAGACATCATCAAGAATTGAAGTGCAAGCTCAAGATGCACCATCTCTAGAAGACCTCATGCTTGGAGCTTGCCATCCTCGGCAATCATGGAATGATGAAGACAAGTTCGAAGAAGAGGCTTCCCCCATGGAGTATGGGGGAGCATTTCTCAAGTCTTCATCAAACAAGAGCAAGCAAGAGCAATCAAGAAAGGTGTTCCATCTTGAAGGTGACAAGATCGTTTAGATCACGCTCAAGTGGGATGCTCAAGGCAAAGATATGATCTTGATAGGGTTTCTATTTTACCGGTCTCTTGTAGTGTTGGGAGACTGGGTTTAGGATAGATAGCCGTACTATCAAGAGGGGCTCTCGAGTGGGTGACTTGTTCGTATCTTTCGGAGAGAGCTCAAACCTTTGCATTCATAGCATCATCTTTCTTGGTTGTTGTTTTATTCTTGTCCATGTGAGGATCTAGAGCTTTTGGTTATCTTCATAACAAGCTCTAGTTCATCAAAAAATGGATTTCCCTTGCATATCTTATTGCGTTTTTGATCTTGCGGGTTTTCCGGCTCCACACCTTGGGAGGTATCTCACATATATATTCATGGTATTTTCTCCCTTGGTGATATCCAATATTTTTCCAACAAATTGGTTTCATCTCGTTTGGAGTTAGGATGCAAAAGTTGTGGCAGTTCTGGTTCTGAAGTTTTTGCCTGACCGGTAGTTCCGGTGGGCCACCGGTAGTACCGGCCAGACGCCGGAAGTACCGCTCGGGCAGAAATGCCGCCGGTAGTACCGGTGTTAATTCTGGCCCAACTTCAGGCAACCCAAATTTTGGTTCAGTACCCTCTCTGCCTGGTTAGCGCTATTTGACGGAACTTGGATCGAATTTTCAGGCGGTAGTACCGCTAGGATATTCTTGCCACCGGTAGTTCCGGCGAAGCAGCGGTAGTTCCGGCCAGGCTCGTGTTTTTGATCTATCTCTCGTTGTTTTCTAACCGTTGGCTAAGTGCCACCGGTAGTACCGGCGGTGGCCGGTACTACCGGCCGTGCGCGATTCTGTGGGTAACGGGCAGATCGGGGAGCCCTTTAAAAGGAGCTCCCCTTTCCCCTTCGGCCCTAACTAGCTCTTTTTTGGTTCTTGCTCTCTCTCTCTCCTCCATTGTTGACCTTGAAGAGCTTGCCCTCTCCCCTTTCCCCTCCTATGATTCTTGCATCTTTTTGAGGGATTTGAGAGAGGAGATCTAGATCTACAAGCCCCACCAAGCAAAATCCCTTCTTTGTGAAGGAATCCTTGGGATCTAGATCTTGGAGAGTTTTGTGTTCTCCTCTTGTGTTCTTCCTCCCTTGTTCCCCCAATAGCTTTTGTAGCTTTGGTGGAATTTGAGAGAGAAGGACTTGCCTCTTACATTTGGTGCATAGGTTGAGTTCTCCTCGGAGATTCGGCGAGTTCAAGCCCTTGGGCTTGTTTCTCTTGGGTTCTTGGAACCCTAGACGGTTGTGTGGAGTTGTGGTGTGTTCTTGGGGCTCCAATTGAGTTGTGGAGGTTCCTCAAGCTTGTTGACCTTTTGTGGTCTTGTTGCCTTTTGTGGCTTTGTAGCCTTTGTGGCATTGTTGTTGGGAGCCTCCCAATTGAGTTGTGGAGATTGCCCCAACCTTGTACGGGTTCGGTGACCGCCCTCAAGCGTCCCATAGTGGAACGTGAGTAGGCCTTTGTGGCGAGCTCACGGGAGAATAGGGTGAGCCTTTTGTGGCGTCGGTGAGTTGCGTGGCTTCGCATCCTTGGTGAGGCCTTGTGTGGCGTTGGGTGAGCATTGAGCCACCACACCTCGAGGTGAGCCATTTGTGGCGTTCGAAGTTCACTGCGCCTCCACACCTCTCCAACGGAGACGTAGCTTCTTTGGAAGTGAACTTCGGGAAACAAATCATCGTCTCCGCGTCCATCGGTTATCTCTCAACCGAGCCCTTTACCTATGCAATTTACATTGTGATAGCCTTCGTGCTTGAAGTACTATATCTTGCTATCACCTTGTTGCTAGTCTTGCTTAGCATAGGTTGTTGGTGCACTTAGTGAAACTAGTGGATATAGGTTTTGGCTTGATAAATTAAACGTTAAGTTTTATTCCACATTTATTAGAGCCTAAACCGTAATAATTTTAAAACGCCTATTCACCCCCCCCCCACTGTAGGCGACGTCCATTTCCCTTTCAAAAGGCATAGGTTTTTGGACCCAAGGCTCTCTTTCACTACCATGTTTCTTAGAAACAAAATCTTCTTTAGTGTATTTAGTGTTCTTAGTGTGCCTTTCAGGTTCTTCTTCAACTTTTTCTTTATTAGGAACATCATTTTCCTCATTACCACTTTCAGTTTCAGCATCAGAGATAGATATACTATTAGGATCTTTAGCAGGTTTGAAGGTTCTACAATAGTTTTATGTTTCGTTTTCCTTTTCTTAGGAGAAGTACCACTATTTTCAATTCGTTGAGAATCTTGCTCAATTATTTTAGGATGCCCCTCAGGATATAGAGGATCCTGGGTGGCAGCACCACTTATAGTCCTAATTTCATAAGCATGTTTTTCTTTAGCAACATTAACTAGCAAGTCTTTTTGTACTTTAGTAAGCTGATGAATTTGAGTTTGAACCATTTGGAAATGTTTAACAAGCATTTTAACGTCATTAGATGTTCTTTCCACAATATCTTTTAACTCAATAATAGCTCTAGAGTTTTCCATTAAATGATTTTGCACCCTTTTATTAAAATTATCTTGCTTAACAATAAAAACATCAAATTCTTCTAAGCATTGATCAGGAGGTTTAGAGTAAGGAATATCACCTTCATCAAAATGTTGGAGAGAGTGTACCTCAATAGTGGATGAGTGGGAGATTGGCTTACATAATTCTTCTATAGGAGGTAAATTCTTCATATCTGCAACTTTAATTCCCATCTCCTTAAGACATTTCTTAGCTTCCTTCATCACTTCATCATTTAGTTCAATAACTCCTCTTTTCTTTGGTGTTGGTGTTGGCTCGGGAATAGTTAACTCAGGTTCAGTTGGCTTAGGTGAAGTCCAATCATCATAATTCTTGCTTATTCTAGCCATTAATTCCTCAGCTTCTTTAGGACTTCTATTCCTGAAAGCACAATCAACACAACTATCCAGGTATGTCCTAGATTCTTCAGTTAGTCCATTATAATATATATCAAGAAGCTCATTTTTAGGTAATGGACATTCAACCTGTGCATGAATCAAAGCACAAAACCTTGCCCATGATTTAGGCAATATCTCTTTTTCTCCCTGTTTAAAATCAAAAAGTTTCTGCAAAATAGCATGTCTAGCACTAGGAGGGAAATATTTCTGAAGGAAGGTACTAATCAAGCAATCAGGGCTATCAATAGATCCAGGAGGTAAATTATTAAACCAAGTCTTAGCTTCTCCTTTTAGTGAAAAAGGGAAAATTTTAGCAACAAAGTAGGTGCGCATCTTAATATCATCAGAAAATAAACCACTCATGGTAGAAAGCTTAGTAATATGTGCTATAACACTTTCATTCTTAGTCCCACAAAAAGGTTCTTTCTCAACAATAGTTATGTAAGATAAATCAAGAGAGAAATCATAATCCTTATCTTTAATGTTTATGGGAGATGTAGCAAACTTAGCATTAGGAGATAATTTAGGTATAACAGTATATTTCTCAAGAAGACTCTTAATAACACTTTTATCATGAGTGTTTTGAGATTCTTTAATAAATTCATCAGTCATCTCTATATAACCGTCTTCAATATCATAGCTCTCTCCAGACTCAGGTGAACTGACAGGTGTAGTAGTGTCTTTATTAGGAGTTTCGGTGTTTCCAGCTATAGTTCTAGCAATCGTAGCATCTAGGAAAGGACCTAATGAACCACTTTTATCAAGCCCAGTAGAAGAAACATCATAAGTATTAGAAGTTTCAGATTCAACAGTAGTAGCAGTATGTGTAGCATGTGTATGTGGGGGTTTAAGGAGCTTACTCATCACAGATGGTGAATCAAGAGCAACAAAGGTGTTGAGAACCGTACCTCTCCTTGTAGTGGATGGTAAAATAGGGACCTTGCCATCACGAGACTTACCCATGATGGATAGATGGCAGCGAGCAATAGTGATTCCAAGTGAACTTGATAAATAGAGCTATGCTCCCCGGCAACGGTGTCACAAAATAGTCTTGATGACCCACAAGTATAGGGGTGTACCGCAGTATTTTCGAGGGAAGTGAAACCCAATTTATTGATTTGACACAAGGGGAGCCAAAGAATATTTATAAGCCTTAACAACTGAGTTGTCAATTCAGCTGCACCTAGAAACAATCTAGCTCACAGCAGTTTATGAGTAGCTATAGTTTTGTAGTAGCAATAGTAAAGTAATAGCAGTAATAAGAGTAAATACAGTAGTAACAATCGCAGTAAACAGTAGGATTAAAGCGCGGTAGGCATAGGGATGGATGGACGGGCATTGCATGGACAAGACAATTCATATAGCAATCAAGAGGTAGGGCATTTGCAGATGAGTAAGATGAAGCATCCAAGTACTAGATAATCATAGGCATGTGTTCCATATATAGTCATACGTGCTCGCAATGATAACTTGCACAACATCTTTTGTCCTGCCAGCCCGTTTGCAGCGGGGCCTCAAGGGAACTACTGGCAATTAAGGTGCTCCTTTTAATAGAGCACCGGAGCAAAGCATTAACACTCCGTGAACACATGTGATCCTCACATCGAAGCCATTCCCTCCGGTTATCCTGATTATTGTCACTTCGGGGCCTTTGGTTCTGGACAACAATATGTGTATACAACTTGCAGGTAAGACCAAAAACAATACTATCATCATGAATCAATAACATGTTCAGATCTGAAATCATGGCACTCGGGCCCTAATGACAAGCATTAAGCATAACAAGTTGCAACAAAGTCAAAAGGCATTAATAATAGATACTAGGCAGCATGCCCTAACAATCTGATGCCATTACATGAACGATCCCATCCAATCCCTACCATCCCCATAGCCTACAGCGGGGGATTACTCACTCATAGATGGGGGAATCATGGATGGTTGATGGAGAAGCGATGGTGACGATGATGGCGATGATCTCCTCCAGTTCCCGTCCCGGCAGGGTGCCAAAACGGAGTTTCTGGTTCTGATTTGCGGAATCTGGTGGTGATGGTGTAGCGGAACTCTTTCTGGAAAAATGTTGAACCACCCTGGGTTTTTAGGTCAGGAGGCATCTTATAGGCGAAGAGGGAGGTCGAGGGGGTAACCAAGGCGGCCACACCACCCCATGGCATGGCCAGGCCTGGCCCGCACGGCCAGGTGGTGTGGGCCCCTCGTGGCCCTCCTCCGTCTCGTCTTTTGGCTCCGTGAATCTTCTGGTGAAATAGGATTTTGGCATATTTTTTGGGATTTTTCCTGATAGTCGATTTTCTGCACAAAAACTAGACACCTAGGTAATTCCGTTGAAAACAGCGTCAGTCCGTGTTAGTTGTATCCAAATCACATAAGTTTAGAGGAGAAACAATAGCAAAAGTGTTCGGGAAAGTAGATACGTTTTGGACGTATCATCAGCTAGGCACTGTACTTACCAGCGCAACAACCGACGAGGCGAAGAGCGTGGCGGTAGGCTGGACTAGGAACTTCTCAATCTTGCTTGTTGTGTTGAGGTCCTTACCCACAGCGGCAACACCAACGATGAAGAACTGCGCTGGCGATGGAGTGCGGTGGGCTCCTGCTGTGGCTACGCCGATGATGGAGGGCAGTACCGGAGAACGCTAACACGGCCAACCATAGTAGCATCGATCAAGAACCACTCAATGGATGGCTAACACTGCACTTACTAGCACAACTGTTTGATTTATATGGGTTGTGGCCCATGTAGGCTCAAGACGAGGCCAACTTATACGCTGAATTATTTGGCTGAGTTCAAGGCCAGTTTTATATTAGTTATTTGGTTATTCCGATACATTATCGGAGGCTGACAAATGCCGAATGGAAACTTGTTGAGAAAATATTACAACTAAGACTAAGCAGTTGGAATGGTAAACTGTTATCCCTAGGGGAAGATTGGTTCTTTCATAAATTTAGTACTAAGTAACATGGTACTCTATATATGATATCCTTTGTCCAACCACCAAAAGGAGTCTTAAATGATTGGATTACTTCCGATCAAGATTCTTTTGGCAGGGTGCCAGCGAGAAAAATAAATATCAACTAGCTAAGTGGAGTGTGGTTTGCCATCCCAAGGACCAAGGTGGGCTTGGTATTCATGATGTTCAGATTAAATACAACCCTACTTGGTAAATGGCTCTTTAAGTTACTTGTTGAAGATGGGGTATGGCAAACTCTCCCTAAACAAAAATATATTGGCTCGGAAGATTTATCCCAAGTAGTTTGGAAACCTGGTGACTCACATTTCTAGACTGGTCTAATGGCAACAAACAACATTTCTTATTTGTCAAATCATTTTCAATTAAGGATGGGTCCAAGATTAGGTTCTAGGAGGATAAGTGGTTAGGCAATGCTACACTCCGAGAATAGTATCATGTGGTGTATGCTATTGTTCATCATAAGGGTGATACAATTGACACCGTGATGGAGTCTTCTCCTCCGAATGTGTCATTCAGGAGAGATTTAATTGGACCCAGACTTACATCTTAGAATGCTTTGCTTTAACGCTTAGCATTTGTCTATTTAGCACCCGGGACTGATAATTTTTGGTGGAACTTAAATGAGAATAGTAAATTCTCATCCAGTTGTATGTACAATGCACTAGTCCATCCAGACTTACTAGTTGATCATAATAGGTAAATCTGGAAGATGAAGATACCTCTAAAGAACAATTCTAGGAGGGGGCGGGCGGTTATCCTTACAATAGATAGTCTTGTTAACGGAATTGTCATGGGAGTACGAAATGTGTCTTTTATCATCACAATAATGAGATAATTAAATGTTTGTTCTTCTAATTCAATTGTGCATGTTCTATATGGTCAGTCATCCAAGCAGCTTCAGGTTTATATCCACTGCATAGTGTTTCCAATATTTCTAGGAGTTAGCTACATGGTATAGATCACAAGTACATAATCCTTCTTGGGTGGGAGCTATTGCCATTATTTGGCCGCTATGGCTATGTAAATAATTTTTTTCTCTCTCTTACAGGTTATCTACCTGTGTGCCGGTACCCTCCGCTTATAGAGTTATGGTCGCCGCTACATAGTGCAGAGTTTCACGATCTCTTTACGGAGGTGTGTACAAGTCTGCAGGATACAACCCGTGATTTATTTACTCATCACGCATTGATAGTATAATCTTTGGATCAGTCCTCCATCGTCTTAGGCAATTTGTAATTTCTCTTAATAACATGTAATTCATCTATTTTATTATTGTTATGCAAGTGTGGACTTGGATCGTCTGTGTTCATCTTAGTTACGCATAGGCTAGTGTAATGCTTAAAACTCTTTAAGTAACTGAAAATGCTCTCTTTATAAAAACAATATCATTTCCCAAAATCGATGAAAAAAATTAGTCAAAAGAGAAGCTAGCATTGGAAGGTAGTCTTAGTGTAGCAGTGGGACCAGTTTGGTGGCCTGCCTAACCCAAACACGAGTCCACGCATATGCTCTGACGCGTGTCTGCCACATTATTTCGATCGAGATATTGATTCCGTCGCCCGACTGATCATATATATAACACGTAGCACATGCACATACATAGAGGCAGCGATGCTAGCTCGGTCCCTGCCTTCCATGAAAAAAGCTGTAGGGTAATTTGCATCTTTGCCAGCTACGATTGCGCGCGAGTACAAGTACCTAAGACGCCGGATGCCCTCTTCTCTCACTCACGTCCAAGTGTTCAAAGATATCTCAAGCTTGCTCCTCGATCGATCCTCGGCAATGGAGGCGGCAGACGAATGGCGCGCTGATATGAGAGACAAGGCGATAGTGGCCCTGGAGGTCGCGGCGATACTCCTCATCACGATGCTCTTAGCTGTCGCCGGCACCGCCGTCGTGGGAGTGACTATCGCCGACGTCCACGACGTGAAGCACAAGGACGATCACATTCGCGCCGTCAGCACCGCCTCCGTGCCGCAGCGGAGAGGCGACACCGTAATGCCAGGTCGGTAGCCGGACAGAGATTCCAACTTTCCCGCTACTTATTTGATTTGTATATATGTCGTGGGCTCTTCGATCATGGTTGTGCATCTTACGTGTTTGGCAGTTGGACCCGCTGGTTCCGGCGGCGCCGGCGCCGTGGAAGAGGGGAAGGGGTTCTACGCCGGCCGCCCACTGTTCAAGGTCCCGCCGAGCAGCCCCTGCCGCACGAAGGCCGCGCGTTGCTGAGAAGATTTGTCTTGGCTAGCAGCTGCATCATGTAAGCCTGTTGCCAGCAGGCGGCAGCAGCGAGCATGAGTGTACGACGACTAGTTCTTCAAGAACATGCACGTGTCCCCATTAGCCAGTATCCGAGCAAATAATATTCCGGTGTTACTAGTACAGTATCGAGTTTCTTTTTTCGGCAAGGGAACACGCATCCAATCCAAGTGCCGTGAATACTGAATCTGTTCAGTGAACTTTATCCTTTTCCGCAATATAAACGAGTTCATCGTCAGTGTCGTGGCCAACTGAACTAGTAACATCTAAGCCCAATTCTCTCCTGAGGCCTGGATGGGCTTGGACCGTTGGGCTTGCATCTATCCCGGAGCTGTTGCACCGTGCTTTAGATAAGCCAAT
Source organism: Avena eriantha (assembly GCA_910589775.1). Lineage (NCBI taxonomy): Eukaryota > Viridiplantae > Streptophyta > Magnoliopsida > Poales > Poaceae > Avena > Avena eriantha. Next base: position 46,641,001 of record OU342741.1, read on the forward strand.
CTGATGGGCACCGCCCACCAGTTTTTATATTTTGAAAAATGAAAGATAAATTATTTATGAACCAAATTTGAGGACACACTCTCAGTACCATAGTCCCTCCGTCCTAAAACGTAAGCCGTCCAAGATTAAATTATACTAACTTTGACAAAATATTTAGAAACAATATCTACATCTACAATAATATTAGGTGGACACAATGGGAAATAATACTTTATGGTGAATCTTTTGATATTGATTCAATATTGTAGATATTTACCTTTTTTTATAATTTTTGTCAAACTTAAAAAATATTGACATATTTCGACTATTCTTAAGCGTCTTACATTTTAGGACGGAGTGAGTATAATGTAATTATTATCAGAAAAAAATTATATGATTCCTCCGTATCTCGAAAATGTTCTTTCAACTGTGCACTCACTTACAACATCAAGCCCTGAGCGTGGTGCTGCTTAGGGTGTCAAGTGGGATCCACCAAAGTCCCACTTCTAGTTAATTTTGATATTTCTATGTAAAATCATGATAAAATTTCGTACTATAAATTTTAAAATAAATTAGAGGTGGAATTATGGTGGGATCCCACTGACACCTTAGTGTTGCTTCATGCATGATATGTTGCTATTTTTTTAAATAAACATTTTATTTCATAATTTTCACGAATAGCGTTTTGAGGTATTGTGAAATATAGCGTGGCATCGGCTTTTCAAAAACCGAAGCGACGCGGTCACGTTTTCAAAAGCCGACCGGGGTTGTCGGCCTTGAAAGAGCCGACCGGAGTGGACAGCGGGTCCCGCGCTGCCGGCGGCCGACCGACATGTGTGCCTCAACACTTGAAGCGCCGAAAGGGAAGCGTCGGCTTTTGAAAATCCGATGGCCTCCTTCTTATCCTTGCGCCGCAGCCAGCCCCGCCCCGCCCGTGCTCTTCTTCTTCCTCTCTCGTTTTGTTGTTCTTGATGTCTGCGAGCTGCACCGATTTGGTGCTCAGTTTTGCTCTGTTTTCCACTAAAGTTGCTGCTGAAACATATTAGGAAGCTAGTAGAGTCCCGATCTACTCATGGGATAGCCTGGTGGAGTTATTTGAGGCGTTTTGTGGAGGGATTTGGTGGTGTTCTTGGGAGCAATGGCTATGGTGGAGGCTGGGGGTGCAGTTTGAGGCATGTGCACGGTGGAGTTGCCGATCCGTTGAGTGGAGGCTGCTGCACGACAGGACTTCGCACACTTCAAGGGTGAACCCTAATTTCTTGCTAACTGTAGTAATTTGTGTAAGTTTATCGGTAGCTTTGGATGTGGTCTGTTAGCTGCAAGATTATTCGGCATAAGATTGTAAGTATATTTGTAGACTATAATATGCATTATACGGCGTTTGACAAATTGCGGTATATTTTTTTAGGTCGAAAGTTATATCCAATAATATAGTGTTTAGGTTCTACTACGGTGACGGTATCGTCAGAACAAACAAGCACGTAGTTGATTTGGGCGAGTTTAATTTTAATGATGAAGTGCTCTAGGATCCCGAAACAGTGTCCGTTACTGAGTTGAAGAATTGGTTATCTGCTCGTTTAGGACTCCCTCCGATCCATACTGTCGGTCTGCATGTATTATGAACTAAGTCAAGGATTAAACCTGATTTTTTAGACCGGCAGAAGTGCAAGCTAAATGGATCTAATGGGTAAAAGCCTGTCTAAAAAGGATAGTTAACCCCTATGTCTTAGTGCTTCCTGTGGCGAAAGAGCCTCGGAACGATCATGGCCAGAGTAGTCACCACCAAAATGTTGGTGGTGGTTATGATAATGACAGGAGCAGTCAAGCCGAAGACGAAGGTGGTGGTGGCTACTATCATGGTTAGAGAAGTCAAGGCCAAGATGGCGATGGTGGTTATGAATTTGGTCAGAGTAGTTATGCACATACCAAGGGTGATGGTTATGAATCAGCTGAAGGTAGTCATGAGACAGGAGAAGACATTTTCAGTGGTGAGGTCGATGAGGATGAGATACACGAATGTTGATTGCAAGATCAGATGGAAGCCGAAGATTTAGAAGGCGACAGTGATAACTCTCATGATTCCGCCGAGTCTGATCAAGAACAGATCGTCCAAGATATTCCGGCATCATGGAATGAAGACCACACACCAGCAATGAATGTTAATGATGGGAATGATTCCGCGTGGCACTATGTAACAACCTCGGACCCTACGCTCTAAGTTCAAGCCTGGATGAACCGGAAGTGGTTAAAATAGTACAGCGGGGGCCCAGGGGCCACCCACGTGTAGACCTGTCGGCCGTCCTAACACTTCCAAGACATCGGGACAAGAGCGAGCGGCGTAGGCAACAGGCGAAGAGATCAAATACATACACAAGTGAGTATGTATGCAAGCTACCATACAACAGTTCTCAGAGCCATTCCATCTAAAAGAAATAGAAATATTGCAACGTCATACGGCAAGATTCAAATATCCTAGATAGAGATAATAGTGTAGGATAGCTCCTCATACATCAAACATCAGAGTATCAGGCGAAAGCGGAAAACAAGATCCAGGTACGGATAAGAAGCAAATTGGCATAAGATGCCACATAAATGAACACATCCCGCCCACAGATCTCGCGGATCCCCATCCCCGGAATCTCTATACCACGTGATCGTTGCCAACATCATCTGTCTCCTCCACCCAGTATCCATCTTGGGAATACACCTGTTCATCTGAATCAAACAATTTATCGTGTGAGACCCTAGGGGTACTCAGCAAGTCTTTATGCCTCTAAAGGGAACATATACCTGGGGTGACGCAATTGCAGCAAAAGATGATAACTAACAAGTCCATAGATACTCTCTAACCATCCGCCTAACCAATGATAGACGAATGTCCCTTAATTAGGAACAACAGTTATAACAGTATAAAGTAACAGACCATCCTCCTTCTCGCTTACCAACGAGAAAGCGGACGAACATTCCCTCCGTTGGCAGTTTTATTAACCATTCCATGAGTATTGCACTATTTAATAGTCAGGTATTTAGTCCAATTAAAAGCGGTACTTTAGTTATACTTGTCTATGATCGAGAAACTGTGCTCCAAGTCGTCCATAACCGCGGACACGGCTTTCAGAAAGATTTACCCTGCAGGGGTGCACAAATAGCAACACACACTCGCTCAACCTCGGAAAAACCAACTCAAAACCCAACGAGCCATTCACGACAAAGCGATCACAGGATTCATAAAATATTTCAGGAGGCCACCCCACTAAGCTACCCGCAATGAAGTTGGCCGGCTCCGGAACGGACCCAGGGTTTGTGTGGACGGCGGTAAATGACTGGAAACCCGAAAGTGTGACTAGGCTTGTCGATACAGCGAAAACGTGTCACGATCCAAAACAGTACAGGTGCTCCACGCACAATCGTAATAAAGCATAAATCATGGCATAAGTACATGATAGTAATAAAACCCCAAACTAGTTTGTGGCCCCAAGAAATAGAAATGAATCAAGCTCTAGCTCAGGGGGGTCCATAAGGCCTCCCGGATGTGGATAGTGCGAATAGTCAAGGAACATGAATCAAGTACTCGGGGTTCTACGGGACACAAGTGAGCATGAAAAACCAAATAGCAGATATTGCTCACCGGTGCCGCTTTCATTAGTTATCCCATTACTACTCAGGTTAAGTTGTTTAGGTACCTCGTTATTCATCAGACACTCACATACCCTACACATGCTGTTCTACGACTTGCATGGCTCAAACAACTCATGTAGTAATGCCTCATAGGATGGAGGAACAAGCTTCGGTGGGGTTTAAAATAAAGGCTATACAATACTTGGGATTCAATTTAATGCAATCGCGACTCAATGATGCAAGAATAAGATAGAGGCAATGAGTACTATATGTATGCAAGCATGTGGTAGTGCTTGCCTTGCAGAGCGAGAGACAGATCTGGGTAGTACTCCTGGGATTCCTGATATTCCCCTGTTCGGCGTCTATTCGAAAGAAGAACCAAACAAACAAGGGCCAACATAAATAAAGTGCACAAGCATATAAATAAATTGCGACAAGCAAACAATCATGCCATGATGAATGATGCACGAATTACATGGCAATAATGTAGCATGGCATGGGTGAGGTGTGGGGTGCAAGAATAAAGCATTTTATTAAGTTTTAGTCAAGTTTTAATGCAATAAACAGTTCTGATTTTTAATAAAGTCATGATGCATGCTTCCATTCAGAACATGGAATGCATAGTTAGAACGGGCTCATCGCGCTGATCGATTTGGACATATTATTTGTCAAATTTGGAGTTATAGATTTAAAGTTATTAATTATTTAAGAAAAGGCATGTTATCGCAATTAAACAATTTCAAAATTTTAAAATAGTCAAACATTATTTTGGATGGAAAATTTGAATTCCTCACATTTTTATGATTCAAAAACATATCTCATTTGTATTAATTGGATTTATTAATAAAAAGTTATTAATTTCTGGATATTAAAAACATATTTGCATTTTCTGAAATAATTTTTGTTTGGAAAAGGCTCACAAAACTTTTTGTACTCAGGTGGGTCTAGCCCGAGTCACTAACGAGCGGGGCCAGCGCTGAGTCAACGCCAGCTGGCGCAGCGGCTCTACGAGGGGCTTTTCTCACTCGGTGGATCTTACCCACACTCACTGACTAGCGGGCCCAGGTGTTGACGGGACACACGCGCGCGCGGGCCAGCGGGCAGCTGACACGTGGGCGATCCAGGGGCACGGGGTGAAGCAAAGAAAAACCGCGGGGTTAAACTAGAAAAAGTCGGAGCTGAGTGGCTGACAGGTGGGCGCGGCAGGGAGCAGCGTGTGATCGACAAAAGGTCAGGGAGGGTTTCTGTAAGATGGTCGCGCCCTCTGAAGAACGGCCGAAGATGGACAGACGACAGAGCCTGGGATTCCGATGGATTGCGACGACGATTCTGACGAAGCTACTGCACGATTCGTGGTGACTCCAAAACAAAAATTGGAGAGGGTTGAACACTCTACAGCTTTCATCAAGGGATATTAGTCTAAGAAGGGTCGTAGGGTTCGGCGTTCTACGGGGAACACAGGGCAAGAAAAATGGCTGGCTGCCACTGCCATAGCTGCAGCAGCGTGCGCGGCGCTGGCTCCCGGCGGCGGCGAGCGCGATACAGGATGCACAAGTCACAATGATAGCGAAAAGGCGACGGGGTGCGCACCTCGCTGGATTCCCGAAGAAAAACGAGGAAGGGGCGGCTGGGGTGACACTAGCGACGGCGACAGAGACGGGTTCAGCTGGGCTGGACGAGGGGGCTGGCCGGGAGTAGCTCTTGGCGGCGTTGGCTCCTTCCTGGCGAGGCGCTTCGACGCAGAGGAAGACGAAGACACGATCCCGCGGCTCAACTCCTCATGTGGCTGGTCATGGCAGCCTCGCGGTACAGAGTCGGTGGCGTGGAAGAAAAGGAAGGAAGGGGGAAAAGAACTAGGGTTTGAGGAGGCCTCGCTTGGGGATAAGGAGGGAGGCTGGTGGGGTGCGGTGTGACGAGGGAGGCGGCGGTGGACGGGAACCTGCCCGGCTGCTGCTTTCCGTCTTCTGCCGAGAGAGAGCAGGGCGAGATGGCGTCAGACGAAGAGAAGAAGAGGAACATGGGTGGCGTCGGCATTTGTTTGTCTCGAACCGATACGGTCGGTGGAGGAAGGTTTGGGCCGAGGGATTGGCCTCCTTCTGTTGCTGTGGCCTGCTGCTTTGCCTGGGCTGCAAGGCCCAGCTGCTGGCTATCTGCTGCTGCAAGCTGAGGCTCAGAAAAAAAACGCTGCAGCTGTTGTTTTTAGCAAAAGGACAGATGCTTCCCAGGGTAGAATCACAGGCCAGCACTCGATACGGAAAAAGAATCGCAAGTTTTAGGGCATAGGATTTCTACATAGCAAGATTCAAAAGAGTTCCAAAGAGAGGAAGGAAGAGAGTTTTATGGACTTGCATGAATTAAACTTGGCCTAGTTTGTGAAAACAAACTAGCCTCAAAACAAAGAATCCCAACATCCCTCATATAATTTATGCTTCATGGAAACCAAGCCTCAAATAGAGCTTCATTTAATCATGAGGGTATTGAATAGTAAGGTCTATATAGCGTGTATGTTCCACTATGTGTGACATGACCCCATCAAGCCAAATATCCTCACAATTAAACAGAGACCTGATTTGAAATATAAATATGGCTTCTACTACCACATAGCATGTAAAGGTGACCCGGGAGATTTCCATAGGAATGTTGTGAGAACAACATGTATCAAGGTATGGGAGCATGTAGACAAAAGAGAAGAACCATACCCATTGTCAGGATCTAGAGTTAAAATCAAGAAGCTTCAAATACTCATGTTTGATTAGCAGGGTGGAGGTGAAGAAGGAAAATAAGTGTTGGTGGAAAAGTGGATGGTGGAGTCTGAGAAAAGAGATGCCCCCATATCCACTTGGGCATTTAACAATTCATCAAGAACCAAATACAATTAATAGTGCATATGAGATAAGAACCAAAAGAAAAGGGTTTTATATGATGCTCAAATGCAATGTGGCATGATGACATGAGCATGATATACTTGTGATGCAACAATTATATGTAGGAAGTAGCATTTTATTATTAGACCATGTAGCATTACATATGTTAGACAGATGGGATGCTACAACTCTCCCCCACTAAACAGGAATCTCGCCCCGAGATTCTTGGAAGAAGAAGAAGACACGAAGAGGGTAGGATACTTGGCACGGAGCTCATCCTCGCGTTCCCAAGTGGCTTCATCAATGGAATGGTGCGACCACTACACCTTGCAGAACTTGATGGACTTGTTGCGAGTCCTTCTTTGTGCGACTTCTAGGATTTTTGTGGGGTGTTCCTGATAAGACAGATCTTCTTGGAGATTGATAAGTTCATGGTCCACGGTCCTGCCGGGATCCTTGAAGCACTTCTTGAGTTGAGAGATATGGAAAACATCATGCACCTTGAGTTTTTCAGGGAGCTCCAGAGCATAAGCGACTTCTTCTCTTCTTCCACGAACTTTGAAAGGACCGATGTATCTAGGAGCCAGCTTTCCTTTGATACTGAACCGGTGCGTGCCTCTCATGGGAGTGGCACGAAGGTAAACGAGATCACCAGGGACATACTCCATGTCCGTGTGCTTTCTATCATAGTTGCTCTTCTGGCGACTTTGAGCAACCTTCAGGTTTTCAAGAATAATGTGAACCTTCTCCTCCGCTTGAGTTACAATGTCGGGACCAAACAATGTTCTTTCACCTACGCCCGACCAACCAATCGGAGTTCTGCATTTGCGGCCATAGAGAACCTCAAATGGTGCCATCTTTAGACTTTTCTAGAAGCTGTTGTTGTAAGAGAATTCAGCATAAGGAAGGCATTCTTCCCACTTCATGCTGAAAGAGATGACGCAAGCACGGAGCATATCTTCCAGAATCTGATTGATCCTTTCAACTTGTCCTTGCGACTGAGGATGGTAAGTTGTGCTGAAGTTCAACTTTGTTCCCAAAGAATTTTGGAAACTGCCCCAGAACTTGGAAGTGAAGATGCTTCCACGGTCTGAGCTGATCTCAAGAGGAACCCCATACAGAGAGACAATTATGTTGATATAGAGCTCAGCCAGCTAAATGGCAGAAATTGTTTCCTTGACGGGAAAGAAGTGAGCCACTTTCGAAAGCCTGTCGATGACAACAAAGATTGCATTGTTGCCCTTCTGTGACCTTGGAAAACCAGTTATGAAGTCCATCTCAACTTTCTCCCATTTCCATTCCGGAGGCTTCAATGGCTGTAGAAGACCGGAAGGTTTCTGATGGACAGCTTTAACTCTGCGGCAGACATCACACTCCGAGACATACTTGGCACAATATCGTTTCAACCAAGGCCACCAATATTGTGTTTTCAGATCCATGTACATCTTAGTGCTACCAGGGTGGATAGAAAGAACAGAATCATGCGCCTCCTTAAGAACTTGCTCTCTCAAACCCGGGTAGTTCGGAACAAACATCCGGTGTTCAAAGAATAGAGCGCCTTGGTCGTCGACGTGGAAGGACTCATACTTTGGAAGCTGAATGTTGGAGATGATCTTTTTAGTGTAAGGATCACCAAGTTGAATGGAGCGAACTTTTTCTTCCAAGAGAGGAGTTGCCAGGAGATTCAGAAGATACCCTTGATCCACAATTTCAAGGTTGAGCTGGCGGAATTCCTCGCACAAGAGAGGCTGTTGTTCTTCCACCATGAGGTTGTTGACATAAGCTTTTCGGCTGAGAGCATCGGCCATGACATTAGCTTTGCCCGGAGTGTAGTTGATGGTCAGATCGAAATCATTAATTGCTTCAATCCACCTCCTCTGATGAAGGTTGAGATCAGGTTGTGTGAAGATATACTTCAGACTCTTGTGATCAGAAAAGATTTCACAACGGTTGCCAAGGAAGTAGTGCATCCATACTTTCAAAGCAAAGACAACTGCTGCGAGTTCAAGGTCATGTGTTGGATAGTTGAGCTCATGAATTTTCAACTGACGAGAGGCATATGCAACGACTTGCTTTTCTTGCATGAGTACCGCACCCAATCCTTGCAATGAGGCGTCACAGAATATCTGGAAAGGCTTTGATGTATTTGGAGGAATCAAGACTGGTGTGGAAGTGAGCTTCTCTTTGAGTGTTTCAAAGCTTGCTTGACATGCAGGAGACCAAAGGTATTTCTTGCCTTTCTTAAGGAGATCGGTAAGAGGCTTCGCAATCTTCGAAAAGTTCTGAACGAAGCAACGATGGTAACTAGCCAAACCAAGGAAACTCCGGACTTCTTTGACATTTTTGGGTGGAAGCCACTCAACAATTGTCCGAACAGTTTTTGGGTTGACGGCAATGCCCTTGGCAGAGATGACGTGACCAAGATAGGTGACTTCAGGCAGCCAGAACTCACACTTGGAGAACTTTGCATACAAGCGGTTCTCACGAAGCTTGTTTAAGACACACCGAAGGTGTTCTTCATGTTATTCCTTTAACTTAGAATAGACTAGAATGTCATCCAGATAGACCACGCCGAACTTATCAAGATACTCCATGAAAACCGAGTTCATAAGCCTCGAGAAGGTGGCAGGTGCGTTGGTGAGACCGAACGACATGACCGTGTACTCGTACAGGCCATAGCGGGTGGTGAAAGCTGTTTTGGGAACATCTTCCTTGCGAATCTTGATTTGATGATATCCACTTCTCAAATCAAGCTTAGAGAATACCACAGCTCCAGCTAGCTGATCGAAGAGATCATTAATCCACGGAAGGGGATATTTATTCTTGATGGTTTTAGCATTGAGAGCCCGATAGTCAACACAAAGTCTATCAGTCTTGTCTCGCTTCTTCACAAAGATGGTTGGGCTACCCCAAGAAGAAGTACTGTGCTGAATGAAACCCAACTTCTCTTGTTCATCAAGCTGACGTTTGAGTTCAGCCAATTCAGCAGGACCCATTTTATAAGGCCGCTTAGAGATAGGAGCGGTTCCAGGTTCAAGCTCAATCACAAACTCGACCTCTCGGTCAGGAGGCATACCTGGCAACTCTTCAGGAAAAACATCTGGGAACTCACAGACCACCGGAACACTCTGAATAGCATCCATAGCATCATCATTCAGAGCCACCAAAGAGAAAAACTGAATTGCAGGAGTCAGACTTGGAGAATAGATTATATGGCCTTCAAGAATTTTCAAAGAAACCGAGCGTTCAGCACAATCAATCACAGCTGCATTTGCTGTTAACCAATCCATGCCCAAGATAACATCAATGTTAGAATTGCCGAGAATAATTAAAGAAGCCGGGAACGAAGAGCCACCAATCTCAATTTGATTGCCATGGCTGATATGAGCAGCCCTCATGTTTGACCCAGGAGATTGTACCACGAGACGATGCAATAGAGGACCCATAGCCAGATCATGCTTATGTGCAAACTTGTGAGAAACAAAATAATGCGAAACACCAGAATCAAACAAAACTCTTCGAGGGACTGAGTTAACGCGAAGTGTACCCATCACAACTCTAGGTGCATGCTCAGCTTGAGCGACGTTGACACAGTTGGCACGAGCAACAGTGGACCCAGGCTTGGTGTTGATGTTGAGAGCCCGAGGTGGAGGTGCACGAACCATAGAAGAACTTGTTGTAGGTCTTGGAGGTGGTGGAGGAAGAAGCTTTGTTGTTCATGGGACAACTCCAGTGTTGATGCCCAGTGTTCCCACAAGTGTAGCAAGCACCAGGTGGGCGTGGAGCAGCATAGCCAGGGACTCCGCCAGGCGCTCCAGGGTAGTTATGGTTGTAGCCCCTAGGAGCCGCGGTGAAGGAGTTTGGTGGCCTTGCTGTGTAGCTTGGAGTTCTTGGTGGAGCCGGGAGCGGCGGTGCGGTATTAGGAACCCACACGCGGCGCTTAGAAGGAGCTGTCATAGCTGAAGAGCTTGCTACGTCACGGCTGTGTTTCTTGGACTCCTCAAACACTTGCCTACTTGCTTCCTCCTGTAGAGCTGTATGTTGGAGTTCTAGAAAAGACTCTGGCCTTGCATGAGTGATTGCATATTTGATAGGTGCATTGAGCCCTTGCCTGAACCTCTTTTGCTTCTTCTTGTCATCAGAGATCTCATCGCCACCATACCGAGAAAGATTCATGAAGTTTCTGATATAGGTATTGACATTGTCATTGCCCTGCTTGAGGTTGAGAAACACTTCCTTCATCCTTTCCATGACAATTTCTGACAGGTATTGCTCTTTGAAAGCCCCAGTGAACTGCTCCCAAGTAGGCTGAAAACCAGAGTGGTTTGCCTTCAGGTAATTCTCCCACCATAGAGCTGCGTCTCCCTTCAGAAGGTGAGTGGCACATTTTACCCATTCTTGCTCTGGAACATCAGCAGTCGTCAACAACCTTGACATCTCACGAAGCCAATCATCAGCGTCCAGTGGCTGATCAGACACCTCAAAGTGGCGCGGGTTGAACTTCAGAAAACTCTTGATGTCTCCTCGCTTGGGAGGTGGAGGTAGCGGAACAAACTCATTCCTCCTGACACTTTCTTCAAAACACTGTTGGTTCTGCTGCATTGTTCCCAAGGCATTTGTGATACTTGCCAAGGCAGCCCCCAGTTCAGGTGGTATGTCCTCCTCATTGCGGCGTGGTGGTGCCATCCTGGGATTGATATAAAACTCAAGTCAGTACCATAATGGAGAATTATAATAATCCAAAATAGTACCAAAATGTAATTAACCAAGATTAAGGATACAAATCACTAGGATGATATTAAAATATCAACACAGTTCAAAGCACCTAGAAGATATTAAGCATATCGCACACGACTGAACAAGGAGTGTGGTACACAAAACTATCAAAGAAAAATTTTCCGCAAATTTTGGCATTAAAATACCACTATATGCGCAAAACCCTTAACGAATCAAGATTAGTAACTCTACCAATTCAATATACAAGAGCGAATGATAAAAGTAGTGGTATGGTCACAACTCCATCCCGCACTCAAATCATTACTCCGCACATGAATAAGTAAAACACATATCCCAACTTCCTTCCTTCTTAAGATGAACCTAAAGATTAGCAACTACGGAAACAAACACCCCTAACAAGATAGCGTCGGATAACAAAGAGTAAGACAGATCGCGCCGGTATACAACGAATCAGATAGATCGCGTCGGTTTACAAAGGCTTGTCGGTATGGAATGTACCAATAGTTGATAACCAAATGGCAGATAGCGATAGCAAGTTGGATGCAACAGGTAGACAAGGAATTCACACACACACACACAACCTATGGTACTGCGGAACCCAGAACGCGTGAATCCTAGTTTGAATTTTAGAAGAGGATTGAAAACGTTACACTTCCTTACCAGAAAAAGGGTGGGTGGGTGGGTAAGAAGAAAATTGGAAGTAGTCCTACTCTCACGTTTTGTTTTTCCCTAGTATACATAGCTACCAAAATATTTGCTAGACTGACAACGACCATTTGGCTGAGACCCTGAAGGGTGGGATGGCTCTGATACCAATTGTAACAACCTCGGACCCTACGCTCAAAGTTCAAGCCTAGATGAACCGGAAGTGGTTAAAATAGTACAGCGGGGGCCCAGGGGCCACCTACGTGTAGACCCGTCGGCCGTCCTAACCACTTCCAAGACATCGGGACAAGAGCGAGCGGCATAGGCAATAGGCGAAGAGATCAAATACATACACAAGTGAGTATGTATGCAAGCTACCATACAACAGTTCTCAGAGCCATTCCATCTAAAAGAAATAGAAATATTGCAACACCATACGGCAAGATTCAAATATCCTAGATAGAGATAATAGTGTAGGATAGCTCCTCATACATCAAACATCAGAGTATCAGGCGGAAGCGGAAAACAAGATCCAGGTACGGATAAGAAGCATATTGGCATAAGATGCCACATAAATGAACACATCCCGCCCACAGATCTCGCGGATCCCCATCCCCGGAATCTCTACACCGCGTGATCGTTGCCAACATCATCTGTCTCCTCCACCCAGTATCCATCTTGGGAATACACTTGTTCATCTGAATCAAACAATTTATCGTGTGAGACCCTAGGGGTACTCAGGAAGTCCTTATGCCTCTAAAGGGGACATATACCTAGGGTGACGCAATTGCAGCAAAAGATAATAACTAACAAGTCCATAGATACTCGCTAACCATCCGCCTAACCAATGATAGAAGGATGTTCATTAATTAGGAACAACAGTTATAACAGTATAAAGTAACAGATCCATCCTCCTTCTCGCTTACTAACAAGAAAGCGGACGAACATTCCCTCCGTTGGCAGTTTTATTAACCATTCCATGAGTATTGCACTATTTAATAGTCAGGTATTTAGTCCAATTAAAAGCGGTACTTTAGTTATACTTGTCGATGATCGAGAAACTGTGCTCCAAGTCGTCCATAACCGCGGACACGGCTTTCAGAAAGATTTACCCTACAGGGGTGCACAAATAGCAACACACACTCGCTCAACCTCGGAAAAACCAACTCAAAACCCAACGAGGCATTCACGACAAAGTGATCACAAGATTCATAAAATATTTCAGGGGGCCACCCCACTAAGCTACCCGCAACGAAGTTGGCCGGCTTCGGAACGGACCCAGGGTTTGTGTGGACGGCGGTAAACAACTGGGAACCCGAAAGTGTGACTGGGCTTGTCGATACAGCGAAAACGTGTCACGATCCAAAACAGTACAGGTGCTCCACGCACAATCGTAATAAAGCAGTAAAGCATGGCATAAGTACATGATAGTAATAAAACCCCAAACTAGTTTGTGGCCCCAAGAAATAGAAATGAATCAAGCTCTGACTCAGGGGGGTCCATAAGACCTCCCGGATGTGGATAGTGCGAATAGTCAAGGAACAGGAATCAAGTACTCGGGGTCCTACGGGACACAAGTGAGCATGAAAAACCAAATAGCAGATATTGCTCACCGGTGTCGCTTTCATTAGTTATCCCATTACTACCCAGGTTAAGTTGTTTAGGTACCTCGTTATTCATCAGACACTCACATACCCTACACATGCTGTTCTACGACTCGCATGGCTCAAACAACTCATGTAGTAATGCCTCATAGGATGGAGGAACAAGCTTCGGTGGGGTTTAAAAGTAAAGGCTATGCAGTACTTGGGATTCAATTTAATGCAATCGCGACTCAATGATGCAAGAATAAGATAGAGGCAATAGGTACTATATGTATGCAAGCATGTGGTAGTGCTTGCCTGGCAGCTCAGTTGAAGCGAGAGATGGATCTAGGTAGTACTCCTGGGATTCCTGATATTTCCCCTGCTCGGCGTCTATTCGAAAGAAGAACCAAACAAACAAGGGCCAACATAAATAAAGTGCACAAGCATATAAATAAATTGCGACAAGCAAACAATCATGCCATGATGAATGATGCACGAATTACATGGCAATAATGTAGCATGGCATGGGTGAGGTGTGGGGTGCAAGAATAAAGCATTTTATTAAGTTTTAGTCAAGTTTTAATGCAATAAACAGTTCTGATTTTTAATAAAGTCATGATGCATGCTTCAATTCGGAACATGGAATGCATAGTTAGAACGGGCTTGTCGCGCTGATCGATTTAGACATATTATTTGTCAAATTTGGAGTTATAGATTTAAAGTTATTAATTGTTTAAAAAAAGGCATTTTTATCGCAATTAAACAATTTCAAAATTTTAAAATAGTCAAACATTATTTTGGATGGCAAATTTGAATTCCTCACATTTTTCTGATTCAAAAACATACCTCATTTGTATTAACTGGATTTATTAATAAAAAGTTATTAATTTCTGGATATTAAAAACATATTTGCATTTTCTGAAATCATTTTTGTTTGGAAAAGGCTCACAGAACTTTTTGTACTCAGGTGGGTCTAGCTCGAGTCACTGACGAGCGGGGCCAGCGCTGAGTCAACGCCAGCTGGTGCAGCGGCTCTACGAGGGGCTTTTCTCACTCGGTGGATCTTACCCACACTCACTGACTAGCGGGCCCAGGTGTTGACGGGACACACGCGCGCGCGGGCCAGCGGGCAGCTGACACGTGGGCGATCCAGGGGCGCGGGGTGAAGCAAACAAAAATCACGGGGTTAAACTGGAAAAAGTCGGAGCTGAGTGGCTGACAGGTGGGCGCGGCAGGGAGCAGCGCGTGATCGACAAAAGGTCAGGGGGGTTTCTATAAGATGGCCGCGCCCTCTGAAGAACGGCCGAAGATGGACAGACGACAGAGCCTGGGATTCTGATGGATTGCGACGACGATTCTGACGAAGCTATTGCGCGATTCGTGGTGACTCCAAAACAAAAATTGGAGAGGGTTGAACACTCTACAGCTTTCGTCAATGGAGATTAGTCTAAGGAGGGTCGTAGGGTTCGGCGTTCTGCGGGGAACACAGGGCAAGAAAAACGGCCGGCTGCCACTGCCATAGCTGCAGCAGCGTGCGCGGCGCTGGCTCCCGGCGGCGGCGAGCGCGATACAGGATGCACAAGTAGCAATGATAGCGAAAAGGCGACGGGGTGCGCACCTTGCTGGATTCCCGAAGAAAAACGAGGAAGGGGCGGCCGGGGTGACGCTAGCGACGGCGACAGAGACGGGTTCAGCTGGGCTGGACGAGGGGGCTGGCCGGGAGTAGCTCTTGGCGGCGTTGGCTCCTTCCTGGCGAGGCGCTTCGACGCAGAGGAAGACGAAGACACGATCCCGCGGCTCAACTCCTCATGTGGCTGGTCATGGCAGCCTCGCGGTACAGAGTCGGTGGCGTGGAAGAAAAGGAAGGAAGGGGGAAAAGAACTAGGGTTCGAGGAGGCCTCGCTTGGGGATAAGGAGGGAGGATGGTGGGGTGCGGTGTGACGAGGGAGACGACGGTGGACGGGAACCTGCCCGGCTGCTGCTTTCCGTCTTCTGCCGAGAGAGAGCAGGGCGAGACGGCGTCAGACGAAGAGAAGAAGAGGAACATGGGTGGCGTCGGCGTTTGTTTGTCTCGAACCGATACGGTCGGTGGAGGAAGGTTTGGGCCGAGGGATTGGCCTCCTTCTGTTGCTGTGGCCTGCTGCTTTGCCTGGGCTGCGAGGCCCAGCTGCTGGCTATCTGCTGCTGCAAGCTAAGGCTCAGAAAAAAAACGCTGCAGCTGTTGTTTTTAGCAAAAGGACAGATGCTTCCCAGTGTAGAATCACAGGCCAGCACTCGATACGGAAAAAGAATCGCAATTTTTAGGGCATAGGATTTCTACATAGCAAGATTCAAAAGAGTTCCAAAGAGAGGAAGGAAGAGAGTTTTATGGACTTGCATGAATTAAACTTGGCCTAGTTTGTGAAAACAAACTAGCCTCAAAACAAAGAATCCCAACATCCCTCATATAATTTATGCTTCATGGAAACCAAGCCTCAAACAGAGCTTCATTTAATCATGAGGGTATTGAATAGTAAGGTCTATATAGCGTGTATGTTCCACTATGTGTGACATGACCCCATCAAGCCAAATATCCTCACAATTAAACAGAGACCTGATTTGAAATATAAATATGGCTTCTACTACCACATAGCATGTAAAGGTGACCCGGGAGATTTCCATAGGAATGTTGTGAGAACAACATGTATCAAGGTATGGGAGCATGTAGACAAAAGAGAAGAACCATACCCATTGTCAGGATCTAGAGTTAAAATCCAAAGAAGCTTCAAATACTCATGTTTGATTAGCAGGGTGGAGGTGAAGAAGGAAAATAAGTGTTGGTGGTAAAAGTGGATGGTGGAGTCTGAGAAAAGAGATGCCCCCATATCCACTTGGGCATTTAAGAATTCATCAAGAACCAAATACAATTAATAGTGCATATGAGATAAGAACCAAAAGAAAAGGGTTTTATATGATGCTCAAATGCAATGTGGCATGATGACATGAGCATGATATACTTGTGATGCAACAATTATATGTAGGAAGTAGCATTTTATTATTAGACCATGTAGCATTACAGATGTTAGACAGATGGGATGCTACACACTATCACGTGAATAACATCTCCCTGGGTACATTATATCCTAGCAAGCGACATCTACGGGAAGCAATCGTTGAGTGGGCATTGTCCACACAACGGGTCTTCAAAACAACGGTGTCATCCCAAAAATATTTGACATTGGTCTGCAAGGAAGCCAGATGTCCAGCCAGGGTCCATGCCCATGTTCCTATGTATGAAACCAGCTGGAAGGTTACTGATGTTGTGCAACACACATGTCAACTTCCCAACGTCCTTCAAGACCATCGTAATCTCACATAAACCCTCCTGCCAGACTGTTATACACTGAGATAGTAGAGACCAAAGCCATGGTGGTGAAAGCTATCATCAACAAAGTTGCTATCAAATTTCGCTACAATATTTCTTACGGAAGGCTTGGAGGACTAAGTAGAGGGCACTGGAGGCAAGATTTGGTACTTTTTGAGACGGATACGACTATGTTGTTCGGATGCTCTAGACACTGCAGGCTAGGAATCTAAGCACATACGTCGACATCCAACACTTTATGTTGCCTCAAGAACCCAATTTGAGGGTGCTGCATCGAGCGTTCTTCTCATTTGCTATATGCATAGAAGCTTTCACTCACTGTCGACCAGTCATTTTTTTGGATGGTACATTTCTCACTGGCAAGTACAGGGGTCAGATCTTGACTCCCATAGGTCAAGACGAGAACAATCAAGTTGTTCCACTTGCATTTGCTTTCGTGGAGAGTGAGAACACCGAGAGTTGGGTATGGTTTTTTAGGCAGCTGAAGATAGCAATTGTGAGGGATGTACCGAATGTGTGCATCCTTCATGACAGACATCCGGGTATACTCAGCGCGATAAGGAAGCTGATGCAGCCTGCTCCTGAGGAATCAACTCTATGGCAGGATATGCAGAGTCGTTGGTGCATGCGGCATCTAGGGGCCAACTTTTTCTCACAGTTCAGGAACAAGGCCCTGATGAACCTATTCAAGAAGCTTTGCAAGCAGAATCAGGAGAGTAAGTATATCAAATGTTAGACCTATCTGGATAAATTCACTAAAAACATGTTAGGCAGAGGAAAGCAGCTAGAGCAGCAGCTGTCGCGGCTCATGCTGCCATAGTAGCTGCACAGAAAGTAGCGGGAGCAGCACCACCGGAGGAAGAACCTATTGCTCTTTGCAAATTGCCAGGATTTGACCAACCCGGTACTAGGAGGAGGCCTGGGAGAAGGATTAAAAATTTCAGGAATGGATAGAGCGCGAGCCTGTGGAGAGGTGGTCTCTGCTGCACGACACTCATGGTGCTAGGTTTGGCGTCATGACTACAAATCTTGCCGAAACTTACAACTTCGTCTTGAGAGGAAGCAGGGCTCTGCCATTAACAGCTATTGTGGAGTGTATTTTCACTGGAACTTTGAAGTACTTCAGAGACAGACTCCGGATTGCTCAGATGCATATCATCAACAACCCAAACACTAGGTAATGTTCAAAGATCATGAATTACATGAATGACAAAATGAAAAAGGCTCGGTCTATGCACATCGTCGCCATCGGTAATAAAAAACAAAGATTCGAGGTACGCCCCCCTTCCAACAGGATCGGATCTGGAGAAGAGATAAAGACACAAGAAGTGAGGATAAGCAATGAAGACTGGTCGACGTGTGAGTGCACCTGCAACAAACCCAAGCCGCTACATCTGCCTTGCTCTCATGTACTTGCTGCGTGCGGGCGGTTAGATATGGATGCGATATCGTTTGTGTCTCCTTATTTTCTTAAGGAGTCGGTGATCAATACATGGACTAGCGAGATGATGGGATATAGGGCATGGAGCAATTTCAACAAAGTAAACCCGTGTGAAAGGATTTACATCCTAGATACTAAACTAATGTGGACAGGCAGAGGAGGACGACAATGTGTCCGTCTCCATAATGATCTGGATGAATCCGAAGCCGGAGGCCCTACTAGACAATGTTTTCTATGTAATCATTTTGGTCAGAGACACCAATTGTTATATCTTTGGGACTAGAGGAGCGGCTCCTCATGGACGTGGCAGACGAGGAACAAGAGGCAGAGAAAGAAACTAGAATTTGTAATCCGTATGGAACTATGTTTCAGATTTGTAATTCGTATGGAACTATATTTCAGATTTGTAATTCATATGAAACTATGTTTTAAATTTGTAATTCGTATGGAACTATGTTTCAAATTTATAATTCGTATGAAACTATGTTTTAAATTTGCTAATTTATATGAAACTATGTTTTAATTTTGTATTATGCAGATGGCAGGATCTTTGCTTAACGCTGACATAGACAGAAAGCATCGGTCAACGTTTGGCTGCTGAACCAGGAAAATTGAAGCACCTAGTGACTCGCACTCCCATGTCTAACTGGATGATACACCCTGATTGGCTGCCGAGGTATGGGATATTTATTTCTAGTTGGCTTGCAAATATTTCTGGACCAAAGTAAACAAATTTTCATGCTATCTCGGTATGCAGGTTAAAATAGGCAGGGCTTCTACCATTTATGCGTCTAGTTGAGGCCACTCATACGCTGGAGATAGAAGGACGACAACATGGCTTCTAGACCACATGCCTGCACTACGATGTGTCGTTGCTCACCTGCTTAGTGGATCGATGGCGGCCAAGACTCACACTTTTCACTTTCGCTGTCGGCGGCGTCTGTAATGCAATTGGCACTTCAACAGCCGATTGGCCTAATCGGCTCTTCAAAAGACGACCTGCTGTGGCTGCCTCTCCGACAGCCCGGTCGGCTATTCAAAAGCCGACGGGTCCTCTTCGGCTTTTCAAAAGCCGACGCCGCGCTAGATTGGCAATAGCCAGATTCAGGTATTATTTCTGGAATTAATTAAAAAACATATTAATTAAAAAAATAGCTGATATATTTGTGTATTTTTTAAAAATAATATAGTTTTATATCAATTTAGATAATAATACTTGAAATCTTAGAATTTAGAATCTAGCTCAGCTGCGGCATACGGTGAGATGACTGGGACTTGTTGGCGCAATGTGAGTTCGTTGGCCAGCGACGAGACAACTACCGACAAGTCTCTTTCGTCTCACCATATGCCGCATCCGTGCTAGAATTCGAATTTTGAGATTTCGAGTATTATTTTCCGAATTGATTCAAAATGTATTATTTTAAAAATAGCTGATATGCCTAGCATGTGGATTTTTTAACCTTTTCGGTGGATTTTCCGACTTTAAGTGCCATCCATTTCTGGGTGTGGGTTCCTACGCTCCCTTTCTCTGCAGTCTGCACGAATCGAAACGTATGCCCAAACTGTCACATGCCGCCGCGCGCCGCTTGGACAGCCCCACGGTATGTATGTCGAGATAGGAACCGGCGAACAGCACAAGATCAAGTCCCTCGGTCAGAGCACAACACTGTGATCCGATGGAGCTGATGATACTCCTACTGCCTCTGATCAATCCCCTCTCGCCAATGGCATGCAGCCGACGTGTGATTCCGCGGAGCCGACGGACCACCCGCGCTGCAGTACTGCCCGGCCCACGGGTCACTAGCAGAGCAAACAGCGGATCGGAATACTACGCAGCAACCAGCTCCATGCCGCGTCGATCGCGCGCCGCTGGCATGGTTTCATTCGGCCGGCAGCCCGCCGCTGCTGTCTGACTCGCCATCGTCCTTTCCTTTGCCCACGTTGCCGCGCATTTAGTCGGTCTGTTGGGGCCCAGGTGGAGCCTTCAGTGACAGCGACGGTGCTTTCCACTGCTCGCTTGAGTGTAATCGGCTAACCCAAGGAGATACATAAACTCCCATTAACCCAAGCTTTGCTTAGTCTGAACATCTGCCGATGAACAGCCGTCGCTGACATGGAGCGGAATTTGCATTATGGTCAAAGATCTCAGCTAGATATAACCAAAGTAGTATAGCCTTATGTTCTAAGAACAATTTTCTTTGCCCTTGAAAGAGTGACTCGCCCACTAAATCAAGCTTCCCCGTGCCAGTTGGCGCTTAACATTGACCGAAACCGAAAGGAGAAGAGTCGGAAGAGACCGAGGAGTGGGCAGAATAGAATATCTTGACTGCCCAGAGGTTCTTCGGAGAAATTCAGCGCTATAGTTCGTTTTGCACGTCGCGGGAATCTTCAAAAAGAAGCGTGCCCGCTCTTTTTTTAAATCTGTACTATACTCTTATTAGTGCTTTAGTGATGTTTTTTATTGACTGGCCAATGGGAGTGGTAGACAACTGATGGTATCTGTTTCATCAGAACCGAACTGATTGCACATAAAGGAGAGAAAAGAAATCAAGGAATGCTTTATTTTAAGAGCTGGATTAGGTAGATCTCGAGAAGGATATGGAGCCGACAGGGCCCAGATTTGGTGGCCTAAGTATGCTTAGCACTTGGGTTACAACCGACTCGAACGTCGAAGGAAGCATCTCCAAGGCCCCAAGTGGTCCTCTATCGATGAGAAAATGACAATGTCAGTTTATGTTTTATGTTGTCTGTCCAAAGCAATTCTTGGACGGCTAGGGTTTCCGTCCCCTCCACAGGCGCTGCCGTTGTATGCCCCCGTCTTCGATGGTCTTTCAAGCAGGTTGTGGTGGACGTCGGACTTTCGTCGGCAGGAGGATTCTTATTTCTTTTTTTTAGATACGCCCCGGAAGGTGTACCAAACACATAGAAGGAGCTGCCGACGGCAGTTTACAACACCGCAACGCGGCGGGCCACGGCTACCAACAATATGGGGTGGTAGCTCCCCTACCAACTAAGCCTACTCTCCCACTAACAACGCGTCCACCGGTTCCGGAAAGCCAAACATCTCGGATCGGAACAACCTAGCTAGACGCCATTGGTGGTAATCGCTCCGGATCTTCGTCTTGATGGTCGCCACAGCCGGGCGCGCGCCGTTGAACACCACGTCATTACGGTGCCTCCAGATGCTCCAAAAGACCAAGATGATGGCTGTCCAGAGGTCGCGCTGGTGTGCTTTCGCACACGGTCTCGTCGTCCACCAGAGAAGCAAGTCCCGCCATGGGCATCCACTGGGGCTTATCCCATCGTCGCAGCGCCCAATCCCAAATCTCCCGGGCCACCGCACATCCAATCAGGATGTGCTGAATGCTCTCTGGCTCCTGGTCGCAGAGCGGACTTCTGGGAGGCCGCTAGAGCTGGCGCCGCTCCAGATGGTCAGCCTTCCAGCAGCGGTCTCTCGAGGCTAACCATGCGAAGAACTTACATCCATGCCGGGCGCGCGAACACCAGATCTAGGTGGCGGCCGGAGCTCGGGTGGTGCCCGCAAAGAAGGCGCCATATGCTGACTTTGCAGAGTACATCCCATCGTGTGACCATCTCCAAGTTAGCACATCTTCGTGCTCTGGGTTTAGCCTAATCCCCACAAGCGCATGCCATATGAGGAATAATTCGGGCACCGCCACTTCCCCCCAAGTCTGGACCATAGTCCCTCAGCCAGGTCCCGTCCAGGCCCCCTCGGACTGAACGAGCCCTCACCTTGCTCAGGGGATCCCCGCAAGGAGGTTCGGGGCGATCTCCTCGACCCTGCGGCCCTGAATCCACCTGTCTTGCCAGAGCTTAGCTTTCTCCCTGTTGCCCAGAGTGTAGCATGTGGCAACATGAAAGAGCTCCATAGACTGCCGCGGGAGTCCTAGGTCGAACTCTGCCCACGGCCTATCAGGATCAACCCTCTGTAGCCACGCCCAACGACACCTCAAAGCGAAGTTCATCAAGCGGAAGTTGAGAATCCCTAGGCCACCGACATCTTTCGGCGAGCAGACCTTCTCCCACGCCACCAGGCAATGACCACCGTTCGCCTCCCTCCTGCCCCTCCACAAGAATGACCTAACAATCTTGCGGAAGGCCACCAGCATCTGAGGGGGAACATCCAGTGACATAAGAGCATGCACCGGGATGGCCGAAAGCGTGGTATTCACTAGGGTGGTTCGCCCGCCCCTGTTCATGAGACCCGCACACCACTGCTGTAATCCGTTAGCCGCATTATCCACCACGAACTGTAGTTGCGCCTCCGTCGGCTTGCGGAGGCCCAAAGGAAGGCCCAGGTATTTGCAAGGAAAACTACCGACCTCGCATCCCAAGATACTGCGGGCGAGCTGAACCTGCTCCGGGGAGCACCGTATCGGGTGCACCGAACACTTTGCCAGGTTGGTGTGCAGGCCCGATGCCCTCCAAAGTCCGACACAGTCGCCGCACAGGTGTGAAGATCCAAGGGCATTGGGCGCACAAAGGTGATGACATCATCCGCGTACATGGAAGTGCGGTGATGGAGCCCACTGGTCGCCAGCTCCGACAGGAGCCCCTCGGTCGCCGCCCGCTCAAAGAGTCTATATAACACATCCATCACCACGTCAAAAAGGAGCGGGGAGAGCGGGTCTCCCTGCCTCAGCCCCCTCTGGTTATAGATAACCACTCCAGGGGAGCCGTTCACTAGTACCCGCGTCGAAGCCGAACTCAGCAATCCATAGATCATGGCGACCCATCTCTCCCCAAAACCGAGCTTGGCTAGGACCTCGAGCAGGAAGGCCCAATCCACGGTGTCAAATGCCTTGGTTATGTCCAGCTTCAGCATGATCGTCGCCTTTTTGAGCAGGATTCTTATTTCTTGTTTTAAGCTTATTATATATATATCTTCTTTGGGATGATGCGGTGGTGGCGACATCCTAAATTTATAATGAGGTTCTCCCACTCTATCCTCACTCCAATAGTGCACCTAGCGTTGTCCAAAGGCGCATGGAGTTGTGTGTCCGGCGAATCTCCTTGAATCTGGTGATTTTCGTGTTCGTTGGTGTGGTTTCAAGTATTTTTTTAAACAAGACAGAAGATTTGCCATTTTCATTAATTAAGAATTTTTTTTTAGAACAAATGCCTATGACAAGCCGTAGGACTTCACAAATATAGGTCTACTCTCCCACCATTACATTACTCATGAATTTAGCACCGGCTAGGCTCCTCTTCTTCAATCCTCAGAATCACCACGGGGGCGGGAGAATGTATATGTCGAAAAATTCTAGCACTGCGTTCCCTCCAAATTTTCCAAGAAATTAGCATGATCATAGAGGCCATAGCCTTCATTTCCTTCCCCCTCTCAAGGGCCACATTTCTCCACAATTTCTCAACGGATGGCTCATTTGTCCAAGGATGTGGTTTCAAGTCTATTCTAACGATATATGGTTCTTATCATTGCTAATGGTTTCCAATCCGACCTGCTGGTTTTTTAGTTTTTAGCACGATGACTCCTTGTATGTTTACAACAACAATCTTTACTATGATAAGTGGACGGCGGCGTGCCTTTGGCTTGCGCCAATGTATTTAGTATCGTCGCTAGGTGGTCCAACAAGCTATTTATAATTTACTATTGGAACTCTTTTCTACTGTTGTTGATGATTATAGAATATTAGAAGTTTTTCATAGAATAGAAATTTTTATCCGATTTATAACTAAAACGTTTCAAGTAATCCTGAAAAAATCCCCCAAAACCATCTCTCTCCCTCTTTTAACACGTGTCGATCCCGTCAAAGGCAGCGGCATCTACGAAGGTGCGCGTGCGTGTGCCCCACCTTCCGGCGCTCATCTGGCTGGCCTCGGCGTCAGGTAAGCGGTCGTTGTCACGGCTGAATCTCATTCATGGTGCTCCCGGCGGAGCATGTGAGGAGATGACGGATGGATCGCCACCAACGACAATGTCAATGAACAGTGAATCAGAAAGAGAAAGGGGGATAGCCCATGGTGTCCATGAAAGGCCGCTTTTCTAGATCGGCAAAAGGCACCTCACACGAGGGAGGAAAAAGAGCAAAAAAAGTTCAAGAGTGAGTTTTTTGGTCTGAAAATGTTTGAGCTGCTGCCTTAAGCATCTTTGCAACTGAACTGGTGGATGAACGCATGAATCCCACAAGAATTTAGCGAAAATAGTTCGATTCAGTAAGAATTTCGGTGTTCTGGACATGGCCCTTACAAGTTACAAAGAAGCCATGGCCTGATCGAGAATGAAAGCCTTATGAATTCTAATGGCCTAGAGCTACAAGCTAATCCAGGGCGGTTTCTTGATTGTTCAGTAGAACCAGTTGGGTCCCACTTGCTTCTGCCGCGGTTGCTGCATGGCGCCGGCGTAATCCACCGATGACGCGTCGAAACCCGAACCAAACCTGCCCAGCTCCGGCGCCGCCATGCCGAACGGCGCGTCGTCGCGGACGAAGAACGCCGGACTCTGCTGCTGCTGCATCATGGTGTTCGCGCCACCGAGCGAGATTGGCCCCAGAAGGTCGCCCCCGCCGATCTGCATGCTCGGAGCCGCCGCGTTGTTGTTGCTCACGCCCCTCTGCGCGGCCACGCCGGTCTCGTACATGCTCATCAGCCCAGCGAGGCATCTCTGGTCATCGACGGGAAGGCCGAAGTCGAAGCCGCCTAGCTGCTGGCTCTGCGGGCCGTAGGGCGCCGCCGGGAAGAAGGCCGGCGGCGGCTTGCTCTCGACGGCGCCGGGGTTGTTGTACCTGCAGGCGTACTGGTGGTCGTTGCGCGCGTTGCGGTCGAGGAAGCCGAGAGCCGGATCGCCGTGCGGGCACTGCGCGTTGTTGCAGGTGTAGACGCGGGTGTCCCTGTTATTTGGCATTAGCTCCGGCTCGGCGGCCGCGGCGGGCGACGGCGCGCTCCGCTTCTGGATGTGGGTGAAGTCGAAATCGATGGCTTCTTCTTTCATCAGCGTCGCCGGCATGAATAGGAATTGGCTGTTCATGTCAGCATCCATGGTAAGGTCTACGAACGCGGCGGTCTCAGAGGGCGCCTTGATCTGGTTCGCGGCCTCCTCGCCGTAGACTAAGTCCACATCGTACTCGCCGGAGCTGGCGTCGAAAGACAGAGCACCGCCGGCAGAAGGCGGAGGAAGGCAGGCGCCAGGATGCAGCTCTAGGTTGAGCTCCTCCTCCCTCTTGAGCACGGCGAGCCAGGTGACGATCTCCCTGGCGGTCATCTTGTCCTGCAGGCACTTGGATTGCCGCACCAGGCGGCGGACCTTCTCGACATCGGGGGACATGTGCTTGATGACGGCGGTGAGCACGGCGACCTTCCATGCCTTCTTGAGATCGTGCGGCTTCTTGTACGGCGGCGGGCCCAGGTCGTCCGGCACGCCGGCCTCCGGCCACCACGCCTCGGACGCCCCCCGCGGCCACCACGGCGGCGGCGCCCCCTTCTCGAGGGGGTACCGGCGCTGCGGCGGGTTGCAGTGCTGCATGAGCGACGAGAGGAGCGACCCCAGCGTGGTGTCCTGCAGCTCGTGCAGGGACCGCGGCCCAGCCGTAGCCGCGGCGTCGCCGCGTTCGCCGTCGCCCCCCGGCTCAGCGGTTTCGGCCTGGTGCTTGGCGATGGCTGCGGGGGCGTTACGGTCGAAGCGGACCTTCTCCTTCCACCAGGCGCGGAGGTTGTCGGAGGCGCCGCCCACGGGCTTGCCGTTCTCGGGGATGATGCCGTACACGAAGCCCTGAGCGCTGCAGGCCTCCATCATCTTGAGCATGTACTTGAGGATCCCGTCCTGCGCGCGCGACATCTTCTTGCGCCGCGCCTGCTGGTCCTGCAGCGACGCCCGCCGACGTCCCTTGCTCGCCATCGACGCGTCGCCGCCGCCGCCGCCGCCGCCGGGGCTCTGCCGCTGCTGCAGCTCCTTGAGGCGCTTGAGCCTCATGCGGTCGCGCCACATGCGGCGCTCTAGCTCCTCGATGCCGTCCACGTCGTCGTCGCCGTCGTCGTCGCTCTCGTCATCGGGAAAGGTCTCGCGCACCTGCTGCTGCGCCGGCGCCGGATTCATGAAGTCGCTTTCCCCCATGAAGCAGCCGCCTCCAAAGACCCCGAACCCCTTCGCGCCGTCGCCGGCTGCTGCGAACGCCATGCCCGGATCCATCATCGCCACCCCTCCTCCCATCATCTCCGCGCCCGAAGCAACTCCCACTCTCCCCAGCAAGACGACTCGCAGCGGTGAAGTCTATATAGACAGCTACCAGCTGACTGACCTGCACGTCGATGGAGGAAATTAAGCACGGTAAGGCATAGACTCTAAGTGGCAAGAACATGCGCGCATGTGGCAGCTACGAAATGGATCAGATACAGACAAGCATCAGAGTTTGAACCCAAAATTGTCCGCCACTACGAGATAGGACGAAACGGGGCCGATCGAGAGGCCTCGACTAAAAATTTATAACAGATGAAAAGGAAAACAAGATCTTGATGCATACCTTCTGATCTATCTCTGCATGGCTGCTGATTTCTCTCTGTTTTTTCCTTTAGTTTCGCCGCGTGATGAGGAGGACGGAGGAGGAAGAAGGAAGAAAGTTGTATTTGGGCGCGACAGGAGCTGGGGAAGCAGGAGCGAGTGACACGGCTCTTATATAATGGCCGGCCCCTCCTTGACCAACGATTTTGGTATGACCTGCAAGTTGCATCAGTCGAGGTCTCTCCTTTTCAAGATGGTGCCGACGTGGCAGATGGCACCGATCTTGGTCCGTGCCTAGTGGTGCCGTGAGAGTGAGGCCAGTCTAGTGCAGTGGTGTTATTCTGCCTTACTCATCGGTCGTACTCCGTTATAAGATTTTTGAGTACATAGATTTTCCATGTCACCAAGATATTCACCATCTCAATCGAAGACCAGAGGATGGCTGTTGCGGAAATGATGGACCAGATCCAGAAGCTGAAGGACCAGGGGTTGACTTCGATCAACCTTTACAACTGCTGGCTCGGGCGGCGCCTGGTTCCGCTAGCGGCTCGGCCGCATTGGATGTATGAATACAGCGGGAAGCACGACCCCTCCCGAACCAGCAAGGAATCATGGGAGGCCGAGGACTACAAGGCCGCCCTGAAAAAGATCACTGACGCGGAGTTCACCAGCGTGTCGGTCGGGCTCGCCCCGTACACTCCCGTGAAGAATGAAGCCCCCACAGTAAGTTTTCTCCCCAGTCGCTATTTCCGCACCTCAATTCTCAGTCGCTGCATTTGGTGTTTATTCGTGGTGGTTCTCAGTTGTTTCAGGTGTTGGAGGGCTGACTTCCTCTGCTCGATGAAGAGGTTCCCCAGGAGCTCGAGGAGGACTCCGAGGGAGACTCTTCCAACAATGATGGGGAGGAGGAGGTTCCTCCCCAGCGCCTGTGGCTCGCAAGACCCGCATGCAGAAACAGCGCGAGTTCGAGGCAAGTCGCAGCCTGGATGAACACGACGGAGGCGATGAGGTCGCGCAAGAGCACACATCCTGGCGTACGGCTACACTGTCGAAGCCCGCACGCAGGCCCAAGTCACCAGCGAAGAAGCCAATGTCGTCGTCCAAGTCGGCGGTGGTGTTTGAGTCAGATGACGACTCTGACGATGAAGACACCACCGAAGTCTCGCGCAAAGCCCCAGAGGACGCGATCCCGACGAAGGGGTTGGAGGGCGAGGACACCGAGGCAGAGGTAGAGGTTCCCCTGGCGGTGATTGCGCCAACGGTTTCGGGGGTTCCAAGCCAGGAAGCGGCTGAGGCAGCGATGTCTAAGTCACCGCAGCCGTCGAGAGCGGCCGCGTCTTCGGAGCCGGAGATTCCGGCGACTGCGGCTTTGTCGTCGAGGAAGCCCGTGGTGTCGTGGGCTTCAGGCGTCTTTGAGAGGGGCCTCACTCGCAAGCTGGGTCCAGAATTGAACAAGCCTGCCCACATCAGCACCGGGCTTCGAGTTCTCCCGGTCGCTAAGTGAGTATTGGTTCTTCATTCTGGCTCACCTCTTGTTTTTGTATTGTCGTTATATTGACTGTGGGAATTCGGGCAGATCTGGAGCCAAGAAGATTGGCCGTCCTTCGGTGGCAATGATTCCGCCGGCCGCCACTACGGGAGAGGGCGATCTCCCCAAGAAGAGAAAATCCGCCGGAGATGTGGCGACCGCGGAAGGATGCTCATATAGATGCTCGCCTTTGAAGCTACATCAACTCATGTGATGATCGGACTTGGTGTAGTGGATTTGGTTCATGTAATCACCAAAAAGGCATGAGGGATGTCGTTTTTGAGTGGGAGTTCATTTCTAATTTGGATTAGTCGAACTCAATTTGTCATAAACTAAATCGAAGTGAATTTGCATAATTTGTTGTAGTCATTGGCGTCTGTTCACTACCTTATACTTAGTTTTAATTGAGATAATAGAACTATAGAATTCTGGATATTTACTTTACGAACTGGTATCGTATTGTTTTGAATGTCAATTTAAAGTTTATAAGTCCTATTGCAAACTTTCAGCAAACTCTATTTACTCCATGAAGTTTAATAAGTAGTATTAAATCAAGAGTAAGAATTCCAATGTTAGTACTCCCTCCGATTCATATTACTTGTCGCTAAAATGGATGTATCTAGACATGTTTTAGTGCTAGATACGTCCAATTTAACGACAAGTAATATGAATCGGAGGGAGTATCTAAAGTATCATGTTTGCCTCCATGATTCTTGATATTCAAAAGTTGTTTTAATATCGAGGTTATCTAGGAGCTGAAATAATTGTTTCATAAACCATCATGTGTGGAAGATATTGTGATGTCTGAAACAATGTTTATGGTTGCAATATGATAGAGTATAATTTAACAAAATATACGTTCTCATATTGTATGAGAATTTGTGAAGGTTGGAGACGCTAGGCGTCCTAATCTACCAAAAAGGTTTTGGGAACTGATATTATACTCGCGATTCTTCCTTATAGGCTATAGTAGCTTGATCATGAAAGTTGTCATGATAAGGATGAATAGAAGATGTAAGTAAAATGTTTACTACACTAAAAGATTACTAAAGAATGGATTTTTGAAAGAATGCCAAACATTTGATGATGGTGATCCACTTCAAAGTGCAAGTCCAAAGATATTAGTGTTTGACTATATACGCTTTGTACTATGTGTCATGTGAATGACACCACTATTGATGTTGATAGATTCTTTTAAAAGAAAAGGAATTGCTGAAAGAGAATCTATACAATATTTGGCAGAAAAGAAAAGGTTGGAGATGTCCAACTTAGGTATATAGAAGATATACATGTTATGGCAGTATTATTTGCTTGTTAAACAATGTGGTTCTTAGGTATTGAATACCAAATTGGTTGGTGTGAAGTGTCATACAGAACAACGCAATTCATGAACTGCAACGGCCAAAGTAACTAGCAAAAGAATATGTGATGATGTTCATCGAAAAACAAATGAAGTGTTATTGTGTTTTTTGTTGTCATCAAACCTAGCCTTCAAGATTTGTTTTAATAATTGTTATTTTGTTCCGGTATTATGAGAACAATGGTTGTTCAAATAATTACCGTATTCCATAAAGGATGGATGAACTTTTACAAGTCTAGTGGGAGAAATCACATCCATAAACACTATTGCTAAAATGTCGCAAGACAAAAGATTAAAATATCACTTATGAAGTGACATCGCTGTTTTAAATTATATTGGAAAGAAAACATGAAGAAACTCCATGTTGATAGATTTTTGGAGTCTCATTTTGATCAATTGACGCTTGTGAAACTTTCCTCGAGATAATTGAAACTCTGTCTATAGGCCAAAGAGGAACGGATGACTAACTTATTGGATATTATGCATGTTGATGTATATAGTCCATTATGTGTAGCCATATGCGATGGATCTTTTTTTCTTCATATGCTTTCTCCAGAAATTTAAGTGAATATATCTATATATTTACTTAATAAGGAAGAAGTATGAAACATTTGAAAATTGTTCAAAGACTTTCAAGATGAAGTGGAAAATCATTGTAACAAGAAAATAAAGAGTTTATGATTCGATCATAAAGGAAGATATTTGAGTTACATGTTTAGCAAAACACCTAAGATTTGAGGAATTGTTCCATGATTTGTGTTTCCTGATAAACCATAGGAGTATGGCATATTCGAGAGATGAAATCAAACCATGTTTGACATGGTAAGATCAAAGGTGTCATTTATAAAACTGCCATTATGTTTTAAGGATTGAAGCTTTAGAGACTACCGCTTTTACATTGAAAATAGCACCATCGTGATCCATTGAAATGACACCATATAAGTTATGGTTTGGGATAAAACCCGAATTGTATTTTCTTAAATTTTGGTATGATATGCATAAGTAAAATGTTTACAACCAAAGTCGGATAAGCACGTCTTTGTAGGTTATCCCAAAGAATTTGTTGGGAATTTCTCCATAACACCAAGGACAAAAGAGTTTGTTACTTGGAACGTCAAGTTTCTTGAGAAGGAATTTTCGCGAAAAGTTAAGTGGGAGGACAATAGAACTTTGATAAGGTTGTTGAACCTTAGCTATATGTGCTAAGTAGTGCAGCGCCAGAAAGTGTCCTGGTGGCCACAATGCTCATGGCTCACGTGATTACAAAGGGTGTGCTCTCGGAGATTAGAGTTCCTATTGAACCTTGTGGGTCGGTAAGAATCAAATAGTGTGATTTGATAAGCAAGTCATTATTGTTTTGACAATGATGAACCGACTACATGCAAAGAAGCGATGATGGGCCCTGACTCCATAAAATGACTAGAAGTCATAGAATCCGTGATAGTATCCATACATGAGAAATCAAGTTTCTAAACTTGGAAGACCCTCTGGAAAGGCGTGAAGCCTATCGGTTGTGTTTGGAGATCTATAAAGAAATAAGACATGGATGTTTAGCATCTATGAAATAGTCGACATGTCGGAGGGAAGTTTACGACAATGTTCAAGGAGTTGACTATGACAAGATTTGATCTTTCATAGCGATATTTAGTCTTGACGGATTAATGTAGCAACCACTACATATAATTTGATGTATGGTAGTTGAACAAACAAAACAATATTCTTCTAATAGAATGGTTACCTAGGACGTGTACAAGACACGGTCCGAAGGGTTTTGTTAATTCAAAGGGTGCTAAAAGGGCATGCAAACTTCAATAGTTGAAGTAAGCATAGCGGAGTTGGAATCTTCACCATGATGAAACTGTTAAAAGAGTTTAAATTCATCGGAGATGATGAAGATGCTTGCATTTGCAAGGAATTAAGTGGGAGCGCTGAGACATATTTCTAATACATTATGTAGAGGACATATTGTTGATTGGAAATGATGTATCTTGTGTTGACACAAGTTAAGAATTTCATTAAAATAAGATTTCGATGAAAGACTTGGGCAAACCCAGAATATTTGGCATCAATATCTATATGGATAGATTAAGGTACTAATATGGTTATGCCAGACATACATATATGAGATATTGAAAGGGTTCAATATGGAAACAACAAGAAAGGTTCTTGCTGCATGGAAAGAATTGTATCAAGATTCAAGTGTTTCAACACTTGGTGAGTAAAATCACATGAAGATTTTGATCGATTATACCATGATATGTATATATATCCAAAATGTCCTATGCTCTAAATTTTATGAGCAGATACCAGAATGATTCATAAGGTGATCATTGGACGATAGTACAGATATTCTTATGAGCTTTGGAAGAACTAAGAATATATCATGTATAAGTGACAAATAGTTAAAGCTAGTTCATTGTAAAGTGTTACATTGATACTATTTTTGTCACAAGATACAAATTAAATTTATCTCAATTTAGACTATGGGTGGCACAATGTAATGGAAAGGATGTTCGATGATGGATTTGGATGAGTTCCAAAGTTGGGACATTGTGACGGATACTACAACAAAAGGCTAAGTATATAACTGCTATAGTAGCAACAAAGGAGGGCATTTGTGTTAAGTAGTTTTTTTTATCAAACTAGGTGTGGTTCAAAGTGGGATAATACTATGAAGATATATTGTGTGACAATAATATCAACATATTTTAACCCGAATGAACTAAAGGTCTCACCAAAGGACCAAATTTATACAATGCCATCTCATTTGAGAATGAGTGATGCGTAGAGACGCAAAGACATGCAAATACACACGGACCTGAAACTGTTAGATCCGGAGATTATGTTAACCACTAGCAATCGCGTATATGCAACACCAGAAAGCCATAGGTGTTCAATACGCAAAGTTTTTCAAACTAGATTATTGACTCTAGTGCAAGTGGGAGACTGAAGGGAATATGCCCGAGAGGCAATAATAAAGTGGTTATTATCTTATTCCATGTTTATGATAAATGTTTATTTTGCATGCTATAATTGTATTGATCGGAAACGTCAATACATGTGTGTTTAATAAACAAAAAGGGTTCCTAGTTATGCCTCTCTTATAGACTAGTTTGTTGATTAACAAGATGATCAAGGTTTCCTGATCATGGACATTGTATGTTCTTAATAACAAGGTCACAACATTTGTGAAATGATGTGATGAACATTCATCCAAAGTATAGCATTACGATCAAGTCATTATGTTTATATTGCTATAACATCATACGAAGTAATCTTTATCCTTAGACCATGAGATCATGTTAATTGCTAACACCGGAAGAGTATCTTGATAACATCAAACGTCACACCGTAACATGGTGACTATAAAGATGGATTTAGTGCTACGAAGGTGTTATGTTGAGGCTCATGGATCAAGAGTGGAATTTGTCAATCCCGATGACAGATAGATATACTCTAGGCCCTCTCGGTGATATCACATTAAGATAGCTTGCAAGCAAGTGATGTGATCACTAGAATGTTATATCACGGGAATGAGAAAAGAGTGCATGTCGGTAACAAGATCAAACTAGGTATTTGGATACCGATGATCGAATCTCGGACATGTTTTATATCATGAGACAAAGGGATTAAATTACTAGCGTTAAAGGTTCTCACGATCACAGAAGTCATTGTTGAATATGCAGGAGTCAGTATGGATCTCCAGGTCCTGCTTCTGATTATTGATCTGAGAGGAGTCTCAATCATGTCTGCATTATTCGCGAACCATAGGGTGACACACTTAAGAGTTACCGGACACCATTTTGGAGCACATATGTTTCAGACGAAAGAATTGCAAAGCGCAGGAATTGTTTCGATAGAAACCAGAATTGTTTCGGGTGAAATTGCAGAAAGTGGTTCTGCATGTGATATTGAAATATTGCAAGGGGTTATATGTGAATGTTTGTTAATTAAAGTAATTAACAAAATTCTGAATAAATTTAATAAAAGAGTTTTATTAAATGAGAGAGCATTAAACTTAGACAATTTTAATGCATTTAAAGTGGAGACTTTAAAGGGGAATGTGAAGAGGCATTTTAATGTGGAGGGAGTTACCACCACATGAATGGAGGAGGTGAGGGGTCACCTCCATGAGGCGCCAGCCATGGAGGGGGTACCCCCCTCTTCCTATAAAAGGCTCCCCTCTTCCTCCTTCTTCCTCTCACCTCCTCGTGAAGGATCTCTCTCCCCCTCTAGAATTATTCCCCCATGGTCTCGGATTAGCGAGATACATGTTCCCGGTGGCATTTCGTCTGGAAGGAGTTGCTGCTTCCGCTGCATCGCTGGAGCGAGGAGGTGGAGGTTGTCCGGTGGCTTGAACGTGTGTGCGAGGACAGATGCGCTGCTGATTTGCGGTGCTCGGACTTCCACCTGATCTTGAGATCGGCAAGTGTACGACTACATCAACCACGAGTTCCTACTCGTTAACAAAACTCGTTGTCTTTGAGGAAAAGTTCTCGATGGATGTATGTCCACCCATTGCTCTGTACCTAGTAGATAGATCTTGGCGTATAGTTCTCATCGTAGGAAATTTTTTGTTTTCTATGCTGCGGACCCAACACTACTTTCTACTCTCTAGTCCCCGAATTCCTAGTCACTGAATTTCAGTGGCTAGGAATTGAACTTCTTTCCTACTCTCCAGTCCTCGAGTTCTTAGTCGCTGAATTTCAGCGGCTAGGAACTAGATGTTGATTTTGGTAAGTGGTGAGGTGTGTTGTTTGTTTGCAGGGTTTGCAAAGGGAATGACCGATCGGCAGGCCGTGAGGGAGCGCTTGGAGCAGGATCTGCGTGAAGCGCAGGAGGCGAACCAGCGGCTTCAGGAAACTATTGGTAAGTATGTGCTTTTCTATCCTTTCCTCTATCAAGTGTGAACTATTGGTGTATGGCGCGCTTATGGTTTCTCCTTCAGATGGTTTCCTGGCTGCGATTTCCAAGGCCCGCGAACGGTATGTTCCAGTCGCCGAGCTAGACGCAGCGAATGGGCGAATTGCCTCCCTGATCCAAGACTTGGAGGAGGCGAGAGCGGCTTCAGTTTCTTTAGAGGACCGAGCGAAGGCTGCTGTCGCTGTGGCTGAGGAGGAATGCAAGGCCGCGGATTCGATCATCGTGGGGCTGCACAATGAGCAAGCCTCCTTGGAGAAGCATGTCACGGAGAACTGCCGCAAACTCCTTGGTGAGTCTCCTTCTTTGCCTGACTTGTTCGGCGAGTCCCTGATTGGGGAGGTCCGTAGTTTCACTGACGTCTAATTTTTCAGCTGTGATAGGCCAAAGCGACCCAGTGATTCAGACCTTCAATGCTTCGCAATGCGTGACTGCCGTGGTGAATGCGGCCACGGCTTCGGCGTTATGTGTCCAAGCGGTTCTTCAAGGCATGTCCCCCACCGAGGTTTTTCCTGGGGGGCTTATGGAGGTGTGGCGCTATCTATAAGAGGCACCTATCGTTGTGGAGTGGATGGCGCGCTTGGCATTCAGGCGCGGGGCCACCACGGCGTTGAGCTTGGGTCTCGCCCACTTCCCCGACGACTTCGACCTTGACGACGTGACGAGTGGCTACCCATCAGCGACTAGCACGGTGGAGATGTCAGAGGTACTGAAGCTGATTGCGAAGGCCGCCCCTTACGCCGATCGGGTTCTGGATATGGGGGATCTTCTGCCATACCAGGAAACGGTGCTGGCGCCTGGCGACCCCGAGCCGGAGCATCACGATATGAAGTCGGAGCAGCCCTTCCGGTCGGCGTTGTCGAAGTCGCTGATGACGTACCTGACGAACCCGTGGCAGCCTTTTGTTCGTGTCAATGGGGGTGGCGGTGCTTCTTCATCAGGACCTGTGGAATAAACAATGTAGTTGGGCAGTTTGTGATGTATGCCAAGTGGCGACTGCTGTAATGTGTTTCGTAATATATGCCAAGGGGAGTCAATCGACTCGTATTGCGACCGAGATTGTGTGGTGTGTTTATTTTTGATTGAGCGAGTCCCCGAGCGCGTCCGCCCTTTAATGGGATATAACTCAATTGTATACTTTTGTGTTTTGTTTTGGTTGTGCATTGTTTTATCTCTCGCGTCTTCTGAGTGGCGAGTCCCCGAGCGCAAGTGGGATTGTTTTGTAGGCGAGTCCCCGAGCGTGGTGCTCAACCATATTGGTCGTGTTCCTGTTGTAGGTTGTTAATGTGTTGTTTGTAACGCGTCTCCTCCCCTAGCCCGGAGAGCCAGTCGCTTGGCGAGTCCAAGGCAGCTCTCTTACTTGGTGTGTTCCCGAGCCGCGTGGGGGTTCCCGTTTTGCGGAGTCCCCGTGCGTGGTACTTAACCGTTCGAGTCGCTTTGCGCGAGGATGGGAGGGACAGGTCGCTGTGAGAAGCGTATACCGGTTGTCTTGGCCCGGTGGGCCAGTCGGGCTAGGTGACTCCAATGACAGCTCCGGGTTGGCGTTTTCGTGGACGACCCAAGGCCCGAGTATTTCCGGTGCCCTTGTGCCGCACTACTTAGCCGTGCCGGTCGCTCGACCAAAGGTTGACCTCCGTGAGTAGCATATTGCTAATACGTATGAGTGCGAGTGGCACAAGAATATGGCGAGTAGACACAATTTGTGTGATCCGAATGAATTTCGTTATATATGCCAACTTAGTACAATTTGAGGTTCTATGTATAGAACTTTCTGAGGAGGTTTACATTCCATGGCCTCCCGACCTCGAGCTGGCCGTCACCCCGTATGTCGATGAGGTAGTAGGCGTCATTGCCGAGGACTTGTCCTATGGCGAATGGCCCCTCCCATGGGGGGAAGAGTTTGTGCATGCCCTTCTTGTCTTGGGCCAGTCGTAGGACCAGGTCGCCTTCCTGGAATGTGCGAGTCCGTACTCAGCGGTTGTGGTAGCGGAAGAGTCCTTGCTGGTAGATGGTGGTGCGAGAGCGAGCCAGGTCGCGTGCCTCACCGAGTTGATCGATGCTGTCTTGGCGGGCGACCTCGTTGGTCGTCTCGACGTAGTTGGCGACTCGAGGTGAATCGTGCTCTAGGTCAGTTGGTATTACGGCCTCGACGCCGTACACCATGAAGAAGGGTGTGAACCCGGTGGAGCGATTGACGGAAGTGCGGATCCCCCATATCACAGAGGGGAGCTCGTCGACCCAACATCCTGGGGTGCGCTCGAGGGGCACCTAGAGTCGCGGCTTGAGCCCGTGGAGGACGCTCTGGTTGGCGCGTTCTGCTTGGCCATTCGACTCCGGGTGGGCGTCTAAAGCGAGGTCGAGTCGTATGCCATGTTCTTCACAAAATTCCGCCATGGCCCCCTTGGCGAAGTTGGTGCCATTGTCTTTTATGATGCTGTGCAGGTAGCCGTATCGGTAGATGAGCTCGCGTAAGAACTTGGTGGCCGTCTTGCCATCGTACTTTTTTATTGGCTTGGCCTCAACCCATTGGGTGAACTTGTCGACCGCGACTAGGAGATGGGTGAAGCCAGATGGGGCCTTCTTGAACGGGCCTACCATGTCCATGCCCCATACGGAGAATGGCCATGTAATGGGGATGGTCTTGAGTGTCGAACCAGGGAGGTGCATCTGGTGGGCGTACTTTTGGCAGCCGACACATCGCTGGACGATGTTGGTGGCGTCGGCGTGTGCGGTGAGCCAGTAGAAACCGTGCTGCATGGCCTTGGCGACTAGAGACTTGGTGTCGGCGTGATGGCCGCAGTCGCTGGCGTGGATGTCTTGGAGGATCTTGTGGCCTTCTTCTGGCTGTACGTAGCGCTGGAACACGCCGGTCACGCTACATCTGTGGAGCTCGCCATTGATGATGACGAAGGATTTGCAACGGCGCACAATCATTCGTGCCTCCGTCTTGTTGCTTGGTAAGATCTTGTGCTCCAGGAAGGTGATGTATGGTGCTGTCCAGTCGCTAGGCTCCACAACCATGGTGACTAAGGCCGGTTCTGGTTGTAGTGGTATCCCGACGTCGATCTCCTTTGGTGGGATAACCGACGGTTTGTGGATGATGTCGAGGAAGACGCCTACTGGTGGCGCTTGTCGGGTCGATCTGATGTGGGAAAGGGCGTCTGCCTCCTCATTTTTGCGCCTGTCGATCCACTCGACGGAATAGCCGTCGAAGTGTCCTCCCAACTGGTCTACCGCTTGGCGGTACGCGATCATTGTTGGGGAGACGGCGTCGCACGTCCCGGCGACCTGGCTGGCGACTAGGTCGGAGTCTCCATAGCATCGTAAGCGGTTGACGTTCATCTCCTTAGCGGCTCTCATGCCGTGAAGGAGGGCCTCGTATTCTGCCATGTTGTTGGTGTAGGGCTTGAAGTTGAGGTGGAGCACGTAGCGGAGCTTGTCTCCTTTGGGAGAGGTTAGTATGACCCCAGCCCCTACGCCGTCGGCGTTCTTGGAGCCTTCAAAGTGGAGCGACCAGTAATGGAGGTACGGGAGCTTCTCCGGCTGCTGTGCTTCTTCCCAATCTGCGAGGAAATCAGCTAGGGCTTGTGACTTGATCTCTTTATGAGGCTCGTATTTGATGTTGTGGACGCCGATTTCGACGACCCACTTGGCGACTACCCCGGTCGCCTCGCGATTGCGTATTATGTCTTGCAGAGGTGCGGAGGAGACCTCCCTGATCGGGTGCTCCTAGAAGTAGCGCGGGAGTCGCTGCTGAGCCCGGAATACCGCATACACCAGTTTCTGGTACTGTGGGTAGCGCTGTCGTGAATCCGTCAGGACTTCGCTGATGTAGTAGACATGGCGCTGTATGAGGCGCTCCTTGCCCTCCCCTGGTCATTCGACGACCATTACGGCGCTGACGACTCGAGTGGAGGCCGCGACGTAGACGAGCATCGGCTCTTTGTCGAGTGGAGCAACGAGGAGTGGAGCCGCGAGTAGCACTTCTTTGAGCGCTTTGAGTGCATCGTCGGCCTCCGTGTCCCATTGGAACGTGGGGTTCTTGCGCATCAGGCGGTAGAGGGGCATTACCTTCTCGCCTAGTCGGAGGATGAAGCGACTCAGGGTCACGACTCGCCCTGCCAACTTTTGGACGTCGCGCAGGCACTCGGGTTTCCTGAGTCACGGCGATGGTGTCGATCTTGGTGGGGTTGGCTTTGACGCCTCGCTTGGAGACTACATACCCTAGGAGCTGTCCGGTGGGGATGCCGAAGGTGCATTTTCCGGGGTTCAGCTTGATGTTGTACCTCCGCATGTTTGTGAAGGTTTCGGCCAGGTCGGTGAGCAGGTCGTCCTGGCGGGTGGATTTTACCACTACATCGTCGATGTAGACGTGGATGTTGTGGCCAATTTGGCTCGCTAGGAACTCCTGCATGCATCGCTGGTATGTGGTGCCGGCGTTCTTGAGGCCAAACGTCATGGCCATGTAGCAGAAGGCGCCGAATGGCATGATGAACGCCGTCTTCTCCTCGTCCTCGACCGCCATCTTGATCTGGTTATAACCAGAGTAAGCGTCAAGGAAGCACAGCGACTCCGATCCCGCGGTCGAGTCGATGATTTGGTCGATGCACGGTAGGACGAACTCCTCCTTCGGGTAGGCGCTGTTGAGGTTGGTGTAATCGATACACATTCTCCAAATGTTGTTCTTTTTCAGAAACAGGACTGGGTTTTGTAGCCACTTGGAGTATTTGATTGGCCGGATGAAGCCTGCGGCTAGCAGGCGATGTACTTCCTCGACGATTGCTTGATGGCGCTCTTCATTGAAGGGCCGTAGCGACTGCTTTACCGGTCGCACTTTGGAGTCGGCCTTGAGTTTTTGCTCAGCGAGTTCCCTCGGGACACCTGGCATGTCAGATGGCTTCCATGCGAAGATGTCGCGGTTCTCACGGAGGAACCCGATGAGCGTGCTTTCCTATGCGGGGCTCATATGCGCCCCGATGGTGACCTTATGGCTGGAGTCGCCCGGGACGAGCTCGACGGTGCTGGTGTGCGTGTTCGCTTCTAACGTGGAGTTCGCGGCGGTTGGTTTCTTCAGGATGGTGGGGTCGTCCTTGTTGATGTTGCTCGCATATTTAGCGAGTTCCTCCGCAAGATCGGTCTCCGCAGCGATGATGGCGTCGGCGAGCTTGGCTCCTTTGTCCTCGCATTCCACGGCCATGTCGGGGTCGCTGTGGATGGTGATGATGCCGCTTGGCCTGGGGAGCGTCATCATGTTGTAGGCGTAGTGTGGGGTCGCCATGAACTTTGCGAATGCCTGGCGACCCAGGACGCAGTGGTAGGGGCTGTAGAAGTTCACCAGCTCAAATACGATCCTCTCCGTGCGGTAGTTTGCTGGAGTGCCGAAGGTGACTGGCAGCATCACTTTTCCAATCGGGTACGCCTTCCAACGGGGACGATACCATGGATGGTCGTCAGGGTTGGCTCAATGGCTGCTTCTGGGAGCTGGAGCCTCTTGAATGTATCTAGGTACATGATGTTGATGGAGCGCCCACCGTCCATTAGTGTCTTGGGCAGCCAGTAGTCGGCCACCTTGGGCCTGACTACCAGGGCAACTCGCCCTGGGTATTCGATTCTTGGCACGTGGTCCTGGCGACTCCAGGTGATGCTCTGCTCGGACCAGTTGAGGAAGCGAGGGGTGTCGACTTGTGTCACCGCGTTGACAGTGACCGCGCGGGCGAGCACCTTCTTCTCGCGCTTGGTGCCAAGTCCGGTGAAGGTGTGTAGCGAGCCGACGGCAGTGCCGAAGCGGCCGCTGTTCCCATTATCCCGAGGTGGGTTGTTATTGGGGTCCTCCCTTGCTCGCCTCGCCTTCTCGATCTCTTTGAGAGAGTGGCAATCAGTGGTGGTGTGGGTGGCGGGTTTTCCCTCCCTACTATGGTAGATGCAGGGCTGATTGAGTAGGGCAGTGGGGTCGAATTTCGGCCTTGCTATGTTGTTGGAGTAGTAGTTTCCGCTGTCGCGGTAGTTTCCTCCGTCGTGGCGGTAACTCTTGGGGTCGCGCTGGCCGTAGCTGGCATTGGCGATGAAGTCGACTCTCCCGTCCGTGCGGCGCTTGCCGGTGATGCGTGTGTTGTTGTAGCGCATGTCGCGGAGGCGCCCGCTGTTGTGGATGCTGGTTCGGCATCGTCCTCCTGACTCGTCGTTAGAGTCTTGGTTGGGGTCCTCCTCCGTGTAGAGCTTGGCGATCTCGAGGAGGTCGAGGACATTGTCGAGCATCCGGTAGACCCTCTTGATCTTAGCGACCAGGGGTTCATACCGGCACGCGTTCTTGAAGCAATGTCTTGCCGCGTCTAGGTGGATGCCGGAGGCGTTGATCCACAGTTCTTGCCATCTTTGGATCCAACAGCGAGTCGACTCGCGTTGTCCCTAGATGCATCGCTCCAGATCTTCTATGGTGGTGGCGCGGGTGTAGGAGCCCTCGAAGTGCCTGATGAAGGCGTCCTGCATTTCTTCCTAGGAATCGATGTTGTCGGCGGGGAGGGTGTTGATCCATTGCCGGGTCGCACCCTCCATCAGCAAGGGGAGGTAGCGAGCGGTGAGCAGGTCGGTGTGGCCTGCGATTCCCATTGCCATGAGGTATGTGTCTAGCCAGACAGCTGGATCGTACGCCGGGTCGTACTTCTCGATCTCTTTGGGAGCCTTGAAGTTGGTGGGGTATTTTTCCCCACGGATCATGGGCCCGAAGCATTGCGGTCCGACTCGACTGAGTGAGCCTCTTGGTTCGGGGTCGCCACGGTTGGTGAGGGTGTGCCTCAAGTCATTGGGCTAGCGCGCCCGCCATGCCTGGTTGTTGATGATGTTCGTTCGGGCATCAATGGGCTGCCCGTTGGCGGAGACCATGTTATTCGCTGGTCGCGGCTCATTGGTGGATAGCGCGGGGTTGGCGGCCCATGGCTAGTTCGCCAGGGGCTGCGGTAGGGGGCAAGTCAATGCGTTTGCGACGGTGGGGTGACTTGACACCGCTCTGCTTGTTGAGGAACGAGAATACATCCGCCCCCGCGGGTCGACTCCCGCAGCTTGTTGCTCGACGGCCCTGACGAGTAGGGCCTTGGCATACTGGATCTATAGCGTGCCATCGCCTTGGACGTCGAGGTTGGCAATCACGGCGTTGGCCGCGACGACATTGTCGATCAGGGTGGAGTAGAGTGGTAGTCCGTTGGCGTCGCGGGCTTGAGGCGAGATGATGATCCACGGTTGATCCGGCGGGGGCGCGCGGCCGATGGGTGGTGGAGGGGCTCCGGTCGCTGGTGCGCCGGGTTGTGGTCTCGCGGGGTTGCTTCCGCCTGGCGGCGCGTTCTCGCAGTATTTGCGCTCGGCCGCGCGTGCGGGGTCGCTTTCGTCGTTGAAGTTCATGACACGGCCTTGGATGTTGGAGTTCAAGCGGGTCCTGATGCGGCGCTGGTGATAGAGCAATAGCTCCCGCGCCGTTTCCCGCTCGAGGCGGTATTTCTCGAGCTCGGCGAGTTCGTTGCGTTGCGCCTCCGCGAGCCGCAGGCAGGCTTCCTCCACCTTTGTGGCTGTCACAGTTGGTGGGATCGGTGTGCATAACGGATCTGGCGGGGCGGCCATGCTGCCCGCCATGTAGATCACGTTGAAGCGATTGGATCTGGCGCAGAAGTCTTCGGGCAATTCTGAGCCGGAGTCGGAGTCGAAGATCCCGAGGATGGAGGGGTCCTCGAAATCCTCTGGGTTGGAGACTCGCGTGATGGAGTCCTCTCGTGATGCGGCGGTGATAGATCCATCGACCAAGGCAGGGGTCACGGAGTCGGCGTCGTTGTTTAGGGCCTTGTTGTTGGTGGCGGCGCTGGTTTCGGCCGCGCTACTGGCGGCCGAGTCGTACTTGGTGACGAGGCTCCTGATGGAGCGGACCTGCTCTTCCGAGAGCAGGTCATGGTGCGGCGGCGATCCGCCGACGATCATCGTCGCAGCTGGGTCGACCGCGCCGGTGAAGCCGACGAAGAGGTTGATGGAGCCGACCGGCATCACCGCGCCGTGAGTGACCGGGCGTGACACTGGGATGTAGCTGCTTGGCAGGATCTGTATGATCCCGCCGATGGCGATCATGCGGCCGGTGGCGAGCGGCCGATCGATCGATCAGCGAGCAGGGTCTCGCCGCAGAACTCAGGCCAGTCCCGCTATGCCCCACGGTGGGCGCCACTGTCGTGGAAATGGCCACGGCAGTCGCTGCTACTGGCAGCGATTGATTGTAACGTGAGGAAGAGCTGGCGGCCATCTGTGGTGCGAGATGGGGGCAGATGCACATGGTTTACCCAGGTTCGGCCCCCCGGAGGGTAAAGACCTACTCCTGCTAGATTGGATTAATGGAGAGCGAGTTACAAGGGTGGCGAGCTCGGCGTCTAAGCAACGAGTCACTTGAGGGGGTGTATGATGGTACGTAAGTCCTTAGGATACCCTAGGAAGGTTTATATAGGAGTCACCTCACTAGAGTTTACAGGTTACAACCGAGCCAGATATGGACTCGGAGGCTCTTTGACCTAATCCGATTGGGCTTCAGATACGCTTCTGGGCCTTCAGTTTCCAGTCGCCAGGCTTCTCCTTCAGTCGTAGTCTAGTCGCCGTCCTTCAGACCCACTCACAGGCCCTTCGGCCCAATCGGAACGTCCTGCTAGGCATACCCCCTTCGGCATATCCCCATCAAGCATAAATACTAACTCTTGGAGTTGCTAGCATCTACTTGGCCAAGATAGCTACTAACAACGGAAAGCATGCAAGATCACAAATACAAAGACATGATAGAATCAATAATCAATCTGAAATAGCATCTCAATATCCATCGGATCCCCGCAAACACAACATGCAGAATTACAAATAGATGATCTTGATCATGAACGGAGCTCACAAGATCTAGACATGATAGCACAAAGGAGGAGAACCAGCCATCTAGCTACTACATGGACCCGTAGTCCAAGGATGAAATACTCACGCATCACACCGGAGGCTTGCATGATGATGAAGAAGGCCTCCAGGGTGAATTCCCCTCTACGGCAGGGTGCTGGGAAGAGCTTCAGATCCCTCCTGATCTAGGGATGGACATGACGACGGCTACAGACTCTTTCGTGGAATTTTGATCGGGTACTTAGTGTTTCCGTATCAGAGGCAATATATAGGCGGAAGGAGAGGCCGAGGGGGTGCCTGGGCTGGCCACACCACCCCTTGGCACGGGCCAAGCCTGGCCGCGCGGCCAGGTGGTGTGGCCGCCCTCTGACCCTTCTCTGTCTCGTATTCTGGCTCCAAGTGTCCCCCCAGTAAAATAATAACTTTGGCTTTTGTCCCGTCCAATTCCGAGAATATTCATTTTCTGACTTCCTGGAACCAAAAACAGCAGAAAACATGCAGCTGGCACTGTGGCTCTTGTTAATAGGTTAGTCCAAGAAATCATATGAAAAGTACTCCAAAGTGTGGACAAAACATAAGAAAGTAGATAAAACCAAGCATGGAACATCAAAAATTATAGATACATTTGCAATGTATCAACATCCCCAAGCTTAACTCCTGCTCGTCCTCGAGTAGGTAAGTGATAAAAAGAAATAATAATTTT
Organism: Avena eriantha; assembly: GCA_910589775.1. NCBI lineage: Eukaryota > Viridiplantae > Streptophyta > Magnoliopsida > Poales > Poaceae > Avena > Avena eriantha. Next base: position 46,685,114 of record OU342741.1, read on the forward strand.
TTAGGTGACATGCACCATCATAAACTTGATCAAAGTATTTGTAAAACATTCAAAGCTGGCATCATAGTACTTCAATCATAACATGAAAGACAAAGTTCTAACAATAAGGCAAAGAAACTATGTTGCAACATGAAAAGGCACAAACAAAAGATTCATGAATAACAATGCTTTGCAAGATGTTTGTTTGTTTCACATAAAGAAAACATAACATAGTAGTATTCAGCTTGTCCTTCATAGAGTAGCAAATATAAAGGCATAGGACACCTTCAAATTTCATAAGAGTGACTAGATACAAATAGTTTAAAACAAGCAATATCAAATTATGCATCAATCAACTAGTCTTGGGACAATGCACATAGAACTAAGAATGGCCACTATGCTATCAAAGTAGGTGCATAAAGATAGAAGGTGGAGACTCAATATATAAGTGGAAGAAAGGCCTTCATAGAAGGAAGTAGGGATTCAAGTCTCATAAAGAGCTTCCAAAAATTATGGTACTTATAGCTTTCAGCTCTCATTGCCCCTATCATAAGCATCTTGAAGGTGATTAAGGTTAAAGTGACACAACTAAGAGGATATGCTTGACAAGTTATAAACCGAAATCTCATGCCCCTTACTTACGAAGACCGAACCTCATGCTACTCAACTTTAGTCACGAGTAAGCTCTTGTCGTTGTAAGTACATGTGTATCATAAAGAACCGCCAACGGGGTACCCCTTGCACATGATACAGGAGCTATCCCCTAATCAAAATGACAAGGCAAACAGACAATGAGCGTCTCAGCGATCTTTTTATTTGCTATTTGCATAGGTTTTTACTGAGGATGCTTCATAGAGTGCTCATTATGGTTATGCTGCAAGTTTCCACCATGATTAGGCATGGCTTAGGCTAGCGGCCCAGGCGTTTCACTAACACACATACAAACTCCATGATCTTCTAAGTTCCACTTTTATTTCACACCGCCGGGATCCATAAGCAAAAGAACATGATATCAACGGAGTACAAAGTACAAGTGCAATGTTGAAAGCGTTCCCCATGATACATGGTTCTGCTAATTTCAACTTATAAAGTGCAAGCATATACGCAACAAAGAAGGACCCAATGGTTCAAGTTTATTAAATGCAAAAAAGGAAAGTGTGCCATCAAGTTCGTGAGAGCTTTAATCACTAGTTTTCTCATAACAAGTTTCATTTGGAAGGTAAACAAAAGCATGAATATACTTGGAATAGCATAAGCTAATAGGTAGGTATGGTGGACTCTTTGGAATAACTTGGTTTAAGGAGTTGGATGCATGAGTGGAACTCATACTTGGTTGTGGAGGCTAGCAAAAGACTGGGAGCGAGCAACTAAGAGAGCAATAATGGCCATAATCATACAGAGCGACAAAACATCATTGATCAATGCATAAAGTGATACTACAAGTTGAAAACTAAAGGATCATAAAGGCTATGGTGACTTGGGATAGTCATAACATGGTGTGAGCATGCGTCAAGTCAACCCAAATAAAGCATCAAAGGAGAATACCACAATACTATGCTTATAATATGCTAAAACAACACATGATTCATCCAAGGCACATTAAGCAATCTCAATTGTTTATAACAAGTCATGCTACAGCAAATAATACTAAGCATAAAGTCAAAACAATATCAAGCATGGCATGACAAAGCATAGGCCACAGTCAAAAACAAGCTCTCTTTAAAACTTAAGCATGAACTTTCCTACTCTTTTCCAAACCAAACCAAACTATTTGAAGACCAATGTATGAAAGAGGGGGTCCAACCAATTTATTCAGCAAACTAAGCAAACAAAGCACACGAAAACCAAAAACAAAAACGAAAAAGAAGACGCTCCAAGAACAACACAACCATGCATGAAACAATAAAAATAAAGCGTTTAGAAGGAACCTAGGATTGTTATTGATGAAGAAGGGGATGCCTTGGGTATCCCTAAGTTTTGACGCTCGTACTTCTTGGATATTTCTTGGGGTGACACGTGTGGCATCTCCAAGCTTGAGCTTTAGTCCATCCTTCATCTCATTACTCATTCCTTCCATACACCTGAAATTTTTCCTTCATACAAAACTTCGCACAATCTTTATTAGCAACATTAGTGCACACAAGATAATAAGTATTTAGGTTCAGTTTTAACACCAATAAAACTTCCATTAAAACACTAGCTACTGTAGCACTTCCCTCAAAAATCTCAATTCCCCGAAAGAATTCCAAAAGGAACCAACAAGAAGCAAATGCAGAAGATGGCAGAAATCTATCAAAACAGACCAGCAGGTAAAGACAATTTTTTTCGAAGACCTTATGTTGCTCAAATCAAAAAGTGTTGAACTAAAGAAAGTTAGATAACAACCTGGGGCAGAAGCTCAAAAATTCACTCCTCAAAAAGACGTACAGATATTTTACACGAATGTTTACGGTGAGGCACAAAAATCTGTTTCGGGATAGCAACTTTCCCAATCATTACTTCTCTCTCATTAGAGGTTACTCTTGGCACAAAAAGCGAATAAAAAGGATAAGGAGCGGTTATTACTGAAGTAATAACTTCCAAGACTCATCTAAAACTTTTGGGTTATCTCACAATAAGTACTTTTCTTTAACGCCTTTAAGTTAGGCATAAGAAGCAAGAAAAAGAATCAAGTGTTCTCAAATGAAGAAGCATTAAGAGCAAATTTTGTTTTCATAGGAGAGGCAAAAGAAATCTTCTCTTTTTATAGGGAAGTGTTCTATTCCTTTCTTGAGTGTGAGTTGATATTTAATGGTGCCTTCTTTCATATCAGTAATGGCACCAACAGTTCTAAGAAAAGGTCTTCCCAAAGTAATAGGACAAGAAGCATTGCATTCAACATCCAAAACATAGAAATCAACGGGGACATAGGCATTGTTAACCATAATAATAACATCATTAAGACTCCCCATGAGTTTCTTTTTAGCATTATCATCAAGTGGGACATTCAAATAACAATCTTCAAGTGGAGGCAAATCAAGCATATCATAAATCCTTCTAGGCATAATAGAAACACTACTATCAAGATCACATAAAGCTTTGAAATCAAAATCATTCACTTTCATATTAATGATGGGTTCCCAACCATCTTCTTGTTTTATAGGAATAGAAGCTTTATGTTTCCTCTTTTCTTCTTTAATCTTTATGAGAGCATTAGTAATGTGTTTTGTAAGGGCCATGTTCATAGCACTAGCATTAGGACTTTTAGCAAGCTTTTGTAGGAACTTAATAACTTCAGAGATATTACAACCATCAAGATCAAAATCAAAATTATCATCTAGAGTGGTAGAACTATTACTAGCCTTAACACTAGTGGTAGTGATAGTAGAAACACTAATGTTTCTAGCAATTTCATCTTCTCTTTCCCACTTAGCATGTAATTCAGCTAATAGTCTAACATTTGCATCAATCCTTACTTGTATGGCATTAGTAGCTGCAAATGGATTATCATTAGTTTCAGGTTTAGCAGCCATTTTATTCAAAGAAGTCTGAGCTTCAGCAAGTGATGCTATATTTCTTTCAGCATTAGAGGGGTTTTCCTCAATAGTTTTGTTGAAAGCAGTTTGTTTACTAATAAAGTCCTTAAGCATAACTTCAAGTTCAGAGGGTGCACTCCTATTATTGTTGTAGGAATTTCCATAAGCATTACCATTGTTAGGAGGATATGGCTTATAATTGTTGTTACCAAAATTGTTCCTGTAGGCATTGTTGCTAAAATTGTTATTTCTTATAAAGTTCACATCAAGTTGCTCTTCTTGAGCAACCAAAGAGGCTAAGGGAACATTATTTGGATCAATATGGGCTTTCCCATTAACAAGCATAGACATAATAATATCAATCTTATCACTTAAGGAGGAGGTTTCTTCAACATAATTTACCTTCTTACCTTGTGGAGCTCTCTCAGTATGCCACTCAGAGTAGTTAACCATCATATTATCCAGAAGCTTTGTTGAAGCACCCAAAGTAATGGTCATAAAGGTACCTCCAGCAGCAGAATCCAATAGGTTCCTTGAGGAATAGTTCAATCCTGCATAAAAGGTTTGGATGATCATCCAAGCAGTCAGTCCATGAGTGGGACAATTCTTTACCAAAGATTTCATTCTTTCCCAAGCTTGAGCAACATGTTCATTATCAGATTGTTTAAACTTCATTATTTCACTTCTCATAGATATAATCTTAGCAGGAGGATAGTATTTTCCAATGAAAGCATCTTTGCATTTAGTCCAAGAATCAATACTATTCCTAGTTAAGGAATTCAACTACTCTTTAGCTTTTCCTCTCAAAGAGAAAGGAAACAATTTAAGCTTAATAATATCTCCATCTATATCCTTATGCTTTTGCATCTCACAAAGTTCAACAAAGTTATTTAGATGGGCAACAACATCTTCATTACCAATACCAGAAAATTGTTCTCTCATAACAAGATTGAGTAAAGCAGGTTTTATCTCAAAGAAAGTAGCTTCAGGAACACGTGGAGCAATAGGTGTGCTCATGAAATCATTGTTGTTGCTGCTAGTGAAGTCACACAACATAGTGTTTTCAAGAGTAGTCATTTTTTGTATTTTTAATAAAGAAAGCAAACTAGTAAAACTATTTTTTGTGTGTTTTTGATAAAGAACCAAGCAAACAAAGCAAAAGTAAACTAAGCAAAACAAAAATAACAAAGTAAAGAGATTGGTTATGAGGGACTCCCCTTGTGAAGATGTCCTTGACTCCCCGGCAACGGCGCCAGAAAAAGAGCTTGATGGCCCAAAATATATCGAGCTCGTTGGGGAACCCCAAGAGGAAGGTATGATGAGCACAACAGCAAGTTTTCCCTCAGTACAAAACCAAGGTTATCAATCCAGTAGGAGCAAGGAAACACCCCAAAGGTGTTGCTAGCTGAGCCTTGGCAGGGCGCACTACCGGTGCTAGTAGCAACATGGAGACCTGCACAACACAACCACCGAACTTTGCCCCCAACTTGCGATGAGGTTGTCAATCTCACCGGTTTTGCTGAAAACAAAGGATTAAACGTATCAAGTGGAAGGAAGTAATAGTTTGCAGAAAGTAAATGCAAAGCAGTAAACAGTTTGTAGATTGAATGTAAAAGAAAGGACCAGGGTCCATAGTTCACTAGAGGTGGCTCTCCTTAAGATAGATAACATGTTGGGTGAACAAATTACAGTGGGGCAATTGACAAACATCGAGAAAGCATACAAGCATATACTACTCATCTTGACTCCTTTGAGATTCGATTGGGCATTACAACATTTTACATAGACCGCCATCCAACTGCATCTATGAGTAATAATCCACCTTCAGGTTATCATCCAAACCCCCTCCAGTATTAAGTTGCAAGTAACAGATTATTACATTAAGAATTGCGTGTAAAGTAAACAATACGATTATTCTATGAACAAAGGATTGTTGTTTTCTCCCTAGTAGCAACAACACATCTAGTACCTTAGAGATTTCTGTCACTTCCCCAGATTACCAGAGGCATGAACCCACTATCGAGCATAAATACTAACTCTTGGAGTTGCTAGCATCTACTTGGCCAAGATAGCTACTAACAATAGAAAGCATGCAAGATGACAAATACCAAAGACATGATAGAATCAATAATCAATCTGAAATAGCATTTCAATATCCATCGGATCCCCACAAACACAACATGTAGAATTACAAATAGATGATATTGATCATGAACAGAGCTCACAAGATCTAGACATGATAGCACAAAGGAAGAGAACCAGCCATCTAGCTACTACATGGACCCGTAGTCTAGAGATGAACTACTCACGCATCACACCGGAGGCTTGCATGATGATGAATAAGGCCTCCAGAGTGAATTCCCCTCTCCGGCAGGGTGCCGGGAAGAGCTTCAGATCCCTCCCGATCTAGGGATGGAGATGATGGCGGCTACAGACTCTTTTGTGGAATTTTGATCGGGTACTTAGGGTTTCCGTATCAAAGGCAATATATAGGCGGAAGGAGAGGCCGAGGGGGTGCCTGGGCTGGCCACACCACCCCCTGGTGCGGGCCAAGCCTGGCCGCGTGGCCAGGTGGTGTGGCCGCCCTCTGGCCCTTCTCCGTCTCGTATTCTGGCTCCAAGTGTCCCCCGGTAAAATAATAACTTTGGATTTTGTCCCGTCCATTTCCAAGAATATTCATTTTCTGACTTCCTAGAACCAAAAACAACAGAAAACAGGCAGCTGGCACTGTGGCTCTTATTAATAGGTTAGTCCAGGAAATCATATGAAAAGTACTCCAAAGTGTGGACAAAACATAAGTAGATAAAACCAAGCATGGAACATCAAAAATTATAGATACATTTGCAATGTATCACGCGGTTCCTTGCTCTGTTTGCACGAGAGATGCTCCTACCATGCCGAGATTTATCAAGGAGGAGTGGTGGAGGGCCGCACTAGGATCGTCGGGTGCGGGTTGAGTTGTGATCAGATATGTTTGCACGGCCACGATAGCTGCCTGAGCCGTTTTTGCCTTGATGTTTCCTGCTTGATCGATCGACATGTACGATAGATCAAGATCCCGGATGAGTCCGCCTCTCTCTGCTTCAGGGATATTCTCCAATCGATATGTTCCTCTCCTTGGCGGTGCTCCTCCTGTTACGCTCCTTGATCCTCGAGTGGAGCTTAACTGCGCTAGTCGTAGGCTAGATTCGTCGGCTACTCTTTTCCTTTCATCGAGTTGTCTCTGCATCCTAAGTAGTTCTCTCTTCTTGCGATTAAGTAGGTATTGGTATGCTAATAGATCCTCGTGTGAAGCGTTTGCTATCATCGGAACTGCTCCCGATATTACTTCCCTTGCTTTTTGCCATGTCGCCGCTGGTAGCCGGAGAGTTTGCCTCAAGCCTCCACATGGTTTTTCTTCTTCTTCTTCTCGATTTTCGCGGTTAACTATTGGGTCTCCTCCGTTTCCTTGGCTTCCTTCGTTGCCGTATCTCCTACATTATGGCTTGAAAGAGTATCATCGGGGTTAAAAATTGGGTTACCGTTGGAGTCTTGCTGGGTCGAGGCATCTCCAATGATCGCGCATACTTGGTGCTGAGTGATACATGGGCTAGTGACGTCGTCATCTGAACCGGGGGAGACATTGTCAGGTGAACTAGTGAAGTCCATCATTTTTTTTTCTTGGTAGATTTCTGCCATCCTAATTCTAAAGTCAATGCTTTCGCTGCTTTCTTCGGATTTAGAGTTTTTCGGGCTTGCTTTGCATGGCGGGGTTAGCTGTGGGTCTGATCTGAAGGAGAGATTGTCGTAAAGACCATCAAGGTCCCCAGATCCATCTCGACTTGCTCGCTTTCTTCGCCTGCTTCGATCTGTGTTGTGGCGTCCATGAAGGACCCGACGGAAGATGTTGATACCACCGTAGGCGTAAGTTTTTCCACTGACGGTTCTGATGTGATCAGGGCCGAAGGGTGTGATTCTTGTGGGTCTTCTACTTGGAAGTGGAAGCTTCGATGATTAGGTCAGATCCGCCGTTGAAATCAGCGGGTACCAATACAGGGGTGGGCGGGTGTGGAACTGCTTTTGTCGGGCTGATACTTGGTGGAGAGCGGTCCGCCAATCCGTGGTTCCAGTGTCCAGGTTTCCCACAGACGGTGCCAATTGATGAGGGGTGACCTCGGCAATGCCCATGGTGATGGACTTAGGGTTTTGCGGAAAATAGAACGCTGGGGATTTCGTCGGATGTCAGGAAAACAATGAAGCCAAAGTCGCCTAAATATTGGGAAATCGCACTATTACAAGTTGTCTGGGCGTTTTCGATACCCTCTCTTGGGCTTCTCCCGTCCTATATATAATAGGACGGGTCTCGAAGCTGTATACGGATAGGTTTCATACACGTGTTATTACAATACCAACACAATGTCTGTTCATAGTCTCTTTCCTAATACAATCAAAGTCTTTGTCAATTGCTTCTTTGGGCTATCATCTAAAATCTTCATGGGTCGTAATCCTTTTACCCAGCATAGGGCAACAAATCATAAGCATTCGAGTAATCGTATCTATGTCACGGTACCTCTGACCATGTGAGTTTGAGACAATCAGAAAGGCCTACATCATATATAAGCCTATTTTTCTGTTGGTACTGGCGAGCGTAGTACTATCATAACCACCAAGTCCTTATAAAACTTTGTGTATGAAATCCTAGGGAAGGTAGTTCTATATTAGATTGCTCTAGCACATCTGAGCATAAACTTAGCAGTTTTTGTCCAGACACTTAAGAGGGTATTGTCTTCAATCTAGTACCAGTAACATTATTCTTATCTGGGACATCCGAGCACTCACATTTCAGGGACAAAAACTAGCTCCTTTTCAGGTTATAACCTCGGGTGTCTTCAATTCCGGGCGAAAACATCTTTTAGTGTGTTATGTTACCACTAGTACCTCCAAGGTTTTTGTTCTGGTACCTTAGTGATCCAGTTTTTTCAATAAGGAATTCAAATTTGGACATGTTAATAAAAGTGCATCTAACCCCTTAGTGTGGTTTTGGTAATTAATGAAAATTCCTATGGACTAATGGTTTTGTTGAGTTTTTTTGTGAAGGAATGTTCCGTAGGTGATGCTTGAAGTCCGTATGTTGAATTCAAGGTTGTATGCCATGAAGATAATGATGTATATTGTGTACTGACATTAATACTATTGAGTTGAAGACATAAATATGGTATGATCAAGAAGAACAAAAGAAAGAAACTTCTAAGAATGAAGATGAAGTTCAATGAAGATGTAGTTCTTGTTTAGAACTCAAAGTTTGCCATGATTTGACTTATGTGTTAATCCATGGAGGATCATGATCTCAAGAGCATGAAGAATATAAAGTGGAGGACAAAGTTTGGGATACTATAGGACCATCTCTCAAGTGCATCTGTGTACCACGAGAAGTCAAGTGACCTCAGGGTATGTAAAGCATTTATAAATTGTTCTTTGAACTAACCCATATACTATGTGTTTGGTATGTTTATGTGGGTTAGGTGCAAATCATGGGATTGTATCAAAAAATATCCCAACTCGAAGTATTGCAATGAGATTAGTCACAAGGTTCAACATTGCGATGACTAGCAAAACTTAGTAACCCACTCCTTCACCGTGAGATTATACTAATCACTATCTCCCGAGGCTGCTTTGATCACATCAACCATCATGCTCGTGAATGGGTGACCATAAAGGTGTGCATCAGGTATTCTGGAGGAACTTTTGAGGCCTATGTATCAAGAGAGGTATTTGCACATTCGAGTGACGAATATATACTCTGGGCCCACTCGATGAGATTACATCTACAAAGTTTGCAAACGTGTGACTAGGTCACGAGGATGTAATATCAGGGGAACGAGTAAATATGTTTGTAGGTAACGAGGTCGAACTTGGTATGGAGATACTGATGATCGGATCTCGGACAAACTAAGTATCGCATATCAAAGGGAATGAGACTCAACGTTTAAGGTTCAAGCGATCAAGTTAAACCATGGAATGCACATGTTCCATTATGGGTATCCAGATCCCTCTATTGGTCATTGATAGGAGAGGTGTATCGATCATGTCTGTGTGTTCTCGAACCATAAGGGTGGCACACTTAGGGTAGTGATGCTTAGGGATTGATTCGAGATTGACGGAGAAAAGAGAAAGAACATCGGAATTGTTCTAGGGAGGTACCAGAAGTGTTTCGGTGAAATCCGATGTTGATCGGAGGGGTCCGAATGGTGTTTCAGAGTGAGAGATATTAAATTATATGTATTTGATATTAATTAATTTAATTAATTATCAATATATATATGTTTAAATCTATTTAAAAGGAGAAGCCCACCTACATGGGCCTTTTCCCTAGGGGAAAAGGGCTCATGAGGGAGCCCCATGGCCAACCGTCCAAAGGAGGCCTTGTGTGTGTGGGGGGGGGGGGAGGGGGGCTCCCCATGGCCTGCCAGCCCCTAGTGGGCCAAGGCGCATGGGAGAGGCCCTCCTCAGCCGACTACCTCCTCCTCCTCCCTTTAGTCCCACACCGGGACTTTGAGGAGAGGAGGTGCCCCCTTGAGCCTATATAAAAAGAGGAGAACCCCCTCCTCTAAAGGCATCCCAATTTATCTCTCTCTCTACCTCTACCTCCCTCCCTCCCTCCCTCGTGTGTGGTTCCTCTAATTGAACAAGTATATGAGGAGAGAGCTCTCCACCATACGCACATCGTCGTGCTATTGGGACTTCGGCCTAGATCAATCTTCTTCCACTGCTCTGTTGGATTGGAGTCCGAGGGACATGTCTACACTAGATGTGTGTAGAACTTTGGATGCACCACATTTGACGCGCTTGGAGCTTGAAGATAGGAACCTTGGAGCCATGGAATTTGGAGCATGGCTCCCGTTCGTTCGCATGACCTTGAGGTCGACGCTGTTGTACGACTACATCATCCATGTTCCCTGCAGAATGTTAACCGCGTTCGGTCTTCAAAGGTATGAACACCGAATCCCTGCTCGTTACTTCACATTTGCATAGATAAATCTTGGCTAGGTGCATTCGCATCGTAGGATTTTTTTTCTACCTTGGAACCCAACAAACTTACCCTCGAAGACCAAAAAGCATTACCAGATTTACTCTCGTGGATGATGTGGTCATACTATTGCTGATCTCAAGATCTTGATGAAGTCCAGCGCCGCAAACCAGCAGCACATCTATGATCACACACACGTCTAGCACCCCGACAACCTTCGATTCCTCGCTCTAGCAAAGCATCAGATCCTTTCTAGAGAAACACTGAGAACATGTACTTCGCTAATCCGAAGCCATGGGGAATTGCTAGAGGAGGAAGAGAACCTTCACGAGGAGGTGGTGCAAATGGAGAGGAGGATACCACCTTCTATAGGGGAGGGGCTGCCCCAAGGGGCATGGTCACCGACCATGGGGGTGCCCCACCTCTTCCCTCATTCATGTGGGGGGACTCTCCACGCACATGAATTCCTCTTCCACTCACATGCATTAATTACCCACTAATTTAAATGCATTTTTTCTCTTTAAATAAAACACTTTTATTTATTTTATTCAGAATTTTGTTAATTACTTTAATTAACAAGCATCTGCATAAAACCCCTTGCATTACTTCGATATTACACCTGAAACCATTTTCAACAATTTGACTAGAACTAATTCCAGTGCTTATCGAAATAATCACCGCCTTTTCAAATCCTTTCTCTGGTATTATATTTGCCCCATTTTGTGTCGGTATACCTAAAGTGTATCAACCTACGGTTCACAAATGATGCAGACATGATCGAGACCCCTCTCTGATTAACCTACGGTTCACGAATGATGCAGACATGATCGAGACCCCTCTCCGATCAATAATCAGTAGATAGACCTGGAGATCTGTACTGACTCCCACATATTCAACAATGACTCTTGTGACCGTGAGAACCTTTGACGTCATAACTAAATCCCTTTATCTCGTGAATATTACATGTCCGAGATTCGATCATCGGTATCCCTACACCTATTTTGATCTCGTTATCGATAAGTACTCTTTTCTTATTCCCGTGATATAACATTCTTTATGATCTTATCACTTTCTTACAAGCTTTCTCAATATGATATAACCAGGAGGACCCTGAGCATATCTATCCATCATCGATATTGAAAAATCCAACTCTTGATCCATGAGCCTCTACATAACACCACCGGAGTACCTGAATCCACCTTTGTAGTCACCCTGTTATGGTGTGACGTTTGATGTTATCAAGGCACTCTTCTAGTGTTAGTGATTAACATGATCTCATGGTCTAAGGACTAAGGTTACTTATCATGATGTTATAGGAATGTAAACGTAATGACTCTGATCGTATTACTACTTTGGGTGAATGTTCATCACATCATTCCACCAATAGTGTGACCGTGTTATTAACAACATCAAATGTCCATGATCAGGAAACCTTGATAATCTTGTTAATCAATGAGCTAGTTTATATGAGAGGCTTAACTAGGAACTCTTTATTTATGTATTAAACACACATGTATTAAATTTTCCAATCAACTAAATTATAGCATAAAAATAAACATTTATCATATACTTGGAATAAGATAATAACCACTTTATTATTGCCTCTGGGAATATTCCCTTCACAAGCTACTCGTTTAGCTTGTTAAACTCTTTCAAATACATAACTTTAATTTTTTCATAAATTAATATCATACTGCTAATGTTTCTTGCACCTATAATGTTGTAGAAATACTATATTTTTCATTTATCTTGCCTTTGTGAAATTATGGAAGTACTATTTTTTATTGTATTTCTAAATTAGTAGGAAAATTATTTTTTTCTAATATATGTACATTTTCACAACTTAGAATGAGATAAATGAGCTACTCGCGAGTTTACCGAGTCGAGCCGAGTTTCAAAGAGCTCGTTGTGTAAAAGAGACGAGTCGAGCTAGCTAGTTAGTTGAACAAGCTTTAGCAAGTCGAGCCGATCTTGCTCTATTCAGCTCGAATTCCGGCCCTGCTTGTTCGGGTAGCCAAGTAGATACAGGCATGCAATATCTGATACTCGAGTTATAATATAATCGCCTTGTTGAGGGCGCTCGAGCCCCCAATTCCTTGTTGTGGTCGATCCTATGAGTGAGGTCTGGTTCCTCCATGGGAGTATAATCCTGGTTGGGGGTAGAGCGGCTGGTGTTGTCTATGCTCATGCTTCAATTGGTGCTGCTGCTTGAGCTTGTGTTCTTGCTTGAGCCAGAGTTGTTGATGGATCTTGTGGTTATTCTAGGCTTCAGCTCACACAGCTCGTCAACTATATGAATTTCTTGAGATGACTTTGCCCAAACCACCCCAGTAGAGGTATGTCATGAATGAATATCTCGTACAAACTGCTTGGGCTGATTGCACCCACGCAACAAAGCCTCACCTAAAGTGGGTGTTGCTTGATATAATCCACCATGACCCCGACCGGGTATAGGAGGAGGTCGCAATCCACGTGACTGTACAGTCCTCCATCGGCCTCAATAAGTAGCCCAATCTCCCCGGGGGCCTAGTTTCCAAGATTTCATGGAGTCACGAGGTCAGGAGCCCCTAAGCGCGCAAAGTACCCGAAGTTTCCACATTGGTGCTACCTTACTCTTGTTTCAGGTCTAAATCATGTGAAATCTTTTGACTCGGAATCCAGTGACATTGGCCGTTTACCCTGCGCTATTTCCTTCCTCCTTTTCATCCATGCGTCCAGGTCATCCCATCCATGGTCGATGGTCCGTCTCAGCACCATCTCCCTGATTGTGGTCGTTGGCTCTAGAAGTATGTATTCCATGAGAGCATTGGTCGTGGTGAAGGCCTTTGCAAGGAACAAGCCCCCGAGTGTGCAGTCTTGCATGACAGGTCATTGGAGCAGCCATGAAACATCGGTGTCTTGATGTCCCGCCTTGGCGATGCCATGAGGCTAGTCCTCTGGTACCCTGATAGCTCCCTTGGACCTCGTGAAGGTGAATGTTTATCCCATGTGGTTGATGAGAGGGTGTTAAACTGGGACAACTATTCCTGGCCTAGTACCACGAGCTGTCATGTTAGCCTATTGACTGGCCTAGTACCATGAGCTGTCGTGTTAGCCTATTGACCACCTTGAATGTGCATAATCTGACTATGAAGTTGCTCGTTTCCCTGAAGGTGATCGGCAAAGTGACTTCCTCTCTATCTTCGTCCGGGTCACTGGTAGTGCTCTCCAATCTGATATGATTGACATGGACTTGTAAGTAGGTCAACAACATCGAAGATATCATGCTTGAAATTATTGTCGGACATGCTACGCTTCCCCGGATACACACATTGGCAACGTAAGGGGAGACGATAAGCATTCAGTCGGTCCGCGTGTTCTGATCATGTGGTGGGTAAATGTAATGTCATGCCGTACCCTCGGGCTCAAGAATGGTAGCATTATATCTGCATTGACCATGCCTGTGATACGTCCATTTTGCATCATTATTCTATATCATAATTCACTATTATTCGTTGATATATTTCATATTAAGAGATGATACTTATGTTATTTCATCTGTTTTTGCATGGTTAATGACTTTTGGAGCATGGACCGCTGCAGTCAGGATTCTGATGGAAATGGTGTTGTTTGGAGGCAAAATTTGCAAAGATCAGAAAATCCGGGAAAATACATGGAAAATACTATTTTTCCAGAAGACGAAGGAAGCCAGAAGGGGAAGCAGAGATGGGCCATAGGGGGCCCACACCACCCCCTGGCGCGGGCCACCCTAGGCCACGCCACCAGGTGGTGTGGCCGCCCTGGTCCACCTCTGGCTCTCCCCTCTAGCGTATATATTCCTCCCGAAACCCTAAGACTCAGGGAGCGACCACAGAAAGATTCCGCCGCCTCTACAGGGCGGAAAACACCGAGAGAGAAAGATCTCTCCGGCAGACAGATTTCTGCCGGGGGAATTCCTTCCCGGAGAGGGGAGATCGTCACCATCAACACCACCATCAAGCTGGACTTCATCGGGATCATCATCATCACCACCACCATCATCACCATCAGCACCCTCATCACCATCTCCATATTGCTATAACAATTGGGTTGAATCTTGCATAGTTCTTAGGGGAAACTTTCCCGGTGTTGATTACTCTTTGTAGTTGATGCTATTGAGTGAACCATTGAATTATCATTTATGTTCAGATTGTTATACATCATTATTCCATCTCTGATCATGATCCATATGATGTCTTGTGAGTAGTTCGTTTTGTTCTTGAGGACATGTGAGAAGTCATGTTGTTAGTAGTGGAGTTGTGTTGAGAAAGATTCAATAGTTTGATATTTAAGTTGTGGTGTACTTCTTCTAGTGGTGTCATGTGAACGTCGACTACATGACACTTCACCTATATGGGCCTAGGGTAATGCATTGTGTATTTGGCTACTAATCGTAGGGGTTGCCGGAGTGATAGAAACCTGAACCCCCGTTAGGAAACCATTGCACAAGGGACGTAAGGGTCTTAGAGTTTAAAGTTGTGGTTAGGTTTCTACCTTAGTTACTTTCTTGTACTTACGGATGTTTGCAAGGGGTATAATCACAAGTATGTATTAGTCCTAGGAAGGTTGGTACATTAGCACAGGTTCACCGACACAACACTTAGCAAGCTAAAGAAGATTAATCAACTATATGAAGCGAAAGCACTTGACAGTCTTCCCATGTGTCCTCGAGAATGTTTGGTCATCTTAAGTAATACAACCGGCTTGTCCTTTGCCGAATAAAGGATTGGGCCACTTGCTGCATTTATTCCTACCGTCTTTTATTTACTCATACTTTATTTACTTGCATTATCAAAAACCCCTAAAAATCCGTTTGCTAAGTATTTGCAGAGAATTCCTTATCCATACCACTAGCCAGCACCTTCTGCTCCTCGTTGGGTTCGACACTCTTACTTATCGAAAATACTACGATACACCCCATATACTTGTGGGTTATCAAGACTATTTTCTGGCGCTGTTGCCAGGGAGTGAAGCGCTATTGGAGAGTGGAACTGGTAAATGAAACTTCTACTGTGAGTATTGTTTATTTCTGTTAGTTGCTTTATTTTCGTTATGGATAATTCGCTGAGTTTCTTATTTGGTAATGCTACTACCACTGCTAAGGTAGTAGATGAACCACCACCTGCTGAGAATGATGCTTTTAAAATACCTACAAGAATTATTGACCGTGTTATGGATAACTACTATGTTGGGGATGGAACTGTCCATCCCGGTGATCATTTACTCTTTATACACGAATTGTGCGGGTTGTTCAAGTGTGCAGGTATTACTACAGATCAAGTTAAGAAGAAGTTATTCTCATTATCACTGAAAGGAAGAGCTGAGGAATGGTATAAGCTGCTGAAGAATGATCAAGCTCTAGAATGGGAGGAAATAATACCTCTCTTTTATTCAAAGTTTTATCCTCCTAGTGAGATTCATAAAGATCGGAATCAAATATACAACTTTTGGCCTCTTGATGGAGAGAGTACAACTCAAGCTTGGGGGAGACTGAAGTTACTTATGCTCAAATGTCCCATTCATGAGCTCCCCAATAATATCATTATCAATAACTTTTATGCAAGGCTCCCCCTACATGACAAGGATTTATTGGATGCTTCTTATGCTGGATCATTCACTCGCATGGAAGAAGAAGCTAAATGGGATCTTCTAGACCGTATTCAAGATAATGCTGAAGCTTGGGAGAATGACAAAGGTAGAAAGTCAGGTATAAATTATGATTATTAATGAATTGAATCTTTTATGGGAACTGATGTCTTTCAAAATATTAAAAATGCTTATGGTCTACACTCTCAAGCTATTGCTTCTTATTTTAAGGCTTTTGCTTCCTATATTGAAGTGCCTAAAAAGAAGTGGAATAAATATCTTGAACCTTATAAATATGTTGCTAAGAGTGTTCCTGCAAGAAATACTGAAGTTTGTACTGCTAATCATGTTTTACCTGAACCTTATATTGAGAAAATGCCTTTCCCAATTAAGATAAAGGAACATTCTATGATAGCTAGTATGGTTAATGAAAGTATAATCAAAGATGTTGAACCTAATAAACAAATGGTTGATGAATCTATAATGGCAAATGTGAAAGACTTTGTTACTAAATATGAAGAAGAGGGACACACTATCCTTTGTAAGGATACCTCTAATATTGTTTCACAAAGTAGTGTTATGAGAGCCAGTATTCCTGTGTTTTCTATTAGAATAAGTGATCATTGTTACGATGGTCCTTGTGATAGTTATATTGTTAAGTTTATGCATGATACTGAAAGTTACTATGAGAGAGGGAAAAGTGTTCTTATGCATCTCAATAATATCAAGTTTCCTCGTTTTATGTTGAAAGTTTTTATGTTGTACTTCTTTTGCCTTCTTATGCAAGTAGTCTCTAGTTTCAACAACTTGTTTGTTTACAAAATTCCCTTGCATACGAAGTGGGTTAGACTTAAATGTGTGTATTTTTGCTTCTTAATGCTCTCTTTCACTTCAATTCATATTCCTGAGAGAGCATCTTCAAAATTATCATGCCCATCTTAATGGCTATAAAGAAACAACTTTTTGGGAGACAACCCAATTTATTTTTTCTTTCAGTTTGTTTTTGTTTATTTGAGTCTTGGAAGTTATTACTTCGGTAATAACCTCTCCTTATCCTTTTTTGTTTGGTTTTTGTGTCAAGATCAACCTCTAATGAGAGAGAAGTAAGATTTGGGGAAGTTGCTGTCCCGAAACGGATTTTTGTGCTTAACCGTAAATATTCGTGAGAGATCTCTATATGTCGGATTGAGCTGTAATTTTTTGTGCTTCTGCCCCAAATTGTTATTTAACTTTAGTTAGTTTTAAACTTTTTGATTTGAGCAATAGAAGAGTTTTGAAAAAATTGATCTTTTCCTGCTAGTCTGTTTTGACAGATTTTGCCACTCTTGCATTTGCTTCTTTATTCGATTTCCTTTTTGAATTCTTTTTGGGTCTACGGAAGGAGTTTCTACAGTATCTTATGTTTTGATGGTTTTCAGTTGAAGTTGAACTCAAAAGGTTTTATCACTTCACTTATACTAATGTTGCTAATGAGAACTATGTGAAGTTTTGTGTGAAAGAAATTTCCAGGTAGTGGAGATAATGGTTTAATAAGGAAGACAAAGGTTTTATGGCTCAAGTAATAAGTGTATGAAGATGAAGATATTGATGTTATTCAAGTGGTGACTCCAGAGAAATTTATCAAGGACCAAATTCAGAGACCTGTAGACTCCGTTTTCAAATAGGTAACAGTTCTGGTAAGAAAAGTTCCGCGAAAATACTATCCAACTATATTTTTGCAGTTTTTAGACAATAAGGAAAGTTACAAAGAGAAAAAGGGACGGAAACGGAGCCAGGGTGGCTCACACCACCTTGTGGCGCGGGCCCGTTTTCTCGCAGTACCTTCCTTTTGTTGTGAAACTTCATAATATATAATCCCCTGGATCTCCCGAGGTTCGTATATCGTGTTCTCGTCGTGTTTTTGTTTCGATCTGTTTCTACGAGGAACTATCTTTGAAAGCTTAGAAGCACAATGATCTCCGCCAAGGATAAAGGAAAGGAGCCTATGGAGGAAGACCTCCAAGACCCCGGGCAGGAGAAGGAGATCAAGAGCCAAGGTGAAGAGGAGGCAAAGCACACCGGCACTACCATTGCAAGCACTGGAGTGGTGGAAAACCTTGCCAGGACTATGTCAATTGAAGGGAAGCCTCCTCATCACTATTCAGATCCATGGTCACTTCCTCCGCGCGCCAAGAATCCTTTCCATACCCTTATCCATGAGCATCAATACCAAAATATGCCCAAGGAGAAATTACCCTCCAATTGGGATTTGCCTCGTTCTAGCCATGCAGGAAAAGAAGACTTCAAGGACGTAGAGTGGGGAAAGAATCACAAGATCTGGGATTCTCAACCCGACATGATCATGAGCCGCATTGAGCAAAACTCACAACTTATTTGTAATCTCACCTTTGAGATTGAGGACTTGGGGAAACTGATCAAAGATCTCATCAAGAGGATACCACCACCACCGAAGGAGTAATTCGTCATCAGGTTTGGCATCCCCTTGGTTTGTTCCAAGCTTAGGGAGTGCCGCGGTATCACATCACTATCTCTATCTTTTTACCTTTTTAGTAGAGTCAAATCATGAATAGAGAAGTTATCATGTAGGATGGTTTGCATTATGGAAGTGTCCCCTCTCTCGTTAGATATGTATCCCTTGGTGTGAGTTGCCGTTATGGAATATTAATGAGAAGTTCTATCATTTACTCTTCTGCATAGCTTATTTTAGTTTTCAATTCGTGGTTATATGATTGATCTTGTTGTTAGTATTGGTATCACTTTGGGATCATTGAGTTAATTTAGTTGGTTTTGGCAAACCCGGCTCGGTCAGTAGCAACACTATTTTTGAGAGTTGAATGAAAAGATAAAAGTACTCTAAAGAAAAATAATTTCATCATATTTCTTTCTTGATTTGCTCATTAGTTTAATATTCTCTGGTTAAGGTCTTTTTTGCTTCCAAGGAAGATTGCATGTTTGTTTTTATCACTTGTATGTTTGTTTGTTTCCTTCAACTCTTATACTTGCTACCCAGCCTTGCTAGCCAAAAACCTGTACTGAGAGGGAATACTTCTTATGCATCCACCTCCTTTAAACCAAACCCATGCAATTTGTGTCCACCATACCTACCTATTAGCATTATTGCTATTCCAAGTAAATTCTTGTTTTGTCTACCTCCCAAATTAAACTTGTTATGTGAAAAGAAGTGATTAAAGCTCTCACGAACTTGATGGCACACTTTACTTTCTTGCACTTAATAAACTTGAACCATTGTGCTCACCTATGTTGCGTATATGCTTGCGCTTTGTAAGTTGTGAATTAGCAGAACCATGCTGTCTTGGGGAACGCTTTCAACATTGCACTGTTACTTTGTACCTAGTTGATATCATGTTCTTTTGTCTATGGATGTCGTCGGTGTGAAATGATAGGGGAGCTTGTAAGTCCATGGAGTTATGCATGTGTGTTAGAGAAACGCCTGGGCCGCTGGTCTAATCCATGCTGACATGGTGGAAACCTACAACATAACCATAACGAGCATCTATGAAGCATTCTTCTTATAGAAAAAGAGATCGATATTGAGAAAAAGAGAAAAAAAGATATTATGAAAAGAGGAAAGAGAGGAAAAAGCACCGTATTCCCATGGTAAATAAGAAGATTGCTGAGATGCTTGTTGTCTGCTTGCCTTGTCATTTTGATATGGGGATTCTTCCGTATCATCGAGAAAGGGGTACCCTGTTGGCGGTTCTCTATGATACACATGTGCTTACGATGACAAGAACTTACCGGTGACTAAACTTGAGTAGCATGAGGAGCGGCCCTCGTATTCAAGGGACATGAGATTCTCAATTTACAACTTGTCAAGCATATCCTCATATTTGACCACTTTAACCTTAATCACCTAAAGATTCCTATGATAGGGGAAATGAGAGCTGAAAGCTAATAAGTTCCATAATTTTTGGAAGCTCTTTATGAGACTTGCAATCCCTGCTTCCCTCTACGAAGGTCCTTTCTTTTACTTTTAAGTTGAGTCAGTAAACCTATTCCCTTCCATCTCAGCAAGTATTTTGAGTTGTTGTGTTTCATTCATTCATATGATGATTTCTTCAATCATGTTTCTTATGTTCCTTGTTTTGCACATTGCTCTTATCTTGATGTTTACTACTTTGAAAGCTATCATTGAAAAACCAGTTATTTGTGAACTCCAGCATATTATCAACTATTCTTCGACCAAGAGCTATGTTTGCCATTACCAATTATGATTTACTTTATGTATCTTTATTGTGTTTCCTTTACTTATTGCAAGTTAAGTTATATAATAGTGAGTTGTCTTCTATTATGATCTATGTATTGATGAATGTGATGCTTCTTGTCCGTACTCTTTTATCGACTCTTCACTCCATAAACCTGAGGCCATGTTTATTGAGCTCAGTTTCGCTTGGGGACAAGCGAAGTCTAAGCTTAAGGGGAGTTGATACGTCCATTTTGCATCACTTTTCTATATCATAATTCACTATTATTCATTGATATATTTCATATTAAGATATGATACTTATGTTATTTCATCTTTTTTTGCATGGTTGATGACTTTTGGAGCATGGACCGCTGCAGTCGGGATTCTGATGGAAACGGTGCTGTTTGGAGGCAAAATTCGCGAAGATCAAAAAATCCGGGAAAATACATGGAAAATCCTATTTTTCCAGAAGACGAAGGAAGCCAGAAGGGGAAGCGGAGATGGGCCACAGGGGGCCCACACCACCCCCTGGCGCGGGCCACCCTAGGTCGCGCCACCAGGTGGTGTGGCCGTCCTGGTCCACCTCTGGCTCTCCCCTCTAGCGTATATATTCCTCCCGAAACTCTAAGACTCAGGGAGCGACCACATAAAGATTCCACCGCCTCTGTGGGGCGGAAAACACTGAGAGAGAAAGATCTCTCCGGCAGACAGATTTTTGCCAGGGGAATTCCTTCCCGGAGAGGGGAGATCATCGCCATCAACACCACCATCAAGCTGGACTTCATCGGGATCATCATCATCACCACCACCATCATCACCATCAACACCCTCATCACCTTCTCCATATTGCTGTAACAATTGGGTTGAATCTTGTATAGTTCTTAGGGGAAACTTTCCCGGTGTTGATTACTCTTTGTAGTTGATGCTATTGAGTGAACCATTGAATTATTGTTTATGTTCATATTGTTATACATCATTATTCCATCTCTAATCATGATCCATATGATGTCTTGTGAGTAGTTCGTTTTGTTCTTGAGGACATGGGAGAAGTCATGTTGTTAGTAGTGGAGTTGTGTTGAGAAAGATTCAATAGTTTGATATTTAAGTTGTGGTGTACTTCTTCTAGTGGTGTCATGTGAACGTCGACTACATGACACTTCACCTATATGGGCCTAGGGTAATGCATTGTGTATTTGGCTACTAATCGTAGGGGTTGCCGGAGTGATAGAAACCTGAACCCCCGTTAGAAAACCATTGCACAAGGGACGTAAGGGTCTTAGAGTTTAAAGTTGTGGTTAGGTTTCTACCTTAGTTACTTTCTTGTACTTACGGATGTTTGCAAGGGGTATAATCACAAGTATGTATTAGTCCTAGGAAGGTCGGTACACCTTTTGCTCCTCGTTGGGTTCGACACTCTTATTTATCGAAAATACTACGATACACCCCCTATATTTGTGGGTCATCAGCTTGTCATTTCCCTGGTCTAGATATGGTTGAATTCATAGGGGGAGGGTCACAGGGAGAAGCAAGATCTAGCTCCATGTCCTCATCCCCTACTAGATCGACGCATGGCTTAAAGTGTCTTTGCTCTGTCTTGAACTCGATCCAATGCCACATTAGCGTACACTAGTTTTGCCCATGGTGACGGTCTTGTGAATTCCACACCAGTTTTCCTTTGTATGCTGGGAGAGCGGTATCCACCTCATGTAGGTCTGGTTTGTTCGCTGAAACCTCGGTGGTCGTCCTGTCAACATCCGTGCTTTGGAGGTTATGTAAGGTCTTGGCGCTTCCTTGTGAAGCCGAGGTCGTCCCGTGTGGCGAAGCAGCAATAATTCACGTCGTCAGCCTTCCTACAAGTATAGGTCTTCTTCTTGTATCGCTTCCTCACCTGAGAATTGGGCCTACTTATGAATAGTCCGGACCGGCGTCCTCAAAGTTGAAGATCCTACACTCGGGCACCTGGGTACCCTACCTCCATGCATAATGGGGAGGCTTGACCTTTTGGCTAACAAAGTAGGGTGCGGGGCACTTTAGCGTGACATGTCAAGCTCCCCCATGTGAGGCCACTATGGCATGGGTTTCATATGGATGTCCCAGCATGTTGACGTACTCCGTCCTTCTCTCGTGTTGGCCTTCGTATTTGAAGTGTCCTGCCATGAGGGGCCAGGGTGATCTGGATCCCTCGGGGCTGCCTATGCCACCATAGAAGCTTCTCAGGCGACGGGACGAACCTCACCAAGTGACGTCCAAAGTTAACCACTGTTTATGGGTAATAGTTGTAGATAGGCCATCTAGCCCCGTGCTCTTGTGCGAGTTTCGGTAGCTTTGCACTTCGCAGTCCGTGAGGGGTGAACCTTCGTCGACCTGGTTGTTTCCACCGTTAGGCATCCTTATAGAGGATCTGGTATGCATGATGCAGGCACCCCCTGTCTGGTGTGCCAATTGACGAAGGATTGTTTCATGACCCCATGACAACCTCACTTCCAAAGATTGACAGAGAGTTTTGTTTGTTCGGCAATCGACTCGTGCCAGCAGGTGTGGATCTCAAAGATAAAGATAGATGTATAACAAGGAGGATTCTCTCAGACTTATTTATAATGTGATCAATGGATCATACAATGTATCAACAAGATGACCCCGACGGGCTTATAACAGTACCAAGGGAGAATAGATAAATCTAGGGTTTATGACTAACTGTAATGGCTATGACTTCGATGATTATGGCGTGTCCCCTCTAGGTGAATGTCTACAAGTATATTTAGCCACTGGTAGTGTTAGATTCTCCCTTAGTCATGACAGATCTTCATCTTGTCTTGCACATTAAGTTGATCATTTTCCTCCCTTGGATGAATGTCTAGTCTTCAGAAATCTCCAGAGAGATGTCTTACAACCACACATGACAAGTCGGTTGAGAGCTCCTGGGCGTGGGCCTTTGAATCTTGTGGGCCAGTGTCTTCGTGGGCAGAGATCGTGGATTAGACCCATGTGTCGTACATGCCCAAATCCACCCATCACCAATAATTGGTTACTCTTCTCAATAGCATTACCAAAATAATACACATCACTTATGAAAAAATTATTCTCAAACGAGAGGGATTTAAAAATATATATAATAAGTTTCAAATCCATATCACTTTCTAAACCATCTTAAAAGTAACATTGTGTCATCTGCACATTGCAGCATGACCAAAACATGACCACACCATCATGCAACAAATTAGAGATGACCCACCTATTTGTGCCTTTTAACAATAATTGTTAAATAACAATTAAATTAGAGAGAATGGGGGTGGGGGAGGGGATCTCCCTGCCTTACTCATGTCACAGTTTCAAGATATGATCCAGTTTGATCATTAATTTAAACAACCACACTGTCATCATTAACTATACTCATCACTCAATTTATTCATACATATATAAAATCCTTTCACTAATAATATACTTTCTGAAGAAATACAAATCTACCGAATCGCTCATGTTATGATGTTCTACATCCTAGGTCTCCGCGTTCCGTCATCTGGCTTAACCCTTAAGATTTCCTCAAATCCACTTAAAAACCAATGCATGATTTAGTACTCGCTCCTTACCGAAATGTAGTGCATCTTAGTATTTTCAAAATTCAAATGACGTCAACTTTGACCAGATATGTCGAAAAGTATATGAACATTTGGAACTACAAATCAATATTATTAGAATCATCATGAAATGTACTTCCATATCATATATATTTGATGTTTTATTTTCTACATACTTGGTCAAATCTTGCATTATTTGACTTTTGAAAAAACTAATATGCACTATATGTTGGCCAGGAGGGAGTACCATGATATGTTATTGGGTATTGAAGTGGATATTTCCCTACCTTTTTAATTTCTATTGGTTTTCTGGACTTTTTATTTGATGTTTCCATACTTTATGTTGACAATAAAGTATTAAAGGCATGAAGGTACTGGTAGTGAAGAACTGTAATTGAGGAAAACAATATCGACTACACCACCGACTGAGCACATAAAAAACAAACGACCGCATTATAGAGAACTGAAAGAAAAAAATCAATTGCCAAACCGAGAATCCAAATATCTTATATTTATGAAGAAAAACAAAAGATGGTACAAGGGACAACAATCCGCAAAACGACGAAAAGCAAATAAAATCGCATAGAAAATATTACCGGCGTTCTTCTTCCTTGGCTTGCTCTTTGGAGATTAAAAAAATGCACTGAAAAGACAGTAGACAGAAACCTGCAAGCACCCTCGACATAAAATGCTTTGAACACCACAATAGTCACTCGTCATGAACAACAGATCTCTAACCTACCAAACGGACCTGCAGAAATTGCCGGGCAGGTCACGCAGTCTCCTCGCAGGCCATACTTGGCCAGATCGATCTCGCTGCCATTACCTCGTTGGATCTGTCTAAGGCGCGCTCCATCGGTCGCACGAACGTACAGATATCCATATCTCTCAGGCCCCACGTAGGCAGGCACGTACCATTTCGCCACGTGGATTTTCCTTTAGGTGTCGGCAGGTTGGTCAGGTCACGTCAGCTCCACACATCCACACTGGCAAAACTAGCACAGATTAATAACGACCTTCCCTGCCCTTTCCCTTTTCCTAACGGATCAGCCTCGCCTCTTCAAGCAACCTCAGCCACAATCATCCCAGACTTCAGAGTGATCCAGCTGGAGCACAGCAGAATAAATGATCCTCAGGATCAGACCTCAGAAGTGAGAAAAAGACCGCACAAGTGGCTGGATATCTTCTATGGTCGAGACGTGGATGGTTCGATTAAGAACAAGAGCGAGTCAACTAGCACCAGCAACTTGCAGGTCTGGAGTGCCTGTCAATCAAAAAAAATTGCAGGTTCCGCTGGTGTGTGTGTGTGTGCCGACCATGCCTCCGGCAGCAACAGCGACGACTAGTTAAGCCGAAGTAAACTTTGATCTTGATAGCTGCACTTCAGCTCCCTATTAATGTCAACGCATAATTGAGCTGAGTAGCTGACAAATACTTTTCATTTCATTTCAGTGAAGGTCAGTACTCCATGAAAACAAAGTTATCAACAAGCGCTCTGCCAGGCACTCATTGCCGCGACCAAGGTGATTTTGCACAAAATTACGAGCGCTTCTCCCACGGGCCACGGCCCAATGCTCGAAGAACACACGTTCAGTACTTCAGTCTACGAAGTGCCATTGCGGCAACCACGTGCAATCTTCTCTTTCTTTCTCCAGAGCGTGCAGGTTCTCTGAACAACGAACCTCTGCAGTAGGATAACGCGATCTTCTCCCATACAGCAGCAAAGTTCCATGGAGTCGCGGAGGACGTGCATGCATCCTCTGCTCCCTTCCGCTTGGGCAGGATCTCTCTGGATCATGTCAAAACCGAATCTTAGATAGTAGATCGATTGTCTCCTCGTCAGTCGCGTTCCATCGGTTCGCTGCACGGGGGTGGCATTGGAGATACGGAATCGTTGCTCGGATGGTGTGCAATCATATCTGTCCATGTTCAGATAACTTTAGGGAATAGATGGCATTTGCATAACCTGAAATGAAGTCATTTAAGATAGTCCCTCCGACCCATATTAGTTCAATTTTATCTAGATACGGATACATCTAGACTAGATACTTAACTAGATATAGATACTTAACTAGATACATATGAATCTAGACAAAGTTGAGTCAACTAATATGGATCGGAATGAGTACTAGATTTTCTTTTCTAGAGGAATATATAAGTTCAGATATTAGTTTGATGAGTACTTTTTTTCTGGATCTGGATCCGACTTTATTTATGTACTAACGAGAATATATCAAATATATCAGATCCTAGAGAAAGATGGACACGAGCAATAAAATATCCTAGATAAAAGTATAAATTTTAAGAGATTTTTATTTTCGTGTCTCTCGTTCGTACTCACTTTTCTCCAGCCGCTTAACCTTTTCTCACTTTTGTCCATCTATTTCTCGAAAACTTATCAAAGAGTTCGAACGGCAGCTGTCGTCAGGTTGACTAACATGTGGAACCGCACAGTGTGAGACCACGTGGGACGGGTTGGTCAGGAACGCGTTATGCCTGGGCCAGTTTGTTAGGAACGCGTTATGGGGGACATGGTGTGGGACCACGTGGGACGCGTTTGGTGGTTATGTGCGCCATGTCGCCGAAATTGGAAGTTTTTTTTTGTAATTTTTATGATTGACCTTTTTAAGAGCACCTTTTCCCTTCTCTCGCTAATAGTTGTGTTTTTGTTTTCAAAAAGACAGCGAATCTAGAGCAGCTTTTCTCTTCATTCATTGTTCTTTTGGCCCTTATTTTTTCCTAATCTGGTAGCAAATCTCAAGCAGCAAATCTAACCAGTACTATAAATACATTTAGTAAACAGAGCATATGTAGATAAAACAGCTAATATAGGATATATAACATATGTAGATAAAGCAGCTCATATAGGATATATAGTACCGTACTTAACGAGGTTCGATAATTAGGCTACTCAGCAGCAGTAGCGGACAAGTTCAACACAGACACTACAAAAGAAGCTGCTTTATAGCAGCAACAACACAAGATCAGTCACCCCTAATGGCCTCCGCCTCCTCCCTTTGGCGCCTCCTCCACTTATTGCTGCTCAATCCCTTGACATTGGGCGCCTTGGGCTTGATCGGGGGCATGCGACCCTCCTCGATGGCCACCTTCTGGAGGTGAAAACCGAGCATCTGGTGCTTCGCTCTCAAGTCGTGGACGTTCACGGACTCGTTGTAGGTCTTCACATCCTTGGCATGCTTCACGAGGGAGTTGAAGTCGGTGGCGAGGAGCCTCCTGGTGCAGAACGGGCACCTGTAGATGTCACCGGTGAAGAAGTTATCGTACTGGTCAGACTTCAACCTCCTCAGCACCTGACGAGTCTTGGTGTCCTTGGACTCGTCGTCGCTGCTATCCTCCTGTTGGAAAAAAATAGAGTGCAATATGTTGGGTTCGCAGCATAGAAAACAAAAAATTTCCTACGATGTGAACATCTAAGTACCAAGATCTATCTACCTAGATACAATCAACGGGTGGATATACATCCATAGAGAACATACCCTTGAAGAGCGATAAAGCGTTACGACGTTGTACTCGTGGATGATGTAGTCGTACACTTGCTGATCTCAAGATCATGATGAAGTCCAGCGAGTCCAGCAAGTCTAGCACCAGCAAGTCCAGCACCGCAAAGCAGCGGTGCATCCGTGATCGCACACACGTCCGGTACCTAGACAACCTCCGCGTCCTCGCTCCAGGGATGCAACGGAAGCATCAACTTCTTTCCAGATAAAGCCACTGGGAACATATATCTCGCTAATCCGAGACCATAAAGAATAATTTCTAGATGGGGAGAGAGATCCTTCATGAGGAGGTGTGAGAGTGGAGGAGGAGGTGGTGCTCCTTTTATAGGGGAGGGGGGCTGCCCAAGGGGCATGGCCGACGGCCATGGTGGGTGCCCCCACCTCTTCCTCATTCATGTGGGTGGATCTCCCACTCACATAAACTCACCTCCACTCACATGTCCACTCGCATGCATTAAATTTCCACCAAATTTAATGCAACTCTCATTTAATAAGACTCTTTTATTTATTTTATTCAGAATTTTTTTAATTACTTTAATTAACAAACATTTACATAAAACCCCCGCAACCTTTCAATATCACATGCAGAACCACTTTCTGCAATTTCACCCGAAACAATTCTGGTTTCCATCAAAATGATTCCAACGCTTACATAATCTTTATCTGAAACACATTTGCTCCTAAATGGTGTCGGTATCCTTTAAGTGTGCCACCCTACGGTTCGCAAATAATGCAGACATGATCGAGACCCCTCTCCGATCAATAATCAGCAGCGAGACCTGGAGATCCGTACTAACTCCCACACATTCAACAATGACTCTGGTGATCGTGTGAACCTTTAACATTAGAAGTAGATCCCTTTGTCTCGTGATATATTACATGTACGAGATTCGATCATCGGTATCTCCATACCTAGTTTGATCCCGTTACCGACATGCACTCTTTTCTCATTTCCGTGATATAATATTCTAGTGATCTCATCACTTGCTTGCAAGTTATCTCAATGTGATATCACGAGAGGGCCCATAGTATATCTATCCGTCATTGGGATGGACAAATACCACTCTTGATCCATGAGCCTCTACATAACACCTTCAGAGTATCTTAACCCACCTTTATTGGCACCCTGTTACGGTGTGACGTTTGATGTTATCAAGTTACTCTTCCAGTGTTAGTGGTTGACATGATCTCATGGTCTAAGGACTAAGATTACTTCGTATGATGTTATAGCAATATAAACATAATGACTTTGATCGTAATGCTATACTTCGGATGAATGTTCATCACATCATTCCACCAATGTTGTGACCTTGTTATTAACAACATCCAATGTCTATGATCAGGAAACCTTGATCATCTTGTTAATCAATGAGCTAGTGTATATGAGAGGCATAACTAGAAACTCTTTATTTTGTTTATTAAACACACATGTATTAACATTTTCAATTAATACAATTATAGCATGCAAAATAAACATTTATCATAAACATGGAATAAGATAATAACCACTTTATTATTGCTTCTCGGGCATATTTCCTTCACAATAAGGACATGATTGAGATACCTTCATTATCGAGATTGATTATTTGCATAAATTAACCGTGACATCCCCTGATTATTCCCCAATCCCAAAATCTCAAACCAAATCAAATACTGATCCCAACTACAAATCAACCTAGTACGAACTAGGGGATCCCTTAACTGCAACTCGGAGGACAAATAAAATAGGATTGAAATACGAACAGGGGATTCATCGAAATACGAGATATAACACAAGAGGATTAGCTACTGTAAAAATACCTAGCATCCAACGATTGAAAATATGAACAACCGAACCCTAATAACATACGACCTAGCATCCAACGATGGGAATGCGGGAAGAACAAGGGAAGGGGAGAAAACCCTAGTTACCTCCGACCATGGGTCGGCGATGCAGGTGTCATAGGGGTTCTCCGGCCTGATGTAATCATCCTCCTCGTAGGGATCCCAGCCGAGCTGGATCTGCCCGAGACCGACGGGGCCTCCTCGCCAGCGGCTACGGCGGAAGCAGGGAAGGGGGTCTAGACGGGGACGACGGTTGCCTTTGATGCCTCGACAGGGGCCTCCTCGCCAGTGGCCTTGGAGGTGATGATGGCCCCCATGCCGTTCTTCTCCATCGCCGGTTTTGTTGGGTTTTCTTGGGGTTTTTTAGAAGGTGATGGGAAAGTGGAGATGGTTGCATGAGTGAGCGAGTGAGTGATGATTAAGAGTGAGGAGGCCTCTATAAAGGTGAAGGGAAGTGACGTTTCGTTGCACCATCATGCACCATGTGTAACCGCGTACGCTACTACACCATGCACATCCACACATGTATGCTACCGCCCCGTGTAGCGCGACACGTGTACCGTGCGTCACCATTTTCCCTCGTGTCTAACCCTGGAAACTTAGTTGTTCTCAGTTATACCTGCAAGTGTAACACTAGCTGTTTGGTTGT
Organism: Avena eriantha; assembly: GCA_910589775.1. Taxonomy (NCBI): domain Eukaryota; kingdom Viridiplantae; phylum Streptophyta; class Magnoliopsida; order Poales; family Poaceae; genus Avena; species Avena eriantha. The sequence continues at coordinate 46,714,991 of OU342741.1, forward strand.
ACTCGGTTTTGTCATTCAGTACTAACACTACTGTGTGCAATATACTCAGTTTTATCCTCCGGTGGCTGGTCAACAGATAGTCAACGAATGGGTTTTAGCTAACTAATTGAGTCGTTTTATGCACAACAAATTTAAAAAGATCAAAACATAGTGGCATCTACCCAGGGAGTCTTATTATTTTACCTACCACCATAAGAAATGTATAGAAATCAAGTTTTAACCTAAATCACCACTTCTAAAATCACCTAGTATCTCTGAAGGTTCATGGCTTTCTACTCAAGTCTCTTCCCAAAACATCCCTCCCCAAAACATAGTTTGTCTGAATGAGGCAATAATTGTCAAACTGATGTATATTTGAATTGCAAAAAGTTTAATATATGCCAAGATGTATTTTATTGTATAAAGACACATTTTCCATTTTTAAAATCTCTTTATATTTTCTATTTGAATCCCTTTGTCAGTTTTGCCCTTGGTTTTTAAGTTCTACTCAGTTTTTCCCTCTCTCTTTGTCACAAACTCTCACACTTGTACTCATCTTGGCTGCTACGCTCTAATTGGTTGAGACAGTTGTTACGCAGATCATGCCCACAAACCACTGATCCTTTGTGAGCTATCGGACAGGATAACCCCTATATCTGTCGGGGAGCATCCCTCTATTCATGCAAAATAACAAGTTTGCCACCGGTACTTTAACTCCATAAAGAAATAATTCTAAATATAATTTGAAGGGAAGTGTTCAAAGGTGTATAATTTTCGTATATGCAAGTTTGTGCATTACATTCCACTCTATGAAAATGATAATCTCTCAAGATTTTCTTAGCACAACATTATCACGTATTAAGTGCGATTTCAAAGAGTTCAAATGTGTATAATTTCCGTATATGCAAGTTTACGCATTACATTACACTATAAAAATGGGGAGAAAATGATAATCTCTCAAAATTTTGCTAGTACATCATTATCACGTATTAAGTGTGATTTCATAGTGTTCAAAGTTTTATAATTTTTGTATACACAAGTTTATGCATTATATTTCACTCCATGGAAATGATAAATGATCAGGATTTTACTAGCACAACATAATCATGTCCTAAGTGTGATTTCAAAGAGTTCAAAGGTGTATAATTTTCATATACGCAAGTTTATGCATTACATTTCACTATATGAAAATGATAATCTCTCAAGATTTTGTTAGCATATTATTATCATGTATTAAGTGCGATTTCACAGTGATCAAAAGTGTATAATTTTCGTATATCCAAGTTTATGCATAATATTTCACTCCATGAAAATAATAAACTCTCAAGATTTTCTTAGCACAACATTATCATGTCCTAAGTGCAATTTCACAGTGTTCAAAGGTGTATAATTTTCGTATATGCATGAGGCATAAATATTTTAGTTTAGGGATCACTTTTCACGCTCTAAAAATGGTAAACTCTCAAGATTTTCCTAGGACAACGTTATCATGTCTAAATTGTAATTTGAAAGTGTTCAAGAGTTGTGTCAATTATAAACACTCTTTTACATTAAGAGTTGTATAATTTTTTTAATTTGAAAGTGTTCAAGAGTTGTGTCATTCTCTTATTTCTTATACATCCATCTCCCTAGATCTCAAAGTTTGACTTTCACCTCATAGATTCACTTGATTGCAGCCAAGACATTAACTCGGCAAACCAATTAAATCATCGTAATAGCTCACCACCCGCATTCCCCACAGCAAGCGCGCGCCCAATTGAGCTCCCGAGTTGCGCCAATTAATTGTCCACAACAAGCGCCCTTGTCTAATTGGAATATTTTGGTGCAACATCTAACCTTCCCTGCGCACGGTTGCATTGTCATCCTTCATACAGGTCAACGGGATGGCACCATAGTACGGCCAGGATGAACGGGAGGCCGAAGTGAATCTAGACAAAGGGCCGCCGTTGCTAGAGAAGGGCCGTCGTCGCCAGAGAAGAAGAAGAAAGGGGAGGCAACGGCACGGGCGCAGACGCGGGGCTAGCTCGAGGTCCCATCTTGCAACGCCAACCTGGGTAAGCTGTGGGTCCGATGCTCACGTGGATAAGATGCGGGTCCCATGCTGATCTAGTAAGTGGAGAGAGCTGTCCACTACGGGAACCGACTGAATGCGGCCCCACTTGTCAGCACGTAACAGCGGGGGTCCACTACGAGACCCGACTGAACGCGGCCCCACTTGTCAACACGTAATGGCAAGGCTGACGGACAGCGAGTTTCAGACCGTGTGAGAGTTTCGTAGAAGGAGATGGGCAAAATTGAGGAAAAGTTAAGCAGCTAGAGAAAAGTGAGTACAACTAAGGAACCGAGGGCACGAAAATAAAAATCCCAAATTTTAAATAGAAGAACTTGAACTCGTTATCTCTAGCTCCACCTTTTGCATCTAGACGCTGCTAAAACACCAGTGAAAGTTGGACTGTGAGAATCTGCACTTGTTGGAGGTCCCAAGGCTGAAATCCGCCTTTTTTTGGGTAGGATTGGGAGAACGTTTGGCTTGGTGGGCCGCCAACTCCTAGCCACCCCCAAGGACCGGCCCCCAGAGATCAGAAAACGGTGACTTTTTTTGAATTTGTTCTTCCCGCTAGCAAAACATGATCAAGTCCAAGAGTTTGACGACACAAAATAGGCACAGTCCGGCGGGACAAAAGAGAGTTTGGCGATCAAACTACATATACAAGTAGGAGATTAGATGGTAGGCTCCTCGACGGAGACCATAGGCTCCTCGATGGAAGAGGCAAGACTCGGCGATGTCTCAGGTGTGGAGCTCGGCTAGGATGCAGAAGAGGAGGTTAGGGAAGAGATCAGCATTGGTGTTGGTGCTATGGTGGACGGTGCCGGTAGGCCGTTCAGGATAGCATTGCGCTCTTCCATGTACCACTCCTTGACCTGGTCGTCCATCACCGCCGTGTTCGCCCTCATCAAGAACGCCAGATCAGTGTTCTGCTTCTTCGTGGCAACGTTGGTCTTGAGGAGATCGATCTTGATGCCTTGGTTCTGCAGCATCACCCTCCACCTCGCATTGAACTTCTCGTCCCACGCCGCGGCGTGGGTCTTGGCATCGGCCATGCATTTCTCGATCGAAGCATGGAGCCTTTCGTCGGGCGGCCCTTAACCTTGAGCTCCTTGGCCTTGTTTTGGACGATCTTAGGCCGACCTTTGGACGCCGGCGGCACCAGATCATCTAGCTTGTACAGGGCATCCTTTCCTTTGGCAAGATATGTGTGCACATCCCTCCACTTTGGGCACCCCGAGATCCGCGTGTAGACGTGGAGGAACTTGAAGTCTTAGCCATTATTGTCATCGCGGTAGAGGCTGAAGGCATGGTTCATCTACAAATAGAGCGGTGAGTTTGGGCGTAGGTTATGGCAACCTTGGGCGAAACTAGGCTACAAGCAGAGAGTTTACCTTGCATTTGAAGTCGGCGCCGCTCTACAGGCAATTCTCGATGTCCTGTTGTACCCCATGCCATTTTTTGCAGGCTCATTGGATGAGTCCCCAATGGGTGGACATGGCCTTCTCGCCACGCTCCATGTGAATCTTATTGAATTGAGGATCACAAAGTTTTCATTCATCAAACGAAAACTTGATCCTATTCCAATAGGTGTTGGAGTTTCGGTTTGCACCGGTGATCGGGTCGATGGAGTTGGTCTTCCAGGATTCGACGAGGCACTCGTCCTCCTTTGTCATCCACTTGATGCAAGATTCGCCTGGCATCACGACACACCCTTCTTCTTATTCTTCTTCCCCTTGCAGCTTGCCAAATCCTCCTCCAGGTTGGCTCGGCATCAGACACTTCTTCCTCATCCTCGTCAGCTTCTGCTTCCTCCTTGTCTTTGTCAGCGCCAAAATCATGCGTGTTGAGGCTGCTCTCGGTGGCTATGCAGGATTCCTCCTGGGTGAAGTACCCTGGATCCGAAGCGGCGGCGGTCGAACCCAACATGATCATGCTGTGCATGACAAAGTTGCTTGACATTCCATCGAACGACATGCTGGCGTTGGCGGACCTAGCAGAGAGGCCCGCGATGAAATGCTGGCGACATCCTGGGGAAGACATTGTTGGGGTTTAAGCTGCCTAACTGGTCGCCATCGTACTCCAGCAGTGAGAATCTTGTGTTTAGCGTGGCGTGGGCGCTGGCTTCCTCGAACATGGCTTGCGGGGACGGCGTGCATTGCACCGGGGAGATGCTTGACTGGCTTCCCCAAACTCCACCAGGAAATACTAGCCACTATGATGCGGCAGATACATGCCGCCGTGGTACGCTGATGCCTGTGCCTGAGATTCCTCCTCCGCATGCGCCAGGGCCTCCTTCTTTGCCTTGAATTTCTTCTCCCTCTCCCGGCGACACTCACTCTACACCTTCCTCCGGTTCACAAGCTTCAGCCAATCAACATTGCTCATGCCTTCAGGCTTTTCCTTGGGCTTTGTCTACTTTCTTGGCTTCTTTGGTTTGAGGTTGGCGTCGGTGGTGGGTATCGGGCCATTGAATTTCTTCGGCCCCATGGCGGTGTAGATCTGTGGGAGGTGACGGGTGGGAAGGCGAGGAAAATGGAGGGGGGAAGGAGAGATGGCGGGTGTTGGCGGGAGCTCGCTGTCAAGTTGGAGGGGAAAGGAGGGAAGGAGAGAAAACGGGGGAATCAACTTCTCACGCTGACAACCGAGGCCTGCTCGGCTTTTCGCTCCATCTGGTGCCCCCAGGCAAACCCCGGGGCGCTGAGTTCGGCCTGAGTTTGCTGGATGGATTTTTGGCCCAATCCAGCGAGCTCGGGCTCTTGGGGGCGTGGTTGGGGGAATTTTCACCGGATGGAGCCAAAAATGGGCCTTGGGTGTCCGTGGAGGCGGAAAAGTGGAGATGCTCTAAACTCAAATGTTTTTTAGAACTTCTTGACTTGCTTTGTTAAATAGGTTAAAGGACACATATGTCGCCTTGAGGGGGAGAATAGGTAATTTAAAACTTTTATGAGATGGGCTTAACAAATGCGGAATTAAACTAGTTTTTACTTTGTCAAGCACAAAAACCTATATATATATATAATATGGTTCACCTATGTGCACCAACAACTTATGCTAGGCAAAATAAACAACTATGTGATAACAAGATAAATGACTTAAAGCACGAAGGCTATCACAAAGTAAAGGTTCAGGTATAGAGATAACCGAGGCACGCGGAGACGGTGATGTTTTACCTAGTTCCTCCCTACAAGGGAGTACGTCTTGTTGGAGGGGTGGGCGGTACTAACACCACCAGCGCCACAAGAGGCCTCACCCAAATCTTCCGAGCACCCGCCGCACGACAAGCACCCAATCCACTATGGGACACTTGAGGGTGGTCACCAAACCCATACAACATTGGGGAAATCTCCACAACTTAATTGGAGGCTCCTAATAATCACCACCAAGGCCACAAACTTGGGGAGAGCTCCACAACTTAATTGGAGGCCCCAAGAAGTCACCACAAAGGCCACTTAGCCGTCTAGTGTTTTAAGAACCCAAGATTGACAAGCTTCTTGATTTCACCAACCAAATCCTCCGAGGAGAACTCAGGCCGATGAACCTAATGAAATTGCAAGTCCTTCACTCCCAAATTCCACCAAAGTTATAAAAATCTATTGGGGGAATAAGAGAGGAACAACACGATTAGAATAACCGCAAAAGTCTTCCAAGATCTAGATCCCAATATGTTCCCTCACTTAGGATTAGTGGGATTGTAGATCTAGCTCTCCTCTCTCTTTTCTCTCAAATAGATGCAAGGATCATGTCAGAAAGAGAGAGAAGACAAGCTCAAGAGATTCAACAATGGAGGGGAAGGGAGGTCAAAAGGATAAAAACAGATGGAGAAGAAGTGCCCTTTCTATAGGGGCAGGGAAATCTGCCCATTACCGTCGTGCGATGACTGGTACTACCGGACTTGGCAGCGGTAGTATCGGACAAGTCCAGTACTACCAGCCAGGTCCCGGGCGTGGCAATCGGGCAGGGCAGAGGAGAAAATAGGGAAATTGAGCCATCCCACATGGCCACCGGTAGTGTCGGGTCCATGGGTTGTACTATCACTTACTAATAGTTCTAGGCCATGGAGCGGTACTACCTCTAGAATGCCGATTGTATTGGGAGGCGGTACCACATGCTCTAGAGGAGGATCCCTAGCTTGTTGCTGGGTTCAAATGTGAATGGTACCGCTGGATGGTACTACCGTTGACGAGCGATACTACCGGATAAAAAGTCCAGTACTATCGGTCACGCCACCATGGGGAAACCTCTTATTTGATCTTGTCTTTATCGATCCATGAAACTTAGGATAGCAAGATTCAAGCATGAGATATTCTAGATAAGGCGCATCTTGAACTTGAACATCATTTCTTGTAACTCCATTAGGATGATGTCTTGAAGATATATACGAGGAACTCCACTTCTTCAAGACACTCTTGATCTTCTTTTATTTATTATTCTTCTCCTTCAACATGATTCCAATAGGCCCAGAGCCCTTGGACATTGCTTATTGTTCTTAATCTTTCAACCTTGAAGCCAACACATGGTTGAAGTGATGCCAATGGCCAATTCCTACAAGTGTATCTCAACACAAACATTAGTACATAGAGATTGTCATTAATTACCAAAACCACACATGGGGCACACATGCACTTTCAATAGATGAGAACATATTATCACTCAATGCACTACGGTCAGGAACACAAATTTTGCAAGGCGGCTTCCGAGCCGTTTGTTCACCTCCGCACTATCATGAAAGGAACTTACGAGCATAAAAACCCGAAACATAGGAACTAAAACGAGCTCCCAAGAGGGGCGCAAGCGGTCCGCAGGTCCTAGACCGGCGTATTCATAGTCCAAATCTGGGGTGTGTTGGCGCTCATGCATGTCTGCGTGGATAGCCCACGCGTCCTTCATCCGCCCGCCCTGGCTCACATGGCAGCGCCCCACACCTGCATCCTGCGCTGCCAATTAATGGTGACAGCTGAATCTTTGCGATGACCATCTGCCTCTTCCTTGCTGACCCATATGCGGCCGGTCCTTCTCGTTCTCCGTGCCCAGATAAGGGAGCAAGTTCCTGCGCCTTCTAACGATTTCCCGCCCTTCCCCCTCCATTCAGCTTCGGCTATATGAAGGCGAGCTTATTCTCGCCTCACCACTGGCAATGATTTCCTGCTACACCCCCACCATCATGTACATCGGCCGCCGCTGGCTCCACAGTTGGTAGGGGCACGCCTTGTACGAGGCACACTATTTGGCGCCTCTGGACTGCGTCTGCCCCAGCAGTTGGGCGCTGAGCAATGGTAACATCCCGATTCCACCGGTGCCGCATGGTGAGCAGCTTCATGCGGCCATCCTACACAAGTGGGCATAGTGGTTCATGGAAGCGCAACAGTCAGATCCAGACTGGTATCCGACAGTCTAACCGCCTGGATAGAGTTCTTCTGCAAGCACTGGGAAAGGAAGCTCGTCTGTTACTATAGCGGTTGTACCCCACCGGTGGACAACGACAATGAAGGGCGTAGGTTCTGGTGGAGCATGCTAGACCACACGCTGGCCTCCATAATGGACCACATCACCGTGGGGAAGTACCCGCACCTCCTGCCTCCTCCTATGCCGCCTATTCCTCCTAGCACGACACCCGTCATAGACCTCACACAGGACGATGATGATGAGTCCCAGGATAGGTAGGAGTCCTAGGGGATGAAGAGTAGACGCTGCCATAGTCTATTTGCAATATTTTAGTTACCACCTATGTAAAACTACATTGTATAATTATTCAATATGGAAAACAAATTGCTCCCCCTGTTGGGTCCGCCCGCGAACAGGAGAGGACAATGCGTCCAGGGCGCCCCAAACAGACACATTATGTGTCCAAAGTGCGGACCGCTGCTGGGATACTCTAATACCACTAATTACTACAAGTGCACATTATGTGTCTAATTTATGCCCCTCGTCACTATCTACCAAAGGATACTTATAAGCTGCCTTTGATTTCAGGTGAACAGGTGTTTGAAAGGTTATTGGTTTTAGTGTAGGAAAGTAAATAAAACAAGTAAAAACAAAGCAAGTAAAAAGAATGTTTTTGGAATGGTGGTTGAACTCCATGGGGCTAATACGTTCTCGGGGGTGTAGGATACACATCTAGGATGTTGTAATTAATCATAACTAGGATAACCTATTTCTTGTGTCATGATATGTGTGGAGAGAGTTCCGCAAAAATATATTCACCAAGGCTCATAGGCAGTCACTTTGTTGAGCCAATAATGAGGTCATCTCTAAATAACCACTATGATGCCTAGAAGCAATCACCATACAGACCACCGCAATTATGGGTTTCCCCATGGATATCGTAATTAGCTTAGTGAATCTCCCATTGTTCCCCCTTCAACCATGTTGGGTTATAGCGGTGCTTATAGTCATAGTAGCAACCGACACAAACATCCAAGCACGTCCAAAGGGTTTCAACCTCTTACTTTAGACCCGAAGGAAAATGATATGTGGCCAACTACACATAACATCTAAAGGGAGAGATCAAACGCACATCATAGATCATTGGATCCTCTACAGAGGAAATAAATCATCTTTATTTCATTTCATAATAATTCTAGGGTTTCTCCATCTCCCCAAGAATAATGGGAAATACTCATACATGGAAGCAATCAATAACATCATCATAATCAAATGGATGGATAAAAGTAATGGAATGAATCTAGTGAAAACCACAATTGAATCTGGAATTACAACAAGATCTAATGCATGGAAGATAGGGTAGAGATGGTGATGGAGATGCAGCGGTTAATGATGTAGGGGATGATGCATTGTCCTCCAATGATCCGTGCAGTAGCAAAGATTTCCCTTCTTCAAGTTCCTCCTTCAGATCCCTTTCTGGGGTGGTTTTTCATGGCTGGAGGTTTCTATGAATGTCGGATATGTGATATGCTTTTGCAAGGAGGAAGTGTTTGACGAGGTGGTCCCGTTGCCGGTTCGTATGGGCGTGCGGTCCGGGTAGGCTCCGCCTGTACCACTGGTCTGTACACTGGCTGGAGCCTCCTAGGCGTGGGAAATTCTTCCAGGTGCGAAGGTAAATCAATAAAATGACTTTTATCACTTAAAAATACCATATTACTATGTAATATGATAGTCTTAGTTGATATGTTCATTAAATACTTAGTAAATTGGGATCATGTTGAAACAAGGACAAAAAGGTGTGCATTAACGCGGTAAAATGCTAAAAACCCTATGCTACTAATGCAAAAACAATAAGTAAAAATGCTCAATTTTTGGACTCATCAACTCCCCCAAGCTAGGCTCTTGCTCGTCCCCGAGCAAGACAGTGTCTTATGAACAAGATCATAGTGTTTATGAGGCACAAATCGTTACAATAAATGAGGCAAAAAAATGAAATAGGAGTACAATATCGGATGTAGAGTTACATCGGGAGCTTTATCACACCTTTACACGTCACATGACTTAGAGGCTTCCACACCTTTTTGTATTAATGCTATTATAAGAAGCTATTAGTGATTGAACATATTATAAAATCATAAAGTTAAAAATGGTTGAGCACTTGATTAGTAATGAAGATTCATGATCATCTCTTTTTCTCTTTTCTTTTTTTTATCTTGTACTCTTTCTTTTACTATTGAGATTTTTATTGATTTTTGTCTCTTTCCTTTTCTTCACAACCTTCTTCTCTCTTTTTTTAGCACAACTATGTGATCATGCTCACTACTATGGCTTTTTATAATCCAAACTTTTGACTTTAATATGCTACCAAGATTTTACTTCTCATAATTTAATCAATACTTTATTGTTGTGGAAGACCCTAAAATCATAATAGTTGTACAAGTATCATAACACTCAATCTAGTCCAATAATCTAATATTTAATCATGAATCAAAAAATATAACTTCAAATATCATAAAGTCTCGAAACTCAATGGAATAATTATTCTCTTGAACAAAGGGAATCAAACTTGATGCAATAACTAATGGAAAAGCTTTTGAATAAAATCTTAACATGCGTGCAAAAAAGTAAACATGCTAAAATTGTAAGATAGATTATAAGGTGTTATAGATCTCCCCCAAGCTTGGGATCAAGCCAGCGAGATCAAATAATCCCTTGCGATTATTTGGTACCTAATCCTTCTTTGGGGTAAAGAAATCACCATCTTCTTCCTTTTCTGCCTCGAGGCTGCAAGCATGAGCAATACACGTGAATTGAGTGGACAATTTTGACATTTGAGCATGATGTTCTTTGATTATTTTTCCTAAGGTTTTCCTGTCATCGGCCATTTCCATAATAATCTTGGTCAAGAGTGGAACTCTACCATCCATGTCATAGACCCTCTTTTCGAGGTCTTTGATCATCAGTCAGTAGGAGTCAACTCCTTATCCAATAGTTTCAATGCAGGCTTTGGAAATCTTTTCGAGGTTTTGGATATTTTCCTTAATCTCATCCCATTTTGCTTCTTTGTGAGAAGAAGTTTTGGGAGAACATTTGAGAGAATATCCATGAAGGTTATACGTGTAGGGGTTGAGTGGGGGTTCTTCATGGCTCCTTCTCTATTCCAAAGGCCGGAGCATCTCCAATTGGTGAGGAAACATACCCTCCGAATTGGGGAGTGGAATCACTTGAGTTGATTCTCTTGTTGAGGTAGATGAAGAAACCCTATCAAGCTCCCTTCTTCCATCTTGAGTAACAGGTACTTCGCCCTTCTTGGTCCAGACCTGCTTGATGTGAAAAGGCTGCATAGCTCTTGAACGATCAAGTGAGATCTGAGATGCCATAGCAAAAAGGTGAGAAAGATAAACCCTAGATCTGAAAGGTGTAGGCAAAGGAAGAAACGAAAAAGGAAGTGAAATCAAAAAGGAAAAAGAAAGCCTAATTAAGGGATCCCGTAGCCGGCCACGGATAGTAGTACGGGCGGGCCCCATCCCTATGGTGCGCCCATACTGGCACGGAACCGACTTTTCTTTACGCAAGTAATTCGTCGAGCCAGTGGTGGATACATGTGACATAACGACTAGCCATATGGGTGGATGTGCCCGTACCACATGGTCGTACGATAAACCAAAGAAGTATCCCAAAGGTTTTGGACGTATAACGACCACTCATACGATCGCATACGTCCGTACCACCTGGCTGTACCGATCCTAGGGAAAACGAAAAGAAACAGAGGGAGACGCCAAGCTCATAACGACCAATGGTATGGGTACGTCTGCCTGTACGGTCCGCCCATACCAGGTAAAGAATAACTCAGAAATATTCAGAAAATAGGAGGATAGAAAAGAACTCAACGGGTAAACCAAAAAAGTTACCAGGAGTGCAAAAACAAAGCGACTATGATATCATTACCTTACTTTGTTTAATGTATTCCTCGACCGTGATTAAGGAAACTAACTCCGCTGTTTTCACTTCCCCAACTCTAGAGTGTTTCAAACCTTGCCCATTAACAATCCATGAAGAATAAGAAGAAGGAGTAGTATTTTTCAACTTGACTGTCCCTGATTAATATGCATCTTGTACTTCATAAGGTCCTTCCCACTTGGATTTGAGCTTCCCTGCAAAAATCTTAAGCCTAGAGTTGTAGAGCAAGACTTTATCCCCTGATTTAAACTCCTTATCCTCTACTTTCCTATCATGACATTTTTTCACCTTTTCCTCGGATATTCTTGCATTTTCATAAGCATCGTTTCCGAGCTCATCTAAAGCATGAATATCTAAGAGACGTTCTCCCCCTGCAGTTTTAAAATCAAAATTCATAGTTTTTATAGCCCAATGAGCTTTATGTTATAATTATAATAGGAGATGACAAGATTTACCTTATACCATCTTGTATGGTGTCATCCCCATCAGATTCTTGTACGCAATGCGATACACCCATAATGCGTCATTCAGCTTCATAGCCCAATATTTTCTCGACTTATTCACCGTCTTATGGAGTATGACTTTGACTTCCTGGTTAGATAGCTCCACTTGCCCACTAGTTTGTGGGTGATATGGCGAGGCTACACGATGATCAACTCCATATTTTTGAAGTATATTCCTGAAAGTACCTTTCATAAAATGATTTCCACCATCAGTAATCAGAAAAGCAGGGTACTCCAAACTTGGGAAAAATAATTTCCTTGATCATCTTGATAGACATCACCACATATGCATGATAAGTGGGTATAGCTTCCACCCAGTTAGTGACATAATCAACATCAACAAGAATATGAGTATAACCATTAGAAGGGACAAAGGGCCCCATGAAGTCCACCCCCAGACATCAAAAGGTTCTATTACAAGGTTATATTTCATGGACATTTCTTGTATTTTTCCTATGTTACTCATACGTTGGAAAGCATCACAATTTCTAACATAATCATGATAATATTTGATCGGTGTTAGCCAGTAAAATCCTGACTACAAGACTTTGGCTGCTGTACGGTCACCATCGTGATGTCCTCCATAAGGACTATCATGGAAAGCCTTAAGGGTAGCTTTCATCTCGTGGCCAGGGACACATTCCTGATTATCCCGTCAATTCCGTGTCTATATAAATAAGGATCATCCCAAAAGTAGTATTTTAAATCATTAAAGAATTTCCTTCTTTGATGATAACTCATTCTTTTTGGTAGAAACTCACCCACAAGGAAATTAGCATAGTCTGCGAACCAAGGGTAATGCGACCCTATAGTTGCAAGATACTCACCTCGCATAGATCATTAATTGGAGTTGGATCCTCCATAATGCCCTCCGTACATGATAAATGGTCAGCAGCCGGATTATCCTTACCTCTCCTATCAACTATTTGTAAGTCATATTCTTGCAGTAATAAGACCCATTTAATTAGACAGGGTTTTGCATTCTTTTTGGCTAAGAGATGTCTTAAATCTTAATGATTTGTATGAACTATTACCTTCAAATTGATAATGTAATGCCTAATCTTATCACAAGCAAATACTACAGCTAAGAATTATTTTTTAGTCGTTGCATAATTTATTTGATCTTCATTAAGAGTTCGACTAGCATATTGGACAATGTTTAGATTTAGCCCATCTTGTTGTCCTAAAACAGCCCCTATAGCATAGTCATTGGCATCGCACATGATCTCAAAAGTCTCCCCCTAATTAGGTGGTTGAACAACAGGAGCAGAGACTAGTGCCTTTTTCAACTGTTCAAAAGAATCGATGTAATTCCTATCAAATGTGAAGAGGGTGTCTTTATCTAAGAGATAAGTTAAAGGAGTAGCTAGTTTAGCAAAATCCTTAATAAAATGCTTATAGAGCCCCGCATGTCCAAGAAAATTCTTAACCCCTTTTACATCTCGAGATATTGGTAATCTTTATAAGGCAACAAGGCTATCATTATAAATCTCAATCCCTTTCTTAGAAATCTTATGTCTAAAAACTATACCTTCTCTTACCATGAATCAGCAATGCTCCTAGTTGAGGACTAGCTTGGTTTGCCTACATCACTGCAAAATTCTATTAAGATTATAAAGACATTGTTCAAAAGCAGTCCCATACACAACAAAGTTGTCCATGAGAACCTCCATAGAACTTTCTACAAAACTGTCAAATATCTTTAAAACGCAATCTTGAAAAGTAGCAGCTGCATTACATAAACCAAATGCCTTAACCAGTAAGCATAAGTTCCATAAGAACACGTAAAGGTAGTTTTCTCTTGGTCTTCTGGCTGAATAAATTTTTTGTAGCCCGAATAACCATCGAGAAAAAAAGAGAGTTACCAGACACCCTTTCCAAGATGTTACTCAAAAGAGGTATTTGATTGTGTCTCTTTATAGTTTCCTTGTTTAAATTTCTAAAATCTATACACATTTTATATCTTGCTATAGTTCTAGCAGGGATCAATTTATGTTTATCATTATTAACTATAGTTATATAGCATTCTCAAGGTATACAATGAGTTGGACTAACCCATTTATTGTCGGAGATGGGATACATAATATTATTGTCTAGCATGCATATGACCTCCTTCCTAACTACTTCTTTCATTTTAGGATTCAATCTCTTTTGAGTATCAACAAAAGGTTTAGCATCATCACCCATAGGTATTTTATGCATATCTATGGAAGGATCCCTTTAATGTCACTAAGAGTATATCCAAAGGCTTCACGATTTTCGACAAGTACTCCTAACATTTTCCTAATTTCTTCGGGAGAGAGGCTATCATCAAGAATTACTGGACACTTACCTTCCTTGTCTAAAAATTCATACCCGAGCCCTAGAGGGAGAGGATTTAAAATGAGAAGAGTTGGATCCTCATCTCCTACTCTTTCTAGCTCTTCAAACTCATTACCGAGATTATTTTCGACTTCTTGTGTTGTATTAAGGATTTTATTCAATTCTTCTTTTGCAGAGTCATTCAGAAGTGAATCATTATTTGACAGGCTTCTCTCCAACTCGGATTGTGGAGTACTGAAATATATTTCTGCCAATTCTTCAATAGTTTTGTCTTCCTTGACTTCAATCTTCTTCTCATAAAGCAATTTTATAAATTGGCTGCATTTAACTTCTAGGATTTCTTCTCCAATCTATAAGGATAAGATTTGTTTCTTGTTATCAATATTAACATTCATAGACCTATAAAAATGATTACCAAAAATTACTAGGCACGAGGTATTCAAAGGAATATCAATAATGTAGAAATCAACATGGTACACAAAAGCTCCTACGGAGATGTAGGTGTCACGGAGAATACCGTGAGTCCGCTACAGGGTTCTGTCAGAAAGCATAAAAGTAACTCTGGATGACTCAAGGTCTGGTTCATCAAGATGACACCATAATTCTTCATACATAAAGTAAGGCATAATGTTACAGGAGAGTTTAAGTCACAAAACCCAACATCAGTAAATCCTCCTAAACAGAAAGGAATTTTCTATTGACTTTTATTCTTATCTTCAAACTTACCTTTAATTACATCAGAGGATTCTCTATTCACCATTATTACCTATTCTTTAAATATCTCATGTTCTTTTACTATGCCAATGTTCTTGTTGATGGTACCCAGATTCCTAGTTAACTTACCTATCCTTTGCTTTCCCTCACTCTTGTCCTCTATCTTTTTGGTGAGAATATTTTTATCCTCGAGTTTTAGCCTTTCATGCATCTATAAATATTTGTTTTCAAGGCCAAGTATATGAGGTTTTACCTTATCAGACGGTGTGTAGTGTTCCCATTCCTTTGGAATCTGCAAATGCTCAGCATAGGTTTTAACAATTTGGGCAATCATACAAGGGTCCAAGAAGATTTTCTACTTTGCCTAAAGCTAGAAAGTTTTTAAGACAATCATACTCTATAGAATTTTCTTCACTTAGCATGGCCTCACGATGGGCATTTTATATCCTATGCACTGTATCTAGCAAATTCCAGGCACTTTCAATACTAAATTTGGTAAATGACCCATTAGTAAAGGAATCTAGTTCATTTCTATTATCGGTGCTAAAACCTATGTAGAAAGTGTGTATGACCAACCAAGGTGGTAAGTTATGGTGAGGACAATGGTCAAGAAGTCCCCTAAACTT
Organism: Avena eriantha; assembly: GCA_910589775.1. Lineage (NCBI taxonomy): Eukaryota > Viridiplantae > Streptophyta > Magnoliopsida > Poales > Poaceae > Avena > Avena eriantha. The sequence goes on from OU342741.1 coordinate 46,730,527, forward strand.
TGTGTATCATTCATGCAAGCTTTCTTCAGGTCTCCCTTTCAAATTAGTGATCATACGTCTAGCACAAAGAGTTTTTGTACTGGGAAAGAAATCAATCAAGAATGAAGAGGCCAACCTCTCCCAAGAGTTAGTGATCTTATTGGGAGTTTGAATATACCAAAAAACGGGCTTCATCAATAAGAGTTTGAATAAAGAGTGCAAATTTAACCTCATCCTCAGTAAATATGTTTAAACAAAAAGTTCCACATGTTTCCTCAAAGAACCCTACATGCTCATAAGGATCTTCCATACCATCTCCTACAAAAAATTTAGCATGCAAAAGATCCAAAAGCATGGGATTAATATCATACCCTCTCGGGTTATTGAATTTTAAATAAGCGTCCATGGGTGGACCAGAATTCTTTACAGCTTCTAGCTCAATGATATGTTGGTAATCACCCATGGTATTTACCTGAAACTAGTAAACAACTTTAGTAAATTAATTAATAGAATTAGCAACTAAGAATAAAGACCAAAAGCGCTTAGCTCCCCGGGAACGATGCTAGAAAATAGCTTGATGACTGCAAGTGCACATATCATTTGTAGCTAGTTTCAAAGTAAGAGTATTGAACCCACAGAGAGCTATTTGGTTGAGGTCTTTATGCCCCTCGTCACTATCTACCAAAGGATACTTATAAGCTGCCTTTGATTTCAGGTGAATGGGTGTCTGAAAGGTTTTTGGTTTTAGTGCAGGAAAGTAAATAAAACAAGTAAAAACAAAGCAAGTAAAAAGAGTGTTTTTGGAATGGTGGTTGAACTCAATGGGGGCTAAGACGTTCTCGGGGTGTAGGATACACCTCTAGCATGTTGTAATTAATCATAATTAGGATGATCTATTTCTTGTGTCATGATATGGTGGAGAGTTCTACAAAAAAGATGTTCACCAAGGCTCGTAGGCAGTCACTTTGTTAAGCCAATAATGAAGTCATTTCTTAATAACCATTGTGATGCCTGGAAGAAATCACCATGCAGACCACCAGAATTAAGGGTTTCCCCGTGGATATCATAATTAGCTTAGTGAATATCCCTTTGTTCCCCCTTTGATCGTGTTGGGTGATAGCGGTGCTTATAGTCAGAGTAGAAACCGACACAAACATCCAAGCACGTCAAAAGGGTTTCACCCTCATACTTTAGACGCGAAGGAAAATGATATGTGGCTGACTACACATCCCATCTAAAGGGAGAGATCAAACACACATCATAGATCAATGGATCCTCTACACAAGTAATAGATCATCTTTATTTCATAATAATGCTAGGGTTTCTCCATCTCCGCAAGAACGAAGGGAAATACTCACACATGGAAGCTATCAACAACATCATCATAGTCAAATGGATGGATAAAAGTAACGAAATGAATCTAGTGCAAACCACAATTGAATCTAGAATTACAACAAGATATAATGGATGGAAGATGGGGGTAGAGATGGTGATGGAGATGTAGTGGTTGATGATGTAGGGGATGATGCATTTTCCTCCAATGATCCGTGCAGTAGCAAGGATTTGCCCTTCTTCACGTTCCTCCTTCAGATCCCTTTCTGGTGTGGTTTTTCGTGGCTAGAGGTTTTTGTGAATGTTGGATCTATGATCTTCTTTCGTGAGGAGGAAGTATTTGATGAGGCGGTCCCATCCCCAAGTCATACGGGCGCGCGGTACGGGCGGGCTCCACTGGTTGTTACACTAGCTGGAGCCTCCTGGGTGTGGGCAATTCTTCCAGGTGCGAAGGTAAATCAATAAAATGACTTTTATCACTTAAAGATACCATATTACTATGTAATATGATAGTCTCAATTGATATGTTCATTAAAGACTTAGTAAATTGGGAACTTGTTGAAACAAGGACAAAAAGGTGCACGCTAACGTGGTAAAATACTAAAAACCCTATGCTACTAATGCAAAAACAATAAGTAAAAATGCTCAATTTTTGGACTCATCAACCACCCGCATAAGGAGCCAAATATCGATCGAACTAAAACACAACAAGCTTTCTAGTCATCTCGTCAATGGGAAGTCTGGGCGGAAATGGTGACCCCTATCCTAGCCGCCAACCATACCCCTCATCCACTCCACCTTGTTGTCTCTGAAGGATCCGCCAGGCGAAGCCTGGGCAGCAACAATGACAGCGAAAGCCTCTACCTCATGGCACCTTTTTCTCTTTGGTCGGTTGTGGCGCATGATGTGACGTGGGCTCGGCAATGAGGTGTTGTGGACGCATGACGCTAGTGTGGATCAACAACGATTGAATGGTGTTGGGTTAGCAGCATAGAAAACAAAAAATTTCCTACGATGGGAACTACTAAGCACCAAGATCTATCTACCTAGATACAAGTAACAGGTGTGGATATACATCCATAGAGAACATACCCTTGAAGACCGACAAAGTGTTACGAGGTTGGACTCGTGGATGATGTAGTCGTACCCTTGTTGATCTTAGGATTGAGAGGAAGTCCAGCGCCGCAACTCAGCAGTCCGGTCCATCGAACAACCTCCCCTCCTCTCTCCAGCAATGCAGTGGAAGCAGGAACTCCTTCCAAACGAAAAGCCACTAGGAACATGTATCTCGCTAATTCGAGACCATGGGGGAATAATTCTAGAGGGGGAGAGAGATCATTCACGGGAGGTGTGGTATGAGAGAAGGAGAGGGGGGCCTTTTATAGAGAGAGGGGGTAGCCCCTCACCATGGCCGATGGACAAAGGAGGTGCCCCCACCTCTTCCTTCATTCATGTGGTGGATGCTCCACTCACATAAACATGCCTCCACTCATACTCCCACTCGCATGCATTAAATTTCCACCAAATTTAATGCAACTATCATTTAATAAAACTTTTTTATTTATTTTATTCATATTTTTGTTAATTACTTTAATTAACAAACATTCACATAAAATTCCCTGCAATATTTCAATATCGCATGTAGAACCAATTTCAGCAATTTCACCCGAAACAATTTTGGTGTCCATTGAAATAATTCCAACGCTTTGGAATTCTTTTCTCTGGAACACATTTGCTCCAAATGGTGTCGGTATACCTTAAGTGTGTCACCCTATGGTTCGCGAATAATGCAGACATGATCGAGACACTTCTCCAATCAATAATTAGTAGCGGGACCTGTAGATCCATACTGACTCCTACACATCCAACAACGACTTCTGTCATTGTGAGAACCTTTAACGCTAGTAAATAAATCCCTTTGTCTCGCGATATATTACATGCCCGAGATTTGATCATCGGTATCTCCATACCTAGTTTGATCTCGTTACCAACATGCACTCTTTTCTCGTTCCCGTGATATAACATTCTAGTGATCGCATCACTTTCTTGCAAGCTATCTTAACGTGATATCACCGAGAGGGCCCAGAGTATATCTATCCGTCATCGGGATGGAAAAATCCCACTCTTGATCCATGAGCCTCTACATAACACCTTCGGAGTATCTGAACCCACCTTTATAGTCACCCTGTTATGGTGTGACGTTTGATGTTATCAAGTTACTCTTCTAGTGTTAATGATTGACATGATCTCATGGTCTAAGGACTAGAATTACTTCGTATGATGTTATAGCAATTTAAACATAATGAATTTTATCATATTGATATACTTCGTATGAATGTTCATCACATCATTCTACCAATGCTGTGACCTCGTTATTAACAACATGAAATGTCCATGATCAGGAAACCTTGATCATCTTGTTAATCAACGAGCTAGTTTATAAGAGAGGCATAAGTCGGAACCCTTTATTTGTTTATTAAACACACATGTATTAATGTTTCCAATCAATACAATTATAGCATGCAAAATAAACATCTAGCATATACTTGGAATATGATAATAACATCTTTATTATTGCCTCTTAGGGAATATTCCCTTCAAATGGATGTGGCCTCCCCTTGGTGGTGGCACCCTGCTGCTGCGACAACGACCTTGAACCCGCTCGTGGCCCATCTGGGACTAGGATGGTCTACAGTTCCTGATCTAGGCAGTAGACATGTGTGCTGGCGCTTGTTCATGTTGCTTGCTGGGAACCATGGTGGTGTCGGCTGCTGGGTCACTATGTCTTCCTACACAACACTATGGTCTAGAAGATCTTCTTCATTTCTAGTGTATGGCAGGAGCGCATGGCGGGGGACCACCGTGAGCAGTCGGGCTTTCCCGACGACAAGGATGGGGCCACCCTAGGCAATCGGGATTGGCCAATGACTAGAAGATTGAAGGTGGACCAGTTGACCAGAGGATGTGGTCAGTCGATGCCAAGCGAAAGTTTGCTCCTAGTTTTGGCCGGATCCGACAACGACAAGGTATACGGGCATCATTTCCTCTTGAGGTGTTTTCATGGCATCGAGTGCTCACCTACCTCCCATCTTTGCTCCGGGGGGAAACCTCGTATTCAGTGCCGCAGATCAGACAATGGTGGTATCCATGCCATGACCCTCTTGGGGGCATCGTTTTGGGAGTCGAACGTGGTTGGATGGTCATATGGTCGTTGGTGGAAACATTGGAGCGGCTTCATCTTGCTCGGAGTTTTTGGCGGATAAGTCAAGTCACGCCTTTCGGTAGGTGCTACCTGGAGTCATACATGTTCGGTAGGTGCTATGCATGGCAGATCTTCCAAAGGCTTCAAGCTACGTCAGTCAAAGGGTACTTGGCCGCATGGTACCATGGTTTATCGGTGATGATGGCGACGTGCATAGGTGATTGCACGCAGGGCGATGGTGCTGCTTTGCATTGCGGTGGTGTCAATGGCTGGCCTAGAAAGAGGCTTCGCATTGGTCTAGGCCCTGAAGATGGGATCATGGAAGGTAGTGGAGGCGGCGACATCTGGAGTGAGCATGTTTCTGTAGCTATGCGGATATTTTGGGATGGATTAGGACTCTTGGATTGCATGAGGCGGTTGGATGATTCCATATCTTGTCGGGGATGTGGCGAAGGATTGCTGTCATTGTGCTCGGTGGTGTTCTGTTGGTGGCTTTGGCTTGTATTATCTCTACATCACTTTTGCTAGTCTTTGTTATTTTAACAATAAATAAAGTTTGTGTGCATTGCTTGATGTAGATGTAGGGACCCTATTCCACATTTCAACAAAAATAAAAAACAAGCTTTCTTGTGTCAATCATAGAAGGGATGATCAATGTGATTTTTATTTGCATGTGGGATGCCATATCTGGTATTGAAAGATCACCAACACCAACGATACAAAAACCTGACATCATTAAGATAATTATACTACTAGGTTAACTTTCTCCTAGCAGCATATTAGGCTTGGAGCCGAGATAAGCTGACAAAACTGGAAAGGGAGAAAGGCTTTAATTGGCTAGGGGCGTGTTTGCTAGGCCGAATCCTCTCTTCTCGCATCCGGCGGAAAGAAATAAGCCCGTTTCTACTTTTGGGTCACATGTATTTCTTACATGGAACGAGATTTAAAGCAGCCCAAAAGTTGGCCTACTAGAAATGCCAAAATCGAGTGGGTCCACCGAGACAGGCCCTGGCGAGCGCAAGGAGAGGAACATCGTGCGCGGGGAGGCAACACGGAGATGGTGGGAGCCAAAAAAATTGTAGCACCATATGGCACGAAAAGTAGACTCACCTCCCTCTTACACTTTCACTACTTATTTGGATACAAATTCATCCCCATTTCGTCTTGTGCGGCCGCTTTTGTGGTGGTGGCAGTGATTTAGATCTCCGACAATGGCTGCTATGACCACTCTGGCAGCGGTGATGTCTACACACTTCTATTCTTGTAGATAGTTGTTGGGCCTCCAAGTGTAGAGGTTTGTAGGACGACATCAAGTTTCCATTAAGTGGATTACCCAAGGTTTATCGAACCTAGGGAGGAAGTGGTCAAAGGTATCCCTCTCAAACAACCCTGCAATCAAGATACAAGAAGTCTCTTGTGTCCCCAACACACCCAATACACTTGTCAGGTGTATAGGTGCACTAGTTCGGCGAAGAGATAGTGAAATACAAGTGGTATGGATAATTACAAGGGGTAACGGTGTCAGCAAAGAGCTTGACGGGTAGGAAGAGACTAAAGGCAATCTGAAATAAAGATGGAAGCAAGCAAACATGTAACAGATCTAGTTGCAAACGGTGTTTCAATGCTTAGAAACAAGGCCTAGGGATCATACTTTCACTAGTGAACACTCTCATATAAATATCTTCTCTTTATGATACTACCCTAAAGTACTCTCCGGTTGGACACTCTAGTCCATGGTAGGGCTATAACAGCACTCCTCAAAGTCCGCCTTCCCCATCCCCCACACTATCACCTTGAGCGCTAGATGGTTCCAACAAACACCACAATTTCATAGAGACATCCAACTGCAAATATAACTCATAACAAGTATTTATGTAACCTTAGTCAAAGTGCCACATGGTGTGCACACTGTCATCTTCACACACGTGGGGTGTTGGGGATATAGTTTCCGGGTATCCTCACCATACCTCACTGACCAGGGTGGCCCACTTCGGGTTAGAGCTCTGCTTCACGAGTGACCCAGTCAGGGAGAAGAGATGGAGTCCAATCCGGCTACGGGAAGGCCCAGAGTCTTACGAGCATAGGCCCATAGTGTTACTTGTAGTTCAAGATGTACTCTATAACCGACTCTTAGTCGTAGCCAGATAGATCTCTCCTGCAAACGCTAGGCCGGATATCTATATAAGACGTCCCAGGGAGAGCCTTTAGGGCACCAGACAATACCCTCACAATAGTCTACAATCTCAACTCGCACATGCGAAACCCTTGTAACCCATATTCCGGCTATGCCGTATTACTGGATTGCTAGTAGGAGTAGGATCCATCCGAAGCCGGTGGATTCGAACCTGGGTAAACTTGTGTGCTCACCGTCCCGGAATCCCGTACGACTCACACCCCTCTCTTCCACACGCCTCGAGGACCCCCTCATGGCATACTTGTCATCAATATGACGACAGTTGGCGCCCACCGTGGGGTGATGCACTCGACTTTCGACGTAGAGCTCGTTGGGAACCCCAAGAGGAAGGTATGATGAGCACATCAGTAAGTTTTCCCTCAGTTATGAAACCAAGGTTTAATCGAACCAGTAGGAGCAAGGAAACACCCCAAAGGTGTTACTAGCTGAGCTTTGGCAGGGCGCACTACCGGTGCTAGTAGCAACGTGGAGACCTGCACAACACAACCACAGAACTTTGTCCCCAACTTGCGATGAGGTTGTCAATCTCACCGTGTTTTGTGGAAAACAAAGGATTAAACGTATTGAATGGAAAGAAGTGAAAGTTTACAGAAAGTAAACACAAAGGAGAAACAGTTTATAGATTGTATGTAAAGAAAAAGGATCGGGATCCATAGTTCACTAGAGGTGGCTCTCCTTAAGATAGATAACATGCTGGGTGAACAAATTACAGCGGGGCAATTGACAAACACCGAGAAAGCAATACATGCATATACTAATCATCTTGAATCCTCTGAGACTTGATTGGGCATTACAACATAATACATAGACCGCCATCCAACTGCATCTATGACTAATAATCCACCTTCATGTTATCATCCGAACCCCCTCCAGTATTAAGTTGCAAGCAACATATTATTGCTTTACGAACTGCGTGTAAAGTAAACAATATGATTGTTCTATGAACAAAGGATTGTTGTTTTCTCCCTAGTAGCAACAACACATCTAGTACCTTAGAGATTTTTGTCACTTCCCCAGATTACCAGAGGCATGAACCCACTATCGAGCATAAATACTAACTCTTGGAGTTGCTAGCATCTACTTGGCCAAGATAGCTACTAACAATGGAAAGCATGCAAGATCTCAAATAACAAAGACATGATAGAATCAATAATCAATCTGAAATAGCATCTCAATATCCATTGGATCCCCGCAAACACAACATGTATGAATTACAAATAGATGATGTTGATCATGAACGGAGCTCACAAGATCTAGACATGAAAACACAAAGGAGGAGAACCAGCCATCTAGCTACTACATGGATCCGTAGTCCAATGATGAACTACTCACGCATCACACCGGAGGCTTGCATGGTGATGAAGAAGGCCTCCAGGGTGAATCCCCCTCACCGGCAGGGTGCCGAGAAGAGCTTCAGATCCCTCCCGATCTAGGGATGGAGATGACGGCGGCTACAGACTCTTTCGTGGATTTTTGATCGGGTGCTTAGGGTTTTCATCCCAAGGGCATCTTATAGTCGGAAGGGGAGACCGAGGGAGTGCCAGGAGCGGCCACACCACCCCCTGGCGCGGGCCAGGCCTGGCCGCGCGGCCAGGTGGTGTGGTGGCTCCCTGGCCCTTCTCCGTCTCGTATTCTGGCACTTGATCAATTCCGGAAAATTAGGCACTTTGGCTTTTGTCCCGTCCAATTCCGAGAATATTCATTTTCTGACTTTCCTGGAACCAAAAACAGCAGAAAACAGGCAGCTGGCACTGTGGCTCTTGTTAATAGGTTAGTCCAAGAAATCATATGAAAAGTACTCCAAAGTTGGAACAAAACACAAGAAAGTGGATAAAACCAAGCATGGAACATCAAAAATTATAGATACATTTGCAATGTATCATGGGGCAAGTGAGCTTCGGATCTGTGTTCCGAGCGGAATCTGCAAGAATCAGAATCGGCGAGACTATCGCCGTTGGTCGCATCCTCTACGCCAGTGACGTCCCTCTCATCGTTCTCGATGAGACTTGGATTCCGGCTAGGGAAGTCGTGACCACCTACACCATTATGTCTTTCAGTGAGATCGATGTTTACATCGGTTTTGCTGAACCTGTCCCACCCACCCTAGCGGTGATGATAGAGGCAGAAGATATTTATGGGTCCCCTTTGTCCGCGGAGGCGGCAGAGTTCCGGATCTCAAAAAACCCTAATCCCACCTAGCCCGCACCAGTTGCGGAGATAGTGGAGAAAGCGGAACCTAAGGCAGATCTCGCAATACAAGTCGGATCTGGAGTGGATCTCCATAGCGAGGTCGAATCCCATATCGACCCACCTGCGGAGGTCGAAATCCAGGAAGTGCAGGAAAACAACCTAGGTTTCGGCTCTGATAATACTGGAACTGATAGACTTCTCCTGAGATACACGTTGAGGCGCATGATGATGCAAGACGCAAGCATGGACGACATTCTTGAGACCATCAGGTGCTTAGAGGAAGCCGATCACGAGAGCTGCAACTACCTTAGGAGGCACGCATCGCACTTCGTTGGATATGTTGGTTCCGGATCCGGCTCTGTCGAAGCTGGGGACAACACCAACTCGATGATGGAGGCGATCAGAACAAACACCGACATACCCGCATCCTCGGATGATTCGATGACGTCAGCATATTTCCAAAAGTTCTCCGCAGAATATGAAGAGGAGTACAACTCCAAAGCTGCAGAAGGAGGAGAAGCCATGGATGAAGGATCTGGGGAAAACTCTCCCAAAGCGCAGGACGACATGGATATCAGAGATAATCCCGAGGTCATAGGTCCGAAAGTACCGATCAGAGCTTGACTCCGGGAAATGGACCCAAAGCCGTCTTTGATACCGATGCTGCCAAGAAGGCAAAGAAGAAGAACAAGAAGAACAAGACCCCGACAAAAGATCTTCCGACAAAGGAAGTGATTGCCGAGGAATATGAGGAAGACTCGGATGGAGCACTTATACCAGACAATCACAAAGAAGAATCGGTGGATGGACATGTGATCACCGAAGGTGCACGTAAACTCATTGATGCTGCACTAGCCACACCTATCCCTACAACTGCAGAACTTACTGCTGAAGAACTGGATGAAAGGGCCCAGTCCCTAGAAGCGTGTCGCCAAGTACTCCTGGATGAATCCAAAGACATCGAGGAAGAAAAGAAATGCATGGCAACTGCGGAGAAGTACATCTCTTGGCAGCATCAGAAGACTCGGAAACGTCACACTCGTGACGACCAATTCCCGGAAATTCACAAAGTCCTCTTTGGAGGAGACCATGGGATGCCTCGACTCGACAACAATGGGGGACTGGGTGTATCCAACACCAGTGCAAAACACTGTTGTGGCTCGAGAAATCCTAGCAAATAATCCAGGCCTAGAGCAGATTCGATTGGGCATTAAGCTACTCAATAAGGGTCTAGAGCAGTAGAAGGCCGCCCTGTCCGGAAGAGGAAAACTGGTGTCCCAATCTGACCAATGCCGCAGGGATCCGGCCTGGAATAATGTGATACCCCAACGTGCTCTGGAGTAGCATCACCGTTTCGACCGTCAGGAAGATAACCACTCAAGAACCGGATCTTCAGGACAACATCACAAAGCTGCACATGACTGGCGCAATGTTACTCCAGTTGCGGAGGAAGAGGCAATTGCTGCATTGAATCCGAAAAATCCTCCCCGGTGAGAGTCAAATGATCGCAGGGAAGAAGACAAAGAGAAACGTCGGGAGGAGGACCGTCAAAGAATGCCACCTCCTAGACATACAAGCCGTCCGGCTGACGGACGAAGGAACGACGGACACCGTGCTGAGTCAAGCCGGCAGGGGGCTCGTCGTGATGAAGATCCTCCCCGGAACCGGAATAATGACGCTCCAGACGGAGGCCGGTGATCAGCCGAAAACAACCCAACTACTCCACCATCTCCACCAAGAAGCCATCAGAACGGCTCCCAAGGAGGCCAAGGAGGGCGTTATGGCAGAGGAGGTGGTGGCAGAAGCCGAAGTCTGGATCGAAGGCACCACAACCATAGCCGTCACTCAGGACGATGATCTCTGTCTCCAAGTGACGCGCGACATGGGATTAACTCCAACATAGAGGCGTGGCGCTACGAAAACAATGATATATACGTGGGCCCAAAATGCTTTGGACCACGCATAAGAGCAATAGAATTCTCGGAAGGATTTGCGATCTCAAGACACATCCAAGCCTACGATGGCATAGCTTGGCCAGATACTTGCCTCTAGGATTTTTTCCAAGCTTGTTGCATCGCTAAAGGCGGAAATAGCCTGGTCGCAACCCGATATGTCCCACTCATGTCGCGGAAGATGGAACAATCCACAACTGGTATGACATGCAAAGTGTGTTCTTTCGGAATTTCTAAGGCACATACCGGAGGCCCTATACGGTAGGAGTCCTACAACGTTGCACCCAGAAAGCTGGAGAAACTTGCCGGTATTATGTCGGACGATGGATCGACACCAAGAACTCCTGTGAGGGAGTAAATGACCAAACTGCGATTGAAGCTTTCATGGCAAGACTCCCAATTGGTTTACTACGTCATCGCTTGAAGTGCGACAAGGTCACTGATTTGGGAGAGATGATAGAAACAACGAGCAAGTATGCAGATGCTGACGACGATGCAGAGGGATTACTGAACGCCTTAGCTATGCCATAGTCGGCAAAACAACCAAAGCAGCAAGCTCAGAAGCGTAAGAACACCTCGGAAGAAAAACCCAATGCGAAACGGTAGTGGTTACTGCTACTTTCGGGTCTGGAGGACGAGGAGGACGTGGCGGTGGCCGTGGACGCGGTCGTGGGACATCAAGAGTCGAAGGTAGAGGAGACCAGCAGCCTGGCAAAACCTACTCTTGGGCCGACATTGCCAATAACCCATGTGTGCATCACTTAGATTCCAATGGGGGCTCGTCTCACACAAATGCTGAGTGTCGTTTTAATGACGACATCAAGAAAGACGATACCACTGGCTACAGGGCTAAGTGGAAGAAGGGAAATAAGAATCCCGAGAAAGATAAAAATACCAAGGAAGATTCCGACATGGAGGAAGCTGATGCTTCAAATCCCAAGCCAGAGGGAAAGAAAAACTTCCCGACGAAGAAAGACACATATGTCACCTTCCTCAGATCTCAACTAGCTAAGGTCAAGAAGGCAGTTCTTCATGAGCTCAATGCGACAGTTTCTGCTATCCCTCAATTCTTGGACTGGTCGGAAGTTGCAATCACCTTTGACCGTGCTGATCATCTGCCTAAGTTGCATAGGCGAGGAAAATACGCCTTAGTCGTCAACCCACTTATTGACAGCTATGGTTTCTCCAAGACTCTCATGGACGATGGTAGCAGCATTAACATCCTATATGTCGAAACGCTACGCCAGATGAAGATCTCGGAGACCCAGCTGAATTACAGCTCTGTGATCTTTCATGGAGTTGTCCCAGGAAGACAAGCAAATTCCCTGGGAGAGATCACTTTGGATGTTACCTTTGGAACTCCAAAGAACTATCGGACGGAAGCACTTTCCTTCGTAGTGGTCCCATTCAAGAGCGTGTACCACGCTATATTTGGACGTCCGGCTTACTGGGCTTTTATGGCTCGTTCGTGTTACATTTACAATATGATGAAAATTCCAGGTCCCAACGGCGTGATCACCATCAGGGGAGACCCGAAGAAAGAGCGAGAGTGCAAGGACAGAAATGTCGCCTTTGCTGAAGCCGTGATGCATGCCCAGGAGTACCAGGAGATCAAGAAGACCATAGATCCGTCCAAGATGCCCGCAACGAAGAAGGAGGTGACAAAGCCGAATCCGGAGTTCAAGGCATCAGAAGAGACGAAGAAGACACCGTTGAAGGATGATGACCCCTCCAAGGTGACCCAGATAGGCGTAGGCCTAGATAGCGTATAGGAAATCGTGCTCGTCAAGTTCCTCCAAGCAAATCAATATATCTTCGCATGGCAGCCATCTGACATGACCGGAGTACCTAGGGAACTTGCCGAGCACTCTCTAAATGTAGACCCGAATGCTAAACCCGTCAAACAGTCCCTATGATGTTTTGGTGATGTAAAGCATAAGGCAATAGCTAAGGAACTAGCCCGGCTCAAGTTAGCCGGATTCATAGAAGAGGTCATCCATACTGATTGGTCGGCCAACCCTGTAATGTTCCCTAAAAAGGACACCACTGATTTAAGGATGTGTGTTGATTATACTGCCTTGAACAAGGCTTGCCCCAAATATCCGTTCACTCTGCCTAGAATTGATCAAGTTATCGATTCTACGACAGGCTCAGAACTCCTCTATTTTCTCGACGCATATTTCGGTTATCACCAAATTCGGATGAAGGAATCAGATAAAATCAAAACTTCATTCGTAACACCCTTCGCAACCTTCTGTTTCGTTACGATGCCCTTTGGGCTCAAAAACGCAGGAGCTACGTACCAGCGCACTATGCAACGTTGCCTCCATGACCAAATCGGACGCAACGTACATGCATATGTGGATGACATTGCGGGGATGCCCAAAAAGAAGGAAACACTAATTTCCGACTTGGAGGAAACGTTCGCCAATCTACGAAAATACAACATAATGCTTAATCCAAAGAAATGCTTCTTTGGAATCCCAGCCGGAAAATTGTTAGGTTTCATCGTGTCTCAAAGAGGCATAGAGGTGAACCGAGACAAGATCAAGGCTATACTCAATATTTCTAGACCAACTCGCCTGAAGGACATTCAAAGACTCACTGGTTGCATTGCTGCAGTTAGTGGGTTTGTAAGACGGCTTGGAGAAAGAGCCGCACCACTTTACAAGCTCATGAAAAAGACCAAAAAATTCGTTTGGACTGATGAAGCTAAAGCTGCGCTACAAGACTTGAAAGAAGTACTCTCGTCTGCTCCTATCCTTGTAGCACTGGAACCAAGGGAACCGATGTTGCTCTATCTCGCTGCGACAAACATGGTCGTCAGTGTCGTCATGGTAGTGGAGAGACCAGAGGAAAATCAGGAACACCTGGTGCAGCGTTCGACTTACTACCTCAGCGAGGTCCTAACTGAATCGAACCAGCGGTATCCGCACTATCAAAAGCTGGCTTATGGTGTGTTTTTTCATCCCGTAAGTTACGGCATTATTATCAGGAACACCCAATTACTGTGGTGAGCACAACTCCCATGGGAGATATAATCAATAACAGTGAGGCTACAGGATGGGTCGCAAAATGGGGCATAGAGCTTTCGGCTTTCGATATTGAGTACAAACCTCGGACAACAATCAAATCCCAAATCCTTGCTGACTTTGTCGCTGATTAGACAGAGACAAAGGAGAATATGACCCTCCCAGAGTCGAAATATTGGACCCTGTATTTTGACGGGTCTAAGGCTTGCGGGGGCTGGCGTGGTGCTCAAATCACCCCAAGGAGATAAACTTCTATATGTGTTGCAGATCCACTTCACAGCGACAAATAACATTGCCGAGTATGAAGCACTGCTGCATGGAATCCGGATTGCTAAGGATATCGGCATCCGACGATTGATGTGTTATAGAGATTCAGATCTTGTTGCTCAACAAGTGTTAGATATTTTTAATGCAAATAAGCACATGGCAGCTTATAAAGCTGTCATGGATGATCTATCTAAATCATTCGAAGGGTTTGAGGTTCAACACATCCCTCGAGTAGAAAATGAGGAAGCATATGCATTATCTCGGATATGCTCTGCATGGAAACATGTCCCGGATGGCGCTTTTTTAGAGCACCTCAAAGTTCCCTCTATAAAGGGAGTGGACGAGGAATATCCGACCAAATCCGACTCACCTTTAATAGTAGTTTTGCCTATAATTCCCAGCTGGACTCAACCCTACCTTGATTATTTGGTAGATGGAAAATTACCCGAAGAAGAAGTTCTGTGCTGGCAGATCATCCGACGAGCAAAAGGCTACACTATAATTAGTGGTGAGCTCTATAAGCGGAGTGCATCTGGGGTCTTTCAGCACTGCGTATCTCCGAAAGGAGTGGAAATCATAAGAGAAATCCACAAAGGCGAGTGTGGTCACCATGCCGCAGCCAAATCTTTAGTGGCAAAAGCTTTTCGACACAGTTGTTTCTGGCTTACAGCCAAGGAAGATGCCGAACGGCTGGTCAAGACGTGCAAGGGCTGCCAAAAATATGCCAAACAAGCTCATGTTCCGGCTGATCAGCTGCGAACAATACCTGTAACATGGCCTTTTGCGGTCTGGGGGCTTGACATGGTCGGACCGTTCAAACGGGCTCCAAGTGGATTTAATCACCTCTTAGTGATGGTGGATGATGTCTACGCACTTCTATTCTTGTAGACAGTTGTTGGGGCTCCAAGTGCAGAGGTTTATAGAACAACAGCAAGTTTTCTCTTAAGTGGATTACCCAAGGTTTATCGAACTCAGGGAGGAAGTGGTCAAAGGTATCCCCTCTCAAGCAACCCTGCAGTCAAGATACAAGAAGTCTCTTGTTTCCCCAACACACCCAATACACTTGTCAGGTGTATGGGTGCACTAGTTCGGCGAAGAGATAGTGAAATACAAGTGGTATGGATATAAGATAACGGTGCCAGAAAATAGCTTGATGGCATGGAAAAGACTAAAGGCAAACTGAATTAAAGATGGAAGCAAGCAAAGATGTAACAGATCTAATTGCAAACGGTGTTTCAATGCTTAGAAACAAGGCCTAGGGATCATACTTTCACTAGTGAACACTCTCATATAAATATCCTCTCTTCATGATACTACTCTGAACTACTCTCCGGTTGGACACTCTAATCCATGGTAGGGCTATAAAAGCACTCCTCAAAGTTCACTTTTGCTATCCAGATAACCCCACACTGTCACCTTGAGCTCTAGATGGTTCAAACAAACACCACAATTTCATAAAGACATCCAACTCCAAATATAACTCATAACAATTATTTGTAATCTCTAGCCTAAGTGCCACCATGGTGTGCACGCTGTCACTTTCACACACATGGGGAGAGCAGAGATCTATTAAAGCACTTGAGTAGCAAGGTAGATCTACTTGATTACAAAGCTCATGATCACAATATGATAACGCATAGAGAGAGAGATCTGAACACATAGCTACCGGTAGAACCCTTAGCCTCGAGAGAGAACTACTCCCTCCTCATCATGGGAATCGGCAACGGTGACGGAGATGGTGGTGGAGATCGATGGAGATGGCTCTGGGGGCACTTCCCCGTCCCGGCAGGGTGCCGGAACAGAGACTTTCTATCCCCCGAATCTCCCCTTCGGTGGCGGCGGCGCTGCGGAACTTTTCGTGGATTTCTGATTGACGATTTAGGGTTTGTGCATCGGGAGGCTTCTTATAGGCGAAGAGGCAAGGTCGGTGGGCGGCCAGGGGGCCCACACCACCTGGTGGCGCGGCCAGGGCTAGCCTGCGCCACCATATGGTGTGGCCACCTTGTGGCCCCTCTCCGTCTCGTTTTCTGGCTCCGTGAGTCTTCCGGTAAAATATCGACTTTGGCTTTTGTCCGGTCCAATTCCGAGAATATTGATTTTCTGACTTTCCTGGAACCAAAAGTAGTAGAAAACAGGCAATTGGCATTGTGGCACTTGTTAATAGGTTAGTCCAAGAAAGTGTATAGAAAGTACTCCAAAGTTGGAAAAAACACAAGAAAGTAGATAAAACCAAGCATGGAACATAAAAAATTATGGATACGTTAGCAACGTATCAGTGGATAAATTCACAAAATGGATTGAGGATAAACCCGTCACTAGTTGTGATGGAGCAACAACTAGAAGATTTGTCAAGGATGTTATAATCCGGTATGGTTATCCGCATAGCATTATCATGGACAACGGGAGTAATTTCTCTATGGGAGAGCTTGTCGAATTCTGCAATGAGCAAAATATCCGGCTTGACATTGCGTCAGTCGCACATCCGCAGGCTAATGGACAAGTTGAAAGAGAAAATGGTTTAATCCTACAAGGCCTAAAACAAGGACTCGAAGCACCACTAAGACGTGCTGCGGGGGCTTGGGCAGAGGAACTACCTTCTGTAATATGGAGCTTGCGAACAACTCTGAACAGGTCAACCGGATACACACCTTTCTTCTTGGTCTATGGTGCTGAAGCAGTTCTTCCTAGTGATTCAATTCACAATTCTCCTAGAGTTGCCGCGTATATCGAAGAGGATGCCGAGATTTCTCGACAAAATGATCTCGACTTAGTCGAAGAAGTTCGCATCGTTGCTGAAATGAGATCAATATCCTATCAGCAAAAGTTACACAAGTATCATAGCTAGAGAGTCAGAAACCAATCTTTCAATAAAGGCGATTTGGTTCTCCGGCTTATGCCGCAAAGAAATCACAAACTTTCCCTGGTATGGGAAGAGCCTTTTTTGGTTAGTCGAGTATTGCACAATGATTCATACTACCTAACTGATATGCGGCTAGTCAAAGAAAGACCTACTACTAAGAAGAGAAAGAGAGCTGGAGGTAGTACAAATCCGGATGAATTAGACAGACCATGGAATATTACTCAGCTACGTCCCTTTTATTCTTAGTTTATTTTTCTTTGTAATCATATATGTGTATATGTTCAATGAGAAATAAAGTCTTGGTTGCCTCAAAATCTTTCTGAGAAGTTTTTGCCATCTTATTTCTGAATGATCATGTCACGGTCGAAAATCCCAGAATACTTGAAAGTACTTTATGCTCATGTTTGTTCTGCTTTAGATTTCCGATTCAAAAATTGCTACCTTCGGGTATAAAATTAAATTTTATAGTCTGTGCTTTGGTTATTTGTCTGATTGCCGGATGCGGGCATTTTCCGAGTAGTGAATTGTTGGTACTGGAAGCCGTCTTTGTTTCCAAGTTTAAACTGGTTAAGCAATTGAGCTCTGTTGCTCGGCAAAGTTTCCGTCCTAAAGAATGGCTGGCTCACGAAAGGGACGAGGCGGAAAGCCAGATAAAGATAAGCGCAGACAAAAAACACAAGTGTGTATGCAAACATTTTAGGCACATAAGAGTGACTAGATACAAATAGTTTAATAACAAGCAATATCAAAGCTATGCATCAATCAACAAGTCTTGGGACAATGCACATAGAACTAAGAATGGCCACTATGCTCTCAAAGTAGGTGCATAAAGATAGAAGGTGGAGACTCAACATAAAAGTGAAAGAAAGGCCTTCATAGAAGGAAGCAGGGATTCAAGTTTCATAAAGAGCTTCCAAAAATTATGGTACTTATTAACTTTCAACTCTCATTGCCCCTATCATAAGCATCTTTAGGTGATTAAGGTTAAAGTGACACAACAAAGAGGATATGCTTGACAAGTTATAAGCTGAAATCTCATGCCCCTTACTTATGAAGACTGAACCTCATGCTACTCATCTTTAGTCACAAGTAAGCTCTTGTCATTGTAAGTACATATGTATCATAGAGAACCACCAACGGGGTACCCCTTGCACATGATACATGAGCTATCCCATAATCAAAATGACAAGGCAAGCAGACATTGAGCATCTCAGCGAACTTTTTATTTGCTATTTGCATAGGTTTTTATTGAGGATGCTTCATAGAGTGCTCATTATGGTTATGCTGCAAGTTTCCACCATGATTAGGCATGGCTTAGGCTAGCGGCCCAGGCGTTTCTCTAACAAACATACAAACTCCATGATCTTACAAGTTCCCCTTTTATTTCACACCACCGGGATCCATAAGCAAAAGAACATGATATCAACGAGGTACAAAGTACAAGTGCAATGTTGAAAGCGTTCTCCATGATACATGGTTCTGCTAACTTCAACTTATAAAGCGCAAGCATATACGTAACAAAGATGGACGCAATGGTTCAAGTTTATTAAATGCAAGAAAAGTAAAGTGTGCCATCAAGTTCGTGAGAGCTTTAATCACTAATTTTCACATAACAAGTTTAATTCGGAAACATGAATATACTTGGAATAGAAAATGCTAATAGGTAGGTATGGTGTACTCTTTGAAATAACTTGGTTTTAGGAGTTGGATGCATGAGTGGAACTCACACTTGGTTATGGAGGCTAGCAAAAGACTGGGAGCGACCAACTAAGAGAGCAATAATGGACATAATCATGCAGAGCGACAAAACATCATTAATCAAAGCATAAAGTGATACTACAAGTCGAAAACTAAAGGATCATAAAGGCTATGGTGACTTGGGATAGTCTTAACATGGTGTGAGCATGCGCCAAGTCAACCCAAATAAAGCATCAAAGGAGAATACCACAATACTATGCTTTAATATGCTAAAACAACGCATGATTCTTCCAAGGAACATTAAGCAATCTCAATTGTTTATAACATGTCATGATACAGCAAAGATCACTAAGCATAAAGCCAAAACAATATCAAGCACGGCATAACAAAGCATGGGCCACAGTCAAAAACAAGCTCTCTTTACCACTTAAGCATGAACTTTCCTACTCTTTTCCAATCCAAACCAAACTATTTGAAAACCAATGTATGAAAGAGGGGGTCCAACCAATTTATTCAGCAAACTAAGCAAACCAAGCAAACGTAAAACAAAAAAGAAAAAAGAAAAGAAGATGCTCCAAGAACAACACAACTGTGCATGAAACAATAAAACTGAAGTGATTGGAAGAAACCTGGGATTTTTATTGATGAAGAAGGGGATGCCTTGGGCATCCCCAAGCTTTGGCTCTTGTACTTCTTGGATATTTCTTGGGATGACATGCGTGGCATCCCCAAGCTTGAACTTTAGTCCATTCTTCATCTCATTACTCATTCCTTCCATACACCTGAAATTTTTCCTTCATACAAAACTTCACACAATCTTTGTTAGCAACATTAGTGCACTCAAGATAACAAGTCTTTAGGTTCAGTTTCAACACCATTAAAATTTCCATTAGAACACTAGATACTGTAGCACTTCCCTCAAAAAGCTCAATTCCCCAAAAGAACTCAAAAAGGAACCAACAAAAAGCAAATGCAAATAATGGCAGAAATCTGTCAAAACAGACCAGCAGGTAAAGATGAATTTTTTCAAAGACCTTCTGTTGCCCAAATCGAAAATTGCTGAACTAAGGAAAGTTAGATAACAACCTGGGCAGAAGAAAAAAAATTCACGCCTCAAAAGGACGTATAGAGATTTTACATGAACTTTTACGGTGAAGCACATAAATCGGTTTCGAGAAAGCAACTTTCCCAATCATTACTTCTCTCATTAGAGGTTACTCTTGGCACAAAAAGCAAATAAAAAGGATAAGTAGAGGTTATTACTGAGACAATAACTTCCCAGACTCATCTAAAACTTTTTGGTTATCTCCCAATAAGTACTTTTCTTTAACGCCTTTAAGTTAGGCATGATAGTTTGAGAAGATGCTCACATAAGAAATATGAATTGAAGTGAAAGAGAGCATCAAGAAGCAAATTCAAAGAACATTTAAGTCTCAACCACTTCCTATGAAAAGGAATCTTGTAAGGAAACAACTCATGAAAGCACAAAGCAACCATAGTAAAGCAAAACAAGTGCAACTTCAAGACTTTTAACATAAAGAGCGGAAACTTAATATTATTGAGATGCATAAAATCATGTTTCCCTCTCTCATAATAACCTTCAGTAGCATCATGAATAAAATTAACAATATAGCTATCACATGAAACATTCTTATCATGAGCCACATGCATAAAAGAATTAATACTCCCCACATAAACATAGTCATTCTTATTAATTGTAGTGGGAGCAAATTCAACAAAATAGATATCATTATTATTCTCATCGCCATAATCATCAAATATAGGAGGCATATTATAATCATAATTAATTTCCTCCTCAATAGTAGGTGGACTGAAAATATCATATTCATCATTGCAATCATCATATATTGGAGGTATAGTATCATCATAAGCAGTAGAATAGTTATCTTCCAAAGTGTGTTCATTTGTAAACGTATCATCATTGGAGGAACATGGAAAGCACTAATAGTACAACAATTATTAATATCATAATTTTCAGAATTGGTACCGAAGAGATTTTCAATATCAAAAGTCGTGTGCTTTTCCCCAATGATCACTACTATAGGTAACAGGCATAGGAACATCATCGAGTTCAGACTCATCAAAAACTATAATAGGAGCAACATGCTTAGGGGAAAATACCGTTTCCTCTCTCCTTTTACTTCTCCTTTTCTTGTTTTTCTTCTTCTCTTTAGGAGAGAGAGGCTTGAAAGTAAGCTTCTCCATATACCCTAGTTTATTGTTAGAGACAATAGAAGAAACTTTGGAGGATTCCTCCTTTTCATTAATAAGATCAAAACACATATTAGTCCTGTCATATCTTGGTAAAACCTCATCTTTTATAATATTTTGTATGTAAGTATTTGTGTGGCAATTATCAACACAATGAAGATGACAACCATGCATGAAACTATTCATATCAAAAGCACCCATATCTACCAAAGAGGTTTTTCTTGATAACTCTTCACACCCCAAAAATAATGTAAGTTCATCATGCTAATTAGGAGTGATCATGTCATCACAATACAAACTTGCAGTACTCATTGGATTAGAAGGGCTATTATTATGGCCTAAGCATTGAAAATTGAAATGACCCACTTCAAAGCAAAGTTCACAAATAAAAGGATTAAGGGCACAAACGTTTTTACCAAGATCATTTAGAGCCCTATACCACGTTCTAGTTTTTTCATTCCTGTGGGTGATACAATATTCTTCTTCAATTTGATTATTCTCACTAGGTCTATGTATTCCAAAAAAATTAACATGCTTATAAGAAATAGTACTTTCATAGGTTTGAGCATGTTTATTGCTATCATTAATAACAATTTCATTTTCCATGCAAGTGTATTTAAAAGGCTCATGATACATGTCCCATTTTTCTTTAGGAGCATTAATATGAGAAGCAAAGGTTCTAAAACAATCAATAAGAATTTGAGGATCAAGACCATATTTAGTACTAAGCTCTTGAAAATCAGTAGTTTCAGCGAAAGACTTAATGCAATCATACTCATAGTTTATACCTGGTTCTTTACCTTTGCTGTTATCCCAATCTTTGGTATTGCTTTGAATTGTTTCAAGAAGATCCCACTTAGCTTTGACATCCTTACTTGTGAAGGATCCCTCTAAACAAGTATCTAGATAGTCCTTGTAATGTCCTGAAAGCCTTGCATAGAAATTATTAATAACAATATTACTGGAGAGCTCATGAATGGGACATTTAAGCATCAGTGACTTCAATCTCCCCCATGCTTGGGCAATACTTTCTCCATCACGTGGATGAAAATTATAAATGTAATTCCCATCTTTATGAATTTCATGAGGAGGATAAAATTTAGAGTAAAAGAGAGACTCAAGTTCCTTCCAATCCAAATGATGAGGATCATCTAGTAGCTCATACCACTCCCTTGCTTTGCCCTTGAGTGAAAAGGGGAATAGCTTCCTCTTAACTTGGTTCATTGAAATACCTACACACTTGAACAACTTGCATAATTCGTGTATAAAGAGTAAATGATCACCAGGATGGACTGTTCCATCTCCCAAATAATAGTTGTTCATAACACGTTCAACAATTTTTATAGGTATTTTAAAAGAGATGCTTTCAGTATGTGGATTTAAAATATCACAAGTATCATTAGAATTACCACATATGGGAGATAAAGTATCATCAGAGCAAATTTTCTTCTTTAAAGCTGGGGAATTAAAAAAGATCATTTTCATAAAAACTAACTTCCCCAAGCTTAGACGTTTCCATAACATTAGTAGCAAAGGTGTTCAAAAGATTCATACTAATAACATTGTTATTAGCATGCAAAGAAAGTTCCATGGGTATTTTAATTTTCTTTTTAGACAATTCATGTTCTACATTATGAAAAATACTAAAAGGCTCTGTAATTTTGTTGTTGTTTTCCATGAAGCCTAACTAGTGAAAGCATGAAACAAAAATACAAAATTGCAGAATCTAAAGGAAATATCTTCGAGCACTCTACCGTTTACCTTACCTCCCCGGCAACGGTGCCATAAAATAGCTTGATGTCTACGCACTTCAATTCTTGTAGACAGTTGTTGGGCCTCCAAGTGCAGAGGTTTGTAGAATAGCAGCAAGTTTTCCCTTAAGTGGATTAGCCAAGGTTTATCGAACTCAAGGAGGAAGTGGTCAAAGGTATCCCCTCTCAAGCAACCCTGCAATCAAGATACAAGAAGTCTCTTGTGTCCCCAACACATCCAATACACTTGTCAGGTGTATGGGTGCACTAATTCGGCGAAGAGATAGTGAAATACAAGTGGTATGGATATAAGATAACGGTGCCAGAAAATAGCTTGATGGCGTGGAAGAGACTAAAGGCAAACTGAAATAAAGATGGAAGCAAGCAAACATGTAACAGATCTAATTGCAAACGGTGTTTCAATGCTTAGAAATAAGGCCTAGGGATCATACTTTCACTATTGAACACTCTCATATAAATATCCTCTCTTCATGATACTACTCTGAACTACTCTCCGGTTGGACACTCTAATCCATGGTAGGGCTATAAAAGCACTCCTCAAAGTTCACTTTTGCTATCTAGATAACCCCACACTATCACCTTGAGCTCTAGATGTTTCAAACAAACACCACAATTTCATAAATACATCTAGTGCCACCATGGTGTGCATGCTGTCACTTTCACACACATGGGGAGAGAAGAGATCGATTAAAGCACTTGAGTAGCAAGGTATATCTACTTGATTACAAAGCTCATGATCACAATATGATCATGCATAGAGAGAGAGAGATGAACACATAGCTACCGGTAGAACCCTTAGCCTCGAGAGAGAACTACTCCCTCCTCATCATGGGAATCGGCAACGGTGACGGAGATGGTGGTGGAGATCGATGGAGATGGCTCCGGGGGCACTTCCCCGTCCCGGCAGGGTGCCGGAACAGAGACTTTCTGTCCTTCGGTGGCGGCGGTGCTGCGGAACTTTTTGTGGATTTCTGATTGACGATTTAGGGTTTATGCATCGGGAGGCTTCTTATAGGCGAAGAGGCAAGGTCAGCGGGCAACCAGGGGGTCCAGACCACATGGTGGCGCGGCCAGGGCTAGCCCGCGCCACCATATGGTGTGGCCACCCTGTGGCCCCTCACTATCTTGTCTTCTGGCTCTGTGAGTCTTCCGGTAAAATATCGACTTTGGCTTTTGTCCGGTCCAATTCCGAGAATATTGATTTTCTGACTTTCCTGGAACAAAAAATAGTAGAAAACAGGCAACTGGCACTGTGGCACTTGTTAATAGGTTAGTCCAAGAAAGTGTATAGAAAGTACTCCAAAGTTGGAACAAAACACAAGAAAGTAGATAAAACCAAGCATGGAACATCAAAAATTATGGATACGTCAG
The DNA here is from genome assembly GCA_910589775.1 of Avena eriantha. Taxonomy (NCBI): domain Eukaryota; kingdom Viridiplantae; phylum Streptophyta; class Magnoliopsida; order Poales; family Poaceae; genus Avena; species Avena eriantha. The sequence goes on from OU342741.1 coordinate 46,754,608, forward strand.
CAACGTATCAGTGGATAAATTCACAAAATGGATTGAGGATAAAACCGTCACTAGTTGTGATGGAGCAACAACCAGAAGATTTGTCGAGGATGTTATAATCCGGTATGCGCATAGCATTATCATGGACAACGGGACTAATTTATCTATGGGAGAGCTTGCCGAATTCTGCAATGAGCAAAATATCCGGCTTGACATTGCGTCGGTCGCACATCCGCAGGCTAATGGACAAGTTGAAAGAGAAAATGGTTTAATCCTACAAGGCCTAAAACCAAGACTCGAAGCACCACTAAGACGTGCTGCGGGGGCTTGGGCAGAGGAACTACCTTCTGTAATATGGAGCTTGCGAACAACTCCGAACAGGTCAACCGGATACACACCTTTCTTCTTGGTCTATGGTGCTAAAGCAGTTCTTCCTAGTGATTTAATTCACAATTCTCCTAGAGTTGCCGCGTATATCGAAGAGGATGCCAAGATTTCTCGACAAAATGATCTCGACTTAGTCGAAGAAGTTCGCATCGTTGCTGAAATGAGATCAATAGCCTATCAGCAAAAGTTACACAAGTATCATATCCAGAGAGTCAGAAACCGATCTTTCAATAAAGGCGATATGGTTCTTCGTCTTGTGCAGGAAAGCAGGCACAAACTTTCCCCGGTATGGGAAGGGCCTTTTTTGGTTAGTCGAGTATTGCACAATGGTTCATACTACCTAATTGATATGCGGCCAGTCAATGAAAGACCTGCTACTAAGGAGAGAAAGAGAGCTGGAGGCAGTACAAATCCGGATGAATTAGACAGACCATGGAATATTGCTCAGCTACGTCCCTTTTATTCTTAGTTTATTTTCTTTGTAATCATATATGTGTACATGTTCAATGAGAAATAAAGTATTGGTTGCCACACAATCTTTCTGAGAAGTTTTTGCCATCTTATTTCCGAATGATCATGTCACGGTTGAAAATCCTAGAATACTTGAAAGTACTTTATGCTCATGTTTGTTCTGGTTTAGATTTACGATTCTAAAATTGCTACCTTCGGGTATAAAATTAAATTTTATAGTTTGTGCTTTGGCTATTTGTCTGATTGCCGGATGCGGGCATTTTCCGAGTAGTGAATTGTTGGTACTGGAAGCCGGCTTTGTTTCCGAGTTTAAACTGGTTTAGCAATTGAGCTCCGTTGTTCGGCAAAGTTTCCGTGCTAAAGAATGGCTTGCTCACGAAACGTACGAGGCGGAAAGCCAGATAAACGATTAGCACAGACAAAAAACACAAGTGCTTATGCAAACATTTCAGGCACATAAACATTTAAACCAAAAGTGCTGAATAGATAAAATAAAACTTGGCACTAGCAAAAGTTTCATACTACTTATTTAAAGATTCATAATGTTTTTAGAGTAACACATTGTTTTTCTGATGCTCTATGATGTAGGGGAGAGGTAGGAGCTGCCAGCTCGCTGGATACATCAGCCTCGCCTTGATAACGTTCCAAGATGTTCAAACCGGATGCGGTTTGTTCATTGTCGTAAACTTCTGCTGTTTCTTCGACAGGCGGAGGAGGCATGTCCACGTGGGTGAAGAAGGGAGTGTCGTAGCTGGTTAAGTCAGCTACGTGACACCCGTATCCGGCGCAGGAATCCATGATAGCCTTGATGTCTTGCTCCTGGCCGTCTTCATCCACTTTGCAGTACCCTCTGGTTACTTGCCAGATTTCCATGTTTCCATGGTGGCTCATAACCATGGTGAGAGCGTTCTGCGCCGCGGTCCACGTGTCGGAAATGTTCCAGTCCTGGACAAGCTGCGACATCTCCTTGGCCTTGTCTCGCACTTGAAAGCCGGACATGCTATGCATGTCCGGAACCTTGAGAACTTCGCCAATATCTTTGATGGATTGATGGAAGTCATGAAGCAGATCGCCGTGTATAAGCCGGCTAGTGCGAGACTCGGCAGAGGCTGAATCCAGCAAGTTCAGAGGACCTATGCATGCAATGCAAAATGGTTAGTAGAAGAAATCCGACTTTGAAAGAGTCAAATGATGTAGACAAGTCAGAAAGATGGAAACACACCGAAGATGACATCGTCGACTTTGGTCTTCTCCTCGCGAAGACTCTGGAGTTCAGTGATGACCCACAAGTATAGGGGTTGTATCGCAGTATTTCGAGGGAAGGGAAACCCAATTTATTGATTCGACACAAGGGGAGCCAAAGAATATTTATCAGCCTTAACAACTGAGTTGTCAATTCAGCTGCACCTAGAAACAATCTTGCTCACAGCAGTTTATCAGTAGCAACAGTTTTGTAATAGCAATAGCAAAGTAATAGCAGTAGTAAAAGTAAAGACAGTAGTAACAACTACAGTAAACAGTAGGATTAAAGCGCGGTAGGCATATGGATGGATGGACGGGCGTTGCATGGACAAGACAATTCATAGGGCAATCAAAACATAGGGCATTTGCAGATAAATAAGATAAAGCATCCAAGTATAAAATAATCATAGGCATGTATTCCATATATAGTCATACGTGCTCGCAATGAGAACTTGCACAACATCTTTTGTCCTGCCAGCCCGTTTGCAGCGGGGCCTCTAGGGAACTACTGGCAATTAAGGTGCTCATTTTAATAGAGCACCGGAGCAAAGCATTAACACTCCTGAACACATGTGATCCTCACATCAAAGCCATTCCCTTCCGGTTATCCCGATTTCTGTCACTTCGGGACCATAGGTTCCGGATAGCAACGTGTGTATACAACTTGTAGATAAGACCAAGAACAATACTATCATAATGAATCAATAACAAGTTCAGATCTGAAATCATGGCACTCGGGCCCTAGTGACAAGCATTAAGCACAACAAGTCGCAAAAAAGTCACAAAGCACTAATAAGAGATACTAGGCACTATGCCCTAACAATTTGATGCCATTACATGAACAATCTCATACTATCCCTACCATCCCCATAGCCTACAACGGGGGATTACTCACTCATAGATGGGGGAAACATGGATGGTCGATGAAGATGATGGTGGAGATCGATGGAGATGGCTCCGGTGGCTCTTCCCCGTCCCGGCAGGGTGCCGGAACAGAGACTTTCTGTCCCCCGAATCTCCCCTTCGGTGGTGGCGGCGCAACGGAACTTTTCGTGGAAAAACATCGAACCCCCTGAAGTTTTTAGGTCAGAAGGCTTCTTATAGGTGAAGAGGGAGACTGAGGGGGTGCCTGGGGCCACCACACCATGCCCTAGCGCGGCCAGGCCCAGCCCGCGCCTGGGGGTGGTGTGGCCAGCCCCTGGACCTCCTCCGTCTCGTATTCTGGCTCCTGGAGTCTTCTGGAAAAATAGGCACTTTGGATTTTGTCCCGTCAATTCCAAGAATATTCATTTTCTGACTTTCCTGGAACCAAAAACAGTAGAAAACAGGCAACTGGCACTATGGCTCTTGTTAATAGGTTAGTCCAAGAAATCATATGAAAAGTACTCCAAAGTGTGGACAAAACACAAGAAAGTGGATAAAACCAAGCATGGAGCATCAAAAATTATAGATACATTTGCAATGTATCAACATCCCCAAGCTTAACTCCTGCTCGTCCTCGAGTAGGTAAGTGATAAAAAGAAATAATTTTTGAGGTGACATGCACCATCAAAGACTTGATCAAAGTATTTGCAAAACTCAAAGCTGGGATCATTGTACTTCAGTCATAACATGAAAGACAAAGTTCTAGCAATAAGCAAAGAAACTATGATGCAACATAAAAAGGTACAAACAAAAGATTCATGAATAACGATGCTTTGCAAGACATTTGTTTGTTTCACATAAAGAAAACATAGCATAATAGTATTCAGCTTGTCTCTCAATAGAGTAGAAAATATAAATGCATAGGACACCTTCAAAGTTCATAAGAGTGACTAGATACAAATAGTTTAAAACAAGCAATATGAAGGTATGCATCAATCAACAAGTCTTGGGACAATGCACATAGAACTAAGAATGGCCACTATGCTCTCAAGAAAGTGCTCATAGAATGTGTGGAGACTCAACAAGGAAATGAAAAGGTTTTGAATAGTTTGAAAGGCTTCCAAATGCTGAAAGTATGGTACTTGTTAGATTTGAGCTCTCATTGTCCCTATCATAAGCATCTTTAATGTGGTTAAGGTGAAAGTGAGGTCCAATCTGAGTTATATGCTTGACAGACTATAAACTGAAAATCCCAAGTCCCTTGAGTATGAGGGCCGCTCCTCATGCTACTCAACTTTAGTTACCGGTAAGTTCTTGTCATCGTAAGTATGTGCGTATCATTGAGAACCTCCAATGGGGTACCCCTTGCCCGATGATACGGAAGAATCCCCATATCAAAATGACAAGGCAAGTAAACAATGAATATCTCAGCAATCTTCTTATTTACCATGGGAAAATGGTGCTTTTTTCTCTCTTTCCTCTTTTCATAAATCTCCTTTTTATTTTTATTTTTCTCAATAGCTATCTCTCTCTTTTTTTATAACAAGAATGCTTCATAGATATCATTATGGTTACGCTGCAGGTTTCCACCATGTCAGCTTGGATTAGACCAGCGGCCCAGGCGTTTCTCTAACACACATACATAACTCCATGGACTTACAAGCTCCCCTTTTATTTCACACCGACGACATCTGCAAACAAAAGAGCAAGGTATCAACTGGGTATATATTTACAAGTGTTGAAAGCGTTCCCTGTGACAGCACGGTTCTGCTAATCCCCAGCCTATAATTTGCAAGCATATAACTTTCATGGAGAGTTCACAATGGTTCAGGTTTATTAAGTGCAAGAAAATAAAGTGTGCCATCAAGTTCGTGAGAGCTTTACTAACTAACTTTCTCATAACAAGAAAACATTTTATTCGGAAGAAAACAAAGCACATTGAATATGCGTGGAAGTAGCAAATGATGCTAATAGGTAGGTATGGTGGACACTTTGGGAATATTTGGTTTTAGGGAGTTGGAAACATGAGTAAAACATACTCAGTGAAAGTGAAGGCTAGCAACAGTAAGGGAGCGACAAACGCGAGAGGAGTAATGGCCATAATCCTCTAGAGCGACAAAACATCATTGATCAAAGCATAAAGTGATACTACAAGTTGAAAACTAAAGGATCATAAAGGCTTATGGTGACTTGGGATAGTCATAACATGGTGTGAGCATGTTCCAAGTCAACCCAAATAAAGCATCAAAGGAGAATACCACAATACTATGCTTTAATATGCTAAAACAACGCATGGTTCATCCAAGGCACATTAAGCAATCTCAATTGTTTATAACAAGTCATGCTACAGCAAAGAATACTAAGCATAAAGCCAAAACAATATCAAGCATGACATGAAAAAGCATAGGCCACAGTCAAAAACAAGCTCTCTTTACCACTTAAACATGAGCTTTCCTACTCTTTTCCAAACCAAACCAAACTATTTGAACACCAATATATGAAAGATAAGGTCCAAACAATTTATTCAGCAAACTAAGAAAACCACGCAAACTAAAAACCAAAACGAAAACGAAAAAGAAGACGCTCCAAGAACAACACAACTGTGCATGAAACAATAAAAATGAAGTGGTTGAAAGAAACCTAAGATTTTTATTGATGAAGAAGGGGATGCCTTGGGCATCCCCAAGCTTTGACGCTTGTACTTCTTGGATATTTCTTGTGGTGACACGCGTGGCATCCCCAAGCTTGAGCTTTAGTCCATCCTTCATCTCATTACTCATTCCTTCCATACACCTGAAATTTTTCCTTCATACAAAACTTCACACAATCTTTATTAGCAACATTAGTGCACTTAAGATAAATAAGTCTTAAGATTCAGTTCTAACACCAAATAAACTTCCATTAGAACACTAGCTATTGTAGCACTTCCCTCAAAAAGCTCAATTCCCAAAAAGAACTCAAGAAGGAACTAACAAGAAGCAAATGCAGAAAATGGCAGAAATCTGTCAAAACAGACCAGCAGGTAAAGACAATTTTTTTCGAAGACCTTCTGTTGCTCAAATAAAAAAGTGTTGAACTAACAAAAGTTAGAAAACAACCTGAGGCAGAAGAACAAACAATTACAGCTCAATCTGACGTACAGAGCTCTCTCAGGAATTTGTACAGTGAAGCACAGAAATCTGTTTCGGGACAACAACTTTCCCAATCATTACTTCTCTCTCATTAGAGGTTACTCTTGGAACAAAAAGCAAATAAAAAGGATAAGGAGAGGTTATTACAGAGGTAATAACTTCCAAGACTCAACTAAAACTCTTGGGTTATCTCCCAACAAGTACTTTTCTTTAACGCCTTTAAGTTAGGCATAAGAAGCAAAAACTAAAATGGATAGAATAGAAGTAACCAAGATAATCATGGTGAAAACATTGTTTTGTTCAATGAAATCCTTTTGTTAACAAGGTTGATCAGGTATTTTTACCAAAACAATTCCATATGAGACAAAACTTTGTATCCCACTAATGATTATGTTACCTCAACCTTGATAGCAATGGTCCCAATAATAATAGTTTCAAATTTTTCTCTTCGTATGGGACAATATATTTCTCCAACTTGAATGCCCTCAACATGTTCAATTGAATTCAAAGCATAAGTCCTTTAAATATTCTTGAGGAAATAAACAATGTGTTCATTGAAGGTCACCTCCCTTGATTACAATTAATAACAGCTCCTGCAGTATTTAAGAAAAGGTCTCCCAAGAATAATAGACATATTATCATCTTCAGGCATAAAAGTTTGAGAGGATGCTCTGTAAAAGAGAGCATCAAGGAGCAAATCGAAAACACATTTAAGTCTAACCCACTTCCTATGCGTAGGAATCGTGTATGCAAATAAATTTGCAAACAACAAAGTGACAGGCATAGGAAGATAAAACAAGAAGAACTTCAAAACTTTCAGCACATAGAGAGGTGTTTCAATACCATGAAAACTTCTACAACCATATTTTCCTCTCTCATAATAATTTTCAGTAGCCTCATGAATAAACTCAACAATATAACTATCACATAAAGCATGCTTTTCATGATCTATAAGCACTAGAGCTTTATCATAAACATCTTCAAAAGAATCCTCAAGAACATAACATTCATCCTCCTTTAGTAAGCATGGAGGACAATCAAATAACGTAAGGGATAAAGAGTTACTCTCATTAGAAGGTAGGCATGGGTAGCTAATCCATTCTTCCTCCTTTTGTTCATCACTCTCCTCCTCTTTTTCATCTAATGAGATTTCAGGTTCATCAATTTCTTCTTCCATAGGATCCTGCAAGGCACTAGTCTCTTCCATTTGTGGAAAGCATCTATTCATATATTCAAGAATATAGTTGTTTTCTTCCTTGTAATTATCAAAGCAAAATTTAAGTATACCATAAACCTCATACTTATAAGGTGAATCATCAATAATTTTCAAGCAAACTAGCAAGTTCAAAAGCACCCTTCCAAGCAATAAATTCCTCAATTTGTTCCACATCATAAAAGTCATAATTTCCCTTAACATAAGAAGATATGGTAACATCATCATTATACTCACATTGAAAAGGGAGGTGTTTGTACCTCCTACAGCAACAAGATTTATCAAAGCAATAACTAACATTATAAGTAGAGCACACATTTCTAGCAATGGTATACAATCTATCAATTTGTTCCCATAAGTGTTTCCCTTTTTGCGACAAGCGGTGTTCCTTATAATAATCTTTTTGATCTTCCGCGAACCCACCTTGCCAATAAGATACAGTTTCAAAGAAACCAACCATTGAAATCAAGCATGATAAAGCAAGACAATAACAAACCAACGAAAATAACAACTAGAGTAGGAACTATTTTTTTTGTATTTCTGATAAAGAAACAAGCAAACAAGGAGAAAGATAAACTTAGCTTGAACAATAGTGAATCCAAGTGAACTTGATAAATGAAGCTATGTTCCCGGGCAACGGCGCCAGAAAATAGTCTTGATGACCCACAAGTATAGGGGGTGTATCGCAGTAGTTTCGAGGGAAGTGAAACCCAATTTATTGATTCGACACAAGGGAGCCAAAGAATATTTATCAGCCTTAACAACTGAGTTGTCAATTCAGCTGCACCTGGAAACAATCTTGCTCACAACCGTTTATCAGTAGCAACAGTTTTGTAGTAGGAATAGTAAAGTAACAGCAGTAGCAAAGCAAAGACAGTAGTAACAAAAGCAGTAACAGTGGGATTTGAGTGCGGTAGGCATAGGGATGGATGTGCGGGCGTTGCATGGACAAGACAATTCATAGTGGGAAACTTTCAACTGTGCATTTTCAAGCCTGAGAGCTTTGATTTCTTTCCGCTTGTTGTGGACATTCTTCAATAAATCCTGGTTATAGGAATATACTTTCTGTAAGTCAGAATACCCAAAGTCATAAGTCTACTAAAGACTCAGGCTAATATTTTTACTAATATCAGCATGAGCCTTGGGGGCTACACTAGTTCATTCTTTGGCATCCTAAGAAAGCATAAACCCGGATTGTCTATCCAACTTCATGCTTGGGGGCTAGAGGATATGATATAAAATAACATAAAGAAAAATGTGAGTTGGAATTCCGACTTACATATTATTCACGAGCGAGCTTGTTCAAACTCGCATTCACTTCGGTGGTAACCTTCTCTGTAAGGGTTAGTGGGACAACTGGCATAGTTGGAAGTTCGTCGGTCCTCAACTTCTCATCGCGAAGACGGACTTGTTCAAGAAGATTAGAGTTCTTGATGTCCTCTTATTCTTGTGCTTATTCTTCGGCAGAGATGGTCCGGCTTTCTAGGCATTGCCTAGCCAGCTGTTGGATCTCCTCCGCAGATTTCTGAGATAAGCCAAATTTAGCAAGTCTCGGATTGCTCAGGAGGTTGTCGACGAAAACTTATGCCGAGGGATCATTACCCGAAGAGGGTTCACCCTTATCAAAACCTGAGTCACCCATGGTGACATCAGTCTGCGATTCAAGGATCGCTGGCTCTGCTGAAGGAGCCGGATCTTCTACAACGATCGGAGAAGGAGAAGCCAGAGTTAGCTTTGACTGACGCAGGGGCTTAGAAGTAACTCCCTTCCCCTTGCCCTTGATGAGCTGTTTAGCTCTGAGAAGGTAATAAAACAAAGAACATTACATCTCAGAAATAATTACAAATGAAGTACAAAGGTTGAAGTTGTGAGGAAAGTTACCTTTTCACAACGGGCAGCTCCTTTGTGCCGATAGCCACTGTTGGAGCTTTACGCTTTCGAGGAACAACGTCCGGCAGTGGAACTAATTCATCCTGCTGGGAAAACTTAGGAGGATATCCCTCGATAGGAGCGAATTCCGACTCAGGGAGGTCGGCAAGCTGAAAAGAAGATAGTATCTCAGTATTGCGGAATAACTTAAAGATGAGCACATAAAAGGGTTGTTGCTAAAGCTTACCAGCACAACAGGGTCTTCCGCTATATGCATGTCCAGGGATACCTCCAGAATCGTCCTCTTGATCCGCTCCCTTATCAGCCACTTGATTTGGCTTATATAATCTTTCTCTGTGTAAGCTTTGGGGATGATGCGGAGGGAATCCTTCTTCGACGACGTGATGGAATGCATCAGTCGATCTCCATGATGTTGGAGAGGTTGGATCCAGCGTGATACCCAGCACTGGACCAAGTCGGATCCTCTCAGGCCCTTGTGCTTCATCAGATATTCGATCCGCCTCTTGGCGAGAAGCAGATCGTCACTGAGAGCCGGGGCGACCTCCTCCCAAGATTCTCGAGGCGTGGCGGTTCCATCGATGAAAGCCGGCAAAGCAGTAGCTTTGCCGGGAGTAGGAATATCCTTGTGATAGAAAAAGGTGGCCGACCATTGCTTGACCGACTCACTAGCTAAGACCCGAGGATAGACGCGCTCTCGCCTAACCGAAAAACTAATAGTACCGGTAATATAAAGGTTACCGGCAGTTATGGAATTTCTCTGGACATGAAAGTAGTACCGGAAAAGAGTAAGGCTCGGCCTAATGCCGAGATACCCCTCGCACAAAGATGCATACACGCTCATCTCTAAGATGGAGTTCAGGGGGAGATGGTGGAGTTGAACTCCATAGTGGTCAATAACCTCGGAAAAGAAATCTAAGGGAGCAAAACTCAGACCTCTGTCAAGGTGAGTGTCGAAGTGCACTCGCTCGCAATCGCGAGGGTTGGGGATGGCTTCACCGAGACCGCTCCGCTAGTCACCGGCGCGGAGGAGCCCTTCTTCTTCTACGCCATGGACCTTGGCGCCGTCGAGGATGCACGGGATCCATACCGCACGATTGCTCTCCTTCTCTGCCGCCGCTGTCGTTGCTACTGTGCCGGAACATGATGTGGAAGCCATTTTTCTGGTGCGCCGGTGACCTTGGATGGGCGGCGCTGGGAATTTCTGGGGGCAAAGAAGCTCTGGGTGCGTGGGAGGAGTAGAGGAGAAGGAACGGCGAAAGGAACTGGTGAAAGAGATGGGGAAAAGAGATCCTCACCAGTTATAACCACCGGCCGCGTTAAGATTCGTGCAAACGCTATGGTAAACATGCCACACGTCGTCGAAAGGACTGGGAAACCCCCCACGCGATGACTACATCGCCTCGATCTCCACGCAGGCATTGAAATGGCGCCTTGATTCCACGAAAGACGGACCCACCAACGGTCGTGCTGATAGGAAATGTCTGTCAGTGACGTGACTTGACCATGACTGGTGTCAGATGACGTCAGAGACCAAGTTCTGGCTTAGTTTGAATTACAAGATGGAAATCTAAATAACGTATTTATAGGTCCGACTCATTTTTTAGACCCGGATCGTATCTTTTCTTTTGAAGTTTCAGGAACCCTTCAAGATTCTGCAAGCCAAAGATCAAGCTAGATGATGATGAATCGAACTTTGGATCTTGGAGGCCGTCGGGTGCTGCTATTGGGGATATATTTTCTGGGTATCCTCACCATACCTCACTGACCAGGGTGGCCTACTTTGAATTAGAGCTCTGCTTCACGGGAGGCCCAGTCAGGGAGAAGAGACGGAGTCCAATCCGGCTATGGGAAGGCCCATAGTGTTACTTGTAGTTCAAGATGTACTCTGCAACCGACTCTTAGTCGTAGCCGGATAGATCTCTCCTGTAAACCCTAGGCCGGATATCTATATAAGTCGTCCTAGGGAGAGCCTTTAGGGCACCATAGAATACCCTCACAATAGTCTACAATCTCAACTCGCACAGGCGAAACCCTTGTAACCTATATTCCGGCTCTGCCGTATTACTGGATGGCTAGCAGGAGTAGGATCCATCCAAAGCTGGTGGATTCAAACCTGGGTAAACTTGTGTGCTCACCATCCTAGAATCCCGTATGACTCACACCCCTATCTTCCACATGCCTCGAGGCCCCCTCATGGCGTACTTGTCATCAATATGATGACATGGGGATAAGCAGAGATTCATTAAAGCACTTGAGTAGCAGAATAGATCTTTAGATTAAAAAGGTCATGATCTCAATGAGATCATGCATAGAGAGAGAGATGAACACATAGCTACTTGTAGAGCCCTTAGCCTCGAGAGAGAACTACTCCCTCATCATCATGGGAATCAGCAACGACGATGGAGATGGTGGTGGAGATCGATGGAGATGGCTCCGGGGGCACTTCCCCGTCCCGGTAGGGTGCCGGAACAGAGACTTCTATCCCTCGAATCTCCTCTTCGGTGGTGGCGGTGCTGTGGAGGTTTTTGTGTATTTCTCCCATATTATTTAGGGTTTCTGCATCGGAGGCTTCTTATAGGAGAAATGGCGAGGCGAGGAGGCAGCCAGGGGGCCCACACCCCCTGGTGGTGCCGCCAGGGCTGGCCCGCGCCACCATAGGGTGTGCCCACCCTGGTGCCCTACTTCGTCTCTGCTTCGTGTTTCCATGTTGCTCCTGGAAAAATAGGCATATTGGCTTTTGTCCCATCCAATTCCGAGAATATTCATTTTTTAGCTTTTCTGAAACCAAAAACAACAGAAAACAGGCAACTAGCACTGTGGCATCTTATCAATAGGTTAGTCACATAAAGTGTATAAAAATACCTCAAAGTGTAGACAAAGCAGAGGAAAAATGATATAAAACAAGCATGGAGCATCAAAAATTATAAATACGTTTGCAACGTATCAAGCGGCTGCTACGGTCTTCTCCGACTCTGGTTTTTGAGGCCTCGCAGATCAGCGGTAGGTCATCGACATCTGCAACCATGGAGGTAAGAAACATGTCGTTGCTTCCTCCTCCCCTACTTTAGTACCTAGGTAGTTAGCTCGACATTAGGGTATTACCTAGAGTGCTTATGTAATGCCACTCTATTTAGGACCAACAGTTGAAGATTATCATCTAGGCAACTACCTTGGTCACTATGATTCAGGCATTGATACTGTTGATCCATAGAAGAGCGGCTGGTAGGACTAACATGGTGGCAGTGACATATGGTCCCATGATGCAGCGCGATGGAGAGAGGATGGCAAATCTGAAATACATCTACAACAATAATGATACAGAGGATGTTGTCATGCTTTGGATGAGAATATCCCCTTTTAACCATCTTGTGCAAACATTCAGGGCTTGGGGTTTGCTTAAGGAAAGCATCAACACCTATATCAAAGAGCAAGTGGCTCTGTTTCTTCATGTTTTAGGACATAACTAGATATTCCGAGTGATTCACAACACATGGAGGAGATATGCCGTGAAAATTTCTCGGTATTTCCATTAGGTGCTCTATGCTGCTGGAGCGCTTAGAGGAGAGATGATCAAGCCACCTAGTGGTCAAACCCCCCACAAAGATACATGGAAACACTCGATGATTACCATTTTTCAATGTGAGAAACTCTAGCTTGTACTTCATGAGATGGTTGTATTACAGTACCACCTAATATTCTTATAATGCCAGGATTGTATTGGAGCAATTAATGGTACTCATGTGATGGCTAGAGTGCCAAAAACCGAACATGCTGCATATAGGGGGAGAAAGCACTACCCTAGCCAGAATGTGCTTGCCGCTGTTGATTTTAACATGAAATTCACATATGTGTTTGCTGGCTAGGAAGGATCTGGCCATGATGCCACAATTCTGACTGACAGCCTTGAGAGAGATGATGGCTTGAAGATCCCTGAAGGTAAGTTCTACCTAGCAGATATTGCGTATGCTTGTTAGCCTAAAATTATTCCACCCTTCAGGTCAACAAGGTACCATCTAGATGAGTTCTCTGCTAGATACTATCCTAGGACTCCGGAGAAACTTTTCAATATTCAGCACTCTATCCTTAAAGTCACATTTGAGAGGGTTTTTGCTACTCTAAAAAATAGGTTTAAGATCCTTGATCAGAAGCTTTCCATTCTATTCCCACCCAAGATAAGCTTGTTCTGGCATGTTGCAGTTTGAACAATTAGATCTTGCAATTTGGCACAGATGAATTCTTCCCGGTAGAGGAAGATGTAGTTCCTGACGATAATAACACCGATGGTGTCCAGGGTGTTGCACATAATGATTGTGCTGCTTGGAGGAACATGAGAATGCAATAGGCCCTCGACATGTGGGCGACGAGAGATAACTACAGGATCTAAAGATGAAGAAGTGAAGAAGAAAGACTGATGAAGTGGTGCCCTTGTGTTATATGAACAACCCCTAATGTGGGTGTAAAACAATCATTCTTAGTAGCTAGGTAATATTGTGTTGAAATATCATTTGTTAGTAGCTAGGTAACATTAAAACGCCGCAAGCCGCAGTGATTGCGGCCACCATGTACCTCCTAAACAACCAGCCACCGGCTGGAGATCCGCAAGCTACCATGCACCGATCTACGATCATGGGAATGGGGCTAATCGAGGCCACCCTCGATAAATAACCAACACCAGAGCCGAAGAAAAGCAAGTCTCTAGACAAATACTACTACTCGTACTCCTCCAGTGATGACAGTCACGACGACGTCGCTCACAGCGGCATGACCGCGACTAAGGTGACTTTTAATGTTAATGACAAGGAGCATATTGTCTATTTCCCCAAGAAGATTGATAGGACTTATGGCTTAAATTCAATTGAACATGTTGAGGGCATCCAAGATGGAGAAATATATTGTCCCATACCACGAGAAAAATATGAAACTATTATGATTGGGACCATTGCTATCAAGGTTGAGGTAACATAATCATTAGTGGAATAAAAAGTTTTATTTCATATAAAATTGCTTTGGTAACAAGACCTGATCAACCTTGTTAACAAAGGGATTTTAATGAACAAAACAATGTTTTCACCATGATTATCTTTGCTTACTTTTATTTTATCCATTTTAGTTTTTGCTTTCACTTAGTTTACTTTTCTATTGCTAGTTGCTTGCATATTAGAGTGTCTTAGAACTTCTGAAGTTTTAGTTTTGTTTTGCTTTTGCATCTTTCTAAAAAAATCTTTCCGTTAGAAAATCATTCATCTATACCCGAAAATTGCTCAAAAATGAAGTGTCTCGAAAAATTCCAAAAAATTCATATTAAATTTTTACATGAAAAAAGGGGCAGAGAAGTGCCTGGAGAGTACCAGGGGGCCCACCAGGCAGGCACACCACCTGGTGGCACGGCCAGCCCAGAGGCACGCCTGGCCATGGTGTGGGCCACCCCTGGCCCTCCACTCACTGTCTCACTTGCCACTTCCTTCTCTCTCCCGATAAAACATCAGTTCATTGCTTGAAATCGCATGCTGTTCTTGTCCATGATTTTTCGATCTCCTTTCTCTGCCCATCTTTGCTGCTGAAACGTGGAGCATTTGTTCTCTGGTATGTGACTCCTCTGCTTTTCCAAGTAGATTTGTGTTTAGTAGATTATATCTTCAGTATTTTGCTGCTATAGGTGACAGGTTATGAGAGATTGTAAGCTTGTTCAATGCTTAGAGATATTGTTTTTATGCATGTTTAGGCCTCTTACAAGTCCCTATGAGTAGTTCCCTTCATTATGTTTTCACTTTGCAATCACTTGTGTAATGGATGTTTGAATTTCAGAATAGAAGATGAATGAACACCAACTCAACCAACATGAAATGAGGGTGTCTGAGGTTATGAAGGTTCACTGAGAGGAGGAAGTTTTTTCCTTCCATCTATCCATGCCCCGAATTCATGAGGGCTGCAGGGATTTCTCAGGACTTCCATACTTTAATTGCTAATGCAGGATTGGAGCATTTTGTGGGAGATGAACCTTACTGATTTGTAAAACTAACTATGCATGTGGTGCAGGACTTTCGATTTAGTGGCTCTTTGCCTAACCCCATGGTTCACTACAAAATTTACAATATAGCTGTCGACCTTCCTCTTGATGACTTTTGTGCAGATATTAAGGTACCTTGGTGGGGATCGTGTGGAAGGATTAAAGAGCGACCTGCACCACTCGTGGACTTGTATGCGGATATTTGCCAAGGGAGCAGCTTCTCAAAGGAGAGTGGGGAAATTCATAACATTCATCTCCCTTCTATTCGCTCCTTTGCTTACTTTATTGCCAAGTGTGTTCTCGCTAGGAAAACTGCTAATAAGTTATCCTCATATGATCTAGCATTTATCTCAGCTGCTTTAAAACGAGATAGGACTTATAATTTGGGTGCCTTGATAGCTTTCCGTCTTGCTGCTAACCACGAGAAAGATGGAATCTGTGGAGGCCTCATCGCCTCTTGTTTATTAGATTTGCATGGTGCAACGCCTCATCATCTAGACCTGCAGTTTCCCATAGAGAGTCTTGACCTTAATTCAATGATACAGCATAAATTTGTTTCTTCTTGGGCTAATTTGAGTGATTTTTCTTATGAAATAACCTTTCTCAAGGCTGGTTGGAGGAGTAAGTCCGAGTGAGTTGTTCTTTTGCCTGCACCTGTTTTGTTTAACCTTGATACCAGGGTAGGATGGTCACTCAGCGAGGAAGAACTCGATGCATACCTGGGGGAGCTCTCCCAGCAGGAGCAGGATACTGGAAGGGAGGTTACAGGTGATTTGGTCCAGCCTTCAAATGAGGGGGAGTCTTCATATCAGCAACCTACCTATGATTGGGGAGCTTCTTCTTCTTCCCAAGGGCCTAACCACGATCATTCTTACCATGAACCGCGTGCTTGGAACCCTTACCCGGCTTGGGGTTGATACCCACTTAGGCCAAAACCCTAAGCTTGGGGGGAGGTACACCGACATCACGCTCATCTGCATATCATGTTTAGTCGGTACTTTGTATATCCATGCTTCGTTCTATTTTTAGTTTTCTTTCTTTCCTTTTGCTTTGTAAAACACAAAAATACCAAAAATATTTTCTTTGTTTCTCTTTATTTGCTTCTTTTTGCCTTGGCTTGCTTCTTCTGTTTGGCTTTGTCTTAATTATTAGAAAAACCCAAAAATATTTTGCTTTACTTGTTCTTCCTTTTAGGTTCTTGCCTTTAAAAATCAAAAACCCAAAAATATTTGTTGTTCTTCTTTGGTTTTGTGAAGTTTGTTGCAGGGTTCAACAGTCCTCAGTGGAATTTGGTTTCATGTTGTTATTCAAGACACACAAGTGAAGAGCAATAATGAGGATTAATGACAACTTGAGGTGTGGTAAGAGGCTGGTAGCGAAATCTATTTGGTTTCATTTTTGTACATATACTCATCATTGTGGGCATGCTTAGTCTGTTCATGTAGGGCGTATGTTATTTATGGATGCTTAGTACATCTTGCTTTATTATGATTAGCTCCAGCTTGCTAATAGTTTGTAGCATGTCATATGAATGTTTGCTTGCATTGCTCTATTCATAACTTGGTATGACACTGTGGTATCCTCCTCTGAATGTTTCACTTGAATTGACTTGGCACATGCTCATGCATGCATATGACTGAAACAATAATCAGTTAAGCCTTGATGAATTATTTTGCCTCAGGGGTCTTGAATCACTTGCATGCCATGATTAGTCATGTTTTGTTGCAAGCATGATTATGACAGTTATTGCTCTCTCGTTTGTCGCTCCCTTACTATTGCTAGCCTTCACTTGCACTGAGTATGAGCTCTACTCGTGTTTCCAATTCCCCAAAACCAATATTGCCAAAAGCGTCCACCATACCTACCTATTAGAATCATTTGCTTTTCCATGCATATTCAGTATGCCTTGTTTTCTTCCGAATAAAATGTTTGCTTGTTATGAGAAAGTTAGTTAGTAAAGCTCTCATGAACTTGATGACACACTTTATTCCTTGCACTTAATAAACCTGAACCATTGTGACTGTCCATGAAAGTTATATGCTTGCAAATTATAGGCTAGAGATTAGCAGAACCGTGCTGTCACGGGGAACGCTTTGAACACCTATAAATATATACCCAGTTGATATCATCCTCTTTTGTTTGGGTGTGAAATAAAAGGGGAGCTTGAAAGTCCATGGAGTTATGTATGTGTGTTAGAGAAACGCCTGGGCCGACGGTCTAATCCATGCCTAATCATGGTGGAATCCTGCAGCGTAACCATAATGAGCAATCTATGAAGCATTCTTCTTATAAAAAAAGGAGAGATAGTTGTTGAGAAAAAGAAAAAAAGATATGATGAGAAAAGAAGAAAGAGAGAAAAAGCACCATTTTCCCATGGTAAATAAGAAGATTGCTGAGATGCTCGTTGTCTACTTGCCTTGTCATTTTGATATGGGGATTCTTCTGTATCATCAGGCAAGGGGTACCCTGTTGGCGGTTCTCTATGATACGCATGTATTTTCTATGACAAGAACTTACCGGTAACTAAAGTTGAGTAGCATGACGAGTGACCCTCGTACTCAAGGGACATGAGATTTCTAGTTTATGGTCTGTCAAGCATATAACTTAGATTGGACGTCACTTTCACCCTAACCATTTAAAAGATGCTTATGATAGGGGCAATGAGAGCTCAAAGCTAATGAGTACCATACTTTCAGCATTTGGAAGCCTTTCAAACTTTTTAAAAACCTTTTTTCATTTCCTTGTTGAGTCACCACCTTTTCTATGAGCACTTTCTTGAGAGCATAGTTGTCATTCTTAGTGTAATATGCTTGTCTCAAAACTTGATTAATTGTGTCATGACCTTGATGCTTGTATCTTTGATATCTTTACTTCTAGTCTTCACTTGAACTTTAGAGGTGCCTTGGCATTTATGTTTGCTCTACAATCAAAGGCAAGTGAGATACCACTCTATCATACCTTGTTATGAGCATTGCAATGTTGCTTATGTTTATATTTCATGCTATTTATTAATTTTGAGTTGGAATCTCTTCATAGCTTGTAATGACTATTAAATAAACTTAGTTGCATACTCTTTATTATGAATTGCCTAAGTACTTGATCATATGCTGAGAATATATACATCTTATGAAGCAAATGTGTTTGTGAAATTTTCTTTTATCGCACTCAGTTTTCAATTAAATTGCTTGAGGACAAGCAATAAGCTAAGATTGGGGGGAGTTGATACGTCCAAAACGTATCTACTTTCCCGAACACTTTTGCTATTGGTTTTCCTCTAAACTTGTGTGATTTGGATACAACTAACACGGACTTATGCTGTTTTCAGCAGAATTACCTTGGTGTCTAGTTTTTGTGCAGAAAATCAACTATTAGGAAAAATCTCGGAAAATATGCCAAAACTCCTATTTCACCAGAAGACTCACGGAGCCAGAAGACGAGACGGAGGAGGGCCACGAGGGGCCCACACCACCTGGCCGCGCGGGCCAGGCCAGACCGCGCCTGGGGTGGTGTGGCCGCCTCGGTCACCCCCTCGGCCTCCCTCTTCGCCTATACGTTGCCTCTTGCCCTAAAAATCAAGGGGGGGGGGTCGACGTTTTTCTAGAAAGAGTTCCGCTGCGCCGCCACCACCAGATTCCGCGATTTAGACCCAGAAACTCCATTCTGGCACCCTGCCGGGACGAGGAATTGGAGGAGATCATCGCCATCATCATCACCATTGCTTCTCCATCAACCATCTATGTTTCCCCATCTATGAGTGAGTAATCCCCCACTGTAGGCTATGGGGATGGTAGGGATTGGATGAGATCATTCATGTAATGGCATCAGATTGTTAGGGCATGGTGCCTAGTATCTATTATTAGTGCTTTTTGACTTTGTTGCAACTTGTTATGCTTAATGCTTGTCACTAGGGCCCGAGTGCCATGATTTCAGATCTGAACATGTTATTGATTCATTATGATAGTATTGTTTATGGTCTTACCTGCAAGTTGTATACACATATTGTTGTCCAGAACCAAAGGCCCCGAAGTGACAGCAATCGGGATAACTGGAGGGAATGGCTTTGATGTGAGGATCACATGTGTTCACGGAGTTTTAATGCTTTGCTCTGGTGTTCTATTAAAAGGAGCACCTTAATTGCTAGTATCTCCCTTGAGGCCCCGCTGCAAATAGGCTGGCAGGACAAAAGATGTTGTGCAAGTTCTCATTGCGAGCATGTATGACTATATATGGAACACATGCCTATGATTATTTTATACTTGGATGCTTTATCTTATTTATCTGCAAATGCCCTATGTTTTGATTGCCCTATGAATTGTCTTGTCCATGCAATGCCCGTCCATCCATCCCTATGCCTACCGCGCTTTAATCCTACTGTTTACTGCAGTTGTTACTACTGTCTTTACTTTTACTACTGCTATTACTTTGCTATTGCTATTACAAAACTATTGCTACTGATAAACTGCTGTGAGCAAGATTGTTTCTAGGTGCAGCTGAATTGACAACTCAGTTGTTAAGGCTTATAAATATTCTTTGGCTCCCCTTGTGTCGAATCAATAAATTGGGTCTCACTTCCCTCGAAAATACAGTGATACACCCCCTATACTTGTGGGTCATCCGGGACCAGCGGGCCCTGGGAGAACTGGACCTACGGCTGGACACAGAATAGCCGGCAGAACAGCCCGAGATCTGGCTAGATCCCCCCGAGGTTGCACTCGAAGAAGGGTGCGAAGTGCGCTAGAATGCCAATGGCGTTGGCACCGAGATGGTGGAGACGAAGGTCGAAGAAAGCAAGAAAGGTGAGGAGGAAAGGGTTCGCTAGGACAGCGA
This sequence comes from Avena eriantha, assembly GCA_910589775.1. Classification (NCBI taxonomy): domain Eukaryota; kingdom Viridiplantae; phylum Streptophyta; class Magnoliopsida; order Poales; family Poaceae; genus Avena; species Avena eriantha. The sequence continues at coordinate 46,774,619 of OU342741.1, forward strand.
AACCGTGCGCGAGATGGGACAAAAAGATCACCCGCTCCCCCTCCTGGGGGTGCGGCGACTCCTCTTCCAGTGGTGCGAGCCGCACTACCACCTCCGTCTTCGGCGACAGAACCCGCGTCACGCGATACATCGAGATGTGGTCCTCAATCACGGACAAACCGCACCAGGCGCCACACTCAGACGCCATCACCTCCTTGTCGGCCGTTGTCGCGGGCGCTGGGAGGCGGGGGCCCGTGTCTCCGGCAAGGCTAAGCGGGCGACGTGGAAAATTCGGCGGCGAGCAGGCAGAGGCAGCGTGGAAGCAAGCAGAGCGCACAGAGGAAATGGCGAGGACAGAGCGCGGAAGGCAGAGAACTACTCCCCCAGGCGGTATTTAAACGCGGGGGACAGAAACCATCCGACTCGCCGCGTGGTACCCGTTGGGCCGCGTCACACCTCCACCAATGGCTCCAGATCTGCTGTTCCGGCACTGCGTGCATAAAGGATCCTGGGGCGAAAAACCAAAGAGGCAAGCGGTGGTTCCCTAGGCGACGTGTGCGGCGTGCGATGGGACGCAACACTGCGTGTAGCAGCGCAAAGATGGCGTGTGCACGCATGGCCAGCCTGTAGCCAGATGAAAAATTCAAATGCAAGAGGGAGCACGTGCATATTTCACCTAAGGGAGAAAACCACATGTGCTCGGAGTCTAGTGTCGGGGGGATGACCCTCGGGTAGCCTAGCGAGACAATAACAAAGGCAGATAGCTCACGACCGGCTAATAGATCCTAGCCAGACATGGGAACACGGTTCCAGCTACCGGCTGGTAGCCGGAACAAGGAAGGGGGCAATACATGGATCCGGCTAAACGGAGGTAGCCGGACATAGTCAAGAGGCAGGGTGATGTGCTACAGACTGCATGGTATGCCCTGGTACAACGACAAGACACACCACTACGAGACCATGCTGAAGACTTTGTGAGTAGGGATGTCACCCGCCGGGTTTGGGGCCTGGTCCGCCCCCCATACCCGCCGCACTTACCTTGTCGGGTCTAAAATTTCTCTACACCCGCCACCCACCGGGTACCCGGGACCTGATGGGTACCTGCGTCCAGGTCCTATGAGGTGGCGGCGATGATGGTGCGAGGTGGCCCAGTCCCGCAGAGGCGCAAGAGGCAGCGGTAGAGAGATGCGAGGCAGCAGTGCAGAGGCTATTTGGTAGGATGGGAGCCTGTGACATGTGCATAGGCCGATGGTGGGCTGTTGGTGGGCCAGACATTGAGGTTATTTCTATGAATCTAGGCAATTTGTTGGGCCGATGGCGGGTCTGTGGGTTTAAGGGTACGGGCCCGGCTCCTCCATACCCGCCCCATATAATTTGGCGGGTCTAATTTTTTTCCAGACTCGCCCCATTTAAGGCGGGTACTGATACGCTGCTAACGTATCTATAATTTTGATGTTCCATGCTTGTTTTATATCTACTATCTTATGTTTTGTCCACACTTTGGAGCATTTTATACATTTTCTAGGACTAACCTATTAACAAGATGCCATAGTGCCAGTTGCATGTCTTCTTCTATTTTTGGTTCCAGAAAATCCAGAAAATGAATATTCTCGGAATTGCACGAGACAAAAGCCAAAGTAGATATTTTACCGAAAGACTCACGGAGCCAAAAGACGAGACGGAGAGGGGCCAGGGGCTGGCCACACCACGTGGTGGCGCGAGTCCCCCTGTCCATGCCACCAGGTGGTGTGGGCCCCTGGTCCACCCTCTGACATCGCCCCTTCGCCTATATATTTCTCCCGGGATGAAAACCCTAGATACCAGATCAGAATTCCACGAAAAGTTCTGCAGTGCTGCCACCACCGAAGAGGAGATTCGAGGGGACAAAAGTCTCTATTCCGGCACCCTGCCGGGACGGGGAAGTGCCCCCAGAGCCATCTCCATCGACTCCACCACCATCTCCATCGTCGTTGCTGATTCCCATGATGAGGAGGGAGTAGTTCTCTCTCGAGGCTAAGGGCTCTACCGGTAGCTATGTGTTCATCTCTCTCTATGCATGAACATATTCTGATCATGAGCTTTGTAATCAAGTAGATCTACCTTGCTACCAAGTGCTTCAATAGATCTCTGATCTCCCCACGTGTGTGAAAGTGATAGCGTGCACACCATGGTGGCACTTAGGCTAGAGATTGCAAATACCTGTTTTGAGTTATATTTGGAGTTCGATGTCTCTATGAAATTGTGGTGTTTGTTGGAACCATCTAGCACTCAAGGTGACAGTGTGGGGTTATCTAGATGGGGAAAGCGGACTTTGAGGAGTGTTATTATAGCCCTACCATGGATTAGAGTGTCCAACCGGGGTGATGTTCAGAGTAGTTCAGCATGGACACCATTTGCAACTAGATCTGTTACATGTTTGCTTGCTTCCATCTTTATTTCAGATTGCCTTTAGTCTCTTTCTACCCGTCAAGATCTTTTCTAGCACCGTTACCACTTATAATTATCCATACCACTTGTATTTCACTATCTCTTCGCCGAACTAGTGCACCTATACACCTGACAAGTGTATTGGGTGTGTTGGTGACACAAGAGACTTCTTGTATCTTGAGTGTAGGGTTGCTTGAGAGGGATACCTTTGACAACTTCCTCCCTGAGTTTGATAAACCTTGGGTAATCCACTTAATGGAAATTTGCTGCTATTTTACAAACCTCTGCACTTGGAGGCCCAAAAACTGTCTACAAGAATAGAAGGGCGTAGACATCAAGCTATTTTCTAGCGCCGTTGCTGGGGAGTCAAGGACATCTTCACAAGGGGAGTCCCTCATAACCAATCTCTTTACTTTGTTTTACTTGTTTTGCTTAGTTAATTTCTGCTTTGTTTGCTTGTTTCTTTATCAAAAACACAAAAATTAGTTTTACTAGATTTCTTACTTTTATTCAAAGACACAAAAAAATTAGTTCCTACTATAGTTGTTGGTCTTTCATTTCCTTGCTTTGTCATGCTTTCTATCAATGGCTGGTTTCTTTGAAACTAGTTTTTATTTGGAAGGTGGGTTCACGGAAGAACAAAAATATTATCATAAGGAACACCGCTTGTCACAAAAAGAGAAACACTTATGGGAACAAATTGATAAATTTAATACCATTGCGATAAACGTGTGCTCTACTTATAATATTACTTATTTATTTAATAAATCTTGTTGCTATAGGAGGTATAAACACCTCCCTTTTGAATGTGAGTATAATGATAATGTTACCATATCTTCTTATGTTAAAGGAAATTATGACTTTTATGATGTGGAACAAATTGAAGAATTTATTGCTTGGAAGGGTGCATTTGAACTTGTTAGTTTGCTTGAAAATACTGATGATTCACCTTATAAAGATGATGTTTATGATATACTTAAATTTTGCTTTGATGATTACAAGGAAGAAAATGGCTATATTCTTTAATATGTTAATAGATGCTTTCCACAAATGGAAGATACTAATGCCTTGCAGGAGCCTATGGAAGAAGAAATTGCTGAACATGAAAGCTCATTAGATGAAAAAGAGGAGGAGAGTGATGATCAAGAGGAGGAAGAATGAATTAGCTACCCATGCCTACCTTATAATGAGAGTAACTCTTTATCCCTTACATTATCTGATGGTCCCCCATGCTTACCAAAGGAGGATGAATGTTATGTTCCTGTGGATTCTTTTGAAATATCTACTATGGGTAAAACTTGTGATAATAATTATGCTCCTATTATCCATGATAATCCTTTGTTTGTGCCTAACTTCGAAATGCATGGTACTAAAGAGTTTTGCTTAGAAAATGTTTATGATAAAGCTCTAGATGATGGTCCTATATTGGTTGATAATAATAATTGTACTACTATTGAAAATGAGATTGATTAGTTATCTTGTTATAAAATTGTTAAAAGTGGGTTTGGTTTTAATCCCACTATTTTTGAGCTTAATAAAAATTATGTGTTTGCAAATCATGAAAAGCATACTTTATGTGATATTTATATTGTTTAGATTATTCATGAGGCTACTGAAAATTATTATGAGAGATGAAAATATGGTTGTAGAAGTTTTCATGGTACTGAAACACATCTCTATGTGCTGAAAGTTTTGAAGTTACTCTTGTTTTATCTTGCTATGCCTGTCACTTTGTTCTTTGTAAATTTATTTGCATACAATATTCCTATGCATAGGAAGTGGGTTAGACTTAAATGTGTTTGGAATTTTCTTCTTGATGCTCTCTTTTACTTCAATTCATATTTCTTATGTGAGCATCTTCTCAAACTATCATGCCTAACTTAAAGGCGTTAAAGAAAAGTAATTATTGGGAGATAACCCAAAAGTTTTAGTTGAGTCTTGGAAGTTATGGCTTCCGTAATAACCTCTCCTTATCCTTTTTATTTGATTTTTGTGCCAAGAGTAGCCTCTAATGAGAGAGAAGTAATGCTTGGGAAAGTTCCTGTCCTGAAACAGATTTTTGTGCTTCGCTGTAAAAAATCGTGTAAAATCTCTGTACGTCGGTTGGAGCTGTAATTTGTTGTGCTTCTGCCCCAGGTTGTTATCCAACTTTCATTGGTTCAACACTTCTCGATTTGAGAAATATAAGGTCTTAGAACAAATCCGTTTTCACCTGCTGGTCTGTTTTGACAGATTTCTGCTATTATTTGCATTTGCCCTTTGTTGATTTATTTTTGGGTTCTTTTTGGTGAATTGAGCTTTTTGAGGGAGTTGCTAAAGTAGCTTGTGTTTTTAATGAAAGTTTTGCTGTTTTAAAACTAAAACCCAAAGGTTTATTATCTTTTGAATGCACTAATGCTACTAATGAAGATTGTGTGAAGTTTTGTATGAAGGAAATTTTAAAGTGTGGGGAAGAGTAATGTGATAAGATGAAGAATGGACAAAATCTCAAGCTTGGGGATGCAACCCCGTGTCACTCCAAGAAATATTCAACAAGTACAAGCGTCAAATCTTGGGGATGCCTAAGGCATCGCCTTCTTCATCAATAATAATCTCAGGTTTCTTCCAAAAACTTTATTTTTATTGTTTCATGCACAGTTCTGTTGTTCTTGGAGCGTCTTTGTTTTCGTTTTTCATTTTTGTTTGCTTTGTTTGGTTAGTTTGATTGAATAAATTGGTTTGACCCCCTCATTCATGCATTAGTTTTCAAATAATATTGGTTTGGATTGGAATAGAGTAGGACAGTTCATGCTTAAGTGGTAAAAAGATCTTGTTTTTGACTGTGGCCTATGCTTTGTCATGTCATGCTTGATATTGATTTGGATTTATGCTTAATGATTTTTGCTGTAGCATGACATGTTATAAACAATTGAGATTGCTTAATGTGCCTTGAAAGAATCATGCGTTGTTTTAGCATATTAAAGCATAGTATTGTGGTATTCTCCTTTGATGCTTTATTTGGGTTGACTTGGTGCATGCTCACACCATGTTAAGACTATCCCAAGTCACCATAGCCTTTATGATCCTTTAGTTTTCAACTTGTAATATCACTTTATGCTTTAATTAATGATGTTTTGTCACTTTGCATGATTATGGCCATTATTGCTCTCTTAGTTGGTCGCTCCTAGTCTTTTGCTAGCCTCCATAACCAAGTATGAGTTCCACTCATGCATCCAACTCCAAATAAAACCAAGTTATTAAAAAGAGTCCACCATACCTACCTATTAGCATTTGCTATTCCAAGTATATTCATGTTTTTATCTACGTTCCGAATTAAACTTGTTATGATAAAACTAGTGATTAAAGCTCTCATGAACTTGATGGCACAGTTTACTTTTCCTACCCTAATAAACTTGAAACATTGTGTCATCTATGTTGTACATGCTTGCACTTATATGTTGGGGATTAGCAGAACCATGTTGTCATGGGTAACACTTTCAACATTGCACTTGTACATTGTACCAAGTTGATATCATGCTCTTTTGTCTATGGATGTCGTTGGTGTGAAATGAAAGGGGAGCTTGTATGTCCATGGAGTTATGTATATCTGTTAGAGAAATGCTTGGGCCACTGGTTTAATCCATGCCTAATCATGGTGGAAACCTACAGCGTAACCATAATGAGCAATCTATGAAGCATTCTTCTTAAAAAAGAGATAGAGATTGAGAAAAAGAGAAAAATAGAAAAAAAGAGATGACAAAAGAGGAAAGAGAGAAAAAACACCATTTTCCCATGGTAAATAAGAAGATTGCTGAGATGCTTATTGTCTGCTTGCCTTGTCATTTTGATATGGGGATTCTTCCGTATCATCGTTGAATGTGTAGGAGTCAGTACGGATCTCCAGGTCCCGCTGCTGATTATTGATCGGAGAAGGGTCTCGATCATGTCTGCATTATTCGCGAATCGTAGGGTGGCAGACTTAAGAGCTACCGGACACCATTTTGGAGCACATATGTTTCAGACAAAAGAATTGCAAAGCGCAGGAATTGTTTCAATAGAAACCGGAAATTGTTTCAGGTGAAATTGCAGAAAGTGGTTGTGCATGTGATATTGAAATATTGCAAGGGGCTATATGTGAATGTTTGTTAATCAAAGTAATTAACAAAATTCTGAATTAATTTAATAAAAAGAGTTTTATTAAATGAGAGAGCATTAAATTTGGAGAAATTTAATGCATTTAAAGTGGAGACTTTAAAAGGGAATGTGAAGAGGCATTTTAGTGGGGAGGGGTTACCACCACATGAATGGGGGAGGTGAGGGATCACCCCCCATGCACCGGCCATGGAGAGAGGGGGCACCCCCCTCCTCCTATAAAAGGCCACCCATTCCCTCCTTCATCCTCACACCTCCTTGTGAAGGATCTCTCCCCCCCCTCTAGAATTATTCCCCCATGGTCTCGGATTAGCGAGATACATGTTCCTGGTGGCATTTCGTCTGGAAGGAGTTGCTGCTTCCACTGGATCGCTGGAGCGAGGAGGTGGAGGTTGTCCGGTGGCTTGAACGTGTGTGCGAGTGCGGATGCGCTGCTGAGTTGCGGCGCTCAGACTTCCTCACGATCTTGAGATCAGCAAGTGTACGACTACATCAACCACGAGTTCCTACTCGTTAACAAAACTCGTTGTCTTCGAGGGTAAGTTCTCGTTGGATGTATGTCCACCTGTTGCTTTGTACCTAGTAGATAGATCTTGGCGTGTAGTTCACACCATAGGAATTTTTTGTTTTCTATGCTGCGGACCCAACAGTGGTATCAGAGCCTGATCTATGCGTAGGTGCTTTGCACGGGTAGTACACATATGTTTATATGTGGGCGATGATGATCATGTTATTGCATCTTCTATGTATTTTGGATATTGGTGGCATAGTGGGATGAAGCGGCCCGGACCAACCTTACATGTCATCGTACATGAGACCGGTTCCACGACTGACATGCAACTTGTTTTGCATAAGTGGCTGGCGGGTGTCTGTCTCTCCTACTATAGTCAATATCTGATTTACAACGAGTTGCTAATAACTTAGTTATCCTCGTTGTGGTTCATGTTCGTAGGTGAGAATGGTTCTATCTCCGAAATCCCTAAGCCACGTAAAACTTGCAATTGATAAATTAGAGGCGTCTAGTTTAGATCGTTGCTGGGCTAGTGTATTGATATGGTATTTTTGTAAGTAGATGTATGATAGATACTCTTACAACACACTCAATGTGTAAGTTCCATAGACCTTTGCCTTACACACAAAGGAATGATAGAGATCATACCACGATGCAAGTGATAGAGATCAAATGCATGGACCATATCATCTCACTTTACACACTAGATGTTACCATCTTATACTGCTAGTTTGGCGCTTTTGGTAGCATTATAAGATGATCCCTCATTTAGAGATCAAGATAAAAATGTTTTCTTCCTTAAGTATGCACCGTTCTGTGGACCGTGTTTCGAGACATCACGTTATGATCGGGTGTACTCGAATCTACGCTTTCATAGGAACGGGTGTAAGACAGTTTTACACACGCGAATACTAAGGTTCTTACTTGGCGAGCCTAGCATGTACAGACATGGCCTCGGAACACGGACCGAAAGGTTAAGCATGAGTCATATAGTTGATATGATGCCCATATAGATGCTCGCCTTTGAAGCTACATCAACTCACGTGATGATCAGACTTGGTGTAGTGGGTTTGGTTCATGTAATCACAAAAAAGACACGAGGGGTGTCGTTTTTGAGTGGGAGTTCATTAGTAATTTGGATTAGTTGAACTCAATCTATCATAAACTTAGTCTAAATAAACTTTACAAATTCTGTTGTAGATGGCACCACCTGCTTTTAATTTCAATGTGTTCATGGAGAAAGAGAAACTTGCTGCGAATGGTAGCAACTTCACAAACTGGGCTATGAATTTGAGGATTCTCCTCACCGCTACACAAAAGCAATATGTGCTAGATGCGCCGCTAGGCCCCCCACCAGCTCCTGATACCCCTGACAAGGAAAAGAATGTCTATGTGAATCGTCGGGAGGACCACAACTTAGTTCATTGCGGCATACTGTATGGGATAGAGCTAAAACTTTGATACCATGGGAGAATCGAAAATGGCAATGGCTTTGATACCATGGGAGAATTGAAAATGATTTTCGATACGCATGCTGCCGTAGAGAGTTATAATGCTACAGAAAAGTTCTTTAGCTGCATGATGGAGGAAAACAGCTCCGTTAGTGAGCATGTACTCAAAATGTCTGGGTACGCCGATAAGCTTGTGTCCTTGGGAATAACGATTCCCATTGACTTAGGCATACATCGTGTTCTCCAATCTCTACCACCTAGCTACAAGAGCTTCGTGATGAACTATAATATGCACGGCATGAAGAAGTCTCTTCCCGAGCTTTTGTCAAGGCTTAGTACTGCAGAAGTGGAGATTAGGAAAGAACATCAAGTGTTGATGATCAATAGGACCACCGGTTTCAAGACAGACAAGAAAGGCAAGCACAAGGGAAAGAAGGGTGGCAAGTCTGTTGCCACGCCTGAAAAGAAAGCCCGAGCTGGCCCTAAGTCTGACACCGAGTGCTACTAATGTAAGGGGACTGGCCATTGGAAGCGCAACTACCCCAAGTATTTGGCGGACAAGAAGTCCGGCAAGGCAAACAAAGGTATATGTGATATACATGTTATTTCTGTGTACTTGACTAAGTACTCGCAGTAGCACCTGGGTATTTGATACGATATCGGTTGCTAATATATGTAACTCGGTTCAGGGGCTACGGAACAAGCGACAACTAGCAAGGGATGAGGTCAGAATGCGGGTCGGCAATGGATCAAAAGTTGATGTGATCGCCATCGGGACGCTACCTCTCCATTTGCCATCGGGATTAGTTATAAAGCTAAATAATTGTTATTTAGTGTCTGCACTGAGCATGAACATTGTATCTGGATCGTGTTTGATGCAAAGTGGTCATTCCTTTAAATCTGAAAACAATGGTTGTTCGATTTATAAGAATGATATCTTTTATGGTCATGCACCTATGTTGAATGGTTTATTTCTGTTAGATCTCGATAGTAATATTACACACATTCATAATGTTAATGCTAAAAAGATTAAACTTGATGATGATATGTCTACATATATGTGGCACTGCCGTCTAGGTCATATTGCCGTTAAACGCATGAAGAAACTCAATTCTGATGGACTTTTGGAATCACTTGATTTTGAATCATATGATACATGTGAGCCATGCCTTATGGGCAAGATGACTAGAACGCCGTTTTCCGGTTCAATGGAACGGGCGACAGAGCTATTGGAAATCATACATACTGATGTGTGTGGACCAATGAGTGTGTCGGCGCGAGGTGGATATCGTTATTTTGTTACTTTCATGGATGATTTGAGTAGATATGGGTATATCTATTTGATGAAACACAAGTCTGAAACTTTTGAAAAGTTCAAGGAATTTCAGAATGAAGTGGAAAATCATCGTAATAGAAAGATCAAATTTCTACGGTCTGACCGTGGAGGAGAGTATCTAAGTTACGAGTTTAGCACACACATGAGAGAGTGTGGAATAGTTTCACAACTCATGCCTGCCGGAACACCACAACTTAATGGTGTGTCGGAACATCGTAATCGTACCTTATTGGATATGGTTCGATCTATGATGTCTCTGACTGACTTGCCACTGTCATTTTGGGGTTATCACTGGAAACAGCTGCATTCACTTTAAATCGGGCACCATCTAAATCCGTTGAAATGACACCGTATGAATTATGGTTTGGAAACAAATCAAAGCTTTCATTTCTTAAAGTTTGGGGATGTGATGTTTATGTGAAGAAACTTCAACCGGATAAACTCGAACCCAAAGCGGAAAAATGCGTCTTCATAGGATACCCTAAGGAAACAATTGGGTATACCTTCTATCACAGATCCGAGGGCAAGGTTTTTGTTGCCAAGAATGGATCCTTTCTTGAGAAGGAGTTTCTCGCGAAAGGTGTGAGTAGTCGGAAGGTAGAACTCGAAGAGGTTATTGAACCTTCTCTTCATGGAATGGCAAGTGGCGCAGCACCAGAAGTTGTTTCGGAGTTGACTTCACCTGATGAAGAGAGAGCTAATGATAATGATCATGAAACTCCGAAAGAGGACACTACCGAACCTCGCAGGTCAAGCAGGACACGTGCAGCTCCTGAACTATACGGCAATCCTGTTGTGAATTTCATGGTTGATGAAATGGATGACCCTGCGATGTATGAAGAAGCGATGATGAGCCCGGATTCCAACAAATGGCTAGAAGCCATGAAATCCGAGATGGAATCCATGTACAAGAACCAAGTTTGGAACTTGGTGGACTTACCTCACGACCGAAAGGCTGTTGAGAATAAATGGATTTTCAAAAGAAAAACGGACGCTGATGGTAATGTGACCATCTATAAGGCTCGACTTGTCGCAAAGGGGTTTCGACAAATTCAATGAGTTGACTACGATAAGACATTCTCTCCCGTAGCGATGCTTAAGTCGATTAGGATTATGTTAGCAATTGCTGCATATTTCGATTATGAAATATGGCAGATGGATGTCAAAACTATGTTCCTCAATGGTAATATTGAAGAAGAGTTGTATATGATACAACCTAAGGGTTTTGTCGATCCTAAGGATGCTAATAAGGTATGCAAACTTCAGCGATCCATCTATGGACTGAAGCAAGAATCCCGGAGTTGGAATCTCCGCTTTGATGAGGTGATCAAAGAATTTGGATTTGTCCAAACTTATGGAGAGGCTTGTATTTACAAGAAAGTGAGTGGGAGCAATGTGGCATTTCTAATATTATATGTGGATGACATATTATTGATTGGAAATGATATAGATCTTTTAAATAGTGTTAAAAGTTATCTAAACAGCAAATTTTTGATGAAAGACCTTGGTGAAGCATCATATATATTAGGCATTAAAATCTATAGAGATAGATCAAGGCGCCTAATTGGGCTATCGCAGAGTACATACCTTGATAAGATATTAAAGAAGTTTAATATGGACGAAAGTAAGAAGGGGTTCTTACCTATGTTGCAAGGCAAGACATTGAGTAAGACTCAAAGTCCGGCTATGGCGGAAGAAAGAGAGATGATGGATAAGATCCCCTATGCCTCGGCCATAGGCTCTATTATGTATGCCATGCTATGTACAAGACCGGATGTGGCACATGCTATTAGTTTGACTAGTAGGTACCAATCTGATCCAAGTTCGGAACACTGGATAGCGGTAAAGAACATCCTCAAGAACTTGAGAAGAACTAAGGATATGTTTCTTATATACGGAGGTGAAGAAGAGCTAGTCGCTAAGTGTTATGTAGATGCTAGCTTTGACACCGATCCGGATGACTCTAAGTCTCAATCCGGATACGTATTTCTCTTGAACGGAGCAGCAGTTAGTTGGAGGAGTTCCAAACAACCTGTGGTGGCTGGATCAACGATGGAGGCGGAATATGTTGCTGCTTCAGAAGCGGCGCAGGAGGCAGTTTGGATGAAAGAGTTCATTACGGAACTAGGTGTGGTTCCCAGTGCGTTGGACCCAATGGTGATCTATTGTGACAACAATGGAGCCATACAAACGCAAAGGAACCAAGGTCTCACAAGAATTCCAAGCATAATAAGCGCCTATTTCACTCCATCCGCGAGCATGTCAAGGATGGAGATATAAGGATTTGTAAAGTACACACGGACCTAAATGTACCAGATCCGTTGACTAAAGTTCTCCCTAGGGAAAAACATGATCAACACCAGAACTCCATGGGTGTTAGATTTATCACTATGTGAACTAGCTTATTGTCCCTAGTGCAAGTGGGAGACTAAAGGAAATATGCCCTGAGAGGCAATAATAAAGTTGTTATTATATATTCCTTATATATGATAGATGTTTATTTTACATGCTAGAATTGTATTGATCGGAAACATCAATACATGTGTGTTTAATAAACAAAAAGGGTTCCTAGTTATGCCTCTCTTGTAGACTAGCTTGTTGATTAACAAGATGATCAAGGTTTCCTGATCATGGACATTGGATGTTGTTAATAACAAGGTCACACCATTGGTGGAATGATGTGATGAACATTCATCTGAAGTATAGCATTACGATCAAGTCATTATGTTTATATTGCTATAACATCATACAAAGTAATCTTTATCCTTAGACCATAAGATCATGTTAATTGCTAACACCGGAAGAGTATCTTGATAACATCAAACGTCACACCATAACAAGGTGACTATAAAGATGGGTTCAGTACTACGAAGGTGTTATGTTGAGGCTCATGGATCAAGAGTGGAATTTTTCAATCCAGATGACGGATAGATATACTCTGGGCCCTCTCGGTGATATCACATTAAGATAGCTTGCAAGCAAGTGATGTGATCACTAGAATGTTATATCACGGGAACGAGAAAAGAGTGCATGTCGGTAACGAGATCAAACTAGGTATGGAGATACCGATGATCGAATCTTGGACATGTAATATATCCAGAGACAAAGGGATTTACTTACAAGCGTAAAAGGTTCTCACGATCACAGAAGTCCTCGTTGAATGTGTAGGAGTCAGTACGGATCTCTAGGTCCCGCTGTTGATTATTGATCGGAGAAGGGTCTCGATCATGTCTGCATTATTCGCGAACCGTAGGGTGGCACACTTAAGAGTTACCAGACACCATTTTGGAGAACATATGTTTCAGACGAAAGAATTGCAAAGTGCAGGAATTGTTTCAATAGAAACCGAAAATTGTTTCGGGTGAAATTGCAGAAAGTGGTTCTGCATGTGATATTGAAATATTGCAAGGGGCTATATGTGAATGTTTGTTAATTAAAGTAATTAAATAAATTATGAATAAATTTAATAAAAAGTGTTTTATTAAATGAGAGAGCATTAAATTTGGAGAAATTTAATGCATTTAAAGTGGAGACTTTAAAAGGGAATGTGAAGAGGCATTTTAATGTGGAGGGGTTACCACCACATGAATGGGGGAGGTGAGGGGTCACCCCCCATGCGCCAACCATGGAGAGAGGGGGCACCCCCCTCCTCCTATAAAGGGCTACCCATTCCCTCCTTCATCCACACACCTCCTAGTGAAGGATCTCTCTCCCCCTCTTGAATTATTCCCCCATGGTCTCGGATTAGCGAGATACATGTTCCCGGTGGCATTTCGTCTAGAAGGAGTTGCTGCTTCCGCTGGATCGCTGGAGCGAGAAGGTGGAGGTTGTCCGGTGGCTTGAACGTGTGTGCGAGTGCGGATGCGCTGCTGAGTTGCGGCACTCGGACTTCCTCACGATCTTGAGATCGGCAAGTGTACGGCTACATCAACCACGAGTTCCTACTCGTTAACAAAACTCGTTGTCTTCGAGGGTAAGTTCACGTTGGATGTATGTCCACCCGTTGCTTTGTACCTAGTAGATAGATCTTGGCGTGTAGTTCACACCATAGGAAATTTTTTGTTTTCTATGCTGCGGACCCAACACACACTTTGGAGTATTTTTATAAGTTTTCTGGGACTAACCTATTAACAAGATGCCACAGTGCAAGTTGCCTGTTTTCATATGTTTTTGGTTCCAGAAAAGCCAGAAACTTAATATTCTCGGAATTGGACGGGACAAAGCCAAAGTAGATATTTTACCGGAAGACTCACGGAGCCAGAAGACGAGATGGAGAGGGGCCTGGGGCTGGCCACACCATGTGGTGGCCCGGGTCCCCCTGGCCGCGCCACCAGGTGGTGTGGGCTCCCGGTCCACCCTCGGATATCGTACCTTTGCCTATATATTGCTCCCGAGACGAAAACCCTAGATACCAGATCAGAATTCCACGAAAAGTTCCGCAGCGCCGCCACCACCAAAGAGGAGATTTGGGGGCCAGAAGTCTCTGTTCCAGAACTGTCGTGGTGTGGAACACGGCAGTGCCATCGGGGATGGCTTGAAGGGGACACTCAGTTTGCTATCGGTGGCTACTCGCAACGGGTTGGGCACAGATACTGCAAACACAGAGATGCACCCAGGTTCAGAGCCCTCTTGACGAGGTAAAACTCCTACTCCTGCAAGGATCTACTATCAAAGGAAGCGAATGCCCAATACAAGTGCTCCTTGAGATATTTCCTTAGTTACTTCTTGCTAAGGATTCTCTAAGTCCTTCTTCTGGTGTCTATTTTCCTTCTGCTTGAGCTTACCTAGAACCCTAGCACTGCCCCCTTTATATACAGGTTGAGGAGGCAGCTTACAAGATGGGTTCTAGGGTTTACTGTTTGGATTTGGGCTTTACAAAGTGGGCCGGCTGGACAGGGCCAAACGGTAGGCCCGGGTCCAGTCAAGCCTCCAGCACACGGGAGAACCATGCTTTAGCGCTCAACGCTCCTGCTTTACTTGTCATCCGACTCTTTATCCATCAGGCGGCTCTTTATGTGTAAGCCAGGGCTTTCCTCATCAGCCCTTGCTTTGCTCGTTAGCCTCCAGCTTTGGCGCTGTTGTCCCGTAGCGCCGACCAGGCTAGCCAGCCTGTCCGGTCAAGGGTACGCTTAGTAAGGAACGTCATCCCCACCGTACAATGTCCAACGGATCCGAGGCGGCTGGCTAGGAGCGGCCTCCTAGCCGGTTCTTCTGGCTACCTGGCTAGACAGACCAGCCGGGCAATCTTGAGTATGGACCAATGGGAATTCCATCCGGCTGTGGTTCCTTGATCTGGTACCAGGCGGCGTGCGCTCCTTGGAGCCAGCCGGTTGGTCCCGTCTTGGTTTACCCGGGGGTCATCCCACCGACACTCGTCCCCGAGTGCGTTAGGACATGGCCTTATGGAGAAGTTCTTGCATGCTCATTTGAAATGATTGATGACGCATATGCCTTGTCTTTTTCGTTTTTCTTGTAGTCTTTGTCCTGTATCGGCTTTGGATTCTGTGTTGTTTTCCCGGCTGGAGTTCACCGGCTACGGAGCCGATGGACCCACCCATAGGGCGTGAAGGGTGATCTTCCTGACCAGCTGCCACAGCCGGCCGGGAGATGGATTGCCATTTTCTTGTCGTTGGTGCTTGCGTAAGCCACGCCTGCCGTTTCTAGCGCGCGCGTCAGTTTGACTTCTGGGTCTGCCGCTACAGATTTTGGTAACTGTGCGCATGCCTCCATCATTGTGTCTCCTTGGAGATCGTGGGATTGTTTTGCCTCCCTCAGTAACGCCTGCGAGATCTTCTGCACGTGCGGCGCTGGCGCACACGATCTGCCACGAACCCTCGCGGGGTAGTGGGGTAGTTTATTTTCCATGTGGCATGGAGGCAGAGGAACCGGCGCGGTTTCCCTTCGCCGAGAAATACGTGCGCGAGGAGGGGTGGTTCCTCACTTCGTCTCCCTACACTCGCCATCCTTGCACTTACTTGCGCCCTAGCCTTCCTCTACTCTTCTGCGCCACCGTTCTTTGGTCGCCGGCGCCGCTCTTCTTCTTCGACCACGGGACTCTGCGCCTCCATCACAGCTACCTTCCCAGGAAATATGCTGCCCAAGGTCGTCGGCGGCTGGTGCGGCTCCTACATCACGGAGGATCTCGTGAAGAAGTATCGGCGGGGGAAGTTCCTGCCTTCGGAGCGGGTGCCGCACCCCCAGCCCGGCGAATCCGTCGTCTTCCTCACCCACTTCGCTCGCGGCCTTGGGCTGCCACTGAGCCGCTTTGTCCTAGAGTTGTTGGTCACTTTTGATCTGCAGCTTCACCACCTCGGAGCCAATGCCGTGTCGATGTTGTCACATCACGCGGCTTGCTGCGAGGCGTACCTCGGTGTTTGCGCTGATGCCGTGAATTTCTTGAAGTTCTTCCACTTCAAGGTACAAGTGGTGGGGAAGGACGGCTCATTGACGGAGACGGGCTACTGTGCCATCTACCCGCGGTCGTCAGCGCCCATCCCCCTCCTGGAGCTCCCCGACACCGTCAAGCTCTAGCAGTGCTCGTACTTATACGTGCGCAACAACACGGAGGTGGACTTCATCAAGGTCCCCGCCTTCGCCAACGTCCCCTCCAGCCGGAAGGCCTAGACCGTCCAGAATTTGGGCGCCCAGGGTGACATCGACCGGATGGGCTCTCGGCTGGCCGTCCTCGTGGAGAAGGAGCAGATCACCGCCCAAGACATTCTGTTGTCCTAGATGGCGACCCGCGTGCTCCCGCTGCAGCACCGGTCGCACAAGATGTGCCACCTCTCCGGCCATCTGGACCCCACCCGGGTGTCCCGGCCGGACATGCCGTATGCCGCCCTCTACGAATGGCTCGCCACCATCTCGAAGGAGGCACTAGACGAGGAGTGGCAGTTCTCCTACCGGCCGTACCACTGCAGCCGGCTGCCACCGAAGGTATGTTTTTCTTTTTTGCTTTTCTCCAGATGAATTTTCCTGAGGGACTCCCGTTTCGTGCCTCTTATATTCCCTTGTTGAGTAGCTTTTCACGGCGCAGCTAGCGGAGGATGGTATGGGGGACACCGAGCTCCCCAACTTTGCCACTGACTTCAAGCCGGCGAAGGCCCCGCCCGTGGAGGCGGAGCGGTTCCCCATGCGGGCCGACAAGGGCTACGAGTTCCCACCCGGTGAGAATCTGTTCCCTGCCTTTGTCATGCTTGCACTTGTCATGCTTGTAGTTGTGATCTTGACTTTTTGCTTGCTCTTGGAATAGCCGCGCATGGCGAGGACGTGGAGCTAGCGGAGCTTGCCGCGCCCAGGGGCAGGGGGAAACGTGCGCCCCTACCAATGTCGCGCCGGCTGCGGGTGGCAGCAAGAAGTCGCGTTGCCTCCGCGCCGCGCCCGTCATGCCGAGTGTTGCCGTGTAGGTGCCCTTGTCCTGTTGGTGCTGGTGTTGCTTTGCATTTGTGTTGCTCACTTCTTGTGCTTCTGCAGTGAGGCCATGTCCTTGCTTGGCTCCGCGACCGCCGCCACCGCGTCCGCCCCTCCGCCTGCTACCGAAGGGAACGTGCCGGCTCTGGTGCCCGAGGCTGCACCGGCTTCGGTGTCCAAGGCTGCGCTAGCTCCGGCCCCCGAGGTTGTGCCGGCTCTCGAGGCTGCTCCGGCTCCCGAGGCTACGCCGGCTCCGGGCCCCGAGGCGGCAGCGACGGAGGTGGTGCCGCCGGCTGAGCAAACGACGCTTCACCGGGCTAGGGCCGTCTCCCGGCTTGCGGGGGGTTTGTCGTTTGGGCGTGCCGGTGCGGCCGTCCCTCCCACCAGCTCGGCGGTGGGCGCCGACTCCAGCGCCTACCGAGTGGAGGAGCCGGTGGAGGTGCCACCGCCTGTTGCTCCTGCCCAGCTAGAGGTTGGACCCTCTGCGGCTGCGATGAGCGAGGACGACCTCCAGGTCACCGCCTGGAGGCTGGCACACATCGCGCCGCTGCCGGACGCCCTTCTGGCATAGTTGTCAGAGGCGGCGCCGCTGGCCGTTGGCCAGATCCGCCAGCTGGTGGGGGCGCTAGAGCAGGGGCTGGGCCAGGCCAGGACGTTGGGGGCTTCTGTTGAGGTATGTGCTCTATTGCCAATCTTGTCGTTTTGTTGCTGTCTCGCAACGTAGTTGTCTCTCTTGATTCTTATCGCTCCTTTCTTGCACATAGGGCTCTCACCGACGCCGCCAAGACCTCGCGGGACCTGGGCCGTAAGATCGCTCGCTCTATTGTATCTTCCCAATTGCGCGATTTCTCGCGCTTTTTGTTGAGTATTGGTTACCCTTCTGCAGCTCTGCTGGCGGACCGGGACCGTGAGGTGGCCCCGCTGAAGGACGAGGTCACCCGGCTAGAGGAGGCCAACAAGACCCGCCAAGACCAGATCGCCAAGCTGACTGCACAGCAGCAGCAGATGGAGATCAAGTCTGGTAGGGCCAAGAAGGCCGCGAACGCCCGTACCGAGGCGCTGAAGAACCTGAACGGGCTTTATGCCACCTAGGCGGACGCCCTCAAGTCCTCCAAGGCCAAGAAGGCGGCGGCACTGTCGGAGCTCTGCCAGATTGCTGAGATCGTTGTCAGTAAGTGCTTCTGACTTGAGCCTCTTTTGCGAATCTGTTCTTTGGGGTTGATATTGACCGTTGCCTTCTTTTCTGGCTACAACTCAGTACCCTGAGGCAACTGATCGAGCGCTGGGCCGGATTCCCGAGACCGATCCAGAACGAGATCTCCACCTGGGGGAGCTGGTGGCAGTCGTCAGCGAGGAAGTGAAGAAGCTCCGCGCTGCCGCCCTCGAGGTCTTGGACTATGTCTGGCCCGAGGCTGCCCCGCCTGCCACCATGGACGTCCTGACTGAGCGTCTCTAGGGTTCCCCGGAGCTCATGAACATGGCCCAGGAGTGGGCAGCTCGAGGTGGCGTGGAGATGGTGCCGGCGCTGCTCAAGTCCTAGTACCCTGACGTGGATCTGTGGAGCCTTTCTCGTGGATTACGCCAAGGGACCAACTACGACCAGCTCCACGCTGATGTCCCCGACATCCGCCCCTGTGCTATGACAATCAGGAGCTACGTCGCGTTGGACAAGGACTTCAGCGACCCAACCGGCATGGAGCGGTACTTCCACACTCCGGATGCGGCGCACACCGAAGCTCCGGCTGCGGCGCAGACCGCCTCGACGGACGTCGGCTCCTGCAGCCACGCTCCAGCTGACGCCTCCGGCCCTTCTGCCCCTCAGTGAATCTGATCCCCGGTATGCCGGGAGTATTTGTGAATTTGAAAATTTTGCCTTTTATGTATGCCATGTGAACAATTGTCCTTCTGTGACATGTTGAACTTCTGTGGGAGCATCGCCTCCCTTTATTATTTGCTCGTGCTCTTCTGTTTGCACTTTCTGTTTTGCATTTTCTGCATGCCTGCTTCTTTGTTGGGGCGCCCAAGCGCACCCACATGGTGTAGTCCCCGAGGTTCAAGTCGGCTGGAGAATACAACTGGGTTGAATCTCCTTTATGTTCTTTGTTTTGTAGGTTTCTGTGTGGGGACGCGCAAGGCACCCACAGGGTGTAGTCCCCGAGGTTCGGGCCGGCTGGAGATTACAGCCGGGTCGAAGCTCCTTGACCTGGTCTACTACTGCCTGGAAGCTTTCTGCCTCCACCTTGGCGGTGCTCGTCGTTGAACTTTGGCTCATGTAAACATAGAAACAAACAAGTTGTTTGCCTGGTTAAACATATGCGAGTCCAAATTGTAATCTTAGATGAACTAGTTTTCAGATTTTTGTTGTTTCGCGCAAGTTTAATGCCTTTGCCCTTTTCTCAGTGAGCATTGGCCAATTTCAGTGCTGTTCCCTTGCTGCCTTTTAGCCGAAGTCGAAGGGGTAGCTTGGTAGGCATACTGCACGATACTTCGGGTTTGGGTCATTGCCTTTGAGTGAGCAAGCGCATCCAGGTCGTCCAGACATTTTTGTTTTCATCGTGGCGTTTTCGTGTAAGGGCCTTTGAGCATTCTGCTCTTGCCGGATCTATCAGCCGACTTGCGGTCTGCAGCCAGAACCGAAGAGGAAGCCTTAGGAACCGCGTATAGTACTTTTGCCGCGTGGATTGTGCGGCCGTCTGGGCCAACCGGCGAGTCCCCGAGGTGGGTCGCCGGCTCCGGGGCTAGAGTAATGCAGCCGGAAAAGCCAACTTGTACAACATGACTTGCTTATTTTATTGCGGAGTCCCCGAGACTATGTCGAGGATCCTTTGCTTGTTCATTACATGAAAGTAAGGTACATACACTTCTTCCATCCTATTCTTTTCTGGCTTGCGGGCGTCGATGAGGTAGTACGAGTTGTTCTGAAGTGCCCGGCTGATTATGAATGGTCCCTCCCAAGGTGGAGACAGCTTGTGCATCCCCTTGGTGTCTTGGACCAGCCTTAGCACCAGATCGCCCTCATGGAACGAAACACTCCGTATCCGGCTGGCGTGGTAGCGGCGCAGGTTCTGCTGGTAGATGGCTGACCTGGACAAGGCCAGTTCGCGGGCTTCCTCCAAGAGATCGGCATTGTCTTCCCGTGCTTCTTTTGCCTGTTGCTCGATGTCGATGTCAGTGGACAGAACCGCCTCCGCCCCATAAACGAGGAAGAAGGGGGTGTAGCCAGTGGACCAGTTTGGCGTTGTGCGCAGGCTCCAGAGTACAACCAGTACCTCCTCGATCCAGCAGTTTGATCATCCGGGGCTTGATTCCGGCTAGGACCAGACCGTTTGCTCATTCGCACTGCCCATTGGACTGGGGGTGTGCCACAGATGCGAGGTCCAGATGGATGCCCTTATCTCCGCATACTCGTGCTAAAGCTCCCTTGGCAAAATTTGTTCCGTTGTCGGTTATGATGCTGTTGGGGTAGCCAAAGCATGTGATTATGTCTGTGAAGAACTTGACCACCGTTGGTCCATCCAGCTTCTTTATCGGCTTTGCCTCTATCCACTTGGTGAACTTATCCACCGCCACCAGCAAGTGGGTCATGCAGGATCTGGCCGTTTTGAAGGGGCCAACCATGTCCAGCCCCCAGACGGCGAACGGCCAGGTGGTGGGGATAGTCGTGAGTGCTGTAGCCGGGGTGTGCTTCTGCTGGCTGAACCGCTGACACGCGTTACATGCCTTGACGATCTGCTCAGTGTCTTCGAGTGCTGTGGTCCAGTAGAACCCGTGGCGGAAAGCCTTTGCCACAATGTCTCGTGACGATGCATGATGTCCGCACTCGCCCTAGTGGATGTCGACCAGCAGCCGGATTCTTTCCTCTTTGCCCACACATCGTTGATAGATGCCGCCAACACTATGCTTATAGAGCTCATTGTTGATGATGGTGTTTGTGCTGGCTCTGTGCTTGATCTGGCTTGCCTGCACCTCCTCTTCAGGTACATCTCCGTTGGCTAGGAAATCCATGAACGGCTTGGCCCATGTTGGTGTTTCCCGGATGGCGCATACCGCTTGCAATAGAAGATTCACTTCCGCCTAGATGGCCAGGTCGGGCTCCTCCAGAGGTCGCCCGGGTGGGGCGGCAGAGCCGGCAGCTTCTACGCAAGAGGTGGCAGTCCCCGGGTCCATAGGAGCAGTCCTCGGGTGCGCTGTAGCTGTCGTGGAAGTCCTGGAGCCGGTAGTCCCCGGGTGCGCTGCACCGTCGCTGAGATCTTGGAGCCGACAGTCCCCGGGTGCGGCGAAGCAGTCCCCGGGTGTGCTACAGCCGTCGCGGAGGTCTTAGAGCCGGCAGTCCCTGGGTCCGCATCCAATATGATGGAGTCGGATTCGGGAGACGGTGTGATTGATGGCTTGCGCAGGTGCTCAAGGGAAACTCCAAGTAGAATTGGCTGTCTTGTGGACCCGATGCGGGCGAGCGTGTCCGTGGCCTCGTTGTTTACCCTGGGAACATGGTGAAACTCGCATCCTTTGAAACAGGCGCATAGCTGCTGCACGAAGAAACGGTATAGAGCCATTCACGTCTCTGGCGTCCCAGTCGCCTGACACTTGTTGCACCACCAGATCAAAATCGCCGAAGCATAAGATGCGCCGGATGCCTATTTCCTTTGCCATCTTGAGGCCGTGGATGAGCGCTTCATACTCAGCGACGTTATTGGACGCGCGGAAGTGGATCTGTAGCACGTATTCTAGCTAGTCTCCATTTGGGGAGGTGGCGACCACTCCGGCTCCAAGGCCTCCATACATCTTGGAGCGGTCGAAATGTAGCTTCCAATGCGTGGAGTCAGGGCAAGGTGGCAGGTATTGTGTTTCTGCCCAATCGACAAGAAAATCCGCCAAGGCCTGAGATTTGATCGCCATTCTTGGCTCGTACTGTATGTTGTGGGCAGCGAGCTCTATGGCCCATTTCGCCACCCGGCTTGTGGCGTCGCTATTGCCGATGATCTCCGCAAGTGGCGCTAATGCCACCACCCAGATGGAGTGCTCTTGGAAGTAGTGCTTCAGTTTCTTGGCGGCCATGTACAGGCTGTACACCAGGTTCTAGTAATGGGGGTAGTTCTGCTTCGATAGCGAGAGTACCTCACTCAGGTAGTATACCGTTCGTTTCACCGGCTGCGCCTTTCCTTCTTCTGGCCTCTCCACCACCAACACCACACTAACGACCATGTTTGTTGCTGCGATGTACATCAACATGGGTTCCTTTGCTGCTGGTGCGGCCAGGATGGGTGGCGAGGTGAGCATGCGCTTGAGGTCACGGAAAGCTTCATCCGCATGCGATGTCCAAACGAACTTGTTCGTTTTCTTCATGAGCTAGTACAGTGGGAGTGCTTTCTCAAGCAGCCGGCTGATGAACCGACTGAGGGAGGCCAGCAGCCGGTGAACTTTTGGACATCTCTCAAGTTCTTGGGCAGCTGCATGCGCTTGATTGTGCCGATCTTCTCCGGGTTCTCCTCGATTCCTCGCTCGGATACGAGAAAACCAAGTAGCTAACCGGCTAGGACACCGAATACGCACTTCTCCGGGTTCAGCTTCATCTGGAACCGGTGGAGGTTAGTGAATGTTTCCTTCAGGTCCTCAAGGAGTGTCTGGCGTTCCTTGGTCTTGACTACCACATCATCGACATAGGCATGTAAGTTTCTACTGATATGAGTCTGCAAGCACTTCTGCATGCAGCGCTTGTACGTTGCTCCGGCGTTCTTCAATCCAAACGGCATTGTGGTGTAGCAGTAGGCTCCATAAGGAGTGATGAATGATGTCTTTACTTGATCGGCGGGGTTCAGCCGGATCTGGTGGTAGCCGGAATATGCGTCCAGAAATGACAACAGCTGGCAGCCGGCCGTGGAATCGATCACTTGGTCTATCCTTGGCAGGACGAATGGATCCTTGGGGCATGCTTTGTTTAGACTGGTGTAGTCAACACACATGCGCCAAGTCTTGTTCTTCTTTAGCACGAGTACTGGGTTTGCCAGCCATTCCGGGTGGAAAACTTCCATGATGAATCTGGCTGCGAGCAGCCGGGTGATCTCTTCCCCAATTGTTCTTCTTTTTTCTTCCGCGAAACGGCGTAGTGACTGTTTGACCGGTTTTGCATCTGGCCTGACATGTAAAGAGTGCTTGGCGAGCTCCCTCGGAACACCTGGCATGTCCATGGGGGACCATGTGAAGATACCCCGATTCTCATGGAGGAAGTCGACGAGCACGCTTTCCTATTTGCTTTCAAGGCTGTCTCCGACAAGGACAAACTTGTCCGGCTCGGCCTAGTTCAGCAGGATCTTCCTCGTGCCCTTGGATGGCTTGAATTGTGCCTCTCCGGCCGGCTTGGGTTCGCCAGCCGGCATGTCCTTCTGCAGGGCCGCCATGCATGATTATGTGTTTTTCTTCCGCGATGATCATGTCTTCAGCTATTTTTGACCTGTCTGTGGCGCATTCCACAGACCTCCTATAGTAGCCGGCCACGGTGATGACCCCTTTGGGCCCTGGTAGCTTCATCTTGAGGTAAGCGTAATGTGGTACTGCCATGAACTTGGTGAGCGCTGGGCACCCCAGGATCACATGGTATGCGCTGTAGAGGTTGACCATCTCGAACCAGATGGGCTCACGGCGGAAGTTATCCTCCGTGCCAAAGATGACGTCTAGCCGGATTTTTCCAATGGGGGAGTGCGAAGGGCCGGGGACGGCTCCGTGGAAGGAGGTGCTTGACGGCTCCACCTGCGACTCACTGATACCGAGCCGGTCGAGCGAACTACGGTACAGGAGATTGATGATGCTCCCTCCGTCAACAAGGACGAGGGAGAATCTGCAGGAATGCTTCTAGGAGACAATGATAGGATCCAGAACCATGGCGTAGGTGCCTGGGTAAGGCAACTCAGCCGGCTAGTCCTTCCGGCTCCATGCAACTTCTTGCTCCGACCAGTTGAGGTACTGGGGAACGGGAGGAACGATTGCGTTCACCTCCACATCGCGACGCCTTTTATTGTGCTTGGTGTCCGACTCCGTGGTGAAGATGTGGTAGTTTCCCTCCTGGCGGGGGTAGTTGTTGTCATCATCCTCCCTTCGATGTTGGTTGTTGCGATCGCCTGGCGGCCTGCCGGCTGGAGGGGTGGCCCCTGTCCAACCGGTGCGCCAGCAATCTCCGCCATCTTCTTCATCCAGGTGCACTGGCGTGTCGTGTGCATAGATGGCTTGTTGCCACCGCTATGGAACTTGCATGGCCCATCAAGCATGGACTCAATGGTGTACTTGGGCCTTGGAGGCCGATCATCAGGCTTCTGTCTCCGGCTTCCGCCTGCAGCCGGATCCTCCTGCACTGCTGCCACCTGCCTGGAGCCATATTGGTTATCCGATTGGTCGTCATTTCTCTTGCCGTGGCGGTTGTCGTGCCGCATGGGATTGTGTCCACTCCCTTCCGACTGGCGCCGATCTATGGTGACATCGACGATTATTTGCCCTTGGTCGTTTACCTGGATGGTTCTTTTCATTGTCGCATCGGCCGTGGCGTACTTGTCCGCGATGGCCATGGTCTGTGCCATGGTTGTGGGTTCCACCCGGCGAAGCTTATGCTTTAGCATAGTGCCGTCTCTGCAGCCGTTGATGAAGAAATCAACCGCCTGATGCTCGCGTACCCCCTCACAGGAGTTGTGCATGCTCGTACATCGAGTGATGTAGGAGCGATCAGAATCATCCGGGCCCTACACACAGAGAGCAAGCAAGCCAGGCTGGCCTAGGCGCATGTAGGTGCAATGAAGTTGCGAACGAACGCTTGTTCGAAATTGATCCAAGCATTGATGCTGTTGTCAGGGAGACTGTTTAGCCATGTTCTGGCTAAGTCGAGGAGCATGAGAGGGGCGTAGCGCACTGCTACCCGGCGGTTGCCGTTGGCGATGCCCACGATGGTGGTATAATCCACCAGCTAGTCCTATGTATTGATAGAGCCGTTGTACTTTGGCGTATCCCTTGGGAGCGAAAATCCCTTTGGAAACGGTTCGTTCCGGATGCGCGGTCTGAAACATCTTGGTCCGGCTGGACTTCCTTCCTCCAGATCGCGTGATTGGACCAGCGGGTCGATTCGCGCACGCGCATCTTGTTGTTCATCTGGCTCGAGCGGTCCCAGCCGGCCCGATAGGCGGGACTTGGGGAGCCCTTATCCTTTTCCGGCTTTGTCGGCCGGCTCGCGATTTTTGCTGGTACCAGCTGCCGCATCACGAGCGTTGTGCCCGCGGCCTATCGATCCACCGCGTGGGCGGTTGGTTTGTCTTGCTCCATTTGGGGAAGACGCTTTGCTGCCGCCTGCAGCCAGGTCCACCATCTGGCGAGCCGGCAGGGTTCTGCTGTTGCCGGCCATGCTGAGTTCTGCCTCGTCCTATTGTTTGTTCGCCGAGACCACGAGGAGCTGGACATGCGCTTGTTGACGGAGCAGTTCCTCACCTCCAGGTGGCTGAGTTTTGTAACTGCTGCCTCCGCGGCCCTCATGTTTTTGGCTGGGGTGTTGTAGACTGGTTGCACCGTGGGTGTGCGTGGATCAGCAGCACGATCCATCTCCGAGCCGAGATTTCAGCATGGCGGCTGAGCCAATCGGCTGGCACCGGGTAGGCGCGCGAGGCCGTGCACGATGTTGTATTCCCGCATGGTGGCGTTCATCCGCCGCTGCGCGGCTGCCACCTTGCTGGCTTCCTCTAGAAGGTTCTGGCGCATAGTTTCCAGGGCTGCCGTAGCTGCAGCTGGATCCGCCTCGATGGGGGTGATGGGGTTGCGGAGGTGCTCGATGGACGAGTTGATCAAGTCCGGGATCGGGAGGCGTGAGTTGGTGGCGCGGCCGTCCATGTTGCACTCCAGAGGTGGGCGGCGATTCTCCACCGAGCCTGCCATCATGACTTCAACGCTGCCACTGGCGATGCGCGAGGCGGAGAAGCCAGGTGGTGCGCCGAAGATGGTGACAACCTCGCGAGGGAAGGCCTCAGGGACGGTGACGACGTAGATGCGGTGCTCGCCGAAGCGCATGATAGAGCCTCCACTTGGGAAAGTCCCTTTAGTGAAGCAGGACGCGTTGTCGAGGACGCAGTCGTAGGAGCCAAGAGTGAGGATGAGGCCAGAGGCTATGCGCTCACCGACGACGAGTAGAAGTCCCGTGCGAAAGATGATCCCAGCCGAAGCGATGTGCCCCACGGTGGGCGCCAACTGTCGTGATGTTGAACACGGCAGTGCCATCGGGGATGGCTTGAAGGGGACACTCAGTTTGCTATAGATGGCTACATGCAACGGGTTGGGCACAGATACTACAAACACAGCGATGTACCCAGGTTCGGAGCCCTCTTGACGAGGTAAAACTCCTACTCCTGTAAGGATCTACTATGAAAGGGGGTGAATGCCCAATACAAGTGCTCCTTGAGCTGTTTCCTTAGCTACTTCTTGCTAAGGATTCTCTAAGCCCTTCTTCTGGTGTCTATTTTCCTTCTGCTTGAGCTTACCTAGAACCCTAGCGCTGCCCCCTTCATATACAGGTTGAGGAGGCAGCTTACAAGATGGGTTCTAGGGTTTATTGTTTGGATTTTGGCTTTACAAAGTGGGCCGGCTGGACAGGGCCAAACGGTAGGCCCGGGTCCAGTCAAGCCTCCAGCACAGGGGAGGACCATGCTTTAGCGCTCAGTGCTCCTTATTTACTTGCCATTCGGCTCTTTATCCGTTAGTCGGCTCTTTATGCATAAGCCGCGGCTTTCGTCGTCAGCCCTTGCTTTGCTCGTCAGCCTCCAGCTTTGGCGCAGTTGTCCAGTAGCACCGGCCAGGCCAGCCAGCTTGTCTGGTCAAGGGTGCGCTCAGCAAGGAACGTCATCCCCACCGTACAATGTCCAACAGTTCCGAGGCGGATGACTAGGAGTGGCCTCCCAACCGGTTCTTCTGGCTACCCACCTAGACAGGCCAGCCGGGGAATCTTGAGTATGGACCGGGTGGGAATTCCATCCGGTTGTGGTTCCTTGATCTGGGTCCAGGTGGCGTGCGCTCCTTGGAGCCAGCTGGTTGGTCCCGTCTTGGTCTACCCGGGGGTCATCCCCCCGACAGGCACCCTATCAGGACGGGGAAGTGCCCCCGTAGCCATCTCCATCGACTCCACCACCATCTCCATCGCTGTTGCTGATTCCCATGATGAGGAGGGAGTAGTTCTCTCTCGAGGCTAAGGGCTCTACCGGTAGCTATGTGTTCATCTCTCTCTATGCATGATCATATTGTGATCATGAGCTTTGTAATCAAGTAGATCTACCTTGCTACTCAAGTGCTTCAATAGATCTTTGCTCTCCCCACGTGTGTGAAAGTGACAGCGTGTACACCATGGTGGCACTTAGGCTAGAGATTGCAAATACTTGTTATGCGTTATATTTGGAGTTGGATGTCTCTATGAAATTGTCGTGTTTGTTGGAACCATCTAGCGCTCAAGGTGACAGTGTGGGGTTATCTAGATGGGGAAAGTGGACTTTGAGGAGTGCTGTTATAGCCCTACCATGGATTAGAGTGTCCAACCAGAGAGTAGTTCAGAGTAGTATCATGAAGAGAAGATACTTATATGAGAGTGTTCACTAGTGAAAGTATGATCCCTAGGCCTTATTTCTAAGCATTGAAACACCGTTTGCAACTAGATCTCTTACATGTTTGATTGCTTCCATGTTTATTTCAAATTGCCTTTAGTCTCTTTCTACCCGTCAAGCTCTTTTCTGGCACCGTTACCACTTATAATTATCCATACCACTTGTATTTCACTATCTCTTCGCCGAACTAGTGCACCTATACACCTGACAAGTGTATTGGGTGTGTTAGGGAAACAAGAGACTTCTTGTATCTTGATTGCAATGTTGCTTGAGAGTGATACTTTCGCCGTTGCTGGGGAGTCAAGGACATCTTCACAAGGGGAGTCCCTCATAACCAATCTCTTTAATTTGTTTTACTTGTTTTGCTTAGTTAATTTCTGCTTTATTTGCTTGTTTCTTTATCAAAAACACAAAAATTAGTTGTACTAGTTTTCTTACTTTTATTCAAAACACACAAAAAATTAGTTCCTAATATAGTTGTTGGTCTTTCATTTCCTTGCTTTGTCATGCTTTCTATCAATGGCTGGTTTCTTTGAAACTAGTTTTTATTTGGAAGGTGGGTTCACGGAAGAACAAAAATATTATCATAAGGAACACCGCTTGTCACAAAAAGAGAAACACTTATGGGAACAAATTGATAAATTTAATACCATTGCGATAAACGTGTGCTCTACTTATAATATTACTTATTTATTTAATAAATCTTGTTGCTATAGGAGGTATAAACACCTCCCTTTTGAATGTGAGTATAATGATAATGTTACCATATCTTCTTATGTTAAAGGAAATTATGACTTTTATGATGTGGAACAAATTGAAGAATTTATTGCTTGGAAGGGTGCATTTGAACTTGTTAGTTTGCTTGAAAATACTGATGATTCACCTTATAAAGATGATGTTTATGATATACTTAAATTTTTCTTTGATGATTACAAGGAAGAAAATGGCTATATTCTTTAATATGTTAATAGATGCTTTCCACAAATGGAAGATACTAATGCCTTGCAGGAGCCTATGGAAGAAGAAATTGCTGAACATGAAAGCTCATTAGATGAAAAAGAGGAGGAGAGTGATGATCAAGAGGAGGAAGAATGAATTAGCTACCCATGCCTACCTTATAATGAGAGTAACTCTTTATCCCTTACATTATCTGATGGTCCCCCATGCTTACCAAAGGAGGATGAATGTTATGTTCCTGTGGATTCTTTTGAAATATCTACTATGGGTAAAACTTGTGATAATAATTATGCTCCTATTATCCATGATAATCCTTTGTTTGTGCCTAACTTCAAAATGCATGGTACTAAAGAGTTTTGCTTAGAAAATGTTTATGATAAAGATCTAGATGATGGTCCTATATTGGTTGATAATAATAATTGTACTACTATTGAAAATGAGATTGACCAGTCATCTTGTTATAAAATTGTTAAAAGTGGGTTTTATTTTAATCCCACTATTTTTGAGCTTGATAAAAAATTAAGTGTTTGCAGATCATGAAAAGCATACTTTATGTGATAGTTATATTGTTGAGTTTATTCATGAGGCTACTGAAAATTATTATGAGAGAGGAAAATATGGTTGTAGATGTTTTCATGGTACTGAAACACCTCTCTATGTGTTGAAAGTTTTGAAGTTACTCTTGTTTTATCTTGCTATGCCTGTCACTTTGTTCTTTGTAAATTTATTTATATACAAGATTCCTATGCATAGGAAGTGGGTTAGAGTTAAATGTGTTTTGAATTTGCTTCTTTATGCTCTCTTTTACTTCAATTCATATTTCTGATGTGAGCATCTTCTCAAACTATCATGCCTAACTTAAAGGCGTTAAAGAAAAGTATTTATTGGGAGATAACCCAAAAGTTTTAGTTGAGTCTTGGGAGTTATTGCTTCAGTAATAACCTCTCTTTATCCTTTTTATTTGATTTTTGTGCCAAGAGTAGCCTCTAATGAGAGAGAAGTAATGCTTGGGAAAGTTGCTGTCCCGAAACAGATTTTTGTGCTTCGCTGTAAAAATTCGTGTAAAATCTCTGTACGTCGGTTTGAGCTGTAATGTTTTGTGCTTCTGCCCCAGTTAGTTATCCAAGTTTTGTTAGTTCAACACTTTTAGATTTGAGCAATATAAGGTCTTCGAAAAAATCCGTTTTTACCTGCTGGTCTGTTTTGACAGATTTCTGCCATTATTTGTATTTGCCTCTTTATCGATTTATTTTTGGGTTCTTTTGGTGAATTAAGATTTTTGAGGGAATTGCTACAGTAGTTTGTGTTTTTAATGAAAGTTTTGTTGTTTTAAAACTAAAACCCAAAGGTTTATTATCTTTTGAATGCACTAATGCTGCTAATAAAGATTGTGTGAAGTTTTGTATGAAGGAAATTTTAAAGTGTAGGGAAGATTAATGTGATAAGATTAAGAATGGACAAAAGCTCAAGCTTGGAGATGCCACCCCGTGTCACCCCATGAAATATTCAAAAAGTACAAGCGTCAAATCTTGGAGATGCCCAAGGCATCCCCTTCTTCATCAATAAAAATCTCAGGTTTCTTCCAAACACTTCATTTTTATTGTTTCATGCACAGTTGTGTTGTTCTTGGAGCGTCTTCATTTTTGTTTTTCATTTTGTTTGCTTGGTTTGGTTAGTTTGATTGAATAAATTGGTTGGACCCCCTCATTCATGCATTAGTTTTCAAATAAGATTGGTTTGGATTGGAAAAGAGTAGGAAAGTTCATGCTTAAGTGGTAAAAAGAGCTTGTTTTTGACTGTGGCCTATGCTTTGTCATGTCATGCTTGATATTGATTTGGCTTTATGCTTAGTGATTTTTGCTGTGGCATGACATGTTATAAACAATTGAGATTGCTTAATGTGCCTTGAAAGAATCATGCGTTGTTTTAGCATATTAAAGCATAGTATTGTGGTATTCTCCTTTGATGCTTTATTTGGGTTGACTTGGCGCAAGCTCACACCATTTTAAGACTATCCCAAGTCACCATAGCCTTTATGATCCTTTAGTTTTCAACTTGTAATATCACTTTATGCTTTAATTAATGTTGTTTTGTCACTTTGCATGATTATGGCCATTATTGCTCTCTTAGTTGGTCGCTCCCAGTCTTTTGCTAGCCTCCATAACCAAGTATGAGTTTCACTCGTGCATCCAACTCCAAACAAAACCAAGTTATTCAAAAGAGTCCACCATACCTACCTATTAGCATTTGTTATTCCAAGTATATTCATGTTTTTATCTACCTTCCGAATTAAACTTGTTATGATAAAACTAGTGATTAAAGCTCTCACGAACTTGATGGCACACTTTACTTTTCTTGCCCCTAATAAACTTGAACCATTGTGTCATCTATGTTGTATATGCTTGCACTTATACATTGGGGATTAGCAGAACCATATTGTCATGGGGAACGCTTTCAACATTGCACTTGTACATTGTACCCAGTTGATATCATGCTCTTTTGTCTATGGATGTCGTCGGTGTGAAATGAAAGGGGAGCTTGTAAGTCCATGGAGTTATGTATGTGTGTTAGAGAAACGCCTGGGCCACTGGTCTAATCCATGCGTAATCATGGTGGAAACCTGCAGCGTAACCATAATGAGGAATCTATGAAGCATTCTTCTTAAAAAAAGAGATAGAGATTGAGAAAAAGATAAAAAGAGAAAAGAAGAGATGAGAAAAGAGGAAAGAGAGAAAAAACACCATTTTCCCATGGTAAATAAGAAGATTGCTGAGATGCTTATTGTCTTCTTTCCTTGTCATTTTGATACGGGGATTCTTCCGTATCATCGGGCAAGGGGTACCCCGTTGGTGGTTCTCTATGATACACATGTACTTACTATGACAAGGACTTACCTGTAACTAAACTTGAGTACCATGAGGAGCGACCCTCGTATTCAAGGGACATGAGATTGCCAACTTATACTTTGTCAAACATATACTCCATATTTTGTTCACTTTAACCTTAATCACCTCAAGATGCTTATGATAGGGGGAATGAGAGCTGAAAGCTAATAAGTACCATAATTTTTGGAAGCTCTTTATGAGACTTGAATCCCTGCTTCCTTCTATGAAGGCCTTTCTTTTACTTTTATGTTGAGTCTCCATTTTCTATCTTTATGCACCTATTGAGAGAGCATAGTGGCCATTTTTAGTTTAATGTGCATTGACCCAAGACTTGTTGATTGATGCATAACTTTGATATTGCTTATTCTTAAACTATTTGTATCTAGTCACCCTTATGAACTTGGAAGGTGTCCTATGCATTTATGTTTAGCTACACTATGAGGGACAAGCTGAGTGCCACTATGCTATGTTTTCTTTATGTGAAACAAACAAACGTCTTGAAAATCATTGTTATTCATGAATCTCTTGTTTGTGCCTTTTCATGTTACAACATAGTTGCTATGTCTTATTGTTAGAAATATATCTTTCATGCTATGTTAAAGTACTATAATCCCAGCTATCAATGTTTTACAAATACTTTGATCTAGTTTATGATGGTGCATGTCACCTCAAAATTATTCTTTCTTTTTATCACTTACCTACTCGAGGTCGAGCATGAGTTCAGCTTGGGGATGTTGATACCTTGCTAACATATCTTTAATTTTTATGTTCCATGCTTATTTTATATCTAATTTCTTATGTTTTGTCCACACTTTGGAGTATTTTTATTGATTCTCTAGGCCTAACCTATTAACAAGATGCCATAGTGCCAGTTGCCTGTTTTTTTTTCTGTTTTTGGTTCCAGAAAAGCCAGAAACTTAATATTCTCGGAATTGGATAGGACAAAGCCAAAGTAGATATTTTATCGGAAGACTCACGGAGCCAGAAGACGAGACGGAGAGGGTCCAGGGGCTAGCCACACCATGTGGTGGCGCGGATCCCCCTGGCCGCGCCACCAGGTGGTGTGGGCCCCTGGTCCACCCTCTGACATCGCCCCTTTGCCTATATATTGCTCCCGGGACGAAGACCCTAGATACCAGATCAGAATTCCACGAAAAGTTCCGCAGCGCCACCGCAACCGAAGAGGTGATTCGGGGGACAGAAGTCTCTGTTCTGGCACCCTTCCGGGACGGGGAAGTGCCCCTGGAGCCATCTCCATCGACTTCACCACCATCTCCATCACCGTTGCTGATTCCCATGATGAGGAGGGAGTTGTTCTCTCTCGAGGCTATGTGTTCATCTCTCTCTCGATGCATGATCATATTATGATCATGAGCTTTGTAATCAAGTAGATCTACCTTGCTACTCAAGTGCTTCAATAGATCTCTGCTCTCCCCACGTGTGTGAAAGTGCCAGCATGCACACCATGGTGGCACTTAGGCTAGAGATTGCAAATACTTATTATGAGTTATATTTGGAGTTGGATGTCTCTATGAAATTGTGGTGTTTATTGGAACCATCTAGCGCTCAAGGTGACAGTGTGGGGTTATCTAGGTGGGGAAAGCGGGCTTTGAGGAGTGTTGTTATAGCCCTACCATGGATTAGAGTGTCCAACCGAAGAATAGTTCAGAGTAGTATCATGAAGAGAAGATATTTATATGAGAGTGTTCACTACTGAAAGTATGATACCTAGGCCTTGTTTCTAAGCATTGAAACACCATTTGCAACTAGATCTCTTACATGTTTGCTTACTTCCATCTTTATTTCAGATTGCCTTTAGTCTCTTTCTACCTGTCAAGCTCTTTTCTGGCACCATTACCACTTATAATTATCCATACCACTTGTATTTCACTATCTCTTCGCCGAACTAGTGCACCTATACACCTAACAAATGTATTGGGTGTGTTGGGGACACAAGATACTTCTTGTATCTTGATTACAAGGTTGCTTGAGAGGGATAACTTTGACCACTTCCTCCCTGAGTTCGATAAACCTTGGGTAATCCACTTAAGGGAAACTTGCCGCTGTTCTACAAACCTCTGCACTTGGAGGCCCAACAACTGTCTACAAGAATAGAAGTGCGTAGCCATCAGATACCCATCAGGTTAGTGGGTATTGGGGCCCCATTGCCATCCCTATTTGTGAGTGACGTGGGCATAGTGGCCGGTTGCTGACGACAGGCTCGCACGATGTTCACTATACCCACGATGACTCGCACGGTGCATACCTTCGACATGACAGACGCTACTGGGTACTGTAGATGACCAGCCAGCTGGGGCCCAGACGTGGGACCCACCAGGCGGACTGGCCAGTGAGACCGTTTCCCCTTTGCCTATATAAGGAGGGGCAAGGCTCTCGTAGCAAGGGTTGAGCATTTATGAGGTAGCTAGTTCATACAGCTCGAGGTGCCAGTGTATTATGTATTCCATCCTTAGTCCGATCGGCGGGAGTAGGAGTGTTACCTCACCACGAGGGCTCCGAACCTGGGTGCTTCCTGTGTCCTGCTACACTCGCTCGTACCTAATCCAGCATGCGGACACCGTCGAGAGCTTTCCTGCTAGTCCCCACACCTCTATCTAGCCTTCTTAGGCCCTGCCATTTCCAATATAACGACACCAAGTGATTAGTGGACCCTGATTCTGGTATCTCAAGATTTGAAATGGTAATGAAATTACTAAAGGAAAATTCGTCCAACAAGGTTACCAACAAAGCTTTCGATGCAGTTTTTAAGGTGTACAGCGAGTCAATCCCTAGGGAAGGACTGCCAAAATCCTTTTATGAGATGAAACAATACATCAAGGTACTCGGACTATCATATGAGAAGATCTATTTTTGTCTAAATAACTGTGTACTATTCTGGGAGGATTGTGAAAACCTCGATGAATGCCCAGTATGTAACGAATCAAGATGAAAATGGTGATAAATAGAAGAAAGATCCTTGTAAGGTTCTGAGATATTTTCCAATTATAGATAGATTGCAGAGGTTGTTTCAGTCAAAACAAACATCTAAGGACACAAGATGGCATAAAGAGATTCTCAAGCCATACGATTACTTACTGAGACATCCAGCTGATGGCGATGAATCGAAGAACTTTGTAAGGCTCATCCATGATTTGCTACGAATCTAGGGAACCTGAGACTTGGCCTAGCTACAGATGGATTTAACCCATTTGGCAATATGAGTAACTCGTACAGCATGTGGCCAGTACTTGTTACAATTTACAACCTGCCTCCCTGGGCATGCATTGATCGTTTGAACTACTTGCTAACTTTACTCATCCCAGGTCCCAAATCACCCGGGAAGGGTTTTGATCTGTTCATGCAGCCTCTTATACGAGACTTGCAGAAACTATGGAACGGTGTCATGACTCCTGATATCCTTGCAAGCAAACCTAGAGATGCCAAGTTCCCTCTGCGTGTTGTTGTGCTGTTTTGCACTCATGATTTTCCAGCTCTTGGCACTATGTTTGGCAGAGTGACGGGGGGTTACAATACATGTGTTGGCTGTACACCACAAAAAAAATTGCAGTTCTATGGAAAGAGGAATGAGTATCGCACTACACCACGAAAGTTCACTATAGCTGAGTTGCAAGCACATCTAGAAAAGGTCAGAAATGTCAAACAAGGAAAATAACCATCTGCCAAACGAGGTAAAATAAATAATATAGAAGATGCACCGATAGTAGGAGCAGCATCCAAAAGGAAGAGAGTGAAAGAAGTAGCAGCAGCTGCCCAAGGGAAGGAAAAGGAACCAAGAATATTTTATAAGTGCAAATCCATTCTATGGGACTTGCCGTATTGGGTTGGTAAGATGCTTTGACATAATATTGATGTCATGCACATGGTGAAAAATATATGTGACATCATTATAGGCACATTACTCAACATTCCAACCATGACAAAAGATAGCTATAATGCTAGGCTTGACTGTGAAACTCAATGTTTACAACAACTTGAAGTTGCATCCTAAAGATACGGTTGAAAAGGGCAGTGAAAAATATTAAAAATTTTGAGGTGCAGAATTTACCTTGCTGATGAATAAAAGGGTACTATTTTGTGACTTCCTACATGGTGTGAAGTTCCCATCTGAATTTGCTTCCAACATTGCAAATTGTATCAATGTAGAGGGGAACAAGATCCAAGGGTTGAAAACTCATGATTGCCACATCCTACCACAAAGGCTTTTAGCTCTTGGCGTTAAAGGTTTAGTGAACAAGGATTTATACAATGTGCTTGCAGAAGTTGGAACGTTCTTTAGGGAACTTTGTCGAAAAACTCTGATCAGAAGAGTTATAGCACGTCTTCAGACGGACATAGAAGAAATCTTGTGCAAGCTTGATCTGATATATCCACCATCCTTCTTTGATGTGATGGTGCATTTGGGTGTTCATCTGCCTGAAGATGCACTTTATAGAGGTCCCGTACAATACAGATGGATGTATCCTATATAATGTCAACTTTGCACTTTCAAGGGTACTATTAGGAACAAGGCTAGAGCAGAGGCTTGCATTGTAGAGGCATATATTGCTACTGAAGCATTTGCATTTTTCTCAAGATACATTACTGATCGTAAAACGAGATCCAATCTAGGTGGCAGAACTGAAGAAGTTGAAAAATCTGTTTTTAACCATGGTGTTCGCCTAGTAGGAAATAATGAACATACAACATTAATGCAGCACGAATATTACCAACTCACTTGGTATGTGCTGAATAATGCCAATGAGGCTGAAAACTTTGTTGCGTGAGTACTATTCATACATATCCTCACATATATGAAATGAAACTTGTAGCAAGATATGTTCAGATGTCTGACTTGAATATCGTTTTTGCAGGTTATTTAAAGCAACCAAAGGAAAAGATTATGTTGCACCAGTATGTGGGGGTGGGTTTCAGGAATGGTTTAGGAATCATGTAAGATGTTCAACTGAACTTTGAATCGCATATGAATTGTGCACATGAGATGACCTCTTGATTATTTTGTATAACCACAGATCACGAAGCCGCGTGAACAGAACCCGGGCAATGTTAGTGATGGTCTCTATGCCCTATCACGTGGTCCTGCAAAGAGGGTGCACACAACTTCAACTTCCAATGACGATGGTATCCACTACAACACTTACGAGCATGAGAAACATTTGAAGACACAAAATAGTGGCATCACGACCAGTGGAGAGCACTTGACAACCAAAATGAAGAAGTTAGAGGACTATGATCATTATGGTCGCATAAATGAGGTTATTGAGTTGAACTATAACGACAAGGCTGGTGGTTGATCTACGGTTCTATTCAAGTGTTATTGGTACGACCAAGATCCGAACAAGAAAAGAGGCCCCAGAAATGATGGGAATTTCATATCGATCAATACTACTACTGAGTGGTACAAGGAGGAACCTCATATTTTGGTAACTCAAGCTTCCAAGGTAATATTCTTGGATGACAGAGATAATAACAACTGGTAATATATGCAAAAGTTTTAGGCAAGGAGCACCTATGATGTGAATGAGTATGACGATCCAATCACCATTGATGTTGCCCACCAAGATGATCCTAGTGTTTGTATGGTAACTGAACTGGCTAACGTTGATGAAAATTTGATTGCTAGAGGTGGCTATGTGCATGATGGACAAGTAGATTTCACTGTCGAGGTTAGTGTAGTGGACAAAGACAGGAATAAACTGGTTCTACCTAATGAATCTCAGGACATGTAGATCTTGAACGCAGCGGTGCTGAAAGAGGAAGAAGATCCAACCCAGTCAGAATATGTAGATCTTGAACGCAGCGGTGCTGAAAGTGATGATGGTGACAATGATTAGACTGTTGTTTCGAATTATGCAGTGAGATGATGAACAATGATTGGTTTCACATTTTAAAATTTATGAGACATGATGACATTTTCCTGTTGGATTGTAATCCTAGACTAATTGTTTTCCCTGTCTAAATTGGATTAAGCTTAATTCGACAAGTGCAAACATATGTAGAACAGGTTTAGTACATTAATTAATTAGCAACCACATGACCAGGTTTCATACAGAAGGGGCATATGCACCTCGTGTCAGTAGAGATGGGCGAGCACATTGTCTCGACAGATAGGGAAGATGGCGTTGGTCTCAAACCAAGTGAAGATGCATTTGCGGTGGTACGGATGGTTGCATCCCCGGAGACACACCGTTGTGCGCTTCGACATCGCCTACATGCATATGCTGTAGCGGCGATCCTCCTACTCAACCAGGTACCAACTGTCTTGAAGCGCTGGCAGGTTGACGATGAGCCGGAGGTTGACGCTGAGGGTTAGGTGGAAGTGGAACCCGTCGACCCACACACATGCCTCATGCCACAGCCGGTGCAGAATGTGTAAGACATGATGATGTCCCACTCCCCTACCATGATTGTAGGTTCTTTAGCAGCCATACACGTCCAAGAACCTTCCGCATAGTTTCCACGACCTTGCTCGCTCTTCGAAGCTTGCTGGGAGGCAGGCTGAGATTCAACACCTCCTCTTTGTAGGGTGTGGCAGCGACATCGTCCTCCTCTAGAGGGGCTAGGAGGGAGATAGGCATCCTTCTGAGGTCGTATGTCCTTGAGAAGATCTTTAGTGTCATTGTGTATGGCATCGCCTCGTCTACTGACTGTGGCCCGACGATGGAGAAGTCAGTTGTGGCTGCGGAGACGCGGCAGGAATGGAAGACCTGGGGGCCAGACTCGATGATGCACTCCTGTGAGGAGCACTGCAATTCCAGTGGCACCGCCATTTGGGGATTTTTTGGTGGGGGTCGGGGAGCGGGGGGAGGGATGGGTGGGGCCTAATCGATGTCGAGGAGTTGGTTTTTTAATTTTGGGTTCTCTGGCACTCGCCTGGATGAGGGGGGAAGCCAGGGGAAATAGGTGAGAGTGGAGAGCTCGAAGGCGAGGCCGCGCTAGCTCATCACTCCCCAACGTTAGCCCTGTTTCATCCTCTCTCCATGGTTCTATTTATGGGGGAAAGTCCAAAATAAATATTGAATTTGTAGGGAAAAGGTAAATTCGAACCCCAACAACAAATCCTTGAAATTGGCACTCCAAACTTATCAATCGTGGTATAATTTGAACCCTAGATCTGTTTGAGATGGTATTTTATTCTCCCCTTTTTAATGTAATAGAGAGAAACTATGTGGATGAAGTGGTAACACCCAAGTTCTATGGAGTTTCAAGCTTTCTTGATAAAGGAGAGCAACTATGTGGATGCACAGGCTGGTGGTACTTCCTTATTATCGGTAAAAGAGAGAAACTATGTGGATGCGATGATGATTTAATTTATTTATAACATAAATAGTACAAGTACTCCACAACCACGACAGAAACTAAATACCATACTCTAGACGGAATCAGCACACACATGGACACCCGCATATCATACGGTTTTTTCCCATCAAGAACCTATGTCGCCCTCTGCTGCGTTCGGGCACACCGTTGTGTGTTCGATGTACTCAAATAAGCTGCCCCTCATGGCACACCCTTTGTTGCTACAAGTGCACCTCACTACCGAGGACAGCCGATCCACAAAAGTGTTTGGTTCGAAGATGCCTCCGTGCTCACATCCCGGGCACTTGCCATCGGATAATTTTCCAACGCATTCTGTGCATGCCATGTGCACATGGCCAGTGCACTGCTCGTGAAGGAAAAAGAGATTTAGCCCAAAAACAATAGTTGTATCGAACTAGTGTGACACAGAAGGAAAACATCCTGAAGAAAGAAGTACTTAACCATGTATGCAGGATGACGAACAATTTGAGAACAAAGCCTGTAACTCAAGAACTGCATCATATGACTCCGATCAATCACAACTTTAACCCACTTGTCCGCCATAAAGCTACCATGCATATTAATCGTAGCTTCAACTACAGATCTGAGAGGGATTTTTGAGACCGAGCGAGAGAGCAGAGAGAGATAGGGTTGATGAGAGCGAGCGGGAGACACTTGCAAGTTAAATAGTAGTACTACTAGTAGACTCCTCATCTCACTCTAGGGAAGCGAAAGAGAAAAAGACTGGCACGAAGAAAACTAGGGAAGTGTTGTGTCTCCTGAGTAGGAGTAGGTGCGGAGTTACTCTAGTTTTTAATTAATCTCCGACCAGGTGTACATGATGCTTTGACGACCTAGGGCAACATGCAAGACTAATACAGTAGTACTAGTACATAGGAAGGAAACCACTTTGGTCCTTGGCAGCAAAAAAATTCAAACTTTTCTAGTTTCAAAATTTTCACTTGCTTCCCAAACATTGGGAGTGAAGGTTATTCAAAAGTTTCGCCATTCACAATAGTACTTATCTTATCTTTATCTTGTCTTATCTCTTACAATACCATACCACTATAAGTGGATGATACCCCTGCCTGGTCAGGGTCTTTTAGGGGTTTAGGGTTTAAGGTTTAGCAAACTTTCAATAATGTTAGTGATTTATCCTTATAATCGTGGAACATAATGGTGTTATCGCAATTTAATGAAAGTATCACAAATTTGGATCTATAAATGCATGATACCTTGCTTGGTTAGGGTTTAATTATGGGTTGAAGGGTTTAGGGTTTTAGAATTTAGGGTTTAGGGTTTAGGGGTTGTTTATTAAGGTTTAGGGAATTTTCAATATTTTTCAAGCTTTATTCTTATATTCGTCGAATAGAATGGCGTTGCCCAATTTAATGTAAGTATCTCAAATTTGATCTACAAGTGCATGATACTTGCTTGGTCAGGGTTTAGGGGTTTAGTGTTTAGGGTTTATGGTTTCAGGAATTTTCAATAATGTTCAAAATGCTTTATGCTTTTAATCATGGAATAGAATGGCATTACCATAATTTAATGAAAGTGTCTCAAATTTGAATCTATAAGTGCATGATACCTACTTGGTTAGGGTTTAATTATGGGTTGAGGGGCTTAAGGTTTTAGGGTTTAGGGAATTTTCAATAATGTTCAAGCTTTATGCTTATATTCATGGAATATAATAGCATTACCACAATTTAATGAAAGTATCTCGAATGTTAATCTATAAGTGCATGATACATGATTGGTTAGGGTGCATGTGGGTTGAGGGTTTTAGTATTTATGGGTTTACGTTTTAGGGGTTGTTTAGGGTTGTGGGTTTAGGGAATTTTCAATAATGTTCAAGATTTATTCCTATATTCATCGAATAGAATGGTGTTACCGGAATTAATGGAAGTATCTGAAAATTTGATCTATAAGTGTGCATGATAGCTGCTTGGTCAAGATTTAGGGGTTTAGTGTTTTGGGTTTTAGGGTTAGGAGTTTAGTGCTTCAGGTTTTAGGGTTTAGGTTTTAGGTATTTAGGGATTTATGATTTAGGGTTTCGAGAATTTTCAATAAAGTTTGAGATTTATGCATATATTCATGTAATAGAATGACTTAGCAACAATTTAATAATGAAAGTATGTCAAATTTTGATCTATATATAAGTGCATGATACCTGCTTGGTTAGGGTTGTTTATGGGCCGGGGGTTCAGGGTTTTAGTATTGAGGGTTTAGGGTTTTGGTTTTATCGTGGTATTTCCGACGAGTACGCCATGGAGGGGTCCTCATAGTGCGTGTTTAGAGACATTGGCGGGTACGAGGTAACACATCTTAGCCAGGTTCAAGTCCCACAATGGTGGCGGAACTCTACTCCTGCTATAAATCACTATAATGGCAATACGCCGAGTTACAGAGATAGGTTTGCTGTGCAAGGTGTTGCACATTGTACATAACAATATGATTGGTTGTGCCCTAAAGGATCCCACATGTCCGGTTTATAAAGGCACCAGAACCTAGGGTTACAGGGAAAGGACCTTGCCGGATAAGGTAAAGAGTCCTACACTAATACTAACTAGTCTTTCGTGTCTTGCATTCCAAGGCTCCGAGTACGTCGGTGACTCCTGCATAGCCTTCCTTTATCCAGCATGGGCCTCCCTCTGGATCCATCTAACTTGGCCACCCAATAGGCCATAGGCCTTGCTACCAACCGTGGGTCACCCGGGTTATCCAGATTATGGACGTGCTATGGTGATACCCATTTAGCATATCCCCAACAGTAGCCCCCGGAGGACTTTGAGATCTTGTGTCGTCTTGCTTATTAATCTTGAATGCTTCGTCTATGTGATGCTGGCAATCCTTCAAGCAATATCTCAAAGGTCTCCCAAAGAACCCTGCAATCCTCTTCGTCTTCGTATTGTAGGCGGAGATTCCTTGAGTTTTCATTTCTAGAGGCGGATGACTTCTGTCTTCGATGGAATCTTCAGATGTGACCTCTTCACTGCAACTGTCAAGATGATGACATAGGGTACAACCTATGCTACCTCAAAACTCACAGAAGCTAAGGAATTAATCATTAGCTGTTTTTACGTGCGTGAAATCCAAAACGGTAAAGCGGCAAATATGAAGGACGTGGCGAAATTACCGCGCACGTTCGTCTCCATG
The DNA here is from genome assembly GCA_910589775.1 of Avena eriantha. Lineage (NCBI taxonomy): Eukaryota > Viridiplantae > Streptophyta > Magnoliopsida > Poales > Poaceae > Avena > Avena eriantha. The sequence goes on from OU342741.1 coordinate 46,816,789, forward strand.
TCGACAATGCTTCGTCCATTGGATCCCTTTGCACAAATCTTGACGCTAGGTCTATATATTTCAATTGCGGCTAGGTTATTCTCTTTTACCCACATTCTCACCTACGTCTTCGTCTTCCTCCAGCCGCATGGCCGTTCGAGCTCCTCATCAGAAAACCCTAGCCAGAGCTTCCTATTTTCTCCACCTACTCCTAGTTACACAATGGCCTCCAGCAGCTCTATCCCTTCAACGACGGCGACTCTCGAGGCTACAACGGAGCCATCTCAGGGAGTGACAGTCCCACTGGAGGGGGTCGTCATCCATGTCTCTGCCGTGGTGCAAACCATCAGCGACGACCAAGGACGGGCGACGACAGAAGCTGCTGAAGAGGACAATGACTCCCACAAAGGAGTGTGGAGGGGCTCCGACCTATCCATCGAGGATCTGCAAGAACTCATCATCGAGGGGTATCTCCCTGCAGCAGAGTGTTTGGTCTGGTTGCCGGCGCCAGCCGGCGAGGTGACTCCTTCTCCCCAAGCCGGAGAGAAGATGTACCTCAAAGCCCAGCTGGTACGAGGCGTAAGCCTGCTAGTTTTGGACTTCTTCCTAGACGTCCTCCAACCCTTTTGGGTACTTCACCATAACCTCTCTCGTAACAAGATCCTCGCCCTTAGCAACTTCGTAGCTTTGTGCGAAGGATATCTAGGAACTAAACCTAGATTAGATCTGTTTGTATACTTTTTTACCATCAAGAGAGAGTCTATAGAGTCCAAGGATGAATTGCGGACTTGTGGAACCATTAGCTTTAAGATCCGACCTAGCCGACGCTTCCTAGACATCGTGCAAGAGGAATGACCCAAACATTCCTCTGCTTGACCGTCTTGAGACGTATCTCGACTTCGTCAATGGAGCCGCCGCCGAAGCACCCACCTAGAGGACCCAGCCTCCCTTCCATCTGACGATGAAGCCAACCGTGCCATAAGGCGGATTGAATGGCTCGTGGACGGAGGTCTTACATGCCTGGACCTAGCCATGTTCTGGTTCACTAGGCGGATCCAGCCTCTGTAGCACTCCGCCGAGTTGATGTGCAAGTACTCCAAGAGCCGAAAGGATCCCATGCGTATTTCGTAGGACAACTTCTCCACTGACTCCATCAAGCTCTGGCTAAAGGACATAGTCAAGGTGAAAAACAGTAAGTGTGGCTTCAAGATCACCTATGACATGTTCGAATGCGGCAAGTGCCCAAAGGTAACTTATGTTTCCTTTGTTGCTCGTTATGTATATACTCTAAGGCTTTTCCATCTTGAAGTTATCAGTCTAACGCACCTTTGTCTCCCAGCTGGCGACCTTGGCGGAAGTTCAGATGGCCTCCTAGGTCTATGATCCCAGGCTGAAGGATATCCAGGTGGTATCCGACGATGATACCACCAAGGATCATCCAGCTTCGATAGCGCGTAAACAGAAGAGCTCCACCTATGACGCTGCTGCCGAGGACAAGAAGAATAAGAAATCGGAGAGTGGAGTCTCTAGATGATCCACTACTGCCCTAGAGGCAGATAAGAAGAAATCCACCAGCATCCCCTTGTCTAAGGCGCCTGGTGTGGTGTAAGTACCTTCATTCTCCGACTTTAAGTTTCATCGCACTTATTCAATTCATGTACTTATACTGAGTATGTTTCAGGAAGAAATCTGGCACTAGTTTGAAGCAATCCTCCAAAGATGTTAGAGGGTATAAAAACATCTGTGATATGCTGACCAAGGACCTGGCAGCCAAGTCTTCTCCCGCTACCGCTCCCCCTACTCGTACCGCCAAGCCCATCACGGGACCTACTGGGCCTTTGTCCCCCATCATTCCTGACGCCTCCGACATGGAGATAGATGTCAATCCAATCTTTGATGCCTCAGATTCTGCCATCACGGATGTTTCTCCAAGTGGACAGGCGACACAGGAGAGTACTTCCTCCAAAGTGGATGAAGCTCTGGCTAAGGATGTCAACGATAAAGGGAAACAGGTAGTAGAAGGAGGGAGGCGGAAGCAGCTGCAACCACGGACAAGGCGGGAGTCTCTGAGCCATGAACTTCCATGATCACGTAGCAGGCGGCTATGGCGTCATCCATGCCTCCAGCTTCTACAACTCCTCTGGCGGTGGCTCCTCCGACATTGTGCCTGGACGACCTCATCAAGCAGGAAGATGCTATCTATAACAATGTCCACACTTTCCATGATTTATATGCTCACCTAGCCAACAGTCTTAAAGTTATTGCCATTGTAAGTCTTTAAACTTCACTTCTTTTACTTTGTAATGTATCCTACTGTAGCCCCCGAGTGCTTAGGCAGAAAATCAATAGTTTTGGCCTGAGTGCTGCAAAGAACTAAGTGTAGAACTTGTCTATGTAGCCCCCTAATTTCTAGTTTAGAATGATAATTCCCACTAGACACTCTAAGAGAGAACACTAGTTGATTTAAAATCGTATACTGTAGCCCCCGAGCGTGTAGTTGAAACTAGATAGTTCCAACTAGAAGCTCTAGAGAAACTAAGCATGTTTCTTCTTTGCAGAATGAGAATAGAAGGAGGATAGCCGCTAATGAGAGGTTTGTTGCATTGCGGAAGGAACTGAACCTTGAACAGGGTAAAAAACATTCCTAAAGCAACAGATCAAAAATAGCTAGAGTTTGTTTCTTTTAACATCTCCTTACTTTTCCTCATGGACTCATTTCTGCATCTTCTCACAATGCTTTGTATTTTCCATCTTACAGAGGCCATTGCCAAAGCCCAGAGCATCGTCGAGAAATCAAGCATATTCAGGAGCTCGATGATGAGAGTAAAATCTTGAAGAAAGACCCGGCCGAAGCTGTCAAGGGCCATGAGGAGGTGAAGAAGGCTATGCAAGAGTCTGCTGACGCCGAGATGCAGTGCCTAAAGAACGAGATTGCATAGCTCAAGGATCAGAACCAAGCTGCCAAAGAGCAGAATGAGAGAAACCTTGAGATGTTCAAGAATGTTCAGAAGGAGCATGATATCAAGGCGGAGACATGCAAGCAAGCGGAGACCATCATCTTTGGTAACTTTCCTCTAACTTTGTCAACTCTGTAAGATGTGCAATTGTATTACTTGTACTCATGAACTTTTGTCTCTGACAAAAACATAGCCCCATTGGTTTAACCACCATGGGTGAAGGTGCTCTAGATCAAAAAGAATGCATGATTCTTGCTGGCAACTTCATCAACAACGCCATCAGTCATGACAAGGAGATAGCCCAGCCTTTGGGGATAAACATCAAGGAGGCAGACTCAACGACCAAGTATGCGGGAATCCTGCGCCGAGCCCCCGAGAAATTCAATGACTAGAAAGCTCTTGCGTCCGGGCTGGTGGAAGGATGACCCTGTCCTTGGTTAAAGCACACTATGCCAATACCGACATCGACTTGGTGACCTCCGGCATGCCCAAGCTGGATGAGGAAGGTAAAGAGATCGATAGCGATGCTATTTGGAACTCCCTCACTGGTACGACACCAGAGTTTCCAAGATGTTCAAGGTGGACGTCTTCGTGCCTGCCGATATACTAGAAGAGGACATGGCTTCTCCTGAGTATAGCCCATGTCCATTCGAGTTTGATGATCTCTCCTGGCCTAGATCTCCTGTTGCTGATGATGCCACCACGATGTCCCCTGCAATAGAGCCATAAAAACAATATTTGTATTAAATGTATCTCTAAAGTGTGTATGCGGAAAAACTTATGTGTTTGTAAGGCGGAAAAAACTTGTACTCAAGTTTCCTGCTACTTATCTGTTTCCAGCATGTATATTTTTTTAAGCAAGTGCTGGCTTATCCATTATTCTGGTTCGTATGCTTGACCTTTCGTGAGATAGAAGACTCGCAGCACAGAACTATGCTCTCAGGTGATGATGCTTAATAGCACCGTCAAGAAACTAAGAGTAAAATCATCGTCTTTGAGTGCCAAAAAGTCACTACTCCGGAATCAAGATAAAAACTTCAGAAAACGTGTAAACCAGAAAATTTAAGCTAACGCCTGTAGGAGGAATTGTCACAAGTGCAAATGCGAACTTGCGCATAAAGGGTTTATATGATCCAAAAGCGAAAAACTAAAGGAGGTAAAAGACTCAGGAAGTATGAGTGAACCAAATGCTTTATTTTATTGATCATATAAGAAACTTATTACATAATATAAATGTGCTAAGTGTAAAAGGGACATAACTGTGCTATGTTCCATGACCGATCTGTCTCCGGGTAATCATCATCGGAGTCATGTTGCTTGTGCTTGCGATTTTTTGGCCTATCTTTCAACTCGCTAATATTGACAAGGTAATAGGAACCATTGAGCAATGCCTTGCTTATGACGAACGATCTTTCCCAAGGCGGGGATAATTTGTGTGATTTCTCCTACTTGAGTCTAAGCACCAGACCCCCCCTCTTTAAACGAGTGATGCTTAACACGGTGACTATGGTAGCCATGTAGCTTCTGCTGGTAGATGGCAGATCTCTGGCATGCCAGCACATGCTCTTCTTCGAGTAGGTCCACAGATAGGTGTCTAGATGATTTAGCTTCATCCTCCCCATAGGCGGCAACTCTGGGTGCATCGTGTAGGATGACGGATGGAAGGACAACTTCTTCTCCATAAACCATGAAGAAAGGAGACAAGCTGGTGGATCTATTGGGTGTTGTTCATAAACTCCACAATATAGATGGTAATTCCTCTGCTCAAGCTCCAACTGCTCTACGTAGTGGTGCTTCTAAGTGTGGCTTGATTCCGTGCAGAATTAGTCCATTGGCCCGTTCAACTTGCCCATTTGACTGTGGATGTGCCACAGATGCTAGGTCAAGGCAGATGCCTTTTTCATGACAGTACTCCTCAACTTCTCCAAGAGACAAATTTCTGCCATTGTCGATGATGATGCTGTGTGGGAGACCAAATCTCACCACTAGATCCGAAACAAATTTTAGGGTTGTTGCCCCATCAAGCTTTCTAATGGGTTTAGCTTCAATCCATTTTGTGCTTATCAACTACACCTAGCAGGTGAGTAAATCCACAGGGTGTTGTTTGCAAAAGCCCCACCATGTCAAGCCCCCAGACTACGAACGACCAAGTTATTGGTATTGTTTGCAATTCTTCTGCTAGAACACTGGGTTGTCTTGCAAAAAACTAGCACCCAAGATAGGTTTGTACTAGCTTGTCGGCGTCCTCCTTGGCAGTAATCCAGTAGAATCCTTGTCGGAAGGCCTTGGCCACCAACGATCGGGGAGCGGCGTGATGCTCGCAATCTCCGAGAAGTATTTCTCTAAGGATTTCAATACCCTGCTGCTGAGATACGCATCGAAGGAAAACTCTTGTAGTACTTCTTTTATATAGCTATCCGTCAATGGTGACGTAGCCTTTTGCTCTGCGTACTATCTACCGGCTTTCGACTTTGTCAGGAAGCAAAGTTCCATCTTATAGATAATCCATGAATGGTTTCGTCCAAGCTAGAGGGGTCACTGTTACTGCATTAACAAATGCATCCACTCTATTCGGGTTGTCGGGGTCCGCTCTTTTCACGGATGGGGTCCGTAAATGTTCCAGGAAAATGCTTGGCGGAATTGGTCGGCGAGCTGATCCAAGCTTTTACGGCTGGTATGCCGCCTCATTTTCCTCCCTTTTGACGTACTTAACTTCGTAGCCATCAAAGCACTTGGCTATTTCATCTACTTCGTCTCGATATGCCGCCATCATAGGGTTCCGCGCATTCTAGGTGCCAGCCACCTGCTGGGAAACCAAGTCGGAATCTCCACAGCTAACTATGCGCTTGATGCCAATATCCTTGGCCACACGAAGTCCGTGAATGAGGGCTTCATATTCCGCCATGTTATTTGTGCTGTTGAAGTGCACACTACAAGAAAAGTTTCCTTCCGCAACGAATTGGTTCAACGGTCGTTGTAGAAGGCGCGTCTTCCGCGACGAAATTCTCGGCTCGCCCATGGCCGATGGAAAACTTTTTTCCTATTTCACGGCCCTCTACTACGACGGATCTGCTAAAAACATGGAAGAAGCTCGGCTGGCGCGTGGCAGAAGCAAGATTTTCGTTTCCTCGCGCGATGTTGACTCGCTGAAGTCTTTTGAGGCATGTGGGTCCCGAATGTCAGTTTCTCTAGCAGACCATACTTTTTGGTCACGCCTCACTGGTTTGAACTCGATAATGTTGCTCGAGGCGTCTGCCGTTTAGTCACGCTGCAGGTCCCACATGTCAGCCTCTCATTAGAAGGATCATGTGTATGATGGAATTTTTTTCCTTTGTTCGCGCTACCCTGTTCTGAAGTTGATAGCGCTGCTCGATGCATCTACCATCTAATTAGCCTCCTAGGACCCACATGTCATCCTCTCATTAGAAGAAACGTGTGTATGATGGATTTTTTTCCTTTGCTGGCACTACCCCGTTCCGAGTTGATAGCACTGCTCGACGTATCTACTGTTTAACCAACCTCCTGAGCCCCACATGTCATCCTCTCATTAGAAGAAACGTGTGTATGATGGATATTTTCCTTCGCTCAAGCTACCCTGTTCCGAACTTGATAGCGTTGTTCGATGCATCTACCGTTGAATCACGATGCTGGGACCCACATGTCATCCTCATTAGAAGAAACATGTGTATGATGGATTTTTTACCCTCTGTCGCGCCTTCGTGTTTCGAACTTGATAGTGTTGATCGCTGCTTCAACCGTTTATATTGGCTGGTGGGCCCGACATGTCAGCCTCCTCTATGCAGGAAACGTGTGCATGCTAGACTTTTTTTTCTTCTCTCGCGCCTCCCCGTTTGGAAGCTGGCAATGTTGCTCGATACATCACCCGTATAATGTCTCCCTACTGGGTCCACATGTCCGCCGCCTATGTAGAGGAAACCTGTGTATGTTGGACATTTTTTTGGTCGTGTCCGCCTGTTTGACCTTGGTAACATTGTTCCATGCGGCAGGCGTGTATGGTCTTGCTGCTAGGGCCCACGTGTCAGCCTCTCTCGACAAGAAACATGTCGATTTTGGTCTTCTTTTTTCCGGTCGAGACTGTTGTACAAGTACTTTTTAAATGCGCTCGTTAAACTTGATCTCTTGTATGGTAAGGTTGATGGGTGCTAGCTGCAGGCAGGTGGGTCAACCATGTCAGCCTCTTAGTACAAAAATATTGCTACAGATAAACTACATGCCTTGCCACTACACAAGAAAATTGTTATCCTTTTATAAAACGTAAAAAATGTATACTAACATTGTATATACCTTATTTAATTTTCTTCTTAAAAAATTGCTTGTTCATCTACTACGCGTGATTGCTAGCAGCTCAACTAAAAAATATTAAGTATAAATAATGTAGTAGGTAGTACTTAAAAACATGGATAGGCGGAGTTTTTTTAGGGGTGGGTGGACGGTGCCCAAAAAAGGCCGAATTGAAGAAAAATGGGCCAAGCAGGGATTGATGGGTTATTTTTCATGGGCTCTCGCCCAATCTAACTAGGCTATTTGCGTGGCCAAATGACCCAAAACATGGCCGAATTAGAAGGTCTTGGGCTATAATAAGGCCAGATGGGCTAATTTCTTGGGCTCTATAGTTAAAATCCTAAGGTACGTGCTGGGGCTCGGCCGGATTCGAAACAGTCGTCAAAAAGGGAAAAAAGGTATAAAATATGAGCGCCTAGATCCTAGGCGCATGAAAACTTGTTATATTAAGGAGCTGACGTCACCCTACTAATTGTGCTAATACTCAGTTGTAACCTAGTAGTTGCAACTCATTAAATTTCCAGTTACAAGCTATTGCAACAAATGTTTAACCCTCACATTTCACCAATCGCGAGGTAAATCCAATGGCGAGAGAGGTGACTCTTGAGAACTGGCAAATTCAATAAAGTATTCACAGACATTTCTGTGAAAATTGTGGACAAACACCCCGCGTCTACAAAAACTTACCACCGAGACCTCAAACTTTCCTAAGCCCACCCTCAATCGAACGACCAACCCCTGTCTTCAAATTTTGTGTCGTTCTTATGGGAGATGCACCGGATTAGAACCAGGCCGCAAACTTCTCCATGCCTTAAAAAAACTTCTCGATGCATTTCTATAAATAGTGTCGGCCTACGACCATTGGCCGCGCCGTTCTTCACGAGACGCACCGGCCGGCAGCCAGCTGGGCGATCCCCACGCTTCGCCTGCTAGATTCAGGCACTAGACATTCTTCTTGGCTTTGGTTTGTTCTCCACCTCTCCTAGAAATAGTTAAAGCTTGTGACCATCTAGATTTACAAGGTGCTTGCAGATTTGGATAGGTACGTTCTTGAGGTAAATCTATAGTAAACCTCTGGATAGAATAGTTCGAAAACATCTTAAAAAGGACTTGGCAGTGATCCTATGCAAGCTTTTGACCTGATATATTCCCCATCCTTCTTTGATACGATGGAGCATTTAGTTGTTGATGTACCTGACGAGGAAGTACTTAGAGGTACATTATAGTATAGATGGATGTACCCTATAGAACACCGACTTCGCATTTCCACGGAGCGGGAAGATATCCGTAGACAGTTTGATGAGTGTTATGCAAAGATATCTTCACATATAAGACTATAGAAAAGTTAGATATATTCAGATGTCGGACTTGGCTATGTTTTGTAGGTTCTTCGCAGAAATAAAAGTACCAGCAAATTTCGTTCCACCAATAAAATGACCGGATGGACTAAGATCTAAGGATCATGTAAGACGCTCAAATTGCACTATGAATTGTCTAGATGGGGTAACCTCTTGTCTATTTTCTAACGCTAGATTTCGGAGCTTGAATTTTTGGCCCTTATCTGTGGTCCTGATAGGAGTATAAGAAATCTTTGTATCCCCCAGCAGCTGTCGGAACTTGGCAAATGACTATCTTCTACAGGTTAGTACGTCGACCTTCATCAGCATCATCCTGAAATGTAAGTGCAGAACCTTTGGTCGGTTCAAACCCCGACACTTGCAGAATAACAATCTTGCAACGAGTGTACACGTTGACAAGGTCCCACATGAAATCAGGCCCAACTGTGATGATCCAATATCCATTGTTGCCTGCTCACTACTCATCAAAAACATTTGGCATCACAGCATCGGAGGAGAACATGTCCAGCGGCATCAGCTTGCACGGGTTGCTCGCCACTTCGAAGTAGTCTTTGGATTCCCACAGTCTCACTGTCGGGTGAGAATGAAGAACACATGGGAGGCCAAACGGATGAGAAGAAGGCGTAGTTCCGCTCTCTTTTACTAATTGAAGAATATGTTTGGCCGAACCGACGAGGCTCGCGGCGGTGGTGACGTCGCAATGGTTGATGAGTACTTGAAGAGGGCCTTTGGTGAACACCTTCTAAAACTGCTCAGGATCTTTACAGACCTTGCTCGATCTCAGCATGGAAGGAGGCTGCGGATGGTGTTTAGGGGGATTTATTTGGGGTGGGTGGGGTGGGGGAGGGAGGGAATATTATTGGCGTGAGCTGGCGGCCGGGGTGCGATGGAGAAGACAAAGGCTGATGGTGCATTACTCTACTACTAGTAGTACTGTAGAAGGTGGGCGAGTGGGGGTGGGGCTCCAATTGAGGCTAGTTTCACAAACCTCCAATAATTAGAGCCGTAGTTGCAAAGAGCTCCAACTGTTGAGCCCCGAGTATGTAAGAAATAATGCTAAGAGGGATAATCAAGAATTTTGTTCTATGTGCAGCATTTGTACCCAAAAGTAATTGTAGTACAGTAGTTTCTTGCAACTAGACTATCCTGATTATCTGGAGTTCCCTGCAATTTCGAATCCAATTGTTGGAGGTTTGTGCAATTTCCACCCTCCTCGTGTTCCGAGGAAGCTCTATGACCCTATGTTCAAACAAAAAAATGATCGAAGACAAACAAAAAAAAGAACATCTCTCAGGGCTCGTTTGATTTGCAAGATTCTCAAAACATAAGAAGAGGAAACTACAGGAATTTGGATCAAGTATGTGTTTGAATCACAGGCAAAGCAAAGGAATACTTTGGAGGAATCTCAATTCCCATGTTTTTTCTATTCCTATATTTTTCCTATCCTGCGTTCCAAACAGGACATAATTCCTACATATTGGAATCCTATGAATCAAACAAAACAGCATAGGATTCCTAAGACGCTCAAATTGCACTATGAATTGTCTAGATGGGGTAACCTCTTGTCTATTTTCTAACGCTAGATTTCGGAGCTTGAATTTCTGGCCCTTATCTGTGGTCCTGATAGGAGTATAAGAAAAGCTTCAGCTTGCATTTCCAACGGTGTCTGCCATAGTGCTGATGTACCTTCTGTGGATACTGACGCAGCTGGAGGTTGTCCTAATGAACCTGCACTAGATTGCGTTTAGATTTGAAATCCTGCACTTGAAATTGTCGTCCCAAGGAAAAGAAGGTTGTGGATATAGTAATAACGCCTTCTATAGAACAAGATGCTAGAGGTGATGATTTATGAATTGCATGTCCCTCTCTATCAATGAAAATGGCATATCGTTTGCCTTGTTTCAAAAATAAATAAATATTTGCATGTCTCCTTGTATTAGTCGATGCAAAGAAAATACTATTTTTTGTTCAAGTCATGCAAACAAATATGTTTGTATGTAGAGACATAAATGCCGATTGAGTGACAAAATTAACATAAAATTGCCAGATCAACAACACAAGCATAATGGCATTGCAAGAAAAGGAACATAACCATCTTTTCACCGTGCTTGTGAAAAGGAGATGAGCCAGGAACCACGCTGCAAGTGGCAGAGGCCAATTCTAGTGCAGCTCAGTTAGCATTGGTTTATCATCGATAATACTCAAGCATCCAAATATTATGATTACATACTAGGAGTAGTTCCAGTTCCACACTACGGTTCAACATGCAAAAGTGTAAGAAATGCGTAAGGTAGCTCCATAATACAGGTTCCAGAGAAAAGCATAGAAATCATAAGAAAGAAAGCTCCGCATCATAGTTCACCACCTTCAGGTGCAACAGTTTCTACAGATTATAAAACCAAATCACCACCTCCTTTAGGTGGCATGATAATTTCGCGAGCGGGATCAGCAGCACCAACAGCAGCGCCAGCACCGGTAGCATGAGTCTCCACAATAGGCAAACTATCGAGCACCACAATGTCCTCTGAAGGCTCTTCACTGCCAGCTCCAGCCGCACAAGTTGCCGCAGATGGTAAAACCAATCCACCACCTCCATCATCTGGCACGACGATGGCAGGTGCAGGCTCATCAGTACTAGCTGCAGCTGCAACTACATTAGTCTCCACAAAAGGTAAACAAGGAGGCATCTTAGGTGTAGCGATCTGACATCCATTTTCTACTCCATCATTAGGAAACTGAGAGTCTTCTTCAACTTTGTGCTTCTACGGTTGCAAGATAAATAGAGATTACAGCGAAAGCATCTATGCGCAACGACAAGAACATATGTCATTCTATTGATTCACCTTGTCATCTAGGATATCAGAAGTCACAGGATTGGAACCTATTTCATCGAGAATCCTCTTTTTTGCTCCTTCCCCTATCTCCTTATGCAGCAAGTTGTAATATTGATTACATGATGTTGATTGACAAATATATGCAAATGTTCAAAAGTTTGCACTGTCGAACTACCAACTTCGAACGGATCCCCACTATTCTTAGTTATGGGATCTAGCCCAGAAAACAAGCTTCTATGGAATCCTAGTCTATAAAAAAGGATGCATACCCGGGATAAGAACTACTCTACACATGACAATGCCTGAGACACCATATGTATAGACCAGAAGAAGTCTTGAACCATCGGTAGATCTTGCTAACCACCACCTATCATGATCATTCTCCTCATCGTCCTCAACAAACCCATGTGTCAGGTATAGCAAATCACGTGGCGACATGATAAGGATAAGTCCTTCAAAGGGAAAGGAAATGTAACATGGAAATAATATTGATATTGATCTTACATTGTAGAAGTTGATATACACTACTTTTTTCAAAAATCTTGATTATACTTAAGATGTTTGATTGCGTAAAAAAATGCCAACCTAGGGAGATGTTATGGAAATTCTAATTCTTTTCGAAATGGGGATATACTATGGAAATTCTCCTAGAGACACGGTTTGATTCATGGGATCAAATGAAATAGGAAATAATCCTATAGGATCTTGAATGTAAAGTTCATAGGGGGGAAAAGCAAGGTTGGATCCTACAAGATTTTGATGTCTTATATACAAAAGGAAAACCAACAAGGATTATTTCTAGGAGGTTTAATATCTTATCTTATCTTATCTTATATTACCACTATGTAATGTATGAATAACTTTGAATATTCATTGTTGGGTCAGGACTTGCGAATCCCAACATTGCCAGCAGTGGGATCTTCTTTTCCATTCTAGCATCTACTTAAAGATTCTATTGATAGTCTTTAGCACAATGAACGCTATGCACAATCCTCAAAACAAACTTCTCCATCATTCTAGAATCTTCTCCTTCATTTCTCAAGACTATGTTAACAAAATTTACAAGTACTAGTACCTAATAAACATCGACTTCTACATGATAGAAAATACAAGAACTAAATATGCGCCCATACTTTATAGTTATCGATCAAATTTCTAATTTTTTGAGCTTTACCTAGTATTATAATTCTATATAGTTATGATATGTCATATGTCTAGTATCTGAGTCTCACGTAAATACTACTAGTAGATACCATATTTTCCATGAATGTACTAGTACTAGGAGACAAGGCAATACTATCAGCATAACTCAATCCTATGAATCAAATTACGTATATGTAAGAAAACTTAGTAAGGATTCTCTGAAATTCCTAGGGAATTCGTATGAATCAAAGAGGCTAAAATTCCTATGAAATTCCTACTAACCAAAGAAACTTCAGAAAAAATAACTTACATTGATTAAGGAATAATATCTGGGTCTCACATAAGTACTTACTACTACATAGTAGATACCATAGTTTCCATGGGATGTACTAGGAGACGAAGCAATACTATCAGCAGAACTCAATCATATGAAACAAACTACTTATATGTACGAAAACCTCCTAAAGATTGCATTCCTCTAAAATTCCTAGGGAATTCCTTCGAATCAAAGAAACTAAAATTTTAATGGAATTCCTACTAACCAAGGAAAGTTCAGAAAAAATAGCTTGCATCGATTTAGGAACAAAGCTAATAAAATACATAGGGAGGAGAATTTACCAAGTTCCAGAGACTCCCATGCATAAACACAGCCGTTCTCGGTCACGGAAAACACATGATCGTGTTGGATAATAGCATCGCAGTATCTGAAGTAGCCCCGGAACTCGTGCACACAAACTGACCATCCATGACTATCATTCGCGTTGATGACAACAATCTTGAATTCGAAAATGGCGACTAGAGAGAAATCTTTGTATCCCCCAGCAGCTGTCGGAACTTGGCAAATGACTATCTTCTACAGGTTAGTACGTCGACCTTCATCAGCATCATTCTGAAATGTAAGTGCAGAACCTTTGGTCGGTTCAAACCCCGACACTTGCAGAATAACAATCTTGCAACGAGTGTACACGTTGACAAGGTCCCACATGAAATCGGGCCCAACTGTGATGATCCAATATCCATTGTTGCCTGCTCACTACTCATCAAAAACATTTGGCATCACAGCATCGGAGGAGAACATGTCCAGCGGCATCAGCTTGCACGGGTTGCTCGCCACTTCGAAGTAGTCTTTGGATTCCCACAGTCTCACTGTCGGGTGAGAATGAAGAACACATGGGAGGCCAAACGGATGAGAAGAAGGCATAGTTCCGCTCTCTTTTGCTAATTGAAGAATATGTTTGGCCGAACCGACGAGGCTCGCGGTGGTGGTGACGTCGCAATGGTTGATGAGTACTTGAAGAGGGCCTTTGGTGAACACCTTCTAAAACTGCTCAGGATATTTACAGACCTTGCTCGATCTCAGCATGGAAGGAGGCTGCGGATGGTGTTTAGGGGGATTTATTTGGGGTGGGTGGGGTGGGGGAGGGAGGGAATATTATTGGCGTGAGCTGGCGGCCGGGGTGCGATGGAGAAGACAAAGGCTGATGGTGCATTACTCTACTACTAGTAGTACTGTAGAAGGTGGGCGAGTGGGGGTGGGGCTCCAATTGAGGCTAGTTTCACAAACCTCCAATAATTAGAGCCGTAGTTGCAAAGAGCTCCAACTGTTGAGCCCCGAGTATGTAAGAAATAATGCTAAGAGGGATAATCAAGAATTTTGTTCTATGTGCAGCATTTGTACCCAAAAGTAATTGTAGTACAGTAGTTTCTTGCAACTAGACTATCCTGATTATCTGGAGTTCCCTGCAATTTCGAATCCAATTGTTGGAGGTTTGTGCAATTTCCACCCTCCTCGTGTTCCGAGGAAGCTCTATGACCCTATGTTCAAACAAAAAAATGATCGAAGACAAACAAAAAAAAGAACATCTCTCAGGGCTCGTTTGATTTGCAAGATTCTCAAAACATAAGAAGAGGAAACTACAGGAATTTGGATCAAGTATGTGTTTGAATCACATGCAAAGCAAAGGAATACTTTGGAGGAATCTCAATTCCCATGTTTTTTCTATTCCTATATTTTTCCTATCCTGCATTCCAAACAGGACATAATTCCTACATATTGGAATCCTATGAATCAAACAAAACAGCGTAGGATTCCTAAGACGCTCAAATTGCACTATGAATTGTCTAGATGGGGTAACCTCTTGTCTATTTTCTAACGCTAGATTTCGGAGCTTGAATTTCTGGCCCTTATCTGTGGTCCTGATAGGAGTATAAGAAAAGCTTCAGCTTGCATTTCCAACGGCGTCTGCCATAGTGCTGATGTACCTTCTGTGGATACTGACGCAGCTGGAGGTTGTCCTAATGAACCTGCACTAGATTGCGTTTAGATTTGAAATCCTGCACTTGAAATTGTCGTCCCAAGGAAAAGAAGGTTGTGGATATAGTAATAACGCCTTCTATAGAACAAGATGCTAGAGGTGATGATTTATGAATTGCATGTCCCTCTCTATCCATGAAAATGGCATATCGTTTGCCTTGTTTCAAAAATAAATAAATATTTGCATGTCTCCTTGTATTAGTCGATGCAAAGAAAATACTATTTTTTGTTCAAGTCATGCGAACAAATATGTTTGTATGTAGAGACATAAATGCCGATTGAGTGACAAAATTAACATAAAATTGCCAGATCAACAACACAAGCATAATGGCATTGCAAGAAAAGGAACATAACCATCTTTTCACCGTGCTTGTGAAAAGGAGATGAGCCAGGAACCACGCTGCAAGTGGCAGAGGCCAATTCTAGTGCAGCTCAGTTAGCATTGGTTTATCATCGATAATACTCAAGCATCCAAATATTATGATTACATACTAGGAGTAGTTCCAGTTCCACACTACGGTTCAACATGCAAAAGTGTAAGAAATGCGTAAGGTAGCTCCATAATACAGGTTCCAGAGAAAAGCATAGAAATCATAAGAAAGAAAGCTCCGCATCATAGTTCACCACCTTCAGGTGCAACAGTTTCTACAGATTATAAAACCAAATCACCACCTCCTTTAGGTGGCATGATAATTTCGCGAGCGGGATCAGCAGCACCAACAGCAGCGCCAGCACCGGTAGCATGAGTCTCCACAATAGGCAAACTATCGAGCACCACAATGTCCTCTGAAGGCTCTTCACTGCCAGCTCCAGCCGCACAAGTTGCCGCAGATGGTAAAACCAATCCACCACCTCCATCATCTGGCACGACGATGGCAGGTGCAGGCTCATCAGTACTAGCTGCAGCTGCAACTACATTAGTCTCCACAAAAGGTAAACAAGGAGGCATCTTAGGTGTAGCGATCTGACATCCATTTTCTACTCCATCATTAGGAAACTGAGAGTCTTCTTCAACTTTGTGCTTCTACGGTTGCAAGATAAATAGAGATTACAGCGAAAGCATCTATGCGCAACGACAAGAACATATGTCATTCTATTGATTCACCTTGTCATCTAGGATATCAGAAGTCACAGGATTGGAACCTATTTCATCGAGAATCCTCTTTTTTGCTCCTTCCCCTATCTCCTTATGCAGCAAGTTGTAATATTGATTACATGATGTTGATTGACAAATATATGCAAATGTTCAAAAGTTTGCACTGTCGAACTACCAACTTCGAACGGATCCCCACTATTCTTAGTTATGGGATCTAGCCCAGAAAACAAGCTTCTATGGAATCCTAGTCTATAAAAAAGGATGCATACCCGGGATAAGAACTACTCTACACATGACAATGCTGCGCAATCGACAATAAAAATTTAACCGCGTCATCAACTCTATCATGTAAGTTCGAAGTGAATCTAGATACACTCATTTCACATAAGCTAAAACATCTTAAATTATGAAACATAGGGAATAGGTACGAGTGTTCTAGTATTTCACAAAACGTCATTGCTGCCGTGGGACATAGATGACAGATGCTCCACCGCCCTACAGAAGGTTGCCGTGCCGATCTCGCCGCCACCTGTAGAGGACGGAGCCGAGGAGCTGGTCGGCAACAATATGGAGCGAGATGCCAGGGGGCGGTAGTAGATGGGAAGAAGGGACTGAGTAAAAGAGGTTGTTGGGTCCGCATCATAGAAAACCAAAAAAAATCATACGGTGTGAACTACATGCCAAGATCTATCTACTAGGTACAAAGCAACGGGTGGACATACATCAAACGAGAACTTACCCTCGAAGACAACGAGTTTAGTTAACGAGTAGGAACTCGTGGTTGATCTAGTCGTACACTTGTCGATCTCAAGATCGTGAGGAAGTCCGAGCGCCGCAACTCCGCAGCGCATCCGCACTCGCACACACGTTCAAGCCACCGGACAACCTCCACCTCCTCGCTCTAGAGATCCAGCAGAAGCAACAACTCCTTCCAAACGAAATGCCACCGGGAACATGTATCTCGCTAATCCGAGACCATGGGGGAATAATTCTAGAGGGGGAGAGAGATCCTTCACAAGGAGGTGTGAGGATCAAGGAGGGAATGGGTGGCCTTTTATAGGAGGACGAGGGTGCCACCTCTCTCCATGGCCGGCGCATGGGGGGGTGACCCCTCACCTCCCCCATTCATGTGGTGGTAACCCCTCCACATTAAAATGCCTCTTCACATTCCCTTTTAAAGTCTCCACTTTAAATGCATTAAATTTCTCCAAATTTAATGCTCTCTCATTTAATAAAACACTTTTTATTAAATTTATTCAGATTTTTGTTAATTACTTTAATTAACAAACATTCACATATAGCCCCTTGCAATATTTCAATATCACATGTAGAACCACTTTCTGCAATTTCACCGGAAACAATTTCCGGTTTCTATTGAAACAATTCCCGCGCTTTGCAATTCTTTCGTCTGAAACATATGTGCTCAAAAATGGTCTCCGGTAACTCTTAAGTGTGCCACCCGACGGTTCGCGAATAATGCAGACATGATCGAGACCCTTCTCCGATCAATAATCAGCAGCGGGACCTGGAGATCCGTACTGACTCCTACACATTCAACGATGACTTCTGTGATCGTGAGAACCTTTAACGCTTGTAGCTAAATTCCTTTGTCTCTCGATATATTACATGTCCGAGATTCGATCATCGGTATCTCCATACCTAGTTTGATCTCGTTACCGACATGCACTCTTTTCTCGTTCCCGTGATATAACATTCTAGTGATCACATCACTTGCTTGCAAGCTATCTTAATGTGATATCACCGAGAGGGCCCAGAGTATATCTATGCGTCATATGGATTGAAAAATTCCACTCTTGATCCACGAGCCTCAACATAACACCTTCGTAGTACTGAACCCATCTTTATAGTCACCCTCTTACGGTGTGACGTTTGATGTTATCAAGATACTCTTCTGGTGTTAGCAATTAACATGATCTCATGGTCTAAGGATAAATATTACTTTGTATGATGTTATAGCAATATAAACATAATGACTTGATCGTAATGCTACACTTCGGATGAATGTTCATCACATCATTCCACCAATGGTGTGACCTTGTTATTAACAACATCCAATGTCCATGATCAGGAAACCTTGATCATCTTGTTAATCAACAAGCTAGTCTATAAGAGACGCATAACTAGGAACCCTTTTTGTTTATTAAACACACATGTATTGATGTTTCCGATCAATCCAATTCTAGCATGTAAAATAAACATCTATCATATATAAGGAATATATAATAACAACTTTATTATTGCCTCTCAGGGCATATTTCCTTCAGTCTCCCACTTGCACTAGAGACAATAATCTAGTTCACATAGTGATAAATCTAACACCCATGGAGTTCTGGTGTTGATCATGTTTTGCCCTAGGGAGAACTTTAGTCAACAGATCTGCTACATTTAGGTCCGTGTGTACTTCACAAATCTTTATATCTCCATCCTTGACATGCTCGCGGATGGAGTGAAACCGGCGCTTAATATGCTTGGAATTCTTGTGAGACCTTGGTTCCTTTGCGTTGGCTATGGCTCCATTATTGTCACAATAGATCACCATTGGGTCCAACGCACTGGGAACCACACCTAGTTCCATAATGAACTCTTTCATCCAAACCGCCTCCTGCGCCGCTTCTGAAGCAGCAACATATTCCGCCTCCGTCGTTGATCCAACCACCACAGGTTGTTTGGAAATCCTCCAACTAACTGCTGCTCCGTTCAAGAGAAATACATATCCGGATTGAGACTTAGAGTCATCCGGATCGGTGTCAAAGCTAGCATCGACATAACACTTAGCGACTAGCTCTTCTTCACCTCCGTATATAAGAAACATATCCTTAATTCTTCTCAAGTACTTGAGGATGTTCTTTACCGCTATCCAGTTTTCTGAACCTAGATCAGATTGGTACCTACTAGTCAAACTAATAGCATGTGCCACATCCGGTCTTGTACATAGCATGGCATACATAATAGAGCCTATGGCCGAGGCATAGGGGATCTTATACATCATCTCTATTTCTTCCGTCGTAGCCGGACTTTGAGTCTTACTCAATGTCTTGCCTTGCAGCATAGGTAAGAACCCCTTCTTACTTTTGTCCATATTAAACTTCTTTAATATCTTATCAAGGTATGTACTCTACGATAGCCCAATTAGGCGCCTTGATCTATCTCTATAGATTTTAATGCCTAATATATATGATGCTTCACCAAGGTCTTTCATCGAAAATTTGCTGTTTAGATAACTTTTAACACTGTTTAAAATATCTATATCATTTCCAATCAATAATATGTCATCCACATATAATATCAGAAATGCCACATTGCTCCCACTCACTTTCTTGTAAATACAAGCCTCTCCATAATTTTGGACAAATCCAAACTCTTTGATCACCTCATCAAAGCGGAGATTCCAACTCCGGGATGCTTGCTTTAGTCCATAGATAGATCGCTGAAGTTTGCATACCTTATTAGCATCCTTAGGATCGACAAAACCCTTAAGTTGTATCATATACAACTCTTCTTCAATATTACCATTGAGGAACGCAGTTTTGACATCCATCTACCATATTTCCTAATCGAAATATGCAGCAATTGCTAACATAATCCTAACCGACTTAAGCATCGCTACGGGAGAGAATGTCTCATCGTAGTCAACTCCTTGAATTTGTCGAAACCCGTTTGTGACAAGTCGAGCCTTATAGATGGTCACATTACCATCAGCATCAGTTTTTCTTTTGAAAATCCATTTATTCTCAATGGCCTTTCGGTCATGAGGTAAGTCCACCAAGTTCCAAACTTGGTTCTCGTACATGGATTCCATCTCAGATTTCATGGCTTCTAGCCATTTGTTGGAATCCGGGCTCATCATCGCTTCTTCATACGTCGCAGGGTCATCCATTTCATCAACCATGAAATTCACAACAGGATTGTCGTACAGTTCAGGAGCTGCACGTGTCATGCTTGACCTGCGAGGTTCGGTAGTGTCCTCTTTCGGAGTTTCATGATCATTATCATTAGCTCTCTCTTCATCAGGTGAAGTCAACTCCGAAACTACTTCCGGTGCTGCGCCACTCGCCATTCCATGAAGAGAAGGTTCAATAACCTCTTCGAGTTATACCTTCCGACTACTCACACCTTTCGCGAGAAACTCCTTCTCAAGAAAGGATCCATTCTTGGCAACAAAAACCTTGCCCTCGGATCTGTGATAGAAGGTATACCCAATTGTTTCCTTAGGGTATCCTATGAAGACGCATTTTTCCGCTTTGGGTTCGAGTTTATCCGGTTGAAGTTTTTTCACATAAACATCACATCCCCATACTTTAAGAAATGACAGGTTAGGTTTGTTTCCAAACCATAATTCATACGGTGTCATTTCAACGGATTTAGATGGTGCCCGATTTAAAGTGAATGCAGCTGTTTCCAGTGCATAACCCCAAAATGATAGTGGCAAGTCAGTCAGAGACATCATAGATCGAACCATATCCAATAAGGTACGATTACGACGTTCCGACACACCATTACATTGTGGTGTTCCGGCAGGCGTGAGTTGTGAAACTATTCCACACTCTTTCATGTGTGTGCTAAACTCGTAACTTAGATACTCTCCTCCATGGTCAGACCGTAGAAATTTGATCTTTCTATTACGATGATTTTCCACTTCATTCTGAAATTCCTTGAACTTTTCAAAAGTTTCAGACTTGTGTTTCATCAAATAGATATACCCATATCTACTCAAATCATCCGTGAAAGTAACAAAATAACGATATCCACCTCGCGCCGACACACTCATTGGTCCACACACATCAGTATGTATGATTTCCAATAGATCCGCCGCCCGTTCCATTGAACCGGAAAATGGCGTTCTAGTCATCTTGCCCATAAGGCATGGCTCACATGTATCAAATGATTCAAAATCAAGTGATTCCAAAAGTCCATCAGAATGGAGTTTCTTCATGCGTTTAACGCCAATATGACCTAGACGGCAGTGCCACATATATGTAGACATATCATCATCAAGTTTAATCTTTTTAGCATTAACATTATGAATGTGTGTAATATTACTATCAAGATCCAACAGAAATAAACCATTCAACATAGGTGCATGACCATAAAAGATATCATTCTTATAAATTGAACAACCATTGTTTTCAGATTTAAAGGAATGACCACTTTGCATCAAACACGATCCAGATACAATGTTCATGCTCAGTGCAGGCACTAAATAACAATTATTTAGGTTTATAACTAATCCCGATGGCAAATGGAGAGGTAGCGTCCCGACGGTGATCACATCAACTTTTGATCCATTGTCGACCCGCATTCTGACCTCATCCCTTGCTAGTTGTCGCTTGTTCCATAGCCCCTGAACCGAGTTACATATATTAGCAACCGATCCCGTATCAAATACCCAGGTGCTACTGCGAGTACTAGTCAAGTATACATCAATAACATGTATATCACATATACCTTTGTTTGCCTTGCCGGACTTCTTGTCCGCCAAATACTTGGGGCAGTTGTGCTTCCAATGGCCAGTCCTCTTACAATACTAGCACTTGGTGTCAGACTTAGGGCCAGCTCGGGGTTTCTTTTCAGGCGTGGCAACAGACTTGCCACCCTTCTTTCCCTTGTGCTTGCCTTTCTTGTCTTTCTTGAATACGGTGGTCCTATTGATCATCAACACTTGATGTTCTTTCCTAATCTCCACTTCTGTAGTCTTAAGCATTGACAGAAGCTCGGGAAGAGACTTCTTCATGCCCTGCATATTATAGTTCATCATGAAGCTCTTGTAGCTAGGTGGCAGAGATTGGAGAACACGATGTATGCCTAAGTCAATGGGAATCGTTATTCCCAAGGAACAAGCTTATCGGTGTACCCAGACATTTTGAGTACGTGCTCACTAACGGAGCTGTTTTCCTCCATCATGCAGCTAAAGAACTTTTTTCTAGCATTATAACTCTCTACGGCAGCATGGGTATCGAAAATCATTTTCAATTATCCCATGGTATCAAAGGCATTGCCATTTTCGAAACGCTTTCAGAGTTCTTGCTCTAGCCCATACAGTATGCCGCAATGAACTAAGTTATGGTCCTCCTGATGAGTCACATAGACATTCTTTTCCTCGTCAGGGGCATCAGGAGCTGGTGGGGGGCCTAGCGGCGCATCTAGCACATATTGCTTTTGTGCAGCAGTGAGGAGAATCCTCAAATTCATAGCCCAGCTGGTGAAGTTGCTACCATTCGTAGCAAGTTTCTCTTTCTCCATGAACACATTGAAATTAAAAGCAGGTGGTGCCATCTACAACAGAATTTGTAAAGTTTATTTAGACTAAGTTTATGATAGATTGAGTTCAACTAATCCAAATTACTAATGAACTCCCACTCAAAAACGACATCCCTCGTGTCTTTTTGGTGATTACATGAACCAAATCCACTACACCAAGTCCGATCATCACATGAGTTGATGTAGCTTCAAAGGCGAGCATCTATATGGGCATCATATCAACTATATGACTCATGCTTAACCTTTTGGTCCGTGTTCTGAGGCCATGTCTGTACATGCTAGGCTCGCCAAGTAAGAACCTTAGTATTTGCGTGTGTAAAACTGTCTTACACTCGTTCCTATGAAAGCGTAGATTCGAGTACACCCGATCATCACGTGATGTCTCGAAACACGATCCATAGAACGGTGCATACTCAAGGAAGAACACATTTTTTATCTTGATATCTAAATGAGGGATCATCTTACAATGCTACAGAAAGCGCCAAACTAGCAGTATAAGATGCTAACATCTAATGTGTAAAGTGAGATGATATGGTCCATGCATTTGATCTCTATCATTTGCATCGTGGTATGATCTCTATCATTCCTTTGTGTGTAAGGCCAAGGTCTATGGAACTTACACGTTGAGTTTGTTGTAAGAGTATCTATCATACATCTACTTACAACAATACCATATCAAGACACTAGCCCAGCAACGATCTAAACTAGACGCCTCTAATTTATCAATTGCAAGTTTTACGTGGCTTAGGGCTTTCGGAGATAGAACCGTTCTTACCTACGAACATGAACCACAACGAGGATAACCAAGTTACTAGCAACTCGTTGTAAATCAGATATTGACTATAGTAGGAGAGACAGATACTCGCCAGCCACTTATGCAAAACAAGTTGCATGTCAGTCGTGGAACTGGTCTCATGTACGATGACATGTAAGGTTGGTCCGGGCCGCTTCATCCCACTATGCCACCAATATCCAAAATACATAGAAGATGCAATAACATGATCATCATCGCCCACATATAAAGATATGTGTACTACCCGTGCAAAGCACCTACGCATAGATCATGCTCTGATACCACTGTTGGGTCTGCAGCATAGAAAACAAAAAAATTCCTACAATGAGAACTATACGCCAAAATCTATCTACTAGGTACAGAGCAACGGGTGGACATACATCCATCGAGAACTTACCCTTGAAGACAACGAGTTTTGTTAACGAGTAGGAACTCGTGGTTGATGTAGTCATACACTTGCCGATCTCAAGATCGTGAGGAAGTCCGAGCGCCGCAACTCAGCAGCGCATCTGCACTCGCACACACGTTCAAGCCACCGGACAACCTCCACATCCTCGCTCCAGCGATCCAGCGGAAGCAGCAACTCCTTCCAGACGAAATGCCACCGGGAACATGTATCTCGCTAATCTGAGACCATGGGGGAATAATTCTAGAGGGGGAGAGAGATCCTTCACAAGGAGGTGTGAGGATGAAGGAGGGAATGGGTGGCATTTTATAGGAGGAGGGGGTGCCCCCTCTCTCCATGGCCGGCGCAATGGGGGGTGACCCCTCACCTCCCCCATTCATGTGGTGGTAACCCCTCCACATTAAAATGCCTCTTCACATTCCCATTTAAAGTCTCCACTTTAAATGCATTAAATTTCTCCAAATTTAATGCTCTCTCATTTAATAAAACTCTTTTTATTAAATTTATTCAGAATTTTGTTAATTACTTTAATTAACAAACATTCACATATAGCCCCTTGCAATATTTCAATATCACATGCAGAACCACTTTCTGCAATTTCACCCGAAACAATTTCCGGTTTCTATTGAAACAATTCCTACGCTTTGCAATTCTTTCGTCTGAAACATATGTGCTCCAAAATGGTGTCCGGTAACTCTTAAGTGTGCGACCCTATGGTTCGCGAATAATGCAGACACGATCGAGACCCTTCTCCGATCAATAATCAGCAGCGGGACCTGGAGATCTGTACTGACTCCTACACTTTCAACGATGACTTCTGTGATCGTGAGAACCTTTAACGATTGTAACTAAATCCCTTTGTCTCTCGATATATTACATGTCTGAGATTCGATCATTGGTATCTCCATACCTAGTTTGATCACGTTACCGACATGCACTCTTTTCTCGTTCCCGTGATATAACATTCTAGTGATCACATCACTTGCCTGCAAGCTATCTTAATGTGATATCACCGAGAGGGCCCAAAGTATATCTATCCGTCATCTGGATTAACAAATTCCACTCTTGATCCATGAGCCTCAACATAACTCCTTCGTAGTACTAAACCCATCTTTATAGTCACCCTCGTACGGTTTGACGTTTGATGTTATCAAGATACTCTTCCGGTGTTAGCAATTAACATGATCTCATGGTCTAAGGATAAATATTACTTCATATGATGTTATAGCAATATAAACATAATGACTTGATCGTAATGCTATACTTCGGATGAATGTTCATCACATCATTCCACCAATGGTGTGACCTTGTTATTAACAACATCCAATGTCCATGATCAGGAAACCTTGATCATCTTGTTAATCAACAAGCTAGTCTATAAGAGAGGCATAACTAGGAACCCTTTTTGTTTATTAAACACACATGTATTGATGTTTTCGATCAATACAATTCTAGCATGTAAAATAAACATCTATCATATATAAGGAATATATAATAACAACTTTATTATTGCCTCTCAGGGCATATTTCCTTCAGAGGTTGTGTGTGCATGGGGAGCAGCCGGTGAGGGAGTTAAATCTAGCTTGTCTCGGAAGGAACTCCCTGCCACGTGCACCGGCGTGTGCAATACTCCCTCCCTCTCTCTTCTGCGGTAGCTACTGATAGTAGTACTCCAGCTAGCTTCATCGAGTTCTCTGGTGCTCCTACTATTAGACCTTTACTACTACTACTAGGGTAGACAAGGAGTACTTGTTCAAATCACTGGTGATGACATGATGAGCGACATGTTTTTCCTGGTAAACCTGGAAACATAGTGTTCCTTCCACCGCGTGCAGTTTCTGAGTGAAGTACTGATGACCCACAAGTATAGGGGGTGTATCGTAGTATTTTCGAGGGAAGTGAAACCCAATTTATTGATTCGACACAAGGGGAGCCAAAGAATATCTATAAGCCTTAACAATTGAGTTGTCAATTCAGGTGCACCTAGAAACAATATTGCTCATAGCAGTTTATCAGTAGCAACAATTTTGTAGTAGGAATAGCAAAGTAGCAGCAGCAGTAAAGTAAAGATAGTAGTAACAATAGCAGTAAACAGTAGGATTCGAGTGCGGTAGGCATAGGGATGGATGGACGGGCGTTGCATGGACAAGACATAGCAATCAGAACATAGGGCAATTGCAGATAAATAAGATAAAGCATCCAAGTACTAGATAATCCTAGGCATGTGTTCCATATATAGTCATACATGCTCGCAATGAGAACTTGCACAACATCTTTTGTCCTGCCAGCCCGTTTGCAGCGGTGCCTCAAGGGAACTACTGGCAATTAAGGTGCTCCTTTTAATAGAGCACCGGAGCAAAGCATTAACACTCTGTGAACACATGTGATCCTCACATCAAAGCCATTCCCTCCGGTTATCCCGATTTCTGTCACTTCGGGGCCATTGGTTCCGGACAACAACGTGTGTATACAACTTGCAGGTAAGACCAAAAACAATACTATCATAATGAATCAATAACATGTTCAGATCTGAAATCATGGCACTCGGGCCCTAGTGACAAGCATTAAGTATAACAAGTCGCAACAAAGTCATAAAGGACTAATAAAAGATACTAGGCACCATGCCCTAACAATCTGATGCCATTACATGAACGATCTCATCCAATACCTACCATCTCCATAGCCTACAGCGGGGGATTACTCACTCATAGATGGGGGAAACATGGATGGTCGATGGAGAAGCAATGGTGATGATGATGGCGATGATCTCCTCCAATTCCCTGTCCCGGCAGGGTGCCAGAACAGATCTTCTGGTGCTGTTTCGTGGAATGTGGTGGTGGCGGCAGAGCAGAACTCCTTCTAGAAAAATGTGGAACCCCCTTGAGTTTTTAGGTAAGAAGGCAACTTATAGGCGAAGAGGGATACCGAGGGGGAGTCTGGGGCAGCCAGACCACGCCCTGGCGCGGCCTGGGCTAGCCCGCGCGGCCAGGTGGTGTGGCTTGGGCCCAGCCCCCCTCCGTCTCGTATTCTGGCTCCGGGAGTCTCCTGGTTAAATAGGATTTTTGGCATATTTTCCGGGATTTTTCTTGATAGTTGATTTTCTGCACAAAAAGTAAACACTAGGGCAATTCTGCTGAAAACAGCGTCAGTCCGTGTTAGTTGCATCCAAATCACACAAGTTTAGAGGAGAAACAATAGAAAAAGTGTTCGAGAAAGTAGATATGTTTTGGACGTATCAACTCCCCCCAAGCTTAGCTTATTGCTTGTCCTCAAGCAATTCAGTTGAAAACTAAGTGCGATAAAAGAACTTTCACGAACACATTTGCTTCATATGATGTATATATTCTCAGAATGTGATCAACTACTTAGACAATTCATAATAAGGAGTATGCACCTAATTTTACTTAATAGGCATTGCAAGTTATGAAGAGATTCCAACTCAAAAATAATAAGTAGCATGAAGCATAAACATAAGCAACATTACAATGCTCATAAAAAGGTATGATAGAGTGGTATCTCGCTTGCCTTTGATATAAGGCACCTCTGAAGATCAGGTGAAGACTATAAGTAAAGATATCAAAGATACAAGCATCAAAGTCATAACACAAATAATCAAGTTTTGAGACAAGCACAAAGAATGAGAACTATGCTCTCAATAAGGTGCTCAAAGAATATGTGGAGACTCAACAAGTAAAAGAAAAGGTTTTGAATAGTTTAAAAGGCTTCCAAATGCTGAGTGGTACTCGTTAGCTTTGAGCTCTCATTGCCCCTATCATAAGCATCTTTAAATGGTTAAGGTTAAAGTGACACAACTAAGAGGATATGCTTGACAAGTTATAAATCGAAGTCTCATGCCCCTTACTTACGAAGACCGATCCTCATGCTACTCAACTTCATTCACGAGTAAGCTCTTGTCATTGTAAGTATATACGTATCATAGAGAACCGCCAACGGGGTACCCCTTGCACATGATACAGGAGCTATCCCATAATCAAAATGACAAGGCAAGCAGACAATGAGTATCTCAGCGATCTTTTTATTTACTATGTGCATATATTTTTATTGAGGATGCTTCATAGAATGCTCATTATGGTTATGCTGCAAGTTTCCACCATGATTAGGCATGGCTTAGGCTAGCGGCCCAGATATTTACATACAAACTCCATGATCTTACAAGTTCCACTTTTATTTCACACCGCCGGGATCCATAAGAAAAAGAACATGATATCTACGAGGTACTAACTACCAATGCAATGTTGAAAACGTTCCCCATGATACATGGTTCTGCTAACTTCAACTTATAAAGGGCAATCATATACGCAACAAAGAAGGACGCAATGGTTCAGGTTTATTAAATGCAAGAAAATAAAGTGTGCCATCAAGTTCATGAGAGCTTTACTAACTAACTTTCTCATAACAAGCAAACATTTTGTTCGGAAGAAAACAAGGCATATTGAATATGCACGGAAGTAGCAAATGATGCTAATAGGTAGGTATGGTGGACACTTTGGCAATATTTTGTTTTAGGGAGTTGGAAACATGAGTAAAACATACTCAGTGAAAGTGAAGGCTAGCAATAGTAAGGGAGCAACAAATGAGAGAGCAATAGCTGTCATAATCATGCTTGCAACAAAACAGGACTTATCATGGCATGGAAGTGATTCAAGATCCTCAAGGCAAAATAATTCATCGAGGCTTAACTGATTATTTTAGTCATGTGCATGCGTGAGCATGTGCCAAGTCAATTCAAATGAAACATTCAGAGGAGGATACATGGTGGCATACCAAGTTATGAATAGAGTAATGCAAGCAAACATTCATATGACATGCTACAAATTATTAGCAAGCTAGGATTAATCATACAAAAGCAATAACTACTAAGCATCCAAAGATAACATACACCTTACATGAACAGACTAAGCATGCCCACAGTGATGAATATATGTACAAAAATGAAAACAAATAGAGTTCGTTACCAGCCTCTTACCACACCTCAAGTTGTCATTAATCCTCATTATTGCTCTTCACTTGTGTGGCTTGAATAATAATATGAAACCAATATCCACTGAGGACTGCTAAACCCTGCAACAAAGTCACAAAGCCAAAGAAGAACAACAAATATTTTTGGTGTTTTCGATTTTTGAAAGCAAGAACCAAAAAGGAAAAACAAGCAAAGTGAAACCTTATTGGGTTTTTCGAATAGTTCAAACAAAGCAAAAAGGGAAAAGCAAACCAAGGAAAAAAGAAGAAGAAGAAAACCAAAGAGAAACAACAGAAATATTTTTGGTCTTTTTGTGTTTTTAGAAAGCAAAAGCAAAGAAAGAACAAAAACCAAAAACAAAACAAAACATGAATATACAGAGTACCGACACAACATGATAAGGAGATGAGTGCGATGTCGGCGTACCTCCCCCAAGCTTAGGCTTTTGGCCTAAGTGGGTATCAATCCAGATACGGGTAAGGGTTCCAAGAAGGAGGATCATGATAAGAATGGTCGTAGTTGGGCCCGTGGGAAGAACAAGAAGCTCCCCAATCATAAGCAGGCTGCTGATATGAAGACTCCCCCTCATTCGAGGGCTAGACCGAATCATCCGTGACCTCCCTTCTAGTATCCTGCTCCTGTTGGGAGAGCTCTCCCAAGTACGTTTCAAGCTCCTCCTCAGTGAGGGACCATCCTTCACTGTTATCAAGGTTAAAAAAAACAGGTGCAGGCAAAAGAACAACACGCTCAGACTTGCTCTTTCTCCAACCAGCTTTGAGAAAGGTTATTTCATAAGATAACTCATTCAAACTAGCCCACGAGGAAACAAATTTATGATGTATCATGGAATTAAAATTAATCCTTTCTATGGGGAACTATAGGTCTAGATGATGAGGCACTAAACCATGCAATGCTAGTAAACGAGAAGCAATGATGCCTCCACAAATTCCACCTTTCTCACGGTTAGCAGCAAGACGGAAAGCTATCAAAGAACCTAAGTTGTAAGACCTATCTCGTTTAAGAGCAGCAGAGATAAATGCTAGATCATATGAAGATAACTTATTGGCAGTTTTCCTAGCAAGAACACACTTCGCAATAAAGTAGGCAAAGTAGCGAATGGAGGGAAGATGAATGTTATGGATTTTTCCACTCTCCTTCGAGAAGCTGCTCCCTTGGCAAAATTCTGCGTATAAATCCATAAGTGGTTCAGGTCACTCCTTAATCCTTCTACATGATCCTCATTGAGGTACCTTAATAGCTGCACAAAAGTCATCGAGAGAAAGGTCGACAACAATATTGTAAATTTTGTAGTGGACCATGGGGTTAGGCAAAGGGTGACTAAATTAAATTCCTACACCACAGACATGGTTAGCTTCACAAATTGACAAGGTTCATCTTCCAAAAAGTGCTCCAACCCTGCATTAGAAACCAAAGTGTGGAAATCTTGGAGAATTCCCGTGGCTCTCATGAACTCAGAACATGGATAAATGGAAGGAAAAATTTCCTCCTCCGAGTGGACCTTCATGACCTCAGGCACCCATAGTTCACGTTGGTTTAGTTGATGCTCATTCATCTTCTATTCTGAAATTTAAACACTTATTAAACAAGTGATTGCAAAGTGAATAAAATGAAGGATTCTACTCATAGGGACTTGTAGGAGGCCTAAACATGCATCAAAACTATATCTCTAAGCATCAAACAAGCTTACAAGCTCTCATAACCTGTCACCTACAACAGCAAAATACTCAAGATATAATCCAGTAAACACAAATCTACTTGGACAAGGGGAGGAGTCACATACTAGAGAATAAGTGCTCCAAAATTCAGCAACAAAGATGGGCTGAGCAAGGAGATCGAAAAAAATCGAGAGCAAGCACAACAAGAACATGATTTTGAGCAATGAACTAGAGCTTACTCAGGAGAGAGAAGAAAGTGGCAGGTGAGAGAGTTAGTGGAGGGCCAGGGGTGGCTCACACCATGACATGGCGCCACCTAGGGCAGGCCACGCCACCAGGTGGTGAGCCTGCCTGGTGGGTCCCCTTGGTACCTCACAGGCACTCCTCTGCCCCCTTTTTCATGTAAAAATTTAATATGAATTTTATAAAAAAATTGAGACACTTTATTTTTGGGCATTTTTCAGGTATAGAAGAATGATTTTCCGACAGACAGGTTTTTTTTTGGAAATGATGCAATGACAAAACAAGGCTAGAACTACATGAGTTCTAAGACACTCTAACATGCAAGCAACTAACAAAAAAAAAGAAAACTAAACAAAAGCAAAAACTAAACTGGATAGAATAAAAGTTAAATGGAGATAATCACGGTGAAAACATTGTTTTGCTCAATGAAATCCTTTTGTTAAGAAGGTTGATCAGGTCTTGCTACCAAAACAATTTCATATGAGACAAAACTTTGTATTCCACTAATGATTATGTTACCTCAACCTTGATAGCAATGGTGCCAATCATAATAGTCTCAAATTTTCCTCTTGGTATGGGACAATATATCTCTCCAACTTGAATGCCCTCAACATGTTCAATTGAATTCAAACCATAAGTACTTTCAATCTTCTTAGGGAAATAGATAGTATGTTCCTTGTCATTAACATTAAAGGTCACCATTCCTTGATTACAATTAATAACAACTCCTGCAGTATTAAGAAAAGGTCTCCCAAGAATAATGGACATATTATCATCTTCAGGCATTTCAAGCACAACAAAATTAGTTAATATCAAGCAATTATGAGCCACTTGAACAGGTACATCCTCACATATACCAATAGGAATAGTGGTAGATTTATCAGCCATTTCAAAGATATATCAGTTGGTATTAATTTTTCTAGTTAAAGCCTCTTATAGAGAGAGAAAGGCATAACACTAACTCCAGCTCCCAAATCACACAAAGCAGTTCTAACATAACTATTCTTAGTAGAGCAAGGGATAGTTGGAATCCCTAGGTCTCCAAGTTTCTATGGAACCTTACCATCGAAGAAATAATTAGCAAGCAAAGTAGAAATTCTTCATTAGGGATCTTCCTTTTATTCGAGACAATATCCATCATATACTTTGAGTAAGGAGGCAATTTAATAGCGTCAGTCAAAGGAATTTGCAGGAATAAAGGTTTCATCCACTCACAAAACTTATTATAGTGTTCATCTTCCTTTGACTTGTGTTTCTTATTAGGGAAAGGCATAGGTTTTTGGACCCAAGGTTCTCTTTCACTACCATGTTTCTTAGCAACAAAATCTTCTTTAGTGTAATTAGTATTCTTAGTGTGATTTTCAGGTTCTTCTTCAACTTTTTCTTCATTAGGAGCTTCATTTTCTTCATTACCACTTTCAGTTTCAGCATCAGAGATAGATATACTATTATGATCTATAGCAGGTTCAGAGGGTTCTACAATAGTTTTATGTTTATTTTTCCTTTTCTTACGAGTAGAGCCACTATTTTCAGCTTGTTGAGAATCCTGCTCAATTCTTTTGGGATGCCCCTCAGGATAAAGAGGATCCTTGTTAGCAGCACCACTTCTAGTTCTAATTTCATAAGCATGTTTTTCTTTAGCAGCATTAACTAGCAAGTCTTTTTGCACTTTAACGATTTGATCTATTTGAGTTTGAACCATTTGAAAGTTTTTAACAATCATTTTAACATCATTAGAGGTTCTTTCCACAATATCTTTCAACTCAACAATAGCTCTAGTGTTTTCAATTAGATGATTTTGCACCCTTTTATTGAAATTATCTTGCTTAACAATAAAGATATCGAATTCTTCTAAGCATTGATCAGGAGGTTTAGAGTAAGGGATATCACCTTCATCAAAGTGTTGGAGAGAGTGTACCTAGATAGTGGATGAGTAGGGAATAGGCTTACATAATTCTTCTATAGGAGGTAAATTCTTGACATCTCCAGCTTTAATTCCCTTCTCCTTAAGACATTTCTTAGCTTCCTTCATCACTTCATCATTTAATTCAATAAGTCCCCTCTTATTTGATGTTGGAATAGGCACCGGAATAGTTGGTTCCGGTATGATTACTTCAGGTATATCTGATTCAGGAGGAGTCCAATCTTCATAGTTCTTTCTTATTTTAGCCATTAATTCCTCATCTTCCTTGGGAGTCCTATTCCCGAAAACACAATCAGCACAACTATCTAGGTATGTCCTAGATTCTTCGGTTAGTCCATTATAAAATATATCAAGAAGCTCATTCTTAGGTAATGGACTTCCAACCTGTGCATGAATCAAAGCACAAAATGTTTCCCATGCTTCATGCAATATCTCTTTTTCTCCCTGTTTAAAATCAAAAAGTTCCTGCAAAATAGCATGTCTAGCACTAGGAGGAATATTTCTGCAAGAAAGTGCTAATCAAGCAATCAGGGCTATCAAAAGATCCAGGAGGTAAATTACTAAACCAAGTTTTAGCTTCTCCTTTCAGTGAAAAGGGGAAAATCTTAGAAACAAAGTAAGTACGCATCTTAATATCATCAGAAAACAAGCCACTCATGGTAGAAAGTTCATTCATATGTGCTACCGCACTTTCATTCTTAGTCCCACAAAAAGGTTCTTTCTCAACAATAGCTATGTAAGATAGATCGAGAGAGAAATCATAATCTTCATCTATAATGTTTATGGGAGAAGAAGCAAACTTAGCAGTAGGAGACAATTTGGGTCTAATAGTACGCCTCTCAAGGAGACTCTTAGCAGCGCTCCTATCATGGGTGTTTTTACATTTTTTAATAAATTCATCAGTCATCTCAACATAACCGTCTTAAATATCATAGCTCTCACTACACTCAGGTGAACTAACATGTGTAGTAGTGTATTCATTAGGAGTTTCAGTATTTCCAGCTATAGTTCTAGCAATCGTAGAATCTAGGAAAGGACCTAATGAACCACTCTTATCAAGCACAGTAGAAGCAGCATTATAAGCATCAGAAGTTTCAAATTCAGAAGTGGTAGCAGTGTGTGTAGCATGTGTATGTGGTGGTGTAACGAGCTTACTCATAACAGATGGTGAATCAAGAGAAACAGAGGTGTTCAGAACCGTACCTCTTCTTGTAGTGGATGGTAAAATAGGAACCTTGCCATCACGAGACTTACCCATGATGGATGGATAGCAGCAAACAATAGAGAATCCAAGTTAACTTGATAAATAAAGATATGCTCCCCGGCAACGGCGCTAGAAAATAGTCTTGATGACCAACAAGTATAGTGGGTGTATTGTAGTATTTTCGAGGGAAGTGAAACCCAATTTATTGATTCGACACAAGGGGAGCCAAAGAATATTTATAAGCCTTAACAACTGAGTTGTCAATTCAGCTGCACCTGGAAACAATCTTGCTCACAGTAGTTTATCAGTAGCAACAGTTTTGTAGTAGGAATAACAAAGTAGGAGGAGTAGTAAAGTAAAGACAGTAGTAACAATAGCAGTATACAGTAGGATTCGAGTGCGGTAGGCATAGGGATGGATGGACGGGCGTTGCATAGACAAGACAATTTATATAGCAATCAGAACATAGGGCAATTGCAGATAAATAAGATAAAGCATCCAAGTACTAGATAATCCTAGGCATGTGTTCCATATATAGTCATACGTGCTCGCAATGAGAACTTGCACAACATCTTTTGTCCTGCCAGCCCGTTTACAGCGGGGCCTCAAGGGAACTACTGGCAATTAAGGTGCTCCTTTTAATAGAGCACCGGAGCAACGCATTAACACTCCGTAAACACATGTGATCCTCACATCAAAGCCATTCCCTCCGGTTATCCCGATTTCTGTCACTTCGAGGCCATTGGTTCCGGACAACAACGTGTGTATACAACTTGTAGGTAAGACCAAAAACAATAGTATCATAATGAATCAATAACATGTTCAGATCTGAAATCATGGCACTCGGGCCCTAGTGACAAGCATTAAGCATAACAAGTCGCAACAAAGTCATAAGCACTAATAAAAGATACTAGGCACCATGCCCTAACAATCTGATGCCATTACATGAACGATCTCATCCAATCCCTACCATCCCCATAGCCTACAACGGGGGATTACTCACTCATAGATGGGGGAAACATGGATGGTCGATGGAGAAGCGATGGTGATGATGATGGCGATGATCTCCTCCAATTCCCCGTCCCGGCAGGGTGCCAGAACGGAGTTTCTGGTGCTGATTCGTGGAATCTGGTGGTGGCGGCGGAGCGGAACTCCTTCTAGAAAAACGTCAAACCCCCTTGAGTTTTTAGGTCTGAAGGCAACTTATAGGCAAAGAGGGAGACCGAGGAGGAGTCTAGGGCAGCCAGACCACCCCCTGGCACGGCCTGGGCTAACCCGCATGGCCAGGTGGTATGGCCTGGGCCCAGCCCCCCTCCGTATCGTATTCTGGCTCCGGGAGTCTTCTGGTGAAATATGATTTTTGGCATATTTTCTGGGATTTTTCCTGATAGTTGATTTTCTGCATAAAAAGTAAACACCAGGGCAATTCTGCTGAAAACAATGTCAATCCACGTTAGTTGCATCCAAATCACACAAGTTTAAAGGAGAAACAATAGCAAAAGTGTTCAAAGAAAGTAGATACGTTTTGGACGTATCAAGTACTTACCAACACGTCCAACTTAGGCTTACAGGACCCAAACTGCAGTGAAAAAGAAACAAAACTGCGGACCTGCAAAGAGTAATACTAATAGTACTACTATTATACAACACTCTAGAAGAAATTATATACGGAATAGTAGTAGTAGAGGAGAACTTTACTCCTAATAAGGTTCTTTTACAAGCTTGGTGAAATATACATACTGGAGAAACTACCAAGTGTACAAAGGGTTTTTTGGTCATAAGGAGTATTTTACAAGCCGGACCGGGTGCGAAACTAAATGCTGAGTACTCATACATCAGCTAAAAACCAGCCAAAAGAAAGAGCTCAACAGAAGGCCGAGACCAAATAAGCTATCCTTGAACAGGCTCGTTCCACTCCAAGGCGTTTGAGAAGCTTGGGATGAACCAAAATGGATTCTCTGACCATGTCCAGCGAGTGTTGGTGTGGAAATCAACAGCTGCATCACCATTCAGACTGAAGCGGCAAATTTCAGGATGCGACCTATACTCGTAGCGAATTTCTTGGTGTGATGTGTAAACATAGTTCCTTCTCGTCAGATGTCCTAGCGGATCATTTGCATCGCCTACTGCAATGATAATCGGATAGTTCACACCAAGGAAAAGAGAATATGATCCAAGGCCAGTAACCCTTTTCCGTCGGTTAGCTGCAGTTAACTGGCTTGTGTCCATCGAGAACACCATGCACTCAAACCTAGAAGGATAGGTGCGAACGGTGCGACCATAGTGAACAACACTAGTATCATCAGCAATTGCATTGCCTGAGACACCATATGTATAGACCAGAAGAAGTCTTGAACCATCGGCAGATCTTGCTAACCACCACCTATCAGGATCATTCTCCTCATCGTCCTCAACAAACCCATGTGTCAGGTATAGCAAATCACGTGGCGACATGATAAGGATAAGTCCTTCAAAGGGAAAGGAAATGTAACATGGAAATAATATTGATATTGATCTTACATTGTAGAAGTTGATATACACTACTTTTTTCAAAAATCTTGATTATACTTAAGATGTTTGATTGCGTAAAAAAATGCCAACCTAGGGAGATGTTATGGAAATTCTAATTCTTTTCGAAATGGGGATATACTATGGAAATTCTCCTAGAGACACGGTTTGATTCATGGGATCAAATGAAATAGGAAATAATCCTATAGGATCTTGAATGTAAAGTTCATAGGGGGGAAAAGCAAGGTTGGATCCTACAAGATTTTGATGTCTTATATACAAAAGGAAAACCAACAAGGATTATTTCTAGGAGGTTTAATATCTTATCTTATCTTATCTTATATTACCACTATGTAATGTATGAATAACTTTGAATATTCATTGTTGGGTCAGGACTTGCGAATCCCAACATTGCCAGCAGTGGAATCTTCTTTTCCATTCTAGCATCTACTTAAAGATTCTATTGATAGTCTTTAGCACAATGAACGCTATGCACAATCCTCAAAACAAACTTCTCCATCATTCTAGAATCTTCTCCTTCATTTCTCAAGACTATGTTAACAAAATTTACAAGTACTAGTACCTAATAAACATCGACTTCTACATGATAGAAAATACAAGAACTAAATATGCGCCCATACTTTATAGTTATCGATCAAATTTCTAATTTTTTGAGCTTTACCTAGTATTATAATTCTATATAGTTATGATATGTCATATGTCTAGTATCTGAGTCTCACGTAAATACTACTAGTAGATACCATATTTTCCATGAATGTACTAGTACTAGGAGACAAGGCAATACTATCAGCAGAACTCAATCCTATGAATCAAATTACGTATATGTAAGAAAACTTAGTAAGGATTCTCTAAAATTCCTAGGGAATTCGTATGAATCAAAGAGGCTAAAATTCCTATGAAATTCCTACTAACCAAAGAAACTTCAGAAAAAATAACTTACATTGATTAAGGAATAATATCTGGGTCTCACATAAGTACTTACTACTACATAGTAGATACCATAGTTTCCATGGGATGTACTAGGAGACGAAGCAATACTATCAGCAGAACTCAATCATATGAAACAAACTACTTATATGTACGAAAACCTCCTAAAGATTGCATTCCTCTAAAATTCCTAGGGAATTCCTTCGAATCAAAGAAACTAAAATTTTAATGGAATTCCTACTAACCAAGGAAAGTTCAGAAAAAATAGCTTGCATCGATTTAGGAACAAAGCTAATAAAATACATAGGGAGGAGAATTTACCAAGTTCCAGAGACTCCCATGCATAAACACAGCCGTTCTCGGTCACGGAAAACACATGATCGTGTTGGATAATAGCATCGCAGTATCTGAAGTAGCCCCGGAACTCGTGCACACAAACTGACCATCCATGACTATCATTCGCGTTGATGACAACAATCTTGAATTCGAAAATGGCGACTAGAGAGAAATCTTTGTATCCCCCAGCAGCTGTCGGAACTTGGCAAATGACTATCTTCTACAGGTTAGTACGTCGACCTTCATCAGCATCATTCTGAAATGTAAGTGCAGAACCTTTGGTCGGTTCAAACCCCGACACTTGCAGAATAACAATCTTGCAACGAGTGTACACGTTGACAAGGTCCCACATGAAATCGGGCCCAACTGTGATGATCCAATATCCATTGTTGCCTGCTCACTACTCATCAAAAACATTTGGCATCACAGCATCGGAGGAGAACATGTCCAGCGGCATCAGCTTGCACGGGTTGCTTGCCACTTCGAAGTAGTCTTTGGATTCCCACAGTCTCACTGTCGGGTGAGAATGAAGAACACATGGGAGGCCAAACGGATGAGAAGAAGGCGTAGTTCTGCTCTCTTTTGCTAATTGAAGAATATGTTTGGCCGAACCGACGAGGCTCGCGGCGGTGGTGACGTCGCAATGGTTGATGAGTACTTGAAGAGGGCCTTTGGTGAACACCTTCTAAAACTGCTCAGGATCTTTACAGACCTTGCTCGATCTCAGCATGGAAGGAGGCTGCGGATGGTGTTTAGGGGGATTTATTTGGGGTGGGTGGGGTGGGGGAGAGAGGGAAGATTATTGGCGTGAGCTGGCGGCCGGGGTGCGATGGAGAAGACAAAGGCTGATGATGCATTACTCTACTACTAGTAGTACTGTAGAAGGTGGGCGAGTGGGGGTGGGGCTCCAATTGAGGCTAGTTTCACAAACCTCCAATAATTAGAGCCGTAGTTGCAAAGAGCTCCAACTGTTGAGCCCCGAGTATGTAAGAAATAATGCTAAGTGGGATAATCAAGAATTTTGTTCTATGTGCAGCATTTGTACCCAAAAGTAATTGTAGTACAGTAGTTTCTTGCAACTAGACTATCCTGATTATCTGGAGTTCCCTGCAATTTCGAATCCAATTGTTGGAGGTTTGTGCAATTTCCACCCTCCTCGTGTTCCGAGGAAGCTTTATGACCCTATGTTCAAACAAAAAAATGATCGAAGACAAACAAAAAAAAGAACATCTCTCAGGGCTCGTTTGATTTGCAAGATTCTCAAAACATAAGAAGAGGAAACTACAGGAATTTGGATCAAGTATGTGTTTAAATCACAGGCAAAGCAAAGGAATACTTTGAAGGAATCTCAATTCCCATGTTTTTTCTATTCCTATATTTTTCCTATCCTGCGTTCCAAACGGGACATAATTCCTACATATTGGAATCCTATGAATCAAACAAAACAGCGTAGGATTATTTCCTAAAGGACAAGATCCTTCACAAAAACTTTGAATTTTCTTTGAATCAAAGAAGGAATAAAAAAAGGTTTCCGCTCTTAGGAAAAAAGGAACTCCACCTCTTGGAGAAAAAAAGAAACTCCACCTCTTGGAGAAAAAAAGGAACTCCACCTAATGGACAATTCACTATGATGAGAGTAGCTACTAAAGTCTATGTCTAGTACTAGTTGTAGGGCCCAACCGTAGCACGTTATTTACAAGTAGTACTACTAGTACAGTATAGTATCAGTCTTTGCAGGTGCCTAATGGAAACAAAATCAAGGTCTGTAGGTAATAAATGGCCCTGGCAATTTCTAATTTGGATATCTAAAAACCTGGATTGTCTTGTCAAACCAATGTTCGTTGCATGTAGCTTGATCAAACAGACTTACTGCACTACTTTACTGCGCGTCCGAAAAACTAGGAAGTACAAGAAGTACTAGTACACTAATGTTACACAGAGAGTTTTTTTTGGAACAGACACAAAGAGTTCCACATTCATCTTGTAGCGCCAAAAGCATAAGTTGTGCCAATATAGTACTGTAGTAGTCACGTCCAGGTTGCCTTACAGGAAAAAAAATAGTACGAAGAGCAACAAGATCTATCTAATTTTGTACTCCTATTTGTGTATACTAGTACTACTACTACGTACTACTCAGGAACAGCACGAGCGTGTGCTCCACTAGTGCGCCTCCGCACGTAGGGTAATCCAGTATGGAGTAGATCGCCATCGCATGGTCACGTGATTATTATGCATTGGTTCATGCTCTAGTCGTGGAAACGTGCCATAGCAGTAAATTTTTTGTGAAAAAAAGATTACTCATAAATAATTACTCCATCCATCCTAAAATAGTAGTTACTGACTTTGCTTTGTCTAGATACACATGTATTTCGACGCATTTTAGTACTTAGATGCTCACTCATTTCCAAATTAGAAAGCATACTAGGTTTTGCCGAAGTCAATATTTATAAAGTTTGTCCAACTATATGTACAAACATACTAACTTACATAATGTCAAACGCATATAATGTCATACTAGTCACCGTGATCTCCATCCCTAGATTGGGAGACATCTGAAGCTCTTCCCGACACCCTGCTGGAGGGGAGAATTCACCTTGGAGGCCTTCTTCATCACCATGCAAGCCTCCGGTGTGATGCGTGAGTAGTTCATCCTTGAACTACGGGTCCATGTAGTAGCTAGATGGCTGGTTCTTCTCCTTTGTGCTATCATGTTTAGATCTTGTGAGCTCCGTTCATGATCAAGATCATCTATTTGTAATCCTACATGTTGTGTTTGCGGGGATCCGATAGATATTGAGATGCTATTTTAGATTGATTATTGATTCTATCATGTCTTTGTTATTTGTGATCTTCCATGATTTCCGTTGTTAGTAGCTATCTTGGCCAAGTAGATGCTAGCAACTCCAAGAGTTAGTATTTATGCTCGATAGTGGGTTCATGCCTCTAGTAATCTGGGGAAGTGACAGAAATCTCTAAGGTACTAGATGTGTTGTTGCTACTAAGGAGAAAACAGCAATCCTTTGTTCATATAACAATCGTATTGTTTACTTTACACGCAATGCATAATGCAATTATCTGTTGCTTGCAACTTAATACTGGAGGGGGTTCGGATGATAACTTGAAGGTGGATTATTAGTCATAGATGTAGTTGGATTATGGTCTATGTATAATGTTGCAATACCCAATCAAATCTCAAAGGAGTCAAGATGATTAGTATATGCATGTATGCTTTCTCAATGTTT
The DNA here is from genome assembly GCA_910589775.1 of Avena eriantha. Classification (NCBI taxonomy): domain Eukaryota; kingdom Viridiplantae; phylum Streptophyta; class Magnoliopsida; order Poales; family Poaceae; genus Avena; species Avena eriantha. Next base: position 46,857,312 of record OU342741.1, read on the forward strand.
GTCAATTGCCTCGCTGTAATTTGTTCACCCAACATGTCATCTATCTTAAGGAGAGCCATCACTAGTGAACTATGGACCCTGGTCCATTCTTTTACCATCAATCTACAATTGTTTACTGCTTTCTGTTTACTTTCTAGAAGCTTTTACTTTCTTCCACACAATATGTTTAATTCTTTGTTTTCAGCAAAACCGGTGAGATTGACAACCTCACTGTAAGTTGGGGGCAAAGTTCTGTGGTTGTGTTGTGCAGGTTTCCACGTTGCTACTGGTACCAGTAGTGCGCCCTGCCAAAGTCCAGCTAGCAACACCTTGGAGGTGTTTCCTTGCTCCTACTGGTTCGATAACCTTGGTTTCGTAACTGAGGGAAACTTACTGCTGTGCTCATCATATCTTTCTCTTAGGGTTCCCCAACGATCTCGTTATTACACGAGTCAGCAAGTACTTTTCTAGCGCCGTTGCCAGGGAATCAAGGATATCTTCACAAGGGGATTCCCTCATAACTAGTCTCTTTACTTTGTTGTTTTTGTTTTGCTTAGTTTATTTCTTCTTTGTTTTCTTGTCTCTTTATCAAAAACACACAAAAAATAGTTGTACTAGTTTTCTTTCATTATTAAAACACACAAAAAATAAGTCTTTCTATAGTTGTTACCTCTTCCGTAGATCACCATGTTGATCCCTAAATTCACCCTAAAAGACCTTTCAATAGGTAGTGGCTCTATAATTGAAAATATAATACTGAAGAATTCTTTAATCATGTTAGTAAGCATGAGGATATTGAGGATAGATCCCTTGCAAAACTTGCTCCAAACTATGAAATTGCTGAAGCTTCTTTAGTTCACATGTTGGAAGCTCGGTTTGTTAACCTTAACCCCTTAATGCAAGTAATGGTTCTTAAACTTAAGGAAATTGAGGACCCTGAAAAGAGAGATTTTATTCTGGAAACTTTGCTTAAGGAATTCTATGATGTTGCCAAGGAAGCTAGAAAAGTATTTGAACCTTTTAATATGCTAGGATCATGTGTAGATGTTGTTGGTACACGAGAAAAGATGAACAAAACCGAACCTAATGGGGAGGAAATTAAGATACCAATACCTTTCAAACTTCTAGCAGTGCATGAAGCCATAGAAAAGAATCTTGATTCGATTGTTCCCAAAAACCCGTTTGATGAAAATAGTGAACCCAAGAGAGTTGAGATAAGATCCTCTAGAACTTATTTGGATGAGATACCTTGCCTTGTTGAAGAAATTTCTGGTATTAATCTTAATGCTTCTTCATTTGAGAACATTTGATTCTTTTTCTTCCTTCTTATGCCTAACTTAAAGGCGTTAAAGACAAGTACTTATTGGTAGATAACCTAAAAGTTTTAGATGAGTCTTGGAAGTTATTACCTTTGTAATAACCGCTCCTTATCCTTTTTATTTGCTTTTTGTGCCAAAAGTAACCTCTAATGAGAGAGAAGTAATGATTGGGAAAGTTGTTGTCCCGAAACAGATTTTTGTGCTTCACCGTAAACATTCGTGTAAAATCTCTGTACGTCGTTATGAGGCGTGAATTTTTTTTTCTGCCCCAGGTTGTTATCTAACTTTCATTAGTTCAACAATTTTTGATTTGAGCAACATAAGGTCTTCGAAAAAAATTAGTTTTTACTTGCTGGTCTGTTTTGACAGATTTCTGCCATTATTTGCATTTGCTTCTTGTTGGTTCCTTTTTGAGTTCTTTTGGGGAATTGAGCTTTTTGAGGGAAGTGCTACAGTAGCTTGTGTTTTAATGGAAGTTTTATTCGTGTTGAAAGTGAACCTAAAGACTTTTTATCTTGAGTACACTAATGTTGCTAATAAAGATTGTGTGAAGTTTTGTATGAAGGAAAAATTTCAGGTGTATGGAGAGAATGATGTAATGAGATGAAGAATGGACTAAAGCTCAAGCTTGGGGATGCCACCCCGTGTCACCCCAATAAATATTCAAGAGGTACAAGCTTCAAAGCTTGGGGATGCCCAAGGCATCCCCTTCTTCATCAATAAAAATCCCAGGTTTCTTCCAAACACTTCATTTTTATTGTTCCATGCACAGTTGTGTTGTTCTTGGAGCGTCTTTTTTTTTTTGGTTTTTGTTTGCTTGGTTTTCTTAGTTTGCTTGAATAAATTGGTTGGACCCCCTCTTTCATATATTAGTTTTCAAATAGTTTGGTTTGGATTGGAAAAGAGTAGGAAAGTTCATGCTTAAGTGGTAAAGAGAGCTTGTTTTTGACTGTGGCCCATGCTTTGTCATCCCATGCTTGATATTGTTTTGGCTTTATGCTTAGTGATCTTTGTTGTAGCATGACATGTTATAAACAATTGAGATTTCTTAACGTGCCTTGGAAGAATCATGCGTTGTTTTAGCATATTAAAGCATAATATTGTGGTATTCTCCTTTGATGCTTTATTTGGGTTGACTTGGTGCATGCTCACACCATGTTATGACTATCCCAAGTCACCATAGACTTTATGATCCTTTATTTTTCGACTTGTAATATCACTTTATGCTTTTATTAATGATGTTTTGTCGCTTTGCAGGATTATGGCCATTATTGCTCTCTTAGTTGGTCGCTCCCAGTCTTTTGCTAGCCTCCGTAACCAAGTATGAGTTCCACTCATGCATCCAACTCCTAAAACCAAGTCATTCCAAAGAGTACACCATACCTACCTATTAGCATTTGCTATTCCAAGTATATTCATGTTTTTATCTACCTTCCGAATTAAACTTGTTATGAGAAAACTAGTGATTAAAGCTCTCACGAACTTGATGGCACACTTTACTTTTCTTGCCCTTAATAAACTTGAACTATTGTGTCGTCTATGTTGTATATGCTTGCACTTATATGTTGGGGATTAGCAGAACCATGCTGTCATGGGGAACTCTTTCAACATTGCACTTGTACTTTGTACCTAGTTGATATCATGCTCTTTTGTCCATGGATGTCGTCATTGTGAAATGAAAGGAGAGCTTGTAAGTCCATGGAGTTATGTATGTGTAGAGAAACGCCTGGGCCGTCGGTCTAATCCATGCTATCATGGTGGAAACCTGTAGCGTAACCATAATGAGCTGTCTATGAAGCATTCTTCTTATAAAAAAAGAGTCAGATATTGAGAAAAAAAGAAAAAGAAAAAAAGAGATATGAGAAAAGAGGAAAGAGAGAAAAAAGCACCATTTTCCCATGGTAAATAAGAAGATTGCTGAGATGCTCGTTGTCTGCTTTCCTTGTCATTTTGATATGGGGATTCTTCCGTATCATCGGGCAAGGGGTACCCCGTTGGAGGTTCTCTATGATGCACATGTACTTACTATGACAAGAACTTACCGGTAACTAAACTTGAGTACCATGAGGAGCGACCCTCGTATTCAAGGGACATGAGATTTCCAACTTATACTTTGTCAAGCATATACTCCATAGTTTGTTCACTTTAACCTTAATCACTTCAAGATGCTTATGATAGGGGCAATGAGAGCTGAAAGCTAATAAGTACCATAATTTTTGGAAGCTCTTTATGAAACTTGAATCCCTACTTCCTTCTATGAAGGCCTTTTTACTTTTATGTTGAGTCTCCACCTTCTATCTTTATGCACCTATTGAGAGAGCATAGTGGCCATTCTTAGTTCTATGTGCATTGTCCCAAGACTTGTTGATTGATGCATAATTTTGATATTACTTGTTCTTAAACTATTTGTATCTAGTCACTCTTATGAACTTTGAAGGTGTCCTATGCATTTATGTTTGCTACTCTATGAGGGACAAGCTGAATGCCACTATGCTATGTTTTCTTTATGTGAAACAAACAAACGTCTTGCAAAGCATTGTTATTCATGAATCTTTTGTTTGTGCCTTTTCATGTTACAATATAGTTGCTATGTCTTATTGTTAGAACTTTATCTTTCATGCTATGTTGAAGTACTATGATCCTAGCTATCAATGTTTTACAAATACTTTGATCAAGTTTATGATGGTGCATGTCACCTCAAAAATCATTCTTTCTTTTTTATCACTTACCTACTCGAGGACGAGCAGGAGTTAAGCTTGGGGATGTTGATACATTGCTAACGTATCCATAATTTTTAATGTTCCATGCTTGGTTTTATCTACTTTCTTATGTTTTGTCCTCAATTTGGAGTACTTTTTATATAATTTCTTGGACTAACCTATTAACAAGATGCCACAATGCCAGTTGCCTGTTTTCTGCTGTTTTTCGTTCTAGGAAAGTCAGAAAATGAATATTCTCGGAATTAGACGGGACAAAAGCCAAAGTCAGTTTTTCACCGAGGGGGACACGGAGCCAGAATATGAGACGCAGAGGGGCCAGGGGCCACCCACACCACCTGGCTGCACGGCTAGGCCTGGCCCGTGCGAGGGGTGGTGCGACCACCTAGGGCACGAGAATATCATTTTGCAGCCCGAAAATTGGGTCGCCCAGGCAACGCAGTACCCAAGTTGCTTACAATCAGTTGCGTTGCCCAAAGTTGGCGTGCCAAATACTTATAGGGTCTTTTTCGGCACGAATTCAACTTTACATTTCAATACAAAAATATCAGGCTAACGGCCGTCAAGTTGGGCCCCCCTGCCAGCTTTCGCCGTTATGTCGCTGCCGTCGTGGCTGCCATGTAGGTTTGCAGCGTTGGCGCATCCATCCTTTACGCGTCTTCTTCTTCCTCCAAGGAGGAAATCTATGGCCGCGGCCATGGCGCGGAGCTAGGACTTGGACGAACCTGCTCGGCCCGGCCCTCCTTCCCATCCCGAATCAGAGCTCGCCCTCACCATGGCCGCACCCATGGCACGGCGCGGGGACGGGAATTCATTCCCGGGTGAGATCTGTCACCATGCCGACCATGCTCGGTCCTGTTGGCCTCCTCCAGAATCCGAGCTTGCCGTTGCCGTGGTCGCACATGCACCAGCCACAATGCCTTCCTCTTCGAACCCCAAAGACACATCCACCTAGTTCGGCACAACGCCAACAAGGTGAAAATGCATCAAGTTTTGTTCTTGTGATTGTAGAAAAACATGTATGTACCGTGGCCGTAGCATACTCTAACAATGTACACATATGTTGTTTACTAGATTTTCATTTGAAATTAGTAGCTCCATGATGACGAAACATAGAGAACCTAAATGGAATGGCGATGACGACCATGTTCTGTACTTTGCATTGCATCAACAAGTGCTCGCTGATGAAGCATGTTATGAAGAAAGTGGAGTTCATTAGCCATTGCCAAAAAATATGTGAACAAATCAAAGAGCGATTCAACGCAAATACGCGTAGAAAAACTAGATCCATGTCATCAATCATAAATAGGTGGCACATTCTAGTGATGCGTTCAAATGCGTAGACCATGTATCATTTACTTGAAGTGGTTGTTATCCTTAGCAAAAAATGCCTAGTATGCACATTACCTTTTATGTTCTATGCTGCAATTCTGTTGTTATGGGCGTGGAAAGAAAAGTTGGGCTTCACTGAATATTACGCAGTTAGGCCTAACTTAGTGTTACAGAAATAAGCACAGCTTAATTTTTACACAAATAAGCATAACTAATGATAAAGATAAAGACAAATGGTTCATTGGATCTGCCAGTATGAGCACTAGGTCCCTAGAGCCGGTGGTATCATCGGAACGAACCAAAATCCTGCGTTTGGCCGTCTATCATTCTCCATCAAATCGTACGACCCCACTGATGAGCCAATTGTAGGCCCCCTCCCCTCGACGTGGATTCAGCTCCAGGTCGGATCTGGAGTGTCAACATGATAGGCGCGTGAGTGTGCAGCAAACACATAGTCTGCTATAAACACTGGAAGTGCTGGCACCTCAGCAACAACACCAGCATGTTCTTCCTGGACTCCGGCAGCAGCCTCAGTAGGTATTTTGTTAGCTTCACCAGTAGCAGCCTCGGTAGGTATTTCGTCAGCTTCACTAGCAGCAGCATTAGCAAGTATTTCCTCAGCTTCACCAGCAACAACATAACCAAGTATTTCGTCAGCTTCACCAAGAGCAACAACAGCTAGTTCTTCATCAGCTCCACCACCACCACCAGCAGCAGCATCAGTAGCCAGGGCTGCCTGAGCAATTACAGGTTCAACAGCTCCAGGGGCTCTGGCAAAGAAAGGGTAGTTGATCCCAAGAAACACAGATTGTCCCTTCAGATTGTCGACTCTGCTCCAGACTTGCTCTACCGGGTCTTTGGATGGGCATGTGGACCTCGAGAAAACATCACACCATAGCGATGGGTATGAAGAAAGTTGTGTCCCCATATGTGAAGGGAATATGGCCGAGAGGCAATAATAAAGTGCTTATTATCTTATTCCATGTTTATGATAAATGTTTATTTTGCATGCTATAATTGTATTAGTTGGAAACATTAATACATGTGTGTTTAATAAACAATATACAAAGTTCCTAGTATTGCCTCTCATATAAACTAGCTCGTTGATTAACAAGATGATCAAGGTTTCCTGATCATTGACATTGGATGTTGTTAATAACGAGGTCACAACATTGGTGGAATGATGTGATGAACATTCATCCGATAGCATTACGATCAAAGTCATTATGTTTATATTGTTATAACACCATACAGAGTAATCTTAGTCCTTAGACCATGAGATCATGTTAATTGCTAACACCGGAAGAGTATCTTGATAACATCAAACGTCACACCGTAACATGGTGACTATAAAGGTGGGTTCAGTGCTACGAAGGTGTTATGTTGAGGCTCATGGATCAAGAGTGGGATTTGTCCAGCCAGATGACGGATAGATATAGTCTAGGCTCTCTCGGTGATATCACATTGAAATAGCTTGCAAGCAAGTGATGTGATCACTAGAATGTTATATCACGGGAACGAGAAGAGAGTGCATGTCGGTAACACGATCAAACTAGGTATTTGGATACCGACGATCGAATCTTGGACATGTAATATATCGCAATACAAAGGGATTTAGTTATGATGTTAAAGGTTCACACGATCACAAGAGTCATCGTTGAATATGTGGGAGTCAGTACAGATCTCCAGGTCCCGCTGCTGATTATTGATCGGAGAGGGGTCTCGATCATGTCTGCATTATTCATGAACCATAGGGTGACACACTTAAGGGATACCAACACCATTTGGAGCAAATATGTTTCAGATAAAGATTTAAGAAAGCGCTGGAATCATTTCGATGGAAACCGGAATTGTTTCGGGTGAAATTGCAGAAACTGGTTCTGCATGTGACATTGAAATGTTGCAGGGGGTTTTATGTGAATGTTTGTTAATTAATGTAATTGACAAAATTCTGAATAAAATAAATGAAATAGTTTTATTTAATGAGAGCTTGCATTAAATTTGGTGGAAATTTAATGCATGTGTGAGTGGAATTTTGAGTGGAGGCTTTTTATGGGAGTGAGAGCTCCACCCACATGAACGTGGAAGAGGTGGGGGCACCACCATGGTTGCCATGCCATGGCCCTTGGGTTCCCCCTCTCCACTATAAAAGGCGCCCCTCTCCTCATCACAAACCACACATCCTCGTGAATGATCTCTCTCCCCTTCTAGTTATTCCCCATGGTCTCGGATTAGCAAGATACATGTTCCCGGTGGCTTTATCTGGAAAGGATTTGCTTCTTCCGCTGCTTTGCTGGAGCGAGGGACGGAGGTTGTCTGGGTACCGGACGTGTGTGCGATCACGGATGCACCGCTGCTTTGCGGTGCTGGACTTGGTGGTGCTGGACTTGCTGGAGCTGGATCTGATGGACGTGCTGGAGCCGGACCTGCTGGACTTCATCATGATCTTGAGATCAGCAAGTGTACGACTACATCATCCACGAGTTCCAACTCATTAACAAAGATTTGTTGTCTTCGAGGGTAAGTTCTCTATGGATGTATATCCACCCGTTGCTTTTATGTAGTAGATAGATCTTGGCGTATAGTTCCCATCGTAGGAATTTTTTTGTTTTCTATGCTGCGAACCCAATAGTGGTATCAGAGCCAGGTTTATGCGTAGGTGCTTTGCATGGGTAGTACACATATGTTAATATGTGGGCGATGATGATCATGTTATTGCATCTTTCATGTATTTTGGATATTGGTGGTATAGTGGGATGAGGCGGCCTGGACCAACCTTACATGTCATCGCACATGAGACTGGTTCCACGACTGACATGCAACTAGTTTTGCATAAGTGGTTGGTGGGTGTCTGTCTCTCCTACTATAGTCAATATCTGATTTACAACGAGTTGCTAATAACTTGGTTATCCTCGTTGTGGTTCCATGTTCGTAGGTAAGACCGGTTCTATCTCCGAAAGCCCTAAGCCACATAAAACTTGTAATGGATAAATTAGAGGCGTCTAGTTTAGATTGTTATTGGGCTAGTGTCATGATATGGTAATGTTGTAAGTAGATGTATGATTGATACTCTTACAACACACATAACGTGTAAGTTCCATAGACCTTGGCCATAGACACAAAGGAATGATAGAGATCATACCATGATGCATATGATAGAGATCAAATGCATGGACCATATCATCCCACTTTACACATTAGATGTTTGCATCTTATATTGCTAGTTTGGCATTTTTAGTAGCATTGTAAGATGATCCCTCATTTAAATATCAAGATAAAATGTGTTCTTCCTTAAGTATGCACCGTTCTATGGATCGTGTTTCGAGACATCACGTGATGATCGGGTGTACTCGACTCTATGCTTCCATACAACGGGTGTAAGAAAGTTTTACACACGCGAATACTAAGTTTCTTACTTGGTGAGCCTAGCATGTATAGACATGGCCTCGGAACATGGACCGAAATATTAAGCATGAGTCATATAGTTGATGTGATGACCATTTTGATGGTCGCCTTTGAAGCTACACCGACTCACGTGATGATCGTACTTGGTATTGTGGATTTGGTTCATGTAATCACCAAAAAGGCACGAGGGATGTCGTTTTTGAGTGGGAGTTCATTTCTATTTTGGATTAGTCAAACTCAATTTGTCATAAACTAAATCGAAGTGAATTTGCATAATTTTTTGTAGTCATTGGCATTTGTTCACTACCTTTTCTTAGTTTTAATTGAGATAATATAACTATAGAATTATGGATATTTACTTTACGAACTGGTATCATATTGTTTCTAATGTGAATTTAAAGTTTAGAAGTCCTATTGCAAACTTTCAGCAAACTCTATTTACTCCATGAAGTTTAATAAGTAGTATTAAATCAAGAGTAAGAATTCCAATGTTAGTATCTAAAGTATCATGTTTTCCTCCATGATTATTCATATTCAAAAGTTGTTTTAATATCAAGGTTATCTAGGAGATGAAAGAATTGTTTCAGGAACCATCATGTGTGGAAGATATTGTGATATCTGAAACAATGTTTTTGGTTGCATTATGATAGAGTATAATATAGCAAAATACATGTTCTCATATTGTATGAGAATTTGTGAAGGATGGAGATGCTAGGCATCCAGATCTCCCAAAAAGGTGTTGGGAACTAACATTATACTCGCGATTCTTCCTTATAGGCTATAGTAGCTTGATCATGAAAGTTGTCATGATAAGGATGAATAGAAGATGTAAGTAAAATGTTTACTACACTAATAGATTACTAAAGAACGGATTTTTGAAAGAACACCAAACATTTGATGATGGTGATCCACTTCAAAGTGCAAGTCCAAAGGTATTAGTATTTGACTATATACGCTTTGTACTATGTGTCATCTAAATGACACATAGTATTGATGTTGATAGATTCTTTTAAAAGAAAAGGAATTGTTGAAAGAGAATCTATAAAATATTTGGCAGAAAAGAAAAGGTTGGACATGTCCAACTTAGGTATATGGAAGATATACATGTTATGGTTGTATTCCTTGCTTGTTAAACAATGTGGTTCTGAGGTATTGGATACCGGTATTAGATACCAAATTGGTTGGTGTGAAGTGTCATACAGAACAACACAATTCATGAACTGCAATGGCCTAAGTAACTAGCAAGAGAATAAGTGATGATGTTCATCGAAAACAAATAAAGTGTTATTGTGTTTTTCGTTGTCGTCAAACCTAGCCTTCAAGATTTGTTTTAATAATTGTTATTTTGTTCCAGTATTATGAGAACGATGGTTGTTCAAATAATTACCGTATTCCATAAAGGATGGATGAACTTTTACAAATCCAGTTGGAGAAATCACATCCATAAACATTATTGCTAAAATGTCGTAAGACAAATGATTGGAAGATCACTTATGAAGTGACATCGTTGTTTGAATTATATTAGAAAGTAAACATGAAGAAACTCCATGTTGATGGATTTTTGGAGTCTTTTGATTTTGATCAATTGACGCTTGTGAAACTTCCCTCGAGATAATTGAAACTCCGTCCACAGGCCAAAGAGGAACGGATGACTAATTTATTGGATATTATGCATGTTGATGTATATAGTCCATTATGTGTAGCCATATGCGATGGATCTTATGGCTTCATACGCTTTCTCCAGAAATTTGAGTGAATATATCTATATATTTACTTAATAAGGAAGAAGTATGAAACATCTGAAAATTGTTCAAAGACTTTCAAGATGAAGTGAAAAATCATTGTAACGAGAAAATAAAAGAGTTTATGATTTGATCATAAAGGAAGATATTTGAGTTACAAGTTTAGCAAAACACCTAAGATTTCAGGAATTGTTCCATGAATTTGCATTTCCCGATAAACCACAGGAGTATGGTATGTTTGAGAGATCAAATCAAACCTTGTTTGACATGGTAGGGTCAAAGGTGTCATGTATAAAATTGCCATTATGTTTTAAGGATTAAAGCTTTAGAGGCTACTACTTTTACACTGAAAAGAGCACCATCGTGATCCATTGAAATGACACCATATGAGTTATGGTTTGGGATAAAACCCGAATTGTCTTTTCTTTAATTTTGGTATGCTATGCATAAGTAAAATGTTTACAACCAAAGTCGGATAAGCACGTATTTGTAGGTTATCCCAAAGAATTTGTTGGGAATTCCTCCATAACACCGAGGACAAAAGAGTTTGTCGCTTGGAACGTCAAGTTTCTTGAGAAGGAATTTTTCGTGAAAAGTTAAGTGGGAGGACAATAGAACCTTGATAAGGTTGTTAAACCATAGCTATATGTGCTAAGTAGCGCAGCACCGGAAAGTGTCCCGGTGGCGGGCACAATGCTCATGGCTCCTGTGATTACAAAGGGTGTGATCTTGGAGATTAGAGTTCCTATTGAACCATGTGGGTCAGTAAGAATCAAATAGTCAGATTTGAAACTGAAGTCGTTATTGTTTTAACAATGATGAACCGACTGCATGGAAAGAAGCAATGATGGGCCCTGACTCCATAAAATGACTAGAAGTCATAGAATCCGTGATAGTATCCATACACGAGAAATCAAGTTTCTGAACTTGGAAGACCCTCCGGAAAGGCAGGAAGCCTATCGATTGTGTTTGGATCTATAAAGAAATAGACATGGATGTTTAACATCTATGAAATAGTCGACATGTCGGAAAGAAGTTTACGACAATGTTCAACGAGTTGACTATGACAAGATTTGATCTTTCATAGCGATATTTAGTCTTGACGGATTAATGTAGCAACCACTACATATAATTTGGTATATGGTAGTTGAATAAACAAAACAAGGTTCTTCTATCAGAATGGTTACATAGGACGTGTACATGACACGGTCCGAAGGGTTTTGTTAATTCAAAGGGTGCTAAAAGGGCATGCAAACTTCAATAGTTGAAGTGAGCATAGTGGAGTTGGAATCTTCACCATGATGAAAATGTTAAAAGAGTTTAATTTCATCGGAGATGATGAAGATGCTTGCATTTGCAAGAAATTAAGTGGGAGCTCTAAGACATATTTCTAAAACATTATGTAGAGGACATGGTGTTGATTGGAAATGATGTATCTTGTATTGACATAAGTTAATAATTTCATTAAAATAGGATTTTGATCAAAGACTTGGGAAAAACTAGAATATTTGGCCTCAATGTCTATCTGGATAGATTGGGGCACTAATATGGTTATGCCAGACGTACATATATGAGATATTGAAAGGGTTCAATATGGAAACAACAAGAAAGGTTCTTGCTGCATGGAAAGGATTGTATCAAGATTCAAGTGTTTCAACACTTGGTGAGTAAAATCACATGAATATTTTGATCGATTATACCGTGATATGTATATATCCAGATATGTCCTATGCTCTAAATGTTATAAGTACATACCAGAATAATTCATAAGATGATCATTGGACGATAATAAAGATATTCTTATGAGCTTTGCAAGAACTAATAATATATCATGTATAAGTGACAAATAGTTGAAGGTAGTTCATTGTAAAGTGTTACACTGATACTAGTTTTGTCACAAGATACAAATTAAATTTATCTCAATTTAGACTATGGGTGGCACAGTGTAATGGAAAGTATATTCCATGATGTATTTGGATGAGTTCTAAAGTTGAAACATTGTGACAGATACTATAACAAAAGGCTAAGTATATGACTGCTATAGTAGCAGGAAAGGAGGGCATTTGTGTTAAGAAGTTTGTTATCAAACTAGGTGTGGTTCAAAGTGGGATAATACTATGAAGATATATTTTATGACAATAATATCAACATATTTTAACCCGGACGAACTAAAGGTCTCACCAAACGACCAAATTTATACAATGCGATCTCATTTGAGAATGAGTGATGCGTAGAGACGCAAAGACATGCAAATACACACGGACTTGAAACTGTCAGATCCAGAGATTATGTTAACCACTAGCAATCGCGTACATGCAACACTAGAAAGCCATATGTGTTCAATACGCAAAGTTTTTTAAACGAGATTATTGACTCTAGTCCAAGTGGGAGACTAAAGGGAATATGCCCGAGAGGCAATAATAAAGTGCTTATTATCTTATTCCATGTTTATGATAAATGTTTATTTTGCATGCTATAATTTTATTAATTGGAAACATTAATACATGTGTGTTTAATAAACAAAATACAAAGTTTCTACTAATGCCTCTCATATAAACTACCTCGTTGATTAACAAGATGATCAAGGTTTCCTGATCATTGACATTGGATGTTGTTAATAATGAGGTCACAACATTGGTGGAATGATGTGATGAATATTCATCCGAAGTATAGCATTACGATCAAAGTCATTATGTTTATATTGCTATAACATCATACGGAGTAATCTTAGTCCTTAGACCATGAGATCATGTTAATTGCTAACACCGGAAGAGTATCTTGATAACATCAAACATCACACCGTAATAGGGTGACTGTAAAGGTGGGTTCAGTGCTACGATAGTGTTATGTTGAGGCTCATGGATCAAGAGTGGGATTTGTCCATCCATATGACGGATAGATATACTCTGGGCCCTCTCGGTGATATCACATTAAAATAGCTTGCAAGCAAGTGATATGATCACTAGAATGTTATATCATAGGAACGAGAAAAGAGTGCATGTCGGTAATGAGATCAAACTAGGTATTTGGATACCGATGATCGAATCTCGGACATGTAATATATCGCGAGACAAAGGGATTTAGTTATGATGTTAAAGGTTCACACGATCACAAGAGTCATCGTTGAATATGTGGGAGTCAGTGCGGATCTCCAATTCCCGACGTTGATTATTGATCGGAGAGGGGTCTTGATCATGTCATGCATTATTCACGAACCATAAGGTGACACACTTACGGGATACCAACACCATTTGAAGAAAATAGTTTCAGATAAAGATTTAAGAAAGCGCTAGAATCATTTCGATGGAAACCGGAATTGTTTCGGGTGAAATTGCAGAAACTGGTTCTACATGTGATATTGAAATGTTGCAGTGTGTTTTATGTGAATGTTTGTTAATTAATGTAATTGAAAAAATTCTGAATAAAATAGATAAAATAGTTGTATTTAATGAGAGCTTGCATTAAATTTGGTGGAAATTTAATGCATGTGTGAGTGGAATTTTGAGAGGAGGCTTTTTATGGGAGTGGGAGCTCCACCCGCATGAATGTGGAAGAGGTGGGGGCACCACCATGGCTGCCATGCCATGGCCCTTGGGTGCCCCCTCTCCTCCTCACAAACCATACCTCCTCGTGAAGGATCTGTCTCCCCCTCTAGTTATTCCCCATGGTCTCGGATTAGCGAGATACATGTTCCCGATGGCTTTATCTGGAAAGGAGTTGCTGCTTCTGCTGCTTTGCTGGACGGAGGTTGTTGGGGGTACCGGATGTGTGTGTGATCACGGATGCACTGCTGCTTTGCGGTGCTGGACTTGGTGGTGCTGGACTTGCTGGAGCTGGATCTGATGGACGTGCTGGAGCCGGACCTGCTGGACTTCATCACGGTCTTGAGATCGGCAAGTGTACGACTACATCATCCACGAGTTCCAACTCGTTAACAAAGCTTTGTTGTCTTCGAGGGTAAGTTCTCTATGGATGTATATCCACCTGTTGCTTGTATCTAGTAGAGAGATCTTGGCGTATAGTTCCCATCGTAGGAAATTTTTTGTTTTCTATGTTGCGAACCCAACAATATGTTTTATTATATCACCAACGTTGTTTAGTGCTCCCCTGATATGAATCCACATGAGTTCAACATCCTGTTTCATGTCGCCTCCGAGAGGTGCCAGGAACAAGCGCCGTGTCCCAAGTTCAGCATCTGCTACTACATATTTGATGACCGGAGCTGGAATCATGCGCGGGGCTGCATGGGTACCTGCGTGTTACTTACAGTCAGTAAGCAGAATTTTGAATGGGATTTTACATGCTATAGGACACCATGACTCACCCCAAATGGACGGCTTGCTCCCAAAGACGCACGTCGCTGCTAGGTTCAATGACCCCATAAATGCGTTGCGGTTTGTACGAATAGTAGTTGGAGGTGAAGGCGGCGTCGAGATATTTCTCCGGCCGCAGGAAGTCATCGCGCAAGACTGTCCATTCCTTGTCTTCTGGGCATCTAATGATTGTGATTGCCTTGTCTAACACCGCTAAGTGGTCGTACTCCCAGTCATTCCACGCGTTCCGCGGTCTATGTGGGAGTTGTACCTTCATGAGCTCAAGTTCTGCCATGTTGAACCTGTAAGCGAATTTGGAAATGGGCAGCGGCCACCCGTTGTTGAATGCAGTAATGCCGACACCCTCCAAAGATGGCAATTTAAGTCTCAATGATCTGTAGCAATTTTTTAGAGTCCAAGTACTCCCATCCTAGGATAAAAGGACCAGCCACTCGCCGTTGCCACCCACCTAGTTCTAGTCATCTCCCATTTTCATCTCTTCTTCTTCCTTCATATTCACAACTACTGATTCCGACCACTTATCCAGCAACATCACTTTTGCATGAATATTCTGCAGAGTTTGTTGTTAGTTGGTACAATCACCTAGCATATATTCCATTGCAAATATAATTTGACAACTGGACCTTCAGATTAAAGTACACAAAATATCGCCTAAATACGAGTGTCTCCTTAGATATCGCCTAAATTGTGTCTGTGTCACTACGAACATGCCCAATATATGGAGTAGGAGTAGAGCCCCCCAGAACAAACTCCAGACGATGATCATAAACAGCTCGGGGCATAGCAGCCTTAAATCGTCTAATCTGTTTGTTTTTTACTTTAGGAATCAGAATATCACCTAGCAGGCATTCCATTGCAAATCGAAATTGACAACTCGTCTATCACCTAAAGTAAGACTGTGTCACTACGAAAATACCAGAATATCAGGTATGAGCAGAGCTTCCGCTGTACAGAATAGTCTTAAATGGTTCAATTTGTTCAAACCACGCGTGCACACAACACGTTCGACGAAAGGAACATAGGATTCCGATGAGAGTTCAACACATATGAATCAACGATATGACCGAACCAATAAGCAAGATACTGGAACTTACGTGGCCATCACGGTCGTTTGGCCATTTGCTGGCATCGAGGTAAAGAAGGCCTGGCGTGCCAAACGGTTGTTCGTCCATGTCCCACATCGTGAAGCGCTAGCCAGGGATGCAGCAAGCGAGGCAGCCGGCAGAGATGATGTCCAACCCCGTGGCGATCCTGTGCACGTTCGCGGCGCTGAGGTTCGGCCATCCCCAATCCTCATGGTGGTGGTCGCCCTGGCCATCCGCGTCGTCGTCGCATGCCTTTTGCTTCAGCCTGCTGCTACCCCAAGATCTACCCATAGCGGCAAATGGAGTCTGGAATCTGGTAGATTAATGTAGGCGTTGTGATAAGGAGGCGGATGGATTTGAGAGGGGATGGAATCAGGGAAGGGGGCAGTTGTTCGAGAAGGGAGTGACCCGGTGAGGAACCACCACCACCGCCGGTTCTCGTCCGCATGGAAGACAAAGAAGGGGGCCGTAATTATTGAGGGCGCACACCGGAACCGTCTAGAGGAAGTGAAAAAATAAATCGTAAGAGAGAGAAATGTGTGGCCCGCCTGTCAGTGAGTGAAGGTCGACACGCGCAAACGTGTCTACGTTTGACTTTGATCGTGCATGACAGACCTCGATTCCACTGCATGCAAGTGGCGCAGAACAAATTTTAGGCAGGGCTAGCATCGACGTGTAAAACCGCTGTTTTTCTCCACCTTCACCCAACTACGAACGGTCGTGCACAAATTCAGATATTGGTAAGGGCGGTTCCAATCTTTCACTTCTCCATCTCATTTCCTCCTCCACGGCCTCATCGTATTTCTCGTCCACGGCCTCATCCATTTCCTCCGCCATGGCATCACCCTCTTCCTCCGTATCCTTTCCCTCTTGCATATAGTCATGGACTTTTTGGACGTCCAAAACGATGGCAGGCAAGCGACTGCGCACTTTGACATAGAAGTACATGGCGGGAAGAAGATCAATGTCGTCTACACCACCGATCATGTGACGGTGAGGAAGACTCTGAGTAATTACACGAGTTGGCTGCGGTTCGAAGAAAACAGGTTCGTAGGTCTCGACCTCGAGTACAGCCGCGATCACCGTAGGATCGTCGTGGTGCAACTCTCCATGAAGGGGTACGTCCTCGTATACCAGCCTTTTTGCGAGAAGGGGGCTGATAGGATCTGGTAGACTTTGATATCTTTTTGTTCCTGAACCGTCTGTTTGCAAATGTTGTTGCTATACTAGCACACATACCCGTGCGTTGCAATGGGAATAAAAGCCAAAAATTTGTTTCGGACACACCAGGATTCTAAATGCGACTCCACCCGCCTCGTAAAGATAGCGGGTATATGTGTGGTCTTGACTGCGCCCTTTTTCTATACTATGAGCAACACTTAGTATGCCTCGACGGCCTTAAGCATATCGTCCTAAGTTTATACACAGGCACATTCTTTTTCTCATATAGGAGCTCCCTCAGAGTTTTGATCCTCTTAATATAGTCCTATGGCTAGTTATATGCATATAAGCCTTAATCATGTGTGATTTCTCCTGCATATCGAGATGTGCTCAAGACCATAACAGTTGAACAGTCACTTTGAAGAATAAAACGATGGCCCTCACTTTTCTAATAAGCATATTGTGGTACTTAATACTTGCCATGAACATTAACCTAGTACTAATCTAGTCAGGGGCAAAACGACCGCTCAGCATAACATTTCATGATTGGAAAAAAATTCAAGATGCAGATGATCAAGAAACCGATGGCATAATTTTTCACTTGAATTGATTTGTTCAACTTATTCATTAAGCTACCTTTTTATTCATGGAATCAGTGGAGTCACTAAGCTGAAGCCTAGCAAACCAATCCCCATAGTCCTTCTCATGATAGAATCTTTCTTCAGGTCATCCTTGACCTCCATCCTGAGCTGTTCAAAATGTGCGAGCTAAACACTACTATTTAGTATCTCCAAAACAATTCATGTAGCACCATGATAATGTTCCTTCTCGTTCAAATCAACTCCCTGCAAGCCCGACTCCTCAGCACCCTTGTACATCGAGTGTCATGAACACTTATTTGTTCTCCTCTTTTAGGTGACCTGAATCAGTTTTCGGCAGTGTCCACATGTGCTTCTACATGTATACAGTGTGTATTGTTTCTTGCAAGTTGGCTAACAAGAATACCTTGCGAGCCGGCAGGCACCCGGTGAATACTGAGAAGAGGCTGCGCGCCCACGCGCATCAGCGGCCAGGCACCAACATCGCCATCTCCTCCGTCCAATCGGCTCCGACTCACTGCGTGAGCACCTGCAAGCACACCTTTGCCCTCTCCTCTCTGCACAGCTCCGTCGCCAAGCACGCCCCTAAAACAGCGCACCCAGTCGCCTTCGCCTGCACATGGCTTCTCCGTCCTTGTCCCCAACCTCAACGCGAGCATCCTTGTCTTGCTCCTCTGGCCGCGCGTCGCCGCCAAGGGCTCCGGCCAGGTGCCTCCCGTCCTCGTCTCTGTGTCATGGCCACCCACAAGTTTGCCGGCCCTCCACCTCACCTCTCGTGCTGCCACTGTAGTACCTCGGCGCCCCCCTCGACCTATACCATGACGCCGCCGCCTGTCCAAATCAGAGCGGAATGAGCTACACGCCCGCCCCGTCCTCCTCGGCAAGGGCTCCAGCGCCCGAACCTATGTTCGCCACCGCACGCCCGGATGAGGGCTCTACACGGGCGGATCCATAATCTCTAGCTCCTATCAAACCCTCCACGGCCAGGTCGGGGTTCTACCCAACAATGATTTCCTGGGGTGGTCGGCATGGTCGTGGAAGAGGATGGAGATTGGGGAATCGTTGGTCGGCGGAGGATTAGAAAAGAAGAAGAAAAACGTTACGTTGGCAATGTGCGTAGTATGCAATTTGGTGGGAGGGTAAAAACGTCCAAATAAAAAAGCTGGTTGACAGAAGCGTTCCGTCTTTTATTATTAGGTATAGATTATTTGTCTCAATTCATTTTCATGCAGGTGGGGCGAAAGCATTAGGGATCTATTTCATGACTTTCTCGTGAACCAGCACATAACATTTACTAGTGTTGACATCACGAATGACACTAAAATGCTTGAAAGCCCGACT
Organism: Avena eriantha; assembly: GCA_910589775.1. Lineage (NCBI taxonomy): Eukaryota > Viridiplantae > Streptophyta > Magnoliopsida > Poales > Poaceae > Avena > Avena eriantha. The sequence continues at coordinate 46,876,326 of OU342741.1, forward strand.
GTCAACATTAGAATCCCAAAGGAGTGCAGAGTGGACATCTAGGAAATTTACTGGATCCCAGGGATGAAGGGCGGCAGGACCGGGATGGCCGCTCTTGCCTCCGAACTCATCAACCCATGGTACACTGACATGAAGGGCAAATTGCTGAGATGTTCGTGGAGGCGTTTAGGGCACCATTATTGGGAGGATAAGCCGCTTTCTAAACCTAATCTGAAGCACGCTACAATTGACGGGTATGTTAGCCACGAGTTGTACCGCCAGATTGTAAAAACGTGTTCCACGCATCGCATCATTGAACCACCACCAAGGCAGGTTGTTTGCCCCAGATGCCGGAGTGTAGATGAATCTACAAGCCGGGGCAAGCGACCGAAGGCATCCTGGGATCGGTTGCCTTCTCCAACATGCTGGGATGTAGACTTTTAGTGCATGATTGTTGTGTTTGTATGGGGCTTGTTATGTTTATGAAAACATGTTATTTCAGAAGTACACTATGTGAGCAATTACGAATTGTTGTGTATTATCTTTGTCGAACTATAATCTGGGTTTGGTTATGACTGTACCCTTCGCTATAATCTGGGTTTGGTTATGACTTATGACAGTATCACACCTTATGCATGTCAGTCCTGGATTCTGCCGCATGCAAATGGCACCGATAGAATTTGTAAGAATGAATGTTGAGCATACAAAAGGGGGGAATGTAATTCATAATCATACAGGTTAAGTAGCTAATAGCACAGGGATCATACGAGCTTGGTTCTTACACACAGAATGCTTAGAAAATACATGCGAGATAAAATACAGGCGAGATAAAACTAGGAACGAAATGCGAAACTAGTAGTGGTAAACAACACACTCACCCACCCGCCAGATCCTGTTGTGCATCTCATCGCAGACATACGCGTCCCTGGCTACGTACTTGATCGCATCGTAATCCAGGTGCCTCCACTCCCATCGCTCATGCAGGTGCTTCGGGAACTCGAATTTCATGCCAGCGTACTCGCGGTCGATGATGTCGGCAGTGAGTCTAGCCATGTCGGCTTTCCCCGTACCGCCATCCGGGTACCTCCACAAACGTTGGAGATCGGCGTGATTGATGACATGAACAAGGAGATCCTGCTCTAGCTTCGGAGTGTCGTTCTTGATGTCGACATCGGCGAAGTAGATCTCCCTCCTGTGTAGGAACTCGCGAAGCTCCGGGCATACAGATTTGGCCCTACATACGTGGTATAGGAGGCAGTGGTTGCTCATGGACAACTGCAAAAGCGTCGTCCTCTTCCTATCTCCGGTATACTCGAGGTCAAGGCCGACGATCTTGTACCTATCCATCGGCTCCTGTAGCCACCGCTCGTACATTGCGATCACCTTGGCGACCTCCACTGACGCATTTGTGTGGACGACCATCAGCTTGGTGGTGCCATGGGTGGTAACAGTGTACTCATCGGTGAAGTCGCTCACGTCGCCAAACACGCCGTACTCTGCATCCATGGCAGCAACTAATGCAGCGGCGGTGACCTAGGGTCGGTAGCGGTGGCTGGGACTGGGGGTGGCAGTGGAGTGATCTATTGTGGTGGTATGGCCTGGTGGAGGCGGTGCCTGCGGCAGCGTCGATGGTTCTTGCAGTGGCTATGGCCACGGCGAAGGGCGGAGGAAGGAATGAGTTGGGGATTTTTGCACAGTGATGTGCGGAGGAGATGGAAGGCGATGCTTAAATTGCGTTTACCAATATTCCGGTCATACCCATGTTGAAGCAAGTTTGACTGGGCGAGCACCGTTGGTTTCCAATCCTAGCGATTAAATTCGGCGTCCATCCCAGTAGGCGATGGGACGGGTGTGCGACGTGGCTTTGGCGTGGCAGAGACCGGTCACGTAGACCACCGTCCCGTTGTCGATCCGCAGCGGGTGCACGGTGCTGACACGACGTAACGTGACAGGACAGAAGGAAGTGTATAGCTATTATTCCTAACAAGTTTAAGAAGTGTAAGCATAGAAAGGTACCTTAGCATCCCTACACCCCGGGGCAGCCGATCAGGCCTGCCGATTGCGCAAAGCTTGCAATTTACTTTATTTAATTTGGTGATTTTGACCAGAATTTGCCAAATTGAAGCTCATTTCCCCATGCTTCTATAAGTTTCTGTGTAGGCCACTTGTGTAAGCATGCACGATCAAGCAACTTTGCAACACACGTGTCGTTGGAAAAGCATGAGGTTTCAACGCACCACATAGTTTAGGGATTTAGATTAGCTACATTGTGGAGCTCTAGCCAAATTGCATGGTAAAGCCAAATTCAGCTTTTTGTCAGATTTAGGTATAGCAACATTGTGTCTCGTTTGTCCTCACTTTTGCCCTCCCGATATTCCGAAGCCCTCACATGCGCTCGGAAGGGGGGTGCCGTCTGGTCAAAGGCTTGGCCGTTACGTGTGCCCTGACGCCTAAATTGGAAGTTTTTTTGTTATTTGGCCTGTTTAAGAGCACCTTTTCCCCTCTTTCACTAATAGTTATGTTTTTTTGCCCAAAAAGGTAGGGAATCTAGAGCAGCTTCTCTCTTCATTCATTGTTCCTTTTGCCCTCGTTTTTCCCCAATCTGGTAGCAAATCTAGAGCAGCAAAACTAACCAGCACCATAAATAAATTTAGTAAACAGAGCAGATGTAGATAAAGCAGCTAATATAGGTTATATAGTATAGTACTTAATGAGGTTCGACAATTAGGCTGCTCAGCAGTAGCAGCACCTGACAGGTTCAACACAGACAAGACAAAAGAAGCTACTTTATAGCAGCAGCTGCAGATCAGTGGCCCCTCGTGGCCTCTGCTAGGAGGGCCTCCGCCTCCTCCCTCTAGCGCCTCCTCCACTTCTTACTTCCTAGCCCCTTGACCTTGGGTGCCTTGGGTTTGATCAGGGGCATGCAACCCTCCTCGATAGCCACCTTCTGGAGGTTGCGGAGGTGAAGACCGAGCGCCTAGTGCTTGGCTATGAAGTCGTGGACGTTTACGGACTCGCCGTAGGTCCTCACGTCCTCGTCATGCTTAACGAGGGAGCCTCCTGGTGGGGCAGAAGGGGCACCTTTACACGTCGCCGGTGAAGAAGTTGTTGTACTGGCCGGACTTTAGCCTCCTCAACACATGATGAGTTTTGGTGTCCATGGACTCATCGTCGCTGCGGACGTCGCTGCTATCCTCCTATTGGAAAAAAACAATAGAGTTAAGGACATGATTGAGATACTTTGATTATTGGGATTGATTATTTGCATAGATTGACCGATTGAGATCTCCCAATTATTTCCCAAATCTCAAACCAAATCGAATACTAATCCCAACTACGAACATGGGGATTCGTCAAAAATCGAGATCTAACACAAGCGGATTAGCTACTATAAAAATACAAACACCTGAGCCCTAATAACATACGATCTAGCATCCAATGATGGGAACAGGGGAAGAACAAGGGAAGGGGAGAAAACCCTGGTTACCTCCGACCATGGGTCCGCGATGCTGGTGTCATAGGTGTTCTCCGGCCTTATGTAGACAACCTCCTCGTAGGGGTCCCAGCTAAGCGGGATCTATCTGAGACCGGCGGGGGCCTCCTCGCCGGCGGCTACGACAGATGCAGGGACAGGGACGGGGGTCTGTACGGGGACGGGGGGCTGCTCGCCGGCGGCCTTGGAGGCACCGATGGCCACCGCGCCGTTCTTCTCCATCGCCCGCGTGATTGGGGTTTTGTTGGGCATTTGCAGAAGGTGATGGGACAGTGGAGACGGTTGAGTGAGAGAGTGCGTGATGAGTGGGAGTGTGGAGGCCTCTATTAAAGGAGAAGGGAAGCGACGTTTCGTTGCACTACCGTGCACCGCGTACGCTAATGCACCGTGCACGGCCACACGTGTCTGCTACCGCCCCCTGCACCGCACACGCGTACCGTGAGTCACGTTTTTTTCCCTCGTGTCTAAACCTGGCGATTCAGTTGTACTCACTTTTTCCCTCGAGCATAACACTGGCGGTTTGGTTCCATTTTTAAATTATTTTCTATTTTCTATTTGAATCTCTTTGTCAGTTTTGCCCTTGGTTTTTTAGTTCTACTCAGTTTTGCCCTTGGTTCTTAAGTGTTACTCGGTTTTCCCCTCTCTTTGTATCCATCTCTCGCATTTGTGCCCATCTTCTCTGCTACGCTTTGATTGGTTGAGACAGTTGTCACACGGATCGCGCCCACCAACCGTTCATCCTATGTGATCTAGCGGACAGGATAACCCTTATATCTGTCGGGGGCACCCCTCTATCCATGCAAAATAACGAGTATGCCACCGGAACTTTAACTCCATAAACAGATGAACTTGAATATAATTTGAAGGGTACGAAAATATAAATCCCCATAGTTTAAGGGTCTATATACGGTAAGAGAACTAAATATTATTAGTGGCCAGGCCAGCACAGTGACGGGTTGGTCGGCTAGAAGTTGATGATTCCTAAGTAAGGGGACACTAGGTCGGTCTTGACATACTCCCTCAGGAATTTGCCATAAGCAGCGTGCTTAGCCTTGGTCGCCGACTTGTGTTTAATAGCCGGGCTTTTACCGATGCCAACCGCATGCGGAATCAAGCTGTCAATCCTCGGGTTTACTTCTTTCTTACAGAAAGGGCACCTGAGCTCCCCAAGTCGAGTGCGGAAAGGGATTATCCTTCTCTTGAGCTTCTTCATGACATGGTGGCTCTTGTTGTCCATGGTCTCCTTGTCAGAGTCCATCTCACTTGAATCCACCTGTAATGTATGGAATACAAACCGAAATCAGCAAAATAATAAATATATATTCCTTCCACCATTTCGAGTTACTTTCGCTGCAATAACATGTCTATACAAGTTCAGCAGTTCATTACGGCCATCTCCCTAGCTCGCTCCTAAATTAATGTGGTTTCTGTTCTTGATAACTGATTAATAAATAATGTGGATTCATTCAGAACAGACTAGATCTCTCCATGTAGCGGTTCGTACATTGCATCTAATCATTAGGACTAGATTATTTTTTATGACGCCGGGATGGATTAAGCTCGAGCAGAAAATATGAAACATGTAGAAATAGATGTACCTCCGGGTACACGAGTGGAGCGTGTTCGTCAAACTCCACGCCCTCATCGGGGCCTCCGAAGTCGTCAGCACCGGCGAGCACATGGTCCCCCAAGGGGTTGAACTGCACGTCCTCCTCGCCTTGTGCTGCGTGATGCTCCTCCAGATCTGCCGCGTGAAGCACCACCCCGGCGGCGATGCCCGGACACTCACTCCCACGCACTGGTTTCATGGAGAACGTTTGTGCAAGTACGTTCAAGATTGTGGGGTTTTGCTAGATAGGGAAGAGAGAGTAGTGGATGAGTGCGAATGGAGGACCCGATAGGCTGGGTTTTTAATGCGGGGACGTTTAGGCCTCCTCGAGGGCCCCGGTAAGCAGCTCTTCCGGCTGTGGCTGCCGCGTGGAAGGTTCGTGTGGTGGGGGCCTGTCGGAAGTGAGAGTGCAGGCATGCTACGTAGTAAAAATGGTATAGCCCGTGGGCCGTGGATGACCAGTTGCCGTGTAGTAGACTTGTAGCCTTTGGAGACTAGATTAAACATGACATGACCACTCGACGACTTTTTCCATGGATTGCATCGTGTTCCTTCTTGTAGAAGTCTCGTTCAGGGAGACGTCTGTGCTGTCTCGCGCTGTCCTGTGAAGGGCACGACGTGTGCAACGAGCCTTGTTGGATCACACAGGATCAACGGTTGGTGCGCATGATCCGCGTGACAGCTATGACAACCAATCAAGGCGTAGCAGACATAGTGGGCACATGTTTGGGCTTCTACGAAAGAGAGAGAGGGGGCAAAACTAGGTAGTATCAAAAAACCAAGGGCAAAGATGAGTAGTATAAAAATGGAAAGTGAGTGTCTTTTACAATGAAATACATCGTCGCATACATCAAATTATGCCAAGACAGATCCACTAGAGTTCATTGCATGTGTGTTCTTTCCACAAACCACATATGTATCCACTAGAGTCATTGCATGTGTGTTCCTGTCCTGAACCACAAATGGATCCACTAGTGTTCATTGCATGTATGTTCTTTCCACAAACCACATATGTATCCACTAGAGTATTGCATGTGTGTTCTTTTCACAAACCACACATGGATCAACCAATGTTATTTCATGTGTGTTCTATCCACAAACCACATATGGATCCACCAATGTCATTGCATGTGTGTTCTTTTCCACAAACCACATGGATCAACCAATGGCATTGCATGTGTGTTCTTTCCACAAACCACATATGGATCCACAAATGTCATTGCATGTGTGTTCTTTTCCACAAACCACATGCATCAACCAATGGCATTGCATGTGTGTTCTTTTCACAAACCACACATGGATCAACCAATGGCATTGCATGTGTGTTCTTTTCAAAAACCACATATGGAACAACTAGAGTCATTCCATGTGTGTTCTTATACTAAAACCAGCACTAGAGTTATTGCATGTGTGTTCTTATACTTAAACCAGCACTAGAGTCATTGCATGTGTGTTCTTTCCACAAACCACACATGGATCCACCAGAGTCATTGCATGTGTGTTCTTTCCACAAACCACAAATGGATCAACCAGTGTCATTGCATGTGTGTTCTTTCCACAAACCACATATGGATCCACCAGAGTCATTGCATGTGTGTTCTTTCCACAAACCACATATGGAACCACTAGATTCATTGGATCTGTGTTCTTTTCACAAACCACATATGGACCCACGTCATTGCATCTGTGTTCTTTTCACAAAACACACATGGATCCACCAGAGTCACTGCATGTGTGTTCTTTCCACAAACCACATATGGATCAACCAGTGTCATTGCATGTGTGTTCTTTCCACAAACCACATATCGATATACTAGTGGTCATTGCATGTGCGTTCTTTCCACAAACCACATATGGATACACAAGAGTCATTGCATGTGTGTTCTTTTCACAAACCACATATGGATCCACTAGAGTCATTGCATGTCTGTTCTTTTCACAAATCACACATGGATCGACTAGTGTCATTGCATGTGT